>JASDDO010000019.1:856186629-860986629 GCA_030015575.1 Agapanthus africanus
CGAAATATCATGAAACCCGTGTCCAGCATCGACACGTAAATCCTCATATCTCAGACGCCGCATCCTCAAATCGGCCCTCATGTCTATCTCTCTACTCCGGTCGGTATCCTCCGGATAAACCGCCGAGTCCAAATACTATCACCGGTAGGTAGTGCTCCCCTGCTAGGCTCAACGCCATCATCTGCGACCATCTTGCCCCGGGGTACCTCACCGGGTCCACCATGCACCCGCAGACGGTTCCTCCTCCTTCTTGAATCGGGTGAAACATGCAATTCTCAGAACCGAGAAAACACATGGTGGACGCAATGAAATATCATATCAAGAGAAACCGGGTTTTCAAAACAATACATACTTTCCTTTGAAATAACCATGGTTCTCAAATCCAGAAATCTCATGAAAACAACATATCTCAATGCGTAAAATCGTAAAGCATGATGTATGCGACATATAATAGAATGTAAGCATATCAGGAAATCATGCAACATGGAACAGTAATATGCATATATCAAGGGAAAACCGCTCTTTAAAATGAATCCAGGTTTAAAATATATCCTGCGGTTCCCAATTCCGCCAAGGTCAAATGCAATATCGTATAAATGTGTATATGAAACTATAGCAAGTAAATTATGCAAGAAGTCATATCATGATGCAGCAATTCTACTGTGTAGTGACATGGCAATTATCGATGATGAAGTGTGTGAGCCGGCAAATCTGTATAAGTGTGACATACACATCATCGATAATGGTGCAGGTGTACTAGCACAGGTATATGAAATGCAATATGAATGACATGAACGTAGCATAAAGTAAATCGGCAGCTAAAAGGTATAAGGTATACTTATCTAACATGACCGAGTCGGTGAATCTATCAATCGGCCTCCTCTAGTCAAGGGTATGGATCAATCATCAATTAACTCATCACGTACGGTAACTCATCGTACAACGTCATAAAACAATTTAGGATCCTAACAACCTATGTGACAAGGAGGTTACGGACCTCACGTCTCGTACGGCTTATCATACGAGATTCACAACATTATCCATATATATACCTATCTCTCAGGTCTCATCCATATCAATCTCAGATCTTGGGACCGGCAAAGGTACCAATTATCACATATTGACTTGCGTCCGTATACCGATATATCAATCAAGTCATTTTATCAATCTAAAATCGTATATTATCAACCTCATGTTATACTACTATGATCTCCTATTGGTTCTCTTTACAACTACTTAATCTATATCTATCATATCATGTCACCTAAACCCTAAGCCATACTTTTAAGTCAAGGTATATCTTATCTCCTACTAATTCCTTAACCCTATTCCTAACTTTCTAATATGGTTTCTCTAGCCATATCCTATAGTTTTCTAGTGTAGGGTTCCTTAACCGTATTCTATAAATCGGTTTCCATCAGAACTTGTGGGGGTGCTATACGCCATCCACCCGACTTCCCCCGTAGATATAGATTTACTCACCTTGATCCTCACTTGCCGAAGTCGATGACGCCATGCTCTGTCGCCTCAGAATCCACGCGAAGGTACCGTACAATAATACACAACCGAAATTGCTATTAAAACCGAGTTCGGAAAACCAATACGGCACACGGTGCGATTTTAGGTTAGAACCTATAGCCCCGCATGAAAAACAAAACCAAATAACCCTCGTTGTTGACGTACAAACGCCACACGAATGAATTCAAATAAAATACAAAAACCAAGTTTTCAGAATCGGAAAACATAAATTCAGCAACGATGAGAAATCCATCCCAGATTTTCCATCAGGTAAAATTAGGAAATTTTGCATATGGGGTTGTTCTAATTAGAAGATATGGGAGACACAGACCAAAAACCAACTAATTCCCTCATATTGTGGCTGCAATTTGCGGCCACTAGGATAAATTGGCTGCCAAGCAAGGAGGGGAGGGGCTAGGGTTTCTATGGTGGGTTTCTATGAGTATGCACGTCTCTCAGTAAAGGCAACTTACTTAGTGGTGCTCTAGAGTCATTGCAGATATCATATAAACCTCGCAAACTGTCAAAGCCCGATATCGGAAAAACTTCTAAGTTCAAGTGTTGGGTTTCAAGTCTCAAGTTTAGCTGGAATTCTAACTCTAAAGTCTAGTAACAGCCCCTACACAACACCACAACGCAACTCAAACCCTAATCCCTTTCTTGGAATTTCCAAGCTCACAAAACCACACCTTAAACCAATTCTAAACTAACTAGAATGCTAGGCAAACATAAACTAAACTAAGGGAAAAGAATTATACCACATAGATGTAGCCAAGCAAAATCCTAGAAGTCCAAAGTCCTCAAAATCCAACATTGATGGGTTCAAAGTGTAGAGGGTGAAGAGGGGATCAACTTTAATGAAAGGGGTTTAGGGTTTGGATGAAGAATTTGAGATGATTTCTTGGGGTGAAGGTGGAGGGAATGTGAAGATGAAGAAGGAGAAGAAGAAATGAAATGGGGAGGAAAAGATATGGCCGCCCTCTTGTAACAACCGAGCCCAATACTACTAATTTCTGTTACCTTATGATTGGAGTGTGGCCTTTATTTCATTTATCTCGCTTGATTATTACTTATTTTACCCGGTAATTCATTTCTGCATATAACATTTTCAAGGCATCTAAAATAAAATTAAAAAATACTGGTCATAGCCTGCTTGACACCCCTAACCCTGTTGTAGCGTCTTTGCATAGTGTTCTCGTCCCGTTCAGTGAAACGGGCGAGTTTGGACGGCTACGCGCACGTACGTGTGTCCGTTTTGGGGGTATGCTTTTTGATTGTAAAATACTTTATTTTAAATTTTGAATCTCGCCTAAAATTTTCTTATTTCAATTTCAAATTTTTGGACCCGACCCGGGTGCAATTTGGAAATATTTTACTTTGCGCCAAAATCCCAATTTCTAATATTTTATAAACCGTCGAATATATATATTTTTAACCTCATAATTTATTTTTAATATTTCTAAATCTTTTATTTAATTTCCCTAACCCCACAAATCCCTTATCCCAACCAATCAGATTTCCGCTTACACCCCCGTAGGCCCCACCTTCGTTCTCTCTCTCTATCTCTCTCCTCTCTCTCCCTCCCCGTCTCTATCTCTCTCTCTCTGTCTCTCTCCCCCCCTATATATTCTATCTTCCTCCTCTTTTCTTTTTTTCCTTCACAGAACGAGAACCTACTTCGTGAAGCCCTAGCCGCCTTGCCCCTCGCCGCCGTAGCCCCAACGTCGACGCCCTCATCGCCGGTCGCATCGCCTCCTCGCCCTCGTCGTCTACATCATCTCCACCTCCTCGCCTCCATTCTCTTTCTCTCCCTGCACGAGGCCGCGCACCCCCTGCAGCCACAGCTTGCCGTGGAATCGCCGCCGCCGATCTCCATACATCCCTGGTGCACACCCCTCAGTGAGCATCGCTTCCCCTCCTCTCCTTCTTTTCCTTCCTTCTTTTCCTTTTCTTTTCTTTCTTGTTGCATGTCTTGATTATTTCACTGTTCTGTACTTGGCCGGAATCCGGTGATGCGGACGACGTGTCCCGATGATCCAGCGAGGTACTCTGGTCTGTGTGGTTCCACTGTTCGTCGTTTGGGTTCATTCCGTGAACCGTGCGTCCGTCGCGAGTTTCCCCGCCGACATTTTACGTTCCGTATTCCCGGTTCGCGACCCGTCGAGGTAAGTACCCCTTGCTACTTGCTAAATAATATTTACATAGACATTGAGAACACCCTAAACCTATAGTTTTAACTTTAGTACGATCATTTCTCATTTTCGTGTTCAAATATTGATATATATCATTTTATCTTTCAAACTTGGAACCTACCTGTTGCAATTACTGTTTTGAACCTAATAACCATATTTACATGTTTTAATTTCACTTTCACTAATGACGTGGCCTATGGCACTTTATCTATCGTTTTACTTCATTCGGATACTCGTGTACATTTAACGTGCATAAACTGTGATTTCATCCTGGGAACCTATATATATATATATATATATATATATATATATATATATATATCATTGCATTCATGAAGTCTTAAACTTGTTAACATGATTAAACGGCTATAATTGTCATACTGCATTCTTATGATGTTGAAATCATCTCTGTGACACAATTGATAACTGTGCTGCTATTTAATCGAAGCTTCTTTATTGTTTAATTCGTTGCTTAAATCTATGTTGTTGATGACCATGCTTGATTATGTGACTGAGTAGGAGCACACCGATGATATCGTTTACTTTTTGACCTGACTTGCTACAAATATATTGATTGACCTGACATGGTACCGTATACTGCTTGACTTGACCTGATGTACCATGACCTGACCCGTTACCTGATCTTGTGTCTAATACCAACAACTCTGACATGTAGTCCTCATGGACCGTTCCTGTTGTCTATCCAGACAAACCTGTTTACCTGATCCTGTGTTGGCATTAGTTTATTGATTTCGGGATACCTGACTTGACTTACACATATAACTTAGGGGTATGGGGAAATCAAAGGTGAAACCTGACTTGTAACTCAACAGTTCGCTACTTGTTCTGATCAGTTTTTAGGCTGGGCCAGCCTTGGAATGATGATGCTGACATCATTCATCTGTACACATTCCTGTTTGTTGCCTAGCGGCATGTCTCGGTTTCAGCCCGAGAATCTGAGGCCGTGGTCCCGGGTATGTACGGGATACCATTGAGTTACATCGATGATTCATCAATTTGGTTTCAAAAGACTTTAGGACAGAGAACCTGATAGAACAATTTAGTTTACCCACTGCACACTACCCTGCACTGCTCTGATTTATATTATTGTTACCCTTGCTTTATTCATGTTTATATTCGCATTGCCTGTTACCCTGTTTATTATGTTATTACTTGATGACTTGACGCGCTGACATCTGGGTTTTGCATGGCCCAGATTCTGTACCGCTGTCGCAGTCCGAGCAGGAGTACTTCAACCGACAGGCTGAGCTGTGAGTGTCAGCAGTAGTTAGTTTTCTTTCCTGCATTTATTTCCTGATGTGATCCCGTATTATGGGACATACATTCCAGTTATTTTGTATTGGATCTTTCGCTTCCGCATTTTATTATTCTTGACTCATGCTGTCTTGGATTATGGATATGTTTTAGATAGTTTTATTTTGTTCTTGATATCTCTACAGCCGTAATGTGACTGTGAATGGATACTTCCTACCCACAGGTAGCATGGTTGGCTATGTCACGTGCCCTTTTAGCGTACTCTGGGAAGCGGGGTGTGACACCTCTCTCTCTCTCTTTTCCTCTTATTCTCACCCTTCTCTCTCAATTATTACCCTTTTACCCTTCTCATTTTCTTTTCTTTTTATTTTTTTAAAACCAAAATACATAATACCCTAAAAACAACACAAGGAGACAACGTGTAACCAAAATATAACAAGACATGGTGCACTAGCCATGAAAAACTGTAGAAATACGGATTTGGCCTTATCGCGATTAGCAGCGCACTAATCGGGTTTTGTCCAAACTGCATATAATAAACTTTTAAAAATGTCAAATCCGATAAATATATTTTTAAATGAATAAATCAATTTAAATCTCCAATTATTTCACAATTATTGGTATATATTTATACCATTTTACGAAAATCCCAATTTCGCAAATCGGGTAGTTTTCGCGGAATATATTATTTTAATATTAAATTCTAAAAATAATATTTTATATTTTCTGAAATATTAGAATCTTCCCCCCTTAAAGAAATCCGGTCCCCGAATTTAAATTTAAACCCCCAAATACTAAAACATTTCAGTAATCAGCTCAAATCGACGGGGCTCCGAAATCATCGAAGGTATAGAAAAGCCGCAGCGCATCGCGTGCGACTGAAAACGAATACTAAACTCAAAATAGAACTCCGTCAAGCGTCTCGCAAATCATCGGATTTGCACGTATATTATCGGAGTTACAATGGAGATACAAATCTCGAAATCTACTACTGAAATCCAATATGCACAGTCAAATAATATAGTACATATATAGTACGCATCCTTGGAAAAAGTCTTAAAACTGAATCAAACACATGCAAAATCTTTCCTGAATTACCGTGTGATGCGTAACTCACGGCACAAGGGGCGGACGCTCATTGTAATGTAGTCAATATACTTATATATGTTTTTGCTTGAATTATACGTTCCGCCGTTTTTAAAATATCCCGAAAGGTTTTCCTTTATAACGTTCGTGTCGCTCACAGACACGTAGGAAATAGTGAGACTATAGCTCCTTTTTGAAAATCTCTTGTTAAAATTTTTAATGCATGCAAAATACTCAGGTACTGTCCTCAGATCAGTCCTGTTTGGTTTCTACACAATATAGTGCCCAACATGAAAACAAGGTGCTCAAAAACAAAATCACCCTCAAAAGGCGTATCCAACAATCATGTGCGTCTGGTGCGCACGGAAATCAAATCCAAATACAGGTGCCACAGTATGCACAACGCAAAACTAAGTGCAACGGGTGTGCACGAAAGCATCTGTCCAGTGCAACGGGTGTGCATGACAACAATATCTGGTGCATCTATTATGCACGAAAATCTCAATCGAGTGCATCCGGTGTGCACAAAATCACATCTCATATCATGCACGAAAATCCAAATCAAGTGCATCCGTCAGGTCCGTAAAAAGCATCTAGTGCAATAGCATGTACGAAAAATATAAGTTTGGTGTAACAAATGCAAAAAAATACAAATCTGGTGCATCAAATGCACAAAATACCAATCAATAACTCAAGTGCATAAAACGCAACATCGAGTGTACCAAGGTGTAAAAATCATAAACGTGTGCAACTGCTTGCACAAAACACGTATCAATGCACTGCAAGCACATATAAGCTATACCGAGTGCAAGATCAAATCGAGTGCGTACACGCACAAAATCAAATCAACTGTATGAAATCCAGGAAATCATAAACATGTGCAGCCAAGGCACAAAATAAATATCAAGTGCAATATATATGGATAAATCATAATCCAACACAACGGTGTATAAAAATATATATATCAAGTGCAATAACTATGCATGAAAATATAATTACCCAGTAGGTGCAGCAATGGTGCACGAAATCAACATCATAAACTCATCATCAAAACTCAAATCCAAGCGATATAAGCATGATACTCGGATAACAACGCAAATCGCAGCAAATGACATTGAGGTACACCTCCTACAATGTCGAAAAATATTGGTGCACCCAAAACTGGCAGAGCAAGAACATCCGCTTGCCTCCTGCTCACGGTCTGGCATCCTCTGTCTCTGGGTCCTCATTTCTCTGTGGATTACCAATCTCCCAATCCATCGGCTCATCTGTTCAGTCAGGTGTGCTAACGGAAACGATTCCGCTCTGGCACTTCTCTGGTCGTCTCTTGGCCATTAGTATGACCACTCGTAAAGCAGCGCGTCACTAGTGTCGGTCTCTAATCCTCTGAATACACGTCACACATCTGATCCTAGGTGCAAATCTTATTGCAGCAGTGTCCTGGAAGGAACCTGCTCAGGGTCTCTTCCGATCTTGCCTATGCCGAACTATACGAAGGCTGGTACTCTTGCCTAATATTTTTTCGCTTTTTGGACATCGGCGTTCTTAGCACAGATTTTCCTCGGGAACTGGTCGTATCTCACGCCTTTGTATATATATCAGATCTCTAATCTCAACCGGGAGTAGCAACAGCTCGTTAACATCTCGCACGAACCTCTTGTTCCACTCGTCTTTATTATCGTCTGCTTCGACGTCACGTCATGCTATCCGCGTACTGCAATTGTCTCGGCTACCGTCAATCCGGAGTCCCTCACACGGACTCAAAATCATGAACTCGGTATCTTCATCACTCTGTAGAAGATCTCTAGCCGAACATGTCCTCGGGAACTCATCCATACCATCGGAGGAATACTCAATACTCGTCCGTTCTCGATCAACTCACATTGCACCTGGGTGAGGTCCTATATTTGAAGCTGGTCCACTTACTGGTCTCCTATCACATGATATCCGGACGACGTTAAACTTTTCGTTCGATTTGTTAAAGTCCCATAATTCCCCGAAAGCTCAACTCTGAGCACATTTTAATAATATCTAGTACACGCCACAGTACCTATGGACCAACCGTAGAAGGGCAAACCCAAGCCTCACTGATGGCACCGCTAAACTGCCGCAAACCCTAAGGTTCAAAAGCGGTTCCATGGTCATCATGTCGAGTTAGGGTTTCATTTTTCTAGAGAGTCCACAGAATTACTTGCATATTCCTCCGAATACTTTAAACTTGGAAAAATGGGTTTCTGACATTCGTTCGAACTTTTAACTTCGCCTAGACAACATGTGAATACCCTTCGTCTCTCAACTTAAGATAGACTGGCTATCATATGGCGTATCTCTGCCTGAAAGTTCCAGCGATCTCAGCTCGTAAGCTCTAGAAGCGACATTACATCAATCTCAGCAACAGCTGGGTCATCTGTCCACATGGTAGACGACATCAAAATCTCTGAGGTATGCTGTACATCAACAGTCCTCGCACAACTGGCAGCCTCTATCAACTGCCCGATCATACGGTGCAAAACCGAACACTCGCCTCAAACGAGAATTCAAAACACCAATACATAAATCGAGACATTCTCATGTCACCAGAAAACACGATGGTTAGTCCTCGTCTATGACGAGCTCGCCCTGACCGCAACACTAGCAGCAGACCAATCTGTGCTCAAACCATGGTGATAGGAACCTCAAGCATGTATCGATAAAACCATATCAATGGAACGAAAGGAATCAACAGATCCCAAAATGGATACATGATCATAAGGAAGGACGGAATCAATAAGAGTATGATCATGGAAACAAGTAGAATCAAAGATGTCAATATATGTACATCCTAAGGTTCCTTAAGTGGAGTATCGTATCGTAAATATGCCGTGGAACATACGTACGGTACGTTACTCTACTCATGCTACCTACTCCATCAACCAGGATCAGCCTATGTAACGAAAATTCGGGTCTAATACCCCCATGTCCAAGTCTAAGTTCCGTAAGGTCAAGCCTAGGTTCCGAATATTTACGCCCCAGACTCCACATGGTCAAACCTAAACTCGAACAAAGGTTAAACCTAGCTCTCTGATACTAACTTTGTCACGACCCGAAATATTAGCTCGTGACCAGCACTTAAATCACGCAACGTCTAAAAGCGCGACGTAATCCAAGTAAGCTGAAGCCCAGAAATCTAAACTTTTAAAGAAATAAAAGAGGCGCAGTTTTGAAATAATGTATAATGAAGAAAAGTGTTTTCTTAAATGCATAGAAAATGGAACATGAAAAAATGCAAGTCTATCCTACTTGTAAAATATGTTCGTCTTTTTTTGAAAATTTGGGCAGCACCTCCTTTGTATATTTTGATCCAAAACCACAAATACATGATAATATAAAAGGCATCCCCAAGCGGGAGCTAGCTCTTCGCCAAATGGCGGATTCACAACAACAAAAGTAATAAAACAAGTATACGACGCCCAATCGGCGAAGATCAACACAAAAGATAATAAATAAAGCAAGACATCAACCCAATAAGCGAACATACAACCCATCGCTCAAGTCTCGCAACTACAAGTCTTGCTAAGTCCAACTACATATAAAAATACTAGTTTTGATTGATGGAGTTGACTAGATACAAATGAATAATAAATACAATAGTGGTACGATCCGATATGTACCACCTACCAAAGCAAATCACCCAAAAGCAACCTGTATGCCAACGATGCCACTACCGATCCATGCGGTCAACTTGCAAGAACTGTGGCACAAAGGGGGTGAGTTGCCAATTCGTGCGTAGAAAATATCAACAGGTAGAAATCGAATAAAATAACGATTTCCTAGGTCAACTAGATCATTAAGGTAATACTATGATATCTAGGGTGACCGTATGTAAATATGTGCCAACAATAAATAAATGCAAGTATGCAAGTGGATATCATCCAATAATATAATCAATGCCAACATACATGTGGATCTCGTCCACTCGAAACATCGTAATAGCATATGCATGTAAATATATGAGGATATTAAGAATGTGTGTGTCCATCAATGACACACCAAAATATGTAACCTGAGTGTCTAAGACCGACACTCGAAATATCATGAAACCCGTGTCCAGCATCGACACGTAAATCCTCATATCTCAGGCGCCGCATACTCAGATCGGCCCTCATGTCCATCTTTCTACTCCGGTCGGTATCCTTCAGATAAACCGCCGAGTCCAATCACTATCACCGGTAGGTAGTGCTCCCCTGCTAGGCTCAACGCCATCATCTGCGACCATCTTGCCCTGAAGTACCTCACCGGGTCCACCATGCACCTGTAGACGGTTCCTCCTCCTCCTCGAATCTGGTGAAACATGCCAATCTCAGAACCGAGAAAACACATGGTGGACGCACTGAAATATCATATCAAGAGAAACCGAGTTTTCAAAACAATACATACTTTCCTTTGAAATAACCACGGTTCTCAAATCCAGAAATCTCATGAAAACAACATATCTCAATGCGTAAAATGGTAAAGCATGATGTATGAAACATATAACAGAATGTAAGCATATCATTAAATCATGCAACATGGAACAGTATTATGCATATATCAAGGGAAAACCGCTTTTTAAAATGAATCCAGTTTTAAAATATATCCTGCGGTTCCCAATTCCTCCAAGGTCAAATGCAATATCGTATAAAGGTGTATATGTAACTATAGCAAGTAAATTATGCAAGGAGTCATATTATGATGCAGCAATTCTACTGTGTAGTGACATGGCAATTATCGATGATGAAGTGTGTGAGCCGGCAAATCAGTGTAAGTGTGACATACGCATCATCGATAATGGTGTGGTGTACTAGCACAGGTATATGAAATGCAATATTAATGATATGAACGCAGCATAAAGTAAATCGGCAGCTAAAAGGTATAAGGTATACGTATCAAATATGACCGAGTCGGTGAATCTATCAATCGACCTCCTCTAGTCAAGGGTATGGATCAATCAACAATTAACTCATCACGTACGGTAACTCATCGTACGGCGTCATAAAATAATTTAGGATCCTAACAACTTATGTGACAAGGAGGTTACGGACCTCACGTCTTGTACGGCTTATCATACGAGATTCACAACATTATCCATATATATACCTATTTCTCAGGTCACATCCGTATCAATCTCAGATCATGGGACCGGCAAAGGTATCAATTATCACATATCGACTCGCGTCCGTATACCGATATATCAATCAAGTCATTTTATCAATCTTAAATCGTATATTATCAACCTCATGTTATATCACTATGATCTCCTATTGGTTCCCTTTACAACTATTTATCTATATCTATCATATCATGTCACCTAAACCCTAAGCTATACTTTTAAGTCAAGGTATATCTTATCTCCTACTAATTCCTTAACCCTATTCCTAACTTTCTAATATGGTTTCTCTAGCCATATCCTATAGTTTTCTAGTCTAGGGTTCCTTAACCGTATTCTATAAATCAGTTTCCATTAGAACTTGCGGGGGTGCTATACGCCATCCACCTGACTTCCCCCGTAGTTATAGATCTACTCATCTTGATCCTCGCTTGCCGAAGTCAATGACGCTATGCTCTGTCGCCTCAGAATCCATGCGAAGGTACCTACAATAATACACAACCGAAATTGCTATTAAAATCGAGTTCGGGAAACCAATACGGCACACGGTACGTTTATAGGTTAGAATCTATAGCCTCGCATGCAAAACACAACCAAATAACCCTCGTTGTTGACGTACAAATGCCACACGAATGAATTCAAATCAAATACAAAAACCAAGTTTTCAGAATCGGAAAACATAAATTCAGCAACATGAGAAATCCATCCCAGATTTTCCATCAGGTAAAATTAGGAAATTTTGCATATGGGGTTGTTCTAATTAGAAGATATGGGAGACACAGACCAAAAACCAACTAATTCCCTCACATTGTGGCTGCAATTTGCGGCCACTAGGGATAAATTGGCTGCCAAGCAAGGAGGGGAGGGGCTAGGGTTTCTATGGTGGGTTCCTATGAGCCTGCACATCTCTCAGTAAAGGCAACTTACTTAGTGGTGCTCTCGGGTCATAGCAGATATCATATAAACCTCGCAAATTGTCAAAACCCGATATCGGAAAAACTTCTAAGTTTAAGTATTGGGTTTCAAGTCTCAAGTTTAACCGGAATTCTAACTCTAAGGTCTAGTAACAGCCCCTACACAACACCACAACACAACTCAAACCCTAATCCCTCTCTTGGAATTTCCAAGCTCACAAAACCACACTTTAAACCAATTCTAAACTAACTAGAATGCCAGGCAAACATAAACTAAATTAAGGGGAAAGAATTATACCTCATAGATGTAGCCAAGCAAAATCTTAGAAGTCCAAAGTCCTCAAAATCCAACATTGATGGGTCCAAAGTGTAGAGGGTGAAGAGGGGATCAACTTTAATGAAAAGGGTTTAGGATTTGGATGAAGAATTTGAGATGATTTCTTAGGGTGGAGGTGGAGGGAATGTGAAGATGAAAAAGGAGAAGAAGAAATGAAATGGGGGAGGAAAAGATATGGCTGCCCCCCTCTCTCTCTTCCTCTTATTCTCACCCCTCTCTCTCAATTATTACCCTTTTACCCTTCTCATTTTCTTTTCTTTTTATTTTTTTAAAACCAAAACACATAATACCCTAAAAACAACACAAGGAGAAAATGTGTAACCAAAATGTAACAGGACAAGGTGCACTAGCCATGGAAAATTGTAGAAATACGGATTTGGCCTAATCGCGATTAGCAGTGCACTAATCGGGTTTTGTCCAAACTGTATATAATAAACATTTAAAAATGCCAAATCCGATAAATATATTTTTAAATGAATAAATCATTTTAAATCTCCAATTATTTCACAATTATTGGTATATATTTATACCATTTTACGAAAACCCCAATTTCGCAAATCGGGTAGTTTTCACGAAATATATTATTTTAATATTAAATTCTAAAAATAATATTTTATATTTTCTGAAATGTTACACATATATCCGAGTCGAAGCGTTGCTTTACGACAGGGAGGTCAGGGGTTGACATGTATCCGTGTCGAAACGTTGCATGACGATAGGGAGGTCAGAGGTTGACATGTATCCAAGTCGAAACGTTGCTTTACGACAAGGAGGTCAGGAGTTGACATGTATCCGTGTTAAAGCGTTTCTTGATGACAAGGAGGTCAGGGATGTTAGTGTGACATGCCCTAGAGGCCATTATTGTATAGTACTAGTTTGTATATTACAATTTGGAAGTTTGGGATATATACACGGATTTATAAAAGTCTTGCTCAAGATGGTAGTATGCTACTTGGTTTGTATCTATCTTAATATGTGTATATGTTTCTTTTAACGTATCGCTAATACATATTGATAGAGCCCTTAGGATCTTTGCTTGAGTACCAGCGTTGTGATGACAGTCACACTTGTGGGGGTTGGGTAGTCTATAAGCACATTCTTATATATGTCCCTAGTCGTAGGATTATCGAGATAGGGCATCGATACTCCAGAGTAGACTAGTGTATACGCTTCTTATCCCAGGAGGGGAGATGGTTTGTCCCACAGCCATCAGTACGTCGTACCAGAAATAGTATGCAGGTGCTTGTTAGGTTACGAGTACACTGGACATGACTCACTGGGAACTGTTGGTTGGTACTATACCTATCATCAGTTAGCGGTTCCCAGGTGACATGAGTACAGCTTAGTCCGTTGACTTGACACTACTGCTTCGCCTCAAGTGTGTTCCCACTGTTCTTAGATTACTACCCTACCACGGCTCTATTGAGTCATGCAACAGATAGTAGTTAGGTGCAGTTCCGAAGCACTTGGAGGCAGTGGCGGTTAGATAGGATTCGTCTTTCCCGGTATTGGGGGTTGATGTCGCGCTGTGTTTGGAGAGCCATTACACAAAGTCCCTGGCCAGAGCAAGTGAGATTTACTGGTAGGTACTCCAGTAGTTTCTCAGGGTGTTTTGGACTACACTCCGACACGACTTATACCGCTATTAGGGGATTGACGTTTACCGCCCCCTAGGCCCGATATGCGATACTCTTAGACGAACAGACCGGACTATACGGAGATTGTCATATTCAGGCTCAGTAGCAGTTCGGATGGGTTTTCCTCATCGGCCTTCTTATCGACATCTACCTGGGGACCATTACATACAGCTAGTACCGCTTGCGGCCTGTGGTTAAACCCACTGCCAGCGTAGTGTCGAGTCTTTAGAGTCCAGGGTTGTTTACCTTTGGGCGAAACGTAGCAGAGGTCGTATGGTTTTACGATGGGGTTCGTTCACATACGCGTACTTGTGCCCGTTAGGTGTTCGGGAAGTAGATACTAGTGGGCTTTGGTTTAAGTCGGATCCTAATATTTGATTTTGGGTTGGTTCAGTCTTATAATATTCATGTTCTTCAGAACACGGATGCAGGTATGTATATACAGTTGACAGAGGCAGAGAAGGAGACACCTCATTAGGGTTTTGACCATTGACTTGATTAAAACCATTATGAGGTGGAGGAAATTGATCACTAATTTTTATTAGAGATAATTGTGTTATGGCTAATTTGGTTTGACCATTTGACCATGTTGATCATTGTTGGCTTAGATATTTTGTTGAGCAAAAGATATTTTGCTTAGCATTAATTATGACATGATAATGGTCAAATCAATATCAACCATCACAATTATTTTAATAAAAATTTATTATTCTTTTTTCCTAATATCAGAGCTCGCTCTTCATTTTATCAAGTAGACATTCTCTCTCATAGCTCTCTCCTCTCCTTCTTCCTCTCTCAAAGCCCTAGTGTTTCATGAGTTGAAAATCAAGGGCCATTGAGACCAAACCACCAAAATAATTCTCTACTCACTCTAGGGTTCTTAGTTTAGCACACCAAGCACCCTAGTCACTTCATTATAGAGGTTGGAGCTCAAGGTAGAGACCTTCGGGTGGATCTTCTTTGACGTGGAGAAGCCGGTGAGGAGGAACCATCCACAACCACTCTAAGGAGCCCACAACAAGGAGAAGAAGGAGTTCAAGCTTGAGGTATAATCTTCTAACATAGTAGTTAGAACTCCTAGTTAGTTTTTTAGTTAATGTTTAGCAAAGATCCTCATGGCTAGTCTATGTTACATCGTAAAGAAAAATTCGATTTTTACCTATTCTGCCTCCCTGCAAACTACCGGGGTGAGTAATATAGACATACAGTGGTACCAGAGCCTGGCTAAACCATAACTAACATGTTAGAAAAGCTTTTAGAACTTCGATCACGGAAAAATCCTGAAAACACGATACAAAATTACCTTTTCTGTCGATTTTTAAAACGGGTCTAAAAATATTTTCAGAGACTTGAAAAATACGTGCAGGCTTTTTCTAGAACACTGAAGAAATTTGGGCACCTAACTCGGTTAGACCACCACGGAACCGCGGCCAAACCAAGCGTTCCGCCACGGATTCGCAGCCGAGTCGACTCCGAGTTGGTCCAAATTTTTTCTGGTGCTCTCTGTGTTAGTTTTGTGTTTTCTGGGATATTTTGTTTCTGCTCAGGAATTATTTTGTACAGTGTTGTACTTGGAGTAGATTCAAATATGGTTATTGATCGGAATTCTATAAGCTTTAGCTAATCAGATTATATCTGTGTTATATGTTCTGAACGTCTGCTAATCGCTATACGTCGATTAGTGGGGGTTGCATATATCTGTGATCTGTGATATTGGTTTGTGTATATGAACTTGTTGGATTGTCGTGGATGAATAGCCGGGGATATGAGATGAGTGTTTTATTTTTCATTTGATGTAAATTGTAAATTGATGTAATATTATTTTATGGTCGCACATCCGGGTTGAGGTTGTAGCCACCATTGTATATTATTTCTTTTACTGTTTTCTGCTCTTAGGATAGACCCAAGGCGGGGTGTACAAACTACCGGGTACTTTGAAGTGCCGAGTGGTCTACTCACTTTGTTGAGGGAGGTTGATTCACTTCGGGTATTTGGCGGGTAGTTTTCCGCACCCGTAGGGGTCTGGGGTGGGGTTTGGCTATTCATCACGACCATGTAATCCGTCTTTCGTTGCAGGCTCAAACGAAACGCGGATTCCTAGCATATCCAATGTGTTCATCTGTGATCTGGAATGGCTATCATTGCATCTGACGAATGTATATATCTATATATGATATCTAGTAGACGTTGCTTATGTTTTACATCTGCGTTAGTCCAGTCCCCGCTCTGTCGTTAGTTAAGTAACCTAACGGGTGATGACGGGGCCCCGTGGCGAATGCGGATGGCATAAGCGTACGTTATATTTTCGTTGTTTTCTGCATTGGTAGGATTGATTGATGGGACTGCATTAAATTAATGCTAAGCAAACAAACCAAAGTTGAATCGTTGGAACAATTTCAAAACCACTCGGTTTTTTTTCAAAACAGCAAAACTTTTAAAATGCGGAGCTTAAACCACTCCTTTTAAAAGCTATCAGGTTCCTTCGATTATATTAAGTTCACTACGTTCACGGTTTCGCCAAAACCATTCGTAGCCCTCCGTCATTTCAGTTAAATGTTCAATAGTATTCAAGCTGTGTATTTTGACCTTTGCCAAGGCATAATGATTGGTAGCTACTGAATATTTATCTGTAGCAATAGATGTGTTAGTTTGGGACAGTCGTACTGCTATTTTGGCCTTCGTCAAGGGTATGTACGGGTGGATCCAAATTAACATGGATAATGACGGGTAGAACTTGACATGTGACTTATGATATGTTGGCCTTCGTCAAGGTCATAAGAGCATGAGGCAAAAATCCACATCGGGAGTTTCTAAAGAAACTGAAACTTGCTAGTGGTGCATACCATTTGGAGTGTGATAATTTTGGTAGGATTCTTTCAACTTTATCACACAATGATATTTGGATCCCGATCCTACTGTGAGTATATGCTACTCCTCGGGAGATTTTTTCACTTAACGATCAATACTATAAACCAAGTAGGTGTCTAGAAAGGTGTTAACGGGGCTACGCCCACAGAGAAAAGAGGTTATTTAATTAAGGAACTTCGCGAAAGCGTCGTAAAACCTCCCTCGAAGTACCGATACCGGCCTGGCTGAACGGTTAAGCAAGTATTGTACGGTGAGATTAATCCTGACTAATTCTTCTTTTATGGTTTGAGGAAGGATTCAAGAAACAGTGGGAGCCATCTTGTTTAGATAAATTAAAACCACTCTAAACTTGCAAGAGTATCATGCTAAAGTGTTTTCTCTCTCTCTCCTAATTGCAGCGACCAACAACATGACAGGCCTTAAGTTATTATTAGATAAAAACATACTGACAGGGCCAAACTATAAAGATTGGTTCAGGAATGTCAAGATGGCAATCACTTATGACACGTTGCGGTATCTCCTTAACACTAAGGCCCCCGCCGTCCCAGGTCCAGAATCTAGCGTCGCGGATAGGGAAATCCGTATGACCTGGGAGATTGACTGCGCGAAGGCCAAGTGCCTCATGCTTGCCTCTATGGATAATGAACATCAGAGGAGGCACGAGAATATGGACCTTGAATCCATATTTCTCCATACCAAGGAATTATATGGAGAGCAATCTCGTATCGCAAGATACGAGACCTCGAAGAAGCTATTTCAAGCGAGGTTGGCCGTCGGATCATCTGTAGGGAAGCACGTCCTTAAGATGATTGGCTGCATTGAGGAGCTCGCGGACCTCGGGACCACGTTAGAGAATGAGCTGTATACAGACTTGATTCTCCAGTCCCTTTCTTCTACCTACGCCCAGTTTATCTTGAATTTAAATATGCAAGGTAAAGAAGTTGAACTTCTTTAACTCCTCAACATGTTGAGGAGTGCAGAGGGCACCCTGCAGAAAATAAGGGAAACACCCGCTCTGTCTGTTGGTGGAGCTTCCTCTTCCAGATCTAAGGTGAAAGCCAAAGGAAAGAAGAAGAAGGCCCCCACCCAACCGAGAGGTGGTGTTAGTAAGGTGGAAGCCAAGGGAAAGGCAAAAGTGGCGGGACAAATAGTGGGAAAGGAAGAATGCTTTTATTGTTATAAGAAAGGACACTGTAAGAAAGATTGCAGGGCTTGGAAGGCCAAGAACCAGGACCCGAAGCAAGTTGTAGCTTCGGCTTCAGGTGTGTATGTAATTGAAAACTGTCTGTCAATCAACTCTACTTCCTGGGTATTGGATACCGGATCAGGATTTCATATCTGTAATTCTTTGCAAGCACTGAGAATCTGTAGAGTTTTGAAGGCGGGTGATATGACCCTCAGAGTTGCAAATGGAGCAAGTATGGATGCTGTGTCTGTGGGGGAATATCACTTAGGATTGACTAGTGGACATGTTTTGGTTTTGCGTAACTGTTATTTTGTACCCAGTTCAACTTTTAATATCATATCTGTATCTTTAATGTCTAAAGAAGGTTATGATTTTGCATTTATAAGCGATATTGTAAACATCCACCTTAATCATAGTTTGATTGGGTCAGGTACATTAAGCAACGGTATATACGTGTTAAACCAACCGCAGATTTTCAACGTCCAGAATACACATAAAAGAAAGTCTCCAGAATTAAATCATGCTTTCTTATGGTATTGTAGACTGGGTCACATCAATGAGACAAGGTTGACTAAGTTATATAAAGAAGGATATTTGGATCCGTTCGAATATCAATCTTATGCAACTTATCAATCATGTCTCAAAGGAAAGATGACAAAGACTCCGTTCACTGGACACGGGGTAAGAGCGAGCGAGCTCTTGGGACTCATACATAACGACGTGTGTGGTCCAATGTCTACACATGCAAGAAGTGGTTTTTCCTATTTCATTACTTTTACGGATGATTTCTCCAGGTATGGACATGTTTTCTTGATGAAGCATAATCCGAGGCCTTTGAGAAATTCCGAGAATATAAGAATGAAGTAGAAAAACAAACCGGCAAAAGTATCAAGACACTGAGATCTGATCGAGACGGTGAATACTTAAGTGCCGAGTTCCTGGATTACCTAAAAGAGAATGGAATTCTCTCTCAGCTTACTCCTCCATACACACCACAGCACAACGGTGTATCGGAGAGACGGAACCAAACCCTATTAGATATGGTACGTTCCATAATGAGTAACGCTGAGTTACCGCGATCATTCTGGGGCTATGCACTAGAATCAGCTGCATATCTTTTGAACAAGGTTCCTACCAAGACTGTGCCTACCATACCATATCAGATGTGGAGTGGGAAGAAACCCTATCTTCAGTATCTGAAGATATGAGGATGTCCAGTTTTTGTTAAAAAGCAGCATGTGGACAAACTCGAGGCACGCTCAGTACTGTGTAAGTTTGTGGGATACCCAAAGAACTCCAGGGAGTATCTTTTCTATTACGCAGAGGAACAAAAGGTTTTTGTTTCTCGTCATGTCCACTTTCTGGAACATCAGTTTTTAGAAAAAGAAACAAGTGGGAGCGCAATAGAACTGGAAGAAATTCCACAACCATAAGCTATTGCTGAAAGCTTGGTGGAACTAGAAGTTTCAAAAGAACATGACATTCCCGCACCGCTCCGCAGGAGTAGTAGGCTTTCTCATCCACCTGAGAGATGCTACGGTTTTCTCGTAGACGGGGATAGAAAGGATTGCATCATTGATAACGATGAGCCGACAAATTTCTAGCAGGCCATTCAGAGCACTGACTCGGTAAAATGGCTGGATGTAATGCGGACCGAGATGGAGTCCATGTACACCAACAAAGTATGGACTTTGGACGTTGCTCCAGAAGGGGTAAAATCCGTAGGCTGCAAATGGATCTTCAGAAAGAAGATTGGTGTAGATAGACAGGTTGAAACCTATAAGGCTAGACTTGTTGCAAAAGAATTTCGTCAAAGACCTGGTTTGGACTATAACGAAACCTTTTCTCCAGTGGCTATGCTCAAATTCATTTGGATCCTTCTTGCCATTGCTGCCTTTCACGATTATGAGATTTGGCAGATGGACGTAAAAACCGCTTTTCTAAATGGAAATTTAGAAGAGTGTGTCTATATGGACCAGCCAGAGGGTTTCATTCAGAGTGGGAGCAGCGGGAAAGTGTGCAAGTTGCTTAAGTCTATTTATGGACTGAAGCAGGCATCGCAGAGTTGGAACATCTGTTTTGATGAGACGGTCAAAGAATTTGACTTTATCAAAAATCCAGATGAACCATGCATTTATAGTAAGATTGTAGCATGAACTGTTGTTTTCCTCATCTTGTACGTGGATGACATTCTCTTGATAGGAAATGACATTCCTATGCTACAATCTGTCAAAGGGTTCTTATCACACAGGTTCTCCATGAAAGACCTGGGTGATGTCTCTTAAATTCTGGGGATCCAGATCTATCGTGATAGATCTAAGAGGATGTTGGGACTTTTGCAGTCTTGGGACAACGACACCATACTGAAAAGATTCAGTATGGAAGATTCAAAGCACGGTAATTTACCGGCTTGTAACGGAATCATACTCTCCAAAGAGATGTTTCCTAAGACTGATTTGGAAAGGGATCGCATGTCTATTATACCCTACGCTTCTGCGGTAGGCTCTATAATGTATGCGATGTTATGTACCAGACCAGATGTAGCTTATGCACTGAGTGTAGTAAGCCGGTATCAGTCAAACCCTGAGGAGAATCACTAGATAGCGGTAAAGAACATTCTCAAGTACCTGAGAAGGACTAAAGATATGTTCTTGGTTTACGGTGGAAAAGACCTCCAGATTGAGGCCTTTGCTGACTCCAGCTTCCAGAGTGAAAAGGATGACTCCAAATCCATATCGGGCTATGTCTTTACCCTCAATCGAGGGGCGGTCTGTTGGAAGAGTTCCAAACAGGAAACCGTTGTTGACTCGACGATGGAAGCAGAGTATATCGCAGCTTCTGATGCCGCAAAAGAAGCAGTCTGGATGAGGAAGTTCTTAACAGAACTTCAGGTGGTTCCGTCCATTGTTGATCCAATACCTCTATATTGTGACAACAACTGGGCTATAGCTTTAGCGAAGGAACCCAGGTCCCATCAGAAGTCCAGACACATCTTAAGGCGGTATCACCTGATCAGGGAGATCATGGATCGCCGGGAGATCGAGGTTCGGAGGGTTGCTACAGAGGAAAACATTGCAAATCCATTCACAAAGACCATCTCTCAGACGCAGTTCGAGAGGCTATTCGAGATGATAGGTCTGCAATATGCCAGCACATGGCCTTAGTGCAAGTGGGAGATTGTTAATGTGATATGCGCTAGAGGCCATTATTGTATAGTACTAGTTTGTATATTACATTTTGGAAGCTTGGGATATATACACGGATTTATAACAGTCTTGCTCAAGATGGTAGTTTGCTACTTGGTTTGTATCTATCTTAATATGTGTATATGTTTCTTTTAACGTATCGCTAATACATATTGATAGAGCCCTTAGGATCTTTACTTGATTACCAGCGTTGTGATGGCAGTCACACTTGTGGGGGTTGGGTAGTCTACAAGCACATCCTTATATAGGTCCCTAGTCATAGGATTATCGAGATAGGGCATCGATACTCCAGAGTAGACTAGTGTATACGCTTCTCATCCCAGGAGGGGAGATGGTCTGTCCCACAGTCATCAGTACGTCGTACTGGAGATAGTATGCAGGTGCTCGTTAGGTTACGAGTACACTGGACATGACTCGCTGGGAACTGTTGGTTGGTACTATACCTATCGTCAGTTAGCGGTTCCCAGGTGACATGAGTACAGCTTAGTCCGTTGACTTGACACCGCTGCTTCGTCTCAAGTGTGTTCCCACTGTTCTTAGATTACTACCCTACCATGGCTCTATTGAGTCGTGCAAACAGGTTGTAGTTGGGTGCAGTCCCGAAGCACTTGGAGGCAGTGGCGGTTAGATAGGATTCGTCTCCCCCAGTATTAGGGGTTGATATCGCGCCGTGTTTGGAGAGCCATTACACAAAGTCCCTGGTCAGGGCAAGCGAGATTTACTGGTAGGTACTCCAGTAGTTTCTCAGGGTGTTTTGGACTACACTCCGACACGACTTATACTGCTATTAGGGGACTGACGTTTACCACCCCTAGGCCCGATATGCGATACTCTTAGACGAACAGACCGGACTATACGGAGATTGTGACATTCAGGCTCAGTAGGAGTTCGAATGGGTTTTCCTCATTGGCCTTCTTATCGAAATCTACCTGGGGACCGTTACGTACAGCTAGTACCTCTTGCAGCCTGTGGTTAAACCAACTGCCAGCGTAGTGTCGAGTCTTAAGAGTCCCACACAGAGGGTTGTTCACCTTTGGGCGAAATGTAGTAGAGGTCGTATGGTTTTACGACGGGGTTCGTTCACATACGCGTACTTGTGCGCGTTTGGTGTTCGGGCAATAGATACTAGTGGGCTTCGGTTTAAGTTAGATCCTAGTATTTTATTTTGGGTTGGTTCAGTCTCATAGTATTTGTGTTCTTCGGAATACGGATGCGGATATGTATATACAGTTGACAGAGCCAGAGAAGGAGACACCTCATTAGGGTTTTGACCATTGACTTGATTAAAACCATTATGAGGTGGAGGAAATTGATTACTAATTTTTATTAGAAATAATTGTGTTATGGCTAATTTGGTTTGACCATTTGACCATATTGACCATTGTTGACTTAGATATTTTGTTGAGCAAAAGATATTTTGCTTAGCATTAATTGTGACATGATAATGGTCAAATCAATATCAACCATCACAATTATCTAAATAAAAATTTATTATTCTTTTTTCCTAATATCAGAGCTCGCTCTTCATTTTATCAAGTAGACATTCTCTCTTATAGCTCTCTCCTCTCCTTCTTCCTCTCTCAAAGCCCTAGTGTTTCATGAGTTGAAAATCAAGGGCCATTGAGACCAAGCAACCAAAATTCTTCTCTACTCACTCTAGGGTTCTTCGTTTAGCACACCAAGCACCCTAGTCACTTCATTATAGAGGTTGGAGCTCAAGGTAGAGACCTTCGGGTGGATTTTCTTTGACGTGGAGAAGCCGGTGAGGAGGAACCATCCATAACCACTCCAAGGAGCTCACAACAAGGAGAAGAAGGAGTTCAAGCTTGAGGTATAATCTTCTAACATAGTAGTTAGAATTCCTAGCTAGTTTGTTAGTTAATGTTTAGCAAAGATCCTCATGGGTAGTCTATGTTACATCGTAAAGAAAAATTCGATTTTTACCTATTCCGCCTCCCCGCAAACTACCGGGGTGAGTAACATAGACTTACAAAGGGTTGACATGTATCCGTGTCGAAGCGTTGCTTGACGACAGGGAGGTTAGAGGTTGACATGTATCCGAGTTGAAGCGTTACTTTACGATAAGGAGGTCAGGAGTTGACATGTATCTGTGTCGATGCGTTGCTTGACGACAGGGAGGTCAAGAGTTGACATCGAATTGAATCTAGGTTATTTGTGAACTGTAGAGTCCTGGAACTGGGGACTTTGCCGTGGCTCCGCTTGGTGGTGTCGCGTCCGTGCCCTGCTGGCATGAGGAGGAACGCCGTTGTTGGTTTTCTGGGATGCAGATATTGCAGCTGAGACCTGACTCTCCCTTTGATAGAGTTTGTTGGGACATGTGGTTCCCTTTTCGTTTATGCCCATGGATTGTATACAGGGATCAGTATGGACTTACCTGCAGGGCAAAAAGTTTCATTTCATTTTTTTTATTTCTTTCCGCGATGCTCTATCATTTCAGCTTTTTTATATCGCGAAAGTCGCGATTGCCCAATCATTTCGGCTATTTTTTGCGGTGCCCAATCATTTCGGCTGTTTTTTTCCTTTTTACTCGCTGTTTTTTATTGCGAGTTGCCCAATCATTTCGGCTATTTTTGTATGCATATATTTTACTCGCTGATTTTTATTACGAGTTGCCCAAACATTTCGGCTATTTCATATGCATTTTTTTCTCGAGTATGGAACTCATGGTCTGATACCAATCTTGCATCAGTATCACTGCGACTGGAATGTTGCCAGGAGCGAATCATCATTTGCCATGAAAGGACTTGGAATTTGATATCGATTTAGGTATCAGCATCGCTACAACTGAGATATTGCGAGGAGCGAATCATCATCTGCCTTTATTGATTCGAACAAAGGTGGCTTAGCAAACAGGGTTAAGATCCTGTCGACTAAGGCTTTTGACTTTATGAGCCGTAAGGGTTTCATAAAGGTGTTTCTCCCTACGTGTCGTGAGGATCTCGTAGGTGTCTTTTCTCCTTAGGAATCGTGAGGATTCCTAAGTGTATATTCTCTTGTAAGTCGTAAGGATCTTGCAAGAGTGTTTTCTCCTTGTAAATCGAGAGGACCTACAAGTGTTTGTTCATCAAATGAGGGCATTCCTCGTCGTTGGTGGGACTCAGCAAGAAAATGATTATTTGTGCCCGTGGATTGTATACAAGGGTCAGTTTTGAACCGCTTGTAGGGCAATCTGGGAAAGGTGATGGCTTAAGAACAGGTTCAGATCCCTGTAGCTTAAGGCTTTTGAATATTATGAGCCGTGAGGGTCTCATAAGAGGGTTCTCCTTACGAGTCATGAGGATCTCGTAAGTGTAATTTTTCTTTAGGAATCGTGGGGATCCCTAAGTGTGTTGCTCCTTTGTGAGTCGTAAGGATCTCACGCAGGTAGTTTTTTTCTTACAAGGTTGAGAGGACCTTGCAAGTGTCTTTTAACGAGACTGCGCCCTTTCGGGTTTTCACAAACTCGCCGGTAACCCTGCTGTTTTTATTCACGGAGCCTTTTTGGGTTTTCATCCGTGCCCATTTTGCTTGTAGACGTACCTTTTTTTTTTTATGAGTATACGCCCTTTTGGGTTTTCACAAACTCGTTGGTAGCATTGCTGTTTTTACTCACAGAGCCTTTTCGGGTTTTCATCCGTGACCATTTTGCTTATGGATGTACCATTTTTTTTACGAGTCTGTGCCCTTTTGGGTTTTCACAAACTCGCCGGTAGCCCTGTTGTTTTTACTTACGGAGCCCTTTCGGGTTTTCATCCATGCCCATTTTGCTTATGGACGTACCGTTTTTTTACGCGTTAGCCTAAGGATGCTGCGGGTTTGTAGTAGTTTAAAGATGTTTCGGCCAGTAGTTAGTTTTAGGACATTTCGGTCCTTTGTTAGTTTTAAGCCATCTCGGTCCGCTATTAGTTTAGGGACGTTTTGGTCTACTATTAATTTAAGGATGTTTCGGTCCATTGCATGTTTTCGAGGCGAGATTTCGCCGGATACTACTTATAGAGTTTGGGCTTGGGAAAATAGCGAGCGGACATAGGCGTCGTCATCTATTGTGGACTTACGCTGTGACTCGTCAGGCATAGTATTTTTTCAATAACCGGCCGTTTATTGGCCTGAAGGGTCTTTCGCCATGCATATTCATGAGCAAGTAAGCCCCACCTTGGTAGACCTTGTCTATGATGTACGGGCCCTCATAATTCGGCTCGAACTTCCCCCGTTTGGCACGATTGGGGATCATAGGTCTGTTGACAACTAGCACGAGTTCTCCTTAGTGAAATGTCCTCGGTCTAGTCAATCTTTCGTATGAGCGCATCATCTTTGCTTTGTAAGCTTCTAGGTTTTGTTGCGCCATGAGACGAGTTTCATCGAGGGCATCGAGCTTCTCAAGCCGGAGATGAGCATTCTCTTCATCTGTCAGCTCATAATGAACCGCCACTCGTAAGGAGGGTAGCTCTATCTCCAAGGGGAGTACTGCTTCAGTGCTGAATACCAATGCATACGGCGTTGTATTCGTGGCCGTTTTGAACGTGGTCCGATAAGCCCAGAGAGCTTTATGCAGTCTCTCGTGCCAATCTTTTCTGTTTCTGGACACCGTCTTTTTTATGATCTTCGTCAATGTCTTGTTGAAAGCCTCAGGTAGACCGTTAGCTCGGGGATTATAGACCGAAGAGTATCTCCATTCTATGTTATGCTGCTGTGCGAAGCGGCTGATTTTGTGACTTCTATAGGCTGGCCCGTTATCGGAGATAATCCGTCGCGGAGTGCCGAATCGATAGATGACGTGTGTCTTGAAGAAATGGAGGATATTCTCTTTCTTCACTTCTTTTAGCGGTACTGCTTCTGCCCATTTAGAGAAGTAATCGGTTGTCGCCAATATGAACCGATGTCCTCTGGACGATACTGGTTCTATGGGCCCAATTATGTCGGTTCTCCACATTTCGAACGACAGCTAGCCACTTTTGGGTGTAGCGGGTTTGGATGCTGGTGAATGAAGTCTCCATGAATCTGGCACGAATGGCACTGCTTTGCGTATTCGAGACAGTCCTGAATCATCATGGGCCAATAATAGCCAATTCTTTTGATCTTCAGCTTCATCTTTGGCCCGACTTTATGAGAACTGCAAAGTCCGTCATGAGTTTCTTAGACGACTCTCCTTGCTTCTTCTGGTCCCAGGCATCTCAGCCATAGAGAGTCGAATGATCTCTTATACAGCGTGTCATTGACGAAGGCAAAAGACAGAGCTCGTTTCATGAGCTGATGTCTCGAGGATGCATCTTCAGGTGTTCGACGGGATTTGAAGTAGTCTATAAAGACTTTTCTCTAATCCTTGGCCTTTTCCTGGTCCTCTATTTATAGGGATGTCTGCTTGGTCGCTTCCTTTTCTTCAGATGACTCCGGAACCCGACGGCTTTGCACAACGATCCTTACGTCATTGATGTTTTCGTCAGCCAGTTCTTTAGCGAGTTTGGCTAACGCATCCGCCTTGCTATTCTCCGCTCGCGGTATGCTTTCCAGGGCGTAAGAAGGGATTTGAGTCAGCAATTGTTGCACTCTTGCGCTATATTTTACCAACTCCGGTTTGCACGTTTGATAGTCGCCGTTTACTTGATTAATGACCAGCTGGGAGTCTCCGTATATAAGGAGGTTTTCGATTCCTATGTCGACAGCTATCTCAAGACCTGCTATCAAAGCTTCATATTTCGCCTCATTGTTTGTCCTCGGCTCTGTCAAGGAAAAGGCAAAGCGCATTATCCCTCCTTGCGGAGTCACGAAGATAAGTCCTACCCCCAATTTGATTATAGGGGTGTTGTGTTGTCGCTTTTTTATGGAAGATGCTCCATCCAAATAGAGTTACCATCTGGTATCACTCCCTCCTCTCTCCCTGTCGATCGTGTCAAATGCGTGCTCGTCCGGCAATTCGCAATTTAGGGGTGAGTCGGCAGGTATCGAATGCTCAGCGTAGAAGTCGGCGATGGCCTGGCCTTTCACCGCTTTGAGAGGTCGATAGACTATCGAAAACTCCATCAAGAGGAGGGCCCATTTAGCGAGTCGTCCTATTAATATGGCTCTTGACATCAACTATTTGAGAGGATCCACTTTTGATATGAGATGGACCTCATGCGCCAAAGCATAGTGTCTGAGCTTCGTTATCGCAAAAATTAATGCCAGGCAGTGTTTTTCGATGGAGGAGTAGTTGTTTTCTGCCCCCAGGAGAACTTGACTCAAATAGTAGAGGGCTCTCTCCTTCCCTTGATCATTCTCCTGTACCCATAGTGCGCCTAAGGAACCTTCAAGGGCGGTTGTGTACAGGATGAGAGGTTTTCTTTTGACTGGAGCGGTCAGCACCGGAGGATTCTGCAAGTATTGCTTGATTTCGTCTAGTGCGCTCTGGCATTTATGATCCTAGACGAAAGGGGTCCCCTTCTTCATTAAAAGACTGTAGGGGCGGCATTTGCCGGAGAGGTTGGCTATGAATCGTCGGATATACGCGAGTTTCCCTTAGAGAGACCGCAATTGTTTTAGAGTCCTTGGAGCAGGCATTTCCATGATCGCCTTGATCTTCGACGGGTCTATCTCGATGCCCCGGTGTCGTATGTTGAATCCTAGGAATTTTTCGGAGGAAACTCCGAACACGCATTTCAGAGGGTTCATCTTTAGGTTGTATATCTGAAGGAGCTGAAACACGACCTTCAGATGCTCCCAATGCTCCTCGTATGACTTGCTTTTCACCACGAGGTCATCGATATAGCATTCGATGATTTCATGTATGAGGTCATCAAAAATCTTTGTCATGGCCCTCTAATAGGTAGCGCCGGCATTCTTCAAGCCGAACGGCATTACTTTATAGCAGAATATTCTCAGGGGAGTCCGGAAAGCGGTATGCTTCTGGTCTTCGGGGTGCATCTTTATTTGATTGTACCCTGATGATCCGTCCATGAAGGATAAGACTTCATGAGTGGACGTGTTGTCTATCATCAGCTCGGTAACCGGTACGGGAAAATCATCCTTCGGGCAAGCTTTGTTGAGGTCCCGAAAGTCTACGCAGATGCGCACCATCCTATTATTCTTCATCACTGGGACAATGTTGGCGATCCAGTCAGGATACTGAACTTCTTGGATAAAGCCGGAGTCGATTAGCTTCTTGACTTCGGTATTGATGCTCATTTCAAGTTCGAGCCGCATTCTCCTCGGTGCCTGTTTGACTGGCTTGACGTCCGGGGATATCGCCAATTTATGCACAACTATTTCCGGATCTAGCCCCGGCATCTCGGAATAGTTCCGTGCGAAGCAATCTTTATACTGCATGAGCACGTCCTTTAGCATAGCCACCTGTTCTTCGGACACCAGCTCACTGAAGAACGTAGGCCTCGGGTCGTTTTCCATCCCCAAGTCGATTTTCCTTAGGTTGTCCGCAGTAGTATGTATTCCATCTTCTAACTCTTTTGGCGCAGGCGAAAATTCTGAGAACAACTCATCGTCGAAGCACCAGGACAGGTCATCCATGTTCTCGGGCACTCCTTCTTCTGATAGCGTTATCGCGTGACAGGTACAAGATCGTTTCCAAGACCGATGTTGATCTAGTTTTATTCTCGCTATGTATGTTGCTTTTGGAATGTGCTTCTGTGGTGGGGTTACCCTCCAACTGCTGGATAGAGCGAACCTGCCTTGCTGATATTGGTCTTCAACCCGGTTTTTGAATGTGAAGCAGTCTTCAAGAGAATGTCCTATCACTCAGTGATAGGAGCAATAATCCGGATGAGAGACCTCGTCTGCTTGTTCGGGGGTGTTTGGACTCCATGAGCGTAATCATTTGATGTTTCATGACAAGATCGAATATCTTCCTTGTCTTGTCTTGGGAAAAAGAATATGCTCGACCCATCTTCTTTATAAGAGACGGATCCTGGCTGCTCAATTCTCGATCGCGTGGCTTCTTGGACCCGCTTTGCCGCTGTCGAACATTTTTTCCGTTCTTTAGTTTGTTTTTGCTTCCGTGTCGGGTCTTCTATACAACGGGCTGGTGACGAACGACATCGTCATTCTCCGTAACCTGCTGAAGGAGGCGCTGCGTCCTGGCTTTCTCGTAAATAGCCATTTCACGGTTGTGGTCATCTCGGGCCTTTTGACCCGCTTCTCTTATTAGCTTGTCCATCTGTTCTTCAAACGACGGACTTGGCATTTTTACGGCAGGATCTCGTTTTGGTTCAATCGCAGTGTCTTCTAACAGAGCATCTCCTTCTTCATCGAAGTCATGTATAACGCAGCAGCCATGGAATCGCTCCCGTTTCTTGGATCGAACATATCCAAGCCCAATCGTTTCCATTCTCCCGTTGGGAAATTTTCGCTGAGATCCGGGGACGTTCCAGATCCTGTTGTAGAACTGAGCTTGTCGAGCAGTCTGTTTGAAGGGTATGCCTTGGCGCCTCAATAGCCTTTTTAATCCTTCTGTGTAATATCTGGGCAGACGGATGGGCTGAAGCCTGTCAAGCGTAGAATCGGCATCATGCTAGATTTCATTCTCCATTTTGGTTTCCACGGATCTATAAACGAGGATCGCCTTTTCATCTTTTCGCCTGGGAGGGGTATAGAACATCTGCAGTTCATGCACGCTATAGGTATCAAGTGCGTCGAGCTCTTTGTAGTGCTGCCGTGGAACCATAGAGATTTGCAAATTCTGATCATCTCCAGCGAAGGTCTGTGCTGATGGACGGACCGAGAATACTGCATTGATCTCGTCTTCAGAGTCACTGCCAAAGACCAGAATAGGGGTAGACGGTCCCGGTTTGTTGCATTGGGGCGGTCCTGAATAGACTATCTCTTCCTCCTCCTCGGTATCACTCCCAAAGACCGGAATAGTGGTGATAGCTTTCTTCTTATTCTCTGGTTTATGGCATCTTTCCGTGTCTTCAAAGTCTGGAAGGAAATACTTTGCATCCTCGTATTTGTGGACTTCATTCACGGAGAACGAGTTTAGCTCCCCCGTTACGGTGTACTCGAGACCATCCTTGAAATACTTCATACACTGATGTTGTGTAGAAGGGATAATGTTGTACTCGTGTAACTAAGGCCTGCCGAGCAAAGCATTGTAGCAAGTTTTGGCGTCAATGACATGAAATTTGATGTCAGTGACGAGCAGCCTAAAGCGTAATGTCAGTATCACAGACCCGAGAGTCCGTGATGACTGGGAGTCGAACCCAGAGATAGTGATTTTATCCTGAGTAAGGTGTTGAACGCTCATGCAGATTTCTTTTAGCACTCTCACATTTAGAAGGTTGACAGAGGACCCGTTGTCAACTAAGATCTTCCCTATTTTAATGTCATGGCAGTATCCAGTGACATACAAGGGACGGTTATGCTCGCATGTTCCGAGGAGGAGATCTTCATTGCCAAAAGTGATATCAGCTGTGTGCACTTCTTCCAGCTCGTCCTTCATCTTTTCTTTGGCAAGGAAGGCTTGAAACTGCTCGGGCTCTTGTAGTGCCTTGATCAACGAGTTTCTCGCCTCTTTAGATAGCAGAAGGGCATCGAGAATGCTTGGCTGCGAGGGTATCTTCCTCAGGTGTTCCAGAACGTTGTAATCCATCTTGTTTTTCTTTGGCAGGTTCTTGGCTGCCAGCTCTTCGACGACTCGGTCATTGAGGGCGATATCTTCAGGGACTTTTTCTTTCCCCTTATCTTTTTTGTTCGCTCCCTTGCTTGTGGGTCCGAGATTCTTTTTGGGTAACGTGCGATTACGCAGTTGAATGTTCTCACAGGTCTTCACCTCTTCTGTTTTGGAGATGGATCCCTTGAAGAGAGGACCAAGGGCTATTTCTTCATCAGAATCGCTCCCGAAGGAGAGGACTTGCGATTCCCCAGAATTAACCATGTGACAGTCGCTGGCAGTTCTTTTGCTCTCCTCTGTCGTCCTTCTCTGCTCTCGACGAGTTTTGCGCTTCATCCGCTTGAAATGCTGTCAATGAGCAATGTATCCCTGCCACCAATTTTTAAAGGCTATGCATTCCTCGGTAGTGTGTGTGATCCTCCGATGGTATAAGCAGTAGTTTGGATGTGCATCTAGGTCGTCAGGGAACGTATTTTCTGAAGTGTCTTCTTTGAAAGGCGGCAACTTCATTCCCCCCGACAGGGCTTTGGCGAACTGCTTCCTTGTCTTAAACTTGCTTTTGCTGGCGGCAGAAGTACTTCTATCTGGTTGGGGTACTCTATGACTTCTCAATACCGGAGCTTCTTCAACGTGACGCCAACGTTTGGCCCTTTCATATATGGCCGTTTCACGCTCTCGGTCAGATTTGCTTTTCTGAAGAGCTTCGCTCAGCAGTCTGTCAATCAATTCGTCCGATGGCTCCAGGGATTTTGGTTCCGGTTCTGGATCTGCCCCCAATTTCTCTGCATTGGGAGCTTCTTTGCCATTTATTGATGAGTGAGAAATCATGTGGCAGCTTGCCACATAATCCTCGGGCTCTTCTGAAGAATTGTCTCCTTCATCAGCGTCATCGGCTTCATTCTCAAGAACATACTTAAAGAATTCATCCAACGTGATTGGGGTCCGAGCCTTCTGGTTATATTCTTTCCAGTGCATCGATGTATTTCTGCAGACCTGTACGGCTGTCTTCGGGTTGTACGGGATTCTTGGCCTTCTCTTTTTCTTTAAAGACTTTGGAGGCTTGGCCTGAACGTTTTGTCCACCTTCACCAACTTTTAGCGTTGGGCGCGGCTTCAGCATCCCCTCAATAATCTCGGGTTCCAACGGGCTCTTCCACCTAATCGCCGGACATGCTTGGAGATCTTTTAGCATTCTTTTCGTTTTGGCTGAAAGAGCGACCTCCCATAGAGCTTCTTCTATAAAAGAGCACGATGCCCCCGCCGTGTCCACCTTTTTAGGAGCGTGTGGCTGGGGCAGGCTTACCTTCCAATTCTCAGACAGCGCGAATTTGCCCTGTTGGTATTGGTCCTCAATCCAGCCTTTGAAGACGAAGCAATCTTCGATTGGTCGGCCTACTGCTCGGTGGTAGGGGCAGTAATTAGGATTGTTGGTGTCATATGGCTGCAGTGGACGTCTTGGATCTGGCAGATTGATGAGCCTGTTACGCACCGCCAGTTCGAACAGTCTCCTCGTTTTATCCCGGGGAAACGAATAAGGGCGTTTTAGCTTCTCGTTGAAGAATCGCTGTCTATCATTTTGGCGATCAGCTGGTTTTGGGCCGCTGGACCGCTGCTGAGCTTTGGCGACGAAGGTCGCTTTCCCTTTCCCCTTTTCGTTTCGAAGCTCTATTTTTGAGGAAGACGGTCTATGGGCCATTTGATCCATTTGGGCCAGCTTGTCAATCAAGGCCTGGATGGTAGTCGGCTTGAAAAACATCATGAACTGGGATATGGTCGCCTACGGATTGAGGGTACCTATGAACATGCCTACTGCAGGAGCTTCTTCGACGCGTTGTTCTCATTTCGACTATAGGTTCCTCCACCGGATTGCATATTGAACCCATGTTTCTCCCGGCTTCACCCTGGAATTGATCAACGCCGTGATTGGGGTGCGTTCGCTGGCGCTTGCGAACCTTTGTGTAAACAGTAGCTCCATTTCTGCAAATGTCTTAATAGAGTCATTCGGAAGCTCAAAGTACCATTCAAACGCTGTCTCCGACAAGCTGCCAACAAACTGGCAAAGCAGCAGTTTGTCGTTACCCCCAGTATTACCGCACAGGGCTCTGAATTGAGCAACGTGCTGGTATGGATTATCCGAACCTTTATACACGTGGAACTTAGGGATCGTGTATCCCGGCGGGTAATTTATTTGGTCGTACCAACCTGGATAGGGTCGTCCAGTCTTAACAATTTGGCCAGCCGCTTCGCTCGCCTGATGAGCTCGTATCTGTTGAGCTATATAGTTGTCAAGGGCGACTTTGGAGATGGTCTCCTCCTTGGCTGCTAAACAAGAAGGAAGAGGGTTTGATGTATCCCCTCTGTCGTATTCAAGGACGATCGGAGGGTCTTCAGCTGGAGGATCCGGCTGTATCATCATTCCGACCATATCTTGGAATAAAAGAGTCATTTGTTTTATGTTGGCCGCTTGTTCCGCTGCCTTTTGATCTTTCTTTTCTAGCATCCTGCGGAGGAACTCGGCATCGGTTTCCTATTCCTGGCGCTGATCCGACGATGCTTTGGGGCTTTCCTTATGCCCCGTGAGTGCAGCCATCTTCGTTAACATCTCCTGGAGTTTCTATTGTTGCTCTTGAGCTTTTGTTACCGATCAGGTGAGTGGTCGATGACCCCCAGAGGCACGACTCTCCTCCTTCCCAGAAGCCATATAAACAGTATGCACCACCATTCCCCCAGACTTGGAGCGTCTGGGTTTAGTGCCCTTGAGATTCGTCGCAGGCATAAGGATCTTCCTTGCCCTCCTCTTTTTATGGACGATTGATGTTGAGGGGGCTGTTGCAGTAGGCACCTGACAGACGATATTTTGCGTGGCATGGAAGAGGGATGGTTCTCTTCCTGTTGAGTCTTCATCTTCTTCTGTCGGAAGGAATAGTCCTTGTCGATCACAGAATCTTGGACTCTCCACCAGACCTTGTGGATTTTGGAAGACGGCCGCTGAGGGGGCTGCTCCGGCTTTGACTTTGTAACATTCTCCACAGGTGGAGGAGATCTTTTCAATATGGCAGTTGGCGAATTCCTGCGTACCCTGTTAAGTGGTTCAAAGCTGTTCCCAGTTGGAACAGCAACATCAACTTCCATCGTTGGAGCTGGTGGGGTTAGTCCAGAAGGGGAACTGCCCCCAGCTTTCCTCACTCAGTGCCAGTGGCGACGTAGAGCAAGTCGAGCGGCTGGGACCACCTCTGCTGTTGGGGTAGCTGTATCGTGCTTCATGCTTTGATCGGAGACCGCTGTTGGTGTCAGTCTGTCAAAAACCGACGTCCGTTGAGAGGGGATGGTCGACCTGTCGAAGACAGACTTTTGAGTAGGGGTAGCGGCTTTGGTGACTTCGCTTAGAGCGGGAGTTGGCATGGCCAGTCTTGTGAAGACCGACCCCTTAGCATGAGAAGCCTCTCCAACGATTTCATTTACTGGAACAGGGATGGCTATTCATTTCGGGATAACTCCCTCAAGTATCGCAGGCTTCTTCACGAGCCCATTGGAGTTTTGGCCCAGTCTAGTAAAGACCGAGGCGTTGGATTTGGACGACCCGTTGAGAGGGGCCACGGTAGTTGCAAGCCGATCAATGATCGACTTCTTCGGAGCTTCTTGCGACGGCAGTGGGGCGCTAAAGCTCCTTGATGGGAGCATGGTCCTAAAGAACAGCCTAGTGGTGGCTTGCGTTACCTATTCCACTGGCATCGCGAAAATGGAGGCCGCTTGAGGCCCACAGGTCACTCTTCCTGCAGGACGGAGCACGAGTTGTTGTTGCAGTTGGTCCAGTGGAAAGCCATTTTCTCTGCACGGGAGCAAGACACCAAATATTAGTACCTCGAATCCAGGGGCAACCATATTAAACCGCGATTTGTTCGCGAACACGACACTCGAAGTGTGGAGTGGAAAGCGGAAAAGGTCCCACCGGGCGTGCCAGAATCTGTTCGCCGCCGAAAATGGGAGACGAAACCGCGTAGGTCGTCTTGCCTGAATTTGGGGGCAGATGCTATTTAGTTTTATCTGTCCACCTCTCCGAAGATGCCAAGTTGATTTATGGCACCATATATCGGAGGTTTAGATATATGCGGCCGATGTAGCAGACTTAGTCAGATTCCCCTTCGTGTACGAGGAGTTTTTGATTGTGGGGACGTTCTTCTCTGCAGGCGCAAGCCCCTGCAGTTAATTACGCTACCGCAACACGGTAACCACTTTCTCCTTCTCCGGATGGTCATTTCGTGTCATGTCGTGTGTGTTTGTTTTATTTTTGGTTGCCCGTGGATTGTATACGGAGACTAATGAATGTTGTCGCCCGTAGGGCGTGGATTAGTCCAAATCCGTATTTTCTTAGATTTAGGTTGGATTAGGGTTTAAGGATCGTTAATCTCATTGAGATTAAGATCAACTTAAACGTTTGTTGAGGATACGTTGGTCTAATTTTAGACTAAGATCTACTCAACAGGGTTTTGGGATCATTTAGATCCAACGAAAGAGTATTTGGACTCTATCGTTTTAGTTTAGGGACATTGCGGTCCATAAGTTTAAGCACATCATAGTCCGTAGAGTTTAAGGACATCATAGTCTATAGTTTAAAGACGTCGTAGTCTATATAGTTTAGTTTAGGGACGTTGCGGTCCATAAGTTTAAGGACATCATAGTCCATCTGTCACGCCCCGCTTCCCGGTGTACGGAAAGAGGCCGCGACGAGGCCGCTACGTATTTACTCTGAAGTAAATACGCTAAGCGTATATAAGCAATATAAATAAAAATGCACAAGAGACAAAGATAGTAGGTATAACTAAACAACTTTATTTATTAACATTCTTTCTGTACAAAGCATGGAAAAGTAAATACAACTGAATGAAAGCATTGCCTAAACAATGGTATAACAGAAAGGAAAAGTACTGAAATAAAAGTGTACAATGAACTAAAGCTCAGGGTCTTCAATGAAGTGGTCCAAGTCTTCAGCAGTGGGCTCGATCTCAGGAAAGTCCAGATCACCTGACGACATTCAAAGAAGAAAGAAAGAGAATGTTGTCAGCGAACAGATCGCTCGGTAAGTCCCAAAGATAAGGGAGAAATAGAATAGACAGAATAAGAAGGTATCTTTTAAAGTTGTAGTATATTGTTATAATGTTGTGTTAACGCTGTTGTTTGTAACTTGGTACAAAAGGATGCCAGTGTATACGAGAGGAGTCTCGTTAGACCAGAGACTACGGTGAATGGAATATAGAGTATAAGGCTCCGTTAGAATGCCCGGAATAACGGCGATTGAATTCATGTTAGGTGTCTTAAATCTTGCAGTCTCGTGCCACTTCTAACTCCTTCCGTACCAATCTACCCCTTAAACCCCACGATATCTTGTTTGTATTGTTTGTATTGGGTTGTCTTGTAATATAGATTGAATAATTGGATGACTTGCCGAAACCATGATATCAGTAAATAGATGTAACTAGAGAATCATGGATGTAACTGGATAATCATGTAAATGGAAGTATTTCCATGGTTCGGTATAGTCAATATAAATTGAATAGATTGAATATATGTATTCACGGATTCATGTTGAATTGTAATATTGTAGATTGTAGATTGTAGATTGTACTTGAATCATATTCAAGTCAGATTATTAATGAGACTCAGTCTGAGTCAGACAATTAGAAAAGTAAATTGAAGTCCTGATGGTTTTGATGTTATCGGTAACCGCTGCACATGGGCGGCAGGATTTGTGTCTTTTTCAAAGACGATTACCGTGTTGATAACACCGTTGTTAAGTTGTCTACATTAAATAGGCAAGCACCCACTTCTCCGGCTCCCTAAGGCTCAAGAGATTGGTCCCGCTTAAACCTATATTAACTAGGGTCCTCAGGGTAATTTATAGAACTTGACGGGGTTTTATGTAAAAATAATTTTATATACTTTTCAAAATACACCCAAGTGTTTAATTATCGTCTTTAGAGTTGTAATAATTATAGCTTTTATATTTATGACATTTCTAGTGAGTAAACCTATTTTCATAATATATGGTATTAAATTGTAATATTGATCTTGTATGGAATTCATGGTATTTTAATGTAAAGTGATTCTTGTGATTTTTGAAAAGAGTTGGAATATTTATATTATTTCAAAATAGATATTTTAATGATACATATATAAATAATCATATAAAAATAATTTTAATATATATTTTATATTTCTAAAAATCTCATTTTCTTAAGATGTCGTATTTTAAATCTTTCGAGACCGAATGCTCCTTGCGGAGGTCTGCATCTTGCACTACTAAGCCCGAGGATGTGTGATAATCCGCACCATCCCAAACGAGTTCCCCAAAATGGGTTGTAGCGGCACTTTGCAATGATTTGTGTAAAATACTAATCTTTTAGAAAACGGGTTTAATAATAATGGTATTTATTTGAAAATGTGTTGTTTTCCCGTATTCTATATTCCTGAAAGTATTGTGCTATGTTGCATATGAGTGTGCGAGGAGGTAGGTCATTACCTCATGATCTACTTAATGGTATAGCAAGTTTATGATGGTTTAATTGTCGAAATGAAACTATATGGTATTTAAATGAAAAAGTACGGTAAAATGGAAATAGCAATTTCTTTCGATATGGAACTTATTTAGTATGATTAGTTAGTATTTAATAGTCAACATGCAATGGTTTAACAAGATTGTATTAAAGAAAAGTGAGAGTTTTAGAAAGAAACCGAATCGGAAATCGGATTTGCTCCGATTCCGTCGGGTTTTGTAATTCCGTATTTTCAGAAAGAGTAGAGAAGGGGGAAGGTGGGGCTTACGGGTTTCAAGGTTAGATGAGAGGAAGAGGGAGACGTAGGCTTCGCCAGTGCGTCGATTCGTCGCCGGGAGTTCCTAGGATTGTCGCCGGAAAATTCGCCGGAGCTTCGCCTCTTTGCTCACTTCGATTGCACACTAGGGTTTCTAGGAATTTCTTGAGAATTGGCTCAGAATTTTGGGGTGAGGGGGTAGTGTTTTGGGGTGGTATTTATAGGGTTAGGGTAGATGAAGAGTTTAATTGGATAAAATGTATTAAAATATATTAGAATGTAATAAAAGTGGAGTAAATGGGAATTTAAAAGGTCTCTGGAACCAATCTGGGTAATTGAAGTGTGCAGGGGGGTAGGGGAGGCGAAGAGTCACCACTTTAGTGTTGGGGACTCGGCGGTCCAGCCGAGTCCAACCGACGACGCCTGCCCGAGTCCGGCCGAGTCAGGCCACCGTTGGGTCCCCTGACGGTCCATTTACTCACTGGAGTATTTAACTTTTCATGGGTAGTGGGGTTTTTGTGAGATATGCACGTGTAAACTGTTGGTATTCTAAAAATCCAAAATAAAACAATATTAAAAATAATGTGGGGTATGGGATTTGAACTCTGGTGGCTTTATTCAACAGTGCATGGTATTACATATGAGCCACAAGCTCCTTCTCGCTATTAATTAGCAAAACAAATATTTAACTTGTGCTCAGGCAAAATTACCCCTTTCTTTAAATTTTGAAAAATTTGCACAGAAAGTTGTACAGGAAATTTGTGGTTGTTACATTCTACCCTCCTTAAAAAAAATTTCGTTCTCGAAATTTGTAAAAAGAAAGTGTAACAGATTCAAGGAAAGTTTGGGGACTGAAGTACTGATAGTGTATGAAAAATAACAATGTGATGCAAGGATTTAAAAAAATGTGGAAGAGTCTTACTAGTGTTACCTTGGTCAACTGTCTTGGCTTCTATGGCTGCTAATGTGAATGTCTGTTGCCGTGGTACATTCCTTCTAGCTAGAGGCACATTCTATCCTTGGGGCCTGTTTCTCTGCCCTCGAGGCATGGCCCTCATTGCTTGTTGGAATTGGCTAGTAGGCTGTGCAGGAAATCCACGTGGAGGTGGTGCTAAGAGTACAGGACGAGTTGCAAGAGTCTCGATAGTTGGCCGCTGTGGGTAGTTGGTGGGTGTGTGAGCTGAGTTGCTATTATAAGGACAGTTCCCAATTCCGTGGTTGGATGCGCCACAAATTAAACACAGGCCTTTTGCGCGCCTACATGCCTTCCACAAGTGTCTCTTTCTTCTGCAGTAGTAGCAGAAATCTAGACTCGACTGGTTATTGGTTTCTTCTGTTCTCCTGGGTTCGAACGATAGCCTGGAAGAGGCTCCTCCTGCTATTTGAGTGGCAGGGCGTTTCAAACCGGCAGACTGAGATCTGCCCCTTGCCTTTACTACTGCCTTATAACGGTGGGCAGCTTTCAGAGCCGATTCATGAGTCGGAAAATCTCCTGTGGCTAGTGCAGCATGGATTTCCGAATCCAAACCTTGTTGGAATCGATGGGCTCTGATCTCGTCCATCGGTATCAAGTGTGACGCAAATCTGTTACAATCTTGTGTTAGTTGTGTAGTATGTGATATTTAAAAAATTCAAATTACAGAGACATATCTTACCGACTGAGCATGGTGAACTCAGCGTCATACTCATCTACCGACTTGGTCCACATCGAACCTTGTTGCAGATGAATGAATTGCTGTTCCATGTCAAACCTGGAAGTCTCAGGGAAGTACTTCGCGTCGAACCTATCGCGGAAAGTCTTCTATTCTATGGGCTGATCTAGACGGCTTTCTTCCGCCTTCCACCAGTTCCGTGCATTGTCCGTGAGCTGCAGTTTCGCAACACGGACCCAAGCTATATCTGGCACTTGTGCCGCTGCCAGATCATTCTCTATACTTTGTGCCCATTCTTCAGCTTCCAGTGGGCTTCCCTTTCCTGAGAACTGTTTAGGATGTAAAGCTTTGAATTGCTTTACCCCAGGTGCTTCAGTCTCGGGACGGTTCAAGAGCTGCTGCTGTCCCTCTAAGAGGCTGTGGATCGCCTCAAGCAGAACCGTTTGCTCGGTAGGTGGAGTAGGAATAGTAGGTGTGATTGTAGTGGTGGTGGAGTGTTGTTGAAGTTGGTGCTTGTGTTGTTTGGGTAATCCATAACCTTGAAGAAAATTGAGGTTAGGACAGATTCAAAGTATATGATTCAAAGAATATGAAATTGATAAGATTCAAGGAACATGTTTGTAAAGAATGTTTTAGTTGCTGGTTCTTGTGTTTTTATATTGCTTAGGTTGTTCACGCAGAACAGAATTGCATGGCAGTGTTCCATACAACTTAGACCTGCATGGGCCACCAACAAAATCTGTCACGCCCCGCTTCCCGGTATACAGAAAGAGGATGCGACGAGGCCGCTACATATTTACTCTGAAGTAAATACGCTAAGTGTATCTAAGCAATATAAATAAAAATGTACAAGAGACAAAGACAGTAGGTATAACTGAACAGCAACTTTATTTATTAACATTCTTTCTATACAAAGCATGGAAAAGTAAATACAACTGAATGAAAGCATAGCCTAAACAATGGCATAACAGAAAGGAAAAGTACTGAAATAAAAGTGTACAATGAACTAAAGCTCTGGGTCTTCAATGAAGTGGTCCAAATCTTCAGCAGTGGGCTCGATCTCAGGAATGTCCAGATCACCTGACGACATTTAAAGAAGAAAGAAAGAGAATGTCGTCAGCAAACAGATCGCTCGGTAAGTCCCAAAGATAAGGGAGAAATAGAATAGACAGAATAAGAAGGCAGCTTTTAAAGTTGTAGTATATTGTTATAATGTTGTGTTAACGCTGTTGTTTATAGCTTGGTACAGAAGGATGCCGGTGTATACGAGAGGAGTCTCGTTAGACCAGAGAATACGGTGAACGGAATATAGAGTACAAGGCTCTGTTAGAATGCCCGGAACAACGGCGATTGAATTCAGGTTAGGTGTCTTAAATCTTGCAGTCTCGTGCCACTTCTAACTCCTTCTGTATCAATCTACCCCTTAAACCCCGCGATATCTTGTTTGTGTTGTTTGTATTGGGTTGTCTTGTAATATAGATTGAATAATTGGATGATTTGCCGAAACCATGATATCATTAAATGGATGTAACTGGAGAATCATGGATGTAACTGGATAATCATGTAAATGGAAGTATATCCATGGTTCGGTTCAGTCAATATAGATTGAATAGATTGAATATATGTATTCACGAATTCATGTTGAATTTTAATATTGTGGATTGTACTTGAATCATATTCAAGTCAGATTATTAATGAGACTCAGTCTGAGTCACACAATTAGAAAAGTAAATTGAAGTCCTGATGGTTTTGATGTTATCGGTAACCGCTGCATATAGGCGGCAAAATTTGTGTCTTTTTCAAAGACGATTACCGTATTGATAACACCGTTGTTAAGTTGTCTACCTTAAATAGGCAAGCACCCACTTCTCCGGCTTCCTGAGGCTCAAGAGATTGGTCCCGCTTAAACCTATATTTACTAGGGTCCTTAGGGTAATTTATAGAACTTGAGGGGGTTTTAAAAATACTTTTATATATTTTTCAAAATACACCCCAAGTGTTTAATTATCGTCTTTAGAGTTATAATAATTGTAGCTTTTATATTTGTTACATTTCTAGTGAATAAACCTATTTTCATAATATATGGTATTAAATTGTAATATTGATCTTGTATGGAATTCATGGTATTTTAATGTAAAGTGATTCTTGTGATTTTTGAAAAGAGTTGGAATATTTATATTATTTCAAAATAGATATTTTAATGATACATATATACATAATCATATAAAAACAATTTTAATATATATTTTATATTTCTAAAAATCTCATTTTCTTAAGATGTCGTATTTTAAATCTTTCAAGACCGAATGCTCCTTACGGAGGTCTGTATCTCGCACTACTAAGCCCGAGGATATGCGATAATCCACACCATCCCGAACGGGTTCCCCAAAATGGGTTGTAGCGGCGCTTTGCAAAGATTTGTGTAAAATACTAATATTTTAGAAAACGGTTTTAATAGTAATGGTATTTATTTGAAAATATGTTGTTTTCCCGTATTCTATATTCCCGAAAGTATTGTGCTATATTTCATATGAGTGTGTGAGGAGGTAGGTCATTACCTCGTGATCTACTTAATGGTATAGCAAGTTTATGATGGTTTAAATGTCGAAATGAAATTATATGGTATTTAAATGAAAAAGTACGGTAAAATGGAAATAGCAATTTCTTTTGATATGGAACTTGTTCAGTATGATTAGTTAGTGTTTAATAGTCAACATGGAATGGTTTAATAAGATTGTATTAAAGAAAAGTGAGAGTTTTAGAAAGAAACCGAATCGGAAATCGGATTTGCTCCGATTCCGTCAGGTTTTGTAATTCCGTATTTTCAGAAAGAGTAAAGAAGGGGGAAGGTGGGGCTTATGGGTTTCAAGGTTAGATGAGAGGAAGAGGGAGATGTAGGCTTCACCAGTGCGTCGATTCATCGCCGGGAGTTCCTAGGATTGTCGCCGGAAAATTCGCCGGAGCTTCGCCTCTTTGCTCACTTCGATTGCACACTAGGGTTTCTAGGAATTTCTTGAGAGTTGGCTCAGAATTTTGGGGTGAGGGGGTAGTGTTTAGGGTGGGTATTTATAGGGTTAGGACAGGGTTAGGGTAGATGAAGAGTTTAATTGGAAAAAATGTATTAAAATGTAATAAAAATGGAGTAAATGGGAATTTAAAAGGTCTCTAGAACCGATCTGGATAATTGAAGTGTGCAGGGGGGTAGGGAGGCCAAGAGTCACCACTTTGGTGTTGGGGACTCGGCGGTCCGGCCGAGTGAGGCCACCGTTGGGTCCCCCGACGGTCCATCTACTCACTGGAGTATTTAACTTTTCATGGGTAGTGGGGTTTTTGTGAGATATGCACGTGTAAACTGTTGGTATTCTAAAAATCCAAAATAAAACTATATTAAAAATAATGTGGCGTATGGGATTTGAACTCTGGTGGCTTGGTTCTGCAGTGCAAGGTATTACCAATGAGCCACAAGCTCCTTCTTGCTATTAATTAGCAAAACAAATATTTAACTTTTGCTCAGGTAAAAGTATCCCTTTCTTTAAATTTTGAAAAATTTGCACAGAAAGTTGTACAAGAAATTTGGGGTTGTTACACCAGGGAGTGTCTGGTTGTCGGGACCTGTCACCTCTCTGAAGAAGTTGAAGAATTACAACGACACATATCAGAGAAATGAAGAGATGTACCCTTGAACCAAGGTTGGTTAGGAGATCTGTAGTCAGACTTGGGACCAAGACCAATTGTGAGCATATGGGCTCAGCTAGTCTGAGCTAGGGACTTGTGGCCAACCTGGGCCCATCACATTCAGTTCTGATTAAACTGTTGAACATTTATTTTGATGTTGAACATTTGTTTGGGTGTTAAACATTTGTTTGGTCTTGGCCTCTTTTGTTCAATAATACTGAGCATTAATTTGGGTTCTGACACCCCTTTTTCTTTTGTCTTTTATTGAGTGTTAAACACTCTTTGTAGCGTAGAGCGCTTTATGTATAGAGCCTTTATGTACAGAGCACTTGGCGCTGAGCGTCAGACCTGGAGCGCTGAGGCGCTTCTTATGAAATAGTGCACACGTGAGGAGCACATGGCGTGCTTGGCGCTGAGCGCCAAACATGGAGCGCTAAGGCGCTTCTTATGAAATAGCGCACACGCGGGGAGCACGTGGCGCGCTTGGCGCTAAGCACCAGACTTGAAGCGCTAAGGCGCTTCTTATGAAATAGCGCACATGTGAGGAGCACGTGGCGCGCTTAGCGCCGAGCGCCAGACTTGGAGCTCTAAGGCGCTTCTTATGAAATTGGCGCACACATGAGGAGCACGTAGCGCGCTTGGTGCTGAGCGCCAGACAATGAGTGCAAAGCGCTCTTGATCAATTCTGTGCTCGGAGAATTAAGAGACTTTGTCTCGTGGAACCAAGAACTAAGTTCTTATTTTAATAGGAGTTGCTATGATCTCTTCTGTTTTTGTAAAAGACTTTGTCTTTGTCTTATAGATCTGTGATCTAAAGAGAACTAAGTTCTTCTCCCTCCCCTTTTTTTTATGATGAGATGCTTCAATCTCTTCTACTCTCGTGAAAGACTTCTGTTTTTATAGATGTATGATCTAGAAAAAGAACTAATTTTTTCTTTTTTGATGAGATACTTTGATCTCTCTGTTTTATTTACCTTGAAGAAATTCTTCTTTTCAGAGCTTGCACTTCTCCTTTTTTTTTGTTGAGAACTTTAAGTTTTTTAATGGGGTTCTTCCCTTTTTTTAAGACTTGAAGTCTTGGGGCCTTTATATAGTGGAGGCTGATTTGTTGAATCAGTTAAGGAGATCTTTTCTCTAATTGATTTGGGGATATTTCCCACCGTTGGATCTTTGATCCTAGTGATTCTGTTTTACAGAAGACATCTTTCTTGTTACTTAACAAGATTGGGAAATTATTTTCCCATACAGAGATTGTTCTGTTTCTTGGTGATTTTTTAATCACCATTGGATCTTTGATCCAACGGTGCTCTGATTTACAGAGCATAATCTTTCCTGTTTGGAAAGATTTGAGGAATATTCCCTCAACAGAATTTTATTCTGGTAATTTGATGATTTATCATCTTCGTTGGATCTTTGATCCAATGGTGGAGAATATTTAGTTCTAGCGCTTGGCGCTTTCGTGCCTTGCATGTGAGCACTGCTTCAGAGTCTTTGACTCTTAGCGCTGGCGCACTTGGCATGAGCGCTCTCGTGCTTTGCACGTGAGCGCTGCCTTAGAGTCTTTGACGCTTAGCGCCAGAGCACGTGGCGCTAGCGCTCTCGTTCTTTTTACACGAGCACTGCCTCAGAATCTTTGACTCATAGCGCTGGCGCTCCTGGCCCCGGCGCTCTCATGCTTTGCACGTGAGCACTGCCTCAAGGTTTTTGACTCTTAGCGCCGACGCTCCTGGCGCTAGCGCTCTCGTGCTTTGCACGTGAGCGCTGCCTCAGGGTCTTTGACTCTTAGCGCCAGCGCTCTCGTGCTTTGCACATGAGCGCTGCCTCAGAGTCTTTGACTCTTAGCACTGGCGCTCCTGACGCTAGCGCTTTTATGAAGCACTGCTTCATTTCAAATTTCAAAATTTGAACAGAGTTTTGCTCTGATTGGGGGAAACAGGGCAATAAGCCGTCCTCTTCAAAAACGGAAATGAGAAGGGGAAAGGGAAAGCGACCTTCGTCGCCAACACTCAGTAACAACCGAGTGACCCGAAACTGGTTGCTCACTAAAACGACAAGCAGCGATCACTTGGAGAAAAGATGAGCGCCCTTACTCGTTCCCTCGGGATAAGACGAAGAGATTATTCGAGCTAGCGCTGCGCAACAGGCTCATCACTCTGCCAGAGCCGAGACGCCCAACACAATCAGGCGACGTTAACAGCCCCAATTACTATCCTTACCACCGAATATTGGGTCACCCAATCGAAGATTGTTACATCTTCAAAAGTTGGATCGAAGACCAGTACCAACAGGGCAAGTTCGTGCTGTCCGAAAACTGGAGAGTGAACCCGCCACAACTGCACGCTCCTAAAAAGGTGGATACGCCGGGGGCATCATGCTCACTTATAGAGGAAGCCCCAAGGGAGGTGGCCCTTTCAGCTAAGACTAAAAGAATGCTGAAGGACCTTCAATCATGTCCGGCGATTAGGTGGAAGAGCCCGCTGGAGCCTGAGATTATTGAGGGGATGCTGATGCCGCGCCCAACGCTGAAAGTTGGTGATGGTGGACAGAACCTTCGGGCCAAGCCTCCAAAGTCTTTAAAGGAAAAGAAGAGGGCCGGGAAGCCCGTCCAATCCGACGACAACCGTACATGTTTGCAGAAATACATCGATGCGCTGGAAGAATATAAATAGAAGGCACGGACCCCAATTACATTGGACAAATTCTTCAAGCATGTTCTTGAGAATGAAGATGATAACGCTGATGAGGGAGACGATTCTTCAGAAGAGCCCGAGGATTATGTGGCGAGCTGCCACATGATCTCTCACTCGTCAATAAAGGGCAAAGAAGCTCCTGATGCAGAGATACTAGGGGCAGATCCAGAACCAGAACTCTTGGAACCGTCAGATGAGATGATCGACATGCTATTGAACGAAGCTCGTCAGAAGAGCAAAGCCGATCAAGAGCATGAAATGGCCATATTCGAAAAAGCCAAATGTCGGCGACAGGATGAAAGGGTTGAAGCACTCCAACCAGATCAAAACATGCCCGCGGCAGACAAAAGCAGGTTTAAGACGAGGAAATGGTTCTCTAAGGCCCTGTCGATAAGAATGAAGCTGCCACCTTTTAAAGGAAATACTCCTGGTAGCATACTTCTTGACGAAGAGGATGCACATCAAAACTACTGCTTATACCATCGGTGGACCACACACCCTACTGAAGAGTGTTACGCCTTCAAAAACTGGTGGCAGGGATATGTTGCCCACCGACAACACGTCAAGCGATTGAAGCGCAAAGCTCGTCGGGAATAAAGAAGCATGACCAATGAAGGTAAAGGAACAGCTGGTAACTGTTACATGGTGGATGCCACCCCGACAAGGCCGAAACCTCAAGTCCTCACCTTCGGGAGCGATTCTGACGAAGAAATGGCCTTTGACCACCTCTTTAAGGAATCCACCTCTGAAAGAGAAGAAGAGATGAAGAACTGCGAGAACATTCAGCTGCATAATCGTACGTTTCCTGAAAAGAATCTCGGACCTTCAAACAAAGGTTCGAACAGAAAAGACAAGGGGAAAGAGAAAATTCATGAGGAGATTGCTCTCGATGATGGGGTCGTCGAAGAGCTCGCAGCCAAAGACCCGCCTAAGAAAAGTAAGGTGGATTACAATATCCTAGCACATTTGAGGAAGATACCCTCACAACTAAGCATACTGGATGCCCTCTTTCTGTCTAAAGAAGCACGGGATTCCTTGGTCAAGGCGTTACAACAGCCCGAACAGTTCCAGGCCTTCATCCCAGAGAAGAAAATGCAAGATGAGCTGGCAAAAGTCCACACGGCTAACATTACATTTAACGATGAGGATCTTCTCCTTGGTACGTGCGACCACAACCGCCCTTTATATGTCACTGGGTACTGCCATGACATCAAAATAGGGAAAATACTTGTTGACAACGGATCCTCTGTCAACCTTCTCAACGTGCGGGTGCTAAAAGAAATCTGCATGAGCGTTCAGCATTTAGACCGAGATAAAATCACTATCTCTGGATTTGACCCACAGTCATTGCAGATGCTCGGGTCTGTGATACTGACATTGCGCTTTGTCTTCTCGTCACAGACATCAAATTTCATGTCATCGACGCAATGACTTGCTACAACGCTCTACTTGGTTGGCCTTGGTTACACGAATATAACGTTATCCCTTTTACAGAACACCAGTGTATGAAGTATTTCAAAGACGGCCTCGAGTACACCGTCACGGGAGATCTAAACCCATTCTCTATGAACGAAGTCCGAAAATATGAAGACGCCAAGTACTTCCTGCCAGAATTCGAAGACATGGAGAAGTGTCATAAGCCGGAGCTTAAACGAAAGCCCGTCACTCTCATTCCTACCTTTGGAAGCGATACCGAAGAGGATGAAGAAATAGTCTACTTGGGGCAGCCTCAGAAGCAGAATGATAAACCCGGACCATCCTCTCCAATTTTAGTCTTTGGCAGCGACTCCGACGATGAAACCAACGCCGTATTCTCCGTTCGCCCGTCGATGGAAACCTTCATTGGAGTTGACCGGAGTTTGCAAGTCGTCATGGTCCCGTGGCGGCACTATAGAGAGCTTGATGCTCTGGAGACATATAGTGTGCAAGAGTTGCAGACGTTCTACGTCCCTCTCAGGCGAAAAGGCGATCCTATTCTATCGATCCACGGAGACTAAAGTCGAAAGAGAAGTCTGGCATGGTGCCGATCCTGCGCTCGACAGGCTCCAACCCATTCGTCTGCCAAGGTATTACCCCGAGGGATTGAAAAGGTTATTAAGATGCCAAGGCGTACCTTTCAAACAGACTCCTCGACAAGCTCATTCTACAACAGGATTTGGAACGTCCCTGGAACTCAGCGAAAATTGTCCAACGGAAAAATGGAGACGATTGGGCTTGGATATGTCCAGTCCAAGAAGCGGGAGCATTTGCATGACTGCTATGTCATAAATGATCTTGATGAAGAAGGGGATGCTAACACTGAACCAGAACAAGGTCCCGTCATAAAAGTGCCGAGTTCGTCATTTGCAGAACAGATTGACAAGCTAATAAGAGAAGCAGGCCAAAGGGTTCGGGATGACCACAGCCGCGAAATGGCTATTTACGAAAATGCCAAGACGCAACGCCTCCTTCAGTAGGCCACGAAGGATGACGCTGCCTTTTGCCGTCAGCCCTCCATGCATTCCCAAGATAAGAAAAAAGCCCGACACAGAGGCAAAAACAAGTCAAAGAACGGGAAAAACCGTTCAACAGCGCCAAAACGGATCCAAAAGGCCACGCGATCAAGAAAAGGCCAGCCGGAATCCATCGCTGATGAAGAAGATGGATCAGGAATATTCCTTCTCTCAAGACAAGACAAGAAAGATATTTGACCTCGTCGTGAAACATCAGATGATTACGCTCCCGGAGTCTCGGCACCCCGATCAAGCAAACAAGGTTCATTACCCGGATTATTGCTTCTATCATCGAGTAATCGGACATCCTCTTGAAGACCGCTTCACCTTCAAAGACTGGGTTGAAGGCCAGTATCAACTCGGCAGGTTCGCTCTATCCGACAGTTGGAGGGTAACCCCACGACAAAAACACGAGCCAAAAGCAACGTATATGGAAAGAGTAGAACCTGATCAACACCGGTCTTGGAAACGATCTCGTACCTGCCACGTGATAACGCTGTCAGATGAAGGAGTGCCCGAGAATATGGATGACCTCTCCTGGTGCTTCGAAAACGAAGATGAAGAGGAATTGATCTAAGAATTTCCACTAGCGTCAAAAGAGCTGGAAGATAGAATACATACTACTGCGAACAACCTAAGAAAAATCGACTTGGGGACGACAAACGACCCGCGGCCTACGTTCGTCAGTGAGCTGCTGTCTAAAGAACAGGTGGCTACGCTAAAAGACATGCTCATGCAGTATAAGGACTGCTTCGCATGGAACTATTCCGAAATGCTGGGGCTGTAGGGTTCATAGGCACACTAGTGAGGTCTCACAAGGCATCAACCATGCCAATTTCAAAAATTAGAGGTGCCGAGAAACCCTAATACGGATCGTTCGCTAGAAATTTAGGCGACAAAGCAAACTAGTTAACACTTAACTACTAGAATACGGAAATACAACCTTTGTAGATCCGGTCCTCCACCTCCACGGCTCCGTGATGAAGTCCTCTCCGCTGTCCAAATCAAATCCCGGGCTCTAGCGTCGGCTTCATCGGAGAAAGAGCGGGCTAGGTCATCGACGACGTGCCGAAGATGATTTACGTCGAGGCATCGCTAGATCAAGCTCCAACTTCACCAAGTCAAGAAAACTTGTGAAGGAAACACACTCTACTACTTGGCAAGAGATAAAGGATGAAGAAATAGGAAGTGGGTTCACTTTAGAATTGGATTTCTCACTCTTTTTCATCAATCACCATTGATGAAGAAAGGTTTTCTTCAACTTGAAGAAGAAGAAGAAGATATGTTATGATAAGTTAATTAAAAATGAAAAGAAAATGAATGCTTATCATAATGTAAACCATGGTCAAGTGTAGAGATTAAACCAAGGTTAGTGGGAATGGTTAGGGTTAAGCATGAGACAAAAATGGTCACTTAGGTCAAAGCTTCATGAAGCTTCAACTAGAATACAAAGAAAGCCACCATTTTTCTTAATGCCTTTTAATTTTCCAAAAAGAATAAATAAGTAAATAAATGAATAAGTAAAAACAAAACCCTAACCATTACACAACCATGGTTTAATCTTTACACTTAGCCAATTTAGCATGCATCATCAAACATGATACAAACTAGTGCACAAAATTATATCGTATATACAATGTGCACATCCGAGTGAGAAAATCCATCTTAAGTGAACCAATACTAGTTAATGCAAAGTAATATATCAAATATATAATTATACATCAAATCATTAAATCAACACTTGATTTAACGATCCGGTTATATCGCATATAACCGACTAGTATCCAATGTATCGGCTTATCGAATCAACCCTTGATTCGATAACTAGGTTTTATCGCATACAACCAATCGATGCATTCATCGCGAGAATGAAATACGGTATCACATACACGCATTATTCTCGGTCTCGCACATATCTCATATGCGCTCCTATTTCGTTTTGCTTGAGCCAGGAAACCTCTGTGTAGGACTCTAAAGACTCGTCAATACGCCGGCAGCAGGTGATGATCATATCAAACACCCACAAGCCGCAAGCGGTCTGCTAAACGTAACGGCCACCCGGGTATTGAGCGATCAGAAGATTGACGAGCAAGCCCGCACACACTCCTGTGAATCCAACCAGTAACACTTACCGTACAGTCCGGTCTGATCGTCTGATATGTCGCATATCTCGCCCAGGGGTGGTAAACGTCAGACCCCAATAGCTCGATAAGTCGTGTCGATATGAGGTCTATAACAATTCGAGAAACTACTGGTAACACTTACCAGTAAATCTCAGCAATCCTGGCCAGGGATTTCCTGTTATAACCAATTGAACACAGCGCAACATCAACCCCCTATACCGAGAGAGATGAATCCCCTCCTATCGCTCATTGCCTCCATGTGACTCGGGACTGTACCCAAAAACCACCGTTTTGCACGCCCTCTTAGACGTGGTAAGATGGAAATCAAAGCACAGTGGGAACCACACAAGACTCTATGACGATCTCGGGTCAACAGACTACTCTGTACCAGTGTCACCTGAGAACTGCCATCTGACGTGAGGTATAATACCATCTGGGAGTTCTCGGCGAGTCCGTCCAGTGTACCCAGTCTCTACTGAGCACCCGTATATCATCTCTGATGTCAAACACCAATGGATATGGGATCATCCATCGCCCATCTGTATGGGTCGAGAAGGTATATGCTAGTCTACTCTGGTATATCGATGCCCCGTCTCGATACACCCACGACTAGGGACTTTAAAGGATGTATTTATGGACTACCATGTCCCCACTAGTATGATCCGCATCATAGTCCAGGTAGTCAAGTACACATCCTAAGGGCTTTACCAACATGTATCAGAGAGACAATCAGTATACACGTTAAGGTAAAGAGCAACCAGATAGCATACTATCATGTCGAGCAAGAAAGTCCTCCCTATATATGTCCCAGCATCCACTACAATATACATCCTATGTACAGTAATGGCCTCTAGGGCATACATATAACTAACAATCTCCCTCTTGCACTAGGGCCATCTGTAGCAGTGGTTGCAGTATCTCATACTCAACCATCCCATAAAAGTCTTTCTCTCTGGGAAAAGGCCTTTGTGAGTGGATCCGCCGTGCTGTCCTCTGAGTCTACTCTCCTAACCTCGATCTCCTTAGAGATCAACCATCTCCATGATCAGGTGATACTGCCTAAGAATATGTCTGGATCACTGATGGGACCTGTGTTCCTTGGCATAAGCCACCACTCCATTGTCACACAATGGAAGGAACATAGTTCATCTCATGAACCAATATACATCCAGACTGCCTCTTTGGTAGCATGTTAAATAGCGATGTATCGAGCCTTTATCGTCTAGTATGCCACGGTATCTAGCTTGGAACTCTTCCAACATACCGTCCCTTTACTGAGGGTAAAGACAATGCCTGCGACTGACATTCAGTCGTCTTTATCACCCTGGAACACTTCCAGTGATTCTCCCTAGGATCAACTGATACCATCTCACTATAACTAGTGAGAATCCTAACATCCAATTAGATCTATCTCATAGATCCAAACTCAGGATTTAGGAGGTATCACTTTGATCCTATAGAGAATCATTGTGATAAACGGAGATTGGCCGAGCGTAGCATAGGAAACTTCTTCCCTATCAAGAGTATCTCATCCACGTACTCTACGAGGATCGTCACTATACTCCCTACTACCTTTTTGTATATACAAGGTTCATCTACCATTTTGATGATGTCAAACTCTTTGACTAACACATCAAAACAGATGTTCCAACTCTGCGATACCTGCTTTATCCTATAAAGCATCTTGTACACGTTTCCGCTTCTCCCACTGTCTACAAAGCCTTCTGGCTGTGTACTTATAGACGTTCTCTTCTAAAACATCATTTAGAAAAGCAGTCATGGCACCCAACCGCCAGATATCGCAGTCATGGTATGTAGCCGTGGCAAGTAGGATCTGGATGGACTTAAGCATAGCCACTTGAAAAGGTTTCATCATTATCCACGCCTGGTCGATGACGAAAAGCTTTAACAAGTCTAGCTTTGAAAGTCTCGACTTTTCCATCTACACCAAGTAATCTTCTCAAGATATACTTGCTCCTGATGGGGATTTAACCCTTCAGATATAGCAACCAAAGTCCATACTTTGTTGGTGTATAAGGATTCCATCTCAGATCGCTAAGCATCCAGCCATTCTGACAGAGTCTTACTCCTGATGGCCAGCTCGAAACTAGTTGGGTCATCATCTCATGATACAATCCTCGCTCCCACTGTCATAGAGAAACAGAAGTATCTCTCAGGTGGGTGAGGAACCCTACTAGATCGGCGGAGAGGCTGAGGTTCGTTGGTAACTATTGAATCATTTAGTTTTATCAAATCATCTGCTGTAGTTTGTATAGCTGGAACTTTTCCAGTTCTTCATAACAGACCTTGCCTCGAGCTTGTCCGGATTATGCTTTTAGACATAGTCCGGACAACCCCAAATCTTAACCAACTTAAGATATGGGCTCTTCCGTTTCCATATCACATATGAAGTGGTAGGCAACTTGATTTGATTTGAACCCTATTCAATAGGTATGTAGCTACTCAAGTGCATAACTCCCAAAAGGAAATAGGAAACTCAGTAGTACTCATCATAGAGCACACCATATTATATAGGGTGTGATTGCTCCACCCCGATATACCATCATGCTATGGTGTATACGGAGGAGCAATGCTGAGAGAGAATCTCATTCTCCTTTAGAATAGTCCAGCATTTCCGTGCTCAAGTATTCTCCTCCTTGATCTCATCAAAGGACATAATACTTATACCCGTATTGGTTCTCTACTTCTAGCTTATATTCTGTGAATATCTCAAAAGGTTCGGACTTGTGTTTCAACAGGAACATAAGTCTGAATCTAAAGAGATCATCAGAGAATGTAATGAAGTACAAAGAACCGGTCTTGGCATGTGTAGACTGGGGACCTTACATACATCAACATGTATCATCCCAAGAGTTCACTAACTCTTTCTCTGTTTCCAGTAAACAGAGCTATAGTCATCTTATCTCTGTGACATGACTGGCAAGTTTCACAAGATGTAAATTCAAAACGATTTAAATATGCATCTACATGTAACTTAAGCTAGTCGGGTCACATTGATATGACCTAGTCTACAATGCCTCAAGAAGGATTCGTTCATTTCTGAACTCTTCCTCTTGTGTGTGTTCCATATACTAAGAACTGTAGTTTGATTTAGAACATCAATGCTTTTAGATAACGTGCCTGAACCGATCAAGTTTTGATATAGGAAATGTTCAAAACATTATCCAACAATACAAAATTTTATCATTTCTTTACTAATAAAGAGACTGATATGATTTTGTATATCAGGTTCGGTATCTAATAACATTCGTTCAGAATCAATGTATTTGGAATACAGGGTGACAGTGACCAACAGACTTGGCTGCAACACTTGCCCCGTTTTCTGCCTCATGAAACTTATCACCCGTTCTCAGTTCTCTACCTTTCTGTAGCCCTATGTAACATATTACATATCTGGGATCCTGATCTGGTATCACATACCCAGGACGTAAAGGATACTGAGAAACAGTTCTCTGTAATGAACACACCCGAAGATGATGCATCAACATGCACTCTCTTCGTTTGGGCGGCATAGGAATTCTGGTAATCCCCAATTTCCTGCTCTGTCTTATAACTATTATAAGTTGGAGCGGGACCAACGTTCCCCAGCTCAGTATAACAAGCGGGTTCGGTCAATATTCCGTATTATTATCTTGATTAAGGCGTGATATGGTAGCTACCTGGAGAGAGAGAGAAGAAAACACTCAGCGTGCGCTCTTGCAAGAATAGATTGATTATTATTTTATCTAATCAAGATGGCTCCCACTGCTTTTTATCAAATCTTCCTTCAAACCCTAAAAGGAAAGACTAGCCGGGATTAATTACACACTACAAGTTCGCCAATCTTTCAGCCAGGCCAGTGTCGGTACTTTGAGGGAGGTCCCCCGTGCTTTTGCACGAACCTAATTAATGTAAACCTCGTTTTCCCAGAGGCGTAACCTCGTTAACACCTTTCTAGACACCTACTTGATCGGCTAATTGTAATGTATAAAACTCTCCCAGGAGTAACAATTACTCGCAGCGGGTATCGGGATCCAACTATCTCATAGAAGGTATGCAATCTCATTGCAAATTTCAACACTTGAAATTCCCGATAATATTTTGCCCCTAGCTCGCTATGACCTTGACGCATGCCAAACAACCCATAGTCTGCTAGTCAAGTTCAACCCGTACATTTCTTGATTGAATTAAACCCACCCGCACGACCCTTGACGCATGCCAAACAACGCCGTACGAATACCCTAATCCAATCGCATCGTATGCTAGCAGATAAGCACTAGTTAGCTACCGTACACTACGCCTTGACGCATGCCAAACAACCGCACCACGAATACTAACTGGTACTTATCTGAAATGACGGAGGGCTACGACAGGTTTTTCCGAAAACCTATTGCGTAATGAACTTGATATCGTTGTAGAATCAAATGATTTTAAAATGGAGTGCTTTTGAGGCTTTTCTAGTTTTGCTAAAGGAGTCACTCCCGGTGAAGGGATCGTCGGTCCTTTCCTCTTCGAATGAGGTGCGGGATATATCATATATATCACTGTGCAAAGCAAAAACTCTTAAAAGCAATCAAAAGACAAACCGAGTGTGTAGCATCTGCCAGTTATTGCTAAAGGAGTCACTCCCGGTGAAGGGATCTCGGTCCTTTCCTCATCGAATAAGGTGCAGGATATATCTCATATACCGCTATGCAAAGCAAGAACTGTAGCTACCTGTTTTATTTTTGAAATTCAATTCTACAACATCTTAGGTTTCTTTTTACTTTCATTAATCACATTAATGAAGTCCCATCATTTAAGTATCTAAACATCACAGATAAATACGACGTACACTTATGCCATCCGCATTCGCCTCGATGTCCCCTCGTGCACCGTTAGGTTAGGTAACTAACGGCAGAGCGGGGCAGGGCTAGCGCGGGTGTAAAACATAAGTAACGCCTATATAATATATCATATATACTATATAAAGTATCCATCACAGAACATCACATGATCACATCACAGATATCGCAGCAGAAGAATCATATGAAATATTGGATATACTAGGACGTCCGTGTTTTAAATACGAGCCAGTATAAAACACGGATTCCACGGTCGTGATGAATAGCCAAACCCACACCCCTAGACCCCTACGAGAGCGGCAAGCAACCCTACCAATTCCAGAGTTAGGAGACCCGGACTCGACTCCTCGAGTTGGTCTCCCACTGGACTCCAGAACCCGGTTACTTGTGCCCTCCTCCTTGGGTCTATCCTAGTGCGGAAAAGTAAATAATATACAAAAGGTGACATCTTCCGCAACCTGGAAGTGCCCCAATAAAAGAATATTACATACAAGTTTTTACATGAATGAAAATGAAAAACACTCATCTCACATAAAAACCCCCGGCTATTCAAACACGACGATCCAATATAACATATCCAGCAACACATAACATCACATGTCATCAACGTAAGTAAATATGCGCATCCCAATTGTCGTTGACATATAGCAACGAAACCGGCGATATCACATATTACACTTACGGTCACATAAAATAAAGTGTAAAACTACAACAGTTGGAATCCGCAACCTCCATAGACATCGCATGCCTAATCAAATGAATTCCTTAGACATCGCATGCCTAACAATTATAAACCCCGCATTTTAGTCTCAAAATCGAAAACACTTTTCAATATCAAGTCGGGCAATTCAACAGGATTCCCGACATCCTGATCGAATGCTCGTCGCAAACTTTAGTAGGCAGCCGCACCCCCTGACGCCATCGACGAAGTGCACCACGGCGGAACACCGCTGCCGCGAGCACCCGAACGAATGCTTTCGGCGACGGGGTTCTCCTACAGTCACTTGGTCGGGGCTATGGAGTGAGGCTGTCTATTAAGTTTACCCGGCGAGTATCCGCGTACGCTACGTGATTGCGATGGAATTTTGATCACATCAAAATTTCGTGGCAACCGATCAAGTGAGACTAAAGTGCTATGTTTACAACATTCATTCAGTTATCTCATAACTACTTGTGAATTCCAATTATTGTATCCCATTCCAGACAAATAGAAAATGTTAAACTTTCCGATCGAACAATCGAACACCCAAGTTTTCCCGATACATCTCAACACATGAAATAAGTCTAAAAACATTCAGTTCGTGCCTCAGTACCAACGGTCCAGCCGTAGAAGGGTCAAGCCAACGCCTCACATGTGGCACGCCGTACTGCCCCAAACCCGAAGGTTCAAAGGGCAGTTCAAGATGGTCACATAATCGAGTTAAGGTTTGTTGTCTTCTAGAGGGTCCATCGCGTTACTTGCACTACTTAGAACGTCTTTAAACTACGGAAAATCCAACACTTGGAAATTTCCCGACAGGGGAAAAATTGGGTATTTATATCCGGTCGAACTTTTTAACAGTTTCTAAAATATCCGGAAAAACATAAACGAAGTTAAATTATCCGATCAAATTAACGAATCCCCAATAAAACCCTAAAACACTCAACACTTGAGTGGAATTAAAAAAATCAAATAAAAAATTAACAATAAAGGACCGAAGAATAATAACATGAAATTTCAGGGACTAAGTCACAATTTTGGCCGCGGAACAGCCGCAAAACCCCTGGTTTCGCCGCGGTTCCGCGGTCAAATTGTTGAATTAAACGTCCAAACTTCACCGTAATTCTTAGTTTTTCCTGCATAATTTTCTGAGAATTTTTAATTTGGAAAAAGCCACAGTTTGTAAAAATGTACAGAGAAGGGTATAATCGGGGGATTCCGGCTTTGATCGGACTTCTAACTTCGTATACACTTCGCCTAAAGCTCTAGCTAGGCTCTGATACCACTGTAGGGTTCCTAGGCACACTAGTGAGGTCTCACAAGGCATCAACCATGCCAATTTCAAAAATTAGAGGTGCCAGAAACCCAAATACGGATCGTTGGCTAGAAATTTAGGCGACAAAGCAAACTAGTTAACACTTAACTACTAGAATACGGAAATACAACGTTTGTAGATCCGGTCCTCCACCTCCACGGCTCCGTGATGAAGTCCTCTCCGCTGTCCAAATCAAATCCCGGGCTCTAGCGTCGGCTTCATCGGAGAAAGAGCGGGCTAGGTCATCGACGACGTGCCGAAGATGATCTACGTCGAGGCATCGCTAGATCAAGCTCCAACTTCACCAAGTCAAGAAAACTTGTGAAGGAAACACACTCTACTACTTGGCAAGAGATAGAGGATGAAGAAATAGGAAGTGGGTTCACTTTAGAATTGGATTTCTCACTCTTTTTCATCAATCACCATTGATGAAGAAAGGTTTTCTTCAACTTGAAGAAGAAGAAGAAGAAGATATGTTATGATAAGTTAATTAAAAATGAAAAGAAAATGAATGCTTATCATAATGTAAACCATGGTCAAGTGTAGAGATTAAACCAAGGTTAGTGGGAATGGTTAGGGTTAAGCATGAGACAAAAATGGTCACTTAGGTCAAAGCTTCATGAAGCTTCAACTAGAATACAAAGAAAGCCACCATTTTTCTTAATGCCTTTTAATTTTCCAAAAAGAATAAATAAGTAAATAAATGAATAAGTAAAAACAAAACCCTAACCATTACACAACCATGGTTTAATCTTTACACTTAGCCAATTTAGCATGCATCATCAAACATGATACAAACTAGTGCACAAAATTATATCGTATATACAATGTGTACATCCGAGTGAGAAAATCCATCTTAAGTGAACCAATACTAGTTAATGCAAAGTAATATATCAAATATATAATTATACATCAAATCATTAAATCAACACTTGATTTAACGATCCGGTTATATCGCATATAACCGACTAGTATCCAATGTATCGGCTTATCGAATCAACCCTTGATTCGATAACTAGGTTATATCGCATACAACCAATCGATGCATTCATCGCGAGAATGAAATACGGTATCACATACACGCATTATTCTCGGTCCCGCACATATCTCATATGCGCTCCTATTTCGTTTCGCTTGAGCCAGGAAACCTCTGTGTAGGACTCTAAAGACTCGTCAATACGCCGGCAGCAGGTGATGATCATATCAAACACCCACAACCCGCAAGCGGTCTGCTAAACGTAACGGCCATCCGGGTATTGAGCGATCAGAAGATCGACGAGAAAGCCCGCACACACTCCTGTGAGTCCAACCAGTAACACTTACCGTACAGTCCGGTCTGATCGTCTGATATGTCGCATATCTCGCCTAGGGGTGGTAAACGTCAGACCCCAATAGCTCGATAAGTCGTGTCGATATGAGGTCTATAACAATTCGAGAAACTACTGGTAACACTTACCAGTAAATCTCAGCAACCCTGGCCAGGGATTTCCTGTTATAGCCAATCGAACACAGCGCAACATCAACCCCCTATACCGGGAGAGACGAATCCCCTCCTATCGCTCATTGCCTCCATGTGACTCGGGACTGTACCCAAAAACCACCGTTTTGCACGCCCTCTTGGACGTGGGAAGATGGAAATCAAAGCACAGTGGGAACCACACAAGACTCTATGACGATCTCGGGTCAACAGACTACTCTGTACCAGTGTCACCTGAGAACTGCCATCTGACGTGAGGTATAATACCATCTGGGAGTTCTCGGCGAGTTCGTCCAGTGTACCCAGTCTCTACTGAGCACCCGTATATCATCTCTGATGTCAAACACCAATGGATATGGGATCATCCATCGCCCATCTGTATGGGTCGAGAAGGTATACGCTAGTCTACTCTGGTATATCGATTCCCCGTCTCGATACACCCACGACTAGGGACTTTGAAGGATGTACTTATGGACTACCATGTCCCCACTAGTATGATCCGCATCATAGTCCAGGTAGTCAAGTACACATCCTAAGGGCTTTACCAACATGTATCAGAGAGACAATCAGTATACACGTTAAGGTAAAGAGCAACCAGATAGCATACTATCATGTCGAGCAAGAAAGTCCTCCCTATATATGTCCCAGCATCCACTACAATATATATCCTATATACAGTAATGGCCTCTAGGGCATACATATAACTAACAGGGGCTAGATCCGGAAATAGCTGTGCATAAATTGGCGATATCTCCGGACATCAATCCAGTTAAACAAGCACTAAGAAGAATGCGGCTCGAACTTGAAATGAGCATCAACGCCGAAGTTAAGAAGCTAATCGACTCCGGCTTCATCCAAGAAGTTTAATACCCCGATTGGATCGCCAACATTGTCCCAGTGATGAAGAAAAATGGGACGGTGTGTATCTGCGAAGACTTTCGGGACCTCAACAAAGCTTTTCCGAACAATGATTTTCCCGTACCGGTTACCGAGTTGATGATAGATAATACGTCCACTCACGAAGTCTTCTCCTTCATGGATGGCTCATCAGGGTACAATCAAATAAAGATGCATCCTGAAGACCAGAAGCTTACCACTTTCCGGACTCCTCTGGGCATATTCTGCTACAAAGTGATGCCTTTCGGTCTGAAGAACGGCGACGCCACATATCAGAGGGCCACGACGAAGATTTTCGATGACCCCATACATGAAACCGTCGAATGTTATATTGACGACCTCGTGGTGAAAAGCAAATCATATGAGGAACACTGGGAGCATTTGAAAATAGTATTACAGCGTCTTCGGAAATACAATCTGAAGATGAATCCTCTCAAATGCGCGTTTGGAGTTTCCTCGGGTAAATTCCTAGGGTTCATCATCCGACACCGGGGCATCGAAATAGATCCATCAAAGATCAAGGCGATTATGGAAATGCCTCCGCCCAGAACTCTCAAACAACTGCGGTCTCTCCAAGGAAAGCTCGCGTATATCCGGAGGTTCATAGCTAACCTCTCCGGCAAATGCCGCCCCTACAGTCACCTGATGAAGAAAGGAACCCCATTCATTTGGGATCGTAAATGCCAGGGTGCACTCGACGAAATCAAGCAATACCTGTAGAATCCGCCGGTACTGACTGCTCCAGTCAAGGGAAAGCCCCTCATCCTGTATACAACCGCCCTTGAAGGTTCTTTGGGCGCGTTATGGGCACAGGAGAATGATCAAGGGAAAGAGAGAGCCATCTACTCTTTGAGTCTAGTTCTCCTGGGGGCAGAAAACAACTACCCCCTATCGAAAAACACTGCCTGGCGTTAATCTTCACGATAACGAAACTTCGGCATTACGCTTTGGCGCATGAGATCCATCTTATATCAAAAGTAGATCCTCTCAAATATTTGATGTCGAGAGCTATACTAACGGGACGGCTTGCTAAATGGGCCCTACTCTTAATGGAATTTTCGATAACATACCGACCGCTCAGGACAGTGAAAGGCCAGGCCATCGCCGACTTCCACGCTGAGCATCCGATACCTGCTGATTCACCCCTAAACTGCAAATTTTCGGACGAACACGCGTTTGACACGATCGACGGGGAGAAAGGAGGGAGTGATATCCGATGGGAACTCTATTTCGATAGAGCATCTTCTATAAAGAAGCGACAACACAACACCCTTATAATCAAATTGTTAGGTCCACGTTACCTCTCCCGGTACTTACGGGGTTGCGGAAACGGTAAATCAAAATTTTTTCTAAACTTTGTAACATGGACCGTAAAAGCCGGATCTTTGCTAAACTAAAACTAGTATTCTAGCTAAAGAGAGTTAGCTACTATGTTGATGGTTATACCTAAACTTGAACTCCTTCTCTTCTTGTTGTTGTTCTTCTTTCTTGTTCTTTGTAGAAGCTTGAATGGTCCTCTTCTCGTCGCCTTCTTCTTGCCGAAGATAGATCCACCTCGAAGGTTCGACTTTGGGCTCTTCCTCGATCTTTGAGTGAACTAGGGTTTCCGGCTTGCTAAACCTTCATCCTAGAATGAGTAGAGAGTGATTAGGGTTTGCTTTTCCTTTTAAAGAGAATGATTCTCAACACATGAGAAGGTTTCTCTTTGCTAGAGGAAGAAGAAGATGAAAATGAGGAGAGAGAGAGGTTATGATAGAATGAGCTCTCATTTTTCTTTCTAGCAACCATAATGCAAAAGAAAAATATTATCTAAATGATAATAATTGAAAATGAGAATAGTTGATGGTAGTATTTGGAATGACCACAACCATGCTTCATTTAATAAAAAGTAAGCATGAATCAAGGAAGACTTTCAAGGCATGAAAGTGGTCAATGGTCAACAAGTCAACCAAGGTCAACAAGTCAACAAAAACTCAACCATAACATAATTCTCATTTAATTACTATTATTAATAGATAATATATAAATCCATTAGGGTTTGGAAAATGAAGACTGTCAACTGTGCATACGCACCCGTTCCGAAACCCTAATGAAAAACCTCATTCTCCGCCTCAAGCAACTGTGCATACACACCTGCATTCTCGTTCCGAGGAACAAGAATACCAAGATATAAAAGCAACCCTAAAACATATACCAGTATCTGGCTCAAACCAGAGCCTGCCAGTATAATCCGTCCGGACTCCAAACGTGCACAAGTGCGCGGATGAGAACGAACCCTGTCGCAAAACCATGCGACCTCTACTCTGTTTTGCCCAGAGGCGAATACCCTCTGTGTGGGACTCTAAAGACTTGACACTACGCTGGCAGTGGGTTTAACCACAGACCGCAAGCGGCACTAGCTGTGCGTAACGATCCCCAGGTAGATGCCGACAAGAAGGCTGACGAGGTGAAACCCCATCTGAACTCCTACTGAGTCTGAATGTGACATTCTCCGTACAGTCCGGTCTGTTCGTCTGATACATCGCATGGCGGGCCTAGGGGGGCGGTAAACGTCAGTCCCCTAATAGCGGTACAAGTCGTGTCGGAGTGAAGCCCAATACACCCTGAGATAACACTGGAACCTACCAGTACATCTCGCTTGCCCTGGCCAGGGACTACTTGTGTAATGGCTCTCCTAGACACAGCGCGATGTCAACCCCCAATACCGGGAGAGACGAATCCTGTCTAACCGTCACTGCCTCCAAGTGCTTCGGGACTGCTCCCAACTACTACCTGTTTGCACGACTCAGTAGAGCCGTGGTAGGGTAGTAATCAAAGAACAGTGGGAACACACTCGAGGCGAAGTGACAGTGTCAAGTCAGCGGACTAAGCTGTACTCATGTCACCTGGGAACTGATAACTGACGATAGGTATAATACCAACCATCAGTTCCCGACGAGTCCTGTCCAGTGTACTCGTAACCCAACGAGCACCCGCATACTATCTCAAGTACGACGTACTGACGGCTGTGGGACAGACCGTCTCCCGTGCTGGGATGAGAAGCGCATACGCTAGTCTACTCCGGAGTATCGATGCCCTATCTCGGTACTCCCACGACTAGGGACGTGTATAAGGATGTGCTTGTAGATTACCCAGCCCCCACTAGTGTGATCGCCATCACAACGCCGGTAATCAAGCAAAGATCCTAAGGGCTCTACTAATGCGTATAGGTGATATAATAAATAAACACACATGTACACATTAAAGCAGAGGCAAACCAAGTAGCATACTACTATATTGAGCAAGATTGTCTGTACAACTGTGAATATCCCAAGCTTCCATCAAGTAATATACATACTAGTATGATACAGTAATGGCCTCTAGGGCATATACACTAACAATCTCCCACTTGCACTAAGGCCATGTACTGGCGTATCGAAGACCTATCATCTCGATTAGCCGCTCGAACTGAGTCTGGGGTAAAGCCTTCGTGAATGGGTCCGCAGTGTTGTCCTTTGTGTCCACTCTCCGCACCTCGATCTCCTGTCGATCAATGATCTCCCTGATCAGGTGATACCGCCTTAAGATGTGCCTGGATTTCTGATGGGACCTTGGTTCCTTCGCTAAAGCTATAGCCCCATTGTTATCGCAATACAAAGGTATTGGGTCAACAATGGACGGAACCACCTGAAGTTCACTAATGAACTTCTTAATCCAGACCGCCTCTTTTGCGGCATCGCTTGCAGCAATGTATTCAGCCTCCATCGTCGAGTCTGCGACGGTATCCTGCTTGGAACTCCTCCAACATACCGCCCCTCCGTTGAGGGTAAACACAAAACCCGAGACAGACTTGCTGTCATCTTTGTCACTTTGGAAGCTAGAATCGGTAAAGGACTCGACCCTGAGGTCTCCATTACCGTAAACCAGGAACATCTCCTTAGTCCTCCTCAGGTACTTGAGAATGTTCTTCACTGCTGTCCAGTGGTCCTCCCCTGGGTCTGACTGATACCGGCTTACCGCGCTCAACGCGTAAGCTACATCTGGTCTTGTACATAGCATCGCATACATTATAGATCCTACCGCCGAAGCGTAGGGTATAGTGCTCATGCGAACCCTCTCCTCGTCAGTCTTAGGAGACATCTTCTTGGAGAGGGTAATTCCGTGCAATGCGGGTATGTTACCGCGCTTGGAATCCTCCATACTAAATCTCTTTAGTACGGTCTCTATGTACCTGGACTGCGAAAGTCCCAATAGTCTCTTGGATCTATCTCTATAGATCTTGATCCCCAGAATGTACGAGGCATCACCCAGGTCCTTCATGGAGAACCTTTGTGACAAAAACAGCTTGACCGATTGTAGCATAGGAACATCATTTCCTATCAAAAGAATGTCGTCCACGTACAAGACTAGGAACACGACAGTTCGTCCTACAATCTTCTTATACACACAGGGTTCATCTTCGTTCTTGATGAAATCAAATTCCTTGATTGCCTCATCAAAACAGATGTTCCAGCTCCGCGATGCCTGCTTTAATCCATAAATGGATTTAAGCAACTTGCACACCCTTCCGCTGCTCCCACTGTCTACGAAACCTTCTGGTTGATCCATGTAAACGCACTCTTCCAAACAACCGTTTAGGAAAGCCGTCTTAACATCCATCTGCCAGATTTCATAGTCATGGAAGGCAGCAATGGCAAGTAGGATCCGAATGGATTTGAGCATAGCCACCGGAGAAAAAGTTTCATCATAGTCCAAACCAGGTCTTTGACGGAAACCTTTTGCAACGAGTCTAGCTTTATAGGTTTCCACCTGCCCATCTACACCAAGTTTCCTTTTGTAGATCCATTTGCATCCAACGGGTTTTACCCCAGGTGGAGCAATATCCATGGTCCACACTTTATTGGCGTACATGGACTCCATTTCGGATTGCATTGCTTCCTGCCACTTATCAGAGTCCCTACTGATAATGGCCTGCCTGAAACTGGTAGGGTCATCTTCTTCCAAGATGCAATCCTCTCGATCCCCGTCTATGAGAAAACCGTAGTATCTCTCGGGCGGATGAGAAATCCTACCAGATCTGTGGAGTGGCTGAGGTTCGTTTGGGGTTATTGAATCTAGCGGTTCCTCCAAATTTTCAGTTACATTTTGTGGTCGCTGAATTTCTTCCAGTTCTACCGAACTCCTACTAGTTTCTTTTGCAAGAAATTGCCACTCTAAAAAGGTGGCGTGGCGAGATACAAACACCTTCTGTTCCTCGGTGTGGTAGAACAGATATCCTGCGGAGTTCTTAGGATATCCCACAAATTTACATAGAACTGAACGTGCCTTAAGTTTGTCCGTATTTTGTACTTTTACATAGGCCGGACAACCCCATATCTTAATGCCTTTAAGATACGGCTTCTTACCATTCCATATCTCGAACGGTGTCTTAGGCACAGATTTAGACGGAACATCGTTCAATAGGTACGCCGCTGTCTGAAGCGCATGTCCCCAAAATGAAAGAGGCAACTCAGCACTACTCATCATGGAGCGAACCATATCCAATAGGGTACGATTCCTCCGCTCCGAAACACCGTTGTGCTGTGGTGTATAAGGAGGAGTAAGCTGAGAGAGAATACCATTCTCTTTTAAGTAATCTAGGAATTCCGTGCTTAAGTACTCCCCTCCCCTGTCAGACCGGAGGATCTTGATACTTTTGCCAATCTGGTTCTCTACTTCCTTTCTGAATTCCTTGAATTTCTCAAAAGCTTCAGATTTGTGTTTCATCAGATACACATATCCGAACCTAGAGAGATCGTCAGTGAATGTGATGAAGTACGAGAACCCACCCCTTGCATGTATAGACATCGGACCACACACATCACTGTGTATGAGTCCCAAGAGCTCTCTTGCTCTTTCTCCATGTCCGGTGAACGGAGATTTGGTCATCTTCCCTTTGAGACAAGACTGACAAGTTTCATAAGATGAAAACTCGAACGCATTCAAGAGTCCATCTCTATGCAACTTACTCAGTCTTTTCTCTCCGATATGACCGAGTCTACAATGCCACAAGTAGGATTCATTCGTATCTGAATTCTTCCTCTTGCGTGTGTTTTGTATATTGAGAACTGTATTCTGATTTAGAACGTAGATACCATTAAACAGTGTACCCTCTGCAACCAGTACCTTATCAAGGTAAATGTTCATGATATTCTTTTCAAGAACAAACTTATATCTATCTTTATCGAGTAAAGAAACTGATATGATGTTGCAAACCATAGAGGGTACATAGTAGCAATCGTTCAAAATCATAGTCTTTCCATTTGGCAATACTAGGTGATATTCACCGACGGCTGCCGCATAAACTTGTGCTCCGTTCGCTACTCTGAGCGACATATCACCCGGTGCAACTTTCCTACTTTTTCTCAGTCCTTGCAATAAATTACAAATATGAGATCCTGATCCGGTATCAAGTACCCAGGAGGTAGGGCTGACCGTAAAACAGTTCTCAATTACAAGAACACCTGAAGTAGATGCAAAACCATGCTTCTTCTTCAACTGGGTATCCTGGAAATCCATACTTTCCTCTTTCCCATTCTCATACTCATGACGGTTGTCACAAGTTAGAGCTGAACCAACTTTCCCCAGTCCCGAATAAGAATTCGGTTCGGTCAAGCGATACATTTTATTATCTTGATTAGGGCGTGAAAAGGTTGCTGCCTGGAGAGAGAGAAAAGAAACACTCAGCGTATGCTCGTGCAAGATTAGATTGGTTTATTAATTTATCTAACCAGGGTGTCTCCCACTGTTTCCTCAAATCCTTCTTAAAACCTTTTTAAAAGAAGAACTAGCCGGGTTTTAATTCACGTTACAATACTTGCTTAACCTTTCAGCCAGGCTAGTGTCGGTACTTCGAGGGAGGTTTTCCAACGCTTTCGCGAAGTTCCTTAATTAAAGAACCTCTTTTCCCTGTGGGCGTAACCCCGCTAACACCTTTCTAGACACCTACTAGGTTTATAGCATTGATCGTTAAGTGAAATAATCTCCCGAGAGTAAACCAACTCATCAGTGGGATCGGGATCCAACTGTCATTGTGTGATAACCTAGATGGAATCCACTCTAGTCACCACACTCCAGAAGGTATGCTAAACCTGCAAGTTTCAGTTCTTTTGAAACTCCCGATGTGGTTTTTGCCCCTAGGATCCAAATGACCTTGACTGAGCCAAAATGTCAAAAGATCCTAGTCAAGTTCAACCCGTCATTATCTTGACTGCATTAGACCCACCCGTACGAGTCCTTGACTGAGCCAAAATGACCGCACGACTGTCCTAACCAATCACTTTGTATCCTACGGAAAAATATTACATAGCTACCGTTCACTACGCCTCGGCTGAGCACGAAATACGTAGCACGAATACTAAGCAATATTAATCCGAAACGACGGAGGGCTACGACTGGGTTTTTGGCGAAAAACCCGTTAACGTAATGAACTTGATTTCGTTGAAGGAACGTGATACACCCTTTTGAAAATATAGTGGCGAAAAACTTTTGCTAAAGAGGTCACTCCCGGTGAAGGGATCTCGGCTCTTTCCTCGTCGAGTGAGGTGCTGGGCATTCGTAAGATGAATACCTCGATGCAAAGCAAGAATAATCGACTATAGTGAAGTTATTACCCTGACGCAAATTTTTTGTCCAAGGGGTCACTCCCGGTGAAGGGATCTCGGCCCTTGCCTCGTCGACTGAGGTGCTGGGTATTCATAACCGAATACCGCGATGCAAAACAAAAATGAACGTCCTTGCAATAACAGCTTTTTGAAAAAATTTGTTCCAACAACGTCTTTTAGGTTTATTTTCTTGCATTAGTTCTTTTAATGCGTGATATTCTTGCATTAGTTCTTTTAATGCGTCCCATCATTTAATCCTACCATTGCAGAAAACAACCAAAATATGACGTACGCTTATGCCATTCGCATTCGCCACGGGGTCCCGTCATCACTCGTTAGGTTACTTAACTAACGACAGAGCGGGGGCTGGGCTAGCGCGGCTGTAAAACATAAGCAACGCCTAAATAGTAAAGCAATGATAGACATTACAGATCACAGATGAATACATTGGATATACTAGCAATCCGCAATCCTTTCGAGCCTGGAACGAAAAGCGGATAACACGGTCGCGGTGAATAGCCAAAACCCCACCCAAGACCCCTACGGGTGCGGCAAACCACCCGCCAAGTACCCGAAGCGAAGCAACCTCCCTCAATGCCATGAGTAGGCCACTCGGCACTTCGAGCTACCCGGTAGTTTGTGCACCCCTCCATGGGTCTATCCTAGGAGCAAAAACAGTAAAAAGAATTATACAATGACGGCTACAACCCCGACCCGGTTGTGCGGCCAAACAAAAAAATTATTACATCAATTTACATTTACAATGAATGAAAGAAAAACAAAAGCTCATCTCACATCCAACCCGGCTATTCACCCGCGACAGTCCAACAGATTCATATACACATTACAATATCAAACACAGATCATGTATAACCCCGACTAATCGTCTTATAGCGATTAGCCGACGTTCAATACATGCAAACATCACAGATATAACCAACATAGCCAAAGTGTAGCGAAGTTCGAAAAAAATACGGAATTATAGGACCCCAAAAGTGAATTTCAGTTCTGGAAAATCTGGGCACATATAATATATCTGAAAAATCCCAAAATCCCACCAGAAGAACACTGCACGAAAAACGATGCATCAAGGAAACCATACTGCGGCGCTTCCGCGGCACATCCCTACCTCGTGCCGCGGAAGCGCGGCTATTTAAAAGAATTATGTCATCGTTTTTCTTCTGTGTTCAAACAAAACCCTGAGACGATTTTACAAGTATAAAGTTTTTCATTTAGAGCAGAAAAAAATTCAACAGAAACTTAGGGTTTTGTTTTTCCGGTTTTGCGATTTTTCGGTTTCGAACTTCCATACACTTCGCTACCAAGCTAGTTTAAGTTTAGTTAGTCTCTGATACCACTGTTAGGTCCACGTTACCTCTCCCGGTACTTACGGGGTTGCGGAAACGGTAAATCAAAATTTTTTCTAAACTTTGTAACATGGACCGTAAAAGCCGGATCTTTGCTAAACTAAAACTAGTATTCTAGCTAAAGAGAGTTAGCTACTATGTTGATGGTTATACCTAAACTTGAACTCCTTCTCTTCTTGTTGTTGTTCTTCTTTCTTGTTCTTTGTAGAAGCTTGAATGGTCCTCTTCTCGTCGCCTTCTTCTTGCCGAAGATAGATCCACCTCGAAGGTTCGACTTTGGGCTCTTCCTCGATCTTTGAGTGAACTAGGGTTTCCGGCTTGCTAAACCTTCATCCTAGAATGAGTAGAGAGTGATTAGGGTTTGCTTTTCCTTTTAAAGAGAATGATTCTCAACACATGAGAAGGTTTCTCTTTGCTAGAGGAAGAAGAAGATGAAAATGAGGAGAGAGAGAGGTTATGATAGAATGAGCTCTCATTTTTCTTTCTAGCAACCATAATGCAAAAGAAAAATATTATCTAAATGATAATAATTGAAAATGAGAATAGTTGATGGTAGTATTTGGAATGACCACAACCATGCTTCATTTAATAAAAAGTAAGCATGAATCAAGGAAGACTTTCAAGGCATGAAAGTGGTCAATGGTCAACAAGTCAACCAAGGTCAACAAGTCAACAAAAACTCAACCATAACATAATTCTCATTTAATTACTATTATTAATAGATAATATATAAATCCATTAGGGTTTGGAAAATGAAGACTGTCAACTGTGCATACGCACCCGTTCCGAAACCCTAATGAAAAACCTCATTCTCCGCCTCAAGCAACTGTGCATACACACCTGCATTCTCGTTCCGAGGAACAAGAATACCAAGATATAAAAGCAACCCCAAAACATATACCAGTATCTGGCTCAAACCAGAGCCTGCCAGTATAATCCGTCCGGACTCCAAACGTGCACAAGTGCGCGGATGAGAACGAACCCTGTCGCAAAACCATGCGACCTCTACTCTGTTTTGCCCAGAGGCGAATACCCTCTGTGTGGGACTCTAAAGACTTGACACTACGCTGGCAGTGGGTTTAACCACAGACCGCAAGCGGCACTAGCTGTGCGTAACGATCCCCAGGTAGATGCCGACAAGAAGGCTGACGAGGTGAAACCCCATCTGAACTCCTACTGAGTCTGAATGTGACATTCTCCGTACAGTCCGGTCTGTTCGTCTGATACATCGCATGGCGGGCCTAGGGGGGCGGTAAACGTCAGTCCCCTAATAGCGGTACAAGTCGTGTCGGAGTGAAGCCCAATACACCCTGAGATAACACTGGAACCTACCAGTACATCTCGCTTGCCCTGGCCAGGGACTACTTGTGTAATGGCTCTCCTAGACACAGCGCGATGTCAACCCCCAATACCGGGAGAGACGAATCCTGTCTAACCGTCACTGCCTCCAAGTGCTTCGGGACTGCTCCCAACTACTACCTGTTTGCACGACTCAGTAGAGCCGTGGTAGGGTAGTAATCAAAGAACAGTGGGAACACACTCGAGGCGAAGTGACAGTGTCAAGTCAGCGGACTAAGCTGTACTCATGTCACCTGGGAACTGATAACTGACGATAGGTATAATACCAACCATCAGTTCCCGACGAGTCCTGTCCAGTGTACTCGTAACCCAACGAGCACCCGCATACTATCTCAAGTACGACGTACTGACGGCTGTGGGACAGACCGTCTCCCGTGCTGGGATGAGAAGCGCATACGCTAGTCTACTCCGGAGTATCGATGCCCTATCTCGGTACTCCCACGACTAGGGACGTGTATAAGGATGTGCTTGTAGATTACCCAGCCCCCACTAGTGTGATCGCCATCACAACGCCGGTAATCAAGCAAAGATCCTAAGGGCTCTACTAATGCGTATAGGTGATATAATAAATAAACACACATGTACACATTAAAGCAGAGGCAAACCAAGTAGCATACTACTATATTGAGCAAGATTGTCTGTACAACTGTGAATATCCCAAGCTTCCATCAAGTAATATACATACTAGTATGATACAGTAATGGCCTCTAGGGCATATACACTAACAATCTCCCACTTGCACTAAGGCCATGTACTGGCGTATCGAAGACTTATCATCTCGATTAGCCGCTCGAACTGAGTCTGGGGTAAAGCCTTCGTGAATGGGTCCGCAGTGTTGTCCTTTGTGTCCACTCTCCGCACCTCGATCTCCTGTCGATCAATGATCTCCCTGATCAGGTGATACCGCCTTAAGATGTGCCTGGATTTCTGATGGGACCTTGGTTCCTTCGCTAAAGCTATAGCCCCATTGTTATCGCAATACAAAGGTATTGGGTCAACAATGGACGGAACCACCTGAAGTTCACCATGCATATCGCAATACAAAGGTATTGGGTCAACAATGGTGGGATTTTGGGATTTTTCAGATATATTATATGTGCCCAGATTTTCCAGAACTGAAATTCACTTTTGGGGTCCTATAATTCCGTATTTTTTTCGAACTTCGCTACACTTTGGCTATGTTGGTTATATCTGTGATGTTTGCATGTATTGAACGTCGGCTAATCGCTATAAGACGATTAGTCGGGGTTATACATGATCTGTGTTTGATATTGTAATGTGTATATGAATCTGTTGGACTGTCGCGGGTGAATAGCCGGGTTGGATGTGAGATGAGCTTTTGTTTTTCTTTCATTCATTGTAAACCACCTTAAGAAATACTATACCTGACGAGTCACGGCCTAGGTTAACAATAGATGACGACGCTTATGTCCACTCGCTATTTTCCCAAGCCTAAACTCTATAAGTAGTATCCAGCGAAAACTTGCCTCAAAATTGCTGCGGACCGAAACGTCCCTAAACTAACAATGGACCGCAATGTCCTGAAACTAACTACGGACCGAAACGTCTTTAAACTACTACAAACTGCAGCATCATAGGGCTAAGCCAAAAAAAAGGTACGTTCATAAGCAAGATGGGCACGGATGAAAATCCGAAAGGGCTCCATGAGTAAAAACAGCAAGGCTATCGGCGATGTTTGTGAAAACCCGTAAGGGCGCAGACTCATAAAAAAACAAAACGGTAAGTCCATAAGCAAGATAGGCACAGATGAAAACCCGAAAGGGCTCCGTGAGTAAAAACAGCAAGGCTACCGGCGAGTCTGTGAAAACCCGAATGGGCGCAGACTCGTAAAAAATTCATGCACATTGGCAAGGTCCTTTCGACCTTGTAAGGAGAAAATATCTGCGTGAGATCCTTACGACTTATAAGGGAGCAACACACTTAGGGATCCCCACGATTCCTGAGGAGAAATTACACTTACAAGATCCTCACGGCTCGTAAGGAGCCCTCTTATGAGACCCTCACGGCTCATAAGATTCGAAAGCCTTAAGCTACAGGGATCTGAACCTGTTCTTCAGCCATCACATTTCCCAGACTGCCCTACAGACGGTTCAATGTTGACCCTTGTATACAATCTACGGGCACAAATAAACATTTCCCCCACCCAGTTCCACCAATGGCGCGAAATTTCCTCATGTGGTGAATGACACTTGTAAGTCCTCTCGACTTATAAAGAGAAAACACTCTTGTAAGACCTTACGACTCATAAGAGAACATACACTTAAGAATCCTCATGATTCTTAAGAAGAAAATGCACCTACGAGATCCTCACGACTCGTAGGGAGAAACACCTTTATGACCCTTACGGTTCATGAAGTCAAAAGCCTTAGTCGACAGAATTCTAACCCTGTTTGCTAAGCCATCTTTGTTTAAATCGACAAAGGCAAATGATGATTCGCTCCTGGCAATATCCCAGTTGTAGCGATGCTGATACCTAAATCGGTATCAAATTCCAAGTCTTTTCATGGCAAATGATGATTCGCTCCTGGCAATATTCCAGTCGCAGCGATACTGATGCTAAGATTGGTATCAGATCTTGAGTTCCATACTCGCCAAAAAAAGGAAAATGCATATAAAATAGCCGAAATGTTTAGGCAACTCGCAATAAAAATCAGCGAGTAAAATATATGCATATAAAAATAGCTGAAATGTTTGGGCAAATTGCAATAAAAAGCAGCGAGTAAAGAAAAAGAAAAATAGCCGAAATGATTGGGCACCGCGAAGAAATAGCCGAAATGATTGGGCAATCGCGACTTTCGCGATGTAAAATGCTGAAACGATAGAGTATCGCAGAAAAAACTAATAAAAATGAAATGAAACTTTTGCTCTGCAGGTAAGATCACATCGACCCCTGTATACAATCCATGGGCACAAACGAAAAGGGAACCACATTGGCCCACCAGGCTTCGTTAAAGGGAAGCTAGATCTCGATGGCTACATCTACGGCCTAGAAATCAATAACGACATTCCTTCTCGGTCCAACCAGAAGCAGGTACGACATCAGCAAAACGAAACCATGGCAAAGTCCCCTGGTTGCAAACCTAGACGGTTCACAGACAACCTAGCGTCATCCAATAACCCCATCGCGGAGATACGTCATCCAATGACCCCATCACGGAAATACGTCATCCAATGACCCCGTCACGGAAATACGTCATCCAATGACCTCCGTCTCGGAAATACGTCATCCAATGACCCCGTCGCGGAAATACGTCATCCAATGACCCGTCTCGGAAATACGTCAGCAAATGATCCCATCTCGGAAATACGTCAGCAAATGACCCCGTCTCGGAAATACGTCAGTCAGTGACCTCCGTCGCGGAAATACGTCATCCAATGACCCCGTCTCGGAAATACGTCAGCAAATGACCCCGTCTCGGAAATATGTCAGCCAGTGACCTCCGTTTCAGAAATACGTCGTCCAATGACCTCCGTCTCGAAGCTACGTCAGCCAGTGACCCCCGTATCGGAAACAAGTCATCCAATGACCCCGTCTCGGAAATACGTCATCCATTGACCCCGTCTCGGAAATACGTCATCCAATGACCCTGTCTCAGAAATACATCAGCAAATGACCTCCGTCTAAGAAATACGTCATCCAATGACCACCGTCTCGAAAACACGTCAGCAAATGACCTCCGTCTCGGAAACACGTCAGCAAATGACCTCCGTATCGGAAACACGTCAGCCAACGACCTCCCCGTCGGAGCAATGCTTCGACTCGGAAACAAGTCAACTCAGTAACTACTTACGAGTCCTCTCGACTTGTAAGGGAGAAAATTCTCTTGTGAGATCCTTACGACTCTTAAGAGAAAATGCACTTAGGAATCCTCATGATTCTTATGGAGAAATTACACCTACGAGATCCTTTCGACTTGTAGAGAGAAAAGTCTTTATGAGACCCTCACGGCTCATAAAGTTGAAAAGTCTTAGGCATCAGACCTGAACTTGTTTCCTAAGCCATCGCTACCCTACGAAGAGGTTAGGATGAATTGTTATCTACCGTCTACAGGCCACACTCGCCAAAGTTGCATGCCACTGAAATGGAAGTACTACTCAAGTGTACATAAACTATTTTGAGCCAAGTTAAAACAAAAAGACATGACCCATGGATGTCAACCACATACTATGCAAGGCAGTAAAGGGAACATTTGATTCGCATCCAATTAAGCGTTCGAAGCGTACTCACTCATGTATGTGCGAAAAGGATTGATGCATAAAATAAATGCATAGAAAGAAAAAATTTGTTATTCATACCTTAAAAAATTCTTACATTGATGAAAACAGTAAACAAAAACATCATTAAAATGTTTACAATGGTAAAACACTGAATCCGGGACATGGATTGAGAAATTCAGAAGTAAGACCGTCTAAAATGCTTCTGGCTTCTCTGACCATTTTCGTGTGCATCCTCTCGCGAATGCAAGCGTCAAGATCCTCGCTGATGTCGTCCGTCCTCTGATAAGCAGCGATTATCGTCGTCTGTTGGAAAATTTGATGCAAGATATCAACTAGATTATCTCGCCGCCTCTTCGAGATCAGGCCCATCAGATATACTGAGTGCACCTTGTCTTCAGCATCATCCAGTGCCTTAAGCGGCATGGCTTCGTAAAATCCAGGAAGTGCGTTCCAAATTGCACTCACGACGATCTTCAAAAGAGCGGAGCGACGATGAAGTAGTCGACCATTGTATACATTAAAGCGACTTATAATCTCTGCATTGAGCATTTTTAAACTCCTGGTTTTGACAATGACCTTGTGCGCAAATGTATCCATAAGAAATAATTTCGTTAAGATCATACAGATGAGCGGCCATAGTGTCTGAAAAGGAAAATCATTGAGAGTTTAGTGGCCAGACTGATCAAGAAAATGCTTATTGAAACAGACACGGGAATTTAAACAACTCTTGATATCCTCACGGAGAAAACAAGTTCTGATTAAGACACCCAACAAATTCGAATTTGTGCAAATAAAGGAGATCCTAAAAGGATTCTCATTTAATGAGAGGCCCCTCGGGCCAAAGAGTTAAACTCCCTCGAGATCAACGCTCTGCAGACAGAGTGACATCTGTCAACTCTAATCATGAGAGGAATAAAATTCCCTAAAAATATCAAGAGCTATGCTCTGTGAAGACGATGGAATCAAAACCCTAAAAAAACAAAGCTTTTGCAGAGTAAAAACTCCAAGATCTTTAAGATCTGTGAACGAACTCTAAGAGTTCTTCATGGAAGATGAACAGTGTTCCAGTTCATGGGTTAAATCCACCCTAAAAAGATTATATCTTGAAGATCTATGATCTAAAGATGAGCACGGCTCTGTTAATGGGTAAAACCCTAAAACATTTTAAGATCTACGATCTGAGAAGAGCAAAGCTCTGTTAATAAGTTCAATCCTAACCAAATTTAGGCAGAGTTTTGACTCTAAGAAATTTCTTAAGGCAGAGAGCTTAGCTCTGAAGGAGAATTAAATTCTCAAGAACAAGAAAACAAGAAGATGAACAAGCAGTCATCTCAAGGGCCAAAGGCCCTATTTATAGGCGCTGGAAGTCGATTCAACTTCCAAATTGATCCAACGGTGGAAAATATGCCACCGCTGCACTCACGTGTAAGCCACGTGAGCGCAACGGTTGGGGGGCATTTATTTCCCCCAATCAGAGAGCAAAGCTCTATTCAAAATTTGAAATGAGTTGAAAGCGCCGGCGCTCCAAGAGCGCCGGCGCCAAGAGCGCCAGCACTAAGAGTCAAAGACTCTGAGACAGCGCCTCACGTGCAAAGCACGAGAGCGCCAGTGCTAGAACTAAATGTTCTTCACCATTGGATCAAAGATCCAACGAAGATGATAAATCATAAAATTACCAGAATTAAATTCTGATTGAGGAAACACTCCTCAAATCTTTCTAAACCAGAAAGATTGTGCTCTGTAAATCAGAGCTCCGTTGGATCAAAGATCCAATGGTGATTAAAAATCAACAAGTTACAGAATAAGTTCTGTATGGGAAAATATTTTCCCAATCTTGCTAAAAACAAGAAAGATGTCTTCTGTAAAACAGAAACTCTTGGATCAAAGATCAAATGGTGGGATAACTTCCCCAAAAAATTAGAGATCTCTCAATGAGAGATTTCCTTAACTGATTCAACAAATCGGCCTCCCCTATATAAAGGACCGAAGACTTCAAGTCTAAAAAAAAAGCTCCCTATAAGTTTTCAAATTGAAAGAAGAGAAGAACCTCCGATAAGTTTCAAGAAACTTCAAAGACGAGAGCAATTTCTTCTCAAGGTAAATAGCAAGAAGAGAAATCATGGTATCTCCTCCATATTTCAGAGTTTAACTCTCACATCAGAAGAACTTAGTTCTTTTTCCAGATCATAGATCTATAAGACAAAGTCTTTAATAAAAGAAGGGAGATCATAGATCTCCTCCACATCTAAGAGTTTAACTCTCACATCAGAAGAACTTAGTTCTTTTTCCAGATCTCAGATCTATAATACGAAGTCTTTCACAAGGGAGAACCAAATTCTCAGAGAATTGAATTGGGCAAAACGAAAAACTCAGTGCTTAGCACTCCAATCTTGCTCTCAGCGCCGAGCGCTCCACGTGCTCCTCACGTGGGCGCTATTTAATAAAGAGTGCTTAGCACTCAAATATGGCGCTCAGCGCCGAGCGCTCCACGTGCTCCTCATGTGAGCGCTATTTAATAAGAGCGCTCAACACTCAAATGCTGGCGCTCAGCGCCAAGCGCTCCATATGCCCTTCATGTGGGCGTTGCTCAAAATAAAGAGCGCTTAGCGCTCAAATGCTGGCGCTCAGCGCCAAGCGCCCCACGTGCCCTTCACGTGGGTGCTACTTAACACAGAGCGCTCTGCGCTCCTCAAGAAGAGCCTAGTGCCATGAAGATTGTTCAACACTCATAAAAAACAAAAAGAAAGTTGGTGTCAGTATTCACATAAATGTTTAGCATTATGTGCACAGAGAAAGGACTGTGTCCTAGCAAGTGTAACACTTTATAAAAAAGGGGAAATGACAGAGGCTAAGTGGGCTGAGCCCAAGGTTGGCCAAACCCCAAAACCGACCGAGCCCATAGGTCTTCTAAATTGGACTTAGTCCCAAACAAGGTTATCAAATCTTTGATGAACATTCATTGGTTTAAGGGTACATCTCTCCAAACCTCTGATACATGTCGTTGTAATTCTTCAACGTCTTCAGAGAGGTGGAGGGTCCCAATAACCAATAACTCTTGGCACATCCCCAAACTGTCAAACCATGACCCTGCAGACTATGATGTCTTTAAACATGGACTATGAGGTCCTTAAACTCATGGACTATGATGTCCTTAAACCCAATAGACCACAACGTCCCTAAACTAAACTCTATGGACTATGATGTCTTTAAACTCCATAGACTATGATGTCTTTAAACTCCATAGACTATGATGTCCTTAAACCCAATGAACCGCAACGTCCCTAAACTGACACGATAGAGCCCAAATGCACTTTCATTGGATCTAAATGATCCTCAAACCTTATTAAGTAGATCTTAGTCTAAAATTGGACTAACGTATCCTTAACAAACATTTAAGTTGATCTTAATCTCAAATGAGGTTAACGATCCTTAAATCCACCGTACCCAAATCTAAGAAAATACGGATTTGGACTAATCCACGCCCTACGGGCGACAACACAAATTAGTCTCCGTATACAATCCACGGGCAACCAAAAATAAAACAAACATACACGACACGAAGTGACCTTCTGGAGAAGGAGAAAGTGGTTATCCTATCCCGATAACGTAATTAACTGCAGGGGCTTGCGCTTGCAGGTAAGAGCATCCCCACAATCAAAAACCCCTCGCAAGCGAGGGGTAATCTGACGAAGTCTTCTACAATGGCCATATCTGTCCAAACCTCCGATACACGGTGCCATAAATCAACTTGGCATCTTCGGAGAGGTGGACTGATAAAACCAAATAGCATATGCCCCCTCAAAATTCAGGCCGGACGTCCCAACGTCCCGACCGCGTCTTTCGGCGGCGAACAGTTCCCCTTCTGGACTTACCCCACCAGCTCCGATGGTAGAAGTTGATACTGCTGTTCCAACTGGGAACAGCTTTGAGCCGCTCAACAGGGTGCGCAAGAACTCTCCAACTGCCGTGCTGAAAAAGTCTCCTCCACTTGCTGAAATGTTACAAAGGCAAATCCGGAACAGCCCTCTCAGAGGCTGTCCTCCAAAATCCACAGGGTCTGGCGAAGAGTCCAAGACTCTGTAATCGACAAAGACTACTCCTGCCGATCGAAGAAAATGAAGGTCCGGCAAGAGAAGAATCATCCCGCCGTCGTACCACGGAAAGTATCGTTTGCGACAGCCCCTCAACTTCGACCGCCCATAAAAGGAGAAGGCCGGAGAACATCCCCATGTCTGCGACAACTCTCAAGGGCACTGAATCCAAACGCCCTAAGTCTGGGGTCATGGTAGTGCACACCATTTACATGGCTTCCGGAAAAGAGGAGAGCTGTGCTTCTGGGGGTCATCGACCACTTACTCAGTCCGTAACAAAGGCTCAGGAGCAACAACAGAAACTCCAGGAGATGCTGACAAGATGGTCGCACTTACTGGACAGAAAGAAAGCCTAGAAGTATCATCGGATCAATGCCAGGAACAAGAAACCGACGTCGGTTTCCTATGAAGGATGCTCGAGAAAAAAGATAAAGAAGCCGCGGAAAAAGCGGCTTGTTGGAGATAGTGCCCTCAGAGTCAATTATTGGATCACAGGAACGTGATTGCAATGATTGAGGGAGGACCTGTCCCAGTAGGACAGTCTTACTCAAGAAGATAGTATGCTATCTGGTTTATCTTTATCATCGTGTACTGCTTTAGGTGACCTTACAGGTCACTATTGCACGTTGATAGAGCCCCTAGGATTCTTGCTTGACTACCAGATGTATGAGGGCGATCATATACGTGGGAGCTGGGGTCTATAAGCACATCCTTAAAAGGTCCCTAGTCATGGGAGTTTCGAGACAGGGCATCGATACTCCAGAGTAGACTAGTGTATACAGTCGAGACCCCGACGAGGGGCGGTAGCCGGTCTCATAAGCCACTGGTGTCAGTTGGTTCACCTAAGATGTATACAGGTGCTCATTGGGTTATGAGTACACCGGACAGGACTCGCCGGGAACCTGCTAGTTGGTATTATACCTGATGTCAGATAGCAGTTCCATGGTGACATGTGTACAGGTTAGTTCATCGACCTGAGATCGTCATTTGTCTCGTGTGAGTTCCTACTGTGCTTTGATTACTACCCTACCACGCTCAAAGAAGACGTGCAAACAGGTTTTAGTTGGGTACAGTTCCGAGCCGCATGGAGGCAGTGAGCGGATCTGCAGGGGTTCGTCTCTCCCGGTATTGGGGGTGACGTCGCGCTGTGTCTAGGAGAGCCAGTACATGAAAAGTCCTTGGCCAAGGCAGGAGATTTACTGGTAGGTATTCCAGTAGTATCTCAGGGTGTTCTGGGCTGATCTCTGACACGACTTGTACCGCTTTTGGGGGTCTGACTTTTACCAACCCCCTAGGCCCGTCATGCGATACTCATAGACGAACGGACCGGACTGTACGGATATTGTTACTGACAGGCTCAGTAGGGTGTCAGGATGAGTTCGCTCATCGACGTCCCTTTTGGTCAATAGCTGGTAGCCCGTCACGTATGGCTAATACCTCTGACGTGCTAGTGGTTAAATCCACAGCCATAGTATTGACGAGTCTTTAGAGTCCCCCACATTCAGTTGCTCAAGTTTTCGGGCGAAACGCTGTAGAGGCCGTATGGAGATATGGCAGAGTTCGATCAGATACGTGCGGTATTGCACGGATCATGATCGGACGGAATATACTAGCGGGCTTTGGTTTAAGCCGGATCCTAGTATAGTACAGTGTATATTTTGTCTCATTGCATTTGTATTCAGTCGGAATACAAATGCGGGTGTGTATACACAGTATCGGGGTTTTCCTGTAATTTATTACGGGACCAGTTTTCTGGAGTTGCCAGTTTGCTTTCCGTTTCGGCCATTTACCTTTGTATCTTTCATTGGTCGAAGATTGGTAGAGGAAGGCTTATTTGCAATTGTGCAAATAAGCATTTTGGAGGGTTGTTTTTGCAAATTGTTGGATCATCATTGCTTGACTTTCTTTAGTCATCATAGCTTGACTTTGGATGTGATGATGGGAGATGGTTGTTGAGTGTTGGACTTTGTTTTATAATGATTTCTTTTCATGATCAAAATTATTCCCTCTTGCATTATTGTGAGGCTCTTCCCCATTCACTCACTCTCCCCTCACCATTTTGCATGGCCGGCCAAGCCCTGAAGGGCTGTCCAAAATTTCATGTGTGAGGTTTTTGTGCTTTTGCTTTGGTAAAAATCCCACAAGATCAATCTCCATTAGCTTGTATCATCCTTCCACTAAAGGGCAATATCCACTACCCCAAAAATGAGACACAAGTTCTACACTACATTCTACAGCAAATCTTGGGCATGTCGACTCGCCAACTTCGTGCCCAAGTTGCCTCGGTATAGAGGTGGGAGCCCGTAAAAGAAGCCGGCGACGTGGTGCCCTTCCGGCGACGAGGTGGAGACCGGAGATTCCGCGGGGAGATCGGGACGACGACGAGAAGACCGAAGGACATGGATCACTCGGTATATCTCTCTAACCCCTCTCTAGATAGCTAGGACTAGTTTAATGGCACGATCCGGGTTTATAGTGCATGGTGGTGCCGGTTCAAAAAGTTATTATAAATCACCGCTTCAGCATTTCGGAGTCGGATTGACGGCCGGGCCGCCGCCGTGCACTTACACGGCTAACATAAAACAAACGGCGTTTCTGTTCCAAGATATGGTGGGCATGATGATCCAGCCGGACCCTCCAGCCGAAGATCCCCCAATAATCATTGAAGACGACAGAGGGGAGACATCAAACCCTCTTCCGGCACTATCAATAGCCAGGGAGGATATGATCTCGAAAGCTGCACCTCATGACTACATAGCTCAACAAATACGAGCTCATCAGGCAAGCGAAGCTGCCGGCTAAGTGGTCAGAACTGAGCGACCCTATCCAGGATGGTACTATCAAATTAAGTACCCACCGGGATATACGATCCCTTAATTTCACATGTATAAGGGGGCAGGCAACCCCCATCAGCACGTCGCTCAGTTCAGGGCTCTCTGCAGCAATACTGGAGGTGACGACAAATTGCTACTTCGCCAGTTTGTCGGCAGCTTAGCGGAGACGGCATTCGAATGGTACTCGGAGCTTCCGAATGACTCCATCAAAACATTCACGAAAATGGAGTTGCTATTCACCCAGCGTTTCGGAAGAGCCAGCGAACGCACCTCGATCATGGCATTGATCAATACCAGGGTGAAGCCATGAGAGACATGGGTTCAGTATGTAATTCGGTGGCAGAACCTATGGTCGAAATGCGAACAACGCATAGAAGAATCTCCTGCCGTAGGCATGTTCGTAGGGACCCTGGATTTGCAGACAACTATATCCTAATTTATGATGTTCTTCAAGCCGACCACTTTCCAGGCCTTGATCAACAAGTTGTCCCAAATGGACCAGATGGGCCATAGACCGTCCTCCTCGAAGACGGAGCTTCGAAATGAAAAGAGCAAAGGGAAAGCGAACTTCGTCGCCAACGCTCAGCAATAGCCGAGTGATTCAAAACCAGCTGCTTTCTAAAACGATAAACATCAATCACTCGAAGAAAAGCTGAGACGTCCTTACTCATTCCCTCGAGATAAAACGAGAAGACTGTTCGAACTGGCGGTGTGCAACAGGCTTATCACTCTACCAGATCCGAGAAGCCCACTGCAACTGGGCGACGTAAACAATCCCAATTACTGCCCCTACCACCGAATAGTGGGTCACCCAATCTAAGATTGCTTCGTCTTCAAAAATTGGATTGAGGACCAGTACCAACAAGGCAAATTCACACTGTCTGAAAACTGGAGGGTAAACCCACCACAACCGCATGCTCCTAAAAAGGTGGATACGCCGGGGGCATCATGCTCATTTATAGATGAAGCTCCATGGGAAGTTGTTCTTTCAGACAAGACTAAGAGAATGCTCAAGGATTTTCAAGCATGTCCGGCAATCAGATGGAAAAGCCCGCTGGAGCCAGAGATCATTTAAGGAATGCTGAAACCGCGCCCAACACCGAGAGTTGGTAGCAATGGGCAAAATACCCAGGCTCAGCCGTCAAAGTCTTCAAAGAAAAAGTAGAAGACCAAGAACCCCGCACAGCCTGATGACAAGTGCACGGACCTGCAAAAGCATATTGACGTGCTGGAAGAATATAACCAGAAGGCGTGAACCCCGGTGACACTCCAAAAGTTTCTCAACCATATCCTTGAGAGCGGAGATAATGACAATGGCGACTGAAACGACTCGTCAGAAGAACCCGAGGATTATGTAGCAAGTTGTCACATGATCTCTCATTCACCAATAGACGACGAAGAAGCTCACTCGGAATCAGAAGATAATATAGAGGAGCTGGGGGCAGGATCGGTGCCAAAATCCTTGGACCTGTCAGACGAGATGATTGACATGTTGTTGAACGAAGCCCGTCAGAACAGCAAAGCTGATCAAGAGCATGAAATGGCCATATTCGAAAGGGCCAGGCATCGGCATCAAGTTAAACGAGTCATGGTAGGGATAGGTTACAAAGCATTCCAACCAGATCAAAGCGCGCCCGCGGTAGACAAAAACAGGCATAAGATAAGGAAACGGTTTGCTAAAGCCCTGTTAATGGGAATGAAGCTGCCACCTTTCAGAGGAGATACTCCTGGTGGTATATACCTTGACGAAGCGGACGTTCATCCGAGCTACTGCTTGTAACATCGGAAGGTTACACATCCTACTGAAGAATGCAACGCCTTCAAGAAATGGTGGCAGGGATACGTTGCTCACCGAAAACATTTCAAGCGGATGAAGCACAAAACTCGTCGAGCCCAGAGAAATATGACAGATGAGCATAAAAGAGCTTCCAGAAACTTTCACATGGTTGATACAAAGATATCTCAAGTTCTCACATTCGGAAGTGATTCTGACGAAGAAATAGCTCTCGGCCCTCTCTTCAAAGAATCCACCTCAGAAAATGAGGAAGAGGTGAAGAACTGTAGCGCAACCGTACATTGCCCGAAAAGAATCTCGGACCTACAAAAAAACGATCGAACAAAAAAGATAAGGGAAAGGAAAAAGTTCCTGAGGATATCGCCCTCGATGATCGAGTCGTCGAAGAACTGGCAGCTAAGGACCCGCCCAAGAAAAACAAAGTGGATTACAATATTCTGGCACATCTGAGGAAGATACCCTCACAGCTAAGCGTTTTGGATGCCTTTCTGTTGTATAAAGAGGCACGAAGTTCTCTGATCAGGGCATTACAAGAGCCCGAGCAGTTTCAAGCTTTCCTAGCCGAAGAAAAGATGAAGGACGAGCTGGAAGAAGTGCACACAGCTGATATCACTTTCGGCGATGAAGATCTCCTCCTCGGAACGTGCGAGCACAACCGTCCCCTAAATGTCACCGGGTACTACCATGACATCAAGATAGGGAAGATCCTGGTCCACAACAGGTCTTCCGTCAACCTTATCAATGTAAGAGTGTTGAAGGAGATCTGCATGAACGTTCAACACATCGCTCAGGATAAAATTACCATCTATGGGTTTGACTCTCAATCATCATGAACAATCGGGTCTGTAATACTGACGTTACGCTTTGGGCTGCTCGTCACTGACATCAAATTTCAAGTCATTGACGCCAAGACTCTCTACCACGCTTTGCTCGGTAGGCCTATGTTACACGAGTACAACACCATCCCTCTACACAACATCAATGTATGAAGTATTTCAAAGATGGTCTCGAGTATACCGTGACGGGGGAACTAAACCCATTCTCCGTACATGAAGTCCGAAAGTACGAAGATGCAAAGTATTTCCTACCAGACTTTGAAGACACAGAAAGATGCCATAAACCGGAGAATAAGCAAAAAGCTATCACCACTATTCCGGTCTTCGGGAGCGATACCGAGGAGGAAGAAGAGATGGTCTATTCTGGGCCGCCCCAATGCAACAGGCCGAGACCATTTACCCCTATTCTGGTCTTTGGCAGTGGCTCTGAAGACGAAGTCAACACAGTGTTTTCGGTCCGTCCATCAATGCAGGCCCTCACTGGAGGTGAGCAGAGTTTGCAGATTGCCATGGTTCCGCGACAACACTACAGAGAGCTTGATGCGCTTGAGACATATAGTGTGCAAGAGCTGCAGACATTCTACATCCCTCCCAGGCGAAAAGGTGAAAAGGCGATCCTATTCTACCGATCCATGGAGACTAAAGTCGCAAGAGAAGTCTGGCATGGTGCTGATTTCACGCTTGACAGGCTCCAACCAATCCGTCTGCCTAGATACTACGCAGAGGGATTGAAAACGTTATTAAGATGCCAAGGCGTACCCTTCAAACAAACTGCTCGACAGGCTCAGTTCTACAACAGGATTTGGAACGTTCCTGGAACTCAGCGAAAATTGCCTAACGGAAAAATGGAAACGATTGGGCTTGGATATGTCCGGTTGAAGAAATAGGAGCAATTCCATGGCTGCCATGTCATAAATGACCTCGATGAAGAAGGGGATGCTCTTTTAAAAGACGCTGACGTTGAATCAGAACAAGGTCCTGCCATAAAAATGCCGATTCTGTCGTTTGAAGAACAAATGGACAAGCTAATAAGGGAAGTGTATCAAAAGGTTCGGAACGACCACAGTCGAGAAATGGCCATTTACGAGAAAGCCAAGACGCAACGCCTCCTTCAGCAGGCTATGGAGGATGATAATGCCCTTCACCGTCAGCCTGCCATGCATTCCCAAGACAAGAAAAATGCCCGACGTGGAGGCAAAAACAAGTTAAAGAACGGAAAAAATGTTCGACGGCGGAAAAACGGATCCAAAAGGTCACGTGATAAAGAAAAGGTCAGCCGAAATCCGTCTCTTATGAAAAAGATGGGTCGAGCATATTCTTTCCCTCAAGACAAGATAAGGAGAATCTTTGACCTTATCATGAAACATCAGATGATGACACTCACGGAGTCTCGGCACCCCGATCAAGCAAACGAGGTTCATCACCCGGATTATTGCTCCTATCACCGAGCGATAGGACATCCTCTTGAAGACTGCTTCATCTTCAAAAACTGGGTCGAAGACCAATATCAACTCGGTAGATTCGCTCTATCCAACAGTTGGAGGGTAGCCCCACCACAAAAGCATATACTAAAAGCAACGTATATAGCAAGAGTAGAACCAGATCAACACCGGTCTTCGGAACGATCTCGTACTTGTCACGTGCTAACGCTGTCGGAAGAAGGAGAGCGCGAGAATATGGATGACCTCTCCTGTTGCTTCAAAAATGAGGACGACTTGGGGACAACAAACGACCCGCGGCCTACGTTCGTCAGCGAGCTGCTGTCTAAAGAACAGGTGGCTTCGCTAAAAGACGTGCTCATGCAGTATAAAGACTGCTTCGCATGGAACTATTCCGAGATGCCGGGGCTAGATCCAGAATTAGCTGTGCATAAATTGGCGATATCTCCGGACGTCAAGCCAGTCAAACAGGCACCAAGAAGAATGCGGCTCGAACTTGAAATGAGTATCAACGCCGAAGTCAAGAAGCTCACTCCGGCTTCATCCAAGAAATTCAATATCCCGACTGGATTGCCAATATTGTCCCAGTGATGAAGAAAAATAGGACAGTGCGCATCTGCGTGGACTTTCGGGACCTCAACAAAGCCTGTCCGAAGGATGATTTTTCCGTAACGGTTACCGAGTTGATGATAGGTAATACGTCCACTCACGAAGTCTTCTCCTTCATGGACGGATCATCGGGGTACAATCAAATAAAAATGCATCCCGAAGACCAAAAGCATACTGCTTTCTAGACTCCAGTGGGCATATTCTGCTACAAAGTGATGCTATTCGGTCTGAAGAACGCTGGCGCCACCTACTAGAGGGCCATGACAAAGATCTTCGATGACCTCATACACGAGATTGTCGAATGTCATATCGACGACCTCGTGGTGAAAAGCAAATCATATGAAGAACACAGGGAGCATTTGAAAATAGTATTCCAGCGTCTTCGGAAGTATAACCTGAAGATGAACCCTCTGAAATGCGCATTCGGAGTCTCCCCAGGCAAATTTCTAGGGTTCATCATACGACACCGGGACATCGAAATAGATCCATCGAAGATCAAGGCGATTATGGAAATGCCCATTCTAAGAACTTTAAAACAATTGCGGTCTCTACAAGGGAAGCTCGCGTATATCCGACGATTCATAGCCAACCTCTTCGGAAAATGCCGTCCCTACAGTCACCTGATGAAGAAGGGAACCCCGTTCATTTGGGATCGTAAATGTCAGAATGCACTGGACGAAATCAAGCAATACCTACAAAATCCGCCGGTACTGACCGCTCTAGTCAAGGGAAAGCCCTTCATCCTGTACACAACAGCCCTTGAAGATTCTTTAGGCGTGCTATGGGCATAGGAGAACGGCCAAGGGAAGGAGAGAGCCCTCTACTATTTGAGTCGAGTTCCCCTGGGGACATAAAACAACTACTCCCCTATCGAAAAACACTGCCTGGCGTTAATCTTCGCGATAACGAAGTTTCAGCATTATGCTTTGGCACATGAGGTCCATATCATATCAAAAGTGGACCCTCTCAAATATTTGATGTCAAGAGCCATACTAACAGGACGACTCGCTAAATGGGCCCTCCTCTTGATGGAGTTTTCGATAATCTATCGACCCCTCAAGGCAGTGAAAGGCCAAGCCATCGCCGACTTCCTCGCTGAACATCCGATACATGGCGACTCACCTTTAAATTGCGAACTGCCTGATGAGCACGCGTTTGACATGATCAACGGGGAGAAAGGAGGGAGTGATGCCCAATGTGAACTCTATTTCGACAGAGCATCTTCCATGAAGAAACGACAACACAACGCCCCTATAATCAATTCTGGGGTAGGCCTTATCTTCGTGACTCCGCAAGGAGGGATAATGCGCTTTGCCTTTTCCCAAACAAAGCCGAGGACAAAAAACGAAGCAGAATATGAGGCTTTGATAGCAGGTCTTGAGATCGTTGTCGACATGGGAATCGAAAACCTCCTCATATACGGAGACACCCAACTTGTCGTTAGCCAAGTAAACGAGGACTATCAAATGTACAAACCAGAGTTGGTGAAGTATGGAAAAAGAGTGCAACAGTTACTAAATCAAATTCCCTCTTACACCCTGGAAAGCATACCGCATACAGAAAATAGCAAAGCGGACACATTAGCCAAACACACTAAAGAACTGGCTGACAAAAACTTCGATGACGAGAGGATCATTGTACAAAGCTGTCGGGTTCTTGCACCAGCAGAAATGTCTCCGGAGTCGTCTGAAGAAAAGGAAGCGACCACGCAAATAGCCCTATAAATAGAAGACCAAGAAAGTGCTAAGGATTGGAGAGAAGTCTTTATAGACTACTTCAAATCCCGTCGAACACCTGAAGATGCATCCTCAAGACATCAGCTCATGAAACGAGCTCTGTCTTTCGCCTTCGTCAATGATACTCTATATAAAAGATTGTTCGACTCTCTATAGCTGAGATGCCTGGGGCCGGAAGAAGCAAGGTGAGTCATCCAAGAAACTCATGATGGACTATGCGGTTCTCATCAAGCCGAGCCGAAGATGAAGCTGAAGATCAAAAGGATGGGCTACTATTGACCCACGATGATTCATGACTGCCTCGAACACGCGAAGCAATGCCACTCGTGCCAAATTCATGGAAACTTCATCTACCAGCATCCAAATCCGCTACACCCAACAGTGGCTAGCTGGCCGTTCGAAATGTGGGGAACCGACATAATTAGGCCCATCGAACCAGCGTCATCCAGAGGACATCGGTTCATATTAGCGACAACTGATTACTTCTTTAAGTCGGCAGAAGCCATACCGCTAAGAAAAGTGAAGACGGAGAATATCCTCCACTTCTTCAAGACACACGTAATCTATCGGTTCGGCACTCCACGACGGATTATCTCCGATAACGGGTGTTCATATCAGAATTTTGCATCATTATATTCCCCATTCTTAATCATATTGCAAATAAATAGGTGTTTTTGATCTATGTCTGCTAAATAGTTGCAGATTACAGGTTCTCAGAATAATACAGTGAAAATGGTGAAAAGACGCTACAAATGTGAGACTACGACCAACAAATAGATGAATCTGCAAGATACCGCCTACCAGTTTGAGGAACAAACGAAGATCAATAAACAGTTCGATTGCACAAAATACGAGGGCAGCACAAAGATTCAAGACTTCAACGCTAAGCTTTCGGTAAAAGTCCACAAATTTTGCACTGTTGGAAATCTGGAAAAAAGTAGAAAAGATTCTGAAGAACCAAGAGAAGAAAATAGAAGGAAATAGAAACCTAAAGCAACCCTGAAAAGAAAAGTCAAAGATCCTTTAAGATGGCCGCGGATCCGCGGCCAAACATGGCATTCCGCCGCGGATCCGCGGCCGTGCTATGCACGTGTCGGTGGTGTCGGTGCTTTGACCCGGCTTTCTTAGGGTAGTATTGTAATTTCAGATGTGGATCAGATGTAAACCCTAGGGTTTCTCCTATCTATAAATAGGAAAGCCAACATCCTCTTTTGAGGTGTGCCTCTTTTGGGTGCCTCTTTTGAGATGCCTCTTTTTATTTTCTAGTTTAAAATTTTCATTCCATTGTAATCGTCAAGAGGTCATCAATAAAGGTATTTTTATTTTTGCATTCTTTTTGTTATCTGAATTTAATTCGTGCAATTTTTTTATCTACCTTTTATTATCTGCAAATTAGATAGTCTTTTAAAATGAAAATTATAAAAATGAATTCTTTCGTCATCTTCCTAATGAGTGAGTAATTTCTCATTTGTTAGAGTTAGGAGAGGGAAGGTTTGAGAGAAGGAAATCTCTCTCACTCCTTTCTTTGCCCATATAATTTTTAATTAGGAGTCTATTTAATTCAACCACACACTGCTTACTACGGCACCCTATCCTACGAGATAGCGGTGATTCCCTAGATAGACCGGTTGTGGTTGATTTACATAGAGATTAGAGCTAAGTGTTAAGAAAGGACGGACAAGGACCAAAGGGAAGAAACTAAGTTTCTTCCTAGTCGTGCTAATCCCCTTTTTTTGACTATTACCCTAACACCTAAATTCTTAACTAAGGCAAAGAAAGCAGTGGGTAGAATCCTTTTTCCGAACTAACCTAATTCTAACCCTAGCAAGCCTTTAAATCAATTTAATCTCATTCTTAGATCGTAAAACAAAACCCGACTTGATCGGATTAACTCGTTAGAACATAAAGAAAAGGAATCCTTCTCTCTATGGACCGACCCGTACTCAACCGGCTAGCTACCAAGCGACACCGTTATTGATTGTGGTATATTATTAACTTTGATTTTAAAAGGCACGCGTACAAAACATATCTATCAATCAAATGGCGCCATTGCCAGAAAGACCGTAGTTTCTTTCATTGTGTAATTTCGGGTTAAAAAAATAATTAAAAAATTTAAAAATTATAAAAATTGAAAAATTTTAAAACAAAAAAAAAATAAAAAAAAAAATAAAATCATCTTGTTCTTTTTGAGAGGTATTGTGTGAATTGCGCAGGAAAAGAAGATGGACTGATTCAGATCTGGAAAAAACCAGTGAACAAATCAACAAACAGAAGATATGAACAGACAGAAAAGAATCAGAACATACAACAGAAAAATTTTGGAGATCCAAACCAACTTAACCACCGCGGAACCGCGGCGGATTCAAGCGTTTGACTGCGGAACCGCGGTCAACTGCTGACGTCAGCAGCCCAAAATTTTCTGTAAGTATTTTTGTCCCCTCTCCTACCCTGAGCTCCACTGAAAATTTTTCCTGCAAGGTTTTTTGCGCAAAATCTTTCTCCCTCTCCAATAAATTGTTTTTGTGCAGGATTCTTTGCGCTGCCAAATAAAAAAAAAATTCAAGTGTTTTTAGTGTGTTAATTGCTTTGCATAATTAATACGGACTTTTAAGGGGCTATAACACCAATCAAGATTGGGTGGGGAATTCATTACTCTTCCTAAGACCCCAAAAATCACTAAAAGCATATGCATCAACCCTCGAGTTAATTAAAAAAATATCTAGACTCAGCCAATTAAGGACTGTCGCGCTCATTAGGACAGAGGAAGGTTGTGGGCAATCGGTCGTTTATCTAAACTTAATTTTGTGGTGCCTAGGCTAGACAAGTGAGAAAGGTAACTTTAAAAGGCCCGTCTCACGGTGATTCGTGAGTGAAACCCTCCTTTCTTCACTTGTACTTACCTGGCCACAATTGACGGTGAAGAGGCGATTTGAGAGATATCTCACAACTTGTCACTTTGGAACAGTTAGGAGCAGTCTAGTTGATTTAGGAGACCCTAGCTTTAGGCTTGATTGTGCATGCTTAAATTGTGATTGTTTGAAATTGTGCCGTAGTTCCGTTCAAATTTTTGCAAAACTCTTTCTAAAAAAAACACTTTCAAAAATTTCAAAACTCAAAAAAAAAAACAAATTTTTTAAAAAAAAATTAAAAAAATTAAAAAAAATATCACATTCTTTTTCTTCTCCTTTCTCTCATCACATCATGGGTACCCCACCTCGCAAAACTCTTGCCGAACTTTGCTACCCTCAACCAGACATTACTTCCTACGCGCATTGTTTTGGTCGAATTTCGGACGACCCCTCCATGCCCAAAATTTCTTTGAAAGATCGAATAGACGCGTCTAGGAGAAACAGTTGGACTCCGCAATCCACTTTGTATCAACCGTTTCAACCTTCATCACTTTCTTACGTTGATACCCCTTATGAGAGTCTGGTGGTAACTCCGAAACCCATGTCCATTGCTGAACATATTGAACAATCTCGTAGCCGATCTTTCACTCCTTTCAACACTTCCAGTTCTTGGGATCAACAATTCCATTCACCTTTTTATCCAAATGTTGATCCTAATACTGTCCAACCATTCAAATCCTATCCATCTTACCCAACTATTGCACCTTCCCTAGACATTGCTTCTTCACAGCCATTTGGGGGTTTCCAGAATCCAAACAACTTTGAATCTTTTATTGAAACCCCTTCACAACCCATGTCTAGTCTGGAACAGTCATTGGAAGATTTTATGGTAACGTCAAGACAACATATGATGAATCTGAATGCGTCCATGGCCGCCCTTATACAACCTAGTGACCTGGTAGCTAGTTTCCAACTATCTCCAAATTTTCCAGTCTATGATGAAGAGGTTGGACAGATTGAGAATTTGAGTGGTGAGAGTGAGCTGTACACACTTCCAAATCAAACCTACCCATCCCCAATTGAATCCCATAACTCCGGTTTTGAATGTCTATCAAGTGTTCCAAATGATTCACCAGTTGAAGATAAAACGTCTAATGAGTTGTGCGACTTTGTAGCGTTTGATTTACCTGATTGTGAAGGGTCCCTTTCGAGTGAAATCACCATCAATCCTTTTGACCTCTACACCTCCACTCTAGAACCTGAATTGATTAATATCCATGCTTTTGACGAGGTGTCTGAGAAATTTAATTTTCACTTGATCGAGGATATTGACGCTGGGAATATTTTGGATGATGAACCCACAAATTTGGATGAGTTTTTCTTTCCAATTCATCATCCCGAGACATTAAATGTTTCTCCCGAACTTCATATGCATCTTGAATTTGATGAGAATTGCATGGATAAGCTAAATTTTGAGGAGAGAATTAAGAATAGTATTGAGAATAGTATTGAGGATGAACCAGTTTTGTTTGATGAGTCGGATTTTCCAATTCATCCTCCTGAACCTTTAACTGTTACACTTCCTAAATCAATCCCCTTCATCCTTTCTGTCTTTCCGACCGCGCAAGAAACCGTATCCCTTTCATTTTCAATATCTGCTTTACCAAGTTCGACGTACCCATGTTTTCTCATGAATCTTGAGAGATTTGACCTCATTTCTCAGTGGGTTGACAGATTAGCACAATCACTTTTTACACATCAGTCATTACAAATTGTGCTAATTTATACACTCCATCTCCACTCTCAAGTTCGTATTCAACTTCTTTCTCCCACTTTCTCAGGTTCCTCTTCTATTCTTCCTATAATTTCAGTAAGTGTTGATGAATCACAATTCGATAATTCAAGTTTGATCATTCCAGAAAGCCAACTTGATTTGGATACTTTTGAAAATGAGGTAGATAAGTTTTTCGAGTCTTCTACCTCCATAACTTTTCACAAATCAAGTATGATAAATTCTAGCACAAAACTTACTGACAGCAAAATGTTCAATTACATCGATGAGAGTTTTGAAGAACTTTTTGCTGACGAACTTGTATTCCTAAACGACACGGATTTTGTGATTAATCAACCCCCACCTAAAGAAGTCGAACCACCACCATTTCTTTTTCCCTTCCGCCATTCTTCTCCTCCACCGAGACTGTATACTGCTTCTATCTCCACATGGTCTCATGTGTTTCTCATTTCTTTTCTCTACATTCCATTCTTTCACCAACCATACCAATATAACAATAAAATTTTTGAATGGTTGGTGCTAACCTTTGGCCTGTGTAAGGCCTAGTATAGTTTGATACTGTGTTTTTTCTCCTCCCTAACTCTGAACTTTAATGCTTCAACAGTGGAAACACTGTTTCAGTTAAATTGGGGGGGGGGGCTTTTGTGTATATATATTTTATTTTCTTTTTCTGTTAATAATAATAATAAAAAAAAGAGATAAAAAAACAAAACAGGGGAGTGCCGACAATTTTGACCCTCTTGGTGTAGCCTGACAGTGAGGACACTGTCAAGTTTAAGTTTGGGGGTGTGCTCGGTAAGGTTTCTTTCTTCGCATTTATGTGTATATTTTTGCATTTGCATACTTATTTTAAAATCCATAAAAATCAAAAAAAAAAATTTAAAAATTATAAAAATTGAAAAGTTCAATTTTGGCCATATTTGACTTAAGTTCAACATGACGGTTGAATAGTTAGGAAAAACTAGATCCTAAACTTAGTAAATTAAAAACCCTAAAAATAACCTTTCTTAAAGTTTAACTGTAGAAAATATATGTCCTTATAGTTTATTTAGAAATAGGCAAATTTTGAGTTCAGTTCTTGGTCTAAGTCAAAATAAGGGAAGAGTATTGAATTTTTATTTGAAGTGTAAGTCTAAAAAATAATTCTGAACCTTAAATCTAAATTCTGAAAATATATACCCTATAATTAGCACATACACGCACCTTGAAACTTGGAATAGTAGAGGATACCTTGAAATGCTCTTGTCTAAAATCCTTAGTATGAAGGAAAATAAAATAAAAGTACAAAAGTGAATAAAGAGATAAAAAAATGAACACTGGTTTTGTAATTACTTAAGTCTGCATAAAATGAAAAAATATATATAGCAAGGGTACTTTATCACCTAGTGCCTTAGACCAACTGGTTTGGAAGTCACTGCTAAGCCTTAGGAATTGCAAGACGAGGAATTACGCCTAATGCGCTAACCCATTTTGTAATCGGTCGTTCAGTACCTCAAGAAGTATTAACGGTCGCATGAAGGATGTGTGAGCAATTTCATTTAAAATTCACCAATTAAAAGTACTTTGGACGATGGACAAGAGTATGATAGCTTGAATTGAATTTCCAAGTGTAGGGGTGATACATACACACACGTAGGAGTATATGATTAGGGTTTGGATAAGAGAAACGAATGAAAGATAGGGCTTATACCTTCAATAGAGATGATAAAAATTCCAAAGTTAAGATGGAACCTTAAAAGGAAAATTCAATTTGCAGAACATATACGATCTTAAGTTAAATGAAAAGTGGGTGTGAAAAATACGGGTTGATGATTTCTAAGTTGAAGATAATAGAATTTCTTGTTAGAATACCTAATTGAAGATTGAAAGTCAACAGGACAAATTGATCGGATTTTGTGGGTAGTATCCGCTGAAAACCCTCAGGAGACAACACTCCTCCTACTAGGGACACCTAGAGGTTTAACGGCTTATTGCACAAGCTCAGTGCAATCGCGATTCCCTGCGAAAGTGAGGTTAGGTTTTTTCGAGAATAAATAGTTTTGCTCGGGACGAGCAAAAGATAAGTTTGGGGGTATTTGTTCATATCAGAATTTTGCATCATTATATTCCCCATTCTTAATCATATTGCAAATAAATAGGTGCTTTTAATTTATGTCTGCTAAATAGTTGCAGGTTACAGGTTCTCAGAACAATACAGTGAATATGGTGAAAAGACGCTCCAAATGTGAGACTACGACCAACAAATAGATGAATCTGCAAGATACCGCCTACCAGTTTGAGGAACAAACGAAGATCAATGAACAGTTCGATTGCACAAAGTACTAGGGTAGCACAAAGATTCACGACTTCAACGCTAAGCTTCCGGTAAAAGTCCACAAATTCTACACTGTTGGAAATCTGGAAAAAAGTAGAAAAGATTCTGAAGAACCAACAGAAGAAAATAGAAGGAAATAGCAACCTAAAGCAACCCTGGAAAGAAGAGTCAAAAATCCCTCAAGATGGCCGCGGATCCGCGGCCAAACATGACATTCTGCCGCGGATCCGCGGCCATGCTGTGCACGTGTCGGTGCAAAGTGTCGGTGGTGTCGGTGCTTTAACCCGGTTTTCTTAGGGTAGTATTGTAATTTCAGATGTGGATCGGATGTAAACCCTAGTGTTTCTCCTATCTATAAATAGGAAAGCCTACAGCCTCTTTTGAGGTGTGCCTCTTTTGGGTGCCTCTTTTGAGACACCTCTTTTTATTTTCTAGTTTAAAATTTTCATTCCATTGTAATCGTCAAGAGGTCATCAATAAAGGTATTTTTATTTTTGCATTCTTTTTGTTATCTGAATTTAATTCTTGCAATTTTTTTATCTGTCTTTTATTATCTGCAAATTAGATAGTCTTTTAAAATGAAAATTATAAAAATGAATTCTTTTGTCATTTTCCTAATGAGTGAGTAATTACTCACTTGTTAGGGTTAGGAGAGGGAAGGTTTGAAAGAAGGAAATCTCTCTTACTCCTTTCTTTGCCCATATAATTTTTAATTAGGAGTCTATTTAATTCAACCACACACCGCTCACTACGGCACCCTATCCTACGAGATAGCGGTGATTCCCTAGATAGACCGGTTGTGGTTGATTTACATAGAGCTTAGAGCTAAGAGTTAAGAAAGGACGGACAAGGACCAAAGGGAAGAAACTAAGTTTCTTCCTAGTCATGCTAATCCCCTTTTTTGACTATTACCCTAACACCTAAATTCTTAACTAAGGCAAAGAAAGCAGTGGGTAGAATCCCTTTTCCGAACTAACCTAATCCTAACCCTAGCAAGCCTTTAAATCAATTTAATCTCATTCTTAGATCGTAAAACAAAACCTGACTTGATCGGATTAACTCGTTAGAACATAAAGAAAAGGAATCCATCTCCCTGTGGACCGACCCGTACTCAACCGGCTAGCTACCAAGCGACACCGTTATTGATTGCGGTATATTATTAACTTTGATTTTAAAACGCACGCGTACAAAACATATCTATCAATCAACGGGCCGGCCTACATCACAGAATCAGCCGCTTTGCACAGCAGCATAATATAGACTGGAGATACTCTTCGGTCTATAATTCTCGAGCTAACGGTCTAGCTGAGGCTTTCAACAAAATCTTGACAAAGAACCTAAAGAAGACGGTGTCCAAAAATAAAAAGGACTGGCACGAGAGATTGCATGAAGCTCTCTGGGCTTATCGGACCACGTTCAAAACGGTCATAAATACAACGCCATTCACGTTGGTATTCGGCACAGAAGCGGTATTCCCCCTCGAGATAGAGCTACCCTCTCTACGAGTGGCAGTTCATTATGAGCTAACAGATGAAGAGAATGCTCATCTTCAGCTTGAGGAGCTCGAAACCCTCGAGGAACTCGTCTTATGGCCCAGCAAAAATTGGAGGCTTACAAAGCAAAGATCACGTGCTCATACGAAAAATTAACTAGGCCGAGAACATTCCGCCAAGGAGAACTCGTGCTAGTTATCAAAAGACCTATGATCCCCAATCGTGCCAACGGGAGAAATTCGAGCCAAACTATGAGGGCTGATACATCATAAACAAGGTCTACCAAGGTGGGACTTACTTGCTCATGGATATGAATGGCGAAAGACCCTTCCGGCCAATAAACGGCCGATTCCTAAAAAAATACTACGCCTGACGAGTCACGGTCCAGGTCAATGATAGATGACGATGCCTATGTCCGCTCGCTATCTTCCTGAGTCCAAACTCTATAAGTAATATCTGGCGAAACCTCGCCTCAAAACTCTTATGGACAGTAATGTCCTTAAACTAGCTGCGGACCGAAACGTCTCTAAACTAACTATGGATCGTAATGTCTTTAAACTAGCCGCGGACCGAAACGTCCCTAAACTAACTATGGACCGTAATGTCTTTAAACTAGCTGTGGACCGAAACGTCCCTTCTTTAAACTAGCTGTGGACCAAAACGTCCCTAAACTAACTATGGACCGTAATGTCCTTAAACTAGCTACGGACCGAAACATCCCTAAACTGATTATGGACCGTAATGTCCTTAAACGAGCAAACTAACTATGGACCGTAATGTCCTTAAACTAGCTACAGATCGAAATGTCCCTAAACTAATTATGGACCATAATGTCCTTAAACTAGCTGCGGACCGAAACGTCCCTAAACTAACAATGGACCACAATGTCCTAAAACTAACAACGGACCGAAACGTCCCTAAACTAACAATGGGCCGCAATGTCCTGAAACTAGTTACGAACTGAAACGTCCTTAAACTACTACGAACCGCAGCATTCTTAGGCTAACGTGGCAAAAAAAAGGATACGTCCATAAGCGAAATGGGTACGGATGAAAACCTGAAAGGGCTCCATGAGTAAAAACAGCAGGGCTACCGGCGAGTTTGTGAAAACCCGAAATGGTGCAGACCCGTAAAAAAATTTCCCATGCACTTGCAGAGTCCTTTTGACCTCGTAAGGAGAAAATTCCCGCATGAGATCCATACGACTCATAAGGGAGCAAAACACTTAGGAATCCTTATGATTTCTAAGGAGAAATTACACTTATGAGATACTCACGACTCGTAAGGAGAATTCCCTCATGGCTCATAAGATTCAAAAGCCTTAAGTTACAGGGATCTGAACCTGTTCTTAAGCCATCATATCCCCCAGGCTGCCCTACAAACAGTTTAATATTGACCCTTTTATACAATCCACGGGCACAGATAAACGTCTTCCCCACCAAGTTCCACCAATGGTGAGAAATGTCCTCATGTGGTGAACGACACTTGTAAGTTCTCTCGACTTATAAGGAGAAAACAATCTTGTAAGATCCTTATGACTTATAAGAGAACACGCATGTTCCCTTATATATAAAAAAAATAATAAATAATAAGTAAAAAGGCAATGGGAAAAATCCCTAAATAGAGCATCACGTGCCTACACGTGATGCGCTTTGGAGCCAAAATTATAAAGCATCAGACTTAACAAACAAGACTGAAGTTGGGGCTCACGTTCCATACGTGAGCGCCTATATACAAAATATATATGCGTCTTAGTAAAACAAATAGCAGACCAGAAGGTGCATCACATGCCAACACGTGATGCTTTTCTCTGGGATTATGACATATAAGCAGACTAGCCCAAAGTTATGGGTTGCGTGGTACACGGTAGGGCTCCCAATGCTTTCTAAGACGATAGAGTTAAATTCTAAATATAAGGATCCAAATCCTATTTAGAAAATATTTTCTCAATTTTTCTAAAGAAGAAAGATTGTGCTCTGTAAATCAGAGCACCGTTGGATCAAACATCTAATGGTGATTAAAAATCACCAAGATACAGAATAAGTTCTGTATGGAAAAATATTTTCCTAATCTTGTTAAAAACAAGAGAAATGTCTTCTGTAAAATAGAAGTCCTTGGATCAAAGATCCAACGGTGGATAAATTTCTCAAATCAATTAAGAAATCTCTCAATGAGAGATTTCCATAACTGAATCAACAAATCAGCCTCCCCTATATAAAGGACCCAAGACTTCAAGTCTTGAGAGAGAGAAAAAGAACCCCCCATAAACTTCAAGTTCAAAAGAGAAAACAGAAAGAGAAACTCCAGGTAAGAGAAAAGAAGAAAAGCAGAGAACATCTTATCTCTTCTTCGCCTCCACGTGAGTTTAACTCTTCTGAAAAGAACTTAGTTCTTCCTCTGGTTGAGATCTGCAGAAGCAGATCTCCCCACAAGTTGAGAATTTAATTCTCATTGGGAAGATTCTGTTATGTAGATTCAAACTTAGGGGAAAGAACTAAGTTCAAAGAATTTAATTCTTACAGGAAGATATAGGAATTTAATTCTTTTAGTAAAACTAGGGTTTAACCCTATACAAGAATTTAATTCTTACGAAACAGTGGGCTTGAAAGTCTCAAAACTCAAGATCTCCATACATGTAAAAAGATTAGCACCCAACATGATAATGGCCGATCACGTGCTCCCACATGAGCACCCCTGAAAAACAAAAGAGGACAACTGAGATTGGCTCACGTGATCCCACGTGACCCCCTGTTCCCCGCCGAAACACGAAGACGCGACTGCGCAGGTCCGTCTCGCCTGAATTTCGGGGCAGATACTAATTGGTGCTATCCGCCCATCTCTCCAAAGATGCCAAGTTAATTTATGACACCGTATATCGGAGGCTTAAACGGATGTGGCCGATGTAGCAGACTTCGTCAGATTCCCCATCATTTGAGGGGTTTTTGATTGTGGCGCCGCTCTTCCCTGCAGGCGCAAGCCCCTGCAGTTAATTACGCTACCGCATTGCAGCAACAACTTTCTCCTTATCTAGATGGTCACTTCGTGTCGTGTGTGTTTGTTTTGTTTCTGGTTGCCCGTGGATTGTATACGGAGACTAATTTATGTTGTCGCCCATAAGGCGTGGATTAGTCCAAATCCGTATCTTCTTAGATTTGGGTTTGGGGGTTGGGTTTATGGATACATTAGTCTCATTTGGGACTAAGATCAACTTAAACGTTTGTTAAGGATACGTTAGTCTAATTTTAGACTATGATCGACTTAACGGGATCGTTTAGATCCAACAAAAGAGCATTTGGGCTCTATTGCTTAGTTCAGGGACTTTGTGATCCATAATTAGTTTAAGGACATTACGGTCCAATGTTAGTTTAAGGACATCTCGGTCCAAGGTTAAGGACATCATAGTCCGTGAGTTTAAAGACCTCACAGTCAAGCTTAAGGACATCATAGTCCGTGAGTTTAAAGACCTCACAGTCAAGGTTAAGGACATCATAGTCCGTGAGTTCAAAGACCTCACAGTCAAGGTTAAGGACATCATATTCCATGGGCTTAAGGACCCCACAGTCCAGTTTAAAGACGTCATAGTCTGTGAAATGTATGGTTGTCGGGACCGGTCACTTCTCTGAAGACGTTGAAGGATTACAACGACATATATCAGAGGGGTTCAGAGATGTACCCTTGAACCAATTTTGGTTGAAAGATCTGTGGTCCAATTTGGAACTAAGATCTGTTAAAAGATTTATGAGCATGTGGGCTCAATTAATCTGAATTTGAGGACTTATGGCCAATCTTGGGCTAAGTCCAATCAAGTTAAAATGTTTGAACATTTATTTTGGGATGTTGAGCTTTTATTTGGGCTTAGCCCTTTTAACAATGCTGAGCATTGATTTATATCTTGACAATGTTTTGCCTTTTATTGAATGCTGAGTATTTATCATAGCTCTGGACTTATTAAAGAACAATTTATGTTCTGTCAACGCAACACATGGTGCGCCAGGCGCTTTGCGCCATTCAAAGAGCGCAGTGCGCTTCTGCTACGTGGCACATACGTGAAGGACACGTGTCGCGCTTGGCGCTAAGCGTCAGATTATGAGCGCAGAGCGCTGGTTCATGAGCGCATTGCGCTTTCAGTTTAGTGGCGCACACATGAGTGACACGTGGTGCGCTTGGCGCTGAGCGCCAGCCCATGAGCGCAGTGCGCTATTTCAGAAGCGCAAGGCGCTAATTGTTAAGCTGTACATGCGCGATTGACACGTGGCTCATTTGGCGCTGAGCGCCAGTCCAGAGAGCGCAGAAGCACAGTTCAAGAGTACAAAGCGCATCTGATCAATTTTATGATCTAAGAAACAATTTATGTTCTTTTTTAAAAGAGAGTTTATCTCAGGATCTAAGAACAACCGTTCTTATTTTGTTTCAATCTCTTATATTGATGAAAGGCTTTGCCTTTATGGATCTATGATCCTTAAGAGAATTGAATTATTCTCCCCTCATTTTATAATCAGATGTTCATGATCTCTTTGAGAAAGACTTTAGTCTTATAGATCTATGAACTGTGAGAAGTAAGTTCTTCTTTTATTTTGTGATGAGATCTCTTGATCTCTTTGTGAAAGACCTTTTGTCTTTGTAAATCTATGATCTTTTTAAAGAAATGAATTCTTCTTTCTTAATCATGAGATGATTTCATCTCTGTGTTCATCATCATCATTTTTACCTTGAAGAAAGATCTTCTTGAAAGAGCTTGCTCTTTGAATTTTCTCAAAGTTTTTTGGAGGTTTCTCTCTCTTTCTGTATCCCTGAGACTTGAAGTCTAGGGGCCTTTTTATAGGGTAGGCTGATTGTTTGAATCGGTTAAAGAGATCTTTCTCTGATTGATTTGGGGATATTTCCCCACTATTGGATCTTTGATCCTGGGCTTCTTTTTTACAGAAGGCAATCTTCTTGTTTTTAACAAGATTGGAAAATCTTTCCATACAGAATTTATTCTGTCTTTTGGTAATTTTTATTTACCATTGGATCATTGATCCAACGGTGCTCTGATTTACAGAGCACAATCTTGTTATTTGGAAAGATTTTTGAGGAATCTTTTCTTAACATAATTTAATTCTGATTAATTAATGATTTATCATTATTATTAGATCTTTGATCTAACGTTGGGAAGATTTTAATTTCAGCGCTAGCGCACCCGTGCTCTGCACGTGGTGCGCTGCTTAAAGAGCAGCGCACATTGCGCTAGCGTGTGTTGCTTGGAGCGCAGCGCACCTAGCGCACACGTGGCGTGCTGCTTAGAGCATAGCGCACCTAGCTCTAGCGCCCACGTGCTTTGCATGTGGTGCGCTGTTTAGGGCGCAGCGCACTTGGCGCTGCATCTGAAGCGTTGCTTCATTTCAAAAATTTGAATTTTAAACAGAGCTTTGCTTTGATTGGGGGAAACAAATGCCCCCCCACCGTTGCGCTCATGTGACCCACATGTGAGTACAGCGGTGGCAGCATCTGCGCCCTTGGATCAACTCAGAAGTTGAAACGGCACTCAGTGCCTATAAATAGAACCTTTGGTCCTCAGGATGATTTCTGTTCATCTTCTTCCTTGTTTTCTGAGAATTTTTATTCTCTCACAGAGCATAGCTCTCCATCTTAAGAATTTTCTTAAGGACAAAAAAAACTGTCAAAATTTAGGTAAAGATTAAATCTTTTAATAATGTAGGGTTTTACCCATTAACAGAGCATTGCTTTTCATAGATCTTTGATCTAAAGAAAACCCTTTTAGGGTTTCATTAACAGAGCTTTGCTCTCATGGAATCATAGATCTAAAGAGATCTCCTTCAGGGTTTCTTAACCCATCAACAGAGCTTTGCTCTTTTGAAAACAAGTAGATTTGTTAATCTTTTATGAAGAACTCTTAAGAGTTCGTTCATGGATCTTAAAGGTCTCAGAATTTTTAATTCGTAAAAAATTGATTTCAATTTTTCGGATGGATTATTCTATCATCATTTTTTCCATAGCAAGGCCCTTGAGGAATTTTTATTCCTTCATGATTAGAGTTTGACAAGTGTCACTCTGTCACAGAGCACTGCTCTCAAGGGAGATTTACTCCTCTACTCGAGGGATTTCTCATTCAATGAGAATTTCTTGAGGATTTCCTCATTTAATGACAGCCTCATCAAATGATGAGGCTGTTTTATTAATGATGAACTGTCATCTAGATTTAGTGGGCCCCTTTTGGTCCCTCTCCACTACATTGCAGTGTGGTACAAATTCTAAAGTACCAAGTGTTAGAATTTAAATTTAATTATCGCACTGACAGTTGACTTTTGTCCCTTTTCGCGCAGGCGACATGTCTTTCGATCCCTTTTTCCCGTTTGTTCGTTCAGAGGGAGGGTTCCCTAGAGCGCCTGTGGACCGGGAAGTCTTACCATTGATCAAAGATCATGACCCGGAACATAAGAATCTTCACCTCTGGGGGACATGGTACAATCAAATTATTGAGGGTCTGCAGAGCTTTTCGTGCGCGGTACCCTCAGAGCCCATCATGGCGATCCATTACGCCGACCCATCCCCGGTGAACTATACCGTGGAAGAAGTCAACTGGACTTCGGGAGGTCTTCTTCAGCCTGCTATGGCTTCGATACGCGTTCTGCCTCCAATGGTTTTGGATACCCTGGGACGACGTATTTGTCAAGGCGAGGCGCGGCCGTGGGGACAACCATATATGATTGGCCTAATTCCTCGTCATCCAGCTGGCTATCTGCATTGGGCCTACTACATTCTGTCAGCAAAGAAGTCACAGTTGTTGAGGCATGGGTTATATCCCGCCATTTATGCTTCTCTCTTCTAGTATTCTACGCTTCCCGCCTGGTGGGTTAAGGCCTTTCTGGAGCAGTGGAATATTCCTACTCACACTTTCCTTTCGCTGGACCGAGAAGTATCAATTTCTTTAGAGGAATTTGCAGAAGCTTCTGTCTTACCGGTTATGGGGGAGCATTATGAGGAACTGCTTCCTACAGATGAATACATTTTTGGTGCCAAGCTAGTGATGACAGGCCTTACCCCGGAGAACGCCATTCAACACCAGTTCCCTAGTTTAATCAAAGTGTTGAATATTTATGAAGGCCTTTTTCTCGAATCTGGGAGCCGCGGGGTTAATTTCGAGGATTTCATTGCTCGTTTTCTCCATCCGGAAGTCCTCTCGAAGGAGGCTGCTAAATTCTCCAAACTTGACGACCCTTTCAGTTTAGGGTTAAACAACTTCCCAACGGTGGAGGCAAATCAAAAAAGTTTCTTCCTTCCCAACACTCCAGTTGTTTCTTTCGCGGAGGTCGCAGTCCCTGGGATTGATGAGGAAACGTTCTTTTGGGGGTTTCTTGGGCTATGGCAGAGCTGGTTTGCGCACCCGATGCACCCTTGCCGTATGAGGCCGTCTGTCTTCTATCCGGCTCCCCGAATGATTATTGGGGTGAAAGTAGCTGTCGGGGTTGCCGGGTTAGCTCATCTGTATTACGGCCTCAGCCAAGCGGCAGATACTACTGAACCCGGAGTGCAGCATGTGAACTTCTCGATGCATTACTTCATGTCATGGCTCGAGCTACATGCACTTGGCGTTTTCGGTGTCCATAAAAGGTCATCCTTCTACGACAGGTGCGGCTTCCCCCGGATTATGCGATTAGTCGACGCATCTATTGTAAATCCGTCATCGCGGGAAGCTAGAGGTTTGCTCCTTCATCCTCGCACGGTTGGAGATGGCATGCCTTTCACCAACAAGATCCTTACTATCGGCAAAGAGTCCGTAACAACGGTGCACCCATTGCGGGACATTTTTAAAGATGGAGCCTCTGTTTTGAAAGCTCGGGAAATCTTTCATTTATATTCCATCAGACCGGGCTTTCTAGTGTTTAGGCAAAATGATGCGGCGTTATTCATGAGATACAACCCGCACTGTTTCCCCAGTAGCTGAGCTACAATCAGGGAGTCCCGCTTGAAGCTTTCTTGTTATAACCTGCTGTCACTAAAGAGGGAATGCGAATTGCGCTGCATCATTTCATGCGCATGAACACGGGGTCCAACTTCTTTATCAGCGAACTGAGCTGTGTCCCAAAGGCCCTTAGTGTGTACGTGGCATGGTACCAGCATTCAATGGGCCCCGTCATCAGGGAGGAGAAGCGACTGCTGCTCGATCGTAAAGGTGCACCCCCTGCTGGTGATCGAAATGTCCCTCTGAAGCGACGGACCATTGTCCCACCTCCCGTAAGAGAAGCTGTCTTGATCGAAGTCCCGCATGACAGGCCCGAGCTACCGATACCCCGGGCTCCTGTAGAAACGGCGACTGTAGCTTCCCCCGATTCTGGCATGGGTTCAGATAGCGAAACTCGGCGTCCTAAAGTGCCCACTAAGCGTAAGCTTATGCTAGCTGCGACCGGAGCTCGCTCGTAGAAGAGGAAGAAAAAGTCGATCCTTTCTGCCGACGTTGTACTCGGCCAAGAGCCTCATGCTCCTTATGGCGAGGGCCTGAGCGAGTATGGGACAAACGAGGGTCTATTCATGCTGCCAGATGATACTGATCTGCGGCTACCATTGCAGCTTCTGAACAATTGGCAAGCCACGAAGCGGGACTGGCTATCCTCGCGCAATCAGGTAATCATTAACTGTATCTTTCGTCATTGCATCATATTTTTATCATCACTTTTTGACTGACACTTTCCCCCCTTTTTTAACAGGCATTTCCACCGAAAAAGCTCTCGCAGCTTCTCTCAAGACTTTTGAGGAAGAGGAAAGACTTCGAGCATCCTTAGGCATCGGTACATTTCGGTTCATCGCGTCTCCGCTCCCGTTTCTTATGGGTAATCTGACCCCTCCTTTTCATCTTATTACAGGAACTACCTCTACTCAGGTTATTCCAAGCGTGGCACCGACTTCGTAGGGCGGTGCGGAGACGGTTCCTGGGTCGGCTATCGAAGTCTCAATTCCGCCGGTATTGCCGAAAGAAGCTTCACTTAAGCAATCGATGACGGATGCCATAACGGCTCCAGAGGTAACTATTGGCGTGGACGATGACGTCCCGTTGACGGAGGTCTTTAGAAGATCAGCCCTCATGGCCAGGGCGGAAAGGAAGCGTAGAATGCGCGCGGCAAGGGAGCGTACCGCCGCCTTGGATGCGGGTGCAGGTCCAAGCGCTGTTACCCCCACCCCTACTCCTTCAGAAGATACTACGGCTGCCTTGTCTACCGCCCACAGACAGGCAGCACGTGTGGCTCGGGAGGCAATCGAAAAAGCAACCCAAGGTAACGTGACATTGGGTTCTTTTGTCAAAGTTTTAATTTTTAGGTTCTCATATATCCTATCTTGCAGGGCTGATTCTTGCCGAGGAAGTGGTGGGTGACGTGGCGGCAACCACCGAGCCTAAGGTAGCGGTAGGTGAGACGGCTACAATCGCCGAGCTCGAGGTAGCCACTCTTTCTCAAGAGTCGGGCACTGCTCCAATCATCGCTCTTTCCCCCTGCGGCTCCTTGCCGTTGCCGGGCACTGCGAGTGTCACGACAATTCTCGTGGAATCGGGGGATGAGGCTACAGGTGGCGAGACCGTTCCGATGGAGGAGGGTGAAGCATTCGCTGCATCCAGTGACGCCCTTGTCGCGGTCTCGACCGGCGACTCACCAGGTAGATTTTAGGTCATTACTCTTCCCTTTATTCTGCAATTCCTTTCAATTTCTTTTGACATCGTTTCTCTTATTTCTAATGCAGGTGTGATGAGCGTTGGGGTTATTCCATCCGAGGAAGTGTCTCCAGTTGCTGCTTTGACGGTGACCGCTCCTTTACCTTCTCTCGTACCCTCTCAAATACTGGAAGGTGCGGATTTATGACCCATCAGCTTCATTGTAGGCAGTACACTTTATGTACTGACATTGCATTATTATTTCCTTGCAGGAGTCGTTTTTGATCACCTGTATCAGGTGCTACACCCACACTTCTCCTTTCAGTCAGAGATTGCCTCTTCTAGCGGAGCTGGTGAATACAGCCTTTAGTTAACGTCTCTTCTTTTCTTTTACGGGCAGTCAAATCATTTCTAATTCTTCTTTGTTTTAATTGCAGCCCTACAGATCGAAGGAGGAGATGAAAGAACAGTTGCACCATCGGTACTCCCGGTCTTGCCACCTGCTGCAGCCGGTATAGTAAACTCCGTTGTTCATGAACCTCCTTTATTTCTTGAACCGTTATTTAACCGTGATTTGCTTTGTAGCTGTGACACCGACTTCAGCTCCGGTTGAGTCTCAAGTCATAATGCCAGCAGGCCCCTTCTCTCGACGCCCCTCTTCCAAAGGTGTTGTGAATAGCCTGCGTACGTTGATCGATCATCTCGAGGAGCTTGATGCGGAGACTCCTTCCCTTGCTGCAGATTTCGCTGCTGAGGTTAATCCCATGCTGGCGACGCTCATGCACTTTCATAATGAAGGCGTCGTGGAGTCCTGGGTTAATCATTGCAGAAAAATCGAGACCTGTCTGCATGAGCTTGAGTTTAGACGTCTTGCCCCCGAGGTCTTGGCTGTGAATTCCTAGCGGGCTGCATGGGTCGAGGAGAGCACCCCTTACTTCTGCCATCTTGAACAAAAAGCGGCTTTGAGGCGTAAGGAGGGCGAGGAGATTTCAAGAAAATCTGCTCGATTGCAAGCTCAAGTTGATGCAAACGCTGCACAGTTGAAAGTTATCTTCAAAAGCCTTCTACGATGTATTTCTGACGGGCTCACGCTGAAGTAAAAGCTTGACCTCATCGAGCGAGATGCACAAAATCGTGGGGCAGCTCAGCGGGTCGTCGAAGAGCAACTTTCATCCTACTTGCAGCAATGAGCCCAGGTCGAAGCAGTGTTGGCCGTGGCAACTGCCCAAGAAAAAGGGCTGAGGGAAGTGCGCGAGCGGCTGATCGGTCTATTGAAAATGCTTCCCTCTCAATAATTGTTTTTGTTCCATTTGTAATTTTGAATAAAATGTATCCATTTTTTTTATTCTTTCATAAGATGTATTTTGTGCCCAATTGGATTTATGAATAAAAAGATATATTTCTTTCGCAATGTCTAGTGTCATCTCTTTGCTTTGTTCTTTTCTTTGTTATTAGCATGTCATTTTAGTAAGCATAGCCTGCAAATGATAGAGAGAGCATTCCGTTTTGAATTCTTCGAGAGGTAGCGGTGGCTTTAGAGAGCAGGTTCAGATCTGCTGCCTAAGGCTTTTCAATTTCAAGAGCCGTGAGGGTCTCATAAAGACTTTTCTCCCTACAAGTCGAGAGGATCTCGTAGGTGTATTTTCTCCTTAGGAATCGTAAAAATTCCTAAGTGCGTTTTCTCTTATAAGCCGTAAGGATCTTACAAGAGAGTTTTAAGTGATTGATGGTGTTGCCATTATCCGCACTTCGCGAAGTCAGGAATTGCTCTGGGCATTTCCCATGGGATCAAAATTGACTTTAACCGTGTTCCATGGGACCAGGATTTGCTCTGGACACTTCCCACGGGGTCAGGATTGACATAGCCGTGTTCTGCAAGGACCAGGATCCGCTCTGGATGTTTCCTACGGGGTCAGGATTGACATAGGCCGTGTTCCACGTGACCAGGAATTTTGCTTTGGATGCTTCCCATGGGGTCATAGCTGTGTTCTGTAAGGACCAGGCTCCGCTCAGACGTTTCCCACGGGGTCAGGATTGAAATAAGCCGCGTTCTACATGACCAGGAATTTGCTCTGGATGCCTCCCATGGGGTCTGATTGACATAGCCGTGTTCTGCAAGGACCAGGCTTCGCTCTGGACGTTTCCCACGGGGTCAGGATTGACATAAGCCGCATTCCATGTGACCAGGAATTTTCTCTGGATGCTTCCCATGGGGTCTGATTGACATAGCCGTGTTCTGTAAGGACCAGGCTCCGCTCTGGACGTTTCTCACGGGGTCAGGATTGACATAGGCTGTGTTCCACATGACCAGGAATTTGCTCTGGATACTTCCCACGGGGTCTGATTGACATAGCCGTGTTCTGCGAGGACCAAGATCCGCTCTGGACGTTTCCCACAGGGTCAGTATTGACATAGGCCGCGTTCCACATAACCAGGAATTTGCTCTGGATGCTTCCCACAGGGTCATAGCCGTGTTCTGCGAGGACCAGGCTCCGCTCTGGACGTTTCCCACGGGGTCAGGATTGACATAGACCGCGTTCCATGTAACCAGGAATTTGCTCTGGATGCTTCCTATGGGGTCATAGCCGTGTTTTGCGAGGACCAGGCTCCACTCTGGACGTTTCCCACGGGGTCAGGATTGACATAGGCCGCGTTCCACGTAACCAGGAATTTGCTCTGGATGCTTCCTACGAGTAGCTGTGTTCTGCGAGGACCAGGCTCCGCTCTGGACGTTTCCTACGAGGTTAGGATTGACATAAGCCGCGTTCCACGTGACCAAGAATTTGCTCTGGATGCTTCCCACGGGGTCTGATTGACATAGCCGTGTTCTGCAAGGACCAGGCTCCGCTCTGGACGTTTCCCACGGGATCAGGATTGACATAGGCCGCGTTCCACGTAACCAGGAATTTTCTCTGGACGCTTCCCACGGGGTCATAGCCGTGTTCTATGAGGACCAGGCTCTGCTCTGGACATTTCTCACGGGGTCAGGATTGACATAGGCTGCGTTCCACGTAACCAGGAATTTGCTCTGGATGCTTCCCACGGGGTCATAGCTGTGTTCTACGAGGACCAGGCTCTGCTCTGGATGTTTCCCACGGGGTCAGAATTGACATAGGCCGTGTTCCACGAAACCAGGTAGGGTTTACTTTATCCGCACTTCACGGAGTCGGGGTTTGACTCTCGGTCATCTGTGCACAGCCGAGTCATGGAACTGGGAATTGCCGCAGTTTCGCTTTACTTGATGTTGCGTCTATTGTAATGAGACGAATGTTGAGATGGTCTCCAGGCTGTCTGTGAACTGTTGAGATTTGGCTTCTTCTTCTGATGGAGCCTGGGGAGGGAAGGTGTGATTCCTTCTTCGTTTGCACCCCTGGATTGTATACAGGGATCGATGTGATTTCTCCTGTAGGGAAAAAAGTTTCATTTTATATATTTTTCTTTCCGTGATGCTCTATCATTTCAGCTTTTATATTGCGAAAGTCGCGATTGCCCAATTATTTCGGATATTTGTTTTATTTACTCGCTGCTTTTTATTGCGAGTTGCCCAATCATTTCGGCTGTTTTTGTACGCATACTTATTTTTACTTGCTGATTTGCAAGTTGCCTAATCATTTCGGCTATTTCGTATGCATTTGTGGCTCGCTGGCTTTTCGCTGCGAGTTTGGGATTAGACACCGATTTCGGCATCAGCACTGCTACAACTGGGATATTGCCAGGAGTGAATCATCATTTGCCTCTGTCGATGTCGAACAAAGGTGGCTTAGTAAATAGGGTTAGGATCCTGTCGACGAAGGCCTTTAACTTTATGAGCCGTAAGGGTCTCATAAATGTGTTTCTCCCTATGAGTCGTGAGGATCACGTAGGTGCGTTTTCTCCTTAGGAATCGTGAGGATTCCTAAGTGTGCGTTCTCTTATAAGTCGTAAGGATCTTACAAGAGTGTTTTCTCGTCATAAGTCGAGAGGACTTACAAGGGTTGTTCACCGTGTAAACATATCCCTATTCGCGGGTAGGACTTTGTTAGGGAAATGTTTATTCGCGCCCGTGGATTGTATACAAGGGTCAATACTGAACCGCTTGTAGGGCAAAATCGGGGGGTATGACTGCTTAAGAACAGGTTCAGATCCCTGTAGCTTAAGGCTTTCGAATCCTATGAGCCGTGAGGGTCTCAAAAGGGAATTCTCCTTACGAGTCGTGAGGATCTCGTAAGTGTAATTTCTCCTTAGGAATCGTGGGGATCACTAAGTGTGTTGCTCCCTTGTGAGTCATAAGGATCTCACGCAGGTGGTTTCTCCTCACAAAGTCGAGAGGACTTTGCAAGTGTCTTTTAACGAGATTGCACCCTTTCGGGATTTTACAAAACTCGCCGGTAGCCCTGTTGTTTTTACTCACGGAGCCCTTTCAGGTTTTCATCCACGCCCCTTTTGCTTATGGACATACCGTTTTCTTCTCTTTTTTTATTTTTATTTTTTATATATATATATTTTTGTCATCTTCGGGATGCTGCGGTCCGTAATTGTTTATCGACGTTTCGGTCAACAGCTAGTTTTAGGACATAGTGGTCCATCGTTAGTTTAAGGACATTTCGGTCAACAGCTAGTTTTAGGACATAGTGGTCCATCGTTAGTTTAAGGACATTTCGGTCCGACATTAGGAAACCGGCTACTACTTACAGAGTTTAGGCTTAGGAAGATAGCAAGCGGACATAGGCGTCGTCATCTATCGTTGACCTAGGTCGTGACTCGTCAGGCGTAGTATTTCTTTAGGAAGCGACCGTTTATTGGCCTGAAAGGTCTTTCACCATGCATATCCGTGAGTAGATAGGCTCCACCCTGGTAGACTTTGTCTATGATATACGAGCCTTCATAGTTCGGCTCGAATTTCCCCCGCTTGGCACGATCGGGGATCATAGGTCTTTTAACCACTAGCACGAGTTCGCCTTGGCGGAATGTTCTCGGCCTAGTCAATTTTTCATATGAGCGTGTCATCTTTGCTTTATAAGCCTCCAGATTTTGTTGCGCTATGAGCCGGGTTTCATCAAGGGCGTCAAGTTCCTCGAGCCGGAGGTGAGCATTTTCTTCGTCTATTAGCTCGTAGTGAACTGCCACTCGTAAAGAGGGTAACTCTATCTCGAAGGGGATTACCTCTTCTGTGCCGAATACCAATGCATACGGCGTTGTATTCGTGGCCGTTTTGAACGTAGTTCGATACGCCCAGAGAGCTTCATGCAGTCTCTCGTGGTAGTCCCTCTTATTTCGAGACACCCTCTTTTTCACGATCTTCGTCAAGGTCTTGTTAAAAGCCTCAGCTAGACCGTTAGCTCGGGAATTATAGACCGATGAATATCTCCAGTCTATGTTATGCTGTTGTGCAAAGCGGTTGATCTTGTGGCTTCTATAGGCTAGCCCGTTATCGGAGATAATCCGTCACAGAGTGCCAAACCGATAAATGACGTGTGTCTTGAAGAAATGGAGGATATTCTCCGTCTTCACTTCCCTTAGCGGTACTGCTTCTGCCCATTTGGAGAAATAATCAGTCGTCGCCAAAATGAATCGATGTCCTCTGGATGATGCTGGTTCGATGGGGCCGATTATGTCAGTTCCCCACATTTCAAACGGCCAGCTAGCCACTGTTGGGTGTAGCGGATTTGGATGCTGGTGGATAAAGTCCCAGTGAATCTCGCACGAGTAGCACTGCTTCGCATATTCGAGACAGTCTTGGATCATCATGGGCCAATAGTAGCCCATCCGTTTGATCTTCAGCTTCATCTTCGAGCTGGCTTGGTGAGAACCGCAAAGTCCGTCGTGAGTTTCTTGGACGACTCTTTTTGCTTCTTCCGGTCCCAGGCATCTTAGCTATAAAGAGTCAAACGATCTCTTATACAGAGTATTATTGACGAATACAAAAGAAAGAGCTCGTTTCATGAGCTGATGTCTCGAGGATGCCTCTTCAGGTGTTCGACGGGATTTGAAGTAGTCTATAAAGACTTCCCTCCAATCCATGTCCTTTTCCTGGTCTTTTATTTGCAGAGCCATTTTCTTGGTCGCTCCTTTTTCTTCGGACGATTCCGGAGATATTTCTGCCGGTGCAAGAACCCGATGGCTCTGCACAACGATCATCACGTCATCGAGGTTTTCGTCGGCCAATTCTTTAGCGAGCTTGGCTAATGCATCTGCTTTGCTATTTTCCGTATGCGGTATGCTTTCCTGGGCGTAGGAAGGAATTTGAGTCAGCAGTTGCTGCAGTCTCTCGTCGTATTTCACTAACTTTGGTTTGCACGTTTGATAGTCGCCGTTTACTTGACTAACGACCAGCTGGGAGTCTCCGTATATGAGGAGATTTTCAATTTCCATGTCGGCGGCGATCTCAAGACCTGCTATCAAAGCTTCATATTCGGCTTCATTGTTCGTCCTCGGCTCTGCTAAGGAGAAGGCAAAGCGCATTATCCCTCTTTATGGAGTCACGAAGATGAGGCCTACCCCTGATTTGATTATAGGGGTGCTTTGTTTGCGCTTCTTCATGGAAGATGCTCAGTAAAAATAGAGTTCCCACCGGGTATCATTCTCTCTTCTCTCCCCGTCGATCGTGTCAAACGTGTACTCGTTGGGCAATTCGCAGTTCAAAGAAGAATCGACGGGTATCGGATGTTCGGCGAAGAAATCGGCGATGGCCTGGCCTTTCACTGCCTTGAGAGGACGATAAGTTATCGAGAACTCCATCAAGAGCAGGGCCCATTTAGCAAGCCGTCTTATTAATATGGCCTTCTACATCAAATACTTGAGAGGATCCACCTTTGATATGAGATGGACCTCATGTGCCAACGCGTAGTGTCTGAGCTTCGTTATCGCGAAGATCAACGCCAGGCAGTGTTTTTCTATGGGGGAGTAATTTCTTTCTGCCCCCAGTAGAACTCGACTCAAATAGTAGAGGGCTCTCTCCTTCCCTTGGTCATTCTCTTGTGCCCACAGCGCGCCTAAGGAACCTTCGAGGGCTGTTGTATACAGGATGAGGGGTTTTCCTTTAACGGGAGCGGCCAGTACTGGAGGATTCTGCAAGTATTGCTTGATTTCTTCCAACGTGCTTTGGCATTTGCGATCCCAGACGAACGGGGTCCCCTTCTTCATTAGGTGACTATAAGGACGACACTTGCCGGAGAGATTGGCTATAAATCGCCGGATATACGCGAGCTTTCCTTGGAGAGACCGTAGTTGCTTGAGAGTCCTTAGCGGAGGCATTTCCATGATCGTCTTGATCTTCGATGGGTCTATCTCGATACCTCGGTGTCGGATGACGAATCCTAGGAACTTGCCTGAGGAAACTCCGAAAGCGCATTTGAGAGGGTTCATCTTCAAGTTATATTTCCGAAGGCGCCGAAACACGATCTTCAGATGCTCTAAATGATCCTCGTATGATTTGCTTTTAACTATGAGGTCGTCGATATAGCATTCGACGATTTCATGTATGAGGTCATCGAAGATTTTCGTCATGGCCCTCTGATAGGTGGCACCGGCGTTCTTTAGACTGAAATGCATCATCTTGTAGTAGAATATACCCAAAAGGGTCCGGAAAGCGGTATGCTTCTGGTCCTCAAAATGCTTCTTTATCTGATTGTATCCTGATGAGCCGTCCATGAAGGAGAAAACTTCATGAGTGGATGTATTATCTATCATCAGCTCAGTGACTGGTACTGGAAAGTCGTCCTTTGGGCAAGCTTTGTTAAGATCCCGGAAGTCTATGCATACATGCACCGTCCCATTTTTCTTCATGACCGGGACGATGTCGGCGATCCAATCAGGATATTGAACCTCTTGGATAAAACCGGAGTGGATTAGCTTCTTGACTTCAGCATTGATGCCCATCTCAAGCTCGAGCCGCATTCTTCTCGATGCATGTTTGATCCGCTTGACATTCGGAGATATCGCTAATCTGTGCACAGCTATTTCTGGATCTAGCCCCGGCATCTCGGAGTAGTTCCATGCAAAGCAGTCTTTATGCTGCATGAGCACGTCTTTAAGCATAGCCACCCTTTCTTCAGACAACAGCTCATTGACGAATGTCGGTCGCGGGTCACTTTCCGTCCCTAAATCGATCTTTCTGAGGTTGTCTGCAGTAGTATGTATCCCATCTTACAGCTCTTTTGGCGCCAGTGGAAACTCTGATATCATTTTGTCATCATTGTTTTTGAAGCACCAGGGGAGGTCATCCGTATTCTCGGGTCCTTCTTTTGACAACATTATCATATGACAAGTACGAGATCGCTTCCAAGACCGATGTTGATCTGGTTCTACTCTTGCTGCAGGCGCGGATTTTGGTTCATACTTCTGTGGCGGAGTTATCTTCCAGCTGCTGGATAGAGCGAACCTGCCTTGCTGATACTGGTCTTCTACCCAGTCTTTGAATGTGAAGCAGTCTTCGAGAGGATGTCCTATTGCTCGGTGATAGGAGCAATAATCTGGGTGATTAACTTCACCTGCTTGCTCGGGGTGCTTGGACTCTGGGAGGGTAATCATTTGATGTTTTATGGCAAGATCAAGTATCTTCTATGTCTTGTCTTGGGGAAAAGAGTATGCTCGACCCATTTTCTTTATAAGAGACGAATCCGGATTGCTTGATTCCCGATCGCGTGGCTTCTTGGTCTCGTTTTGTCGCTGTCGAACGCCTTTCCCGCTCTTTGATTTATTTTTGCCTCTGCGTCGGGCCTTTTGTATGACGGGTTGACAAGGATGAGCATTTTCATTTTTCGCAACCTGCTGAAGGAGGCGCTGCGTTTTAGCTTTCTCATAGATGGCCATTTCGCGATTATGATCGTCTCGAACCTTTTGACCCACTTCCCTTATAAGCTTGTCCATCTGTTCTTCGAACGGCGGACTTAGCATTTTCACGGCGGGAGCTCATTCTGGTTCAGGGTTAGCATCTTCCCACAGAGCATCTCCTTCTTCATCAAAGTCATGTATGATGTAGCAGTCGCGGAATAGCTCCCGTTTCTTGGATCAAACATATCCAAGCCCGATCGTTTCCATTCTCCCGTTGGGCAACTTTCGTTGAGTTCCGGGAACATTCCAGATCATGTTATAGAACCGTGCTTGTCGAGCAGTTTGCTTAAAGGGTACACCTTGGCGTCTCAAGAGTCTCTTTAGTCCGTCTGTGTAATATCTGGGCAAACGGATGGGCTGGAGCCTGTCAAGTGTAGAATCCGCGCCATGCCATATTTCTTTCTCCACTTTGGTTTCCCCGGATTGGTAGAATAGGATCGCTTTTTCACCCTTTCGCCTGGGAGGGACGTAGAATGTCTGCAGTTCCTGCACACTATAGGCATTAAGTGCATCGTGCTCTTTGTAATGCTCCCGTGGAACCATGTCAACTTGCAAACTTTGATCTTCATCGGCGAAGGTTTGTATCGATGGCCGAGCGGAGAATACAGCATTGACCTCATCTTCCGAGTCGCTGCCGAAGACCAACATAGGGGTGGACGGTCCCGGCTTGTTGCATTGGGGCGGCCCTGAATAAACTATTTCTTCTTCTTCCTCGGTGTCACTCCCGAAGACCGGAATAGTGGTGATAGTTTTGTTCTTGTCCTCCGATTTGCGACATCTTTCTATGTCTTCGAAATCTGGTAGGAAGTATTTTGAATCCTTATATTTGCGGACTTCGTTTACGGAGAACAGGTTAAGCTCCCCTGTTACGGTATACTCGAGACCATCCTTGAAATACTTCATACACTGGTGTTGTGTAGAAGGGATGATGTTGTACTCGTATAACCAAGGCCTACCGAGTAAAGCATTGTAGCAAGTCTTGGCGTCAATGACATGAAACTTGATGTCAGTGACCAGCAGCCCAAAGCGCAGCGTCAGTATCACAGACCCGAGCGTCCATGATGACTGGGAGTCAAACCCGGAAATGGTGATTTTATCAGGAGCGAGGTGCTGAACGCTCATGCAGATTTCCTTCAACACTCTCACATTGAGGATATTGACGGAGGACCCATTATCAACTAGGATTTTCCCTATCTTGATGTCTTGACAGTAACCAGAGACATAAAGGGGACGGTTATGTTCGCATGTCCCAAGGAGGAGATCTTCATCGCCGAAAGTGATATCGGCTGTATGCACTTCTTCCAGCTCATCCTTCATCTTTTCTTCGGCGAGGAAAACTTGGAATTGGTCGGGCTCTTGTAATGCCCTGATCAGAGAATCTCTCGCCTCTTTGGATAGCAGAAGGGCTTCGAGAATGCTTAGCTGGGAAGGTAGCATTCTCAAGTGTGCCAGAACGTTGTAGTCCACCTTGTTTTTCTTTGGCGGGTCCTTGGCTGTCAGCTCTTTGACGACTTGATCTTATAGGGCGATATCCTCAGGGACTTTTTCTTTCCCCTTATCTTTTCTATTCGACCCACTGTTCCCGAGCCCGAGATTCTTTTCGGGGAGCGTACGATTGCGCAGCTGAATGTTCTCACAGCTCTTCGGGTTTTCCTCTTTTCCTGAGGTGGATTCTTTAAAGAGAGGACCAAGAGTCATTTCTTCGGTCATATTTCTTTGCTCCTGACGAGTTTTGCATTTCATCCGCTTGAAATATTGTCGGTGAGCAACATACCCCTGCCACTAGTTTTTAAAAGCGTTGCACTCTTCGGTAGGGTGCGCAATTTTTCGATGGTATAAGCAGTATGCAGGATGTATTTCCGCTTCACCATGAGTGTTCCTTTCGGAGGGTGGTGGCTTCATTCCTATTGATATGGCTTTGGAGGATCTCTTCCTCGTCTTGAACCTGCTTTTATTTGCGACGGATGTACTTCGATCTGGTGGGAGTGTTTCAACCCTTTCGTCCAGTCACCGGCGTTTGGCTTTTTCAAATATGGCCATCTCACGCTCTCGAGCAGCTTTGCTTTTAAGAAGAGGTTCGTTCAGAAATACATCAATCATTTCGTCCGATGGCCCTAGAAGTTTCGGCTCAGGATCTGTCCCCAGTTTCTCTGCATAAGGAGCTTCTTCATCGTTTATCGACGAGTGAGAGATCACATGGCAACTTGCCACGTAATCTTCAGATTCATCCGACAGGTCTTCTCCATTGTCGTCATCTCCATCCTCAATGACGTGGTTGAGAAATTCTTGGAGTGTGACTGAGGACCGCGCCTTCTGGTTATATTCTTCCAGCGCGTCAATCTGTTTTTGAAGGTCCGTGTGCTTGTTACCAGGCTTCACGGGCTTTTTGGTCGTCTTCTTCTTCTTTGAAGATTTTGACAGCTGGGTGTGAGCACTTTGACTATTACCACCAATTTTTGGAGTCGGGCGTGGCTTCAACATTCCCTCGATACTCGGGTTCCAGTTGATTCTTCCACCTGATTGCCGGGCATGTGTGGAGATCTTTCAGCATTCTTTTTGTTTTGGCTGAAAGAGCGATCTCTCACGGAGCTTCTTCTACGAAAGAACATGATGCCCCCGGTGTGTCCGTCTTCTTGGGAGGGTGTGGCTGTGGTGGGTTCACCTTCTAATTCTCGGACAGGGAAAATTTGCCCTGTTGGTATTGATTTTCGATCCAGCCTTTAAAGAAGAAGCAATTTTCAATTGGATGGCTTACCGTTTGATGGTAGGGGCAATAATTAGGACTATTAGCCTCACTGGGTTGCAACGGTCATTTTGGATTCGGCAGATTGATGAGCCTGTTGCGCACCGCTAGCTCGAACAATCTCTTCGTTTTGTCCCGGGGAAACGAATAAGAGCGCTTCATCTTCTCATTATAGAATTGCCATCTCTCGTCTAGTCAATCCGTTAATTTTGGGTCACTGGGCTGCTGTTGAGTATTCGAGACGAATGTCGCCTTCCCTTTACCCTTTTCATTCCGCGGCTCCGGTTTTGAAGGAGACGGTCTATGACCCATCTGGTCCATTTGGGCCAGTTTGTCGATCAAGGCGTGGAATGTGGTCGGCTTAAAGAACATCATGAATTGGGAAATAGTTGCTTGAAGGTCAAGAGTGCCCACGAACATGCCCACTGCCGGCGCTTCCTCGATGCGCTGCTCACATTTTGACCATAAATTTCGCCATCGTATTGCGTATTGCACCCACGTTTCACCTAGCTTCACCATGGCATTGATCAATGCCGTTATTGGGGTGCGTTCACTAGCACTCGTGAAACGCTGGGTGAATAATAGCTCCATCTCTGCAAAAGTCTTGACGGAGTCATTTAGATGTTCAGAATACCACTCGAATGCCGTCTCCGACAAGTTAGCAACAAACTGGCAGAGCAGAAGTTTAGCATCACCCCTGGTGTTGCCGCACAAGGCTCTGAATTGAGCGACATGCTGATGTGGATTCCCCGTCCCTTTATATACATGAAATTTAGGGATCATATATCCCGGCGGGTACCTTATTTGGTCATACCATCCTGGATATGGTCGCCCAGTTTTAACAATATGGCCGGCCGCTTCATTCGCCTAGTGAGCTCGTATTTGCTGAGCAATGTAATCATCTAGAGCAGCCTTGGAGATGGTCTCCTCCTTGGCTGCTGAAAGAGCCGGAGGGGGGTTCGATGTCTCCCCTCTGTCGTCTTCAATGATAATCGGGGGGTCTTCAGCTGGTGGTTCCGGCTATAACATCATCCCGGCCATGTCTTGGAACAAAAGAGCCATTCGTTTTATATTGGCTGCCTGCTCCGCGGCCTCTTTTTCTTTCCTCTCAAGCATTCTTCAGAGGAAATCAGCATCAGTTTCTTGTTCCTGACGTTGCTATGAGGTCTCCGGATTGTCTTTCATCTCAGTGAGTGCGACCATTGCAGTTAGCATCTCCTGAAGTTTCTGCTGCTGCTGCTCCTGAGCCTTTGTTATCGATTAGGTAAGCGGTCGATGACCTGTGGAAGCATGGCTTTCCTCTTTTCCGGAAGCCATATAAATAGTATGCACCATCATGCCCCCAGACTTAGGGCGTTTAGGTTCAGTGTCTTTGCGGTTCGTCGCGGACACGGGGGCTTTCTCCGGCCTCCTTCTCTTTTGAGCGGTTGACGTTGAGGGAGCCGTTGCAGCGGGCACCCAGACGGATGACGCCTTCTGTGGTACCATGAGATGGCTATTTTCTTGCTGAGCTTTGAGCTTCTTTGGCCGGCGAGAGTAGTCTTGGTTAATCACCGATTCCTGGACCTGTCGCCAAACTTTATAAATTTTGGAGGACAGCCGCTGAGGGGGCTGCTCCGTCTTCTTTTCTGTAGTAATCTCCATAGGTGGAGGAGATCTCTTCAGCACGGCAGTTGGAGAGTTCTTGCGAACCCTCCTAAGCGGTTCAAAGCTGTTCCCAGTTGGAACAACGGCATTGATTTCCACAATCGGAGCTAGCGGAGTTAGTCCAGAAAGGGAGCTACCCCCAGCCTTTCTTACTCGGCGCCAGTGGCGACGTCGAGCATGTCGTGCGGATGGGATTTTCTCAGCTGTAGGGGTGACTTCATCATGCCCCCTGTGTTGGCGAAGGGTTGTCGCTGGCGTCAGCCTCTTAAAGACCGATGTTCGTTGAGAAGCAACGTCCAATCTGTCAAAGACAGACCTCTGGACAGGGGAAGCAGCTTTGGGGACTTCTCCTGGAGCAGGAGTCGGAATGGCCAGCCTTGTGAAGACTGACTTCTTGGCAGAAGAAGCCTCTCCGATGATTTGTCCGCTTGAACCGGGATGGCTATCCGCTTAGGGATGGCTGCTTCAGGTATCGTGGGCTTGTTAGCGTTCTGGCCCAGTCTGCTGAAAACTGAGGTAGTGGAGTTGGGCGACCCATTGAGAGGGGCCGCTGTAATGGTAAGTTGATCAAAGACCGACTTCTTTGGGGCTTCTTGCGGCAGCATTGGGGCATTGAAGCTCATGGGTGGGATCATGGTCCCAAAGAACAGTCCAGTGGTAGCCTGAGTGATTTGCTCCACCGGCATTTGAACAGTGAGACCGCTTGGGGCCCGTAAGTCACTCCCCCGGACGGGACGGAGCGAGAGTTGCAGTTGCAGTTAGTGCAGGTTGAAACCATTGATCTTCTGTTTTCTGCATGGAGCAAGACACCAAATCTTATTACCTCGAACCTAAGGGCAACCATATCAAACCGCGATTCGTTCGCGAACACGACACACGAAGTGTGGAGTGGAAAGAGGAAAAGGTCCCACCGGGCGTGCCAGAATCTGTTCCCTACCGAAACACGGAGACGCGACCGTGCAGGTCCCTCTCACGTGAATTTCATGGCAGATGCTAATTGGTGCTATCCGTCCACCTCTCCGAAGATGCCAAGTTGATTTATGACACCGTATATCGGAGGTTTAAACGGATACTTCCGATGTAGCAAACTTCATCAGATTCCCCCTCATTTGAGGGGGTTTTGATTGTGGGGACGCACTTCCCTGCAGGCGCAAGTCCCTGCAGTTAATTACGCTACCGCATCGCAATAATAACTTTCTCCTTCTCCAGATGGTCACTTCGTATCGTGTGTGTTTGTTTTGTTTTTGGTTGCCCGTGGATTGTATACGGAGACTAATTTATGTTGTCGCCCGTAGGGCGTGAATTAGTCCAAATCCGTATCTTCTTAGATTTGGGTTTGGGGGTTAGGTTTAAGGATACGTTAGTCTCATTTGGGACTAAGATCAACTTAAATGTTTGTTAAGGATACGTTAGTCTAATTTTAGACTAAGATCGACTTAACAGGATCATTTAGATCCAACAAAAGAGCATTTGGTCTCTATTGCTTAGTTTAGGGACTTTGCGGTCCATAATTAGTTTAAGGACATTACGGTCCAATGTTAGTTTAAGAACATCTCGGTCCAAGGTTAAGGACATCATAGTCCGTGAGTTTAAAGACCTCACAGTCAAGGTTAAGAACATCATAGTCCGTGAGTTTAAAGACCTCACAGTCAAGGTTAAGGACATCATAATCCGTGAGTTTAAAGACCTCACATTCAAGGTTAAGGACATCATAGTCCGTGAGTTTAAAGACCTCACAGTCAAGGTTAAGGACATCATAGTCCATGAGCTTAAGGACCCCACAGTCCAGTTTAAAGACGTCGTTGTCTGTGAAATGTATGGTTGTCGGGACCCGTCACTTCTCTGAAGACGTTGAAGGATTACAACGACATATATCAGAGGGGTTCAGAGATGTACCCTTGAACCAATTTTGGTTGAAAGATCTGTGGTCCAATTTGGAACTAAGATCTGTTAAAAGATTTATGAGCATGTGGGCTCAATTAATCTGAATTTGAGTACTTATGGCCAATCTTGGGCTAAGTCCAATCAAGTTAAAATGTTTGAACATTTATTTTGGGCTGTTGAGATTTTATTTGGGCTTAGCCCTTTTAACAATGCTGAGCATTGATTTATATCATGACAATGTTTTGTCTTTTATTGAATGCTGAGCATTCATCATAGCTCTGGGCTTATTAAAGAACAATTTATGTTCTGTCAGCGCAACACATGGTGCGCTTAGAGCTTTGCGCCATTCAAAGAGCGCAGTGCGCTTCTGCCACGTGGTGCATACGTGAAGGACACGTGTCGCGCTTGGCGCTAAGCGCCAGATTATGAGCGCAGAGCGCTGGTTCATGAGCGCAGAGCGCTTTCAGTTTAGTGGCACACACGTGGTGCGCTTGGCGCTGAGCGCCAGCCCATGAGCGCAGTGCGCTATTTCAGAAGCGCGAGGCGCTAATTGTTAAGCAGTACATGCGCGATTGACATGTGGCTCATTTAGCGCTGAGCGCCAGTCCAGAGAGCGCAGAAGCGCATTTCAAGAGCGCAAAGCGCATCTGATTAATTTTATGATCTAAGAAACAATTTATGTTCTTTTTCAAAGAGAGTTTGCCTTAGGATCTAAGAACAACCGTTCTTATTTTGTTTCAATCTCTTATATTGATGAAAGGCTTTGCCTTTATGGATCTATGATCGTTAAGAGAATTGAATTATTCTCCCCTCTTTTTTATAATGAGATGTTCATGATCTCTTTGAGAAATACTTTAGTCTTATAGATCTATGATCTGTGAGAAGTAAGTTCTTCTTTTATTTTGTGATGAGATCTCTTGATCTCTTTGTGAAAGACCTTTTGTCTTTATAGATCTATGATCTTTTTAAAGAAATGAATTCTTCTTTCTTAATCATGAAATGATTTCATCTCTGTGTTCATCATCATCATTTTTACCTTGAAGAAAGATCTTCTTGCAAGAGCTTGCTCTTTGAATTTTCTCAAAGTTTTTTGGGAAGGTTTCTCTCTCTTTCTGTATCCCTGAGACTTGAAGTCTAGGGGCCTTTTTATAGGGTAGGCTGATTTGTTAGATCGGTTAAAGAGATCTTTCTCTGATTGATTTAGGGATGTTTCCCCACCATTGGATCTTTGATTCTAGAGCTTCTGTTTTATAGAAGGCAATTTTCTTATTTTTAACAAGATTGGAAAAATTTTCCATACAGAATTTATTCTGTCTTTTGGTAATTTTTATTTACCATTGGATCATTGATCCAACGGTGCTCTGATTTACAGAGCACAATCTTGTTATTTGGAAAGATTTTTGAGGAATCTTTTCTTAACAGAATTTAATTCTGGTTAATTAATGATTTATCATTATTATTAGATCTTTGATCAAACGGTGGGGAGTTTTTAATTCCAGCGCTAGCGCACCCGTGCTCTGCACGTGATGCGCTGCTTGAAGAGCAGCGCACATTGCGCTAGCGCACCTGTGTTTAACACGTAGTGCGCTGCTTGGAGCGCAGCGCACCTAGCGCTAGCGCACACGTGGCGTGCTGCTTAGAGCGCAGCGCACCTAGCGCTAGCGCCCACATGCTTTGCACGTGGTGCGCTGTTTAGGGTGCAGCGCACTTGGCGCTGCATCTGAAGCGTTGCTTCATTTCAAAAATTTGAATTTTAAACAGAGCTTTGCTCTGATTGGGGGAAACACCCCCAAATAGTGCTTAGCACCTATAAAGCAAAAAGGGAATAAATCAAAGGCAGTTTCCATTTTTGGGTGCCTCACGTAATCCCACGTAACCCAATAGTACTTAGCGCTCAGAAAAGAACAATAGAATAAACCCAAAGAAACAGCGCCAACTTCAAGCGCCCCACGTGACCCCATGTGAGCGCCTCAAATTTTTAGTGTTTAACACTACTTCAAGCGCCTCACGTGGGAGAACGTAAGCGCTGAGCATATACTAGTGTTTAACACTATGAAAGGCTAATATTAGTCAAACTCAGACCAAATCTCCCGAGGACAATCAATTGAGCCCCTCATGCTCAGGGTCCCCAAAACCGATCTCAGTCCCAAAGATAGCTAATAAGCCCTTAACATAAGGCATCTAAAATGATGTTCATCCCATCCCCCCTCGGGACATTGGTTCAAGGGTACATCTCTCCACACCTCTGATACATGTCGTTGTAATTCTTCAACGTCTTCAGAGAGATGGAGGATCCCAATAGCCAATAACTTTTGGCGCATCCCCAAACTGTAAACCAAAACCCTATAGACTATGACGTCTTTAAACAATAGACTATGATGTCTTTAAACAACACACTATGATGTCTTTAAACCGTACAGACTATGACGTCTTTAAACATGGACTATGATGTCCTTAAACCCAATGGACCGCAACGTCCCTAAACTAAGACGATAGAGCCCAAATACTCTTTCGTCGGATCTAAATGATCTCAAAATCCCGTTGAGTAGATCTTAGTCTGAAATTAGATCCATAACAAACATTTAAGTTGATCTTATCTCAAACGAGATTAATGAGCCTTAAAACAAACCAAACCCCAAATCTAAGAAAATACAGATTTGGACTAATCCTCGCCCTACGGGCGACAACATAAATTAGTCTCCGTATACAATCCACGGGCAACCAAAAATAAAACAAACACACTCGACACGAAGTGAACATCTGGAGAAGGAGAAAGTGGTTATCGCTGCGCGGTAACGTAATTAACTGCAGAGGCTTGCGCCTGTAGGGAAAAGCGTCCCCACAATAAAAAAAAAACCTCACAATGAGGGGGAATCTGACGAAGTCTGCTACAACGGTCGTATCTGTCCAAACCTCCGATACACGGTGCCATAAATCAACGTCGAATCTACGGAGAGGTGGATGGATAAAATCCAATAGCATCTGCCCCCAAATTCAGGTAAGACGACCTACGCGGTTTCGTCTCTATTTTCGGCGGTAAACAGATTTTGGCACGCCCGGTGGGACCTTTTCCTCTTTCCACTCCATACTTCTTGTGTCGTGTTTTGCGAACAAATCATGGTCTGCTATGATTGCCTGCGGATTCGAGGTACTAAGATTTGGTGTCTTGCTCCCATGCAGAAAAGTGAAGATGGCGTCAATAGCTTCTAATTGCACCAACTGCAACAACAACTCCCGCTCTGTCCCGTCTGGAGGAGTAACTTATGGGCCCCAAGCGGCCTCCATCTATGCAATGCCGGTGGAACAAGTGACACAGGCCACCACGGGATTGTTCTTCGGGACCATGCTCCCACCAATGAGTTTCAACGCCCCAGTGCCATCACAGGAAGCTCCAAAGAAGTCGGTCTTTGATCGGCTTACCACTACCACAGCCCCTCTCAACGGGTCGTCTAAGTCCAACGCCTCGGTCTTTAACAGACTAGGCCAAAGCTCAAGCAGGCCCGTGAAGAAGCCTGCAATACCCGAAGGAGTTATCCCAAAGCGGATAGCCATTCCAGCTTCGGTAAACGAAGTCATCAGAGGGTCTTCTCTTGCTAAGAGGTCGGTCTTTGCATGACTGGCCATCCTAATTCCTGTTTTGGGTGAGGTCGTTATAAGTGCTTTCTGTCACGACCCAAAGTTCGGCCCGTGACTGGCACTTAACCACGTAACGTCTACAGGCGTAACGCGACTAAGTAAGCCGAAACCCAGAAATCAAAACCATTAAAAGTAGTGAGTGTTGAAAAATTGGTTTAAAAACATTTAGAAAACTCGAGTAAAATCATAAAAGTTTGTTATTTTCTTAAAAATTTCGACAGCACCTCCTTTGTAAAAACTGGCCCTGAAAACGGGTACAAGATATGATATAAGTAAAATGACATACAATAAGAATAAAGCATCCCCAAACGGGAGCAATCACGCCCAACGGCGGAAAACAACCACCACAAGAATAATATATGACGCCATAGCGAAGAAATGAGCAATTTAAATGAAAAACATCAGAAAAGATAAAACTGCATAAATAAAGTCGGCTCACACGAGCTCGACACCAGAGTACAAAATAATATACATCATCCTCACAACTGGTCTCTAAGTCAATACATGAAGTAGTAGATGGAGAGTACTAGATACAATAGTGTGTACATATGGAAAATAAACGGATACCGCAAAAACCCACCTATAAGCAAATGGCTCGCACGCCAACTGCAGTGGTATCCGTAGCAAAAAGATACAAGGAAGTAGCCCTGCCGCAACTACTCTGAGGGGCAACCTGCAAACACTGCGGCACAACGGGGGTGAGTTTCCAACTCGTGAATAGTAGATAACATATAAAGGTAATCGCGAGTATGCACGTACTGCGATACTCTAACATGTGCAACAGATAACATCTATATGATGAGCTGGGTACGCAATAATCATGCATAACAAGTGCAATCTAATAAAATCTATATATGATGAACATGGTACGTAATAATCATGCAAAGTACCCTATCAGGTACTACGACTACATGATGCAATGCATAACAGAGAATGTTGAGCATGGGATAAAATATCATTTACACGGATCATCAACGTGGAAAACCCCGGTATCTACCAAAAACACCCTAAAATCCCGATAACTCAGGCGCCGTCACCCTATACGGCCCTCGATCCTGTAAATCTCATAGAAGCGGGGTGCCCAACATCGGCACCCAAAAACATGATGAAATACTCGTGTCTAGCAGCAACACGCAAATCCTCATCTATCGAGCTCCGTCAGTCCGGATCAGTCTACGGGCTCCGTCTACGGAATCGGCCCTTGGCACCAGCAGTACGGGTCGGCCCATATCCATCTCTCGACTCTGGTCAGTATCCTCTGGATAACCGCCAGGTCCAACCAATCACCGGTAGGTAGTAGTCTCTCTGCCAGGCTTACCGTCTGTATACACAGCATCCCTTTCTTGCCCCGGGATACCATACCGGGTCCACCATGTACCCTCAATCGGTCTAATCCAGCTCCTCGATTCGGGTTCACATGTCACACGTCTCAGAACCGAGAAAACGCATGGTGATCGCACTGAAATATCATATCAAGAGAAACCTGGTTTTCAAAACAGTGCACATTTTCTTAAAATAATACCGCGGTTCTCAAATCCAGGAATCAGAGGAAATCCAAGGCTAAATGCGTAAATCCATGCAATGTGTCGTATCCCACTAAGAGTAAAAAGGGAAAACCGCTCTTTTAAATGGATCCAGTTTTGAAAATATCTCATGCGGTTTCCATTTTCTAGAAATCAAAGTCAGTATCAACCATGTATGTGAAATATGTATGTATATAGGTATGGATGTGCAGGTGGATATATACGCATGTATGAGTGTATCAATGTATATGTGCACCAATGTGGATATACAATGTGTATATGTGCAAGTATGGATATATCAATGTATGTGTGCACCAGTATGGATATACAATGTGTATGTGCGCAATATGGATATATCAATGTATGTGTGCACCAGTATGGATATACAATGTGTATGTGCGCAATATGGATATATCAATGTATGTGTGCACCAGTATGGATATATAAGGTGTATGTGCGCAATATGGATATATCAATGTATGTGTGCACCAGCAATATACATATAAATATATATATGTGATTACAATATCCTATCAAGCCCTGACGCTTAACGTCATACGGGCGATTTCCCCGTAGATGTTAAATCTACTCACCGTGGTCTCATACTAGGTGTAGCCGACCACTTGCTTCCCCTTCTTTGTGGCGTCCGGCGTACCCGTCTGCGAACCTAGAAATTACACAAGGAATACACATAAGCTAAAGTCCTGCAAAAACGCAATATTAAAACCAAACGAGAAACTCGCGTCGTGAACTAAACGCGTGTGTACATGTAACGTGTATGCATACGCCAAAAACCAACGCGACATGCTATGACACACAGCGCACCAACTCAACTCGTATCGTACGTATCGCGCAAGTCCCGCTACGCTAAATATAGGTAATTGGTCCCAGATTTAATCTGGAGTAGAAATAAGAAAATCAAACAAGACCAAACCCCTCACAATACCTATAGCAAGCTAACTGCAAAAATCCAACAAATTCCCAAACAATTGGGCCGGCCACTATAGGGGTCATATCGGCCAAAAACCGGTGGAAGGGGTCTAAGTTTCCATACTATGATCTTAGCACAATTCATAGCCTAGTATATATGTTTGCTTACCAAAAATACTACCCTAGATACAGCAGATTTTACGTATCCTAAAGTTTAGTTTAAAACCGTTTTAAAACACTTAGTTTGCAACAAAAGGGTGCACAAGTGATATTAGGTGAAATTACTTGACTTAAGTGATACCACCAGCACAAATTAGAGCTAATCTAACTATAATCACCCTGAATCATCCTATTTTTCAATTAAACCATCAAATTATCGTCAAAGTCCACAAACTACTAAAACTAACTCAAACTCTCTCCCAGGTTTCACCAAAGCAAAAACCCAAACACCAAACAATACCAAACACAGAAAAATCCCCACAGACACCCCTAGCCAAAACATCAACACCCATCTCTTCAGGGGGGGCCGACGACGCCGGAATTCGAGGGTAGGTCGCCGGATTTTTGGGAAGGGGGTTGGCTCAAAAATCAACACAACACTGAGTAAGGCCTGCATACTATTCTGTAGGTGTTTGCTAGGCTACAAAAAGATCACAGTTGTAGCAGATCACCAATATCCTACAGTTTCTTCTAAACCGTATTTTAAATTTCAAATTTTGCGACTTTAAGGTGACTTAGCGAAAACCAGTGATACAACTAGGTTAACACAGCACTAATAACACCTACCTAAGTTAATTAAGCCATAAAAACTCTAACTTGGCCAAAAACCCACTTAAACTACAAACTAGCACTAAAAACTCATATTAAACACTAACCGAAGCTAACTAACATATAAGCTTAGCAAAAAGGAGTTGAGTTTAGCGATTATACCCCCACTAGATCCTAGGATGCAGGAAGAAGGAGAAGAAGAAGAGAAGGAGGAGCTGTTGCAATGCTGTTGCTGTTGCTGAGGATGCTGCTGCTGCTGCTACTATTAGCTGTTGCTGCTGTTGCTTGGTGCTGCTGCTTGTGCTGCTGCTGCTGCTGTGTGTGCTGCTGCTGCTGCTGGCTGCTGAGTGTGTGTGTGTGTGAATGAGAGGGAGAGAGATGTGAGAAAGAGTGTGTGTAAGTGTTTGCAAAAGAAATGTGAGATTATGAGAGTCAACCCCTCTCTCTCTCCCCTAATTAATTGCAAGCACGGCTTAAGCCATCATGCCCTTTCTCTCTCTCTCTCCAAGTCAACCCACAAAGCAAAAATTCATTTTCTTTTTTTTTTATTTTAAAGAGAAAAACTAATACACTTAAAGAAATTCAAATTAACTTAATGATATGGGTTAGTCCACCATGGTTACTAAACATGGTTTAACCCTAAACTTAACCCTAGTTTACATGCACATGTGTGTGCAAGCCTAATTAAATTCTAATAAAATATTCATAAATTTTGATAAAATATTTGAAAATCGTTTTGGTAAACTTTTTACTAAAAACCACACATTAAAGTATAATTAGCCACTAATCACACTCTAAGGTGTTACACTTCCCTTGCCCAAAAGTCGGCCTTCGCGAGATTGCTTATTCCCCCTCAGCGGACGTCTGTCTTCGATAGGCTGACACCGACAACAACTTCTTATGAGATCAGGGGGCATAACGAAGCTACCCCGACAACAGAGGTGATCCCGGTTACACGACATGTTCGATGTCGTCACTGGCGCTGGGTGAGGAAAGCTGGGGGCAGTTCCCCTTCTGGACTTACCCCACCAACTCCAATGGTGGAAATTGATGCTGCTATTCCAACTGGGAACATCTTTGAGCCGCTCGGGAGGGTGCGCAAGAACTCTCCAATTGCCGTACTAAAAAGGTCTCCTCCACTCGCTAAAAATGTTATTAAGGAGAAGCCAGAGCAGCCTCCTCAGCGGCTGTCCTCCAAAATCTACAGGGTCTGGCAAAGAGTCCAAGACTCTGTAATCGACAAAGACTACTCCCGCCGACAGAAGAAAATGAAGGTTCGGCAAGAGGAGGACCATCCCGCAGCCATACCGCAGAAGGTATCATGGATGTCTGTTGCAATGGCCCCCTCAACCTCGACCGTTCATAAAAAGAGAAGGCTAGAGAAGATTCCCATGCCTACAACAAATCTCAAGGGCACTGAACCTAAACGCCCTAAGTCTGGCGGCATGGTAGTGCACATCGTTTACATGGCGTCTGGAAAAGAGGAAAGCCGTGCTTCTTTGGGTTATCGACTACTCACACGGTCTGTGACGAAAACTTAGGAGCAGCAACAAAAGCTCCAGGAGATGCTGACAAAGATGGCCGCACTCACTGGGCAGAAGGAAAGCCCGGAAGTACCGTCAGATGAACTTCAGGAACAAGAAACCGACGCCGAGTTCTTACGAAGGATCCTCGAGAAAAAAGATAAAGAGGCCGCGGAACAAGCGGCTAACATAAAACAAATGGCGCTTATATTCCAAGATATGGTGGGGATGATGATCCAGCCGGACCCTCCAGCCGAAAATCCCCTAATAATCGTTGAAGACGATAGAGGGGAGACATCGAACCCTCTTCCGGCTTTATCAACAGCCAAAGAGGAGACGATCTCGAAAGCTGCGCTTGATGACTACATAGCTCAACAAATACGAGCTCATCAGGCAAATGAAGCAACTGGCCAAGTCGTCGGAACTGGGCGACCCTATCCAGGCTGGTATGATCAAATTAAGTACCCGCCAGGATATACGATCCCTAAATTTCACGTATATAAGGGGACAGACAACCCCCATCAGCACGTCGCTCAGTTCAGGGCTCTCTGTGGCAATACTGGAGGTGATGATAAACTGCTGCTCCGCCACATCGTCGGCAGCCTAGCGGAGACAGCTTTTGAATGGTACTCGGAGCTTCCGAATGATTCCATCAAAACATTCACAGAAATGGAGTTGGTATTCACCAAGCGTTTTGCGAGTGCCAGCGAACACACCCCGATCATGGCATTGATCAATGCCTGGGTGAAGCCAGGAGAGACTTGGGTTCAGTATGCAATTCAGTGGCGGAACTTATGGTCGAGATGCGAGCAACGCATAGAAGAAGCTCCTGCCGTGGGCATGTTCGTGGGGACCCTGGATCCGCATGCGAGTATATCCCAATTCATGATGTTCTTCAAGCCGACCACTTTCCAAGCCTTGATCGACAAGCTGGCCCAAATGGACCAGATGGGCCATAGACGGCCCTCCTAAAAAACGGAGCTTCGAAATGAAAAGGGCAAAGGGAAAGCGGCCTTCATCGCTAACGCTCAACAACAGCCGAGAGATCCGAAACCGGTTGCTCGCCAAGGCAACAAACCATGATTCCTCGACGAGAAGTTGAGACGTCCTTACTCGTTTCCCCGAGATAAAACGAGGAGACTGTTCGAACTAGCGGTGCGCAACAGGCTCAACACCATGCCGGATCCAAAACGCTCACTGCAGCCCAGTGACATCAACAGTCCCAACTATTGCCCCTACCACCGAATATTGGGCCATCCAATCGAAGACTGCTTCTTCTTCAAAAACTGGATTGAGGACCGGTACAAACAAGGCAAATTCGTGCTATCTGAAAACTGGAGGGTAAACCCCCTACAACCGCACACTCCTAAAAAGGTGGAAACGCCGGGGGCATCATGCTAATTTATAGAGGAAGCTCCATGGGAAGTTATTCTTTCGGCTAAGACCAAAAGAATGCTGAAGGATCTCCAAGCATGCCCGGCAATCAGGTGGAAAGGCCCGCTAGAGCCCGAGATCATTGAGGGGAGGTGAAACCGTGCCCAACACCGAGAATCGGTAACGATGGGCAAAACACCCAGGCCCGGTCGTCAAAGTCTTCGAAGAAAATGAAGAAGACCAAGAAGCCCGCGCATCCTGACGACAAGCGCACGGATCTGCAAAAGTATATTGACGCGCTGGAAGAATACAACCAGAAAGCGCGAACCCCAGTCACGCTCCAAAAATTTCTCAACCATATCCTTGAAAGTGGAGATAACGATAATGATACGGGAGACGACTCGTCAGAGGAACCCGAAGATTATGTGGCAAGTTGCCACATGATCTCTCATTCATTGCTAAATAACGAAGAATCTCACTCGGCGTTAAAAGATAACATAGAGGAGCTGGGGGCAGGATCGGTGCCAAAATCCTTGGAACCGTCAGACGAGATGATTGACATGCTGCTGAACGAAGCCCGTCAGAAGAGCAAAGCTTATCAAGTACGTGAAATGGCCATATTCGAAAGAGTCAGGCGTCGGCATCAAGTTGAAGAAGTCATGTAGGGATAAGTTGCAAAGCACTCCAACCAGATCGAGGCACGCCTGCAGCAGTCAAAAACAGGCTTAAGACAAGAAAACGGTTCGCTAAAGACCTGTCAATAGGAATGAAGCTGCCATCTTTCAAAAGAAATACTCCTGGCGGTATACACCTGACGAAGCAGATGCACATCCTAACTACTGCTTATACCATCAAAGGATTGCACACCCTACCGAAGAATGCATGGCTTTTAAAAAGTGGTGGCAGGGATACGTTGCTCACCGACAACATTTCAAGCGGATAAAGTGCAAAACTCGTCGGGAGCGGAGAAGTATGACAGATGAGCACAAAAGAACTGCCGGCAACTGACACATGGTAGAATCTGGGGGATCACAAGTTCTCACCTTCGGAAGCGATTCTGATGAAGAGATAGCCCTCAGCCCTCTCTTCAAAGAATCCACCTCAGGAATAGAGGAGGAGATAAAGAACTGCGAAAACATTCAGCTGCGTAGTCCTACGTTGCCCGAAAAGAATCTCGGACCTACAAACAAGGGATCGAACAAAAAATATAAAGGGAAGGAAAAAGTCCCTGAGGATATCGCCCTCGATGATCGAGTCGTCGAAGAGACGACAGCCAAGGACCCGCCCAAGAAAAACAAAGTGGATTACAATGTCCTAGCGCACCTGAGGAAGATACCCTCACAGCTAAGCGTTTTGGACGCCCTTCTGTTGTCTAAAGAGGCACGAGATTATCTAATCAGGGCATTACAAGAGCCCGAGCAGTTTCAAGCTTTCCTTGCTGAAGAAAAAATGAAGGACGAGCTGGAAGAAGTGCACATAACTGACATCACTTTCGGCAATGAAGATCTCTTCCTCGGAACGTGCGAGCATAACCGTCCCCTGTATGTTACCGGGTACTGCCATGACATCAAGATATGGAAAATCTTAGTTGACAACGGGTCCTCTGTCAACCTCCTAAATGTGAGGGTGTTAAAAGAAATCTGCATGAGCGTTCAGCACCTCGCTTGGGATAAAATCACCATCTCCGGGTTCGACTCCCAGTCATCACGGACGCTCGGGTCTGTAATACTGATGTTACGCTTTAGGCTGCTCGTCACTGACATCAAATTTTATATCATTGACGCCAAGACCTGCTACAACGCCTTGCTCGGCAGGCCTTGGTTACACGAGTACAATCCCTTCTACACAATATCAGTGTATGAAGTATTTCAAAGATGGTCTCGAATATACCGTGACGGGGGAACTAAACCCATTCTCTATAAATGAAGTCCGAAAGTACGAAGATGAAAAGAATTTCCTGCCAGACTTGAAGACACGGAAAGATGCCATAAACCAGAGAATAAGCAAAAAGCTATCACCACTATTCCGGTCTTCGGAAGCGATACCGAGGAGGAAGAAGAGATAGTCTATTCGGGGCCGCCCCAATGCAATAGGCCGGGACCATCTACCCCTATTCTTGTCTTTGGTAGTGACCCTGAAGACGAAGTCAACACAGTGTTCTCGGTCCATCCATCAATGCAAGCCCTCACTAGAGATGATCAGAGTTTACAGATCGCCATAATTCCGCGGCAGCACTAAAGAGAGCTTGATGCACTTGAGACATATAGTGTGCAAGAGGTACGGACATTCTACGTCCCTCCCAGGCGAAGAAGTGAAAAGGCGATCCTATTCTACCGATCCGGGGAAACCAAAGTCGAGAGAGAAGTCTGGCGTGGTGTAGAACCTGCGCTTGACAGGATCCAACCAATACGTCTGCCCAGATACTACGCAGAGGGATTGAAAAGGTTATTGAGATGCCAAGGCGTACCCTTTAAGCAAACCGCGTGACAGGCCCAATTCTACAACAGGATCTGGAACGTCCCCGGAACTCAGCGAAAATTGCCCAGCGGAAAAATGGAAACGATCGGGCTTGGATATGTCCAGTCTAAGAAACGGGAGCAGTTCCATGCCTGCTGTTTACCCCAATCAGAGCAAAGCTCTGTTCAAATTCCAAGGTGGGAAAAGAAGCAATGTTTCTGTTTTTTTCCAACTAGAGCAAAACTCTGTCTTGAAAATTAAAGTTAAAATAAATGAAGCAACGCTTCAGATCCCCTGTGTTGCACGCAGAGCGCCACGTGTCAAAATCAGACACGTTAGCGCAGGGAGCGCAGCGCCCAAGGCAGCGCACCCAATCAGAGCAAGGCTCTGTTTAAAATTCAAACTTTAATTAAAGAAGCAACGCTTCAGCTGGCCTACACACTGCGCTGCACGCCACGTGGCAGCGCAGTTGCGCTAGCTTAGTTGCGCTGCGCTGTACGCTGCGTGCCAGCGCTGCGCGACACGTGTCAGCGCAGTTGCGCTGCGCTGTGCGCTGCGCGACACGTGTCAGCGCAGTTGCGCTAGCGGAGTTGCGCTGCGCTGTGCGCTGCGCGACACGTGTCAGCGCAGATGCGCTAGCGCAGTTGCGCTGCTCTGTGCGCTGCGTGACACGGGTCACGCGCTGGGGCATTTGCGCCAAACAGAATTAAGATTTTAAAGAAATCTTTCTGTTCTTGTTAAAACAAGAAGATTTTCTTCTGTAAAACAAAAGCCCTTGGATCAAAGATCCAACGGTGGGGAAAATTCCCCAAATCACTCAGAGAAAGATCTCTTTACCAAAATTAACTAATTCATGGGCACTATAAAAAGGACCCCAAGCCTCAATTCAAAGGCATCAACATTTTTTAAAAAAAAGAGAGAAAGAGAACTCTGAAGAACTCCTCAAGAACAAAAAAGGTAAAAACCTTTAGAAAAAGAGAAAGTTCTCTTATGAACAGATCATAGATCTAAAAACAAGATCAATGATCTTTAATAAAAAAATAAAATAAAATAAAATAGTGCTTTGCACTTTTTATGAACCTTTGGTTCTCTGAGATAAGAAAAACAAGAAAAACTTATTTTTCTTTGATCTAAATTAGATCAAGAAATCAAATAGTGTTTTGTACTTCTGTTCTTAAATCTAAAAAATTCTTAGTGCTTTGCACTTGCAAACTGCGCTGTTGCGCTCTTGGGAGAGTGCCACGTATCAGCATCTGAACCAGTTGTGCCATGCGCTTTAAGATAGAGCTTTACTTTCTGTGATTGGCGCAACTCACCAGAGTGCGCCACGTGTTAGCAGCGCAAGCGCAGCGCACTAGCATAGCGCACTAGCGCAGCGCACTGCGCTTGCGCGACACGTGTCAACACTACAAGCACTTGCGCTCTCTGATTGGCGCAAAGCGCCTGAAAATGCAATGCATTTTCTAAAGGGCCAGGCCCAAATCAAAAAGATCAACAGGCCAAAATAAATTGTAAAGCAATAAAAAGGGGCAGAGCCCAAACAAAATGGATGCTCTGCATCATTTATAAAAGGGCAGAGCTCAGTTCAAACAAAAAAAGAAAATAATGCAATGGGCCAAGCCCTAGTACAGGCCCAAAGCAAATAAAATGTTGAACATTTTCAACTGGACTTAGCCCAATTTTGGCCGTAAGTTCTCAAATTAAATTGATTGAGCAAGATTGCTCTCTTAAATCAATTTACGACCGGTTCGAGGGTACATCTCCGAACTCTTCTGACACACATCGTTGTAATCCTTCAACGACGTCAGAGGGGCGACGGGTCCCTACGACCACACATGAATATGGACTGCGGGGTCTTTAAACTCGTGGACCGAAACGTCCTTAAACTAATGTTGGACCGAAACGTCCTTAAACTAATGTCGGACCACTACGTCCCGAAACAGGAATATGGACCACCACGTCCCTAAACTGGAACATGGACCACCACGTCCCTAAACTGGAGCATGGACCGCAACGTCCCTAAACTACCTTTGGACCACTACGTCCCTAAACTGGAACAATAGAGCCTCCAAATGCTCTTTTGCCGGATCTAAACGATCCCGTTTAAGTTGATCTTAGCCCCCAAACGCGGCTAACGTATCCTTAAACATTCAAACGGACTATAAAACTCCAAATCAACCTTGTTTCAAGGGTACATCTCTGAACTCCTCTGACATCTGCCGTTGTAATCCTTCAACGACGTTAGAGAGGTGACGAGTCCCGATGGCCAGATATTAAATGGATTATCACGTTAAGTTGATCTTAGTCTCAAACAGGACTATCGTATCCTTAACGAACGTTTAAGTTGATCTTAGCCGCAACGCGACTAATGCATCCTTAAACTAAAAACACCAAACCCAAATCTAAGTAAATACGGATTTGGACTAATCCACGTCCTACGGGCGACGGCATTATTCAGTCTCCGTATACAATCCACGGGCAACCACAAACAAAACAAACACACACGACACGAAGTGAAATTCTGGAGAAGGAGAAAGTTGTTACCGCGATGCGGTAGCGTAATTAACTGCAGGGGCTTGCGCCTGCAGGGAAGAGCGTCCCCACTATCAAAAACCCCTCAAACGAGGGAGAATCTGAAAAAGTCTGCTACATCGGCTGCATCCGTCTAAACCTCCGATACACGATGCCATAAATCAACTTGGCACCTTCGGAGAGGTGGACGGATAAAACCAAATAGCATCTGCCCCGAATCTCAGCATCAGGACATCGCAGTCTTGTGCGCCGTCTTTCGGAGGGGAACAGATTCTGGTACGCCCGGTGGGACCTCTTCCTCTTTCCACTCCACACTTCGTGTATCGTGTTCGCGAACGAATCGCGGTTTACTGTGGTTGCCTGTGGATTCGAGGTACTAAGATTTGGTGTCTTGCTCCGTGCAGAAAACAGAAGATCAATGGCTTCAAACTGCACTGCCTGCAACTGCAACTCTCGCTCGGTCCTTGCTGGAGGAGTGACTTATGGACCCCAAGCGGTCTCCCTTTTCAAGATGCCAGTGGAGCAGGTAACTCAAGCCACCGCTGGACTATTCTTCGGGACCCTGCTCCCACCAATGAGCTTCAATGCCCCGATGACGTTGCAAGAAGCCCTAAAGAAGTCGGTCTTTGATCGACTTACCACTGCCGCGACCCCTCTCAACGGGTCGCCCAACTTCAATACCTCGGTTTTCAGCAGATTGGGCCAGACATCTACAAGCCCGCGATACCCGAAGTTGCCATCCCAAAGCGGATAGCCATCCCGGCTCAAGCGGACGAAATCATTGGAAAGACTTCTCCTTCCAAAAAGTCAGTTTTTACAAGGATGGCCATTCCGGCTTCTACTCCAGGCGAGGTCCTCAAAGCTGCTTCCTCTGCACGGAGGTCTGTCTTTGACAGATTAGACATTGCTTCTCAACGGGTGTCAGTCTTCGACAGGCCAGCACTAATAACGGTCTCTCCTTAAAGCAGGGGGCATGAAGAGGTCACCCCTACGGCTGAGACAACTCCATCCACACGACACGCTCGACGTCGCCACTGGCGACGAGTGAGGAAGGCTGGGGGCAACTCCCCATCTGGGATAACTCCGCCATCTCCAACGGTAGGGATCGATGTTGCTGTTCCAACCGGGAACAGCTTTAAATTGCTGAACACGGTTCGCAGAAACTCTCCTACTGCGATGCTGAAGAGAACTCCTTCACCTGTGGAGGATACTCCAGAGAAGAAGCTGGAGCAGCCCCTTCAACGGCTACCCTCTAAAATTTACAAGGTCCGGCGATAGATCCAGGAGTTGGTGATTGATCAAGACTATCTCCGCCGACAGAAAACGATGTAGGTTCGGCAGGGGAAGGATTACTCCGTCAAGCCACAAAAAGCAACGGCTACTTGGGCGCCCACTACAATGGCCCCCTCAACTTCAACCACTCAAAAGAAAAGGAGGCCGCAAAAAGCCCCTGTGAACATGGCGAACCGTAAACGCGCTGAGCACAAACACCCCAAGTCTGGGGGCATGGTGGTGCACACTTCTTATATGGCTTTTGGAAAGGAGGAAAGCCGTGCTTCGACGGGTTACCGACCGCTCGCCCGATCCGTAACGAAAGCCCAGGAGCAGCAACAGAAGCTTCAGGAGATGATGACTGCAATGGCCGCACTTACCGTGCCAAAAGAAAGCTTGGAGGCATCATCAGAGCAGCGTCATGAACAAGAAACTGACGCTGACTACCTATGCAGAGTCCTCGAAAAGAAGGACAAAGAAGCCGCAGATCAAGCGGCTAACATAAAAAAAATGGCGCTTCTCTTCCAAGATATGGTTAGGATGATGATCCAGCAAGATCCTCCTGCTGAAGATCCTCCAATTGTCCTTGAAGATGACAAAGGAGAGACATCGAATCCTCCTCCGGCTCTTTCAGCAGCCAAGGAAGAAACCATTTCCAAGGCCGCACTGGATGACTATATAGCTCAGCAAATACGAGCTCACCAGGCAAATGAAGCGGCTGGGCAAATTGCTAGAACCGGACGACCCTACCCGGGCTGGTATGACCAAATTAGTTACCCGCCGGGATATACGATCCCTAAGTTCCACGTATATAAGGGGACGGGAAATCCGGATCAGCACGTCGCTCAATTTAGAGCCATGTGCGGCAACACTGGAGGTGATGATAAATTGCTGCTCCGCCAGTTTGTTGGCAGCCTGTCAGAAACGGCATTTGAGTGGTACTCTGAACTCCCAAATGACTCTATCAAGATATTTACGGAGATGGAGCTGCTGTTTACAAAGAGATTCACGAGTGCTAGTGGACGCACCCCGATAACAGCACTGATTAATCCCAGGATAAGGCCAGGCGAAACGTGGGTCCAATACGCAACACGATGGCGGAACCTATGGTCGAAATGCGAACAACGCATAGAAGAGGCTCCTGCAGTAGGCATGTTCGTGGGCACTCTTGACCCTCAAGCGGCCATCTCCCAGTTCATGATGTTTTTCAAGCCGACCACCTTCCAGGCCTTGATTGACAAGCTGGTCCAAATGGACCAAATGGGCCATAAGCCTTCTTCTTCAAAGACAGAGCCTCGGAATGAAAAGGGAAAAGGGAAGGCAACCTTCGTTGCTAAGACTCAGCAACAGTCGAACAACTCAAAGCCGGTCGTTCGCCAAAACAACGTGCGTCCACGCCCATCCCTCGAAGAGAGGCTAGGACGTCCTTACTCGTTTCCTCAGAATAAAATGAGAAGACTGTTCGAGCTGGCAGTACGCAACAGACTCATCAATCTGCCGAGTCCAAAGCGTCTGTCGCAGCCAGGCGATCTTAATAATCCCAATTATTGCCCTTACCACCAAACGTTAAGTCACCCGATTGAGGATTGTTTTGTCTTTAAGGGATGGATCGAGGATCAGTATGTACAAGGAAAGTTCGCGCTGTCGGAAAACTGGAAGGTAAACCCACCACAGCCGCACTCTCCAAAGAAGACGGACACGCCGGGGGCAGCTTGTTCTTTAGTCAGGGATGAAAACGATGGAGAAAACTCATCAGATGAATCCGAAGACTACGTAGCGACTTGTCATGTGATTTCTCACTCACTGGCAGATGATGAAGAGGCTTCTTGCGCCGAGAAACCAATGGCGAACCCTGAGCCGGAGACTCTACAGCCATCAGACGAGTTAATCGATGTCTTCCTAAACGAAATTCGTCTGAAAGAAAAAGCCAATCAAGAGCGTGAAATGGCCATACTGGAAAGAGCCAAGGCATTCCCGTCAAATCAAAAGTCATCCACTGCGGATAAAAACAAATTCAAGACGAGGAAAAGGTTCGCCAAAGCTCTATCAGTAGGAATGAAGCTACCGCCCTCTGAAGAAAATACTCTCACTTAGATAGAGATGCACCCTAACTTCTGTTTATATCATCAGAAGATCATACATCCTACCGAAGACTGCGAATCCTTTAACTGTTGGTGGCAAGGGTATGTCGCTCAAAAGCAACACTTCGACAGGACAAAATGTGAAGCTTGTAGACGTCAAAAAAATGCGATAGATGAGCGCAAAAGAGCCGTCGACGATTGTCATATAGCCGACTCTAAGGGATCGCAAATTATCACCTTTGGAAGCGACTCTGACGAAGAAGCTACTCCCAACTCTTCCCTCGGGGAATCTATTTCAAAAATAAAGGAATTGAGAAGCTGCGAGAACGTTCAGCCGTGCAATCGCATGCTATTCGGAAAAAATCTCGGCCCCGTAAACAAAGGAGCGAACAAAAAGGATAAAGGAAAAGGAAAAACGGCCTTCGTCGCCAGCGCTCAACAACAATCAAGTGACCCTAGACCGGTTGCTCGCCAAAGCAACAAGCGGCAACCCCTCCAGGAAAAGTTGAAACATCCTTACCCGTTTCCGCAAGATAAAACAAGGGGACTGTTCGAGCTGGCAGTGTGCGACAGACTCATCAATCTGCCGAGTCCAAAACGTCCGTTGTGGCCAGGCGATGTTAATAATCCTAATTATTGCCCTTACCATCAAACGGTAGGTCATTTGATCGAGGATTGCTACGTCTTCAAGAACTGGGTTGAAGACCAATACCAGCAAGGCAAGTTCGCGTTGTCCGAAAATTGGAAAGTGAACCCACCACAATCGCATGCTCCGAGAAAGATAGACACGCCGGGGGCATCATGCTCATTCATAGAGAAAGCCTAACGGACCACTACGTCCTAAAACTGGATAATAGACCGAAACGTCGTTAAACTAATAGCGGACCACCACGTCCTAAAACTGGATAATAGACCGAAACGTCGTTAAACTAGCAGCGGACCACTACGTCCTAAAACTGGATATGGACCGAAACTTCCTTAAACTAACGACGGACCGCAAAGTCCTAAAACTTGCAAATGACCGAAATGTCGTTAAACTACTCCCAACCCGTAGTATCTTCAGGCTGACGTGGCGTTTAAAAAAAAAGCGGTACGTCCACAAGCAAAATGGGCACGGATGAAAACCCGAAAGGGCTCCGTGAGTAAAAACAGCGGGGCTACTGGCGAGTGTTCGTGAAAACCCGAAAGGGCGCGACCTCGTTTAAAAAAAGGAATAAAAAAAAGAATAAAAAAAAACGGTATGTCCACAAGCAAAATGGGCACGGATGAAAACCCGAAAGGGCTCCGTAAGTAAAAACAGCAGGGCTACCGGCGAGTGTTTGTGAAAACCCGAAAGGGCGCAACCTCGTTAAAAGACACTTATAGGGTCCTCTCGTCCTTGTAAGGAGAAACCACCCGCGTGAGATCCTTACGACTCACAAGGGAGCAACACACTTAGGGATCCCCACGATTCCTAAGGAGAAAATACACTTGCGAGATCCCCACGACTCGTAAGGAGAACTCTCTTATGGGACCCTCACGGCTCATAAGATTTGAAAGTCTTAAGTTACAGAGACCTAAACCTGTGCTTAAGCAACCCCCACAACTTCCGATATTGCCCTACAAGTGGTTCAATACTGACCCTTGTATACAATCCACGGGCGCGAATAAACATTTCCCTAATCAAGTCCCATCCGAGACTGGGGATATGTTCGCATGACGAATAACCCTTATAAGTCCTCTCGACTTACAAGGAGAAAATCCTCTTGTAGGATCCTTACGACTTACAGAGGAACAAACACTTAGGAATCCTCATAATTCTTAAGAAGAAAACACACCTACAAGATCCTCACGACTTGTAGAGAGAAATAACTCTGTGAAACCCTTACGGCTCATGAAGTCAAAAGCCTTAGTCGACAGGACCTTAAGCCTGCTTACTAAGCCACCCTTGTTCGACATCGACAGAGGCAGATGATGATTCGCTCCTGGCAATATCCCAGTGGTAGCGGTGCTGATGCCGAAATCGGTGTCCAATTTCAGGTTTACGACGAAAAGCCAGTAGGCTGCACATGCATATGAAATAGCCGAAATGATGGGGCAACTTGCAATAAAAAGCAGCAAGTAAAAATGTATGCATGCAAAATAGCCGAAATAATTAGGCAACTCGCAATAAAAAGAAGCGAGTAAAAATAAAATAAATAGCCGAAATGATTGGGCAACTCGCAATAAAAAGCAGCGAGTAAAAATAAAAATAAATAGCCGAAATGATTGGGCAACTCACAATAAAAGCAGCGAGTAAAAATAAAATCTATAGCCGAAATGATTGGGCAACTCGCAATAAAAAGCAGCGAGTAAAAATAAAATGAATAGCCGAAATGATTGGGCACCGCGAAAAATAGCCGAAATGATTGGGCAATCGCGACCTTCGCGATATAAAAGCTGAAATGATAGAGCATCGCGGGAAGAAATAAAATAAAAAATATATATATGTAACGAAATTCATGCCTTACAGACGATAGCACGGCAATCCCTGTATACAATCCAGGGGCACAAACAAAGAGGGAACCATACCTTCCCGACAGGCTCCGCCAAAAAGCGAAGCCAAATCTCGACGGTTCAACAACAACCTAGAGACAACCATGACATTCGCCTCGATACAGTAGACGCAATGTCAACAGTAACGTTCTTCCTCCAACAAGCTTCGAACATGACAAAGCAAACGAAGCAAAGGCTAAATTCCTAACTTCAAGGTCTTGACGGCAACCCATATAAAGCCAGAAAGACAACTGGAGATCGTCTCACACCAGTGTGGAATGGTCACCACCTCGACGTTCGTCTCGACATAGCAGACGCAACAATCAAACAAATAGAGTCACAGCAAAATTCCAGCTCCACCTCGACGTTCGTTTCGATACAGCAGACGAGTTGTCACCTTAGCGTTCTTCCTCCAGCAAGGATCAGACGCGACAATCAAACAAACGGAGCCACGGCAAAATCCCAGCTCCACCCTGACGTTCGTTTCGATACAGCAGACGAGTTGTCACCCCAGCGTTCTTCCTCCAGCGGGATTCGGACACGACAATCAAACAAACGGAGCCACGGCAAAATCCCACCTCCACCCCGACGTTCGTTTTGATACAGCAGAAGAGTTGTCACCCCAGCGTTCTTCCTCCAGTGAGATTCGGACGCGACAATCAAACAAACGGGGCCATGGCAAAATTCCAGCTCCAGCTTGACGTTCGTTTCGATACAGCAGGCGAGTTATCACCCCAGCGTTCTTCCCCCGGCGGGAATCGGACGCGACAATCAAACAAACGGAGCCATGGAAAAATCCCTAGTTCCAAACCTCGACGGTTCATCAGCAAACTAAAAACATCCGCAACATTCGTCTCGATACAGCAGACGCGATGCCAGTAAAACGAAGCGAAGGCCAAATTCCTAGCTTTAGGGTCTTGACGGCAACTCACATAAAACCTGAAAGACTATCGGAGATCATCCCACACCAGCACGGAGTGGTTATGACTCATCGGGGCTCGCCAAAATGAGCCTAACCTCAAGTAAAAACCGGCATGGCAAATCCCTAACGCTTGCTCTTCCGACGGTCAAACTGCTTAGGAAGATTGCTTGAAGACGTCTTGTCCAGCCCCTGAAGGGATCAGAGACACTGCAGTCGCAGGGCTACTTGAACAGCACGATTGCCTATCGAGGACTATATCAGCTTATGCGATGGTACGATGGCCAAAACCCTAAGTACCACCAACCTTAACAGGCTTCTGTCGTAAAGAGCAGAGGTTAAATGCGACGTTTAGATGTTCTTGCGAGAAACGCTCGATTCGTCTCGACTTGTGAAGAAATTGTTGAGGCGGCTCGACTCGTGAGATAAAGCCTTAGGCAATGAGCATAAAAGAAGTCTGTTTCCTAAGCACTGGGACCCTGCAAGTTGGCATAAAACGGTCTCTTGCATACCATCCACGGGTCTCACTCTCCAACATCGAGTTTCGACAAGGAGGGAAACAAACACTTACGGGTCCTCTCGACTCGTAAGAGGGAAAATTCTCTTATAGGATCCTTACGACTTATAAGAGAAAACACACTTAGGAATCCTCACGATTCCTAAGGAGAAAACCCACCTACGAGATCCTCTCGATCCGTAGGGAGAAAAGACTCTATAAGACCCTCACGGCTCATAAAATTGAAAAGTCTTAGGCGGCAGATCTGAACCTGCGGCCTAAGCCTTCGCTATCTCTTGGAGAAATTAAGTTTATCAAGACAGCATGCTGATAATAAGAGAGTGACAGAAAGAACATCTGATTTACATTTGATCAAGTGTTTAAGATATACTCATTCATGCATGTGCAAACGGTCAGAACGAGGAATAAGACAAGCTGAAATGGAAATTTTCTATTCACATCATAAAAAGGGGTTCTTACAATCATGGAGAAACAAATAATAACATTATTAAAATGTTTACAAAGGTATAACCTCGGATCCGGGGCATGGATTGAGGAATTCAAACGTAAGGCCATCCAGAGTTCTTCTAGCCTTTCTGATTATTCTTGTGCGCAGCCTCTCGCGCTCCTGTGTGTCAAGATCCTCGGTAAGCCCATTCGGCCTTCGGTAAGCAGCAACTATCGTCGTCTGCTGAAAAATTTGATGTAGGATGTCAATGAGGCTGTCCCGCCGTTTCTTTGAGATCTGTTAGTTGTATGTATGCCCTAGAGGCCAGTATTGTACAGATGATGTATATTATATTGGATGCTTGGACATATATAGAGATGACTTTCTTGCTCGATATGATAGTATGCTATCTGGTTGCTCTTTATCTTAACATGTATACTAGTCTCTTTATACTGTTTTATAGTTACATGTTGGTAAAGCGCTTAGGATGTGTACTTGACTACCTGGACTATGATGAGGATCATACTAGTGGGGACATGGTAGTCCATAAGTACATCCTTCAAGGTCCCTAGTCGTGGGTGTATCGAGATGGGGCATCGATATACCAGTGTAGACTAGCGTATACGCTTCTCGACCGATGAGATGGGCGATGGATGATCCCATATCCATTGGTGTTTGACATCAGAGATGGTATACGGGTGCTCAGTGGAGACTGGGTACACTGGACGGACTCGCCGAGAACTCCCAGATGGTATTATACCTCACGTCAGATGGCAGTTCTCAGGTGACACTTGTGCAGGTTAGTCTGTAGACCCAAGATCGTCATAGAGTCTTGTGTGATTCCCACTGTGCTTTGATCTCCACCTTACCACATCCATGAGGGCGTGCAAAACGGTGGTTTTTGGGTACAGTCCCGAGTCACATGGAGGCAATGAGCGATAGGAGGGGTTTCGTCTCTCCCGGTATTGGGGGTTGATGTTGCGCTGTGCTCGATTGGCCGTAACAGGGAAGTCCCTGGCCAGGGCTGATTCAGAGATTTGCTGGTAAGTGTTACCAGTAGTTTCTCGACCCGTTATGAGCCTCATATCGGCACGACTTATCGGTTATTGGGGTCTGACGTTTTCCACCCCTAGACTTGATATGCGACATATCAGATGAGGAAACCGGACTGTACGGGAAGTGTTGCCGATTGGCTCGACGGGAGTTGTAGCAGGTTCGCTTGTTCTCTTCTGATCGCTCAATACCCGGGTGGCCGTTACGTTTAGCTGACCGCTTGCGGCTTGGGGGTGCTTGATATGATCATCACCCACTGCCGGCGTATTGACGAGTCTTAGAGTCCCACAATGGAGTTTCCTAGTCCAGGCGAAACGTTGTGGTGCGCGTATGCGATATGCGCATGGACCCGATTAAAAAAATACGCGTATAGGATACCGTATATTGATCGGGCGGCTTGCTTTTGGTTAGGGTCGTATGTGATATGGCCGGATTGATAAATCAAGTGTTGATTTATCATTTAACCATTAGATTCTCACTAGAAATCCTTTCTTATTTTCTATGGATGTATGGATGCATGTATGCATTCCTTATTGTTTCATGCACATATGGATGTGCATGCACACATGCATACATACATCATTCTATCATGGTTGATTATACAAGGAAATGGTGGCAATATATGACTCACACCATGGGTATTTTATTTGGAATATTATTATATTTAAGCTAAAAACAAAAGAAAAAAGATAAGGGTTAGTTTTGGATTGTTTCTACACTCTTCTTGACCTAACCTTTCTCACCCACCATTTAACCATGGTTTACTATTTCTTTTAGTTTTTAACTCAAGTACAATAATGCTTCAACCATGGTTTGAGATGAGAGATAAAAAATATATATTGATATATTTTCTATTTTCTTTCTTAGAGTTGAACTTATCATCTTCTCATATTGCCATCATCTTCTTCTTCCTCTCTCATTTTGCTCTCTAGTTCTTTGTAGTGAGCAATATACTCATCAAGATTGGATTTTGAAGTGAGAAAGAGAACCACAACACCATTCTGCACAAATCTAGCCCACTTGTTTAGAGTGTTAGCTTGATTTCGTTCACTTGATCGGATAAAGTTGCAAGCTTGGACAAAGAGGACTCCGGGTGGATCATCGGTGACCTCGAGGAGTTCAAGCGGAGCTTTTTTAAACCCCAAGTAGCCGAGGAGTCTAGCGTAGGGAGCTACAAAGGTTGTACTCTCTAAACCCTAGCATTTCTTTTATATGATGATGTGAAAATTTGAAACCCTAATTGATTCTAGGAACGATTCTTTGCTCGTTAACTTAGCACCCTAAAGACTCCACTTTGGTTCATGTGATGCTTCCAAACCCTTCATGTGTTGCTAGGCTAACCTTTCATTGGTATCAGAGCCAACCTAGAACATTAGGCGACACATTAACGAAGTTAAAACTCCGATCGAACCGGAAAATGCGGATTTTGAGTGCTCTCTGGACATTTTTTAAAAATTGACTTTTTTCAGAATTAAAAATACTTAAAAAATACAGCAGGAAAATATAAGAAACACTGTGAAATACGAACCCATGATCTGAACAAATCGCCACGGAACCGCGGCAAATCATGGCTTACGCCGCGGCTCCGCGGCCATATAGTGGCTTCATGGCTTCGTTTTTGCACAGTAACTCCTTAAACTGCTTGTACATTGTTTTGAGTATGTTTAATCTGAATATACTGTTGAAAATTCTGGAGATGGTTTTGGACTCGACGATTCGATCGGAATTTTCATTTCGTTTCTTTTCCGGATAAATTAGAATGTATTGAAGTATTTGAACGAGTATCATTTGCTCACTTTTCACGGGGTTTAAAATCTTTCAGAAATACGTGCAAGTTTGTTTGTGGTGGACCCTCTAGAAGACAACAAACCTTAACTCGATTATGTGACCGTCTTGAACTGCCTTTTGAACCTTAGGGTTTGGGGCAGTACGGCGTTCCACATGTGAGGCGTTGGCTTGACCCTTCTACGGCTGGACCGCTACCACTGTGTCACACTCCGGGTTTTTGAACTCCGCTCAAGTGTTGAGGTTTAGGGAATTTTGGGTATTTGATCATTCGTTCAAAAACATTAATACCGTCTAATTATCTGGAATGAGATGCAATGTGTGGAATTCATATTATAAGACATGAAATACGAGGTATGTGATACTTCGCATTTACGATGTCTAAAGAGAATGTGGATTCCAGATATTGCAGTTTTACACTTTCTTTTCTGTGACCGTAAGTGTAGTATGTATTTACCGTCTGTCGTTGCTATATGTCGACGACAATCGGTGTATGCATACTTACTTACGTTGATGATATGAGATATTATGTGTTGCTGAGATATGATGTGCAGGATTGTCGCAATTGAATAGCCGGGGGGTTTTATGTGACATGAGAGTTTTATATTTTCATTCATGTAAATTCAAATGTATTGTAATATTCTTTTATTTGGGGCACTTCCGGGTTGAGGTTGTGTCACCAGTGTTGTATATTATTTACTTTTCCGCATTAGGATGGACCCAAGGAGGGGAGCACAGGTGACCGGGTTCTGGGGTTCAGTGGGAGGCCATCTCGAGGAGTCGAGACCGGATCTCCTAAACTCCAGAATTGGTAGGGTCGCTTGCCGCTCTCGTAGGGGTCCAGGGTATGGGCTTGGCTATTCATCGCGACTGTGGAATCCGTATTTTCTATTTTGGCTAAATACTAAATACGGACGTCCTAGTATATCCCACATTATATCTTTGTTTCTGCTGCGATATCTGTGATGTGATCATTTGATATGTTCTGATGGATACAGTATATAGTATATATGATATATTATATAGGCGTTACTTATGTTTTACACCCGCACTAGCCCTGCCCTGCTCTGTCGTTAGTTACCTAACCTAACGGTGCACGAGAGGACATCGAGGCGAATGCGGATGGCATAAGTGTACGTCGTATTCATCTGTGATGTTTAGGTGACTTAAATGATGGGACTTCATTAATGTGATTAATGAAAGAAAAGAAACCTAATAGATGTTGTAGAATCAAATTTTAAATAAAAAGGGTAGCTACAGTTTTGCTTTGCATAGCAGTATATATGATATACCCAGCACCTTATTCGATGAGGAAAGGGCCGAGATCCCTTCACCGGGAGTGACCCCTTTAGTAATAACTGGCAGATGCTACACACTCGGTTTGTCTTTTGATTGCTTTTATAGTTTCTGCTTTGCACAGTGATATATATGATATATCCCGCACCTCATTCGACAAGGAAAGGGCCGACGATCCCTTCACCAGGAGTGACCCCTTTAGCAAAACTACAAAAGCCTAAAAAACACTCCATTTCAAAATTCACTTGATTCTACAACGATATCAAGTTCATTACGCAATAGGTTTTCAGAAAAACCTGCGTAGCCCTCCGTCATTTCAGATAAGTACTACTTAGTATTCATGCTGCAGTAGTTTGGCCTCCGTCAAGGCGTAGTGTATGGTAGCTAACTAGTGCTTATCTGCTAGCATATGATGCGATTGGATTAGGGTATTCGTACGGCGTAGTTTGGCCTCCGTCAAGGGTCGTACGGGTGGATTTAATTCAATCAAGAAATGACGGGTTGAACTTGACTAGCGCCCTGTGGGTAGTTTGGCCTCCGTCAAGGTCATGGGACGCTAGGGGCAAAAGCATTATCGGGAATTTCAAGTGTTGAAATTTGCAATGAGATTGCATACCTTCTATGAGATAGTTGGATCCCGATAACCACTGCGAGTAATTGTTACTCCTGGGAGAGTTTTACACAGGACAATTAGCCGATCAATTAGGTGTCTAGAAAGGTGTCAACGGGGTTACGCCTCTGGGAAAACGAGATTTACTTTAATTAGGTCCGTGCGAAAGCACGAGGAACCTCCCTTAAAGTACCGACACTGGCATGGCTAAAAGATCGGCGAAGTTGTAGGGTGTAATTAATCCCGGCTAGTCTTTCTTTTTAGGGTTTGAAGGAAGATTTGATAAAAACAGTGGGAGCCATCCTGATTAGATAAGATAATAACCAATCTGATCTTGCAAGAGCATACGCTAAAGTGTTTTCTTCTCTCTCTCTCCAGGTAGCGACCATGTCATGCCTTAATAAAGATAATAATATGGATGTATTGACCGAACCCGCATGTTATACTGTGCAGGGGAACATTGAACCCGTTCTATCTTATAAGTGTTAAAAGAATGAACAGGAAACAGGAGAATATCTGGATTCTCACGCCGCCCAAACGGAGAACATGCATGTTGATGCACCTTCTTCGGGTGTGTTTGTCATTGAGAACTGTTTTTCAGTTCACCCTACGTCCTGGGTATTGGATACCGGATCAGGATCCCACATATGTAAACAGTTGCATGGGCTACGAAAAGGTAGAGAACTGGGAATAGGTGATCATTCCGTTCAAGTAGGGAATGGTGCAAGTATTGCAGCCAAAGCAGTTGGCGAATATCACCTAGTATTACCAAGTGGTGATACTCTGATTCTAAATGAGTGCTATTATATACCGAACATGATGTGCAACATTATATCAGTTTCTTTATTAAGTAAAGAAGGATATAATTTTGTAGTAAAGGATAATGTTATGAACATATTCCTAGATCAAAAGTTGATTGCATCAGGCTCGTTACATAATGGCATATTCATTCTAAATCAAAATACAGTCCTCAATATACAAAACACACACAAGAGGAAAAGTTCAGAAATGAACGAATCCTTCTTGTGGCATTATAGACTTGGTCATATCCATGCAACACGACTGGCTAAGTTACATAAAGATGGATATTTGAATTCGTTCAAATTATCATCTTATGATACTTGCCATTCATGTCTCAAAGGCAAGATGACCAAAACTCCGTTTACGGAACACGGAGAAAGAGTTACAGAACTCTTGGGACTGGTGCATAGCGATGTATGTGGTCCCATATCTATACATGCCAGGGATGGTTCTTCCTACTTCATTACATTCACTGACGATCTCTCAAGATTCGGATATGTGTTCCTAATGAAACACAAGTCTGAAGCTTTTGAGAAATTCAGAGAATAAAAAAACGAAGTAGAGAACCAAACGGGCAAAAGTATTAAGATCCTTCGATCTGATCGAGGAGGAGAATACTTAAGCAATGAATTCAGAGATTATCTAAAAGAGAATGGGATTCTCTCTCAGCTTACACCTCCTTATACACCACAGCACAACGGTATATCGGAGCGGAGAAACCGCACCCTATTAGATATGGTGCGCTCTATGATGAGTGCAGCTGAGTTACCTATTTCCTTCTAGGGATATGCACTGGAGACAGCTGCATACCTATTGAATAGAGTTCCAACCAAATCAGTGCCTACCACTCCATATGAGATATGGAATGGTAAGAGACCATGTCTTAATTTTATTCAGATATGGGGTTGTCCGGCCTATGTTAAAACACAAAATCCGGACAAACTCGAGGCAAGGTCTGTTCTATGTAAGTTTGTTGGATATCCCAAACATTCGCGAGGGTATATCTTCTACCAATCCGAGGAACAAAAAGTGTTTGTTACTCGACATGCCACTTTCTTAGAAAAGGGTTTTCTTATGAAACAGACAAGTGGTATTGAGGTAGAACTGGAAGAGGTTCCAGCGACACAAACTATAACAGAAGACTTGGTAGAACCAGAGGATTCGGTAGTACCCGACGAACCCCAGCCTCTCTGCCGATCTAGTAGGGTTTCTCGTCCACCTGAGAGATACTACGGTTTTCTCATTGACGGTGGGAGCGAGGATTGCATCATGGAGGATGATGACCCAACTAGCTTCGAGTAGGCCATCACGAGTAGGGACTCAGTGAAATGGCTGGATGCAATGCGGTCCGAGATGGAATCCATGTACACCAACAAAGTATGGACTTTGGAAGATGCTCCTGAAGGGGTAAAACCCATTGGGAGCAAGTGGATCTTCAAGAAAAAACTTGGTGTAGATGGGAATATGGAGACTTTCAAAGCTAGACTTGTAGCAAAGGGTTTTCGTCAAAGACCAGGTGTGGACTATGACGAGACCTTTTCTCCAGTAGTTATGCTTAAATCCATCTGGATCATGCTTGCCATCGCTGCATATCATGATTACAAAATCTGGTAAATGGATGTTAAGACCGCCTTTCTAAACGGTGATTTAGAAGAGTGCGTGTACATGACTCAGCCAGAGGGCTTCGTAGATAGTGGGAGCAGCGGGAAGGTGTGCAAGCTGCTTAAATCCATTTATGGATTAAAGCAAGCGTCGCGGAGTTGGAACATCTACTTTGACGTCGTTATCAAAGAGTTTGATTTCGTCAAAAACATAGATGAACCTTGTATCTACAAGAAGGTGGCAGAGAGTAAGGTTGTCTTCCTCGTATTGTACGTGGACGACATACTCTTGATAGGAAATGACATTCCTATGCTGCAATCGGTCAAGCTTTTCTTATTACAAAGATTCTCAATGAAAGATCTTGGTGATGCCTCCTGCATATTGGGAATCAGGATCTATAGAGATAGATCCAAACGGATATTGGGATTGTCCCAATCCAGGTACATTGACACTATACTAAAGAGGTTTAGTATGGAAGAATCCAAGCGTGGGAACTTACCCACAATCTCTGGAGTCACTCTCTCCAAAGGGATGTCTCCCAAGACTGATTTGGAGAGAGCTCGCATGCAAGGGATACCCTATGCTTCGGCTGTAGGCTCTATCATGTACGCGATGCTATGTACCAGACCCGATGTAGCATACTCACTAAGTGTAGTGAGCAGGTATCAAGCTAATCCTGGAGAGAGTCACTGGACAGCTGTGAAGAGCATTCTCAAGTACTTGCGAAGGACTAAAGAGATGCTCTTGGTGTATGGTAACGGAGAACTCCAAGTGGAGTCCTTTACCGATTCAAGCTTCCAGAGTGATAAGGACGACTCTAAGTCGCAGTCGGGATTTGTCTTTACCCTTTACGGAGGGGCGGTTAGCTGGAAGAGTTCCAAGCAGGAAACCGTGGCAGACTCGACGATGGAGGCTGAATACATCGCTACCAACGATGCTGCCAAAGAGGCTGTCTGGATCAAGAAGTTCATTACTGAACTTGGAGTGGTTCCATCCATTGAGCATCCAATACCTTTGTATTGTGATAACAATGGAGCGGTGGCTTTGGCCATGGAACCCAGGTCCCATCAGCGATCCAGGCATATTCTGAGGCGGTATCACCTGATCCGGGAGATAGTTGATCGCCGGGAGATCGAGGTCAGGAGGGTTGACACGAAGAATAACACAGCGGATCCACTCACGAAGGCCATTCCCCAGATACAGTTTGAGAGACTCTTCGGGATGCTCGATATGCGATACTACAGCAGCTGGCCCTAGTGCAAGTGGGAGATTGTTAGTTGTATGTATGCCCTAGAGGCCAGTATTGTACAGATGATGTATATTATATTGGATGCTTGGACATATATAGAGATGACTTTCTTGCTCGATATGATAGTATGCTATCTGGTTGCTCTTTATCTTAACATGTATACTAGTCTCTTTATACTGTCTTATAGTTATATGTTGGTAAAGCCCTTAGGATGTGTACTTGACTACCTGGACTATGATGAGGATCATACTAGTGGAGACATGGTAGTCCATAAGTACATCCTTCAAGGTCCCTAGTCGTGGGTGTATCGAGACGGGGCATCGATATACCGGTGTAGACTAGCGTATACGCTTCTCGACCCATGAGATGGGCGATGGATGATCCCATATCCATTGGTGTTTGACATCAGAGATGGTATACGGGTGCTCAGTAGAGACTGGGTATACTGGACGGACTCGCCGAGAACTCCCAGATGGTATTACACCTCACGTCAGATGGCAGTTCTCAGGTGATACTTGTGCAGGTTAGTCTGTAGACCCGAGATCGTCATAGAGTCTTGTGTGATTCCCACTGTGCTTTGATCTCCACCTTACCACGTCTATGAGGGCGTGCAAAACGGTGGTTTTTGGGTACAGTCCCGAGTCACATAGAGGCAATGAGCGATCGGAGGGGTTTCGTCTCTCCCGGTATTGGGGGTTGATGTTGCGCTGTGCTCGATTGGCCGTAACAGGGAAGTCCCTGGCCAGGGCTGATTCAGAGATTTGCAGGTAAGTGTTAACAGTACTTTCTCGACCCGTTATGGGCCTCATATCGGCACGACTTATTGGTTATTGGGTCTGACGTTTACCACCCCTAGACTTGATATGCGACATATCAGACGAGGATACCGGACTGTACGGGAAGTGTTGCCGATTGGCTCGACGGGAGTTGTAGCAGGTTCGCTTGTTCTCTTTTGATCGCTCAATACCCGGGTGGCCGTTACGTTTAGCTGACCGCTTGCGGCTTGGGGGTGCTTGATATGATCATCACCCACTGCCGGCGTATTGACGAGTCTTAGAGTCCCACAATGGAGTTTCCTAGTCCAGGCGAAACGTTGTGGTGCGTGTATGCGATATGCGCATGGACCCGATAAAAAAATACGCGTATAGGATACCGTATATTGATCGGGCGGCTTGCTTTTGGTTAGGGTCGTATGTGATATGGCCGGATTGATAAATCAAGTGTTGATTTATCATTTAACCATTAGATTCTCACTAGAAATCCTTTCTTGTTTTCTATGGATGTATGGATGCATGTATGCATTCCTTATTGTTTCATGCACATATGGATGTGCATGCACACATGCATACATACATCATTCTATCATGGTTGATTATACAAGGAAATGGTGGCAATATAAGACTCACACCATGGATATTTTATTTGGAATATTATTGTATTTAAGCTAAAAACAAAAGGAAAAAGATAAGGGTTAGTTTTGGATTGTTTCTACACTCTTCTTGACCTAACCTTTCTCACCCACCATTTAACCATGGTTTACTCTTCCTTTTAGTTTTTAACTCAAGTACAATAATCCTTCAACCATGGTTTGAGATGAGAGATAAAAAATATATATTGATATATTTTCTATTTTCTTTCTTAGAGTTGAACTTATCATCTTCTCATATTGCTATCATCTTCTTCTTCCTCTCTCATTTTGCTCTCTAGTTCTTTGTAGTGAGCAATATACTCATCAAGATTGGATTTTGAAGTGAGAAAGAGAACCACAACACCATTCTGCACAAATCTAGCCCACTTGTTTAGAGTGTTAGCTTGATTTCGTTCACTTGATCGGATAAAGTTGCAAGCTTGGACAAAGCGGACTCCGGGTGGATCATCGGTGACCTCGAGGAATTCAAGCGGAGTTTTTTCAAACCCTAAGTAGCCGAGGAGTCTAGAGTAGGGAGCTACAAAGGTTGTACTCTCTAAACCCTAGCATTTCTTTCATATGATGATGTGAAAATTTGAAACCCTAATTGATTCTAGGAACGATTCTTTGCTCGTTAACTTAGCACCCTAAAGACTCCACTTTTGGTTCATGTGATGCTTCCAAACCCTTCATGTGGTGCTAGGCTAACCTTTCAAGATCAGCCCCGTCGGGTATACTGAATGCACCTTGTCTTCGGCATCATCCAGCGCATTGAGCAGTAGGGCCTCATGAGACCCTGGAAGTGCTCTCCATATGGCTCCCAGCACGACCTTCAAGAGAGCTGAACGACGAGGAAGCAGCCAACCACCGCTTGCGTTGAGGCGACCCATGACTTCCGCACACTGGGCATCTGTAAACTCCTGGTTTTGTTGATGGCCTTGTGTACGGATGTCCTCATAAGTGATGAACTCATGCAGGCTATATAGACGCACCGCCATGATACCTGAAGAAAGCAGTACAGGGAGATTAGCAGATAAGAAGATACAGAGGGTAAAAAGTTAAACTCCCTAAGAGCAATGCTTTGCAGACAGGAGTGACACCGATCAAGATCAGTTATGAAGAGAATTTGAAGAAAATCCCTTGAGAACATTGAGAGCTTTGCTCTACAAAGAAAATATAATAATGATAATAATATCAAATGCCATCTTTAATTTCCAAGATCCATGAAGAACTCTTAAGAGTTCTTCTATGTGATTTGGAAGGAGCAAAGCCCCATTAATTAAGAAAATCCAAGGAAATTTTTTTTTAGAGAGCAAATCTCTACTAATGGAACCCTAATAGGACTCTCCTTAGTCTTCTATAGACCCCCTTAGAGCAAAGCTCTGCTAAGTGAAACCCTAAATGGGTCTTCTTTAGATCAGGGATCTATGGAGAGCAAGGCTCTGTCAATGAAAATTAATTTAATTTAATTTAATTCTAATTTAAATTTGCACCTAAAAAGTTTTAAAGAGTTTAACTCTTGGAGTTCTTGAAAATAAAGAGCAGGGCTCTGAGTTCTGAAAGTAAAATTTTGAAGATGAAAATCATCTAAAGGACCAAAGGTCCTATTTATAGGCATCAAATGCCCTTTCAACTTCCAAAAGTTGCCACAACAGTTGGAATTCTGTCACCGTTGCGCTCACGTTTTGGAACCACGTAAGCACAACGGTGGGGGGCATTTGTTTACCCCAATCAGAGCAAAGCTCTGTTCAAATTTTAAGGTGGGAAAAGAAGCAATGCTTCTGTTTTTCTCCAATTAGAGCAAAACTCTGTCTTGAAAATTAAAGTGAAAATTAAAGTTAAAATAAATGAAGCAACGCTTCAGATCCCCTGCGCTGCACGCAGAGCGCCACGTGTCAAAATCAGACACGTTAGCGCAGGGAGCGCAACGCCCAAGGCAGCGCACCCAATCAGAGCAAGGCTCTGTTTAAAATTCAAACTTTAATTAAAGAAGCAACGCTTCAGCTGGCCTGCACTCTGCGCTGCACGCCACGTGGCAGCGCAGTTGCGCTAGCGGAGTTGCGCTGCGCTGTACGCTGCGCGCTAGCGCTGCGATGCGCGACACGTGTCAGCGCAGTTGCGCTGCGCTGTGCGCTGCGCGACACGTGTCAGCGCAGTTGCGCTGCTCTGTGCGCTGCGTGACACGTATCACGCGCTGGGGCATTTGCGCCAAACAGAATTAAGATTTTAAAGAAATCTTTCTGTTCTTGTTAAAACAAGAAGATTTTCTTCTGTAAAAAAGAAGCCCTTGGATCAAACATCCAACGGTGGGGAAAATTCCCCAAATCACTCAGAGAAAGATCTCTTTAACAAAATTAACTAATTCATGGGCACTATAAAAAGGACCCCAAGCCTCAATTCAAAGGCATCAACATTTTAAAAAAAAGAGAGAAAGAGAACTCTGAAGAACTCCTCAAAAACAAAAAAGGTAAAAACCTTTAGAAAAAGAGAAAGTTCTCTTATGAACAGATCATAGATCTAAAAACAAGATCAATGATCTTTAATAAAAAAATAAAATAAAATAAAATAAAATAGTGCTTTGCACTTTTTATGAACCTTTGGTTCTCTGAGATAAGAAAAACAAGAAAAACTTATTTTTCTTTGATCTAAATTAGATCAAGAAATCAAATAGTGCTTTGCACTTCTGTTCTTGAATCTAAAAGATTCTTAGTGCTTTGCACTTGCAAACTGCGCTGTTGCGCTCTTGGGAGAGTGTCACGTGTCAGCATCTGAACCACTTGCGCGATGCGCTTTAAGATAGAGCTTTGCTCTCTGTGATTGGCGCAACTCACCAGAGTGCGCCACGTGTTAGCAGCGCAAGCGCAGCGCACTAGCATAGCGCACTAGTGCAGCGCACTGCGCTTGCGCGACACGTGTCAACACTACAAGCGCTTGCGCTCTCTGATTGGCGCAAAGTGTCTGAAAATGCAATGCATTTTCTAAAGGGCCAGGCCCAAATCAAAAAGATCAACGGGCCAAAATAAATTGCAAAGCAATAAAAAAGGGCAGAGCCCAAACAAAATGGATGCTCTGTATCATTTATAAAAAGGCAGAGCTTAGTTCAAACAAAAAAAGAAAATAATGCAATGGGCCAAGCCCTAGTACAGGCCCAAAGCAAATAAAATGTTGAACATTTTTAACCGGACTTAGCCCAATTTTGGCCGTAAGTCCTCAAATTAAATTGATTGAGTAAGATTGCTCTCTTAAATCAATTTACGACCGGTTCAAGGGTACATCTCTGAACTCCTCTGACACACATCGTTGTAATCCTTCAACGACGTCAGAGAGACGACGGGTCCCAATGACCACACATGAATATGGACTGCGGGGTCTTTAAACTCGTAGACCGAAACGTCCTTAAACTAATGTTGGACCGAAACGTCCTTAAACTAATATCGGACCACCACGTCCATAAACTGGAATATGGACCACCACGTCCCTAAACTGGAGCATGGACCGCAACGTCCCTAAACTACCTATGAACCACTACGTCCCTAAACTGGAACAATAGAGCCTCCAAATGCTCTTTTGCCGGATCTAAACGATCCCGTTTAAGTTGATCTTAGCCCCCAAACGCGGCTAACGTATCCTTAAACATTCAAACGGACTATAAAACTCCAAATCAACCTTGTTTCAAGGGTATATCTCTGAACTCCTCTGACATCTGCCGTTGTAATCCTTCAACGACGTTAGAGAGGTGACGAGTCCCGATGGCCAGATATTAAATGGATTATCACGTTAAGTTGATCTTAGTCTCAAACAGGACTATCGTATCCTTAACGAACGTTTAAGTTGATCTTAGCCGCAACGCGACTAATGCATCCTTAAACTAAAAACACCAAACCCAAATCTAAGTAAATACGGATTTGGACTAATCCACGTCCTACGGGTGACGGCATTATTCAGTCTCCGTATACAATTCACGGGCAACCACAAACAAAACAAACACACACGACACGAAGTGAAATTCTGAAGAAGGAGAAAGTTGTTACCGTGATGCGGTAGCGTAATTAACTGCAGGGGCTTGCGCCTGCAGGGAAGAGCGTCCCCACAATCAAAAACCCCTCAAGCGAGGGGGAATCTGACAAAGTCTGCTACATCGGCAGCATCCGTCTAAACCTCCGATACACGGTGCCATAAATCAACTTGGCACCTTCGGAGAGGTGGACGGATAAAACCAAATAGCATCTGCCCCGAATCTCAGCGTCAGGACATCGCAGTCTTGTGCGCCGTCTTTCGGAGGGGAACAGATTCTGGCACGCCCGGTGGGACCTCTTCCTCTTTCCACTCCACACTTCGTGTGTCATGTTCACGAACGAATCGCGGTTTACTGTGGTTGCCTGTGGATTCGAGGTACTAAGATTTGGTGTCTTGCTCCGTGCAGAAAACAGAAGATCAATGGCTTCAAACTGCACTGCCTGCAACTGCAACTCTCGCTCGGTCCTTGCTGGAGGAGTGACTTATGGGCCCCAAGCGGTCTCCCTTTTCCAGATGCCAGTGGAGCAGGTAACTCAAGCCACCGCTGGACTATTCTTCGGGACCCTGCTCCCACCAATGAGCTTCAATTCCCCAATGACGTTGTAAGAACCCCCAAAGAAGTCGGTCTTTGATCGACTTACCACTACCGCGACCCCTCTCAACGGGTCGCCCAACTTCAATACCTCGGTTTTCAGCAGATTGGGCCAGAGCGTCTATAAGCCCGCGATACCCGAAGTTGCCATCCTAAAGCGGATAGCCATCCCGGCTCAAGCGGACGAAATCATTGGAAAGACTTCTCCTTCCAAAAAGTCAGTTTTTACAAGGATGGCTATTCCGGCTTCTACTCCAGGCGAGGTCCTCAAAGCTACTTCCTCTGCACAGAGGTCTGTCTTTGACAGATTAGACATTGCTTCTCAACGGGTGTCAGTCTTCGACAGGCCAGCACCAATAACGGTCTCTCCTCAAAGTAGGGGGCATGAAGAGGTCACCCCTACGGCAGAGACAACTCCATCCACACGACACGCTCGACGTCGCCACTGGCAACGAGTGAGGAAGGCTGGGGGCAACTCCCCATCTGGGATAACTCCGCCATCTCCAACGGTGGGGATCGATGTTGCTGTTCCAACCGAGAACAGCTTTGAATTGCTGAACCAGAACGTGGTCCTGCCAGAAAAATGCCGAGTCCGTCGTTTGAAGAAAAGATGGACAAGCTAGTACGGGAAGCAAGTCAAAAGGTTCGGAACGTCCACGGCCGTGAAATGACCATTTACGAGAAAGCCAAGACGCAACGTCTCCTTCAACAAGCTACGGAGGATGACAATACCCTCCGCAATCAGCCCGCCATGCATTCCCAAGACAAGGAAAAGGCCTGATGCGGAGGCAAAAACAAGTTAAAGAACGAGAAAAACGTTCAACAACGGCAAAACGGATCCAAAAGGCCACGCGATCGAGAAAAGGTCGGTCGGAATCCGACTCTTATGAAAAAGATGGGTCGAGCATACTCTTTCCCTCAAGACAAGGCAAGGAAAATATTCGACATTGTCATGAAACATCAAATGATGGTGCTCCCGGAGTCTCAGCGCCCCGAACAAATAGACGAAGGCCATCTCTCAGATTATTGCTCCTACCACCGAGTAGTAGGACGTCCTCTTGAAGACTACTTCACCTTCAAAAACTAGGTTGAAGATCAGTATCAGCAAAGCAGGTTTGCTCTATCTAACAGTTGGAGAGTAGCCCCGCCACGAAAGCATGAGCCGAGAACAACCAACATTGCGAGAAAAAGTCTAGATTAGTATCGAGCATGGAAACGAGCTCGTACCTGCCATATGATAACATTCTCAAAGGAAGGAGAGCACGAGAATATGAACGATCTCGCTCAATGCTTCGCAAATGAAGATGAGAACGAGACGATCTCAGAATTTCCACCGGTGCCAAAAGACCTGGAAGATGGGATACACACCACAGCAGACAACTTGAGAAAAATCGACTTGGGGACGACAAACGACCCAAGACCAACGTTCATCAGTGAGCTGCTGTCTAAATAAATGGTGGCTACGCTAAAAGATGTGCTTATGCAGTATAAAGACTGCTTCGCATGGAACTATTCCGAGATGTCGGGGCTAGATCCAGAAATTGCTGTGCATATACTGGCGATATCTCCGGACGTCAAGCCAGTCAAACAAACACCAAGAATAATATGGCTCGAACTTGAAATAAGCATCAACGCCGATGTCAAGAAGCTAATCGACTCCGGCTTCATCCAAGAAGTTCAATACCCCGACTGGATCGCCAACATTGTCCCAGTGATGAAGAAAAATGGGATGGTGCGCATCTGCGTGGACTTTCAGGATCTCAACAAAGCTTGTCCGAAAGATGACTTTCCAGTACCTGTCACCGAGATGATGATAGATAACACGTCCATTCACGAAGTCTTCACCTTCATGGATGGATCATCGGGGTACAATTGAATAAAGATGCATCCCGAAGACCAGAAGCATACCGCTTTCCGGACTCCTCTGGGCATATTCTGCTACAAAGTGATACCGTTCAGTCTGAAGAATGCTGGCGCTACCTATCAGAGGGCCATGATGAAGATTTTCGATGACCTCATACATGAAATCGTTGAATGCTATATCGACGATCTCTTGGTGAAAAGCAAATCGCACGAGGAGCATTGGGAGCATCTGAAGATAGTGTTTCAGCGCCTTCGAAAGTACAACCTGAAGATGAACCCTCTGAAATGCGCATTTGGAGTTTCCTCAGGAAAATTCCTAGGATTCATCGTACGACATCGGGGCATCGAAATAGACCCGTCAAAGATCAAGGCGATTATAGAAATGCCTTCGCCCAGAACTCTCAAGCAACTGCGGTCTCTCCAAGGAAAGCTCGCGTATATCCGGCAGTTCATAGCTAACCTCTCCGACAAATGCCGCCCCTACAGTCATTTAATAAAGAAGGGGACCCCGTTCATCTGGGATCGTAAATGCCAAAGCACACTGGACGAAATCAAGCAATGCCTGCAGAATCTACCGGTGCTGACCACTCCGGTTAAGGAAAAGCCCCTCATCCTGTACACAACAACCCTCAAAGGTTTTTTAGGCGCGCTATGGGCACAAGAGAACAACCAAGGGTAGGAAAGAGCCCTCTACAATTTGAGTCGATTTTTCCTGGGGGCAGAAAACAACTACTCCCCTATCAAAAAACACTGCCTGGCGTTAATCTTCGCGATAACGAAGCATCAGCATTATGTTTTGGCGCATGAGGTCCATCTCATATCAAAAGTGGATTCTCTCAAATATTTGATGTCAAGAGCAATACTAACAGGACGGCTCGCTAAATGGGCCCTACTCTTAATGTAATTCTCGATAACATACCGACCTCTCAAGGCAGTGAAAGGCCAAGCCATCGCCGACTTCCTCGCTGAGCATCCGATACCTGCCGATTCACCCCTAAATTCTGGCTACCCAGACGAGCACACGTTTAACACGATTGACAGGGAGAGAGGAGAGAGTGGTACCCGATGGGAACTCTACTTCGATGGGGAATCTTCCATGAAGAAGCGAAAGCACAGCTCCCCCATAATCAAATCTGGGGTAGGCCTCATCTTCGTGACTCCACAAGGAGGGATAATGCGCTTTGCCTTTTCCTTAACAGAGCCAAGGACAAACAATGAAGCAGAATATGAGGCTTTGATAGCAGGTCTTCAGATCGCTGTCGACATGGGAATCGAAAACCTCCTCATATACAGAGACTCTCAGCTGGTCGTTAGCCAAGTAAATGGCGACTATCAAACGTGCAAACCAGAGTTGGTGAAGTATGGCAAAAGTGTGCAACAGTTACTAACTCAAATTCCCTCTAATGCCCTAGAAAGTATACCGTGTATAGAAAATAGCAAAGCGGACGCACTAGCCAAACTCGCTAAAGAACTGGCTGACGAAAACCTCGATGACGTAAGGATCATTGTACAGAGCCGTCGGGTTCTCACACCAGCAGAAACATCTCCGGAGTCGTCTGAAGAAAAGGAAGCGACCGAGCAAATAGCCCTATAAATGGAGGACCAAGAAAAGGCTAAAGATTGGAGAGAAGTCTTTATAGACTACTTCAAATCCCGTCAAACACCGGAAGATGCATCCAAAAGACATCAGCTCATGAAATGAGCTCTGTCTTTCGCCTTCGTCAATGATACTCTATATAAGAGGTCGTTCGACACTCTATGGCTGAGATGCCTGGGACCGAAAGAAGCAAGGAGAGTCGTCCAAGAAACTCACGACGGAATTTGCGGTTCTCATCAAGCTGGGCCAAAGATGAGGCTGAAGATCAAAAGAATGGGCTACTATTGGCCCATGATGATTCAGGACTGTCTCGAATACACGAAGCAATGCCATTCGTGCCAAATTCATGGAGACTTTATCCACCAGCATCCAAACCCGCTACACCCAACAATAGCTAACTGGCCGATCGAAATGTGGGGAACCGACATAATCGGACCCAACGAACCAGTGTCGTCCAAAGGACATCGGCTCATATTGGCGACAACCGATTACTTATCTAAGAGGGCAGAAGCCATACCTCCAAGAGAAGTGAAGACAGAGAACATTCTCCACTTCTTCAAGACACACGTCATCTATCAGTTCGGCACTCCGCGACGAATTATCTCTGATAACGGGCCGGCCTATAGAAGTCACAAAATCAGCTACTTCGCACAGCAACATAATATAGACTGGAGATACTCTTTTAAGTCGGTGTACAACACCGCACGACTTGCGGGGAAGCGGAAATATGAAAAACGATCTTGTTCTTTGCTTAAACATCGACTAACCGCATGAATCGAAGCTAAACGATAACTAACAACAAACATAGTTGTTAACAACTACTATGTAAAGGGATTATACCTAAAGAACCGTGTCCTTCGTCTTTACGAACTCCACCTCGTCCTCGGCCTTCTCGAAGTAGTAGACGATCCACCCGAGAGCTTTACTCCAAGCTTAGCCTCTAAACTTGAGGCAACTAACCTTCTTTAAGTGCTAATCAAAGAAGCTGGGTGATATAGAGTGAGGGTTATGGTTTAATTAGTCTAACTAATCCTTGTACTTAACACATGAGAGGGGAGGATTAGGGTTTGAAGAGGGAGAGCTTGAGGAGAGAGAAGGTGAAGATAATAATGAAGTGAGAAGAATGAGTTATGATAATATATATCAAGCATTTATTTTATCAAGAAAAGAAAAGAAATGAATTTAACAACCATGCTTGATAATATCTAGTGATGATTCACATCCATGAGTCATTAAGCATTTATGATGCATTAATGACATGGATGAATCATCCATATGACTCACTAATCACATTCATTGTATATGCCACCTAAACCTCCTTAGTCACCATCTTCTAGAAGCTTCTCGCGCAATTACGAGAACGCCCCTCCTTTCCGCAAAAATACGGAAAAACTTTAGACTGTATAAATCCAATAACCGGATACCAGTAACTGGCTTAAACCAAAGCCGACTGGTAAAAACTGTCCGAAAGTCGTACGTACGTAAACACACGTATGCATCCGAACCCTTGTCGTAAAACCATACGACCTCTATATCGTTTCGCCTGGAGTAGGAAAACTCTCTGTGTGGGACTCTAGAGACTCGACTACTACGCTGGCAGTGGGTTTAACCACAGACCGCAAGCGGCACTAGCTGTACGTAACGGTCCCCAGGTAGATGTCGATAAGAAGGCCGATGAGGAAACCCATCCGAACTCCTACTGAGTCTGATGTGACAATCTCCGTACAGTCCGGTCCGTTCGTCTAAGACTATCGCATATCGGGCCTAGGGGGCGGCAAGCGTCAGTCCCCTAATAGCGGTATAAGTCGTGTCGGAGTGAAGCCCATTACACCCTGAGAAACTACTGGAACCTACCAGCAAATCTCGCTTGCCCTGGCCAGGGACTTTGCGTAATGGCTCTCTGACACAGCGCGATATCAACCCCCAATACCGGGAGAGACGAATCCTGTCTAACCGCCACTGCCTCCAAGTGCTCGGGACTGCACCCAACTGCTACCTGTTTGCACGACTCCTTTGAGCCGTGGTAGGGTAGCAATCTAAGAACAGTGGGACACACTCGAGGCGAACTAGCAGTGTTAAGTCTGCGGACTATGCTGTACTCATGTCACCTGGGAACTGTTCACTGACGACTGGTATAAAACCAACCAACAGTTCCCTGTGAGTCCTGTCCGGTGTACCCGTAACCTAACGAGCACCTGCATACTATCTCCAGTACGACGTACTGACGGCTGTGGGACAGACCATCTCCCCAACTGGGATGAGAAGCGTACATACTAGTCTACTCCGGAGTATCGATGCCCTGTCTCGATAATCCAACGACTAGGGACCTGAATAAGAATGTGCTTGTAGACTACCCAGCCCCCACTAGTGTGACTGCCATCACAATGCTGGTAGTCAAGCAAGATCCTAAGAGCTCTATCAATACGTATACTCACATATTAAGATAGAAGAAACCAAGTAGCATCTACCATGTTTAGCAAGACTGTTATATACATGTGAATATCCCAAGCTTCCATTAAGTAATATACAAACTAGTATGATACAGTAATGGCCTTCTAGGGCATAAACACTAACAATCTCCCACTTGCACTAGGGCCATGTACTGGCGTATCGAAGACCGATGATCTCGAGTAGCCTCTCGAACTGAATCTGAGGTAGGGCCTTTGTGAATGGATCAGTAATGTTCTCTTCAGAAGCAACTCTCCGAACCTCGATCTCCTGACGATCAATGATCTCCCTGATCAGGTGATACCGTCTTAAGATGTGTCTGGACTTCTGATGGGACCTTGGTTCCTTTGCTAAAGCTATAGCTCCGTTGTTGTCGCAATACAGAGGTATTGGATCAACTATGGTAGGAACCACCTGAAGTTCTGCTAGGAACTTCTTCATCCAGACTGCTTCTTTTGCGGCATCGCAAGCAGCTATATACTCCGCTTCCATCGTTGAGTCAGCAACGGTGTCCTGCTTGGAGCTCTTCCAGCACACCGCCCCTCCATTGAGGGTAAAGACATAACCCGACATGGACTTGGAATCGTCCTTATCACTCTGAAAGCCGGAATCAGCAAAGGCCTCCAACCTGAGGTCTTTTCCGCCGTAAACCAAGAACATCTCCTTAGTCCTTCTCAGGTACTTGAGAATGTTCTTTACTGCTATCCAGTGCTTCTCTCCTGGGTCTGACTGATACCGGCTTACCACGCTCAGTGCGTAAGCTACATCTGGTCTGGTGCACAACATCGCATACATTATAGAGCCTACCGCAGAAGCGTAGGGTATAATAGACATGCGTTCCCTTTCTAAATCAGTCTTGGGAGACATCTCTTTGGAGAGGGTGATTCCGTGACAAGCCGGTAGATTACCGCGCTTAGAATATTCCATACTGAATCTTTTCAGTACAGTGTCGATATACCTGGACTGCGAAAGTCCCAACATCCTCTTGGATCTATCACGATAGATCCGGATCCCCAGAATGTAAGAGGCATCACCCAGGTCTTTCATAGAGAACCTGTGTGACAAGAATCCTTTGACAGATTGTAGCATAGGAATGTCATTTCCTATCAATAGAATGTCATCCACGTACAAGACGAGGAATACGACACTTCTGGCTACAACTTTACTATATATGCACGGTTCATCTGGATTTTTGATAAAGTCATATTCTTTGACTGTCTCATCAAAACAGATGTTCCAACTCCGCGATGCCTGCTTTAGTCCATAAATGCACTTAAGCAGCTTGCATACTTTCCCGCTGCTCCCACTCTGATTGAAACCCTCTGGCTGATCCATATAGACGCACTCTTCTAAATTTCCATTTAGAAAAGCCGTCTTTACGTCCATCTGCCAGATTTCATAATTATGGAAGGCAGCAATAGCAAGAAGGACCCGAATGGATTTGAGCATAGCCACTGGAGAAAAAGTTTCATCATAGTCCAAATCAGGTCTTTGACGAAAACCCTTTGCAACAAGTCTAGCCTTATAGGTTTCCACCTGTCCATCTACACCAATCTTTTTCTTGAAGATCCATTTGCATCCTATGGGTTTTACCCCATCTGGAGCAAAGTCCAAAGTCCATACTTTGTTGGTGTACATGGACTCCATTTCGGTACGCATTGCATCTAGCCATCGTACCGAGTCGCCGCTCTGGATGGCCTGCTGGAAGTCAGTAGGTTCATCATCATTTATGATGCAATCCTCTCTATCCCCATCTATGAGAAAACCGTAGTATCTCTCAGGCGGATGAGACGGCCTACTACTCCTGTGGAGGGGTGCGGGAATGTCCTGTTCTTCTTGAACTACCGGTTCTACCAAACTTTCAGTATTAGTTTGTGGTTCTGGAATTTCTTCCAGTTCCATTTCGCTCCCACTTGATTCCTTTTCTAAAAACTGATGTTCTAGAAAATGGGCATTACGAGAAACAAATACCTTTTGTTCCTCTGCGTAATAGAATAGATATCCCCTGGAGTTCTTTGGATATCCCACAAACTTACACTTTACTGATCGTGCCTCGAGCTTGTCCACATGCTGCTTTTTAACAAAAGCTGGACATCCCCAAATCTTTATATACTGTAGATGGGGTTTCTTCCCGCTCCACATCTGATATGGAGTGGTAGGCACAGCCTTGGTAGGAACCATGTTCAAAAGATATGCCGCTGATTCTAGCGCATAACCCCAGAAAGATCACGGTAACTCAGCATTACTCATCATGGATCGTACCATATCCAATAGGGTTCGATTCCGTCTCTCCGATACACCGTTATGCTGTGGAGTGTATGGAGGAGTAAGCTGAGAGAGAATCCCTTTCTCTTTTAGGTAACCTAGGAACTCGGCACTCAAGTATTCACCACCTCGATCAGATCTAAGTGTCTTGATACTTTTGCCGGTTTGGTTTTCTACTTCATTCTTATACTCTCGGAATTTCTCAAATGCCTCGGATTTATGTTTCATCAGATAAATGAATCCGTATCTTGAGTAATCATCCGTGAAAGTAATGAAATAGGAAAAACCACCTCTTGCATGTGTAGACATTGGACCGCATACATCGCTGTGTATGAGTCCTAAGAGCTCGCTCGCTCTTACTCCATGTCCAGTAAATGGAGTCTTTGTCATCTTTCCTTTGAGACAAGATTGACAAGTGTCATAAGTTTGATATTCGAACGAGTCCAAATATCCTTCTCTATGCAACTTAGTCAACCTTCTCTCATTGATGTGACCCAGTCTACAATGCCATAAGAAAGCTTTATTTAAATCTGGAGACTTTCTTTTTTGTGTGTTCTGGACATTGAAAATTTGGAGTTGGTTTAAAACATATATACCGTTATTTAGTGTACCGGACCCAATCAAACCATGATTAAGGTGAATGTTAACAACATCTCTTACAAACGTGAAATCATAACCTTTATTTGATAACAAGGAAACTGATATGATATTACACGTTAAGCTTGGTACAAAAAACAGTTATGTAAAACCAAAATATGTCCACTCGTCAATCCTAGGTGATAATCCCCGACGGACGCAGCTCCCACACTAGCTCCGTTAGCAACCTTTAGGGTCATATCACCTTCCTTCAGCACTCTACGGTTTCTCAGTGCCTGCAATGAATTGCAAATATGAGATCCTGATCCGGTATCCAATACCCAGGAAGTAGAGTTGATCGACAGACAATTCTCAATTACAAACACACCTGAAGTCGAAGCCACAGCTTGCTTCGGTTCCTGGTTCTTGGTGTTCCACGCCTTGCAATCCTTATTCCAGTGCCCTTTCCTGTGACAATGGAAGCACTCATCCTGGCCAACTACCGGTACCGCAAACTTTTTCTTTCCCTTCCCTCCCACCTTACTAACACCTCCTCTAGGTTTGTTGGCGGCCTTCTTCTTCCTTCCTTTGGCCCTAGCCTTGGACCCGGAAGAAGATGCACCGCTAACAAACATAGCGGGTGTTTCCCTTGCTTTCTGCAAGGTGCCCTCTGCACTCCTTAACATGTTCAGGAGTTCCGGAAGTTCAACTTCTTTTCTTTGAAGGTTGAAGTTCAGGATAAACTGGGCGTAGGTGTGAGGAAGGGACTGGAGAATAAGGTCTGTATAGAGCTCATTATCCAAAGTCGTCCCAAGGTCTGCGAGCTCTTCAATATAGCCGATCATCTTTAGGACATGTTCTCCTACTGATGACCCGACAGCCAACCTCGCTCGAAACAAGTTCTTAGAGGTCTCGTATCTTGCTATACGAGATTGCTCTCCATAAAGTTCCTTTGTATGGAGAAATATGCCATCTAGGTTCATATCCTCGTGCCTCCTCTGATGTTCATTGTTCATTGAGGCAAGCACGATGCACTTGGCTTTCGCGCAATCTAAATCCCAGGTTTTGCGGATTTCCTTATCCGCATTGCTGGATTTGGGACCAGGGACAGCAGGTGCCGTAGCGGTGAGGACGTACCCCAATTTGTCATAGGTCAAAGCCATTTTGACATTCCGCAGCCTATCTTTATAGTTTGGCCCTGTCAGTATATTTTTCTCTAAAAGTAACTTAAGTCCAGTCATTTTCAGGGTCGCTGCAATTAGGAGAGAGAGAAGAAAACTCTTTAGCATGATGCTCTTGCAAGTTTAGAGTGGTTTTTAGTTTATCTAAACTGGATGGCTCCCACTGTTTCTCGAATCCTTCCTCAAACCATAAAAGAAGAATTAGCCAGGACTATACTCACTGTACAATACTTGCTTAACCGTTCAGCCAGGCTAGTGTCGATACTTCGAGGGAGGTTTTCCAACGCTTTCGTGAAGTTCCTTAATTAAATAACCTCTTTTCTCTGGGGGCGTAACCCCGCTAACACCTTTCTGGACACCTACTTGGTTTATAGCATTGATCGTTAAGTGACGAATCTCCTGATAAGTAGCATATACTCACAGTAGGATCGGGATCCAAATATCATCGTATGATAATGTTGAAGGAATCCTACCAACATTCATCAAACTCCAAATGGTATGCATCTCTTTGCAAATTTCAGTTTCTTTAGAAATTCCCGATATATATTTTTGCCCCATGCTCTTATGACCTTGGCGTTAGGTCAAAATGTCATAAGTCACATGTCAAGTTCTACCCATCATTATCTTGTCAATTTGAACCCATCCGTATATATCCTTGACGTTCGGCCAAAATGATAATACGACTGTCCCAAACTAACTCATCTATCTATGCAACAAATGAATACCCAGTAGCTACCAAACACTATGCCTTGGCGTTAGGTCAAAATACATAGCTTGAATACTACTGAATACCCAGATGAAATGACGGAGGGCTACGAATGGTTTTGGCGAAACCGTGAACGTAGTGAACGTGATATAATCGAAGGAACCTGATAGCTTTTAAAAGGAGTGGTTAAATCTCCGCATTTAAAAATATCTGTTTTTAAAATTAACCGAGTGGTTTCTTCTAAATTGTTCCAACGATTAAACTTTTTGGTTTATTTTCTTTGCATTATAAATAATGCGTCCCATCATTAACCTATCATTGCAGAAAACAACGAAAATAAAACGTCCTCTTTTGCCATCCGCATTCGCCACGGGGTCCCGTCATCACCCGTTAGGTTACTTAACTAACGACAGAGCGGGGGCTGGGCTAGTGCAGGTGTAAAACATAAGTGACGTCTAAATAGCTATCATATATAGATATTGTACATTCGTCAGACGCAATAATAGGCATTCCAGATCACAGATGAACTTTATTGGATTTGCAAGCAATCCGTGTTTGTTTTGAGCCTGCAACAAAAGACGGATTACACAGTTGTGATGAATAGCCATTACCCCACCCAAGACCCCAACGGGTACGGCAAACTACCCGCCCGGCAGTTTGTGCACCCCACCTTGGGTCTGTCCTAGGAGCAAAAACAGTAAAAGGAAATAATACAACGGTGGCTACAACCGCAACCTGGATGTGCCCCGCAAAATAATATTACAACAAATTACATTTACATCAAATGAATTAAATAATAACCCATCACATAACCCGGGCTATACATCACAACAGTCCAACACAGTTCATATCCACAAACAGTAAAAACCATTACAGAAATGTACAACCCCCTGCCAACCGACATACTAGCAGTTAGGGGAGGTTTACGAACACATTATACAAACATAGATATAATCCAACAAGCAAATACTGTATAATTTCGATCGATTAAACACTTTTAATTTTGCTCCAATACTTCTCTGTAAATCTGAAACCTGAGCAAAAATAAAAACTTCCAGAAAATACCAAATATCACAGAGAAGCAACACAGGAAAATTGGGTTCCAGAATCGCCAACTCGGCGGCGGAAGCGCGGCGGATCGGTGCGATCCGCCGCGGTTCCGCGGCGCTTTAGGCGATTCAGGGGCCCAAATTTCTTGGGTGTTCTTCTACTGTCTTTTTAAGCTTTCTGAACCTCCATGAAAAAATTTTGGGCTTCATTTAAAAATCGACAGAAACTTGTGATTTCGGGTCTTTCCGGTTTCGTTTTTTCCGTTCGAAATTCATACAAATTTGCAAGTAAGTTATTTATTGTTTAGCGAGGCTCTGATACCACTGTAAGTCGATGTACAACACTCCACGACTTGCGGGGAGGCGGAAATATGAAAAACGATCTTGTTCTTTGCTTAAACATCGACTAACCGCATGAATCGAAGCTAAACGATAACTAACAACAAACATAGTTGTTAACAACTACTATGTAAAGGAATTATACCTAAAGAACCGTGTCCTTCGTCTTTACGAACTCCACCTCCTCCTCTGCCTTCTCGAAGTAGTAGACGATCCACCCGAGAGCTTTACTCCAAGCTTAGCCTCTAAACTTGAGGCAACTAACCTTCTTTAAGTGCTAATCAAAGAAGCTAGGTGATATAGAGTGAGTGTTATGGTTTAATTAGTCTAACTAATCCTTGTACTCAACACATGAGAGGGGAGGATTAGGGTTTGAAGAGGGAGAGCTTGAGGAGAGAGAAGGTGAAGATAATAATGAAGTGAGAAGAATGAGTTATGATAATATATATCAAGCATTTCTTTTATCAAGAAAAGAAAAGAAATGAATTTAACAACCATGCTTGATAATATCTAGTGATGATTCACATCCATGAGTCATTAAGCATTTATGATGCATTAATGACATGGATGAATCATCCATATGACTCACTAATCACATTCATTGTATATGCCACCTAAACCTCCTTAGTCACCATCTTCTAGAAGTTTCTCGCGCAATTACGAGAACGCCCCTCCTTTCCGCAAAAATATGGAAAAACTTTAGACTGTATAAATCCAATAACCGGATACCAATAACTGGCTTAAACCAAAGCCGACTGGTAAAAACTGTCCGAAAGTCGTACGTGCGTAAACACACGTATGCGTCCGAACCCTTGTCGTAAAACCATACGACCTCTATATCGTTTCGCCTGGAGTAGGGAAACTCTCTGTGTGGGACTCTAGAGACTCGACTACTACGCTGGCAGTGGGTTTAACCACAGACCGCAAGCGGCACTAGCTGTACGTAACGGTCCCCAGGTAGATGTCGATAAGAAGGCCGATGAGGAAACCCATCCGAACTCCTACTGAGTCTGATGTGACAATCTCCGTACAGTCCGGTCCGTTCGTCTAAGACTATCGCATATCGGGCCTAGGAGTGCGGCAAGCGTCAGTCCCCTAATAGCGGTATAAGTCGTGTCAGAGCGAAGCCCATTACACCCTGAGAAACTACTGGAACCTACCAGAAAATCTCGCTTGCCCTGGCCAGGGACTTTGCGTAATGGCTCTCTGACACAGCACGATATCAACCCCCAATACCAGGAGAGACGAATCCTGTCTAACCGCCACTGCCTCCAAATGCTCGGGACTGCACCCAACTGCTACGTGTTTGCATGACTCCTTTGAGCCGTGGTAGGGTAGCAATCTAAGAACAGTGGGACACACTCGAGGCGAAGTAGCAGTGTCAAGTCTGCGGACTACGCTGTACTCATGTCACCTGGGAACTGTTCACTGACGACTGGTATAAAACCAACCAACAGTTCCCTGTGAGTCCTGTCCGGTGTACCCGTAACCTAATGAGCACCTGCATACTATCTCCAGTACGACGTACTGACGGCTGTGGGACAGACCATCTCCCCAACTGGGATGAGAAGCGTACATACTAGTCTACTCCGGAGTATCGATGCCCTGTCTCGATAATCCAACGACTAGGGACCTGAATAAGGATGTGCTTGTAGACTACCCAGCCCCCACTAGTGTGACTGCCATCACAACGCTGGTAGTCAAGTTAGATCCTAAGAGCTCTATCAATACGTATACTCACATATTAAGATAGAAGAAACCAAGTAGCATACTACCATGTTTAGCAAGACTGTTATATACATGTGAATATCCCAAGATTCCATTAAGTAATAAACAAACTAGTATGATACAGTAATGGCCTTCTAGGGCATAAACACTAACAACTCTTCGGTCTATAATCCCCAAGCTAACGGTCTAGCTGAGGCTTTTAACAAGACCTTGACGAAGATCATAAAGAAGACGGTGTTTAGAAATAAAAAGGACTGGCACGAGAGACTGCATGAAGCTCTCTGGGCCGATCGAACTGCGTTCAAGATGACCACGAACACAACGCCATTTGAGTTGGTATTCGGCACTGAAGCAGTACTCCCCTTAGAGATAGAGCTACCCTCTCTACGAGTGGCGGTTCATTACGAGCTAACAGATGAAGAGAATGCTCATCTTCGGCTTGAAGAGCTAGACGCCCTCGATGAAACTCGTCTCACGGCGCGGCAAAACTTGGAGGCTTACAAAGCAAAGATGACGTGCTCATACGAAAGATTGACTAGGCCGAGAACATTTCGCCAAGGCGGACTCATGCTAGTGGTCAAGAGACCTATGATCCCCAATCGTGCCAAACGGGGGAAATTCGAGCCGAACTATGAGGGCTCGTACATCATAGACAAAGTCTTCCAAGGTGGGTCTTACTTGCTCATGGATATGCATGGCGAAAGACCCTTCAAGCCAATAAATGGCAGGTTCCTGAAAAAGTACTACGCCTGACGAGTCAAGGCCCAGGTTAACGATAGATGACGACGCCTATGTCCGCTGCTATCTTCCCAAGCCCAAACTTTAAAAGTAGTATCCGGCGAAATCTCGCCTCAAAATCCCTACGAACCGAAACGTCCCTAAACTAACAACGGACCGAAACGTCCCTAAACTAACAACGGACCGAAACGTACTTAAACTAACAACGGACTGAAATGTCCTGAAACTAGCTAGGGACTGAAACGTCTTTAAACTACTACGAACCGCAGCATCCTTAGGCTGACACGGCAAAAAAAACGGTACGTCCATATGAAAAATGGGCACGGATGAAAACCCAAAAGGGCTGAGTGAGTAAAAACAGCAGGGCTACCGGCGAGTTTGTGAAAACCCGAAAGGGTGCAGACTCATAAAAAAAATTCATGCACACTTCCAAGGTCCTCTAGACCTTGTAAGAAGAAAATACCTGCGTGAGATCCTTACGACTCACAAGGGAGCAACACACTTAGGGATCCCCACGATCCCTAAGGAGAAATTACACTTACTTACAAGATCCTCACGACTCGTAAGGAGAACCCTCTTAAGAGACCCTCACGGCTCATAAGATTCAAAAGCCTTAAGCTGCAGGGATCTGAACCTGTTCTTAAGCCATCACATCCCCCAGTTTGCCCTACAAGCGGTTCAATATTGACCTTTGTATACAATCTACGGGCATAAATAAACGTCTCCTCCACCAAGTTCCGCCAATGGTGCAAAATGTCCTTATGTGGTGAACGACACTTGTAAGTCCTCTCGACTTATAAGGAGAAAACATTCTTGTAAGATCCTTACGACTTATAAGACAACATACACTTAAGAATCCTCACGATTCCTAAGGAGAAAACACTCTTGTAAGATCCTTACGACTTATAAGAGAACATACACTTAAGAATCCTCACAAATCCTAAGGAGAAAACACGCCTACGATATCCTCACGACTCGTAGGGAGAGACACCTTTATGAGACCCTTACGGCTCATGAAGTCAAAAGCCTTAGTCGACAAGATCTTAACCATGTTTGCTTAGCCACCTTTGTTCGAATCAAGAAAGGCAAATGATGATTCGCTCCTGGAAATATCCCAGTTGTAGCGACGCTGATGCCAAAATGGGTATCAGATCCCAAGTTCCATACTCACAGCAAAAAGTCAGCGAGCCATAAAGGCATATAAAATGTTAGTTGTATGTATGCCCTAGAGCCCATTATTGTACATATGATGTATATTATAGTGGATGCTTGGACATATATAGAGAAGACTTTCTTGCTCGACATGATAGTATGCTATCTGGTTGCTTTTTATCTTAACATGTATACTTGTCTCTTGATATTATCTCATAATTACATGTTGGTAAAGCCCTTAGGATGTATACTTGACTACCAGGATTATGATGCAGATCATACTAGTGGGGCCATGGTAGTCCATAAGTTCATCCTTTATTGTTCTTAGTCGTGGGTGTATCGAGATTGGGCATCAATATACCCGAGTAGACTAGCGTATACGCTTCTCGACCCATGAGATGGGAAATGGATGATCTCATATCCATTAGTGTTTGACATCAGAAATGGTATACGGGTGCTCAGTGGAGACTAGGTACACTGGACGGACTCACTGAGAACTCCTAGATGGTATTATACCTGACATCAGATAGCAGTTCTCTAGTGACACTGATACAGGTTAGTCTGTAGACCCGAGATCGTCATAGAGTCTTGTGTGATTCCCACTGTGCTTTGATTTCCACCTTACCACGTTCAAGAGGACGTGTAAAACGGTTGTTTTTGGGTACAGTCCCAAGTCACATGGAGGCAATTAGCGATAGGATGGGATTTCGTCTCTCCCGGTATTTGGGGTAGATGTCGTGCTGTGCTCGATTGGCTATAACTGGAAGTCCCTGGCCAGGACTGATTTGGAGATTTACTGGTAAGTGTTATCAGTAGTTTCTCGACCCGTTATGAGCCTCGTATCGGCATGACTTATCGAGTTATTGGGGTCTGACATTTACCACCCCTAGACTGAATATGCGACATCTAAAGCGAAGAGACCGGACTGTACGGTAGTGTTACAGACAGGCTTTACAGGAGCTAGAGCGGTCTTGCTTATTGATCTTTTGATCGCTCAATACCCGGATAGCCATTACGTCCAGCTAGTACCGCTGACGGCTTATGGATACTTTATATGATCACCACCTACTGCCGTCGTATTGAAGAGTCTTTAGAGTCCTACACAGAGGTTTTACTGGTTCAGGAAAAATGAAGTAGGAGCACATATGTGATATGTGCGGGACCGAGATAAATATGAATATGAGATGCTATATTTTATTCTCGCAATTTATTCATATCGGTCGGTTATATGTGATATAGACGGGTTATCGAATCAAGTGTTGATTCGATAAGTTGATACAGATTATATCAGTCGGTTGTATATGATATAGCCGGATTATTAAATCAAGTGTTGATTTGATAATTTAATGTATAATTGTATATGTGATATACTAGATTATATTAACTAATATTAGCTCACTTAAACATTTCTTTTCTCACTTGTGTGCATATAATATATATGTGATATATATTAATGTACATTTTTGTGTCATGGTAGATGATACACGCAACATGGCTGTATGAGACTTACACCATGATAAAGATAATGTGGGGTTTATTTATTTATAGTAATTCAATTATTAGTTGGAAATTTGTCACATGGCATGAAGCTTTGAGAAGCTTGGAGATCCATTGATTTAGTCCACTAGTTTTGTCTTACACTAGATATTTGTTAACCCAACTATTATCTAAACTCATGGTTAAGTCTTTACATGAGTGATATTAGATATTTTCTCACCCATGGTTGCCATTCACTCTCACAACATTATCTCTCTTCATCTTCTTCTTCAAGCTCAAGAACTCTCTAGCTTTTGTGCAAGTGAGAAATAATAGTGAGAAAAAGAATTCTAAAGTGGGCAAAAATCCCACTTCATCATTCTCAACTAGATTAGCCATTTAGTTTAGGGTGTTAGCTTCACTAATCTCTTATTAGTAAAGTAGTAGCTTGGGTTAGTGTCTTCTCGACGTAAATCATCTTCGGCCTCAAAGACTTCGCGCAAGCTCATTCCTTTCACCCTATGAAGCCATGCTAGAGTCCGGAAGATCACTTCTAGGAGCGAAGGGACTACTGCACGGAGCTATTAAAGTGAAGGACTGGTCTACAAAGATTGTATTCCTAGTTTACTTACTTGTAAAGTAGTTTACAATATATTTCGTATGAATCTCTATTTAAACATCCTAGGTTAGAGTTCTTTAGCATGGCAAAAATTTGAAAATGGCATGGACGATACCTCCCAAAACCTTGCTGTCATGCATAGGAACCCTACAGTGGTATCAGAGCCTAACTAGAGAATTAGACGTATTTTTTAGGATTACGAAACCGAAACAACTCCGAAACTTGAAACAAGATCACTCAGTTTCTGTTGAATTTTAAAGTCGTCAAATTTTTTTTTAAACAACTGCAAAATGTTGTTTGGGATGCAACATGAACACAGCGCAAAATTTAACCCAAGACCTCGAAATTTGGCCGGCCACATAGCCTTCAAAACCGGCCTACTCGGTTTTTGGGTGGAGTCTGGGGTTGAAATTTATACTGTGTTCCAGGCTCTGGGTTTTGGTGTTTCGGGTGTTGTTTGTTTTTGCTAAATTTGCATGTGATGTTAAATTTCTGCAAAGGCAACTCAGAGTGTTTGGTAGTCATAATTCTAACAGTTTTTCGGGTTATTTAGACGGTGTTAAAAAGTTCGAACGGATATCAAATACCCACTTTAACCCTCACCGGAAAATTTTTCAAGAGTTGGATTTTTTCCGAGTTAAAGAACATTCAAATATCATGCAAGTAATGCGTTGGACCCTCTAGAAGAACAAAACCCTAACTCAATTCTATGACCGTAAGAACCGCCGCCAAACCCTAAGGTTTGCGGTAGTTCCGCGGTGTCATAGGTGAGGCAAGGGTTAACCCTTCTACGGTTGGTCCATTGGTACTGTGGCATGTGCTGAATATTTTTAAACTACGCTCAAGTGTTGAGCTTTTTGGGTAATTTTGGGTGTTTGTTGACTCGATCGGCATGTTTAACATCGTCTAGCTATTTGTGGAATGTGATACAATATGTGGAATTCATATAGTTAGGCATGAAATCCCAAGTATGTGATATTTCGGGTTTATGATATCTAAGGTGATTGTGGATTCCAAATATTGTAGTTTGATATTTTCTTTTCTGCGACCGTAAGTGTAATATGTGGTGTATCGCCGGTTTCGTTGCTATATGTCAGCGACAATTGGGATACGCATATTGACTTGCGTTGATGACATGTGATGTTATGTATTGCTATGATATGTTATATTGGATCGTCGCTTTTTGAATATCCGGGGGTTTTATGTGAGATGAGAGTTTTTATTTTCATTCATGTAAAATCATTGTATGTAATATTCTTTTATTGAGGGACTTCTGGATTGAGGATGATGTCACCATTGTTGTATATTATTTACTTTTCCGCATTAGGATAGACCCATGGAGGGGAGCATAAGTAACCGGGTTCTAGAGTCCAATGGGAGACCATCTCGAGGAGTCGAGTCCGGGTCTCCTAACTCTAGAATTGGTAGGGTTGCTTGCCGCTCTCGTTGGGGTCTAGGGATGTGGGTTTGGCTATTCATCGCGACCATTGAATCCGTGTTTTTTACAGGCTCAAAATAAAACACGGAACTTCTAGAATATCCAATATTTCATATGTTATCTTCTGCTGCTGATATTCTGTGATGTGATTACTTTATATGTTTGAGACGATTTCTTTATTATTATATATATGATATATAACAAACGTTGCTTATGTTTTGCACCCACGCTAGTCCCGCCCCGCTATGCCGTTAGTTAAGTAACCTAACAGTGCATAACAGGACACTGTGGCGAATGCGGATGGCCTAAGCGTACGTTGTATTTTCATTTCTTCTGTGATGCTTAGGAAGCATAAATGATGGGACTTCATTAATGAGATTAATGAAGGAAAAGAAACCTAAAGGATATTGTAGAATCAAATTTTCAAAAAGGGTAGCTCTAGTTTTTGCTTTGCATAGCGGTATTCCTTATAGAATATCCAGCACCTTATTTGATAAGGAAAGAGCCGAGATCCCTTCACCGGGAGTGACCTCTTTAGCAAAAGCCAGTAGATGCTACAAAACTAAGTTTTGTTTTTGATTGCTTCATTTAGTTCTTTCTTTGCATAGCGGTATTTATGAAATATCCTGCACCTTATTCGATAAGGAAAGAGACGAGACCGCTTCACCGGGAGTGACCTCTTTAGAAAAACTAGTAACAAGCCTAAAAAACACTCCTTTTCAAAAAATCACTTGTTTTTACAACGATATCAAGTTCATTACGCAAAAGGTCTTCTTAAAAACCTGTCATAGCCCTCCGTCATTTCAGATAAAGACTATTTAGTATTCGTGCTGCGTTAGTTGGCCTTTGTCAAGGCGTAGTGTGCGGTAGCTGAATGGTGCTTATCTTCTTAAGCATGTGATGCGATTGGATTAGGGTAGTCGTACGACCTTGTTGCCCTTTGTCAAGGGTTGTGCGGGTGGGTTTAATTCAATCATGAAATGATGGGTTGAACTTGACTAGCGTCCTATAGTTTGTTGGCCTTTGTCAAGGTCATAGGGCGTTAGGGGAAAAATATTATCGGGAATTTCAAGTGTTGAAATTTGCAATGAGATTGCATACCTTCTATGAGATAGTTGGATCCCGATACCCACTGCGAGTAAGTGTTACTTCTGGGAGAGTCTTACACTTTACAATTAGCCGATCAAGAAGGTGTCTAGAAAGGTGTCAACGGGGCTATGCCTCTGGAAAACCAGGTTTATTTTAATTAGGTCCGTGCGAAAGCACAGGGAACCTCCCTCAAAGTACCGGCACTGGCCTGGCTGAAAGATTGGTGAACTTGTAGGGTGTAATTAATCCCGGCTAGTCTTTCCTTTTAGGGTTTGAAGGAAGATTTGATAAAAACAGTGGGAGCCATCCTGATTAGATAAAATAATAACCAATCTGATCCTGCAAGAGCATACGCTAAAGTGTTTTCTTCTCTCTCTCTCCTGGTATCGACCATGTCACATCTTAATCAAGATAATAATATGGATGTATTGACCGAACCCACTTGTTATACTGAGCAGGGGAACTTTGGTCCCGCTCCAACTTATAATTGTTATAAGTCCGAGCAGGGAATAGGGACGTATCCGGATTCCCACGCCGCCCAAACGAAGAATAAGCATGTTGATGTATCTTCTTTGGGTGTGTTAGTTATCGAGAACTGTTTCTCAGTTCACTCTACATCTTGGGTATTAGATACCGGATCGGGATTCTACATATGTAATATGTTACATGGGCTAAGGAAAGGAAGAGAACAGGGAATGGATGATCATTCCATAAGAGTAGGGAATGGTGCAAATGTTACAGCCAAAGCAGTTGGTGAATATCACCTTGTATTACCAAATGGTAATACATTGATTCTGAACAAATGCTATTACATTTCGACCCTAATATGCAATCTTATATCAGTTTCTTTATTAAGTAAAGAAGGATATAATTTTGTAGTACAGTATAATGTTATGAATATCTTCCTGAATCAAAAGTTGATTGGATCAGGCTCGTTAAATAATGGCATATACGTTCTAAATCAAACCACGGTTCTTAATATACAAAACAAACAAAAGAGGAAGAGTTCAGATATGAATGAATCATTCTTGTGGCATTATAGACTAGGTCATATCAATGCGACACGACTAGCTAAGTTACATAAAGATGGATATTTGAATCCGTTCGAATTATCATCTTATGAAACTTGTCATTCATGTCTCAAAGGAAAGATGACCAAAACTCCGTTTAGTGGACACTGAGAAAGAGTTACGGAACCCTTGGTACTGATACATAGTGATGTATGTGGTCCCATGTCTACATGCCAGGAATGCTTCCTCATACTTCATTACATTCACTGACGATCTCTCAAGATTCAGACATGTGTTCTTATTGAAACACAAGTCGGAAGCTTTTGAGAAATTCAAAGAATATAAATGCGAAGTCGAGAACCAAACGGGTAAAATTATTAAAATTCTTCGATCCGATCGAGGAGGAGAATACTTGAGCAATGAGTTCCTGGATTATCTAAAAGAGAATGGGATTCTCTCTCAACTTACTCCTCCGTATACACCACAGCACAACGGTGTATCGGAACGGAAGAATCACACCCTATTAGATATGGTGCGCTTTATGATGAGCACCGCTGAGTTACCTATTTCCTTTTGGGGTTATGCGCTTGAGACAGCAGCATACCTATTGAATCAAGTTCCATCTAAATCTGTACCTATCACACCATATGAGATATGGAGTGGGAAGAGACCATGTCTTAAACGGGTTAAAATATGGGGTTGTCCGGCCTATGTCAAAAGGCAAAATCCGGACAAACTCGAGGCACGGTCAGTTCTATGCAAGTTTGTGGGATATCCTAAACATTCGCATGGATATCTTTTCTACCATGGCGAGGAACAAAAGGTGTTTGTTTCTCGACATGCTACCTTTTTAGAAAAGGAATTTCTTGCAAAGGAAATTAGTGGCAATGGGGTAGAACTAGAAGAAATTCCGGCTACACAAACTGAAACTGAAGATTTAGTGGAACCTGAGCATTCGATAGTTCCCAACGAAGCTCAGCCTCTCTGCCGATCTAGTAGGGTTCCTCATCCACCTGAGAGATACTACGGTTTTCTCATTGATGGTGGGAGCGAGGATTGCATCATGGAAGATGATGACCCAACTAGCTTCGAGAAGTCCATCACGAGTGGGGACTCTGTGAAATGGCTGGATACAATGCAATCTGAGATGGAATCCATGTACACCAACAAAGTATGGACTTTGGAAGTTGCTTCTGAAGGGGTAAAACCCATTGGGAGCAAATGGATCTTTAAGAAGAAACTTTGTGTAGATGGAAAAGTTGAGACTTTCAAAGCTAGACTTGTTGCAAAGGGTTTTCGTCAACGACCAGGTGTGGATTAGGACAAAACCTTTTCTTTAGTGGCTATGCTTAAGTCCATCCGGATCCTACTTACCATTTCTGCATACCATGACTATGAAATATGGCAAATGGATGTTAAGACCGCCTTTCTAAATGGTGATTTAGAGGGGAGAGTGTACATGACTCAGCCAGAGAGCTTCGTAGACAGTGCGAGCAGCGGAAAGGTGTGCAAGCTGCTTAAATTCATCTACGGGTTGAAGCAGGCATCGCGGAGTTGGAACATCTATTTTGATGTCGTAGTCAAAGAGTTTGACTTCATCAAAAACGTAGATGAATCTTGTATATACAAGAAGGTGGCAGAGAGTAAGGTTGTCTTCCTCGTATTGTACGTGGATGACATACTCTTGATAGGAAATGTTATTCCTATGCTGCAATCGGTCAAGCTCTTCTTATCACAAAGATTCTCAATGAAAGATCTAAGTGATGCCTCTTACATCTTGGGGATTAAGATCTATAGAGATAGATCTAAACGGATATTGGGATTGTCCCAATCCAGGTATATTGATACCATACTGAAGAGGTTTAGTATGGAGGAATCCAAGAGTGGATTTTTACCCACGATCTCAGGACTCACTCTCTTCAAAAAGATGTCTTCCAAGACTGATTTGGAGAGAGCTCACACGCAAGGGACACCCTATGCTTCGGCAGTAGGCTCTATCATGTACGCGATGCTATGTACCAGACCCGATGTACCATACTCACTAAGTGTAGTGAGTAGGTATCAAGCAGATCTAGGAGAGAGTCACTAGACAACTGTGAAGAGCATTCTCAAGTACTTGAGAAGGTCTAAAGAGATGCTCTTGGTGTATGGTAACGGAGAACTCCAAGTGGAGTCCTTTACCGATTCGAGCTTCCAGAGTGATAAGGATGACTCTAAGTCGGTCTCGGGATTTATCTTTACCCTCAATAGAAGGGTGGTATGCTGGACGAGTTCCAAGCAGGAAACCATGGCAGACTCGACGATGGAGTCTGAATACATCACTGCCAATGATGTTGCCAAAGAGACTGTCTGGATGAAGAAATTCATAACTGAACTTGGTGTGGTTCCATCTATTGAGCATCCAATACCTTTGTATTGCGATAACAATGGAGCAGTGGCCTTGGCCAAGGAACTCAGGTCCCATCAGCGATCCAGGCATATTCTGAGGCGGTATCACCTGATCCGGAAGATAGTTGATCGCCGGGAGATCGCGGTCAGGAGCGTTGACACGAATAACAACACAGCGGATCCACTCACAAAGGCTATTCCTCAGATACAGTTCGAGAGACTTTTCGGGATGTTGGGTATGCGATACTACAACAGCTAGCCCTAGTGCAACTGGGAGATTATTAGTTGTATGTATGCCCTAAAGGCCATTATTGTACATATGATGTATATTATAGTGGATGCTTGGACATATATAGAGAGGACTTTCTTGCTCGACATGATATTATGCTATCTGGTTGCTCTTTATCTTAACATGTATACTTGTCTCTTGATATTGTCTCATAGTTACATGTTGGTAAAGCCCTTAGGATGTATACTTGAGTACCAGGATTATAATGCAGATCATACTAGTGGGGGCATGGTAGTCCATAAGTTTATCCTTTAATGTTCCTAGTCATGGGTGTATCGAGGCTGGGCATCGATATACCAGAGTAGACTAGCGTATACGCTTCTCGACCCATGAGATAGGCGATGGATGATCCCATATCCATTGGTGTTTGACATTAGAGATGGTATACGGGTGCTCAGTGGAGACTAGGTACACTGGACGGACTCACTGAGAACTCCTAGATAGTATTATACCCGACATCAGATAGCAGTTCTCTGGTGACACTGGTACAGGTTAGTCTGTAGACCCGAGATAGTCATAGAGTCTTGTGTAATTCCCACTGTGCTTTGATTTCCACCTTACCACGTTCAAGAGGATGTGCAAAACGGTGGTTTTTGGGTACAGTCTTGAGTCACATGGAGGTAATAAGCGATAGGAGGGGATTTCGTCTCTCTCGGTATTGGGGCTAGATGTCGTGTTGTGCTCGATTGGTTATAACTGGAAGTCCCTGGCCAGGGCAGATTTGGAGATTTACTGGTAAGTGTTATTAGTAGTTTCTCGACCCGTTATGAGCCTCGTATCGGCATGACTTATCGAGTTATTGGGGTCTGACGTTTACCACCCCTAGACTGGATATACGACATCTAAGGCGAAGAGACCGGACTGTACGGTAGTAGTACTGACAGGCTTTACAAGAGCCAAAGCGGTCTTGCTTGTTGATCTTCTGATCGCTCAATACTCGGGTAGCCGTTACGTCCAGCTAGTACCGCTGACGGCTTGTGGGTGCTTGATATGATCATTACCTACCGCCGGCGTATTGACGAGTCTTTAGAGTCCTACACAGAGGTTTTACTGGCTCAGCCAAACGAAGTAAGAGCACATATGTGATATGTGCGGGACTGAGATAAATACAAATATAAGATGCCGTATTTTATTCTCGCGGTTTATTCGTATTGGTCAGTTATATGTGCTATAGCCGTGTTCTCGAATTAAGTGTTGATACGATAAGTTGATACAAATTATATTAGTCGGTTGTATGTGATATAGCAGGATTATTAAATCAAGTGTTGATTTGATAATTTAATGTATAATTGTATATGTGATATACTAGATTACATTAACTAATATTAGCTCCCTTAAATATTTCTTTTCTCACTTGTGTGCATATAATATATATGTGATATATATTAATGTACATTTTTGTGTCATGGTAAATGATACATGCAACATGGGTGTATAAGACTTACACCATGATAAAGATAATGTAGGGTTTATTTATTTATAATAATTCAATTATTAGTTGGAAATTTGTCATATGGCATGAAGCTTTGAGAAGCTTGGAGATCCATTGACTTAGTCCACTAGTTTTGTCTTACACTAGATATTTGTTAACCCAAACATTATCTAAACTCATGGTTAAGTCTCTACATGAGTGATATTAGATATTTTCTCACCCATGGTTGCCATTCACTCTCACGGCTCGTAAAGTTGAAAAGTCTTAGGCGGCAGATCTGAACCTTTTTCCTAAGCCGTCGTTGTCCTGCGAAGAGATCAAGATAGACTATCTACAAAATGCATTTGCTAAAAAGGACACACCACTATGAAACAAAATATGTCTTTTATTCATGAATCCAAATGAATACAAGGTACATTTCATAAAAGAATCAAAAGATACTCTCATTCAAGAGTAAATACAAAAAGGAGAATATAAAAAAAACATATATATCTTCAAGCCGGTGGACGGTGCAATAAGTTCATCAATTCGTCATTCTTCCACTGGGCCTCGGCTTCAAGCTTTGTTATGGCCACAAGACGGGTCTCCGCCTGAGACTGTTGAGCCTGATACGAGACGAGCCGACTCTCAAGCTCCCTTTCAGCAACTTTGTGAGCTTCAACCATCTCGCGGGTAAAGATAACGGCTTTATCAAGAGCTACCACCTCCGTGATAGCTTCTTGAAGCACCCTCCAAAGTTCATACGCACGAGTGGTCTTAGTAGTGAGTTGAGCTTGAAGTTCCCCCAAAGCATTCGAAGCTAACTCCCTCTCCAAAAACTTCCGATTGAGTCCCTTCTCGCATGACTGTAGATTGGCCGCGCACCGTTCGATCCATCCCCGCAGACTCGATTTCACGGTTAAGATGTCAGAAGGAAGGCAGATGCATTCAAGCCCGTGTAGGCAGACTTCCACTCGGCGACAATACTCAACCCAGATGCGTACCAATACTTCATCATGATAGGTGGTGAGAACGGACAAGGAAGCAGTGGCTTTGACAGCAAATTCTTTAGCCGGGACAAAGGTACCAGCGCGAAGGTCATCAATGAGAGCCATCAGGGAGTAGATGCTTTGTCTCGCCATCCTTTCGGACGCACGTCGGGCGTAGGGACCCGGTGGAATGAAGATCCGAGATTCCAACGGAGTTAGGGTTGGCAAAGCTGTCAAGATTTGTGAACATTCAGTAAGTGTCACAAACGTGGAATAGGAAAATCAATGCCAAAGATAAAACTTCACTTACCCGCAGTCATGCAAGGAGGGTTTGAGAGATCCCCAGGCCCATCGAGGATCTCGACCTCGTCATCGGCTTCCAGAACTATGGAGAACATATTAGCGTCATTATAAAGAATAATAATAAAACGAAAGGGGTCAAAGAACACCAACCATGCCCGGAAGAAAGGACTATGCTTTGCGGGGGTATCGCTTGTGGGGCAACCATATCAAGCAAACGCTGGAAGGTTTTCTTGGGAGATAGATCTATGATGGAGGCTGCCAATTCCCGCAATTCTGAAGGAAAGAAGGGTTCAGATAATGAAGGATCGTTAAAGCGAAATATAGAGTGTCACTTTCGATACTTCGCCCTCCTTGAACTGGAGGGATGGCAGCTTCGGCAGGCTCCTCCACACCCTCGGGTACATCGCTGGGGATATGGGCCAGTAAGGCAGCTTCCAATTGAGGAACAACAGTCGCCACCGGGAGCTCCAAGACAGGACTAACAACTCCGACAACCTCTTCTACACCCTTCGGTCTGTCACTATAGATGTCCATGGGAGCCGAGGCCGGTGAAGTAACCTCTGCTGGAAGAATAGACACTGGAGGAACAGAAGTTACCACTGGAAGCTCCATAGTAAGAATAGCAGCTACAATGATCTCCTCCGCACCTACCGATGCCTCATCGGAGACATTTATAGAATCCACAATCAGAACGCGACTTAAGCTTAAATCCCCTGTCGTTGCTGAAATCCCTGCAAAGTTTTCACAAAGATAAGAAGAAATGAGAAACAATACAAACTACTTGCTAAAAGGAAAATAAGGAAAACATACATACCGATACACCAGGATGCTTCTAGTATGGCTTTTTCAAGTCGTCTTTCCTTCTTGAGGAAATATGCTCGCCGGGCTTCGAAAGCAGATTCATCGCCACCGGTCTTCAGTGCCAGCTCATCTTCGGAAGCGGCTGAGATAGGCTGCTTAAGGGCTATCTCATCTTCCGGTCGCAAAGGACCCATATGTACTCTTCATAGCGATGAGGGATCTTCGTAGAAAATAACCGGAGGGTAGGGCCTCTTCGGAATGTGCACATTCTCAGTCTCGCCTTGTGAGCACCTTATAGCCTCAGCTAATTGCGCGGCTTTCTCGGCAGACGAAACCGGAAAGAGAAGACCATCATCTGGATCTTGCATGGATATAGGTTCATCTTTAACAGTAGGCCCAGATTCCAGCAAGAGATCAAGAAAGCCAGCAACCGTTTTCTTCTTCCTTTTTGAGCTAGAGCTAACGCTAGAAGAAGATCGCTTCCTGCCCCTTGGCGCTTTGGCACGACGTTGGCCGATTTCGCCTCCAGTATCCTCTTTTGGCGGTACTACCGATGATGACACTGCCATTGATGATGCCGCAACTAATGAAACTACTGTTGGCGCCTTATCGGAAGCCTTTGCCTGGGCTCTAGTGCGCATTGGCAGCATCCGCCGCCTCGAGGATAAGTAAGGCACCGTTACCCCTCAATGGAGGGAGAACCACTGTCCGCGGTCGCGGCGGAACGCCGTGGCCTAGGTCGGGGCGGGAGCTCTATATCCGAAGAGTATCCGCTTTTCCTCGGCAATGATGGGACCAACTCGATGGCGGTACCAACCCGTAAAAGACCCTACACACCTTGGAATATAGTGGCCTCGGGGATCACGAAACGAGAGCCAGTGTTCAGCCGCATGAAGTGATGGGTGATGTCACGAACAACTCCCAGAGACGAGCTGGGCTCCACCAAAAATGCCTCGAAGGGAACACCCTGGTTATAACCCAATTGCCGAGCAAAGTGGTGCGGATTATACCACATGAAAAGAGCCGTATCATTTCGACGGAACACCAAATAACCCGGCCTAAGCGAATACAAGTGCATAATTTCCTTAGGCTTTAAGGATGGTGCTCCCCCTTTTGATAAATCAAATAGCTGTTGAATAGGTCCCGAAGGAGCAGAGAGGACTCGGTCGTTGAATACCATCCCACCTTCGTTAGCATATGGGTTAAGCAACACACGAAGGGCCCCTAGCTGAGTTGGATCAGGAGCAGAAGCATCCACCAACCTCATGAGCCGTGGGAAGGTGTAATCATCGTCGAAATCCGGACTCTGATGCGCTGCGAACGCCACCAATACATGTATCTCGATCCACGACGTAAAGTAGTGGAGGGAGAAACTCACCACATCTACACCCGGGGTCGAAGTATTGGCCGCAGTGCTCAGCCCATGGTATATGTCATGACCCAAAATTCGGCCCGTGACCGGCACCTAACCACGTAACGTCTACAGGCATAACGCGACTAAGTAAGCCGAAACCCAGAAATCAAAACCATTAAATATAGAGTGTTTTTAAACATTTGTAAAACAGTTGTAAATGTTTAGAAAACTTTGATTAATTTAGTAGAAATCCTTTTTAAGTTCAAGTGTTGTTTAATAAATTTGACCATATTTTCTTTATAAGAATTTTGTCCCGAGAAGCGGGTAAGAGACAAGATGTAAGTAAAATGACATGTGGAATAAATAGAGCATCACAATGATAATGTACGACTGAGTAAAAATGAAATGAAGACAGCAAGAAATATAGAACTGCAAAAAAAAATAAGTCGTCTCACAACGAACTCGACACCAGAGTACAAAATAACATACGTCGTCCTCACAACTGTTTCTAAGTCAATACATGTATGTAGATGGAGAGTACTAGATACATTAATATACAACTGAAAAGTAAACAGATACCGTACAAAACCCACCTAATAGCAAAAGGGCTAACACGCCTCAGTAATGTTATCTGTGACAAAAGATGCGGTAAACAGCCAGCCGCGACTACTCCAAAGGGCAACCTGCAAGCACTGTGGCACAACGGGGGTGAGTTGCCAACTCGTGAGTAGTAGATAACATATAAAGGTAATCGCGAGTATGCACGTACCGCGATACTCTAACCTATGCCAACAGATAAACATCTATAAGATGAACTGGATGCTCAATATCATGCAACAAGTGCGATCTAATAACATCTCTATGTGATGAGCAAGATATGTGATAATCAGGCATGGCAATGCAATCTAACAACCCTATATATGATGAGCAGGGTACGCAATGATATGCAAGCATGTGTACTCTATCAGGTATGCTAGCTACATGATGAGATGTCAAGTACTGAATGCTGAGTATGGGAAGGAATAATGTCTGCACAGAATATCAACGTGGAAAATAACTGGTGTCTATCAATACATCAAAACCCAGTACAACTCAAGCGTCGTCATCCACATCGGCCCTCAAATCCTGTAATCTCATAAAATCGGGAGTGCCCATTATCGGCACTCAAAATATCATAAAATCAGCCGTGTCCAGCATCGACACGCAAATCCTCCAATATGGGGCGTCCGTCCATCGGATCTGCCCACGGGCTCCGTCTGTGGAATTGGCCCTCGGCCCCGGCAGTACGCATCGTCCCGTATCCATCAATCGACTCTGGTCAGTATCCTCCGGATAACCGCCAGGTTCAACCAATCACCGGTAGGTAGTAGTCCCTCTGCCGGGCTCATCGTCTAACAATACGAGTCTTCTCGTCCTGGGGTACCGTACCGGGTCCACCATATACCCGCAATTGGTGCCTACCTCTCCTCGAATCGGGTATACTCACACAAACTCTCTGGAACCGAGAAAACTCATGGTGGACGCACTAAAATATCATATCAAGGGAAACCGGGTTTTTAAACAGTGCGTATTTTCTTAAAATAGTACTCCGGTTCCCAAATCCAGAAATCACATAAATCAAATCCAATGCTTAAATCCATGCAATGTGTCGTATGACACTAAGTGTAAAAGAAAGGGAGAACCGCTCTTTTAAAGGATCCAGTTTTGAAATATCGCTTGCGGTCCCTTAGTTTTAAATCAAGTCAATATCATCCATGTATGTAACATATGAATATGGGTATAGGTATGAGTGTGCGAATGGATAAGTACGCATAGTGAATATAGCAATGTACATGTGCACTAATGTAGACATATGATGTATATATGCCAAGTATGAATATATGTGATGTATGTGGCATAAGTATGGATATGTGATGTATAGGTGTCCAAGTATGAATGTATGTGATGTATGTGGCACAAGTATGGATATGTGATGTATACGTGCCTAAGTATGAATATGTGATGTATACATGCCCAAGTATGAACATATGATAGTATGCGGCAAATCATGACAACGTCAAATAAGCAGAATCAATATGATATGCGGTTTATAGCAATCCTATAATGTGAGTGTCATGGCAATCACTAACGGTGTGAGTGTAGCATATAAATCATGCTCATGCAACTTGGACCGTTAGTGACAGTGCAGTGTTCTATGCTACCAGTATATCTATATGGACACACATGACTACAAATCCTATTACGCCCTGACGCTTAACGCCATACGAGCGATTTCCCCGTAAATGTTAAATCTACTCACCAGGTCGCGTGCTAAGTATAGCCGACCACCTGGTTTCCTTTCCTGGCGACATCTGACGTACCCGCCTGTGAACCTGGAATTTACACAAGGAATCCAATTATATAAGCAAGAATCTCGCAAAACGCGATATCGAAACAAAACGAGAAACTCGCGTTGCGAATTAACACGCGTGTGTGCGATACGCTGAAACGTGTGTGCATGCATCTATGACTCATCCCGACACGCCGCGATACGCTGAAACGTGTGTGCACGCGTCTACGACTCATCCCGACACGCCGCGATACGCTAAATCACAGAACCCACTCGCATATCGCGCGTATCGCGCAAACTAAAAACACCAGAAAATGATATATCGTCCCAGATTCTACCCAGGTTAAAATATTACAAAACTATATATACCATGGACCTACAAAATGTAGCAGACACCCACCCTAAAACCCCTAGCTCCTAACTCTCAAGTCTGGCAGCAATTTGCGGCCAGATCGATTATTTCGGCGGCCTGGGATTGGGATGGTGGGGTCGGGCTCTGGTAGTGGGGTCAGGGTCTCTCAAATAGGCTACAGTCCACTCAGATTTATTCTGAGATCACCGGGGTCACAGCAGATTTCAAAAAGCTAAGTTTTGCTTTAAAAAAGTCACATTTTGCAAGATTATGAAAACACAGGGTATTTTTGTGTAATCTGGGGTTTACCTAGGTTCACTTGGCCTTAACAACACCTAACTAACTTAGTCCAACCAAAACTAACCTTACCTAAGCAAAGTTTACACTAAACACCACATATATCACTAAAACACATCATTATTGCTAACCGAAGCTAAACTACACAACTAAGCAAAAGCAAGAATAAATTTAGAGATTATACCCTCTAGGGATCTCCAAAATGAAGAGAAGGAGAATAAGAAGAGGGGATGGAGCTGCTGGTGTGTTGCTGTTGCTGCTGCCTGAAGCTACTGCCACTGCTGCCTGTAGCTGCTGCTGCTGCTGCTATGCTTGCTGCTGTTGCTGAAGCTGTGGCTGCTGATGTTGGTGTTGGAGCTGGAGCTGCTACTGCTGTGGAGGGTGCTGGTGGTGTGTGTGTATGAGAAAGTGAATGAGTGAGAAATGAGAGGGTGTGATGCAACAAAGAAATGATAATACAAAAAGTCAAGCCCCCATTTCTCTCTCTCTTGCCACATTAAATGCAAGCATGGGCTTGCCATGATGCACTCCCTCTCTCTCTCATTTAATGCAGGCATGGCTTAGCCATGATACACTCTCTCTCTCTCTCTCATTCTCTCAAGTCAACCAAAATACATTTTAAATCCCTTTTTCATTAAAAAAAACTTAATTAAAATCATGTTAACTTGATAATGGTGGGGTTAACCTACCATGGTTGTTAAACATGGTTTAACCCAAATTTTAACCCTAGTTTACATGCACAAGTTTGTGCAAGCTTAGGAATATTCTAGAAAAATATTTATTAAATTTGAAAAATTATTTGAAAACCAATTTGGTAAACTTTTTATTAAAATTCATATATTAAAATATACTTAGCCACTAAACACATCCTAAGGTGTTACAGTATAAGTGGGATAACCCCGCAATACCCATGGCCAGTCATGTTCCTTCAGCGACGTGATGAGCAGGATAGATGACCGAAGCTCTCATGAAGCGACGATGCGTTGGAATGGCAAACCAGCTAAGCCAAAGGCTGATAAAACCGACAAAAAAGGTCTCTTCGTCCATGCCGGGAGCCGCAAACGAATCAAAGGACACGGCTGGCAAGATCGGGATGTAAAACTGCAGTAAATCTTCTTCTTTGGTCGGTGGCTTATTCAACCCAAACCCAAATGGGTCGTTAATATTCGCAAATTTCGGAGCCTCCTTTGATAAGACATCTTCACGGAGGAAGCAGGCGATGAAGCTCTTAAAGGTGACGCCCTGTCCCTCTGACTCCGCGAACAGCTTCTCGAAAATACCCAGATTCTTGATTAGACTGAGATACTTATGACAGACGGCGTTTTCGGTCGTCAAGCCGTCAAGCATAGCAGGCACGGTCGTGAATACATACTCATCGGGAGGCAGCAACTCTTCATAGTGCTCTCCCCTGATCGGCAATCCAGAGATCTCGCAGAACTCTTCCAGAGAAATCGAGACCACATGATCCCCTAGCAAGAAAGTGTTGGTGGGAAGATTCCATTGATTCAGGAAAGATTTAACCCACCAGACATGAAGGGACTGATAATGAAAGAGGGACGAATACACCGCCTGATAAAGCCCGACCTTCTGCAATCGTGCACGATGAGCGGACAGAACATATCGAGCTCATGGAAGATAGCCCGTTGGGTGGCGAGGGGTAAGACCTATCCTATAAATTTGTCCCCAGGGTTGGGCTTTACCTTGAAAAATGCGACGCCCCAAGATGTCTATGGCCGGCAAAGGCTAGTTAGGTATCCCAGTTGTCGATGGCTCAAGCCGGCCTATGGGAGTCCAGACAGCCGCCTCCATCGCAAAAGCAGTCTGCGACGCTCCATCAGCAAAATAGGGCGAAGAGGCTCTGCTGGCACTTCGCAATAAAGCTGCGGCAGCCCCGGATGATATGCCCATACCAAGTTCCCCACAAGAGCAAATTGGTACAGTCCCTGTCATGGGCCCTGATCATCGCCATTGCTTCTTCGTCCGACGGCGATTTTGGAAAAGCAGCGTCTGAGCGAGTAAAAGGAAAGTAAGGAAGAGAAGCCATTGTTCCTAAAATAAAGGGAGGAAAAACTATTAATGCAACCTATACCCTATGTGTGTGTGTGTGTGTGTGTAAACAGCAGAAGAAAACGACAAGAAGTTTATTCCATGGGACCATTGATTGCAAAAAAAATGGGCCCCACAAAATCAGTATGACGGCTCACCAATCTTGAGGCAGGGTAATCATTTTGAAGATAAAAAAAGAGATTCTCAAGGAATGCACATTGGAAGTTTAAACAACTTGGGACATTCTCACAAAAGAACGCTCACTACAAACTCTGTCAAATGGGTGAAAATAAAGGAAAAATCCTTTAAAAAGATTTTCAAGAACACTGGGGAATCAAATTCCCGAAGGGCCCTCTTGATCTTTCAGAGCTAAGCTCTTCGGTGAGGAATTAAATTCCTTTTATGCAATGGAATTAAATTCCAGAAACCCCATAAAGAGGAAATGAAAAATCAAATGCTATGCCCAAAACATTGAGAGTTATTACTCAAAAATCACATCTTTGAATTTCTAAGAGATGGGTTTTAGAAGAGAGCAAAAGCTCTCATGATGGATTTAAAATCCAGAGGATTTCTTTAAGAAAAGGGTTCTCTGGTGTAAAGATCTTTACCTAAAAAAGGGGGTTTCTTTTTCCAACAGAGTTTAACTCTGGAATTGCAATGGCAGAGAACTATGCTCTGAAGAAGGGAATTAAATTATCAAAGAAAACAAAGAAAGAAGAAGATGAATGAACAGTGGCTCCCCAAAAGCCAAACCCTTGCATTTATAAGACGTGACAAGGGCGGTTGACCTCCCCGTTCGCCTAGGCAATCCAACGGCTGTAAAGGTGACAGCGTTGCACTCACGTGCAATCCACATGAGAACAACGTTGTGGGGGAATTTGTTCCCTTATATATAAAAAAATAAATAATAAGTAAAAAGGCAATGGGAAAAATCCCCAAATAGAGCATCACGTGCCCACACGTGATGAGCTTTGGAGATAAAATTATAAAGCGTCACACTTATCAAACAAGACTGAAGTTGGGCCTCACGTGCCAGACGTGAGCGCCCATATACAAAATATTTAGGCGCCTTAGTAAAACAAATAGCAGACCAGAAGGCACATCACGTGCCAACACGTGATACTTTTCTCTGGGACTGCGGCATATAAGCAGACCAGCCCAAAGTTATGGGTCACATGCTACACGTGAGGGCTCCCAATGCTTTCTAAGACGATAGAATTAAATTCTAAATACAAGGATCCAAATTCTATTTGAAAAATATTTTCTCAATCTTTCTAAACAAGAAAAATTGTGCTCTGTAAATCATAGCACCGTTGGATCAAAGATCCAATGGTGATTAAAAATCACCAAGATATAGAATAAGTCCTGTATGGGAAAATAGTTTCCCAATCTTGTTAAAAACAAGAGAAATATTTTCTGTAAAACAGAAGTCCTTGGATCAAAAATCCAACGGTGGATAAATTCCTCAAATCAATTAAGAAATCTCTCAATGAGAGATTTTCTTAACTGAATCAACAAATTAGCCTTCCCTATATAAAGGACCCAAGACATCAAGCTTTGAGAGAGAGAAAAAGAACCCCGCCTAAACTTCAAGTTCAAAAGAGAAAACAGAAAGAGAAACCCTAGGTAAGAGGAAAGAAGAAAAGCAGAGAACATCTTATCTCTTCTTCGCCTCCACGAGAGTTTAACTCTTCTAAAAAGAACTTAGTTCTTCCTCTGGTTGAGATCTGCAGTAGCAGATCTCCCCACAAGTTGAGAATTTAATTCTCATTGGGGAGATTCTGCTATGTAGATTCAAACTTAGGGTAAAGAACTAAGTTCAAAAAATTTAAATCTTACAAGAAGATATAGGAATTTAATTCTATTTTGAAAAAATATAAATATTCCAACTCTTTTCAAAAATCACAAGAATCACTTTACATTAATATACCATGAATTCCATGCAAGTCAATATTTCAAATAAATACCTTTTATTATGAATTTAGGATATTTTCACTAGAAATATCACAATTATAAAATCTACATTCATGATAACTCTAAATACAATAACTAAATACTTGGGGAGTATTTTGAAAAGTATATAAAAGTATTTTTTCATAAAACCCCCTCAAGTTCTATAAATTACCCTAAGGACCCTAGTAAATATAGGTTTAAGCGGGACCAATCTCTTGAGCCTCAGGGATCCAGAGAAGTGGGTGCTTGCCTATTTAAGGTAGACAACTTAACAACGGTGTTATCAATACGGTAATCGTTTTTGAAAAAGACACGAATCATACTGCCCATGTGCAGCGGTTACCGATAATATCAAAACAATCAGGACTTCAATTTACTTTTCTAATTGTCTGACTCAGACTGAGTCTCATTAATAATCTGACTTGAATATAATTCAAGTACAATCTACAATCTACAATCTATAATATTACAATTCAAGATGAATCCGTGAATACATATATTCAATCTATTCAATCTATATTGACCGAACCAAACCATGGATATACTTCCATTTACATGATTCTCCAGTTACATCCATGATTCTACAGTTACATCCATTTACTGATATCATGGTTTCGGTAAGTCATCCAATTATACAATCTATACAGTTTACAATACAATACAATCAAAACACTACGGCGTTTAAGGTGTAGATTGGTACGGAAGGTGTTAGAAGTGGCACGAGACTGCAAGATTGAAGACACCTAACCTGAATTCAATCGCCGTTGTTCCGGGCATTCTAACGGAGCCTTGTACTCTATATTCCGTTCACCGTAGTCTCTGGTCTAACGAGACTCCTCTCGTATACACTGGCATCCTTCTGTACCAAGATACAAACAACAGCTTTAACACAACATTATAACAATATAATACAATTTTAAAAGCTACCTTCTCTTTCTGTCTATTCTATTTCTCCCTTATCTTTGGGACTTACCGAGCGATCTGTTCGCTGACGACATTCTCTTCTTTCTTCTTTGAGTGTCGTCAGGTGATCTGGACACATCAGAGATCGAGCCCAGCGCTGAAGACTTGGACCATTTCGTTGAAGACCCAGAGCTTTAGTTCATTGTACACTTTTATTTCAGTACCTTTCCTTTTCTGTTATGCCATTATTTAGGCATTGCTTTTATCCAGTTGTATTTACTTTTCCATGTATTGTACAGAAAGAATGTGAATAAATAAAGTTGTTGTTTGTTATATCTTGTCTCTTGTGCATTTACATTTATATTGCTTAGTTACGCTTAGCGTATTTACTTCACAGTAAATACGTAGCGGCCTCGTCGCATTCCCTTCGCCGTATACCGGGAAGCGGGGCGTGACAGTTTTTGTTGGTGGCCTATGAAGGTCAGAGCTGTATGGAACACTATCATGCAGTTCTGTTCTGCGTGAACAACCTAAGCAATATAACACAAGAATCAGAAACTAAAACATTCTTTACAATCTTGTTCCTTGAATCTTATCATATACTTAAATCTGTCATAACCTAAATTTTTCATTCAAGGTTATAGATTCCCCAAACAACACAAGCACCAACTTCAACAACACTCCACCTCCACTACCAATCACACATGTCGTTCCTACTCCACCCAACGAGCAGACGGTTCTGCTTGAGGAAATCTGAAGCCTCCTAGTTGGACTGCTACAGCAGACTGCTATATTAGTGACCCGATCAGAAGTAGAATCAACCGGTATAAAACGCTCTGCCACCCAGATGGTAAGAGGAGCCTACACTACACAACCTTCTGAACCCAAGAGACAGAAAGAAACAATTAACCGGCCAAGTCCAAGTTTTTGTTTCTACTGCAATAGGTATGGACATTTAGTGAAGGACTGTAGGCGCGCAAAAGGCCTGTGCCTAGTTTGTGGCACGTCCAATCACAGAATTGAGACATGTCCATATAGACACAACTCAGCTCATACACCCACCAACTATCTACAGCGGCCAGCTATTCAGGCTCCTGCAACTCGTCTTGCATCCCCAGCACCACCTACACATGGACCACCTCTACCCAATAAGGCATCGATGTACCGGCATACACAGAAAAATGTGCCGAGACGCCAAGCCTCCAGCTTAGCAGCCGTAGAAGCCAAAACAGTTGACCAAGGTAACACTAGTAAGACTCTTTCACATTTTAAAACCTTTCATCACTTTGTTGTTACTCATACACTATCAGTACTTCAGTCACTAAACTTTCCTTGAATCTGTTACACTTTCCTTTTACAAATTTCGAGGACGAAATTTTTTTAAGGAGGGTAGAATGTAACAACCCTAAATTCTCTGTACAACTTTCTGTGCAAATTTTTCAAAATTTATAGAAATGGGTACTTTTGCCTAAGCACAAGTTAAATATTTGTTTCGCTAATTAATAGAAAGAAGGAGCTTGTAACTCATTGGTAATACCTTACACTGCTGAACCAAGCCACCAGAGTTCAAATCCCATATGTTCAGTTGATAAAACTGCACATTTTTTATTACATTTTTCCTACTATTTCTATATTAAAAAGGTCTTTATTATAATATATCTGTAAAAATACTATTTTCCATGTGTTGATATATTATAGTTAGCATTTGGTAGGAAAATGTATGCAAATAATATCATTGACCAAATCCTAGTAGAACAAAGTCTACTAATTATTATTTGTTAAGTTGTTGTGCAGAATTTGCAGGTCTAAAATCAAGGAAATCAAGTTGTTAAAGTAAACCTGCCTAATTAAGAAATCAAAATGAAGAAATAAAATCTGGCAGCAACTACGAGAAGATTTCAAAGATCCAAAGATACCAGAGATAGCCACATGTCACAAGGAGAAAGCCCCAAAAATTTGATGAAGTGATCCCCAACCAAGGCCGTGGATCCGCGGCCATACCCCCCTTCTGGCCGCGGATCCGCCGCATGTTAGATGATTTAGGGTTTGCAATTTTTGGGGGTGAATCTATACTGTTATCTTCCTAATTTGGAAGCTAATTTTCTGGCTTTGGGACTATAAATAAAGACTGAGAGCCTCTTGGAAAAATCATCAAGTCCAAGACGGCTCACGCATCCAGACTGATCATCAACTGTTCGTCTGCCTCCTTGAAAGAGATCGAGAAGCAAACTAGTCTTTGTAATCATTTTCTAAGGAATCAAAGTGTAATGAATATTGTTGATTAATAAAGGTAGCTTTCTTTTTCTTATTCTATTTCTTCGTAGTTTAATTATGCATTTTCTCTCCATCTCTTTTTCTCCCAACATGCGCGAGTAATTCTCCGCTTGTTAGGGTTCGTAGGATTTGGGTAGGCTAATGGATGATGAACATCTCTAAACCATTTTTAAGTCCTATAAAGTTTATGAACTTTATCAAAAGAATCATTAACATCTTAATCGGGCGCGCTAACAATTCTTTGTTAGTCCCGACCGCGATTAGAGATTAGATTAATGATTGTTTTGGTAAAGGCTAGATATGAACGGAGTTCCGTGTCGAGATAAGGGTTAAGAGTGGGATTCCTTTTCCCTCCAGAGACCCTAATCTACACGCATCACCGTCGTTCTAGTTTTAAATCTATTAAAGGATAAAAAGGGTAACTTTTAATTAATCGTCCATAACTACTAAATCCTAACGAACCCTACAAGCCCCCTTATTATATTAACTACATCCCTAAAATAATCTAGATCTATATTTTTGCATTCTTGCTTAACGTATATCTAGAAACCATTCTTCAAAAATTCTTTATCCCTCCTCTCTTTCTTAACACATCTAAAGTAAGATTAAAAGGTTCAACGTTTCCCTGAGGACGACCCGTACTCACCTCGGTCTAGCTACACGCGACACCGTTCTGATTGCGGTTACACTACAAACACTTTTTTTTTGAACCAATCAAATGGCGCCGTTGCCGGGGAGACGTGCGTAATTTTTTATTCTTACTATTTGTGTTGAATTCTTAGACGATTCATATCATTATTAAAACAAAACTGCAAATTACATATTTAACGATTTGTGTGTGAATTTTGCGAGGGAATCTGGAGTCACGGACTTGAGGAAACAGGAGATCGAGGGTTTCACACTTCTCTGGTATCTTTCTTAACTCCTTCTTTCTCCTCTCAAATCCAATAAAATCTATTTTCTGCAGGATTCTTTGCAAAATATCGCCGCTCAAAAATCTTTTTGCAAAATTTTGTTTTGCGGTTTGTTTTTGCATATTTTAATACGGATTTTTAAGGGGCAAGACCAAATCCAGATTAGGTGGGGATTTTATCACCCTTCCTAAACCCCACAAATCACAAACCGAGCATCCGCATCAACCCTACATTAATTTAAAAAATATCTAGACCAGACTCTAAGAATTGTCGCGCTCAATAAGGACAGAGGAAGGTCATGGGTAATCTATCGCTAATCCGCATTACTTTTGTGGTGACTACGCAAGTATGTCCAAGGCGAGTGGTTACTTAATTAGGACCACTACTTTTATAGTGGGGAGCCTCCCACTCACCTGGCACTTACCTGGCTACAAGAGTAGTAAAGAGGCGATAGAGGATTGATCCTACGGCTTGTTCTTTGGAAGTCTAGGAGCGGTCTAGAGACTGGACCTAGGTAACCATAGTTCAGGGTTGTTTGTGCATTTTTGTGTGATTTGTCTAAATCCGTCATTTTTCAAAACAAACCAATTATTCTCTCCCCTTCCCCCTTCTTCTCTTTTTATAATGGGTGACCCAAACAGACGATCTCTTGCCGAGCTTTGCTGTCCACAACCAGATATCTCTTGTTTTCGTAATCCCTTCGGTATACCGTCCGGCTTTTCCATGTCCTTAAGAGATCATATAGAACAAGCAGGAAGAAACAGTTGGCCACCTCAGTCTAGGTCTTATCAACCGTATCCTAATCCTACGCCTGTTTCAGCTCATACCCAGAGTGAGGAAGCCCCTAGACGAATGTCCATTGCTGAGCACATAGCTAGGTCTAGAGGCCAAAGTTTCAACCCGGACCAATATCAACCATCACCACCACTGTCCGAAGAAGAGTTTGATATGCGGTTTGTGGCATATAAGATGTCTGTTGAAAATAGCCAACCAACCAACCCATATCAATATTCTTCTTATCATAATATTGATCCTACTCCTACCCAAGTTCCGCAACCATTCTATTCCTATCAATCCAACCCGACTTTTCCACCTACTCTAGACAGTTCTTCTAATCAGTCATTTGGGAGTTTTAATTATCCACGGGAATTTCAATCTTATACTGAAACCCCTTATCAACCCAAGACTAGTCTGGAGTAGACATTAGAAAAATTTCTGGAACTGTCAAACCAAATTAGGAAGGATTTGGGTAGTAAGACAGACCTAATCAAACCTCCCCATTCCAAACTGAAATCCACAACTCCGGTTTCATAGATTCATCAAGTACACCAAATAGAATGTCTGATAAGTTGTGTGACTTTGTAGTGTTTGATTTACCCGACTGTGAAGGGTCCATTTCAAGTGAAACCATACCCAACCCTTGTGATCTCTACACCTTCACTCTTGAACCAAAACTGATTGAAAACCATACTTTTGATGAGGTATTTGAGAATTTTAACCTTCACTTGAATAAGGTGATTGACGTTGGGGATATATTGATTGATGAACCTAAAATTTTGGATGATTTTGTCCCACCAATTCATCAAATCCTTTCACTTCCTTGTGGTCATCATCTTGAGCCTTTAATTCTTCCCGAACCCCAAATACGTCTTGAAGTTGATGATAAAGGTATACCCGAAGAAATACAGCCTCCATCTTCCACATCTGGTACAGCAACACTCGACACACCAATTTGTTTACCCATTTCACCTTCTATTTTCTCCGGTTCTTCTTCTGTTCCTATTGTTTCTGTGAGTTTTGATGAATCACAATCCGTTAATTCAAGTTCAATAATACCAGAGATTCAACTTGATTTAGATATTTTTGAAAATGAGGTAGATGAGTTTTTCGAGTCCTCTACCTCAATAATTTTTGATGAATCAAGTAGGATAAATTCTGGCACAAAACTCTTTGACAGCAAAATGTTCAATCATACCATTGATAAAAGTTTTGAAGAACTTTTTGCTGACGAACTTGAATTTTTAAACAATACGGATTTTGTGATTAATCAATCTCCACCTATAGAGGTTGAATCGTCACCATTCCTTCTTCCTAATCATTCACATTCATCCTCATTCTTTCTTTTATCTAATTTCAAACCCTTTCCAGACCACCTCTTATCCCTTCCCCACTTTTTCTTGACTCGATACAACACATTCTTCCACCAACCTATACGATATACTGATAAAATCTTTGAATGGTTGGTATTAACTTTTGGTCTTTGTAAAGTCTTACTTTGACCAAATGACTCACCCCCTCTTAAAATGCTTCGTATTGTCTAACTCATGTTTGAGGGGGGGTATATTTTTGGCTCTTGAACATAACTTTTGTCCTCAAATTGGTGAGTCAAAAATAAGTTTGGGAGAGGATTTTCACTTTCATATATTCTTGCCCCCATTAATAATATCCTCCCAAGCTTACAGGTTTTTGTGATCCAGCAGATAGCAACAGTGAGGACACTGTTGAAAACAAGTTTGGGGGAGGTTTGTGCTTATTTACGCGATACTTTGCATTATACTATATATAAGCATAAAAAAAATTTTTGATAACAAAAGAGTAGAAAGTGAAAAATTACATCCAAAAGATAGGAATAGTTTAAGAAAACCAAGAAAATTAGAAGTTTTCTTAAACGAACTAGTAATAAGTAGTTATGAGTTGTTGTCCCAAGGGTTAGTAAGATGAATGAAGTCACTAATCTGAGGATGAAAATAAGTCTGAAAAATAGTTTCTATTCTGGAAGCCAAACATTTGAATGTTGATACCCTACTATTTGCACTTACACACGTCTTGAAACTCGAGATAGTAGAGGATACCTTGAAATGCTCTTGTCTAAAAGCTAAAGTATGAAGGAAATGAAAAAAAATGAAGAAAATATAAAAATGGTGAAAAGAGAAAAATGAACACTGGTTTTTTTATTGCCAAGGCAGCAATATAAAAAATATAGCGAGGGTGCTTCATCACCTAGTGCCCTAAGGCCAACTGGTCTGGGAGTCACTGCTAAGCCTTAGTTGATGCAAGACGAGGAAAATATTATCACCTAATCAGCAAGCACATGAGTAATCGGTCGGTTAGTACCTCAAGAAGTATTAACGGTCGCATGAAAATGTGTGAGCAAATCTAAATATTCATCAAGTTAAAAAGTACTGAGGTAGATGGACAAGAGTATGATAGCTTGAATTGAATTCTCCGAGTGTAGGGATGACCATTTCACACACGTAGGGGTATATGATCGATGTTTGGATGAAAGGTAGGAATGAAGAATAAAGACGATGTTTTATTGAGGGATGATGTGATTTCTAACATTTTTTCATGACTATTAAGATAGGGCTCATGACAACTGAAAAACTAGTGTAGTTGGAAACTCTTATTTTCAAAGTCTTTCTTTTATGGTTCTTATCTTTATATGTAAATTTCACCATCTCTCTTTTGTTATAGGATTTTGTGGGTGTAATCCGCTGAAAACCCTCAGGAGACAACACTCCTCCTATTAGGGACGCCTAGAGGTTTAACGGCTTGTTGCACGTGCTCAGTGCAATCGTGTTTGCCTACGAAAGTGTGTTTAATTTTCTCCTTTCTTTTTTCTCCTTCTCTTGAATAAACTAGTTTGCTAGGGACGATCAAAGATAAGTTTGGGGGTATTTGTTCAGTTGATAAAACTGCACATTTTTTATTACATTTTTCCTACTATTTCTATATTAAAAAGGTCTTTATTATAATATATCTGTAAAAATACTATTTTCCATGTGTTGATATATTATAGTTAGCATTTGGTAGGAAAATGTATGCAAATAATATCATTGACCAAATCCTAGTAGAACAAAGTCTACTAAATATTATTTGTTAAGTTGTTGTGCAGAATTTGCAGGTCTAAAATCAAGGAAATCAAGTTGTTAAAGTAAACCTGCCTAATTAAGAAATCAAAATGAAGAAATAAAGTCTGGCAGCAACTACGAGAAGATTTCAAAGATCCAAAGATACCAGAGATAGCCACATGTCACAAGGAGAAAGCCCCAAAAATTTGATGAAGTGATCCCCAACCAAGGCCGTGGATCCGCGGCCATACCCCTCTTCTGGCCGCGGATTCGCCGCATGTTAGATGATTTAGGGTTTGCAATTTTTGGGGGTGAATCTATACTGTTATCTTCCTAATTTGGAAGCTAATTTTCTGGCTTTGGGACTATAAATAAAGACCAAGAGCCTCTTGGAAAAATCATCAAGTCGACGAGATCACGAAGTCCAAGACGGCTCACGCATCCAGACTGATCATCAACTGTTCGTCTGCCTCCATGGAAGAGATCGAGAAGCAAACTAGTCTTTGTAATCATTTTCTAAGGAATCAAAGTGTAATGAATATTGTTGATTAATAAAGGTAGCTTTCTTTTTCTTATTCTATTTCTTCGTAGTTTAATTATGCATTTTCTCTCCATCTCTTTTTCTCCCAACATGCGCGAGTAATTCTCCGCTTGTTAGGGTTCGTAGGATTAGGGTAGGCTAATGGATGATGAACATCTCTAAACCATTTTTAAGTCCTATAAAGTTTATGAACTTTATCAAAAGAATCATTAATATCCTAATCGGGCGCGCTAACAATTCTTTGTTAGTCCCGACCGCGATTAGAGATTAGATTAATGATTGTTTTGGTAAAGGCTAGATATAAACGGAGTTCCGTGTCGAGATAAGGGTTAAGAGTGGGATTCCTTTTCCTCCAGAAACCCTAATCTACACGCATCACCGTCGTTCTAGTTTTAAATCTATTAAAGGATAAAAAGGGTAACTTTTAATTAATCGTCCATAACTACTAAATCCTAACGAACCCTACAAGCCCCCTTATTATATTAACTACATCCCTAAACTAATCTAGATCTATATTTTTGCATTCTTGCTTAACGTAGATCTAGAAACCATTCTTCAAAAATTCTTTATCTCTCCTCTCTTTCTCAACACATCTAAAGTAAGATTAAAAGGTTCAACGTTTCCCTGAGGACGACCCGTACTCACCTCGGTCTAACTACGCGCGACACCGTTCTGATTGCGGTTACACTACAAACACTTTTTTTTCGAACCAATCACCATACCCCACATTATTTTTAATATTATTTTGTTTTGAAGTTTTAGAATACCAAGAGTTTACACGTGCATATCTTACAAAAACCCCGTTACCGATGAAAAGTTAAATATGCCAGTGAGTAGATGGACCTCGAGGGACCTAACGGTGGCCGGACTCGGCCGGACCGCCGAGTCCCCAACACCAAAATGGTGCCTCTTGGCCTCCCCTACACCCCTACACACTTCAATTACCCAGATCGGTTCCAACGATCTTTTAAATTCCCATTTACTCCACTTTTATTACATTTTAATATATTTTAATACATTTTTTCCAATTTAACTCTTCATCTACCCTAACCCTAGCCTAACCTTATAAATACCACCCCTAAACACTACCCCCTCACCCTAAAATTCTAAGCCAACTCTCAAGAAATTCCTAGAAACCCTAGTGTGCAATCGAAGTGAGCAAAGAGGCGAAGCTCCGGCGAATTTTCAGGCGACAATCCTAGGAACTCCCGGCAACGAATCGACGCACCGGCAAAGCCTACGTCTTCCTCTTCCTCTCATCTAACCTTGAAACCCATAAGTCCCACTTTCCCCCTTCTCTACTCTTTCTGAAAATAAGGAATTATAAAACCCGATGGAATCGGAGCAAATCCGATTTCCGATTAGGTTTCTTTGTAAAACTCTCAATTTTCTTTAATTCAATCTTGTTAAACCATTACATGTTGACTATTAAATACTAACTAATTATATTGAACAAGTTCCATATCAAAAGAAATTGCTATTTCCATTTTACCGTACTTTTTCATTTAAATACCATATTGTTTCATTTCAACATTTAAACCATCATAAACTTGCTATACCATTAAGTAGATCATGAGGTAATGACCTACCTCCTCACACACTCATATGCAACATAGCACAATACTTTCGGGAACATAAAATACGGGAAAACAACAACATTTCAAATAAATACCATTACTATTAAAACCGTTTTCTAAAAGATTAGTATTTTACACAAATCTTTGCAAAGCGCCGCTACAACCAATTTTGGGGAACTCGACTGGGATGGTGCGGATTATCGCACATCCCTGGGCTTAGTAGTGCGAGATGCAAATCTCCACAAGGAGCATTCGGTTTTCGAGAGATTTAAAATACGACATCTTAAGAAAATGAAATTTTTAGAAATATAAAATATATATTAAAATTATTTTTATATAATTATGTATATATGTATCATTAAAATATCTATTTTAAAATAATATAAATATTCCAACTCTTTTCAAAAATCACAAGAATCACTTTACATTAATATACCATGAATTCCATACAAGTCAATATTACAAATAAATACCTTTTATTATGAATTTAGGATATTTTCACTAGAAATATCACAATTATAAAATCTACATTCATGATAACTCTAAAGACGATAACTTAATACTTGGGGAGTATTTTGAAAAGTATATAAAAGTATTTTTACATAAAACCCCACAAGTTCTATAAATTACCCTAAGGACCCTAATAAACATAGGTTTAAACGGGACCAATCTCTTGAGCCTCAGGGAGCCGGAGAAGTGGGTGCTTGTCTATTTAAGGTAGATAACTTAACAACAGTGTTATCAATACGGTAATCGTCTTTGAAAAAGACACAAATTCTGCCGCCCATGTGCAGCGGTTACCGATAACATCAAAACAATCAGGACTTCAATTTACTTTTCTAATTGTCTGACTCAGACTGAGTCTCATTAATAATCTGACTTGAATATGATTCAAGTACAATCTACAATCTACAATATTACAATTCAACATGAATCCGTGAATACATATATTCAATCTATTCAATCTATATTGACTGAACCGAACTATGGATATACTTCCATTTACATGATTCTTCAGTTACATCCATGATTCTACAGTTACATCCATTTACTGATATCATGGTTTCAGTAAGTCGTCCAATTATACAATCTATACAGTTTACAATACAAGACAATATAATACAACAATACAATCAAAACACTACGGGATTTAAGAGGTAGATTGGTACGGAAGGTGTTAGAAGTGGCACGAGACTGCATGATTGAAGACACCTAACCTGAATTCAATCGCCGTTGTTCCGGGCATTCTAACGGAGCCTTGTACTCTATATTCCGTTCACCGTAGTCTCTGGTCTAACGAGACTCCTCTCGTATACACTGGCATCTTTCTGTACCAAGCTACAAACAACAGCGTTAACACAACATTATAACAATATAATACAACTTTAAAATCTACCTTCTCTTTCTATCTATTCTATTTCTCTCTTATCTTTGGGACTTACCGAGCGATCTGTTCGCTGAGGACATTCTCTTCTTTCTTCTTTGAATGTCGTCAGGTGATCTGGACACGTCAGAGATCGAACCCAGCGCTGAAGACTTGGGCTATTTTATTGAAGACCCAGAGCTTTAGTTCATTGTACACTTTTATTTCAGTACCTTTCCTTTTCTGTTATGCCATTGTTTAGGCATTACTTTTATCCAGTTGTATTTACTTTTCCATGTATTGTACAGAAAGAATGTGAATAAATAAAAATTTTGTTTGTTATATCTTGTCTCTTATACATTTGCATTTATATTGCTTAGTTACGCTTAGCGTATTTACTTCACAGTAAATACGTAGCGGCCTCGTCGCGTTCCCTTCGCCGTATACCGGGAAGCGGGGTGTGACAGTTTTTGTTGGTGGCCCATGTAGGTCAGAGCTGTATGGAACACTATCATACAGTTCTGTTCTGCATGAACAACCTAAGCAATATAACACAAGAACCAGCAACTAAAACATTCTTTACAATCATGTTCCTTGAATCTTATCATATACTTGAATCTGTCCTAACCTAAATTTTTCATTCAAGGTTATAGATTCCCCAAACAACACAAGCACCAACTTCAACAGCACTCCACCTCCACTACCAATCACACCTGTCGTTCCTGCTCCATCCAATGAGCAGACGGTTCTGCTTGAGGAAATCCGAAGCCTCCTGGTTGGACTGCAGCAGCCGACTGCGGATTCGAGATACTAAGATTTGGTGTCTTGCTCCCGTGTAGAGAAGAGTAGATGGCGTCAATAGCTTCTAACTGCACCAACTACAACAATAACTCCCACTCCGCCCCGTCTGGAGGAGTAACTTACGGGGCCCCAAGCGGCCTCCATCTACGCAATGCCGGTAGAATAGGTGACACAGGCCACCATGGGATTGTTCTTCGGGACCATACTCCCACCTATGAGTTTCAACACCCCAGTGCCATCACAGGAAGCTCCAAAGAAGTCAGTCTTTGATCGGCTTACCATTACCACGGCCCTTCTCAACGGGTCGTCCAAGTCCAACGCCTCGGACTTTAACAGACTAGGCCAAAGCTCAAGCAGGCCCGTGAAGAAGCCTACAATACCCGAAGGAGTTATCCCGAAGCGGATAGCCATTCCAGCTTCGGTAAATGAAGTCATTAGAGGGGCTTCTCCTGCTAAGAGGTCGGTCTTTGCAACACTGGCCATCCTAATTTCTGCTTTGGGTGAGGTCGTTACAAGTGCTTCCCTTGCCCAAAAGTCGGCCTTCGCGAGATTGACTATTCCCCTTCAGCGGACGTCTGTCTTCGATAGGCTGACACCGACAACAACTTCTCATCAGATCAGAGGGCATGACGAAGCTACCCCGACAACAGAGGCGATCCCGGTTACACGACATGCTCGACGTCGTCACTGGCGCCGGGTGAGGAAAGCTGGGGGCAGTTCCCTTTTTGGCCTTACCCCACCAACTCCAATGGTGGAAATTGATGTTGTTGTTTCAACTGGGAACAGCTTTGAGCCGCTCATGAGGGTGCGCAAGAACTCTCCAATTGCTGTACTAAAAAGGTCTCCTCCACCCGCTGAAAATGTTATTAAGGTGAAGCCGGAGCAGCCTCCTCGGCATCCGTCCTCCAAAATCCACAGGGTCTGGCAAAGAGTCCAAGACTCTGTAATCGACAAAGACTACTCCCGCCGACAGAAGAAAATAAAGGTTCTGTAAGAGGAGGACCATCCCGCAGCCATACCGCAGACTATGTTCCTTATTCCTCATCTAGCAGAAACTAATCGAGCTCCGTCTGATCTCCCAGAAGCGGAAGCTGAATCAGTTGCAGGCTATAATGTATCATGGATGCCTGTTGCAACGGCCCCCTCAACCTCGACCGTTCATAAAAAGAGAAGGCCAGAGAAGATCCCCATGTCTACAACAAATCTCAAGGGCACTGAACCTAAACGCCCCAAGTCTGGGGGCATGGTAGTACACACCGTCTACATGGCGTCTGGAAATGAGGAAAGTCATGCTTCTACGGGTCATCGACCACTCACACGGTCTGTGACGAAAACTCAGGAGCAGCAACAAAAGCTCCAGGAGATGCTGACAAAGATGGCCGCACTCACTGGGCAGAAGGAAAGCCCGGAAGTATCGTCGGATCAACGCCAGGAACAAGAAACCGACGCCGAGTTCTTACGAAGGATCCTCGAGAAAAAAGATAAAGAGGCTACGGAACAAGCGGCTAATATAAAACAAATGGTTCTTCTATTCCAAGATATGGTGGGGATTATGATCCAGCCGGACCCTCCAGCCGAAGATCCCCCAATAATCATTGAAGACGACAGAGGGGAGACATCAAACTCTCTTCCGGCTTTATCAGCAGCCAGAGAGGAGACGATCTCGAAAGCTGCGCTTGATGACTACATAGCTCAACAAATACGAGCTCATCAGGCAAATGAAGCATCTGGCCAAGTCGTCAGAACTGGGCGACCCTATCCAGGATGGTACGAACAAATTAAGTACCCTCCAGGATATACGATCCCTAAATTTCATATGTATAAGGGGACATGCAACCCCCATCAGCACGTCGCTCAGTTCATGGCTCTCTGTGGCAATACTAGAGGTGACGACAATGCTCTGTCAATTCGTCGGCAGCCTAGCGGATACAGCTTTTGAATGGTACTCTGTAACAACCCTAATTTCCCTATACACTTTTCTATACAAATTTTTTTTCAGAATCCATAAAAGAGTATTTTAACCTGAGCACAATATATATGTAATTATTTTGTTTTTAAATAACTCCATTTCTTAGTGTACATAAAATTGTTTTAAAATTAAAGTGTACTTGGGGTATTTAATGTTGCTGTTACCACTTTAAGTAATTATTTCACACCATAATTACAAGAAGGAGCTTGTAGCTCATTGGTATCACCTTGTACTGCTGAATCAAGCCACCAGAGTTCAAATCCCATACCCCACATTATTTTTAATATTGATTTTTTTTAAAACCTTTAGAATACCAAGAGTTTACACGTGCATATCTCACAAAAACCCCACTACACCCAAAGATGTAACACTTCCAGGAGTTAGATGAACCGTCGGGGGGGATCCTGGCCGCCGGACTCGGCCGGGAATCGGCCAACTTGGCCTTGACTCGGCCGACTCAGTGCTCCGACCGAGTCACGGTCGAGTCACCCCCGAGTCGGCCGATTTCGGCGACGGCCCCAACATGAAAGTTGTGTCTTTTCATATTCCCTATGCACCTGCAAAATTTCAGCCTCAGACTACTTCCAGAGCTCTTTAAAACCCCCAATTACTCCACTTTTAATACATTTTTATTACATTTTATCATATTTTTATTTTAAACTTTTCATCTATCCTAACCTTAGCCTAACCCTATAAATACCAACCCTACACACCACCCTCTCACCCCCAAAATCCTAAGCTCACTCTCTCAAAATTTCCAAGAAGTGTGTACTTTGAAATCAAGCTCGCGGCGAAGCTCCGACGAAATTCCGGCGGAAATTCCGGCGACGTTTTTAGGAACTACCGGCGACGATGCAACGCATCGGCAATCCCTTTAGTTCCCTCTCACTCTAGTGTAATCGAAAACCCGTAAGTCCCTTTCTATCTCTCTCTTCCCTATTCAAGAAAATACGAAATTACAAACCCGACGGAATCGGAACAAATCCGATTTCCGATTCGGTTTTCTATAAATTTCACTTCTCACTAATACAATCATAATTAAACATCCTTATGTTAACTACTAAACACTAATCAAAGAATTTGAACAAGTTTCACCACATGAAATGATAGCTTTCTCAATTTACCGTATTTTTCGCTTAAATACCACAATATTTCACTCTTTCATTTAACACTATCAAACTTGCTATACATTTATAGTAGATCACGAGGTAACGACCTGCCTCCTCACACACTTACATACAATCTAATACGATACCATTTAAATCTTAGAATACGAGAAAACAAGAATTTACATTTAAATACCATATACTTAATAAAACTATCATAAAAGATTTAGAGTTGATACACTTTTAAATAAATACCTCTTATTAGGAAAATACGATAAGTTGTGGATATCGGTCGTTTATCTAAATCTGACTTTGTAGTGTCTAGGCTAGGCAAGTGAGAAATGTAACTTTAAAAGGCCCGTCTCACGGTGATTCGTGAGTGGATCCCTCTTTTCCTCATTTATACTTACCTGACCACAATTGGCGGTGAAGAGACGATTTGATGCATTTAACAACTTGTCGTTTAGACCAATTAGAAATAGGCTAGTTGACTTAGGAAACCCTAGAATCTAAAATACGAAAAAATTGAAATTTTTACAAATAAATACCTTTTACTTTATAAAACCGTTTTCTAAATGATTTAGTATTTTACAATCTTTGCAAAGCGCCACTACAACCCATTTTTGGGGAACCCGTTTGGGATGGTGCGGATTATCGCACATCCTCAGGCTTAGTAGTGCGAGATTTAGACCTCCGCAAGGAGCATTCGGTCTCGAAAGATTTAAAATACGATATCTTAAGAAACTGAGATTTCTAGAATATAAAATATTTATTAAAATTATTTTTGTATAAATATATGTATATTTATCCTTAAAATACCTATTTTAATATAAAATAAATATTCTACCTTTTTCTAAAAATCACAAGAATAAATTTTACACTAAAATACCATGAACTTCAAATAAATCAATATTACAAATAAATACCTTATTTATAAAACTAGGATATTTTCACTAGAAATAGCTCAATATAAAATCCACATCCATTACAACTCTAAAGACGAAGAATGAATACTTGAGGTGTATTTTGAAAAGTATATAAAAGTATTTTTACATAAAACCCCCTCAAGTTTTATAAATTACCCAAAGGACCCTAGCAATTATAGGACTTCGATTTACATTTCTAACTGTCTGACTCAGGTTTGAGTCTGATCATCTGACTTGAATATGATTCAAGTCAATCTACAATCTTCAATATGAATCCATGAATCCAATTATCAATCTATATGACTTGACTGAACCGAACCATGGATACATTCCACTTATATGATTCTCCAGTTATTCCATTTACATGACTCTATAGTTATATCCATTTACCGATATCATGATTTCGGTCAGTCAATCAATTATACAATCAATACAATTTACAAGACAAACAATACAATCAAACACTGTGGGGTTTAAGGGGTAGACTGGTACGGAATATGTTAAAGGTGGCACAAGGTGGTCACTTAAGACGTAATTACATCCATGCCGTTGTTCCGTGGTATTATCGACGGAGCCTTGTACTACAGGTTACCAAGGTCCCCGGTGTAAGTGGGACTCCCCTCGTATACACTGGCATCTTTTGTACCAGGCTACAAACAACATCGTTAATACAACATTACAATATTATAATACAACATTAAAACCTATTCTCTCTCTCTCTTACTCTCTGTCTATTTCTCCCTTATCTTTGGGACTTACCGAGCGACCTGTTCGCTGACGACATTCTATTTCTTTCTTCTTTGAATGTCGTCAGGTGGTTTGAACCCGGCGGAGATCGAGCCATCTGCAGAAGACTTGGACCAGTTTGCTGAAGAAGCAGAGCTCTAGTTTCATTGTATATTTTCCATTCAGTACTTTTCAATTCATGTTATGCCATTGTTTAAGCATCGTTTTATTTCAGTTGTAGTTCCTTTTCATGTATTGTACAAAAGAATGTTAATAACTAAAAGTTGCTGTTTTTATTATATCTTATCTCTTGTGTATTTTCTTTTATATTGCTTAGTTACGCTTAGCGTATTTGTTTCTGAGTAAATACTTAGCGGACCTCGTCGCGCCCTCTTCTCCGTATACCGGGAAGCGGGGCGTGACAGGTTTTGTTGGAGGCCTATGCAGGTCAGAGCTGTATGGAACCCTAAGTAATATAAAACACAAGAACCAACAACTAAAACATTCTTTACAATAATGTTCCTTGAATCCCATCATTTCTTATTCCTTGAATCATATATCTTGAATCTGTCCTAACCCAAAATTCCCCCAGCTCTTTTACAATTTTACCAAAACCTTCGCATCCTTTCATTCCTTCACACATTCTTCACATTTCTAAAACTCTTGCACTACCTTGTTATTTTTCGCATACTGTCAGTACACCAGCACCAAACTTTTCTTGAAACTGTTACACTTTCCTTTTACAAATTTCGAGGACGAAATTTTTATAAGGAGGGTAGAATGTAACAACCCTAATTTCCCTATACACTTTTCTATACAAATTTTTTTTCAAAATCCATAAAAGAGTATTTTAACCTGAGCACAATATATATGTAATTATTTTGTTTTTAAATAACTCCATTTCTTAGTGTACATAAAATTGTTTTAAAATTAAAGTATACTTGGGGTATTTAATGTTGCTGTTACCACTTTAAGTAATTATTTCACACCATAATTACAAGAAGGAGCTTTTAGCTCATTGGTATCACCTTGCACTGCTGAATCAAGCCACCAGAGTTCAAATCCCATACCCCACATTATTTTTAATATTGATTTTTTTTAAAACCTTTAGAATACCAAGAGTTTACACGTGCATATCTCACAAAAAACCCCACTACACCCAAAGATGTAACACTTTCAGGAGTTAGATGAACCGTCGGGGGGGTCCTGGCCGACGGACTCGGCCGGGAATCGGCCAACTCGGCCTTGACTCGGCCGACTCAGTGCTCCGACCGAGTCACGGTCGAGTCACCCCCGAGTCGGCCGATTTCGGCGACGGCCCCAACATGAAAGTTGTGTCTTTTCATATTCCCTATGTACCTGCAAAATTTCAGCCTCAGACCACTTCCAGAGCTCTTTAAAACCCCCAATTACTCCACTTTTAATACATTTTTATTACATTTTATCATATTTTTATTTTAAACTTTTCATCTATCCTAACCCTAGCCTAACCCTATAAATACCAACCCTACACACCACCCTCTCACCCCCAAAATCCTAAGCTCACTCTCTCAAAATTTCCAAGAAGTGTGTACTTTGAAATCAAGCTCGCGGCGAAGCTCCGACGAAATTCCGGCGGAAATTCCGGCGACGTTTTTAGGAACTACCGGCGACGATGCAACGCATCGGCAATTCCTTTAGTTCCCCCTCACTCTAGTGTAATCGAAAACCCGTAAGTCCCTTTCTATCTCTCTCTTCCCTATTCAAGAAAATACGAAATTACAAACCCGACGGAATCGGAACAAATCCGATTTCCGATTCGGTTTTCTATAAATTTCACTTCTCACTAATACAATGGTAATTAAACATCCTTATGTTGACTACTAAACACTAATCAAAGAATTTGAACAAGTTTCACCACATGAAATGATAGCTTTCTCAATTTACCGTATTTTTCGCTTAAATACCACAATATTTCACTCTTTCATTTAACACCATCAAACTTGCTATACATTTATAGTAGATCACGAGGTAACGACCTGCCTCCTCACACACTTACATACAATCTAATACGATACCATTGAATTCTTAGAATATGAGAAAACAAGAATTTACATTTAAATACCATATACTTAATAAAACTATCATAAAAGATTTAGAGTTGATACACTTTTAAATAAATAACTCTTATTAGGAAAATACGATAAGTTGTGGATATCGGTCGTTTATCTAAACCTGACTTTGTGGTGTCTAGGCTAGGCAAGTGAGAAAGGTAACTTTAAAAGGCCCGTCTCACGGTGATTCGTGAGCGGATCCCTCCTTTCCTCATTTATACTTACCTGGCCACAATTGGCGGTGAAGAGGCGATTTGATGCATTTAACAACTTGTCGTTTAGACCAATTAGAAATAGGCTAGTTGACTTAGGAAACCCTAGAATCTAAAATATGGAAAATTGAAATTTTTACAAATAAATACCTTTTACTTTATAAAACCGTTTTCTAAATGATTTAGTATTTTACAATCTTTGCAAAGCGTCGCTACAACCCATTTTTGGGGAACCCGTTTGGGATGGTGCGGTTTATCGCACATCCTCGGGCTTAGTAGTGCGAGATTCAGACCTCCGCAAGGAGCATTCGGTCTCGAAAGATTTAAAATAAGACATCTTAAGAAAATGAGATTTCTAGAATATAAAATATTTATTAAAATTATTTTTGTATAAATATATGTATATTTATCCTTAAAATACCTATTTTAATATAAAATAAATATTCTACCTTTTTCTAAAAATCACAAGAATAAATTTTACACTAAAATACCATGAACTTTAAATAAATCAATATTAAAAATAAATACCTTATTTATAAAACTACGATATTTTCACTAGAAATAGCTCAATATAAAATCCACATTCATTACAACTCTAAAGACGAATAATGAATATTTGAGGTGTATTTTGAAAAGTAGATAAAAATATTTTTACATAAAGCCCCCTCAATTTTTATAAATTACCCTAAGGACCCTAGCAATTATAGGACTTCGATTTACATTTCTAACTGTCTGACTCAGGTTTGAGTCTGATCATCTGACTTGAATATGATTCAAGTCAATCTACAATCTTCAATATGAATCCATGAATCCAATTATCAATCTATATGACTTGTCTGAACCGAACCATGGATACATTCCACTTATATGATTCTCCAGTTATTCCATTTACATGACTCTACAGTTATATCCATTTACCGATATCATGGTTTCGGTCAGTCAATCAATTATACAATCAATACAATTTACAAGACAAACAATACAATCAAAACACTGTGGGGTTTAAGGGGTAGACTGGTACGGAATATGTTAAAGGTGGCACGAGGTGGTCACTTAAGACGTAATTACATCCATGCCGTTGTTCCGTGGTATTATCGATGGAGCCTTGTACTACAGATTACCAAAGTCCTCGGTGTAAGTGGGACTCCCCTCGTATACACTGGCATCTTCTGTACCAAGCTATAAACAATATCGTTAATACAACATTACAACATTATAATACAACATTAAAAGCTACTCTCTCTCTCTCTCTTACTCTCTGTCTATTTCTCCCTTATCTTTGGGACTTACCGAGCGACCTGTTCGCTGACGACATTCTATTTGTTTCTTCTTTGAATGTCGTCGGGTGGTTTGAACCCAGCGGAGATCGAGCCATCTGCAAAAGACTTGGACCAGTTTGCTGAAGAACCAGAGTTCTAGTTTCATTGTATATTTTCCATTCAATACTTTTCAATTCCTGTCATGCCATTGTTTAGGCATCGTTTTATTTCAGTTGTAGTTCCTTTTCATGTATTGTACAAAAGAATGTTAATAAATAAAAGTTGTTGTTTTTATTATATCTTGTCTCTTGTGTATTTTCTTTTATATTGCTTAGTTACGCTTAGCGTATTTGTTTCTGAGTAAATATGTAGCGGATCTCGTCGCGTCCCCTTCTCCGTATACGTAGCGGACCTCGTCGCGTCCCCTTCTCCATATACGCCCTGCAGTTAATTACGCTACCACATCGCGGTAACAACTTTCTTCTTCTCCAGATGGTCACTTCGTGTCGTGTGTGTTTGTTTTATTTTTGGTTGCCCATGGATTGTATATGGAGACTAATTTATGTTGTCGCTCGTAGGGCGTGGATTAGTCTAAATCCATATTTTCTTAAATTTGGGTTTGGGTTGGATTTAAGGATCGTTAGTCTCATTTGAGACTAAGATCAACTTAAACATTTGTTAAGAATACATTAGTCTAATTTCAGACTAAGATCTACTTAACAGGATCATTTAGATCCAACAAAAGAGCATTTGGACTCTATTGTTTTAGTTTAGAGACATTGCGGTCCAAAAGTTTAAGAACATCATAGTTCGTAAAGTTTAAGGACATCATAGTCCAGTTTAAAGACATCATAGTCTATGAGTTTAAGGACCTCACAGTCCATAAAATTTAAGGATATCATAGTCCATGAGTGTAAGGACCCCACAGTCCGTAAAGTTTAAGAACATCATAGTCCAGTTTAAAGACGTCATAGTCTGTGTGGTTTTGGTTCAACCGTTTGGGGATGTACCAAAAGTTATTGGTTATTGGGACCCTCCATCTCTCTGACGACGTTGAAGAATTACAACGACATATATCAGAGGTATGAAGAGATGTACCCTTGAACCAATGTTGGTTGGGAGATCTATAGTCAAGTTTGGGACTAAAATCGGTTAAAATGATTTATGAGCATATGGGCTCAATTAATCTACATTAGGGATCTGTGACCAACTTGGGCCCGGCCCACTCAGTTAAAATGTTGGACATTTAATTAGGCTCAGCATTTTTTCATTTAGCATTGGTTTGGGTTCTGACGACCTTTTTGTCTTTTATTGAGTGTTGAGCCCTCATTATGGCTCTGGGGCTTTATTTAAAGAACAATTTATGTTCCCTCAGCGTCCATGTGAGGAGCACGTGGCGCACTTGGCGTTGAGCATCAAACTTAGAGTGCTAAGACGCTTCCTGTGAGATAGCGCACATGTGAGGAGCACGTGGCGCGCTTGGCGCTGAGCGCCAGTCAATGAGTGCGGACCGCTCTTTATAAAATAGCGCCCACATGAGGAGCACGTAGTGCGCTTGGCGCTGAACGCCAACCTTGAAGCGCTGAGTGCTTCTTTTAAAATACCGCAGTGAGCGCTGGGCACTTTTTCTAAAATAGCGCTTGGAGCGATGGGAGCTGAACGCCAGACTTGGAGCGCTGAGGCGCTTCTTTAAATTGGAGCGCTAGGAGCGCTGCGACGCTGTGCGCCAGTCTTGGAGCGCTAGGGCGCTTCTTTAAATTGGAGTGCTAATGCTATTTTTAGGCATCTTTGATCAGTTCTGCGCTCTGAGAATTAAATTCTCATTTATAGGAGACTTTGTCTCATAGATCTAAGAACTAAGTTCTTATTTTAATAAAAGATTTTACAATCTCTTCTGTTTTTGTGAAAGACTTCGTCTTTATTTTATAGATCTATGATCTGAAGAGAATTAAGTTCTTCCCACTCATTTTTTATGATGAGATACTATGATCTCTTTTGTGAAAGACCTCGGTCATATAAATCTATGATCTAGAAAAAGAAATAGGTTCTTCTTCTCTTATGAGATGATTTTATCTCTCTATTTTATTTACCTTGAAGAAATTCTTTTTCTTTCGAGAGCTTGCTCTTCTCTTTGAAATTTCTCAAAGTTTATAAGGGGGTTCCTCTGTTCAAGACTTGAAGTCTTCGGTCCATTATATATGGGAGGTTGATTTGTTGAATTAGTTAAGGAAATCTTTTCTCTTATTGATTTGGGGATGTTTCCTATCGTTGGATCTTTGATCCAAGAGCTTCTGTTTTACAAAAGGCAATCTTCTTGTTTTTAACAAGATTGGGAAAATATTTTCCCATATAGAACTTATTCTGTATTTTGGTGATTTTTAATCCCCATTGGATCTTTGATCCTATGGTGCTCTAATTTTTAGAGGTAATCTGATAATTTTTAGTCATCTTTGTTGGATCTTTGATCTAAGGGTGGGGAACATTTAGTTCCAGCGCTAGCGCTCTCGTGCTTTGTACGTGAGCGCCGCATCAGAGTCTTTGACTCTTAGCGCGGGCACTGCTAGCGCCCGCGCTCTCGTGTTTTGCACGTGAGCGCTGCATCAGAGTCTTTGACTCTTGGTGCGAGCGCGCTTAGCGCTGGCGCTATTGTGCTTTGCACATGAGCGCTGCATCAGAGTCTTTGACTCTTAACGCTGGCGCTGCTAGCACTGGCGCTCTCGTGCTTTGAACGTAAGCGTTGCATCAGAGTCTTTGACTCTTAGCGCTGGCGCATTTAGCGCAGCGCTTTTATGAAGCGCTGCTTCATTTCAAATTTCAAAATTTGAACAGAGCTTTGCTCTGATTGGGGGAAACAAATGCCCCCCCCACCGTTGCGCTCACCTGGCTTACACGTGAGTGCAGCGGTGGCAGCATCTCCGCCATTGGATCAATTTAGATGTTGAAACGGCTCTTAGTGCCTATAAATAGGGCCTTTGGCCCTTGAGATGACCTCTGTTCATCTTCTTTCCTATTTTTCTGAGAATTAATTCTCTTTCAGAGCATAGCTCTTTGTCTTAAGAACTTTCTTTGAGACAGAAGCATGTCGAAAATTTTAGGTAAAGATTAAATCTTTGAAGGGATTACTTCATAATCTAGGGTTTCACCCATTAACAGAGCCTTGCTCTTTTCAGATCATAGATCTAAAAAAAATTTAGGGTTTTCTTAACAGAGTTTTGCTCTCTTGAAATCATAGGTCTAAAGAGATCTTTCTTAGGGTCTCTTAACCCATTAAAGAAGAACTCTTAGAGTTCATCTTGCAGATCTTAAAGATTTCAGAGTTTTTAACTCAGTAGAGCTTTGCTTTTAGGGTTTTTTGATGGATTATTCCATCTTCTTTGCGGAGCATTGCTCTTTAGAATTTTTGGGGGGAATTTTATTCCCTTCATCATTAATTATGGCAGATGTCATATCTGTTGTAGAGCGCTGCTCTCAAGGGGCCTCTTATTAAATGAGAATCCTTTTAAGATTCCCTTCTTAATTGCACAAATTTGCATTTGTTGGGTGTTTTAATTAGAACTTGTTTTCTTCGTGTGGATATCAAGAGTTTTTTTAAATCCCCGTGTCTGTTTCAATAAGCATTTTCTTGATCAGTCCGTCCAATAAACTCTCACTGATTTTCATTTTCAGGCGCTATGGCCGCTCATCTGTACTGTCTTAACGAAATCATTTCTTATAAGGACATTCGCGCACAAGGCCGTTGTCAAAACCAAGAATTTACAAACGCTCAATGCACTGAAATTATGGATCGTTTCAATGCACACAACGGTCGACTACTTCCTCGTCGCTCTGCTCTCTTGAAGATTATAGTGAGAGCAATTTGGGAAGCACTTCCTGGACTTTATGAAGCCATGCCGCTTAATGCACTGGATGACGCTGAAGATAAGGCGCACTCAGTGTATCTGACGGGCCTGATCTCGAAGAAGCGGCGAGATAATCTCATTGATATCTTGCATCAAACTTTCTAACAGACGGCGATAATCGCTGCTTATCAGAGGGTGGAGGATATCAGCGAAGATTCTGACGCTTATGAGCATGAGAGGATGCACACAAGAATGGTCAGAAAGGCCAGAAACACTTTAGACGGCCACACTTTTAAATTTCTTAATCCGTGTCCCGGATTCAATGTTTTTCCATTGTAAACATTTTAATGATGCTTTTGTTTGTTTTTTTTTATCAATGTAAGAACTTTCTGAGGTATGAATAACAAATTTTTCCTTTCCATGCGTTTATTTTATCCTCTTCGTACATACATGAGTGGATACGCGTCGGACGCTCAATTGGATGTAAACCAAATCTTCTTCTTATGTGATTGACGTCCGTGGGTTATGCCTTTTTGTTTTGACTTGACGAAAAGCAGTTTACGTACTCTTGAGCAGTATTTCGATTTCGACGAAATGTAATTTTGGCAAGTATGGCTTGTAGATAATAAGTAATAGTTCGTCCTAAGCTCTTTGTAGGGTAACGATGGCTTGGGAAGCAGGTTCGGGTCTGCTGCCTAAGACTTTTCAACTTTATGAGCCATGAGGGACTCATAAAGATTTTTCTCCCTACAAGTCGAGAGGATCTCGTAAGTGTATTTTCTCCTTAGGAATCGTGAGGATTCCTAAGTGTGCTTTCTCTTGAGAGTCGTAAGGATCTCGCAATAGAATTTTCTCCCTTACAAGTCTAGAGGACTCGTAAGTGGTTGATGAGTTGACTTGTTCCCGAGTCGAAGTTGTAGGGTTCCTAGGCACACTAATGAGGTCTCACATGGCATCAACCATGCCAATTTCAAATTTTACAAGTGCCGAGAAACCCTAATACGGATCGTTAACTAGATTTTAGGCGAAACATGCAACTAGTTAACAACTTAACTAAGTGTACGGAAATACAACCTTTGTAGATCCGGTCCTCCACCTCCATAGCTCCATGATGAAGTCTCATTGCTGTCCAAATCGAATCCCGGGCTCTAGCGTCGGCTTCATCGGAGAAATGGGCGGGCTTGGACGTCGGCTTCGATGCCGAAGATGATCTACGTCGAGGCAACACAGGATCAAGCTCCAACTTCACCAAGCCATGAAACTTGTGAAGAAAACACCCTATACTACTTGGCAAGAGGTAGAGGATGAAGAAATAGGAGGTGGGTTCACTTTAGAATTGGATTTCTCACTCTTTTTCTCAAGATGCCATTGATGGAGGCAAGGTTTCTTCTTGAAGAAGAAGAAGAAGATGATGATGATGGAATATCATAAGTATTATTCAAAAAGAATAATAAAAATGAATACTTATCATATCCTAACCTTGGTCAAGTGTAGAGAGTTAACTAGAGTTTAGATGAATGGTTAGGGTTTTGAGAAGAAGACAAAGTGGTCACTTGGTCAAAGCTTCATGAAGCTTCAACAAGCTTCAAGTTTGAAAGCAACCATTTTGTTTTTCTTTTCACTTTTAACCAAAAATGAAAAGATAAATAATTAAGTGAAATGAAACCCTAACCATTCACTAAACATGGTTTAAGTCTTTACACAAATCCAAGTGAGTATGCATCATCAAACATGATACAATCAAGAGCACAAAACTATATCATATATACAATGTGCACATGCGAGTGATAAAATCCATCTTAAGTGAACCGATACTAGTTAATGCAAAGTAATATATCAAATATATAATTATGCATTAAATCAACACTTGATTTAATGATCCGGTCATATCGCATATAACCGACTAATATCAACAGTAATAACTTATCGAATCAACACTTGATCCGATAACCCGGCTATATCGCATATAACCGATCAATGTCACAAATCGCGAGAATCGAATACAGTATCACATACTGGTATCATTCTCGGTCCCGCACATATCTCATATGCGCTCCTATTTCGTTTCGCTTGAGCCAGGAAACCTCTGTGTAGGACTCTAAAGACTCATCAATACGCCGGCAGCAGGTGATGATCATATCAAACACCCACAAGCCGCAAGCGGTCTGCTAAACGTAACGGCCACCCGGGTATTGAGCGATCAGAAGATTGACGAGCAAGCCCGCTCACACTCCTGTGAATCCAACCAGTAACACTTACCGTACAGTCCGGTCTGTTCGTCTGATATGTCGCATATCTCGCCTAGGGGTGGTAAACGTCAGACCCCAACAGCTCGATAAGTCGTGTCGATATGAGGTCTATAACAGTTCGAGAAACTACTGGTAACACTTACCAGTAAATCTCAGCAACCCTGGCCAGAGATTTCCGGTTATAGCCAATCGAACACAGCGCAACATCAACTCCCTATACCGAGAGAGACGAATCCCCTCCTATCGCTCATTGCCTCCATGTGATTCGGGACTGTACCCAAAAGCCACCGTTTTGCATGCCCTCTTGGACGTGGTAAGGTGGAAATCAAAGCACAGTGGGAACCACACAAGACTCTATGACGATCTCGAGTCAACAGACTACTCTGTACCAGTGTCACCAGAGAACTGCCATCTGACGTAAGGTATAATACCATCTGGGAGTTCTCGGCGAGTCCGTCCAGTGTACCCAGTCTCCACTGAGCACCCGTATATCATCTCTGATGTCAAACACCAATGGATATGGGATCATCCATCGCCCATTTGTATGGGTCGAGAAGGTATACGCTAGTCTACACTGGTATATCGATGCCCCGTCTCGATACACCCACGACTAAGGACCTTGAAGGATGTACTTATGGACTACCATGTCCCCACTAGTATGATCTGCATCATAGTCCAGGTAGTCAAGTACACATCCTAAGGGCTTTACCAACATGCAACAGAGAGACAATTAGTATACACGTTAAGGTAAAGAGCAACCAGATAGCATACTATCATGTCGAGCAAGAAAGTCCTCCCTATATATGTCCAAGCATCCACTACAATATACATCCTAAGTATAGTAATGGCCTCTAGGGCATACATATAACTAACAATCTCCCACTTGCACTAGGGCCATCTGATAGCAGTGGTTGCAGTATCTCATACTCAACCATCCCATAAAAGTCTCTCTCTGGGAAAGGCTTTTGTGAGTGGATCCGCCGTGTTGTCCTCTGAGTCTACTCTCCTAACCTCGATCACCCTGGAGATCAACCATCTCCATGATCAGGTGACACTGCCTTAGAATATGTCTGGATCACTGATGGGACTGGCGTTCCTTGGCATAAGCCACAACTCCATTGTCACACAATGGAAGGAACTTAGTTCATCTCATGAACTAGTATACACCCAGACAGCCTCTTTGGTAGCATCTTAAGTAGCGATGTATCCAGCCTTAATCGTCTAGTATGCCACGGTATCTAGCTTGGAACTCTTCCAATATACCGTCCCTTTACTGAGGGTAAAGACAATGCCTGCGACTGACATTCAGTCGTCTTTATCACCGTGGAACCCTTCCAGTGATTCTCCCCAGGATCGGTTGATACCATCTCACTACAACTAGTGAGAATCCTAACATCCAATTAGATCTATCTCATAGATCTAAAACCCAGGATTTAGGAGGTATCACTTTGATCCTATATGGAGAATCATTGTGATAAGCGGAGATTGACCGAGCGTAGCATAGGAAACTCCTTCCCTATCAAGAGCATGTCATCCACGTACTCTACGAGGATCGTCACTATACTCCCTACTACCTTTTTGTTTATACAAGGTTCATCTACCATTTTGATGATGTCAAACTCTTTGACTAACACATCTAAACAGATGTTCCAACTCCGCGATACCTGCTTTATCCTATAAAGCATCTTGTACACATTTCCGCTGCTCCCACTGTCTACGAAGCCCTCTAGCTGTGTACTTATAGACGTTCTCTTCTCTGAAACATCATTTAAGAAAAGCAGTCATGACACCCAACCGCCAGATATCGTAGTCATGGTATGAAGCCGTGGCAAGTAGGATCTGGATGGACTTAAGCATAGCCACTTGAAAAGGTCTCATCATTATCCATGCCTGTTTGATGACGAAAAGCTTTAACAAGTCTAGCTTTGAAAGTCTCAACTTTTCCATCTACACCAAGTAATCTTCTCAAGATATACTTGCTCCTGATGGGGATTTAACCCTTCAGATATAACAACCAAAGTCCATACTTTGTTGGTGTACATGGATTCCATCTCAGATCACTAAGCATCCAGCCATTCTTACAGAGTCTTACTCCTGATGGCCAGCTCGAAACTAGTTGGGTCATCATCTCATGATGCAATCCTCGCTCCCACTGTCATAGAGAAACCGAAGTATCTCTCAGGCGGGTGAGGAACCTTACTAGATCGGCGGAGAGGCTGAGGTTCGTTGGTAACTATTGAATCCTTTGGTTCTTTCAAATCATCAGCTGCAGTTTGTATAGCTGGAACATTTCCAGTTCTACATAACAGATCTTGCCTCGAGCTTGTCCGGATTATGCTTTTAGACATAGCCTGGACAACCCCAAATCTTAACCAACTTAAGATATGGGTTCTTCCCTTTCCATATCACATATAAAGTGGTAGGCAACTGATTTGATCGGAACCCTATTCAATAGGTATGCAACTTCATAAGCGCATAACTCCCAAAAGGAAACAGGTAACTCAGTAGTACTCATCATAGAGCGCACCATATCGAATAGGGTGCAATTTCTCCACCCCGATATACCATCGTGCTATGGTGTATACGGAGGAGTAATGCTGAGAGAGAATCTTATTCTCCTTTAGAATAGTCCAGGAATTCCATGCTCAAGTATTCTCCTCCTTGATCGCATCAAAGGACATAATACTTTTATCCTCATTTTGGTTCTCTACTTCTAACTTATATTCAGTGAATATCTCAAAAGGTTCGGACTTGTGTTTCAACAGGAACATATGTCTGAATCTTGAGAGATCATCAGAGAATGTAATGAAGTATAAAGAACCGGTCTTGGCATGTGTAGACAGGGGACCTTTATACATCAACATGTATCATCCTAAGAGTTCACTAACTCTTTCTCTGTTTCCAATAAACAGAGCTGTGGTCATCTTATCTTTGTGACATGAATGGCAAGTTTCACAAGATGTAAATTCAAACTGATTTAAATATGCATCTTTATGTAACTTCAGCTAGTCAGGTCGCATTGATATGACCTAGTCTACAATGCCTCAAGAAGGATTCGTTCATTTCTGAACTCTTCCTCTTGTGTGTGTTCCGTATACTAAAGAACTGTAGTTTGATTTAGAACATCAATGCTTTTAGATAACGTGCCTGAACCGATCAACTTTTGATATAGGAAATGTTCAAAACATTATCCAACTATACAAAATTTTATCATTTCTTTACTAATAAAGAGATTGATATGATTTTGTATATCTGGTTCGTTGTCTAATAACATTCGTTCAGAATCAATGTATTGGTAATACAGGGTGACAGTGACCAACAGACTTGGCTACAACACTTGCCCCGTTTTCTGCCTCATGAAACTTATCACCCGTTCTCAGTTCTTTACCTATCTATAGCCCATGTAACAAATTACATATGCGGGATCCTGATCTGGTATCATATACCCAGGACGTAAAGGACACTGAGAAACAGTTCTATATAATGAACACACCCGAAGGAGATGCATCATATGTACTTTCTTCGTTTGGGCGGCACAGGAATTCTAGTAATCCCCAATTTCCTGCTCTGTCTTATAACAATTATAAGTTGGAGCGGGACCAACGTTCCCCAGCTCAGTACAACAAGCGGGTTCGGTCAATAATCCGTATTATTATCTTGATTAAGGCGTGATATGGTCGCTACCTGGAGAGAGAGAGAAGAAAACACTTTAGCGTATGCTCTTGCAAGAATAGATTGGTTATTATTTTATCTAATCAGGATGGCTCCCACTGTTTTTTATCAAATCTTCCTTCAAACCCTAAAAGGAAAGACTAGCCGGGATTAATTACACACTACAAGTTCGCCAATCTTTCAGCCAGGCTAGTGTCGGTACTTTGAGGGAGGTCCCCCGTGCTTTCGCACGAACCTAATTAATGTAAACCTCGTTTTCCCAGAGGCGTAACCTCGTTGACACCTTTCTAGACACCTACTTGATCGGCTAATTATAATGTGTAAAACTCTCCCAGGAGTAACAATTACTCGCAGCGGGTATCGGGATCCAACTATCTCATAGAAGGTATGCAATCTCATTGCAAATTTTAACACTTGAAATTCCCGATAATATTTTGCCCCTAGCGTCCTATGACCTTGACGGAGGTCAACAAACCATAGGCTAATAGTCAAGTTCAACCCGTCATTTCTTGATCGAATTAAACCCACCCGCACGACCCTTGACGGAGGTCAACAAGGCCGCACGACTACCCTAATCCAATCTGCATCATATGCATAAGCAGATAAATACTAGTTAGCTACCGCACACTACGCCTTGACGGAGGTCAACAAACGTAGCACGAATACTAAGTAGGACTTATCTGAAATGACGGAGGGCTACGACAGGTTTTTCTGAAAACCTATTGCGTAATAAACTTGATATCGTTGTAGAATCGAATGATTTTAAAATGGAGTGTTTTTGAGGCTTTTCTAGTTTTGCTAAAGGAGTCACTCCCGGTGAAGGGATCGTCGGTCCTTTCCTCGTCGAATGAGGTGCGGGATATATCATATATATCGTTGTGCAAAGCAGAAACTATAGAAGCAATCAAAAGACAAACCGAGTGTGTAGCATCTGCCAGTTATTGCTAAAGGAGTCACTCCCGGCGAAGGGATCTCGGTCCTTTCCTTATCGAATAAGGTGCAGGATATATCATATATACCGCTGTGCAAAGCAAGAACTGTAGCTACCTGTTTTATTTTTGAAATTCGATTCCACAACATCTTAGGTTTCTTTTCTTTCATTAATCATATTAATGAAGTCCCATCATTTAAGTACCTAAACATCACAGATAAATACGACGTACACTTATGCCATCCGCATTCGCCTCGATGTCCCCTCGTGCACCGTTAGGTTAGGTAACTAACGGCAGAGCGGGGCAGGGCTAGCGCGGGTGTAAAACATAAGTAACGTCTATATAATATATCATATATACTATATACTGTATCTATCACAGAACATCACATGATCACATCACAGATATCGCAGCAGAAGAAACATATGAAATATTGGATATACTAGGACGTCCGTGTTTTCAATACGAGCCAGTATAAAACACGGATTCCACGGTCACGATGAATAGCCAAACACACACCCCTAGACCCCTACGAAAGCGTCAAGCAACCCTACCAATTCTAGAGTTAGGAGACCCGGACTCGACTCCTCGAGTTGGTCTCCTACTGGACTCCAGAACCCGGTTACTTGTGCTCCCCTCCTTGGGTCTATCCTAGTGCGGAAAAGTAAGTAATATACAGAGGGTGACATCTTCCGCAACCTGGAAGTGCCCCAATAAAAGAATATTACATACAAGTTTTTACATGAATGAAAATGAAAAACACTCATCTCACATAAAAAAAACCTGGCTATTCAAACACGACGATCCAATATAACATATCCAGCAACACATAACATCACATATCATCAACGTAAGTAAACATGCGCATCCCAATTGTCGTTGGCATATAGCAACGAAACCGGCGATATCACATATTACACTTACGGTCACAGAAAAGAAAGTGTAAAACTACAACAGTTGGAATCCGCAACCTCTTTAGACATCGCATGCCTAATCAAATGAATTCCTTAGACATCGCATGCCTGACAATTATAAACCCCGCATTTTAGTCTCAAAATCGGAAACACTTTTCAATATAAAGTCGGGCAATTCAACAAGATTCCCGACATCCTGATCGAATGCTCGTCGCAAACTTCAGTAGGCGGCCGCACCCCCGACGCCGTCGACAAAGTGCACCAAGGCGGAACACCGCTGCCGCGAGCACCCGAACGGATGCTTTCGGCGACGGGGTTCTCCTACAGTCACTTGGTCGGGGCTATGGAGTGAGGCTGTCTATTAAGTTTACCCGGCGAGTATCCGCGTACGCTACGTGATTGCGACGGACTTTTGATCACATCAAAATTCCGTGGCAACCGATTAAGTGAGACTAAACTACTAGATTTATAACATTCATTCAGTTATCTCGTAACTACTTGTGAATTCCAAATGTTGTATCACATTCCGGATAAATAGAAAATGTTAAACTTTCCGATCGAACAATCGAACACCCAGGTTTTCCCAATACAGCTCAACACATGAAATAAGTCTAAAAACATTCAGTTCATGCCTCAGTACCAACGGTCCAGCCGTAGAAGGGTCAAGTCAACGCCTCACATGTGGCACGCCGTACTGCCCCAAACCCGAAGGTTCAAAGGGCAGTTCAAGACGGTCACATAATCGAGTTAAGGTTTGTTGTCTTCTAGAGGGACCATCGCGTTACTTGCACTACTTAGAACGTGATTAAACTACAGAAAAATCCAACACTTGGAAATTTTCCGGCAGGAGAAAAAGTGGGTATTTATATCCGGTCGAACTTTTTAACATATTCTAAAAATACCCGGAAAGCCACATAGACAAAGTTTGAAATTTCTGATCGAATCAACGAAGCTCCAAAACACCCCAGAATATTCAACTCTTGAATAAATATTAAAAATTCCCAGAAAATCCAGAACCAAAATATAGGAGTTACTGTGCAAAAATTGAAGAGTGATCACATAATTTGGTCGCGGAACCACCGAAGAAGCCAAGCTTCTGCCGCGGTTCCGCCGCACTTTAGCAGCATCACTTGATCAATTTTGCATCGTAATTCGTAGACTTTCCTGCTGAATTTTTTAAGAATTTTTAATCTGGAAAAATCCCAATTTTTAAAAAATGTCCAGAGAGGGTGAAAAATTGGGGTTTCGGGTTCGATCGGGTTTCTAATATCGTCTACATATCGCCTAAGGCTCTAGCTAGGCTCTGATACCACTGTAGGGTTCCTAGGCACACTAATGAGGTCTCACATGGCATCAACCATGCCAATTTCAAATTTTACAAGTGCCAAGAAACCCTAATACGGATCGTTAACTAGATTTTAGGCGAAACATGCAACTAGTTAACAACTTAACTAAGTGTACGGAAATACAACCTTTGTAGATCCGGCCCTCCACCTCCATAGCTCCAGGATGAAGTCTCCTTACTGTCCAAATCGAATCCCGGGCTCTAGCGTCGGCTTCATCGGAGAAATGGGCGGGCTTGGTCGTCGGCTTCGATGCCGAAGATGATCTACGTCGAGGCAACACAGGATCAAGCTCCAACTTCACCAAGCCATGAAACTTATGAAGAAAACACCCTATACTACTTGGCAAGAGATAGAGGATGAAGAAATAGGAGGTGGGTTCACTTTAGAATTGAATTTCTCACTCTTTTTCTCAAGATGCCATTGATGGAGGCAAGGTTTCTTCTTGAAGAAGAAGAAGAAGATGATGATGCAATATCATAAGTATTATTCAAAAAGAATAATAAAAATGAATACTTATCATATCCTAACCTTGGTCAAGTGTAGAGAGTTAACTAGAGTTTAGATGAATGGTTAGGGTTTTGAGAAGAAGACAAAGTGGTCACTTGGTCAAAGCTTCATGAAGCTTCAACAAGCTTCAAGTTTGAAAGCAACCATTTTGTTTTTCTTTTCACTTTTAACCAAAAATGAAAAGATAAATAATTAAGTGAAATGAAACCCTAACCATTCACTAAACATGGTTTAAGTCTTTACACAAATCCAAGTGAGTATGCATCATCAAATATGATACAATCAAGTACACAAAACTTTATCATATATACAATGTGCACATGCGAGTGATAAAATCCATCTTAAGTGAACCGATACTAGTTAATGCAAAGTAATATATCAAATATATAATTATGCATTAAATCATTAAATCAACACTTGATTTAATGATCCGGTCATATCGCATATACCGACTAATATCAACAGTAACAACTTATCGAATCAACACTTGATCCGATAACCCGGCTATATCGCATATAACCGATCAATGTCACAAATCGTGAGAATCGAATACAGTATCACATACTGGTATCATTCTCGGTCCCGCACATATCTCATATGCGCTCCTATTTCGTTTCGCTTGAGCCAGGAAACCTCTGTGTAGGACTCTAAAGACTCGTCAATACGCCGGCAGCAGGTGATGATCATATCAAACACCCACAAGCCGCAAGCGGTCTGCTAAACGTAACGGCCACCCAGTTATTGAGCGATCAGAAGATCGACGAGCAAGCCCGCTCACACTCCTGTGAATCCAACCAGTAACACTTACCGTACAGTCCGGTCTGTTCGTCTGATATGTCGCATATCTCGCCTAGGGGTGGTAAACGTCAGACCCCAACAGCTCGATAAGTCGTGTCGATATGAGGTCTATAACAGTTCGAGAAACTACTGGTAACACTTACCAGTAAATCTCAGCAACCCTGGCCAGGGATTTCCGGTTATAGCCAATCGAACACAGCGCAACATCAACTCCCTATACCGGGAGAGACGAATCCCCTCCTATCGCTCATTGCCTCCATGTGATTCGGGACTGTACCCAAAAGCCACCGTTTTTCACGCCCTCTTGGACATGGTAAGGTGGAAATCAAAGCACAGTGGGAACCACACAAGACTCTATGACGATCTCGAGTCAACAGACTACTCTGTACCAGTGTCACCAGAGAACTGCCATCTGACGTAAGGTATAATACCATCTGGGAGTTCTCGGCGAGTCCGTCCAGTGTACCCAGTCTCCACTGAGCACCCGTATATCATCTCTGATGTCAAACACCAATGGATATGAGATCATCCATCGCCCATCTGTATAGGTCGAGAAGGTATACGCTAGTCTACACTGGTATATCGATGCCACGTCTCGATACACCCACGACTAGGGACCTTGAAGGATGTACTTATGGACTACCATGTCCCCACTAGTATGATCTGCATCATAGTCCAGGTAGTCAAGTACACATCCTAAGGGCTTTACCAACATGCAACAGAGAGACAATCAGTATACACGTTAAGGTAAAGAGCAACCAGATAGCATACTATCATGTCGAGCAAGAAAGTCCTCCCTATATATGTCCAAGCATCCACTACAATATACATCCTAAGTATAGTAATGGCCTCTAGGGCATACATATAACTAACAGAATTGTTGCTTCAACAGGGAGGTTGAGGGTTGATTTTCTCCATTTTCTACGGTGTCAGGGATCGACTTTCTCCGTTTTCTACGGTGCCGGGGATCGACTTTCTCCGTTTTCTATGGTGTCGAGGATCGACTTTGTCCGTTTTCTACGGTGTCGAGGGTCGACTTTCTCCGTTTTCTACGGTGTCGGGGATCGACTTTCTCCGTTTTTTAGGGTGTCAGGGATCGACTTTCTCCGTTTTCTATGGTGTTCGGTGTCGACTTTCTCCGTTTTCTACGGTGTTTTCTACGGTGTCAGGGGTCGACTTTCTCTGTTTTCTACGGTGTCGGAGGTCGACTTTCTCCGTTTTCTACGGTGTCGGGGATCGTCTTTCTCCATTTTCTACGGTGTCGGGGATCGACTTTCTGGTGTCTATTAACCGCAGAGTCTTGGAACTAGGGACTTTGCCATGGCTCCGATTGGTGGTTTCGCGTCCGTATCTGGAATGAGGGGGAAACGCCGTTTATGATCTCTTGGCCGTAGATGTCTCCATCGAGATTTGACTCTCCGTTTAAAAGAGCCTGGTGGAGAAATGTGGTTCCCTTGTTGTTTATGCCCATGGATTGTATACAGAGATTGGTATGGACTCGCCTGTAGGGCAAAAGTTTCATTTCATATATATTTTTTTGTTTTCTTTCCGCGATGCTCTATCATTTCAGCTTTTTGTATCGCGAAAGTCGCGATTGCCCAATCATTTTGGCTATTTTTCGCGGTGCCCAATCATTTCAGCTGTTTTTTTTTTGCTCGCTGCTTTTTATTGCGAGTTGCCCAATCATTTCGGCTATTTTTGTATGCATATATTTTACTTGCTGATTTTGTTGCAAGTTTCCCCATCATTTCGGCTATTTTATATGCATTTTTTTCGATTACGGAACTCAAGATCTGATACCAATATTAGCATCAGCATCGCTGTGACTAGAATATTGCCAGGAGCAAATCATCATTTGCCGTGAAAGGACTTGGAACTTAATACCGATGTAGGCATCAGCATCGCTACAACTGGGACATTGTCAGGAGCGAATCATCATTTTCCTTTGTCGATTTAAACAAAGATGGCTTAGCAAACAGGGTTAGATCCTGTCGACTAAGGCTTTTGACTTCATGAGCCGTAAGGGTCTCATAAAGGTGTTTCTCCCTACGAGTTTTGAGGATCTCATAGGTGCATTTTCTCCTTAAGAATCGTGAGGATTCCTAAGTGTGTGTTCTCTTATAAGTCGTAAGGATCTTACAAGAGTGTTTTCTCCTTATAAGTCGACAGGACTTACAAGTGTTTGTTCATCAAATGAGGGCATTCCTTATCGTTCGTGGGACTCGGAAAGGAAATGATTATTTGCACCCGTGGATTGTATACAAGGGTCAGTATTAAACCGCTTGTAGGGCAGTCTGGGAAAGGTGATAGCTTAAGAACAGGTTCAGATCCCTGTAGCTTAAGGCTTTTGAATCTTATGAGCCGTGAGGGTCTTATTAGAGGGTTCTCCTTACAAGTCGTGAGGATCTCGTAAGTGTAATTTATCCTTAGGAATCATGGGGATCCCTAAGTGTGTCGCTCCTTTGTTAGTCGTAAGGATCACACGCATGTAGTTTTCTCCTTACAAGGTCGAGAGGACCTTGCAAGTGTCTTTTAACGAGATTGCGCCCTTTCGGGTTTTCACAAACTCGCCGGTAGCCCTGCTGTTTTTACTCACGGAGCCCTTTCGGGTTTTCATCCGTACCATCTTGCTTATGGACGTAACGTTTTTTTTACGAGTCTGCGCCCTTTCGGGTTTTCACAAACATCGCCGGTAGCCTTACTGTTTTTACTCACAGAGCCCTTTCGGGTTTTCATCTGTGCCCATCTTGCTTATGGACGTACCGTTTTTTTTACTCGCCTGCGCCCAAGGATGCTACGGGTTTGTAGTAGTTTAAAGATGTTTCGGTCAGGCGTAGTATTTTTTTAAGAACCGGCCGTTTATTGGCCTAAAGGGTCTTCGCCATGCATATTCATGAGTAAGTAAGCCCCACCTTGGTAGACCTTGTCTATGATATACGGGCCCTCATAGTTTGGCTCGAATTTCCCCCATTTGGCACGATTAGGGATCATAGGTTTTTTTACGACTAGCACGAGTTCGCCTTGGCGGAATGTCCTCTGCCTAGTCAATCTTTCGCACGAGCACGTCATCCTTGCTTTGTAAGCCTCCAGGTTTTGCTACGCCATGAGCCGGGTGTCGTTAAGGGCGTCGAGCTCCTCCAGCTGAAGATGAGCGTTCTCTTCATCTGTTAGCTCATAATGAACTGCCACTCGTAGAGAGGGTAGCTCCATCTCCAAGGGAAGTACCGCTTCTACGCCGAATACCAATGCATACGGCGTTGTATTTGTGGCCGTTTTGAACGTAGTTCGATACGCCCAGAGAGCTTCATGCAATCTCTCATGCCAGTCCTTCTTATTTCTGGACACCGTCTTTTTTATGATCTTCGTCAAGGTCTTGTTGAAAGCCTCATCTAGACCATTAGCTCGGGGATTATAGACCGAAGAGTATCTCCAGTCTATGTTATGCTGCTGTGCGAAGCGGCTGATCTTGTGGCTTCTGTAGGCTGGCCCGTTATCGGAGATAATCCGTCGCGGAGTGCCGAACCGATAGATGACGTGTTTCTTGAAGAAATGGAGGATATTCTCTGTCTTCACTTCTCTTAACGGTACTACTTCTGCCCACTTAGAGAAGTAATCGGTTATCACCAATATGAACCGATGTCCTCTGGACGATACTGGTTCGATGGGCCCAATTACGTCAGTTCCCCACATTTCGAACAACCAGCTAGCCAGCATTGGGTGTAGCGGATTTGGATGCTGGTGGATGAAGTCTCCATGAATTAGGCACGAGTTGCATTGCTTCGTGTATTCGAGGCAGTCCTGGATCATCGTCGACCAATAGTAGCCTATCCTTTTGATTTTTAGCTTCATCATTAGCCCGGCTTGATGAGAACCGCAGAGTCCGTCGTGAGTTTCTTGGACAACTCTCTTTCCTTCTTCCGGCTCCAGGCATCTTAGCCACAGGGAGTCAGACGATCTCTTATACAGAGTATCATTGACGAAGGCGAAAGACAAAGCTCGTTTCATGAGCTGATGTCTTGAGGACACATCTTCAGTTGTTCGAAGGGATTTGAAGTAGTCTATAAAGACTTCTCCCCAATCCTTAGCCCTTTCCTGGTCTTTTATTTGTAGGGTTGTTTGCTTGGTCGCTTCCTTTCCTTCAGATGACTTCGGAGATATTTCCGCTGGTGCAAGAACCCGACGACTTTACACAACGATCCTTATGTCATCGAGGTTTTCGTCAGCCGGTTCTTTAGCGAGTTTGGCTAACGCATCTGCTTTGCTATTTTCCATATGTGGTATGCTTTCCAGAACGAAGGCAGGAATTTGAGTCAGCAATTGTTGTACTCTCTCGCCGTACTTTACCAACTCGGGCTTGCACGTTTGATAGTCGTCGTTTACTTGACTAACGACCAGCTGGGAGTCTCCGTGTATGAGGAGGTTTTCTATTCCCACGTCGACAGCGATCTCAAGACCTGCTATCAAAGCTTCATATTCAGCTTCATTGTTTTTCCTCGGCTCTGTTAAGGAAAAGGTAAAGCGCATTATCCCTCTTTGTGGAGTCACAAAGATAAGGCATATCCCAGATTTGATTATAGGGGTGTTGTGTTGTCGTTTCTTCATGGAAGATGATTCGTCGAAATAGAGTTCCCATAGGGTATCACTCTCTCCTCTCTCCCTATCGATCGTGTCAAACGTGTGCTCGTCCGGCAACTCGCACTTTAGGGGTGAATCGGCAGGTATCGGATGCTCAGCGAGGAAGTCGGCGATGGTCGGCCCTTTACTGCCTTGAGAGGTCGGTATGTTATCGAGAACTCCATCAAGAGGAGGGCCCATTTAGCGAGCCGTCCGGTTAGTATGGCTCTTGGCATCAAATATTTGAGAGGGTCCACTTTTGATATGAGGTGGACCTCATGCGCCAATGCATAGTACCGAAGCTTCGTTATCGCGAAGATTAGCGCCAGGCAGTGTTTTTCGATTGGGGGTAGTTATTTTCTGCCCCCAGGAGAACTCGAATCAAATAGTAGAGGACTCTCTCTTTCCCTTGGTCATCTTCCTGTGCCCATAGTGCGCCCAAGGAACCTTCAAGGGCGGTTGTGTACAGGATGAGAGGCTTTCCCTTGACTGGAGCGGTCAGTATCGGCGAATTCTGTAGGTATTGCTTGATTTCGTCTAGTGCGCTCTGGCATTTACGATCCCAGACAAACGGGGTTCCCTTCTTCATTAAATGGCTGTAGGGGCGGCATTTGCAGGAGAGATTGGCTATGAATCGTCGGATATATGCGAGCTTTCCTTGGAGAGACTGCGGTTGCTTAAGAGTTCTTGGCGGAGGCATTTCCATGATCGCCTTGATCTTTGACGGGTCTATCTCGATGCCTTGATGTCGAACGATGAATCCTAGGAATTTGCCTTAGGAAACTCCAAACGCGCATTTGAGAGGGTTCGTCTTCAGGTTGTATTTCCGAAGGCGCTGGAAAACTACCTTCAGATGCTCCCAATGCTCCTCGTGTGATTTGCTTTTTACCATGAGGTCGTCAATATAGCATTCGACGATTTCAAGTATAAGGCCATTTCGCGCTCTTGATCATCCTTGCTCTTCTGTCGGGCTTCATTCAGCAGCAGGTCGATCATCTCGTCAAACGGCTCCAAGGGTTTTAGCTTCGATCCTGCCCCCAGCTCCTTTATGTTGTCTTCTAACGCTGAGTGAGCTTCTTCATTAGTTAACGCCGAATGAGAGATCATGTGGCAACATGCCACATAATCCTTAGATTCTTCTGACGAGTCATCTCCGTCGTTATTGTCGTTATCTTCGCCTTCAAAGATATTGTTGAGAATTTCTTGGAGTGTGACTGGGGTTCACGCCTTTTGGTTGTATTCCTCCAGTGCATCAATATGTTTTTGCAGGTACGTGCGCTTGTCATCAGGCTTCACAGGCTTTTTGGTCTTTTTCTTCATCTTTGAAGATTTTGACGGCTGGGCATGGGCGTTTTGACTATCGCTACCAATTCTTGGGATCGGGCGCGACTTCAGCATTCCCTCAATGACTTCGGGCTCCAGCGGACTTTTCCACCTGATCGCCGGGCATGTTTGGAGATCCTTTAGCATTCTTTTTGTTTTGGCTGAAAGAGCGACCTCCCATGGAGCTTCTTCTATAAAAGAGCATGACGCTCCCGGCGTGTCCACCTTTTTAAGAGCGTGCGGCTGGGGCGGGTTTACCCTCCAGTTTTCAGACAACGCGAATTTACCTTGCTGGTACTGGTCCTCAATCCAGTTTTTGAAGACGAAGCAATCTTCGATTGGATGGCCCTTTATTCGATGGTAGGGGCAATAGTTGGGACTGTTGACGTCACCGGGCTGCAGTGGGCGTTTTGGATCCGGCAAAATGATGAGCCTGTTGCGCACTGCCAGTTCGAACAGTCTCCTTATTTTATCTCGAGGGAATGAGTAAGGACGCTTTAACTTTTCGTTGATAAATCGTTGTCTGTGGTTTTGGCGATCAGCTGGTTTTGGACCACTCGGCCGTTGCTGAGCATTAGTGACAAAGGTAGCTTTCCCTTTCCCTTTTTCATTCCGAAACTCCGTCTTTGAAGAGGAAGTCATATGGCCCATCTGGTCCATTTGGGCCAGCTTGTCGATCAAGGCGTGGAAAGTGGTCGGCTTGAAGAATATCATAAATTGGGATATGGTCGCCTGCGGATTGAGGGTTACCACAAAAATGCTTACTGCAGGAGCCTCTTCTATGTGTTGTTCGCACTTCGACCATAGGTTCCGCCACCGTATCACGTACTGATCCCATGTTTCTCCAAGCTTCACCATGGCATTGATCAATGCCGTGATTGGGGTGCGTTCGCTAGTGCTTGCAAAACGCTGGGTGAATAGCAACTCCATCTCCGTAAAAGTTTTAACGGAATTGTTGGGAAGCTCTGAATACCATTCGAACTCTGTCTCTGCCCAGCTGTCGACGAATTGGCGAAGCAGTAGCTTATCGTCACCTCCAGTGTTGCCGCACAGAGCCCTGAACTAGGCAACATGCTGGTGGGGCTTGCCTGTCCCCTTATATACATGAAATTTAGGGATTGTGTATCCTGGCGGGTACTTAATTTGATCGTACCAGTTGGGATATGGTCGCCCCGTTCTGACGACTTGGCCGGCAGCTTCGTTCGCTTGATGAGCTCGTATCTGTTGAGCTATATAATCATCGAGCGCAGCTTTCGAGATTGTTTCCTCCTTTGCTGCTGAAAAGGCCGGAAGAGGGTTTGACGTCTCCCCTCTGTCGTCTTCGATTATTATTGGTGGATCTTCGGTTGGAGGGTCTGACTGGATCATCATGCCCACCATATCCTGGAACAATAGTGCCATTTATTTTATATTGGCCGCTTGTTCCGCTGCCTTTTGATTTTTCTTTTCTAGCATCCTCCGGAGGAACTCGGCATCGGTTTCCTATTCCTGGCACTGATCCGACGATGCTTCGGGGCTTTCCTTATGTCCCGTGAGTGCAGCCATCTTCGTTAACATCTCCTGGAGCTTCTATTGTTGCTCCTGAGCTTTTGTTACCGATCAGGTGAGTGGTCGATGACCCCCGGAGGCACGGCACTCCTCCTTCCCGGAAACCATATAAACAGTATGCACCACCATACCCCCAGACTTGGAGCGTCTGGGTTCAGTGCCCTTGAGATTCGTCGCAAGCATAGGAATCTTCCCCGACCTCCTCTTTTTATGGATGATTGTAGTTGAGGGGGTTGTTGCAGTAGGCACCTGAGCAGACGATACTTTGCGTGGCATGGCAGAGGGATGGTCCTCTTCCTGTTGAGTCTTCATCATCTTCTGTTGGCGGGAATAGTCCTTGTCGATCACAGAATCCTGGACTCTCCGCCAGACCTTGTGGATTTTGGAAGACAGCCGCTGAGGGGGCTGCTCCGGCTTCGACTTTGTAACATTCTCCACAGGTGGAGGAGATCTTTTCAATACAGCGGTCGGAGAATTCTTGCGGACCCTCTTGAGTGGTTCAAAGCTGTTCCCAGTTGGAACAGCAGAATCGACTTCAACCATCGGAGCTGGTAGAGTCAATCCCGAAGGGGGACTGCCCCCAGCTTTCCTCACTCGACGCCAGTAGCGACGTCGAGCATGTCTTGCAGACGGCACTGGCTCAGTTACGGGGGTGGTTTCATCATGCCCCCTGTTTTGGTGAAGGGTTGCTGTTGTTGCCAGCCTATCAAAGACTGACGTCCGCTGAGAAGGGATGGTCAACCTGTCGAAGGCATACTTTCGAGCAGGGGTAGCAGCCTTGGTGATTTCACCTGGAGCGGGAGTTGGAACGGCCAGTCTTTTGAAGACCGACCCCTTAGTAAGAGAAGTCTCTCTGATGACTTCATTTACTGGAGCAGGGATGGCTATCCGTTTCGGGATAACCCCTTCAGGTATTGCGGGCATTTTCACGGACCCATTGGAGCTTTGGCCCAGTCTGTTAAAGACCGAGGCATTGGATTTGGGCGACCCGTTGAGAGGGGCCGCGATAGTTGCAAACCGATCGAAGACCGACTTCTTTGGAGCTTCTTGCGATGGCAGTGGGGCGTTGAAGCTCATTGGTGGGAGCATGGTCCCGAAGAACAGTCCAGTGGTGGCCTGAGTCACTTGTTCCACTGGCATCGCGAAAATGAAGGCCACTTGAGGCCCATAAGTCACTCCTTCGGTGAGGACGGAGTGGGAGTTATTGTTGCAGCTAGTGCAGTTGGAAGCCATTTTCTCTGCACGGGAGCAAGACACCAAATCTTAGTACCACAAATCTAAGGGCAACCATATCAAACCGCGATTCGGTCGCGAACACGACACACGAAGTGTGGAGTGGAAAGAGGAAAAGTTCCCACCAGGCGTTCCAGAATCTGTTCTCCACCGAAAGACGGGAAGATAAACGTCTCACCTGAATTTGGGGGCAGATGCTATTTGGTTTAATCCGTCCACCTCTCCGAAGATGCCAAGTTGATTTATGGTACCGTATATCGGAGGTTTAGACGGATGCGGCCGTTGTAGCAGACTTCGTCAGATTCCCCCTCGTTTGAGGGTTTTTTTATTGTGGGGACGCTCTTCCCTGCAGGCGCAAGCCCCTGCAGTTAATTATGCTACCGCATCGCGGTAACAACTTTCTTCTTGTCCAGATGGTCACTTCGTGTCGTATGTGTTTGTTTTATTTTTGGTTGCCTGTGGATTGTATACGGAGACTAATTTATGTTGTCGCCCGTAGGGCGTGGATTAGTCTAAATCCGTATTTTCTTAGATTTGGGTTTGGGTGGATTTAAGGATCGTTGGTCTCATTTGAGACTAAGATCAACTTAAAAATTTGTTAAGGATACATTAGTCTAATTTTAGACTAAGATCTACTTAACAAAATCATTTAGATCCAACAAAAGAGCATTTGGACTCTATTGTTTTAGTTTAGGGACATTGCGGTCTAAAAGTTTAAGGACATCATAGTTCGTAAAGTTTAAGGACATCATAGTCCAGTTTAAAGACATCATAGTCTATGAGTTTAAGGACCTCACAGTCCATAAAATTTAAGGACATCATAGTCCATGAGTGTAAGGACCCCACAGTCCGTAAAGTTTAAGAACATCGTAGTCCAGTTTAAAGACGTCATAGTCTGTGCGGTTTTGGTTCAACCGTTTGGGGATGCACCAAAAGTTATTGGTTATTGGGACCCTCCATCTCTCTGAAGACGTTGAAGAATTACAACGACATATATCAGAGGTATGAAGAGATATACCCTTGAACCAATATTGGTTGGGAGATCTATAGTCAAGTTTGGGACTAAGATCAGTTAAAATGATTTATGAGCATATGGGCTCAATTAATCTACATTAGGGATCTGTGGCCAACTTGGGCTCGGCCCACTCAGTTAAAATGTTGGACATTTAATTAGGCTCGGCCTTTTTTCATTTAGCATTGGTTTGGGTTCTGACGACATTTTTGTCTTTTATTGAGTGTTGAGCCCTCATTATGGCTCTGGGGCTTTATTTAAAGAACAATTTATGTTCCCTCAGCGCCCACGTGAGGAGCACGTGGCAAGCTTTGCGTTGAGCGTCAGACTTAGAGTGCTAAGGTGCTTCCTGTGAGATAGCGCACACGTGAGGAGCACGTGGCGCACTTGGCGCTGAGCGCCAGTCAATGAGTGCGGAGCGCTCTTTATAAAATAGCGCCCACATGAGGAGCACGTGGTGCGCTTGGCGCTGAACGCCAACCTTGAAGCGCTGAGTGCTTCTTTTAAAATACTGCAGTGAGCGCTGGGCGCTTCTTCTAAAATAGCACTTGGAGCGATGGGCGCTGAACGCCAGACTTGGAGCGCTGAGGCGCTTCTTTAAATTGGAGCGCTAGGAGCGTTGCGACGCTGTGCGCCAGTCTTGGAGCGCTAGGGCGCTTCTTTAAATTGGAGCGCTAATGCTCTTTTAGGCAGCTTTGATCAGTTCTGCGCTCTGAGAATTAAATTCTCATTCATATGAGACTTTGTCTCATAGATCTAAGAACTAAATTCTTATTTTAATAAAAGATTTTACAATCTCTTCTGTTTTTGTGAAAGACTTCGTCTTTATTTTATAGATCTATGATCTGAAGAGAATTAAGTTCTTCCCCCTCACTTTTTATGATGAGATGCTATGATCTCTTTTGTGAAAGACCTCGGTCTTATAGATCTATGATCTAGAAAAAGAAATAGGTTCTTCTTCTCTTATGAGATGATTTTATCCCTCTGTTTTATTTACCTTGAAGAAATTCTTCTTCTTCCGAGAGCTTGCTCTTCTTTTTGAAATTTCTCAAAGTTTATGGGGGGGTTCCTCTGTTCAAGACTTGAAGTCTTCGGTCCATTATATAGGGGAGGCTGATTTGTTGAATCAGTTAAGGAAATCTTTCCTCTGATTGATTTGGGGATGTTTCCCATCGTTGGATCTTTGATCTAAGGGCTTCTGTTTTACAGAAGGCAATCTTCTTTTTTTTAACAAGATTGGGAAAATATTTTCCCATACATAACATATTCTGTATCTTGGTGATTTTTAATCACCATTGGATCTTTGATCCAACGGTGCTCTAATTTTCAGAGGTAATCTGATGATTTTTAGTCATCTTTGTTGGATCTTTGATCTAAGGGTAAAGAACATTTAGTTCCAGCGCTATCGCTCTCGTGCTTTACATGTGAGCGCTGCATCAAAGTCTTTGACTCTTAGCATGGACGCTGCTAGCGCTAGCGCTCTCGTGCTTTGCACGTGAGCGCTGCATCTGAGTCTTTGACTCTTGGTGCTAGTGCACTTAGCGCTAGCGCTCTTGTGTTTTGCACGTGAGCGCTGCATCAGAGTCTTTGACTCTTAACGCTGGCGCTGCTGCATCAGAGTCTTTGACTCTTAGCGTTGGCGCATTTAGCACGAGCGCTTTTATGAAGCGCTGCTTCATTTCAAATTTCAAAATTTGAACAGATCTTTGCTCTGATTGGGGGAAACACGGATGAAGCACAAAACTCGTCGGGAGTGGAGAAGCACGACAGATGAGCATAAAAGAACTGCCGGCAGCTGTCACATGGTTGATTCTAGGGGATCGCAAGTTCCCACCTTCGGAAGCGATTCTAATGAAGAGATATCCCTCGACCCTCTCTTCAAAAAATCCACTTCAGGAAAAGAGGAGGAGATAAAGAACTGTGAAAACATTCAGCTGCGTAGTCGTACGTTGCCCGAAAAGAATCTCGGACCTATAAATAAGGGATCGAACAAAAAAGATAAGGGGAAGGAAAAGGTCCCTGGGGATATCGCCCTCGATGATCGAGCCGTCGAAGAGCTGACAGCCAAGGACCCGCCCAAGAAAAATAATGTGGATTACAATGTCCTAGCGCACCTGAGGAAGATACCCTCACAGCTAAGTGTTTTGGACGCCCTTCTATTGTCTAAAGAGGCACGAGATTCTCTAATCAGGGCATTATAAGAGCCCGAACAGTTTCAAGCTTTCCTTACCGAAGAAAAAATGAAGGACGAGCTGGAAGAAGTACACACAACTGATATCACTTTCGTCGATGAAGATCTCCTCCTCAGAATGTGTGAGCAAAACCGTCCCATGTATGTCACCGGGTACTGCTATGACATCAAGATAAGGGAAATATTAGTTGACAACGGGTTCTCTGTCAATCTCCTAAATGTGAGGGTGTTAAAAGAAATCTGCATAAGCGTTCAGCACCTCACTCGGAATAAAATCACCATCTCCGGGTTCGACTCCCAGTCATCACGGACGCTCGGGTCTGTAATACTGACGTTACGCTTTAGGCTGCTCGTCACTGACATCAAATTTCATGTCATTGACGCCAAGACCTGCGACAACGCCTTGCTCGGCAGGCCTTGGTTATACGAGAACAATATCATCCCTTCTACACAAAATCAGTGTATGAAGTATTTCAAAGATGGTCTCGAATATACCGTGACGGGACAACTAAACCCATTCTCTGTAAATGAAGTCCGAAAGTACGAAGATGCAAAGTATTTCCTGCCAGACTTCGAAGACATGGAAAGATGCCATAAACCGGAGAATAAGCAAAAAGCTATCACCACTATTCCGGTCTTCGGGAGCGATACCGAGGAGGAAGAAGAGATAGTCTATTCGGGGCCGCCCCAATACAATATGCCGGGACCATCTACCCTTATTCTGGTCTTTGGCAGTGACTCTGAAGACGAAGTCAACGCAGTGCTCTCGATCTATCCATCAATTCAAGCCCTCACTGGAGATGATCAGAGTTTGCAGATCGCCATAGTTCCGCGACAGCACTACAGAGAGCTTGATGCGCTTGAGACATATAGTGTGCAAGAGCTACGGACATTCTACGTCCCTCCCAGGCGAAGAGGTGAAAAGGCAATCCTATTCTACCGATCCAGGAAAACCAAAGTCGAAAGAGAAATCTGGCGTGGTGCTGAACCGGCGCTTGACAGGCTCCAACCAGTCCGTCTTTCCAGATACTACGCAGAGGGATTTAAAAGGTTATTGAGATGCCAAGGCGTACCCTTTAAGAAAACCGCGCGACAGGCCTAATTCTACAACAGGATCTGGAACGTCCCCGGAACTCAGCGAAAATTCCCCAACGGAAAAGAGCAAACGATCGGGCTTGGATATGTCCAGTCCAAGAAATGGGAGAAGTTCCATGGCTGCCATGTCATAAAGGACCTTGATGAAGAAGAGGATCCCCTTTTAAAAGACGCTAACGCTGAACCAGAATGCGGTCCTGCCAGAAAAATGATGAGTCCGTCGTTTGAAGAAAAGATGGACACGCTAGTACGGGAAGCGAGTCAAAAGGTTCGAAATGACCACAGCCGTGAAATGACCATTTACGAGAAAGCCAAGACGCAACGTCTCCTTTAACAGGCTACGGAGGATGACAATGCTCTCCGCCGTCAGCCCGCCATGCATTCCCAAGACAAGAAAAAGGCCCGACGCGGAGGCAAAAACAAGTTAAAGAACGAGAAAAACGTTCGACAACGGCAAAACGGATCCAAAAGGCCACACGATCGAGAAAAAGTCGGCCGGAATCCGTCTCTTATGAAAAAGATGGGTCGAGCATACTCTTTCCCTCAAGACAAGACAAGGAAAATATTCGACCTTGTCATGAAACATCAAATGACGGTGCTCCCGGAGTGTCAGCACCCCGAACAAATAGACGAGGGCCATCACCCGGATTATTGCTCTTACCACTGAGTAGTGAGACATCCTCTTGAAGACTACTTTACCTTCAAAAACTGGATTGAAGATCAGTATCAGCAAGGCAGGTTTGCTCTATCCGACAGTTGGAGGGTAGCCCCGCCACGAAAGCATGAGCCGAGAACAACCTACATTGCGAGGGAAAGTCTAGATCAGCATCGAGCTGGGAAACGAGCTCATACCTGCCATATGATAACATTCTCAAAGGAAGGAGAGCATGAGAATATGAACGATCTCGCCCAATGCTTCGCAAATGAAGATGAGAACGAGGCGATCTCAGAATTTCAACCGGGGCCAAAAGAGCTGGAAGATGGGATACACACCACATCAGACAACTTGAGAAAAATCAACTTGGGGACGACAAACGACCCAAGGCCAACGTTCGTCAGTGAGCTGTTGTCTAAAGAACAGGTGGCTACGCTAAAAGACGTGCTCATGCAGTATAAAGACTGCTTCATATAGAACTATTCCGATATGCCGGTGCTAGATCCAGAAATAGCTGTGCATAAATTGGCGATATCTCCGGACGTCAAGCCAGTCAAACAAGCACCAAGAAGAATGCGACTCAAACTTGAAATGAGCATCAACGCCGAAATCAAGAAGCTAATCGACTCCGGCTTCATCCAAGAAGTTTAATACCTCGACTGGATCGCCAACATTGTCCCAGTGATGAAGAAAAATGGGACGGTGCGCATCTGCGTGGACTTTCAGGAGCTCAACAAAGCTTGTCCGAAAGATGACTTCCCATTACCTGTCACCGAGCTGATGATAGATAACACGTCCACTCACGAAGTCTTCTCCTTCATGGACGGATCATCGGGGTACAATCAAATAAAGATGCATCCCGAAGACCAGAAGAATACCACTTTCCGGGCTCCTCTGGGCATATTTTGCTACAAAGTGATGTCGTTCGGTCTGAAGAATGCCAGCACTACCTATCAGAGGGCCATGACGAAGATTTTCGATGACCTCATACATGAAATCGTCGAATGCTATATCGACAAGCTCGTGGTGAAAAGCAAATCGCATGAGGAGCATTAGAAGCATCTGAAGATAGTGTTTCAGCGCCTTCGGAAGTACAACCTGAAGATGAACCCTCTGAAATGCGCATTTGGAATTTCCTTAGGCAAATTCCTAGGATTCATCGTACGACATCGGGGCATCCATGGGCATAAACGAAAAGGGAACCACATTTCCCAACAGACTCTGTCAAAGGAAGAGTCAGATCTCGACGGCAGCATCTGCATTCCAGAAGATCAACACGGTGTTCCTTCTCGACACCGCAGAAAGTGGAGCAAGTCAACCTCGACACCACAGAAAGCGGAGCAAGTCAACCCTGACACCGCAAAAAGTGAAGCAAGTCATCCAATGACCTCCCCGCCGGAACAACGCTCCGTCTCGGAAACAAGTCAGCCAATGACCTCCCCGCCGGAACAACGCTCCAACCCCGAAACAAGTCCGGAACAACGCTCCGACCCGGAAACAAGTCAACCAATGACCTCCTCGTCGGAACAACGCTCCAACCCGGAAACAAGTCAACCAATGACCTCCTCGCCGGAACAACGCTCCGACCCAGAAACAAGTCAGCCAATTACCTCCCCGTCGGATCAACGCTCCGACTCGGAAACAAGTCAGCCAATGACCTCCCCGTCCGAGCAATGCTTCGACTCGGAAACAAGTCAGCCAATGACCTCACCGCCGAAGCAACGCCCCATCTCGGAAACAAGTCAGCCAATGACCTCCCCGCCGGAACAACGCTCCGACCCGGAAACAAGTCCGGAACAACGCTCCGACCCGGAAATAAGTCAACCAATGACCTCCTCGTCGGAACAACGCTCCGACCCGGAAACAAGTCAGCTAATGACCTCCCCGTCGGAGCAATGCTTTGACTCGGAAACAAGTCGCCCAATGACCTCCCCGCCGGAGCAATGCTTCGACTCAGAAACACGTCAACCCATGACCTCCCCGTCGGAGCAATGCTGCGACTCGGGAACAAGTCAACCAAGGACCTCCCCGTCGGAGCAATGCTTCGACTCGGAAACAAGTCAACCAATGACTTCCCCGCCGGAGCAATGCTTCATCTCGGAAACAAGTCAATCCACGAACCTCTTAAACCATAAAAAGAAAGTTCTCTTGTGAGATCCTTACGACTCTCAAGAGAAAACGCACTTCGGAGTCCTCACGGCCCCTAAGGAGAGATTACACCTACAAGATCCTCTCGACTCGTAGGGAGAAAAGTCTTTATGAGACCCTCATGATCATAATGTTGAAAAGTCTTAGGCAACAGACCTGAACCTGTTTCTTAAGCTATCTCTACCCTACAAAGAAATCAAGATGGACCATTGTCTACCATCTATGGGCCACATTTACTAAAGTAACATGCCAAGAAAAGAAAGCGATAATACAAGATAAAATGTGTCTTTTATTCATGAATTCAGTTGAGTATAAGATACATCACATAAAGGAATAAAAAATGAAATGATGAATGAGAATGAATGCATGTTATTCATATATTACAAATTTTCAGTCGATACAAAGACAGCTATTGAGAAGAAGGCATCTTCAGTAAGTCGGCAAGCCGCTCGCGCACTCCTCTCAACTCCTTTTCATAGTCAGCCACCGCGGCCAACACCGTTTCAATTCGAGCCCGTTGCTGCAAACAGGATGAAAACTTCTCATCGATTTCCTGCTAAACAGCTTCGCAACTCTACGTAACCCGTCCAGTAAAGTCAAGCTTCTGCCTCAGCACCAGCCCGTCGGAAATACATCGTTGGAGGTCTTCAAAAATAGCTTTCAGCTGCGCGGCATTCGCTTCAACCTGGGTACGCAATTGGACAGACTCGCTGGAAGCCGCCTCGTGTTCCTTCCATCTCAAGGTCGCCTCTTGTTCAAAATGGCGAAGAAAAGGAACACTCTGCTCAACCCATGCAACCCACTGGGAGTTCAAAGCCAGAACCTCAGGAGCGAGACACTTGAACTCAATCTCATGCAGGCAAGCCTCGAGCTATCTGCAATAATTAACCCAAGACCTGACGATATCTTCGTCATGGAAGTTCACGAGCGTCTCTAGCATTGGATTGACCTCAACAGCAAAATCTATAGACCTCGGCATCAAAATCCTCGATGAATTCGCTCAACATTCGTCGGCTGTTTGCAGCACCCCGCGAAGATGTGCGTCTACCAAAAGGCCCTGCGGGCATAGGAATGCCAGACTCAAATGGAGTTGGAGCCAGTGCGATTGCTGCAAAATGAATTACGGTTAAATGTTGACTCATGAAATAAAGAAATCACATGGTCGATAAAGTCTATTATACCAGCTGTGACAGGCGGCAGGGGGAGTGTCGGAGCCACGGCTATTCCTTCGCCTCCTCCTTCGACCCGTGACGCTATATTCAATATGAAGAAGAATTAGCAACGACATAGCTACCCGTAAAAGAAAGGAAAGTATGTCAGTTAAAGACTATACTCACCGACACCAACAGGTAGAATGATCTTCGACTGAAAGGAGAAATGCTGGTTCAGCACCTGATACAGATGGTCAAAAAGGACACCTGCAAAGTTGTGACAACATACTGTCAGTACAAAGAGGATAATACCCACAATGAAACCGATAAATCGCAAACCTATACCTTCCAGCATTCCATAGGACATGGGAGAAGGCGAGGGAACAACAGCCCTCATCGCGGCGACCGGAGGTGCTTCATATGGCATAATTTCAGCGTTCATTACACCTACACTCAAAACAAACAAAATATCGTCAGAGGGGGCTGAACGGGATTGAAAAAGTAAAAGAGAACAGTGACTCAAGACTTACCTGATGGGTCATCAACCAAAACCGTGATGAAAGCATCACCAGGCATAGCGGCTTCTTCGCTCTCCCTCAGAGGAGTAGTTTCTGCGCTCATGGCTTCATCCCCTGATTCGACGAGGGTCGTCATGACGCTTGCGATGCCGGCCGATACCAGGGAGCCACACGGGGAAAGAGTGGCGGTTTAGACAGTCCCAGACTCCTGAGAAAAAGTGGCCACTTTGGGCTCTGTGATCGCCATCGTTTCACCCGTCATCCCATCGCCAAGACTTGGCCCTGCAGAAAATACATATGTCAAAATTCGAAGATCAGGTTCTAGTAAAAGACTCAGCATTACGTTACCTTGGAGCAGCTTTTCGGTTTCTTCCCGAGCCACGCGTGCAACCTGTCTATGGATGGTGGACAGGGCAACTGGAACATCCGCCAAAGGAACATCAACAGATGGAATTGTTCCCTCATGGGAACTGAATAAAATACGAATAAAGCAGCAAGAAAAACCCCCAGGTGGAGCATCACGTGCCCACACATAATCGGGCCTCACGTGAGGGCACATGACCTTTTATGGGCAAAGTTTATAAGTGCTGAAATAAACAATTGGAGATGCTTAATCAGTGGGGTCACGTGCCAACACGTGATGGGTTACTGAGCCCTCTGAACTAATAGAATTAAATTTTAATTAGATGCTTAATCAGTGGGGTCACGTGCCAACACGTGATGGGTTCCCGAACCCTCTGAACCAATAGAATTAAATTCTAATTAAAAGAAATCAAAAGCCCTAATTGGAAAAATATTTCCCGAGATCTTTCCAAACAAAAAAGATTGCACTCTCTAAAGTGGAGCACCGTTAGATTAAAAATCCAATGGTGATTAAAAAATCACCAATTTATAGAAAGATTCTATACAAGAAAATATTTTCCTAAAATTTGCCAGGAACAACAAATAAAATATCTTATGGATTAAAAATCCAATGGTGAATAAAATTCACCGAGTGATCTAAAAGATCATGTTGGTTATAAAATCAATCAAAATTTCCCAATGAGAGATTGGCTGAACAAACTGATTCTTTTCTTTCTCCTATAAATAGGAGCCAAGAAGAAAAGAGAGAGGAGAGAATACAACAGAGAGAAATAGAGAAGAAGATCTCTTCAGAGAAGAAAGAAACTCTAAGTAAGAAAATGAAGGAGATCATTTTATAAGCTCCCACAAAACAAAAGAGAATCTAATTCTCAAACCAAGAGTTTAACTCTTCTAAATAAGAACTCAGTTCTTCCTCTGGTTGAAGATCTGCAGAAGCAGATCTCCCCATAAGTTGAGAATTTAATTCTCATCGGGGAGATTCTGCCATGCAGATCCAAAACATAGAGAGAGAATTGGGTTTAAAGAATTTAATTCTTTCAAACATAGAGGAATTTAATTCCTCTAAATAAAATTAGGGTTTAACCCTATAAAAGAATTTAATTCTTAAACAAGGGATTTAACTCTCCATGCATGTAAAAGAGATCAGTACCCAACATGATCACATGTGTCCACGTGAGCCCCTCTCAATGATCAAAAGAGAACGAATAAGTTTAGGTCACGTGCTCCTACGTGACCCTTGAATAAGCTTCCCAAAATAAAAAGGGAGTAAAGCCGAGGCATTTCACTTTCTGGCGTCTCACGTGCTCCCACGTGACCCTTGAATAAGCTTCTCAAAATAAAAAGGGAGTAAAGCCAAGGCAGTTTCACTTTTTTGGGCGTCTCACGTGTTCCCGTGTAACCCCTAGCAATTATCAAACACTTATAAAAAAGAGGATTCTACCCAAAGGCAATGCCCGCCTAAAGGATGCCTCACGTGTCTCTATGTGACCCTTGATAAACACCTTTTTAAAGAGAAAATGGGGTAAAACTGAAGGATTAATATCCAACGCATGGGTACCCTCACGTGTCCACACGTGATGATCATAAAGATCAAGTTTTTAATGCTTATATGCATATTCTGGGAGTAAAATAGAAGAAGTAAGGCCCAATCTTCAGGTGCCTCACATGACCCCATGTGAACGCTTCATTCTTAGTGTTTAACACTACTTTAAACGCCTCACGTGGGAACACGTGAGCGCTGAGTATACTCTAGTGTTTAACACTATATTCAAACTAATCTTAGCCCAAATTAGCTAAGTTGCCCAGAGGCAAGACCCCTCTTCAACTGAACCCCAACTATACTCTTGTCTTCCAAAATTGATCATCTCTTATGGCGTTCAAAGTAATTCCCAGAGCCTTTCAACCAATATTGGTTCAAGGTTACATCTCTTCATACCTCTGATATATGTCGTTGTAATCCTTCAACGTCTTCAGAGAGGTAATGGGTCCCAACAATCAGACATTCCACGGACTGTGGGGTCCTTAAACTCATGGACTCTGATGTCCTTAAACTTTACAGACTATGATGTCTCTAAACTACCATGGACTGTGAGGTCCTTAAACTCATAGACTGTGATGTCTTTAAACTTTACAGACTATGATGTCTCTAAACTCCATGGACTATGATGTCCTTAAACCCACTGGACCGCAAAGTCCCTAAACTAAAACAATAGAGCCCAAATGCTCTTTTGTTGGATCTAAATGATCCTGTTAAGTAGATCTTAGTCTAAAATTAGACTAACGTATCCTTAACAAATGGTTAAGTTGATCTTAGTCTAAAATTAGACTAATGTATCCTTAACAAACGTTTAAGTTGATCTTAGGCTCAAATGAGATTAACGATCCTTAAACCCAACCCAAAACACAAATCTAAGAAAATACGGATTTGGACTAATCCCCATCCTACGGGCGACAACAAAAATTAGTCTCCGTATACAATCCATGGGCAACCAAAAATAAAACAAACAAACACGACACGAAGTGACCTTCTGAAGCAGGAGAAAGTAGTTATCGCTACGCGGTAACGTAATTAACTGCAGGAACTTGCGCCTGCGGGGAAGAGCGTCCCCGCAATCAAAAAACCCCTCACAATGAGGGGGAATCTGACGAAATCTGCTACAACGGCCGCATCTGTTTAAACCTTCGATACATTGTACCATAAATTAACTTGGCATCTTCGGAGAGGTAGACAGATAAAACCAAATAGTATCTGCCCCCAAATTCAGGCAAGACATTTGTCTTACCGGTCTCCGGCGGTAAACAGGCATCAAGGCCTTGACGGCGTCGAGGGCGTCGTGCCAAACGACGGTAGCAGCTCCGACGAGGTCGGTGTAGTATTGATCCGACTTCTTGTAGCTCTCTACTGCCTTCGAAGTTCGGAGCTCGGCACGCCGCGTTCCTTCCTGCGCCGCCTCGTTCTCCCTCCGGAAGATGCTCGTCGTTTTCTTCAGGGTAACGACAAGCACCCTGGGGTCTTCTAACTTGGCTTCGGCGGCTCGGGCGGCTTCTCGGTACTTGGCAATCTCCTGATCCCCGGCCGCCGCCCGGTCTTCGAGAGCAGAGAGCCTCTCCATCACCGCCTCCAACTCAAGCCTTAAGCTCTCCTCCCGCGAGGAGAACTCACCTGCGGCCCGCATCGCCGGGGCTAACTCCCCGTCCTCTATGTTGACGACGAGAGCGACGTGCTGGAGGACCTGAAGAAAACATAGGAGGGTTAAAAAGAAAAGGGGGCACCCAATCTCGCAAGCAAAAATATTGAATGAAGAACCGAGTGGGGTGCGAATACTAACCTGCACGGCCTCTTGAGCTATGGCCGCCATTTGGGCCCGGAGGGTCCCCCGAGGGATTCTGCCCCCGGCCGACCTTTCCATCTCCGAGAGCAGGCTGTCGGTGACAGAAACCTCCGAGGGCACCTCGAAGCGAAGCTCCCCATCGTCCACGAGGATCGGGAAAGCCGGGAAACGGGGCACCGTCCTATGGAAACCTCTTGAGGAGCGACGCAGGGGAACCAATCTCACCCCCACCTCTGGAGCCCGAGGCTCTTGCTCCGGAGCACGTTTTCGGCTCGGCGCTTAGCTGGACTCCGGGGCCCGAGGCACGCTTAAGCGCCTGGATGGAGCGGTTGTTGGTGGAGCCAGAGCCGACGACGGGCGAGAAGGGCTAGCGCCTCCGGCCTTCTTCCCCTTCTTCTGTTCGACCAGGGCTGCCCAAAATTTGCCTAGGTCCATGGTTCTGCATAAGACAAAAATACAAAGGAGTCAACAATGCCAGAAATGTAAAAGAATACACAAGTCTAAACAGATCGCCTGAAAACATCTAACTTACCCGCGAACTGGGCAGGGCTGAGCCCGGCCCAACTGAGGGTCCGCTCAGACAGCAGCACATCATCTCGGGGAAGGGGCTCCCACTCCGACACCACCATCGTATCGGGATCATTCGACCGACTCACCCGCAGGCAGCTGGCCCTGTGCCACTGGATGGGTACAGGCCAATCCTCACCCTCGGGCGGCCCAACAAACAAAAACTTCTTCTTCCATTCGTGAATGGAAGAAGGTACTTGTTCCCCTCCGAAGGACGGCGCACAGGACCGCGATGTCCTGACGCTGAGATTCGGGGCAGATGCTATTTGGTTTTATCCGTCCACCTCTCCGAAGATGCCAAGTTGATTTATGGCACCGTGTATCGGAGGTTTAGACGGATGCGGCCGATGTAGCAGACTTCGTCAGATTCCCCCTCGCTTGAGGGGTTTTTGATTGTGGGGACGCTCTTCCCTGCAGGCGCAAGCCCCTGCAGTTAATTACGCTACCGCATCGAGGTAACAACTTTCTCCTTCTCCAGAATTTCACTTCGTGTCGTGTGTGTTTGTTTTGTTTGTGGTTGCCCGTGAATTGTATACGGAGACTAAGTAATGCCGTCGCCCGTAGGACGTGGATTAGTCCAAATCCATATTTACTTAGATTTGGGTTTGGTGTTTTTAGTTTAAGGATGCATTAGTCGCGTTGCGGCTAAGATCAACTTAAACGTTCGTTAAGGATACGTTAGTCCTGTTTTAGACTAAGATCGACTTAACGTGGTGATTCACTTAATATATGGCCATCAGGACTCGTCACCTCTCTAACGTCGTTGAAGAATTACAACGATAGGTGTTAGAGGAGTTCAGAGATGTACCCTCGAACCAGAGTTGATTTGGAGTTTTGTAGTCCATTTGAATGTTTAAGGATACGTTAGCCATGTTTGGGGCTAAAATCAACTTAAACGGGATCGTTTAGATCTGATAAAAGAGCATGTGGAGGCTCTATTGTTCCAGTTTAAGGACGTGGTGGTCCATATTCCAGTTTAAGGACGTGGTGGTCCGTATTCCAGTTTAAGGACGTGGCGGTCTATATTCCAGTTTAAAGACGTGGTGGTCCGTATTCCAGTTTAGGGACGTGGTAGTCCGACGTTAATTTAAGGACGTTTCGGTCCAAAATTAGTTTAAGAACGTTTCGGTCCAAAATTAGTTTAAGGACGTTTCGGTCCACGAGTTTAAGGACCCCGCAGTCCATATTCATGTGTGGTCGTTGGGACCCGTCGCCTCTCTGACGTCGTTGAAGGATTACAACGAGAAGTGTCAGAGGAGTTCGGAGATGTACCCTCGAACCGGAGGTAAATTGATTTGAGAGAGCATTTGTGCTCAGTTCAATTTAATTTAAGAACTTACGGCCAGAATTGGGCTAAGTCCAGTCGAAAATGTTCAACATTTTATTTATTTTTAGTCTATTAGACCTGTGCTAGGGCTTTGCCCACACTTAAATAATGCATTGCATTATTTCTATTTTTTTTTGTTTGGGCTCTACCCATAAAAGATGCAGAGCATCAATTTATTTTGGGCTCTGCAAGGCATCTGCATAGCATTTTTATTATTTTGTTTGGGCTTTGCCCATTTATAAATGATGCAGAGCATCAGTTTAATTAGGCCTGTTTGGTCTTTTAATTGGGCCTGGCCCTTCACTAAAATGCATTGCATTTGTCAGGCGCTTTGCACCAATCACTGAGCGCAAGCGCTTGTGGTGAGGACACGTGTCATGCTCTGGTGAGCGCAAGCGCAACAGCGCAGTGCGCTGCGCTGTTGCGCTGCTGACACGTGGCGCGCTCTGGTGAGTTGCGCCAATTCCAGAGAGCAAAGCTCTACTTCAAGAGCGCGCAGCGCAAGTTGTTCTGTAGCTGACACGTGGCGCTCTCTCAAGAGCGCAACAGCGCAGTTTGGAAGTGCAAAGCACTGAGAATCTTTTAGATTCAAGAACAGAAGTGCAAAACACTATTTGATTTCTTGATCTAATTTAGATCAAAGAAAAATAAGTTTTTTCTTTTTGTTTCAAGAACCAGAGGTTCATAAAAGTGCAAAGCACTATTTTTTATTTTGTTGTTTTCTTGTTTTTAAAGAACTAGTGGTTCATAAGAAGTGCAAAGCATTATTTATTATGTGAAGAACATTGATCTGGTTTTTAGATCAATGATTTATTAAAAGAGATTTCTTCTCTCTCGTGAAGGTTTTTACCTTTTTCTTTGAAATTTTCTTAGAATTCTCTCTCTGTTTGAAGCTCTTGAATTTTTTTCAAGAAAATGTTTTTTTTTTCTCTTTTTCTCTGAATTGAGGGCTGGGGTCTCTTTTATAGTACTCATAAATTAGTTAATTTTGTTACAGAGATCTTTTTCTGAGTGATTTGGGGAATTTTCCTCGCCGTTGGATCTTTGATCCAAGGGCTTCTGTTTTACAGAAGAAAATCTTCTTGTTTTAACAAGAACAGAAAGATTTCTTTAAAATCTTAATTCTGTTTGGCACAAATGCCCCAGCGCGTAACACGTGTCACGCGGCGCACAGCGCAGCGCAACTGCGCTAGCGCATCTGCGCTGACACGTGTCGCGCAGCGCAGTGCCTGCGCAACTGAAGCGTTGCTTCCTTTAATTTTGCTTAACATAGAGCTTTGCTCTGATTGGGCGCGCCTTCTTGGGCGCTGCGCTGACGTATCAGCGCCTGACATGTGGCGCGTTACGCCCGAGATTTGAAGCGTTGCTTCAAAATTTTAAATTTTGAATTTCAACAGAGCTTTGCTCTGATTGGGCGAAACAAATGCCCCCCCCCCCCACCGTTGCGCTCACGTGGCGCACACGTGAGTGCCGCGGTGGCAAACTCCTGATCGTTGGATCAAGGGGTGAGCTCAAGGGGTGCAAGCGCCTTATAAATAGGACCTCTGGCCCTTAGAAAAATCTTACCGTTTTAAGATTTTTATTTTCCAGAGCTTTGCTCTCACTCAAGAACTTCAGAGCTTTGCTCATTTCTAAAGTCAGAAACTTTAGGTAAAAATTAATTTAAATCAAATTAATTTAACTTAATCTCAACCAAAGAGCTTTGCTCTCACAGATCTTTTGATCTAAAGTGATCCCCATTGGGGTTTCATAAACAGAGCTTTGCTCTCAAAAACTTATAGATCTACAGGGATCTTGTTCATGGGTTTTAACCCATGAACAGAGCTTTGCTCATAGATCATCTGTAGATCTTTTAGATCTGAAAAATGAAAAAATTTCACAAGTTTTTCGTGGATTTTCCAAGATTTCAAAAATTTTAATTCTTTTAGGTGTAGACATTTTCTGATGGACCTTTCCATTATTACCATAGAGCTGTGCTCTTTTTAAGGAATCTTATTTCCCTGGGACCAGAGTTTGACAAGTGTCACTCTGTGACAGAGCTTTGCTCTGAAAGAGGAGATTTTCTCCTTGTCTCTAGGGATTCTTCCCCCCTTTTATGGGAATGTTTTCCTGGGGACCAACTGACAATCTCATCCAATGTTGAGCTTGCCTTATTAATTGACGTATTGTTATCCAGATTTTGTGGGTCCCCCTTTGGTCCCCTACTCACTGCACTGCTGTGTGGTGTAATTAATTAATTTTAATTTAATTTAATTAATGCATCTTCTTTTTTTTAGACGCCAAACGTTGGAATTACAACACTAACGGCTAAATCGTTCTTTTGCAGCGATCATGTCTCTAGACACTTCATTCCTGTTCGTCCGCTCGGAGGAGGGATTTCCCGAGGCGCCCTTGGACCGTGAAGTCCTGGCCATGATTAAGGAGTCCGACCCGGAGTACAAGAATCTCCACCTTTGGGGGTCCTGGTATAACCAGATCATTATGGGTCAACGCAGCTTCACATGCGCAGTGCCGTCCGAGCCCATCACGGTGATTCATTATGCTACCACACCCTCGGTGCAGTATGCCGTGGAGATGGTGGATTGGACATCGAAGGGTTTTCTTCATCCGGCTATAGATGCCATCCCGGTCCAGCGTCCTATGGTCTTGGATATCCTAGGACGTCGTATCTGTCAGGACGAGGCGAGACCCTGGGGGCAATCATATAACATTGGTCTGATCCCCCGTCACCCGATTGGCTATCTACCATGGGCCCGGTATATCCTGTCGACGAAAAAGTCGCAGTTGATAAGGTTAGGACTGTACACCGCGGTGTATGTCTCTCTGTTTCAATATCCCACGCTCCCGACCTGGTGGTTTAAGGCTTTCCTGGAGCAATGGAACATTCCTACCCACACTTTCCTTGCCATAGATCGGGAAGTGTCCATCTCTTTGGAGGAGTTCACGGAGGTATCCGGTCTACCGGTCATGGGAGAACATTATGAGGAGCTGCTCCCGACAGATGTGTACGTCTTTGGTGCTAGGCCGATGGTAAGGGGGGTCACGCCGGAGAATGCTGTTCAGCACCAGTTCCCAAGCTTGATTAAAGTGTTGAACATATATGAGTCCCTCTTCGTCGAACATGGGAGTCGGGGAGTTAACTTTGAGGACTTCATTGCTCGTTTCCTTCGTCCAAGCGTCATCTCATCAGAAGCTGCCAAGTTTGCTGTCCTGGATGACCCTTTCGGTCTAGGTGTGGACAACCTGCCGGAGAAGGATATAGATCAAAAGGCTTTCTTCCTTCCGGACTTCCCTACCATGTCATTTGCAGAAATTGCGGCCCCTGGAATGGATGAGGAGGCCTTTTTCTTAGGATTTCTTGGATTGTGGCTGAGCTGGTTTGCGATCCCAATGCACTCTCATCGAATGCGGCCCTCTGTCTTTTACCCAGCCCACCGGATGGCCATCGGGGTAAAGGTGGCTATTGGGATCGCTGGCTTGGCGCACTTATACCATGGCCTCAGTCGAGCAGCGGATGCTAATGAGCCCGGGGTACTGCACGTGGTCTTCCCGATGCATTACTTTGCATTGTGGCTTGAGCTACACACGGCGGGTGTCTTCGGTCTGCATAAAAGGCCCTCGTTCTTTGACAAGTGCGGTTTTCCTCGCATTATACAGCTGATCGGTGCATCAATTGTAACCCCATCACCGCAGAACGCCAGGGGCTTAATCCTTCGCCCTTATACCGTTGGAGCCGGGATGTCCTTTGTCGATAAGGTATTGACCATTGGAAAAGCGTCTACCACTGCGACGCGGCCATTACAAGATGTCTTTAAGGATGGAGCCTCAGTTTTGATGGCGAAGGAGACCCTTCACTTATATTCCATTAGACCGGGTTTCCTAGTTTTTAGGCAGAACGGTGTGGCAATTTTTATGAGGTATAACCCGCATCGTTTTACTCAACAACTGGGCTACGATCAAGGGGTCCCCTTGGAAGCCTTCTTGCTGGAACCCACGGCCATAGAAGAAGGGATGGAGAACGCACTGCACCATTTCATGCGCTTGAATACGAGCTCTCATTTTTTTATCAATGCGCCGGCTTACGCTCCGAGACTCCTCAATGTATACAAAGACTGGTATAATCATGCGACAGGAGCCGTTATAAAGGAGGAAAGGCGACTGTTGGTCGATCGTAAGGGTGCGCCTCCAGGTACCGATCGCAACGCTCCTTTGGTTCCTAGAACTCCAGTAGTCGCTCCTCTAAAAGAGGTTAGAACCGGGCCACCGCGTGCGCAAAGTCCTCCACGTAGCTCATCGCCACCTGATGTCACAGATGCACCTGCAGCGCCCTGTGTTCCAGTGGAAACAGTGGTTGTATCCTCGCCGGAGTCTGGCGTGGGTGCGGACATCGGGACCCATCGTCCTAAGGTGGCTGCTAAGCGGAAGTAGATCCCACGCGAGCCTAGGGGCGGAGGGCAGAAGAAAAAGAAATCGCTCTTCGCTGCAGATGTCGTGTTCGGTCAGGAACCCCATGCTCCCTATGCCGAGGGTCTGATCGAATACGGGACTAACGAAGGATTAGTGATGCCGCCGCCGGACGATACAGACTTGGAGGCTGCTCTCGAAGCTTCAGCGTGGTTGGCGAGGCGTGACGCGTGGCTAGCTAAGCTTGCGCAATCAGGTAACTATCAGTCGCCTTTTATCTATTGCAACATATCCTCTTCATCGCCTTTAACTAACGCTTTTCTTTCTTTTCTTTCAACAGGCATCACTGATGAAGAAGCTATTGCCGCTTCACTCAAGACCTTCCAGGAGGAAGAACGCCTTAGAGCATCTTTAGGCCTCAGTAAGTCTCTATTCATCAAGTTTTCATTTCCCTTGTGTTATGGTTGATCTAACTTTCCCGTTTTATCACAGGAACCTCGATGCCGCTCCCGCCAAGTGATGCAGATGTTCTACCGGCTGCCGACGTTCCTGCTTCCTCGGGGTTACCGCAAGAAGTCCGTCTTGAGGAGCCGATGAGAGACGCCTTAAAGGCTCTGGAGGTGTCTTTGTTTACGGATGACGACGCCGCGGTGAAAGAGGCATCACAGAGGTCCATTGTGACAGCTCGGGAGGAAAGAAAGCGGCTAAGGCGCGAGGCGAAGGCGCGCAGGGCTGCTTTGGCTATGGGAGTAGGCCCCAGCACCGTCCCTCGTGCTGATACTCCATCCGAAGAGGCCCCTGTCGCCCTATCCACTGCCCGCAGAGAGGTGGCGCGCGCAGTTCAGAGCGCAAACGGTAAATCCGCTTCAGGTAATATTTCTCTCAGAGTTTTTGTTATAAGGATTTTAATGCCATTGGTCTTTATATCTCTTATCTTACAGGGCCAAGTCCGATCGAGGGGGAGGCGGAAACCGTTGATCCCAAGGAGACAGAGGAGGCAGCTCCTACCGAGCCTGAGCCAACGGTGGGCAACATCGCCGAGGCTTCGGGGCCCGAGATAGAGGTTGAGGGGTCTGCAGCTGAGAAGTCATTGATGCCCAGCCTGAAGTGGCGGCAGATGAAATGATCATTACAACTGAACCGAGGGTGGAGGCGGACGAGGCGCTTGAGGCCGGTGACCTCGTGGTGACGGTGGATGAGCCGATGGAGGCAGCGGAGCCCGAAGAAGTAGCGAATGAGATGGGCACAACTCTCGGGGAGGAGTCAGCCGCTTCCTTCCAAGAATCTGGCAACGCTCCAATCATTGCTCTCCCTGCCTACGATCTCCCGCCGTCTCCAGGTCTTGCGAGCACGACAACGGTCCCTATCGAGTCGGGTGGTGAGGCCACGGGCGGTGGCCTCATGTCCACGGAGGAAGGAGACGCCTCCGTTTCAGCCGGCAGCTCGTCAGGTAAATCCCAAGTTAGTGTTCTTTCTTTACTTCATAATTTTTCTGACAAATTTACCTTTTTTGTAACGCAGGTGCAGTCAGCGCCGATGTCCCACTGCTCGAGGGAGCGCCTTCAACGACAGCCTTGGCGGTGGTCACCTCTCAACCCTCTCTCATGCCCTCGAAGATGTTGGAAGGTATGGGTTTGCAATTTATTAATCTTATCTTCTAGACGCATAATTTGTGTACTAAACTTATACTGTTGTGTTTTTCAGGAGTGCTTTTTGACCATCTTTATCAAGTGTTGCTCCCACACTTCTCCTTCCCATCTGAATTCGCCTACCCCTCTGGTAGCGCTGGTGAGTACCGTTCCTGATTGATATCTTTGTTTTTTTTAGTGGTAGAATTATTTCTAACTCTCTCTTGTCCTGACCGCAGTGTTACAAATCGAAGGGGGAGAAGAAAGATCGGTTGCGCCACCGGCCCTTCCGGCCTTGCCACCTGCTTCAACCGGTATAGTAAACTATCTTATCAATGACTTTCTCCGCATCTATTGAATCATCATCTAATCACATTTTGTCCTTTTCAGCTATCGTTCCAGTCTCAGTGCCTTTTGATTCTCGCATTACAATACCGGGCGGCCCTTACCAGAGACGTCCGTCCTCAAAAGGTGCAGCGAATAGTCTGCGCATGTTGAGCGACTACATCGAGGAACTCGACGTCGAAGCTCCTACATCTGCTGAGGACTTCGCTACGACGGTTAACCCGATGTTGTTAATATTTTCCACCTTCCATGACGAGGGCATTGTCACCTCTTGGGTTAACTATTGTCGGGAGATTGAGGCTCGCCTTCATCAGCTGGAGTCGATGCGCCTATCCCCTGAGACTTTGGCCGTGAGCACTCAACGGGGAGCATGGCTCGAGCAAAGCACTTCTCATTTCCGTCATTTGGAACAAGAAGCAGCTTTGAGGATGAAGGAGTGCCAAGAATCTTCAAGCGAAACTGCTCGCCTACGTGCTGAAGTTGAGGCAAACGCCGCTGAGGTAAAGGCCGTCTTCGAGGGCCTTCTGGAGCGCATATCAAATGGGCTGAGACTGAAGCGGGCACTTGATGTCGCCGAGCATGACACTCCAGGCCGTGAAGCTGCTCATCAGGCCGTCAGGGATCAGCTTGCATCTGTCGCACAGCAACGGGCCCAAGTGGAGACGGAGTTGGCAGTGGTGGCCAATCAGGAAAAGGCATGGAAGGAAGTGTACGAACAACTGATAAAGCTACTTAAGATGCTTCCTTCCCAATAGCTGCCTTTGTATCAATGTATTTGTAAAATTTTCCTTTTAAATAATATGTATTCATTCTTTGTTCTTTTGTACAATTCATCTTGTATTTGACTGAAGTCAATGAATAAAGATACACATTTTCTTTTTGCAATGTCTTGTACTATCTCTTTGCTTTCTCCCTTTTTATCATGATGTTTTCGATGAACCTAATTGGCCGATAACTTAATTTCTCCAAGAGATAGCGATGGCTTAGGCAGCAGGTTCAGATCTGTCGCCTAAGACTTTTCAACTCTATGAGCCGTGAGGGTCTCATAGAGACTTTTCTCCCTACGGATCGAGAGGATCTCGCAGGTGGGTTTTTCTCCTTAGGAATCGTGAGGATTCCTAAGTGTGGTTTTCTCTTATAAGTCGTAAGGATCCTACAAGAGAATTTTTCCCTCTTATGAGTCGAGAGGACCCGTAAGCGGTTGTTTCCCTCCTTGTCAAAACTCGACTTTGGAGAGTGAGACCCGTGAATAGTATGCAAGAGATCATTTTAGATCGACTTGTAGGGTCCCATTTTTCAGGAAGCAAGTTTTTAAATCCCTACTACCTGAGGCTTCATCTTGCGAGTTGAGACGAATCGGGAATTCTCCCGCGGAGACACTGGTGGCTCTGCGAGTTGACGTGGATCAGGAGGCTCTCGTCACGGAGTGTTTGTATCCGTGAGTCGAGGAGTTTGCTAGGGATTATTTGTTTCCCAAGCGCCAAGGATTATTTGTTTCCTTGGGGTTTGAAACGAGTCGAGGATTTCCCACGGAGGCGCTGGTGGCTCTGCGAGTCGACGCGGATCAGGAGGCTCTCGTCAAGGAGTGTTTGTATCCGTGAGTCGAGGAGTTTTGCTAGGGATTATTTGTTTCCCAAGCACCAAGGATTATTTGTTTCCTTGGGGTTTGAAACGAGTCGAGGATTTCCCACGGAGGCGCTGGTGGCTCTGCGAGTCGACGCGGATCAGGAGGCTCTCGTCAAGGAGTGTTTGTATCCGTGAGTCGAGGAGTTTTGCTAGGGATTATTTGTTTCCCAAGAACCAAGGATTATTTATTTCCTTGGGGTTTGAAACGGGTCGAGGATTTTCCACGGAGGCGCTGGTGGCTCTGCGAGTCGACGCGGATCAGGAGGCTCTCGTCAAGGAGTGTTTGTATCCGTGAGTCGAGGAGTTTTGCTAGGGATTATTTGTTTCCCAAGCACCAAGGATCATTTGTTTCCTTGGGGTTTGAAACGAGTCAAGAATTTCCCACGGAGGCACTGGTGGCTCTGCGAGTCGACGCGGATCAGGAGGCTCTCGTCAAGGAGTGTTTGTATCCGTGAGTCGAGGAGTTTTGCTAGGGATTATTTGTTTCCCAAGAACCAAGGATTATTTGTTTCCTTGGGGTTTGAAACGAGTCGAGAATTTCCCACGGAGGCACTGGTGGCTCTGCGAGTCGACGCGGATCAGGAGGCTCTCGTCAAGGAATGTTTGTATCCGTGAGTCGAGGAGTTTGTTGAAGACACTGGTTTCTTCGGAGTTGGAATGAACCGTCGAGATTTGGCTTCGTCTTCTGGCGAAGCCAGTTGGGAAATTATGGTTCCCTCTTTGTTTACGCCCTTAGATTGTATATAGGGGTCGATGTGATCTTAACTGTAGGGCCAAAATTTTATCATCATTTTTTTTTATCTCTGCGATGCTCTATCATTTCAGCTTTTATATCGCGAAGATCGCGATTGCCCAATCATTTCGGCTATTTCTCGCGGTGCCCAATCATTTCGGCTATTTATTTTATTTTTACTCGCTGCTTTTTATTGCGAGTTGCCCAATCATTTCGGCTATTTTGCATGCATACATTTTTACTTACTGCTTTTTATTGCAAGTTGCCCTATCATTTCGGCTATTTCGTATGCATGTGCGGCCTATTGGTTTTTCGCTGTAAACCGGTTTCGACATCAGCACCGCTACAACTGGGATATTACCAAGAGCGAATCATCATCTGCTTCTGTCGATGTCGAACAAAGGTGGCTTAGCGACCAGGGTTAGGGTCCTGTCGGCTAAGGCTTTTAACTTCATGAGCCGTAAGGGTTTCACGAAGTTATTTCTCCCTGCAAGTCGTGAGGATCTTGTAGGTGTATTTTCTCCTTAGGACTCGTGAGGATTCCTAAGTGTTCGTTTCCTCTGTAAGTCGTAAGGATCCTACAGGAGGGTTTTCTCCTCATAAATCGAGAGGATTTACAAGGGTTGTTTACCATGCAAACATATCCCCAGTCACGGATGAGACTTGGTTAGGGAAATGTTTATTCGCGCCCGTGGATTGTATACAAGGGTCGGTATTAAGCCACTTGTAGAGCAATATTGGAAGTTTGTGGGGGTTTGCTTAAGCACAGGTTTAGGTCTCTGTAACTTGAGACTTTCAAATCTTATGAGCCGTGAGGGTCCCATAAAAGAGTTCTCCTCACGAGTCGTGAGGATCTCACGAGTGTATTTTCTCCCTAGGAATCGTGGGGTGTTGGAGATAGTGCCCTCAGAGTCAATTATTGGATCACAGGCACGTGATTGCAATGATTGAGGGAGGACCTATCCCGGTACGACAGTCTTACTCGAGATGATAGTATGCTATCTGGTTTATCTTTATCATCGTGTACTGCTTTAGGTGACCTGACAGGTCACTATTGCACATTGATAGAGCCCCTAGGATTCTTGCTTAACTGCCAGCAGTATGAGGGCGATCATATAAGTGAGAGCTGGAGTCTATAAGCACATCCTTAAAAGGTCCCTAGTCGTGGGAGTTTCGAGACAGGGCATCGATTCTCCAGAGTAGACTAGTGTATACAGTCGAGACCCCGACGAGGGGCGGTGGCCGGTCTCACAGGCCACTGGTGTCAGTTGGTTCACCTAAGATGTATACAGGTGCTCATTGGGTTATGAGTACACCGGACAGGACTCGCCGGGAATATGCTAGTTGGTCTTATACCTGACGTCAGATAGCAGTTCCCAGGTGACATGTGTACAGGTTAGTTCATCGACCTGGGGATCGTCATTTGTCTCGTGTGAGTTCCCACTGTACTTTGATTACTACCCTACCACGGCTCAAAGGAGTCGTGCAAACAGGTTTTAGTTGGGTACAGTCCCGAGCCACATGGAGGCAGTGAGCGGATCTTTAAGGGTTTCGTCTCTCCCGGTATTGGGGGTGAGGTCGCGCTGTGTCTAGGAGAGCCATTACACGAAGTCCTTGGCCAAGGCAGGAGATTTACTGGTAGGTATTCCAGTAGTATCTCAGGGTGTTCTGGGCTACACTCCGACACGACTTGTACCGCTTTTGGGGGTCTGACTTTTACCCACCCCCTAGGCCCGACATGCGATGCTCTTAGACGAACGGACTGGACTGTACGGATATTGTCACTGACAGGCTCAGTAGGGTGTCAGGATGAGTTCGCTCATCGACGTCCCTTTTGGTCAATAGCTGGTGGCCCGTTACGTATTGGCTTATACCTCTGACGTGCTAGTGGTTAAATCCACAGCCATAGTATTGACGAGTCTTTAGAGTCCACCACACTTTCAGTTACTCAAGCTTTCGGGCGAAACGCTGTAGAGGCCGTATGGAGATATGGCAGGGTCCGATCGGATACATGCGGTTTTGCACGGATCAGGATCGGACGGTTTGTACTAGTGGCCGTATGGATATATGGCAGGGTTCGATCTGATACGTGCGGTATTGCACGGATCAGGATCGGACGAACATTTCTAGCCGGCTTTGTTTTAAACCGGATCCTAGTATAGTACAGTGCAGATTTGTCTCATTGCATTTGTATCCGGTCGGAATACAGATGCAGGTGTGTATGCACAGTACCGGGGTTTTCCTATAATTTATTATGGGACCAGTTTTCTGGAGTTGCCATTTTGCATTCCGTTCCGGCCGGTTTTTCTTTGTTCTTTCCCGGCCGGACTTTTCCGATGGAGGGGGTTATTTGCAATTGTGCAAATAACATTTGTGGAGGGGGTTTATTGCAATTGTATTGATTATGATATCTTTCATCTATGATTTTGCATTAATGAGATTTGAGTGGGTATGGGTTTGATGTAAGGTGTAAGCATGGATGTTTTGTTTTGTATGGATTTATTCCATTCATTTTTCCCACTTGGTTTTTTGTGTGGGCCGGCCACTATTCCAGGGAGTGAGGTTTTAATTTTGTATAGTGGATTATTTTCCTTAGTAAGGAATGAATTATATATGAGTGTGCTGGAATGGTTTTTTATGTGTGATTAATTTCTTTAGGAAATGAATGAGTTTAAAAAAGGGGAGCTCATTCTTTTCACAGAGAGGGGGAGATGCTTCATTCACTTTTTCCAGTGAGCTCTTTTGCTTGGCCGAGCACACACATTCCCATTGGATGCTCATTTTTTCTTAGCATCCATCCATGAATATTCTTGCAAAAATTCCTCCATACATGGCAACCTCTTAAACCCCAAAGAGACAAGTATTCTACACTATTCTATAGCAAATCTTGGACGCGTCGGGCAGCCAACTTCGCGCCCGAGTTGCCTCGGTATTGAGGTGGGAGCCCATAAAAGATGCAGGCGATGTGGTGCCCTTCCGGCGAGGAGGCGACGACCGGAGTTTCCGCAGGAGATCGGGACGACGACGAGAAGACCGGAGGACTCGGATCACTCGGTATATCTCTAACCCGTCTTGTAGTTAGCTAGATCTAGTTTAATGGCCCGATCCGGGGTTTAGTGCGCGGTGGTGCCGGTTTGCTAAATTCGCAAAATTAAAGTTTATCACCGTTTCCGCATTTGGCCGTCGGTTTGACGGCCGGGGCGCCGCAGTGCACTTACAGTGGTATCAGAGCCTCGCCATTAACTTCGTCTAGCTTCGTTTGATGTGTTTTGCATTTCCGATCGACCAAAATTCCAAAATCTATATTTTTGCTAGCGACAGTTTTCTGTAGAAATTTTTTGGTCTCCAAAAATTTTTCAGGTTGTATAAAAGTACTGTGCTAGAAGACCTAAGACTACTGTAGAAATTCGAGACACTGATCTCTTTAGAGGAGCGCGGAACCGCGGCAAAACCCTACTTGTTGCCGCGTTTTCGCCGCAGTATTGATGGATCAGTGTGTACAATTTTTCCAGTAGGCTTTATGGGTGATTTTAAGGGTTTTGGAATAATAACATTGGGCCCAGAATTTCCTGATCTGCTACAGTAATGCTTGGGGGCCCACTTGTTAAAATTTGATTGATCGGATATTTTAAACACATTTTTCACAGTATTTACATTATATCTGCGACCGTGAATGTCACTCGATCGGTAAATCCGGCCTAACTGCTATAGCCCGGTTAGACGGATTTGCGAACGTGACTTTCACGTTGATGTTCTGTGTTTTTGCTGTGATGTTGCGGATCGGTCGTGGGGGATAGCCTGGATGCAATGCTAGTATAGTTGTGGTTGTATTATGTACATTTGTTATTGCGGGGCGAGCGTCCGACATGTGGACTGCCGTCACTGCCAGTTTGTATTATTCTTTTGAGACACGACCTGGTTGCGGTCGATATACCCGTTGTATGTATATTTTACTTTATGTACTAGGATTACCCCACGGAGGGGTGCACGGATAGCCGGGTTCTGGAGGGCAACAAGCCCGCATCTCATGGCATTGGGACGGAGGGGGCTTCGCTCTAGAATTGGCCGGCTATTCGCCGCACTCGTAGGGGGTACAGGATTTTCATTGCACAGGCTATCCACACGACCAGGGGAACGTCGGGTTTCAGTAGTGGCTCTGTGAAACCCGGGGATCCCAGATATCTGTATTGTTATGTGATGCTGTACATTTCTGTGATGTTGCATTTTATTCACGCCTTAAGCGAATACTATATATTGGTATATATATTAGTAGATGTTGTATATGTTTTTCATCCGCGCTAGTCCAATCCCCGCTCTGCCGTTAGTCAGCTAACCTAACGGGTGATGACGGGACCCAGTGGCGAATGCGGATGGTATATACGTACGTCAGTATATTTTCGTTCTTTGTGGTGTGATCAATTGATGGGACTGCATTGATTCGGATCAATGCAAGTTAAAACAAACCTATTCTGATGTTGTTGGAACACTTTTCAAAAAGCTGTTATTGCAAGGACGTTCACTTTTGTTTTGCATCGTGGTATTCATTTGGAATATCCTGCTCCTCAGTCGACGAGGCAAGGGCCGAGATCCCTTCACCGGGAGTGACCCCTTGGACAGAAGTTTGCGTCAGGGCATTAACTTCACTATAGCCGATTACTTTTGCTTTGCATCGTGGTATTCATTTGGAATATCCTGCACCCTATTCTACGGGGAAAGAGCCGAGATCCCTTCACCGGGAGTGACCTCTTTAGTAAAGGTTTTCGTCACTATATTTTCTAAAAAGCTATCCGTTCCTTCAACGATATCAAGTTCATTACGTTAAAGGTTTTCGCCAGAAACCATTCGTAGCCCTCCGTCGTTTCATATGGGTAGTCAATAGTATTCAAGCTGTGTATGTTGGCCAAAGTCAAGGCACAGTGATTGGTAGCTATTGGGTATTCATATGCAGCATAGATAGATGCGTTGGTTTGGGACAGTCGTACTGCCATTTTGGCCAAAGTCAAGGGTAGGTATGGGTGGATTCAAATTAACTTGGAGAATGACGGGTAGAACTTGACATGTGACTTATGATATGTTGGCCAAAGTCAAGGTCATAAGAGCATGGGGTAGAAATCACATCGGGAGTTTCAAAAGTACTGAAACTTGCCAGATAAGCGCATACCTTCTGGAGTGTGATAGGGTGAGCGGATTCCGTCACGTTATCATGCGATGATAGTTGGATCCCGATTCCCACTGATGAGTTAGTTTACTCCTCGGGTGACCCCGACTAATTCTTCTTTCAGGTTTGGAGGAGAATTTGAGGTACAGTGGGAGGTTTCCAGATTAGATGAATTGGTAACCATTCTGATCTTGGTTAGAGTGCACGCTGAGTGTTTCTTTTCTCTCTCTCTGGCAGCGACCATTGACCCGACCCTAAGACTATGACTCAGAGACCAAGTTAACCGAACCTTCTTTACACTGGCTTTTGGATTGTCAGAGTTGCAAACCTCATTGCCACTCCTACTTTTACCCTTTTCTCCAGGACACCCCGTATTACTACGAACGTCCACTTCCATTGGACAAAACCATCGTATGATTAGATACGAACTCGAAGGAATTCGAGGATGGTTTCCGGTTCTGGAGAAAACGGATAGGATTATTCAGTTGTCTTTTCCCTTTTACCTTCTCTCAAGTTATGAGTACTCCTTGGTTTAGGAGATAGTACACCTATTATGCAGATTGGATAGTCTTCTTCCAAACCTTAGGCTGGTGCCGACCGGTAGGGAATGAAGAAAACCAATTAGCCTAAACGGTGTGCAGAAGGTATTAAGATTAAGACAAAGCAAGGGATTAGTAAGAGGGCAAAGTAAATTGCGACTGATATTCACGACCAAACCAAGTATTTCTTCGCCAATCCTAAATCACCTTTGTATTTCTCCAGGACACTCCGTATCACTACGAAGATCCACAGTTTATTGGATACTCCATCGTATGGTTATATACGAACTCGAAAGGAACTTGTTCCAGTTCGGGGATGGATTCTGGTCCAGGAGAAATAGGAATAAGGTTTATTCGGTTGTCTTTTATATTCACCTTCTCTCGCATTGCGAGTGCTCCTAGGATTAGGACAGTACACCCATTATGCTTATTGGATAGTCTTCTTCCAAACCATAGGCTGGTGCCGAACGGTAGGGAAGGAAGAAAACCATTTGGCCTAAGGGGTGTGCAGAAGGTAACGACTAAAGACATATAAAGGGATTTGGAGAGGTGGCAAAGAATTATACGGTTATAGTTGTGAATCTGGATAATGGTAGAGGCATTACTAGGAATACCAGGATACCCCATCGAAACATTTTAATGTTTCAGTTCAACTGTGTACTGTTAAAGGAAAACTGATTTCTCGATCAGACACTTGCTCAGGGTATGTATTTACCAGGTTTGATTCTCACATCTGTATGGTTTTACAGATGATGAGTGGGAGTAAGTTATTGGGAATTGGGTGATCATCCTCATTATGTCGGGATTCGTTGTAATCGGTGATAATTGAGGAGATCACCTGGGCTGTTTGCCGGTCGGCAAATATTTGGTTTTGAATATCCGCTGTTGTGCACCAATTTCAAATTGATATATCTGTACGTCTATTTTCATAGAGTGAGATATACCTTTTGATATTATGTCGATGACATTTACCTATATCAGTGGATGGTTAGGTAAGGAGCATTAAACAGCGGTGTAATTCTTCTTAACCATAAGTACAGTTTTCAACCTACGACACACAGTGAAAGAGTTGTTAGACTCGGCGGACTTATACAGAGTATTGTATGTTGTCCAGTGTCCATTAGGACAGAGGGGTTGGTCCTCATACTATATTCTGTTTACTTTTAACTTCTCTAGTTCTTAGACATGTGTTTCGTAGAAACACAGGGTCTAAGTTTCGAGGAGTTATAGGTATTTGAATAGAGTAGAGAACCAAGTGTAGCAAGTATCGGGATTCTTCAAAGTGATCAAAGATGTAGATACTTGTGTATGGTATTCAGTTGATAGTAATGATAAAGAGAAATTGCTTCTCTTTCAGGTTACTCATAATTGGAAGCATTCCTAAGTTGAGTAACGCTGATTGGCCTCTCTCCATTTAGTTGACATGCACTGGAGACAGCTGCATGATTTGAATCTGGTTCAATTAAATCAGTGCCTCTGGTTCTATATTGGATATAGTACAGTTCATATCTTAACATTGTTAAGGTACGGGGAGTTGTCCGGCTTATGATTAAAACCAGACTCTGGATAACTCAAGGCACGTTTCTGTAATGGCTGTTTGTGGGTTGACCCAGGCTATGACGAGGGTTGATTTTCTACCATAAGAAAGATCAATAGTGATATTATTCTTGACTCGCCACAGTTTTAATAAAAATGGAATTTTTCAAAAACAGTAGTGGGAGTATGGTAGAACTGGAAGTGATTCCAGAACCGCAAACGATTACTGAAGATTTGATAAGGAACCTAAAGATTCAATCTGATTTGACATTCCATTGGCCACTCCGCAGATAAGGTGGGTAACTTCAGGCACCCGAGAGGTACTCCGGTAGCCTCAAGGACGGTGACAAGGAAGTTCTTGTTTACCCACACTTGCCATTGTTGTTGTTCCAGGCTGCGAGACCCGGCAGGAGGATGAGTATAGCGTCGTTCTAAACTAGCTTTAGAAGTGAGCGTCTATATGACTCTGCCAGAGGGTTGTCGTAGTCAGTGGGAGCAGCGGAAGCATTGGTGGACATCAGGCTTATGTCTATTTATAGACTAAAGCAGATATAGCGGAGTTAGATCATCTGTTTCTGGTGTGACAGTCATAGGTTTGACGTCATCAGAATAGGGGATGGATCTGTTGAGAAGGTAGTAGGAAGTGATATTCCTATACTACGATCGGTTATACTTTGGTCGTCACACAGTGGTTTCTCCATAAAGGACTTGGACATTATATCAGACATACTGGTTACTGGATCTATGGTTTTAGATCTAGATTTGGGTGGTTTCCCAATCAGGGTACCTTGACAGCATTCTAAGAGTATTTAGAATGGACGACTCCTGGCACGGTAGTGTACCTGCAGGTGATGGAGTCACCCTCTCTAAAGGTGTCTTACAGACTAAAGCGGAGAGGGATGTGCATGATTGGCAGATCACTTGCTTAGGCAATTGAGTCAATCATGAGATATCAAGTACCACACCAGATGTTGTTCTTGCACTAGATGCAATAAGTTGACACTGATCCAATCCTGGAGAAACAGTCGGAAGCAGTTTTAGAACATAAGTGGATGTTCTAGGGATATGATAACGACAGCCACATTCGGGAAACTGTTATCATTCCAGGCTTCCAAGGTGACATGGACGACAGGCAGGTTGTCAGAGTTATAGTTTTCCCTCTAACGAGGGGCAGTATTTTGGACAGGTGGTCCAAGGCAATACTGAGAGAGGCATGGCGCAGGATACTGATTAAGTTCAGTTGACGATACAGTCTAAGAAGTTTGGATTTGGAGTTCATTTATGAGCTCAGTCCCATCAGACATCCAGACACTCTAAGACAGGTATTGCTCATTTCGGGAGATGGCTTTCTCCGCGAACTTGAGATATAGAGAGAGACATAGAAAGAAACTTCAGAGCGGATCCACTCGCTGAGGCTATTCCTCGAACGCAAGAGTTTCGCAAACAGGCTTTGTGAGACTGACTAGTAGAGGAGTTGGGTGTTCGGTATCATACGGGCTGTGAGTATGCGACATCGCAATAATTAGCCTTGAGTGCAAGTGGGAGATTGTTGGAGATAGTGCCCTCAGAGTCAATTATTGGATCACAGGCACGTGATTGCAATGATTGAGGGAGGACCTATCCCGGTACGACAGTCTTACTCGAGATGATAGTATGCTATCTGGTTTATCTTTATCATCGTGTACTGCTTTAGGTGACCTGACAGGTCACTATTGCACGTTGATAGAGCCCCTAGGATTCTTGCTTGACTGCCAGCAGTATGAGGCGATCATATAAGTGAGAGCTGGAGTCTATAAGCACATCCTTAAAAGGTCCCTAGTCGTGGGAGTTTCGAGACAGGGCATCGATTCTCCAGAGTAGACTAGTGTATACAGTCGAGACCCCGACGAGGGGCGGTGGCCGGTCTCACAGGCCACTGGTGTCAGTTGGTTCACCTAAGATGTATACAGGTGCTCATTGGGTTATGAGTACACCGGACAGGACTCGCCGGGAACATGCTAGTTGGTCTTATACCTGACGTCAGATAGCAGTTCCCAGGTGACATGTGTACAGGTTAGTTCATCGACCTGGGGATCGTCATTTGTCTCGTGTGAGTTCCCACTGTACTTTGATTACTACCCTACCACGGCTCAAAGGAGTCGTGCAAACAGGTTTTAGTTGGGTACAGTCCCGAGCCACATGGAGGCAGTGAGCGGATCTTCGGGGGTTTCGTCTCTCCCGGTATTGGGGGTGAGGTCGCGCTGTGTCTAGGAGAGCCATTACACGAAGTCCTTGGCCAAGACAGGAGATTTACTGGTAGGTATTCCAGTAGTATCTCAGGGTGTTCTGGGCTACACTCCGACACGACTTGTACCGCTTTTGGGGGTCTGACTTTTACCCATCCCCTAGGCCCGACATGCGATGCTCTTAGACGAACGGACCGGACTGTACGGATATTGTCACTGACAGGCTCAGTAGGGTGTCAGGATGAGTTCGCTCATCGACGTCCCTTTTGGTCAATAGCTGGTGGCCCGTTACGTATTGGCTTATACCTCTGACGTGCTAGTGGTTAAATCCACAGCCATAGTATTGACGAGTCTTTAGAGTCCACCACACTTTCAGTTACTCAAGCTTTCGGGCGAAACGCTGTAGAGGCCGTATGGAGATATGGCATGGTCCGAGCGGATACATGCGGTTTTGCACGGATCAGGATCGGACGGTTTGTACTAGTGGTCGTATGGATATATGGCAGGGTTCGATCTGATACGTGCGGTATTGCACGGATCAGGATCGGACGAACATTTCTAGCCGGCTTTGTTTTAAGCCGGATCCTAGTATAGTACAGTGCAGATTTGTCTCATTGCATTTGTATCCGGTCGGAATACAGATGCAGGTGTGTATGCACAGTATCGGGGTTTTCCTATAATTTATTATGGGACCAGTTTTCTGGAGTTGCCATTTTGCATTCCGTTCCGGCCGGTTTTTCTTTGTTCTTTCCCGGCCGGACTTTTCCGATGGAGGGGGTTATTTGCAATTGTACAAATAACATTTGTGGAGGGGGTTTCTTGCAATTGTATTGATTATGATATCTTTCATCCATGATTTTGCATTAATGAGATTTGAGTGGGTATGGGTTTGATGTAAGGTGTAAGCATGGATGTTTTGTTTTGTATGGATTTATTCCATTCATTTTTCCCACTTGGTTTTTTGTGTGGGCCGGCCACTATTCCAGGGAGTGAGGTTTTAATTTTGTATAGTGGATTATTTTCCTTACTAAGGAATGAATTATATATGAGTGTGCTGGAATGGTTTTTTATGTGTGATTAATTTCTTTAGGAAATGAATGAGTTTAAAAAAGGGGAGCTCATTCTTTTCACAGAGAGGGGGAGATGCTTCATTTACTTTTTCCAGTGAGCTCTTTTGCTTGGCCGAGCACACACATTCCCATTGGATGCTCATTTTTTCTTAGCATCCATCCATGAATATTCTTGCAAAAATTCCTCCATACATGGCAACCTCTTAAACCCCAAAGAGACAAGTATTCTACACTATTCTATAGCAAATCTTGGACGCGTCGGGCAGCCAACTTCGCGCCCGACTTGCCTCGGTATTGAGGTGGGAGCCCGTAAAATATGCAGGCGATGTGGTGCCCTTCCGGCGAGGAGGCAACGACCGGAGTTTCCGCAGGAGATCGGGACGACGACGAGAAGACCGGAGGACTCGGATCACTCGGTATATCTCTAACCCGTCTTGTAGTTAGCTAGATCTAGTTTAATGGCCCGATCCGGGGTTTAGTGCGCGGTGGTGCCGGTTTGCTAAGTTCGCAAAATTAAAGTTTATCACCGTTTCCGCATTTGGCCGTCGGTTTGACGGCCGGGGCGCCGCCGTGCACTTACATAGGGATCCCTAAGTGTGTTGCTCCCTTGTGAGTCGTAAGGATCTCACGCAGGTGGTTTCTCCTTACAAGGTCGAGAGGACCCTGTAAGTGTCCTTTAACGAGGTTGCGCCCATTCAGGTTTTCACAAACACTCGCCGGTAGTCCTGCTGTTTTTACTCACGGAGCCCTTTCGGGTTTTCATCCGTGCCCATTTTGCTTATGGACATACCGTTTTTTTTTATTCTTTTTATTTTCTTTTTCTCTCTTTTTTTTTACGAGGTCGCGCCCTTTCGGGTTTTCACGAACACTCGCCGGTAGCCCTGCTGTTTTTACTCACGGAGCCCTTTCGGGTTTTCATCCGTGCCCTTTCTGCTTATGGACATACCGTTTTTATTTATTATATATTTTTTTTATTTATATTATTTTTTTTTACCTTGTCAACCTAAGGATGCTGCGGTATTAGTTTAAAGACATTTCGGTCTGCTATTAGTTTAAGGACATTTCGGTCCGACTTTGAGAAGGCTGGCTACTGCTGATAGAGTTTGAGCTTAGAAAGATAGCGAGCGGACATAGTCGTCGTCATCTATCATTGACCTAGGCTGTGACTCATTAAGCGTAGTATTTCTTTAGGAAGCGACCGTTTATCGGCCTGAAAGGCCTTTCACCGTGCATGTCCATGAGTAGATAAGCCCCACCCTGGTAGACCTTATCTATGATATACGGGCCTTCATAGTTTGGCTCGAATTTTCCCCGCTTGGCGCGATTGGGGATCATAGGCTTTTTAACCACTAACACGAGTTCGCCTTGGCAGAATATCCTCGGTCGGGTCAATCTTTCGTATGAGCGCGTCATCTTTGCTTTATAAGCTTCCAGATTTTGTTGCGCTATGAGCCGTGTTTCTTCAAGGGCATCAAGCTCCTCAAGCCGAAGGTTAGCATTTTCTTCGTTCGTCAGCTGGTAGTGAACTGCCACTCGCAGAGAGGGTAATTCTATCTCGAGAGGGAGTACTGCCTCCGTACCGAACACCAACGCGTATGGCGTTGTGTTCGTGGCTGTCTTGAACGTGGTTCGATACGCCCAAAGAGCTTCTTGCAGTCTCTCATGCCAGTCCTTCTTATTTCGGGACACCGTTTTCTTCATGATCTTTGTCAAGGTTTTATTGAAGGCTTCGGCTAAACCATTAGCTCGCGGATTATAGACTGAGGAATATCTCCAGTCTATATTATGCTGCTGCGCGAAGCGGCTGATTTTATGGCTTCGGTAGGCTGGCCCGTTATCGGAGATGATCCATCTCGGAGTTCCAAACCGATATATGACGTGCGTCTTGAAGAAGTGGAGGATATTTTCCGTCTTCACTTCTCTTAACGGTATCGCTTCTGCCCATTTAGAGAAGTAGTCAGTCATTGCTAGGATGAAACGATGTCCTCTAGACGATGTTGGTTCGATGGGGCCGACTATATCAGTCCCCCACATCTCGAATGGCCAGCTAGCCACCGTTGGATGTAGTGGATTTGGATGCTGGTGGATGAAGTCCCCATGGATTTGGCATGAGTGGCATTGCCTCTCATATTCAAGGCAGTCCTGAATCATCGTGGGCCAGTAGTAGCCCATCCGTTTTATCTTCAACTCCATCTTTGGGCCCGCTTGGTGAGAACCGCAGAATCCGTCGTGAACTTCCTGAACGAATCTTTTCGCTTCGTCAGGTCCCAGGCATCTCAACCACAGAGAATCAAACGATCTCTTGTACAGAGTATCGTTGACGAAGGCGAAAGATAGAGCCCGCTTCATGAGCTGATGTCTTGTGGACGCTTCTTCAGGCAATCGGTGGGACTTAAAGTAGTCTATGAAGACTTCCCTCCAATCCTCGGCCTTTTCCCAGTCTTTTATTTGCAGAGCCATTCGCTCAGTCATTTCCTTTTCTTTGGATGATTCCGGAGATATTTCTGCTAGGGCAAGCACTCGACGGCTTTGTACCACGATTCTAACGTCATCGAGGTTCTCGTCAGCCAGTTCTTTAGCAAGTTTGGCCAACACGTCTGCTTTGCTGTTTTCCACGCGCGGTATGTTCTCCAAAGTATAGGAGGGAATTCGGGCCAACAGTTGTTGCACTTTTTCGCCGTACTTCACCAATTCTGGCTTGCACGTTTGGTAGTCGCCGTTTACTTGACTAACGACCAGTTGAGAATCCCCGTATATGAGGAGGTCTTCAATTCCCATGTCAATGGCGATCTCGAGGCCTGCTATCAAAGCTTCGTATTTGGCTTCATTGTTTGTCCTCGGCTCTGTTAAGGAGAAGGCGAAGCGCATAATCCCTCCTTGTGGAGTTACGAAGATGAGGCCTACCCCCGATTTGATTATAGGGGTACTTTGTCTGCGCTTTTTCATGGAAGATGCTCCATCGAAATAAAGTTCCCATTGGGTATCACCACCGTGGATCGCGTCAAATGCATGTTCGTCTGGCAAATCGCAATTCAGAGGAGAATCAGCCGGTATCGGATGCTCAGCGAGGAAATCAGCGATGGCCTGGCCTTTCACTGCCTTGAGAGGTTGGTACATTATCAAAAACTCCATCAAGAGTAGGGCCCATTTAGCGAGTCATCCCGTCAATATGTCCTTTGACATTAGATATTTGAGAGGGTCCACCTTCGAAATGAGACGGACTTCATGTGCTAATGCGTAATGTCTAAGCTTTGTTATTGCGAAGATCAACGCCAGGCAGTGTTTTTCAATGGGGGAGTAGTTGCTTTCTGCTCCCAGTAAAACTCGACTTAAGTAGTAGAGTGCTCTTTCTTTCCCCTGGTCATTCTCTTGTGCCCATAATGCGCCTAAAGAACCTTCAAGGGCGGTCGTGTAAAGAATGAGAGGCTTTCCCTTAACTGGAGCAGCCAACACTGGAGGGTTTTGCAGGTACTGCTTGATCTCGTCCAGTGCGCCTTGACATTTGTGATCCCAAATGAATGGGGTTCCCTTCTTCATCAGGTGACTGTAAGGGCGGCACTTGCCAGAGAGGTTGGCTATAAATCGCCGAATATATGCGAGCTTTCCTTGGAGAGACCGCAACTGTTTGAGAGTCCTCGGTGGAGGCATTTCCATGATCGCCTTGATCTTGGACGGATCTATTTCGATACCCCGGTGTCGGACGATGAATCCTAAGAATTTGCCCGAGGAAACTCCGAATGCACATTTAAGAGAGTTCATCTTCAAGTTGTATTATCTAAGGAGTTGAAATACGGTCTTCAGATGTTCAAGATGTTCCTCATATGATTTGCTTTTAACCACAAGATCGTCGATATAGCATTCGACGATTTCGTGTATAAGATCATCGAAGATCTTTGTCATGGCCCTTTGGTAAGTGGCACCGGCATTCTTTAAACCAAAGGGCATAACCTTGTAGTAGAATATACCCAAAGGGGTCCGGAAAGCGGTGTGCTTCTGGTCTTCGGGATGCATCTTTATCTGATTGTACCCTGATGAACCGTCCATAAAGGAGAAAACCTCGTGAGTAGACGTATTGTCTATCATCAATTCTGTGACTGGCACTGGGAAATCATCCTTCGGGCAAGCTTTATTGAGATCCCGAAAGTCCACGCATATGCGCACCGTACCATTTTTCTTCATCACCGGAACGATGTTAGCGATCCATTCAGGATATTGAACCTCCTGGATAAAGCCGGAGTCGATCAGCTTCTTGACCTCGGCGTTGATACTCATCTCGAGCTCGAGCCGCATTCTCCTCGGTGCCTGTTTGACTGGTTTGATGTTCGGGGATATCGCCAATTTGTGTACAGCAATTTCTGGATCTAGTCCCGGCATTTCGGAATAGTTCCACGCGAAGCAATCTCTATGCTGCAGAAGCACATCCTTTAACGCAGCTACCCTTTCTTCAGATAGTAACTCGCTGATGAATGTCGGTCGTGGATCGTTTGCCGTCCCCAACTCAATCTTTTTGAGGTTATCTGCAGTAGTATGTATGCCATCCTCCAGTTCTTTCGGAGCTGGCGGAAATTCTGAGATCACCTCATTATTGCTGTTTTCGAGGCACCAGGGAAGGCTGTCCATGTTCTCGGATTCTTCTTTTAGTATTGTTATCACGTGACAAGTACGAATTCGTTTCCAATCCCAATGTGGAACTGGTTTTTCTTTCGTGGACTTGGGCTCGTGCTTTTGTGGTGGCGCTACCCTCTAGTTGTCGGACAGAGCGAATTTGCCAAGCTGATACTGATCTTCGACCCAATTCTTGAAGGTGAAGCAATCTTCAAGAGGATGCCCTATTGCTCGATGGTAAGAGCAATAGTCCGGGTGTGAGACTTCGCCCGCTTGTTCGGAATATTTAGACTCCGGCAGTGTAAGCATCTGATGTTTTAGAGCGAGGTCAAGTATTTTCTTCGTCTTGTCTCGCGGAAACGAATACGCTCGACCCATTTTCTTCATAAGGGATAGATCAATAATGCTCGACCCCCTTTGCATGGCTTCTTAGCCATGCTTTGTTGTTGTTGGGTGCCTTTTTGGCTTTTCGACTTATTTCTGCTTTTGCGCCGAGCCTTCTTTCTAACAGGTTGATAAGGAGCGGCATTTTCATTCTTTACGGCCTGTTGGAGAAGGCGTTGCGTCTTGGCTTTCTCATAGATGGCCATCTCACGGTTGTGATCATCTCGGACTTTTTGACCAGCTTTCTTTATAAGTTTGTCCATTTGTTCCTCGAACGACGGACCGGACTCTTTTGCATTTGGAACTTTTACTGTCTCAGGATTAGCGTCATCCCATTGAGCATCTGCTTCTTCATTGAAGTCGTACACGATGTAGCAGCCGTGTAGTAATTCTTATTTCTTTGACCGGATGTATCCAAGTCCTTTTATTTCCATTCTCCCATTAGGTAGCTTGCGTTGAGTTCCAGGAACGTTCCAGATTTTGTCGTAAAACTTGGCTTTTCGAACGGTCTGCTTGAAGGATATCCCTTGGCGTTTCAGCAGCTTTTTCAAACCCTCCGTATAATATCTGGGTAGACGGATAGGCTGAAGCCTGTCGAGCGTAGAATCTGCGCCATGCCAGATTTCTTTTTCTACCTTAGTTTCTTCAGAGCGGTAAAACAGAATTGCTTTCTCGCTCCCTCACCTGGGAGGGATGTAGAATGTTTATAGCACTTCTACGTTGTAAATATTAAGTGCATCCAGTTCTTTATGGTGTTTAAATGGCACCATGGCGACTTGCAGACTTTGCTCTTCATCAGCGAACGTTCGTATTGAAGGTCGAGCAGAAAATACAGCATGGACTTCATCTTCCAAGTCGCTGCCAAAGATCAACGTAGGAGCTGATGGTCCCGGCTTGTTGTGTTGGGGCGGACCCGAATAAACCATCTCCTCTTCCTCCTCGGTATCACTGCCGAAGACAGAGATGGTGGCGTTAGTTTTATTCTCCGGCTTGTGACACTTCTCCGTATCTTCGAAATCCGGTAAGAAGTATTTGGCGTCTTCATATTTGCGGACCTCGTTCACAGAGAACGGGTTCAGTTCTCTCGTCACGGTATACTCGAGACCATCCTTAAAATATTTCATACACTGATGTTGTGTAGAAGGGATGATATTGTACTCGTGTAACCATGGTCGGCCGAGCAAAGCGTTGTAGCATGTCTTGGAGTCTATGACGTGGAACTTAATATCCGTGACGAGTAGCCCGAAACGTAGCGTCAGTATCACAGATCCAAGAGTCTTTGACGATTGGAAGTCGAACCCGGAGATGGTGATCTTGTCACGAGCAAGGTGCTGGACGCTCATGCAGATTTCTTTTAAGACCCGTACATTGAGGAGGTTAACGGAGGATCCATTGTCGATCAAGATTTTGCCTATCTTTATATCATGGCAGTATCCCGAGACATAGAGAGGGCGATTGTGTTCGCACGTCCCAAGTAGAAGGTCATCATCGCCAAAAGTAACGTCGGCCGTGTGCACCTCTTCCAATTCATCCTTCATCTTTTCTTCAGCTAGGAAGGCTTGGAACTGGTCCGGATCTTGTAGCGCCTTAATCAAATAATCCCTCGCCTCTTTTGATAGTAACAGGGCATCAAGAACGCTGAGTTGTGAAGGTAGCTTTCTCAGATGCGCCAAGACGTTGTAATCTACCTTATTTCTTTTCGGCAGGTCTTTGGCAGCTAGCTCTTCCACCACTTGGTCATCTAAGACGGTATCTTCAGTGTCCTTTTCTTTCCCTTTATCTTTTTTGTTCGAGGGTCCGAGATTCTTTTCGGGCAGCGTGCGATTACATAGCTGGATATTTTCGCAAACCTTCGGTTCTCCTTCTTTTCTCGAGGCGGACTCTTTAAAGAGAGGGGAAAGTTCTAGTTCTTCATCAGAATCACTCCCGAATGTGGGCACTTGTGATCTACCGGTGTTAACCATGCAACAATCGCCAGCAGTTCTTTTAAGCCCTTCGGTCATATTTCTTTGCTCTCGACGAGCTTTACGGTTTTCCCGCTTAAAGTGTTGTCGATGAGCAACATATCCTTGCCACCATCTATCGAAAGCTTTGCACTCTTGAGTAGGGTGCGAAATCTTTTGATGATATAAGCAATAGGAGGGGTGCGTTTCCATTTCATCAGTGATATTTCCTTCAGAGGATGGTAGCTTCATGCCCATTGATATGGCCTTAGCAAACTTTTTCCTCATCTTGAATTGGCTTTTGTCGGTAGCGGAGGTGTTTAGCTCCAACGGGATCGTCTCAGCTCCTTCATCAAGTCGCTGGCGCTTGGCCCTTTTAAATATAGCCGTCTCGCGTTCTCGATCAGCTTTACTTCTCAATCGAGCTTCGTTGAGGAATGCGTCAATTTCCTCATCTGATGGCCCCAGAATTTTTGATTCAGGGTCTGCCCCCAGCGTTTCAGTACAAGAAGTCTCCTCATCGTTCGTGAACGAATGGAAAATCATATGACAGCTCGCCATGCATTCTTCAGATTCATCTGACGAACTTTCTCCCTCACCTTCCTCTTGAAAGACGTGGTTGAGAAACTCTTGGAATGTAATGGGAGTCCATGCCTTCTGGTTGTATTCCTCCAGCGCGTCAATTTGTTTTTGCAGGTCCGTGCGCTTGTCGCCAGGCTTCACGGGCTTCTTTGACTTCTTTTTCTTCTTCTTCGAGGATTTTGACGGCTGGTTGCGAGTGCTTGAACCACCATCATCGGTCTTTAGAGTTGGACGTGGTTTCAATATCCCCTCAATGACCTGCGGTTCCAACGGGTTCTTCCACCTAATCGCTGGACATGTCTGAAGGTCGTTTAGCATCCTCTTTGTCTTGGCTGATAATAAAACCTCCCAAGGAGCTTCTTCAACGACGGAGCATGTTACCCCCGGCGTACTCGTCCCCTTAGAGGTGTGGGGCTGCGGGGGATTCACCTTCCATTTGTCAGATAACGCGAACTTGCCCTGTCGGTACAGTTTTCAAGCCAATTCTTGAAAACGTAGCAATTTTCGATCGGATGGCCTAGTACTCAATGATAAGGACAGTAGTTGAGCTCGTTGACATCACTTGGTTGCAACGGACGTTTCGGATCCGGCAGATTTATGAGTCTGTTGCGTAATGCCAGCTCGAATAACCTTCTCGTTTTATCGCGGGAAAATGAGTAAGGACGCCCTAGTTTCTCCTCAAGGTCTACGTACGGGCGCATATTATTTTGACGCACAACCGGCTTCGAATTGCTCGGTTGTTGTTGATCATTAGCGACGACGATCGCTTTTCCCTTCCCTTTGTCATTTCGGGAGTCTGGCTTTGGAAGAGGGGGTTTATGGCCCATCTGATCCATCTGTGCTAACTTGTCAATCAAAACCTGGAAGGTAGTCGGCTTGAAAAACATCATAAATTGTGAGATGGTTGCTTGCGGATCAAGGGTTCCCACAAACATACCCACCGCGGGAGCTTCTTCAATGCGCTGCTCGCACTTCGACCATAAGTTCCGCCATCGTATAGCGTACTGAACCCACGTCTCGCCTGGCTTTATCCTGGCGTTAATCAGTGCCGTCAACGGGGTACGTTCACTGGCGCTTGCAAAACGCTGTGTAAACAGTAGCTCCATCTCCGCGAAGGTTTTAATAGAGTCATTCGGGAGCTCAGAGTACCATTCGAACGCCGTATCTGATAAGCTTCCAACAAACTGGCGAAGCAACAGCTTGTCGTCACCGCCGGTGTTGCCGCAGAGTGCCCTGAACTGGGAAACATGTTGGTGAGGATTGCCCGTCCCCTTGTAGACATGGAACTTGGGAATTGTGTAGCCGGACGGGTACTTGATTTGATCGTACCAAGTTGGATACGGCCGCCCCGTTTTTGACCGGCCGCTTCGGTCGCATGATGAACCCGTATTTGCTGGGCGATGTATTCGTCCAGATCGGCTTTGGAGATTGTCTCTTCTTTAGCTGCTGACAAAGCTGGCGGAGGATTCGACGTCTCTCCCCTATCGTCTTCAAGGATGATCGGGGGATCTTCAGCAGGTGGATCTTGTTGAATCATCATACCCACCATATCCTGGAACAGGAGGGCCATTTTCTTTATGTTGGTTGCCTGCTCCGCAGCTTCTTTATCCTTCTTCTCCAGTACGCGACGAAGGAATTCAGCGTCCGTTTCTTGTTCTTGACGTTCGTCCGAGGACGTTTCAGGGGTTTCTTTTGGCCCTGTAAGTGCGGCCATAGCGTTCATCATCTCTTGGAGCTTCTGCTGCTACTCCTGAGCCTTGGTCACTGACCTCGTGTGCGGTCTATGACCCGTTGATATGCGGCTATCCTCCTTTCCCGATGCCACATAAACTGTATGAACTATCATGCCCCCGGACTTAGGGCGTTTAGGCTTACCACCTTTGGCTTTTACCGCTGACGCGGGAGTTTTCTCTGGCCTCCTTCTTTTGTGGGCCGTTGAGGTTGAAGGAACCGTTGAAGTGGTCATCCTAGCAGCTGCCATCCTTTCCTGTTTAATTGGACGGTCCTTTTCTTTTTCCACTTTCGCCTTTTTCTATTGACGAGAGCGATCTGGGTCAATCACGGAATCTTGAACTCTCCGCCAAACTTTATAAATTTTTTAGGACAGCCGTTGAGGGGGTTGTTCTTGCTTCGTTTCTGGGACTCTCCCCGCAGGCGGAGGAGATCTTTTCGGTGTAGCGGTTGGAGAATTCTTCCGTACCCTCATCAGCAGTTCAAAGCTGTTCCCAGTTGGAACAGCTGCGTTGACTTCCACCACTGGAGCCGGTGGAGTTATCCCTGAAGGGGAGTTGCCCCCTGCCTTCCTCACTCGTTGCCAATGGCGACGTCGAGCATGACGAGCCGTTGGGACTGGCTCGGAGATTGAGACATCTTCTTTTTGCCCCCTGTCTGAATGAGGCGCCGCCGGTGTTAACCTCTTAAAGACTGAGGTTGTCTTTTGAGGGGTGATATTCAACCTGTCAAAGACGGATCCTCGAACGGGGGCAGGAGCAGGAATCGTCAGTCTTGAAAAGACTGACTCTTTGACAGGGGAAGCCGCCTTGACGACTTCCGAAGCAGCAGCTGTTGCCCTCCTTTGGACAGCCATTTTAGAGTTCAGATTTAGCCTGGTGAAAACTGAGGCTGTCAGTTTGGTAGCGGGCGACCCGTTGACAGGGGCCGTCGTAGCAGTGAGCCGGTCGAAGACCGACTTTTGTTCACTTCCGGTGCGGGTATTGGCGTAGGAAAGCTTGTAGGTGGGATCATGGTCCCGAAGAATAGGCCAGTGGTGGCTTGGGTCAACTGGTCTACTGGCAGAGTGAGGAAGGAAGCCGCTTGGGGCCCATATACTACACCTCCTGGTGAGGTGGAGCGTTTGTTGCAGTGGCACTTCGAGCAGTTGGTGCAATTAGAGGCCATTGAATCTTGAGTTCTGCGCCAGGCAAAAGACCAAATCTTAGTAACTTAGAATCCAAAGTCAACCATTTAACAAACCGCGATTGGTTCGCGAAGACGACACACGAAGTGTGGAGTGGAAAGATGGAAAAGGTCCCACCGGGCGTGCCAGAATCTGTTCCCTTCCGAAGGACGGCGCACAGGACCGCGATGTCCTGACGCTGAGATTCGGGGCAGATGCTATTTGGTTTTATCCGTCCACCTCTCCGAAGATGCCAAGTTGATTTATGGCACCGTGTATCGGAGGTTTAGACGGATGCGGCCGATATAGCAGACTTCGTCAGATTCCCCCTCGCTTGACGGGATTTTGATTGTGGGGACGCTCTTTCCTGCAAGCGCAAGCCCCTGCAGTTAATTACGCTACCGCATCGCGGTAACAACTTTCTCTTTCTCCAGAATTTCACTTCGTATCGTGTGTGTTTGTTTTGTTTGTGGTTGCCCGTGGATTGTATACGGAGACTAAGTAATGCCGTCGCCCGTAGAACGTGGATTAGTCCAAATCCGTATTTACTTAGATTTGGGTTTGGTGTTTTTAGTTTAAGGATGCATTAGTCGCGTTGCGGCTAAGATCAACTTAAACGTTCGTTAAGGATACGTTAGTCCTGTTTTAGACTAAGATCGACTTAACATGGTGATTCACTTAATATATGGCCGTCGGGACTCGTCACCTCTCTGACGTCGTTGAAGAATTACAACGATAGATGTTAGAGGAATTCAGAGATGTACCCTCGAACCAGAGTTGATTTGGAGTTTTGTAGTCCATTTGAATGTTTAAGGATACGTTAGCCATGTTTGGGGCTAAGATCAACTTAAACGGGATCGTTTAGATCCAATAAAAGAGCATGTGGAGGCTCTATTGTTTCAGTTTAAGGACGTGGTGGTCCATATTCCAGTTTAAAGACGTGGTGGTCCGTATTCCAGTTTAAGGACGTGGCGGTCTATATTCCAGTTTAAAGACGTGGTGGTCCGTATTCCAGTTTAAGGACGTGGCGGTCTATATTCCAGTTTAAAGACGTGGTGGTCCGTATTCCAGTTTAGGGACGTGGTAGTCCGACGTTAGTTTAAGGACGTTTCGGTCCAACATTAGTTTAAGGACGTTTCGGTCCAAAATTAGTTTAAGGACGTTTCGGTCCATGAGTTTAAGGACCCCGCAGTCCATATTCATGTGTGGTCGTTGGGACCCGTCGCCTTTCTGACGTCGTTGAGGGATTACAACGAGAAGTGTTAGAGGAGTTCGGAGATGTACCCTCGAACCGAAGGTAAATTGATTTGAGAGAGAATTTGTGCTCAGTTCAATTTAATTTAAGGACTTACGGCCAGAATTGGGCTAAGTCCAGTCGAAAATGTTCAACATTTTATTTATTTTTAGTCTATTAGACCTGTGCTAGGGCTTTGCCCATACTTAAATAATGCATTGCATTACTTCTATTTTTTTTTGTTTGGGCTCTGCCCATAAAAGATGCAGAGCATCAATTTATTTTGGGCTCTGCAAGGCATCTGCATAGCATTTTTATTATTTTGTTTGGGCTTTGCCCATTTATAAATGATACAGAGCATCAGTTTAATTAGGCATGTTTGGTCTTTTAATTGGGTCTGGCCCTTCACTAAAATGCATTGCATTTGTCAGGCGCTTTGCGCCAATCACTGAGCGCAAGCGCTTGTGGTGAGGACACGTGTCATGCTCTGGTGAGCGCAAACGCAACAGCGCAGTGCGCTGCGCTGTTGCGCTGCTGACACGTGGCGCGCTCTGGTGAGTTGTGCCAATTCCAGAGAGCAAAGCTCTACTTCAAGAGCGCGCAGCGCAAGTTGTTCTGTAGCTGACACGTGGCGCTCTCTCAAGAGCGCAACAGCGCAGTTTGGAAGTGCAAAGCACTAAGAATCTTTTAGATTCAAGAACAGAAGTGCAAAGCACTATTTGATTTCTTGATCTAATTTAGATCAAAGAAAAATAAGTTTTTTCTTTTTGTTTCAAGAACCAGAGGTTCATAAAAGTGCAAAGCACTATTTTTTATTTTGTTGTTTTTTTGTTTTTAAAGAACCAGTGGTTCATAAGAAGTGCAAAGCACTGTTTATTATGTGAAGAATATTGATCTGGTTTTTAGATCAATGATTTATTAAAAGAGATTTCTTCTCTCTCGTGAAGGTTTTTACCTTTTTCTTTGAAATTTTCTTAGAATTCTCTCTCTGTTTGAAGCTCTTAACTTTTTTTCAAGAAAATGTTTTTTTTTTCTCTTTTTCTCTGAATTGAGGGCTGGGGTCTCTTTTATAGTGCCTATAAATTAGTTAATTTTGTTACAGAGATCTTTTTCTGAGTGATTTGGGGAATTTTCCCCACCGTTGGATCTTTGATCCAAGGGCTTCTGTTTTACAGAAGAAAATCTTCTTGTTTTAACAAGAACAGAAAGATTTCTTTAAAATCTTAATTCTGTTTGGCACAAATGCCCCAGGGCAAATCTTAATTCTGTTTGCCACAGCGCAGCGCAACTGCGCTAGCACATCTGCGCCGACACGTGTCGCGCGGCACACAGCGCGGCGCAACTGCGCTAGCACATCTGCGCCGACACGTGTCGCGCGGCGCAAAGCGCGGCGCAACTGCGCTAGCGCATCTGCGCCGACACGTGTCGCGCGACGCAGTGCCTGCGCAACTGAAGCGTTACTTCCTTTAATTTTGCTTAACATAGAGCTTTGCTCTGATTGGGCGCGCCTTCTTGGGCGCTGTGCTGACGTATCAGCGCCTGACATGTGGCGCGTTGCGCCCGAAATTTGAAGCGTTGCTTCAAAATTTTGAATTTTGAATTTCAACAGAGCTTTGCTCTGATTGGGCGAAACAGTACTACAATGGCCCCCGGCCCAGCAGCACCTCCCCGGTGTTTTCTAAAAGAGATGTATACCGAGCTCGGTTCGCCCCTGCAAGTGCTGGGGTGGTTTTTGTAGCAAAGAGAAGAAACGAGGAGACTCCGGCTGAAAGGGATCAGACGTAATTTCAACCGGACCAGGAACCCAAGAAGAATCCTCCAAGAGTTCGGCACTAACTGGCCCAAGGCTAACTCAAAATAATTCAACGCCGCACTTACCTCAGGGGAGAAGGGCAGGCGCATCCCAGCCCAAAAGGTATCCAGGTATAAGGCAATCTCCTTACTCCGTACCTGGTCTGCCCTCTCCCCCTCCTCGGCCAGACGAAGCGAGTAGCCAACAGGAATATGGAAATGAGTCTGGATGGTGGCGAGCTCATCCGCGTGCCTCAGCACGGATGATGCGCCAAGAGCATCCATAACCTGCGCTCTGGGAACCTTCCCCGTCGCACGATCCCGGGGAGCATGACTATCCCTAACTTTCCGGGGGGACTCCGACTCAGAAGAGGAAGAAGTAGAAGAGGAAGCTGCAGAAGACTTCCTAGACTCTACCCGGACTATTTCTACAGACTTCTCGGTAGAAGACATCTAATCTGATCAAAGGGACGAGCCCTCGGAAGAGAAAACGCAAGGAATCTGACCTGAGGAGAAGAGGGCCGAGCTAACACGACTAGGGATGAGAAAATTATGGTGAGGTATGGGCCCTGATGGGGATTCCACCTCTATTTATAGCTGCCGGCGTACACATTCTACGGCTCTGATCGCCTTCCGCCAAAACAACGCTTTGCAACCAACGGCCGACAACATTCCACCTGTCGCACTCACATTGGGCGCGTCCCATCAGGCGCGGGAACACCTGCTGCCCGTCTCATCAGCCAACCAGCGCCAGACACGTGGGCTGATGCTTCGACGAACATACGCATGAACCGGCGCTTCCTTTTTAATGCGATATCTCTCCCCTGATCCGCTGACGCCATCAAGAAAATACGACTCTTTGCCCGGGAATAAGCACCGACGATATCTTCAAGTGAGAACTCACCCCGGGTGACCGGTCAGACCACTCTCGACCCGACCAAGGAACGGGTCGAGACGAGAGTAGGGGGCTAATGATGATGCTCGATATCGGTGACTCCCCAGATAATGACACATGGCAGATGACGTGTCCCAGAGCTTACAAGAAAGGATCAAGAACGTTACGTTGGAATCACACCCCGGGCCTCCGACCCGAGGATGTTCCCGACCTTCGGTGGCCTTCTAGACCATCCCCAGCTCGCCTCCGAGCTATCACAGAACCAAGATGTCTCGGCCTCCCGCTCGTTCCCGAGCCTCCCGCCGAGTTTATCTTCCTCGGTCTCACCGACCGACCCACAGCATCGATCACAGGCGCCTCCGCCACGGCTCTGCGAATCTCGCCAGACGCGAGATATCCGCCGCCCATGATCCCACGTTCCACGCCATCACGATCCCCCATTAACGAGCATATCTCGTCATTAATGGGGAATCCCGTCTATCACGCGGGCGTGACGCCAGGGGCGTAACGGCCGGCGTGAATCTCCCGCCCGCCTGCCCATGGCTGCCACTATATAAACCCCTCTCTTAGACGACTCAGGTAAGCCAATTTTACCCCAATAGGCCGTTACTCTGCCAAAATACCCAGTCTAACTTGATCGTCGGGGGATCCTCAGTGGCACAACCATCCCGGGACTTCTTTGCGGGTTGCTCAGCCTCAACCACATAAAACCCATTGAGATCCACACGCTTCAGGAGGCAACTCTCCAACTCAATCTCAGTCATCCATCAGCGCTCGCAGCAGATCAACGGAAGTTAATATCTAAAGGAGATCCAGAGATCCATCAATGGCCATCCTTTTTCTAAGAAAATGAATGTTGTGATAAGATAATAAAATACTTATCCATGCCTTCTCCCTGGGAGGAGAGGATGGAAATGATGCATGAATGATGGATTTCTTGGATCATGTGCCCCTTCCTCTTGGATTGTGCCCCCCATGTGTATGTGATTTCAATTGCAGGATGTTGACTGAACAAGTTTTGCTCTGGATCCCGAGAATGATTGATCCACTGATGATTTGCCAATTCAAGTGTTTTATTTAAGTCCCTAAGATAAAAAGTCAAAACTTTAACAAAGAATGTTTTATTACTTTTGAGCAAAACAAATGTCGGCTAGCAACAAGGTTGAACATGCAAGGCAGGGGATGGTAGTATATATCATTCACAAGCAAGACCACTTGATTAATTATCATTGAACCGATTTTGGATTGCTCAGCCCTAAATTTTTTAATTCTTCTTTTAAACATGCAACCGGTTGGACTTAAAACTAGATGACTATATATTATAGTATATTTCTATGCATCTCAAGAAGGAGCACCTTCATTTTTACCAGGATTCAAGTTTTTGAACGTTGGTATGCTTCTTAAATTCATATTAACGAATAAATATAAAAATTGGACGAGACTATATATTATGTCATTGGACCTGAACTTGCAGGAAGTTGTTGAGCACCTTTATTTTTATCAAAAACCTGATTGAATTTTGAAAGATGATATACGTATATCTATTTTGCTCCAAAAATATTTGAATCTGGATTCATTCGAAGTTTTACCGAAGGATGAAAAGATATCTACATATTATTGAGGTAGCTTTCCTTTTTTGGGATTTTGCATTTTATTTTCACATATGTATGGAAATTAACCCGATTGGCTTTGATATCATCTTAGTGTCTATGTCATTGGATCAAAACTCAACAATTATATGTACCCCAAAAACTCATTTCAAACGACTGAATATCTCTTCCATTTCAAAACTCCGAAAAGTTTATTTATACCAAGACTCTTCAAGTAAAACATCTCTTTTCCCAAGCGATTGACCCACCTTCTCTTGCTTCCGAACTTGGATTTAATTTCTGTAGTAACATACTTTCATCTAGCTAGTGATTTAATACGTGCCATATAAAATTTAAATCTTTTCGCTCATAGCATTGCAATTTCCTGTCATTACTCCAAATTTTCGAAGGCGATCGGTGATTGTTAAGAGAAATCTTTTTACTTCTATAATATCTTTTTGTTTTTATAAAAAGAAAATTTCAGACGCTATTTAAGAAGGAGATAAGATTTCATAATACATTTGTCCATGCATATAAGAACATATCCTGATATTACCATACCACGATCGATGAAGGAGAAACTATTCGATATTTCAGACGCAAACAAAAAAAAACACTTAAATGACCGATATTTGAATGGATTTCGTTCATGAAAACCACACTGGTATTCTTTTCTTTCTGTCGTGACCGAACACATAAGAGACAACGGCAGAATTTACCAATCAGACCGGTGGGACCATGTACTTTCATGTGACTAACTTTCTCACATGCGGCCATTTCACAAAGTGATCATTAACTGAATCTGTTCCAAGTGCACATCCAATATGATCATTGTTTATTTATCATAGCATTATCCACGTTTCACCTCTATGGTACTATTTCGATTTTGATCACTTAAGAAGTTATATATGTAAGACCCAAGCCAACTAAAGAAATTAATATACAACTTCAACATTAGTGAATTCTAATCGTACTTGTTGATCAAGAAATGAGTACAGTATACAATTATATATAATTGGGAAGAAGAAGATGAGGGCGAGGATGAACCCCAACAAGGAAAAATCAAATCAAGAAGACTGATATATCATTGAAAAGCTCCAAAGTTCAATTGGTTGATCATCGAAGCGCACCAATGATCGGTCCCATTAACCATAATATCTTGATGATAACCCATTCCATACTCCGAAGCAGAATACAGCAACTCCTGCTGCTGCTCCGTCGCTTGCCATTGATCCAACACTTGAGAACTCGTCCGAAGCACATCACCTAGACCCGACCCGAAATCGTCCGGATGGGAAATATTGTAACTAAGCTCGACTTCCTCCATCTCAACCAGATCCGCAATCGAGCCCGAACTCCGACCGACCAAATCAACAGGCAGTTCAGGGTTCAAGAACTTTGAATATACCGCCGCAAGATCGATACTCGACGAGTCTACGTCCATACTTCCATAAATGGATCGATGGCTAGAATCCCCTACCATGCCATCCAAGGCAAGGTCCGGCCGCAACGAGCCCGTACCCGATAGAACTCTCCGATTATTGTCGCTGCTGCTGCTGCTGCTGCTGATGTTTGACGATAATCTTACGGATTTCGACCGTCGGTTTTTGCGACAGCCGCCCCCGACAGGTACGTTCCGGAGAGAACCCCCTTTGGTCCAGTACCGTCTGCAACCTTTACAGAAATATCGAGGCTGTGTGAGGCTGTAGTTGTTGTAGTAGCAGAACTTTGTGCTGGACGAATCGCATCGTGGGCAGTTTGGGGCGATCTCGACGTTGGGCTTCCACTTGATCGGTTGAGACAAGTTGTAGGGGTACATCTGATCCAACAATATTTTCAACAGCAACAAGGAAAAGATGATAGACTTTGGGAAATTTTTTGTGAAGAGAAGAGTGGAGGAGAGGTTATATAGATATAAGAATGGGAAGGCGTGGGCTCACGTGGGATGCATGTGAGGGAGTGGGACAGGGAACCGTGGGCGGTTGAGATCTGGGGGCTTTCATTCAGCAGTTCCGCTGAACGTCATCGATCTGGACACGTGGAGGGATGCAATTGGCCGCATGGGGGAGGGATTTGTTTGAGGGTAGGGGGCTTGGGGCTGAGGAAACGTAGGGGGAGGCATTAGGGGCTGTTTGGTTGCAGGATTATGAGTTTGGATTTGGATTTTGGATTGTGGAATCCTAGGATTCCAGAATTTTGTGTTTGGTTGCAGGATTAGGATCTCTAGGATTCCTTTGTTTTTTATGGGGGGCCCACCACAAAACAAGGATTATGGAATCCTAAAAATTTTCAAGGATTTTCAAGGATTTGGCACTATTCATTGTACTTTTAGATGGGGCCCATGCACTTTATTTATTTAACAATCATCCCTCTCTCTATCTCTCTCTAAAATCCTCAAATCCAAATCCTACTTTTTTATCACCAACCAAACAAAGATTACAAGGATCTACAAATCCAATACTAGGAATCCAAAACCAACCAAACAACAAATTACCAAATCCAGAAATTTCAACCGTACTATTTTGGAATCCAAATTCCATAATCCTGCAACCAAACAGCCCTTAGGCAATCACATTGGAAACGCGCGACAGAGCCGTTTTACTCTCGTGAGGCTCTTTTTGCACTTTAGCCCCTCTAGTTTTGTTTTCATTGCTTGCTTTAGGCACATATATGCTACACATGTGGTTATATATGAAGAAGTTGCAATTGTTTTCTTCCTATTATCTTGGTATTTGATGCATAAAATTAATCAATAGTACTGTAATAAGTGAAAATGAAAATAAATTTTGGTAGCCTTTTTTGGTAGGCCCTTTTTATATATTCACACCAAATTATTATACCCCACTCTCCTATCCTAATTATATGAGTATGTATAGTTGTGATGAGGATTTAGTAAAATGGAGCGGTATTAACGGATAATCATGATCCTCCTTATAAAATAGAATAGGATATGAAAAGATATATATTTAAAGGATATGTATTTAGTTTTATTAATTATTGGCATGGATAGACTAAATATGAATATAATATAATATGAAAAAATAATTTTCTAAAAAATTATATTTATTTACGTTATTTACGATGAATCTCCAGTTACTATTTATGGTACATTGCCTCATATATAAGAATAAAGGAAAATCTAAAATCCAAACTTCTTGGGAGTTAATTTATTTATCTAAAGGTGCTCTTAAAAGTGAAAATAAGCACTTATTTTGGATTATCTTTTTCTTATGCTCACTCTTTTCTTTAATTGCTTTATTTGCTGCGTGGTTTAAAATTACTTGTTTTGAGAAGTAGATTTAACGTAAATTTGGTTGGTAGTATTAATGATTAATATGCATGCATTATTAAGCATTAAGAAGCATACTTTTAAAAATAGAAAGAGATGAATGAATGTAGAATATGAAAAGGCACAAGATTTTTTGGAAAAGTTTTTACAATTCTCCCTATGCATATCTGGACTCTTTAAAGTCCAAATAGTGGTTAATTTTAATTATTATATGGGGTATGTTTAAATTCCAAATGATGGTTAATTAATTTCTTGGGATGAAATATCTTTTGTTACATAATATGCCAATCAGTGCTTTGAAATGACTACATTTGGAATTAATACATGTTCATGCATATGCCTCTTTAACTCCTTAATTAGAGTTTAAAGTTTTGGCTTTACTACATTTTATTAACTAACTCTTGATATTAAATATTAGTAATTATATGACAATTATTATATGGCACGAAAGAATTCTATATATGGACTAAATTCATCTATAACCATGACTACATCTTCAACCTGACATTTCTTCTTCCTCTACGCCTTAGATCCCTAGAGTCTTTGATTCTTGTTTTAAAATTTCCTTTTCCATTAGTTTCATTTTCTAATTTTATGTTTTACTTCTTCAGCAAAAAGAAAAATCCTTATTTAGTGAGCATCTCAGTAGCGACTTCGTGTAAACAAAATTTAATAGTTGAATTTTATGGTTTACTCGTATATGTTTATTCTTTTATCTGTCTGCTATAATTTTGTTATCAATAGGTTGATACCGAAAAAGTAGGAAATACATACTTGTTCATGTACATTCCACAAATCCTATTCGTACGGATGCATGACAGTGTTGAAGATATGCCAAATGTATGAGAATTTTGGGACTCTTTATGTACATTCCAGAACACATATGTGGATATAGTTTACGGTAACTTTGATTCGAGTTTCATAAGAAACTTGTGAATATTAGAAATTTTTGGAAAATAATTAATTGATATTATTCAAAACCTGCAAGGACTCGAATGTTATTATAACAAAAAAGAAGATTTTTCTAATTTTTACTAAATTAAAAAGGTTTTTTTATTTTTTGGCACTGGCCCGTAAAAAGGTATTTTATGTTTCTTTTCATCCACACGACCGTATATCCAAGATTTTCAAAAGTGTAGTAGTGATGATACTCGTAAGTGGGGATTCGCCTTAACATGGAACGTAGCAGATGATGCGTCAACTAGAATCCTGGGGGCTACTAAACTGAAATATGGGAACATTTCTCGGTACCTCACCTCCGAGACTCCGTCCGAGGAATAGGCTCCGACCTCTCGGGACCTCCCCCTGAGTGCATTCCTTCTTCGACCAACCACCGGTCAATAGCTCATCTCCGAGCTATCCCAGAGCAGAGCTTCCTCAGCCTCTTTGCTGTCCCGACCAGATCGGGACCGGTAGCACAAATGCCGAGCTTTCTCGGATTGAGCTTCCTCAATTTCCCTTTACCGAGCTTCCTTGCTCGTTTCCAAGTTATCCTATAGCTTAGATTCTTCAGCGTCTCTATTTGGCCGGGAGCATAAAGTACGAGCGTCCTCGTAACGGCTTCATGTATCTCGCCACGACGAGATCTCCGCCGCTCCACGTCCCACATCCCACTCTAGAGCATCTCGCCATCAATACGGACGCAACGCATGCGCGAAACGGAAGGCGAGAATCTCGTATCGTCTCGTTCCAATGCGACCCCTATATAAACCCCTTCTCTAGACGATTCAGGTAACTCGAACTCATTCGAATACGCTGATTCTCTATCCATCTATTCCACGGTACTAACTTGATCGTTGGAGGGTCCTATGGTGGTTTCCTGTCCCGGGACTTCCTTTGCAGGTAGCTCGGCGTCAATCTCAACCAGCAAACCCATTGAGACCCACACGCTCAATCTTCACCATCAATCTTAACCCTTCAGCCCCGATGGCCGCAAGATCGACAGATGACAACATCTGAGGGGGATTTCAACCTCCATCAATTGGCATCGTCTGTAGGAAATTAAGGAATTTTTTCCACCAAAAAATTGATCTTCCGCTTTCGATTCGATGGACAGCGATCATCGCAACGAAGATTCTAGTACGAGCCATCCCATGCTTCGCAACGGAGGCGGGCAGTTCCACTCCTCCTCCCAACATTGTTGAAGCCCCAAAGGCACGGATCGACCGACTAGCAACGATGGTGGACGCGCTCGCTCATGTTCAAACTGCCAGCCACGCCCAGCAAACCGCCATCCCTTCTCTCCAGAACGAAAGCGGGCAGAAGACGGCGGGTGGATACGCTCAAGTCCTTGGCCTCGCTCGTGTCAATCATGACACCACGGAACACCGGTGTGCCGATTCCGGCAGTCACAACCCCCATATGATGAATGATTCCATGACTCGTTGAGCGCCGAACAGTCCAACGCCAAGGTTTTAGGACCAACCGAACTATCTCTTCAATGCTCGTCGCGCTCTCTCGCCCTCCGAGATGACATCGGTCAGGTCGCCTGATTTCAGGGAATACTGACGTCACCATAATCACCGAGGCCGTGCACATGGCAACCGCGGAAAGAGCCACGAAAGATTCACCCCGAGAATCTAAGGAACATGATAAAACAGAGCTGAAGCCGTTCCGTCGCCCAAGTCTGAAACAGAGACTGCAGAAACTCTGATTATGGAGAATCCTTGCGGTACCATCAGCGAATCGAGATCCTCAAGAAGAATATCGAGGACATGCAGCTTCCCACTCGTTCGCCCGGCGGGTTGACGAAGTATTCCATGGACTCACTCACGAATCCCTTCACCGAGCGGTTATTGAGTGAGCATGTCTCTTCCCAAAACAAGCCATCCAAAGTGGCTCTTTTCGACGGGAAGTCCGATCCAAAAGATCACTTGGACGCGTTCACCGCGGGCATGAGCTTTCAAGATAACTCGGACGGGGCTCAATGCCGAGCATTCCCTATCACTCTCATCCGGGCGGGACGAGATTAGTTCCACGGCCTGATTCCACGCTCAATCTTAACTTTCGAAGGATTGGCCACTGAGTTCCTTAGTCACTTCGTCGGCAAACGACGACAGAAGAGATCGGTCGACTACCTGTTCAATATCAAGAGTGAGGACATGGAATATTTAAAGAGCTATATTACCCGGTTCTACAATTTTCTCCTGGAGGTACCCGAGCATCGGGATGAAACGGTCATAACTGGTCTGAGGTCTGGTCTTAGGCACAAAGAGTGACTCCGCTCTTTTGCATTGGCACAACCTAAGACCATGGCCGAGATGAAGGTCTGGACCGAGCAAGAAATCCAACTCGAGTCCGAGGTCAACGCTCATCTCTACCAAGGAGACCGGGGAGACCGAAAGAAGAGGGACAGGAAAGAAAAGAGACCGGGCTCAAATGAAGATGGACGCTCGGTACTACAATACTCGGGTCAAACACCAAGCTTTCAAGATAGGAGACCTAGTCCTCTACTGCAATGAATTCGAGGACCTAAGGAAGCTGCACAAATTCTCTCCAAATTAGGACGGCCCGTTCCTCATGACCGAAGTATTGCCCGGAGGAGCTTACCGACCCCAAAAAATTTTGGGTCATAATTTTCCGCGACTATTCAATGCAGAAAAGCTTAAATTGTATAGATGAACATGTACTCTCTTTAAATAATGAAATTCCTACTCTTCTATCATCCAAACTAGTTTCTTCTCGTTTCCGAGCTAAGCCCTGATGCGAGATCGACGGATAGCTTCCTGCTCGTCGCACCCATTCACGGCGGGTAGATTCCTACCCAGCCTAACCTATGAATCCTAAGCCCTCGCACGTGTAGACTCCTGCTCGGTTCGGAGGCCGGCGGACAGCTTCCTGCCGGTCGCACCCATTCACGGCAGGTAGATTCCTACCCGACCTAAGTCATGAATCCTAAGCACTCGCATGAGTAAACTTCTGCTCGGTTTGGAGGCTGGCGAACAGCTTCCTGCCTATCGCACCTATTCACGGTGGGTAGATTCCTGCCCGACCTAAGCCGTGAATACTAAGACCTTGCTACGAGGCCGGCGAACAGTTTCCTGCCTATTGCAACCATTCACGACTGGTAGATTCCTGCCCAGCCTAACCCATGAATCCTGAGCCCTCGCACGAGTAGACTCCTGCTCGGTTCGGAGGCCGACGGACAACTTTCTGTCCGTTGCACCCATTCATAGTGGGTAGATTCCTGACTGACCTAACCCATGAATTCTAAGCCCTCCCCACGAGCCCGGCGGACAGCTTCCTGCTCGTCGCACTCATTCACAAAGGGTAGATTCCTGCCGGGTCTAACCCATGAATTCTAAGCTCTCACACAAGTAGACTCCTGCTAGGTTCGGAGGCCGGCGGATAGCTTCTTGTCCCTCACAACGGGTAGATTCCTTCCCGACCTAAGCCGTGAATCAAAAGCCTTCGCCACGAGGCCGGCGAACAGCTTCCTGCCCGTCGCAACCATTCACAGCTGGTAGATTCCTACCCGGCTTAACCCGTGAATCCTAAACTCTTGCTACGAGGCCGGCGGACAGCTTCCTGCTCGTCGCACCCATTTGTAACAACCCTAATTTTCTATACACTTTTTCCTATACAAAATTTTTGAAATATTTTTTTCAAAAATCCATAAAGGGGTATTTATTGCCTGAGCACATGACTTAAGTAATTAATTAACAATTTAATTATAAGAAAGAGCTTGTAGCTCATTGGTAATATCTTGCACTGCTGAACCAAGCCACCAGAGTTCAAATCCCATGCCCCACATTATTTTTAATATTTATTTTGTTTTAAATTTTATGGAAGCCCAACAGTCCACACACAATAACTCCCAAAACTTGAACTGAACCAGAAAAACTAAATATACCAGAGGATACTCTAGATGACCCCCCACCTCCTCATGCCCTGACTCGGCCCGACTTGGGCCGAGTTTCCTTCTTCAATGTTGTGTCTCTTCATCTTCTAAACCCCTCTGTACACTTCAAATTCCTAGATCGGTTTCAGAGACCTTTGAAATCCCCATTTACTCCATTTTAATGATTTTTTAAATACATTTTTACATTTTTTTAAAATTAAAACCTTTCATATACCCTACCCCTAGCCTAACCTTATAAATACCCCCTACCCTCTACCCTCTCACTCACATTTCTGAGCTAACTCTCTAAAATCCTCAAGAAATCTTGTGCACTTTGAAAACGAGCTCGAGGCGAAGCTCCGACGAAGTTCCCGGCGAAACATCCGGCGATCGTTTTAGGAACTATCGGCGACGACGCAACACACCGACGATCTCTCTACTTCCCTCTCACCCTCTTGTGTGTCCTAAAACCCGTAAGTCCCTTTTCTATCTCTCTTTTCCATTCTCAAAATACGAAATTACAAAACCCGACGGAATCGGAACAAATCTGATTTCCGATTCGGTTTTCTATAAAATTCCACTTCTCACTAATACAATCATACCTAAACTTTCTCATGTTGACTATTAAACACTAATCAAACAATTTGATCAAGTTTCGTCACATGAAATGATAGCTTTTTCAATTTATCGTATTTTTCACTTAAATACCATATTATTTCAATTCTTCATTTAACCCCATCAAACTTGCTATACATTTAAAGTAGTTCACGAGGTAACGATCTACCTCCTCACACACTCGTATGCAACACTCCCGAGAACTTAGAATATGAGAAAACAAATATTTTCATTTAAATACCCTTTACTTAATAAAACCATTTCTAAAGGATTTAGTATTGATACACTTTTTAAATAAATATCAGTTATTATGAAAACACGATGAGTTGTGGATATCAGTCGTTTATCTAAACCTGACTTTGTGGTGTCTAGGCTGGGCAAGTAAGAAAGGTAACTTTAAAAGGCCCATCTCACGGTGATTCGTGAGCGGATCCCTCCTTTCTTCACTTGTACTTACCTGGCCACAATTGGCGGTGAAGAGGCAATTTGAGGTATCTCACAACTTGTCGTTTAGACTATTTAGAAATAGTCTAGTCGACTTAGGAGACCCTAGAACATAGAATACGGAAAATTGATATTTTTACAAATAAATACCTTTTACTTTATAAAACCGTTTTCTAAAGGATTAGTATTTTACAATCTTTGCAAAGCGCCGCTACAACCCATTTTTGGGGAACCCGTTCGGGATGGTGCGGATTATCGCACATCCTCGGACTTAGTAGTGCGAGATTCAGACCTCCGTAAGGAGCTTCGGTCTCGAAAGATTTAAAATACGACATCTTAAGAAAATGACATTTTTGGAATATAAAATATTTATTAAAATTATTTTTGTATAAATATATGTATTTTTATCATTTAAATATCTATTTTATCATGATATAAATATTTCACCTTTTTCCAAAAATCACAAGAATAAATTTTACACTAAAATACCATGAACTTCAAATAAATCAATATTACAACTAGGATATTTTCACTAGAAATGGCACAATATAAAATCCACATTCATTACAACTTTAAAGACGAATAATGAATACTTGAGGTGTATTTTGAAAAGTATATAAAAAATATTTTTACATAAAACCCCCTCAAGTTTTATAAATTACCCTAAGGACCATAGTAAATATAGGTTTAAGAAATAATCAAGACTTCGATTTACATTTCTAATTGTCTGACTCGGATTTGAGTCTGATTATATCTGACTTGAATATGATTCAAGTACAATCTACAATCTACAATCTACAATATTCTAATTCAATATGAACACGTGAATCCGTGTATCCAGTTATCAATCTATACAACTTGACTGAATCAAACCATGGATATATATCCATTATCCAGTTATTCCATTTACATGATTATGCAGTTACATCCGTTTACTGATATCATGATTTTGGTCAGTCATCCAATTATACAATTCAATTTATAAGACAATACAATGCAATACAGTACTATCAATAACATAACTATACGGGGTATTGGGGTAGTTCATTCGTGAATCCAACATAATCTTAAGAGTCCCCCTAAATCATGAATCCATGTCTACTAACACAAGAAAGCAATCATGAGAGCCCATGTTTCCATGCTCCTGGACTGTGTCCTGTTGAGTTTGAAATACTTCGACGACGGTCGAAGTCCCGCTACTAACATATCATTTGAGCCCGTGGTTCCCTACCCCTGGATTACAGCCTGTTGGGTTTGAGAACACTCTTGAGATTAGTTGACATTCACCCTTGAACTTACGATAACAACAGCATTAACACTAAAACAATATAATACAACTGTAAAAGCTACTCTCTCTCTCTCTTACTCCCTGTCTATTCTATTTCTCCTCTTATCTTTGGGACTTACCGAGCGACCTGTTCGCTGACGACATTCTCTTTCTTTATTCTTTGAATGTCGTCAGATGGTTTGGACCAGGCAGAGATCGAGCCATCTACAGAAGACTTGGAGAAGTTTGCCGAAGACCCAGCACTGTAGTTTCATTGTACACCTTTCCATTCAGTACTTTTCATTCCTGTTATGCCACTGTTTAGGCATCTTTTTATTTCAGTTGTATTTCCTTTTCATGCATTGTACAAAAGAATGTTAATAAATAAAAGTTGTTGTTTTTATTATCCGTTGTCTCTTGTATATTTATTTTATATTGCTTAGATACGCTTAGCGTATGTAATTCTGAGTATATACGTAGCGGATCTCGTCGCGTCCCCGTACACTGGGAAGCGGGGCGTGACAGGTTTTATTGGCGGCCCATGCAGGTCAGAGCTGTATGGAACCCTAAGCAATATAAAACACAAGAACCAGCAACTAAAACATTCTTTACAATCATGTTCCTTGAATCCCATCATTTCTTATTCTTTAAATCATATACTTTGAATCTGTCCTAACCCAAAATTCCCTCACCTCTTTTACAATTTTACCAAAACCTCCGCATTCTTTCACTCCTTCACACATTCTTCACATTTTTAAAACCCTTGCACCACCTTATTATTTTTCACATACTGTCAGTACACCAGCACCAAACTTTCTTGGGATTTGTTACACTTTCCTTTTACAAATTTCGAGAACGAAATTTTTATAAAGAGGATAGAATATAACAACCCTAATTTTCTATACACTTTTTCCTATACAAAATTTGTCAAATATTTTTTTCAAAAATCCATAAAGGGGTATTTATTGCCTGGGCACATGACTTAAGTAATTAATTAACAATTTAATTACAAGAAGGAGCTTGTAGCTCATTGGTAATATCTTGCACTGCTGAACCAAGCCACCAGAGTTCAAATCCCATGCCCCACATTATTTTTAATATTTATTTTGTTTTAAATTTTATGGAAGCCCAACAGTCCACACACAATAACTCCCAAAACTTGAACTGAACCGGAAAAACTAAATATACCAGAGGCTACACTAGACGGCCCCCACCTCCCCATGCCCTGACTCGGCCCGACTCGGCCGAGTTCCCTTCTTCAATGTTGTGTCTCTTTATCTTCTAAACCTCCCTGTACACTTCAAATTCCTAGATCGGTTTCAGAGACCTTTGAAATCCCCATTTACTCCATTTTAATGATTTTTTAAATACATTTTTATATTTTTTTTTAAATTAAAACCTTTCATATACCCTACCCTTAGCCTAACCCTATAAATACCCCCCTACCCTCTACCCTCTCACTCACATTTCTGAGCCAACTCTCTAAAATCCTCAAGAAATCTTGTGCACTTTGAAAACGAGCTCGAGGCGAAGCTCCGACGAATTTCCCGGCGGAACTTCCGGCGATCGTTTTAGGAACTATCGGCGACGACGCAACACACCGACGATCCCTCTACTTCCCTCTCACCCTCTTGTGTGTCCTAAAACCCGTAAGTCCTTTTTTATTTCTCTTTTCCATTCTCAAAATACGAAATTACAAAACCTGACGGAATCGGAACAAATCCGATTTCCGATTCGGTTTTCTATAAAATTCCACTTCTCACTAATACAATCATATCTAAACTTCCTCATGTTGACTATTAAACACTAATCAAACAATTTGATCAAGTTTTGTCACATGAAATGATAGCTTTTTCAATTTATCGTATTTTTCACTTAAATACCACATTATTTCAATCCTTCATTTAATCCCATCAAACTTGCTATACATTTAAAGTAGATCACGAGATAACGACCTACCTCCTCACACACTCGTATGCAACACCCCCGAGAACTTAGAATACGAGAAAACAAATATTTTCATTTAAATACTCTTTACTTAATAAAACCATTTCTAAAGGATTTAGTATTGATACACTTTTTAAATAAATACCAGTTATTATGAAAACACGATGAGTTGTGCACATCGGTCGTTTATCTAAACCTGACTTTGTGGTGTCTAGGCCAGGCAAGTGAGAAAGGTAACTTTAAAAGGCCCGTCTCACGGTGATTCGTGAGCGGATCTCTCCTTTCTTCACTTGTACTTACCTGGCCACAATTGGCGGTGAAGAGGCGATTTGAGGCATCTCACAACTTGTCGTTTAGACCATTTAGAAATAGTCTAGTCGACTTAGGAGACCCTAGAACATAGAATACAGAAAATTGACATTTTTACAAATAAATACCTTTTACTTTATAAAACCGTTTTCTAAACGATTAGTATTTTACAATCTTTGCAAAGCGCCGCTACAACCCATTTTTGGGGAACTCGTTCGGGATGGTGCGGATTATCGCACATTCTCGGGCTTAGTAGTGCGAGATTCAGACCTCCGCAAGGAGCATTCGGTCTCGAAAGGTTTAAAATACGACATCTTAAGAAAATGACATTTTTGGAATATAAAATATTTATTAAAATTATTTTTGTATAAATATATGTATTTTTATCATTTAAATATCTATTTTATCATGATATAAATATTTCACTTTTTTCCAAAAATCACAAGAGTAAATTTTACACTAAAATACCATGAACTTCAAATAAATCAATATTACAACTAGGATATTTTCACTAGAAATGGCACAATATAAAATCCACATTCATTACAACTTTAAAGACGAATAATGAATACTTGAGATGTATTTTGAAAAGTATATAAAAAATATATTTACATAAAACCCCCTCAAGTTTTATAAATTACCCTAAGGACCCTAGTCTATATAGGTTTAAGAAATAATCAAGACTTCGATTTACATTTCTAATTGTCTGACTCAGATTTGAGTCTGATTATATCTGACTTGAATATGATTCAAGTACAATCTATAATCTACAATATTCCAATTCAATATGAACACGTGAATCCGTGAATCCAGTTATCAATTTATACAACTTGACTGAATCAAACTATGGATATACATCCATTATCCAGTTATTTCATTTACATGATTATGCAGTTATATTCGTTTACTGATATCATGGTTTTGGTCAGTCATCCAATTACACAATTCAATTTACAAGACAATACAATGCAATACAGTACTATCAATATCATAACTACACGGGGTATTGGGGTAATTCATTCGTGAATCCAACATAATCTCAAGAGTCCCCCTAGATCATGAATCCATGTCTACTAACACAAGAAAGCAATCATGAGGGCCCGTGTTTCCATACTCCTAGATTGTGGCCTGTTGAGTTTGGAATACTTCGGCGACGGTCGAAATCCCGCTACTAACATATCATTTGGGCCTATGGTTCCCTACCCTTGGATTACAGCCTGTTGGGTTTGAGAACACTCTTGAGATTAGTTGACATTCACCCTTGAACTTACGATAACAACAGTATTAATACTAAAACAATATAATACAACTGTAAAAGCTACTCTCTCTCTCTCTTACTCCCTGTCTATTCTATTTCTCCTCTTATCTTTGGAACTTACCGAGCGACCTGTTCGCTGACGACATTCTCTTTTTTTCTTCTTTGAATGTCGTCAGGTGGTTTGGACCCGGCAGAGATCGAGCCATCTACAGAAGACTTGGAGCAGTTTGCCGAAGACCCAGCACTGTAGTTTCATTGTACACCTTTCCATTCAGTACTTTTCATTCCTGTTATGCCACAGTTTAGGCATCTTTTTATTTCAGTTGTATTTCCTTTTCATGCATTGTACAAAAGAATGTTAATAAATAAAAGTTGCTGTTTTTATTATCCCTTGTCTCTTGTGTATTTATTTTATATTGCTTAGATACGCTTAGCGTATGTACTTCTAAGTATATACGTAGCGGACCTCGTCGCGTCCCCGTACACTGGGAAGTGGGGCGTGGCACCATTCACGGTGGGTAGATTCATGTCCAGCCTAACCTGTGATTTCTAAGCCCTCGCTACGAGGCCGGCGGACAGCTTCCTGCTCGTCGCACCCATTCACGGTTGGTGGATTCCTGCCCGGCCTAACCCTTGAATCTTAAGTCCTCGCACGAGTAGACTCCTACTTGGTTTGGAGGCTGGCGGACAGCTTCCTATCCGTCACACTCATTCACGGCTGGTAGATTCTTGTCCGGCCCAATTCGTGAATCCAAAGCCCTCGCATGAGTAGACTCCTGCTCGGTTCGGAGGCCGGCGGACAGCTTCCTGCCCGTTGCAACCATTCACAATGGGTAGATTTCTGCCTCATCTAAGCCGTGGATTCAAAACCCTCATGCAAGGCCGGTGGACGGCTTCCTGCCTGTTGCACCTATTCACAATGGGTAGATTCCTGCCCAACATAAGTTGTGAATCCTATGCCCTCGCTACGAGGCCGGCGAACAACTCCCCGCCTGTCGCACCGGTTCACGGTGGGTAGATTCCTGCTCGGCCTAACATGTGAATGCTAAGCCCTCTCACGATTAGATTCCTGCTCGGTTCGGATGCCGGCGGACAGTTTTCTGTCCATTGCACCCATTCACGGTGGGTAGATTCTTGCCAGACCAAAGCCGTGATTCTAAAGCCTTCGCACGAGTAGACTTCTGCTCTGTTCGGAGGCCGGCGCACAGCTTCTTTCCTGTCGCACCCATTCACAGCGGGTAGATTCCTGCCCTACATAAGTTGTGAATCCTAAGCCCTCACCACGAGGCCGGCAGACATCTTCCTGCCCGTCGCAACCATTCACAGTGGGTAGATTCCTGCCCAACATAAGTTATGAATCCAAATCCCTTCTGCGATGCCGGCGGACAGTTTCCTGCTCGTTGCACTCAATCACGGTGGGTAGATTCCTGCCCCACCTTAGCTATGGATCCAAAGCCCTTTCAGCGATCCGCTGAAGTCATCGAGGATACGCGCGAAAATTAAAGCACATGGTAAAAACACCATGTGGACCTGGAGATCGAAGAGAAACAACCGCCAAACGTCATGTCATCCCTGGACAATCCACCACAAAGAATCCTTGGCACCAAACTGAACAGAGAAGACTGAGTAGACTACTCTCGACCCGACCCATAAATAGGTCGGAATAAGAGTGGGAGGCTAATGATGATATTTGTAAGTGGGGATTCCCCCTATCACGGAACGTAATAGATGACGTGTCACCCATGTATGCCAACTACATTCCTGGGGGCTACTAAACTGGAATAAGGGAACATTCCTCGGTACTTCGCCTCCAAGACTGCGTCTAAGGAATAGGCTCCGACCTCTCGGGACCTCTCCCTTTGCGCATTCCTTCTTTGACCAACCACCGATCAATAGATCATCTCCAAGCTATCCTAGAGCTAATCTTCCTCAGCCTCCTTGCCGTCCCGACCAGATCGGGACCGGTAGCACAAAGGCTGAATTTTTTCGGATTGAGCTTCCTCAACTTTCCTTTACCGAGCTTTCTTGCTTATTTCCGAGCTATCCTATAGCTGAGATTCCTCAGCGTCCCTGTTTGGCCGGAAGCATGGAGCACGAGCGTCCCCGTAACGGCTCTGTGTATCTTGCCACGACGAGATCTCCGCCGCTCCCCGTCCCGTATCCTATGCTAGCGTATCTTGCAATTAATGAGCGTATCTCGCCATCAATGCGGATGCAACACATGGGCGAATTGGCGGCGAGAATCTCGCATCGTCTCGCTCCAATGCGACCCTTATATAAACCGCTCCTCTAGACGATTTAGGTAACTCGAACTCATTCGAATACACTGCTACTCTGTCCATCTATTGGTTTCCCACTCCGGGACTTCCTTTGCAGGTAGCTCGGCGTCAATCTCAACCAGTAAACTCATTGAGATCCACATGCTTAATCTTCACTACCAATCTCAGCCCTTCAGCCCCACTGACCATAAGATCGACGGAGGATGATGATGCTCGATATCGGCGATCTCCCAGATCGTGACACGTGGCAGATGACGTGTCCTAGGGCTCATAAGAAAGGACCTACAATGGCCGACCAGACTACTCCTGTGCCTGTCCTACAAGCAAACGCTGGCTCACCGCCGAGCCCCTGCGCAATTAGCCTCCTCGGCCTCACAGCTCGTCTCCGAGCTACCACAGAACCAAGATAGCTCGGCTCCCCCGCTCGTCCGCGAGCTCTCCCGCCGAGGCCATCTTCCTCGGTCTCATCCGACCAACGGCACCGTTCACGGGCGCAACCGCCATCCCGCAAATCTCGTCATGCCTGAGATTTCCGCCGGCCACATCCCACATGCCGTGCCATCACGATCCCCCATTAATGAGCCTGTCTCGCCATTAATGGGAGATCCCGCTTATCACACGGGCATAACGTCGGGAGCGTAACGGCCGGCGTGATTCTCGCGTCTGCCCTGCCTGCTGCCACCGCTATATAAACCCCTTTTTCATACGGTCCAAGTAAGCCATTTTTACTGCACTAAGCCGTTACTCTGCTCGGATCTCTAGTCTAACATGACCGTCGGAGGGTCATCGGTGATACAACCACCCCGGGACTTCCTTGCAGGTTGCTCGGTAACCATAACCTCAAACCCATTGAGATCCATACGCTTAAGGAGCGACAGCCTCTAGATCCAATCTCAGCCACCCATCGCCACCATCAGCAGATCAACGGAAGGTAACATCTCGGCGCGATCTAGGTCGCGTCGGCTAGCGCCGTCTGTAGGAACTCCTTGATTCCAAAAAAACAAAAGTTTACTTTCCGATCTCAATCCAATGGCGAGCGATCATCACGAAGATCTAAGCACTAGCCGCCATCTCCCCTCAACGGAGGCGCGGACGAACCTCCTCCGCCGAATGCCATTAGCGCCCTTGCCGGCCGAATAGACCGACTCGCGTTCTTCGCGGAGGCGCTTATCCGCGTCCAAATGGCAAGGCAAGATCCCCAGGTTGCCGCTCCCCCGCCTCGGGACCGGGACCCCTGCAGGGGGAGAGAAGACTCGGCGCGCGTCGGCACGGCCGATAGCCGCCTCATTGTTTCCTACAACCGCGGGTTCCCCGGGCCAACGTACTCAACAACCCAGTGGGCACTGCTCCGTTTGGCTTCAAGGTCCTACGCTAGAAAGTTTCGCCCCGAGTCTTGTTACACCCCTGTCCCTCCCGAGGTGGTGGCGGTCGGCTCACCTGTTTACAAGCATGACCGGCACCCCTCTCTCGACGGGGTCGCGCACGCGAGACTCTCCACGGCAGCTCAAAAACAACCCCACCGGGAGGCGTAAAGGACCTCACCAAAAGGAACCGAGGCCCGTCAAAAATCATGGTCATGACGGCCGGGGGTGCGTCGAGTACATATGAGACTCAGCACCCCGCGCCAGCCGCGGAGGCCGACAGCCATCCGAGGAAGAAGTCGAGGGAGACCGAGCCGATCACTTTTGACGACGGGGACTTTCACGGCATTTCCTTTCCCCACAACGACCCCCTGGTGATCACGGCTCGGGTCCATCAGTACGAAGTGCACAGAATCCTGGTCGACTCGGGAAGCTCAGCAGACATTCTTTTCCATGATTGCTTCCTACGCATGGGTCTCACAGCGGAAAACCTGAGGCCGACCTCCCACGTCCTGTCAGGATTCACCAACCACTCCATCCCAGCGGAAGGGGTAATCACTCTACAGTTCAACGTCGGAGAGGCCGGCCGTACGCGGACATTGCCGGTGGAATTCATCGTGGCGAGGATTCCATTGGCCCACAACATCCTCATCGGCCGTCCCATGCTGAACTCCCTCCGGGCCCAGATATCGGCCTACCACCTGGCGATGAAGTTCCCTCTCGACCAGGGCGGGATAGGTCACGTCTATGGAGACCAGCGGATTGCAAAGGTTTACTTCACCGCAACATCTTCATCGGATAGGACGGCTGACGATGTCGAAGGTGAATGTGACATCAAGGGTTCTCTGGACACTCGAGACGAGCAAAAAGAGGTCCGAGGGACCCCGGTAGAGCCTCTGACAGAGGTCCCCTTCGTGGAAGGGGACGACGGAAAACTCGTTCAGATCGGGTCGCTTCTGACAGGAACTCAGCGAGCCGACCTGGTTCATTTCCTCATAAACAACTCCAACGTGTTTGCCTGGGCACCTTCTGACATGCCTGGGATCGACCCCAAAGTTATATCTCACAAGCTCGGGATAGATCCTACGGCCCGACCCATCAGACAAAAAAAGCGAAGCTTCGCCCCGATCAAACAGAAGGCTATCGAGGACGAGGTGGATCGACTCCTCACCGCCGACTTCATTCGGAATGTGCCATATTCGGAGTGGCTAGCGAACGTAGTCCTAGTCAAGAAGTCAAGTGGGAAGTGGCACATGTGCGTCGACTTCACCGACCTTAACAAGGCGTGCCCCAAGGACAACTGTCCCCTACCTCGTATAGACCATCTTGTCAACAGCTCGGCAGGCCACGAGCTATTAAGCTTCATGGATGCCTTCTCCGGCTACAATCAGATCCGTATGAATCCGACAGACGAAGACCTTACCGCATTCACAACGGACCGGGGGGTATATTGCTACAAAGTGATGCCCTTCGGCCTTAAGAACGCCGGAGCTACGTACCAACGGTTGGTCAACCGCATGTTCAAGCCACAGATCGGCAGGAACATAGAAGTTTACGTCGACGATATGCTCGTCAAATCGGTCTCGTCGACCGACCACTCCAAGGACCTGGGCGAGGCCTTCGAGGTACTCCGCAAGTTCAAAATGAAGCTAAACCCCGCCAAGTGCGCATTCGGGGTCACCAGGGGAAAGTTCCTCGGTTTCATGGTCACCCACCGTGGGATCAAGGCCAACCCGGAAAACCGTGCCCAAGACCAATGTCGAGATCATGCGACTAACCGGGCGGGTGGCCGCTCTGAGCCGCTTCATGTCGAGGTCTGGGGAAAAGTGCCTCCCGTTCTTCAAAGCTCTAAGGAAAATTCCGAGATTCGAGTGGTCAGAAGAGTGCCAGACCGCCTTCGACCAGTTAAAGAGGCAGCTTACGACGCCGCCGCCGCTTACCCGACCAATCGAAAAGGATGAGCTATCGCTGTATTTGGCGGTATCCGACCAAGCGGCAGGCTTAGTGCTCGTCCGGGAGGTCGACGAAGAGCCGAGGCCAGTACACTACGTGAGCCACATCTTCAAAGATGCAAAGACGAGGTATCCGGCCATAGAGAAGATCGTCCCGACCCTCATTGTGGCCTCAAGGAAGCTACGACACTACTTCAAAGCGCACACTATCCTCGTTCTCACCGAGCGCCCAATAGAGGCTATCCTCGCCTCACCCGAATCCTCGGGCCGCCGAGAGAAGTGGAGGTGGGAGCTGTCCCAGTTTGACATAAAATACCGCCCGAGGCAGGCCATCAAAGCACAAGCCCCGGTCGACTTTATCGTCGAGCGCACCATCCCCAGCAAGGAACCGGAGCCCACGCCGACCCTCGCGGATCAACACCCGATCGTAGGGAGACCCAACTCGGTCCCTAAGTAGGTCATCTACGTCGACGGGTGCTCAACCGAGGAAGGCTGTAGCGTCGGCCTTATCATTCGGGGCCCGAACGAGGCAGAAATGGAATATTCCCTAAAGCTCGGATTCAAGGCTTCAAACAACGCGGCAGAGTATGAGGCCCTGCTGGATGGACTTCGCATGGCCTCCGGGCTGGGGCTGAAGACAATTCGAATCCGCAGTGACTCAGCCCTAGTCGTTGGCCAAGTGACCGGCCACTTCGAGGCCCGGGAACCCCTAATGGTGAAATATCTGGCCGAGGTAAGAAAACTTCGGAAGAACTTCGACGAAGTCCAGATAGAACAAATACCCAGACAGCTCAATGCTCAAGCCGATGCCCTGAGCAAGCTGGCCTCATCCTACTCGGCCAACAACAAGCGGTCAATCCTCTTCGAAACTTTGCCACGGTCCAGCGTAGAAGACGGGGCGACAGTACTCCATGTGTACACACTGCAGGAAGACGACAAAGACTGGAGGAAGCCCCTCGTAGAATTCCTAAGGGATGGAGCGCTCCCAGAAGATCGGGGAGCCGCCCACCGCCTCCGGGTCAAAGCCCGTCATTTCGTCTGGAGCAATAGGAACCTTTACAAGAAATTCTTCACTCAGCCCCTACTCCGGTGTGTCGACCCTTACGAAGCTGACTACGTCCTCCATGAAATCCATGAAAGGGTCGGCGACGCACACCAAGGGGCCCGAACCTTAATCCAGAAGGCATTGCTCCAGGGGTACTACTAGCCAACTATTCACGGGGACGCCCAGAAGCTCGTCATGAGATGGAAAAGCTGCCAACTCTACGGAAGCATACCTCGCCTCCCGGCCACCGAGCAGACCGCGCTGACCTCCCTGTGGCCGTTCGCCCAGTGGGGATTGGACAAGATAGACCAGTTCCCTACCGGTGCGGGCGGGCACAAATATGTTCTCGTCGCGGTAGATTACTTCACGAAGTGGATCGAAGCTGTCCCCATCAGAAAACTGGACGCTGCCATGACCATCAAGTTCCTACAGAACAACCTGATACTCCGGTTCGGCATCCCGAGGTGTATCATCACCGATCACGGGACGAACTTCGAGAACGAGAAGGTGAAGGATTTCTGCAACGAATATCATATCCTCATGAAGTTCATCGCTATCGCACACCCCCAATGCAACGGGCAGGCCGAATTCGCCAACCGGGATGTCCTCCGGGGTCTCCGGACCCGCTTGGAAGGGCGCCAAGGCAGTTGGGTCGAGGAATTGCCCCGGGTCTTATGGGCCCTGCGCACGTCAAAGAAGACCCCCACCGGGGAAACCCCTTTCAGCCTCTGCTACGGGACTGAGGTGATGGTCTCGGCGGAGATCGGGCTACCCAGTCACCGAGTCGAACACTTCAACGACGAAGCAAACACCACGGCGCTGCGGACCAACCTGGACATTTTGCTGGATAAACGGGACCAGGCTCAAATCAGGGCTGCCGCCTATCAGCAGCAAACTGTCTGATACTACAACGCGCGGGTCAAGCGTCGCTACTTCAAGACTGGAGACCTGGTCCTACGGTGAAACGAGGTCGTTGATCTAGGCAGGCTGTATAAGTTCTCTCCGAAATGGGACGGTCCTTTCCTCGTCTCCGAAGTACTTCCCGGTGGAGCCTACCGCTTACAGGACGCGGACGGCCGCAAGTTTCCACGGCCTTACAACGCTGAGAAGCTTAAGATGTACCAATGAAACGGATACCTACAAGTGTGTACCTCTCTTTTCTCAAAGGCAATGTAAATTTTTCTAAAAAGTTCTTTCTACTTAAATAATAAGAGGGGAACACTAGAGCATTGCAAAAAGAGGAATCTTATTAATTCAAAAAGGTACTCTGGGCCCCTCAGCCTTACAAAAAGGTGGGGTTACAAAAGAGGTGGAACGGGATCGAGGAAGTACTCCTGGTGATACTCAGAGTAGATCTCCGTCAACCGGGCCCTAGCCGCTGCAGCCCGCTCCCGTCGACGCTGCATGCGGACCCGGGACGCCACGGAAGCACCCAACTCACCGCCCGCTGAGCCTTGACCTACGATGTACCTCATCTTGAAACATTCAAGAATCAGAAGCAATGATCGGTTGTGCCTGGCCTTCGAGATGAGGCCGAACAGGAAGATCGAATGCATCTTGTCAGGCACCTCGTCCAGAAGCTCCCCAGTGAAGGGGTTGTCCAACCCCGGGGACCTCCTCCAAATCGTGTACATCTGGTTCTGGAGCAAGGACGACCGCCGAGGGAGGAGACAGCTGAAGTGATCCTCGAGGCGCCGAACCACTCCCCGGCACCCTTCCTCGGACAGCGATTGGTCGTATAAGGAGACATCACCAAGGGTGATAATCTCTTCGATCAAATACACGCGTCCAGTCATCTCGAAAGCAAGCGGTGCCAAAGGAACTGCCGTCTTCTTCCCTACTTATAGCTTCAAGCAGAATCTTCAAGGATCCCGATTCTCGGGCAGGCCAGCGCGAATCTTGGGAATCGCAGCAACTACCCCAATGCCACATCGCCACGTGGCGAAACTAGCATGACATTCTAAAACGCTTCGCGTTCCCTACGTGATCGTGGCACGTGTCACTCGCGGCGGTCCATCTTCCCAAAGCCCTCACGAAGAGGCAGCCCAGCAGCTATCCTGCTCGGCTATCCCTGGTCGGTAGCTCGCCTACCTCACAACGCTAGGGATCTAAGCCCTCACTAAGAGGCAACCGAGCAGCTTCACTACTTGGTTCATCCTTGGAAGGCCTCCCACGGCCCCTCCAGCGCCAAGGATCAAAGTCATCATGAAGAGGCAGCCCTGCAGCTCCCTGCTCGGCTATCCCTGACTGGTAGCTTCCCTATCCCACAACGCCAGAGATCGAAGCCCTCACCAAGAGGCAGCCCTGCAGCTATCCTGCTCGGCTATCCTTGGCTGGTAGCTTCCCTATCCCACAACGCCAGGGATCGAAGCCCTCATCAAGAGGCAGCCCTGCAGCTACCCTGCTTGGCTATCCCTGGCTGGTAGCTTCCGTACCCCCACAACGCCAGGGATCAAAGCCCTCGCCAAGAAGCACCGGGCAACAACCTTGCTCAGCCATCCTTAAGGACAAAAAGCCCTCGCCAAGAGGCACCGGGCAGCAACCCTGCTCGGCCATCCTTAGTAGGCCACTTATGTCCCATCCCGTGCTAAGGATGAAAAGCCCTTGAAAGAGGCAACTGGGCCTGCCCTTGCTCGGTTATCCCTGGATGGTAGCTCACTACCCCAACAAACCAGGGATCAAAGCCCTCGCCAAGAGGCAAACGGGCCTGCCCTTGCTCGGTTATCCCTGGCTGGTAGCTCCCTACCAAACCAGGGATCAAAGCCCTCGCCAAGAGGCACCGGACAGTAACCCTTCTCGGCCCGTCCTTAAGGATCAAAGCCCTCACCAAGAGGCACCGAGCAGCTGCCCTGCTCGGCCATCCTTTGTAGGCCACTCACGGCCCCTCCCGCACTAAGGATCAAAGCCCTTGCCAAGAGGCACCGAGCAGCTACCCGCTCGGCCATCCTTAGTAGGCCACTCACGGCCCCTCCCGCGCTAAGGATCAAAGCCCTCACCAAGAGGCACCGAGCAGCTACCCTGCTCGGCCATTCTTAGTAGGCCACTCACGGCCTCTCCTGCGCTAAGGATCAAAGCCCTCGCCAAGAAGCACCGAGCAGCTACCCTGCTCGGCCATCCTTAGTAGGCCACTCCCGGCCCCTCCCGTGCTAAGGATCAAAGCCCTCGTCAAGAGGCACCGAGCAGCTACCTTGCTCGGCCCCATACTTAGTAGGCCACTCACGGCCCCTCCCGCGCTAAGGACCAAACGCCCTCGAAAGAGGCAACCGGGCCCACCCTTGCTCGGTTATCCCTGGCTGGTGGCTCCCTGCCCCAACAAACCAGGGATCGAAGCCCTCGCCAAGAGGCACTGAGCAGCTACCCTACTCTGTCGATCACCAGCATGCCTCTCCAAGCTTCCCACGCTAAGGAACATGCACTAAGAGGCATCCGGTTCTACGTCTAAGCAATCTCCACCTCAACTTCGGGGCCATGGAGACACCGTCTTCGCACCGGTCTTTGCGCACTCGGCAAGCGAACAGATTCAACTCGACGTGTGATCGCTAGATAAAGAACCGTCATAAAACGAAGGCAGTACTGTGCAAATACGAGTGTTTACCGACAAAGGAAAATACAAGCACAAACACTACTGCAAAAACAAAAATCTTTATTCACAAAGCAAAAAGTCTTTACAAGGGTATTGTGGGCTCCCCAGCCTTACAAAATGCCCGGAGGCTTACAAAAGAGAGAGGAGGAAAAGCCAAGAAGTTCGGGCCGCAAGCCCGGCCTAGGCCTCGCTTCCCTCATCACTGTCGACCGAAGGCATGACCACTGAAAGTGGGACCCGAGCTCGAAGCTCACCGTCGGCAAACTCTGGAAGCTGCTCCTTGACGGCATCAAGGGATTTATTCCATGCAATGGTGGAGGCCTCGCCGAGGTCAACGTAAAACTGGTCCGACCCCTTGTAATCGGCCACCGCCTCTCTAGCCCGGATCTTAGCAACCTCCGCCGCCTGAAGCGCCGCCTTGACATCCCGCCTGCTGGCATCCCTCGCCCTCTTCATGGTGGCAAAGCGGTCGTCCAGTTCCACCAACTTCGCCTCGATGGCTCGGTGGGACTCGGTCAGGCGGCGATAGGACTCCCGGCAATTTGAAACGGCGAGCCCTGGGGCTTCCGACCGGGCTCCAAGGACCGCCGTCCTCTCCCTCTCCATACGCAGCTCGAGTCGCAGACCCTCGCCTTTCGAAGAAGACTTTTCGGCTGACCCGCAGCATGAATAACCCCCTCGGCCTCCATACGAGTAACAAGGGCGCAGTACCGAAGGACCTGGCGAAAAACGGTAGAGAGACTTAGAGACACCCGAACTAAGGAGAGAGCGCTCGAAATAACACATGAGGGAGTACATACCTGAACCGCCTCGTGTGCGATAGCCGCCATTTGGGCCCTCAGGGTCCCCCGCAGCATCCGGCCCCCAGCCGACTCCTCCATACCAGCAAGGAGGCAGCAACGGAAAGCCCCGACGGGACCACGAAGTGGGTGTCCCCCTCCTGCAAGGGAATCCCCTCCGGAATCTCCGTCAGCGGTGTGCGAGAGACCGTCTTCTTTCTCTTAAGAGGAACCCCATTTTCGTCCTCTCCTGCATCCCTTGTCTGGGGCTCGGGAACCCGTGGGCACCTTTGGCCGCCGCCGGAACAATCGTCGAGGGCTCGTGACGGGGCAGATGGCCCCGCCGTTGGAGGCGCATCTGGCGCGGGGCCCGGGTCAGCTAGAGGCATGGCCACACCGCCGGCCTCCCCCCAGGACCAAGCACCGACGGCATTAAGAGCCCTGGTTTGATCTATCTATCCTGCCAAAGGGGGAAGAGGCTCAACTCAGAAGGAGAAGAAGCAGGAGAAAGGAAAAGAACACATCTAACCTGATGAAGAGATTCTTGGAAACGCAGAAATCCGGCCTAAAAGGAGAGCGCCGAGCTTACAAGATCAAGAACGAGGAAAATATGAAGTAAGATGGGCCCTAAAGCGGACCCCACCTCTATTTATAGCCACCGACGCCCTCATCCCATGGCAACAGTCGACTCCCACCAAAACAACGCATTCGACGACCACGATCGCTCCACCTGTTGCACGCACATTGGCCGTATCCCATCGGACGCCAGAGGTCTGCGTTCCGTCGCGTTAGCCAACCAGCGCCCGGCACGTGGTCTGTCGCTTCAGCAAAAGTACGCGCGATCCGGCGCACCCTCTTTAATGCAGAGATCTCTCCCTGATTCGTTGACATCATCCAGAAAATACAACAGATTGCCCGGGGACACGCCTGACGATATTTTCAAAAGGAAGCTCATCTCGGGTGACCCGGCAGACCACTCTTGACCCGATCCGTCAGCTGGTCAGGACGAGAGTGGGAGGCTAATGATGATGCTCGATATCGGTGATCTCCCAGATCGTGATACGTGACAGATGACGTGTCTCAGGGCTCACAAGAAAGGATCTACAGTGGCCGACCAGACCACTCATGTACCTGTCCTACAAGCAAACGCTGGCTCACTGCTGAGCCCCTGCGCAATTGGCCTCCTCGGCCTCACACCTCGTCTCCGGGCTACCACGGAACCAAGATACCTGGGCTCTCCCGCTCGTCCGTGAGCTCTCCCGCCGAGGCCATCTTCCTCGGTCTCATCGACCGACCAACGGCACCGTTCACGGGCGCAACCGCCATCCGGCGAATCTCGCCATGCGCGAGATTTCCGCCGGCCATATCCCACGTTCCGCGCCATCACGATCCCCCATTAACGAGCCTGTCTCGCCATTAATGGGAGATCCCGCTCATCACACGGGCATGACGTCGGGAGCGTAACGGCCGGCGTGATTCTCGCGCCTGCCCTGCCTGCTGCCACCGCTATATAAACCCCTTCTTCAGACGGTCCAAGTAAGCCATTTTTACTCCATTAAGCCGTTACTCTGCTGGGATCTCTAGTCTAACTTGACCGTCGGAGGGTCCTCGGTGGTACAACCACCCCAGGACTTCCTTACAGGTAGCTCGGCAACCACAACCTCAAATCCATTGAGATCAACACGCTTCAGGAGCGACAGCCTCTAGATCCAATCTCAACCATCCATCGCCGTCATCAGCAGATCAACGGAAGGTAATATCTCGGCACGATTCAGGTCGCGTCAGAGGACAACATCTGAGAGAGATTCCGACCTATACATAAAATGCTTCTATAGTTTTATGTTTTAACTTTATCTACAGCAAGTGTAATTTGTTAGATAATAATAAAAATTTCCAGTTCATCATGTAGGTGGCACATGCATAAAACTGGTAAATTGAAAATCAGTTTGTCTCAATGCGCGACTGAGTAAGACATCAGCTGCTTTGAAGAGATCACCCGGATCTTTGAGAAAATAAATATTCCTTTGCATTAGTTTGAGTATTCAAGAACTTTTACGCTGTCAATGTTAGCTATGCAAGGTAAATGTAGATGTCTGGAGGTTTCTGAAGGAAAATTGTGAATTATTTATGCTCTTGAAGATCTAATTAAATGCTCTTAGAGTGACCTTCTTTCTTGGTGGCAGTAGCACTTCTCATTCTTCTCGGACATCGCAAACCCATGCTCTTCACAAGGAAAAATTAGTTCAAGGCTGTCCGAAACCCCCCTCTCTTTTATCTTTGTCCGAATATATTATACCCGGTACACTGAATAATTCCTCAAAAACAAGAAGATCCACCGTTTTTGGTTCAACGTATCAATCCTTAAAATTTGAGCTTAGATTAGTGCGCATAAGATCTTTTTCCATGCATGCATGGTTCACTAAAGGGATATATTATTCACAATAAACTAAAGCTGCAAGGGGTTTTATGAAAACATGAGAGATGAAGAAGTAAGCGGAAACAATAATTAATTACGGAAAAGCCCCCGACAGCTACCGTGCACAAAGTACGGTGGTCCCTGAAATCGGACGACCCACAATGATATATAACCGATCTCATCGGCCGGGACCACTGAATTAATTCCGTATGGTTGGAACTTACATGATGAGTACACAAATGGACCACGCATATATATGCCACATTTCATTAATACATGCTTAACTGGACCACATACAGGGGGCCACCATAAGAGATTGTAGTATTGATCACTATGTGAATTATTGTATAATTAATGAAGGAGAAGAGATATTTTAATTGATGGCCATATTAATGAAATTAATTACATGTACACTAAGATAATGAAAGTTGGAGCACCAGTATATACGATTAGGAATAAGACGACAATTAACCAGCGGTAAGAGTAAAAACCTGCAATGGCAAAGGTAATTAATTAAACACTGAAACGGTCACTAGACTTGGGGCTCAGAGTGCCTTCTCCGATGACGTAGCAAGTGACGATCCAATGTGCTAAGGTTTTGGGTATAAAAGAATTAATGCTTGCTTTATTTTGGTGGTTCCTGATGATTGATAGATTCTTTAATTTTTCCAGACCAATTAAGACGGTTACTTAAGGTATTTTTTAATGGTACTTTCCATCTTGTATTTTGTAAAGTGTACAAGAAGAAAGAGATAGAGATATAGAGAGATAGAGGGGCTGGAGAGAGAAACAAAAAGAGAGATAAAGATCCCCTACAAAGCCTATATTTTTCTACACTTGGAAGTCCCTAAGAAAAACCCTATTTATAAACCCTTGTGCATCGAATTACGTACTCACGCGCAGACTATGTTGTGGTCGATCCTAGCTTGCAGCTTGTCATTCGATTAAAGCTAGTAAATTATAAGGGTGGCCGATCGACCTGAAAATTATTACTCAATGATCCAAAATTTACATTGAGTCAAGTAGTAACCTTAATTATATCAATCATGATCATCAAAGAACACGAAGAATTAATCATAAATAAGTGCAATAATTGTATTAAAAAAGAAAAAAGAAGAAGAAGAGATCTATGATAACAATTTAAATAATCTATAAAACTACCACATGTGAAGAAAAGAATACGAGACCGGCATTAGTTAGAGAACTCTCTATCATAATCAAATAGCTAGCTCTCAAGTTACAAATAATATTCACTGGAAAATGAGAGATTCTTGATCTATTTTCCATACAGGTATATATCCACATAAGTATGTCTAGCTGACATTTATAAGAAATCTTCCATGTACCAGGTGCATATATCCGGTCATAAATGAGAAAGAAATAAGACATGGATATCCCAAAACAGTCAGAAGATGCCCGAAAGATTCTATCGATACCTTTTGTTCGGATGTACTCCATCCGATGTATATATCAAACAATTTCTCATCATCTATGCTTTCTCCAATATTGATGGTTGTCAACGTTCTCAACCAAATTACTCATCCTGCAAAAGAAAAACTATTTAATTTAACTAAAATATTTTTTATTCAGAAATTTTGGATAGGTGGGGCCCGCGGAGATGAGAAATGGGAGGTGGATGACGTTAGTACGGGCGGAGATCACGTGCAGGATGCGGATGGCATGGCGACACGCCATCCGTTAAACCTCGGCCATGCAAACAAATTCGACGTCAATTTTTCTTAACGTGAACATGGAACAAGATCAGTTATTTTATAAATTAATGTTACTAATTAATAATTAATTAATTTATTAGATCCACAGAAATAGGTAGTTAATTGTTTAATTAAGTGCATTATTAATCAGTTTCCTCATGTCTTCCTTTAGCATGCGGTTACACACCTGCACATGGTCACAAATTCACAGTTCCAGAATTATTCGGCGAGGCCGAAAATTCGGATACAGAAAACTATTCGGAAAAAAACGGCAGATATTCGGTAAATATTCGGCAAGTATTCGGGAAATGTTCGGGAAGGATTTCGAGCAAGAAATTAATATATGAAGCGCTGAGTTTTGATATTGCGAATTATTCGCTGTTTCTGTGAATTATTCGCTATTTATTTGAATTATTCGTGAATAATTCACGAATTATTTGAAGCGTTCGCCAGTGGTGATTAAATCGAAGAATTAATCGGCCGATCAAAAATTCACGAATTCGCCGAATTATTCGCGAATTATGTGACTGCGATCCAGAAAGATTCAGATTCATCAAGTTAATTGATATCAATTTCATGGAATATTACAAAAACTATAGATTTTTATTTTTATATTTGAATATGCTAGAATTTTACGGTTTCTTGATGAACGTGTTAGAAATCTTTAAAGAATTTTTGTACATATGGGTTTCATGATATGTAGATCAAGATGGTTGATTTGGATCGTTGAAATATGCGGGAGTGTGTGTGTTTTAGGGCGATGGATCATTTTTAAAACAAGAACCGTCGGCTCATACACCTTTCCCCCCTCTCTCTATATACACTATTACGAATAAGGGCTGCCTCTACAGTTAGGACCGTAATTAAAGTCAAAATGCTGCCCCTACGGTGGGCAACGTTGGGGTAAAATTTTCATTTGTAGGTCAAAACGCCGTAAGGGCAAGAATCTGCTCCTACGGATGAAACTTTGCCCATGCGGTTGCCATTATAGGGCCAGTTATTTTTGTAATTTCTTAAAAATAAAAAAAATCTTATCCTTACGGTTCTCACTGTAGGGGTATATTACCAAGATCCATAAATCCAAAATTTTATCCTTTTTTATTAAAAAAAAATTAATGATATTTAAAATAAATCATGTATTTTTTCCAAGGAGGAAATTCTGACCTTTTCTCTCGCTCTATATTTATATATAACTTAACTAGCTTTTCATGATGCACTCTTACTTTGGTATAATCTTAAATTTTTTTTATGTATTATTTTACTTTTATAAACTTACTTTAATTTTTCTAAATTTATTGAAACTATAGACGAAAGAAAAGTGGGATCTTTGCAACCTGCCGCTGCTTGGCAACTTGATCTCTGATATTGCTTACTTGTCTGCTCAAATCGTCTATTGATTCTAACATCCATTTCTCAATCATCAAATAAATTTTAATGTGCTAGAGAGATCAGGATTTTAATGTGTATTCTATTACTTCAATTTTTGCGCGTGCTACATAAGTGTGTGTGTGTTGTAAGAGACTTGTGATAAAAAATCAAATCAACTTTTTTTTTAATAAAACGCAAATATAATTTAAGCATAATTTTTTTTTCATATACTATAGAGATAGTCTATATATATTAACTAATTTTTTTAATTTGCTTTTAGGTCATATTTTTATAAAAGTTTTTAATCATGATTGCTAGTTTAAGTTTTAATGGAAATCAACAAAAAAATTAATCTTTTTTTATTTTATATATTTAGCAACTTTTATTAAAAAAAATTCTTTTCAAGTTTTTATCATAATTCTCTCTCTATATATTAACTAATATTTTAAATTTGCTTTTAAGATGGTTATAAATTTTTGATCAAATCAATCTTTTTTATAAAATCCATATATAATTTTGGCATAAAATATTTTTCAAATATTGTAAAGAGAGTCTATATATATTAACTAATTTTTTAAATTTGCTTTTAGGTCATATCTTTTTTTAAAAGTTTTTAATCATAATTTGCTAATTTAAGTTTTATGGAAATCAAATTTGTGATATAAAATTAATTCAACTTCTTTTATAAAATCCAAATGTAATTTTGACATAAAATATTTTTCATATATATACTGTAGAGAGAGTGCTAAATCTATTTAAAAAAAAAATTGATTTCCTTAAAAGTTAAATCAGCAAATTAGGATAAAAACTTTAAAAAATATATGAAAAGATTTTTTTAATAATAGATGCTAAATTAGTAAATTAGGATAAAAACTTTTTAAAAGATATGAACAGATTTTTTAATAATAGATGCTAAATTAGCAAATTATAATAAAAACTTAAAAAAATATATGGAAAGTTTTTTATATAATAGATGTTAAATATAAAAGAGTAAATGATACTGAATTTGAATATGCTGAGAGGATCAGGATTTGGTGGTGTGAATAATGTTTTGGTATGAATAATTAGCTGGTATGAAAAAACCGCGAAAACCACTTCGATTTTCTTTTAAGAATACTATATAAATATATAAATAGATAGATATAGATATAGATAGATAGATATAACATAACATTTACAAGTCTCATATACCTTTGATTCAAGCCTCGATGCAAAAACATGGATCCCAGAATCATCATCTACTAGATCAAAGAGACAAAGCCGCCGAGGAAATTTTATTATATGTTCACATACGTCCTTTCATGAAAAAGAAAGGGATAAATTGAAAGAAATACCTCTAACTTTTATTTGAATATCATAAAACAACCCATAACTTTCTAAAATTAGCAGTTTGTTCCCTCAACTTTATTTATTCACAAAATGCCCTTCATTGTTAGATGGTTAAATGAAATAAGAAAAACAGAAATAGTGATGTTTTTAATTAAATATTTAAATAAAGGTTATTCTGGGAATAAATTAGGGGGGCCTGCAAATTACTGGTTTTAGAAACTTAAAAGTATTTCCTGTTATTGAAGTAAAAGTTAAGGATATTTTCGCCAATTTAACCAAAAGAAAGAGATCGATCATTAACCAAAATATAAACTACCTTACATAAAACACCCAGTGGATTTTAAATTGTAAGTTAAACTTGCTAATGGAGGTCTGGATCTCCTTCAGATGTTGTACTCCGTCGATCCGTTGCGAGTGTTGATGAACGGCTGAGATTGGATTTGAGAGTTGCCTCCTGGAGCGTAAGGATCTCAGTGGGCTTGATTTGGAATGAAGCCGAGCTATCTGCAAAGAAGTCCTGGATGGTTGTACCACCGTGGACCCTCCGACGATCAAGTTAGCCGAGATATTTGGACAGACTAGCGGCCTATTGGAGTAAAATTGTCTTACTTGAGTCGTCTAAGAGAGGGTTTATATAGCGGCTGCCATAGGCTAGGTGGCGCGAGATCCTCGCCGGCCGTTACGCCCCTGGCGTTACGCCTGCATGAACGGCAGGATCCCCCATTAACGACGAGATACACTCGTTAATGGGGGGATCCGACGGCGTGGAACGCGGGATCGTGAGACGGCGGATATCTAGCGTCTGCCGAGATTCGCGAAGCCATGGCGGAGGCGCCTGTGACCCGCATTCTAGGTCGCCTGATAGAACCGAGGATGACTAGCTCGGCGAGAGGCCTAAAAGAGGGCGGGATGCCGAGCTAGTTTGGTTCTGTGATAGCTCGGAGGCGAAGGGCCGAGGAGCTCGGTATATAGGAGGTCTCGGCGGCGAGCCAATGGGCATTTATATGGCGAGCATGGGAGTGTTCAGGGAACCCTCGGAGGTCGAGTCCAGTCAGCGGGATGATAGCCCGGGGGACACCTCCAATGTGTGATTCTTGCTCTGTTTCCGTATGCCTCGGGACACGTCATCTGCGACGTGTCATGATCTAGGGAGTTCCCACTTATGGCCATCATCATTAGCCCCTCACTCTCGTCCCGACCCATTTATGGGTCGGGTCGAGAGTGGTGCGATCGGTCACCCGGGCTCAGTTCATAGTTGAAGACCTCATCGGCGCGGATTCCCGAGGCGGTTAGGCGTATCCTTCGATGACGTTAGCGGATCAGAAAGGAGATCGTGCATTAAAGAGGGAGTGCCGATTCGATCGTACGTTCGTTGAGGCGCCAGGCCATATGTCCGATGCCGGTTGGCTGACGTGACGGGTTGCCGCCGTCCTCTGCGCTCGAAGGGACGTGTTCAATGGTCGTGCGACACGTGGAACGTCGACGACCGTCGAGCGCGAAGCGTTTTTTTGGAGGGAAACGATCTGCGCCGTTGGATGCGTTTGCCAAAATGCTATAAATAGGGATGGGATCCCCCCAGGGTTCATACTTCGCCATCATTTTCCTATTGCCGCGAGATATAGCTTGGCGCTCTATCCTTTAGGTCGGATCTCTTGCGCTCTTTCCTCGGAGGACTCCTTCTTTGAATCAGGTTAGATTTCTTCCTCTGAGGATTCTGTTGAGATAGTTAGGGTAGAGTCTAGGGAGTCTCCGCTGCTTCTTCCTCTGCCCCATCCGAGTCGGATTCCCCTCGTAGAGTTAGGGTTACCCATGCCGCCCGTGGTCAGGCGACGGGAAAGGTCCCCAAAGCGCGCATCAGGAATGCTCACGATGCGCCCTCCCTCCCGAGGAATGTGGACGAGCTCACCACGATCCGGGCTCGCTTCCACATTCCCCCTAGCTATTCGCTTCGTTTAGCTAGGGAGGACGAGATGGAGGATCAGGTGCAGGGCAAGGAGATCGCCTTGTACCTGGATGCCTTCTGGGCCGGATTGCGTCTGCCCTTCTCCTCCGAGGTATGTGGGGCGCTGCGTTGTTTTTAACTACCCCGGGCCAGCCAGTGCTAAACTCATGGAGAATTCTCCTCGGGTTCCTGGTCCGGTCGAGACTCGAAGAAATCTCCTTCAGCTTGACCCTTCTTCTTTCCTCTCTTTGTTATAAAAATCATCCCAACACCTGTAAGGACGAGCCGAGCTGGGCGTACGTCTCCTTTAGAAAACGCAGGGGAGGGGCGGCCGGGTCAGGGGTTGCAGTAGTTCTTTCTTCCATCCATGAATGGAAGGAGAAGTTCATATTTGTTGGGCCACCTGAGGGTGAGGATTGGCCTCTGCCTGTACAGTGGCACATGGTCGAATGCCCGTGGGTGAAGCGGTTGTCCTCTCCCGAAGCGAGGGCACTGTCGATATGGGAGCCCATCCAACGGGCCGATGTTCTGTTTTCCGAGCAGGCCCTCAGTTGGGCTGGGCTCAGCTCTGCTCGATTCATGGGTAAGTTAGGATCCTAGCCGACATATATAAACTTGCATATTTTTCTTCTGTTCTTTCTGGCGTCACTAACCCCCTTTGTGTATTTTCCCTTTTGCAGAACCGATGGACCGATCCAAATTCCTGGCTGCCATGGCCGTGAAGAAGGGGAAGAAGACCGGGGGCGCTGGCTCGTCCCGCCCCGCTCCGAACTCGGCCCCAAAGACGGCCGCACCGACTAGGCCTTCCACCACACTCTGGGCTTCATAGACCAGCCGCGGGGATAGCCGTAAGCACGCTCGGGAGCTGGAGCCCCGAGCTTTAGAGGTGGAGGATGAGGCCGACCCCTTCGAGGTCCCCCTCAAGAGGTATAAGAGGACAGCATCTCGATTTCCGTCCTCCCCGATCTTTGTGCAGGAGGGAGACGTTTGTTTCGAGGTGCCCTTGGGGCTTTCAGTCGCCGATAGCTTGCTTTCGGAGATGGAACGATCGGCCGGGGGCAAAATTCCTCGGGGGACCCCTAAGGTCCAAGTCGCCGCCATTGCACAGGAGGATGTGCAGCTCAGTATCCGCTTCCGTTTAGGTTTTTGCTAAGCATTTTTCGTCGGATCGGATACTTTTTAACCCCTTCCTTTGTCTTCCTTAGGTCCTCCAGCACTGCGCCCTCATCGCCAATATGGAGCACGAGAAAATTGCCCCGGCGATGCAGATGGAGGGCGAGTCTTCTTCACTGGAGGAGGGCCTGTGCCGGGAGTTACGTCAGGAGAAGGAGATGATCACCGCCCTCGAAAGTCGGGTGGCCGCCTAGGAGGTGGTGAACTCCAAATGCAAGGAGTCCATCCGAATTTTGAAGGAGTCCAACATGGCCGCCGAGGATAAGTTTGAGGAGGTCAGGGTGCTCAACGCCATGATGAAGAAGACGCGGGATACCCTTAAGAGGGAAGCCGAGGCGGCGAAGGAAGGGATGAAGATTACCGACCTCCGGGATGCAAAGGCGGTAGAGAAGTACAAGACGTCGGGACAATTCTACGTCGACCATGCCGATGCCTCGGCTATTGTCTGGCATCAGGCTCTCGATGCCGTCAAGGCGTTGATGCCAGGGTTCGCCGACGGTGAGCTCCGGCTCGAATACTCCCTCGAGGATGAGACGCAGGGGGATGCAGCCGGAGGTGCCTCCAGGGGAGAGGCTCCCAGTGGGAGTGCAGGAGATAAGGCAATCACCCTGGCTCCCAGCGCCGAAGCTCTTGGTGGGGGCACCGACCCTAAAGCCATCGCCCCGGCTACCGATGCTGGCGTTGAGCAGATCGAGGTCCTCCCAACTCCCGAGGCCTGAGCCTTTCTGCCTTCTTCCCCCTTTTTTTTGAATCTTGTAAGCCTTCGGGCAATTTTGTAAGGCTGAGGAGCCCATAATACCTTTTGTAAGGAGAACTAATTTATGAATAAAGTCGTTTTGATTTTTGTTCGCGTGGCAATGTTTTCTTGTGTGAGCCTGATGAGTCAGACCGTAGGTTGTTGACCGGTCCTTTAGATGGCGATCACGCGTCGAGTGAAATCCAATTATTTGTCAAGTGTACAATGGCCGGTGTAAGGCCGGTGCCCATAAGGCCCCGAAGTCGAGGTAGCAATCGCTCACTTAAGGTACGTCGGTTGGCTCCTTCGAATAGAAATGTATAGATTCACCCATTCCCTTGAGTTGGACTGGCGGCCACTTCTCTTAGAATAGGTTAGACAAGAGCCTAGTTTGGATTGGTTGGCGTTTGCCGAGGTTGAGGACTTCAGATTCTTATTGTAGACGGGTAGGAAATTTCCTGTTAAGGATGGACCGAGCAGGGAAGCTGCTCGGTGGCCTCTTGATGAGGGCTTTTAATACTTGGCGTCGGTGGGTAGTGAGCTATTAGCCATGGTTGGACCGAGTAGGAGAGTTTCTCGGTGGCCTCTTGATGAGGGCTTTGTTCCTAAGCATGGATGGGTAAGAGCTACCCGCTGAGGATGGACCGAGCAGGGAAGCTGCTCGGTGGCCTCTTGATGAGGGCTTTTGATCTTTGGTGTCGGTGGGTAGTGAGCTACCAGCCATGGATGGACCGAGCAGGGAAGCTGCTCGGTGGCCTCTTGATGAGAGCTTTGATCCTTAGCGTAGATGGGTAGGAGCTACCCGCTAAGGATGGATCGAGCAGGGAAGCTGCTCGGTGGCCTCTTGATGAGGGCTTTGATCCTTAGCATAAATGGGCAGGAGCTACCCGCTAAGGATGGACCGAGCAGGGAAGCTGCTCGGTGGCCTCTTGACGAGGGCTTTGATCCTTGGTGTCGGTGGGTAGTGAGCTACCGGCCATGGATAGGACGAGCAGGAAAGTTGCTCAGTTTTGCGAGGCGTCATTCGATCTCCCCAGGCGTGTGAAAATTTGGAAGAGTGACCGTCGCGGGGGACACGTGGCTAAAACGCATAGGCGAGGCGAGGCATTCCAAGATCCACGTCGTTCCGACTTCGGTTGGCCGTGAGACACGGGATGCCCGCTACGTGGCAGTTTGGTATCGAAAGAGTTGAAAATATCCCAGGATTCGCGCACATGCGCATGCAAATTTTTTCCCCTGAGGGATTTGTTGACGCTATAAATAGAGAAGGAGATGTGTTTCTTTCAGCGTTGCTTTTCTGGGATGGCCGGGTGCATCTACACGATTGAAGAGATCGTCACTCCTGATGACGTCTATTTGTACAACCAGTCCCTCTCCGAGGAGACGTACCGGGATATGGTCCAACGCATCGAGGACCATTTCGGCCGCCTACTTTCTCGTCGGTCGTCCCTCCTCCAATTTCTGATGTATGCAATTAGGAGGAGGTCCCCGGGGCTGTACAACCCCCTCTTCGAGGAGCTGCAGGATGAGGTGCTCGAAAAGCTGCACACGTTCTATGTCCTCGGCCTCATCTCGAAGAACAGGCACGACCGATCGGCGGCCCTTCTTTTGGAGTGTTTCCAAAAGAGGCAGATCGTGGGCCCTTGCCCAGCGGATGGAAGGCCCGGTGCTTCCGTGGCGTCCCGGGTACGTGGGCAGCATCAGCGGGAGCGAGCTGAAGAGGCCAGGGCTCGGCTGGAGGAGATCTCTATGGAGTACCATCAGCAGTGTTTTCTCGATCCCGTACCCCCTCTGTTGTAATTTTAATTTTCGTGTAAGGCTGGGGAGCCCATAATACCCATGATAAATAAAATTCTCCTTTTGCGACGTACTATCGTTTCCTTTTTGTCTTCTTTGCGTGTTTGAGTCTTTTCATAAAACGAAACCTGTGACCGTTGAATCGAGGAAGATGGAAACACATAGGAGAAGTTTCTTCTAGTTCAAAAGACTTATAAAAATTTACATCGCCTTGGCAAAGAAGAAACATATATTCATAGATACAATTTTTAAATTCACTTGTACAACTTGAGCTTCTCGGCGTTATAAGGTCGTGGAAACTTACGCCCCGCCGAGTGTTGCAAGCGATAGGCCCCGCCGGACAATACTTCGGAGACGAGGAATGGGCCGTCCAACTTCGGGGAAAACTTGTGCAACTTGCTTTGGTCTGTGAACTCGTTCCGCTTTAGGACCAGATCCCCAGTCTTGAAGGTGCGATGCGTGATTCGTGCGTTATAGTAGCGAGCAGTTTGCTGTTGGTAAGCAGCGGCTTTGATCTGTGCCCGGTCTTGTTTCTCTAGCAAGATATCCAAATTAGTTCGGAGCGCCGAGGTATTATCTTCGTCATCGAAGTGCTCGACTCTGTAACTGGACAGTCTGATCTCTGTTGGGACCATCGCCTCGGTGCCGTAACAGAGGCTGAAGGGGGTATCCCTAGTGAGGTCTTTTTTGATGCGCGTAAAGCCCATAAAACACGGGGTAGTTCGTCGATCAAACTGCCATGCCTTCCTTCCTGACGAGTCCGAAGACCTCGGATTACATCCCGGTTAGTGACTTCGGCCTGTCCGTTGCATTGAGGATGGGCGATCGCAGCGAACTTCATGAGTACGCGGTTGTTTCCCCTAATCAGAACGAAACTCCATCTCTAAGACTGAAAAGTAAAGCACTGCTTCATAAAAGAAGCTAAACACCAAAGGCAATTTATCCTTGCAAGAATCACATGCACCTAATAATAGCAAATTAAATCATGTGATGCACAAACATAACAGAGAGTTAAAATAAAAGAACTCTTAACAGATAATAAAATACTTGATTAAAAAGAAAACACTTGTTCATTATTATTATTATTACATTTAAAAAAGATCACCAAATATGGGATCGAAAAGACAAGGGTTCACAAAGATAAGAAGAAGATTCCCCAGTTCCCTTTCTGTCTTCTCCACCACGTTGAAGCGGCGGTCCTCCCGAGAGGTAGACACCCAACGATCGTCGCCACATTCGTCAGAAAAGGTGGCGATGACAACCCGGCGAGCCCGTATCTGGCTCAGCAAGTGGAAGGAACAGTCCCTCAGGGCTTTGGTGATCAAGTGCGCTTCAAAGAAGCACTCGATCTTATCCTTGGCGGCGTCAAGCATTGCTGAGGACATCTCTACTGGAGGAGGGGGAAGATCGGCGAGTACCGAGGCAAGGATCATCCGAAGCCAAATGGAGTGCGGAGGGAGAAGAGACCCCACACGAGTCAAAAGCTCTTACATTGCAGCATCGCACTGCTCGTCCGTAAGAGAAGGGTCCACCAAGCGCACAGCAAAACGGGGAATGATGTCTCGAATAGGCACTTCCCATGGTTGTCGGCGGGCATGAGGACGGTTGCAAGCCATGATCGAAAAGTTCTCGGAAGATGAGAGAAGAAAAGGCTCGGCTTTAAGTTATATAGACCAAGCACAGAAAATTCTGTGTACAGTGGAATTATTTCCAAGACCCGGGAAATGAAAATTTCGGGAAATAAAAGTCCGACTTGAAAAAGGAAGATGAAAAGACATCTCAAGTGTAGCAACGCTTCCGATTCCTCCAATCAGAGCAAAGCTCTAATTTGAAAATTTAAATTTTAATAAATGAAGCAACGCTTCAGATTCTCTGCGTTGTGCGCAGGATGCCACGTGTCAAAATCTGACACGCCAGCGCAGCGCCCAAGGCAGCACGCCCAATCAGAGCAAAGCTCTATTTAAAACAAAATTAAAGGAAGCAACGCTTCAGATAATCTGCGCTCTGCGCTGCGCGACACGTAGCAGCACAGTTGCGCTAGCGCAGCTGCGCTGTGCTCTGCGCTGCGCACCACGTGGCAGCGCAGTTGCGCTGCTTGACACGTGTCAAGCACTGGTGCATCTGCGCCAAACAGAATTAAAAATTTTAATAAGATCTTTCTGTTCTTGTTAAAACAAGAAGATTGCCTTCTGTAAAACAAAAGCCTTTGGATCAAAGATCCAACGGTGGGGAAAATTCCCCAAATCCCTCAGAGAATGATCTCTTTAACAAACTTAACAAACCTATGGGCACTATACAAAGACCCCTAGACCCCAATTCAAAGGGAGGAAGAACAGTGGGAGAGATTGAGAACTTCAAAACAGAGAGAACTCTGAAGAAATTTCAAGAAAAAGGTAAAAACCTTCATAAAATAGAAGAATTTCTTCTAATGGATCATTGATCTAAGAACAAGATCAATGATCTTCATATAATAAACAGTGCTTTGCACTTTTTTATGAACCACTAGTTCTCTGAAAAAAGAAAAACAAGAAAAACTTATTTTCTTTGATCTAAATTAGATCAAGAAATCAAACAGTGCTTTGCACTCTTTTATGAACCATTGGTTCTAGAATCTAAAATGATTCTCAAGTTGATAGTGCCTTGCACTTGCAAAACTGCACTGTTGCGCTCTTGGATTGGCGCAAGCCACCAAAGAGCGCCACGTGTCAGCATATGAACCACTTGCGCTTTGTGCTTTTGAAATAGAGTCTCGCTCTCTGAAATTGGCGCAACTCACCAGAGTGCGCCACGTGTCAGCAGCGCAAGCACAGCGCGCTGGTGCAGCGCACTTCACTTGCGTGACACGTGTCGTCACCACATGCACTTGCGCTCAATGATTGGCGCAAAGCGCCTGACAAATGCAAAAGCATTTCTTTTACTAAAGGGCCAGGCCCAAACCAGAAAGGCCTAGTGGGCCAAATTAAATTGCAATGCAATAAAAAGGGCAGAGCCCAAACAAAATTGATGCTCTGCATCATTTATAAAAGGGCAGAGCCCAAACAAGATTGATGCTCTGCATCATTTATAAATGGGCAGAACCCAAACAAAATAATAAATAATGCAATGCAGAGCCCAAATAAAGGTCCAACAGAGACCAAGATTAATGCTATGCATTACTAAAAAGGGGCCAAGCCCTAGCACAGGCCTAATAGGCCAAAAACAAATAAAAGTGTTGAACATTTTTCAACTGGACTTAGCCCAATCATGGCCGTAAGTTCTCAAACTAAATTGACTGAGCACGGCTGCTCTCCTAAAACAATTTACATCCGGTTCGAGGGTACATCTCTGAGCTCCTCTGACACCTATCGTTGTAATCCTTCAACGACGTCAGAGAGGTGACGGGTCCCGACAACCACACATCAACATGGACTGTGGGGTCCTTAAACCCACGGACTTATGCGTCCTTAAACTACAATGGACCCCTATGTCCCTAAACTGGAATATAGACCCCTATGTTCCTACACTGGAATATGGACCCCTATGTCCCTAAACTGGAACATGGACCACCACGTCCCTAAATTGGAATATGGACCGCAACGTCCTTAAACTACCTATGGACCACTACGTCCCTAGAGCCCTCAAATGCTCTTTTGCCGGATCTAAACGATCCCGTTTAAGTTGATCTTAGCCTCAAACCTGGCTAACGTATCTTTAAACATTCAAATGGACCATAAAGCTCCAAATCAACTTTGGTTCAAGGGTACATCTCTAAACTCCTCTGACACCTATCGTTGTAATCCTTCAACGACGTCAGAGAGGTGACGAGTCCCGACAGCCATATATTAAATGGATTATCACGTTAAGTTGATCTTAGTCTCAAACAGGACTAATGTATCCTTAACGAACGTTTAAGTTGATCTTAGCCTCAATACGGCTAACGTATCCTTAAATTAAAATACCAAACCCAAATCTAAGTAAATACGGATTTGGACTAATCCACGTCCTACGGGCGACGACATAACTTAGTCTCCGTATACAATCCACGGGCATCCACAAACAAAACAAACGCACATGACACGAAGTGAAATTCTGGAGAAGGAGAAAGTGGCTACCGCGATGCGGTAGCGTAATTAACTGCAGGGGCTTGCGCCTGCAGAAAAGAGCGTCCCCACAATCAAAAATCCCTCAAGCGAGGGGGAATCTGACGAAGTCTGCTACATCAGCCGCATCCGTTTAAACCTCCGATACATGGTGCCATAAATCAGCTTGGCATCTTCGGAGAGGTGGACGGATAAAACTAAATAGCATCTGCCCCGAATCTCAGGCAAGACGTCTCTCACGTTGTCGTCGCCGTCTTTCGGAAGGGAACAGATTCTGGCACGCCCGGTGGGACCTTTTCCTCTTTTCACTCCACACTTTGTGTGTCATATTCGCGAACGAATCACGGTTTGTTATGGTTTCCTTTTGGGTTTCAAGTTACTAAGATTTGGTCTTTCACCTTGCGTAGAAATCAAGCACCGATGGCCTCTAACTGTTCGAACTGCTCGAAGTGCCAATGCAGCCGACGCTCCACCTCACCTGGAGGTGTAGCATATGGGCCTCAAGCGGCCTCCGTCCTTGCCCTGCCGGTAGAACAGGTGACTCAGGCCACCACTGGCCTGTTTTTCGGGACCATGATCCCTCCTGCGAGCTTCACCCTGCCAATACCCGTACCAGAAGCTTCAAAGAAGTCGGTCTTTGATCGACTTGGTACTCCCACGGGCCCTCTCAACGGGTCGTCCAACTCCTCAGTCTTTACCAGACTGAGTCTGAACTCTAAAGGGCCCGCCAAAAAGCCCATAATACCTGAGAAGGCCATCCTAAAGAAGACGACTGCTCCCGAAGTCGCCAAGGCGGCTTCTCCTGTCAAAGGGTCAGTCTTTTCAAGGCTGACTATTCCTGCTCCTGCCCCTGCTCGAGGATCTTTGTTTGACAGATTGAATATCACCCCTCAAAGGACAACCTCAGTCTTCAAGAGGCTAACACCAGCAGTGCCTCATCCAGACAGGGGGAAAGAAGAAGCTGTCTCTATCGTCGAGCCGATCCCAACGGCTCGTCATGCTCGACGTCGTCATTGGCAACGAGTAAGGAAGGCAAGGGGTAACTCCCCTTCAGGGCTGACTCCACCTGCTCCAGTGGTGGAAGTTGATGCTGCTGTTCCAACTGGGTACAGCTTTCAACCGTTAAGGAGGGTGCGTAAGAACTCTCCAACTGCTACACTGAAAAGATCTCCTCCACCTACAGAGAGAGTTCAGGAAACAAAGCTGGGGCAGCCTCCTCAGCGGCTATCCTCCAAAATATACAAGGTTTGGCGGAGGGTTCAAGACTCCGTAATTGACCAAGATCATTCTCATCAACAGAAAAAGGCGAAAGTGCAAGAAGAAAAGAGACGTCCGATCAAACAGCAAAGGACGACCACTACCAGGGTGCCTGCTGCAACGACCCCCTCAACTTCAACGACCCATAAAAGAAGAAGGCCAGAGAAAATTCCCACGCCCGTGGCAAACGCCAAAGGTGGTGAACCTAAATGCCCTAAGTCCGGGGGCATAATAGTTCATACAGTATACATGGCGTCGGGAAAAGAGGACAGCCGTGCATCCACAGGTCATAGACCGCTTACACGGTCAGTGACCAAGGCTCAGGAGCAACAGCAAAAGCTCCAGGAGATGATGAACGCGATGGCCGCACTCACTAGGCCAAAAGAAAGCCCTGAAACGTCCTCGGATGAACGTCAGGAACAAGAAACTGACGCTGAATTCCTTCGCCGGATATTGGAGAAGAAGGATAAAGAGGCTGCAGAACAAGCAGCCAGCATAAAGAAAATGGCCCTCCTGTTCTAGGACATGGTGGGTATGATGATTCAACAAGATCACCCTGCTGGAGATCCCCCGATAATCCTTGAAGACGATAGGGGAGAAACGTCAAATCCTCCACCAGCTCTGTCAATAGCTAATGAGGAGACAATTGCCAAAGCTGACTTGGATGAGTTCATAGCCCAACAAATACGGGTTCATCATGCGACGGAAGCAGCCGGCCAGGTCGTAAAGACAGGACGACCATATCCGAGCTGGTATGACCAGATCAAGTACCCACCGAGCTACACAATTCCCAAGTTCCATGTCTATAAGGGGACGGACAATCCCCACCAGCATGTTGCCCAGTTCAGGGCACTCTGCGGCAACACCGGCGGTGATGACAAACTATTGCTTCGTCAGTTCGTCGGCAGCTTATCAGATACAGCGTTCGAATGGTACTCTGAACTCCCGAACGACTCTATCAAGGCCTTCGCGGAGATGGAGCTGTTGTTTGTCCAGCGTTTTGCAAGCGCCAGTGAACGCACCCCGATGACGGCACTGATTAATGCCAGGGTAAAACCAGGCGAGACATGGGTCCAATATGCTATACGGTGGCGAAACTTATGGTCAAAATGCGAGCAACACATTGAAGAAGCTCCTGCAGTGGGTATGTTTGTGGGAACTCTTGATCCGCAAGCAACCATCTCGCAATTTATGATGTTCTTCAAGACGACTACCTTCCAGGACTTGATCGACAAGCTAGCGCAAATGGATCAGATGGGCCATAGACCTCCTCTTCCAAAGCCGGACTCCCGAAATGAAAAAGGGAAGGGGATGCTCAACAACAACCGAGCAACTCGAAGACGGTTGTCCGTCAGAATAACATGCGTCCGCACGTACCCCTTGAAGAGAGGCTAGGATGTCCTTACTCGTTTCCCCAAGATAAGATGAGAAGATTATTCGAGCTGGCGTTGCGCAACCGACTCATAAATCTGCCAGATCCAAGACGTCCGTCGCAGCCAAATGATGTCAACGATCCCAACTACTGTCCTTATCATCGAGTACTGGGTCATCCGATTGAGGATTGTTACGTCTTCAAAAATTGGATTGAAGACCAGTACCAACAGGGCATGTTCGCATTGTCCGACATATGGAAGGTGAATCCCCCGCAGCCCCACACCTCTAAGAGGATGAATATGCCGGGGGCAACATGCTCTGTCGTTGAAGAAGCTCCTTGGAAGGTTGTACTATCAGCCAAGACAAAGAGAATGCTGAACGATCTTCAGACATGCCCTGCGATCAAGTGGAAGAACCCGTTGGAACTGCAGGTCATTGAAGGAATGTTGAAGCCGCGTCCAACTCAAATGATCGATGGAGGTGGCCCAAGCATTCACAGCCAGCCGTCGAAATCTTCAAAGAAGAAGAAAAAGAAATCAAAGAAGCCCGTGAAGCCTGGCGACAAGCGCACGGACTTGCAAAAACAAATTGACGCGCTGGAGGAATACAACCAGAAGGCACGGACTCCCATTACATTCCAAGAGTTCCTCAATCACGTCTTTCAAGAGGAAGATGATGGAGAAAGTTCATCTGATGAATCTGAAAAATATGTGGCGACCTGTCATGTGATTTCTCATTCGTTCATAGACGATGAGGAGACTCCTTGCACTGAAAAGCTGGGGGCAAATCCTGAACCAAAAATTCTGGCGCCATCAGATGAAGTAATTGACGCATTCCTCAATGAAGCTCTCTTAAAAAGTAAAACTGATCGGGAGCGCGAGGCGATCATATTTGAAAGGGCCAAGCGCCAGCGCCTTGACGAAAGAATTGAGATACTCCCGCTGGAGCAAAGTACACCCACTGCGGATAAAATCAAATTCAAGATGAGGAAAAGGTTCGCTAAAGCCGTGTCAATGGGTATGAAGCTACCATCCTCTGAGGGAAGTGTTACTGGTGAAGCGGAAATGCACCCCTCCTACTGCTTATATCATCGGAAGATTTCGCACCCCACTGAAGAGTGCAAAGCTTTCGATAGATGGTGGAAAGGATATGTTGCTCACCGACAACATTTTGAGCGGGAGAAGCGCAAAACTCGCCGGGAGCAGAACGGTACGACTGAGGGGCTTAACAGAACCACCGGCAATTGTCGCATGGTTAACGCCGGGGGATCGCAAGTGCTCACATTTGGGAGCGATTCCGACGAGGAGCTGGCTCTTATCCCCCTCTTTAAAGAGTCCATTTCGGGAAAAGAAGAAGAGTCCAAGATTTATGAAAATATCCGGCTGCGTAATCGCACGCTGCCTGAAAAGAATCTCGGACCCTCAAATAAAAAAGATAAAGGAAAGGAAAAGGTCTCTGAGGACATTATCCTAGATGACCAAGTCATGGAAGAGCTAGCCGCCAAGGACCCGCCAAAGAAAAATAAGGTGGATTACAACGTTTTAACACATCTGAGGAAGCTACCCTCGCAGCTCAGCATTCTTGACGCCCTTTTACTATCAAAGGAGGCGAGAGATTCGTTAATTAAGGCACTACAGGACCCGGAGCAGTTCCAAGCTTCCCTGGCCGAAGAAAAGATGAAGGATGAATTGGAGGAAGTGCACACGGCCGATGTCACTTTTGGCGATGAAGACCTTCTCCTTGGGACGTGCAAACATAATCGCCCCCTCTATGTCTCAGGATACTGCCATGATATAAAGATAGGCAAAATCCTGGTCGATAACGGATCATCTGTTAATCTACTCAATGTGCGGGTGTTAAAGGAAATCTGCATGAGCGTCCAACACCTCGCTCGAGACAAGATCACCATCTCCGGGTTCGACTCCTAATCATCAAAGACTCTTGGATCTGTGATACTGACGCTACGCTTTGGGCTGCTCGTCACGGATATTAAATTCCACGTCATAGATGCCAAGACATGCTACAACGCTCTGCTCGGCCGACCATGGTTACATGAGTACAACATCATCCTTTCTACACAGCATTAGTGTATGAAATATTTTAGGGATGGTCTCGAGTATACCGTGACGGGAGAACTGAATCTGTTTTCCGTAAACGAAGTCCGTAAATATGAAGATGCCAAATACTTCTTGCCGAATTTTGAAGACATGGAAAGGTGTTACAAGCCGGAGAACAAAACTAACGCTACCATCCCTGTCTTCGGCAGCGATACCGAGGAGGAAGAGGAGATGATTTATTCGGGTCCGCCCCAACACAACAAGCCGGGACAGCCCGCTCCCATGTTGATCTTTGGTAGCGACTCGGAAGATGAGGTCCATGCCGTATTCTCTGCTCGACCTTCAATACAAACGTCCGCTGACGAAGAGCAAAGTCTGCAAGTTGCCATGGTACCGCTCAAACACCATAAAGAACTGGATGCACTTGATACCTACAGCGTAGAGGAGCTGCGGATGTTCTATATCCCTCCCAGGCGTAGAGGTGAAAAGGCAATTCTATTCTACCGCTCTGAAGAAACCAAAGTGGAGAAAGAAATTTGGCACGGCACTGATCCTACACTTGACAGGCTCCAGCCCATCCGTCTCCCCAAATATTATACGGAAGGCTTGAAAAGGCTATTAAAGCGCCAGGGGATATCCTTTAAACAGACCACTAGAAAAGCCAAATTCTATGACAGGGTCTAGAACGTTCCCGGAACTCAGCGCAAGTTACCTAATGGGAGAATGGAAACAATCGGGCTTGGATACATTCGGTCCAAGAAACGAGAGCTGCTCCACGACTGCTATGTCGTGCATGACTTCGATGAGGAAACAGATGGTCAATGGGAAGATGCTAATCCTGAACCAGTAAAAGTTCCTGATGAAAAAGTGCCCAGTCCGTCGTTCGAAGAACAAATGGACAAGCTTATAAGGGAAGCTAGTCAAAAAGTCCGAGACGATCATAAACGCGAAATGGCCATCTATGAGAAAGCCAAAACTCAACGCCTTCTCCAACAGGCTGTGAAGGATGAAAATGCCGCTCCCTGTCAACCTATTATAAAGAAGGCTCGATGCAGAAGCAGAAACAAGTCGAAACGCGAAAAAGACGCTCAGCAGCAACAAAGCGAGACTAAAAAGCCGCGCAAGCGGGAATCGAGCGGTTCCGATCTATCCCTCATAAGAAAAATGGGTCGAGCGTACTCTTTTCCTCGGGACAAGACGAAGAAAATACTTGACCTCGCTCTAAAACATCAGATGCTCACACTGCCGGAGCCTAAACACCCCGAACAAGCAAGCGAAGTCTCTCACCCGGACTATTGCCCTTATCACCGAGTGATAGGGCACCCTCTCGAGGACTACTTCACCTTCAAGAATTGGGTTGAAGATCAGTATCAGCTTGGCAAGTTCGATCTATCTGACAACTGGAAGGTAACGCCACCACAGAAGCACGAACCTAAGGCCACGAGAACAGAACCAACTCCACATTGGGATTGGAAGCGGATTCGCACTTGTCACGTAATAACAATATTAAAAGAAGAGCCTGGGAACATGAATAACCTTCCCTGGTGCTTCGAAAACAGCAATGATGAGGTGATCTCAAACTTTCCACCAGCTCCGAAAGAACTGGAGGATGGAATACATACCACTGCAGATAACCTCAAGAAAATTGAGTTTGGGACGGCGGATGACCCGCGACCGACATTTATCAGCGAACTGCTATCTGAAGAAAGGGTGGCTACGTTAAAAGACGTCCTTGTATAGCATAGAGATTGCTTCGCATGGAACTATTCCGAAATATCGGGACTAGATCCAGAATTGCTGTGCACAAATTTGCGATATCCCCGGACATCATGACAGTCAAACAGGCGCCGAGGAGAATGCGGCTCGAGCTTGAGATGAGTATCAATGCCGAGGTCAAAAAGCTAATCGACTCTGGCTTTATCCAGGAGGTTCAATATCCTGAGTGGATCGCTAACATCGTCCCGGTGATGAAGAAAAATGGGACGGTGCGCATATGCGTGGACTTTCGGGATCTCAATAAAGCCTGCCCGAAGGACGATTTCCCAGTACCAGTCGCTGAACTGATGATAGATAACACGTCCACTCATGAAGTTTTCTCCTTCATGGACGGCTCGTCAGGGTATAATCAGATAAAGATGCATCCCGAAGACCAGAAGCACACCGCCTTCAGGACCCCTTTGGGTATATTCTGCTACAAGGTGATGCCTTTCGGTTTAAAGAATGCCGGTGCCACCTATCAGAGGGCCATGACGAAGATCTTCGATGACCTTATACATGAAATCGTCGAATGCTATATCGACGACCTCGTGGTTAAGAGCAAATCATACGAGGAACATCTCGAGCATCTGAAGACCGTATTTCAACGCCTTCGACAGCACAACTTGAAGATGAATCCGCTCAAGTGCGCATTCGGAGTTTCCTCAGGCAAATTCCTGGGATTCGTCGTTCGACACCGAGGTATCGAAATAGATCCGTCGAAGATCAAGGCGATCATGGAAATGCCTCCGCCGAGAACTCTCAAGCAGTTGCGGTCTCTCCAAGGGAAGCTCGCATACATACGGCGATTTATAGCCAACCTTTCAGGCAAGTGCCATCCTTACAGCCACCTGATGAAGAAGGGGACCCCGTTCGTCTGGGATCAAAAATGCCAAAGCGCACTAGACGAGATCAAGCAATACCTACAGAACCCGCCAGTGTTGGCTGCTCCGGTCAAGGGAAAACCCCTCATCCTTTATACAACCGCCCTCGAAGGTTCCTTAGGCGCATTATGGGCGCAAGAGAATGACCAGGGGAAAGAAAGAGCACTCTATTACTTAAGTCGAGTTCTACTGGGGGCAGAAAGCAACTATTCCCCCATTGAAAAACACTGCCTGGTGTTGATCTTCGCGATAACAAAGCTCAGGCACTATGCATTGGCGCATGAAGTCCGTCTCATCTCGAAGGTGGACCCCCTTAAATATTTGATGTCGAAGGCCATATTGACAGGTCGACTCGCTAAATGGGCTCTGCTCTTGATGGAGTTCTCAATAACGTATCAACCTCTCAAGACAGTGAAAGGCCAGGCCATCGCCGACTTCCTTGCTGAGCATCCGATACCGGCCGATTCTCCTCTGAATTGCGAGTTGCCAGACGAACATGCGTTTGACGCTATCGATGGGAACGATACCCGATGGGAACTCTATTTTGATGGAGCGTCTTCCATGAAGAAGCGCAAACAAAGTACGCCAATGATCAAATCGGGGGTAGGCCTCATCTTCGTGACCCCACAAGGAGGAATAATGCGCTTCGCTTTCTCCTTAACAGAGCCGAGGACGAATAATGAAGCCAAATACGAAGCTTTGATAGCAGGCCTCGAGATCGCCATCGATATGGGAATTGAAAACCTCCTCATATATGGAGACTCCCAACTGGTCGTCAGTCAAGTAAACGGCGACTACCAAACATGCAAACCAGAATTGGTGAAGTACGGTGAAAAGGTGCAATAATTGTTGACCCAAATCCCCTCCACACTTTGGAAAATATACCGCGTGCGGAAAACAGCAAAGCGGACGCATTAGCCAAGCTCGCTAAAGAACTGGCTGACGAGAACCTCGATGATGTCAGAATAGTGGTACAAAGCCGTCAAGTGCTTGCCCTAGCGGAAATATCTCCGGAATCATCTGAGGAAAAAGGAGCGACTGAGCAGACGGCCCTGCAAATAAAAGAACGAGAAAAGGTTGAGGATTGGAGGGAAGTCTTCATAGACTACTTTAGTCCCATCGAATGCCCGAAGATGCGTCCTCAAGACATCAGCTCATGAAACGAGCTCTGTCTTTCACCTTCGTTAATGATACTCTGTACAAGAGGTCGTTTGATTCTTTGTGGTTGAGATGCCTGGGACCTGACGAAGCAAAAAGAGTCGCTCAGGAAGTTCATGACGGACTCTGTAGTTCTCACCAAGCGGGCCCGAAGATGAAGTTAAAAATAAAACGGATAGGCTACTATTGGCCCACGATGATTCAGGACTGTCTCGAATATGCGAAGCAATGCCATTCGTGCCAAAACCACGGGGACTTCATCCACCAACATCCAAATCCACTACATCTAACGGTGGCTAGCTGGCCGTTCGAAATGTGGGGAACTGACATAGTCGGCCCCATCGAACCAGCATCGTCTAGAGGACATCGTTTCATACTGGCGACAACTGACTACTTCTCCAAATGGGCAGAGGCAGTACCGCTGAGGAAAGTGAAGACGGAGAATATCCTTCATTTCTTCAAGACACACGTCATATATGTAGGGTTGCTAGGCACGCGCACAAGGGTCTATGAGGCATCAACCATGCCCGAATAAAAATTTAGCCGTGCCGAACAACCCGAATACGGAACTTTAAACTAGAGATTAGGCGAAAACAAGCATATTAACAACTTTAACACTAAATGAGAGGGATTACAACCTTTGTAGATCCGGTCCTTCACTTCATATGCTCCGTGTTATGGTCCCTTCGCTGCGATCATCGGGATCCGGACTCTCGAGAGGTTCCACGAAGAGAAAAGACGCAACCTTTGCTTCCGATCTTCGATACTAAGATGATCTACCTTGAAGTTTCTTTAACTCAAGCTGACACTCATGAAATGATGTGAACACCCTCATCTAAATGGCAAGGGAAGATGAGGATGATGAAGTAGGATTTTTGCTCTCTTTATTTATCTTTTTCTCATATTTATTCATCACTTAGGAAAAATCAAGCAAGCTTTTTCATGAAGAGTGAATGAAGAAGAAGATGAACAATATTAGAATCCATTTGTGATGAATAGAAAAGTGATAATGATGAATTATGCAACCATGGTTGACTTAACCATTGTAGAGAATTGACCAAGGGTTAGGGTTTGGGTTGAGATAAGGATGAGTCATAACAAAATATCTTTCACAAAACAAAACTAAACCTTCTAGAATCATCTAGAAAGCATTAACCCAAATCAAACCCTAATCTTGTTTAATCTCTACTAAACATGTTGCATTAGTTATCATATCATGTTACAATATTATATATCATATATATAATATTTATTGTAACAAAATAAAATAATACATTTAACATATATCGCATATATATCAATATATTACCCGAGTGAGAAAAAGAATCTTTTAGTGAGCAAATATTAGTTAATGTAATTTAATATATCATATATATTATTATACATTAAATTATCGAATCAACACTTGATCCGACAATCCGGCTATATCGCATATAACCGACTAATATTTATCTGTACCGATTCATCGAATCAACACTTGATCCGATGACCCGGCTGATATCAAATATCGCGAGAATATAATACGGTATCACATATCGCATTATCCTCGGTCCCGCACATATCACATATGTGCTCCTACTTCGTTTTGCCTGAGCCAAGAAACCTCTGTGTAGGACTCTAAAGAATCGTCAATACGCCGGCAGTAGGTGATAATCATATCAAACACCCACAAGCTGCAAGCGGTCTGCTAAACGTAACAGCTACCCAGGTATTGAGCGCTCAGAAGATCAACAAGAAAGCCTGTAACTTCTCCTGTGAATCCAAACAGTAACACTCCCGTACAGTCCGGTCTCGTCGTCTGATATGTTGCATATCTCGCCTAGGGGTGGTAAACGTCAGACCCCAGTAGCTCGATAAGTCGTGTCAATATGAGGTCTATAACAGTTCGAGAAACTACTGATAACACTTACCAGTAAATCTCAACAACCCTGGCCAGGGATTTCAGGTTATAGCCAATCGAACACAGCACAACATCAACTCCCTATACCGGGAGAGACGAATCCCCTCCTATCGCTCATTGCCTCCATGTGATTCGGGACTGTACCCAAAAGCCACCTTTTTGCACGCCCTCTTGGACGTGGTATGATGGAAATCAAAGCACAGTGGGAATCACACAAGACTCTATGACGATCTCGGGTCGACAGACTACTCTGTACCAGTGTCACCGGAGAACTGCCATCTGACGTATGGTATAATACCATCTGGGAGTTCTCGGCGAGACCGTCCAGTGTACCCAGTCTCCACTGAGCACCCGTACACCATCCTTGATGTCAAACACCGATAGATATGGGATCATCCATCGCCCATCATATGGGTCAAGATGCGTATACGCTAGTCTACTCTGGTGTATCGATGCCCTGTCTCGATACACCCTCGACTAGGAACAGTTATAGGATGTACTCGTCGACTACCGTGGCCCCACTAGTATGATCTCATCATAGTCCCAGTAGTCGAGTACATATCCTAAGGGCTTTATCAACATGTAACATAGAGACAATCAGAGTACATGTTAAGATAAAGTAAAACCAGATAGCATACTATCATGTCGAGCAAGAAAGTCCTCAATATATATGTCCTAGCATCCACTACAATATACATCGTATGTACAGTAATGGCCTCTAGGGCATACATATAACTAACAATCTCCCACTTGCACTAGGGCCATCTGTTATGGTATCGCATACCCAACAATTAGCTGAGGTTGAAGTATCTCATACTCAACCATCTCATAAAAGTCTCTACTGGGAAAAAGGCCTTCGTGAGTGGATCCGCGCTGTTGTCCTCTATGTCTACTCTCCTAACCTCGATCTCCCTGGAGATCAACCATCTCCATGATCAGGTGATACTGCCTAAGAATTATATCTGGATTTCTGATGGGACGGGGGTTTCTTGGCATAAAGCCACAACTCCATTGTCATACAATGGTAGGAACGAAGTTCATCTCATGAACTTATTTGTATCCAGACTGCCTCTTTGGTAGCATCCTTGGTAACGATGTATCTTGCCTTTAATCGTCTAGTATGTCACGGTATCTAGCTTGGAACTCTTCCAACATACCGTCCCTCCACTGACGGTAAAGACAATGCCTACGACTGACATTCAGTCGTCCTTATCACCCTGGAACCTTTCCAGTGATTCTCCTCAGGATCGATTGATACCATCTCACTACAACTAGTGAGTATCCTAACATCCAATTAGATCTATCTCATAGATCCAAAAACCCAGGATTTAGGAGGTATCACTTTGATCCTATATGGAGAATCCTTGTGATAAGCGGAGATTGACCGAGCGTAGTATAGGAAACTCCTTCCCTATCAAGAGTATGTCATCCACGTACTCTACGAGGATCACCACCATACTTTCTACTACCCTTTTGTATATACAAGGTTCATCTACCATTTTGATGAAGTCAAACTCTTTGACTACCACATCAAAACAGATGTTCCAACTCCGCGATGCCTGTTTTATCATATAAAACATCTTGCATACGTTTCCACTGCTCCCACTGTCTACGAAGCCCTCTGGCTGTGTACTTATAGATGCTATCTTCTAAATCATCATTTAGAAAAGCAGTCATGACAGCCAACCACCAGATATCATAGTCATGGTATGTAGCCGTGGCAAGTAGGATCTGGATGGACTTAAGCATAGATTCTTAGAAAAGGTTTCAACATAATCCATACCTGGTCTATGATGCAAACCTTTAACAAGTCTAGCTTTGAAAGTCTCAACTTTTCCATGTACACCAAGTAATCTTCTCAAGATATACTTGCTCCTGATGGGGATTTAACCCTTCAGATAAGGCAACCAAAGTCCATACTTTGTTGGTGTATAAGGATTCCATCTCAGATCGATAAGCATCCAGCCATTCTTACAGAGTCCCACTCCTGATGGCCAGCTCGAAACTAGTTGGGTCATCATCTCATGATGCAATCCTCGCTCCCACTGTCATAGAGAAACCGAAGTATCTCTCAGGTGGGTGAGAAACCCTACTAGATCGGCAGAGAGGCTGAGGTTCGTTGGAAACTATTGAATCCTTAGGTTCTATCAAATCAGCTGCAATTTGTATAGCTGGAACCTTTCCAGTTCTACATAACAGACCTTGCCTCGAGCTTGTCCGGATTTTGCTTTTAGACATAGTCTGAACAACCCCAAATCTTAGCAGCTTAAGATATGGGCTCTTCCCTTTCCATATCACATATGAAGTGGTAGGCAACTGATTTGATTTGAACCCTATTCAATAGGTATGCAGCTTCTCAAGTGCATAACTCCCAAAAGGAAATAGGAAACTCAGTAGTACTCATCATAGAGCACACCATATCACATAGGGTATTATTGCTCTGCCTCGATATACCATCGTGCTATGGTGTATAGGAGGAGTAATGCTGAGAGAGAATCTCATTCTCTTTTAGAATAGTCCAGGAATTCCGTGCTCAAGTATTCTCCTCCTTGATCACATTAAAGGACATAATACCTTTACCCGTTTTTGGTTCTCTACTTCTAACTTATATTCTGTGAATATCTCAAAAGCTTCGGACCTGTGTTTCAATAGGAACACATGTCTGAATCTTGAGAGATTATCAAAGAACGTAATGAAGTAAAAAGAACCGGTCTTGGCATGTGTAGACAGGGGACCTTCATACATCAGCATGTATCAATCCCAAGAGTTCACTAACTCTTTCTCTGTTTCCAATAAACAGAGCTATGGTCATCTTATCTTTGTGACATGACAGGCAAGTTTCATAAGATGTAAATTCAAACTAATTTAAATATGCATCTAAATGTAACTTCAGCCAGTCGGGTCGCATTGATATGACCCAGTCTACAATGCCTCAAGAAGGATTTGTTCATTTCTGAACTCTTCCTCTTGTGTGTGTTCGGTATACTAAGAATGTAGTTTGATTTAGAACGACAATGCTTTTAGATAACGTGCCTGAACCGATCAACTCTTGATATAGGAAATGTTCAAAACATTATCCAACAATACAAAATTATATCCTTTCTTTACTAATAAAGAGACTGATATGATTTTGTATATCAGGTTCGGTATCTAATAACATTTGTTCAGAATCAATGTATTCTGGTAATACAGGGTGACAGTGACCAACAGACTTGGCTGCAACACTTGCACCGTTTTCTGTCTCATGAAACTTATCACCCGTTCTCAGTTCTCTACCTATCTGTAGCCCATGTAACAGATTACATATACGGGATCCTGATCCGGTATTACATACCCAGGACATAAAGGATACTGAGAAACAGTTCTGTGTAATGAACACACCCGAAGATGATGCATCAACATGCACTTTCTTCGTTTGGGCGGCACGGGAAATCTGGTATTCCCCAATTTCCTGCTCTGTCCTATAACAATTATAAGTTGGAGCGGGACCAACTTTCCCCAGCTCAGTATAACAAGCGGGTTCGGTCAATATATCCGTATTATTATCTTGATTAAGGCGTGATATGGTCGCTACCTGGAGAGAGAGAGAAGAAAACACTTAGCGTATGCTCTTGCAAGATTAGATTGGTTATCTAATATATCTAATCAGGATGTCTCCCACTGTTTTTGTCAAATCTTCCTTCAAACCCTAAAAGGAAAGACTAGCCGGGATTAATTACACGCTACAAGTTCGCCAATCTTTCAGCCAGGCCAGTGTCGGTATTTTGAAGGAGGTCCCCCGTGCTTTCGCACGAACCTAATTAAAGTAAACCTCTTTTTCCCAGGGGCGTAACCCCGTTAACACCTTTCTAGACACCTACTTGATTGGCTAATTGTAATGTGTAAAACTCTCCCAGGAGTAATTCTTACTCGCAGCGGGTATCGGGATCCCACTATCTCATAGAAGGTATGCAATCTCATTACAAATTTCAACACTTGAAATTCCCGATATTATTTTACCCCAAGCAATCTATGACCTTGACTGAGTCAACAAACCATAGATCGCAAGTAAAGTTCAACTCGTCATTTCCCGATTGAATTAAACCCACCCGCACGATCCTTGACTGAGTCAACAAGGCCGCACGACTACCCTAATCCAATCGCATCATATGCTTTGCAGATAAGCACTAATCAGCTACCGCACACTACACCTTGACTGAGTCAACAAACGCAGCACGAATACTAACTATTACTTATCTGAAATGACGGAGGGCTACGACAGGTTTTTAAGAAAACCCTTTGCGTAATGAACTTTATATCGTTGTAGAATCGAGTGATTTTAAATGGAGTGTTTTTGAGGCTTTTCTAGTTTTGCTAAAGGGGTCACTCCCGGTGAAGGGATCGTCAGCCCTTTCCTCATCGAATAAGGTGCAGGATATTTCACAAATATCACTATGCAAAGCAAGAACTATAGAAGCAATCAAAAGACAAACCGAGTTTGTAGCATCTGCCAGTTATTGCTAAAGGAGTCACTCCCGGTGAAGGGATCTCGGTCCTTTCCTTATCGAATAAGGTGCTGGATGTTCTACAAGGAACACCGCTATGCAAAGCAAGAACTGTAGCTACCAGTTTTTATAAACAAGTTTCTACAACATCTTAGGTTTCTTTTAGTTTCATTAATCTCATTAATGAAGTCCCATTTTATTATGCTTCGTAAGTATCACATTTGAAACGAAATCTGCAATATAACATATATCTCATATATATAATATAAACATTCATCTCAGGCAGTAATATGATCTCATCACAGAACATTGCAGCAGAAGAACATATATGAAATATTGGATATACTAGGACGTCCGTGTTTTCAATACGAGCCTGTATAAAACACGGATTCCACGGTCGCGATGAATAGCCAAACCCACATTCCTAGACCCCTACGAGAGCGGCAAGTAACACTGCCAATTCTAGGGTTAGGAGACCCGGTCTCGACTCCTCGAGATGGTCTCCCACTGGACCCTAGAACCCGGTTACTTGTGCTCCCCTCCTTGGGTCTACCTAATGCGGAAAAGTAAATAATATACAACGGTGACAGCTTCCGCTACCTGGAAGTGCCCCAATAAAAGAATATTACATACAAATAAATTTTACATGAATGAAAAAGAAAAACTCTCATCTTACATAAAACCCCCGGCTATTCAAACGCGACGATCCAATATAACATATCACAGCAACACATAATATCTCATATCATCAACGTAAGCAAGTATGCGTATCCCGATTATCGTTGATGTATAGCAACGAAGCCGGCGATACACCACATACTACGCTTACGGTCACAGAAAAGAAAGTGTAAAACTACAACAGTTGGAATCCGCAACCTCTTTAGACATCGCATGCCTAACCAAATGATTTCCTTAGACATCGCATGCCTAACAATTATAAACCCCGCATTTTAGTCTCATTATCGAAAACTCTTTTCAATATCAAGTCGGGCAATTCAACAAGATTCCCGATATACAGATCGAATGCTCGTCGCAAACTTTAGTAGGCGGCCGCACCCCCGATACCGTTGACGAAGTGCACCAAGGCGGAACACCGCTACCGCGAGCACCCGAACGGATGCTTTCGGCGACGGGGTTCTCCTACAGTTACTTGGTCGGGGCTATGGGACATGGCTGTCTGTTAAGTTTACCCGGCGAGTATCCGCGTACACTACGTGATTGCGATGGACTTTTGATCACATCAAAATTCCGTGGCAACCGATCAATTGAGACTAAACTGCTATGTTTATAATATTCAAATCAGTTATCTCATAACTACCTATGGATTCCAAATATTGTGTCACATTCCAGATAAATAGAAAAAGTTAAACTTTCCGATCGAATCATCAAGCACCCAAGATTTCCCCAATATATCTCAACACTTGAAATCAGTTTAAAAATATCCATCACATGCCACAGTACCAATGGTCCAGCCGTAGAAGGGTCAAGCCAACGCCTCACATGTGGCACGCCGTACTGCCCCAAACCCTAAGGTTCAAAAGGCAGTTCAAGACGGTCACATAATCGAGTTAAGGTTTGTTGTCTTCTAGAGGGTCCACCGAGTTACTTGCACGACTTAGAACATTCTTAAACATGAGAAAAAATCCAACTTTTGAAAAATTTTCCGACAGGGGAAAAAGTGAGTTATTGATATCCGTTCGAACTTTTTAACAGTTTCTAAAAATTATCCGGAAAACACACATAGACAAAATCTGATAATCCGATTGAATCATCGAATCCCTAAACAACCCCAGAAGACTCAACAGGAGAATAAATATTAAAAATTCCCAGAAAATCCAGCATATTAAAATAGGAGTTACTGTGCAAACAGGAGATGCCGACGTCATCATTTCGCCGCGGAACCGCCGCAGAAGGCATGCTTATGCCGTGGTTCCGCCGCGATTTTTACTGTTCATCAAAAACTTTTTGCACCGTAATTCTTATAATTCCCTGCTGAATTTTTTAAGCATTTTTAATGTGGAAAAATCCCAGTTTTTAGAAAAAGTCCAGAGAGCGGGTTTTATCGGGGTTTCGGGTTTCGATCGGACTTTAAATTTCGTCTAGACTTCGCCTAAAGCTCTAGCTTGGCTCTGATACCACTGTAGGGTTGCTAGGCACGCGCACAAGAGTCTACGAGGCATCAACCATGCCCGAATAAAAATTTAGCCGTGCCGAACAACCCGAATACGGAACTTTAAACTAGAGATTAGGCGAAAACAAGCATGTTAGCAACTTTAACACTAAGTGAGAGGGATTACAACCTTTGTAGATCCGGTCCTTCACTTCATATGCTCCGTGTTGTGGTCCCTTCGCTGCGATCATCGGGATCCGGACTCTCGAGAGGTTCCACGAAGAGAAAAGACGCAACCTTTGCTTCCGATCTTCGATACTAAGATGATCTACCTTGAAGTTTCTTTAACACAAGCTGACACTCATGAAATGATGTGAACACCCTCATCTAAATGGCAAGGGAAGATGAGAATGATGAAGTAGGATTTTTGCTCTCTTTATTTATCTTTTTCTCATATTTATTCATCACTTAGGAAAAATCAAGCAAGCTTTTCATGAAGAGTGAATGAAGAAGAAGATGAACAATATTAGAATCCATTTGTGATGAATAGAAAAGAGATAATGATGAATTATGCAACCACGGTTGACTTAACCATTGTAGAGAATTGACCAAGGGTTAGGGTTTGGGTTGAGTTAAGGATGAGTCATAACAAAATATCTTTCACAAAACAAAACTAAACCTTCTAGAATCATCTAGAAAGCATTAACCCAAATCAAACCCTAATCTTGTTTAATCTCTACTAAACATGTTGCATTAGTTATCATATCATGTTACAATATTATATATCATATATATAATATTTATTGTAACAAAATAAAATAATACATTTAACATATATCGCATATATATCAATGTATTACCGGAGTGAGAAAAAGAATCTTTTAGTGAGCAAATATTAGTTAATGTAATTTAATATATCATATATATTATTATACATTAAATTATCGGATCAACACTTGATCCGACAATACGGCTATATCGCATATAACCGACTAATATTTATTCGTACCGATTCATCGAATCAACACTTGATCCGATGACCCGGCTGATATCAAATATCGCGAGAATATAATACGGTATCACATATCGCATTATCCTCGGTCCCGCACATATCACATATGTGCTCCTACTTCGTTCTGCCTGAGCCAAGAAACCTCTGTGTAGGACTCTAAAGAATCGTTAATACGCCGGCAGTAGGTGATGATCATATCAAACACCCACAAGCTGCAAGCGGTCAGCTAAACGTAACAGCTGCCCAGGTATTGAGCGCTCAGAAGTTCAACAAGCAAGCCTGTAACTTCTCCTGTGAATCCAAACAGTAACACTCCCGTACAGTCCGGTATCGTCGTCTGATATATTGCATATCTCGCTTAGGGGTGGTAAATGTCAGACCCCAGTAGCTCAATAAGTCATGTCGATATGAGGTCTATAACAGTTCGAGAAACTACTGATAATACTTACCAGTAAATCTCAACAACCCTGGCCAGGGATTTCAGGTTATAGCCAATCGAACACAGCACAACATCAACTCCCTATACCGGGAGAGACGAATCCCCTCCTATCGCTCATTGCCTCCATGTGATTCGGGACTGTACCCAAAAGCCACCTTTTTGCATGCCCTCTTGGACGTGGTATGATGGAAATCAAAGCACAGTGGGAATCACACAAGACTCTATGACGATCTCGGGTCGACAGACTACTCTGTACCAGTGTCACCGGAGAACTACCATCTGACGTATGGTATAATACCATCTGGGAGTTCTCGGCGAGTCCGTCCAGTGTACCCAGTCTCCACTGAGCACCCGTACACCATCCTTGATGTCAAACACCGATAGATATGGGATCATCCATCGCCCATCATATGGGTCAAGATGCGTATACGCTAGTCTACTCTGGTGTATCGATGCCCTGTCTCGATACACCCTCGACTAGGAACAGTTATAGGATGTACTCGTCGACTACCGTGGCCCCACTAGTATGATCTCATCATAGTCCCAGTAGTCGAGTACATATCCTAAGGGCTTTATCAACATGTAACATAGAGACAATCAGAGTACATGTTAAGATAAAGTAAAACCAGATAGCATACTATCATGTCGAGCAAAAAAGTCCTCCTTATATATGTCCTAGCATCCACTACAATAAACATCGTATGTACAGTAATGGCCTCTAGGGCATACATATAACTAAAAATATACCGGTTCGGGACTCCGCGACGGATCATCTCCGATAACGGGCCAGCCTACAGGAGCCACAAGATCAGTCCCTTCGCGCAACAATATAATATAGACTGGAGATATTCCTCAGTTTATAATCCGCGAGCTAACGGTCTAGCTGAAACCTTCAATAAAACCTTGACAAAGATCATGAAGAAAACGGTGTCCCGAAATAAGAAAGACTGGCACGAGAGACTGCAAGAGGCTCTTTGGGCGTATCGAACTACGTTCAAGACGGCCACGAACACAATGCCATACGCGTTAGTGTTCGGTACGGAAGCAGTACTCCCCCTCAAGATAGAGCTATCCTCTCTACGAATGGCAGTCCACTACGAGTTGACGAACGAAGAAAATGCTCACCTTCGCCTTGAAGAGCTCGATGCCCTTGATGAAACACGGCTCATAGCGCAACAAAATCTGGAAGCTTATAAAGCAAAGATGACGCGCTCATATGAAAGATTGACCCGACCGAGGACATTCCGCCAGGGCGAACTCGTGCTAGTGGTCAAAAGGTCTATGATCCCCAATCGCGCCAAGCGGGGAAAATTCGAGCCAAACTATGAAGGTCCGTACATCATAGACAAGGTCTACCAGGGTGGAGCCTATCTACTCATGGATATGCACGGTGAAAAGCCTTTCAAACCAATAAATGGCCGCTTCCTAAAGAAATACTATGCTTAATGAGCCACAACCTAGGTCAATGATAGATGACGACGACTATGTCCGTTCGCTATCTTCCTACGCCCGAAACTCTAAAAGCAGTAACCGGCTTTCTAATGCTGGACCGAAACGTCCTTAAACTAATGGTGGACCGAAACGTCCTTAAACTAATGACGGACCGAAATGTCCTTAAACTAATGATGGACCGAAACGTCTTTAAACTACTACCGCGGCATCCTTAGGCTGACGAGATGAATAAAAAAAAAATAATAATAAATAAATAAAATAATAATAAAAACTGTATGTCCATAAGCAAAATGGGCACGGATGAAAACCCGAAAGGGCTCCGTGAGTAAAAACAGCAGGGCTGCTGGCGAGTGTTCGTGAAAACCCGAAAGGGCGCAACCTCGTAAAAAAAAAGAGAGAATAAAAAAAGGGTATATCCATAAGTAAAATGGGCACGGATGAAAACGTGAAAGGGCTCCGTGAGTAAAAACAGCATGACTACCGGCGAGTGTTTGTGAAAACCCGAAAGGGCGCAACCTCATTAAAAGACACTTGCAGGGTCCTCTCGACCTTGTAAGGAGAAACCAACCGCGTGAGATCTTTACGACTCACAAGGGGGCAACACACTTAGGTATCCTCACGATACCTAAGGAGAAAATACACTTGCGAGATCCTCACGACTCGTAAGGAGAACTCTCTTATGGGACCCTCACGGCTCATAAGATTTGAAAGTCTTAAGTTACAGAGACCTAAACCGGTGCTTAAGCAAACCCCCCACAACCTTTGAATATTGCCCTACAAGCGGCTCAGTACTGACCCTTGTATACAATCCACGGGTGCGAATAAACATTTCCCTAACCAAGTCTCATCCGTGACTGGGGATATGTTCGCATGATGAACAACCCTTGTAAGTCCTCTCGACTTACAAGGAGAAAACCCTTTCGTAGGATCCTTACGACTTACAGAGGAACATACACTTAGGAATCCTCACGATTCCTAAGGACACCTACAAGATCCTCACGACTTGTAGGGAGAAATACCTTTGTGAGACCCCTACGGCTCATGAAGTCAAAAGCCTTAGTCGACAGGACCTTAACCCTTTTCGCTAAGCCGTCTTTTCTCGACATCGACGGAGGCAAATGATGATTCGCTCCTGGCAATATCCCAGTTGTAGCGGTGCTGATGCCGAAATCGGTGTCTAATTTCAGGTTTACGACGAAAAGCCAGTAGGCCGCACATGCATACGGAATAACCGAAATGATGGGGCAACTTGCAATAAAAAGCAACAAGTAAAAACGTATGTACACAAAATAGCCGAAATAATTGGGCAACTCGCAATAAAAAGCAGCGAGTAAAAATAAAATAAACAGCCGAAATGATTGGGCACCGCGAAAAATAGCCGAAATGATTGGGCAATCGCGACCTTCGCGATATAAAAGCTGAAATGATAGAGCATCGCGGAAATAGAACAAAAAATATATATATAACTTTTTCCCTACAGTTGAGATCACATCGATCCCTGTATACAATCCAAGGGCACAAACAAAGAGGGAACCACACCCTCCCAGCAGGCTCCGCCAGAAAGCAAAGCCAAATCTCGACGGTTCACCAACAGCATAGAGACAACCGCGACATTCGTCTCAATACAGCAGACGCAGTGCCAGCAAACGAAGCGAAGATCAAATTCCTAGCTTCACAGGCTTGACGGTAACTTATATAAAACTTGAAAGACCACCACAGGTCAGTTCAACTCAGGGAGACTAGTGTCCTTGATGAGAGCCTCCTAATTCGCGTCGGCTCGCAGAGAAACCAGTGTCTCCGCGAGAAATTCCCGATTCGTTTCAACTTCGAGGAAACTAGTGTCCTCGACAAAATACTTCGACTCAGGGAAACCAGTGTCCTTGACGAGAACATCCCGATTCACGTCGACCCGCAGAGAAACTAGCGTCTTTGCAGAAATACATCGATTCGTTTCAACCCTAGGGAAACCAGTGTCCTTGGAAAATACCTCAACTCAGGGAAACTAGCGTCCTTGATGAGAGCCTCCTGATTCGCGTCGGCTCGCAGAGAAACCGGTGTCTCCGCGAGAAATTCGCGATTCGTCTCAACCCCGAAGAAACCAGTGTTTTCGGCAAAATACTTCGACTCAGGGAAACCAGTGTCCTTGACGAGAACATCCTGATTCGCGTCGACCCACAGAGAAACTAGTGTCTTTGCAGGAACACATCGATTCGTTTCAACCCCAGGGAAACCAGTGTCCCTGGCAAATACCTCAATTCAGGGAAACTAGCGTCCTTGATGAGAAGCTTCTGATTCGCGTCGGCCCGCAGAGAAACCAGTGTCTCCGCAGGAATACTCCGATTCGTTTCAACTTCGAGGAAACCAGCGTCCTCGACAAAATACTTCGACTCAGGGAAACCAGTGTCCTTGACGAGAACATCCTGATTCGCGTCGACCCACAGAGAAACTAGCGTCTTTGCAGGAATACATCGATTCGTTTCAACACCAGGGAAACAAGTGTCCTTGGCAAACTCCTTAACTCAGGGAAACTAGCGTCCTTGATGAGAGCCTCCTGATTCGCGTTGGCTCGCAGAGAAACCGGTGTCTCCGCGAGAAATTCCCGATTCGTCTCAACCCCGAAGAAACCAGTGTCTTCGGCAAAATCCTTCGACTCAGGGAAACAAGTGTCCTTGACGAAGAAAATCCTGATTTGCGTCGACCCGTAGAGAAACTAGCGTCTCCACGAGAAATTCTCGATTCGTTTCAACACCAGGGAAACAAGTGTCCTTGACAAACTCCTCAATTCAGGAAAACTAGCGTCCTTGATGAGAGCCTCCTGACTTGCGTCGGCTCACAGAGAAATCAGTGTCTCCACGGGAAATTCCCGATTCGTCTCAACTTGCAAGATAAAGCCTCAGGCAGCAGGGGTTAAAAAACTTGTTTCCTGAGCAATGGGACCCTGCAAGTCAGTATAAAACGGTCTCTTGCATACTATTCACGGGTCTCACTCTCCAAAGTCGAATCTCGACAAGGAGGGAAACAACCGCTTATGGGTCCTCTCGACTCATAAGAGGGAAAATTCTCTTATAGGATCCTTACGACTTATAAGAGAAAATGCACTTAGGAATCCTCACGATTCCTAAGGAGAACCCACCTACGAGATCCTCTCGATCCGTAGGGAGAAAAGTCTCTATGAGACCCTCACGGCTCATAGAGTTGAAAAGTCTTAGGCAGCAGATCTAAACCTGCGACCTAAGCCATCGATATCTCTTGGAAAAATCTAGATGCTTACTCTATTATCTGTCAATTGTGTTTATCGAGACAGCATGTTGAGAATAAAAGAAAGAAGAAAGCGCCAAAAAGAACATCCGATGTACATCTGATCAAACATTTGAGACACATTCATTCATGCATGTGCGAAAGACTCAGAACGAGAAATAAACAAGCTGAAATAGAAATTTTCCATTCATATTGCAAAGGATTCTTACAATCATGAAGAACTAAGCAAAGACATTGTCCAAAAGATTACAATGGCAAGACCTCAAATCTTGGACAGGGATTGAGGAAATCAAAAGTAACCTTGTCCAAAACTTTCCAAGCCTGGCGAACTATCCTAGTATGCTTCCTTTCGCGAACACGAGCGTCGGGATCCCCACTGATGTCCTCCTCCCTCCGATAAGCAGCAAGTATTGCAGATTGTTGAAAAGCTTGGTGCAGAAGATCGATAAGATTATCTCGCCTCCTCTTTGAGATTAGGCTCATCAGATACACCGAGTGCACCTTATCCTCGGCGGCATCCAATGCCCCAAGCGGCACACCAGCACAGAATAGAGGAAGCGCTTCCCAAATTCCTCCCACAATAAGCTTCAGGAGAGGGGAGCGCCGAGGAAGCAGTTGGCCGTTGTATGCATCGAAGCGGCTCATGATTTCGGCACACTCGGCGTTGGTAAATTCTCGATTTTGAGAATAGCCGAGTCGACGGATGTCCCCATAAGAAATGATCTCGTTAAGGTCATACATGTGGGCGTCCATCACTCCTATAAAAGAAGATTGAAAAAAATCAGTAACTTTTAAAAGTTCTACTATATAATTTAAAAAGGAGCATAGCTCCACTAATGAACCAAGAAATTATAAATCTTTCAGAGAGCAAAACTCTATTGATGGAATCCTAACAGGGTTCTCTTTAGTTCCCTTTAGATCCTTTTAGAGCAAAGCTCTGCTAAGTGAAACACTAAAATGGGTTTTCTTTAGATCAGGGATCTATTGAGAGCAAGGCTCTGTCAATAAAAATTGATCTAATTTAATTAAAATTTTTACCTAAAAGGTGCTTTCTAAAAAAATTCTAACTCTTGGAGTTCTTGAAGGCAAGAGCAAGGCTCTGAAGTTTTGAAAGTAAAAATCTTAAAAGATGATAATCATTTGTGAAGGACCAAAGGTCCTATTTATAGGCATCAAGTGCCCTTTCAACTTCCAAAGGTTTCCACAACGGTCGGAATTCTGCCGCCGTTATGCTCGCGTTTGGAACCACGCAAGCGCAATGGTGGGGGGGGGCATTTGTTTCCCCTAATCAGAGCGAAACTCTATCTCTAAGACTGAAAAGTAAAGCACTGCTTCATAAAAGAGGCTAAACACCAAAGACAATTTATCCTTGCAAGAATCATATGCACCTAATAATAGCAAATTAAATCATATGATGCACAAACATAACAGAGAGTTAAAATAAAAGAACTCTTAACAGATAATAAAATACTTGATTAAAAAGAAAACACTTATTCATTATTATTATTATTACATTTAAAAAAGATCACCAAATATGGGATCGGAAAGACAAGGGTTCGCAAAGATAAGAAGAAGATTCCCCAGTTCCCTTTCTGTCTTCTCCACCACGTTGAAGCGGCGGTCCTCCCGAGAGGTAGACACCCAACGATCGTCGCTACATTCGTCAGAAAAGGTGGCGATGACAACCCGGCGAGCCCGTATCTGGCTCAGCAAGTGGAAGGAACAGTCCCTCAGCGCTTTGGTGATCAAGTGCGTTTCAAAGAAGCACTCGATCTTATCCTCGGCGGCGTCAAGCATTGCCGAGGACATCTCTACTGGAGGAGGGGGAAGATCGGCGAGCACCGAGGTAAGGATCATCCGAAGCCAAATGGAGTGCGGAGGGAGAAGAGACCCCACATGAGTCAAAAGCTCGTACATTGCAGCATCGCACTGCTCGTCCGTAAGAGAAGGGTCCACCAAGCGCGCAGCAAAACGGGGAACGATGCCTCGAATAGGCACTTTCCATGGTTGTCGGCGGGCATGAGGACGGTTGCAAGCCATGATCGAAAAAGTTCTCTGAAGATGAGAGAAGAAAAGGCTCGGCTTTAAGTTATATAGACCAAGCACAGAAAATTCTGTGCATAGTGGAATTATTTCCAAGACTCGGGAAATGAAAATTTCGGGAATACAAGTCCGACTTGAAAAAGGAAGATGAAAAGACATCTCAAGTGAAGCAACGCTTCCGATTCCCCCAATCAGAGCAAAACTCTACTTTGAAAATTTAAATTTTAATAAATGAAGCAATGCTTCAGATCCTCTGCGCTGTGCGCAGGATGCCACGTGTCAAAATCTGGCACGCCAGCGTAGCGTCCAAGGCAGCGCGCCCAATCAGAGCAAAGCTCTGTTTAAAACAAAATTAAAGGAAGCAACGCTTCAGATAATCTGCGCTCTGCGCTGCGTGCCACGTGGCAGCGCAGTTGTGCTGCGCTGCACGCCACGTGGCAGCGCAGTTGCGCTAGCGCAGGTGCGCTGCGCTCTGCGCTGCGCAACACGTGGCAGCGCAGTTGCGCTGCGCTCTGCGCTGCGCGACACGTGTCAAGCGCTGGTGCATCTGCGCCAAACAGAATTAAAATTTTTAATAAGATCTTTCTGTTCTTGTTAAACAAGAAGATTGCCTTATGTAAAACAGAAGTCCTTGGATCAAAGATCCAACGGTGGGGAAAATTCCCCAAATCTCTCAGAGAATGATCTCTTTAACAAACTTAACAAACCTATGGGCACTATATAAAGACCTCTAGACCCCAATTCAAAGGGAAGAAGAACAGTGGGAGAGATTGAGAACCTCAAAACAGAGAGAACTCTGAAGAAATTTCAAGAAAAAGGTAAAAACTTTCATAAAATAGAAGAATTTCTTCTAATGGATCATTGATCTAAGAACAAGATCAATGATCTTTATATAATAAACAGTGCTTTGCACTTTTTTATGAACCACTGGTTCTCTGAAAAAAGAAAAACTTGTTTTCTTTGATCTAAATTAGATCAAGAAATCAAACAGTGCTTTGCACTCTTTTATGAACCATTGGTTCTAGAATCTAAAAAGATTCTCAAGTTGATAGTGCCTTGCACTTGCAAAACTGCACTGTTGCGCTCTTGGATTGGCGCAAGCCACCAAAGAGCGCCACGTGTCAGCATATGAACCACTTGCGCTTTGCGCTTTTGAAATAGAGCCTCGCTCTCTGAAATTGGCGCAACTCACCAGAGCGCACCACGTGTCAGCAGCGCAAGCGCAGCGCGCTGGTGCAGCGCACTTCACTTGCGTGACACGTGCCGTCACCACATGCACTTGCGCTCAGTGATTGGCGCAAAGCGCCTGACAAATGCAAAAGCATTTCTTTTACTAAAGGGCCAGGCCCAAACCAGAAAGGTCTAGTGGGCCAAATTAAATTGCAATGCAATAAAAAGGGCAGAGCCCAAACAAAATTGATGCTCTGCATCATTTATTAAAGGGCAGAGCCCAAACAAGATTGATGCTCTGCATCATTTATAAATGGGCAGAACCCAAACAAAATAATAAATAATGCAATGCAGAGCCAAAATAAAGCTCCAACAGAGACCAAGATTAATGCTATGCATTATTAAAAAGGGGCCAAGCCCTAGCACAGGCCTAATAGGCCAAAAACAAATAAAAGTGTTGAACATTTTTCAACTGGACTTAGCCCAATCATGGCCGTAAGTCCTCAAACTAAATTGACTGAGCACGGCTGCTCTCCTAAAACAATTTACATCCGGTTCGAGGGTACATCTCTGAGCTCCTCTGACACCTATCGTTGTAATCCTTCAACGACGTCAGAGAGGTGACGGGTCCCGACAACCACACATCAACATGGACTATGGGGTCCTTAAACCCACGGACTTATGCGTCCTTAAACTACAATGGACCCCTATGTCCCTAAACTGGAATATAGACCCCTATGTCCCTAAACTGGAACATGGACCACCATGTCCCTAAATTCAAACATGGACCGAAACGTCCTTAAACTACCTATGGACCACTACGTCCCTAAACTGGAACAATAGAGCCTTCAAATGCTCTTTTGCCGGATCTAAACGAACCCGTTTAAGTTGATCTTAGCCTCAAACCTGGCTAACGTATCCTTAAACATTCAAATGGACCATAAAGCTCCAAATCAACTTTGGTTCAAGGGTACATCTCTAAACTCCTCTAACACCTATCGTTGTAATCCTTCAACGACGTCAGAGAGGTGACGAGTCCCGACAGCCATATATTAAATGGATTATCACGTTAAGTTGATCTTAGTCTCAAACAGGACTAATGTATCCTTAACGAACGTTTAAGTTGATCTTAGCCTCAATACGGCTAACGTATCCTTAAACTAAAATACCAAACCCAAATCTAAGTAAATACGGATTTGGACTAATCCACGTCCTACGGGCGACGGCATAACTTAGTCTCCGTATACAATCCACGGGCATCCACAAACAAAACAAACACACACGACACGAAGTGAAATTCTGGAGAAGGAGAAAGTGGCTACCGCGATGCGGTAGCGTAATTAACTGCAGGGGCTTGCGCCTGCAGGGAAAAGCGTTCCCACAATCAAAAACCCCTCAAGCGAGGGGGAATCTGACGAAGTCTGCTACATCGGCCGCGTCCGTCTAAACCTCCGATACACGGTGCCATAAATCAGCTTGGCATCTTCGGAGAGGTGGACGGATAAAACCAAATAGCATCTGCCCTGAATCTCAGGCAAGACGTCTCTCACGTCTTCGTCGCCGTCTTTCGGCGGGGAACAGCGGTATTCGTTGCAGAATGCCTTGACCTTGTCATTTTCGAAGTTCGTCCCGTGGTCGGTAACAATACACCTCGGGATCCTGAACCGGGATATTATGTTGTTCTGCAGGAATTTGATGGTCGCGGTGGCGTCCGGTTTTCTGATGGGGATGGCCTCGATCCACTTTGTAAAGTAGTCTACCATGATGAGGATGTATCTGTGCCCGCCTATACCAGTTAGGAGTTTGCCTATCATGTCCATTCCCCACTGGGCAAACGACCATGGGGATGTCAGGGCCGTTAGCTCGGTAGCCGAAAGGCGGGGTACACTGCCATGGATTTGACAGCTCTTGCATCTTCTGACGAGCTTCTGAGCATCCTGATGAATGGTCGGCCAATAGTACCCTTAGAGCAACATTTTCTGGACTAGGGTGCGGGCCCCTTGATGAGCTCCACCAACCCCTTCGTGAATCTCATGCAGGACGTAGTCGGCTTCTTAGGGGTCGACGCACCGAAGCAAAGGCTGCGTGTACGACTTCTTGTAGAGATTTCCCTTGCTCCAAACGAAATGGTGGGATTTGGCTTGGAGGCGGCGTGCTTCCCCTCGGTTTTCTGGGAGCTTACCCTCCTTCAGGAACTCTACGAGGGGTTTTCTCCAATCCCGGTCTTCTTCTCGGGCAGTGTAAACTTGAAGTGCTGTTACCCTGTCTTCCACGCTGGGCCGTGGCAAGACCTCGAAGAGAATATTTCTCTTGTTGTTGGCCGTATAGGAGGAGGCTTGCTTGCTTAGTGCGTCAGCCTAGGCATTTAGGTGTCGGGGAATCTGCTCCACCTGAACTTCGTCGAAGTCTTTTTGTAGTCTTCTCACCTCGGCTAAATATTTCACCATCAGATGTTCCTGTGCCTCGAAACGGCCGGTCACCTGGCCTACAACCAGGGCGGAGTTACTACGGATTCGGATCGTCTTCAGCCCCACTCCGGAGGCGATTCGTAGTCCAGCAAGCAAGGCCTCATACTCTGCGGCGTTGTTGGAGGCTTTGAACCCGAGATTCAAAGAATATGCCATCTATGCCTCGTTCGGGCCTCGAATGATGAGGCCGGCACCGCTCCCATCCTCGGTAGATGATCCATAAACGTAAAGGACCCAATCGGGGACGGAGTCGAGCGTCTCCTCGATCGAGGGTTGAGACCCGGGGGCTGGCACTGACACCGCCTCCTTGTTGGGGATAGTACATTCGACAATAAAGTCGGCCAGGACTTGTGCCTTGATAACTTGTCTTGGACGGTATTTGATGTCGAATTGAGATAACTCCCACCTCCATTTCTCCAAACAACCAGATGACTTGGAGGAGGCGAGAATAGCCCCTAAGGGACGCTCGGTAAGGACGAGGATGGTGTGTGCCTGGAAGTAGGGCTGTAGTTTCCTTGAGGCCACGATAAGAACCAAGACAATCTTTTTTATGGCCGGATACCTTGCTTCCGCGTTCTTAAATACATGGCTTACGTAGTAGACCGGCTTCTGTACTCATTCGACTTCTCGGACGAGCACCGAGCCGGCAGTGTGATCGGACACCGCTTGATACAGTGATAGCTCGTCCCCTTCAGCTGGCCGAGTGAGCAGCGGGGGAGTTGCCAGGTGCATTTTCAACTGCTCGAAAGCAATCTGACACTCCTCCAACCATTCGAACCTTGGGATCTTTCTCAGCGCTTTGAAGAATGGGAGTCACTTTTCACCGGACCTTGACACGAAGCGACTTAGAGCGGCCACTCTCCCCGTGAGCCGCATGATTTTGATGTTGGTCTTCGGCGCGGCCATGTTAAGGATGGCGCTGATTTTCTCCACATTAACCTTGATCCCTTGGTGCGTAACCTTGAATCCGAGGAATTTTCCACTAGTGACCCTGAAGGCGCACTTGGCGGGATTCAGCTTCATTTTGTATTTGAGGAGGATGTCGAAAGTCTCGCCAAGATCTTTGGCGTGCTTGTCCGACGAGGTCGACTTAACGAGCATGTCGTCGACGTAAACCTCCATGTTCCTCCCAATCTTTGGCTTGAACATCCTGTTGACCAAGCGCTGGTATGTAGCTCCGGCATTTTTGAGGCCGAAGGGCATCACTTTATAGCAGTATACCCCCCGGTCCGTTGTGAATGCGGTAAGCTCTTTGTCTGCCGGGTTCATACGGATCTGGTTGTAGTCGAAGAAAGCATCCATGAAGATGAGGCCTGCCGAGCTGTCGACAAGATGATCTATCCGAGGGAGGGGATAGTTGTGTTTCGGGCAGGCCTTGTTGAGGTCTGTGAAGTCGACACAAATGCGCCACTTCCCGCTTGCCTTTTTAACCATGATCACATTCGCCAGCCATTCTGAATAGGCCACATTTTGAATGATGTTGGCTGCAAGCAACCTGTCAACTTCGTCCTCGATCGCCCTTTGTTTAATCGAAGCGAAGCTTCCTTTCTTCTGCCCGACGGTTCAGACCGTCGGGTCGACCCTGAGCTTATGTAAGATTATTTTAGGGTCGATCCCGGGCATGTCAGCGGGTGCCCAAGCGAACACGTCCAATTTTCCTCTGAGAAAGTGAATCGAGTCTTCGTACCGGGCTCCTGTCAAAATTGCTCCGATCTGGACAGTTCGCTCATCGTTCCCCTCGACGAGGGGGACTTCTGTCAGCGCCTCCACTGGGGCCCCTCAGATCTCCTTTTGCTCGTCACGAGTATCCAATGATCCCTGAAAATCGCTCGCGCTTCCGAGGTCGTCGTTTCGCTCCTTAGAGGAGGATGTCACCGTAAAGCAAATCTTTGCGATTTTCTGGTTCCGGCAGGCCCAGCCTATCCCCTCTTGGTCCAGTGGGAACTTGATCGCGAGGTGGTGGGTCGGACTTGGGCCCGAAGGGAGTTTAGCGTCGGACGTCCCAGGAGGATGTTGTAGGACGAGGGAATTCTAGCGACGATGAACTCCACTAGCACGGTTTTCGTATGGCCTGCCTCCCCAATGTTTAGGAGGAGGGTAACCACCCCCTCTACCAGGATGGAGTGGTTAGTAAACCTCGACAGAATATGGGCGGTTGGCTTCAGGTTCGACGGGCCGAGCCCCATACGTAGGAAGCAGTCGTAAAAAAGAATGTCCGCCGAGCATCTCGAGTCGACCAGTATTCTTTGAACCTCGTATCGGTGGACCCGTGTTGTAATCACCAGGGGGTCATTGTGAGGCAAGGATATCCTATGGAGGTCCTCGTCGATGAAGGTGATGGGCTCGACTGCTTTTCTTTTTCTTTTTCGGGACTGGCTGCTAGTCCCCTCGACCGGCAGGATGCGTCAAATCTTGCCGGCTCCGGACGCCTTCCCCGTTGATACGACCATCATTTGGCCGATCGTTAATTCGTCGGGAGGGGGTGGTTCTCCTGTTCATAGTCCGCTTGTCGCTTTTCCCATAAGTACTTTGCCAGGTGCCCCGAGCGAATCAACTCCTCGATGTAATCGTGGAGTTGTTTGCAGTTCTCGGTGGGATGTCCCTGCGACATGTGAAAGGCGCAGTAAGGGCCTCTTGTCCGTTTGGCCGCTCTATTGGTGACCGGAGGGAGCTTGAAAAATCGCTCGCCCTTTGCCTCCTCCAATAGCTCTGTCTGGGAGATGTTGAGTAGAGTATACTCCTGAAACTTCGGGGAGTATGGTTTTGGCCGGTCAACCTTCTTCTTCTCTTCTCTACCCCTCTTCTTTTGATTGGCCTGGTCACTCCAAGATAGGTTCGCATTTAGCTTGGACTTGAGCTGGATTTCTCGCTCGGTTCGGGATTTTACCTCGGCCATGGTCTTAGGTTGCGCTAATGCAAAGGAGCGGAGCCACTCCTTGTGCCTAAGACCCGACCTAATGGCCGTGATGACAGTCTCGTCCCTGTGCTCTGGAACCTCAAGAAGAGCGTTGTATAAGCGAGTGACGTATCTTTTGAAGGATTCCTTGTCCCCACACTTTATAGTGAAAAGGCAATCGACGGTCCGCTTCTGCCGTCTGTTCCCGACAAAATGCTCGAGGAACTGGACGGCCAGCTCATCGAAGGTAGAGATGGAGCATGGCGTAAGTCTCCGGAACCAATCTCGTCCAGCATGGATGAGAGTGGCGGGGAACGCTCGGCATTGGGCGGCGTCAGAGTTGTCCTGGAAGCTCATACCCTCCGTGAACGCATCCAGGTGGTCTTTCGGGTCGGACTTTCCGTCAAATAGGGCCACCTTTGTAGGCTTGTTTCTGGAGGAGACGTGGACAACGAGCAGTTCTTCTGTGAAGGGCTTCGTGAGCGAGTCGGCGGCATACCTGGCCCCATCGCTTGAAGGAAGACTCTCCCGATGTATACCCTTGATTTTCTTTTCGAGGGCATCGAGGCGGTCGTGGTAACCCGATGATTCAGCGTATTCGGAGTTATGGCCCCTCCCGCTGGCGGCCTGAGCCTGGCCGCGGTTCCAGTTCCATTCTATGAGGTTCCTCAGGTCCCCTGGCGAGGTTGTCCTCGAGCCACCGTGGTGAGTGCCGTCTGCGCGATCCTGCCGAGGGAGAGGGTGTCGGCCATGCCTGGGAGCAGGCGAGCTGATTGACACCTCCTCGGGAGGGACATGAGCGTGATGGGCTTCAGGACAGGGTGCTCTTTCACGAGACCTCGGCATGGAGCTGTGAGGTGCCCAGCGGGTCATTGAATTGGTCGCCGCAGGGGACCTGTGGCCGGTGGAGATAGCGAGACGTTGTTCAGTCGTGCCAGTATGGGCAGTGTCATCTCCCCATCTGTGGAGGTCGTGATCCCGTGGTGGGGGAACAGCGACCTGGGAGGCTTATCCAGCTGTTTGGACACGGACAAGGGCATCCACTATGGATGCGAGCCTATCGATTCGTGCAGACAGGACGTGAACAGTGTTAGAGGGAGGAGAGGATCCGTCCGCGCCTCCGTTGTGAGGAGGACGGCGGCTTGTGCTGGGATCATCGTGATGATCACTTACCATCAGTTCGAAATCGGAAGATCAACTTTCAATGAGTGGAATTTTCAGTTCCCATAGACGGCGCCAACTAGTGGAGGTCTGGATCTCCTTCAGATGTTATCCTCCGTCGATTCGTTGTGAGTGTTGATGAACGGCTGAGATTGGGTTTGAGGGTTGCCTCCTGGAACGCGTGGATTTCAGTGGGCTTGATTTGGAATGAAGCCGAGTGATTTTATCAAAGAATAATTTATAACCGCAATCAAGAACGACGTCGCTTGGTAGCTAGCCAGAGAGTACGGGGTCGGTCCACAGGAATTTTATGTATTTTCTAATTGTTCTAACGAGTTAATTACGATTGGTGTCGGATTGATTAAATCTAAAAACTAAGTTTGATCTAAACTAGGATTAACATTTTGCTAGGGTTAGGTTTAGGTTAAGTTTGGAAAGTCAATATTCCTCACCGCTTTCTATGCCCTAATTTAGATCTATGAGGTGTTATGGTAATTTTAATAAAGTGGATTAGTACCATCGGGAAGAAACGATATTTCTTCTTCTAGGTTCTTGTTCTCCCTATCTTAATCCTTACCCTAAACTCCATGGAAAACACACACAACCGGTCGTTTATACTACGGTATCACCGCTACCTCATGGGATAGGGTGCCGTAGGGAGCAGTGTGTGCATGTATGCATGGAGTCCTATAAAACCGTGTGATGGGCAAGAAAGGGGTGAGAGATCTTCATCTCTCAAGCCTTCCCCAAATCTAACCCTAACAAGTGAGGAGACCACTCACTCATTAGGGAATTGAAAAACATTTTCTAAACTATCTAACTAGGGCAGAGAATAAAATTTAACTAGGGCAGATAATAAAAATCTACACTAGGGCAGGAAAGAAATTACGTAGGGCATGAAAATAAAAAACTACTTATTTTATTTGATGCTCTCTTCATCCATTGCAGAAATTTACAGATCTGAATTTTTGATAAAATGAAATGAGGCACAAGAAGAGGCATCACCTAAAACAGGTTTTAGGGTTTCTATTTATAGAACATAGAAACCCTAGGGTTACAATCGCGTCACATCTGCATTTACAAATATGCCCCTAAGAAGACTAGTCAACGCGCCGTCAGCGACCTCAAAATTTCTGCACCGACACGGGCGAGACATGGCCGCGGATCCCCGGCCAAAACCCATGTTTGGCCGCGGTTCCGTGGCCAAGTAGAAGGATCTTGAGCTCAAGTTTTCTGGTCTTCTGCCTGTTGCTATTTTCTCCTGTTTTCCTTAGTTGGTTCTTCAGAATGTCTTCTAGTTCTCTTCCAGATCTCCACAGTGCATAATGTCGTGGACTTTTACCGTTGCTTTATGTCGAAATCTTGAACCTTGCGCTGCCTTTGTGCTTTGTGAACTTATTCATTGATCTTCACTGTCCCTCAAAATGTAGGCATGATCAAAATTCCACCGTTTATCGGTCGTAGTCTCACTTTGTCCTGTCTTTTCGTCAATTTCACTGTTTTTGTTTCGAGAACGTGTAACCTGCAACTATGTAGCAGACATGGATCAAAAGCACCTGTTTATTTGTAAAATGAATAAGAATGGGGAATATAATAATGCAAAATTATGGTATGAACAAATACCCCCAAACTTATCTTTTGCTCGTCCTCGAGCAAACCTAGTTTTATTCTCGAAAAAGACCTAGCCTCACTTTCGCAGGGAAACGCGATTGCACTGAGCTCGTGCAACATGCCGTTAAACCTCAAGGTGTTCCTAGTAGGAGGAGTGTTGTCTTCTGAGGGTTTTCAGCGGATACTACCCACAAAATCCTATCAATTCGGCTTATCGACTTTTATTCTCCAATTATATTTTCTAATAAGAACTCTATTATTTTTGACTCATAAATTATCCACCCGTATTTTTCACGCTTCCTTATCATTTAACTTAAGATTATATATGTTCTGTAGGCTTACTTAGCTTTTTAGCATCTTTCAAGTTTTCCTTCTAGGGTTCCATCTCAACTTAGGAATTTTTATCATCTCTATTAAAGATATAAGTCCTATTCTTCATTCCTATCTCTTATCTAAACCCCAATCACATATCCCTACGTGTGTGTATAAATCACCCCTACATTTGGAAATTCAAATCAAGCTATTATACTCTTGCCCATCGTCCAAAGTACTTTTCAATTGGTGAATTTTAGATGAAATTGCTCACACATTCTTCATGCGACCGTTAATACTTCTTGAGGTACCAATGACCAATTACAAAATGTGTATGCACATTAAAGCGTAATTCCTAGTCTTGTAACACCTAAGGCTTTAGCAGTGACTCCCAAACCAGTTGGTCTAAGGCACTAGGCGATGAAGCATCCTCGCGTGTTCATTTTTTTTATCTCTTTATTCACACTTATTATTATTTTTTATTTTCCTTTATACTAAAGACTTTAGACAAGAGCATTTCAAGGTCTCTTGTACTATTCCAAGTTTCAAGGTTCGTGTTTGTGCAATTTGTAGGGTATATATTTTCAGAATCTAGACTTAAGCTTAGGAATTATTTTTCAAACTTATACTTTAATAAAAATATCAATACTTTTCCCTTGTTTTAATTTAGCCCAAGAAGTCAACTCGAAATTTGCCTATTTCTAAATAAACTACAAAGACATATGCTTTCTACCGTTAAATTTTAAGAAAGGTTATTTTTAGGGTTTTTAATTTACTAAGTCTAAGATCTAGTTGTTCCTAACTAGTTAACCTATTTGTCAAACTCAAGCTAATTATGGCTAAAATTGAATGTTTTAATTTTTATAATTTTTTCAAAATTTTCAATTTTTATGGGTTTTAAAATAAGTATGCAAATGCAAAAATGTACATATGAATGCGAAGGAAGAAGGCTTACCGAGCATACCCCCAAACTTAAACTTGATAGTGTCCTCACTGTCATGCCACATCAAGAGGGTCAAAATTGTCGGCGCTCCTCTGTTTATTTATTTACAAATTTTTTTTATTGTTAAAAGAAAAACAAAATATATATACAAAAAGGTCCCCCCCAAACTTAATGAAACAGTGTTTCCACTGATTAAGCGTTAAAGTTTAGAGTTAGGGAGGAGAAAAATCAAACTATACAAGGCCTTACACAAACCAAAGGTTAGCACCAACCATTAAAAAATTCTATCCTGATAATGGTAGGGTTGGTGAAAGAATGGAGTGTAGAGAAAGGAGTTGAGAAACACACGAGACCGTATGGGAAGAAAGGTGGAATATGCTCTCGGTCTATTAGGAGAAGAATGGCGGAAGAGAGAAAGAATTGTAGTACAAACTTGAGGGCGTAAATCGAGTGAATAAATTAGCGCAAATTGTGATGACCGATGTGTTTAAAGCGATTGTGCTAATCTATCAACCCGTCGAGAAATGGGGTCAAATCCCTCAAGATTCGCAAGAAAACATGGATACGTTGAACTTGGTAAACCATCCATTGAAAATAGAAGCGCGACGGATTCTTGCGCGGTCGAAACGATGGAAAGGACGAAGGGGAGTGATTTAGGGATAGTCTTATTCTCACCGAAGTAAACTGTCTCGAACTCGAAGGATTCCATCAATGGTTCGAAATGACTGTAAGCAACCGAGTCTGATAGTTCAACTAACTCATCTGAAAATTCAAAAGACTCAAATTCGGGCGGTGAGTCTTCAAAATCGTCCGAAAAAGTGAAGCACTCGTAATCGTTATCGGCTGTGAGAACTGTGTCAGATTCAAAGAGGAACGCGCTAGTGGCGTCCAAACTGCTGGGATCAAAGAGAAATCTTTCAAGCTCACAGCCCTCCTGCGTGATCTTTTGTGTGGTCGGAACGATGGAAAGGAGGGAGGGTGATTTAGGAAGTATAACAGTTAAAGGTTCAGGAGGATGAACTGGAAAATGCGACACATCAAACAAAAATGGTTCATTCTCAATACTATCCTCAATACTCTCCTCAATACTATCCTCATAATTCTCCTCAAGAGTTATCCCATCCATGCAATTATCATCAAAATCAAGACGCATATGAAGTTCGGGAGAAACATTTAATGACTCGGGATGATGAATTGGAGATAAAATTTCAGTCAAATCTACGGGTTCATCATCCAAAATATTCCCGGCGTCAATATCCTCAATCAAGCGAAAATCAATTTTTTTAGACACCTCATCAAAGGTATGGATATTTATCAATTCAGGTTCTAGATTGGAGGTGTAGAGATCAAAAGGATTGGTGATGGTTTCACTCGAAAGGGACCCTTCACATTCTGGCAAATCAAGCACTACAAAGTCGCACAACTTATTAAACGTTTTATTTTTAACTGGTGAATCATTTGGGACACTTGTTTGAAAACCGGAGTTGTAGGATTTAATTGAGGATGGGTAGGTTTGATTTGGAAGGGTGCACAGCTCACTCTCTCCACTCAAATTCGTAATCTGTCCAACCGCCTCATCATATATTGAAAGATTTGGAACTAGTTGGAAACTAGCTACCGGTTCACTAGGTTGCATAAGGGCGGCAATGGACGCATCCAAATTCCTCATCTGTCGATTTGTCGCTATAATATAAGCTTCCAACAACTGTTCTAGACTAGACATGGGTTGTGAAGGGGTTTCAGTAAAAAATTCAAAGCTGTTTGGATACGTGAAACTCCCAAATGGTTGTGTAGAATCAATGTCTAGGGAAGGTGTGAAAGTCGGGTATGACTGATAGGAATTGAATGGTTGAACAGGAGTATGATCAACATTTGGATAAAAAGGTGAATGGATTTGTTGATCCCAAGAACTAGAAGTGTTGAAAGGAGTGAAAGATCGGTTACGAGATTGTTCAATATGTTCCGCAATAGACATAGGTTTCGGAGTTACAACAGTTCTCGAAAAAGAAGTATCAACGCAAGAAGGTGATGAAGGTTGAAATTGTTGATACAAAGTGGATTGTGGTGTCGAACTGTTTCTCCTAGACGCTTCTATTCGATCTTTCAAAGAAATTTTGGGTATGGAGGGGTCATCCATAATTCGAACAAAACAATTCGCGTATGAAGCAAAGTTTGGTTCAGGGAACCAAAGTTCGGCAAGAGATTTGTGAGGTGGGGTACCCATGATGTAAGAAAGGAGAAGAAAAAGAATGTGGGGTGCACGGATTTCTTAGCGACAAGTTGCAAGTTTTTGTACAAATTTTTCCTTTTAATTTTCTTTTTTGTGTTTTTCTTATGTGGAGCTTTTTGCAAAAAGATTTTTAATAAAAGGCTTAGACACACGTTCAATCAACCACAAATGCACAATCAGGCCTAGATCTAGGATCACGTAGGTCTGCTACTAGACAGCTCCTGACTGTTCCAAAGGGCAAGAAATAGGACCTGAAACCGCCTTTTCACCGCCAATTGTGGCCAGGTAAGTGCCAGGTAAGTGGGAGGCTCTCCACCACGTAAGTAGTGGACCTAATTAAGTATCCACTTGCCTTAGACACACTTGCCTAGACACCACAAAGTCAGCTTAGGATCAACGGTCGATGCCTACAACTAGTCCTTTGTCCTATTGAGCGTGAAGTCCTTAGGGCTGAGTCTAATCTTTTTTAATTAAATGATGGTCAATGCAATATGCCTTATGTGATTTCTGGGGTCCTGAAAAGGGTGATGAAATCCCCACCCAATCTGGATTGGTGTTCAAGCCCCTTAAAGTCAATTTAAATATGCAAAGCAGTAAACACAATCAAACACTTGCAAACAATTTTTTAGTGCGGCGCAAAGAATCCTGCACAAGATCAAGTTATTGGAAGGGGGAGAAATTTTTTTTAGCGCAAAGAATCCTGCAGGCAAATATTTACAGAGGAGATACCAGGGGTTGCAGAGAAGGTTCAAGGGAGCTTACAGCAATTTTTTCTGATGATGACGTCACCTAATGACCGCGGATGCGCGGTCAAAGCATTACTTCGGCGGCGGAAACGCCGCGGCGGCGGCGGTTCGGTTCCCAAAAACTTTTCTGCCCATCTGGTTTGACTTTTCTCTGCTGTTCAGATATAGGGTTTTCTGTTTTGATCTCTTGATTTTTCCAGATCCGAACTTGTTCGTCGATCCTGCAAAATTCACACGAAAATACCCTTCACAAAATAACAAGATGATAAATTTTTATATATTTTTATCTTTCAGTTTTTATGATTTTTTAATTTTATATTAACCCGAAATTGCAAAAAGAAAATACTACGTCATCCCCGACAACGTCGCCATTTGATTTTATCAAAGAATAATTTATAACCGCAATCAAGAACAGCGTCGCTTGGTAGCTAGCCGGTGGGTAAGGGTCAGTCCATAGGAATTTTGTGTATCTTCAAATTGTTCTAACGAGTTAATTCCGATTGGTGTCGGATTGATTAAATCTAAAAACTAAGTTGATCTAAACTAAAATCTTGCTAGGGTTAGGTATAGGTTAGGTTTGGAAAGTCAATATTTCTCACCGCTTTCTATGCCCAAATTAAGATCTATTAGGTGTTATGGTAATAATTAATAAAGTGGATTAGTACCATCGGGAAGAAATAGTGTTTCTTCCTCTAGGTTCTTGTCCTCCCTTTCTTAATCCTTACCTTAACCTCCAAGGAAAACACAAGCAACCGGTCGTTTATACTACGGTATCACCGCTACCTCGTGGGATAGGGTGCCGTAGGGAGCGGTGTGTGCATGCATGCATGGAGTCCTATAAAAACGTGTAATGGGCAAGAAAGGGGTGAGAGATCTTCATCTCTCAAGCCTTCCCCAAATCTAACCCTAACAAATGAGGAGACTACTCACTCATTAGGGAATTGAAAAACATTTTCTAAACTATCTAACTAGGGCAGAGAATAAAATTTAACTAGGGAAGATAATAAAAATCTATACTAGGGCAGGAAAGAAATTATCTAGGGCCTGGAAATAAAAAACCACTTATTTTATTTGATGCTCTCTTCATACATTGCAGAAATTTACAGATCTGAATTTTTGATAAAATGAAATGAGGCACAAGAAGAGGCATCATCTAAAACAGGTTTTAGGGTTTCTATTTTATAGAACATAGAAACCCTAGGGTTACAATCGCGTCACATCTGCATTTACAAATATGCCCCTAAGAAGACTAGTCAACGCGCCGTCAGCGACCTCAAAATTTCTGCACCGACACGGGCGAGACATGGCCGCGGATCCGCGGCCAAAACCCATGTTTGGCCGCGGTTCCGTGGCCAAGTAGAAGGATCTTGAGCTCAAGTTTTCTGGTCTTCTGCCTGTTGCTATTTTCTCCTATTTTCCTTAGTTGGTTATTCAGAATATCTTCTAGTTCTCTTCCAGATCTCCACAGTGCATAATGTCGTGGACTTTTACCGTTGCTTCGTGTTGAAGTCTTGAACCTTGCGCTGCCTTTGTGCTTTGTGAACTTGTTCATTGATCTTCATTGTCCCTCAAAATATAGGCACGATCAACATTCCACCGTTTATCGGTCGTAGTCTCACTTTGTCTCGTCTTTTCGTCAATTTCACTGTTTTTGTTTCGAGAACGTGTAACCTGCAACTATGTAGCAGACATGGATCAAAAGCACCTGTTTATTTATAAAATGAATAAGAATGGGGAATATAATAATGCAAAATTATGGTATGAACACCGAGCTACCTGCAAAGAATTCCCGGGGTGGTTGTACCACCGTAGACCCTCCGATGATCAAGTTAGCCGAGGTATTTGGGTAGAGTAGCGGCCTATTAAAGTAAAATTGCCTTACTTGAGTCGTCTGAGAGAGGGTTTATATAGCAGCTGCCATAGGCTAGCTGGCGCGAGATCCTCGCCGGCCGTTACGCCCCTAGAGTTACGCCTGCGTGAACGTCGGGATCCCCTATTAACAACGAGATACGCTCGTTAATGGGGGGATCCGACGGCGTGGAACGCGGGATTGTGGGGAGGCGGATATCTCGCGTCTGGCGAGATTCGCAGAGCCGTGGCGGAGCTGCCTGTGACCTGCATTCTAGGTCGCCCGATAGAACCGAGGATGACTAGCTCGACGAGAGGCCTAAAAGAGGGCGGGAGGCCGAACTAGTTCGGTTCTGTGATAGCTCGGAGGCGAAGGGCCGAGGAGCTCGGCATATAGGAGGGTCGGCGGCGAGCCAATGGTCATTTATATGGCGAGCACGGGAGTGTTCAGGGAACCCTCGGAGGTCGGGTCCAGGCAGCGGGACGGTAGACTGGGGGACGCCTCCAATGTGTGGTTCTTGCCCTGTTTCCGTGTGTCTCGGGACACGTCATCTGCCACGTGTCATGATCTGGGGAGTTCCCACTTATGAGCATCATCACTCTCCATTAGATAATCTTTTTAAAATACGGTCGATCATTGATACTTTGATTTTATGCTTAACGTATTTATGTTGTTGTTTACACAAAAATAATTTGACCCATGAAGCACATGTCGAATGTGAAAGTTGTTGGGCTTCCCCGATTTCAGTCTGAAAAAGATATTGTTGAGTATTTGAAAACACATTGATAAGGACCGATATGGAAAGTTATGACATTTGCATGACGTATGTCCCTAATAATACCAAATTAATCCCGATCGAAAGAAATCTTGGGTTTGAGGTGGGTTTCTATTTGATTTTCAAGACTATAAGAGCCGGGGTCTAAAATGAAGCAAATGATTCTTCTCACGGATCAACTATTTTTATACTCCTTAGGTTTTAGGGATCCTATAGCCTAGCTTATGATAACTTAGGATTCCTGTGATCATCGTCAGCAACATTCGAGGCCCTATCGAGACTGAGACGTTTAACCATTTTCGAACAGGTATGCCTCAGTCGTATTCCTTGATCAACATAATTAAGAAATAAGAAGAGAGGACGGTCCTCGGCGTCACTGTTGGGGTCAAAATTTGCACCCCGGTTGACCAAGTCAAAGTCAAGGTCAACCCCAAGCCAGGTGGGCCCAAGCCAAGATCAAGCGGGCCCATACCCAAGTCCAGCCCGCGGCCAGCCTACCCATGCCAACATAGAAATCATGTAACAAATAATTTTGATGTATTTTTTTGTGCATGAATGTAAGCAAAATGGGCATCAAGCCAAATTTTTGTAAAGCCCATGGCTTATGTGCAAAAAGAAATGGCACATGAGCCATGAGATGGGCAAAATGCCATTTTGTAAAGTCCAAAGGGCTATATGTAAATATGTAAGCCTATATAAGGCAACATGATGATGAATAAAGAATACACTTTTTCATTTCTCAAAAAAAATTAGGGCATGTGCCTTTTTCTCCTTCCTCAAGGTTCTAAAACTTTCTTCTTTCTTTTGAATTAAATCAAGAGTTTTACTCTTCCTTTTATAAAACTAAATAGTTTTTCACCCCAAAACCCACAAAGGGGAGCTTGGATCTTCCATTAGATCACAAAATGGGGAGATTTTTAAATCTCACCCCCTTTCTCCAAGATCCGGCCAAACGACAGGAAGAAGAAGGAGACCCATCTCCAGAAACCCCACTTTGGGGAAGATCCGGGGCTCAAGGGGAGAAGCCTCTTCATCAGCTTCAAATTATCCTAGGAGTTTAACTCCTCATATATATACATATATACAAAATAAGAAGTGCTCCTTTCTGGGAGTACAACTCCCATTGCAGGGACCAAGTCCCTTTTGCCTCCCGAGCGCCCACGTGCCTGGCACGTGAGGCGCTAATACCCTTGAGCTCAAAGCGCTAGCGCCCGAGCGCCCACGTGCCTGGCACGTGGGGCGCTAGCGCTCTTGCGCTCAGAGCGCTAGCGCCCGAGCGCCCATGTTCCTGGCGCGTGGGGTGCTAGCGTCCGAGCGCCCACGTGCCTGTCATGTGGGGCGCCAGCGTTCAAAGCGCTAGTGCCCAAAGCGCTAGTGCCCGAGTGCCCACGTGCCTGGCACATGGGGTGCTAGCGTCCAAAGCGCTTGCGCCCTTGCGCTCAAAGCGCTAGCACCCAAAGTGCTGGCGCTTTTTCCCACGCATCCTTTGGATGCCCTTTCCCTTTATTTTATACACACACACACACACACACTCCACGACACTGTCCCTGTTAGAAAAAATTTTCTAACGGGATGCTGTCCCGCACCCCGCAAGGGGGCTGCTAGCCCTCTTGACCCGCAGCCCGCTATCCAGGTAGCGGGACCCCCGTAAAATCTCTGCGGGGCCACCGATAGATCCAAAACCCCTTTTAAAACACAATACACATACACTGCACATTGAGTTCGCATGACCTGTTTGACCCGTTAATCGGAGGTTCTCTCATTCCAAAGGCGAGGGGTAATTAACGACAGCTTAGTCCGCGGCTGCCGGAGATTTGGATCCCCGCAATCAATAAACCCCATCCTACCCTAGGCAGGAAGAGTCTGTAATGCGCCTGACAAGCGCGCGCGCATTCCCATCTCAATAGGGTGACGAAAAACACCCTACAGATTCTGGCACGCCCGGTGGGACCTTTCTCTCCTCCCATATTTCGGGTTAAACGTTCATGTGAACTCAATCAATATACACATCGACTGCCTGTACTGAAATCATGCTTCTTTGTGCAGGTTAACAAATTTCAAATTGCAATCTCCGGTCGCAGCAAAAATGTCTCCAAGGACAAGCTCAGCTCTCGACATAGCTCCCATCTCCTACACGATGAAGACGGACACCAGGGCGGTCCTTCCGGCCAGTCTCGAGCGACAATGGGAAGAGCCGCTGCTACCATTCGGCTCTATCCTGTTCGTGTCAGCTAACGCCATCCCAGCTCCTTAAGCCCCGGTGACAGACAAACTGGTCTCGAAAGGCAAGAGGCCAAATGTGGTGGTCTTGAAGGCGCCCCAACTCAAATACAAGTCAGTATTTAAACGGCTCTCCTTGGCCCTAGCTGGGGGCAAGGCCATCAACACCAACAAAGCAACATAGCGTCTCGAGCAAGCTCCGACGATGCCCCTGACAACTGCGCAATTGGGTATCTTTTCTAAGCTCCCCATCACTCAGCCTATGGCGGCTTCCCGGAGAGCAGAAGCCTGCTAAGTGCTCAAGGCAAAGAAGCTGAGGCAGAAGTGGCTCAAATACAGAGCCAACAAAAGGGCTAGGGCTCCGGCCATGTTAAAATTTATGAATTTTCAAAGTCCGGACCGCTCCGCGAAACCAGCTTCCAGTGATGAAAGGATGGCTGAATGTCTTATCCACACCGTCTACATGGTGGGCACGCGTCCCAGCGACAACCTTCGCAGCAAAATCAAGGATGGGGCCACCACATCTCAAATCCAACCTGGTGTGAATATAGCTGTCACTTCTCAAGACCAGCGTCCTCCGGAGGGTGATGAAAATCCACCTAGTGAGGCCGATAGGCAGAGAGAGCCCTCAGCTCATGAGGAGTCGGGCTTGGAAAGCGGAGATGAGCCAACTTTCCATCCTAAGACCGCAGAGCAGCAACTTCTCCAAGAGCTCCGAAAACAGCTCAGAAGCAAAGACAAGGAGGTGGCCAAGCTCTACTCAAAGATCGACGACTTGACAAATGTCGACTTACGGCTTACGACCCAACTTGCCTCTCAGCCGCCCAATCAAGCGCAGAGCTCTGCTCGTGAACCGGGAAACGGTGTCCCAAGACAGCCGGCGCCTATTCCCTCAAATCCAAAAGTGGGCGAACCATATGAAAATCAGTCGCATCCTATCTCAGGAAATGTCTTGGCTACCGATGACAGTGGCCCGCTAACTCAAGATCAAATCATGGATTTGGTTGCCAGCAAAGTCAAAACATTGGTAGCTGAAACCGAAGTGCAAAAAGATGTTAGCAGTAGCGGGAGACCATATCTTGCTCAGTATGATCTGGTAGAATTTCCTAGCGGCTATGTCATCCCTAAATTCGGAAGATTCGATGGGACGGGAAGTGCGAATCAACATATCGCCTACTTTAAAGCCTCATGCGGGAATACTGGGGGCAATGATACACTTCTCCTCCGCCGGTTCGTTAATAGCTTGGCCGACGTTGCTTTCGACTAGTACGCGAGCATACCGGATGGCTCCATCACAACTTTCGTCCAAATGGAGTCTCTGTTTCGGCAGAGGTTCATGAGCGTCAGCGATAAGATCACTATTGCCGAGCTCGTAAGGACCAAGACAAAGAACAACGAAAGCAGCACAGATTTTATAACCCGATGGCGCAATCTCTCTGTCAAATGTGAACCGCCGATAGAGCAGGACCAATCTGTCATTCTCCTTATCGGAAATCTCAACAATTGGATGGCCCCGTTCCTATGCACCGCGGGTCTCAAAACATTACAAGAGCTGACCAAAAAAGTTCAGATGCTGGAGCGCTCAAAGCAGGAGTCCTCCTCGGATTCCCAAAATAACAATAGGTCCTGGAGAAACCGAAAGGACGATAATCGCAAACGCGGAAATCCCGACGATTCTGAATCTTTCAACACTTCGGCTAACCGAAATAAGCGAGGGATGAGCGGGCCTAGTGCCAACCAGCCTCGGAAGCCAGTGTTTGTAAAGGGAGGAGAATCTCCACTGAAAGAGAAGCTGGATAAGGTCTATTTCTTCAGAAGGGACAAAATCCGTAAAATATTTAAAGACGCCCTGAGGAACGGTCTACAACTGCCAGAGTAAAAAAGACCGCAGGAAGTGAATATGACCGACGACCCCAAATACTGCCCCTATCACAGAGTGATAGGTCATGCCATTGAGGACTGCTTCGTCTTCAAAGATTGGGTCAAAAAGCAATACCAGGCAGGAGAGATAGAACTGTCTAAAGGCGTGTTAACAAACAGTCCAGCTGCGACCGCCAATTTCATACAAACGGAGACCGAAATTCTTCGTGAAACTGATTCTCTTAGACATCTGCCTTTCTCTGAAAACAGCCTACCACCACGTCATTAAACTGGGAACAACCGACCACCACGTCATTAAACTGGGAACAACCGACCACCACTTCATTAAACTGGGAACAATTGACCACCACGTCGTTAAACTGGGAACAATCGACCTCTAAGTCGTTAAACTGGGAATGTAAAAAAAATGTGTAAATAAGCAAATGTGTAAAAAAACGAAAAAAAAGAAAAGCCGAAATAATGGGGCAACTCGCAATAAAAACCAGCGAGTAAAATAAAGATGAAAAATAAAGTCGAAATGATAGGGCAACCGCTAATAAATAGCCGAAATGATAGGGCAATCGCGGCCTTCGCGATAAGAAAAGATGAAATGATAGAGCAATCGCGGTAAAACAAAAAATATATATATACAAAAACAACAAAATAAACAAAAACAAAAAAACGGCAAATGATGAGTCGCTCCTGGTACCATATTCCAGTGCAGCGATGCAGACGCCAACCAAAATCCGATTTTCCAAAATTCCCCCCACCCCTACGGCCAGTCCCCAAATTGACTACCGTATACAATCCATGGGCTCAAATAATTCTCATCATACCCATACCCCACTGAAGTCACCCGTCCAGCGGTCGGTCTCCGCCCTTGGAATTATGCTCCATTTGGTAAGACCCACTCATGTGTCCTCACGATATGTGAGGAGAAAATCCCCGTGTAAGATCCTTACTACTCACAAAGGAAAAACACACTTGGAGGTCCTCACGACTCCTAAGGAGAAAATGCACCTACGGGATCCTTACGACTCGTAGGGAGAAAATGCTTTTATGGGACCCTTACGGCCCATAAAATTGAAAAGCCCTTAGGTGATAGGGATCTAAACCTGTTTCCTGGTACCATATTCCAGTGCAGCGATGCAGACGCCAACCAAATTCCAAATCTCATACCCCAACGGCGAATGATGAGTCGCTCCTGGTACCATATTCCAGTGCAGCGATGCAGACGCCAACAAAGTCCCAAAATTTTTCTGGCCCTACGGTTTGGATCATACATCCTGCAAAACCGTATACAATCCACGGGCGTAAAACAATCCCAATCTCTCCCATGTCCTACCGGTGAGACCACATTTAAAGTCCTCACAAAAAAATGGTATGTCCACAAGCAAAATAGGCACGGATGAAAACCCGAAAGGGCTCTGTGAGTAAAAACAGCAGGACTGCCGGCGAGTTTGTGAAAAACCGAAAGGGCGCAAACTCATAAAAAAGAGATGAAATGCACTCGCAAAGTCCTCTCGACTTTGTGAGGAGAAAATTCCCTCGTGAGATCCTTACGACTCACAAAGGAGCAACACACTTAGGAGTCCCCACGACTCCTAAGAAGAAAATACACCTACGAGATCCTTTCGACTCGTAGGGAGAAAATGCTTTTATGGGACCCTTGCGGCCTATAAAATTGAAAAGCCTTAGGTGATCGGGATCTAAACCTGTCTCCTAAGCCATCAATTCCCAAATCCTCTCGGGGCAAATGATGAGTTGCTCCTAGCATTATTCCAGTGCAGCAATGCAGATGCCAAACAAAAACCGAAATCCTCAAATCCACTTATGGTAAATGATGATTCGCTCCTGGTACCATATTCTAGTGTAGGGATGCAGATGTCAACCCAAATCAAATCAAACCAACAACCTCTGCGGCGGAATCATGCTCCATCCCAGAATTTACCCCGTGTCGAAATCAAGCTTTGCCTCGGGATATCTACCTTCCCTGCCGGAATTATGCTCCGTCTCGGAATCAAATCAACCAACCAGCTCTGCGTCGGAATCATACTTCGTCTCAGAGTGTACCCCGCGTCGAAATCAAGCTTCGCATCGGTGTATCGGCCTTCCCTGTCGGAATTATGCTTCGGCTCGGAATCAACCAGCGACCTCCTCATCGGAATTAAGCCCCGCCTCGGAATCAAGTCGACCAACAAGCTCTACGCCGGAATCATGGTTCGTCTCAGAGTGTACCCCACGTCGAAATCAAGCTTCGCCTCGGTGAATCTGCCTTCCCTGTCGGAATTATGCTTTGGCTCGGAATCAACCAACAAGCTCTGCGTCGGAATCATGCTTCGTCTCAGAGTGTCCCCCGCGTCGAAATCAAGCTTCGCCTCGGTGTATCTGCCTTCCCTGTCGAAATTATGCTTCGTCTCGGAATCAAGTCTGCCAACAAGCTCTGCACCGGAATCATGCTTCGTCTCAGAGTGTACATCGTGTCGAAATCATGCTTCACCTCGGCGTATCTGCCTTCCCTGTCGGAATTATGCTCCGCCTCGGAATCAAGTCAACCAGCAAGCTCTGCGTCGGAATCATGCTTCGTCTCAGAATGTGCACCCCGTGTCGAAATCAAGCTTCGCCTCGGATTATCTGCTTTCCCCATCGAAATTATGCTTCGCCTGGGAATCAACCTCTGCATCGAAATTATGCTACGGTCAGAATGTATGCCGCTCGTCAGAATTATGCTCCGATCCCTGGAATCATGCTCCGCTTCGGAATGATGCTCCGATCTTCGGAATTATGCTCCGATCCCTGGAATCATGCTCCGCTTCGGAATGATGCTCCGATCTTTGGAATCATGCTCCGATCTTCGGAATGATGCTTCGATCTCTGGAATCATGCTCCACTTCGGAATGATGCTTCGATCCCTGGAATCATACTCCGCTCTTCGGAATGATACTCCGATCCCTTGAATCATGCTCCGCTCTTCGGAATGATGCTCCGATCCTTGGAATTATGCCTCTACTCTTCAGAATTATGCTCCGACTCTTCGGAATGATGCTCCGACCTTGGAATTATGCCCCGCAAATCGGAATAATGCTCCGATCCCCGGGAATCATTCGCCCCGAGGGATACTCCGACCCTGGAATTATGCTCCGCAAATCGGAATGATGCTCCGATCCCCGAGAATCATACTCCCTGGGATGATGCTCCGCCCCTGGAATGATGTTCCACCTCGAAGTCCAACTTCAAGATACATCAATTTCGTGCACATAACTCATGCATGCGGTGTGCATTCATTGATGGGGGGCACTTTGTTGGGGCACCTAAAACCTTCTTCTTTCTTTTGAATTAAATCAAGAGTTTTACTCTTCCTTATATAAAACTAAATAGTTTTTCACCAGAAAACCCACAAAGGGGAGCTTGGATCTTCCATTAGATCTCAAAAGGGGGAGATTTCTAAATCTCACCTCCTTTCTCCAAGATCCGGCCAAACGACAAGAAGAAGAAGGAGACCCATCTCTAGAAACCCTACTTTGGGGAAGATCCAGGGCTTAAGGGGAGAAGCCCCTTCATCAGCTTCAAATTATCCTAGGAATTTAACTCCTCATATATATACATATATACAAAATAATAAGTGATCCTTTCTGGGAGTACAACTCCCATTGCAGGGACGAAGTCCCTTTTGCCTCCCGAGCGCCCACGTGCCTGGCAGTGAGGCGCTGGCGCTCTTGCGCCCAGAGCGCTAGCGCCCGAGCGCCCACGTGCCTGGCGCGTGGGGCGCTAGCGCTCAAAGCGCTAGCGCTCTTGCGCCCAGAGCGCTAGCGCCCGAGCGCCCACGTGCCTGGCACATGGGGCGTTAGCGCTCTGGCGCCCAAAGAGCTAGCGCTCGAGCGCCCACGTGCCTGGCACGTGGGGCGCTAGCGTCCAAAGCGCTAGCGCCCTTGCGCTCAAAGCGCTAGCACCCAAAGCGCTGGCGCTTTTTCCCACGCATCCTTTAGATGCCCTTTCCCTTTCTTTTATACACACACACACACATACTCCACGACACTGTCCTTATTAGAAAAAAATTTCTAACGGGGCGCTGCCCCGCACCCCGCGAGGGGGCTGCTAGCTCCCTTAACCCCCAGCCCGCTATCCGGGTAGCGGGACCCCCGTAAAAACTCTGCGAGGCCCCCGATATATCCAAAACCCCCTTACAAAACACAACACACATACACTACACATTGAGTTCGCATGACCTGTTTAACCCGTTAATCGGAGATTCTCTCGCTCCAAAGGCGAGGGGTAATTAACGGCAGCTTAGTCTGCGGCTGCAGGAGATTTGGATCCCCGCAATCAATAAACCCCAGTCTACCCTAGACAGGGGGAGTCTGTAATGCGCCTGACAAGCGCGCGCGCATTCCCATCTCAATGGGATGACGAAAAACACCCTACAGTCACCATCGGTGCGCAAGTGCTCAATGATGCGTAGTGCCGATAGAAAAACGACTGTAAATGCCTCTAATCGGATTTGGTTTAACGTTGCCGGTTCGAACGATCCAGATGTTCAGCCATGCGTTCGTATTTTGGTGGGTATAGATCCTATCTCGATCAAGGCGAGATAGTCTAGTCGGCCTCGTTCGGTCTTGGTTCGTTAGACCGAGTAATCCAGACGTCAAGTAGTGCGTTGTAATAGCGAGATCATACCGAGTTGTCATGCCGAAGAACCAACACTCGATTTAATGCTCGTTTGTCACAAGCGATCCAGATATCCAGCCATGCGTTTGCATGCGGTCCTTACATCAAGTCTCGGTTAATGGTCAACGATTTGTGAAGGGAGAATTTTTATTGTATTTGTTAACTTTTAAAAAAAAATATAGATTGATTAAATAAAATTGTTTTATTTTAAAATCGGTTTATCACATGTGCTACATGTCCTTCCCTTCCTTTAATCATAGCCCACTATCAAGGATGTTTAGTATGCTCATTATGTTTGATTTGATTAATGCAGAAAAAAATTTACCTAACAGTTGTAGACAGGAAATTTTTCTTCACCAAATTGTCCCTCTTCATTTTCCTCCTGACTATCACGTCTCCATATTTTTGCTGTGATGGATGACCACCCACATATCATTTCATCATTCTCATAGGTTTCACTTTCTAATACGAATTTCCAACATTCCGGATTCTTGCTTGCTCTCTGTTTTTCCCTCTCCACCAAAACAAAATTAAAATCAGCAGCCTCAAAGCCTCCTCCTACACCTACAGAACTTTATAGACCCAGCCTGATATTTCCAGATTAATTTTTGACTTCCGGTATCGGCTGAACCTGATCAGGCGGGCAGAATATTACCTACAAATCTTACCATCCGTCCGAATTCTAAAATTAGTTCGAACCAAACTTTGCTTTCTATATCCAACCAAACCCAAACCAAATGGCGCAATACAGATATTTAAATCTATATGTTGAAATGCACGCATTAAAATTAATTTATTGAATTGTATTTAGTCGATACAATTTTTACCTTTACTGTATGGGTATATGTATTATATAATTTAATGTACAAACATGTATGGTAGAATTCACCATGATAATCTTTACATTTTCGACTATTTAAAAATAATATATAATGATTCAAGTCCTATAAACCCTGTAAACCTGACCATCCATTTTGACTCAAACCCTACCCAAACCCATGTAAAACCCAAATTAATTGGCATGTTTAGAAATAATGCATTACAAACCTATTGTTTGGACGAGTTTAATTAAAGTTTACCTTATAAATTTGGCGTATTTCATGAAAATCACGTTGTGATATATTCGAGTTTTCCAAAACCATCCCGTAGTTTAAACTCATCATGAAAACCCTCTTAAACTTTCAGTTCGTTGTCTAAAAACCCCATGTGATTTAATTCGTAAAGTTTTTGGCGATTAACGGATGATGTGACCCCACATTTGACCGATTTTTATAATTTTATCCTAAATTATCCATCCTAATTTTTTGGACATTTTACTAAAATTCATCTCCATATTTCGCTAATTACTAAAAAACCTCCTCATACTTCATATTTACTTCAAAGACCCTCCATACATTTAAATTGCACTAAAAAACCACCTAACAGGTTAAAAAAGAAAATTTTTGTAAAGTTTTACAATACTTTGTTAGGGGGCTAACAATGAGTATTAGGCTAAGGTTTTAAAACATTTCGGCCCTTTATATTCTCTTAAAATTCCTATCTTTTCTTCCAAATTGGCTTTTTTAGGGTTAGGTTTCGATCAAATATCTCTCAAAATGATAATAAAAACTTGCTCGTTTTTCTCAACCTTCTCCAGTAACGGCTTGTCGAATGCCATTGATCAATTGCAGATTTCTATTTAGTGGGCAACCTCATTCGAGGAAAGTTATTCTTTAGGTGCGCTTAATCCAAGTCTTCAATTAAGCGAGAATTTTAGTTCTGTTTTGGAGAGAACGACCTATCTAAATATTTAAAAGGTAGAAAGTGGGTCAAACTCAAGTTCCAACTCCATCTTTCTAACGAAATGCTAATTTTGGATGGAAAACTAATAAAGGGTTTTTAGTGAAATTTAAATGTATGGGGATCTTTTAAGTCTATGATGTATGAGGGGCTTTTTAGTAATTAGTGAAGCATGGAGGGCTTTTGAGTAAAAAGACCAAATCTTTTATATCAACTCTTTTTTCTTTAAATTTTTTGGCTTTTTCTCCAAATCCTCAAACCTAAAGTTTTAGTATCCAAATTAGGGAAAATTGCTCACTAAATGGCATTGGGAGTATGGTTTACCTTGAATACATCCAGACATCTTTATTTTTATTAAAATAAAAGGTTAATTAGGCAATTTTTGTAAACAAACATATCAGTAGGATTTTAAAACAAATTATATCGGTAGAAACAAATCCTATTCGTTTCTTAACCATTGGATTTGCCTTGGGATATATGGTATCAATGATTTGATTAATGAGAAACATAAGATATTCATTTTATAGTTGCCATCACACATCCCAAGTCTAATCTAATGGTTAAAAAATGGGTAGGATTTGTTGTAACTAAGTTAGTTATATCTTATGCACAAAGAACATGATAGGCATTAATGAGCTATAGCTCAGTTGGTATGGGCACTTCCCCTTTAGGGGGAGTGGGGGATTCGAAACCTAGAAATCCCAGGAGAGAAAGTGAACACAAATTTATGTTTTCGAGACAAATTCGTGGATCTATGGTGTGTGCGTGTGTCGTGTGCTTGTGTGTGTTGTGTGAGTGAGTGTGTTGTGTGTGTTGTGTGTGTTGTATGTATAGGTTAGGAATTACGAGCCAACACAAAAAAACGATAGATCGTTTTTTTGAATGATCGTCAACAACCATCTTGATTTTCATGTTTCAAAACATATTGGTAAACATATTTTCATATGATTTGGACACTTTTTCCTATTGATCTAGGTTAGTAAAATGTTAAGTTGTTGGAAAACTGTTCATCTTGGTAATATCTGATGCATAGATAAGAATAGTCCAAACGATATAAAATTTGACATGCACGTATATTAAGACATGAAGATCAAGATGAGTGTCGCCGGTCATCCCGAAAAATATACTATTATGTTGTCTTTGTAAAGAGTGTAACCAACTTAGTTACATCGAGAGAGTACAATATACTATTATGTTGTCTTTGTAAAGAGTGTAACCAACTTAGTTACATCGAGAGAGTACATAGTCGCTCCTAAAATATATAGAGGGTAGGGTTAATTTATTCATAAATTGTAACCAGCTTAGTTATACCATGTAAATAATTATTCCATTTGTCCCCTGTTCATAACTAAAGTAGGGATAGTTTTCGACATTTAGAAGAAGAGAGACAGTAGCTTGTAAAACAAAAATACATTTTATACCACAATTTGTCTATCCAGAATTTTACCAAAGAGAAAAATACCATGGGCCCACTTGTTTGACACAATTACCTAAGTGTTGTGGGTCTTACCATTTTGTCTATTGGGTAAACTTTTGGACAGACAAATTACGGGTAGGAAAAGTATTGCTCCTTGTAAAAATCATACTCTCTCTGTTTCTATATGTATGTCACTTTTTTATTTTGATTTTTGTTTCAAAATATTAGTCCTTTTACAAGTATCAATTACCTTTTATCTTTACCAAGACACTATACTATTTGATTTCCTAAACTAACTCTCAATAAATTCCCTATTTAGCTTCATGCTTATTCAAATACTTAGAAAGTAATGATTATTAATAAGATTGAAGTGGATAATTTGCGTTCATGTAGTCATAGTTTTAAATTTTCTTAATGGATGTGCAAAAGCAAAAAGTCACATACATATAGAAACGAAGGGAGTATGAGATTTTCTTTTTCCTTGTATTCATCAATTGCTTCGTTAACCACATGATTCTCTACCATTATATGCACCAACTATCATACAATGCGTGGCATCATTGCCTTCTCGCATGACTTTCATGGCCATGCTGTCTACTTGTTATAATTTCTTTTTGTAGACAATTTTATTATTTATGCAACAAAATCTACCAAAATCATAGATAAAAGAATGGCTTATTTAACAGAAACCCCCTCATGGTTTGGGGTATTATCCAGCAACCCTCCTATGGTTCTGCCGTTAGATAAAAAAAACCCTATAGTTTACAACTCAGTGCCTCCTTGGCATTAAATCCCTTGTGAAATGACCTTATTACCCCTCTCCCTTCCCCAAAATAAGACCGGATCTTTTGTTTAGGAAAACAACCCAAGCTTATCTAAAAGAAAATTCATCATCGAAGGAGATCGAGACGGCGAGCTCGGATCCGGAGAAAAATCCTTCCCCTTTGAAGAAAAATCGTTCATTCAACCCAGAACTACACGACAATTGAGATCCAAAGAAGACTCGAGGTATTTCCTTAATTTTAAACCATAGATCACAGTTTTTTTAGGATTTACTTTGCACATTTGGATATTTGCTATCAATTAATTCGTTTAAGGTTTGATTTTGGATTTTCATGTGTATCCATCTCAAATTTAGATTATTTTGCGCATAATTTTGTTCTTGGTAGAAGTTATGTTTGAAAAAAGTTGATAATCAATCTTCAAAAGTGACTGATTTTCAACTGAAATATTAAAAAAAATTGCATTAATAAACAAACACTATATTAGTATTGAATTACTGCTACAGAATGCTACACAGTTCTTGTTGTTGGATTGAATGCAGCTATGAGAGGGGGAAAACAGCATTAAAAGTGCGTGTTCCTATAAGCCGTTTCCTCCCTCTAACTTATACGGCATACAGCAATGCCCTCTTCTACAAGTGTCCTTGGTGAAGATGCACACTGGAATGAACTTAAGCATCAAGTATTCATGTTAGTAACCACTTAGAAATTTTGAGTCATTTTACCTTCATATTTTTCACTCTTTAGTAACCACTTAGAAACTTCATTGCAAGTGTAGAGGCATTCTTTGTATCTTCTCTAATTCTACCATAAGTAGAGGCAACAAAAACTTAGACTCTGTATGTTTGATTTCTTCACTTATATTATGTTGTCACTCAAGCTCTTTTCATTGCTATTTATGCTGAGTTTCAAGCATTGGATTCCTCATATAGCAACAACCCTTCTTTTGGGCAGAAATTTTGTATAACTTATTTAGAGAATAAGGAATCTTAAGCATAGGCTGTCATTGCTTGGCTTAATGTGTTGATGGGACTGAACATAGGGTTTCACATCAACAATTGTTTGATAGTAGTTGTTTTTCTGGAGTAAAATAATCTTAATCAATGCTATATATTTCTATTGAATATTGATATAGTATTTTGTCTATCTCATCTTGATATGGAAATATTTACTATGGTATTTTTTTTATTGATAGCTGCTGAAACGGTGAACACAATTTTTTATCATCGTGGTGCATTTGACCAAAGAGATTTGGTATACAAAAGGGGCAGTTAAATAAAGTTTCTGCCGATGTTAAGCTTTTCTGAGATTGTTGAGCATATCGAAGGTCTGGGATATGAGAAAAATACTTATAATATTGTCTGGTACTCGAAAATTCAACGATTGTATGAGCTCACAGAGGGCATGGACTTGAGATTAACGGTGCAAGTATTAGTTGTTCTTGGATATTTGCACCTATATTTAGTACACAAAGTGCTAGAAAGTCATATAAGTGAAGAAGCTGAGCATATGCGAACAATGGCTATAATTTTGTCTCCAGTAGAGGCCCAGCATACAACAACAGTCCCTATAGAAACACCAAAGTATTATCATCACGTATATTCATATGTAATGTTACAGGCTGAATACTAAATAATAACTAATAATCCTTTAATTTTAATATGTCATAGGGAATATGCTCCCATGACACCACCATTTGAAGAAAAACAAAAGTAAGTGACTCTTTTGGTTTGATTATTAAGTATTCATTAATTGAAATTCAAAAATATTGGCATACTCTTTAATTGTAATTTTTGCTGGGGAATCTGCTGCCGTCACACCAAATTCTAAAAAAAAACACAAGTAAGAGTCATGTTGTTTGATTAATTAGCTTGTGATAATTGAAATTCAATAATATTAGCATGCTCTTCATTCTAAACTTGTGGTAGGGAATCTGCTGCTATGACACCAAGTTCTAAAGAAAAACATAAATGTCATTTTGTTTGATTAATTAGCATGTGATAATTGAAATTCAATAATGTTGATTTGCTCTTCAATTCTAAACTTATGGTAGGGAATCTGCTGCTGTGATATGATCGCACGCTCTTGGCGTGTCGGATGTTCAAAGTTCTAAAGTATAACCGCGATCAGGACGGTGTCGCTATGCAGCTAGCCGGTTGAGCACGGGTCGATCTACAGGGAGATGGTTGTATGTCCTTTCTTGTTTTAGACGAGTCAATAAAGAATGTGTATATGTTTGTTCAATCTAACCTATGTGTATTATTTGCAAGTATAAAGTTGTTAAGAAAAGATACGATAATGTAAGCTAAAGAAATCCGTACTCAAAACCTTTGAGCCAAGTCTTGACCAATTGAAGCTAGAGCAATCGGCAACAATGTGGATTAGGGGATTTAAGCGCGGTATTCGTGGAATCCGGCTTATTTACCCTTGTCCTTCCGTTCTTGTCTCTTGCTTTCGCCTCCGGCCAAACCGAACGCAACCGGTCGCGGTTAGGAATCACCGTTACCTTGTTAGGATAGGGTGCCTAACGGAGCGCTTGCGTATCGTTTGGGCGGAGTTCAATGGAAAATAACGGGAAAAGGAAATGAGCAAAGAAAATCTTAACTTACAATACCGTATTTATTCTTAACAACAACAATAATTACAACCATTCACAAAATAAACCAAAAAGAGAGAACAAAAAGATAAACAAAGAAAAGAAAAGATTACAAGCAAGTAATTAAAGTGCATGGTAATAAATTGCAAGTAATAAAAGACAAGAATGAAAAATACAAGAAGGTAACACTAAGAACCATAGAGCTCAAGACAAGCATGGGATCAATAGCCAACCCTTAAATTTGCAAGCTCAATTAAGAGGTTGCAAGATCAAGAGAAGGATAAAGAACTCATGTGAAATGAAGCACAAAAGAGAGAACAAAATGATACAACCCCTTGAGATCAATGACCAAAGCTTAAACTTGCAAGCTCACTTAAGAGGTTGCAAGATCAAGTTTAGGTAGAGAGCTCAAGGGGGAAGCTAAGCAAAAGAAAGAATGATACAAAAACCCTCATCTTCATTTAACATCCACTCAATGCTCTCACTACATTTCCATGGAGGAAAGAATGAAGAAGAAGAAGAAGAAGACTAAAAACTAGCAAAAAGAGGCTAAAGAAATTAACACCAAAAGCTTGGCAAGTTCTGGGATATTTATAGGCGGGAAACAGAGAACCTAGGGCAACATTCTGACACTATATGCATTGACCAAACAGCCCCTGAAAACTTTCCAACTGACGAGCCTATACGGCCGCGGTTCCGCGGCCTAAGCACGCTTATGCCGCGGAACCGCGGCCATAAAGAGGGGTTGGGTCATGCGCTTTGGTGGGTTTTCCTGGTTTGTGGTTCTCTTCAGTGTGGTATAGTACTTTTCTCAGAAACTCATCACAATTATTCCAGAATTTTAGTAGAACAAAAGGTGATGTGATGTGGATCTTTTGCCATGATTTTCTCGAGCTCCGCGTAGATTTCTTGGATCTTGTGTTGACATTGAGCTTTGTGCATGACATGACAATCGATTTGCCATTTTGTCCCTTAAATTGGTATGTGGTAACACACGGATAGAGAGCGGAGACCCGTGTTTTATCTGTTGTTGGCAGTAATCCAGAATTTGTCGTACTTTTTCATGATATCACTGTTTAGAGCTGAGACAAGTATCTTGCAATTATGTAGCAAACACTGATAAATAGCACCTTCCTATAAACAAACGAGCGTAAGAATGGACGGTATAAAATGCAATATTCTGTTATGAACAAATACCCCCAAACTTAACTTTTGCTCGTCCCGAGCAAAACCAATTATTCACAAAAATAAAATCCTAACCGCACTTTCACAGGGAACGCGATTGCACTGAGCGCGTGCAACGAGCCGTTAAACCTCTAGGTGTCCCTAGTAGGAGGAGTGTTGTCTCCTGAGGGTTTTCAGCGGATTACACCCACAAAATCCCGTCAAGCTAGTGTTATAAGTTAACATCGATTCTACTCCTACAATTTAGTATTTACGTTAGAAATTCTATCATCCTAAGTTAGAAATATCCAACCCTTATGTTTCACACCTCCTATCTGTTTAGCTTTAGATCCTATACGTTCGAAAAAACTTTAGAAAGATGTTGGTTCTCCTGAATTTTCCTTCTAAAGTGCGGCCTCAAATCAGGGATTTTTTATCAACTTTACAGAAAACACAAGTCTTATTCTTTATTTCTATCTTTTATCCAAACATCGATTGTATACCCCTACGTGTGTGTATCTTTGCACCCCTACACTTGAGAATTCAATTCAAGCTATAATACCCTTGCCCTAATACCTAATACTACTTCTTTTCATTAAGGATGGACGGATTTGCTCACACACCTTTCATGCGACTATTAATGCTTCTTGAGGCACTAACGGTCGATTACCGAATGTGTGAGCTTAAAGCGTAAATAGCAGTTTCCAGGTCTTGACCTTATTCTATTTTTCTTTTTCTTTTTCTTTTTCTTTTTCTTTTTCTTTTTCAAAACCGGATATATTTTTCAACATGCTCTTTTGGTGTTTAGCTTTAAATACCGTTTTTTCTTTCATACTAGGCTTTCAGGCAAGAGTATTTCAAGGTATCCTCTATTATCCCAAGTTTCAAGGTGCGTGTAAGTGCAGTTTGTAGGGTATATACTTTCTAAATTTGAACTCGAGAAAAGAAACTATTTTTCAGACTTATCCTCCAGTAAAGCTTCAATATTTTCCCTTCATCTTGACTTGACTTAAGAACTGAACTCAAGATTACCTATTTCTCAAAAAAGAACTGTAAGGACGTATACTTACCAAAGTTAGACAGAATGAGGGTTATTTTTTTGGTTTTCAATCCCTAAGCCTAGAATTTAGTTATTTCTAACATATCAACTAAACTTTCAGAATAAAAATCTAAATTACCCTATTAGCTAACTTGACGACAAAGTTTTTATATTTTTTGGAAAATTTTCAATTTTTTGTAGGTTTTTAATGAGGTATGCAAATGCAAAATATACAAATGAATGCGAAGGAAGAAAGCTTACCGACCACACCCCCAAACTTAAACTTGACAGTGCCCTCACTGTCAGGCTACACCAAGAGGTTCAAAATTGTCGGCGCTCCCTAGAAACAAAAAACAAAAAATATATACAAAAAAAAGGTTCCCCCCCAAACTTAAGTAAAACAGTGTTTCCACTGTTAAGCGTCGAAGTTCAGGATTAGGGGGGAAAAAGAATAGTATCAATCTATACAAGGCCTTACACAGGCCAAAAGTGAGCACCAACCATTCAAAGATTTTATCGCTATAATGTACAGGTTGGTGGAAGAAGGCGTAGAGAAAAGAGAAGGAGAATACGCGAGACCGTATGGAGATAGAAGTGGTATACGGTCTCGGTATATGAGAAGAAAAATGGCGGCAGGGAACAAGAAATGGAGTACGAACTTGAGGGTGAAAATGGAGTGAATAAATTAGCACAATTTGTGATGACCGATATGTAAAAAGCGATTGTGCTAATCTATTAACCCGTCGAGTAATGGGGTCAAATCCCTCAAGATTCGTAAGAAACCATGGGTATGCCGAACTTGGTAAACCAGACACAGGAAGTGAAAATGATACGGTTTCTTGCAAGGTCGGAACGATGGAAAGGATGGAGGGAAGTGGTTGAGGAAGGGTATCGGTTAAAGGTTCAGGAGGGTGTACACAGTCAATGACAGGAATAGGATGAATTGGGAAATCCGACTCATCAAGCAAAACTGGTTCATCCTCAAAACTATCCTCAAAATTTTCCTTAAAATTTAGCACATCCATGTACTTCTCTTCAAAATCAAGACGCATATGGGGTTCGGGAAAAACATTTAATGACTCGGGATGATGATTTGAAGAGACAAACTCAGCCAAATCTATGGGTTCATCATTCAAAATATTCCCAGCGTCAATATCCTCAATCAAGTGAAAATCAATATTCTCAGACACCTCATCAAAAGCATGGATTTCAATGGGTTCTAGAGTGGAGGTGTAGAGGTCAAAACGATTGGGTGTGGTTTCACTTGGCAAGGTCCCTTCACAATCGGGTAAATCAAATACTACAAAGCTGCACAACTCATTAATCATTCTATCTTCAATTGATAAATCATGTGGGACACTTGATAGACTTTCAATACAGGAGTTGTGGGATTCAATTTGAAACGGGTAGGTTTGATTCGGAAGGGGGTACATCTCACTCTCTCCACTCAAATTCTCAACTTGTCCTTCCGCCTCTTCATACATTGGAAAATTAGGAGCTAGTTGAAAACTAGCTACCGGGTCAGTATGTTGTACGAGAGCAGCCATGGACGCATTCAAATCCATCATCTGTTGGCTTGACGCTACCCTAAAGTATTCCAACGACTGTTCTAGACTAGACATTGGTTGTGAAGGGGTTTCAGTAAAAGATTCAAAGTTGTTTGGATACTGAAAACTCCCAAATGGCGGTTCTAATGCAATGTCTAGGGAAGGTGCAAAAGTAGGGTAGGATTGGTAGGAATTGAATGGCTGGACAGGAGCAGGATCAACATTTGGATAGGAAGGTGAATGGAATTGTTGATCCCAAGAATTTGAAGCGGTGAAAGGAGTGAAAGGTCGGCTAAGGGATAGTTCAATTCGTTCAGCAAGAGACATTGGTCTCGGGGCTACAACTTGATTTTCAAAAGGTGTATCAACGCAAGAAGGGGTGAATGTTTGAAATGGTTGATACGAAGTGGATTGCGGGGTCCAGTTGTTCGTCCTAGACGCGTCTATCCGATCTTTCAAAGAAATTTTTGGCATGGATGGATCGTTCGAAGTTCGGCCAAAGCAAGAACCGTAAGAAGTAATGTCTGGTTGTGGGTACCAAAGTTCGGCAAGAGTTTTGCGAGGTGGAGTACCCATGATATGATAAGAAAAGGAAAGAAAGGAAGAGAAAAGGAGGGAAAAAGAATGTTGATTTTTTTTTAATTTTTTTTAGTTAGTTATTAACAAGAGAATGAAATATACACATAAAAAGAATCTGGACAAAAACAATCACGACACAAAAAATACCACACACCTAATCGTTCTAGGGTTCACCTAGGTCAACTAGACCTGCTCCAGAACTTGATCGTCGAAATAAAACTGTGTCGAGAAACGGGCTCAAGATACACTGATCACGAGGCCAGGTAAGTGCAGAGATAAGGGGAGGTTTTCCAACGCTTTTGCGAAGTTCCTTAATTAAATAACCCTTTTTCTTTTGGCGGTTTCGCCGTTAACACTTTTCTAGACACCCCGTAAACAATATACCATTAAGTGAGGTTCTAAACACAGTTGACTTCTCCTAGTGAGCGCGAAGTCCTTAAGGCTTAAAGTCTAGTTTCTTTTAAATTTTGTGCGGGTAAACGTTATGCTCAAGTTCATGATTTGTGGGCCACGGAAAAGGTGATGAAATCCTTTACCGTATGTTGTGGGGTTCGCTTGCCCTTAAGTCCGTATTAATGTATGCAATGCGCAATTCAATAAAAATTCTATAAAGAATCAAACAATCGTTTTTTAGTTTAAGCACGGCACTGCAGCAAATACGGGTTAGTCAATTTTTAGCGTTTGCTAGCGAACTTGCAAAGAATCCGGCAAAGAATAGTATATTGGATGCGTCGGATTTGAGAAGAAGGTGTTAGTAAAGTACCTACCGTTAAGATTTTGGGTTAGGAAACCCCCGTTGAATCAAATACGGTAAGCTTGAAAAGTTCGCTTGCGCGGGTCAAACTTCCCGGATCTTTGGCACTGTACTTCGTAAACACCTTAGCCTTGAACGTACACTTTGCTCCCCACAATCGCAGTTTGCAAATCCGCAAAAATCTGCACTCTTGCCCACAAAAATGATCAAAAATAACAAAAAGATTTTTTTTTATTTATAAATATATACGAAAAGAATATTAACCCGAATAACAAGAAAGAAAATACGCTACCGTCTCCCCGGCAACGGCGCCATTTGATCGCACGCTCTTGGCGTGTCGGATGTTCAAAGTTCTAAAGTATAACCGCGATCAGGACGGTGTCGCTATGCAGCTAGCCGGTTGAGCACGGGTCGATCCACAGGGAGATGGTTGTATGTCCTTTCTTGTTTTAGACGAGTCAATAAAGAATGTGTATATGTTTGTTCAATCTAACCTATGTGTATTATTTGCAAGTATAAAGTTGTTAAGAAAAGATACGATAATGTAAGCTAAAGAAATCCGTACTCAAAACCTTTGAGCCGAGTCTTGACCAATTGAAGCTAGAGCAATCGGCAACAACGTGGATTAGGGGATTTAAGCGCGGTATTCGTGGAATCTGGCTTATTTACCCTTGTCCTTCCGTTCTTGTCTCTTGCTTTCGCCTCCGGCCAAACCGAACGCAACCGGTCGCGGTTAGGAATCACCGTTACCTTGTTAGGGTAGGGTGCCTAACGGAGCGCTTGCGTATCGTTTGGGCGGAGTTCAATGGAAAATAACGGGAAAAGGAAATGAGCAAAGAAAATCTTAACTTACAATACCGTATTTATTCTTAACAACAACAATAATTACAACCATTCACAAAACGAACCAAAAAGAGAGAACAAAAAGATAAACAAAGAAAAGAAAAGATTACAAGCAAGTAATTAAAGTGCATGGTAATAAATTGCAAGTAATAAAAGACAAGAATGAAAAATACAAGAAGGTAACACTAAGAACCATAGAGCTCAAGACAAGCATGGGATCAATAGCCAACCCTTAAACTTGCAAGCTCAATTAAGAGGTTGCAAGATCAAGAGAAGGGTAAAGAACTCATGTGAAATGAAGCACAAAAGAGAGAACAAAATGATACAACCCTTTGAGATCAATGACCAAATCTTAAACTTGCAAGCTCACTTAAGAGGTTGCAAGATCAAGTTAAGGTAGAGAGCTCAAGGGGGAAGCTAAGCAAAAGAAAGAATCATACAAAAACCCTCATCTTCATTTAACATCCACTCAATGCTCTCACTACATTTCCATGAAGGAAAGAATGAAGAAGAAGAAGAAGAAGACTAAAAACTAGCAAAAAGAGGCTAAAGAAATTAACACCAAAAGCTTGGCAAGTTCTGGGATATTTATAGGCGGGAAACAGAGAACCTAGGGCAACATTCTGACACTATATGCATTGACCAAACAGCCCCTGAAAACTTTCCAACTGACGAGCCTATACGGCCGCGGTTCCGCGGCCTAAGCACGCTTATGCCGCGGAATCGCGGCCATAAAGAGGGGTTGGGTCATGCGCTTTGGTGGGTTTTCCTGGTTTGTGGTTCTCTTCAGTGTGGTATAGTACTTTTCTCAGAAACTCATCACAATTATTCCAGAATTTTAGTAGAACAAAAGGTGATGTGATGTGGATCTTTTGCCATAATTTCCTTGAGCCCCGCGTAGATTTCTTGGATCTTGTGTTGACATTGAGCTTTGTGCATGATATGACAATCGATTTGCCATTTTTTCCCTTAAACTGGTATGTGACAACACACGGATAGAGAGCGGAGACCCATGTTTTATCTGTTGTTGGTAGTAATCCAGAATTTTTCGTACTTTTTCATGATATTCACTGTTTAGAGCTGAGACAAGTATCCTGCAATTATGTAGCAAACACTGATAAAAAGCACCTGCCTATAAACAAACGAGCGTAAGAATGGGCGGTATAAAATGCAATATTCTGTTATGAACATGATACTAAGTTCTAAAGAAAAACACAAGCAAGTGTCATTTTATTTGTTTAATTAGCATGTGATAATTGAAATTCAATAATATTGGCATGCTCTTCAATTCTAAACTTGTGATAGAGAATCTGCTGCTGTGACACCATGTTCTAAAGAAAAACACAAGCGTCATTTTGTTTGATTAATTAACATGTGATAAATGAAATTCAAAAATGTATGTGATAGGAAATCTGAAACTTGCTCAACTCTATATTTGTGTTAGGAAATCTGAAACAGATAATAGAAAATCTGTTGTTGTGAGAACACTCTATACAGAAAAACAAAAGTAAGTGTTCATTTTGTGTGTTAGTATCAGCATGTGTTAATTGAAATTTGAAACTTGTCTTAGGAAATTTGAAACTTGTTAATTCTGTACTTATGCTAGGAAATCTCAAACTGGAGTTAGGATATCTGAAATAAGTAATAGGAAAGATGCTGCTGTGATAAGACCCTATACAAAAAAAAAAGTAAGTGTTCATATTGTGTGATTATATAGTATGTGGTAATTGAAATTTGAAATTAATTATTGGTGATCTGAAACTTGTGATGGACAATCTGAAACTTCTCCTACGAAATCTGCTGCTCTAACACCCCTCTAAGGAAAAACAAAAGTAAGTGTTTATATTGTGTGTTTAATTAGTGTCTTAATTGAAATAAAATATTGGTTGCCAATTATGTATTTTGAACTTGTATTAAATTATCTAAAGGCATCCCTAACTCACCAAAACTGAGAACCAATGCAACAAAGTCTACAAAGAAAGATGTGCATGCCATTGCTTCTACACCAATTCCAACTCCAGAAAGAAAGTAAGCATTCAATATTTTGTGTTAATGGGAAATGCAGTACATTTTTTCTCTTCAATTTTAATTTTGAAGTTGTCTTTCTTTTCTAATCTGTAACATAAATTTTTGATCTTATGTTAGTAAATCAGCCATAACTATCATGAAGAGATCACATAGGATTCAGAAATTAAAAAAACCAACTCCAACTATGAAAGTAATTCTTGGCACCTCTACTAGGGTTTTAGGAATATCAAGTATGCAATTTTAAAATTTTAGAGGGCTAAGTTGTAAGTCTACGGTAGCGCCCCGGCCGTCATTCTGATGCCAAACGCGGAACAAAAGCTTTTATAACTGGCGCTATCGCATACTATAACCCGGATCTTGCCATCAACGCTAAACTAACAAACTGTAAAGAGGTAGAAAGGCTATACCGATCGATCCGAGTCCTTCGGTCTTTAGCCATCATCCCACACTCCTCGCGGCAACTCCGATCTCCTGTCTTCTCATCGAGGTGGCACCACGTCAACGGATCTTTAAACGGGCTCCCGCCTCTATACCGAGGCAACTCAGTCATCAAGTTTGCTAAAAGAGATGACCAAGATGAAGTAGAGAATGATATAGAATACTTTGTCTCGTGTCATCCAAAACCATGGATGAACGGTTAATCGGAGTTGCCTTGTGAGAAGAAGATAAAAAAGAAAGAGCTTTCGATTTTGTTCTCAAAATGAAATGAATCAATTTCTCACCAAGTGAGAGAGTGGAAGTAGTGAGGGGGGCTTCCTCAAGTGGCCGACCACTTATAGGGGAGGAGGGGGTGAGGGCAAGCACAAGTGGTGACCACAAAGAAAAGATCAAGAACACATATCCTTCTCAATCTAAGAAGCAATAAATGCAAGGCATAAGTCACACAAAGCTAGAAACTTCTTTCTAGAAACTTCCATATGACTCATCCAAAAACAAAGAAACTTATCCTCTCATCAAAAATATTTTGGCCATGGCTAGGATGATAGAAATACGGCCAAAAAGAAAAGCACGGATTAAACAATGTTCAACCGGGCGGTGAAAAACTGGCAACTTCGAAAAGCGATCCTGAAACGAATTTCAGGATAACCCCGTAACTGTATATACATACCCGCATTTGTATTACGACCGAATACAAATGCAACTGAGACAAAGATATTATATCTACACTGTATAATACTAGAATCCGGCTTAAATCAAAGCCCGCTAGTAAAATCTGTCCGAAACACGACACGTGCGCAAACGCACGTGTATGTTCGAACCCTGCTATAAAACCATACGGCCTTTACAACGTTTCGCTTGAACTTAGGAAACTATCTGTGGGGGACTCTAAAGACTCGTCAGTATCCTGGCAGTGGGTTTAACCACAAGCACATCAGCGGCACTAGCAGTGCGTAACGGCTGCCCATGTACTGACCGAAAGGGAAGCCGATGAGCGAACTCATCCTGGAACCCTACTGAGCCTATCAGTGACAATATACATACAGTCCGGTCCGTTCATCTATGAGCATCGCATATCGGGCCTAGGGGGCTGGTAACGTCAGACCCCCAATAGCGGTATAAGTCGTGTCAGAGGGTAGCTCTGAACACCCTGAGATACTACTGGAGTACTACCAGTAAATCTCTTGTCTCGGCCGAGGGCTTTGTGTAATGGCTCTCTTAGACACAGCGCAATCTCACCCCCAATACCGGGAGAGACGAATCCCCTGCCGATCCGCTCACTTGCCTCCATGTGGCTCGGGACTGTACCGAACTAAAACCTGTTTGCACGACTCCTTTGAGCCGTGGTAGGGTAGTAATCAAAGCACAGTGGGAACTCACACGAGACAAATGACGATCTCAGGTCGATGAACTAACCTGTACACATGTCACCAGGGAACTGCTATCTGACGCTAAGTATAATACCAACTAGCAGGTTCCCGGCGAGTCCTGTCCGGTGTACTCATAACCCAATGAGCACCTGTATATATCTTAGGTGATCCAACTGACACCAATGGATTGTGAGACCGGCCACCACCCCTCGTCGGGGTCTCGACTGTATACACTAGTCTACTTCGGAGTATCGATGCCTTGTGTCGAAACTCCCACGACTAGGGACCGCATTTAAGGATGTGCTTATGGACTACCCAACTCTCACGTATATGATCGCCATCATACTGTTGGTATTCAAGCAGGATCCTAAGGGCTCTATCAACGTATAATAGTGATCATGTCACCTAAAACTGTACACGATGATAAAGGCAAACCAGATAGCATACTATCATCTCGAGTAAGACTGTCATACTGGTGTAGGTCCTCTCTCAATCATTGCAATCACGTACCTGCGATCCAATAATTGACTTTGAGGGCACTATATCCAATAATCTCCCACTTGCACTTAAGGCTAATTATTGCGATGTCGCATACTCACAACCCGTGTGATACCGAACACCCAACTCCTCTACTAACTAGTTTCACAAAGCTCGTTTGTAAAACCCTTGTGTTTGAGAAATAGCCTCAATGAGTGGATCCGCCCTGATGTTTCTTTCTATGTCTCTCTTAATCTCAAGTTTGCGGAGAAAGCCATCTCCCGAATTGAGTAATACCTGTCTTAGAATATGTCTGGATATCTGATGTGACCTAATTTATAAATGAACTCCAAATCCAAACTTCTTAGACTGTATCGTCAACTGAACCCCTGCACCATGCCTCCCACAGTATTCTCTTGGACCACCTTTCCATAATACTTCCCCTTTCGTCAGAGGGAAAACTATAACTCTGACAATCACTCTGTCATCCATGTCACCTTTGGAAGCCTGGAATGATAACCGTCTCCCGAAGGTGGCTGACGTTATCAAATCCCTAGAACATCCACTTATATTCTAAAACTGCTTCCGTATGTTTCTCCAGGATTGGATTAATATAAACTTATTGCATCTAGTGCAAAAACAACATCTGGTGTGGTACTTGACATCTCATGATTGACTCAATTGCCTAAGCAAGTGATCTTCCAATCATGCACATCCCTCTCCCCTTTAGTCTGTAAGACACCTTTAGAGAGGGTGACTCCATCACCTGCAGGTACACTACCATGCCAGGAGTCATCTATTCTAAATAATTTTAGAATACTGTCTAAGTACCCAAATTGGGAAACTACCCAAATCTAGATCTAAAACTATAGATCTAGTAACCAGAATGTCAGATATTACATCCATATCCTTTGTGGAGAAACAACTGTGTGACAACCATAGTATAACCGATCGTAGTATAGGAATTTTACTTCCTACTCTGTGTATGTCATCCAAATATCAGGACATCACACCCTACTATCTTCTCAACATATCCATCCCTTATTCTGATGAAGTCAAACCCATGACTGTCACATTAAAAATAGATGATCTATCTCCGCTATATCTGCTCAAGTCTATAAATAGACATAAGCTACTTGCCCACTATGCTTCCGCTGCTCCCACTGACCACAACAACCCTCTGGCAGAATAATATATACGTGCACTTCTAAAGCTAGTTTAGAACGACGCTATACTTAACCTCCTGCCGAGTCTCATAGCCTGGAACAACAGTAGTGTCAAGTCTGGGTAAACAAAAACCTCCCTGTCACCTTCCTTGAGGCTACCGGAGTACCTCTCGGGTGTCTGAGGTTACCCACCATATCTGCGGAGTGGCTAATGGAATGTCCAACCTGATTGAATCTTTGGTCCTATTAAATTTTCCGTAATTATTCGCGGTTCTAGAATCACTTCCAGTTCTACCATACTCCCACTACTGTTTTCTGGAAAAAAATCCATTTTACTAAAACTGTGGCGAGTCAAGAACAATATCACCATTGATCTTTCAGATGGTAGAAAGTCAACCCTCGTCATAGTCTGGGCCAACCCACAAACTTCCATTACAGAAACGTGCCTTGAGTTATCCAGAGTCTGGTTTTAAGCATAGGCCGGACAACTCCCCGTACCTTAACATCGTTAAGATATGAACCATTCTATATCCAATATAGAAACTTTGGCACTTATTTAATTGGAACCAGATTTTAATCATGCAGCTGTCTCCAGTGCATATCATCTTAATGGAGAGAGGCCGATCGGCATTACTCAACTTAGGAACGCATCCAATTATGAGTAACCCGAAAGAGAAACAAGTTTCTCAATACCATTACTATCAACTGAATACCAATCACAAGTATCTACATCTTCGATCACCTTGAAGAATCTCGATACTTGCGACACTTGGTTCTCTACTTTATTCCTATACCTAAAACTTCTCAAAACTTAGACATTGTTGTTGGGGTAAAAATTTACACCCCGGTTGACTAAGTCAAAATCCAAGTCAACCCCAAGCCAAGTGGGCCCAGGCCCTGACCCAGTAGGCCCATGCCCGGGTTGAGCCCGAACATGAAGGGGCCGACCTCCCCCATGCCAAGATAAAAATTTTGTAATAAATAATTTTGTTGTATTTCTTTTATTTTATTTTATGGACAAATGTAAGAAAAATAGGCATAAAGCCAATTTTCTGTAAAGCCCATGGCTTATGTGTAAAAAGAAATGGCACATGAGCCATGGGATAGGAAAAATGCCATTTTGTGAAGCCCAAGGGGCTATATGTAAAGTGTGTAGCCTATAAAGGCAAGGATAATGAAATATCCCAACAACTCTCTCTCAAAACCAAAAAAAATCTCAGAGCTGAGCTCTTTCTTCCATCTTCAAGGTTCCAAAACCTTCTTCTTTCTCTTGAATTAAATCAAGAGTTTTACTCTTCCTTTTTCAAAACAAATTAGTTTTTCACCACAAAACCCACAAAGGGGAACTTGGATCTATCATTAGATCTGAAAAAGAAGAGATTTTGAGATTTCACATCTCTTGATCTTCAAGATCCAGCAAGCAACAGGAGGAAGAAGAACATTGTTCACTAAACCCAAAAAAAAAAAAACACACACTCAGGAGTCCAACTCCTCTCTGATTTCTCTTCTGAGAAATTTGTTTTAGCAGCGCGCAGCGCAAGTGCGCAAAGCGCCCGCGTGCCGACACGTGGCGCGCGCGCGCTTGCGCACCTGCGCGCAGCGCTCTTGCGCAAAGCGCCTGTGTGCCGACACGTGGCGCACTTGCGCCTGAGCGCACATCACCTAACCGCACAGCGCCCAATGTGCTGCCCCACGCATCCTTTGGATGCCTTTTTCCCCTTTATTTATATATACATGTATATATATACATATGTATACAAATGTACACATACACATTATCCGCAACATTCTCCCCCTCAAAAAAATTTTCGGGCCGGGGCACTGCCCCGAACCCCGCAAGGGGGCTGCTAGCCCCCTTGACCCCCAGCCCGCTATCTGGGTAGCGGGACCCCCGTAAAAACTCTGCGTGGCTCGCGATATATCCAAAACCCCCCTTTCAAAACAAAACACACGCACACCGCACATTGAGTTCGCATGACCAGTTTAACCCATTAATCGGAGGTTCCCTCGCCCCAAAGGCGAGGGATAATTAACGGCAGCTTAGTCCGCGGCTGCCGGAGATTCGGATCCCCACAATCATTAAACCCCGGCCTACCCTGGGCAGGGGGAATCTGTAGTACGCCTGACAAGCGTGCGCGTATTCCCATCACAATGGGGTGACGAAAAAACACCCTACAGGTTCTGGCACGCCCGGTGGGACCTTTCTCTCCTCCCATATTTCGGGTTAAACGTTCATGCGAACTCAATTAATATACATATCTATTGTCTATACTGAAGTGATATTTTCTTTTCTATGCAGCAATCAACCTTCGACGACAATGTCTCTCCAGACGAATTCAGCTTCCAACGTGACCCCGATTCCATACGTGGTCAAGATCAACGCTCGTGTGGTTCTCCCTGCAAGCCTCAGTCGACAGTGGGAGGAACCACCCCGTCAGTTTGGCTCCGTCATCATCTACCCTGCTGGAAGCGCTCATCTTGCGGAAATCCCGGCGGAACAGGTGGTCAAGCCGGTCCCAAGGGGCAAGAGGCCGAATGTTGTGATTGCTAAGGCACCACAACCGAAACTTAAGATGGTGTCTGAACGATTCCCTGACGCTCTAGCTGGGGGCAAGACTTCCGGTGCGAAGGGCAACGACAAATGTCGCGAACGAGCTCAAGCGATAACTCCAACAAATGCACAATTAGGCGTATTTCCAAGGCCCTCCATCAACCGGTCTGCGGCGTCTTCCCAAAGAGCCGAAGTCCGCCAGGCGCTTAGAACAGAAAAGTTAAGACAGAAGCGGCTCAGGTATCGAGCCAACAAAAAGGCCAAGACCTTGGCCAAATGGAATCATGTGAAGTTCCAAGTGCAGGGTTGCCCCGCGACGACGGCTGAGTCGGACGTAAGAATCAGCAATTCCTTCGAGCCTCTGAAGTGGGTTCAGAAAAACGCCATGACCGCCAGAATCAAGAAGACAGCGGTCCGAACAGTGCCACAAAGAGACGTGTCCCGGCCCCAACAGAAAAAGTATGACACTGTCTCTTCAAGAGTCTATCAAGCACTCTGTGCCGCACGAAAGCAGCGGGGCAAACCCAGAAAAGAAGCGCCAGCACCATTCAAGAACCTGGTTAGGTCAGCCGCCTTCAATCGACTACCAGCTACAGAAACAAGGGGGTCAAGACAGCAATCCATGAAATCAGCTTCCAGTGATAGAAAGACGGCCGGATATATCATCCATACGGTCTATATGGCGGGCGGGCGCCCCAGCGACAACCTTCGCAGCAAAAGCAAGGATGGGGCCACCACATCCCAAGCCCAATCTGGCCTGAACGTGGTTGCCGCTGCCCAAGAACAGCCGCCCCCGCTGGATGAAGAAAACCCTCTCAATGAGGATGATAGGCAGAAAGACCCCTCGATCCATGCAGAGTCAAGCTCGGACAGCGAGGAGGAGCCGACTTTCCGCCCCAGGACTGCGGAGCAAGAGCTGCTTCAAGAGCTTCGAAAACAGCTCAGGAGCAAAAATAAAGAGATGGCAAAGCTCTATTCGAAGATAGACGACTTAACGAACGTGGTGATGCAGCTTACGGCTCAAATTGCTCGAGCGCCTCCCAATCAAGCACAAGCCGCTACAAATCAGCCGGGTGATGACAATCTGAGGCAGCCAATGCCTGTTCCTTTGGGTCCAAGACTGGTCGAGCCGCATGAAAGCCGGCCACACTCCGCTTCTGGGGACGCCTTGGCCCCAGATAGCACTATCCCGCTAACACAGGATCGGATAATGGATTTGGTCACCAGCAAGGTTAAAACATTGGTGGCCGAAGCCGAAGCTCAAAAAGAAATCGGCAGTAGTGGGCGGCCATATCCCGCGCAGTACGATCTGATTGAGTTCCCAAGCGGCTACGTCATTCCTAAGTTCGGAAGATTTGATGGAACGGGGAATGCAAATCAGCACGTCGCCCACTTCAAAGCATCATGCGGAAATACAGGGGGCAATGACGCGCTCCTTCTTCGTCAGTTTGTCAACAGCCTGACCGGTGTTGCTTTCGACTGGTACGCGAGAATACCAGATGGGTCCGTCATTACCTTTGCCCAAATGGAGTCTCTGTTCCGGCAAAGGTTCATGAGCGTCAGTGATAAAATCTCCATTGCCGACCTTGTGAGGACCAAGCCGGGGAAGAATGAAAGTAACACTGACTTTATCGCCCGATGGCGTAATCTCACGGTCAAGTGCGAACCGCCGCTGGAGTAGGACCAGTCCGTTAGCCTTCTCATTGGGAACCTCAGCAATTGGATGGTCCCATTCTTGTATACAGCAGGCCTCAAAACATTCCAGGAGCTAACCAAGAAAGTCCAAATGCTGGAACGCTCGAAGCAAGAGTCCCCGCCAGACTCTCAGAGAGACAAAACTTGGAAAAGCAAGTGGGACGACAACCGTAGAAGCGGGAGTTCCAGCAGTACCAATGTCTTCAATGCCTCCGATAATGAAGAAAAGCGAAGGGCGGCCGAATCCAAAACTAACCGGTCTCGAAAGCCATTGCTGGGAGGAGATGGGCCTTCTCTAGAGGAGAAAAAGAACAAGGTTTACTCTTTCAGAAGGGACAAGGTCCGCAAGATATTTAAAGATGCCTTGAACAACGGCCTACAATTGCCGGAGTCGAAAAGACCCGAGGAAGCAAAAATGACCGACAATCCTTTGTATTGCCCGTACCACCGAGTAGTGAGCCATGCGATCGAGGATTGCTATATCTTCAAAGATTGGGTCGAGAAGCAGTACAAGGCTGGAGAGATCGAGCTGTCCAAAAGTGTGTTGGTGAACAATCAAGTTGCAACCACCAACTTTATACAGACAGAAGTTGAAGCCTTCTGGGAGAAGACAGCCGAACCCGCTGCCCTGAGAGATGAAACTGACTCATCGCGGCCTCCGTGGAGTACGCACATATCTAATAAGACGAAGAAGATGATAAAGCTACTTCAGAAAGAACCCAGGACGGAATGGGAAGGGCAGAAGAAGCCTACCAGTCCAGCTGCCAATGCGGCTCCATCAGGCTCAAAATCCAAGAAGCTGAAGAAGAAGAAAAGTGCAGCTCGGCGCGAAAAAGAGTCTGCAGGGAGATCGACCATTCAAAAATATATCGATTCTCGCGAAGAATATGAACAAAAGGAAAGAACATTGATTCAATTGAAGGAGTTCTTCCCTGTACAAGCGGCTGAAATTCTGGAGGAGTTAGAAGAAAACTCCAGAGATCCCAGTAGTGACCTGCAACGCCATCCATCTTGGCAGCGAGTCCGAGGATGATCTTTGTTTTCCCGAAGAGGATGAGGAGCTCGCCACAATGACCAATCAAATCTAGCTCAGAAGCGGCAGGGCTCTACCGCCGAATCAGGGCAACGCCCCAAAAGGGAAGGAAAAACAAGTCGCTAATGAAGAAGATGGCAAAAAACCGGCTGATGAAAACATAAGTCCTTTCTCGGTGGACTATAATGTCTTGGCGCATCTCCGGAAGCTTCCGTCTCTCCTGAGCATCTACGACGCCTTGGTCCTATCTAAGGAGCTTAGAGATGTTCTCATCCACGCTCTACAAAACCCCGAGCGGTATCAGGCCCACTTTGCGGAAATTAATATGAAAGAAGCCCAGCACGCTTTGCATGCCGCCGCAGTCACATTTAAGGATGAAGACTTGCTACTGGGAACGGCTGAGCATAATCGGCCGCTTTACGTGACCGGGTACAGCGACGGAGATCGAATTAATCGCATATTGATTGATCCGGGGTCCTCAGTGAACATCATGAACTTGCGAACTCTGAAGAGTTTATCAATGGACGTCCGACATCTGTCAAGGGAAAGGATTGTCATTCAAGGCTTCAACCAAAATTGCCAGCAAGTTCTGGGGTCCATAGCTCTGCCAATCAAATTCGGGGATCTGCAAACTGAAGCTAAGATATACGTGATCGACGCTGACACGTCTTATAAGATTCTCTTGGGGCGGCCATGGCTCCACGATTATGGCATCATTCCGTCAACTCTCCATCAATGCATGAAATATACTAAAAATGGCGAAGAAAGACGCATTGACGGAGACATCCAACCGTTCGGTGTGCATGAAGTCCGCTACGAAGATTCTCGGTACTTTATGAATCACCAAAATGCTAAGCCACAACTGACTGAGGATAGACCGGCTCCAAGACTCAAAAGCAAATCTGCGCCGGCTGTCACTTTCAAAAGCAAAAATGCCCAAGTGCGCCCGCATTTCGGTAGCGACACTGATGAGTCCGACGCTGGAAGCCCGTCCTTCCATAAAACTCGCCCTCATTTCGGCAGCGATACGGACGAATCTGTTACTGAAAGCCCATCTAGCAGTAAAGTCCGCCCTCATCTTGGCAGTGACACTGAAGAGTCAGAGGAGGAGGACCTGTCGTGCAACAGCGGTGCAGATTGGACCCCCACGCAACAAGCGAAACTATGAGAGACCTTTGAAGTTGCAGAAGGGTCCCTAGCCGTTACAAAGGTACCAGAGCAAATGTGCAAAGAGCTCGATGCATTATCAATCTCCACCGTGGACCAGCTGAAAACTTTCTACGTTCCCGGGAGGAAAAGTGGACAAAAGGGCATCCTGTTTTATGGGTCAAACCCCGTTGTGCACCCGGACGATCTTTCTGTCGCGTGCCTTCCCTATGAAAGAGGCATAAGAGTCGTCCTCAATCCCAGATACTATGCGCCCGAGATGCGGGAATACTTTAAGAAGTGCGGATGCCGGTTATATCAAACGGAGTCCGAAGCAAAGTTTTACGAAGGGCTATGGAATCCGCCCCAGGTCCGAGCACTCATCGATGGACGAATTCCAGATAGACGGGGCATAGGCTACATCCAACCTGATTCCAAAGCGTGCTACATGATCCATGTTGGTGAGGCCAGCGAAAGATCAAATGATGACGACGAGATAGCCGAGCCAGAAGAAGCTCCTCAAGAGCTCGAAGATGGCGGACAAGCAACCTTTGACGAGCTAACCGAGATTGACTTAGGAACGCCCGATAATCCAAGGCCGACCTACATCAGCTCGCTCTTGTCAGAGGAAATGAAAGTGCAGATAATTTCCCTGCTGCATGAGTTCGTCGACTGCTTCGCGTGGACATACAAAGAAATGCCTGGCCTTTCCCCTGAAGTGCCCGTACATAAGTTGGCTATATCTCCTGATGCTAAGCCAGTCAAACAAGCTCCTCGAAGAATGAGAAGGGAACTAGAAGAAAAGGTCATCGAGGAAACTAAGAAGCTCATCGATGCCGGCTTCATCAGGGAAGAGAAATATGCAGACTGGATCGCATGCATAGTCCCAGTGAAGAAGAAAAATGGGCAGATCCGAGTCTGTGTCGATTTCAGGGACCTCAATAAGGCATGTCCTAAAGATGACTTCCCGCTACCGGTCATGGAAATGATGGTCGATGACACCTCAAATTACGAACTGTTCACCTTTATGGACGGCTCGTCTGGATATAATCAGATCAAGATGTCGCCTGAGGATGAGAAGCACACAGCATTTCGAACCCCGATCGGAATATATTGCTACAAGGTAATGCCATTCGGACTGAAGAACGCAGGTGCTACATATCAAAGGGCAATGACCAATATCTTTGATGACCTGATCCATAAAGTCGTCGAATGTTATGTCGATGATCTGGTCGTCAAGACTAAAACCAGGGCCGATCATATCCAAGATCTTAGGACCGTTCTCACTAGACTGAGGGAATACGATCTGAAGATGAATCCTCTGAAGTGCGCTTTTGGCGTGTCATCGGGAAAATTCCTGGGCTTCATAGTCCGACATCGAGGGATCGAAGTTGACCCGTCGAAGATAAAGGCCATCATGGAGATGCCCCCTCCGAAGAGTCTGACGCAGCTAAGATCTTTTCAAGGCAAGCTTGCTTATATACGGAGGTTTATCTCAAATTTATCGGGAAGATGTAGGCCCTTCTCAAAGCTCATGAAGAAAGGAGCTCCTTTTATCTGGGATGCCGAATGTCAAGCAGCGTTCGAAAGCATCAAACAATACTTGTTGCACCCTCCAGTGCTGGCCGCTCCTATTCCAAATAAACCGCTGATTCTCTACACTACCGCGCTAGATGAGTCACTTGGTGCGCTCCTTGCCCAGAATAACGAGGAGGGAAAGGAAAATGCCCTCTACTACCTTAGTCGAACTCTAGTCGGGGCGGAACACAACTATTCCCCAATCGAAAAGCAATGCCTGGCTCTGATATTTGCTGTGAAGAAGCTGAGGCACTATCTGCTGGCTCATCGGGTTATGCTGATCTCCAAGGTCGACCCGCTCAAACACTTAATGACCAAAGCAAGCCTAGCCGGCAGAATGGCAAGATGGGCTGTCATGCTACTTGAGTTTGACATAGTTTATACTCCTCAGAAAGCAGTAAAAGGGCAAGCTCTTGCAGACTTTCTCGCTGCTCATCCCATACCAGAAGGGTCGCCGCTAAATTGTGAGCTACCCGATGAACAAGTTCTGCACCTCGAGGAAGATGGGCCAAGTTGGGAGCTCTACTTCGATGGAGCCTCATCAATAAGGACCTCCAGTAAATCAAGTGTCCCGGAGATAAAGGCAGGGATAGGATTGGTGTTCATCACGCCATCAATGGGAACCCTACGGCGCTCTTTTGCTCTCACCGAGCCTCGCACAAATAATGAGGCCGAGTATGAAGCTCTGATAGCTGGTTTGGAGCTCGCCATAGAAATGGAAATCCTTCGGCTACGGGTTTACGGTGACTCCCAGCTTGTCGTCAACCAAGTAAGCGGCAACTATAAGATATACAAACCCGAGTTAGCTCGGTACATAAGCCGGGTGGTGGAACTCATGAAACGGTTCACTCACATTGAACTGACAAGAGTCCCTAGAGCATTGAACGGAAAGGCCGACATACTCGCTCGCCTAGCCAAGGAGCTGGCTGATCCTGACATGGACGAAATTCTAATCACAGTCAGGAGCCGACAAATTCTACCCCCAGTCTGTCTACGAGAAGAGGAAAGCGCGGAACAAGAGAGCAGTCCTGCCGAAGAAGCTTCAATCATCCAAGACGAGCCTGATTGGAGAGAACCCTTCATAGGATACCTCCGATACGACAAGCTGCCTGAAGAAAAATCTGCAAGGATTCAGCTGAAGAAAAGAGCTCTCCGATACGTGTTTGTAAATGACACGTTATACCGCAGGTCATATGACCAACTCTGGCTCAGGTGCCTGTCATCGGCCGAAGCCCAAAAAGTCATGAAAGAAGTTCACTCAGGCGTTTGCGGTGCTCACCAATCTGGCCCCAAGATGCGACTGCAGATTAAACGGCTTGGGTATTACTGGCCCACCATGATACGGGATTGCGGAGAGCATGCAAAGAAATGTTATATCTGCCAAATTAACGGTGATTTTATTCACAAGCATCCCAATCCATTGCATCCTACGGTGGCGTCGTGGCCCTTCGAAGTCTGGGGCACCGACATTGTTGGCCCAATTGATCCTCCGTCATCCAAAGGCCATCGGTTCATACTGGCCGCGACAGACTACTTCTCCAGATGGGCTGAAGCTGTCCCGCTAAAAGAAGTCAAGACAAAAGATATTCTGACTTCTTCCAGCATAATATTCTATACCGCTTCGGTACACCAAGAAGAATCATTTCTGACAACGGGCCTTCTTTCAAGAGCTTCAATGTCTCAAAGTTTGCTACTCAGCACAAGATAGACTGGAGATATTCCTCCATCTATAATCCAAGAGCCAACGGGCTAGCCGAAGCTTTCAATAAGACTCTATGCAGGCTCCTGAGGAAAAATGTTTCAGCCAACAAGAGAGACTGGAATCTCAAACTTCACGAGGCGCTGTGGGCATATCGTACCACGCATCGTACTCCAACTCAGTCCACTCCATACTCATTGCTCTTCGGAGTGGAGGCGGTCCTCCCCCTCGAAGTCGAAGTTCCAAGCTTAAGAATGGCCGTTCAGCACGAGTTGACGGAGGATGAAAACGTACTCCTTCGACTTGAAGAGCTCGATGCCCTCGAAGAAAAGAGGCTCGCGGTACAGCAAAATCTGGAGCTATACCGGGCCCAAATGTCACGGGCCTATGACAAGATAACTCGTCTCCGTGCTTTCAAGAAAGGTGAATTGGTGTTGGTCCTCAAAAGACCGATCATCCTCAATCGACATGCCAAGGGAAAATTCGAGCCAAACTGGGAAGGACCATACGTCATTGAGAAAGTGTTCGACGGAGGATCCTACCAACTAATAAGTGCAGAGGGAGAAAGGTCCATGCCACCCATCAATGGACGATATCTCAAGAAATACTACACCTGAATGCTCCAAGTCGCAGGCGAATTGAGCACATCAGCCCTACGGTCTGGATCAGACATCCTGCAAAACCGTATACAATCCACGGGCGTAAATGGCCCCTATTTCTCCCAAATCCTGCCGGTGAGACTACTTTAAAGTCCCACCAGTGGACAAAAAAAAAAAGAGAAATAAACGGTATGTCCACAAGCAAAACGGGCACGGATGAAAACCCGAAAGGGCTCCGTGAGTAAAAACAGCAGGACTACCGGCGAGTCTGTGAAAACCCGAAAGGGGCACAAACTCGTGAAAAGAGTTGAAATACACTCGCAAAGTCCTCTCGACCTTGTGAGGAGGAAACCCCTGCGTGAGATCCTTACGACTCACAAAGGAGCAACACACTTAGGAATCCTCACGATCCCTAAGGAGAAAATACACCTGCGGGATCCTTACGACTCGTAGGGAGAAAATGCTTTTATGGGACCCTCACGGCCCATAAAATTGAAAAGCCTTAGGTGATAGGGACCCAAACCCGTCTCCTAAGCCATCGTTCCCCAACGGGCAACGGCAAATGATGATTCGCTCCTGGCATTTCGCTTCAGTGTTAGCGGTGCTGATGCCGACCAAAAACCCAAATCCCAAGTCCTCCCGGGGCAAATGATGAGTTGCTCCTGGCATTATTCCAGTGCAGCAATACTGATGCCAAACAAGATCCAAATTCCAAGTCCCCAAACGGCGAATGATGGTCGCTCCTGGTACCATATTCCAGTGTAGCAATGCAGACGCCAACCAAAATCCAATTTCTCAAAATTCTCCGGCCCTACGGTGGGTCCCCAAATTGACCATCGTATACAATCCACGGGCTCAAATAATTCTCATCATACCCATGCCCCACCGTAATCACCAGTTACGCGGCCGGTCTCCGCTTTGGGAATGATGCTCCATTGATAAGACCCACTCATGTGTCCTCACGATATATGAGGAGTACAAACCTTTATGGGATCCTTACGACTCATAAAGGAAAAACACACTTAGGAGTCCTCACGACTCTTAAGGAGAAAATACACCTGCGGGATCCTTACGACTCGTAGGGAGGAAATGCTTTTATGGGACCCTCACGGCCCATAAAATTGAAAAGCCTTAGGCGATAGGGATCTAAACCTGTCTCCTGAGCCATCGCTCCCCAATCCCCAAATGGCGAATGATGAGTCGCTCCTGGTGCCATATTCCAGTGCAGCGATGCAGACGCCAACCAAATTCCAAATCCCATACCCCAACGGCGAATGATGAGTCGCTCCTAGTACCATATTCCAGTGCAGCGATGCAGACGCCGACAAAGTCCCAAAATTTTTTTCCGGCCCTACGGTCTGGATCATACATCCTGCAAAACCGTATACAATCCACGGGCGTAAAACAATCCCAATTTCTCCCAAATCCTCTCAGGGCAAATGATGAGTTGCTCCTGGCATTATTCCAGTGCAGCAATGCAGATGCCAAACAAAAACCAAAATCCCAAAATCCTCTCCATGACAGATGATGATTCGCTCCTGGTACCATATTCCAGTATAGCGATGCTGATGTCAACCCAAATCAAAATCAACAAGTCAACTTCCACTTCGACACCGCAAGAAGCGGAGCAAGTCAAGTCTACCCCTGGCATTGCAAGAAGCAGAGCAAGTCAAATCAAGCATCGACCGTCCACGTCGCTAAAATGGCAGAACCGACCGTCCACGTCGCTAAAAGGGCAGCATCGACCGTCCACGTCGCTAAAAAGGGCAGAACCGACCGTCCACGACGCTAAAAGGGCAGAACTGACCGTCCACGTCGCAAAAAGGGCAGAACCGACCGTCCAAGTCGTTAAAAGGGCAGCACCGACCGTCCACGTCGCTAAAAGGGCAGCACCGACCGTCCAAGTCGCTAAAAGGGCAGCATCGACCGTCCACGTCGCTAAAAGGGCAGCACCGACCGTCCAACTCGCAAAAATGGCAGCACCGACCGTCCAACTCGCAAAAAGGGCAGAACCGACCGTCCACGTCGCTAAAAGGGCAGCACCGACCGTCCAAGTCGCAAAAATGGCAGCACCGACCGTCCAAATCGCAAAAAGGGCAGAACCGACCGTCCAAGTCGCAAAAAGGGCAGAACCGACCGTCCACGTCGCTAAAAAGGGCAGTATCGACCGTCCAAGTCGCTAAAAAGGCAAAACCGACCGTCCAAGTCGCGAAAAGGGCAGCGCAGGATTCCTACAAAGCGGGAACCAGATAACTCCGGGCCAGGGAAAACGTCTATCACGGACACTCCGTCTCGGAGACATGTCAAGCAACGACCGTCCATGTCGTAAAAAAAGGGCAGTGCCAGCTTCCCAAAAAGCCGGAACCAAATCAAGTCGCCTCCACGTGAAAGAAGATCCATCAATTTCATGCACACGACCCACATATGTGGTGTGCATGTATTGATGGGGGGCAATTTGTTGGGGTAAAAATTTACACCCCGGTTGACTAAGTCAAAATCCAAGTCAACCCCAAGCCAAGTGGGCCCAGGCCCCGACCCAGTAGGCCCATGCCCGGGTTGAGCCCGAACATGAAGGGGCCGACCTCCCCCATGCCAAGATAAAAATTTTGTAATAAATAATTTTGTTGTATTTCTTTTATTTTATTTTATGGACAAATGTAAGAAAAATAGGCATAAAGCCAATTTTCTGTAAAGCCCATGGCTTATGTGCAAAAAGAAATGGCACATGAGCCATGGGATAGGAAAAATGCCATTTTGTAAAGCCCAAAGGGCTATATGTAAAGTGTGTAGCCTATAAAGGCAAGGTTAATGAAATATCCCAACAACTCTCTCTCAAAAACAAAAAAAGTCTCAGAGCTGAGCTCTTTCTTCCATCTTCAAGGTTCCAAAACCTTCTTCTTTCTCTTGAATTAAATCAAGAGTTTTACTCTTCCTTTTTCAAAACAAATTAGTTTTTCACCACAAAACCCACAAAGGGGAACTTGGATCTATCATTAGATCTGAAAAAGAAGAGATTTTGAGATTTCACATCTCTTGATCTTCAAGATCCAGCAAGCAACAGGAGGAAGAAGAATATCGTTCACTAAACCCCCAAAAAAAAAAACACACTCAGGAGTCCAACTCCTCTCTGATTTCTCTTCTGAGAAATTTGTTTTAGCAGCGCGCAGCGCAAGTACGCAAAGCGCCCGCGTGCCGACACGTGGCCCGCGCGAGCTTGCGCACCTGCGCGCTTGCGCAAGTGCGCAAAGCGCCCGCGTGACGACACGTGGCGCGCGCGCTTGCGCACCTGCGCGCTTGCGCAAGTGCGCAAAGCGCCCGCGTGCCGATACGTGGCGCACGCGCTTGCGCATCTGCGCGCTTGCGCAAGTGCGCAAAGCGCCCGCGTGCCGACACGTGGCGCGCTTGCGCACCTGCGCGCAGCGCTCATGCGCAAAGCGCCCGTGTGCTGACACGTGGCGCGCTTGCGCCTGAGCGCACAGCACCTAACCGCACAGCGCCCAAGGTGTTGCCCCACGCATCCTTTGGATGCCTTTTTCCCCTTTATTTATATATACATGTATATATATACATATGTATACAAATGTACACATACACATTATCCGCAACATTCTCCCTCTCAAAAAAATTTTCGGGCCGGGGCGCTGCCCCGAACCCCGCAAGGGGGCTGCTAGCCCCCTTGACCCCCAGCCCGCTATCCGGGTAGCGGGACCCCCGTAAAAACTCTGCGTGGCTCCCGATATATCCAAAACCCCCCTTTCAAAACAAAACACACGCACACCGCACATTGAGTTCGCATGACCAGTTTAACCCATTAATCGGAGGTTCCCTCGCCCCAAAGGCGAGGGGTAATTAACGGCAGCTTAGTCCGCGGCTGCCGGAGATTCGGATCCCCACAATCATTAAACCCCGGCCTACCCTGGGCAGGGGGAATCTGTAGTACGCCTGACAAGCGTGCGCGTATTCCCATCACAATGGGGTGACGAAAAAACACCCTACAATTGTATTTCTATGAAACACTTGTCTAAAAACTAGAGAAGTCACAAGTAAATAGAACATAGTACGAGGACCAACCCCTTTGTCCAGATGGACATTGGACAACATACAATACTCTGTATAAGTCCGCTGAGTTGAATAACTCAAAACCTGGCATCGTAGGTTGAAAACTGTACTTATAGTTAAGAACTACTCCGCTGTTCAATGCTCCTTACCGAATCGACAACTGATATAGGTAAATGTCATGGACATAATTTCAAAAAGTTATATCTCACTTTATAAAAAAAACGTACAGATATATCAGTTTGAAATTGGTGCACAACAACGGATACTCAAAACCAAATACTTGCCGTCCGGCAGAAACCCAGGCGATTTTCTCAAATATCACCAATTACAACGAATTCCGATATAATGAGGATGATCACCTAATTCCCAATAACTTACTCCCACTCATCATCTGTAAAACCATACGGATGTGAGAATCATACCTGGTAAATACATACCCTGGAGTAAGTATCTAATCGGGAAAATAGTTTTCCTTTAACAATGCATAGTGAAACTGAAACATGAAAATGTTTCGTAGGGGTATCCTGGTATTCCTAGTAATGCCTCTTCCATAATCCAATTCATGACTATAACCGTATATTTCTTTGCCATCTCTCCAAATCCCTTTATTTGTCTTTATTCATTACCTTCTTTACACCCCTTTAGGCTAAGTGGTTTTCTTCCTTCCCTACCGTTCGGCACCAGCCTATGTTTTGGAAGAAGACTATCCAGTAAGCATAATAGGTGTACTCTCATAATCCTAGGAGTACTCGCAACTTGAGAGAAGGTGATGATAAAAGATAACTGAATAATACCTTATTCTATTTCTCCCGAACTGGGGGAAAAAAGCAAAGGTGAAGTAGGAGTAGCGATGAAGTACGCGGTTTGGTCGTGAATGATAGCAGTCGCAATTAACTTTGCCCTCTTTCTAATCCCTTTATTTTGTCTTTACTTATTACCTTCTGTACACCCTACTTAGGCTAATTGGTTTTCTTCATTCCCTACCTTTCGGCACCTGCCTATGGTTTGGAAGAAGACTATCCAATAAGTATAATAGGTGTACTCTCCTAAACCAAGGAGCCTACGCAACCTGAGAGAAGGTGATGATAAAAGACAACTGAATAAAGCATTTCAATTTCTCCTGAACCTGAATCCATCCTCGAAGAAGTCCCTTCGAGTTCGTATATAACCATACGATGGATCTATCCAATGGAAGTGGATGTTCGTAGTGATACGAGGTGTTCTGAGAAATGCAAAGGGTAAAAGAAGGAGCGGCAATGACTTATGCAACTTAGACAATCCAAAAACCAGTATTTTAAGAAGGTTCGGTCAACTTGGTCACTGAGTCATAGTCTAGGGTCGGTCAAAGGTCGCTGCTAAAGAGAGAGAGAAAAGAAACACTCTGCGTGCACTCTAACCTAGATCAGAATGGTTATCACTTTATCTAATCAGGAAACCTCCCACTGTATTGTCAAATTCTCCTCCAAACCTGAAAGAAGAATCAATCGGGATCACCCGAAGAGTAAACCAACTCATCAGTGGGAATCGGGATCCAACTCTCATCGCATGATAACGTGAAGGAATCTACTCATGTTATCACACTCCAGAAGGTATGCGCATGCCTGGCAAGTTTCAGTTTCTTTAGAAACTCCTGATATGATTTTTACCCCATGTTCTTATGACCTTGACGAAGGCCAACAAATCATAAGTCACATGTCAAGTTCTACCCGTTATTATCTTGTCAATTTGAACCCACCCGTACATACCCTTGACGAAGGCCAACAAGGTAATACGACTGTCCCAAACCAACTCATCTATCTATACAACAGAAAAGTAACAAGCAGCTACCATCCACTATGCCTTGACGAAGGCCAACAAACATAGCATGAATACTACGTGCTACCCGTCTGAAACGACGGAGAGCTACGGCTGGTTTTTGGCGAAAAACCTTTAACGTAATGAACTTGATATCGCTGAAGGAACCTGATAGCTTTTTATAAAAATATAGTGGCGAAAACCTTTGCTAAAGAAGTCACTCCCGGTGAAGGGATTTCGGCTCTTTCCTCGTGGAATGAGGTGCAGGATATTCAAACTGAATACCGCGATGCAAAGCAACATGTAATCGACTATAGTGATGTTATTACCCTGATGCAAACTTCTGCCCAAGGGATCACTCCCGGTGAAGGGATCTCGGCCCTTGCCTCGTCGAATGAGGTGCAGGATATTCTAACTGAATACCACTGTGCAAAACAAAAGAAAACGTCTTTGTAATAACACTTTTTAAAACTGTTCCAACAACGTCCAAACAGGTTTGTTTTCCTTTGCATTGATCAGAATCAACGTAGTCCCATCAATTAATCACAATAAAAAAGAACGAAAATAAAATGTACGTATATGCCATCTGCATTCGTCACTGGGTCCCGTCATTGTCCGTTAGGTTACTTAACTAACGACAGAGCGGGGACTGGACTCTTGCGGGTGCAAAACATATACAACATCTACTAGTATATATACCAATATACAACAATCGCTCCAGGCGTGATAATATGCAACATTACAAAAAAGTAATAAGCATCACAGAACAATACAGATAATTTGGGATCCCCGGGTTTCACAGAACAGCTGCTGAAATCCGACATTCCCGTGGTCGTGTGGATAGCCTGTGCAATGAAAACCTAGACCCCTACGAGTGCGGCAAGTTACCCGCCAAAACCTGAAGTAAGGCAGCCCCCTACAACAAAGTGAATGGATCACCCAGCACTTCACGGAATCCGGTAACTTGGGCACTCCATCTTGGGTCAACCTGTACCCCCTACGAGTGCGGCGAATAGTCTGCCAATTCTAGAGTCAGACCCCTTTGCCTCTCAAAGCCATGAGATACGGACCCGTTGCCCTCCAGAACCCGGCTATCCGTGCACTCCGTCACGGGGTAAAACCTAGTACAGAAATGAAAAATATATACAACGGGTACATCGACCTCAGCCTGGTCATGCCCCAAAAAGAATATTATACAAACAGGCGGTGACGGCAGTCCACATATTGGATGCTCGCCCCGTAATATCAAATGTACAAATAAATCCAAACTGCACTACCATTGCACACAGCTATCCACCACGACAAATCCGTATATCACAGCACAACACAGAACATCAACGCGAATTTCACGTTCGCAAACCCGTCTAAAAGGACTATAGCAATTAGACGCAATTTATCGCTCGAATGACATTCACGGTCGGAGATATAATGTAAGTACTGTAAACTAGTATATTTAAAATTCCGATCGACCAAACTTCCTGAAGTGGGCCCCAAGTACAACTGCAGTATTTAAACAAAATCTGGGCCCAAACAAAATATTCCAGAAACCATAATTCCCATGAAAGACACTACTGTAGAAAAATGGTGCACTGTTGCTCCAAAACGGCGGCGGAACCGCGGCCAATACATGGCTTGTGCGGCGGTTCCGCGGCGCTCTGGAGGTAACAGTTGACCAAATTTCTACAGTATTCTTAAAAAAACCTGCTCGATTTTCTGAGATTCTCAAAATGATTTTTAGACCAGTTTTAAAAATCGACAGAAACTTTAACATGAAAAGTGCAGTTTTGAAAATTTCGTTCGATCGATATTTTAAACACGTTAGAACAAGTTAGTAAAGGTTAATGGCGTGGCTTTGATACCATGTAATTCTACGGTAGTGCCCCGGCCGTCATTCTGACGTCAAACGCGGAACAAAAACTTTTATAACTGGCGCTATCGCATACTATAACCTGGATCTTGCCATTAACGCTAAACTAACAAACTGTAAAGAGCTAGAAAGGCTATACCGATCGATCCGAGTCCTTCGGTCTTTAGCCATCATCCCACGCTCCTTGCGGCAACTCCGATCTCCTGTCTTCTCATCGAGGTGGCACCACGTCAACGGATCTTTAAATGGGCTCCCGCCTCTATACCGAGGCAACTCGGTCATCAAGTCTGCTAAAAGAGATGACCAAGATGAAGTAGAGAATGATGTAGAATACTGTCTCGTGTCATCCAAAACCATGGATGAACGGTTAATCGGAGTTGCCTTATGAGAAGAAGATAAAAAAGAAAGAGCTTTGGATTTTGTTCTCAAAATGAAATGAATCAATTTCTCACCAAGTGAGAGAGTGGAAGTAGTGAGAAGGGCTTCCTCAAGTGGCCGGCCACTTATAGGGAAGGAGGGGGTGAGGGCAAGCACAAGTGGTGACCACAAAGAAAAGATCAAGAACAAATATCCTTCTCAATCCAAGAAGCAATAAATGCAAGGCATGAGTCACACAAAGCTAGAAGCTTCTTTCTAGAAACTTCCATGTGACTCATCTAAAAACAAAGAAACTTATCCTCTCATCAAAGATATTTTGGCCATGGCTAGAATGATAGAAATACGGCCAAAAAGAAAAGCACGGATTAAACAATGTTCAACCGGACGGTGAAAAACTGGCAACTTCGAAAAGCGATCCTAAAATTAATTTCAGGATAACCCCGTTACTGTATATACATACCCGTATTTGTATTATGACCGAATACAAATGCAACTGAGACAAAGATATTATATCTACACTGTATAATATTAGGTTCCGACTTAAACCAAAGCCCGCTAGTAAAATCTGTCCGAAACACGACACGTGCGCAAACGCACGTGCATGTTCGAATCCTGCCATAAAACCATACGGCCGCTACAACGTTTCGCCCGAACTTGGGAAACTATCTGTGGGGGACTCTAAAGACTCGTCAGTACCCTGGCAGTGGGTTTAACCACAAGCACGTCAGCGGCACTAGCAGTGCGTAACGGCTGCCTATGTAATGACCGAAAGGGGAGCCGATGAGCGAACTCATCCTGAAACCCTACTGAGCCTCTCAGTGACAATATACATACAGTCCGGTCCGTTCGTCTATGAGCATCGCATATCGGGCCTAGGGGGTTGGTAACGTCAGACTCCCAATAGCGGTATAAGTCGTATCAGAGGGTAGCCTTGAACACCCTGAGATACTACTGGAGTACCTGCCAGTAAATCTTCTGCCTCGCTTTGTGTAATGGCTCTCCTAGACACAGAGCAATCTCACCCCCAATACCGGGAGAGATGAATTCCCTGCCGATCCCTCACTTGCCTCCATGTGGCTTGGGACTGTACTCAACTAAAACCTGTTTGCACGACTCCTTTGAGCCGTGGTAGGGTAGTAATCAAAGCACAGTGGGAACTCACACGAGACAAATGATGATCTCAGGTCGATGAACTAACCTGTACACATGTCACCAGGGAACTGCTATCTGACGCTAGGTATAATACCAACTAGCAGGTTCCCAGCGAGTCCTGTCCGGTGTACTCATAACCCAATGAGCACCTGTATACATCTTAGGTGATCCAACTGATACCAATGGCTTGTGAGACCGGCCACAGCCCCTCGTCGGGGTCTCGACTGTATATACTAGTCTATTCCGGAGTATCGATGCCCTGTCTCGAAACTCCTACGACTAGGGACCACATTTAAGGATGTGCTTATGGACTATCCAACTCTCACGTATATGATCGCAATCATACTGTTGGTAGTCAAGCAGGATCCTAAGGGCTCTATCAACGTGTAATAGTGATCATGTCACCTAAAGCTGTACATGATGATAAAGGCAAACCAGATAGCATACTATCATCTCGAGTAAGACTATCATACTGGTGTAGGTCCTCCCTCAATCATTGCAATCTCGTACATGCGATCCAATAATTGACTTTGAGGGCACTATATCTAACATAAGTATACTAAACAAGATCATATTAGAGTTTTAGGGTTTCAAAGTTAGCAAACTAAAGTTCTAAACTAAGTGAAGAGAAGCTACAACCTTTGTAGCCAAGTCCTCACTTCAGAAACCCCGTGTAATAGTCCCTTGAACTCCTTCTTGGGCTCCACTTGAAGAAAGGAACGAGCTTGCTCGAAATCTTCTTCGTCAAAAATGATCCACCTTGAGGCAATTCACACTCAAACTCGCACTTCACTAATCAAAGTATAAGTGAAGAGAACAATCTAAACTAAATTTCTAGAATGGTTTAGGTTGATGAAGTAGGTTTTTTCTCACTAAAAATCTTTTTCTTTATTTTTCCTATTGAGTGAATAGTGTCACTAGAAGAAGAAGTGAAGAAGATGAAGAGGATGAAGATAATAATGAGCTTGGAAAAGGATAAGTCTTCAAATGATGAACTTATTTCATTTTAAAAAGAAAGTGAAATGAGACATGGTTACTACAACCTTCTAAAGCTATGACTCATTTCCTTTCTTAATAAATCAAATAAGTAGATCATTATCATGTTATCCTTTATCCAATGCAATTCTCATACACACAACTTTTGTGTATAATCAACCTTTTTAAAAATGAATATATATTTTTATCATATATATAAATATATATATAAAGAGAAGAAAATCTTAAGTGAGAATAATATTAGTTAATATATATATATATATATATATATATAATTATTAAATCAACACTTGATTCAATAATCCGGTTATATCATATATAACCCGGCTAATATCAATTAACGCTAGATTAGAATACAGTATCATATACTGGTATTTAATCAAGCTCCCGCACATATCTCCATACATGCCCTACTTTGTTTCGCTTGAGCTAGGAAATCTCTATGTGGGACTCTAAAAACTCTCCAATACGCTGGCAGTAGTGAATGATCACATCAAAAACCTATAAGCCGTTAGCGGTACTAGCTGTACGTAACGGTTATCCAGGTATTGAACGAATAAAAGATTAAGTAAACTTGTCCAAACTCCCATAAAGCCTATAAGCAATACTTACCGTACATTCCGGTCATTTCGTCTGATATATCGCATACCGAGTGTGGGGGTGGAATCGTCAGATCCCAATAATTCGATAAGTCATGCCAATATGTGGCCTATAACAAATCGAGAACTACCGATAACACCTATCAGTAAATCTTAACAGCCCTGGCCAGAAACTTGATGTTATAGCCAACTGAGCATAGCACAACATCAACTCCTAACACCGGGAGAGACAAAACCCCTCCTATCGCTCACCGCCTTCATGTGACTCAAGACTGTACCCAATTACCACCTGTTTACATGACTCAGTAGAGCCGTGGGAGGGAGGTAATCAAAGCACAGTGGGAACCACACAAGACACTATGACGATCTCGGGTCTACAGACTAACCTGTACAAGTGTCATCATAGAACTGCTATTTGACGATAGATATGGTACCATCTAGGAGTTCTCGGCGAGTCCGTTCGGTGTACTCATTCTCCAATGACCACCTGTGTACAATTTTTGATGTCAAACACCAATGGTTGTGGGATCAACCATCACCCTACATAGGGTCAAGAAACGTGCACACTAGTCTACCTTGGAATATCGATACCCTGTCTCGATACTCTCTCGATTAGGAACACTTCAAGGATATGCTTGTGGACTACAAAAGCCCCACCAGTATGATCTATATCATAGTTTTGGTAGTCAAGCAAAACATCCTAAGGGCTTTATCAACATTTATCAGTGAAATAGTAAACTAAAACAAATATACATGTTAAGATAAAGAGTAACTAGATATCATATTATCATGTTGAGCAAGAAAGTCCTTTATATATATGTCCAAGCATCCATTATAATATACAATAATGCCCTCTAGGGCATACATATTCCTAACAATCTCCCACTTGCACTAAGGCCAGTTGTTATAGTATTTCATACCCAATATCCCAAAAAGTCTATCGAGCTGCGTCTGTGGAAGGGCCTTCGTGAGTAGATCCACCGTATTGTCCTTCGTGTCAACTCTCCTGACCTCAATCTCGCTGCGATCTACTATCTCGCGGATCAGGTGATACCGCATCAGAATATGTCTGGATCGTTGATGAGACCGGGGTTCCTTGGCCAAACCTACAGCTCCATTGTTATCATAATACAAAGGTATTGGATCAACAATGGATGGAACCACACCAAATTCAGTGATGAACTTCTTCATCCAGACAGCCTCTTTGGTAGTATCATTAGTAGCAATGTATTCAGACTCTATCGTCGAGTCTGCAACGGTATCTTTCTTGGAACTCTTCCAACATACCGCCGCTCCGTTGAGGGTGAAGACAAAATCCGAGACAGACTTGCTGTCATCCTTATCACTCTGAAAGCTCAAATCGATAATGTTCTTCACAACTATCCAGTGCTTCTCCCCTGAGTTTGATTGATACCTACTTATCACACTAAGTGTATAAGGTACATCCGGTCTGGTACACAATATTGCATACATGATAGATCCAACTGCAGAAGCATAAGGTATCATGTTCATGCGAGCTCTCTCCAAATCTGTCTTGGAAGACATCTCTTTGGAGAAGGTGATTGCTGAGCAAGCGGGTAAATTACTATGCTTGAAATATACCATACTAAACCTCTTTAGTATGGTATCTATGTACCTCGATTGGGACAATCCTAATATCTTTTTAGATCTATCCCTATAGATCTTTATCCCCAGAATGTTGGAGGTATCATCTAGATCTTTAATGGAGAACTTTTGTGATAGGCAGAGTTTGACCGAATGTCGCATATGAACATCATTTCCTATCAAGAGTATATCATCCACATATAATATGAGGAATACAACTTTACTCTCTACTACCTTTTTATATATACATGGTTCATATACATTTTTGATGAGGTCAAACTCTTTGACCGCTACATCAAAACAGATGTTCCAGCTCTGCGATGCCTGCTTTAATCCGTAGATTGATTTAAGCAGCTTGCATGCCTTTCCGTTGCTCCTACTGTCTACAAAGCCCTCTGGTTGTATCATATACATGCTCTCTTCTAAATCACCATTTAGAAAAGCAGACTTGACATCCATCTGCCAAATTTCATAGTCATAGTATGCAGCAATGACAAGTAGGATCCGGATGAATTTAAGTATAACCACTAGAGAAAAGGTCTCGTTATAGTCGATACCTAGTCGTTGACGAAAATATTTTGCTACAAGTCTAGTATTGAAGGTCTCAACCTTTCCATCTACACCGAGCTTCTTCTTAAAAATCCATTTGCTCCCTATGGGCTTTACCCCTTCAGGAGAAACCTCTAAAGTCCATAATTTATTGGTGTATATGGATTCCATCTCAGATCGCATAGTATCTAGCCATTTCATAGAGTCCCAACTTATGATGGCCTGCTCGAAACTAATAGGATCATCATCTTCCATGATGCAATCATCGCTCCCATCGTCTATGAGAAAACCGTAGTATCTCTTTGGTGGTTAAGAAACCCTACTAGATCTGCGGAGTGGCTGAGATTCATCGGGGACTATTGAATCTTCCGGATCCTCAGTTGTAGTTTGGGTTTCTGGAATTTCATCCAGTTCTACTGCACCACCACTAATTTCTTTTAAAAGAAATTCCTTTTCCAAAAATGTGGCATATTGAGAAACAAACACTTTTTGTTCCTCTGTGTGGTAGAATAGATATCCTAGAGAATTCTTAAAATATCCTACAAACTTAAAAAAAACTGATCGTGCTTCAAGTTTGTCCGGGTTTTGCCTTTTGACATAAGCCGGACAACCCCATATTTTAACTTGTTTAAGATATGATCTCTTTCCACTCCATATCTCATATGGGTTTTTAGGCACAAATTTTGATGGAGTATAATTCAATAGGTACGCAGCCGTCTCAAGTGCATAACCCCAGAATGATAGAGGTAATTCAGCAGTACTCATCATAGAGCACACCATATTTAATAGGGTGCGATTCCTCCACTCCGATACACTGTTTTGATGTGGAGTATACGGAGGAGTAAGCTGAGAGAGAATCCCATTCTCTTTTAGATAATCTAGGAATTCCGTACTTAAGTATTCCCCTCCTCAATCTGATCGAAGGATTTTGATACTTTTACCCATTTAGTTCTTTACTTTACTCTTATATTCCTTGAATTCCTCAAATGTTTCAGATTTGTATTTCATCAGGAACACATATATGAATTTAGAGAGATCATTTGTGAATATAATGAAGTAGGAATAACCAATCCTAGCATGTGTAGACATACGACCGCATACATCACTATATATTAGTCCCAAGAGTTCATCTGCTCTTGCTCCGTGTCCAGTAAACGAAGTTTTGGTCATTTTTTCTTTAAGACAAGACTGACAAACTTCATAAGATGTAAGTTCGAACGGATTCAAATATCCATACTTATGCAACTTAGCTAGTCTGGTCGTATTGATATGACCAAGTCTACAATGCCATAAGAAATCTTCGTTCATTTCTGAACTTTTCCTCTTACATGTGTTCTGTATATTTAGAACTGTATGTTGATTTAGAATGTATAAATCATTACACAACATACCAAATCCAATCAACACTTGATTTAGGAAAATTTTCATAATATTTTTCTCTAATGCAAAATTATATTCTTTTTTATCTAATAAAGAAACGGATATAATATTGCACATCATCGACGGTACGAAATAACAGTCGTTCAAAATCAATGTATTACCAGTTAGTAATACTATGTGCTATTCATCGACAGCTTCGGCAGCAGCAATTGCTCCGTTCCTTACTCTGAGAGGCATATCATATTTTCCCAGTTCTCTACTTCTCTTCAACCTTTGTAACATATTACAAATGTGGGATCCTGATCAGGTATCCAATTCTTAGAACGTAGAGCAAACTGAGAAATAGTTCTTAATAACTAACACACCCGAAGAAGATGCATCAGAATGATCTTTCTTCATTAGGGTTGCGTGGAAATCCTTACATTCCCTTATCCTATGCCCTAACTTATGACAATTGTCATAAGCTAGAGCGGAACCGACGTTCCCCGGCCTAGTATAACAAGCGGGTTCGGTCAATACATCCTTACTATTATCTTGATTAAGGCGTGACATGGTCGCTACCTGGAGAGAGAGAGAGAAGAAAACATTTTAGCGTGCGCTCTTGCAAAATTAGATTGGTTATTATCTTATCTGGCTCCTACTGTTTTTCTCAAATTTTCCTTCAAACTCTAAAAGGTAAGATTATCCGGGATTAATTACACCCTACAAGTTCGCTAATCGGTCAGCCAGGCTGGTGTTGGTACTCCGAAGGAGTCGTCCCGTGCTTTCGCACGGAACTAATTAAATAATCTCGTTTCCGCAGAGGCATAACCCCGTTAACACATTTCTAGACACCTATTGGATTAACTAATTGTAAAGTGGAAAACTCTCCCAGGATTAATTGTTCACACCATAATATTGCATTATTATATTCCCCATTCTTATTCTTTTTATAAATAAACATGTGCTTTTGACACATGTCTGCTACATGTTACAGGTTACAGGTTCTTGGATCTAAAACAGTGAAAAAGATAAAAGACGATGCAAAAGTGTGACTTTAATTAATAAACAGAAGACTCTTGATCAAGCCTACATAAGGAACAGTTCACAAAGCAAGATTCAAGACGTCGATATAAAGCGAACGAGTAGAAGTCCACTATAATGTTCACTTGAAAATCTGGAAGAGAACCAGAAGCTAAATTGAGAAAAGACATAAAGAAATAAGAAGATAAAGAGCACCAGAGCCAGCCCACAAAACCCCAGGTCATGATCTCATCAATGGGCTGCGGAACCGCGGCCCAAACCCTACCCAGGCCACGGTTCCGCGGCCGTATGAAGCCCGGGTTTCGTGAATTTTTGACTAAAATATTGGGCGGCGCTGAATACTTAACCTAAGGGCAAATTTGTAAATTTAGACATGCGGATCAAAATGTAACCTAGGGTTTCCTATTCTCTATAAATAGGAACTTTAAAGATTGTATTTTCTTATGCCTCCTTTTAATAATAAATTCTAGAATTCTTTTGGAGAGCATCGGTGCCTCTTTTCAATTCATGAATTCAGATCTGACAAGCTGCGTTGATGTTTGGAGAGAGCAATCTGTAAGTAGTTTTATTTAATTGCTCTAGTTTAGATTTTAATTCTTTACCCTAGGTAGATTTAATTCCTTGCCGTAGATAATTGTTTAGAGTTAGCTTTGGGGAAGGCTTTTGGGAGATGAGATCTTTCATCCCTTTCTTGCCCATAAAATATTTTCAATAGGACTCTATGCATACACGCACACACCTCGCCCTACGGCACTCTATCCCTCGAGGTAGCGGTGATACCGTAGTGTAAAGACCCGGTTGCGCGCGTTTTCCATGGAGGTTAGGGTAAGGATCTCTAAAGGAAGGACAAGAACCTAGAGAAAGGAACACCTTCCCGAATGGATCTAATCCCCTTTATTGATAATTACCATAACTCCGCATAGATCTTCATTCGGGTATAGAAAGTGTTGAGATTTACTTGCATTTCCAAACCATCCCTAAACCTAACCCTAGCAAGACTAGATCTAGATAATCGTAGTATAGAATAATTAGGTTTTTTTAGATTTAATAATTTGTCCGAACACCCTTCGAAATTAACTCGTTTGAGCGAATAGGAGATTCACAACATCCCTGTGGACCGACCCGTACTCACCGCCTAGCTTCATGCGACGCCGTTCTTGATTGCGGTTATAGATAGTTTTTGAGATCAATCAAATGGCGCCGTTGCCGGGGATGACGTAGAAATTTCATTTTTGTAATTTCGGGTTAATCTAAAATTAAAAAATCATAAAAATCTAAAAAAATCCAAAAATTATAAAAATATATCAATTGTTATTTTTTGGAAAGGGTACTTTGTTGGGTGAATCTTGCAGGAACAATCGAGACAGATCTGGAAATTTCCAGAAAGCGAAACAGAAATCAGAAGATCAGAACAAAGAAGGATTTTCAAAACAGAACAGTAGAATTTTTCCCGCACCCTGAAGCCTCCACCATGCCGCAATTCCGCCGCTGTAACCATACTCAGACCGCGAAAACGCGGTCCTTTAGCAAACTCAGGACCCACAATTTTTTTTGGGGACTCGTGCTTACGACCCCGCCGCGAAAACGCGGCACGAACGCGTTTAGACCGCGGAAAGGCGGCGCCAATGTGACATCATCTCGTGGAATTTCCTCTGTAAGCTTCCCTGTTCTTTCTCTGCAAATATTTTTATATATCTTCTGAAAAATCTCTGCAGGATTATGTGCGCTTTAAAAATATTTTCCTTTCCAAAATAACAATCTTATGCAGGATTTTTGCGCCTCGCTTAAAATTGAAATTGATTGCAAGTAATCTTTTCTGTTGCATATCTTTTCTCGAAAATCTTTTTGCAACAAATTTTCCAAATAAAGAGAAAAAGAAAAAAAGGAAAATTTTTAGTAGAAAACTTGCAAATTTTTGCCGCAAATAAATCCTTGCACCACCACAAACCTTCTTTCTTTTCACCCTTTCTTCTAACATGGGTACCCCACATAATAAATCACTTGCCGAACTTTGGTATCCCGAACCTAATTTTGCGTCGTACATCAATTTGTTCGGTCAATTTAAAGACGATCCTTCATTGCCTAAAATATCTTTGAAAGATCAAATAGAAGCATCTAGGAGAAACAGTTTGATTTTTCAACCCACTTTGTGTCAACCAAGTCAACCTTTACCACCTCCATATGTTGATACCACCTTTTCAAGTCCTTCTGTCACTCCTAAGCCAATGTCCATTGCCGAGCATATTGCTCAATCTCGCAGCCGATCTTTCACCTCTCTCCACTCATCTAGTTCTAGGGATCCACACGATTATTCACCTTGTTATCCACATGTTGATCCTATCCCTTCCCAACCACCCACTTCCTACCAATCCTACCCGATCTTTCCACCCTCACTAGACACTGTTTCTACACAGCCTGTTGGGAGTTTTGTATATCCACACAATTTTGAATCTTTTACCGAAACCCCCTCACCACCCAAGTCTAGTTTGGAAGAGTCGTTGGAAGCTTATATCGCAGCAACAAACAAAATGGTTAGGAATGTGGAAGCGTCCATGGCCGCCCTTATGCAACCTACTGAACCGGTAGCTAGTTTCCCGCTAGCTCCAAATTTTTCAATGTATAAGGAGGCGGTTGGACAGAGTGAGAATGAGAGAGGATTTTCAAATCAAACCTACCCATACCCAATTGAATCCAACAACTCCAATTTTCAAATATGTGTCCAAAATGATGAGTTGTGCGACTTTGTAGTGTTTGATTTGCCAAATTGTGAAGAACCCCTTTCGAGTGAAACCACACTTAATCCTTTCGATCTTTACACCTCCACTCTAGAACCTAAATCGATAAATATCCATGCTTTTGATGAGGTGTCTAAAGAAATTGATTTTCACTTGATTGAGGATATAGACGCCGGGAATATTTCGGATGATGAACCTGTCGATTTGATTGAAATTTTATGTTCAACTCATTATCCCGAGTCATTAAATGTTTCTCCCGAACTTCATATGCGTCTTGATTTTGATGATAATGGCATGGATGAGTTGAATTTTAAGGAGAATTATAAGGATAGTATTGAGGAGAGTTTTGAGGATCATATTGAGGTTGAACCATTTTTCTTTGATGTGTCGGATTTTCCAATTCATCCTCCTGAATCTTTAACTGTTAGATCACCCTCCCTCCTTTCCATCGTTCCGACCACGCTTGAAGACTGTGAGCTTGAAAAATTTCCTTTTGAATCTGACACAGTTCTCACAGACATTAACACTTACGAGTGTTTCACTTTTTCGGATGATGTTGATGACTCACCGCCCGAGTTTGAGTCCTTTACATTTTCAGATGAGTTAGTTGAACTATCAGACTCGGTTGCTTATAGTAGTTTCGAACCATTAATGGAATCTTTTAAGTTCGAAACAGTTTACTACGGTGAGAATGAGACTATCCCTAATCCGCTCCCCCTCGTCCTTCCTATCGTTCCGACCGTACAAGAGACTATTATGCTTTCATCTCCTATACCAAGTTCGGCGTACCCATGTTTTCTTGCGAATCTTGAGGGATTTGATCCCATTTCACGACGGGTTGATAGGTTAGCGCAATCACTTTTAACACATCGGTCATCCCAAATTGCGCTAATTTATTCACTCGATTTACATCCTCAAGATCGTACTCCACTTCTTTCTCTTTTCCGCCTTTCTCCTCCCCCATTGAGACCATATTCTACCATTCTTCTTTCCACACGGTCTCGCGTGCTTCTCATTTCTTTCCTCTACACCCCATTATTTCACTAGCTTGGCCATTACCACGATAAGATTTTTGAATGGTTGGTGCTAACCTTTGGCTTGTGTAAGGCCAAGCTTAAGTTTGGGGGGGAACCTTGTTGTATATATGTATATATATTTTTGTTTTCTTTTTCTATAAAAAATAATAATAATAAAAAATTTCAAAACATATAAAATAAAAAAAATTATTATAAATAAATAAACAGGGGAGTACTGGCATTTTGACCCTCTTGGTTTAGCATGACAGTGAGGACACTGTCAAGTTCAAGTTTGGGGGTATGCTCGGTAAGTCTTTTTTCTTCGCATTCATGTGTATATTTTTGCATTTGCATACTTATTTTAAAATCCATAAAAATTGAAAAATTTCAAAAATTATAAAAATTAATGTATTCAATTTTGGCCTTATTTGACTTAAGTTTGACAGATAGGTTAACTGGCTAGGAACAACTAGATCTTAGACTTAGTAAATTAAAAACCCTAAAAATAACCTTTTTTAAAGTTTAACGGTAGAGAGTATATGTCTTTGTAGTTTATTTAGAAATAGGCAAATTTTGAGTTCACTTCTTGGGCTAAGTCGAAACGAAAGAAAAGTATTGATATTCTTATTAGAGTATAAGTTTGAAAAATAGTTCCTAACTTAAGTTTAGATTCTGAAAATGTATAACTTACAATTTGCACAATCTCGTACCTTGAAACTTGGAATAGTAGAAGAGACCTTGAAATGCTCTTGTCTAAAGTCCTTAGTACGAAGAAAATAAAAGAAAATACAAGTGTGAATAAAGAAAAAAAAATGAACACTGGTTTTTGTGATTACTTAAGGCTACAAAAATAGAAAAATATTTAGCGAGGGTGCTTCATCACCTAGTGCCTTAGACCAACTGGTTTGGAAGTCACTGCTAAAGCCTTGGGTGTTGCAAGACTAGGAATTACGCTTTAAAGTGCAAACGCATTTTGTAATCGGTCGTTCGTACCTCAAGAAGTATTAACGATCGCATGAAGGATGTGTAAGCAACATTCATTTAAATTCACCAATTAATAAGTGCTTTGGACAACGGACAAGAGTATGATTGCTTGATTTGAATTTCCGAGTGTAGGGGTGATTTATACACACACGTAGGGGTATGTGATTGGGATTTAGATAAGAGAAAGGAATGAAGAATAAAACTTGTATCTTTAGTAAAGTTGATAGAAATTCCTAAGTGGAGATGGAACCCTAGAAGGAAAACTTAAGAGATGCCGAAAGCTAAGTAAGTCTATAGAATATATATAATGTTAAGTTAAATGATGAGGAAGTGTGAAGAATATGGGTGGATAATTTACGAGTCGACGATAATAGAATTCCTTGTTAGAAAACCTAATTGGAGAACAAAAGTCGAAAAAGCCGAATTGATAGGATTTTGTGGGTAGTATCCGCTGAAAACCCTCAGGAGACAACACTCCTCCTACTAGGGACACCTAGAGATTTAACGGTTTGTTGCACGAGCTCAGTGCAATCGCATTTCCCTGCGAAAGTGCGGTTAGGTTTTTTGTAGAGAATAAAAAAATAAGTTTGCTCGAGGATGAGCAACAGATAAGTTTGGGGGTATTTGTTCACACCATAATATTGCATTATTATATTCCCCATTCTTATTCTTTTTATAAATAAACAGGTGCTTTTGACGGATATCTGCTACATGTTACAGGTTACAGGTTCTTGGATCTAAAACAGTGAAAAAGATAAAAGACGATGCAAAAGTGGGACTTTAATCAATGAACAGAAGACTCTTGATCAAGCCTAAATAAGGAACAGTTCACAAAGCAAGATTCAAGACGTCGATATAAAGCGAACGGCTAGAAGTCCACTACAATGTTCACTGGAAAATCTGGAAGAGAACCAGAAGCTAAATTGAGAAAAGACATAAATAAATAAGAAGATAAAGAGCACCAGAGCTAGCTCACAAAACCCCAGGTCATGATCTCATCAATGGGCCGCGGAACCGCGGACCAAACCCTACCCAGGCCGTGGTTCCGCGGCCGTATGAAGCCCGGGATTCATGAATTTCTGATAAAAAATATTGGGCAGCGCTGAATACTTAACCTAAGGGCAAATTTGTAAATTTAGATATGCGGATCAAAATGTAACCTAGGGTTTCCTATTCTCTATAAATAGGAACTCTAAAGATTGTATTTTCTTATGCCTCCTTTTAATAATAAATTCTAGAATTCTTTTGGAGAGCATCGGTACCTCTTTTCAATTCATGAATTCAGATCTGACAACCTGCGTTGATGTTTGAAGAGAGCCATCTGTAAGTAGTTTTATTTAATTGCTCTAGTTTAGATTTTAATTCTTTGCCCTGGGTAGATTTAATTCCTTGCCGTAGATAATTGTTTAGAGTTAGCTTTGGGGAAGGCTTTTGAGAGATGAGATCTCTCATTCCTTTTTTGCCCATAAAATATTTTCAATAGGACTCCATGCATACACACACACACCGCGCCCTAAGGCACCCTATCCCTTGAGGTAGCGGTGATACCGTAGTGTAAAGGCCCGGTTGCGCGCGTTTTCCGTGGAGGTTAGGGTAAGGATCTCTAAAGGAAGGACAAGAACCTAGAGGAAGGAACACCTTCCCGAATGGATCTAATCCCCTTTATTGATAATTACCATAACTCCTCATAGATCTTCATTCGGGTATAGAAAGCGTTGAGATTTACTTGCATTTCCAAACCATCCCTAAACCTAACCCTAGCAAGACTAGATCTAGATAATCGTAGTATAGAATAATTAGGTTTTTTTAGATTTAATAATCTGTCCGAACACCCTTCGGAATTAACTCGTTTGAGCAAATAGGAGATTCACAACATCCTTATGGACCGACCCGTACTCACCGGCTAGCTTCATGCGACGCTGTTCTTGATTGCGGTTATAGATAGTTTTTGAGATCAATCAGTAATGCTTACTCGCAGTGGGTATCGGGATCCAACTATCGCATAGAAGGTATGCGATCTCATTACAAATTTCAACACTTGAAATTCTCGATAATGGTTTTTACCCCTAACAGCTTATGACCTTAACGAAATCAACAAATCATAAGTTGCTAGTCAAGTTCAACCTATCATTTTCTGATTAAGTTATACCCACCCTCATAAGCCCTTAACTAAGTTAACAAAGCTATACGCTGCCCTAACTAATCGCATCACATGCTGTAGATAAGTATCTATTAGCTACCGAACACTACGCCTTAACGAAGTCAACAAACGCAGCATGAATACTAAACGATACTTATCTAAAATGACGGAGGGCTACAGCTGGTTTTGATGAAAACCTTTAACGTAATGCACTTGATATCGTTGTAGAATTAAGTGATTTGAAAAGTAGTAGTTTAAGATCCGCTTTAAAAATTAAGTAGTTTTCAAAACAAACCGAGTGGGTTGTAGCATGTGCTAGTTTTCTTGTAGCATGTGCTAGTTTTCTCTAAAGAGGTCATTCTTGGTGAAGGGGTCTAGGCCCTTTCCTCATCAAATGAGGTGCTGGATATTCATAATGGAATACCACTATGCAAAACAAAAAACTAGAGCTACCTTTTTGAAAAATTGTGATTCTACAATATCTTTTAGATTTCTTTTTCATTAATCTTATTAATGAAGTCCCATCATTTAAGTTTCCTAAATATCATAAAAGAAACGAAAATAAAACACAAATATATGCCATCTGCATTCGCCACAGAGACCCGGGTTTTCACCGTAAGGTTACTTAACTTACGGCAGGACATGGTCAGTACTAGCGTGGATGCAAAACATATATATTGTCTACTAACATATCTATCTATATATATATATATATATAAGTAGCATTCGCATGATGCATTTATATTATCACAGCACAACACAGCAGACGCAGATATATGAAATATAGGATATACTGGGAAATCCGTGTTTTAGATTAAGCCATTAATGAAAAACACGGATTACATGGTCATGATGAATAGCCAAGCCCACATCCCTAGACCCCTACAAGAGCGGCAAGAAACTCTGTCAATTCTAGAGTTAGGCAACCGGTCTCGACTCCTCGAGATGGTTACCTACTGGACTCTAGAACCCGGTTACTTGTGTCCTCCGTCTTGGGTCTATCTTAAGGCGGAAAAGTAAATAATATACATCAAGGTGACTACATCCTCACTCCTGGATGTGCCCCAAAAAAAGAATATTACATACAATAATTTACATGAATGAAAATTGAAAAACACCCATCTCACATAAAAACCCTCGGCCACAACGATCCAATAAATCATATCGATATAACAATACTATAACATTACATGTCATCAATGTAAGTAAATATGTGTACCCCTAATGTCGTTGACGTATAGCAACGAGATCAGGAATACGTCCGCATATTATCCTTACGGTCACAGAAAAGAAATGAAAACCATAATAATTAGAATCCGCAACTCTACACATTATAAACCCGGATTATCTCAAAGTCCGAATTTCATGCCTAACCCTATAAACATTACATTTAAGCTTTGAATTGAAAACCATTTTCAAATATAAAGCCGGGAAATTCAACAAGATTCCCAGTGACTGATTCGAAGGCTCACCGGGAACGTTAGTGGATGGTCGCACCCCCCGATGCCGTCGACAGAGTGGCCTTGGGCGGGACATCATGGCCGCGAGCACCCAAGTGGATACTCTTGGCCATGGGGTTCTCCCATGGTCATATTGTCGAGGCAATGGGGTGTGGCTCTCCACTAGTATCTCCCAGTGAGTCTTTGCGTATGATACGAGATTACGACGGAGTTTCGATCCAAATCTAAATTCCGTGGCAATCCATCAAATAAGGCAAAAAACGTGAGATTTATATATCGATAACTAGTTTTCGCAAAACTAATTAATTGTGGATTCTAAAAATTGCATCACCTAACCAAAATATTATATGATATTAACATTTCGATCAACATTCTAATCAACAACAATTAGCAGAGATCTCAACCACTTGAGCCTCAACAAAAATACCCAGAAAGTCCAAAATCACATAATGAAGCAACACAAGAAAATTTGAGTTCTAAAGCCTTAAGTGGGCGGTGGATCCGCGGCCAAACCAATGTTTAGGCAGCGGATCTACGGCCACTTAGGAGTTTTAGAAGCTCCATTTTCTTATAGAATCTTAGAAAACCCTGCACGATTTTCTGAGCATTTTTAATTTCAAAAATCTCAAAGTTTGAAAAAATGGACAGAAACTAGCAATTCGTTGGATTTAAAACCTCGATCGAACACTTTCACTTCATCTAGAGTTTGCCTAAATCTCTAGTTTGGCTCTGATTCCATGAAAATAAGTCTTAGTACCTCTACTAGGATTTTAGGAACATCAGGTATGCAATTTTAAAATTTTAGAGGGCTAAGTCTACTAAACAAGATCATACTAGAGATTTAGGGTTTCAAAGTTAGAAAACTAAAGTTCTAAACTAAATGAAGAGAAGCTACAACCTTTGTAGCCAAGTCCTTCACTTCAAAAACTCCGTGTAGTAGTACCTTGAACTCCTTCTCGGGCTCCACTTGAAGAAAGTAATGAGCTTGCTCGAAATCTTCTTCGTCAAAGATGATCCACTTTGAGCCAACTCACACTCAAGCTCACACTTCACTAATCAAAGTATTAATAATGAGAACAAGCTAAACTAAATTGCTAGAATGGTTTAAATTGATGAAGTAGGGTTTTTGCTCACTAAAAATCTTTCTCTTTATTTTCCCTCTTGAGTGAATAGTGTCACTAAAAGAAGTGAAGAAGATGAAAAGAATGAAGATAAGAATGAGCTTGGAAAAGGATAAGTCTTCAAATGATGAACTTATTTCATTTTAAAAAGAAAGTGAAATGAGTCATGGTTACTACAAGCTTCTAAAGCTATGACCCATTTCCTTTCTTAATAAATCAAATAAGTAGATCATTATCATGTTATCCTTTATCCAATGCAATTCTCACACACACAACTTTTGTGTATAATCAACTATTTCAAAAATGAATATATATTTATATCATATATATAAATATATATAAAGAGAAGAAAATCTTAAGTGAGCATAATATTAGTTAATATATATATATATATATATATATATATATATATATATCATATATATAAATATATATCAAATTATTAAATCAACACTTGATTCAATATTCCGGTTATATTATATATAACCCGGCTAATATCAATTAACCCTAGATTAGAATACAGTATCATATACTGGTATTTAATCAAGCTCCCGCACATATCTCCATACATGCCCTACTTCGTTTCGCTTGAGATCGGAAACCTCTATGTTGGACTCTAAAGACTCGCCAATACGCTGGCAATAGGTAATGATCATATCAAACACCAACAAGCCGTTAGTAGTACTAGCTGCACGTAACATCTACCTAGGTATTGAACGAATGGAAGATCAAGTAAATTTGTCCAAACTCCTATAGAGCCTACAAGCAACACTTACCGTACAGTCCGGTCTCTTCGTCTGATATGTCACATACCGAGTGTGAGGGGTAGAATCGTCAGATCCCAATAACTCGATAAGTCATGTGGATGTGTGGCCTATAACAAATCGAGAAACTACCGATAACACTTATCAGTAAATCTCAGCAGCCCTACTGTTATAGCCAATCGAGTATAGCACAACATCAACTCCCAATACCGAGAGAGAAGAAACCCTCCTATCGCTCACTGCCTCCATGTGACTCAGGATTGTACCCAACTACCACCTGTTTGCACGGCTCGGTAGAGCCGTGTTAGGGAGGTAATCAAAGCACAATGGGAACCACACAAGACACTATGACGATCTCGGGTCTACAGACTAACCTGTATAGGTGTCATCAGAGAACTGTTATCTGACGATAGGTATGGTACCATCTAGGAGTTCTCGGCGAGTCCATTCGGTGTACTCATTCTCTAATGAGCACATATGTACAATCTTTGATGTCAAACACCAATATTTATGGGATCAACCATCGCCTCATATAGGGTCAAGAAACATACACACTAGTCTACTTTGGAATATCGATGCCTTGTCTCGATACTCTCTCGACTAAGAACACTTCAATGATATGCTAGTGGACTACACAAGCCCCACTAGTATGATCTACATCATAGTCTTGGTAGTCAAGCAAAACATCCTAAGGGCTTTATCAATATGTATCAGTGAAATAGTAAACTAGAATAAATGTACATATTAAGATAAAGAGTAACCAGATAGTATACTATCATGTTGAGCAAGAAAGTCCTCTATATATAGGTCCAAGATCCACTATAATATACAATAATAGCATCTAGGGCATACATATTCCTAACAAACTACTGATCCAGTCTTTGTAAACTTTGATAATGATGAGTCAAAGGCAGATGCTTGAGACATCAGCTGGGCCAGAGGCTACACAATAGCATCAAACACACACTAGAAGACATGGCAAAGCCCCTTCATCAGTTCAATCAAAAGAAAGTGATGAAGAAATTCCAGATGCAAATGTTGATTTGGATATTGGTAGCTTTCCTGAAGTTGAGGTGGAGTCAGATTATGGGGATAGTGACGATCTAATGTCATTGGATGGTGTTGACAATAATTCTAATTCTAAGGCTAGGTTTAAAGAGTTTGATATGGAGGAGTATACTGATCATATAGAATTAGCAAAAGGGGATCAATTTGCAAAAGCAGCTGAGTTTAAATTGGCACTTCAGAAAGATGCACTTGTCAGAGGTTATGGAGTGAGTTATGTAAAGAATGAAGGTGATAAGGTAACAGGTGTTTGTCAAAAGAGAGTAGAAGAGAAATGTATGTGGAGAATACATGTTTCATGGGTTCTATGGAAAAAATCCTTCCAAGTGATGAAGCTGATAAAACAGCACACATGTGCAAGAACTTGGAAGAATAAGCATGTATCAACTGAGTGGATATCAAAGCAGTATGAGGATGAATTGAGGGAGAACCCAAATTGGGATGTAAAAGCAATGCAAAGAAGGAAGAAGAGAGATTACATGTTGGATGTGATTATGGAACAACTATATAAGGTTAAGCAAGCCGTGAAGAGAAGATTTGAAGGTTGTCATCAAGAATAATACTGGAAGATTAGGGATTATGCAAATATGATCATTATTAAGAATCCTGGAAGTTGTATGAAGGTTCATGTTGATTACCTTCTGTCTAATTCTCCTCCTGTCTTTAAGAGGATATACATCTCGTATATTGCTCAAATAAAAGGCTTCAAAGCTGGTTGCAGACCATTCATAGGTCTTGATGGCTGTCATCTCAATATGCTGGAAGACTTTCTATTAAGTGTAGTTGGAAAGTAAGTTATAATTTTTAATTATCAAACTATAATTATAAATCTTAATTATCAAATGTTAATACACATTGTAATCAATTCATTTATCACAATATAGGGATGCAGCTAATGAGATGTTCCCAATAGCAATTATTGTAGTGGAGTCTGAGACAAAGGATGCTTGGAAATTTTTTATTGAATGCATTTTAGCATCACTTGGTCCACAAGAAGAGAATGGATGGGTTTTTATATCAGACATGCAAAAGATAAGCAGTCTAGTGAGTACTTAAAGATAAAAAAAATGTATGTTGTGAGCCTATATTTTTTCCTCAGGAACTCAACTAAACATAGCATAGTTGATTTTTTTTTCTATTGTAGGGTTTTATCAAGGCAATTGAAGAAGTTGTCCCAGGAACTGAACACAGATTTTGTGTAAGGCACATGTATGCTAACATGTTATTGGCTTGTAAAGTATCAGGTGCCATCAAAAAACAGTTTCATAAGTGTGTAACGGCCTATACAGATTCTAGCTTCAAGACACAGATGGCAAAATTGAAAACCAAAAATCCTAAAGCCCATGAGTGGCTCATACAGCAACATCAACCATCGTATTGGTGTAGGGCATACTTTACCACTATGGTAATATGTGATTTAGTGGTAAACAATATTTCTGAGTCTTGGAATAAAGCCATCATGGAGGCAAGAGACAAACCAATCTTGACTATGCTGGAGATGAACAGAAGGAAATTGATGACAAGGATTTATAAAAAGAAATTACGGATGCAGGGTCATCCTAGGAGAATTGGTCCGCTAATACTGAAGAAAATTATTAAGATGAAAAGAAATCCAGATTTTGTAGGGTGGTAGAAGGTGGAGGAGATGATTTGGAGGTACTAGATAAGTGCAGATCATATATTTGTAACTTAAACAGGGACAGTTGTGATTTTAGGATGTTTGATATAACCAGAATACCATGCTGCCATGCCATTGCAACTTGTATCAAAACAAGAAAGAATCCTAAAGATTTTGTCCGTCCTTACTACTCCAAGGAAATGTACTTGAAGGGATATGAGTTCAGCATAAATCTAATTCCATATTGCAGTCAGTGGGAAAGAACTGGAATGCCTGCCCCTACAGCTCCAAGCCACAAGACTAAGGTTGGAAGGCCAAAAAAGAAGAGAAAGAAAGAAATGGATGAGCCAACACAACCTAAATCAGTTAGAGCAGTCACTGGTTCGCTCATGTGCTCCAAGTGAAAGAATTGCGGTCATAATAAAAGAAGTTGCACCAATCAAAAAGCTTCAGCACCTATGAATGTACCCAAAAAGCCTGGGAGACCAAAGAAGATAAAAAGGAATTTTAGTGAATTTGGAGAGTCAAGCTCTCAGGCACCAAGTCAGGCAACTGTATCTTCAGTGGGATGGTCTACTCTTAATGCCAAAGACATTGGCAGCCAAATTAGCAGCAGAATGATGGGAAGCTTGGGTGTTGATGGAAGTGGAGTGCCATCACAAACAAGACAACCAAAGGTATGTATCCTTACATTTGTATTGTATTATTTCATTTTCAGTTGATATATTTGGCTAACTACATTATCACATTTCACCAATTTGAGTGCTATAATACATTCATTGCTTCAAATTTGATTCAGTGTTCATCTATATGTTTTGTTTTGTAGCTGACACCTAGAAGGAAAATAATGAAGAATGCAAGAGATGATTTGAAGGGATAGGAATTCAAGAGATATATTTGGTAAAAGCTGCTGATTGTAGTGCGTGTATGCAATGTTCTGTTTCCTTGGAGATGAAAATTTTTCTACTGAGATGAGCAGGATATTATTGGTTGTGTGTGTTAATTAGACAATGTGTTTTTGTTAGTTCTTAACCAATGCTGTGATTGAAGTTGTTAGACAATGATGCTGAGTTGTCAGAGAATAAACAATTAGACTATCTTTTTTGTTTTGGGTTGTTAAACAATTATGTGTCAGTTCAGGAATTGTTGTATGTTTTGTACACATTAGTACTCTAATTTTTGTGTTCTTTTAAATTATTGTATGCATGTTTACTAGTTTGAGTCCAGCTAAAGTTATATTCTCATATGTGTTCCTCTACTTTAAGCTTGTATCTGTGTTTATTACATTGTATGCTTCACATATGTGCTGCTTTGTATGCTGTTGCTGCTACTTTGAGACAAGCAAATATATGTGTTTACTGCTTTGTATGATGTTGCTGCTGCTTTCCATTGTTGTTGCTGCTGTTGCTGCTGATGCCCCCCTCTTTTACCAATAATGCCATATATTTACTCCAGATTTCAAGTTTAATGTTGCTATGCTGCTGCTGCATACTTTGCTGATGCAAATACCACTTTAACAAAGCCAGATATTCGTCGAAGGAAATCTCACCCTCTCTTTTATGTATTTATACACAAAAAAGAAATCAACTACTAATAATATCTTATAGGCTTTTACACAAACACATTATAAACATCACAAGAAAATCGATCCCATCATCCCTTTTAGGCATTCACACAAACATAGTGTAAACACAATCCCCTATTTATATAGATTTGGCATAAGAAAATCTACATTTCTTTCCAAAACAAATTACATACCAAAACAAATCATCAATAGACAAAAATTTGCTACAACACTTGTTTATTCTACATTAGAAATTAACTTGTTGATCCTCTTAAGCAGATGAATCAACAATATGATCACAACTATTATAAGCAATATCGTAACCAACCAAGCCTGATCAGCTGTACTTGAGGTGGTCGGAATTACTCTGTTAATTGGAATCTGTGGCGTCTCTATGCGCTTCAATGTACGCTGTAGCCATCATCAATTGTCTCTCCAACTCCAAGACACGATCATGAGTTTTCTACGGTGGTTGCAACCCTGAGCGGTGATCTCAAGCCGCAGATGCAGTAGAACACATCATCCTCAGTGACGATGCTCGAACTCTCCGCTGGGCCGCTGGATCTTCTTCTCGAGGAGCTTGGCCGCTGGATCTTCTTCTCGAGGAACTCTCCGCTGCTGACCAAATCGATGATCATGAAACCCTCGAAATGAAGGAGAATCAATTTGGCAAGAAGTTGGTATAACGAAGAAGAAGGCTAAAATGTGAATTTAAAAAAATTAAATAGGTCACGTGAGGTCACATGCCCACTTAAAAGTGAGCTTTAACGGCCGAAGGGGGTACTGGGTAACAATTGTAAGCTATAGGTTTTTTTTTTATCTAACGGCACAACCATAAGGGGATTTCTGGATAATACCGAGGGTTTCTGTTAAATAAGCCTAAAAGATTTGCACAACTAAATTTATGCCCATCGATTCTTGCTCAATTACATAATCCACAACTAGTGGGAAAACAATAATTGATCATGGATGGAGACGGGCATGTGCAGTGTACTAATGAGCTCATCAAACCTTCCCCCATATCACATTAGAGGCCAACTTAGTGTCATTTTCTCTTCACATGCATTACCAACACCAACTTGGACAAGGGATTATCCAAATACTATGGATGCAATCATCCATTTTGTGGGGGAGTTGGGTTCAAATTTAGACCAGCCAACAACCAACTTTTTGGCCATGGTGTTTATGATGGAGGAAACATGAATCTAACTCCACCAAATGTGAACCGAATGTTTAGTGAGGTACATTTTCAATTGACAGCAAAACTGAACTGGAGGAGTTCGAGTTCTTTCTTGTTGTAATTGAAAACCTAATTGTACTCAAAATTAATCACTATGTTTTCTTAGCCTAAAGATGAAGGAAAATGTATGCATGACAAGAAGTAAATTCATGTACCAATTTTCCAAAAACCGAACTTTGTATAAAATAAAATAAAAACGCACTTAAAAATCTTGATCATGTTGTCGAACTTTTCTTTAGAAGCACTCACAAGTGCGGAGGTCGCCAATTAAGTCCACCAAACTTTACAGAATATGATCCATAGGGTTTGATAGGCATCCTAATTTTGAATAGGCGAAATTTTCTTAGTAAAATTCTATCTCATAACAATTTGCACTCTTTATATAGAGGTATGATATGGTACCTGCAGCGGCGGAGCCAGGAATTGACTATTGGGGGGCCCAAAAAAATATATAAATATTTGAAAACAAAAAACCTATTGTTCGCTCTAAAATTAGATCTGCACTAAAGACAAAAACAATTAGCATGAGATTGTCTCTCTCGACGAATGGGCTATCGTTAGAGGAAGGGCAGAATATTTTTCCTTAAATAAATAGAAATAAACCCCTTGGCTGTATAGACAGAATTCATAAATGACACGACAAAGATAATAGTCATCAAGGCATCATATTATTGATAAAAATTGGGTTACAGTTACATATATTATGATAATAAAAACAAACTCTTAAACCCTTAGATTATGACCTCGTCTTGAAGATCGAGTGCAAGTGCAGAGATAGACGTCTAAATCTCCTACACAGCGAGCCTCAATCCGAATCATGATTCATCGGCCACACCGCTCGGCCTGCTCTTAATACCCGAGCGCGTGAATGGATGTCTAAATCGCTCGGTCGTTTATTACCAAACCGAGCGGAGGGCTGATTGCCTCAACTAGACCGAGACCAATCCTGGGATCACAACGCAAGGGCAGGAATGGACGTCTAAATCCCTTATGTTGTGACCACCAAGCTTGATACGGTCGGAGGCCAGGATCAATTCTATTACCATGTTACGAGAGTAGGAATGAACGTCTAAACCTATCGTAGGCATGATAACGGCCTTGATCCGACCGTCAGCACCCTTGACCATGCTCCAATAGGCGTTATATGGTTGCTGGCGCGCCGAAAAGAGAGCCGAGGGGCGTTCCTTCATCTTAATGCTTTACTTTCTATAGATCTAAATAAACGTAGAGGCATACTTGATCGAAGAAGGCTGGTCATCTCAAATCTCAACAGGGCCTCGATGGAGATGGCATTAGCCGCCGGAATCTAGGTTACATGAACTACGGTAGGGTGACTGAGAAGCCCTAGAACTAGGAAAATTGATGATTGATTGATTGATTGAGGGAGATCTCCTTCTTTCACCTTAAACTTTGGCTTTTATAGAATTAGAGTTTGTTAAGAAATAGTTCAAAGCCCTAAATTTTCCAAATACCAATAATATTGTTGCTTAGTGCTCAAGTTTTGCAACCACCGACTCATGATTGATTGCGAATCTCTCATAAAACCTCATTCTGATCTTTCGTATCTCCTTTGACTATATCGGGCCGGTTGTTTAAGTAACCGATTTGGCCTCAAGTGATTTGGGCTAAACAATATTTTCTATATCCTTCCTTATCTAATTCGCCAAAACAAATGTCACTTTTTTCGCAAACATATGTCTCTTCACGTGTTCTTTGCCGAAGCACTAAAAAGTCGAGCACACGTGAATCACTTCAGCGGCCTCCATATTTAATGCGATTGACATTTCGTCTCTTCTGCGATCAAATCGTTGACGCCAGCCGACGTATCTCCTTATTCTTTGCACCGATTTAAATTTTTTTTAATCATGACGGGAAACTCGATCGTCATATTCTGTTTCCACCACTCGATCGGGACACGCGTCACTCATCATCCGGTCACTGAACCCTTTAAACCCTGGATCAAATCTGAGAAGTGTTTTTTTCTCCATTTTCTACAAATATGCCTCTTTTCACCAAGGCCTCTGCTTCCTTTCCCGTCGTCCTTTCCGACTTGCTAGCTATTTTCGATGGCTCCCAAAACTTCGATTGAACCTCTGATCACTCTCCCACTCGTGAACATCTCGTCTGAAGAGCTTCCCCAAGAAAAAGAAATTTTCTGTGAAAACCTCATGGTTCTGGTCCTATATCGTCATGAATTTCTGCGACGGTCAGACATCGTCCGTATGGAAGCAGTCTGTCCCGTTCCAACTTTTGACTGGGAAGACCCCCTCAAGCTTTTGATGCTCCTAGCTATGCGTCCATAGGACCCCAATATACCATCGAAGTGTCGTTGGCTTTATGTGAAGGGTTACCCTAGCGCCCCGGCCATCTTACGTGGCCAAATGCGGAACAAAAAATTTCTTATGAATAAAACTTGGCGCTAGACTGAACCCTAAAACCGGATCTTTCCATAAAACTAACTAGCTACACTAAGAGAGCTATCTACTATGATAGAAACCTCACCAAACGAACCAAGTCCTTCGGTCTTCTTTCTTCATCCTTAGCTCCTAGCAAGCGCCTTGAACATGCTTGAACTTCTTTTCTTGCTCCGTCGGTCCTCCGGGATCGAGCTTGTTCTCCGGCCTTCCTTGGTCCTTGATGATCCACCCGGGGAGTATGATCCATGGCTCTAGCTCCTAACTATATAATAAAAGGAGCAACTAGAGAACTTGATTTGCTAAACCAAGTAATCTAGGGTGTAGTTTAGAATTCTAAGTGTCAAGCTATCTCTTTCTTGTCTCTTCACTTGATTCTCAACTCATGAGAAGGTAGTGAAGAGGAAGAAGATTAAGGTGGAGGAGGCTAGAGAGCAAAAGGAAAGCAAGAGCAAAAAGAGCTCAAGGAAAAATAATGAAGCATGAATGAAAGAGAAAATACACATAAGAGTTTTGTGTATCAATTCTTGTTGGAGATAGTGCCCTCAGAGTCAATTATTGGATCACAGGCATGTGATTGCAATGATTGAGGGAGGACCTGTCCCAGTAGGACAGTCTTACTCAGGATGATAGTATGCTATCTGGTTTACCTTTATTATCGTGTACTGCTTCAGGTGACCTTACAGGTCGCTATTACACGCTGATAGAGCCCCTAGGATTCTTGCTTGACTGCCAGCAGTATGATGGCGAACATATACGTAAGAGCTGGTGGTCTATAAGCACATCGTTAAAAGGTCCCTGGTCGTGGGAGTTTCGAGACAGGGCATCGATTCTCCAGAGTAGACTAGTGTATACAGTCGAGATCCCGACGAGGGGCGGTGGCCGGTCTCACAAGCCACTGGTGTCAGTTGGTTCACCTAAGATGTATACAGGTGCTCATTGGGTTATGAGTACACCGGACAGGACTTGCCGGGAACATGCTAGTTGGTCTTATACCTGACGTCAGATAGCAGTTCCCTGGTGACATGTGTACAGATTAGTTCATCGACATGGGGATCGTCATTTGTCTCGTGTGAGTTCCCACTGTACTTTGATTACTACCCTACCACGGTTCAAAGGAGTCGTGCAAACAGATTTTAGTTGGGTACAGTCCCGAGCCACATGGAGGCAGTGAGCGGATCTTCAGGGGTTCGTCTCTCCCGGTATTGGGGGTGAGGTCGCGCTGTGTCTAGGAGAGCCATTACACAAAGCCCTCGGCCGAGGCAGGAGATTTACTGGTAGGTATTCCAGTAGTATCTCAGGGTGTTCTGGGCTACACTCCGACACGACTTGTACCGCTTTTGGGGGTCTGACTTTTACCAACCCCCTAGGCCCGACATGCGATGCTCATAGACGAACGGACCGGACTGTACGGATATTGTCACTGACAGGCTCAGTAGGGTGTCAGGATGAGTTCGCTCATCGACGTCCCTTTTGGTCAATAGCTGGTGGCCCGTCACGTATTGGCTTATACCTCTGACGTGCTAGTGGTTAAATCCACAACCATAGTATTGATGAGTCTTTAGAGTCCACCACACTTTCAGTTACTCAAGCTTTCGGGCGAAACGCTGTAGAGGCCGTATGGAGATATGGCAGGGTCCGATCAGATACGTACGGTATTGCACGGATCAGGATCGGACGGTTTGTACTAGAGGCCGTATAGATATATGGCAAGGTTCGATCGGATACGTACGGTATTGCACGGATCAGGATCGAACGGATATTACTAGCCGGCTTTGGTTTAAGCCGGATCCTAGTATAGTACAGTGTAGATTTTGTCTCTTTGCATTTGTATCCGGTCAGAATACAGATGCGGGTGTGTATGCACAGTATCGGGGTTTTCCTGTAATTTATTACGGGACCAATTTTCTGGAGTTGCCAGTTTGCATTCCGTTCCGGCCGGTTTTCCTTTGTTCTTTCCCGGCCGGACTTTTCCAATGGAGGGTGTTATTTGCAAGTTTGCAAATAACATTTGTGGAGGGGGTATCTTGTTTTTTGGTGGCATCATGATAGTTTTTCATGATGAGATTCTTTTTCCTTCTTATCACTTGCTTTATGGTGATTAGAGTGGATTTGACATTGATTTGAGACGGTTATCATTTCTTTAGGGTTGTGGTCACCCTTTTGCATCTCCTACACTCACCTCCCTTCTTGTTATGGATTGATATTCATTCCTTCACCATTCTCACTAGATGAGAGAGGCCGCACTTGAGAGAAGAGAATGAGAGAGTTCATTTTGTTATGTGAGGAATTCTTCATCTCATCTTCTTCTTGCTAGAAAATTGAAACCACCAATTTTCTTTACCTCTTCCTCCATCCATCAATGGAAACTACATAAACTCCAAGAGACAAAGTTTCTACACTACATCCTACAGCAAATCTTGGGCACGTCGACTTGCCAGCTTCGTGCCCGAGTTGCCTCGGTATTGAGGCGGGAGCCCGTAAAAGACGCAGGCGATGTGGTGCCCTTCCGGCGAGGAGGCGACGATATGGAGACAGGACTTTCCGCGGAAGATCGGGACGATGACGAGAAGACCGGAGGACTCGGATCACTCGGTATATCTCTCACCCCTTTCTTGTTAGCTAGTATCGGTTAATAGTTACGATCCGGGTATATTGTCCGCGGTAGCGCCAGTTTAAAAGTTAAGAAAAATTTTGATTCCGCATTTTGGCCTCGGACAGACGGCCGGGGCGCTGCCGTGGCGCAACATGGTATCAGAGCCACGCCATTAACCTAGTCTAGCTTGTTTAAGTGTGTTTTACTTTTCCGATCGAACAAAAATTCCAAAACCGCGTTTTCTTCACATCAGTTTTCTGTCGATTTTTTCCGGGCTCTAAAAATTTTTCAGGTTGTGGAAAACTGATGTACTGATAGTCGTATGAACACTGGAAAAATTTGGTGCCATGATCTTTCCGTACGACCGCGGAACCGCGGCCTTGACCCCCCTTTGGCCGCGGTTCCGCCGCAGGAATGTGGGTTCATGTCGTCATTTCTTTGCAGTGGGCTTGTGGGCTTAAGATAGGGGTTTTGGTATACTTTGTTTGGGCCCAGATTTTTTGTGTGTGCTACAGTAAGTACTTGGGGGCCCACTTGGTAATTTTGATCGATCGGATATTTTAAACACATTGGTTCACAGTATTTACATTATATCTGCGACCGTGAATGTCACTTGATCGGTAAACCCTGTCTAACTGCTATAGCCCGGTTAGACGGATTTGCGAACGTGACTTTCACGTTGATGTTCTGTGTATTGCTGTGATGTTGCGGATCGGTCGTGGGGGATAGCCTGGATGCAATGTTAGTACAGTTTTGTTTTATATGTACATTTGATATTGCGGGGCGAGCGTCCGACATGTGGACTGCCGTCACTACCTATTTGTATTATTCTTTTGGGGCACGACCTGGTTGCGATCGATGTACCCATTGTATGTATATTTTACTTTCTGTACTAGGATTACCCCGCGGAGGGGTGCACGGATAGCCGGGTTCTAGAGGGCAACGGGCCCGCATCTCATGGCATTGGGACGGAGGGGGCTTCACTCTAAGATTGGCGGGCTATTCGCAGCACTCGTAGGGGGTACAGGTTGACCCAGGAGGGGTGCCCAAGTTACTGGATTCCATGAAGTGCTGGGTGGTCCATTCACGGTGCTTAAGGGGGCTGCCTCGCTTCAGGTTTTGGAGGGTGACTTGCCGCGCCCGTAGGGGTCTAGGATTTCATTGCACAGGCTATCCACACGATCAGGGGAACGTCGGGTTTCAGCAGCGGCTCTGTGAAACACGGGGATCCCAGATATCTGTATTGTTCTGTGATGCTGTACATTTCTGTGATGTTGCATTTTATCACGCCTTGAGCGAATATAATATATTGGTATATATATTAGTAGATGTTGTATATGTTTTGCATCCGCGCTAGTCCATTCCCTGCTCTGTCGTTAGTTAGCTAACCTAACGGGTAATGATGGGACCCAGTGGCGAATGCGGATGGCATATACGTACATCAGTATATTTTCGTTCTTTGTGGTGTGATCAATTGATGGGACTGCGTTGATTCGGATCAATGCAAGCTAAACAACCTATTCTGATGTTGTTGGAACATTTTTCAAAAAGCTGTTATTGCAAGGACGTTCACTTTTGTTTTGCATCGTGGTATTCAGTTGGAATATCCTGCTCCTCAGTCGACGAGGCAAGGGCCGAGATCCCTTCACCGGGAGTGACCCCTTGGACAGAAGATTGCGTCAGGGCAATAATTTCACTATAGCCGATTGCCTTTTGCTTTGCATCGTGGTATTCAGTTGGAATATCCTGCACCTCATTCTACGGGGAAAGAGCCGAGATCCCTTCACCGAGAGTGACCTCTTTAGCAAAGGTTTTCGTCACTATATTTTTATAAAAAGTTATGCAGTTCCTTCAACGATATCAAGTTCATTACGTTAAAGTTTTTTCACCAAAAACCAGCCGTATTTCAGATTAGTATTGCTTAGTATTCGTGCTGCGTTTGTTGACTCCGTCAAGGCGTAGTGTACGGTAGCTACGTGGTGCTTGTTTGTTGCATAAATAGGATTGATTAGGACAGTCGTGCGGCCTTGTTGACTCCGTCAAGGGCACGTACGGGTGGGTTTAATGCAATCCAGATAATGACGGGTTGAACTTGACTAGGACTCTTTGATTTGTTGACTCCGTAAAGGTCACTTGAGTCCTAGGGGTAAAAACACACATCGGGAGTTTCTAAAGAAACTGAAACTTGCCAGGCATGCGCATACCTTCTGGAGTGTGGTGACTTGAGTGGATTCCATCAAGTTATCATGCAATGATAGTTGGATCCCGATTCCCACTGATGAGTTGGTTTACTCCTCGGGTGATCCCGACTAATTCTTCTTTCAGGTTTGGAGGAGAATTTGACGATACAGTGGGAGGTTTCCAGATTAGATAAAGTGATAACCATTCTGATCTAAGTTAGAGTGCACGCTGAGTATTTCTTTTCTCTCTCTCTTTGGCAGCGACCATTGACCCGACCCTAGACTATGACTCAGTGATCAAGTTGACCGAACCTTCTTAACAGGCTTTTGGATTGTCTGAGTTGCAAACCTCATTGCCACTCCTACTTTTACTCTTTTCTCCAGGACACCCCGTATTACTACGAACGTCCACTTCCATTGGACAAAACCATCGTATGGTTAGATACGAACTCGAAGGAATTTATTCGATGATGGTTTCCGGTTCTGGAGAAAATGAATAGGACTATTCAGTTGTCTTTTCCTTTTACCCTCTCTCTCAGATTGCGAGTACTCCTTGGCTTAGGAGATAGTACACCTATTACGCAAATTGGATAGTCTTCTTCCAAACCTTAGGCTGGTGCCGAACGGTGGGGAATGAAGAAAACCAATTAGCATAACGATGGTGTGCAGAAGGTATTAAGTTAAGACAAAGAAAGGGATTAGTAAGAGGGCAAAGTAAATTGCGACTGCTATTCACGACCAAACCAATTATTTCTTCGCCGATCCTAAATCACCTTTGTATTTCTCCAGGACACTCCGTATCACTACGAAGATCCCAAGTTTATTGGATAATCCATCGTATGGTTATATACGAACTCGAAAGGAACTTGTTCCAGTTCGGGGATGGATCCTGATTCAGGAGAAATAAGAATAAGCTTCATTCGGTTGTCTTTTATCTTCACCTTCTCTCGCATTGCGAGTGCTCCTAGGATTAGGACAGTATACCCTTTATGCTTATTAGATAGTCTTCTTCCAAACCATAGGCTAGTGCCGAACGGTAGGGAAGGAAGAAAACCATTTGGCCTAAAGGGGTGTGCAGAAGGTAATGACTAAAGACATATAAAGGGATTTGGAGAGATGGCAAAGAATTATACGGTTATAGTTGTGAATCTGGATAATGGAAGAGGCATTACAAGGAATACCAGGATACCCCATCGAAACATTTCAATGTTCCAGTTTCACTGTGTAATGATTAATAGAAAACTGATTTCCCGATTAGACACTTACTCCAGGGTATGTATTTATCAGGTATGATTCTCACATCTGTATGGTTTTACTGATGATGAGTGGGAGTAAGTTATTGGGAATTAGGTGACCATCCTCATTATATCGGGATTCATTCTAATTGGTGATATTTGAGGAAGCCACCTGGGTTGTTTGCCGGTCGGCAAATATTTGGTTTTGAATATCCGTTGCTATGCACCAATTTCAAATTGATATATCTGTACGTCTATTTTCATAGAGTGAGATATGCCTTTTTGAGATTATGTCTGTGACATTTACCTATATCAGTGGATGGTTAGGTAAGGAGTATTGAACAGCGGTGTAATTCTTCTTAACCATAAGTACAGTTTTCAACCTACGACACACGGTGAATGAGTTATCAGACTCAAGGGACTTGTACAGAGTATTGTATGTTGTCCAGCGTCCATCAGGACAGAGCGGTTGGTCCTCGTACTATATTCGGTTTACTTATGACTTCTCTAGTTTTTAGACAGCTGTTTCGTGGAAACACAGGGTCCTAATTTTGAGAAGTTATAGGTATTTGGATAAAGTAGAGAACCAAGTATTGCAAGTATCGGGATTCTTCAAGGTGATCGAAGATATAGATACTTGTGTATGGTGTTCAGTTGATAGTAATGATTAAGAGAACTAGCTTCTCTTTCAGGTTGCTCATAATTGGAAGTATTCCTAAGTTGAGTAACGCTGATCGGCCTCCTTCCATTTGGTTGACATGCACTGGAGACAGCTGCATGATTTGAATCTGGTTCAATTAAATCAGTGCCTCTGGTTCTATATTGGATATAGAACAGTTCATATCTTAACGATGTTAAGGTACGGGGAGTTGTCCGGCTTATGCTTAAAACCAGACTCCGGATAACTCAAGGCACGTTTCTGTAATGGCTGTTTGTGGGTTGACCCAGGCTATGACGAGGGTTGATTTTCTACCATCTGGAAGATCAATAGTAATATTGTTCTTGACTCGCCACAGTTTTAACAAAAATGGATTTTTTCAGAAAACAGCAGTGGAAGTATGGTAGAACTGGAAGTGATTCCAGAACCGCAAACGATTACTGAAAATTTGATAGGAACCTAAAGATTCAATCTGGTTTGAAATTCCATTAGCCACTCCGCAGATATGGTGGGTAACCTCAGGCACCTAAGAGGTACTTCGGTATGCTCAAGGACGGTGGCAGGGAGGTTCTTGTTTACCCAGACTTGCCATTGCTGTTGTTCCAGACTGTGAAACCCGGCATGAGGATGAGTATAGCGTCATTCTAAACTGGCTTTAGAAGTGTACGTCTATATGACTCTGCCAGAGAGTTGTCGTAGTCAATGGGAGCAGCGGAAGCATTAGTGGACAGTTGGCTTATGTCTATTTACAGACTGAAGCAGAAATAGCGGAGATAGATCATCTATTTCTGATGTGAAGTCATAGGTTTGACTTCATCAGAATAGGGGATGGATCTGCTAAGGAGGTAGTAGGGTGTGATGTCCTGGTATTTGGATGACATACACAGAGTAGGAAGTGATATTCCTATACTACGATCGGTTATACTTTGGTTGTCACACTGTGGTTTCTCCACACAGGACTTGGATATTATATCATACATTCTGGTTACTAGATCTATGGTTTTAGATCTAGATTTGGGTGGTTTCCTAATCTGGGTACCTTGACAGCATTCTATGAGTATTTAGAATGGACGACTCCTGGCACGGTAGTGTACCTGCAGGTGATGGAGTCACCCTCTCTAAAGGTGTCTTATAGACTAAAGTAGAGAGGGATGTGCATGATTGACAGATCACTTGATTAGGCAATTGAGTCAATCATGAGATGTCAAGTACCACACCAGATGCTGTTCTTGCAGTAGGTGCAATAAGTTGATATTAATCCAATCCTGGAGAAACAGTCGGAAGCTGTTTTAGAACATAAGTTGATGTTCTAGGGATATGATAACGACAGCCTCTTTTAGGAGACGGTTATCATTCCAGGCTTCCAAGGTGATATGGATGGCAGAATGGTCGTTAGAGTAATAGTTTTCCCTCTGACGAGGGGCAGTATTTTGGACAGGTGGTCCAGGTGGATACTGAGGGAAGGCATGGCGCAGGATACTGATTAAGTTCAGTTGACGATACAGTCTAAGAAGTTTGGATTTGGAGTTCATTTATGAGCTAGGTCCCATCAGATATCCAGACATACTCTAAGACAGGTATTGCTCATTTCGGGAGATAGCTTTCTCTGCGAACTTGAGATATAGAGAGACATAGAAAGAAACATCACAGCGGATCCACTCACTGAGGCTATTCCTCGAACGCAATAGTTTCAAAAACGAGCTTTGTGAGACTGACTAGTAGAGGAGTTGGGTGTTCGGTATCACACGGGCTGTGAGTATGCGACATCGCAATAATTAGCCTTGAGTGCAAGTGGGAGATTGTTGGAGATAGTGCCCTCAGAGTCAATTATTGGATCACAGGCACGTGATTGCAATGATTGAGGGAGGACCTGTCCCAGTAGGACAGTCTTAATCAGGATGATAGTATGCTATTTGGTTTACCTTTATCATCATGTACTGCTTCAGGTGACCTTACAGGTCGCTATTACACGCTGATAGAGCCCCTAGGATTCTTGCTTGACTGCCAGCAGTATGATGGCGAACATATACGTGAGAGCTGGTGGTCTATAAGCACATCCTTAAAAGGTCTCTGGTCGTGGGAGTTTCGAGACAGGGCATCGATTCTCCAGAGTAGACTAGTGTATACAGTCGAGACCCCGACGAGGGGCGGTGGCCGGTCTCACAAGCCACTGGTGTCAGTTGGTTCACCTAAGATGTATACAGGTGCTCATTGGGTTATGAGTACACCGGACAGGACTCGCCGGGAACATGCTAGTTGGTGTTATACCTGACGTCAGATAGCAGTTCCCTGGTGATATGTGTACAGGTTAGTTCATCGACCTGGGGATCGTCATTTGTCTCGTGTGAGTTCCCACTGTACTTTGATTACTGCCCTACCACGGCTCAAAGGAGTCGTGCAAACAGGTTTTAGTTGGGTACAGTCCCGAGCCACATGGAGGTAGTGAGCGGATCTTCAGGGGTTCGTCTCTACCGGTATTGGGGGTGAGGTCACGCTGTGTCTAGGAGAGCCATTACACAAAGCCCTCGGCCGAGGCAGGAGATTTACTGGTAGGTATTCCAGTAGTATCTCAGGGTGTTCTGGGCTACACTCCGACACGACTTGTACCGCTTTTGGGGGTCTGACTTTTACCAACCCCATAGGCCCGACATGCGATGCTCATAGACGAACGGACCGGACTGTACGGATATTATCACTGACAGGCTCAGTAGGGTGTCAGGATGAGTTCGCTCATCGACGTCCCTTTTGGTCAATAGCTGGTGGCCCGTCACGTATTGGCTTATACCTCTGACGTGCTAGTGGTTAAATCCACAACCATAGTATTGACGAGTCTTTAGAGTCCACCACATTTTCAGTTACTCAAGCTTTCGGGCGAAACGCTGTAGAGGCTGTATGGAGATATGGCAGGGTCCGATCAGATACGTGCGGTATTGCACGGATCAGGATCGGACGGTTTGTACTAGAGGCCGTATAGATATATGGCAAGGTTCGATCGGATACGTGCGGTATTGCATGGATCAGGATCGAACGGATATTACTAGCCGGCTTTGGTTTAAGCCGGATCCTAGTATAGTACAGTGTAGATTTTTTCTCTTTGCATTTGTATCCGGTCGAAATACAGATGCGGGTGTGTATGCACAGTATCGGGGTTTTCCTGTAATTTATTACGGGACCAGTTTTCTGGAGTTGCCAGTTTGCATTCCGTTCCGGCCGGTTTTCCTTTGTTCTTTCCTGGCCGGACTTTTCCGATGGAGGGTGTTATTTGCAAGTTTGCAAATAACATTTGTGGAGGGGGTATCTTGCTTTTTGGTGGCATCATGATAGTTTTTCATGATGAGATTCTTTTTCCTTCTTATCACTTGCTTTATGGTGATTAGAGTGGATTTGATATTGATTTGAGATGGTTATCATTTCTTTAGGGTTGTGGTCACCCTTTTGCATCTCCTACACTCACCTCCCTTCTTGTTATGGTTGATATTCATTCCTCCACCATTCTCACTAGATGAGAGAGGCCACACTTGAGAGAAGAGAATGAGAGAGTTCATTTTGTTATGTGAGGAATTCTTCATCTCATCTTCTTCTTGCTAGAAAATTGAAAGCACCAATTTTCTTTACCTCTTCCTCCATCCATCAATGGCAACTACATAAACTCCAAGAGACAAAGTTTCTACACTACATCCTACAGCAAATCTTGGGCACATCGACTTGCCAGCTTCGTGCCCGAGTTGCCTCGGTATTGAGGCGGGAGCCCGTAAAAGACGCAGGCGATGTGGTGCCCTTCCGGCGAGGAGGCGACGATATGGAGACAGGACTTTCCGCGGGAGATCGGGACGATGACGAGAAGACCGGAGGACTCGGATCACTCGGTATATCTCTCACCCCCTCTCTTGTTAGCTAGTATCGGTTAATGGTTACGATCCGGGTATATTGTCCGCGGTAGCGCCAGTTTAAAAGTTAAGAAAAATTTTGATTCCGCATTTTGGCCTCGGACAGACGGCCGGGGCGCTGCCGTGGCGCAGCAATTCTTTCATTAAACAATTAGCAACCATGCTTCAATAGTAACTCCAAAATGAATTATAAATACATTTGTTAACTATTGAAGCATGGTCACTACCTTTTCTCCCTTACCTCTCACTTTACACCTCATTTCCAATTATGAAATAAAAGTAAAAACCAAAATGAGGTGGCCACCTTCTAGAAGGAAAACTGTAATAAATACGGATTTCCGACTACTGTACAAATAAACCGGCAATCAGATAAAAATCCGAACGCCCAAAAGAGATAGAATAACATAAAGAATATAATACTAGAATATACATATCGAAATACATATATAAAAATTATTAAATCAATACCTGATTTAATAATCCGGCTCAAACCCGAGCCGGCTAGTATTACAAACTGTTCGATCGAAAATCCGAGTACCAAGCACATCAATCGATCGAACCCTGCACGTATCCAATACAGCTACTACATTGTTTTGTCTGGATCAGGGAAACCCTCTGTGTGGGACTCTAAAGACTCGACAGTACTCTGGCAGTAGGTTTAACCACAAGCACGTCAGCGGCACTAGCTGTACGTAATGGCTGCCCAGGAACCTGTCGACAAGGAAGGCCGACGAGCAAACTCATCCGGATCTCTTACTGAGCCTATCCGTGACAATATCCGTACAGTCTGGTCTCTTCGTCAAAGAGTATCACATACCGGGTCTAGGGGATGGTGAACGTCAGACCCTAACAACCTGATAAGTCGTGCCGATGTGGCTCAGGATCAATCTGGGAAACTACTGATCAACATATCAGTAAATCCCAAGTGCCTTGGCCAAGGTCTTATGGTCCTGACCAATCGAATCACTGTGCGATATCGACTCCCTCTACCGGGAGAGACGAATCCCCGACAATCACTCACTGCCTCCATGTGGCTCGGGACTGAACCCAACCAAGACCTGTTTGCACTACTCAGTAGAGCCGTGGTAGGGTAGTGATCAAAGTTCAGTGGGAACTCACATGAGACAAATGCCGATCTCGGGTCCAAAGACTAACCTGTACACATGTCACCTAAGAACTTCCATCTGACGATTACCATATGGAAGTTCTCGGCGAGTCCGTCCAGTGTACTCACACCAAGTGAGCACCTGTATACGATCTTAGGTGCATCAGACCAATGGCTGCGGGACCAACCATCCCCCGACGGGGCTAGAAACGTACGCACCAGTCTACTCTGGAGTATCAGTGCCCAGTCTCGATACTCATGCGACTAGGGACCATTTAAGGATGTGCTTATGGACTACCCTGCTCCCACAAGTATGATCGCCATCACAACGCAGGTAGTCAAGCAAGATCCTAGGGGCTTTATCAACATGTAACCGCAATATATTATAACGAGTATGACATACGCCAAGTTAAGATAAAGACAAACCACAATAGTATACTACCGTATCGAGTCTTTATCAATATGTGCAAATCAGATATATCAACAATACAAATAAATACACATATCCTGACAAAGACAAGTCGAATAATATACTATAAAACTGAGCAAGATTGTTTTGTACATATATATCCCTAGTATCCATATGAATACATGTACAATACTGGCCTCTAGGGCATATACATCCAACAATCTCCCACTTGCACTAATGGCCAGTGATTGGTGTACCGAATACCCAACGTCTGCACTAAGGCCAGCTACTGGCGTACCATATACCCAACATCCCAAAAAGTTGCTCGAACTGTGCTTGAGGGAGGGCCTTTGTAAATGGATCCGCCGTGTTGTCCTTCATATCCACTCTCCGGACCTCGATCTCCTGGCAATCTACGATCTCCCTGATCAGGTGATACCGCCTTAAGATATGCCTGGATTTCTGATGGGACCGCGGTTCCTTCGCTAAAGCTATAGCCCCATTGTTATCGTAATACACTGGTATTGGATCAACAATGGACGGAACTACCTGAAGTTCAGCTATGAACTTCTTTATCCAGACCGCCTCTTTTGCGGCATCGCTTGCAGCAATGTATTCAGCCTCCATCGTCGAGTCTGCGACGGTATCTTGTTTAGAACTCTTCCAACATACCGCCCCTCCGTTGAGGGTAAATACAAAACCCGAGACAGACTTGCTGTCATCCTTGTCACTCTGAAAGCTTGAGTCGGTAAAAGACTCGACCCTGAGGTCTCCATTATCGTAAATCAGGAACATCTCCTTAGTCCTTCTCAGGTACTTGAGAATGTTCTTTACTGCTGTCCAGTGGTCCTCACTTGGGTCTGACTGATACCGGCTCACCACGCTCAGCGCGTAAGCTACATCTGGTCTTGTACATAGCATTGCATACATTATAGATCCTACCGCCGAAGCGTAGCGTATAGTGCTCATGCGAACCCTCTCCTCGTCAGTCTTGGGAGACATCTCCTTAGAGAGGGTGATTCCATGCAATGCGGGTATGTTACCGCGCTTGGAATCTTCCATACTAAATCTCTTTAGTACGGTCTCTATGTACCTGGACTGTGAAAGTCCCAAAAGTCTTTTGGATCTATCTCTGTAGATCTTGATCCCCAGAATGTACGAGGCATCACCTAGGTCTTTCATAGAGAACCTTTATGATAAGAATAGCTTGACCGACTGTAGCATAGGAATGCCATTTCCTATCAAAAGAATGTCGTCCACGTACAAGACTAGGAACACAACAGTTCGTCCTACAATCTTCTTATAAATACATGGCTCATCTTCGTTCTTGATGAAGTCAAAGTCCTTGACTGTTTCATTAAAACAGATGTTCCAGCTCCGCGATACTTGCTTCAATCCATAAATGGATTTAAGAAGCTTACACACCTTTCCGCTGCTCCCACTGTCTACAAAACCTTCTGGCTGATCCATATAAACGCACTCTTCTAAACTTCCGTTTAGAAAAGCCGTTTTCACGTCTATCTGCCAGATTTCATAGTCATGAAAGGCAGCAATGGCAAGCAGGATCCTAATGGATTTGAGCATAGCTACTGGAGAAAAAGTTTCGTCATAGTCCACTCCTTGTCTTTAACGAAAACCTTTTGCAATGAGTCTAGCCTTATAGATTTCCATCTGCCCATCTACACCAAGTTTCTTCTTGTAGATCCATTTGCATCCAACGGGTTTCACCCCAGGTGGAGCAACTTCCAGGGTCCACACTTTATTGGTGTACATGGACTCCATTTCAGATTGCATCGCATCCAGCCACTTATCAGAGTCCCTACTGATAATGGCTTGTCTGAAACTAGTAGGATCATCTTCTTCCAAGATGCAATCCTCTCGATCCCCATCTATGAGAAAACCGTAGTATCTCTTGGGCGGATGAGAAATCCTACTAGATCTGCGGAGTGGTTGAGGTTCGTCTGGGATTACCGAATCTAGTGGTTCTCCAAATCTTCAGTTACATTTTGTGGTTCATGGATTTCTCCCAGTTCTACCGTACTCCCACTAGTTTCTTTTGCAAGAAACTCCTTTTCTAAAAAGGTAGCATGGCGAGATACAAACACCTTCTGTTCCTCAGTGTGGTAGAACTGATATCCTAGTGAATCTTTAGGATATCCCACAAATTTACATAGAACTGACCGTGTCTCAAGCTTGTCCGGCTTTTGTGTTTTCACATAGGCCGGACAACCCCATATTTTAAATCGTTTAAGATATGGATTTCGTCCACTCCAAATTTGATATGGAGTCTTAGGCACAGATTTGGATGGAACGTAGTTTAGTAAGTATGCAGCTGTTTGAAGCGCATATCCCCAAAAAGAAAAGGGCAACTCAATATCACTCATCATGGAGCGAACCATATCCAATAGGGTACGATTCCTCCGCTCCGATACACCGTTGTGTTGTGGTGTATACGGAGGAGTAAGCTGAGAGAGAATTCCATTCTCTTTTAGGTAATCTAGGAATTCCGTGCTTAAGTACTCCCCTCCTCTGTCAGATCGGAGGATCTTAATACTCTTGCCAGTTTGGTTCTCTACTTCGTTTCTATATTCTTTGAATTTCTCAAAAGCTTCAGATTTGTGTTTCATGAGATACACATATCCGAATCTAGAGAGATCGTCAGTGAATGTGATGAAGTACGAGAACCCACCCCTTGCATGTATAGACATTGGACCACATACATCACTGTGTATGAGTCCCAAGAGCTCTGCTGCTCTTTCTCCATGCCCAGTGAACGGAGATTTGGTCATCTTTTCTTTGAGACAAGACTGACAAGTTTCATAAGATGAAAATTCGAACGTATTCAAGAGTCCATCTTTATGTAACTTACTCAATCTTTTCTCTCCGATATGACCAAGTCTACAATGCTACAAGTAGGATTCATTCGTATCTAAACTTTTCCTCTTGCGTGTGTTTTGCACATTGAGAACTGTGTTTTGATTTAGAACATAGATACCATTACACAGTGTACCTTCTGCAACCAGTACCTTATCAAGGTAAATGTTCATGATATTTCTATCAAGAACAAAGTTATATCCATCTTTATCAAGTAAACAAACTGATATTATGTTGCAAAGCATGGAAGGTATATAGTAGCAATTGTTCAAAATCATAGTATTGCCATTTGGCAACACTGGGTGATATTCACCGACGGCCGCAGCATTAACTTGTGCTCCGTTCCCTACTCTGAGGGACATATCACCAGGTCTAACTATCCTACTTTTTCTCAGTCCCTGCAATAAATTACAGATATGAGATCCTAATCCGGTATCGAGTACCCAGGAGGTAGGACTGACCGAAAAACAATTCTCAATAACAAGAACACCTGAAGAAGACGCAACGGTATGTTTCTTCTTCGATGGGTTTATCAAGGAATTCATGCTTTCCTCTTTCCCTTGCTCATGCTTATGACAGTTGTCGTAAGTTAGAGCCGACCCGACGTTCCCCAGCCCCGAATAAGAATTCGGATCGGTCAAGCGATACATATTATTATCTTGATTAGGGCGTGAAATGGTTGCTACCTGGAGAAAGAGAGGGAAAACACTCAGCGTGCGCTCTTGCAAGATTAGATTGGTTTATTAATTTATCTAATCAGGATGGCTCCCACTGTTTCCTCAAATTCTTCTTCAAACCCTAAAAGAAGAACTAGTCAGGATTAATCGCACGTCACAATACTTGCTTAACCTTTCAGCCAGGTCGGTGTTGGTACTTCGAGGGAGATTTTCCAACGCTTTCGCGAAGTTCCTTAATTAAATAACCTCTTTTCCCTGGAGGCGTAGCCCCGCTAACACCTTTCTAGACACCTACTTGGTTTATAGCATTGGTTGTTAAGTGTGATAATCTCCCGAGAGTAATCCTACTCATCAGTGGGATCGGGATCCAACTATCATTGTGTGATGCACTAGATGGAATCCACTCTAGTCACCACACTCCAGAAGGTATGCTAAATCTGCAAGTTTCCTGTATATTTGAAACTCCTGATGTGGTTTTTACCCCTAGGATCCTAGTGACCTTGATGGAGTCAACAAATCAAAGAGTCCTAGTCAAGTTCAACCCGTCATTATCTGGATTGCGTCAAACCCACCCGCATAACCCTTGACGGAGTCAACAAGGTTATACGACTGTCCTAACCAATCGCATCTAGTGCTACAAACAAGCACCACTCAGCTACCGTACACTACGCCTTGACGGAGTCAACAAACGCAGCACGAATACTAAGTGTTACTTGTAGGAAATGACGGAGGGCTACGACTGGGATTTTGGCGAAAAACCCGTTAACGTAATGAACTTGATATCGTTGAAGAAACCGTAGTAGTTTTGTAAATATATAGTGGCGAAAACTTCTGCTAAAGAGGTCACTCCCCGTGAAGGGATCTCGGCTCTTTCCTCGTCGAATGAGGTGCAGGATATTCCAAACTGAATACCTCGATGCAAAGCAAAAATAGTTGACTATATTAAAGTTATTACCCTGACGCAAATTTTTACTCAAGGGGTCACTCCCGATGAAGGGATCTCGGCCCTTGCCTCATCAAATGAGGTGCAGGATATTCCAAACTGAATACCACTATGCAAAGCAAAAAAGAACATCTGTAATGTCAGTTTTTAAAATCTGGTTCCAACAACATCTTTTTAGGTTTTTATCTTGCATTAATTAAAATTAATGCGGCCCCATCAAATTTGTAACCTATCAAACCAGAAAAGAACGAAAATAAAATGTACGTATATGCCATCCGCATTCGCCATGGAGCCCCGTCATCACCCGTTAGGTTACTTAACTAACGACAGAGCAGAGGCTGTACTAGCGCGGGTGCAAAACATATACAACATCTACTAGTATATCTATAAGTATATATAACATTCGTCCCAGGCATGATAATAAACATTATCACAGATAACATTACAGAATGGCGGATAATCTTGGAGCCCCGGGTTTCATTTGAGCCGCAAATAAAACCCGACGTTCCCTGTCGTGTGGATAGCCTGTGCAATGAAAACCTGTACCCCCTACGAGTGCGGCAAATAGCCCGCCAGTTCTCGAACGAAGTCCCCTCCGTCTCAGCGCCATGAGATGCGGGCTTGTTGCCTTCCAGAACCCGGCTATCCGTGCACTCCTCCATGGGGTAATCCTAGTACAGAATATTAAAAAAAATATATACAACCGGTGACATCGACCTCAGCCCGGTCGTACCCCAAAATAATATATAAACGGCAAAGACGGCAGTCCACATGTCGGACGCTCGCCCCGCAATAACAAATGTACAAATGAATTATAAACTATATTTCTAACATTGCACCACATGCTATCCAACACGACAATCCAACCACAATCACAGCACAAGCACACAACATCAACGCGAATGTCACGTTCGCAAAACCCGTCTAAAGGAACATATAGCAATCAGACGAGTTTTACCGATCGAGTGACATTCCCGGTCGCAGATAAAAGTGAATGTACTGAAAATAAAATACGTATTTTAAAATTACGATCGACTAAACTTTCCAAGTGGGCCCTAAGTATTAAACCAACACTGTAACAAAACTGAGCCCAAAAAGAAAATATTCCAGAAACCATAATTCTAAAAATAAGAGGCCCAGAAAAAATTTGATCACGTGGGCCCCCAAAATGGCCGCGGACCCGCCTCCAGTAGAGGGTTTGAGCGGCGGATCCGCGGCAATTTAGAGGGCTTACGTGCCAAATTTTCTTCTGGCGTCTTAAAAAAGCCTGCATGATTTTCTGAGAGCAAAAAATTGATTTTTTGAGCACTTTAAAAATCGACAGAAACATCATGTGAGGAAATGCAGTTTTTGAAAAAACCAGTCGATCGTTATTCTAAACACGTTTTAACAAGCTAGTATAGGTTTTATAGGTGGCTCTGATACCATGAAGGGTTACCCCAGCGCCCCGGCCATCTCACGTGGCCAAATGTGGAACAAAAAATTTCTTATGAATAAAACTTGGCGCTAGACTCAACCCTAAAACCGGATCTTTCCATAAAACTAACTAGCTACACTAAAAGAGCTATCTACTATGATAGAAACCTCACCAAACGAACCAAGTCCTTCGGTCTTCTTTCTTCATCCTTAGCTCCTAGCAAGCGCCTTGAACATGCTTGAACTTCTTTCCTTGCTCCGTCGGTCCTCCGGGATCGAGTTTGTTCTCCGGCCTTCCTTGGTCCTTGATGATCCACCCGGGGAGTATGATCCATGGCTCTAGCTCCTCACTATATAATAAAAGGAGCAACTAGAGAACTTGGTTTGCTAAACCAAGTAATCTAGGGTGTAGTTTAGAATTCTAAGTGTCAAGCTATCTCTTTCTTGCCTCTTCACTTGATTCTCAATTCATGAGAAGGTAGTGAAGAGGAAGAAGATGAAGGTGGAGGAGGCTAGAGAGCAAAAGGAGAGCAAGAGCAAAAAGAGCTCAAGGAAAAATAATGAAGCATGAATGAAAGAGAAAATACACACAAGAGTTTTGTGTATCAATTCTTTCATTAAACAATTAGCAACCATGCTTCAATAGTAACTCCAAATGAATTATAAATACATTTGTTAACTATTGAAGCATGGTCACTACCTTTTCTCCCTTACCTCTCACTTTACACCTCATTTCCAATTATGAAATAAAAGGAAAAAACAAAATGAGGTGGCCACCTTCTAGAAGGAAAACTGTAATAAATACGGATGTCCGACTACTATACAAATAAACCGGCAATCAGATAAAAATCCGAACGCCCAAAAGAGATAGAATAATACGAAGAATGTAATACTAGAATATACATATCGAAATACATATATGTAAATTATTAAATCAATACCTGATTTAATAATCCGGCTCAAACCCGAGCCAGCTAGTATTACAAACTGTCCGATCGAAAATCCGAGTACCAAGTACATCAATCGATCGAACCCTGCACGTATCCAATACGGCTACTACATTATTTTGCCTGGATCAGGGAAACTCTCTGTGTGGGACTCTAAAGACTCGACAGTACTCTGGCAGTGGGTTTAACAACAAGCACGTCAGTGGCACTAGTTGTACGTAACGGCTGCCCAGGTACCTGTCGAAAAGGAAGGCCGACGAGCAAACTCATTCGGATCTCCTACTGAGCCTATCCGTGACAATATCCGTATAGTCCGGTCTCTTCGTCAAAGAGTATCGCATACCGGGTCTAGGGGATGGTGAACGTCAGACCCTAACAACCTGATAAGTCGTGCCGATGTGGCTCAGGACCAATCCGGAAAACTACTGATCAACATATCAGTAAATCCCAAGTGCCTTGGCCAAGGTCTTATGGTCCTGACCAATCGAATCACTGTGCTATATCGACTCCCTCTACCGGGAGAGACGAATCCCCGACAATCACTCACTGCCTCCATGTGGCTCGGGACTGAACCCAACCAAGACCTGTTTGCACGACTCAGTAGAGCCGTGGTAGGGTAGTGATCAAAGTTCAGTGGGAACTCACACGAGACAAATGCCGATCTCGGGTCCAAAGACTAACCTGTACACATGTCACCTAAGAACTTCCATCTGACGATAGGTATAGTACCATATGGAAGTTCTCGGCGAGTCCGTCCAGTGTACTCACACCAAGTGAGCACCTGTATACGATCTTAGGTGCATCAGATCAATGGCTGCGGGACCAACCATCCCCCGACGGGGCTAGAAACGTACGCACCAGTCTACTCTGGAGTATCAGTGCCCAGTCTCGATACTCACGCGATTAGGGACCATTTAAGGATGTGCTTATGGACTACCCTGCTCCCACAAGTATGATCGCCATCACAACGCAGGTAGTCAAGCAAGATCCTAGGGGCTTTATCAACATGTAACCGCAATATGTAATAACGAGTATGACATACGCCATATTAAGATAAAGACAAACCACAATAGTATACTACCGTATCGAGTCTTTATCAATATGTGCAAATCAGATATATCAACAATACAAATAAATACACATATCCTGACAAAGACAAGTCGAATAATATACTATAAAACTGAGCAAGATTGTTTTGTACATACATATCCCTAGTATCCATATGTATACATATACAATACTGGCATCTAGGGCATATACATCCAACATTATGGTCCAACCTTTTCCCCAGGAGGTCGGATGAAATGGGTCTTTTCGGTCGTGCAGTTTCGGTTGACTCTCCAGCTTTAGAATCTTTCGGCCCTTGTCTTGGAAAGCTCCCGGAAATATGGTCCAAGAATATCCCGAAGGGATGGGATAGTTGGTACTATAGAATATACCCAAAGTACCAAACTAGGGGTTTTCTTCACTCTTAGCCCTTTCTTCGGGACCTCTTCCCCTCAATATCGATTTACTGTCGGCGGCCCTTCTTTTTTGGTTGCTGACTTCGAACAGCTTTCACTTCCGCTTCGGTCCATCCACTCCCACTCTTCTCGAAATGCAGCTACTCTTTGATGTCAACATCCGAAATTGCTTCAACCCGCTTCTTCGACCAAACTATGAGAACCGGACCTCGATGGTCGCACCATTGAAAGGCTCTTTTGGGGTTTTTATATGAAAGTATAAGCAGCCGAGTGGCAACGTTTCTAAAGACGAGCACATAGCCTTCCTATTATTCTGGATGAGTCAAAACATCTTCATGACTACCGCGAAAATACCAGTCCCCAAGTACCTTCCTTCAGCTATTGCTTTGGCCAAGGGAAACACTCTCACTTTCAGCCAAATTCTTCTCTCGAACCTCTACCGCTGCCCCAACCTTTGGGCCGAGGGAAGCCTACACCAAATCCACAACCAACCCGGTCCCCTCTGTATCCTTTAATTGTGGTTACTGATGTATTTTCCGGAGTTTCGCAACGTGCCGAAAGCCATAATGCCGGAATTCCCCCTTTGGCAGGAGGTCGTTCGGCACGAACCGCTCCCCTTTTCTCAGTACTTCCGCAAATTCTGAAAGTATTCATAAGGGAGGTGAATAGGAATATGCTACTAATTTTCTCAAATTAAAAAAACTAAACTATAATTGCAAAAACAAACAACAATTGAATAGCTAAGCAAATGACGAATCAAAAGATATAAGTGGCTAAGCTAATCACAATTGTGCACAATAAGCACTCAAGCAAGAACGATCGCAAGAATGAGCAATAAAAGCATATAGGGAACAAGCATGCAAATTCTATATATGAATATAAAGCAAGTGCAAGAGAGAGATAGAAGTCGCAAACGCAAACATAAGGCAATTTATAGTGGTTCGAGAGATCTCCTGGTCCACTTTCTTTAGACGTTTGAGCCCGTTCCACTAAACACGTCTCCACCGAGACTATCACGCTGTGCACCCGCAACAAACACGTCTCCACCGAGACAACACATTGCTCGGCACATAAGCAACTCTTCACTTTACAAGCTCTCCTCTCTTACAAAGGCACCCTTGCACTCAAGGATCCCCACACAAAGAAAAGGAAAACTTCTTTCACTCGTCTCTCTTACAAAGACACTCTTGCATTCAAGGATCCCCACACAAAGATAAGAAGAGGGTTACAATGAAGCACAATTACTCACAAAGGAGTTTCTCTCAAAGCGTTCTCTCTCTCTAATACTCTAACAATTATGGATATTCAATTGAAGGCTATTGATTTTGTGTGTGAGGGTGAATTTTGATAGCAAATTAAAAACTCTTTTAAACTTTCATAAGATATGAGATTTTTGTCTCAAGATCACTTGGATATTGGTAATTGAAAAGCTCAAGTAATTGAGTAAGGGATACCAAGAAAAATCCAACCTAAAACCCTTTTATCACCCAAAGAAAAACAACTCAAAAAACAAGTGGGGACAAGCAGAAATAACACACGGCAGACATCTAAAGATAAGATGGGTAGATGTCTGGATCAAATAAAACAAATCCCTAACGGTTATAAACAGCTATATTTTTCAAAACAATTTAACTGCAGACGTCTGGAGATCAAATATGGCAGACGTCTGAACAAGAAAAATTTTAGCTAAAATATAACATCAGACGTCTTCCCTGATAAACTGTAGGCGTCTATGTTCCTCACTGAAAAGTACAGAGCGCAAACTGGACGTCTGAAGTTCAAATGGGCAGACGTCTGAAGTTTAAAAATGCCATTTGAAACCCTTCATCGGACATCTGGTCCATTGAACTTCATACGTCTGTCTCATCTCAATTTTAAAAACATATCTGATATATCAGATATCAACAGTGCACAGATGTCTGAACTTTAACGAGGAAGACATCTGGCCAAGCATAAAAAACAAAAGTTTGGGTTTTTATAAAAGCGAAAACTTTAAACTCGAAAACCCAATGATTGTAAAACTTGTGTGCTATTGTGTATGAGTGTTCAAAAGCTATAATTGATAATAACCATATCCAATAGAGTACTTACATAGAATCCTATGTCGATGCCGCATTTCTTCGAAATCTTGAATCTTCAACACTTCAACACGGGCTCTTAAAACTTTGGCGCTTCGCTTAAACTTTGCGTTGGTCGATTGATCTTCAATTAGCTTTGACAGTTGATGCTTCAAACTCAAACACGTCATTTCACTCACTTGCATCTTGAAGTCGATATTTGATTTTCAAATGAATTTCGCTTCGACTTTGACGCCTCAATACTTGGACTTTGCATTCTAGCTACTTGGCTATTCGTAACTTGAACTTTTGAATCCCTTGAACCTTGGCTACTTAGCATCATGAAACTTGAATATGCAAATTATGTAGCGCTTGTCCTATCCTCCAACCTTTATTAGATATCCGTTTAAACTTGATTTCCTCCATCTTCCTTTAAATGCTTGTGTCGTGATATATCGGATATCCTGAAATATCAATCTTAACATGAAAAAGCATATCATATACAGTGTTATGAAATATAAGCAAGTTGATAAACACAAGTATATAGGAAAAGCAAGCTAATACACAAGTGTATACAAGTTTAGTGTCGAAAAGGTAAAGCAAAATAAGCAATTGACACTAAACGAACTATTTATATTTAAGCTATCATCAAAACTAAATAAAAGGATCATAAAAAACCATAAGTTATTAATCTCCCCCTTTTTGATGATGACAAAATATAAATAAGAAATAATATATCTATATCAAATAAAACCAAATATCCGATATCAATATACTAACACTCCTATTATTCTCCCCCATTTTTGACATAATCAAAAATGGTATTTAGGAAACTTAGAACGTTTAAACCACTCCCCCTAAACATATGTGTATATCTAAAGCGAATTAAATGCTTGAATCACTGCCCCTAAATGTATGCATAGGAGAACATTAGGAGATAGATACAAGCAAAAGTAAAATGCAAATTTTGAAAATGAATCTCAACTCGTATCCAAATACATGTATATAAGAGATATGCAAATTAAAGTAAGTATACATGCACAAATATCCATATGAACAAAATATAAACAAGTTCTAATGGCATGTGGAGGTAAGTATGAGTTGATACCAATAGAAAATGAATAATTTTGAAAGCGGAGCTCAACTCATACACTAAAAAATGTTTTGAAAACGACATACAATGAAAAACTCAAATATATGCGCTAACTCATAAAAAGTAAAACAAATTTTGAAACTTATGAGTTAGAATACATGTCGTAATATGAACCATAGGATAACAATGAAACACATAATCGTATTATGAATGTACAAAGTGTGCGTGTTTTAAAAACAAGAATATTGATTTTTTTAAAAATGCACAACACGAGATTGAGAATGTAAAAATGAAATATTATAACTCAATAGCGCATCACTTACATATCCCAATTGCTTGAATCTCCCAAATTTGAGAAGCAAGCTCAAAAGATCGATCCATGAGTCTTATCTCACAATCACGTGTAAACCAAACCATTAGAGCTTAAAAGATGATAATAATGGAATTCAAGTGATACTAAACTCAAGAACCGGTCAAAATATGCACAATTAACCAAGATGATACCAATGGAAGGTTTAAATGTGCAATCAAATCATATAGAAATAGAAACCAATTGGAAACGATTGAAAACTGTATATGAGTGAAAACATGAGTAACTCTCTCATCTTAAGAATCGACTATTCGGTGAAGGGTCTCTAATTCTCTCTGCTATACACGTAGAATTCGTTATAACTAACGGAATCTACAAATGGGTCTCCTAAAAAGGTTGCAGAAACCATTTGGAAAGATGAGCTAAAAATTCAATACTAATGAATAATTCTACTCATGCAAGAAAGTGTGTACAATCATAGATAAGCAAGTTTAAGCACAAACACCTTAAACAAGGCACAAAGCAAAGATATCAATTAAAAAATTGGTTCAAGTTAAAAACAAGTGCCAAATTATATCCATATGAAAAATATTTAAACAATTTAAAGTTATATGAATACAAATTCTCGCCTATAAGATTAGAAACACAAAATATGTAAGTGAGAGTAGTTTATGGCAAGAAAACACAAGATATGCAAATTTAAATCAAGTTTTCAAACCATATTGTACTTAAAGTTTAAAAGACAGCAAGTTTAAAGCACATGAGCATACAAAATCACATATGAGCATAAAGAATGATGCCAATTGTAAATATCAATTGAAATATCATATGAATAGCATCTCATACATGTACAAATACTAAAAGATGGTCAAGTTACCACTAATGCATCATAAGGGATATATCTATAAAACATGTGCATTTAAAATATCAACATTAACCATAAATGAAGTAGATGATATTTTAAATAAATATGGTAAAGAAATACGATACCCCACAAATTGATGAGCTAAGCAAATATTTCTATTGAGTTGCTCTTACTCACCACAATCCCGAATACTTCACTTCGTCGAATTGTCCACAACTATAAAACAAGGTATGGAAGGGGATTTCAGTATCTAAGTCTTCATGGATTCAATTGGGTTAGTTTTAGGATCTCAAATCAAATTTGCATGCAATAAAATATTTTTCTTTAAGCTACATGCAAATTCCAAGTGTCCATGTGCACTACAAAAATTATAAGTATGTGAGTGCATGCATGGAACTAAAGGTGTTAACTAAGGCATGAGAATAAACAAGTTTATGATACACATGCTTTTTAAACATTGGTTTCGAGCTAAATCTATAAAGATATGCATGAGTGTGAACATGAGATTTAGTGAAATTTGAAGCATATTTGACACGTCTAGAGGAAGAGGGTTTTTGTAACTTTGAAGATTTAAAACCCACGCCTCCTCGGTTTAAAGACACTTCCTTGCTTGGTAAAGTATCAAGATTTGAAAATTTAGCAAGCGAAGCATTTAAAATCTCGTTTTGAGGTTTGAAAGAAGAATTTTCAAAAATCAAAATGTCAAGAGAAATAATAGAAGATTTCAACAAATCAATTTCATTCTTCAAACTGCAAATCAAATCAATAATTTTCCTTTCTCAAAACTTCACAAGAAGAAACCAAAATCTCATTTTCAATTTTGCGAGAAGTGTTTTCTAAAACGAGAGATTCTTGTGATGAAATGGATGATTTTAAAAGATCAACTCATTTTTAAAAATAGTAGTATGCTCATCCTTTTCTTTTCTCAAGTTTTCACAAGCTAAAACCAAAATTTCATTTTCAAGTTTCAAAGCATCAAAAGAACTATATTATAAATCAAGTTTTGAAATCAACTCATTTTTCTCAACAACTAATTTATCAATTAAAACGGTTTGAGAATCATGAGCACGCGTTAAAGCACCAAATTTAGCAATCAAGTTTTTGTTCAAATTCTCAACAGATTCACAACAAGAAATCAAATCTCGTCTCTCATTTTCTAAGATAGAAATACAATTTTTAAGCAAAACATTCTTAGATGCTAATGAAATAGCTATCATGCAACGCATTAAAAGCATCTAATAGTTGATCATGATTAAGTTTGCTGAAATCAAAAGTAGGATTAGTTACCAACCCATGATCAGAACACCCCTTTGTGGACTCCATAGAATTGGATTACCCCTTGAGATTTGAACGTTGTGGAGACGCATCTAAAGTCGCAATAGGAATCGTTATCTTGGCATCCTCTCTTCTATTGCGATTGGCTTTCTCTCCATATATTCTCTCCAATGAACATCATATATCATGAGCCGTCTTGTAAGAAAAAATCTTGTTAAGAACATCATAATTTAAAGCGCAGTGTAAAATTTTCAAAGCTCTAATGTTCAAAACAAACAAATCTTTATCACGAGTACTCCACATAGATTTAGCAATAGTACGAATCGAGTACTCACGATATATAATTAACCACATACTCCTACTTTGAGATTCAAAGAAGTAATGCATAATAACTTTCCACATAAAAAATTTAGAACAATTAAAATATAGAGGATTGTTAATAGATGATTCATGATGATAAGAATAAGATGGTAAAGATGATGCCATAAGATCTACTCTAGGATGTTAAGCCTATAAGAGAGCGCTAAGCTCTGATACCAACTGAAAGTATTCCTAGAGGGCGTAAATAGGAATATGCTACTAATATGCTCAAATTAAAAAAAAACTAAACTATACTTGCAAAAACAAGCCACAATGGAATAGCTAAGCAAATGATGAATCAATAGATATAAGTGGCTAAGCTAATCACAATTGTGCACAATAAGCAATCAAGCACGAACATTCGCAAGAATGAGCAATAAGAGTATATAGGGAACAAGCATGCAAATTCTTTCTATGAATATAAATCAAGTGCAAGAGAGACATGGAAATCGCAAACGCAAACACGAGGCGATTTATAATGGTTCGGGAGATCCCGTAGTCCACTTTCTTTAGGCGCACAAGCCCATTCCACTAAACATGTCTCCACCGAGACTATCACGTTGCGCACCCGCAACAAACATGTCTCCATCGAGACAACACGTTGCACATCCGCAACAAGCACGTCTTCACCGAGCCTTGAAACTTTTCATTTCGGTAGTATATTTTCTTTAAATCTTTTATCGAAATCTTTTACCAATCTTTAAGAAGGTTCAGTGTAATCATTATTCTAGGATTTGGAAAGATTTTCTTTAAATTGAATCGTTTTCTCTACGACTTTTAGCGGCTTTTGGAAGTCGAACGGACTTTATACGAATCTAAATTGGTTTGTGCAAAATCATATAAATATGGGGTTCACCTCTTTCAGATTTTCCCACAACCAATCTCTTTTTATTATTAATTTCTTAATTTCTCCATGTTGAAGCGCCCTGCCACCCCTTTGGCTGCAATGGATTTCCAACGCCGCCGCCTTGAGGATCCTCCACAGTTCCGTCCCGGCATCGATCTCCTTGACTGTGGCTCATTGTGCGCAACTTTGCCTTTTTCATGGCACCTCTCTGCCCGATTCCCGATGGAGACACTATTAATAATAGAATCCGGGATTTGTTGCCTATGGTCTTGGTGCATCGCGGTTCCGGCAACATCTCTATCGGCCATTACGACGTGTTCCTCCACCACCTTCGGGTGCAAGTTAGCCACGCATTCCCTATCGGCTCGGTTGGGCTCCATATCCTTCTTCGCTCGGTCATGAAGTCATCCCGCCGCTACCAGAGAAGATGACGTTCGACCATCTTGGAGAGACCCGACGTAACCTAGACTCCCTTCAGGAACTTGGCCTTCTGTCTGAACCGATTTCTCGGGAGGTAGGCGGAGTCCTGGCACCGATGCTCACCGATCGGCACATTCTCTTCCAGCTGGAAGAGCCTTTGAAGACGCATGGGGAGCCTATAGAGGAGCTAAAGCAGCAGAAAAAAGTGAGAGGTGACATCACCATCTCATACCATACAGCTGAGGAGGAACTCGCCGAGTGCAATCGCCAAGTTGCCAATGCTGAAGCGGCGCTTGGTCGCTTTTAGGTGCAACGTGATGTTGTCCAACATCGTCTCGACTCGTTTATCGAGAAGATGACACCCGGCATATCGCCCACTTGGAGAGAATGATGCCAATTAACGAGCAGGTGGTGGCCTTGCAAGCCCACAACGTTGGAGAAACCTCGGCCGAACACCGGAGGTTGCCCGAGCGTTTTCTTTTTCCCCAGCGGCTGTAATCGTTTTATCATATTTTTGTTTTTGTTGTTTTTTTTTGTCGAGTAGATCGATCTCTTTTGTGATCGGCCTTCCTCTCTCGGTCGAGCCGATCAATTTTGTGATCGGCTTTACTTTCCACTTTCATTAATGATAACTAATTAGTCTTTCCTCAAATTTCTGAGCATAGTAAATTATCTTCCTTGGCTAGTGTATGCATGTTGTTGATTCTTGAGTACGGCACTTTGACCGTCGCATTTAATGCTTATTTTGACCGGAATGCCTATAAAAAGGATCATCTGCTGCAAGTAAAGTTTTACCATCGAATCCATGACTAGTTCCTCTTCAAACCCCGGTGGCCTTAGCCGCAGATTCCTCGATACTATTCGTGATAACATTCCTCTGAGGGTCGTTCAAGAGGAACTCCCATGCTCTGATCATCATACTTACGCTTCGTCCTTCGTCGTCTCTCTGTTACAAAGGAGAAGCCCCTAAGGGGTGGTGACTTAGTCCTTCATTGGATAATGATGCGCTCTGTCTTGATTGTGATGCTGGCCCTTCCTGATGAGCTGTTACTTTCCGATTACGAAGATGCCTCTCATCATCTTTGCTTCTTCCACTCGCTGGGAGCGATCAACGACCAGACCTTATCCATTGCTGCCCCTTTATTGCATCGAGTATTTCTTCAGCAAAAGACCTTATTCTATGCCTCGCTTTCTTGAAACAAAGAGAATCCCCTTTGTCGGGTGTTTAGCCTGCTCGCCTCCGAGGTAGGCGATTTGGAGCACCGACATTCTTAACTAATCGAGGAGATCAAAGATGCGAACGCCGATCCAGCGTTATATGAGGCAAAGCTGGTTGAAGCTGAAAAGCGAGGCGACCATCATGAGCTCATCCCGGTTAGGAGGGAACTGGCTGCGGCTCATGCTCGAAGGAACAGGCTGGAGGAAGAACTCGTGGTGATCCCCGACACTCAGGACCATCGAGAACACCTAGGTGATCTCTGTTCCTCTAATAATTAAACACAATAATAAGAGCTAAGCTTTGTTAATTTCAATGAGGTAGCGCCTCACGTGCTCTCTATGAGAGCGCTTGCGTCGGCACCGGTCTTATAGGATTAAATCAGATAATGGCGCTGCACGTGAAGTTCACGTGAGCGCCAATGTGCAAAGCACATGAGCGTCTGTTATATATAATAAAATTAAATTCTCAGTTGTAGCTTTTTTTTATCACCTTATGAGGTTGATTCTCCTCCTGTTCGATACGTGATGTCTCGGGTCCTTTATATAGGTGATGAAAAATTGTTGATTAGTTGAGAAATTCTCTTATTGAGAGATACTAATTGATTTAATTGATCTTAAAAATCATCCGGGGAATTTTGTCCACCGTTGGATATTTGATCAGGTGATTTTCTGTTTAACAGAAAATATTTTATGTTGGTTTTAACAAGTTTAGGAAAATATTTCCCTAACAAAAAAATTGATTTGATTTTCTGATTTGGTCGGTGATATTATAATCACCATTGGATTTTGAATCTAAAGGTTCTCTTTTTAACAGAGAAAAATCTTTCTTGTTTTGGAAAGATCGGGACGATATTTCCCCAAATAGAATTTAATTCTATCTAAAACTAGCGCTTCAAAATGATATGCTCACGTGTTTAACACGTGACCCCCGATGTGGGTTTTAGCCTGTCTATATTCAGCGCTCATATGCTTTGGATGTGAGCGCTTATGTATTTAACACGTGAGACCTATTTAGCTTTTGGTTATTTACTTTCAGCGCTCATGTACTTTGCATGTGAGCGCTCACATGTTTAACACGTGGGGCCTGCTTGGCCCTTAATTATTTATTTTCAGCGCTCATATGCTTTGCATATAAGTGTTCACGTATTTAACACGTGAGGCAAAACTGTGGATTTTAATTCTCCTTAAAGCCAGAACGCTCACGTGCTTTGCACATACAAGGAATCGTTTCTTCTTTCTTTTCTTTCCTCCTTTTTTAAAGGAACAAATGCCCCCTAGCGTTGCTCTCACGTGGCTTGCACGTGAGTGGAATGGTGTCAGTTTTATAATCGTTGGATCATGTAAGGAAGTTGGGAGTCGAACCGATCCCATTATCTCCTATAAATGGAGCCTTTGGCTATGAAGTGACTACTGTTTCTTCATCTTCCTCATTGAGTTTTTCTTTTCTTAAGAATTTAATTCTCGTTCAGAGCTTAGTTCTCTGCCCTCAAAAATTCCTTTGAACAGAGTTGACTCTGCCGAAATTTTTGGTAAGGATCATGAAAAAGGCTTAGCTCTTAAGATATTTTGGGTATTTTGCTGATTTTAAAACCATTAACATATTTGACAGAGCTTGGCTCTTTTTCCTGAATCAATCTTTTGGAGATCTAAATTTTTTTTTATGAAGATTATGGATCTTGATGTCTAGATCAAGGGTTTGAATCAATGGACATTCTTAAGACTTTCGTTGATTTTCTCCTTAGGGGTTTACCATGTTGTCAATCTTGATAGTTAGGGATTTCTGGAATTTACTTCCAATGTTTAACCCATAAATTTCCCAATATGGGGATTCTGGGATTTACTTCCATCATTGTTTTCTTGTTCACAGAACTTAGCTCTGGTTTGATTTTTTGAACAGTTTTTTTAGGGATTTTGGGAATTTTATCCCATTAACTTTCATTTGCTGTTCTTGGATATTTTCCTTTTTAGGGTTTTAATACCCATCTTCCAGATTTGAATTTGTTATTTAAAAGAATCCACTTTTCGAGGATATTGAGAGCTTTAACTCCACATCTCATTTAATGAGAATCCGTTTTGATTCTCATAATGAGCACATGTTTCATCATTGATGAGACGCCACTATGAATTCGTGCGGCCCACTGGCTTTCGAGTTAATAGTCCGCAAAATAAACTCACGCCCTTTTGCTGATGATTCTTTTGTCCTCTTTAGATACAATAGCTAGTCGTTTGTATTACATCGAGAAGATTGTCTCATACGAAGAGATTCACATTCAAGGTCGCCTTCAAGGCCAGGAGTATACTGCGGCCCAATGCAATGATGTGATGCGTCGCTTCCTTGATTACAACAGTCGATTGCTCCCCTGCCGCTCTACCCCTTTGAAGAACGTCGTTGGGTCGATCTGGGAAGCTTTACCTAGGTTTCTTGAGACTATGCTGCTCCAGGCGGTTGATGATACTGAAGACAAGGTGTATTCAGTATATCTAATGAGCCTGATCTCGAAGAAACGGAGAGATGATCTTGTCACTATCTTGCATCGCGTTTTCCAACAAAAAGCAATAGTATTATCATATCAGCGGTGACCCTAAATCTTGCATCTAAGAGAAGAATCACAAGAAGATGGTCGATGAAGCTGAAGACGTATTGCTCAAACTTACTTTTGAGTTTGAGAATCCATGTCCGGAATTTAGTGTCTTGCCACTATAGACCCTAGATGATGTTTGTTTTTTTTATTTTTTTTCTTTTTTATCTCCTTTGTAGTCATTCTTAGCCGACAGTGTGTAAATCCCCTTTTATGAAGTATGAAAAGCATCTTTTCCTTTTATTTCTGCACTTTCTTTTCTTTTCGTGCTGAAGTGGCTTGGCTTAATTTATTTACTTGTTCCGGAGTTTTTAGTTTATTTACTCATTTCAGAGTTTTTAGTTTACATTTCCTTTAGGATTATAAGCAAACTCGTCCTAACGTTGAATATAGATAACCCCTTTTTTGATAGGGGTCTGTTAGGTTTGTGGTACCGGGTTAAGTCCATGGTATTGGGTTAAATCTATCGTACCGTCGCGTTGGCTGATATATTCTTGATATGCAATTGCTTAGGTTATGGCTCAAGTTGTCACGCGTCTGTCGTGTCTCTAATCCCCTCTGAGGCTGTACAAGACAGCTTCAAGTAATTTTCTTAGGTTGGAATATCCGCATTACCGTCGGAAGATCAAGCATTAGGTATTGTCGTGGCGCTTTACGTAAGCTTCGGCTTAATTTGAAGCCCTAATGAGTCATAACCGCATCTTTCTGGGGTGGGATGACATCCAATAGTCCTTAGGCTTGCCATCAAGACCTGAAGCTAGGCACATGCCGTCACTTCGCTTTTGTTTTGGTGCCATACCGATTCTTTGCTAAAGTAAGGTAGACATCTGTATTATATCTATGTTGTACGTATCGCAATCGAGATCTGGAGGTAGAAATATACCATTGCTCCATTTTTATTTGACCCTTGTGTCCTTATTGACATCGCGTCTGTACTTTACTAGAGTAAGAGGGACGTCCAAATAGTCTCTAGGCTGTAGATGTGCCATCAAAACTCGATTCTTCTTTTGATGAAATATGGTGGGAAATTATGGTTCCTTTTTTTTCATTTGTGCTCATGGATTGTATACAAGAGTCAGTATAGACCTACTTGCAGGACAGAAAAGTTTTATTTTATTATATTTTTTTTATATTTCTACGATGCTCTATCTTTTTATATCGTGAAAGTCGCGATTGCCCAATCATTTTGGCTATTCTATTCGCGGTGCCCAATCATTTCGGCTATGTCATTTTTTTTACTCGCTGCTTTTTATTGTGAGTTGCCCAAACATTTCGGTTGTTTCATATGCATATATTTTTTTGCTCACTGATATTTATTGTGAGTTGCCTTCATCTATTTTTATATGCATATTTTTCCTTGCTCGTTGATTTTATTGCGAGTTAGGTATTTGGAATCCGATATCAATCTTGGTATCAGTATTACTACAACTAGAGTGTTACTATGAGCAAATCATCATATGTCGACACTTGTTTAGGCATCAACATCGCTATAACTGGGATATTGCTAGGAGCAAATCATCATTTGCCTTTACTGATTTGAACAAAGGTGGCTTAGCAACAGAGTTAGGATCCTGTCGACTAAGCCTTTTAGATTTTATAAGCCATAAGGGTCTCATAAAGGTATTTCTCCCTATGAGTCAAGAGGATGTTGTAGGTGTATTTTTCTCCTTAGAAACCGTGAGGATTCCTCAGTGGTATTTTCTTTTGCAAGTCGTAAGGATTTTACAAGAGTACCTTCTCCTTGCAAGTCATGAGGACTGGCAAGTGCCATTCACCATATTGAGTGATTTTTTCTTAATTTTGGAAGGACTTGGTTGAGAATATATTTATTTACGCCCGTGGATTGTATACAAGGGTCGATATTGGATCGCCTATAGGACATAAATTTGTGGAGGTTTTGGTGGCTTAAGAACGGGTTCAGATCCCTATAACTTAAGGCTTTTGAACTCTACAAGCCGTGAGGGTCTTATAGAGGGTATATTTACCTTACGAGTCGTGAGGATCCCGTTAGTGTATTTTTTCCTTAGAAATCGTATGGACTCCTAAGTGTGTTGCTTCTTTGTGAGTCGCAAGGATCTCACGTTGGTATTTTCTCCTTACAAAGTCGTGAAGACTTTGCAAGTGCATCTTTTTTTAAATGAGTTTGCACCCTTCCGGGTTTTCACAAGCTCGCCGGTAGCCCTGCTGTTTTTACTCACGGTGCCCTTTCGGGGTTTCATCCGTGCTCATTCCACTTGTGGACATATCCTTTTTTTAAAGCGGCCCGTAAGGTAACGCACTAAAAGGTGTAGATCACGACTTTTTCCGAAAGACCACATCATATGGGGCTTGGGAAGAATGTGAATTGTTTATGCCCATGGATTGTATACGGTGCTCGATATGGAGACTCAACGTAGAGCAATATATTAGCTTAAGGACATTTCGGTCCATTTTTAGTTTAGGGATGTTTCGTTCCAAAATTCCCATGTTTGGGACGAATATTAGTTTAAAGACATTTCGGTCCAACATTAGTTTAGGGATGTCTTGGTCCAACATTCCCGTATTTGGGATGAATATTAGTTTAAGGACATCTCAATTCAACTTTAGTTTAGGGATGTCTTGATCCAACATTCCCGTGTTTGGGACAAAGTATTATTTGGCACCACTTTCAGAGTTGACTCAGGAAGATAGAGAGCGGACACAAGCGTCATCATCTATCATTGACCTAAGTCGCGACTCTTCAGGCGTGGTACTTATTGAGGAATCAGTCATTTATCAGTCGGAATGGCCTTTCGCCATGCATATCCATGAGCATATAAGCTCCACCTTGGTAGACTTTATCTATGATGTATGGGCCTTCATAGTTTGGCTCAAACTTCCCCCGTTTTGCATGATTGGGAATCATTGGTCTTTTGATGACCAATACGAATTCGCCTTGGCAGAATGTTCTCAGCCTGATCAGTTTTTCAAATGACTTCGTTCTTGTCATCCTTGCCTTATAAGCTTCTAAGTTTTGTTGTGGTATAAGGAGCGTTTCGCCGAGCATCAAGTTCCTCTTGCTTAAGATGAGCATTTTCATCATCCATCAGCTTGTATTGAACTGCTACTCGTAGTGAGGGGAATTCTATTTCCAATGGGAGTACTGCTTCAACGCCAAACCTCAATGCGTATGGTGTTGTATTTGTGGCTGTCTTGAACATTGTTCGGTACGCCTAAAAAACTTCATGCAGCCTCTCGTGCCAGTCCTTTTTGTTTTTGGACACCGTCTTTTTTATAATCTTGGTCAAGGTCTTGTTGAATGCTTCAGCTAGCCCATTGGCCCGAGGATTATAGGCTGAGAAGTATCTCTAGTCTATCTTGTGCTGCTGTGCGAAGTAACTTATTTTATGGCTTCTATAGATAGGTCCATAATCCGAGATTATTCGTCGTGGAATTCCGAACCGGTAGATGACATGGGTTTTGAAGAAGTGGAAGATATTCTCCGTCTTTACTTCCCTTAGCGGCAAAGCTTCTTCCCACTTAGAGAAGTAATCTGTTGTTGCTAGTATAAACCGATGTCCTCTGGATGACGCTGGTTGGATAGGGCCGATTATATCAGTTCCCCGCATCTCGAATGGCCAGCTGGCCACTGTCGGATGCAGCGAGTTTGAATGCTGATAAATGAAGTCCTCGTGTATTTGGCACGAGTGACACTGTTTCGCATATTCGAAGCAGTCCTAAATCATCATGGGCCGATAATAACCCATCTTTTTTATCTTCAGCTTCATCTTTGGCCCTGCTTGATGAGATTCGCAAAGTCCATCGTGTACTTCTTGGACGACTTTCTTTGCTTCCCTCAGCCCTAAGCATCTTAACCATACAGAGTCAAAAGATCTCTTGTACAGAATATCATTGACGAAGGCGTTTCATGAGCTGATGTCTGGACGGCGCATTTTCGAGCGTTTGTTGGGACTTAAAGTAGTCTATGAAGACTTCTCTTCTGTCCTTGACCTCTTCTTCGTCCTCTATTTGAAGAACTTCCCGTTCGGTCGTTTCTTTTTCTTCGGATAAATTTTTCAAGGCTTCCAAAGGTACATCTGTTAGCGTCAGGATCCTGCGGTTTTGAACAATGATCCTTACGTCATCGAGGTTTTTGTCGGCCAATTCTTTAGCCAACTTGGCTAACGCATCCGCTTTGCTGTTTCCCACTCGCAGCACGCTTTCCGGGGTATAGGAAGGAATTTGGGTCAGCAGCTGCTGTACTCTTTCGCCATATGATTATTCCAAAAATTTGAGTTTACCGCAATCAGAAACGGCGTCGCTTCGCAGCTAGCCGGTGAGTACGGGTCGATCCACAGAGACGGGTAAATTTCTTTAAAGTGTTTTAACGAGTTGATTCTATTTGTAGTTTTGGTTGGTTTATAAAAATCTAAAGACTGGATCTAATTAATTTAATTAAGAATCTTGCTAGGGTTAGGATTAGGGGAAGTTTTGGAAATTAAAGATTTTTCCTCACCGCTTTCAATACCTTCCTTTTTTAGATCTCTTAGATGTTAAGTTAACTATCCATAAAGTGGATACAAATCTTTTGGGAAGATGTTTCTTCCTCTAGATTTGTACCCTACCTTTATTGATAATTATCTTAACCCTCACGGAAAACGCGCGGAACCGGCCCTTTATACTACGGTTCATCGTTACCTCGAAGGGTAGGATGCCGCAGGGAGCGGTTGTGCTCGTATGCGTGAAGTTCTTATTCATTAGGTGAAGGTGGCATTGAAAGGGGCGAGAGATTTCATCTCTCAACCCTTTCCCTAAGGCTAACCCTAACAAACGAGGAGACTACTCGCTCATTAGGGGATGAGAAGACATTAAATTAAAAGAGATAAAAATACTTACTAGTTGATGGCTCCCTCCAAACAAGAAGAACAGATCTGAATTTTTATCTCAGAAATTCTGAATTTTATTGATTGAAAAGAGGCATGAGAATTTACAAGGTATTGGGTTCTATTTATAGGACATAGAAACCCTAAGGCTACAGATTGCACCGCATGTCTACAATTACAAATATACCCCCAGAAAATCTTTTCACAGCCGCCAAGGAGTTATGGTAAAAAGAGATGCGCACTAGGGCTCAGGAAGGCCGCGGAAGCGCCGCGTATATGCGCTTTGGGCCGCGGAAGCGCGGCCCAATGATGAGGTCATCTTTGGATTTTTCTTGGGCTTCTTGGGGTTCTTCTGGTCTTCCTGGTTCTGTATTCAGGTTATCATTTGGGCTTCTACAGTGATACCAGATTTTCAACGAACACTTTGCAATGGATCTTGTAACCGTCTTTCTTGTAAATTTAGATCTTTTGTTGTCTTGTTGATGGTGAACCGTTCTTCTGCTGAGCTTTACTAAGATCTTCCTATTTGTTGGTCAAAATCCTTCTTTTGTGTCTTCTTTTGTGTTTTTCACTGTTTTTGCTCCAACAACCTGTAACCTGTAACATGTAGCAGACATGGGTCAAAAGCACATGTTTTTATTGTAAAATGCATAAGAATGGGGAATATAAAATACAATATTATGGTGTGAACAAATACCCCCAAACTTATCTTTTGCTCGTCCTCGAGCAAACTTATTGTTTTATTCTCTACAAAAATCATAACCGCACTTTCGCGGGGAACGCGATTGCACTGAGCTCGTGCAACAAGCCGTTAAACCTCTAGGTGTCCCTAGTAGGAGGAGTGTTGTCTCCTGAGGGTTTTCAGCGGATTACACCCACAAAATCCTATCAATTTGGCTTTTCGACTTTTGTTCTCCAATTAGGTTTTCTAACTAAGAATTCTATTATCGTCGACCCGCAAATTATTCACCCATATTCTTCACACTTCCTCATTATTTAACTTAAGATTATATATGTTATGTAGAATCACTTAGCTTTCGGCATTTCTTAAGTCTTCCTTCTAGGGTTATATCTCCACTTAGGAATTTTCTATCAACTCCATTAAAGATACAAATTCTATCTTTCATTCCTCTCTTTTATCTAAATTCCAATCACATACCCCTACGTGTGTGTAAAGATCACCCCTACACTTGGAAATTCAATTCAAGCAATCATGCCCTAGTCCATTGTCCAAAGTACTTATTAATTGGTGAATGAAATTTGCTTACACATCCTTCATGCGACCGTTAATACTTCTTGAGGTACCAACGACCGATTACAAAATGCGTTTGCACTTTAAAGCGTACTTCCTAGTCTTTGCAACACCCAAGGCTTTAGCAGTGACTCCCAAACCAGTTGGTCTAAGGCACTAGGTGATGAAGCACCCTCGCTAAATATTTTTTTCTATTTTTACAGCCTTAAGTAATCACAAAAACCAGTGTCCATTTTTTTCCTTTATTCACTTTTTTTTTCCTTTTATTTTCATTGTACTAAGGAGTTTAGACAAGAGCATTTCAAGGTCTCCTCTACTATTCCAAGTTTCAAGGTGCGTGATTGTGCAAATTGTAGGGTATACATTTTCAGAATCTAGACTTAAGCTAGGAACTATTTTTCAAACTTATACTCTAATGAGAACATCAATACTCTTCCCTTGTTTCGACTTAGCCCAAGAAGTGAACCCAAAATTTGCCTATTTCTAAATAAACTACAAGGCATATACTTTCTACCGTTAAACTTTAAGAAAGGTTATTTTTAGGGTTTTTAATTTACTAAGTCTAAGATCTAGTTGTTCCTAACCAGTTAACCTATTTGTCAAACTCTAGTCAATTAGCCAAAATTGAATACATTAATTTTTATAATTTTTGAAATTTTTCAAATTTTTATGGGTTTTCAAATATGTATGCAAATGCCAAAAAATATGTACAAATGAATGCGAAGGAAGAAGACGTACCGAGCATACCCCCAAACTTGAACTTGACAGTGTCCTCACTGTCATACTAAACCAAGAGGGTCAAAATGTCGGCACTCCCCTGTTTATTTATTTACAAATTTTTTTTATATTTTTAATGTTTTGAAATTTTTATTTTTATTTTTAGAGAAAAAGAAAACAAAAATATATACAAAAAGACCCTCCCCCAAACTTCAATTAAACTATGTTAGACAATACTGCCCAACTTTGCATAGGCCAAAAGTCAACACCAACCATTTGAAAAATTTATCAGTAAAGAATATTGGTGGGTGAAAAAATAAGTAGTGGTGGTCCGCAAAGAATTGGGGAAGATAGAAGTAGTGGAATGGGAGGTGTGGAGGTGAATATACAGGTGATGGTGAGGCATCGATACGAGAATGTAAGTGATCAGCAATCAGTGGAGTGTTGGCATTCTCGTACCTTATTAAAAGAAATGGGGGTATTTCAACTTCTAAGGGAGGAAGTTGGCTCACCACAATACCCCCAAGATGTTCCCGTGTGTCCTCTATTGACATGGCATCATCCATCAATTGTGTATGATATTCAATTATGAGGGAACTGATCTCCTCGATGTCCGCCATAGTCCTACCGAAAACTTGCCGCCTATCTTGTAAGACTTTTAAAATAGCGTTCTCTTGCTCGAAGGCTAGAGAGGCTGATATGATAATGGGAAAAGTCTCATTCTCACATATATAAGCATATCTACGGTGAGACGGCAAGGGCATGAGTTCGAATTTATGAGGCGAAAGAACCATTGCGGAATCTACCTCGAACTCAAAGGACTCTAACACAGGTTCGAAATCACTGCAAACAACCGATTCGGATGGTTCGACTGACTCATCCAAAAATTCAAACGACTCATATTCGGGCTGTGAGTCGTCGTCATCCGAAAAAGTGAAACATTGATAATCAGCATCGGTTGTGTCAACAGTAGTAGGCTCAAGGAGGGACGCACTAGTGGCGTCAAAACTGTTTTCATCAAATAGAAATCTTTCAAGCTCGCAGTCCTCCTGCGTGATTTCGTGAATAGAGCAAACTTCTCGTGTACTAGTTTTAGGCACGGGGGGCAGACTTCCCATCTTATAAATATTGAACTCACTAGACCTCTTTCCGAAGGATAGAGTCATGGAGCCATTGCGACAATTTATTATGGCATTGGAAGTGGCCAAAAATGGTCGACCAAGAATCACCGGAATTTGGTTTCTTGGGTTAGCAACAGGTTGTGTATCCATAACGATAAAATCAACGGGGAATATGAATTCCCCGACTTTGATTAACACATCCTCTAGTTGACCCCTTGGATAGGTGATTGATCGATCAGCCATTTGGAGAGTGCAACGAGTGGGTTTCAACTCTCCAACCCCTAATTGTTCGTACACGGAGTAAGGAATCAGGTTAACACTAGACCCAAGATCTAAAAGTGCACGATTAATTTGCTTATCCCCAATTGTGATTGAAATCGTAGGACAGCCGGGGTCCTTTCGTTTTTGGGGTAAGGTTTGATGGTGGTTAATAGCATTGCTCACTGCACTAGCCACTAGCACTTTCTTGGGTACTTGAGATGCCTTTCTCTTCGAGGTGCACAAGCCCTTTAAGATTTTCGCGTATGAAGGGACTTGTTGGATAGCATCCAAGAGAGGTATATTTATGCTAACCTGCTTAAAGATCTCCACAATCTTCTCCACTTGTGCATTTGGTTTATTAGGACTCAACCTGTTTGGAAATGGTGCATTTTGAAAATTTGTTGAGTCACAAGTCTGTGGAGTAGAATGTGGTATAGGAACGGATCCCAGTGTGGATGTGTTCGTGTTGTTAGAAATGGGTCCGTTCGAGTCAGAAGAAGTAGAGCCGTGTGAAGGGTGGAGAATAGGCTCTAAAGAAAAAGGTGAAGAAGGAAGTGAAGAAAATGAAGAAGGGGAAGAAGAACCACCGGCGGGGACGTCATCACTAGTTTCCACATTATTTTGCAACTCTCTTCCGGATCTCAACGTGGTCACCGCATTCACATTGTGATTGTTATATGCGTTTTGTGCGTGACCGGGATTGGGCAATGGTTGAGATGGAAGCTTTCCCTTTTCTCTCTCGCTCAACGCAGCAGTTAATTGTGCAATTTGTGCCTCAATAGATTTGATACTTTGATCATGTGAGGCATTGTTATTCATTAAAGATTGAACATAACTTTCAAATCTTGCTGCGGAATCTGTAGTTTGCTTGAGAAATGCTTCAAGACTTTTCTCGAGCGAGCTAACCTTATCATCATTAGGTTGAACCAAATTGTTCGTTTGATTTGTATAAGGTTGTTGTTGGAAAGGTTGCTGGTTTTGAGTTTGTAAGGGTGCTTGTTGTTGTTGTGGAGGAGCTCTTTGAAAATTGTTATTCCCTTGGACTTGTTGATTTTGGTTCCAAGCGAAATTTGGGTGACTCCTCCACCCCTGATTGTATGTCGAAGAGTAAGGATCGTTTCTTTGTCTTTGCTGGAATGCAGCATTGACTTGATCCTGCCCTTGAATGGGTGCATTATAAGGGCACTCTTCGGTGAGATGTGATGGATTAGAACAACAAGCACAAACAGTTCGTGTGGGTAGAGTAGGGGCAGGAGAAGTCGATGAGATTTTGGTCTCAATCGCTTCTAGCTTTTTCATAAGTGAGGCCATCTCGGCCTTCATAGCAATCGACATATCTATTTGATGTATGCCTGCCCTAGATTGACCAACTGAAGAAGATGATGTGGTCTTGGTACTCTCCCATTGAATTGTTTGCTCACTTAGGTCCTCAAGAAACTGCCACGCTTCGTCGCTAGATTTAGAGAGAAAATGACCTTGACATATTGTTTCTAGCAACTGCTTCGTTGCTGCGTTCAATCCCTCGTATAATGTTTGGCAAAGTTGCCACTTTTCTATCCCATGATGAGGGCATTGAACAAGTAGGTCTTTAAATCTCTCGAAGCACTTCCAGAATGGTTCGGACGGAAGCTGTGAAAATTGTATAATTTCGTTTCGGATTCTAGCAGTTTTATGATGAGGGTAGAACTTTTTCAGAAAAGCTCTCACAAACTCGTCCCAATTTCTAATGGAGTGTGATGCGGTGCTGTATAGCCACTTCTCGGCTAGGTCACATAAGGTAAAAGGAATGACCCTTAGCCTTATTGCGTCATCACTTAATTGGGTTGTCTTCATCATGCCGCAAACGTTTTGGAATTTATTAATAAAAATATATGCATCCTCGGATTCCAAACCATGAAACTTAGGCAGCATATTGATGAAGTGTGGTTTTATCTCAAAGTTGTCCCCATTAGCCGGTGGGAGGGAAAGACAAGTGGGAAGGGCGGTGCGGACGGGGTAGAAAAGATCCTGGAGCGCGACTCGTGCGGGCGCTTCGACAGGCGGGAGATTCGGGTTATTCGCACCTAACGGAGGCGGAATCATTCCCGTCGGCAAGGTATAGTCGGGGTCGTGTCCCGACATACCTTCGAAAGAAGAATTTGAAGATGGAGGTAAGGAGAAGGAGGGAACGTCGACGAAGGGTTCGTCGAAGGGTTCGTTGGTCGGTACCAACGAAACACGGACTAATCGGGCATTAGTATCCTTAGTCCAAGATGACATACAGTAAAGGGTAGTGCAGTCAGAAAACAGAATGTGAGGGGAAGAAAACGACTTTGAGAAGAAGTGGTGTAAGTGAGTGCAAAGATTCTTTAGCGACAAGTTGCAAGTTTTTAAAAGATTTTCCCTTTTTTTTTTCTTTTTTTTTAAGTGTGCTTTTGCAAAAAGATTTTTAAAAGAGACTAGTGACACAACTGCAATTAACCACACATGCACAATCAGACCTAAGTCTAGGGTCACCTAGGTCAGCTAGACAGCTCCTAACTGTTCCAAAGGGCTAGAGATAGAACCTCAAACCGCCTCTTCACGGACAAGTACGGCCAGGTAAGTGGGAAGGAACCACCACTACAGTGGGCCTAATTAAAAACCACTAGCCTAGTCACCGCAATGTCGGTTAGGATAAACGGCCGATGCCTATACTAGTCCTCTGTCCTATTGAGCTCGACGTCCTTAGGGCTGAGTCTAATATTTTTTAGATTAAAAGTGGTCAATGCAGATGCTTTAAGTGATTTCTGGGGTCCTGGGAAGGGTAATGAAATCCCCACCCAATCTGAATTGGTAAATAGCCCCTTAAAGTCAGATTAAAGTATGCAAAGCAGTAAATCACTTGCAATCAATTTGCTTTTAAGCGCGGCGCAAAGAATCCTGCAGAAAATCAATTATTGGAAGGGGGAAGAAGATTTTTTAGCGCGAGAATCCTGCAGAAGATTTTTACAGAGAAATATATGGGAGGTTGCAGAGGAAAGAGAGAGAAATCAAACCAACAAATTTTTAGTTGCTGACGTGGCCAACTGAGCGCGGATCCGCGGCGGGAAGCCCAGTATTGCGGCGGAAGAGCGGCCGAAAAGAGGGATCGGACTTTGGAAATTTTTGTACTGCTCCTATGTTCAATTTCTCCTCTGTTTTTATGCACCAAATTCTGATTTGCCCTCTGTAAAATTCCAGATCCGTGAAACCTGCAAAGATTCACAAAGAGTACCCTTCAAACAATAAAAGATGATATATATATATATATATTTTTTTTTTTTGATTTTTCAGATTTTTATAATTTTTAAATTTTATATCAACCCGAAAATTCACAAAAAGAAAGATTACGCCGTCCCCGGCAACGGCGCCATTTGATTATTCCAAAAATTTGAGTTTACCGCAATCAGAAACGGCGTCGCTTCGCAGCTAGCCGGTGAGTACGGGTCGATCCACAGAGACGGGTAAATTTCTTTAAAGTGTTTTAACGAGTTGATTCTATTTGTAGTTTTGGTTGGTTTATAAAAATCTAAAGACTGGATCTAATTAATTTAATTAAGAATCTTGCTAGGGTTAGGATTAGGGGAAGTTTTGGAAATTAAAGATTTTTCCTCACCGCTTTCAATACCTTCCTTTTTTAGATCTCTTAGATGTTAAGTTAACTATCCATAAAGTGGATACAAATCTTTTGGGAAGATGTTTCTTCCTCTAGATTTGTACCCTACCTTTATTGATAATTATCTTAACCCTCACGGAAAACGCGCGGAACCGGCCCTTTATACTACGGTTCATCGTTACCTCGAAGGGTAGGATGCCGCAGGGAGCGGTTGTGCTCGTATGCGTGAAGTTCTTATTCATTAGGTGAAGGTGGCATTGAAAGGGGCGAGAGATTTCATCTCTCAACCCTTTCCCTAAGGCTAACCCTAACAAACGAGGAGACTACTCGCTCATTAGGGGATGAGAAGACATTAAATTAAAAGAGATAAAAATACTTACTAGTTGATGGCTCCCTCCAAACAAGAAGAACAGATCTGAATTTTTATCTCAGAAATTCTGAATTTTATTGATTGAAAAGAGGCATGAGAATTTACAAGGTATTGGGTTCTATTTATAGGACATAGAAACCCTAAGGCTACAGATTGCACCGCATGTCTACAATTACAAATATACCCCCAGAAAATCTTTTCACAGCCGCCAAGGAGTTATGGTAAAAAGAGATGCGCACTAGGGCTCAGGAAGGCCGCGGAAGCGCCGCGTATATGCGCTTTGGGCCGCGGAAGCGCGGCCCAATGATGAGGTCATCTTTGGATTTTTCTTGGGCTTCTTGGGGTTCTTCTGGTCTTCCTGGTTCTGTATTCAGGTTATCATTTGGGCTTCTACAGTGATACCAGATTTTCAACGAACACTTTGCAATGGATCTTGTAACCGTCTTTCTTGTAAATTTAGATCTTTTGTTGTCTTGTTGATGGTGAACCGTTCTTCTGCTGAGCTTTACTAAGATCTTCCTATTTGTTGGTCAAAATCCTTCTTTTGTGTCTTCTTTTGTGTTTTTCACTGTTTTTGCTCCAACAACCTGTAACCTGTAACATGTAGCAGACATGGGTCAAAAGCACATGTTTTTATTATAAAATGCATAAGAATGGGGAATATAAAATACAATATTATGGTGTGAACACCATACATAATTAGTTCTGGCTTGCATGTCTTGTAATCACCATTTACTTGACTAACAATCAGCTAAGAATCTCCATATATGAGGAGGTCTTTGATTCCCATATCAATAGCGATCTCATGACCGGCTATCAAATCTTCATATTCTGCTTCATTATTGGTCCTGAATACTGTCAAGGAGAGGGCGTAATGCAATATTCCTCCTTGCGGGGTTACGAAGATAAGACCCACACCGGTTTTAATTATGAGAGTGTTCCTCTTTCGCCGCTTCATGGAAGAGGCTTCAACGAACTAGAGTTCCACCGAGACTCATTTTCTTCTTTCTCCTCCTCGACTGCATCGAACGCATGTTCATCCGGCAGCTCGCAGTTTAGGGGAGAATCGGCTGGTATCAGATGTTCTGCAAGAAAGTCGGTGATGGCTTGTCCTTTCACCGCTTTAAGGGGTCGATACGTTATTAAGAATTCCATCAACAGTAGGGCCCATTTGGCAGGCCTTTCCGTCAGTATGGCCTTTGAAATCAAATACTTAAGAGGATCCATTTTTGATATGAGATGGACCTCATGCGCCAAGGCGTAGTGTCTGAGCTTCTTTATTGCGAAGATCAGCGCCAGACAATGCTTTTCGATGGGGGTAGTTACTTTATGCCCCCAGGAGAACTCGGCTTAGATAGTACAGAGCTCTTTTCTTCCCTTGATCGTTCTCATACACCCATAGTGCATCTAAAGAACCTTTAAGGGCCGTTGTATATAGGATAAGAGGTTTTCTCTTAACCGGAGTGGCCAATACCGGCGGATTTTGCAGGTATTGTTTGATTTCGTCCAATGCATTTTGGCATTTCTGATCCCAGACGAACGGGGTCCCCTTCTTCATCAGATGGCTATAGGGCTACATTTTCTGGAAAGGTTGGCTATGAATCGCCGGATATACACGAGCTTTCCTTGGATACATCACAGCTGTTTGAGAGTTCGTGGCGATGGAATTTCCATGATCATCTTGATTTTCGAAGGATCAATTTCGATACCTCGGTGACGGATGATGAAACCTAGGAATTTGCCTGAGGAGACTCCAAACACGCACTTTAGAGGGTTCATCTTCAGATTATACTTCCAAAAACGCTCAAAAACGATCTTTACATGTTCCCAGTGTTCCTCATGAGATTTTCTTTTGACAACGAGGTCGTCGATATAACATTCGACGATCTCGTGTATGAGATCATCGAATATCTTCGTCATGTCTCTTTGGTATGTAGCTCCGGTGTTTTTCAAACCGAAGAGTATCACCTTGTAGCAGAATACGCCTAATGGTGTCCGGAAGACAGTTTACTTCTGATCCTTAGGATCCATTTTTATTTGGTTGTATCCTGAATATCCATCGATGAAGGAGAAGACGTCGTGGGTGGATGTGTTATCGATCATTAATTCGATAACATGCACTAGGAAGTCATCCTTAAGATATGCTTTGTTGAGGTCCCGAAAGTCCACGCAAATACGAACCGTCCTATTTTTCTTCATCACCGGAATGATGTTAGCGATCCAGTCAGGATATTGAACTTCTTGGATGAAGCCGGAGTCAATTAATTTCTTGATTTCGGCGTTGATACTCATCTCAAGTTCAAGTCGCATCCATCTTAGTGCTAGTTTGACTGGCTTTATGTCTGGTGATATGGCCAGCTTGTGTGTCGCTTCCTCTGGATCTAAACCCAGCATTTCGGAATAGTTCCAAGCGAAGCAGTCTTTGTACTATATAAACACCTTTTTAAATGTGGCTACCTGTTTTTCGGATAGTAGCTCACTAACAAACGTCGGACTCGGATCATCCTCCGTTCCTAAGTCAATTTTCCTTAGGTCGTCTGCCGTGGTATGTATCCCATCCTCCAGCTCTTTTGGCACAGGTAGAAATTCTGAAATCTTCTTGTTATTGTCTTCATTTGCGAAGTATTCGAAGATGTCAATCACGTCCTCATCTTCTCCCTGTTTTGAGAAAGCTACCATATGACAGGTACTAGTCCACTTCGATTTTCGTGGTCGAGCTGGTCCCATCCTGACGGTATAGGTCTTCTTTGGCTCATGCTTTTGCGGCGGGCTTATCCTTCAGCTGTCAGATAGCATGAACCTGTCTTGTTGATACTGGTCCTCCACCCAGTTCTTGAACGTGAAGCAGTTCTCAAGGGGGTGACCTATTGCTCTGTGATAGGAGAAATAGTCTGAATGGTGGACTTCATTTATCCGTTCGGGGTGTCGAGATTCCAGAAGCATCAAAATTTGGTACTTCATGACAAGGCTAAGGATTTTTCCTGTCTTGTCTCGAGGGAAGGAATATTTCCGACCCATTTTCTTTATAAAGGACAGGCTCCAACCGAGCTTTTCTTGATCAATCAGAGTCTTGGATCTGCTTTGTTGTCCTTGAACGTTGTTTACGCTCCTCGCCTTATTTTTATCTTCGCTTTGGGATTTTCTCTTTTCGCGAAAGCAAATAGCGGAGTGTGGATGAAGAGCATAGCAGGATTTTCAGCTCACATGACAAACTTCTTTTATTAGCTTGTCAATTTTCTTTTCGAGCGACGGATTTGACGTTCTTAGAGTAGGATCTCGCTCCAATTTGACGTCATGGCTATTTGAAAGAGCGTTTTCTTCTTCACTCGAGCTGTTTATGACGTGGCAGCTGTACATTTGCTCCTGTTTCTTAGACCGAACATTTCCCAGCCTAGCTGTTTCCATCTTCCCGTTGGGCTTTTATCTTTGGATCCTACGAATCTCCTAAATATTTTTGTAGAATTGGGCATGCCGAACCGTTTGTTCAAGAGATACGGATGGGCTGGGACCTGTCTAGAGTAGGGTTGGCACCATGCCAAACTTCTTTCTCCACCTTAATCTCCATAAATTTATAGAAGAAGATCGCCTTTTCACCACTTCATCTTGGAGACACGTAAAAAGTTTTCAGTTCCTGCACACTGTATGTATTGACTGCGTCAAGTTCCCTGTAGTGTCGAGGCGGGTTACCATAATATGTACTTCGGCACGAGTTTGTGTTGATGGGCGAATGGAGAACACCACGTTCATCTCATCTTCAGAGTCGCTGCCAAAGACCAGGATAGGGGTCGATGGTCCAGGCTTATTGTTCTCTCTCGGAGGCTATCCTGAGTAGACTATTTGTTCGTCTTCTTCGGTATCACTTCCGAAGACCGGAATGGTGGCCATGCATTTTGGCTTATTTTCGGGCCTGTGGCACCTTTCAATGTCTTCAAAATCCGGCAGAAAGTACTTTGTGTCTTCATAGTTTCGCACTTCATTCATCGAGAAAGGATTGAGCTCTCCCGTGACGGTGTACTCAGAGCCATCTTTGAAATACTTCATACACTGATATTGTGTAGAAGGGATGACGTTGTACTCGTGCAGCCAAGACTTGCCTGGTAGAGCGTTGTAACAAGTCTTGGCGTCAATGACATAGAATTTGATATTAGTGATGAGCAGCCCGAAGCGGAACGTCAATATTACGGACCCAAGCGTTCGTGACGACTGCGAATGGAATCCCGAGATGGTTATTTTGTCTCGGGCAAGGTGCTGAACATTTATACATATTTCCTTCAGTACTCTCACGTTGAGAAGATTGACGGAGGTTTCATTGTCGACAAGAATCTTCCCAATCTTGACGTCGTAGCTGTTGGGGTCAAAAATTACACCCCGGTTGACCAAGTCAAAGTCAAAGTCAAAGTCAAACTCAACCCCAAGTAAGCGGGCCCAGACCCAGATCAAGTGGGCTCATGCCCAAGTCGAGCCCCGCGGCCGGCCTCCTCCATGCCAAAATGAAATCATGTAATAAATAATTTTGATATAATTTTTTATGTATGAATGTAAGAAAAATGGGCATAAAGCCAAATTTTTGTAAAGACCGTGGCTTATGTGCAAAAGAAATGAGCACATGAGGCATGGGATGGACAAAATGCCATTTTGTAAAGCCCAAGGGGCTATGTGTAAATTTGTAAGCCTGTATAAGGCAACATGATAATGAAATAAATAATAACTTTTCATTCCCCTCAAAATCTAGGGTTTTTGTGTCTCCTTTTCCTTCCTCAAGGTTCTAAACATTCTTCCATTTTCAATTAAATCAAGAGTTTTACTCTTCCTTTTCCAAAATTAGATAGTTTTTCACCACAAAACCGACAAAGGGGAGCTCAGAACTTCTATCAGATCTCAAAATGGGGAGATTTTTAAATCCCTCTATTTTTCTCCAAGATCCGGCCAACTGAGAGGAAGAAGGAGACTCACCTCCAAAAATCCCACTTTCGGAAAAATCCAAGGCTAAAGAAGAGAAGAAGGGGGTCCCTTTCAATTTTTACAAAGATTTCTGGAAGTTTAACTCCATTCAAGATCTGCTGGAGTTTAACTCCATAATTTAAATCTCTTTTCAGGAGTTTAACTCCAGGAGTCAAATCGGGAGCACAGCTCCTAGCGCAGGGACCAAGTCCCTTTTCCTGCTGACGCCCCACGCCCACGTGCCAAGCACGTGGGGCGCCGGCGCCCGCGTGCCAGGCACATGAGGCGCTGGCACCCATGCGTCCTTTGGACGCCATTCTTCCCTTTTTTCATACACACACACTCCACAACACTGTCCCCGTTAGAAAAAAATTTCTAACGGGGCACTGCCCCGCACCCCGCAAGGGGGCTGCTAGCCCCCTTGACCTCCAGCACGCTATCCGGGTAGCGGGTCCCCCATAAACTCTGCGAGGCTCCCGATATATCCAAAACCCCTTAAGATACACATATGCACACTGCACGTTGAGTTCGCATGACCAGTTTAACTCGTAAATCGGAGGTTCTCTCGCTCCAAAGACGATGGGTAATTAACGGCAGCTTAGCCCACGGCTGCCGGAGATTCGGATCCCCACAATCAACAAACCCCCGTCTACCCTGGGCAGGGGGAATTTGCAGTAAGCCTGACAAGCGTGCGTGTATTCCCATCTCAATGGGGTGACGAAAAACACCCTACAGATTCTGGCACACCCGGTGGGACTGATCTCTCCTCCCATATTTCGGGTTAAACGTTAATGCGAACTTAATCAATATACATATTGATTGCCTATACTGAAATCATGCTTCTTTCTGCAGGTTAACAAATTTCAAATTGCAATCTCCGGACGCAACAAAATGTCTCTAAGGATTAGCTCAGCTCTCGACACAGCTCCTATCTCCTACAAGATGAAGATGGACGTCAGAACGGTCCTCCTGGCCAGTCTCGGGCAACAATGGGAGGAGCCGCCGCTACTATTTGGCTCTATTCTGTTCGTGTCAGCTAACGCCATCCCGGCTACTCAAGCTCCGGTAACAGACAAACCGGCCTCGAAAGGTAAGAGGCCAAATGTGGTGATCTCGAAGGCACCACAACCCAAACGCAAGTCGGTGTTTGAACGAATTTCCATGGCCCCAGCTGGGGGCAAGGCCATAAACACCAATAAAGCAACAAGGCATCTTGGGCAAGCTCCAGCAGCGCCCCTGACAACTGCTCAATTGGGTATCTTCTCTAAGCTCCCCGTTAATCGGCTCACGATGGCTTACTGGATAACGGATGCCCGCCAAGCCCTCAAAATCGAGGAGCTAAGATAAAAAAGGCTCAGATATATAGCCAACAAAAAGGCTAGGACTCATGCTAGGCTGAACTTCATGAGGCTCTAAGAACAAGGTTACCCCGCTGTTCTCCGCCGAACACAGTGACCGGGATGTTGGGACGTCAGGGCCTGAATTCCGAGAGCAGATACTAATTGGTGCTATCCGTCCACCTCTCCGAAGATGCCAAGTTGATTTATGACACCATGTATCGAAGGTTTAAACGGATGCGGCCGATGTAGCAGACTTCGTCAGATTCCCCCTCGTTTGAGGTGTTTTTGATTGTGGGGATGCTCTTCCCTGCAGGCGCAAGCCCCTGCAGTTAATTACGCTACCGCATCGCGGTAACAACTTTCTCCTTCTCCAGATGGTCACTTCGTGTCATGGGTGTTTGTTTTGTTTTTGGTTGCCCGTGGATTGTATACGGAGACTAATTTATGTTGTCGCCCATAGGGCGTGGATTAGTCCAAATCCGTATCTTCTTAGATTTGGGTTTGGGGGTTGGGTTTAAGGATACGTTAGTCTCATTTGAGACTAAGATCAATTTAAACGTTTGTTAAGGATACGTCAGTCTGATTTTTAGACTAAGATCAACTTAACGGGAACGTTTAGATCCAACAAAAGAGCATTTGGACTCTATTGTTTAGTTTAGGGACATTGCAGTCGATTAGTTTAAGGACATTACGGTCCAATGTTAGTTTAAGGACATCTCGGTCCGATGTTAGTTTAGAGACATCGCGGTCAAATGTTAGTTTAAGGACATCTCGGTCCAAGGTTAAGGACATCATAGTCCATAGGTTTTTAAAAGACCCCACAGTCCGAGGTTAAGGAGATCATAGTCCGTGGGCTTAAGGACCCCGCAGCCCGAGGTTAAAGACATCGTACTCCGTGAGTTTAAGGACCCCACAGTCCGTAGTTTAGAGACGTCATAGTCTATAAAGTTTAAGGACATCATAGTCCATGAGTTTAAGGACCCCACAGTCCGTGAAATGTGTGGTTATCGGGACCCGTCACCTCCCTGAAGACGTTGAAGGATTACAACGACAGATATCAGAGAAATAAAGAGATGTACCCTCGAACCGGTGTGAGTTGGTTGAAAAATCTGTAGTCCAATTTAGGGCTAAGATCTGTTGAAATATTTATGAGCAGATGGGCTCAATTAAATATAGGTTGAGGACTTATGGCCAATTTTGGGCTAAGTCCAATCAGATAAAAATGTTTAACGTTTTATTTAGGGCTGTTGAGCTTTTATTTGGGCTTGGCCCTTTTAATAATGCTGAGCATTATATCTTGACAAAATTTTTGTCTTGTATTGAACGCAGAGCATTCATCAGAGCTCTAGTTCTGACAGCGCAACACGTGGCGCGCCAGGCGCTTTGCGCCAGTTAAAGAGCGCAATGCGCTTCTGCCAAGTAGCACACACGTGAAGGACACGTGTCGCGCTTGGCGCTAAGCACAAGATGATGGGCGCATTGCGCCAGTTTATGAGCGCTAAGCGCTAATTTATGAGCGCATTACGCTTTCAATTTAGTGACGCACACGTGAGTGACACGTGGTGCGCTTGGTGCTGAGCACTAGCCCATGAGCGCGGTGCGCTATTTCAGAAGCGCAAAGCGCAAGTTGTTTAATTGGCGCATACGTGGTTGACACGTGACGTATTTGGCGCTCAGCGCCAGTCCAGAGAGCACAGAAGCGCGGTTCAAGAGCGCAAGGCGCATGTTGGTTAATTGGCGCATATGTGGTTGATACGTGGCGCATTTGGCGCTGAGCGCCGGTCTAGAGAGCGTAGAAGCGCAGTTTAAGAGCGCAAGGCGCATTTCATGAGCGCAAGGCGCATTTCATTAGCGCAAAGCGCATTTGATCAATTTTATGATCTGGGAACAAATTTATGTTCTTTTAGAAGAGACTTTGTCTTAAGATTCAAGAACAACAGTTCTTATTTTTGAAAGGCGTTGCCTTTATAAATCCATGATCTTTAAGAAAATTTAATAATTTTCTCCCCCTTTATAATGAGATGTTCATGATCTCAGAAAGACAATTTGTCTTATAGATATATGATCTGTAAACGAAGTAAGTACTTCTTTGTTTTTATGATGAGATCTTTTGATCTTTCTATAAAAGACCTTGGTCTTTGTAGATCTATGATCTTTTAAGAAGATAATTCTTCTTTCTAATTATGAGATGATTCCATCTCATTGTTCATCATTCATTATTTTTACCTTAAAGAAGTATCTTCTTGCAAGAGCTTGCTCTCTTTCTTTTGAGTTTTCTCAAAGTTTAGGGGGGGTTCTTTATATTAGACTTGAAGTCTTGGGGTCTTTATATAGGGAAAGTTGATTTGTTGAATCAGTTAAAGAGATCTTTCTCTGATTGATTTGGGGATGTTTCCCACTGTTGGAACTTTGATCCTAGAGCTTCTGTCTTACAGAAGGCAATCTTCTTGTTTTTAACAAGATTGAAAGAAAATCTTTCCATAACAGAATTTTAATTCTGATTAATCATTTATCATTATTTATTAGATCTTTTGATCGAAGGGTGGGGAATTTTTAATTTCAGCGCTGGTGCACCCGTGCTTTACACGTGGAGCGCTGCTCAGAGCGCAGCGAACTTTGCGCTAGCGCACCTATGTTTGACACGTGGTGCGCTGCTCAGAGCACAGCGCAGCCTGCGCTAGTGCATCCGTGGCACACAGCGTGCCTAACGCTAGCGCACACATGGTGCACTGCCTAGGGCGCAGCGCACCTGGCGCTAGCGCATCCGTGTTTGACACGTGGCGCGCAGCGCGCCTAGCGTTGGATCTGAAGTGTTGCTTCAATTTTTTGAAATTCAAATTTCAAACAGAGGTTTGCTCTGATTGGGGGAAACAAATGCCCCCCCCACCGTTGCGCTCATGTGGCCCACACGTGAGTGCAACGGTGGCAGCATCTGCATCCTTGGATCAACTCAATAGTTGAAGAGGCGTTTCAATGCATATAAATAGGACCTTTGGTCCCTTAGATGATTTTCATCTTCTTCTTTGAGAACTTTTATTCAGAGCATTGCTCTTCGGTTTAAGAACTTTTCAAGAGTAAAAACTCTGTCAAAACTTAGGTAAAGTTTAAAACTTTTAATAAACTTGGGTTTTACCCATTAACGGAGCCTTGCTCTTCATAGATCTTTGATCTAAAGAAAACCCTTTTAGGGTTTCATTAATAGAGCTTTGCTCTCTTCAGATCATGAACCCATAGATCTAAGGAGATCTTTTCTTGGGGTTTCTTAGCCCATGAACAGAGCTCTGCTCTTTTGATAACACGTAGATTTTTTTTAACCTCTTGTGAAGAACTCTTAAGAGTTTGTTCATGGATCTTGAAGATCCCAGAATTTTTTTTTAATTCATAAAAATTGATTTTAATTAATTCTTTTCTGATGGATTTTTCCATCATCGTTACAGAGCCAGGCTCTTGAGGAATTTTATTCCTTCATGATCAGAGTTTGACAAGTGTCACTCTGTCATAGAGCATTGCTCTCAAAGGGAGATTTTCTCCTTTTCCCGAGGGATCTCTCATTTAATGAGAATTTTCTTGAGGATTTCCTCATTTAATTAATAGTCTCATCCAATGATGAGGCTGTTTTATTAATTATTAATTGATGAATTGACATCCAGATTTTGTGGGCCCCCTTTGGTCCCTCTCCACTGCATTGCAATGTGGTACAAATTTTAAAGTACCAAGTGTCAGAATTTAAAATTAAATTATAGCACTGACGGTTGACTTCTGTCCCTTTTTTTTGCAGGCGACATGTCTTTCGATACTTTGTTTCCGTTTTTCCGTTCAGAAAGAGGATTCCATGAGGCGCCTGTGGACCGGGAGGTTCTCGCGCTCATCAAAGACCATGACCCGGAACACAAAAATCTTCACTTGTGGGGTAGATGGTACGACCGGATTTTCAGAGGCCGCTGGAGCTTTTCTTGTGCGACGCCTTCGAAGCCCATCTCGGCGATCCTGTATGCAGATGCACCCCCGGTGAACTATGCCGTGGAGGTGGTTAATTGGACTTCGGAGGGTCTTCTTCAGCCTTCAATCGCCGCAGTACCCGTGCAGCCACCGGCGGTTTTGGATACCCTAGGGCGGCGCATAAGTCAGAGCGAGTCGCACCCTTGGGGACAGCCCTACAACATCGGGCTAACTCCCCGTCATCCGACCGGGTACTTGCAGTGGACCCGGTACATTTTGTCGGTGAAGAAATAGTAGCTGCTAAAGCTCGGCTTATACCCTGCGGTCTACACTTCCTTCTTCCAGTATTCTGCACCTCCCACATGGTAGATCAAGGCGTTTTTGGAGCAGTGGAACATCCCGACCCATACCTTCCTCTTATTGGACAGAGAGGTCTCCATTTCCTTGGAAGAATTCGCCGAGGTTTCTGGTTTACCTGTTAGGGGGGAGCACTACGAGGAGCTGCTTCCTCCGGATGAATATGTTTTTGCCATCAAGCCAGTGGTGATGGGCCTCACCCCATAGAACGCCATTCAGCACCAGTTCCCGAGTCTGATAAAGGTGCTGAACATGTATGAGAGCCTCTTCCTTGAATTTGGAAGCCGAGGGGTCAGCTTTGTGGACTTCATTGCCCGTTTTCTTCGCCCGGAAATTTTGTCGCGACAAAGCGAAAAGTTTGCTAAACTTGATAACCCCTTCGGCTTTGGCTTGGACCGTCGACCGATACTGGAAGCTGATCGGAAAGGTTTCTTCCTTCCTGATGTCGTGATCGTCCCTCTGTCAGAAATCGCCGCTTCGGGCATTGATGAGGAAGCATTTTTTCTTGGGTTTCTTGGGCTATGGTTGAGCTGGTTTGCGCTTCCTATGCATCCTCAATACATGAGGCCTTCCGTCTTCTACCCTGCGCATCGCATGGTTGCCGGAATACAAGTGGCCATCGGGATCGCCGGGTTAGCCCACCTATATCACAGTCTTAGCTTAGCGGCGGACACCACTGAACCCGGGGTGCATCCTGCCAGCTTCCCGATGCATTACTTCACTTCATGGATGGAGCTGCACATGCATGGGGTCTTTAGCATCCACAAAAGACCTTCTTTTTACGACAGATGCAAGTTCCCACGGATAATGCGGCTGGCTGACGCCTCCATCGTGAGTCCGTCACCATGGGAAGCTAGGGGCTTGCTCCTCCGTCCGTGCACGGTTGGAGATGGTATGTCTTTCACAGACAAAGTCTTGACCATCGGCCAGGAAACTTCAAAGGCGGTGTTGCCATTGCGAGACGTTTTTAAAGACGGGGCTTCCGTGTTGAAAGCCCGGGAGATTCTTCATTTCTACTCCATCAAACCGGGCTTTCTTATATTCAGGCAAAATGATGCAGCGCTATTCATGAGATATAACCCACATCGCTTTACCCAGCAGCTGAGTTACAATCAGGGAGTTCCGTTGGAGGCTTTCCTGGTAGAACCTGCTGCCACCGAAGAGGGAATGCGGGGCGCGCTGCATCATTTCATGCGCTTGAATACGGGGTCTCATTTCTTTATCAGCGAACCGACTTGTGTCCCGAATGCCCTTAATGTACACGTGGCCTGGTACCAACATGCAATGGGCGCTATTATCATGGAGGAGAAGCGACTGCTACTCGACCGCAAGGGTGCACCCCCTGCTGGTGATCAAAACGTCCCCTTGAAGCGACGGACCATTGTCCTCCCTCCGCTAAGAGAAGCTGCCGTGATCGAAGTCCCGCACGACAAGCCTGAGCTACTGGTGCTCCGTGCTCCCGTGGAGTCGGTGAATGTACTACCGGTGCCCCATGCTCCTGTGGAGACGGTGAATGTAGCTTCCCCAGAGTCTGGCGTGGGTTCAGATATCGGGACTCGTCGTCCCAAAGATCCCACTAAGCGTAAGCTAGTGCTGGCTGCAACCGGAGCTCGCTCACAGAAGAGGAAGAAAAAGTCGATCCTTTTCGTCGACGTTGTACTTGGCTAGGAGCCTCACGCTCCTTACGGCGAGGGTCTGAGCGAGTATGGGAAAAATGAGGGCTTATTCATGCCCCCAGATGATACTGATCTGGCGGCCGCCATTGCAGCTTCTGAGCAATTGGCAAGCCACGAAACGGGACTGGCTATCCTCGCGCGATCAGGTAACCATTAACTGTATTTTTCGTCATTGCATCATATTTCTATCATCATGTTTTGACTGACACTTTTTCCTTCTTTAACAGGCATTTCCACCAAAGAAGATCTCGCAGCTTCTCGCAAGACTTTTGAGGAAGAGGAAAGACTTCGAGCATCTTTAGGCATCGATACGCTTCGGTTCATCATGTCTCCGCTCCCGTTTCTTATAGTTGATCTGACCCCTCTTTATCTTATCGCAGGGACTACAATGCCAATCTCGCAAGGTGATGCGGAAATGCTTCCCAGGCTAGCCATCGAAGTCTCGGCCTCCTCAGGACTGCCGAAAAAGGCCTTACTCAAACGACCGATGACGGATTCCATAACGGCTCCAGAGGTAACCCTTGGCGTGGACGATGATGCCCTATTGATGGAGGCGTCTAGAAGATCCACTCTGACGGCCCGAGCGGAAAGGAAGCGCAGAATGCACGCGGCAAGGGAGCGTAGTGCTGCCTTGGCCGCGGGTGTAGGTTCGAACACCGCTACCCCTGCCCTTACTCCTTCAGAGGATGCTCCGGTTGCCTTGTCCACCACCCACGGACAGGTAGCACGTGCGGCTCGGGAAGCAATCATTAGACCAACTCAAGGTAACGTGACATTGGGTTCTTTTGTCAAATTTTTAACTTTCAGTTCTCATATATCCTATCTTGCAGGGCCGAGTCTTACCGAAGAAGTGGCGGCAACTACTGAGCCTGGGATAGCGGTAGAGGAGATAGCCATGCTCGCCGAACCCGATGTAGCGGTAGGTGAGATGGCTATCATTGCCAAGCTCGAGGTAGCGGTGGGTAAGATGGCTACAGCCGCCGAGCCCGAGGTAGCCACTCTTTCTCAGGAGTCGGGCACCGCCCCAATCGTCGCTCTTTCCCCTTGCAGCTCCTTGCCGTTGCCGGGCGCTGCGAGTATCACGACGATTCTCGTAGAGTCAGGGGATGAAGCCATGGGCGGCGAAACCATTCCGATGGAGGAGGGTGAAGCAGTCACTGCATCAAGTGATGCCTTTGTCGCGGTTCCGACCGGCGACTCACCAGGTAGACTTTGGGTCATTTTTTTTCTTTTTATTCTGCAATCCGTTTCAATCTTTCCTGACAATATTTATCTCGTTTCTAATGCAGGCGTGGTGAGCGTTGAGGTTGCGCTACCCGAGGCAGCGCCATCAGTTACCGCTTTGACGGTGACCACTTCTCTACCTTCTCTCGTACCATCTCAGATGTTGGAAGGTGCGGATTTATGACCCATCGGTTTTATTTCTAGGCTGTATAATTTATGTACTGACATTGCATTACTGCGTCCTTGCAGGAGTCCTTTTTTATCACCTGTATCAGGTGCTGCACCCACACTTCTCTTTCCAGTCAGAGATTAGTCCACCCGCTGGTGTCGGTGAGTATCTTTTCTAACCGATGTCCTTTCTTTAACGGGCAGTCACATTATTGCTAATTCTTCTTTGTATTGCTTGTAGTCTTACAAATTGAAGGAGGGGACGAGGGTACCGTTCGTCACTAGTACTCCCAGCTCTGCCCCCTGTTGCAGCCGGTATAGTAGACTCTATTGTTCGTGTATTTTCTTTATTTCTTAAGCCAATATCTGATTATGATTTATTTTGCAGCAATCATGTCGACTCTGGCCCCGTTCGAGTCTCGTATTATAATGCTGGCAGGGCCTTTTTCTAGACGTCCGTCTTCCAAAGGCGCCGTGACCAGCCTGCGTATGTTGAGCGAATACGTCAAGGAGCTTGACGCGGAGGCCCCTACATTCGCTGCAGATTTTGCTGCAGGGGTTAATCCAATGCTGGCGACGCTTGTGAACTTCCATAATGAAGGCGTCGTCGAGTCTTGGGTTAATCACCGCAGGAAGATTGAGGCCTTCCTGCATGAGCTTGAGCTTAGGCGTTCTGCACCTGAGATTCTGGCCGTGAACTCCCAGCGGGCTGCGTGGGTTGAGCAAAGTGCCCTTTTCCTTCGTCATTTCGAACAAGAGGCAATCCTCAAGCGAAAGGAATGTGAGGCGACTTCTGCTGAGTCTGTCCAATTGCGTGCTCAGGTCGAAGCGAACGCCGCGCAACTGAGAGCCGTCTTTGACAATTTGCAGCGATGTATTTCGGACGGGCTGGCATTGAGGCGGAAACTCGACTTCATTGAGCGGGGTACGCAGAGTCGCGAAGCTGCCTAACGGAAAATCGATGAGAAGGTTTCATTGTGCTTGCAGCAATGGGCTCGAATTGAAGCGGAGCTGGCTGCGGCGGCTGACCTTGAAAAGGTGTTAAAAGGAGTGCGCGAGCAACTGGCTGACTTATTGAAAATGCCTCCTTCTCAGTAGCTGCTTTGTATCAATTAAACACTTGTAATTTTTGAATAATATGTATCCATTTTCTATTTTTTTTATATGATGTATCTTGTATTCAATTGAGTTCATGAAAAAAGAAACATTTTTCTTATCTCCCACTATCGTTTTCTTCTCTTTGCTATGTTGTTGGTATGTTACTCTGGCAAGTATGGCCTGTAGATAATAAAGAACATTTCATCTTGAATTCTCCTAAAGGTAGTGATCGCTTAGGAAGCAGGTTCAGATCTGCTACCTGAGACTTTTCAACTTCATGAGCCGTGAGGGTTTCATAAAGACTCTCCCTACGAGTCGAGAGGATCTCGTAGGTGTATTTTCTCCTTAAGAATCGTGAGGATTTCTAAGTGCGTTTTCCCTTATAAGTCGTAAGGATCTTATAAGAGAGTTTTCTTTCTTACGAATCGAGAGGACTCGTAAGTGTTTAATGAGATCGACATGTAGATAACGTATTTCTGCAACGGGGTCATGTGGATGACGTGTTTCTGCAACGGGGTCATGTGGATGATGTCTTTCCGAGACGGGATCATGTGGATGACGTGTTTTCGAGACGGGGCATGTGGATGACGTGTTTCCGCGACGGGGTCATGTGGATGACGTATTTCCGAGACGGGGTCATGTGGATGACGTATTTCCGCGACGGGGTCATGTAGATGACGTGTTTCCGCGACGGGGTCATGTGGATGACGTGTTTCGGCGACGGGGTCGACGGGGTCATGTGGATGACGTATTTCCGCAACGGGGTCATGTGGATGACGTGTTTCCGAGACGGGGTCATATGGATGACGTGTTCCCACGACGGGGTCATGTGGATGACGTGTTTCTGCGACGGGATCATGTGGATGACGTATTTCCGCGACGAGGTCATGTGGATGACGTATTTCCGAGACGGGGTCATATGGATGACGTATTTCCGCGACGGGGTCATGTGGATGATGTACTTCCTCGACGGGGTCATATGGATGACGTAGCGTCTGTTGTAATGAGACGAATATCGAAGTGGTCTCCAGGTTGTCTATGAACCATCAAGATTTGGAGTAGGGGCTTTGCCGTGGCTCCAAGGTTGATTGCAGCGTCTGAATCCTGCTGGAATGGGGAGGAACGCTGTTGATAATTTCTAGGCTATCCCTGAACCATTGAGATTTGGCTTCGTTTCGATGAAGCCTAGTGGTAAGGTATAATTCCCTCTTTGTTTGTGCCCCTGGATTGTATACAGAGATCGATGTGATTTCACCTGTAGGGAAAAAAGTTTCATTTTATATTTTTCTTTCCGCGATGTTCTATCATTTCAGCTTTTATATCGCGAAGGTCGCGATTGCCCAATCATTTCGGCTATTTGTTTTATTTTTACTCGTTGCTTTTTATTGCGAGTTGCCCAATCGTTTCGGCTATTTTTCATGCATACATTTTTACTTGCTGATTCTGTTGCAAGGTGCCCTATCATTTCGGCTACTTCGTATGCATGTGTGGCTCGTTGGCTTTTCGCTGCAAGCCTGGAATTTCCAGGAGCACCGCTACAACTGGGATCTTTCCAGGAGCGAATCATCATTTGCCTCTATCGATGTCGAACAAATGTGGCTTAGTAGACAGGGTTAGGATCCTGTCGACTAAGGCTTTTGACTTCATGAGCCGTAAGGGTCTCATGAAGGTATTTCTCCCTACGAGTCGTGAGGATCATGTAGGTGCGTTTTCTCCTTAGGAATCGTGAGGATTCCTAAGTGCATGATCTCTTATAAGTTGTAAGGATCTTACAAGAGTACTTTCTCCTTATAAGTCGAGAGGGCTTACAAGGGGGTTCACCGTGCAAACATATCCCTAGTCACGGATGTGATTTTGTTAGGGAAATGTTTATTCGCGCCCGTGAATTGTATACAAGGGTCAATATTGAGCCGCTTGTAGGGCAAAATTGGAGGTTGTAGTGGCCGCTTAAGAACGGGTTCAGATCCCTGTAGCTTAAGACTTTTGAATCTTATGAGCCGTGAGGGTCTCATAAGAGGGTTCTCCTTACGAGTCGTGAGGATCACGCAAGTGTAATTTCTCCCTAGGGATCGTCGGGATCCCTAAGTGTGTTGCCCCCTTGTGAGTCATAAGGATCTCACGCAGGTGGTTTCTCCTCACAAGATCGAGAGGACCTTGCAAGTGTCTTTTAACGAGATTGCGCCCTTTCGGGTTTTCAAAAAACTCGCCGGTAACCCTGCTGTTTTTACTCACGGAGCCCTCTCGGGTTTTCATCCGTGCCCTTTTTGCTTGTGGACATACCGTTTTTCTTTTTCTTTCTTCTTTTTTTTATTCTTTTATTCTTCTTTTTTTTGTCAGCCTTGGGATGCTGCAGTCTACAGTAGTTTATCGACATCTCGGTCAACAGCGAGTTTTAGGACATAGTGGTCCGTTGTTAGTTTAAGGACATTTCGGTCCGTTGTTAGTTTAAGGACGTTTCGGTCCGTTGTTAGTTTTAAGGACGTTTCGGTCCGTTAGCCGGCTACTACTTATAGAGTTTGGGCTTAGGAAGATAGCGAGCAGACATAGTCGTCGTCATCTATCATTGACCTAGGCCGTGGCTCGTCAAGCGTAGTACTTTTTCAAGAAGCGACCGTTTATTGGCCTGAAAGGTCTTTCACCATGCATGTCCATGAGTAGGTAAGCTCCACCCTGGTAGACTTTATCTATGATATACGGGCCTTCATAGTTCGGCTCGAATTTCCCCCGTTTGGCACGATTGGGAATCATAGGTCTTTTGACCACTAGCACGAGTTTGCCTTGGCGGAATGTTCTCGGCCTAGTCAATCTTTCGTATGAGCGCGTCATTTTTGCTTTGTAAGCCTCCAGATTTTATTGTGCTATGAGCCGGGTTTCATCAAGGGCATCGAGCTCCTCAAGCCAAAGGTGAGCATTCTTTTCGTCCGTTAGCTCATGATGAACTGCCACTCGTAGAGAGGGTAACTCTATCTCGACGGGGAGTACCGCTTCTGTACCGAATACCAATGCGTACGGAGTTCTGTTCGTGGCCGTTTTGAACGTAGTTCGATACGCTTAGAGAGCTTCATGCAGTCTCTCGTGCCAGTCCTTTTTATTTCGGGACACCGTCTTTTTCACGATCTTCGTCAAGGTCTTGTTAAAAGCTTCAGCTAGACCGTTAGCTCGGGAATTATAGACTGAGGAGTATCTCCAGTCTATGTTATGCTGTTGTGCGAAGCGGCTGATCATGTGGCTTATGTAGGCTGGTCCATTATCGGAGATGATCCGTCTCGAAGTGCCGAACCGGTAAATGATGTGTGTCTTGAAGAAATGGAGGATATTCTCCGTTTTCACTTCCCTTAGCGGTACTGCTTCTGTCTACTTGGAGAAGTAATCAGTTGTCGCCAAAATGAATCGATGTCCTCTGGACGATGCTGTTTCAATGGGGCCGATTATGTCAGTCCCCCATATTTCGAACGGCCAGCTAGCCACTGTCGGATGTAGTGGATTTGGATGCTGATGGATAAAGTCCCCATGAATCTGGCAAGAGTGGTACTGCTTCACGTATTCGAAGCAATCTTAGATCATCGTAGGCCAATAATAACCCATCCGTTTGATCTTCAGCTACATCTTTGGCCCGTCTTGGTGAGAACCGCAGAGTCCGTCGTGAGTTTCTTAGATGACTCTCCTTGCCTCGTCTGGTCCCAGGCATCTTAACCACAGAGAATCAAATGATCTCTTATACAGAGTATCATTGACGAAAGAAAAAGATAGAGCTTGTTTCATAAGCTGATTTCTTGAGGACGCATCTTCAGGTGTTCGACGGGATTTGAAGTAGTCTACAAAGACTTCCCTCCAATCCTCAGCCATTTCCTTGTCTTTTATTTGTAGAGTCATTTGCTCGATCGCTTCCTTTTCTTCGGACGACTCTGGAGATATTTCTGCCGGTGCAAGAACCCGACGGCTTTGCACAATGATCCTCACGTCATCGAGGCTCTCGTCAGCCAGTTCTTTAGCGAGCTTGGCTAATACATCCTCCTTGCTATTCTCCACACGCGGTATGCTTTCCAGGGCGTAGAAAGGAATTTGAGTCAGCAATTGCTGCACTCTCTCGCCGTACTTCACTAACTCAGGCTTCATGTTTGATAATCGCCGTTTACTTGACGAACGACCAGTTGGGAGTCTCCGTATATGAGGAAGTTTTCAATTCCCATATCGATAGTGATCTCGGGGCCTGCTATCAAAGCTTCGTACTCGGCTTCATTATTCGTCCTTGCCTCTGTTAAGGAGAAGGCAAAGCGCATTATCCCTCCTTGTGGAGTCACGAAGATGAGGCCTACCCCTGATTTGATTATAGGGGTACTTTGTTTGCGCTTCTTCATGGAAGATGCTCCATCAAAATAGAGTTCCCACCGGGTATCATTTTCTCTTCTCTCCATGTCGATCGTGTCAAACGCATGTTCGTCTAGCAATTCGCAGTTCAAAGGAGAATCGGTGGGTATCGGATGCTCAGCGAGGAAGTGGATTTGGATGCTGATGGATAAAGTCCCCGTGAATCTGGAATGAGTGGTACTGCTTCGCGTATTCGAGGCAATCTTGGATCATCGTGGGCCAATAATAACCCATCCGTTTGATCTTCAGCTTCATCTTCGGCCCGTCTTAGTGAGAACCGCAGAGTCCGTCGTGAGTTTCTTGGACGACTCTCCCTGCCTCGTCTGGTCCCAGGCATCTTAACCACAGAGAATCAAATGATCTCTTATACAGAGTATCATTGACGAAAGCAAAAGACAGAGCTCGTTTCATAAGCTGATGACTTGAGGACGCATCTTCAGGTGTTCGACGAGATTTGAAGTAGTCTACAAAGACTTCCCTTCAATCCTCAGCCTTTTCCTGGTCTTTTATTTGTAGAGTCATTTGCTCGATCGCTTCCTTTTCTTCGGACGACTCTGGAGATATTTCTGCCGGTGCAAGAACCCGACGGCTTTGCACAATGATCCTCACGTCATCGAGGCTCTCGTCAGCCAGTTCTTTAGCGAGCTTGGCTAATGCATCCGCCTTGCTATTCTCCGCACGCGGTATGCTTTCTAGGGCGTAGGAAGGAATTTAAGTCAGCAATTGCTGCACTCTCTCGCCGTACTTTACTAACTCAGGCTTGCATGTTTGATAATCGCCGTTTACTTGACTAACGACCAGTTGGGAGTCTCCGTATATGAGGAGGTTTTCAATTCCCATATCGATAGAGATCTCGAGACCTGCTATCAAAGCTTCGTACTCAGCTTCATTATTCGTCCTTGGCTCTGTTAAGGAGAAGGCAAAGCGCATTATCCCTCCTTGTGGAGTCACGAAGATGAGGCCTACCCCTGATTTGATTACAGGGGTGCTTTGTTTGCGCTTCTTCATGGAAGATGCTCCATCAAAATAGAGTTCCCACCGGGTATCATTTTCTCTTCTCTCTCTGTCGATCGTGTCAAACGCATGTTCGTCTAGCAATTCGCAGTTCAAAGGAGAATCGGCGGGTCTCGGATGCTCAGCAAGGAAGTCGGCGATGGCCTGGCCTTTCACTGCCTTAAGAGGCCGATAAGTTATCGAGAACTCCATCAAGAGTAGAGCCCATTTAGTGAGTCGTCCTGTTAATATGGCCTTTGACATCAAATATTTGAGGGGATCCACCTTTGATATGAGATGGACCTCATGTGCCAATGCATAGTGTCTGAGCTTCGTTATTGCGAAGATCAACGCCAAGCAGTGTTTTTTAATGGGAGAGTAATTGCTTTCTGCCCCCAGGAGAACTCGACTCAAATAGTAGAGGGCTCTCTCCTTCCCTTGGTCGTTCTCTTGTACCCATAATGCGCCTAAGGAACCTTCAAGGGCGGTTGTATACAGAATAAGAGGCTTTCCCTTGACCGGAGCAGCCGGCACTGGAGGATTCTGCAGGTACTGCTTGATTTCGTCCAGTGCGTTTTGGCATTTGCGATCCCAAACGAAAGGGGTTCCCTTCTTCATCAGGTGACTGTAAGGACGGCACTTGCCTGAGAGATTGGCTATAAATCGTCGGATATACGCGAGCTTCCCTTGGAGAGACCGCAATTGTTTGAGAGTCTTTGGCGGGGGCATTTCCATGATCGCCTTGATCTTCGACGGATCTATCTCGATGCCTCGGTGTCGGACGATGAATCCCAGGAATTTGCCTGAGGAAACTCCGAATGCACATTTGAGAAGGTTCATCTTCAGGTTGTATTGCCGAAGGCGCTGAAACATGATCTTCAGATGCTCTAAATGTTCCTCATATAATTTGCTTTTAACTACGAGGTCGTCGATATAGCATTCGACGATTTCATGTATGACATCATCGAAAAATTTCGTCATGGCCCTCTGATAGGTGACGCCGGCGTTCTTTAGACCGAAGGGCATCACCTTGTAGCAGAATATGCCCAAAAGAGTCCGGAAAGCGGTGTGCTTCTGGTCCTCGGGATGCATCTTTATCTGATTGTATCCTGACGAGCCGTCCATGAAGAAGAAAACTTCATGAGTGGACGTATTGTCTATCATTAGCTTGGTGACCGGTACTGGGAAGTCGTCTTTCGGACATGCTTTATTAAGATCCCGAAAGTCCACACATATGCGCACCGTCCCATTCTTCATCATCACCGGGACGATATTGGCGATCCAGTCAGGGTACTGAACCTCTTGGAATAAACCAGAGTCGATTAGTTTCTTGACCTCGGCATTGATGCTCATCTCAAGCTCGAGCCGCATTCTTCTCGGCGCTTGTTTGATCGGTTAACGTCCGGAGATATCGCCAATTTGTGCACAGCAATCTCTGGATCTAATCCTGGCATCTCGGAATAGTTCCATGCGAAGTAATCTTTATGCTGCATGAGCACGTCCTTTAGCATAGCCACCCTTTCTTCAAACAACAGCTCACTGACGAACGTCGGCCGCGGGTCACTTGCCGTCCCCAAATCAATTTTCCTGAGGTTATCTGCAGCCCATCTTCCAGCTCCTTTGGTGCCGGTGGAAATTCTGAGATTACCGCGTCATCATTGTTGTCGAAGCACCGGGGGAGGTCATCCATATTCTCGGGCTCTTCTTCTGACAGCGTTATCACGTGACAGGTACGAGATCGCTTCCAAGACCGATGTTGATCTGGTTCTACTCTCGCGGCTTTGGGTTCATGCTTCTGCAGCGGGGTTACCCTCCAGCTGCTGGATAGAGCGAACCTGCCTTGCTGATACTGGTCTTCGACCCAATTCTTGAATGCGAAGCAGTCTTCGAGAGGATGTCCTATTGCCCTATGATAGGAGCAATAGTCCGGGTGAGAGACTTCGTCTGCTTGCTCGGGGTGCTTGGACTCTGGAAGTGTCATCATCTGGTGTTTCATGACAAGATCGAATATCTTCTTTGTCTTGTCTTGAGGAAAAGAATATTCTCAACCCATCTTTTTTATAAGAAACGAATCCGGACTGCTCGATTCCTGATCGCGTGGCTTCTTGGACCCGCTTCGTCGCTGTCGAACGCCTTTCCCGTTCTTAGGTTATTTCTGCCTCTGCGTCGGGTCTTTTGTACAACGGGTTGACAAGGAGGAGCATTTTCATTTTTCACAGCCTGTTGAAGGAAGCGTTGCGTCCTGGCTTTCTCGTAGATGACCATTTCGCGATTATGGTCGTCTCGAACCTTTTGACCTGATTCCCTTATAAGCTTGTCCATTTGTTCTTCGAACGACGGACTGGGCATTTTCATGGCGGGAGCTCTTTCTGGTTCAGGGTTAGCATCTTCCCACAGAGCATCTCCTTCTTCATCAAAGTCATGGATGACGTAACAGTCGCGGAGTAGCTCCCGTTTCTTGGATTGAACATATCCAAGCCCAGTCATTTCCATTCTCCCGTTAGGCAACTTTCGTTGAGTTCCGGGAACGTTCCAGATCCTATTATAGAACCGTGTTTGTCGCGCAGTTTGCTTAAGGGGTACACCTTGGCGTCTCAAGAGTCTCTTTAGTCCATCCATGTAATATCTGGGCAAACAGATGTGCTGGAGCCTGTCAAGTGTAGAATCCGCGCCATGCCAGATTTCTTTCTCCACTTTGGTTTCCCTGGATCGGTAGAATAGGATCGCCTTTTTACCTTTTCACGTGGGAGAGACGTAGAATGTCTGCAGTTCTTCCACATTGTAGGTATCAAGCGTGTCTAGTTCTTTATGATGCTTGGGCGGAACAATGGCAACTTGCAAACTTTGATCTTCATCAGCGAAGGTTTGTATTGATGGTTGAGCAGAGAATACGGCATTGACCTCATCTTCCGAGTCGCTGCCGAAGATCAACATAGGAGCGGACGGTCCTAACTTGTTGCACTGGGGCGGACCTGAATAAACTATTTCTTCTTCCTCCTCGGTATCACTCCCGAAGACCGGAATAGTGGTGATAGCTTTGTTCTTGTTCTCCGGTTTGCGACATCTTTCTGTGTCTTTGAAATCGGGCAGGAAGTATTTGGCATTCTCATATTTGCGGACTTCGTTCACGGAGAACGGGTTTAGTTGCCCTGTCACAGTGTACTCGAGACCATCTTTGAAATACTTCATACACTGATGTTGTGTAGAAGGGATGATGTTGTACTCATATAACCAGGGCCAGCCGAGCAAAGCATTGTAGCATGTCTTGGTGTCAATGACATGAAACTTGATGTCTGTGACGAGCAGCCCAAAGCGTAATGTCAATATTACAGACCCAAGCGTTCGTGATGACTAGGAGTCGAATCCGGAAATGGTGATTTTATCGCGAGCGAGGTGCTGAACGCTCATGCAGATTTCCTTCAACACTCTCACATTGAGGAGATTGACGGAGGACCCATTGTCGACCAGGATTTTACTTATCTTGATGGCATGACAGTATCCAGAGACGTAAAGGGGACAGTTGTGCTCGCACGTCCCAAGGAGGAGGTCTTCATCGCCGAAGGTGATATCGGCCGTGTGTATTTCTTCCAACTCGTCCTTCATCTTTTCTTCGGCGAGAAAATCTTGGAATTGTTTAGGCTCTTGTAATGCCTTGATCAAAGAATCTCTTGCTTCTTTGGATAACAGGAGGGCGTCGAGAATGCTTAACTGCGAAGGTAGCTTTCTCAAGTGTGCCAGAACGTTGTAGTCCACCTTACTTTTCTTTGGCGGGTCCTTGGCTGTCAGCTTTTCGACGGCTTGGTCATCAAGGATGATATCCTCAGAGACTTTTTCTTTTCCCTTATCTTTTCTATTTGACCCACTGTTCGAGGGCCCAAGATTCTTTTCGGGCAACGTACGATTGCGCAGCTGAATATTTTCACAGGTCTTCGGTTCTTCCTCTTTTCCTAAGGTGGACTCTTTAAAGAGAGGGCCAAGAATCATTTCTTCGTCAGAGTCGCTCCCGAAGGTGAGAACTTGCGATCCCCCGGCGTTGACCATGCGACAGTTGCCGGTAGTTCTTTTACACTTCTCGGTCGTACTTCTTTTCTCCCGATGAGTTTTGCGTTTCATACGCTTGAAATGTTGCCGGTGAGCAACATATCCCTGCCACCATCTTTTAAAAGAGCACTCTTCGGTGGGGTGCGCAATCTTTCAATGATATAAGCAGTAGCTAGGATGTGTTTCTGCTTCACCAAGAGCGTTCGCTTCGGAGGATTGCAGCTTCATTCCCATCGATATGGCTTTGGCGAACCTTTTCCTCGTCTTGAACCTGTTTTTATTCGCGACGGATGTATTTTGATCAGGCGGGAGTGTTTCAGCCCTTTCGTCCAGTCGTCGGCGTTTGGCCTTTTCAAATATGGTCGTCTCACGCTCCCGATCAGCTTTGCTTTTCGAAAGAGCTTCGTTCAGGAATTCATCAATCATTTTGTCTGATGGCCCTAAGAGTTCCAGCTCAGAATCTGCCCCCAGTTTCTTTATGTAAGGAGCTTCTTCATCGTCTATCGACGAGTGAGAGATCACATGGCAGCTTGCTGCATAACCTTCAGATTCATCCGACGAGTCTTCTCCATTGTCATCATCTCCGTCCTCAAGGACGTGGCTGAGAAATTCTTGGAGTGTGACTGGAGTCCGCGCTTTTTGATTATATTCTTCCAACGCGTCAATCTGTTTTTGCAGGTCCATGCTCTTGTCACCAGGCTTCACCGGCTTTTTGGTCTTCTTCTTCTTCTTTGAAGACTTTGACGGCTGGGTGTGAATGCTTTGGCTATCACCACCAATTTTTGGAGTTGGGCGCGGCTTCAGCATCCCCTCGATGATCTCAGGTTCCAGTGGATTTTTCCACCTAATTGCCGGACATGTGTGGAGACCTTTCAGCATTCTTTTATTTTTGACTGAAAGAGCGACCTCCCATGGAGCTTCTTCTATGAAAGAACATGATTCCCCCGGTGTATCCATCTTCTTGAAAGCGTGCAGCTGAGGCGGGTTCACCTTCCAATTCTCGGATAATACGAATTTGCCCGGTTGGTATTGATCTTCTATCCATCTTTTGAAGATGTAACAATTTTCGATCGGATGACCCAATATTCGGTGATAAGGGCAATAGTTAGGATTGCTAATGTTGCCTGGTTGCGCTGGGCGTCTTGGCTCCGGCAGAGTAATAAGCCTGTTGCGCAATGGTAGCTCGAATAGCCTCTTCGTCTTGTCTCGTGGGAATGAGTAAGGGCGTCTCATTTTATCTCCAAGAGACCGAGTTCTATCGAAATCAACTGGTCTTAAACCACGGGGCTGCTGTTGAGTATTGGCGACGACGGTCGTTTTCCCCTTTCCCTTTTCGTTCCGGGGCTCGGCTTTAGAAGAGATGGTCTATGACCCATTTGGTCCATTTGGGCCATCTTGTCAATCAAGGCCTGGAAAGTAGTCGGCTTGAAAAACATTATGAACTGGGAGATGGTCGCCTGCGGATCAAGAGTGCCCACGAACATGCCCACCGCCGACGCTTCTTCGATGCGCTGTTCGCATTTCGACCACAGATTCCACCATCGTATTACGTATTGAACTCATGTTTCGCCTGGCTTCACCCTGGCATTGATCAATGCCGTTATTGGGGTGCGTTCACTAGCACTCACGAATCGTTGGGTGAATAATAGCTCCATTTTTGCGAAAGTCTTGACGGAGTCGTTTGGAAGCTCAGAATACTATTCGAATGCCGTCTTCGACAATCTGCCGATGAATTGGTGAAGTAGCAATTTATCATCACCTTCGGTGTTGCCACATAGAGCCCTGAACTGGGCGACATGCTGGTAGGGATTGCCCGTCCCCTTGTACACATGAAATTTAGGGATCGTATATCCCGGCGGGTATTTTATTTGGTCATACCAGCCTGAATATGGTCGCCCAGTTTTAACAACTTGGCCGGCCGCTTCATTCGCCTGGTGAGCTCGTATTTGCTGAGCAATGTAGTCATCCAGAGCGGCCTTGGAAATAGTTTCCTCTTTGGCTGCTGAAAGAGCCGGAGGAGGGTTCGATGTCTCCCCTCTGTCGTCTTCAATGATGATCGGGGAGTCTTCAGCTGGAGGTTCCGGCTATAACATTATCCCAGCCATGTCTTGGAACAAGAGAGCCATTCGTTTTATATTGGCTGCATGTTCTGCAGCCTCTTTTTCTTTCCTCTCAAGCATTCTTCAGAGGAACTCGGTGTCAGTTTCTTGTTCCTGACGCTGCTCCGAGGTCTCTGGAGTTTCTTTCGGCCCGGTGAGTGCGGCCATTGCGGTCAGCATCTCCTGAAGCTTCTGCTGTTGTTGTTCTTGAGCCCTTGTTATTGATCGGGTGAGCGGTCAGTGACCCGTGGAAGCACGGCTTTCCTCTTTTCCGGAAGCCATATAAACGATATGCGCCATTATGCCCCCAGACTTGGGGCATTTGGGCTCAGTATCTTTGTGGTCTGCCGTAGTCAAAGGGGCTTTCTCCGGCCTCCTTCTCTTTTGAGCGGTTGAAGTTGAGGGGTCCGTTGCAGGGGGCACCCAGGTAGGTGTCGTCTTTTGTGGCTTGACAGGATGGTCTTCTCCTTGTCGAGCTTTAAGCTTCTTTGATCGGCGAGAGTGGTCCTGGTCAATCACCGACCCTTGAACCTGTCGCCAAACTTTGTAAATTCTGGAGGACAGCCGCTGAGGGGACTGCTCCAGCTTCGTTTCTGTAACATTCTCCACGGGTGGAGGAGATTTTTTCAGTACGGCGGTGGGTGAATTCCTACGCACCCTGTTCAGCAATTCAAAAATGTTCCCAGTTGGAACAGCAGCATTGACTTCCACCGTTGGGGCTGGTGGAGTTAGCCCAGAGGGGGAGTTGCCCCCAGCCTTCCCTACTCGGCGCCAGTGGCGACGTCGAGCCGTTGGGATTGTTTCAGCTTTAGGGATGACTTCGCTATGCCCCCTATCTTGGTGAGGCGCTGCCGGTACCAGCCTCTTGAAGACCGACGTCCGTTGAGCAGCAGTATCCAATCTGTCAAAGACAGACCTTTGAGTAGGAATGGGAGTCGGAGTGGTCAGCCTCGTAAAGACTGATCCTGTGACGGGAGAAGCTTCTTTAGTGACCTCGAAAGCAGGAATGGCTATCCGCTTTGGGATGGCCGCTTCAGGTATCGTGGGCTTCTTGACAGGCCCATTGGAGTTCAGGCTCAGCCTATCGAAAACTGATGCTGTTGGCTTGACATCGGACGACCCGTTGAGAGGGGCCGTGGTAATAGTGAGCCGATTAAAGACCGACTTCTTTTGCACTTCTTGCGGCAGCGGGATGTTAATGCTCACTGGTAGGAGCATGGTCCCGAAGAAAAATCGGTGGTAGCCAGCGTCACCTACTCTATCGGCATTGTGAACAGGGAGGCCACCTGGGGCCCGTAAGCTATACCTCCAGATGAGGCAGAACGTGAGTTGCAGTTGCAGCTGGAACACTTCGTGCAAGTAGACGCCATTGATCTTTCGTTTTCTGCACCGAGCAAGACACCAAATCTCAGTACCTCGAATCCAAGGGCAACCATATCAAACCGCGATTCGTTCGCGAACGCGACACACGAAGTGTGGAGTGGAAAGAGGAAAAGGTCCCACCGGGCGTGCCAAAATCTGTTCTCCACCGAACACAGCGACCGGGACGTTGGGACGTCAGGGCCTGAATTCCGAGGGCAGATGCTAATTGGTGCTATCCGTCCACCTCTCCGAAGATGCCAAGTTGATTTATGACACCATGTATCGAAGGTTTAAACGGATGAGGCCGATATAGCAGATTTCGTCAGATTCCCCCTCGTTTGAGGGGGTTTTGATTGTGGGGACGCTCTTCCCTGCAGGCGCAAGCCCCTGCAATTAATTACGCCACCGCATCGCGGTAACAACTTTCTCCTTCTCCAGATGATCACTTCGTGTCATGGGTGTTTGTTTTGTTTTTGGTTGCCCGTGGATTGTATACGGAGACTAATTTATGTTGTCGCCCGTAGGACGTGGATTAGTCCAAATCCGTATCTTCTTAGATTTGGATTTGGGGGTTAGATTTAAGGATACGTTAGTCTCATTTGTGTAAGTCCATGTCACGCACCCCACGAACTTGCGGGGAGGCGGAATATATGAAAAACGATTATCAAAGCTTCGTAACACGGACTTGAGCGCATGAATCGTTTCTAAACCATTGCTAACTATCAACTAGAGGTTTAACTACTCGGATATAAAGTTATACCTCACGATACTAGTCCATCGGGTCTTCATCGCGGTCCTCCACTCCTCGTAGGCTTCTTGGAACATCGGCACCTCAACGGCCTCCTCGAATCAAAGACGATCCACCCGAAAGCTCCTGCGCCAAGCTTAATCTCAAACTTGAGATAACTAGGTTGCTCAAAGTGCTAATCTAAGCTACCTAGGGGATATAGAGTGAGGTTATGGATGTATTAGTCTAGCTAACCCTTGATCTCAACACATGAGAAGCTAGGGTTAGGGTTTGAAGAGAGAGTGAGCTTGAGGAGAGAGAAGGTGAAGATGAGAATGAGAATGAAAAAGCTTCTCACTTGAATATATGAAACATAATGAATTATCAAATAAATGAATATAAATGATTATTCACCATGCTTCATTAATTCAATATAAGTGATTCACTATGTGAGTCATTAAGCAATAAATGATGCATTAATGACATAGTGAATCACACAAATGAGTCACAAATTTCATTTAATGCAATGCCACCTTACCCCCCCAAGTCACCACTCTTTTAGAAGCTTCCCGACAAATTACGAGAACGCCCCTCCAATCCATGAAAACACGGAAAAACTTTAGACTGTATAAATCCAATAACCCGATACTAGAATCTGGCTTAAACTAAAGCCGGCTAGTAAAAACTGTCCGAAAAGTCGTACGTGCGTAAACACACGTATGCGACCGAACCCTTGTCATAAAACATACGACCTCTATATCGTTTCGCCTGGAGCAGGGAAACTCTCTGTGTGGGACTCTAAAGACTCGACACTACGCTGGCAATGGGTTTAACCACAAACCGCAAGCGGCACTAGCTGTACATAACGGTCCCCAGGTAGATGTCGATAAGAAGGCCGATGAGGAAAATCATCCGAACTCCCACTGAGCCTGATGTGACAATCTCCGTACAGTCCGTTCTGTTCGTCTAAGACTATCGCATATCGAGCCTAGGGGGCGGCAAGCGTCAGTCCCCTAATAGCTGTATAAGTCGTGTCGGAGCGAAGCCCATTACACCCTGAGAAGCTACTGGAACCTACCAGTATATCTCGCTTGCCCTGGCCAGGGACTTTGCGTAACGGCTCTCTGACACAGCGTGATATCATCTCCCAATACCGGGAGAGACGAATCCTGTCTAACCACTACTGCCTCCAAGTGCTCAGGACTGCACCCAACTGCTACCTGTTTGCACGACTCCTTTGAGCCGTGGTAGGGTAGCAATCTAAGAACAGTGGGACACACTCGAGGCGAAGTAGCAGTGTCAAGTCTGCGGACTATGCTGTACTCATGTCATCTGGGAACTGTTAACTGACGACGGGTATAATACCAACCAATCGGTTCCCCTACAAGTCCTGTCCGGTGTACCTGTAACCTAACGAGCACCTGTATACTATCTCCAGTACGACGTACTGATGGCTGTGGGACAGACCATCTCCCCAACTGGGATGAGAAGCGTACACATTTAGTCTACTCCGGAATATCGATGCCCTATCTCGATAATCCAACGACCAGGGACCTGTATAGGATGTTGCTTACAGACTACCCAGCCCCCACTAGTGTGACTGCCATCACAACGCTGGTAATCAAGCAAAGATCTTATGGACTCTACTAATATGTATAAGTGATACGTTACAAGAAACATATGCACATATTAAAGTAGATACAAACCAAGTAGCATACTACTATTTTTAGCAAGACTGTATATACAACTGTGAATATCCCAAGCTTCCATTAAGTAATATACAATCTAGTATGATACAATAATGGCCCCTAGGGCATATACACTAACAATCTCCCACTTGCACTAGGGCCATGAGCTGGCATATTGTTGACCTATTATCTCGAATAGCCTCTCTAACTGCGTCTGAGGAAGGGCCTTTATGAATGGATCAGCAATGTTATTCTCCATCTCTACTCTTTTCACCTCGATCTCCCGGCAATCTACGATCTCCCTGATCAGGTGATACCGCCTTAAGATTTGTCTGGATTTCTGATGGGACCTGGGTTCCTTCGCTAAAGCTATAGCGCCGTTGTCACAATACAGAGGTATTGGACCAACACTGGAAGGAACCACCTAAAGTTCTGTGAGGAACTTCTTCATCCAGACAGCTTCTTTTGCGGCATCGCAAGCAGCTATGTACTCCGCTTCCATTGTTGAGTCAGCAACGGTCTCCTGCTTGGAACTCTTCCAACAGACCGCCCCTCCATTGAGGGTAAAGACATAACCCGACATGGAATTGGAGTCATCTTTGTCACTCTGGAAGCCTGAGTCGGCAAAGGCCTCCATCTGGAGGTCTTTTCCGCCATACACCAAGAACATCTCCTTAGTCCTCCTCAGGTACTTGAGAATGTTCTTCACTGCTATCCAGTGCTTCTCCCCTGGGTTTGCTTGATACCGGCTTACTACGCTCAATGTGTATGCCACATCTGGTCTGGTATATAACATCGCATACATTATAGAGCCTACCGCAGAAGCGTAGGGTATAATCGACATGCGATCCCTTTCCAAATCAGTCTTGGGAGACATCTCTTTGGAGAGGGTGATTCCGTGACAAGCCGGTAGGTTACCGCGCTTAGAATCATCCATACTAAATCTCTTCACTATGGTGTCTATGTACCTGGACTGCGAAAGTCCCAACATCCTCTTTGATCTATCACGATGGATCCGGATTCCCAGAATGTAGGTGGCATCACCCAGGTCTTTCATGGAGAATTTATGTGACAAGAATCTTTTGACTGACTGTAACATAGGAATATCATTTCCTATTAGGAGAATGTCATCCACGTACAAGACGAGGAATACTACAGCTCTCCCTACAATCTTACTGTATATGCATGGTTCATCTGGATTTTTGATAAAGTCGAATTCTTTGACAGCATCATCAAAACAGATGTTCCAACTCCGCGATGCCTGTTTTAGTCCATAAATGGACTTAAGCAACTTGCATATTTTACTGCTGCTCCCACTCTGAATGAATCCTTCTGGCTGATCCATATAGACGCTTTCTTCCAATTTACCATTTAGAAAGGCCGTCTTTACGTCCATCTACCAGATTTCATAATCGTGGAAGGCAGCAATAGCAAGAAGGACCCGAATAGATTTAAGCATAGCCACTGGAGAAAAGGTTTCGTCATAGTCCAAACCAGGTCTTTGACGGAAACCCTTTGCAACAAGTCTAGCCTTATAGGTTTCAACCTGTCTATCTACACCAATCTTCTTTTTGAAGATCCATTTGCATCCTATGGGTTTTACCCCATCTGGAGCAATGTCCAAAGTCCATACTTTGTTAGTGTACATGGACTCCATTTCGGTCTGCATTGCATCCAGCCATTTTACTGAGTCACCGCTCTGAATGGCTTGCTGGAAACTAGTAGGCTCATCATTGTCAATAGTGCAATCCTCTCTATCCCCGTCTATGAGAAAACCGTAGTATCTCTCGGGCGGATGAGATTGCCTACTACTCCTGCGGAGTGGCGTCGGGATGTCCAGTTCTCCTGAACCTTCTTGTTCTACCAAGGTTTCAGTATAGCTTGTGGTTCTGGAATTTCTTCCAGTTCTATTGCGTCCCCACTCTTCTGATTTTCTAAAAACTCAGTTTCCAAGAAGCAGGCATGAAGAGAAACAAAGATCTTTTGTTCCTCTGTGTAATAGAAATAATATCCCTTGGAGTTCTTTGGATATCCCACAAATTGGCATTTTACTAAGCGTGCCTCGAGCTTGTCCGCATGCTGCTTTTTTACAAAAGCTGGACATCCCCATGTCTTAAGATACTTAAGACAAGGTTTTTTCCTACTCTACATCTGATATGGTGTGGTAGGCACAGTCTTGGTTGGAACTCGGTTCAAAAGATATGCAACTGATTCTAGTGCATATCCCCAGAATGATCGTGGTAACTCAGCTTTACTCATCATGGAACGAACCATATCCAATAGGGTTCGATTCCTCTTTCTGATACACCGTTGTGTCGTGGTGTGTATGGAGGAGTAAGCTGAGAGAGAATTCCATTCTCTTTTAAGTAACCCAGGAACTCGGCACTTAAGTATTCACCACCTCGATCAGATCTTAGTGTCTTGATACTTTTGCCGGTTTGTTTTTCCACTTCATTCTTGTATTCTTGGAATTTCTCAAAGGCCTCGGATTTATGCTTCAATAAGAAGATATATCCATACCTAGAGAAATCATCCGTAAAAGTAATGAAGTAGGAATAACCACCTCGCGTATGTGTAGACATTGGACCGCACACGTCACTGTGTACGAGTCCCAAGAGCTCGCTTACTCTTACTCCGTGTCCAGTAAACGGAGTTTTGTCATCTTTCCCATGAGACAAGATTCACAAGTAGCATAAGATTGATATTTGAACGGATTCAAATATCCTTCTCCATGTAACTTAGTCAACCTTCTCTCATTGATGTGACCTAGTCTACAATGCTATAAGAAAGCCCGATTTATTTCCGGAGACTTTCTTTTAAGTGTGTTCTGGACACTGAAAATCTGAGCTTGATTTAATACGTATATTCCGTTTTCTAATGTACCTGACCCAATCATTACTTGATTTAGGTGGATGTGAACCACATCTCTTGTAAAAGTAAAATCATATCCTTCCTTAGATAGTAAGGGTACAGATATGATATTACAAGTCGTACCTGGTACATAAAAACAGTTACGCAGAATCAATATCTGCCCAATTGTTAGTCCAAGATGATATTCCCCTACGGATTCAGCGTTCATGCTCATTCCGTTAGCAACCGTGAGGGTCATATCATCTATCCCGATAACCCTACGGTTTCTCAGAGCTTGTAATGAATTACAGATGTGAGTTCCTGACCCGGTATCCAATACCCAGGAAGTAGGGTTAACTGACATACAGTTCTCAATAACAAACACGCTTGAGGCTGAACCCACAACATGCTTCGTATCCTGGTTACTGGCTTCTAAAGCCCTGCAATCATTCTGCCAATGTTCATTCTTGTAACAATAAGAACGTCCCTCTTTTACTATATCCATTCCCGAAACTTTTGCCTTTCTCTTTCCTTCTCCTTCCCTGGTTTCCTTCAGGGTAGGAGGCAGAGACTGTAGAATCAAGTCAGTATCTGACTCGTTTCCCAACGCGGTCTCCAGGTCCTAGAGCTCATCAATACAGCTAGTCATTGTAAGGACGTTGTTCCCTACAGATGACCCGTCAGCCAACCTCGCTTGAATTAATTCGTTCGAGATTTCATATCTAGTGATATGAGATTGTTCTCCATATAAATCTTTGTTATGGAGAAAGATGGAAACTAAGTCCATCTTCTCGTGTTGCTTCTGGTATACACCATCAACTGAAGCTAACACGAGGCATTTGGCTTTCGCTTTATCCTTTTCCCTTGTCTGGCGGATATCCATATCCGTGACGGTGGAAACTGGACCTGGGACGGCGGAATCTTGAGTAGTAATAGGGTGGTCCAGCTTGTCATAGGCAATAGACATCTGGACAGACCTTTGCCAGTCGTATAAGTCAGATTCAGTCAATTTGTTATCTAGATATAACCTAGGTGTGGTCACAAGGTCGCTGCAATTAAGAGAGAGAGAAGAAAACATTTTAGCGTGATGCTGTTGCAAGTTGAGATTGGTTTTAAGTTTATCTAAACAGGATGGCTCCCACTGTTTTTCGAATCCTTCCTCAAACCATAAAAGAAGAATTAGTCAGGACAATTCTCACCGTACAATACTTGCTTAACCGTTCAGCCAGGCCAGTGTCGATACTTTGAGGGAGGTTTTCCAACGCTTTCGCGAAGTTTCTTAATTAAATAACCTCTTTTCTCTGGGGGCGTAGCCCCGCTGACACTTTTCTCGACACCTACTTGGTTTATAGCATTGATCGTTAAGTGACGAATCTCCTGATAAGTAGCATGTACTCACAGTAGGATCAGGATCCAAAATATCATCGTATGATAATGTTGAAGGAATCCTACCAACATTCATCAAACTCTAAAATGGTATGCTCTCTCTGCAAATTTCAGTTTCTTTAGAAATTCCCGATATGGATTTTTGCCCCATGCTCTTATGACCTTGACTTTGGCCAACAAATCATAAGTCACATGTCAAGTTCTACCCGTCAATATCCAGGTTAATTTGAACCCATCCATACATACCCTTGACTTTGGCCAACAAAGCAGTACGACTGTCCCAAACCAACGCATCTATCTATGCTGCATATGAATATTCAATAGCTACCAAACAGTGTGCCTTGTCTTTGGCCAACAAACACTGCTTGAATACTATTGACTATCCATATGAAATGACGAAGGGCTACGACTGGTTTTGGAAAAACCGTGAACATAGTGAACTTGATATAATCGAAGAAACCTGATACTTTTTTAAAAGGAGTGGTTAAAGCTCCGCAATTAAAAATTCTGATCTTTTAAAAAATAACCGAGTGGTTTCTTTTAAATTTGTTCCAACGATTAAACTTTGGTTTATTTTCTTTGCATTATAATAATGTGTCCCATCATTTATCCTATCATTGCAGAAAACAACGAAAATACCACGTCCTCTTATGCCATCCGCATTCGCCACTGGGTCCCGTCATCACCCGTTAGGTTACTTAACTAACGACAGAGCGGGGGCTGGGCTAGCGCGGGTGTAAAACATAAGTGGCGTCTAATAGCTATCATATATAGATATTGTATATTCGTCAGACGCAATAATAAGCATTCCAGATCACAGATGAACTTTATTGGATTTACTAGCAATCTGCATTTGTTTTGAGCTTGCAATAAAAGACGGATTACACAGTTGTGATGAATAGCCATTACCCCAACCCTAGACCCCTACGGGTACGGCAAACTACCCGCCAAGTGCCCGAAGTGAAGCGGTCTCCCTCAACAACGTGAGTAGGCCACTAAACACTTCAAAGTACCCGGTAGTTTGTGCACCCCACCTTGGGTCTATCCTAGGACAAAAACAGTAAAAAGAAATAATACAACGGTGGCTACAACCGCAACCTGGATGTGCCCCGCAAAAGAATATTACATCAAATTACATTTATATTGAATGAATGAATATTAAACACATCTCAAACCCCGGCTAATCATCACAACAGTCCAACACAGTTCATATACACAAACAGTAAACATTACAGAAATGTGCAACCCCCTGCCAACCGACATACTAGCAGTTAGGGGAGGTTTACGAACACATTAAACATTACAGATAAAAACCCAATTAGCAAATATCTTAGAACATCGATCGAAAACCATATTCCGTGTTTACCCCAAAAGCAAACCTGCACTGAAGCAACCTGGGTAGAAACAGAGCATACAGGAAACCAAAACACCAATAAATATGAATAACAGAGCAAATCCGAGTCAACTCGGCGTTGACTCGGCGGCGGATCCACGGCTAAAAGCACCTCTTTGCCGCGGATCCGCGGCCGTCTTGCCGAGTTAGGGGCTCGTATTTTCCCAGTATTCTTATATTTCCCTGCTGTGAATTTTAAGGCATATCAAATAATTTTTCAGACATGTTTAAAATTAACAGAAACTAAGGGATCCCGGGGTTTCGTTTTCGTGTTTTCCGTCGATCGAACTTCTAATTAGTTGCTAACAAGCTAGTAATAGTTTAGTTGGCTCTGATACCATTGTAAGTCCATGTCACGCACCCCACGAACTTGCGGGGAGGCGGAATATATGAAAAACGATTATCAAAGCTTCGTAACACGGACTTGAACGCATGAATCGTTTCTAAACCATTGCTAACTATCAACTAGAGGTTTAACTACTCGGATACGAAGTTATACCTCACGATACTAGTCTTTCGGGTCTTCATCGCGGTCCTCCACTCCTCGTAGGCTCCTTGGAACATCGGCACCTCAACGGCCTCCTCGAATCAAAGACGATCCACCCGAAAGCTCCTACGCCAAGCTTAATCTCAAACTTGAGATAACTAGGTTGCTTAAAGTGCTAATCTAAGCTACCTGGGGGATATAGAGTGAGGTTATGGATGTATTAGTTTAGCTAACCATTGATCTCAACACATGAGAGGCTAGGGTTAGGGTTTGAAGAGAGAGTGAGCTTGAGGAGAGAGAAGGTGAAGATGAGAATGAGAATGAAAAAGCTTCTCACTTGAATATATGAAACATAATGAATTATCAAATAAATGAATATAAATGATTATTCACCATGCTTCATTAATTCAATATGAGTGATTCACTATGTGAGTCATTAAGCAATAAATGATGCATTAATGACATAGTGAATCACACAAATGAGTCACAAATTTCATTTAATGCAATGCCACCTTACCCCCCCCAAGTCACCACTCTTCTAGAAGCTTCCCGACAAATTACGAGAACGCCCCTCCAATCCGCGAAAACACGGAAAAACTTTAGACTGTATAAATCCAATAACCCGATACTAGAATCTGGCTTAAACCAAAGCCGGCTAGTAAAAACTGTCTGAAAAGTCGTACGTGCGTAAACACACGTATGCGACCGAACCCTTGTCGTAAAACCATACGACCTCTATATCGTTTCGCCTGGAGCAGGGAAACTCTCTGTGTGGGACTCTAGAGACTCGACACTACGCTGGCAGTGGGTTTAACCACAAACCGCAAGCGGCACTAGCTGTACGTAACGGTCCCCAGGTAGATGTCGATAAGAAGGCCGATGAGGAAAATCATCCGAACTCCCACTGAGCCTGATGTGACAATCTCCGTACAGTCCGGTCTGTTCGTCTAAGACTATCGCATATCGATCCTAGGGGGCGGCAAGCGTCAGTCCCCTAATAGCTGTATAAGTCGTGTCGGAGCGAAGCCCATTACACCCTGAGAAGCTACTGGAACCTACCAGTATATCTCGCTTGCCCTGGCTAGGGACTTTGCGTAATGGCTCTCTGACACAGCGCAATATCATTTCCCAATACCGGGAGAGACGAATCCTGTCTAACCACTACTGCCTCCAAGTGCTCGGGACTGCACCCAACTGCTACCTGTTTGCACGACTCCTTTGAGCCGTGGTAGGGTAGCAATCTAAGAACAGTGGGATACACTCGAGGCGAAGTAGCAGTGTCAAGTCTGCGGACTATGCTGTACTCATGTCATCTGGGAACTGTTAACTGACGACAGGTATAATACCAACCAATCAGTTCCCTTGCGAGTCCTGTCCGGTGTACCCGTAACCTAATGAGCACCTGTATACTATCTCCAGTACGACGTACTGATGGCTGTGGAACAGACCATCTCCCCAACTGGGATGAGAAGCGTACACACTTAGTTTACTCCGGAATATCGATGCCCTATCTCGATAATCCAACGACCAGGGACCTGTATAGGATGTTGCTTACAGACTACCCAGCCCCCACTAGTGTGACTGCCATCACAACGCTGGTAATCAAGCAAAGATCCTATGGGCTCTACTAATATGTATAAGTGATACGTTACAAGAAACATATGCACATATTAAAGTAGATACAAACCAAGTAGCATACTACTATTTTTAGCAAGACTGTATATACAACTGTGAATATCCCAAGCTTCCATTAAGTAATATACGATCTAGTATGATACAATAATGGCCCCTAGGGCATATACACTAACAATTTGAGACTAAGATCAACTTAAATGTTTGTTAAGGATACGTTAGTCTGATTTTTAGACTAAGATCAACTTAACGGGATCATTTAGATCCAACAAAAGAGCATTTGGACTCTATTGTTTAGGTTAGGGACATTGCGGTCGATTAGTTTAAGGACATTACGGTCCAATATTAGTTTAAGGACATCTTGGTCCAATGTTAGTTTAGAGACATCGCGGTCAAATGTTAATTTAAGGACATCTCGGCCCAAGGTTAAGGACATCATAGTCCATGGGTTTTTAAAGGACCCCACAGTCCGAGGTTAAGGACGTCGTAGTCCGTGGGCTTAAGGACCCCACAGTCCGAGGTTAAAGACATCGTAGTTCGTGAGTTTAAGGACCCCACAATCCGTAGTTTAAAGACGTCATAGTCTATAAAGTTTAAGGACATCATAGTCCATGAGTTTAAGGACCCCACAGTCCATGAAATGTGTGGTTGTCGGGACCCGTCACCTCTCTGAAGACATTGAAGGATTACAACGACAGATATCAGAGGAGTAAAGAGATATACCCTCGAACCGATGTGAGTTAGTTGAAAAATCTGTAGTCCAATTTAGGTCTAAGATCTGTTGAAATATTTATGAGGAGATGGGCTCAATTAAATATAGGTTGAGGACTTATGGCCAATCTTGGGCTAAGTCCAATCAGATAAAGATGTTTAACATTTTATTTAGGGCTGTTGAGCTTTTATTTGGGCTTAGCCCTTTTAATAATGCTGAGCATTATATCTTGACTAAATTTTTATCTTGTATTGAACGCAGAGCATTCATCAGAGCTCTAGTTCTGACAGCGCAACACGTGGCGCGCCGGGCGTTTTGCGCCAGTTAAAGAGCGCAATGCGCTTCTGCCAAGTAGCGCACACGTGAAGGACACGTGTCGCGCTTGGCGCTAAGCGCAAGATGACGGGCGCATTGCGCCAGTTTATGAGCGCATTGCGCTTTCAATTTAGTGGCGCACACGTGAGTGACACGTGGTGCGCTTGGCACTGAGCGCCGGCCCATAAGCGTAGTGCGCTATTTCAGAAGCGCAAAGCGCAAGTTGTTTAATTGGCGTATACGTGGTTGACACGTGGCGCATTTGGCGCTGGGTGCCGGTCCAGAGAGCACAGAAGCGCAGTTCAAGAGCGCAAAGCGCATGTTGTTTAATTGGAGCATATGTGGTTGACACGTGGCACATTTGGTGCTGAGCGCCGGTCAAGAGAGCGCAGAAGCGCAGTTCAAGAGCACAAGACGCATTTCATGAGCGCAAAGCGCATTTGATCAATTTTATGATCTGGGAACAAATTTATGTTCTTTTAGAAAAGACTTTGTCTCAAGATTCAAGAACAACAGTTCTTAATTTTGAAAGGCTTTGCCTTTATAGATCCGTGATCTTTAAGAAAATTTAATAATTTTCTCTCCCTTTATGATGAGATGTTCATGATCTCAAAAAGATAATTTGTCTTATAGATCTATGATCTGTGAACGAAATAAGTACTTCTTTATTTTTATGATGAGATTTTTTGATCTTTTTATAAAAGACCTTGGTCTTTGTAGATCTATGATCTTTTAAGAAGATAATTCTTCTTTTTAATTATAAGATGATTCCATCTCTTTGTTCATCATTCATCATCTTTACCTTGAAGAAGTATCTTCGTGCAAGAGCTTGCTCTCTTTCTTTTGAGTTTTCTCAAAGTTTATGGGGGGAGGGGGGTTTCTCTATATCAGACTTGAAGTCTTGGAGCCTTTATATAGGGCAAGTTGATTTGTTGAATCAGTTAAAGAGATTTTTCTTTGATTGATTTAGGGATGTTTCCCACCGTTGGATTTTTGATCCTAGGGCTTCTGTTTTACAGAAGGCAATCTTCTTATTTTTAACAAGATTGAAAGAAAATCTTTCCATAACAGAATTTTAATTCTGATTAATGATTTATCATTATTTATTAAATCTTTTGATCTAAGGATGAGGAATTTTTAATTCCAGCGCTGGCGCACCCGTGCTTTGCACGTGGTGCGCTGCTCAGAGCGCAGCGCGCTTTGCGCTAGCGCACATGTGTTTGACACGTGGTGCGCTGCTCAGAGCGCAGCGCAGCCTGCGCTAGTGCACCCGTGTTTGACACGTGGCGCGCAGCGCGCCTAGCGCTAGCGCACACATGGTGCACTGCCTAGGGCGCAGCGCACCTGGCGCTAGCGCATCCGTGTTTGACACGTGGCACGCAGCGCGCCTAGCGCTGGATCTGAAGTGTTGCTTCAATTTTTTGAAATTCAAATTTCAAACAGAGCTTTGCTCTGATTGGGGGAAACACCCACCAAAGATAAAGAGACGGCTGGATATGTGTTCCATACTGTCTACATGGTGGGCACGCACAGCAAGAGCAAGGACAGGGCCATCACATCTCAGATCCAATCTGGTATGAATGTGGCTGCCACTTCCCAAGACCAGCATCGTCTGGGAGGTAATGAAAACCCTTCCAGTACGGCTGATAAGCAAAGAGATCCCTCGGTTCATGAGGGGTCGGGCTCGGAAAGCGAAGATGAGACAATCTTTCGTCCCAAGAATGCAGAGCAGTAACTTCTCCAAGAGCTTCGAAAACAGCTCAGAAGCAAAGACAATGAGATGGCCAAGCTCTGCTAAAAAATTGACGACTTGACGAATTTCGTGATGCAGCTCACGGCTCAAGTTGCCTCTTAGCCGCCTAATCAAGCGCAGGGTTCTGCTCATGAACCGGGAAACGGTGTCCCGAGACAGCCGATGCCTATTCCCTCAAATCCAAAGGTGGGGGGACCGCATGAAAGTCAGTCGCATCCTGTCTCGGGAAATGTCTTGGCTACCGATGACAACAGCCCGCTAACTCAAGATCAAATCATGGATTTGGTTGCAACAAAGTCAAAATATTGGTAGCCGAACCCGAAGCGCAAAAAGATGTTAGCAGTAGTGGGAGACCATATCCTGCTCAGTATGATCTGGTAGAATTTCCTAGTGGCTATGTCATCCCCAAGTTCGGAAGATTTGATGGGACGGAAATTGCGAATCAGCACATCGCCCACTTTAAAGCCTCATGGAGGAATACCGGGAGCAATGATGCGCTTCTCCTCCGCCAGTTTGCTAATAGCCTGATCGATGTCGCTTTCGACTGGTACGTGAGCATACCGGATGGCTCCGTTATTACTTTCGTCCATATGGAATCTTTATTCCAACAAAGGTTCATGAGTGTCAGCGATAAGATTACCATTGCCGACCTCGTAAGGACCAAACTAAAGAACAACGAAAGCAGCAAGAATTTTATAACCCGATGGCGCAATCTCTCCGTCAAATATGAACCGCCGATAGAGCAGGACCAATCTGTCAGTCTCCTCGTCGGAAATCTCAACAATTGGAAGGCCCCGTTTCTATGCACCGCGGGTCTCAAAACATTTCAAGAGCTGACCAGGAAAGTTCAGATGTTGGAGCGCTCAAAGCAAGAATCCTCCTCTGATTCCCAAAATAACAATAGGTACAGGAGAAACCGAAAGGACGATAATCGTAAAGGCAGAAATTTCGACGATTCTGAATCTTTCAACATCTCGGCTAACCGAAATAAGCAAGGGATGAGCGGGCCTAATGCCAACCGGCCTCGGAAGCCAGTGTTCGGAGAGGGAGGAGAAGCTCCACTGAAAGAGAAGTTGGATAAGGTCTATTCCTTCAGAAGGGACAAAATCCATAAAATATTCAAAGATGCCCTAAAAAACGGTCTACAATTGCCAGAATCAAAAAGACCGTAAGAAGCGAATATGACCAACGACCCAAATACTGCCCCTATCATAGAGTGATAGGTCATGCCATTCAGGATTGCTTCGTCTTCAAACATTGGGTCGAAAAGCAATACAAGGCAGGAGAGATAGAACTGTCTAAAGGCGTGTTAACAAACAGTCAAGCTGCGACCGCCAATTTCATACAAACGAAAACCGAAGTCCTTCGGGAACCTGATTCTGTCAGATATCTGCCTTTCTCTGAGAACAGTTGACCACCACGTCGTTAAACTAGGATCAGTCGACCTCTAAGTCGTTAAACTGGGGATGTAAAAATGTGTAAATGAAAAAAATGAAAAAAGCCGAAATGATAGGACAACTCGCAATAAAAATCAGCGAGTAAAATAAAAATAAAAATAAACAGCCGAAATAATGGGGCAACCTCGAATGAATAGCTAAAATGACAGGGCAATCGCAACCTTAGCGATAAGAAAAGCTAAAATGATAGAGCAATCGCGGTAAAAAATAATAATAATAAATATAAAAAAATGGCGAATGATGAGTCGCTCCTGATACCATATTCCGGTGTAGCGATGTAGATGCCAACCAAAATTCAAATCCCCAACGGTGAATGATGAGTCGCTCCCTGTACCATATTCCAGTGCAGCGATGCAGACGCCAACCAAAATCCAAGTGCCCAAATGGCGATTGATGAGTCGCTCCTGGTATCATATTCCAGTGCAGCGATGCAGACGCCAATCAAAATTTCAAATCTCTGAATGTCCCAACGGCGAATGATGAGTCGCTCCTGGTACCATATTCCAGTGCAGCGATACAGACGCCAACCAAAATCCAATTTCCCAAAATTCTCCCAGCCCTACGGTTGATCCCCAAGTTGACTACCGTATACAATCCATAGGCTCAAATAATTCTCATCACACCCATGCCCTACCGCAACCACCAGTCCAGCGGCCGGTCTCCGCCATTGGAATTATGCTCCATTTGAGAAGACCCGCTCATGTATCCTCACGATACATGTGGAGAACAAACTTGCGAGATCCTCTCGACTCGTAAGAAAACACCTTCGTGGGATCCTTACGACTCACAAAAGAAAAACACACTTGGGGTCCTCACGACTCCTAAGGAGAAAATACACCTACGGGATCCTTTCGACTCGTAGGGAGAAAATGCTTTTATGGGACCCTTACGGCTCATAAAATTGAAAAGCCTTAGGTGATGGGAGACCTAAACCTGTCTCCTAAGCCATTGCTCCCCAATAGGAAAAGGAAAATGATGAATTTCTCCTGGCACCTATTTTTCAGTGTTAGCAACGTTGATGCCGACCCTTACCCCGAAATTCCAAACTTCTGATCCAATAGACCCCTAAGTCGTTAAACTGAGAACATATAAGCTCTAAGTCGTTAAACTGGGAATAGATGACCTCTAAGTCGTTAAACAAGGAACAGAAGACCCCTAAGTCTCTAAACTGGGAACATATGACCTCTAAGTCGTTAAACTGGGAACAGATGACCCCTAAGTCGTTAAACTGGGAACGATGGAAATCTCCTCATGGCAAATGATGATTCGCTCCTGGTACCATATTCCAGTGTAGCTATACTGATGCCAAACCAAAACCAAAATCCCCAAATCCTATCATGGCAGATGATGATTCTCTGCTGGTACCATATTCCAGTGTAGCGGTGCTGATATCAACACAAATCATATTAAGTCAGCAAGACAACCAACAACCTCCCTGGCGAAATCAAGCTCTACCTCGGAAACAAGTCAAATCCCGACACCTCAGAAAGCAGAGCAAGTCAAATCAAAGCATCGACCGTCCACGTCGCTAAAAGGGCAGCACCGACCGTCCACGTCGCTAAAAGGGCAGCACCGACCGTCCAAGTCGCTAAAAGGGCAGAACCGACCGTCCAAGTCGCTAAAAGGGCAGTATCGACCGTCCACGTCGCTAAAAGGGCAGCACCGACCGTCCACGTCGTAAAAAGGGCAGCAATGACCTCCTCGCCGGAATTATGCTCCTCTTTGGAATCAAAGTTAACCAGACACTCCATGCCGGGGAAACGTTGACCAGCGACACTCTGTGCCGGAGACACGTCAAACAGACACTCCGTCTCGGAGACGGGTCAAGAATCGACCGTCCATGTCGTAAAAAGGGCAGTGCCAGCTTCCCAAAAAGCAGGAACCAAATCAAGTCGCCTCCACATGAAAGAAGATCCATCAATTTCATGCGCACGACCCACATGTGTGGTGTGCATTTATTGATAGAGTGCACTTTATTGGGGTCAAAAATTATACCCCGGTTGACCAATTCAAAGTCAAAGTCAACCCCAAGTAAGGGGGCTCAAGCCTTGATCAAGTGGGCCCATGCCCAAATCGAACCCCGCGGCCGGCCTTCCCCATGCCAAAATGAAATCATGTAATAAATAATTTTGATGTAATTTTTTATGCATGAATGTCAGAAAAATGGGCATAAAGCCAAATTTTTGTAAAGACCATGGCTTATGTGCAAAAGAAATGAGCACATGAGGCATGGGACGGGCAAAATACCATTTTGTAAAGCCCAAGAGGTTATGTGTAAAGTTGTAAGCCTATATAAGGCAACATGATAATGAAATAAAGAATAACTTTTCATTCCCCTCAAAATCTAGGGTTTTTGTGCCTCCTTCTCCTTCCTCGAGGTTCTAAACCTTCTTCCCTATTCAATTAAATCAAGAGTTTTACTCTTCCTTTTCCAAAATTAGATAGTTTTTCACCACAAAACCCATAAAGGGTAGCTCAGATCTTCCATCAGATCTCAAAAAAGGGAGATTTTTAAATCCCTCAAATTTTCTCCAAGATCCGGCCAACTGAGAGGAAGAAGAAGGAGCCTCACCTCCAAAAATCCCACTTCCGGAAAAATCCAAGACTAAAGGAGAGAAGAAGGGGGTCCCCTTCAATCTTTTACAAAGATTTCTGCGAGTTTAACTCCATTCAAGATCTGCTGGAGTTTAACTCCATAATTTAAATCTCTTTTCAGAAGTTTAACTCCAGGAGTCAAATTGGGAGCACAGCTCCCAGTGCAGGGACCAAGTCCCTTTTTCCTGCTGACGCCCAGCGCCCGCGTGCCAAGCACATGGGGCGCCAGCGTCTAGGTGCCAAGCACGTGGGGCGCCGGTGCCCGGCGCCAGCGTGCCAAGCACGTGGGGTGCTGGCACCCACGCTTCCTTTGGACGCTATTCTTCCCTTTTTTTATACACACACACTCCACAACACTGTCCCCGCTAGAAAAAAATTTCTAACGAGGCGCTGCCCCGCACCCCGCAAGGGAGCTGCTAGCCCCCTTGACCTCAAGCACGCTATCCGGGTAGCGGGACCCCCATAAACTCTGTGAGATTCCCGATATATCCAAAACCCCTTAAGATACACATATGCACACTGCACGTTGAGTTCGCATGACCAGTTTGACCCGTCAATCGGAGGTTCTCTCGCTCCAAAGGCGATGGGTAATTAACGGCAGCTTAGTCCGCGGCTGCCGGAGATTCGGATCCCTACAATCAATAAACCCCCGCCTACCCTGGGCAGGGGGAATCTGTAGTACGCCTGACAAACGCACGCATATTTCCATCTCAATAGGGTGATAAAAAAACACCCTACAGTAGCAGTATCCATACTCATAGAGCGGTCGATTATGTTCGCATGTACCGAGAAGTATATCTTCATTGTTGAATGTGATATTAGCCGTGTAGACCTCTGCTAGTTCGTTTTTCATCTTCTCTTCTGCGAGGAAGACTTGAAATTGATCAGGCTTTTGCAGGGCTTTGATCAGAGAGTCTCGTGCCTCTTTGGACAAGAGCAAAGCATCCAATAAGCTCAGTTGCGAAGGTATTTTTCTCAGCTGCGCAAGGACATTATAATCCGCTTTAATTTTCTTAGGCGGGCCCTTTGCAGCAAGCTCTTTGGCCACCTCTTCGTCAAGGGCAATTTGGTCGGGCATTTTCCATTTTCGTTTATCCTTTTATTTGAACCTTTATTTGCGGGTCCAAGGTTCTTTTCAGGCAGCGTGCAGTTACGCAGCTGGATGTTTTCACAATCCTTCTCCTCTTCTTTTTCTAAGGAGGAGTTTTCAACGAAAGAATCAAAGGGTATTTTATCCTCAGAATCGCTCCTGAATGCGATAACTCTTGGTTTCCCCCCATCTGAACTAGCATCAGCCATATGACAGTTGCCAGTTGCTTCTTTGTGTGCTGCCGTTTCGCCATTCTCATTTCGACGAGCTCGAGCTTCACGCTTTTCCTCCTTAAAGTGTTCTCTATGGGCAACATATCCTTGCCACCACTTCTTGAAGGCATTGCACTCCTCGATGGGATGAGCGATTCTTCGGTGACATGCGCAGTATTTTAGGTGTTCTTCTCCACCATCGAAATATGGGAGCCCAGGCGTGTATATCAAGAGAGGTGGCAACTTTCTCCCCATCGATAGGACTTTGGCAAACCACTTTTCAGCCTTGATCCTATTCTTATTTGTTGCAGGCATGCCTTGGTTTGGTCGGAGAGCTTTATGACTCATCCTTATCGCGGCTTCTTTATTCAAGCGTTGACGCTTGGCATTTTCATATATGGACGTCTCGCGGTCTTAATCATTTTTGCTCTTTTGAAAAACTTCGTTTAATAGCCTTTCAATCGAATCTTTTTCCGGCAGTTTCAGGGAATTTATCGTCGATTCTGCCCCCAATTCACCCACATCGCTTTCTGATGCTGGCGGAGCTTCTTCATCATATAACGATGAATGAGAAATAATATGGCAACTTACTACACGGTCTTCTGTTTCTTCTGATGAGTCATTTTCCTCATTATTGTCACTGTCTTCATTCTCAAGAATATACTTGAGGAATTCTTCGAGTGTGACTGGCGCTCGCGCTTTCTGATTATATTCTTCCAGCGCGTCCATGTATTTTTGGAGGTCTATGCGCTTGTCGACATACTCGGCGGGCTGCACAAACTTCTTACTCTTCTTCTTTTTCTTAGAAGACTTCGAAGGCTTGACTTAGGGACTTTTCCCCTTGTCGGATGTTTTCGGTGCGAGATGCGGTTTTAACATCCCTTCTATAATTTCGGGGTCAAGCGGGCTCTTCCCTTTGATCGCCGGACATGATTATAGATCCTTCAGTATTGTTTTAGTTTTTGTTGAAAGAAATATTTCCCATAAAGCTTCTTCCACGAGCGTGCAAGATGCCCCATGCGCATCCACTTTTTTGGGAGCGTGCTTTTGGGGCGGATCTATCCTCTAACTATCGGATAGTGCGAACTTCCCCTGCTACTACTGGTCCTCGACCGAGTTTTTGAAGATATAGCAATTCTCGATTGGATGGCTTATTATCCTATGGTAGGAGCAGTAGTTAGGGTCATTTACGTCGCCGGCTTGTGAGGGTCGCCGCTGGTCTGGTAATGTGATCAGATTATTTCGCATTGCCAGCTCAAACAACCTCCTCGTCTTATCACGAGGGAACGAATAAGCACATCCCAACCATTCTTCCAAGGACGGGCGCGTACGAGGTTGTTCTGGCGAGCAGCTGCTTTTGGACCGCTCGGTTGTTATTGCATGTTGGCAACAAAGGCTGCTTTCCCTTTGCCTTTATTGTTGTGTTGAGAATCCTTGTTTGAGAAGGAAGAACCATGAGTCATCTGATTCATCAGTGCTAACTTATCAATCAGCGCCTGGAACGCGGTGGGCTTAAAGAAGGTCATGAACTGGGACATGTTCGATTAAGGATCAATAGTCCCAATGAACATTCCCACAGCCGGAGACTCCTCAATACGCTGTTCGCATTTAGACCATAAGTTCCGCTACCGGATCGCGTATTGGTCCCATGTTTCCCCCAGCTTGACCTTAGCACTGATCAGTGTCGTGATTAGAATGCTTTCACTCGCACTAGCGAACCGTTGCGTAAAGAGCGGCTCCATTTCAGAGAAGGTTTTCACGGAGTCATTTGGGAGCTCCGAGTACCATTCGAAAGTTGTTTCTGATAAGTTTCTAATGAATTGGCGAAGCAACAATTTGTCATCGCCTCCAGTATTGCCACACAGAGCTCTGAATTGTGTGACATGCTGATGGGGATTCCCTGTTTCTTTATATACGTAGAACTTCGGGATAGTATATCCCGGCGAGTACTTTATTTGGTTGTACCAGGCCGGATATGGTCGTCCGATTTTGACGATTTGGTGAGCAGCTTTGTTGGCCTGGTGAGCTCTAATTTACTAAGCAATGTAATCATCTAGGGCTGCCTTGGAGATCGTCTCCTCCTTGGCCGTCGAAAGGGCATGGGGAAGATTCGACGTTTCCCCTCTATCATCTTTGATGATCACCAGAAGATCTTCAGCCGGTGATTCTGATTGGATCATCATTCCAACCATATTTTGAAAGAGGAGAGCCATCTACTTTATGTTAGCAGCCTGCTCCGCAGCTTCCTTATTTTCTTCTCTAGAACCCGTCGCAAAAACTCTGTATCGGTTTCTTGCTCTTGGCGTTGTTCTGTTTATTTGTCCGGACTTTCTTTAGGTCCGGTGAGTGCTGCCATTTTGGTCAGCATCTCTTGGAGCTTTTGTTGTTGCTCCTGAGCCTTCGTCAGCGACCGAGTATACGGTTTGTGACTCACAAAAGCACGGCTCTCTCTTTTTCCGTTGGCCATATAAACCATATGTATAGTTATGCCCCCAGACTTAGAGAGTTTGGAGCCTTCGCCTTTGGATTTTGCTGCCGGCGATGGAATTTTCTCTGGCCTCATTTTTTTTATTAAAGGTTGGAGCACGAGGAGCCGTTATGACAGACTCCTTTTTATGAGAAGTCCCCCGTTGTATGGCGAAGGGGCAATCCCTTTCTTGTCGGACCTTAGATTTTTTGGGTCGACGATAGTAGCTTTCATTAAGAACCGAGTCTTGGACGTTCCGCCAGACTCTATGAATTTGCGAGAAAAGCCACTGATAAGACTGCTCCGGCTTTGCTTGCACTGTAGCTTCTGCAGACAGGGGTGATTTTTTTAGTACCGCCGAAGGGGAATTTTTACGAACCTTCTTAAGCGGTTCAAAACTGTTCCTAGTCGTAACAGCAGCATCAATCTCCACCATAGGAGCTGGTGGGGTAAGCCCGGAGGGAGAGTTGACCCCAGCCTGTCTCACTCGGCGTCAGTAGTGACGTCGAGCATGTCGTGTAGTGGGAATTGCCTCAGTTTTAGAAGCGCCTTCATCTTGCCTCCAGTGTCGCTGGTGAGATTCGCTTGGTGTCAGCCTATTGAAGATGGACGTTTTCAGCGGAGCTGGAGCAGAGTTGGCCAACCTGTCGAAAACCAACCGTTTTGAAGGTGAAGCTCTTTTGCTGGCTCCACGCATAGCAGGAGCAAGGAGGGCTAGCCGTTCTAGGGCAGCCCCTTATGGAATCATGGGCTTCTTTATGAGCCCGTTTGAGTTCTTCTTTAGCCTATCGAAGACTGAGACTTTAGAATTGGATGGCTTGCTGATAGAAGCCGTCTCAGTAGCTAGCCGATCAAAGACCGATCTTCGGGGAGCTTCTTCTCGGGACGTTGTGGCGCCAAAGCTTATGGGTGGGAGCATGATCCCAAAGAATAGCCCGATAGTGGCCTGAGTGACCTGTCCTATCGGCATTGAGAAGATGGAGGCCGCGTTAGGTCCGTACGTCACTCCTTATGGAGTAGGAGTTGCTCTTGCAGGAAATGCAGTGAGAGACCATTGATTCTATACAGAAGCGGAGCACCAAATTTTAGTATCTCGCATCCAAGGGCTACCATGAATATAAAGAACCACGATTTTGTTTGCGAAATACGACACACGAAGTTTAGAGTGGAAAGAGGAAGAAGTCCCACAGGGCGTGCCAGAATCTATTTACCACCAAAAACAGAGACGAACTAGGATAGAACGTCTTACCTGAATTTGGGAGCAGATACTATTTGGAACATATCCATCCACCTCTCTGAAAATACAAAACTGATTTATTACACCGTATATCGGAGTTTTGGATAGATACAACCGATATAGAAGACTTTATCGGATTCCCTCTCGTTTGTGAGCAGTTTTTGATTGTGAGGACGCTCTTCCCTACAGGCGTAAGCCCTTGCAGTTACTTACATTATCGCGTTGCGATAACAACTTTCTCCTGCTCCGATAGGTCACTTCATGTCATGTTATGTTTGGTTTATTTTGGTTGCCCGTGGATTGTATACAGAAACTAGTTTATGTTGTCGCCCGTAGGGTGCGGATTAGTCTAAATCCGTATATTTTAGATTTGGGTTTGAATTTAGGTTTTATGTTCCGTCAGTCCAAAGAATAATTTATTTCATTTAAGGACCGTTAATCTGGTTTTAAATTAAGATCGACTTAAATATATTAGTATATGGGCTCAATTTACTTTAACCAAGGATACGTTAGTCTTATATGAGACTAAGATCAACTTAGAAATGTGTTTAAAGATCATTAAATTTTGTTTAAATCTATCAACAGAGCATATGGACACGGCTGCAAGGAAATTTCATCGACTTAGCCAATTTTGGGCTCAGACCTGGGCTTTTTCATAATCTTGCAGTGTTAAGCACTTAGTCTTTTGACTATTGCTGCTCTGGCGCTCACGTGTGTATCACATGAGGCGCTCAAACTTGGACGTTGCCTAATCAGTGCTAAGCACTTTTGTTCAGCGCTCACGTGGGTATCACGTGAGGCGCTGCTCCTTTTTCCCGCTCACGTGTTGCCACGTGAGACGCTATGTTTCTTGGGGGTCACGTGCTATCACGTGAGGCACTATGTTTTTTCTTTTCTGAGCACTCACATGTATTTCGCTTGAGGCGCTGAGTTCTTAGACGCTCATGTGTGTTTTACGTGAGGCACTATCTTCCATTCTTTTGAGTGCTCACGCTTGTATCACGTGAGGCGCTGAGTTTTCATTTATGAGCGCTTACGTATTTCACGTGAGGCGTTGAGCCCTCAGAGATTTAATCTCTGTTTTATTTTTTTGAAAGAAGTTAAATTTCTGTTATTGGCGTTTTGACCATTGATGATCACCAAGATCTCTGTTTTGAAGATCTGAGATCAGGTTTTTGAGAACTAAGCTCTTCTGTTCCTTTTTCATAAGAATTAAGTTATTTATATAGGGTTAAACCCTATTTTTAGAGAAATTAAATTCCTAAAATATAAGTTCCCATTCTTTTCTTCATGTTTCTTTTCTCATATCTAGTTTTTCGCCTAGATCTTGAGTATGAAGAGCAAAATCTTCCCGATGAGAATTAAATTCTCAACTTATGGAAGATTTGTCTTGCGGATCTTAGATCTAGAGAAAGAACTAAGTTCTTTATGGAGGGTTAAACCCTTGTATTTACATATAATAGGTAAAGGAGATATTTTTTATCTCTGTTTTCTTTACTTAGGGTTTGAGAGAAGAAGGAACTTTTCTTCAGCAAGAGAATTAAATTCTCAGTTGTAACTTTTTTTATCACCTTATGGGCTTGATTCTCCTCCTGTTCGAGACTTGAAGTCTTGGGTCTTTTATATAGGTGATGAAAAATTGTTGATTAGTTGAGAAAATCTCTCATTGAGAGATACTAATGATTTAATTGATCTTAAAAATCACCCGGGAAATTTTGTCCACCGTTGGATCTTTTGATCCGGTGATTTTCTGTTGGTTTTAGCGAGATTAGGAAAATATTTTCCTAACAAAGAAATTGATTTGATTTTCCGATTTGGTCGGTGATATTATAATCACCGTTAGATTTCGAATCCAAAGGTTCTCTTTTTAACAAAGAAAAATCTTTCTCGTTTTGGAAAGATCGGGGGGATATTTCCCCAAATAAAATTTAATTCTATTTGAAACTAGCACTTCAAAATGATGTGCTCGCGTGTTTAACACGTGACCCCCAGTGTGGGTTTTAGCCTATCTATATTCAGCACTCATATGCTTTGCATATGAGCGCTCACATGTTTAATACATGAGGCTTATTTGGCTTTTGGTTATTTACTTTCAGCGCTCATATGCTTTGCATGTGAGCGCTCACGTGTTTAACACATGGGGCCTTCTTGGCCCTTGGTTATTTATTTTCAGCTCTCATATACTTTGCATGTAAGCGTTCACATGCTTAACACGTAAGGCCAAACTGTGGGTTTTAATTCTCCTTAAAGTCAGAACGCTCACGTGCTTTGCACATAGAAAGAATTCGTTTCTTTTTTCTTTTCTTTCCTCTCCCTTTTTTAAGGGAACAAAGGCCTCGTGGGGACGACGTCATCCCTTAATGATCTTGACTGATCTCTATTCGAAGCTTTTCTCTATCTCGAGAGATCTTCCTAGACTTTCTAGCATTGTCTCGGAGATAGTCTCGTAGGTCGGCTATACGGCCGCCCCTGCCCTTTAGAAAATTATTCCCGAGCAGTTTCTACTCTTCATCAGTATCTATCTGGAATGACTGATGCCCCTCTGTCTGTGCCACGCCATGCGACAGAAACTGTTCGGTGATGGTGAAGTCCATTCTTCTGTAATCGAGCGCCGAAACACTTTTTCTGATTGAATACTCCGAAAGCCCCATATGGTGTGCCTAGGTTTGTTCCACGGGTTTTAGAACCACTCGGACCCCTCGACAACTCCGGTTCCGAATAGTGTGCTTACAAACGCGTCAAACGTGATCGTCTTCAATTTCTCCGCTTCTCCGGTTTCGATTTTTCCGAAAGGTATCTCCACGCTGCCGGAAGAGGCACAATCCTTGCATCGGTAAACCTTACAGGATTTGCAGAAATCTTTTTTTACCTCATAATTCCCCATCTTACTCCCGCGTACTGTTTTCACGAGAGTCCATATGACTGAACCTTCCAGTTCGGCCAACCACATCTGAACGCTACCTGATGAAGGATTCTTCTTGCAATGGATCAATTCCTCATCAGTTCCTGAAGAGGGTGCAGCCTCATTAGTCCCCTTCCCCGAATCGGAGTTAACAACGTTCACCGATATTGTTTTAGGAAAAGGGTTCTTTTCAACCTCTGACACCGCTTTTGCGAATTTGATTCACCCTTCTTCAAAAGCCTTTTGTAGAGTATTGCGGAGAACTACGCAGATAACAGTTGAATGGGACTCCGAATTATGCCATTTACAATAATCTGTCTTCTTTGCTATCTCTTCGACGCTTAGGATTTGATGGGATACCTTGAGTTGCTTGTCTTTGAAGAGCATGTCGAAAATATCGAACAAGCCTACCTGGGCTCGAGTTCGGCTTGTTTAATAAACGAGCCAAGCTTTCCGGCTCATGTTCGGCTCATTAGTAAATGAACCGAGCTTGAATGATGTGATATCGAGCCGAGCCCTAATCGAAACTGAGCTGACTCGTTCAATTAGCATGCCTATCTTCAACCTTGTGATAAAGTAATGTAACTTGTGAAAAAGAAATTATGAAATGACACAGGAAGTCGTCTTCAACCATGAAAACATGGAACATATTAAAGAAAACATTAGGACCAGAAGAGAAATGATATAATATTTTGCATGAACAGTTAAAGTGTAAGTAAATGCTCAAAGAAATATTATGTACACTGATTGATTCATGGATACACATTTCAGCTGTATTCATTTAATGGACTACTGTTAAATCAGCTGAAAACTGAAACAGCTATTGTGCATTTCCTTACAATTGAAACTTTAAACAAACCCTAGATTTCTAATTACATTTCCCTTCTATATTTTAACTTTCTACTCCCGAATTTTATTTCCAAGTATAATAAAATAAATGCACGATTAGCAGCACGATTACCTGAGATTAGAGCCTAACAGGCAATCCATAGTTAAGGAAAGACCTAATTGTTCCGTCACAACTAGCTGTTACAATAACCGAGCTCCATGCAGACGAGATACTCGTCTGTTGTTGATGAATAATTTTTTCCTCAGGCCATGTAGCCGATATTTTGGATATATTATCAGCAAAAAGCCATGCACCAAGCCAATTTGAAGGTTCTAAGGTTTTGATAGCTGGAGAATGAAGGCGAAGGTTGCGGGCCATGCCGGGCCAAGGCATGGCTATGGATGCACCTTCTGATGAGAAAAGTTCACACGAGCGAATAGATTTTGCTCCTTTGGATTGTTGGTTGCTTGAGAGATCGTAGTTCCATAAGTAGACGGTGGAGTCTTCGCCAACAGAGACAATGTGTTTTCCATTTGTGGTGAATGATGCCGATAGTTGGCTCTTTGTCTTACGGAGACCTGAACACAAAAAGCACATTTTTATGACGACTTTAGTATATACTCGATTTTGCCCCCACATGTAATACGTTGGATAAAAAATGATCGAATATATTAATAGACGAATTTATCATTTGCTATGTTTAAGAAAAACAAACAGATATTATTTTTTAGACATGCTTTCGTTATGTTTGAAAAACGATAAATAATGTTGTTAGTTATTTTTTGTTATTTAGATATTAAAATCTTTGAGAAATAACTCATTCATGAACATTTTTCTTCGCAAAAAACTCAATACATGATGTCCCAAGGATAAAACTTCACAAAAAGCTCAAGCATGAACATTTTTCAAAAATTAAAATAAAAAATAAGGGAAAAAATTACTTGATTATTTTTATTTATAAGAAATTTTTAAGAAATAACTCTTTAGCCAAATGAGTTTAAATAAAATAAAAACCAAATTATTAAAAAAGAAACGGCCTGCAAATTAATTTTGCTTTCTTCTTGGGTCTCATATTGATGGGCCTTTTGAAAATGAATAATGAAAAAGAACATGGAAATAAATATAGGTAAAAAGAAAGGCAAAATGGAAAATGCCAAAATTAGTGATTTGACTCACAAAAGATTCCTTCACCAACCCAATTTTGTAATAGAGTAATAGCTAGCTGGCTAGATGGATGGATGGAAAAAAATTCCAAAAAGTTATATGTAGCATTTTGTTTTAGTAAAAAAACTAATTTTAGTTCTTCTGAAAGCAAGTAATTTAGCATTGGAAGTTTTTTGCTAAATCGAATATAGATATTTATTAATCTATAAAAGGAAATACTCTTAACAAAAATTAGGGAATACTTCCATTAACATATGTAAAATGCTTTCTTCTTTACTTGTGACACCCCCTTCCTCCTCCACCAACAAACACACAAAAACAAACATAGCAAATTTTTTTCTGTCCCAAAAACTCGGTATATACTTTTTACCCCCCTCCCCCAAAACTAATAAGCCATTTTACTCTCTTTACGATTTCCGTCAGAAAAAAAACCCGTTAACTTTAATTTTAATTTTACTCCATAAATTTTAGATTTACCATTTAGCCGAAAACAACAAGTAAGATCGCAGAAAGACGTTGAAGATGCTCCTGATTTCACGGTCAATTTTAAGAAAAACGCAACAGAAACCTAAACTCTAATTTTAATTTGGGAAAAGAAATTGAGTATTTCCAAAGAATAAAAGTGGTTAGGATATTTTAAAGAAAAACCTGATGTTATGCCGTTAACATTTTAACGAAAAACGTAAAGGAGAGTAAAATGATATGTCTTATTAGTTGAGGGGTAAAAAGTAAATATCAGGTTTTTAGATAGAAATAAACTAGCTATGTTTTAGGGAGCTACAAGTAAAAACCTTTCTTTTTGTTCATTCCTAGAATACCCAATGGCATCAATTTGAATTCTCAAATTAAAACCCTAATGACAGCTATCATATCAAAGTAGAGATGGCATGCGTTTGTCAATTCTGTTCAAATAAAGTAAGAGTATTTAGAAAGCAGAACAAGGCATAATATAGGAACATACTACATCTTTAGAGTTGGAGAGATTAACTACACAAATTAGGTATCATAACAGAGTTGTAGAAAGCTAATTATCATAATTCAAAACCTTAATGACGCATCAATTAAAAAGAGAAACAGCATCACAAGTACTAGGGAGTTTCTATCAGACGGTATGACCATAACTTTCAATTAAATGTCGGATCCCTAAGAGATGGTTTTAGGAATTGAGCTGTGTTTCACGGTAACAGGATGATGCACATGTCATCATCGTATAGAATCAAAAAGAAGAGAGGAATAGTAGCAACGAATGCTGCCCAAATTCTTCCCAGCCTATCAATTAAGAATTAACCCTTCAAAAGCCTTTTCCGGACCGAGGAATGCATTTTCTATCTCATATACTAAAAGCATTTTAGTCCCATCCTTTCGTGTTGGTATATCACACAATTGAGTAATATACAGGGCATAAATCAAGGTTTTAAATATCAGATATCAGAGCATATCTGAATCATATCTGCTAGATGCCTCCTATGTCATATACAGACGATATATCGGCCGATATCGTCATATCGGCCGATAAATCGGCGAAAATTTATCGGTTTTGTTGTATCGTGAGAGGCCCCAATATGATATATCGGTTAATATATCGGCCGATATGACCGATATTTGATTCAATGGCATAAATGACAACATGATACATGCATTTTAATGAAATTTATTTTGACCTCTATTTTCATGAATTGGAAACTATATGCTTTCCTCTAAAGCGTTCATATGATAAAATATTAAAAAAGGCTAAATTGCGCACATGTATCCATCAACTTTCACGTTTTTTACGATTGATATCATGAACTAATTTAATTACAAGCAGGTATCATAAACTATCACCTCCGATTGCAACTATATACCATCAACTTTTCTTCTATCTGCAAACGTTAATATAACGCCACTTCATCAATATTTGACTTTTTCCTCCATTTTACCCTTGTGTTCTCAATCAACCCCTAAAGTTTCGAGGCGGAAAATGGTCCATTAAGCAAAAAGTTAACGTCGTATGGTAGTTATGTCAAAAAAAATTGTTCATGATACTTAATTATTAAAATCCATGGTATCAATCGCAAAAAAAATTGAAAGTTGATGGATACATTTGTGCAATTTAGCCTAAATTAAAAAAAGCTTCCATTTTGTTGGTTATCAACTTTAAGCTTTTATTTTAGACAAATTTGCAGTAACAGAAATAAGAGATGTACCGATCAGGAAGCTTCTTTTATTTATTTTTATTTCATCATTCGCGCTATAAATCAGTAAATACATAGTTTTACCTATAATATTCTCACTAATGGAGGCCTACCATGCTTCATCAGTATGAAACTCTTAATGTTGTGAGATTTTGTCAGGCAGCAACAACAAAACCTTAAACTCAATTTGGAGTAGACGACATGAGTTTTTCTATTTCGATCATTCTGCTAAGGGTCATCTTCTCGGTTAATTAGCATTCAAGCATGTGTTCTTATGTAGGTCAAATGTATATCTTATTGTGCACTACAATAACTTCAAATCCAATCTAAAATTTATAGAAGCTGAGAGTCAGGTCAAGCTCCACCTCTGAATTTGTGGATGACATCGACCCCATCCAAAATCCGAATTCTGGAGTCTGCTGATGTGATCATAACCTGATCAGAATTTTCTGGGGAGAACTGTAGGGAACTATCGAAGTGTTACTAACAATCAAACACAAAATAACATATAATTAATACAGGTTCAAATTTCCGACCTGCAAGCCTGTAATTGGCTTCCCAGCAGACTTCTTCCGACCTTGGACACAAAATTCTGCCTCCAGCTGCATAACATTACCTATACGCACCCAAAAATAATTGTACAAAGAGATACATGAGATTCAACTAATCCAATTGTTGGCAAAAGTAGATTGGGACATGGTTTTACTAAAGATAAAATAGTAGTTTAACAGATAAGAATTGATCTCTACACATCTTCATCTCATGGCAAGGAATCGATTTATAGTTACTTGAAGGCTAAATTACACTAAACTACCCTTAACTATGGTTGTTTTTACTAAACTACCTTAATTTTTTGTGATTGACATTCCGTTAGAATTTGGTATTAAGGGGGCTTTTTTACTAAAATACCCCTTAAATGCACCACTTTAAATGAGCTTAGTGTAATTTTAAAAAATTAAGGTAGTTAGCTGAAAAGCAATGGTAGTTAAGGGTATTTAGTGTCATTTAGCCTGATTTAAATGGGGAAGAATCATAATAGATTAATTCCATACCTGCGTAGTGGTAGAAGCGGCAATTCCCAGTGATAGAACCAACAACAAATCCCTGTTCAAACAGACAGGATTATAAATAGGCAACATAAAGTAAGATGTTTAGTCTAATCGTAGCTATTATAATGCAAATAGAATGAAAGATTCACAAGCAAATACATGTAAGAGACTTGATTAGAGGGGAACCTCTCCATTGGGACGGTAACATATGGTTGTTACAATATCTCGTATATCAGCCCATTTGATGACATGATGCTCTGAAACGCCCCAGATACGAACTTTTCCATCTATGGAACCGCTGATGAAGTGTTTGTCGTCAATAGGATTGAACTGAACACATGTCACTGAACGGGACAAGAATAAAGAAAAGCTTTTGGAAACATTAATATAAATTTATACTCATCAATTCAGCATGAACACAATTGAAGAGACAACGTTTATATTTTAATGGAATTCTACAATTATCATACTGAAAGCTCACTCACCATCTGCTGAAACTTACTCATCTTAAAATCAAAATAATACCAAAAATAAACTTCAGGGGCTATGGCTAGGTAACACAACTACAACAGAGAAAATTCTCTCCTATCTTTTTTTACTAGCTCCGCATCTTATTATGACTAGCATCTCTCTTAAAGCAAGAAAAAAGGTTTACTACTACAGAGATATAAATAGGAGTTCAACTTGCACACTGATAGGAATATAAATAGGAGGGTGACTTGTTGCAAGCTCAAAAGGGGTACACAACTAGGTGGCTCCCAACAGAAAAATAGGTTATCGGCTTTCACCAAAAGTAAGTTGTTGCAAATTTCAAAGACAGCTGTAGCATATACAAAGAACATTTGTAAGGATATCCTGATTTATTACCATAATCATGCTGTTAGAAAAAACGAGCATATTACCGTAATCATTATGTTGAAAAACTTTAAGGCATTCATTGCAACCAACTTTCCAAAGGCGAACAGTATTGTCCATGGATGCCGTAAGCAGGAACTGCAAACATAAATTTCAACCACAAAGCCATAAGATTTCGGTAACTAAAATGTAGAAAAGGAAAATATGTTTTCCTCTTTCATATAGCTTTAGTTCTTACATCACACAAATACCTAAACTAGCTCAAAGGGAAATGGCTAAAAAAAGGTAACTAAAATATAGAAAAGGTATTATACGATTGTCATAAATAAAAACATGCATTCATAAAAAAATTTAGCGGGGTGATGTTCGTTTGAAACCTATAAAAGTCACCAATAATCATAAAACTCATATGTAAGCAATTATGAGAAGAGACTTAGAATTGCTCACATCAGAATTTGACCATGAAAGGTCCAGGACATCACTGGTATGGCCAGGAAGTTCTTGCAGCGGAGTCTCATCAATCATGAAAACCTTCTTTGGGATCATAATAGATGTAGAGTATATACCCTTACTTCCAATTCCAAGCATCAACTTCCTATCTTTTACTCTCTCGACAAATTCACAGGAACCATATGCAGCAGAACATTTGCAAGAGGCTTCTGCTTCCCGAATCTGCCAAATGCGAACAACACAATCTTCGCCCCCGCTCGCTAGATAACACCCACAAGTGCTAAATTTCATAGTTCGAATCACACCCTCGTGAGCTCGAATTTCTTGACCCGTGTATAGGGCCGTGAGCTCCAAGCACTTTTTCTTATGTTGAACAACCTTGGCTCTGATGGTCCTCGGCAGTTTGGAATTTTTAACACTAACATCATTCTTGCACATTCCCACCAATGGTCTCTTGGGTAAGATCTTTAGCCACCAGCTCGTCGGTTTCTTTATCTTTCCCATGACACCTCCATCGTGCTTTTCAACATAAGGGTAAGCTTCTTTCCTCGAGAATTTTTGCATAGAACAAGAAAGGCCAAGCAATGCTTCAAATTCTTGCAATGAGATCAGTTTGTTTGACCCAACTTCTGTGAGCATGCTAAACAGACCATCTCGCCCAAGATCATGAATGACGAATTTCTTTCCACTATCCAAATCCCTTATACAGCAAAGGGGGTCTTTCTTCCCCGCATCATCAGGAAAAGACAAGGAGTCCAAGACGGCATCACTGTTCTCTGTAATTCTCTCCAACCCCACATCATCTACTAACTGATCGTATTTATTTCTTTCTCGAGAACAGCCCGATGGTGAAGAAACAAACTCATCCAAACCCATTCCAATTAAAAATCTCTCTCGCCTCTCGCAAACGGTCATCACATCCTTTTTCCAAAACTCCGAATCAAGTTTTCTGAACTCTATTCCTTGCTCTTCGCCTATCACGCTACAAAATGGTGAAGAATCGATAGATGTTTGGTCAAAAGAGTCATAGAAGACATCTTCGTCCTCGACACTAAAACTTTGCATCGCTTTATTCAGGGCTGAGCCAAATCCACCAATTAATCACCATCCACCTTAAGGGGTAGAGCACTTTGACTGCTTGAAAACCCAAACTCCTATATGCTAATGGAGTCTCTTGTGCCAATCTCTGTTCAAGTCCCTGCAATGCAAAAGAAGAAATGTTTACAAAAGAGGGATATCACTTCAATGAAACTTTATATTATTCTTTTGTGAATCACTTAAAAAAATGCAGCTTAGCAAATGAAATTTATACCAAAAAACTAACTAAAAGGACAATAATTAATATATATATAGAGAGAGCGAGAATAATGGAGAAAAGAGGCCATAGGAGAAAAATTTCCTCCTATGGCGTGTAAAAAATACAACCTCCACCAATTTTTTCGACGATCGGCCCCCATCATCTTCATCGTTATCATCTAAGATATGGGTACACCAAATTTCATGTAATTCTACAACTTTTTCACCGTTGATCAATTTCCTTGACAACAGAAATTTCCTTAATAGGAACACTTACTGAATTCAAAAAATTGCTAACTTCTCTACAATCTCCTATTTCTATTGTATAAATCATAATAGCTGAATCTAGCACTAGTAACAAAAGGAAATTTCCACTCACCTCAATCCACAGCTAAGGTTAAAAGAAAAACTCATGCATATTCACGCAATGCGATTGCTCCAACAAACCCAAATAAAAAACAAAAATTTCAAATTTTTATCAAGATAACAGAGGAAAGTTCAAGTCTTACCTCAAATTCCATCGAAACCCACGCCCATTCCCCAAGCATTCAATTTAATCAAACCAAAATCAAAACCTAAAACCGAGAGATAAAATTAAAAAAAATCCATAAATGAAACGTATTCAATTTCGAGCGATCAGCACGGCGCTCAATGCAACAATAAACAAGAACTTATAGGATTCAAAAATTGGGTTTTTTTTTGTATGTGAGAGAGAGAGAGAGAGAGAGAGAGCGCCCTAGGAAGGGGGTGATGCTTTAGGGCCCTTCTTCTCAAGTGAAAGCGATCACTCGTTGCAAATGCCAACAGCTGTCGATATCTCCGTCCCCACTCTATCGAGAGAGAGAGAGAGAGAGAGGTATAGTAGGGGAGCAGCTTAGTAGTACATTGTACTTTGAGGCGTAGGCCTAGGGCTAGGGCGCTGCTGAGATCTCCGCCATTAAAAGCCTCGAGCTTTCTAGGGTTTCGATTGGAGATCTCCCAACCGATTCGATCATATCAGTGATTTCGTGACCTAATTCTCGCTATCATCATCGTCGTCCTTGGATTTGTATCGATTCGCTTTTTAATGGGGAGAGAGACGGAGGGTTGTGTGTTAAGACAAAGAGATTGTTACCCGGTTCGTTTTATCCCCGGTTTAGCTGGACCGGTCGCCTGGTTTAATTGCAGAGAGAACCTTTTATTTTTTTATTGTTTGGGTAACCTCTATGTATCTATAGGGAAACGATAGCATTGCTGGAGATTAGTGTGAATCCTCGTCGAGAAGACAACCTCATCATGGTCACCTTTTGTCGTGTATAGTCTTGAATTCTTGAGCCTTAGGACAAGCGTCAGATGATATGGAAACTCTTCGGTCCTGTTTGGAAACACAGCCAGAATTACTGTGATTTATTTTTAAGCCTAAAAAGAAGTGTTTGGCTCAAAATCGAGTTTTCTTAACCCAACCTTTTAATTCTAGCTCTTTTCTGCATCCCCAACCTAATCTAGCCCAAGAAGCTGCTTCCCAAAAAAAAATTTATGGCAGGCAACCGCCACCTCAATTGCCCCCGCCGCCTTCTCCCTCCTTCAACTGAGCTCCGCCTCTCACTGCCTCCTCCACCATCGGTGCTGCCCTCCATTTGAAAGTGTATCTTAGCACCACCACTAGCTTAATACTAGCATTAAGTATGCAATTTTAAAATTCTTAGGGTGCTAAGCTACACTAATCCAGAATCTAACTGGAGTATTAGGGTTTAACATATGATAAAGCAAGATCTACTCTAAGTGATGGACACTACAACTTTTGTAGACCAAATCTTTCTTTTCTAAACCTCCGAGTAGTAGTCACTACAACTTCTCTTGGCTCCACTTGAAGAAGGAACGAGCTTGCTTTGCGATCTTCGAGACCGAAGATGATCCACCTTGAAGCTTCTCTAGATCAAGCTACCTCTTCACTAATCAACCATTAGTGAAGAAAACAACTTAATCAAAAGGGCTAATCTAGAGTAGGTTGATGAAGTAGGGGTTTTGGCTCACTTAGAATTCTCTTTCCTTTTATTTTTCGAACTCAAGAATGAAGCTAGAGGAGGAAGAAGAACATGAGAGGGAAAATGAGAGAGTGTGCCAATGAACTAGGGCTCACTACTACAAAAAAGGGTTGCCCCTACGGATATATCCGTAGGGGCAAGAAATTATCCTGTAGGTGCAAAGGCCGTAGGTGCAAGTCGAAGCCTTGAACTTGCCTTTACGGACTAAAAATTGCCTCTACGGAGTTATGTGTAGGTCCAGTTTTCCCTACCGTTTAGACCATAGGGACAAAAAATTTATTTTATTTACGGTTTTATAAAATAGATTAGGTGTACCTACGGACTTATCCGTAGGGCTAAGTAGTGGCCCTTACGGATAAGTGCGTAGGTATATATCCGTAGAGGCAAAATATCAGGATACCTGATATTTTGCCCCTACGGATACCTGTATAGGGGCATTTGTTTCCCCCTACGGATATATCCGTAGGGGCAATCTTAACCCCTGATACTGAGATCATAGGGGCAAAATATCAGGTATCCTGATATTTTGCCCTTACGGATAAATCTGTAGGTACATCGTTGGGCCCTACGGATTAATCCGTAGGAGCAATGGTGGGCCCTGCGGTTAAATCCGTAGGTACATATTATCAGGTTTTTTTTTAAAAAAAGGACTGCCTATTTTTTTCTCGCCCTGTGCACAATAATATATACATCGATCATATATAAAATTAATCATCACGCAGAACATATATCGCAGTATCCATAATCACATCATGCATAATATACAAAAGAAACCAACAAGCAGAATATGATATCAATATAAACACGCAAACACCACCAATATCATATCGTCCAAAATGTAGTACAATATGTATCATATAAATAAATACATGTTTAAAATATAAGAATCAAAAAGCTACCCTAGCTCGGTCCAGCTCCACTTCTGATAAACGCCAGAATCTGGCGCGCCTGCTCCTCGGTCAATAAATCATGCAATGCGGAGCGTGCGGGAGTCTGAGCAGGCTGTGAAGCTGGCGATGTGGTCTGCGCAGCCGCCGTCGAGGTAGTAGCTTGCGGAGCCGCGGCTGCGGGAGTCTGAGCGGGCGGTAGAGCTATAGGAGCTGTCTGCGGAACCGCAGCCGATGTAGTGGCTTGCGGAGCCGCAGCCGAAAGAGATGCATGTGGAGGCTCGGCCGATGTACTCTGTCGCTTCTGGACCTACGTGTGTAATAAGCGAGTAAGAACTGTGTATTATTCGAATTCGTATCATTATCAAGTTATTTCGAAACCCCAATCTATTTATACTTAGGGACTTAGGCCTCGTTTGGATATCTAGTTTGAAAAACCGTAGTTTATTTTAATTAGATATGTATGCATGATTAATCAAAGCTAAGTCTACAACCAAATAAGCTTAGGCTACGTACTAATATTGGATATGTTGCTATCTATAATATGACATAATATTTTACTATTAAGTAGTATACATACCGGTATCTCCTTCAACTCCTGAACGGTGGCCTTCAAGCTCTCCAGTTCCTACTGGAAACATCGCTCACTGGAGACGGAGGAAGTAACCGCCGAGGTGGAGTCCAACCTCATATGGGCCCTGCTAGGGCCCAGTCCCCGGCTTCTCTCCCAACCTCCGTGGTGCCCTCTATGTGCGGCGTCCAGGACTGGGGTCAGCAGCATCGGATCGCTCTGTCCGGTAAAATCGATCCCCGATGCTTCGGCCTGCTCAACCACCCGCTCTTACACCCACATTAACCAGTAAAATATAAGTATATCATTTAAATCTGAACCTTTCAAAACTAAAATTTCAAATAGGGGTTGAATAAATATTAACACTTACGCAATACTCCTGGGTGGCGACGTCGGGGTATCGAAGCTCGCCTGTGGCGGGATTTGTCGAGGTGCCGTGGACGGCAAGATATGCGGACAGCACGCTCGGTGTACCACCTTGCGCTAGGGTCTGAGCTCTCTGCAATATTAGAAAATAACTTTTAATATTAGATATATTAGAAAATAACTCTTAATATTGCATTATATCACAAAGGCCGGTCTATTGTAATTTACCGATAACTCCATGGCTCGAGTAATATTCCTCGAGCCACCTGTATAAGTGGAGCGATCCTTCTTCGCCGACTTCCTATTCTCTATATTTTGAGCGGCCTGTTTCTGCACAACACATTCACATTTAGTTTTCTAAATAAGGAACACAAAAAAATAAATTATATACTAAATAATGAATTACATTTAAAATACATACCTGTTTGCGTTGAGAGTCGAAATATTCGCACAATAGAGGCCATGTCTCTACGTCGACTCTCGCAAAGGCCGGAGTAGATAGGAGGGCCGCTCTCTCTGCCTCGGGGGTCGCCATCCATAGGAAGTAGCAGTCGGCCTTCAGCTCATTCCTGTTGTATCGGACCTTGGTCTGCATGTTCTTCATCAGGCCATTGTACAGAGCATGAAGGTCGAGCACCCTTCCAGGATGATCAGGGTCGGGTACAGGCTGAAAATCGTAATCCAACTGAAAATACAAAAAAAAAATATTGTTATTAGATTGCAAGTGTTAATAATAAATATATTGGATAAATCAAATGAAAATATATATTAATACCCGAGCTTGATCAAAGAAGAGGGCGAATGAGCGCCGGTGCTGGTCGCCCCACTCAACGTGAAGTGGATAGTTCTTCACGAGCCGGCTCTCATCCCCCATATACCGGCCGAACCTCTCGGCATGAAGACCGGTATAGCGATAATCAGGGGTAAAAAAGAGGGGGAATGTTGCCTCCCCCCTAGCTCTGTCAAGCCTCAGCCTGTGGGACTGATTCGGGCCTCGAGTCCCCCTCTGGGGATGGGGAGGCCCTGCGTCTGCAAGAAATATCATAACAATCAATTAAGACAAAGTTGTATTAAGAAATCAAGGTTAAACGAAAATTGAAGTGTGATATATACCTCCGGTGACTAAAGCACGAGCCTGGGCCCGGGCAGCAGCACGAGCGGGACGATAGTTCCTCCGGTGAGAAACAGCGGGTGTCCCGGATGCGGACGCATCCCCTCCAACTAAAAAATAAATATTGACGCTAAATTTCCATGAAGTTCATATTTATTCTATAGAGGATATGTAAAATGAATAAATATCTTATATTTATTCATACTAACCTACAGACGATGCGGAGGGTACGGAAGTGGCAGGAGTGGCCCCTGCGGCAGATGTGGACGCACCACCTATAATTAGACAATTAAAAATAGATTATATAAATAATTGCAAAAAGAATGTGTAGATCAATAATATAACATTCTAAATCAATATGCATGCACTATAGGATATATAAACATACCCGCAGGTGCGGTGGTGTCACCACCTACAGCCAGACAATAAAAAAAATTACTATCTAAGTAAGAGCAAAAGGAATGTGTGTATATTTATGATATAGCATTCTAAATCAATATACACGCACTCTATGATATATAAACATACCTGGAGGTGCGGGAGTGGCCTCTGTCCCTAATGTGGACGCATCACCAACAACTAGACAATTAAACATTGACAATATAAGTAATTTTGACATGAACAGGCATGAATATCTATAATATTACATTCAAAATGGATATGCATGCAATAAACCTGGAGGTGTGGCAAAGTCCACACGGAAGGAGGCATCGGAAGGGGTCTCCGATCTGGGTGCAAGACCGGCCCTCTGAAGCTCCCTACGCAGCTCTCCGGGCTGCAGAACCGCTCTGCCTCTGCCTTTACCTCTGCCGGTGCCGCGGCTGGAGCTCCTGCCACCCCTCGCTGCTCCCGTCATCGTCATCAAATCTAGATAAACGGTTCGTTGACGCATTATACAATCATTACAAGTATTGACCATATATGTATAGGTTGTAAAATGTGAAGTAATAATATAACATTACTGATAACATTTTTCGTTTCGTGGGCGCATTAAATATGTAACCCGTCCTTCGAAACAGACGGTCGGAGCACTCTAAGCCTTCTCTCTTCTTCATCCTCATCGCTATTCTCGAATTCTGGGACATCGTAGACATCCCTGGGTTTCCAACGGCATATGACACTCCATACCGGATGCTTCAAACACTGTGAGTAGTATACTTGGAACGCTTGGTTCGGAAAGATAAACGAATCTTCCTGACCGTAAAATCGAAGTGTGTTCACACTGGTCAATCCATATTCATCTTTCCAAGTCCCAAGATTGCTTCTCCACTTATCTGTATCGGTTCGCGTATCGTACCAAGTACACTGGAATATATAAAAGGGTTCTGATCGTCCGGGATAGTGGATGCCGAGTATACAATTTAAGTACCCATAATAAATCACACCGTCCGATCCTACCGTCGCAATCCCACTATTCTGAGTGGTTCTAGATGTTTCTATGTCCTAAACTTCGAATTTGTATCTAAGGACACCGAATCATTTATAATATTCAACCTCCATACTAGGAAATTGAGCTAAACATCTTGAATCACTCTCCAATGATGCAGACAAGTTCGGATCGTGAATCTAAAAAAAAAAAATTTACGACAAATACATAACGATATAAGTTTAGATAAAAACTGATAGCAATAATATGTTATTCGAATAACTTACATGATCTGTGACCCAATCACAAAAATTATCCTGATGATATTTTTCCAATCGTTCTTCGTTCCAATCAGGATGCCCCTCACGTACCTCGTTAAAATGAATTCTGTTTTCGACAAATAATGGTGACATTAATATTATATCATTTCATACACACACAAACACAAATATAACAATTAATCCAAAAAAACTTGCTCTCTAATTTGTTCAAGACATGCGCAATTAAGCAAGATAAACCGGTATATCTTGTTGATAAACATAGTGTCTACCCTCTTATAATCGGCTTTACCATATGGCCCGTCTTAAATTCTTCGAGGCCGGTTAAGTCTCGTCTCAATGTTCTCGTCCAGATAGCGGGAACAAAATGTGGTTGTTTCATCAAGAAGATAACCTTGCATGATAGAACCCTCTGGTCGATTTTTATTGCGTATATATTTTTTAAGAGTGTAGAGGTACCTAAAGAAAATATGTTGAATAAATAAATACGGACATACAGGATAACAATAATTTTAAAAATTGCGCGAAACGAAAAATTACACGTACCTCTCGACGGGATACATCCATCGATATTGTATCGGTCCGGCTAACTTAGCCTCAGTTGCAAGATGAACCGTCAAGTGTATTATGATATCGATGAATGACGGTGGGAAAATACGCTCAAACTTATAAAGTTTCAACGCAATAAAATTTTCTAGTTTATCCAGCGTCACAACCTCCAGTGTTTTAGCACACAACTCTCTGAAAAAACAACATAAGTCGTTGATTACTAGACCAACCGATTCGGGGAGAGAAGTCCTGAGGGCTAATGGAAGAAGGTGCTCCACGATAACATGGTGATTATGACTTTTCAACCCATCGATCTTACCTTTTACAATTTTTATTTTTTTACTGAATGATCCTGAGAAACCTGTGGGAACTTTCAAATCATGCAACACCTGCAGGTATCTTTTCTTCTTCGGTTGTGATATATGATAAGCGACATTGGGAAGTACAAACTTGCCTGGTTTACCCGCTACCGGTCTAGGGTGCAATTCACTTCTTATTCCCCACTCCTGTAGATCCATCCGAGCATTCAGGTTGTCTTTCGATTTCCCATCTTTACAAAGAAGCAAGTTGAGTATGTGCTCTGATACTCCCTTCTCTATATGTATGACGTCCAGACAATGACGCACTAAATTTGTTGACCAGTACGGAAGCTCGAAGAAAATGCTTAACTTGTTCCAAAATGGTGGTTTGACCTGTTTCGTCGGATCCATCCCGAAGGTCACATTATTGTAACCATCCCATTGAGCAGTCACGTCCTCTCCGGATAATGGGGCTGGAGGTCCAAGAAGCTCCTGATGACCATCAAAGTGGACAGTGTCTAACCTGTAGGGGTGGTCTAGAGATAGGAAACGTCGATGGCCGCAATAACAAACATTTCTGCTAAAATTCAAGAATTTCGATGTTGTGTGTTGATGGCAATGAGGACATGCTTTGTGACCATGTACGGACCAACCTGATAGCATTCCATACGCAGGAAAGTCATTAATTGTCCACATTAAAGCCGCACGCAGTATGAAAGTTGTATTTGTGTTTGCATCATATGTCTCTACACCATCAATGAACAAAGATTTTAACTCCTCGATCAAAGGTCGGAGATAGACATCGATATTTTTTCCCGGTGAGTTTGGTCCGTCGATAAGAAGAGGCATCATAAAGTATGATTGGTCCATACCCAACCAAGGCGACAGACTATAAATTATCATTACAACGAGCCATGTGCTGTGACTTCTAACCATATAGTTGAATGGGCAGAAGCCATCACTAGCCAGTCCGAGCCGGACATTGCGAGGATCGCTACTGAATATTGTGTGCCTCCTATCGAAATCCTTCCATGCCGGTGAATCTCTTGGATGACTCATTTTTCCATCTTCACTTGGAGAAGCACGGTGATGCCGAATCATTGCCTCGGCTATTTTCTTGCACCTGAATAGCCTCTGTGTTATGGGAAAATATCGTGCTATCTTGACAGGTATATCAGGCTTCTTATCAGAATCTTTTGGCTTATGCCTGGCCTCTCCGCATGTTGGACACTCTTTCAAATCTGAATTCTCTTTCTGGTACAACACGCAATTTTTAGGACATGCTTGAATCTTCTCACACTTTAGACCCAAATCAGACATCATCTTCTGGGCTCCGTACTAGCTGTCGGGCACATTATTTCCCGGGGGCATAGAATCTTTCAAGAACGAAAGAAGCATTGTGAATGACTTGTTGCTCCATCCATTTAGGCACTTAATCTGGAAAAGTTGGACGAACCATGAAAGGGTGGAATACTTTGCGTTCTCATAAATTGGTTTTCTATCATCATTCATGAAATTTTCATATTTATCCACACGCGGTCCTTGACCGGAAGGAATGTCATCTTCGGTACAAATAGATTCACCTAGGGCAGTCTCTACCATATCCTTCATTTCTTCTGATGGAAATAAATTAACGTCTTCTCTTTCTGCCGCATTACCGTCTTCTCCTTCTTCTCCTGTCGCATTATCGTGTTCTCCTTCTTCTTCTGCCGCATTACTGCGTTCTTCTCCTTCCCCGTGATATTTCCAAGTTGTACAAAGTCTAGTAACCCATATTTTACGATATGAAGCTCTGCCAATTCTACCTTCTGCCAGTACTTATTGCCACATCTATCGCACGGGCAGAGAATCTTCTCTATCACGATCTTATTATGTGCGCGTGCAAATTCAATAAAAGCGGCAACTCCTGCGACAAACTTAGGTTGCATACGTTGTTGCCAATCCACATACATCCAGTCCTTAACTTTGACGTACTCATGGGCCATGTTAGACTGTATAACATATAAATTGTAGGTTATGGTGACTATATTGAGAAATCTAAGAACGGGATAGTTACCGACAAAGGAGAAAATCTGTGTATATATTCTGTGTGTGCGTTTGTCGTTGAAAAGAATAAATTATCGAACGTATGTTAGCCGATAGACGGAGACTAAGTGGCGCTTTTAGTTTCATATATGAGTATCGATGAGAATATGAAAGTTTCATATTATCATCGAGTATCATATATTAGTTTTAACTTGAACATCTTGAATCACTCTCTAATGTTGCGTTTGTTGTGTATTCTTGTTGTGTGTGTGTGTTTCGGCTGTCGGGGGTAAGGCTTCTATCCCATTAAGAATGTATAGAGCGAACACCCATTCGCTTGTGCTTTCAACCGTTTCGAGTAAATTTTGGCAGGACCTCCCCGCTGTTCTCCGAGTACACTGTAATAGAATAGATAATCATTTCAAAGCTGTGAAACAACATTGAAATGAACATCTAATCTATCTTTGTACACGAAGAACCAGCGAAAAGGTACTGACGAAATATCTCGAAACGGATGAAAACACAAGTAAATGAAGGTGTTTGCTTTATACATTCCTAACTTGTCCACACGGGACAAATCTATCGGTTATCATATGATTGAATCTTCTCGTCATATAGACTAACGACGGTTGTTAGTATCGAGCTATACCGTCCGATATTTAACAACCTTCGCATAATTCTATGTCACGACGTATATCGAACGTATGTTAACCGATAGATGGAGACTAAGTGGCGCTTTTAGTTTCATATATGAGTATCGATGAGAATATGAAGGTTTCATATTATCATCGAGTACCATACATTGGTTTTAACTTGAACACCTTGAATCACTCTCTAATGATGCGTTTGTTGTGTATTCTTGTTGTATGTGTGTGTTTCGGCTGTCGGGGGTAAGGCTTCTATCCCATTAAGAATGTATAGAGCGAACACCCATTCACTTTTGCTTTCAACCGTTTCGAGTAAATTTTGGCAGGACCTCCCCGCTGTTCTCCGAGTACACTGTAATAGAATAGATAATCATTTCAAAGCTGTGAAACAACGTTGAAATGAACATCTAATCTATCTTTGTACACGGAGAACCAGCGGAAAGGTACCGACGAAATATCTCGAAACGGATGAAAACACAAGTGAATGAAGGTGTTTGTTTTATACATTCCTAACTTGTCCACACGGGACAAATCTATTGGTTATCATACGATTGAATCTTCTCGTCACATAAACTATACGACGGTTGTTAGTATCGAGCTATACCGTCCGATATTTAACAACCTTCGTATAGTTCTATGTCATGACGAACATCGAACGTATGTTAACTGATAGACGGGGACTAAATGGCGCTTTTAGTTTCATATATGAGTATCGATGAGAATATGAAGGTTTCATATTATCATCGAGTATCATATATTGGTTTTAACTTGAACATCTTGAATCACTCTCTAATGATGCATTTGTTGTGTATTCTTGTTGTATGTATGTGTTTCGGCTGTCGGGGGTAAGGCTTCTATCCCATTAAGAATGTATAGAGCGAACACCCATTCGCTTGTGCTTTCAACCGTTTCGAGTAAATTTCGGCAGCACCTCCCCGCTATTCTCCGAGTACACTGTAATAGAATAGATAATCATTTCAAAGCTGTGAAACAACGTTGAAATGAACATCTAATCTATTTTTGTACACGGAGAACCAGCAGAAAGGTACCGACGAAATATCTCGAAACGGATGAAAACACAAGTGAATGAAGGTGTTTGCTTTATACATTCCTAACTTGTCCACATGGGACAAATCTATCGGTTATCATACGATTGAATCTTCTCGTCACATAGACTATACGACGGTTGTTAGTATCGAGCTATACCGTCCGATATTTAACAACCTTCGTATAGTTCTATGTCACGACGAATATCGAACGTATGTTAACCGATAGACGGGGACTAAGTGGTGCTTTTAGTTTCATATATGAGTATCGATGAGAATATGAAAGTTTCATATTATCATCGAGTATAATATATTGGTTTTAACTTGAACATCTTGAATCACTCTCTAATGATGCGTTTGTTGTGTATTCTTGTTGTATGTGTAATATGATTTTAAACTTATGAAATAATACTTGCTTAGTTATTTGCAAATTGCAACTTGAGAATAAGATATATGAATAATTAAGCATTAAATAACTAAGATGCGTTAGACTTGGGATTGAGATACATACCTTCAACATAGAAAAGTAATCAATAAACAAGATGAATATAATATAAATTCAAGTTGAAAGAATATATATCCTCCTTTCAAATGAAATTAAGTCTCGATGATGATGAAGATTTTACCAGAAAAACATCTTCTGCCAACCTTCATGTGTGAAGGGGTGTGTGTGAGAAAATTGGGTACACGGTGTTAGAAAAATTTTCTCCTGCCATGTGGCAATCAAAATTCAATTCTTCGTTATTTTTTTTATAACCACCGATACTGTTCAATTGACCTTCATGGAGTAGCACATACATATCGAACTTTCTTCCTTTCTATTTATCTAATGATATACGGATAGAAAATGTTCCGTATTGACAGCAAATCAACTTTGCAAGTTTTGATACATACGCAAAAAGGTATTGAAATATGATGTTTTTTTTGTTTTATATTTGTCTTAGGCCCTGTGTGTATGCATGCATGTGTGTGTGCATGTCTATGTAGAGAGGACAGTGCATATTTATGTATTAGGTCGTGTGTATGCGTGCATGTGTGGTGCATGTGTCCGTAGAAAGAATGAAAGTGCAAATTTATGTATTAGGCCCTGCGTGTATGGGCGCGTGTATGTGTGCATGTCAGTGAAGAGAGGACGACACCATACAGGCTTGCTTACGGAAGGTCCATGCTTTTCGATTCCTACGAACTTTTAGCATCTTAAGCAAGATCCATTGTTTTCATGCTGTCTACTTCCCTCAAATATTGCAATGTTTTACTTGCGCATCAACTAGTCTCGAAGTCTACGGCTGAACTTCAAACCGTATAAGTTACTTAACGATATCTTGCCTATTTATTAACTAGTTTAAAATTCTACAACTGAAAAATATAGCTATAATTGTTTGAAAATATAACTAAGTTATTCTATCTCATGTAAGATCATGAATGAAGTTAGATAAGATAGAGTTGTTGTAACTTCTTTATTTAGGGTGGTACCTTTGTAATTGTATCAAAAGGTGTAATCTATGTCATTTTAAGAATTAAAAAATAGAGAAATAATATTGCCTCCTTTTATGGTATGAGAGCAGTGAATTATATACTCACTGATTCTATGGATTTCTCTGGTCCCTCATCTACTCCATTTCCTTTCACCAATATCTCATTAGCCCTAACCCCAGCCCCAGCCCCAGCCCCAGCCGAACCCCAACCTTAACCCTAACCCCAACCGCAACCCCAGCACCAGCCCCAGCACCAGCCCCAACCCTAACCCCAACCCCAACCGCAACCATAGCCGAACACAACCCCAACCGCAACCCTAGCCGAACCCCAACCCCAACCGCAACCATAGCCGAACACAACCCCAACCGCAACCCTAGCCGAACCCCAACCCCAACCCCTAAAATAATCAAAAATTTCTTTAATTGAAGATTTAATTACTTACCTGTTCGGTGGAGGAGACAATCGACAATCGGCGATGAGGAAGAACGGCGACGAGATCGGGAACGAGAGAGAGAGAACGGCGACGAGATCGGTGAGATCGGCGACGCGACGATGAGAAAAGAGGGAGTTTCGTGCGCTCGAGCGAGAGAGAGGAGAGATAATCAGCGCGTAGAGAAATTATATGCCTTTTCTATTAAATCCATATTTAGTTGCTGATTAGTTCAAAAATTATATGTTAACCGTAATCAGAAATGGTGTCGCTTTGCAGCTAGCCGGTGAATACGGGTCGATCCACAGAGATGTGTAATTTTCTGATTTGTGTTTTTACGAGTTGATTCCGATGGTGGTTTGGTTTTTGTTGATTGATTTAAAAACTAATTTATACGATATTAAAGAACTTGTTAGGATTAGGTCTAAGGTGGAGTTGATAAGATTAATATTGTCACCTCTTTCAATGCCTTTTGATTAAAACTTTTTAGAAGTCATAACAATTATTAGCAAAGGGGATTAGGATGATTGGGAAGAAACGAAGTTTCTTCCTCTAGATCCTTATCCGTCCTTTCCTATTAATTGCTATAACCTTCATGGACTTCATGTATGTCCGGCCTTTTATACTACGGTTCACCGTTACCTCGTAAGTAGGATGCCGTAGGGAGCGGATCATGCATGCGTGCATGAAGTTCTACTTATGAAAATTTATTGGCATTGAAGGAGATGAGAGATATTCCTCTCTCAATCCCTCCCTTGTTCCTAACCCTAACAAGCGAGGATTTTACTCGCTCATTAGGGGATCTTCTAAAAATGACATTTTTTTGTTATGTTTAATGTGTTTTGTTTAGATCTAAAATTATTACTTATCTACTGCAGATTAAAAAGAACTACACTAAGTTAACTAAGGCAAGTGATATGATTACTCTACTGCAAGAATTATACTAGATAGCTAGGGCAAGAAATGAATTAACACTAAGACATGAATTAAAATAAAAACACTTACAGAAATGATGCTCTTTTTCTCCCAACAATTCTGAATTTTATTGATTTAAAAGAGGCATCCATTTTACAGATTTATGATTACAATTTATAAGTAAACAGGGAAACTAGGGTTACAGATTCTCACACACATGATTTTACAGATATGCCCACGGAAAATCCCAACACCCGCACCGACACATCGACACAAGAAGTCGGCGCCGACACGGGCATTAAACGACCGCAGAACGCGGCATTTGTTGGCTTGGGCCGCGGTTCCGTGGCCCATTGGTGGGCTTACATGCTAAAACTTTCTGGTTTTGTTCTGAGCTCCTTGGGCTTCTATATTCTCCAGTACTTTTCTTAATTTGACTTCAGATTCTCTTCCATATTTTCCAGTGAAAAAACTTGTAGCGATCTTTTAACCATTTGCCTTGACATTTTGGACCTTGCACTGTTCTTCGTCTAGGCTTGACTAGGATTCTTTTATCTGTTGGTCAAAAGTCCCTTTTTCTGTCGTCTTGTGTCTTTTTCACTGTTTTCGCTTCAAAACCAGTAACCTGTAACATGTAGCAGACATGTGTCAAAAGCACCTGTTTCTTTATAAAAAGCATAAGAATGGGGAATATAAAATGCAATATTATGATATGAACAAATACCCCCAAACTTATCTGTTGCTCGTCCTCGAGCAAACTTATTATTTTATTCTCAATAAAAACCTAACCTAGCCGCACTTTTGCAGGGAAACGCGATTGCACTGAGCATGTGCAACAAGCCGTTAAACCTCTAGGTGTGCCTAGTAGGAGGAGTGTTGTCTCCTGAGGGTTTTCAGCGGATTACACCCACAAAATCTTATCAATTTGGCTCTTTCGACAATAATTCTCCAATTAGGTTTCTAACACAGAATTCTATTATCATCGACTCATAAATTATCCATCCATATTCTTCACACTTCCTCATAATTTAACTTAAGATTATATATGTTCGATAGACTCATTCAGCTTTCAGCATTTCTTAGGTTTTCCTCTTAGGGTTCCATCTCCACTTAGGAATTTTTCTATCAACTCTACTAAAGATACAAGTTTTATTCTTCATTCCTTTCTCTTGTCTAAACTCTAATCACATATCCCCCACGTGTGTGTATCGATCACCCCTACACTTGGAAATTCAAATTAAGCAATCATACCCTTGTCCTTTGTCCAAAGCACTTATCAATTGGTGAATTTTGCTTACACATCCTTCATGCGACCGTTAATACTTCTTGAGGTACCAACGACCGATTACAAAATGCGTTTGCGTTTTAAAGCGTACTTCCTAGTTTTGCAACACCCAAGGCTTTAGCAGTGACTCCCAAACCAGTTGGTCTAAGGCACTAGGTGATGAAGCACCCTCGCTATATATTTTTCTGTTTTTAGCCTTCAGTAATCACAAAACCAGTGTTCATTTTTTTTCTTTATTCACACTTATATATTTTTTTATTTTCATTGTACTAAGGACTTTAGACAAGAGCATTTCAAGGTCTCTTCTACTATTCCAAGTTTCAAGGTGCGTGATTGTGCAAATTGTAGGGTATACATTTTCAGAATTTAGACTTAAGCTAGGAACTATTTTTCAAACTTATACTCTAATAAGAATATCAATATTTTTCCTTTATTTCAACTTAGCCCAAAAAGTGAACTCAAAATTTGCCTATTTCTAAATAAACTATAAAGACATATACTTTCTACCGTTAATCTTTAAAGAAGGTTATTTTTAGGGTTTTTAATTTACCAAGTCTAAGATCTAGTTGTTCGAAGTTAGTTAACCTATTTGTTAAACTCAAGTTAGATAATGCCAGAATTGAATACAATAATTTTTATAATTTTTAAATTTTTTCAATTTTTATGAGTTTTCAAATAAATGTGCAAATGCAAAAATGTACATATGAATGCAAAGGAAGGAAAAACGTACCGAGCATACCCCCAAACTTGAACTTGACAGTGTCCTCACTGTCATACTAAACCAAGAGGGTCAAAATGTCGGTATTCCCTGTTTATCACATTATTACAAATGATACACACCCCCAAACTTGTTTGAAATAAAATTTTGGAAAATTGATTGGAAATTCGGGGGTGAAAGTGGAGGAAGATCAATCAGTGTAAATCGGCTCCTGCAAAAACAGGAGCTCCTCCGATGGGTCCGCTGTGAAGAACGGTTTCAGTCGATGCCCATTCACTTTGAATAAGCTACCGTCTTCAGGATTTTCAAGATCAACCGCACCGTGCGGATAAACGGTGCGGACTACAAAAGGTCCTCTCCACCTAGAACGGAGCTTGCCGGGGTGATAATGTAACCGAGTGTCATAGAGTAAAACCTGTTGACGAGGTTCAAAAGTTTTTCGCAAAAGGTGTTTATCGTGGAACATCTTAGCTCGGTTTTTAGCAATTATGGCATTATCATATGCCTCATCCCGCAGCTCTTCTAGTTCATTCAATTGCAGCTTTCGATTGCTGCCCGCATCTCCTAAAGATAAATTCAGCTCTTTGATAGCCCAAAATGCTTTATGCTCAATCTCCATTGGGAGGTGGCAAGCCTTCCCGTAAACAAGCCGGTATGGAGACATACCGAGATCAGTCTTATATGCAGTACGGAAGGCCCATAGTGCATCAATCAGTTTAAGTGACCAGTCTTTACGGTTTTTAGAAACCCTTTTCTCCAGGATTTGCTTGATTTGCCGATTTGAAAGCTCGGCTTGCCTACATGTTTGGGGGTGATATGGCGTTGACAGCTTGTGGGTGATAGAGTATTTGCGCATTAAGGACTCGAAAGTCCTATTGCAAAAATTAGAACCATTATCACTTATTATCGCCCGAGGGTGCCCAAATCGAGAAAAGATGTGTTCTTTAAGAAATCGATGCACAGCCTCGACCCACTTTGAAACGTAGTCAACGGCCAAAAGAATATACACATTTCCGAAAGAGTTAGGAAATAGCCCCATGAAATCTATACCCCAAACATCAAAAATGTCCACAACCAAAATTGGTTGGAGCGCATTTCGTTTCTCCGCGATATCCGGCCCAAGTGTTGGCACCGGGAGCAGGTTTTGCAGTATTCGTAAGCATCCTTGAAGAGTCGTGGCCAATAGAAACCACACTGCAAAACTTTTTCGGCTGTCTTCTTTTGGCCAAAGTGCCCGCCACATGCTTGATCGTGGCAAAAAGACAGCACGCTCTTGACCTCACTTTCAGGTACACACCGACAAATGATTTGGTCGGAACAGTATTTAAAAAGATAGGGTTCATCCCAGTAAAAATGCTTTACTTGGAACAAAAATCGAAGTTTATCCTGTTTCGACCAATCTTTAGGTATCAGGCCGGTGGCTAAGTAGTTTACAATATCGGCGAACCATGGTTCGCAAGAAACGGTCAAGAGTTGCTTGTCGGGAAAAACATCAGTGATTGGAAGATCAAGCGTGGGCGAAGAAGGAAGTCGTGATAGGTGATCAGCTACTACGTTTACACATCCTTTTTTGTCCTTTATGACAAGGTCAAACTCTTGTAGTAAAAGGATCCAACATATTAGCCTTGACTTAGCATCCTTCTTCGCAAAAAGGTGGCGAAGAGCTGAATAATCAGTATATACAATGACTGGAGAGCCAATTAAATAAGGCCGAAATTTTTCAAGTGCAAATACAACCGCTAAAAACTCTTTCTCTGTTGTTGTGTAGTTTAGTTGGGCCTCATTTAGTGTTCGGCTAGCATAATAAATCACATGCGGCATTTTATTAATGTGCTGTCCAAGAACAGCGCCAATGGCAAAATCTGATGCTTCGCACATGATTTCGAAAGGGTGCGTCCAGTCGGGAGATGAAAGAATGGGCGCAGAGATGAGGGAATATTTCAAAGACTCGAATGCTTCAATGCATGTGGAGTCGAAAGCAAATGTTGTGTCCTTGGCCAGTAAGAGAGTCAAGGGTCTAGCGAGCTTGCTAAAGTCCTTGATGAACCGTCTGTAAAAACCGGCGTGGCCAAGGAAGGCTCTGATGTCTTTGACGCATTTAGGGGGAGGGAGGTTAGAAATCACTTCGATTTTAGCTCTATCAATCTCGATGCCGTTTTGCGAGATGATATGTCCTAAGACAATGCCTTCTCGCACCATGAAATGGCACTTCTCCCAATTCAACGTTAGATTCTTATCCCTACAGCGGGTAAGAACAACGTCCAGATGTCATAAACACTCGTCGAAGGAGTCGCCAAAGATGGAGAAATCATCCATAAAGATCTCCAAGAACTTTTCAACCATGTCTGAAAAGATCCCCATCATACACCGCTGAAATGTCGCGGGTGCATTGCATAACCCAAAGGGCATGCGACGATAAGCAAAAGTGCCAAAGGGACAAGTAAATGTTGTCGTGTCTTGATCCTATTTGGCGATGGGGACTTGGTTATAACCGGAATAGCCATCTAGAAGCAATAGAACCCGTGCCCTGCCAATCGCTCAAGCATTTGGTCAATGAAAGGTAAAGGAAAGTGGTCTTTCCTTGTCGCGGCATTGAGTTTTCTATAGTCTATGCAGACTCGCCACCCAGTTTGGGTGTGAGTGGGAATTAACTCATTTGCCTCATTGGTAATGACTGTAATGCCCGATTTCTTTGGCACGACGTGGATTGGGCTAACCCATTGGCTATCCGAGATAGGGTAAATGATACCACTATCCAGACACTTGACAATCTCCTTCTTAACAACCTCTTTCATAATGGGGTTGAGACGTCTTTGTGGATCCCTTGCCGGCTTGGGATCATCCATCAAGTGTATATGATGTTCGACTATGAGGGGACTAATCCCCTTAATGTCCGCCATAGACCAGCTGAAAGCTTGCCGATTATTATGTAAGACCATCAAAAGAGCCTTCTCTTGCTCAAGAGCTAGAGATGCCGATATAATGACGGGTAAGGTCTCATTATCACCTAGATAAGCATATTTTAGGTGCGACGGCAAAAGTTTCTATTCGAGTTTAGGAGGTGAAACAATAGATGGTAACAATGGGGTAACTGTTTCAAACTCGAAGGATTCCATCAAAGGTTCGAATCGAGTGTACGCAACAGAGTCGGATGGTTCAATTAACTCATCCGAAAAAGCAAAAGACTCCAATTCAGGTGATGAGTCTTCAAAGTCGTCAACGAAGGTAAAACACTCAAAATCGTTATCCGCCGTGAAAGCTATGTCGGATTCTAGGAGGAACGCACTAGTGGCGTTAACATTGCTGTGATCGAACAAAAAATTCTCGAACTCACAGTCCTCCTCCGTGATCTCATCGATCGCGCAAACATCGAGTACGCTAGCATTAGGCTTAGCCGGCTGACTTCCCAACTTAAAAATATTGAGCTCAATTGTCATATTGCCGAAGGATAGGTTCATTGAACCATTACGACAATTGATCACTGCGTTGGAAGTTGCCAGAAATGGTCGACCAAGTATTACCGGAATTTGATTCCGGGGGTTAGCGACAGGTTGTGTATCCATCACAATAAAGTCAACGGGGAAAATGAAATCCCCTACTCTAATTAACACATCCTCCAGCTCTCCCCTAGGATGAGTGATTGACCGGTCGGCCATTTGGAGAGTACAGTGAGTGGGCTTAAGCTCTCCAACGCCCAATTGCTCGTACACAGAATAGGGTAGCAAATTGACACTCGCACCAAGATCTAATAGTGCTCTATTGATGTTCTTGTCCCCAATTGTTATCGAAATGGTCGGACACCCAGGGTCCTTTTGCTTTGGGGGTAAAGAATTAACAAGAGCATCACTAATAGCACTAGCCACAAAAACTTTCTTTGGCACTTGCGACTTCCTCTTTTTGGTGCATAAGTCCTTTAAAATTTTTGCATATGAAGGAACTTGTTGGATTGCATCCAAAAGTGGGATATTTATGCTAACCTGTTTGAACAACTCTACAATCTTTTCCATTTGTGGAGTTGGTTTATTGGATCTCAACCGATTAGGAAAAGGAACATTTTGAAAGGTGGTTGAGTCTAATTTTTGCGGATCAGATTGTCGAGTTGGAACGGCACCCCGTGTAGATGTGTTCGTGTTGTGAGAAATGGGTCCGTTCGAGCTAGAAGAAGTAGAGCCGTGTGAAGGGTGGAGAATAGGCTCTGAAGAAGAAGAAGTAGGAGAAGAAGATGAAGAAGGGCCACCGGCAGGGGTGTCATTGCTAATACCCACATTGTTTTGCAACACTTTTCCCGATCTCAACGTGGTCACAGCATTTACGTTATGATTCTGCTGTTGATATGCAGCATGTGCGTGACCGGGGTTGGGCAGTGGTTGAGACGGGAGTTTTCCTTTTTCGCGCTCGCTCAAAGCTGCATTGAGTTGTGCAATTTGTGCCTCAATAGATTTGATGCTTTGATCGTGTGAGGCACTGTTTTGCACCAAAGATTGAATAGAAGTCTCTAGTCTTACTGTAGATTGTGTAGATTGCTTAAGGAACGCATCTAGACTTCTTTCGAGCGAGCTAACCTTGTCATCATTATTAGGTTGAACATAATTGTTTGGCTGGTAAGCAGTGTTAGGCACAAAATTGTTCACCTGATTAAGATAAGGTTGCTGTTGAAAAGGTTGCTGTTGAAATTGAGTTTGTGAAGGTGCTTGTTGTTGTTGTAGAGGAGGAGGTCTTTGAAAATTGTTATTTCCTTGGAATTGTTGATTTTGGTTCCAAGCGAAATTTGGGTGACTTCTCCACCCCGGATTGTATGTCGAAGAGTACGGATCGTTTCTTTGTCGTTGCTGAAATGCAGCATTGACTTGATCCTGTCCTTGAGTAGATGCATTATAAGGACACTCTTCGTTTAGGTGCGATGGATCCGCACAACAAGCACAAACAGTTCGTGAAGGCATAACAGGGGCAGGAGAAGGCGATGAGATTTTGGTCTCAATCGCTTCTAGCTTTTTCGTAAGAGCGACCATCTCGGCCTTCATAGCAATCGACATCTCTACTTGATGTATGCCTGCCCTAGATTGACCACTAGAAAAGGATGATGTGGTCTTGGTACTCTTCCACTGAATTTTTTGCTCACTAAGATCCTCAAGAAACTGCCACGCTTCGTCACTGGACTTGGAGAGAAAATGACCTTGACAAATGGTTTCTAGCATCTGCTTCGTTGCCGAGTTCAATCCCTCGTATAATGTTTGGCAAAGTTGCCAACTTTCGATCCCATGATGAGGGCATTGAACGAGTAGGTCCTTAAATCTCTCGAAGCACTTCCAAAATGGTTCGGAAGGAAGTTGTGAAAATTGAATTATTTCATTGAGGATTCTAGTAGTTTTGTGATGAGGATAGAACTTTTTTAGAAAAGCTTTCACAAACTCATCCCAATTTCTAATGGAATGTGATGCGGTGCTGTATAGCCACTTCTCAGCTGTAAGTCGATGTACAACACCCCACGACTTGCGGGGAGGCGGAAATATGAAAAACGATATTGTTCTTTGCTTAAACATCGACTAACCGCATGAATCGAAGCTAAACGATAACTAACAACAAACATAGAAGTTCTAAACTACTATCTAAAGGGATTATACCTAAAGAACCGTGTCCTTCGTCTTTATGAACTCCACCTCCTCTTCGGCCTTCTCCAAGTAGTAGACGATCCACCACGAGAGCTAAACTCCAAGCTTTGCCTCTAAACTTGAGGCAACTAGGTATCTTTAAGTGCTAATCAAAGTACCTAGAAGAAATAGAGTATGGTTATGGATTAAGTAGTCTAACTAATCCTTGTACTCAACACATGAGAGGGGAGGATTAGGGTTTGAAGAGAGAGAGCTTGAGGAGAGAGAAGATGAATATAATAATGAAGTGAGAATAATGAGTTATGATAATATATATCAAGCATTTCTTTTTATCAAGAAAAGAAAATAAATCAATTTAACAACCATGCTTGATAATATCTAGTGATGATTCATCTCCATGAGTCATTAAGCATTTATGATGCATTAATGACATGGATGAATCATCCATATGACTCACTAATCACATTCATTGTATATGCCACCTAAACCCCCTTAGTCACCACCTTCTAGAAGCTTCTCGCGCAATTACGAGAACGCCCCTCCTTTCCGCAAAAATACGGAAAAACTTTAGACTGTATAAATCCAATAACCGGATACCAGTAACTGGCTTAAACCAAAGCCGACTGGTAAAAACTGTCCGAAAGTCGTACGTGCGTAAACACACATATGCGTCCGAACCCTTGTCGTAAAACCATACGACCTCTATATCGTTTCGCCCGGATTAGGGAAACTCTCTGTGTGGGACTCTAGAGACTCGACTACTACGCTGGCAGTGAGTTTAACTACAGACCGCAAGCGGCACTAGCTGTACGTAACGGTCCCCAGGTAGATGTCGATAAGAAGGCCGATGAGGAAACCCATCCGAACTCCTACTGAGTCTGATGTGACAATCTCCGTACAGTCCGGTCCGTTCGTCTAAGACTATCGCATATCGGGCCTAGGGGCGGCAAGCGTCAGTCCCCTAATAGCGGTATAAGTCGTGTCGGAGCGAAGCCCATTACACCCTGAGAAACTACTGGAACCTACCAGCAAATCTCGCTTGCCCTGGCCAGGGACTTTGCGTAATGGCTCTCTGACACGGCGCGATATCAACCCCCAATACTGGGAGAGACGAATCCTGTCTAACCGCCACTGCCTCCAAGTGCTCGGGACTGCACCCAACTGCTACCTGTTTGCACGACTCCTTTGAGCCGTGGTAGGGTAGCAATCTAAGAACAGTGGGACACACTCGAGGCGAAGTAGCAGTGTCAAGTCTGCGGACTATGCTGTACTCATGTCACCTGGGAACTGTTCACTTACGACTGGTATAAAACCAACCAACAGTTCCCTGTGAGTCCTGTCCTGTGTACCCGTAACCTAACGAGCACCTGCATACTATCTCCAGTACGATGTACTGACGGCTGTGGGACAGACCATCTCCCCAACTGGGATGAGAAGCGTACACACTAGTCTACTCCGGAGTATCGATGCCCTGTCTCGATAATCCAACGACTAGGGACCTGAATAAGGATGTGCTTGTAGACCACCCAGCCCCCACTAGTGTGACTGCCATCACAACGCTGGTAGTCAAGCAAGATCCTAAGAGCTCTATCAATACGTATACTCACATATTAAGATAGAAAAACCAAGTAGCATACTACCATGTTTAGCAAGACTGTTATATACATGTGAATATCCCAAGCTTCCATTAAGTAATATACAAACTAGTATGATACAATAATGGCCCCTAGGGCATATACACTAACAATCTCCCACTTGCACTAGGGCCATGTACTGGCATATCGAAGACCGATGATCTCGAGTAGCCTCTCGAACTGAATCTGAGGTAGGGCCTTTGTGAATGGATCAGCAATGTTCTCTTCAGAAGCAACTCTCCGAACCTCGATCTCCCGACAATCAATGATCTCCTTGATCAGGTGATACCGCCTTAAGATGTGTCTGGACTTCTGATGGGACCTTGGTTCCTTCGCTAAGGCTATAGCTCCGTTGTTGTCGCAATACAGAGGTATTGGATCAACTATGGTAGGAACCACCTGAAGTTCTGTTAGGAACTTCTTCATCCAGACTGCTTCTTTTGCGGCATCGCAAGCAGCTATATACTCCGCTTCCATCGTTGAGTCAGCAACGGTGTCCTGCTTGGAGCTCTTCCAGCACACCGCCCCTCCATTAAGGGTAAAGACATAACCCGACATGGACTTGGAATCGTCCTTATCACTCTTGAAGCCGGAATCAGCAAAGGCCTCTAACCTGAGGTCTTTTCCGTCGTAAACCAAGAACATCTCCTTAGTCCTTCTTAGGTACTTGAAAATGTTCTTTACTGCTATCCAGTGCTTCTCCCCTGGGTCTGACTGATATCGGCTTACCACACTCAGTGCGTAAGCTACATCTTGTCTGGTGCACAACATCGCATACATTATAGAGCCTACCGCAGAAGCGTAGGGTATAATAGACATGCGTTCCCTTTCCAAATCAGTCTTGGGAGACATCTCTTTGGAGAGGGTGATTCCGTGACAAGCCGGTAGATTACCGCGCTTAGAATCTTCCATACTGAATCTTTTCAGTACAGTGTCGATATACTTGGACTGCGAAAGTCCTAACATCCTCTTGGATCTATCATGATAGATCCGGATCCCCAGAATATAAGAGGCATCACCCAGGTCTTTCATGGAGAACCTATGTTACAAGAATCCTTTGACAGATTGTAGCATAGGAATGTCATTTCCTATCAATAGAATGTCATCCACGTACAAGACGAGGAATACGACACTTCTTGCTACAACTTTACTATATATGCACGGTTCATCTGGATTTTTGATAAAGTCATATTCTTTGACTGTCTCATCAAAACAGATGTTCCAACTCCGCGATGCCTGCTTTAGTCCATAGATGGACTTAAGCAGCTTGCACACTTTCCCGTTGCTCCCACTCTGATTGAAACCCTCTGGCTGATCCATATAGACGCACTCTTCTAAATTTCCATTCAGAAAAGCCGTCTTTACGTCCATCTGCCAGATTTTATAATCATGGAAGGCAGCAATAGCAAGAAGGACCCGAATGGATTTGAGCATAGCCACTGGAGAAAAAGTTTCGTCATAGTCCAAACCAGGTCTTTGACGAAAACCCTTTGCAACAAGTCTAGCCTTATAGGTTTCCACCTGTCCATCTACACCAATCTTTTTCTTGAAGATCCATTTGCATCCTATGGGTTTTACCCCATCTGGAGCAAAGTCCAAAGTCCATACTTTGTTGGTGTACATGGACTCCATTTCAGTTCGCATTGCATCTAGCCATCGTACCGAGTCGCCGCTCTGGATGGCCTGCTGGAAGTCAGTAGGTTCATTATCATCTATGACGCAATCCTCTCTATCCCCATCTATGAGAAAACCGTAGTATCTCTCAGGCGGATGAGACGGCCTACTACTCCTGCGAAGGGGTGCGGGAATGTCCTGTTCTTCTTGAACTACTGGTTTTACCAAACTTTCAGTAGCAGTTTGTGGTTCTGGAATTTCTTCCAGTTCTATTTCGCTCCCACTTATTTCCTTTTCTAAAAACTGATGTTCCAGAAAATGGGCATTACGAGAAACAAAAACCTTTTGTTCCTCTGCGTAATAGAAATAATATCCCTTGGAGTTCTTTGGATATCCCACAAACATACATTTTACTGATCGTGCCTTGAGCTTGTCCACATGCTGCTTTTTAACAAAAGCTGGACATCCCCAAATCTTCATATGCTGAAGATGGGGTTTCTTCCCAGTCCACATCTGATATGGAGTGGTAGGCACAGTCTTGGTAGGAGCCCTGTTCAAAAGATATGCCGCTGATTCTAGCGCATAACCCCAGAAAGATCGCGGTAACTCAGCATTACTCATCATGGATCGTACCATATCTAATAGGGTTCGATTCCGTCTCTCCGATACACCATTATGCTGTGGAGTGTATGGAGGAGTAAGCTGAGAGAGAATTCCTTTCTCTTTTAGGTAACCTAGGAACTCGGCACTCAAGTATTCATCACCTCGATCAGATCTAAGTGTCTTGATACTTTTGCCGGTTTGGTTTTCTACTTCATTCTTATACTCTTGGAATTTCTCAAAAGCCTCGGATTTATGTTTCATCAGATAAATGAATCCGTACCTTGAGTAATCATCCGTGAAAGTAATGAAATAGGAAAGACCACCTCTTGCATGCGTAGACATTGGACCACATACATCACTGTGTATGAGTCCTAAGAGCTCGCTCGCTCTCACTCCTTGTCCAGTAAATGGAGTCTTTGTCATCTTTCCTTTGAGACAAGATTGACAAGTGTCATAAGTTTGATATTCGAACGAGTCCAAATATCCTTCTCTATGCAACTTAGTCAACCTTCTCTCATTGATGTGACCCAGTCTACAATGCCATAAGAAAGTTTTATTTAAATCTGGAGACTTTCTTTTTAGTGTGTTCTGGACATTGAAAATTTGGAGTTGGTTTAAAACATATATACCGTTATTTAGTGTACCGGGCTCAATCAAACCATGATTAAGGTGGATGTTAACAACATCTCTTACAAACGTGAAATCATAACCTTTATTTGATAACAAGGAAACTGATATGATATTACACGTTAAGCTTGGTACAAAAAAACAGTTATGTAAAACCAAAATGTGTCCACTCGTCAATCCCAGGTGATAATCCCCGACGGACGCAGCTCCCACGCTAGCTCCGTTAGCAACCTTTAGGGTCATATCACCTTCCTTCAGCACTCTACGGTTTCTCAGTGTCTGCAATGAATTGCAAATATGAGATCCTGATCCGGTATCCAATACCCAGGAAGTAGAGTTAATTGACATACAATTCTCAATTACAAACACACCTGAAGTCGAAGCCACAGCTTGTTTCGGTTCCTGGTTCTTGGCGTTCCACGCCTTGCAATCCTTCTTCCAGTGCCCTTTCTTGTGACAATGGAAGCACTCATCCTGGCCAACTACCGGTACCGTAAACTTTTTCTTTCCCTTCCCTCCCACCTTACAACACCTCCTCTAGGTTTGGTGGCGGCCTTCTTCTTCCTTCCTTTGGTCCTTGCCTTAGACCCGGAAGAAGATGCACCGCCAACAAACATAGCGGGTGTTTCCCTTGTCTTCTGCAAGGTGCCCTCTGCACTCCTTAACATGTTCAGGAGTTCCGGAAGTTCAACTTCTTTTCTTTGAATGTTGAAGTTCAGGATAAACTGGGCGTAGGTGTGAGGAAGGGACTGGAGAATAAGGTCTGTATAGAGCTCATTATCCAAAGTCGTCCCAAGGTCTGCGAGCTCTTCAATATAGCCGATCATCTTTAGGACATGTTCTCCTACCGATGACCCGACAGCCAACCTCGCTCGAAACAAGTTCTTAGAGGTCTCGTATCTTGCTATACGAGATTGCTCTCCATAAAGTTCCTTTGTATGGAGAAATATGCCATCTAGGTCCATATCCTCGTGCCTCCTCTGATGTTCATTGTTCATCGAGGCAAGCACGATGCACTTGGCTTTCGCGCAATCTAAATCCCAGGTTTTGCGGATTTCCTTATCCGCATTACTGGATTTGGGACCAGGGACAGCAGGTGCCGTAGCGGTGAGGACGTACCCCAATTTGTCATAGGTCAAAGCCATTTTGACATTCCGCAGCCAATCTTTATAGTTTGGCCCTGTCAGTATATTTTTCTCTAAAAGTAACTTAAGTCCAGTCATTTTCAGGGTCGCTGCAAATAGGAGAGAGAGAAGAAAACTCTTTAGCATGATGCACTTGCAAGTTTAGAGTGGTTTTTAGTTTATCTAAACTGGATGGCTCCCACTGTTTCTCGAATCCTTTCTCAAACCATAAAAGAAGAATTAGCCAGGACTATTCTCACTGTACAATACTTGCTTAACCGTTCAGCCAGGCTAGTGTCGATACTTCGAGGGAGGTTTTCCAACGCTTTCGCGAAGTTCCTTAATTAAATAACCTCTTTTCTCTAGGGGCGTAACCCCGCTGACACCTTTCTTGACACCTACTTGGTTTATAGCATTGATCGTTAAGTGACGAATCTCCTGATAAGTAGCATATACTCACAGTAGGATCGGGATCCAAATATCATCGTATGATAATGTTGAAGGAATGCTACCAACATTCATCAAACTCCAAATGGTATGCATCTCTTTGCAAATTTCAGTTTCTTTAGAAATTCCCGATATAAGTTTTTGCCCCATGCTCTTATGACCTTGGCTTTGGTCAAAATGTCATAAGTCACATGCCAAGTTCTACCCGTCATTATCTTGTCAAATTTGAACCCATCCGTATATACCCCTGACTTTGGTCAAATGATAATACGACTGTCCCAAACCAACTCATCTATCTTATGCAACAAATGAAAACCCAGCAGCTACCAAACACTATGCCTTGACTTTGGCTAAAATGCATAGCTTGAATACTACTGAATACCCAAATGAAATGACGGAGGGCTACGAATGGTTTTGGCGAAACCGTGAACGTAGTGAACTTGATATAACCGAAGGAACCTGATAGCTTTTAAAAGGAGTGGTTAAAGCTCCGCATTTAAAAATATCTGTTTTTAAAATTAACCGAGTGGTTTCTTTTAAATTGTTCCAACGATTAAACTTTTGGTTTATTTTCTTTGCATTATAAATAATGCGTCCCATCATTAACCTATCATTGCAGAAAACAACGAAAATACAACGTCCTCTTATGCCATCCGCATTCGCCACGGGGTCCCGTCATCACCCGTTAGGTTACTTAACTAACGACAGAGCGGGGGCTGGGCTAGCGCGGGTGTAAAACATAAGTGACGTCTAAATAGCTATCATATATAGATATTGTACATTCGTCAGACGCAATAATAGGCATTCCAGATCACAGATGAATTTTATTGGATTTGCAAGCAATCCGTGTTTGTTTTGAGCCTGCAACAAAAGACGGATTACACAGTTGTGATGAATAACCATTACCCCACCCAAGACCCCAACGGGTACGGCAAACTACCCGCCCGGCAGTTTGTGCACCCCACCTTGGGTCTATCCTAGGAGCAAAAACAGTAAAATGAAATAATACAACGGTGGCTACAACCGCAACCTGGATGTGCCCCGCAAAATAATATTACAACAAGTTACATTTACATCAAATGAATTAAATAAAAACCCATCACAAAACCCCGGCTATGCATCACAACAGTCCAACATAGTTCATATACACAAACAGATAAAATCCATTACAGAAATGTGCAACCCCTTGCCAACCGACATACTAGCAGTTAGGAGAGGTTTACGAACACATTATACAAACACAGATATAATCCAACAAGAAAATACCGTATAATTTCGATCGATTAAACACATTTAATTTTGCTCCAATACTTCTCTGTAAATCTGAAATCTGAGCAAAAATAAAAAATTCCAGAAAATACCAAATATCACAGAGAACCAACGCAGGAAAATTGGGTTCATGAATCGGCAACTCTACGGCAGAAGCGCGGAGGATCGGTGGGATCCGCCGCGGTTCCGCGGCGCTTTAGCCGATTCATGGGCCCAATTTTCTTGGGTGTTCTACTACTGTCATTTAGAGCTATCTGAACCTCCCTGAAAAATTTTTGGACTTCATTTAAAAATCGACAGAAACTTATGATTTCGGGCTTTTCCGGTTTCGTTTTTTCCGTTCGAAATTCATACAAATTTGCAAGTAAGTTATTTATTATTTAGCGAGGCTCTGATACTACTGTAAGTCGATGTACAACACCCCACGACTTGCGGGGAGGCGGAAATATGAAAAACGATCTTGTTCTTTGCTTAAACATCGACTAACCGCATGAATCGAAGCTAAACGATAACTAACAACAAACATAGAAGTTCTAAACTACTATGTAAAGGGATTATACCTAAAGAACCGTGTCCTTCGCCTTTATGAACTCTACCTCCTCTTCGGCCTTCTCCAAGTAGTAGACGATCCACCACGAGAGCTAAACTCCAAGCTTTGCCTCTAAACTTGAGGCAACTAGGTATCTTTAAGTGCTAATCAAAGTACCTAGAAGAAATAGAGTATGGTTATGGATTAAGTAGTCTAACTAATCCTTGTACTCAACACATGAGAGGGGAGGATTAGGGTTTGAAGATAGAGAGCTTGAGGAGAGAGAAGATGAACATAATAATGAAGTGAAAATAATGAGTTATGATAATGTATATCAAGCATTTCTTTTTATCAAGAAAAGAAAATAAATCAATTTAACAACCATGCTTGATAATATCTAGTGATGATTCATCTCCATGAGTCATTAAGCATTTATGATGCATTAATGACATGGATGAATCATCCATATGACTCACTAATCACATTCATTGTATATGCCACCTAAACCCCCTTAGTCACCACCTTCTAGAAGCTTCTCACGCAATTACGAGAACGCCCCTCCTTTCCGCAAAAATACGGAAAAACTTTAGACTGTATAAATCCAATAACCGGATACCAGTAACTGGCTTAAACCAAAGCCGACTGGTAAAAACTGTCCGAAAGTCGTACGTGCGTAAACACACGTATGCGTCCGAACCCTTGTCGTAAAACCATACGACCTCTATATCGTTTAGCCCGGAGTAGGGAAACTCTCTGTGTGGGACTCTAGAGACTCGACTACTACGCTGGCAGTGGGTTTAACCACAGACCGCAAGCGGCACTAGCTATACGTAACGGTCCCCAGGTAGATGTCGATAAGAAGGCCGATGAGGAAACCCATCCGAACTCCTACTGAGTCTGATATGACAATCTCCGTACAGTCCGGTCCGTTCGTCTAAGACTATCGCATATCGGGCCTAGGGGGCGGCAAGCGTCAGTCCCCTAATAGCGGTATAAGTCGTGTCGGAGCGAAACCCATTACACCTTGAGAAACTACTGGAACCTACCAGCAAATCTCGCTTGCCCTGGCCAGGGACTTTGCGTAATGGCTCTCTGACACGGCGCGATATCAACCCCCAATACCGAGAGAGACGAATCCTGTCTAACCGCCACTGCCTCCAAGTGCTCGGGACTGCACCCAACTGCTACCTGTTTGCACGACTCCTTTGAGCCGTGGTAGGATAGCAATCTAAGAACAGTGGGACACACTCGAGGCGAAGTAGCAGTGTCAAGTCTGCGGACCATGCTGTACTCATGTCACCTGGGAACTGTTCACTGACGACTGGTATAAAACCAACCAACAGTTCCCTATGAGTCCTGTCCTGTGTACCCGTAACCTAACGAGCACATGCATACTATCTCCAGTACGACGTACTGAAGGCTGTGGGACAGACCATCTCCCCAACTGGGATGAGAAGCGTACACACTAGTCTACTCCGGAGTATCGATGCCCTGTCTCGATAATCCAACGACTAGGGACCTGAATAAGGATGTGCTTGTAGACTATCCAGCCCCCACTAGTGTGACTGCCATCACAACGCTGGTAGTCAAGCAAGATCCTAAGAGCTCTATCAATACGTATACTTACATATTAAGATAGAAAAACCAAGTAGCATACTACCATGTTTAGCAAGACTGTTATATACATGTGAATATCCCAAGCTTCCATTAAGTAATATACAAACTAGTATGATACAATAATGGCCCCTAGTGTATATACACTAATATTGGCTAGGTCACATAAGGTAAAAGGAATGATCCTTAGCCTTATAGTGTCACCACTTAATTGGGTCGTTTTCATTATAGCGCACACATTTTGGAATTTATTGATAAAGATATATGCATCTTCAGATTCCAAACCATGAAATTTTGGCAGCATATTGATGAAATGTGGTTTTATTTCAAAATTGTCCCCATTTGCCGGTGGGGGTGAAAGACTGGTAGGTAAAGACGTGCGAACGGGGTAAAAGAGATCCTGGAGCGCAACTCGTGCGGGCGCTTCAACAGGCGGTTGATTCGGGTTATTCGTACCTAACGGAGGTGGAATCCTTCCCGTCGGTAAGGTATTGTTGGGGTTGAATCCCGACATGCCTTCGGTGAAAGAATTTGAAAGTGTAGGTAAGAAAGTGGACGGAATGTCGACTTTGGTGTCGAAAGGTTCGTCGGTCGGTACCAACGAAACACTGACTAAGCGGGCGTTAGTATCCCTAGTCCAAAGTGACATACACTAAAGTGGTAGTGTAGTCAGAAAAAAAGAAAGACAGAATGTGGAGGTAAGATAACGTCAGTGAAGGGAAGTGGTGGAAGTGAGTTGCAAGTTTTCTTAGCGACAAGTTGCAAGTTTTGAAAAGATTTTTCTTTTTTTTCTTTTTTTATGTGAGAGTTTTGCAAGGAGATTTTTTTTTTGAAAAGGGACTCGTGACACAAATGTATCAACCACACATGCACAATCAGGCCTAGATCTAGGGTCACCTAGGTCTGCTAGACAGCTCTTAAGTAGGGCTAGAAATAGGACCTCAAACCGCCTCTTCACCGACAAGTACGGCCAGGTAAGTACCAGGTAAGTGGGAAGGAACCACAATAGTGAGCCTAATTAATAACCACTAGCCTAGACATACTTGCCTAGACACCGCAAAGTCAGTTAGGATAAACGGTCGATGCCTATACTAGTCCTTTTCCTATTGAGCTTGATGTCCTTAGGTCTGAGTCTAGTATTTTTTAATTAATTGTGGTCAATGCAGATGCTTTAAGTGTTTTCTGGGGTCCTGGGAAGGGTGATGAAATCCCCACCCAATCTGAGTTTGGTCAATTAGCCCCTTAAAGTCCGATTAAATTATGCAAAACAATAAATTCACTTGCAATCAATTTTTAGCGCGGCGCAAAGAAACCTGTAGAAAATCTGTTATTTAGAAGGGGGAAGAAGAATTTTTTTTTTTTTAGCGTAAAGAATTCCTGCAGAAAGTTTTTACAGAGAGATATATGGAGGTTGACAGAGGGGAGAAGGAGAGAACTAACCCACTAAACCAGAGGTGCTGAAGAGGCTAAGTGGCCGTGGTTCCGCGGTCTGGGGTGCTCCTTGGCCGTGGTTCCGCGGTCTGGTGAAGAGATCAGGCTCTGAAAATCCTTCTGCTGCTCTGTTACCTAATTTCCCTTGTGTTCTGATGTTCACTTTTCTGTTTAACCTTCTGTAAATTTCCAGATTCGCAATTCTTCGCTGTTCCTGCAAGATTCAAACCATAAAACCCTTCAAACAGATAAAAATCGATAAAATGTTTTTTTAAATTTTTTTTTATATTTTCAGATTTTTATAATTTTTAAAATTTATATCAACCCGAAATCACACAAAAGAAAAATTACGCCATCCCCGGCAACGGCGCCATTTGATTAGTTCAAAAATTATATGTTAACCGTAATCAGAAACAGCGTCGCTTTGCAGCTAGCCGGTGAATACGGGTCGATCCACAGAGATGTGTAATTTTCTGATTTGTGTTTTTACGAGTTGATTCCGATGGTGATTTGGTTTTTGTTGATTGATTTAAAAACTAATTTATACGATATTAAAGAACTTGTTAGGATTAGGTCTAAGGTGGGGTTGATAAGATTAATATTGCCACCTCTTTCAATGCCTTTTGATTAAAACTTTTTAGAAGTCATAACAATTATTAGCAAAGGGGATTAGGATGATTGGGAAGAAACGAAGTTTCTTCCTCTAGATCCTTGTCCGTCCTTTCCTATTAATTGCTATAACCTTCATGGACGTCATGTATGCCCGGCCCTTTATACTACGGTTCACTGTTACCTCGTAGGTAGGGTGCCGTAGGAAGCGGATCATGCATGCGTGCATGAAGTTCTACTTATGAAAATTTATTGGCATTGAAGGAGATGAGAGATATTCCTCTCTCAATCCCTCCCTTGTTCCTAACCCTAACAAGCGAGGATTTTACTCGCTCATTAGGGGATCTTCTAAAAATGACATTTTTTTGTTATGTTTAATGTGTTTTGTTTAGATTTAAAATTATTACTTATCTACTGTAGATTAAAAAGAACTACACTAAGTTAACTAAGGCAAGTGATATGATTACTCTACTGCAAGAATTATACTAGATAGCTAGAGCAAGAAATGAATCAACACTAAGGCATGAATTAAAATAAAAACACTTACAGAAATGATGCTCTTTTTCTCCCAACAATTCTGAATTTTATTGATTTAAAAGAGGCATCCATTTTACAGATTTATGATTACAATTTATAAGTAAACAGGGAAACTAGGGTTACAGATTCTCGCACACATGATTTTACAGATATGCCCACGGAAAATCCCAACACCCGCACCGACACACCGACACAAGAAGTCGGTGCCGACACGGGCATTAAACAGCCGCGGAACCGCGGCATTTGTTGGCTTGGGCCGCGGTTCCGCGGCCCATTGGTGGGCTTACATGCTAAAACTATCCGGTTTTGTTCTGAGCTCCTTGGGCTTTTATATTCTCCAGTACTTTTCTTAATTTGGCTTCAAATTCTCTTCCATATTTTCCAGTGAAAAAACTTGTAGTGATCTTTTAACCATTTGCCTTGACATTTTGGACCTTGCACTGTTCTTCGTCTAGGCTTGACTAGGATCCTTCTATCTGTTGGTCAAAAGTCCCTTTTTCTGTCGTCTTGTGTCTTTTTCACTGTTTTCGCTTCAAAACCAGTAACCTGTAACATGTAGCAGACATGTGTCAAAAGCACCTGTTTCTTTATAAAACGCATAAGAATGGGGAATATAAAATGCAATATTATGATATGAACAGTTGCCCCTACGGATTTGTCCGTAGGTCCTTGGTTTGCGGCTCCGTAGGGGCAAACAACAAATTAAGATTTAATATATTTAATTTAAATGTCTTGGACCGTAGGGGCAACCGTCTGGCCCTACGGACTAATCCGTAGGGCCAAAATAAATCTTCCCCTACGGATTTCAATATCCGTAGGGGCAACCCCCTATTTTAGTAGTGGCTAGGGTTGTGAGTGAAGAATGGCTCATGTATGCTCACTTATTGAAGCATAGATTATTTCTACAATACAAATAATCAACCATACTTTAATAGTGTAGCCATATCAATAAAAAATTGTATGAGCCATGCTTCACACCATACCAAAAATATCTCACAATTTTCCACCTCATTTTTCTATTTTCTCAAAATAGAAAATCCATGTTCAATATATATATATATATATATATATATATATATATTAAGTGAAGAAAATAATTAGTGAGCATTAATATTAGTTAATATATAGATATATCAAATATAAATGTATATCAAATTATTAAATCAACACTTGATTTAATAATCCGGTTATATCATATATAACCGACTAATATCATTTATCTGTATATCATATTATCAAATCAACACTTGATTCAATAATCCGGTTATATCACATATAATCTAACCGATATCAAATATCGCCAGATTAGAATACGGTATCATATACTCGTATTTAATCAGGCTCCCGCACATATCAGCATATATGCCCTAGTTCGTTTCGCTTGAACTAGAAAACCTCTATGTGGGACTCTAAAGACTCGATAATACGCCAGCAGTAGGTAATGATCACATCAGTTACCCACAAGCCATCAGCAGTACTAGATGGACGTAACGGCTACTCGGATATTGAGCGATTAGAAGATCAACAAGCAAGCTTGTCCAAACTCCCATGAAGCCTATAAGTAACACTTACCGTACAGTCTGGTCTTTTCGTCTGATATATCGTATATCGAGTTTAGGGGTGGAATCGTCAGACCCCAGCAATTTTATAAGTCATGCCAATGTGTGGCTCATAACGGTTCGAGAAACTACTGATAATACTTACCAGTAAATCTCATCAGCTCTGGTCAGGGACTTGCTGTTATAGCCAATCGAGTATAGCGCAACATCAACTCCCCATATTGGGAGAGACGAAACCCCTTCTATCGCTCACTGCCTCCATGTGATTCGGGACTGTACCCAAAATCCACCTGTTTGTACGACTCCTTTGAGCCGTGGTAGGGAGGAAATCAAAGAACAGTGGGAACCACACAAGACATTATGACGATCTCGGGTCTACAGACTAACCTGTACCAGTTTCACCAGAGAACTGCTATCTGACAATAGGTATCGTACCATCTAGGAGTTCTCGGCGAGTCCTGTTCGGTGTACTCATTCTTTAATGAGCACTTGTGTACAATCTTTGATGTCAAACACCAATGGTTGTGGGATCAACCATCGCCCTATACAGGGTCAAGAAATGTACACACTAGTCTACTCTGGAATATCGATGCCCTGTCTCGATATCTCCTAGACTAGAAACTATTAAAGGATGTGCTTATGGACTATCCAGGCCCTACTAGTATGATCTGCATCATAGTCCTGGTAGTCAAGTCCACATCCTAAGGGCTTTATCAACACGTATCAGAGAGTCAGTATAATAATACAAGTGTACATGTTAAGATAAAGAGTAACCAGATAGCATACTATCATGTCAAACAAGAAAGTCCTCTATATATATGCCTAAGCATCTACTATATCATACAATAATAGCCTCTAGGGCATACATATTCCTAACAATCTCCCACTTGCACTAAGGACAGTTGTTGTAGTATATCATACCCAACATCCCAAAAAGTCTCTCAAACTGCGTCTGGGGGAAGGCCTTCGTGAGTGGATCCAATGTGTTGTCCTTCGTGTCAACTCTCCTGGACTCGATTTCATGGCGATCTACTATCTCCTGGATCACGTGGTACCGTCTAAGAATATGTCTGGATCGCTGATGGGACCAGGATTTCTTGGCCAAAACCACAGCTCCATTGTTATCACAACACAAAGGTATTGGATGCTCAATGGATGGAACCACACTAAGTTCAACAATGAACTTCTTCATCCAGACAGCCTCTTTGGCAGCATCGTTGGCAGCGATGTATTCAGCTTCCATCATCGAGTCTGCTACGGTATCTTGCCTGGAACTCTTCCAACATACCGTCCCTCCGTTGAGGGTGAAAACAAAACTTGAGACCGACTTGCCGTCGTCCTTATCACTCTGGAAGATCGAATCGGTAAAGGACTCCACTTGGAGTTCTCCTTTACTATACACCAAGAAATTTTTTTTAGTCTTTCTCAAGTACTTAAAAATATTCTTCATAGCTGTCCAGGGCTTTTCCGCAGGATCTAATTGATACCTACTCACTACACCTAGTGCGTAAGCTACATCCGATCTGGTACATAACATCGTATACATGATAGACCCAACTACATAAGCATAGAGTATCACAGTCATACGAGCCCTCTCTAAATCAGTCTTGGGAGACATCTCTTTGGAGAGAGTGATTCCTGAACAAGCGGGTAAATTATCACGCTTAGAATCTTCCATACTAAACCTCTTTAGTATGGTGTCTATGTACCTGGATTGGGACAATCCCAACATCCGCTTAGATTTATCTCTATAGATTTTTATCCCCGTGATGTAGGAGGCATCACCTAAATCTTTCATGAAGAACTTTTGTGATAAGAAGAGCTTGACCGAGTGTAGCATAGGAACATCATTTCCTATCAAGAGTATGTCATCCACGTACAATACGAGGATGACAATCTTACCCTCTACAACTTTTTTGTATATACAAGGTTCATCTACGTTTTTTATGAAGTCAAACTTTTTGACTGCTTCATCAAAACAGATGTTCTAGCTCCACGATTCCTGTTTTAATCCGTAGATTGATTTCAGCAGCTTGCACACCTTTCTGCTGCTCCCACTGTCTATGAAGCCCTCTGGCTGTGTCATGTACACGCTTTCTTCTAAATCACCATTTAGAAAAGCGGTCTTGATGTTCATCTACCAGATTTCGTAGTCGTGGTATGCAACAATGGAAAGTAGAATCCTGATGGACTTAAGCATAGCCACTGGAGAAAAAGTTTCATCATAATCGACACCAGGTCGTTGATGAAAACCTTTAGCAACAAGTCTAGCTTTGAAGGTCTCAACCTTTCCATCTACACCAATTTTCTTCTTAAAGATCCACTTACTCCCAATGGATTTTACCTCTTCAGGAGCAACTTTCAAAGTCCATAATTTGTTGGTGTACATGGATTCCATCTCAGATCGCATAGCATCCAGCCATTTCATAGAGTCCCCACTTGTGATGGCCTACTCAAAACTAGTTGAGTCGTCGTCTTCCATGATGCAATCCTCACTTCCACCATCTATAAGAAAACCGTAGTATCTCTCAGGTGGATGAGGAACCCTACTAGATCTACGGAGTGGCTGAGGTTCGTCGGGGACTATTGAATCCTCCGGTTCTACCAAATTGTCAGTTATAGTTTGTGTAGCTGGAACTTCTTCCAGTTCTACTTCATTACCACTAATTTCTTTCATAAGAAATTCCTTTTCTAAAAAAGTGGCAAGTTGAGAAACAAACACTTTTTGTTCCTCGGTATGGTAGAAGATATATCCATATGAATCCTTTGGATATCCCATAAACTTGCACAAAACAGACCTTGTCTTGAGCTTGTCCAGATTTTGCTTTTTAATATAGGCCGGACAACCTCATATCTTAACTCGTTTAAGAGATGGTCTCTTCCCATTCCATATCTTATATAGAGTGGTAGGCACGGATTTAGTCGGAATCTTATTTAATAGGTATGCAGCTGTCTCAAGTGCATAACCCCAAAAAGAAATAGGTAACTCAGCAATACTCATCATAGAGCGCACCATATCTAATAGGGTGCGATTCCTCCGCTCCAATACTCCATTGTGCTGTGGTGTATACGGAGGAGTAAACTGAGAAAGAATCCCATTCACTTTTAAGTAGTCTCGGAATTCCGTGCTCAAGTATTCTCCTCCCCGATCAGATCGTAGGACTTTAATACTTTTACCTATCTGGTTCTCAACATCGTACTTATATTCCTTGAATTTCTCAAAAGCTTCAGATTAGTGTTTCAATAAGAACACATGTCCGAATCTTGAGAGATAATCGGTGAATGTAATAAAGTACGAGAAACCATTCCTGGCATGTGTAGACATAGGACTGCATACATCACTATGTATCAGTCACAAGAGTTCAGTAGCTCTTTCTCTGTGTCCAGTAAACGGAGTTTTGGTCATTTTGCCATTGAGACATGACTTACAAGTTTCATAAGATGTAAATTCGAACGGATTCAAATATCCATTTTTATGTAATTTAGCTAGTCTTGTCGCATTAATATGACCAAATCTACAATACCACAAGAAGGATTCGTTCATTTCTGAATTTTTTCTCTTGTATGTGTTCTGTATGTTTAGACCTGTAGTTTGATTTAGAACGTATATACAGTTACACAACATACCAAACCCAATCAACACTTGATTTAAGAAAATATTCATAATATTTTTCTCTAATATAAAGTTATATTCTTCTTTATCTAATAAAGAAATTGATATTATATTCCACATCATTTTTGGTACGAAATAACAATCGTTCAGAATCAATGTATCACCATTTAGTAATACAAGGTGATATTCGCCAACTGTTTTGGCTGCAACAATTTCACCATTCCCTACTATGAGAGACTTATCACCCTTTCCCAGTTCTTTACTTCTTTTTAACCCATATAACAAATTACAAATGTGGGATCCTGATCAGGTATCCAATACCGAGGATGTAGAGCATACTAAGAAATAGTTCTCGGTAACGAACACACCCGAAGAAGATGCATCATCATGCTCTTTCTTCGTTCTGATTGCGTGGGAATCCTGATATTCTCCTATTCCTTACTCAGACTTATGACAGTCATAAGATAGAATGGAACCAACGGTCCCCAGCTCAGTATAATAAGTGGGTTCGGTCAATACATCCATATTATTAACTTGATTAAGGCATGTCATGGTCGCTACTTGGAGAGAGAGAAGAAAACACTTTAGCGTGCGCTCTTTGCAAGATTAGATTGGTTATTATCTTATCTAATCAGGATGTCTCCCATTGTTTTTATCAAATCTTCTTTCAAACCCTAAAAGGTAATATTATCCGAGATTAATTGCACCCTACAAGTTCGCCAATCGGTCAGCCAGGAAGGTATTAGTACTCTGAGGGAGTCTTCTCATGCTTTCGCATGGAACTAATTAAATAACCTCGTTTCTGCAGGGGCATAACCCGTTAACACCTTTCTTAGACACCTACTGGATCAGCTAATTGTAAAGTGGAAAACTCTCCCAAGAGTAACTCTTACTCGCAATGGGTATCGGGATCCAACTATCTTATAGAAGGTATACAATCTCATTTTAAATTTCAACACTTGAAATTCCCAATAACCGTTTTTACTCCTAGCGACTTATGACCTTGGTTATGGTCAAAAAATTATAAGCGCTAGCCAAGTTCAATCCGTCATTTCGTGATTGAATTAAACCCACCCGTACGACCCTTGGTTAAGGACAACAAAGCACCTTAATCCAATCACATCAAATGCTGTAGATAAGCACTAATTAGCTACCATACACTAAACCTTGGCTATGGTCGACAAACGCAGTACGAATACTAAATAGCACTTATCTGAAATGACGGAGAGCTACGTCAGGTTTTTAAGAAAACCTTTAGCGTAATGAACTTGATATCGTTGTAGAATCCATTGATTTGAAAAGGAGTGGTTTAAGCTCCGCTTTTAAAATCGAGTAGTTTTAAAAACAAATCGAGTGGGTTGTAGCATTTGCTAGTTTTGCTAAAGAGGTGACTCCCGGTGAAGGGATCTAGGCTCTTTCCTCATCGAATGTGGTCCTGAATATTCATTAAGGAATACCGCTATGCAAAGCAAGAACTAGAGCTACCTTTTTTGAAAAATTTGATTTTACAATATCTTTAGGTTTCTTATCTTTTCATTAATCTCATTAATGACTTCCCATCATTTATGATTCCTAAACATTGTTCCCCTCCAAAAGACGTGGCGAAGACGCGATATACGTCTTGCCTGAAATTCGGGGCAGATGCTAATTGGTGCTATCCGTCCACCTCTCCGAAGATGCCAAGTTGGTTTATGGTACCATGTATCGAAGGTTTAAATGGATGCGGCCGATGAAGCATACTTCGTCAGATTCCCCCTCGTCTGAGGGGTTTTTGATTGTGGGGACGCTCTTCCCTGCAGGCGCAAGCCCCTGCAGTTAATTACGCTACCGCATCGCGGTAACAACTTTCTCCTTCTCCATATGGTCACTTCGTATCGTGGGTGTTTGTTTTGTTTGTGGTTGCCCGTGGATTGCATACGGAGACCAATTTATGTTGTCACCCGTAGGACGTGGATTAGTCCAAATCCGTATCTTCTTAGATTTGGGTTTGGGGTTTGGTTTAAGAATACATTAGCCTCATTTAAGACTAAGATCAACTTAAACGTTTGTTAAGGATACGTTAGTCTAATTTCTAGACTAAGATCAACTTAACAGGATCGTTTAGATCCAACAAAAGACATTTAGACTCTATTGTTTAGTTTACTGACATTTCGGTCGATTACCAGTTTAAGGACATGGTGGTCCAATGTTAGTTTAAAGACATCCCGGTCAAGGTTAAGGACATCATAGTCCGTGAGTTTAAAGACCTCACAGTCAAGGTTAAGGACATCATAGTCCGTGGGTTTAAGGACTCCACAGTCCAATGTTAGTTTTAAGACATCACGGTCAAGGTTAAGGACGTCATAGTCCATGAGTTTAAAGACCTCACAGTCAAGGTTAAGGACATCATAGTCCGTGGGTTTAAGGACTCCTCAGTCCAATGTTAGTTTTAAGAAATCACGGTCGAGGTTAAGGACATCATAGTCCATGAGTTTAAGGATCTCACAGTCCGATGTTAGTTTAAAGACATCACGGTCAAGGTTAAGGACATCATAGTCCGTGAGTTTAAGGACCTCACAATCCGATATTAGTTTAAAGACATCACGGTCAAGGTTAAGGACATCATAATCCGTGAGTTTAAGGACTTCACAGTCCGATGTAATATGTGGTTGTTGGGACCCGTCACCTCTCTAACGACGTTGAGGAATTACAACGACAAATATCAGAGGAGTGAAGAGATGTACCCTCGAACCAAGGTGAGTTGGTTAAAAGAGCAGATGTGCTCAATTCAAAACAAGTTGAGGGCTTATGGCCAAAGTTGGGCTAAGTCCAATTAAAATGTTTTAACATTTTATTTTTATTCTAGCTATTAGGCCTTTATTTGGGCTCTACCCTTTTAATAATGCAAAGCATTGGTTTAAATTCTGACAATGTTTGTCTTTTATTGAGTGCTAAGCATTCATCATAGCTCTGGGGCTTATCCAAAGAACAATTTATGTTCTGCCCAAGCGCATATAAAAGTGTATAGCGTGCTTGGCACTAGCGCCAGTCGATGAGCGTAGTGCGCCGTGGTTAAAGCGCTAATGCGCTTGGCGCTTTACGCCAGATGTTAAGCGTTGATGCGTTTAGCGCTTTGCGCTGAGTGAAGAACGCAGATGCACTTAGCGCTTTGCACTAAATGAAGAGTGCTGATGCGCTATAATTGAAGCGTTGAGGCGCTTGGTGCTGATGCCATATAATGAGCGCGAAGCGCTTTAGTAATGCAGCGCACACGTGAGAAGCACGTAGCGTGCTTAGCGCTAAGCGCTAGCCAATGAGCGCGGTGCGCTGTGTTTGAAGTACTATTGCACTGCAGCGCTTTGCACTAGATGAAGAGCACTAAGGCACTTTTAAATTAGGAGCGCTAAGGCTCTTCTTAGGTTAACTTTGCGCTCTGAAGATTATCTTCTTTGATAAGAGACTTTGTCTCAAGATTCCAAGAACAAAGTTCTTAACTTATAGGAGATACTTTAATCTCTTTTTGATAGAAGGCTTTGCCTTTACGGATCTATGATCCTAAGAGAATTGAATAATTCTCCCCCCTTTATAATGAGATATTCATGATCTCAGAAAGACAATTTGTCTTATAGATCTATGATCTGTGAAGTAAGTACTGAAGGGTTTCCTACAGCACCACTACAAGGGTTTGGAAGCAACACACATGCCATATTTCAAATTTACATGGTGCTAAAGAAACTATCTTAAGGATCATGCTAGAAAATTTAGGGCAACTAAACATTAACACAAACACAAGTAGTAAAAGCTAGGGTTTTAAGAGTACAACCTTTGTAGCTCCCTACGCTAGACTCCTTGGCTACTTGAGGGTTGGAAAAAGGTCCGCTTGAGATCCTCTAGGTCCACGACGATCCATCCGGAGTCCTCTTTGTTCAAGCTTGAAACTCCACAAGATCAAGAGAAGAAATGGAAGCTAACACTCTACACTAATGGGCAAGACTAGTGTAGAATGGTGCTGTGGTTGGTTTTTTCACTTCAAAATCCTAACTTGGTAACTCTTTTGCTCACTTGAGAAAACTAGAGAGCAAGAGAGACAGGAGGAAGAAGATGATGGCTTATAAAACTCAAGATAATGATAAGCCTCTAAATAAAAATGAGAAAAGAGAATATATATATATTTTCTATCTCTCATCCTTAACCATAGTTATAAAATATCTAGATATTTAGTTTGGAACAAAAATGGCCATAGAAAATGAATCATGGTTAAACCAATGGGTTAGAGCAAGAATAAAATATTAAACCATGATAATAATTTCTATTTCCATTTTTCTTTTTCCAAAAATAATATCCATATATTTTACAAATGGTGTGAGTCTTATATTGCCACCATCCACTATATCAACAACCATGATAACATTATGTATGCATGTATGTGTGCATGCACATCCCATGTGCATGAATGAGAATAAATGCATACATGCATGCATACAAAAATAAACAAGAAAGGGTTTAAAGTGAGAAACTAATGGTCAATGATAAATCAACACTTGATTTAGTAAACCGGGCATATCGCATACGGCCCGACCAAAAGCATACCACCCGATCAATATACGGTATTTCATACGCGCATTTTAACCCGGTCCACGCGTATATCTCATATGCGCATCACATCGTTTCGCCTGGACTAGGTAACTCCATTGTGGGACTCTAAGACTCGTCAATACGTCGGCAGTGGGTGATGATCATATCAAGCACCCCCAAGCCGCAAGCGGTCAGCTAAACGTAACGGCCACCCGGGTATTGAGCGATCAGAAGAAAACAAGCGAACCTGTCATAACTCCCGTCGAGCCAACTGGCAACACTACCGTACAGTCCGGTCTCTTCATCAGACATGCTGCATATTGAGTCTAGAGATGGTAACGTCAACCCTAATAACTCAATAAGTCGTGCCGATGAGTGTTCTATAACAGATCGAGAAACTACTGATAACACTTATCAGTAAATCTCAACAGCCCTGGCCAGGGACTTACTGATAAAGCCAATCGAGCACAGCACATCATCCACTCCCAATACTGGGAGAGACGAAACCCCTCCTATCGCTTATCATCTTCGTGTGTCTCGGGAATGTATAAAACGGCCACCTGTTTGCACGACTCAGTAGAGCTGTGGTAGGGTGGGAATCAAAGTACAGCGGGAGAACATATAAGACTCTATGACGATCTTGGGTCTACAGACTAACCTGCACCAGTGTCACCTGGGAACTGCTATCCGATGATAGATATAATTCCATATAGGAGTTCTCGATGAGTCCGTCCAGTGTACCCAGTCACCACTGAGCACCCGTATACGATCTCGATGTCAAACATCGATGAATGTGGGAACATCCATCGCCCATCATATGGGTCTAGTATCATATACGCTGGTCTACTCTGGTATATCGATGTCCCGTCTCGATACACCTACGACTAGGGACATTCCAGGATATACTTATAAACTACAGATGTCCCACTAGTATGATCTCTATCATAATCACAGTAGTCAAGCCTATATCCTCAGGGCTTTATCAACATGTGTGAATGAATAAAAGCATAATCAAATCAACATGTCAGATAAAGAAGAACCAGATAGCATACTATCATGTCGAGCAAGAATGTATACTGAATATATATATATATACACACACACACACACACACATACACATGTATAAATACATCCACTATCATACAATGGCCCCTAGGGCATACATATATCCAACAATCTCCCACTTGCACTAAGGCCAGTTGTTGGCGTATCTCATACCCAACATTTCAAAAAGTCGCTCATGCTGCGGCTGAGGGAAGGCCTTGGTGAGTGGATCCGCGGTGTTATTCTTTGTGTTTACTCTCCTAATCTCGATATCGCGGCGATCTACAATCTCCCGGATCAAATGAAAGCGCCTCAGGATGTGTTTGGACCGCTGATGGGACCTGGGCTCCTTGGCTAACGCCATAGCCCTATTATTATCACAATACAATGGTATTGGATCAATAATGGTTGGAACTACTCCTAGCACCGAGACGAACTTCTTCATCCAGACGGCTTCCTTGGCGGCATCATTCGCAGTAATGTACTCAGCCTCCATCGTAGAGTCTGCAACGGTATCCTGTTTGGAACTCTTCCAACTCACTGCCCCTCCATTGAGGGTAAATACAAACCCGGAGATAGATTTGCTGTCGTCCTTATCACTCAGGAAGCTCGAATCGGTAAAGGCCTCCATTTGGAGATCTCCAAAACCATACACCAAGAACAATTCTTTAATCCTTCGCAAGTACTTAATAATGTTCTTCACAGCCAGTGATTCTCCCCTGGGTTGGATTGATACCTGCTTACAACACTAAGTGCATAAGCTATATCTGGGCGTGTATATAACATCGCATACATTATAGATCTTACTGCCGAAGCATAGGGTATAATGCTCATGCGAGCTCTCTCTTCATCGGTCTTTGGGCAAGAGTCCTTAGAGAGAGTGACCCTATGGCAAGCAGGTAAAACACCCCGTTTGGAGTCTTCCATACTAAACCTTTTTAGGATGTGTTGATGTACCTGGTTTGGGACAATCCAAATAACCTCTTGGATCTATCCCTATAGATCCTAATGCCCAGAATGTATGTGGCATCACCCAGGTCCTTCATGGAGAACCTTAGTGATAAGAAAGATTTGACCGACTGTAGCATAGGAATATCATTTTCTATCAGAAGAATGTCATCCACGTACAATACGAGGAATGTGACAGCTCTCCCTACAGCCTTCTTATAAACACAAGGTTCATCTGGATTTTTGATAAAATCAAACTCTTTGATAACATCATCGAAACAGATGTTCCAACTCCGTGATGCCTGCTTTAACCCATATATGGATTTAAGCAATCTACATGCTTTTCCGCTGCTCCCACTGTCAATGAAGCCCTCCGGCTGATCCATATAAACACATTCTTCTAAATCTCCATTGAGAAATGCCGTTTTAATGTCCATCTGCCAGATTTCATAGTCGTAGTGAGCAGCAATAGCAAGTAGGATCCAAATGGATTTAAGCATGGCTACGGGAGAAAAGGTCTCGTCATAGTCCAAACATGGTCTTTGACGAAAACCCTTCGCCACAAGTCTTGCCTTATAGGTCTCTATCTGCCCATCTACACCAATCTTTCTTTTAAAGATCCATTTGCACCCCACAGGTTTTACCCCAGGGGTACAACGTCCAAAGTCCATACTTTGTTGGTGTACATAGACTCCATTTCGGATCTCATGGAATCCAGCCACTTCACAGAGTCTCCACTCATGATAGCTTGCTGAAAGCTGGTAGGATCATCATCCTCCATGATGCAGTCTTCTCTGTCACCATCAATGAGGAAACCGTAGTACCTCTCCGGTGGGCGAGAAGTCCTACCAGACCTACGGAGTGGTCGAGGTTCCTCAGTTTCTATTGCAACAGCCGGTTCAACCAAGTCGTCATTTGTAGTTTGTGTTTCTAGAACCTCTTTTAGATCTACCACATTGCCATAGCTTTATCTGTGAAAAAATCTTTTTCCAAGAATGTGGCATACTGAGAAACAAACACCTTTTGTTCCTCTAGAATAGATATCCATAAGAATTCTTTGGATACCCCACAAAATTACACATGACCGACCGTGTCTCGAGTTTGTCCGGATTCTGCTTTTTAACATAGGCCGGGCCACCCCAAATCTTAAATCTCTTAAGAGATGGTCTCTTCCCATACCATATCTCATATGGCGTGGTAGACACGGTTTTGGTTGGGACCATGTTCAGTAGAAACGCTGCAGTCTCCAATGCATGCCCCCAAAATGAGACGGGTAACTCAGCATCACTCATCATGGATCAGATCATATCTAATAGGGTCCTATTCCGTCGTTCTGACACACCGTTGTGTTGTGGTGTGTAAGGGGGAGTGAGCTGAGAGATAATCCCATTCTCTTTTAGAAAGTTTGCAAACTCTGTACTGAGCTACTCCCCACCACGATCTGATCGAAGCATTTTGATACTCAAGCCGGTTTGTTTTTCTACTTCGAGTTTATATTCAGTGAATTTCTTGAAAGCTTTGGATTTGTGCTTTAATAAAAATACATGACTGAATCTTGAGAAATCGTCAGTGAAAGTAATGAAGTATGAAAAATCACCTCTAGCCTGTGTAGATATTGGCCCACATACATCACTATGTATGAGACCTAGGAGCTCAGTAGCTCTTTCTCCGTGTCCGGTAAACGGAGTTTTGGTCATTTTACCTTTGATACAAGAGTGGCAAGTCGCATAAGATTTATATTCAAAAGGGTTTAAATATCCATCTTTGTGTAACTTGTTTAGTCTTGTTTCGTTAATATGACCAAGTCTACAGTGCCAAAGAAAAGCTTCATTTATATCTGAAAGTTTTCTTTTATTAGTGTGTTGTATGCTGAAAACTGTGTGTTGATTTAAGACGTATATCCCGTTATTAAGCGTACCATACCCAACCAATATTTGATTCAGGTGAATGTTCATAACATTGTTCTGCAATACAAAATTATATCCTTCATTGTCTAACAAAGAAACAGATTTTATATTACAAAGCATACTTGGTACAAAATAACATGGGTTCAAAACCAATATACACCCAGACGGCAACCCCAAATGATACTCTCCCACTGCGACTGTATGTACATTGGAACCATTTCCAACGCGGAGAGTATGGTCACCTGTCTTCAAAACCTTGCTATTTCTCAGCCCCTGCATGGACTTGCAAATGTGAGAACCAGAACCGGTATCTAATACCCAGGAAGCAGAGTTTATTGAAAAATAGTTTTCTGTCACAAACACACCTGAAGCGGAAGCATCCCCATGCTTCTTCTTGAGATTTAAGTACTCCGTGCAGTTGCGCTTCCAATGTCCTGTTTTGTGGCAATGAAAACATTCCCCTTTCCCCGATTCTCCAGCTTTGGACTTGTCCTTCCCCTTAACATTTTAACTCCACCCCTAGGCTTAGTGGGCTTCTTCTTCATCTGTCCCTTGGCCTTAGCCTTTGGGCTAGAAGAAGAAGATTGCCCAACACTCAAAACGGGAGTTTTTACTGATTTCAGTGTGCTCTCTGCACTCCTTAACATATTAAGGAGTTCAGGTAGTTCCTTCTCCATGTTGTGCATGTTGAAGTTAACTATAAATTAAGCAAAGGTGGAGGGGAGGGACTGCAGAATAATATCCGTATATTGTTCATTGTCCATCGTCCATCCAAGGTCCTCAAGCTCTTATATGAGAGCTATCATCTTCAGAATATGGTCTCCTACTGGTGTGCCAGGGGCCATTCGCATCTGAAACAATTTCTTTGATGCTTCATATCGTAATACGTGGGATTGCTCTCCATACAACTCCTTTGTATGGAGGAATATGACGTGAATGTCCATATTCTCGTGCTGCTTTTGATATGTGTTATCCATTGATGCAAGCGCGAGGCATTTGGCCGTGGCACAGTCAGCGTCCCATGTCTTGCGGACTTCAATATCCGCAACTGAGGATTTTGGACCTGGGACGGACGGGGCTGGAGCCGTGAGGACATATGATACTTTATCATAAGTCAAGGCAATGTTCAGATTCCTCAGCCAGTCTTTATAATTGGTCCCATTCAGTTTATTTTTATCTAGTAGAAGCTTGAGTCCTGTCATTGGTATCTGCCATTAAGAGAGAGAAAATAATACACTCAGCGAAAGCTCTTGCAAAGATCAGATTGGTTATTATCTTGTCTAATCGATGTCTCCCACTGCTTTAATCAAGTTTTTCTTTCAAACCATAAAAAGAAAACTAGCCAGGATTAATTACAGTCTACAACTTCGCCAACCGTTCAGCCAGGCCAGTGTCGGTACTTGAGGGAGGTTCCCCGTGCTTTCACACGGACCTAATTAAAGTAAATCTTGTTTTCCCAGAGGTGTAGCCCCGTTAACACCTTTCTAGACACCTAATGGGTTAACTAATTGTAAACTGAAAAACTCTCCTGGGAGCAACTATTGTCCACAGTGGGATCGGGATCCAACCATCGTATGGAAGGTATGCAATTTCATTACAAATTTCAACTATTGAAATTCCCGATGTGGTTTTTACCCCTAGTACCTATGACCTTAACTATGGTCAACAAATCATAAGTACTAGTCAAGTTCTACCCGTCATTTCTTGATTAATTAGACCCACCCACATGACCCTTAACTATGGTCAACAAAGTCATATGAATGTTCTAATTAATCTGCATCATATGCAGTGTAGGAAGACATCACTTAGCTACCGTACACTACGCCTTAACTATAGTCAACAAACGTAGCACGAATACTAAGTACTCTACTTCCTAAAATGACGGAGGGTTGCGGATGATTTTTAAGAAAATCTTTAACGCTTTGAACTTGATATCGTCGTAGAATCAAATGGTTTTCAAAAAGGAGTGACTTGAGCTCCGCAGTTTTGAAATGTAGCTTTTTCATAAAGAGCCGAGTGGTTTTCAAATCCGATTCTACAACATCTTTTAGGTTTATTTTCTTTACATTAATCATATTAATGTAGCCCCATCATTTAAGTCCTTAAGCCAATCACAGAAAAGAAACGAAAATACAACGTACGCTTATGCCATCCGCATTCGCCGCAATGTTCCGTTATGCACCGTTAGGTTACTTAACTAACGGCATACCGGGACGGGACTAGCGCGGGTGTAAAACATAAGCAACGTCTACTATATATCTTATATATAATATATTATTCGTCTCAGATATCACATCACAGAATACAGGCAGCAGAAACACATATATGATAATATAGGATATACTAGGACGCCCGTATTTAGTATTTAGCCAATCAATAGAAAATACGGATTCCACAGTCGCGATGAATAGCCAAGCCCACACCCCTAGACCCCTACGAGAGCGGCAAGCGACCCTACTAATTCTGAAGTTTAGGAGACCCGGTCTCGACTCCTCGAGATGGCCTCCCACTGAACCCCAGAACCCGGTCACTTGTGCTCCCCTCCTTGGGTCTATCCTAATGCGGAAAAGTAAATAATATACAACACTGGTGACATCAACCTCAACCCAGAAGTGCCCCAAATAAAAGAATATTATAATACATTTGAATTTTACATGAATGAAAAGAAAACTCTTATCTCACATAAAAAACCCCGGCTATTCAATCGCGACAATCCTGCACATCATATCTCAGCAACACATAATATCATATATCATTAACGTAAGTAAGTATGCGTACCCCGATTGTCGTTGATGTATAGCAACGAAACCGGCGATATGCGACATAATACACTTACGGTCACAGAAAAGAAAGTGTAAAACTACAACATTTGGAATCCACAATTACTTTAGACATCGTAAATCCGAAATATCACATACTTCGCATTTCATGCCTAAGTATATGAATTCCACATATTGTATCACATTCCAGATAAATAGACAGTATTAAACTTTCCGATCGAATAATCAAATAACCAAGATTTCCTAAATAGCTCAACACTTGAGCGGAGTTCAAAAATCCCGGAACATATCACAGTAGCAGCGGTCCAGCCGTAGAAGGGTCAAGCCAACGCCTCACATGTGGCACGCCGTACTGCCCCAAACCCTAAGGTTTAGAGGCAGTTCAGACGGTCACATAATCGAGTTAAGGTTTGTGTTCTTCTAGAGAGTCCACCACGTTACTTGCACGTATTTCCGAAAGATTTAAACTCGAGGAAAAATTCAACACTTGAAAGTTTTTCATGCTGGGAAAAAGTGAGTTAATGATATCCGTTCGAACTTTTTAATACTTTCTAAATTACCCGAAAACAGCACGAAATTAAATATTCCGATCGAATCAACGAATTCAAAATAATTCCCAGAACACTTAACACTTGAGTCAGATTAAAAATACCCAAAAATATGTACAAGCAGACAAGAACATTACTGTACAAAAACGAGGCTTTATCTCTTCTGTACGGCCATGGATCCACGGCCCAAGCGAGGTATGGCCGCGGTTCCGCGGCGGTATGTATGGATTATTGCTTCGTTTTTTACATTATTGCTTAGATTTGCCTGTTGAATATTTTAAGTATTTTTAATTCTGGAAAAACACAGTTTTAAAAAAATGTCCAGAGAAGGGTTAAAATGCGTATTTCGGGGTTCGGTCGGAGTTTTAACTTCGCCTAAACGTCGCCTAAGGCTCTAGCTTGGCTCTGATACCATGAAGGGTTTCCTACAGCACCACTACAAGGGTTTGGAAGCAACACACATGCCATATTTCAAATTTACATGGTGCTAAAGAAACTATCTTAAGGATCATGCTAGAAAATTTAGGGCAACTAAACATTAACACAAACACAAGTAGTAAAAGCTAGGGTTTTGAGAGTACAACCTTTGTAGTTCCCTACGCTAGACTCCTTGGCTATTTGAGGATTGGAAAAAGATCCGCTTGAGATCCTCTAGGTCCACGACGATCCACCCGGAGTCATCTTTGTCCAAGCTTGAAACTCCACAAGATCAAGAGAAGAAATGGAAGCTAACACTCTGCACTAATGGGCAAGACTAGTGTAGAATGGTGTTGTGGTTGGTTTTCTCACTTCAAAATCCTAACTTGGTAACTCTTTTGCTCACTTGAGAAAACTAGAGAGTAAGAGAGAAAGGAGGAAGAAAATGATGGCTTATAAAACTCAAGATAATGATAAGCCTCTAAATAAAAATGAGAAAAGAGAATATATATATTTTCTATCTCTCATTCTTAACCATAGTTATAAAATATCTAGATATTTTAGTTTGGAACAAAAATGACCATAGAAAATGAATCATGGTTAAACTAATGGGTTAGAGCAAGAATAAAATATTAAACCATGATAATAATTTCTATTTCCATTTTTCTTTTTCCAAAAATAATATCCATATATTTTACAAATGGTGTGAATCTTATATTGCCACCATCCACTATATCAACAACCATGATAACATTATGTATGCATGTATGTGTGCATGCACATCCCATGTGCATGAATGAGAATAAATGCATACATGCATGCATACAAAAATAAACAAGAAAGGGTTTAAAGTGAGAAACTAATGGTCAATGATAAATCAACACTTGATTTAGTAAACCGGTCATATCGCATACGACCCGACCAAAAGCATACCGCCCGATCAATATACGGTATCTCATACGCGCATTTTAACCGGGTCCACCCGCATATCTCATATGCGCACCACATTGTTTCGCCTGGACTAGGTAACTCCATTGTGGGACTCTAAGACTCGTCAATACGCCGGCAGTGGGTGATGATCATATCAAGCACCCCTAAGCCGCAAGCGGTCAGCTAAACGTAACGGCCACCCGGGTATTGAGCGATCAGAAGAAAACAAGCGAACCTGTCACAACTCCCGTCGAGCCAACTGGCAACACTACCGTACAGTCCGGTCTCTTCGTCAGATATGCTGCATATCGAATCTAGGGTTGGTAACGTCGACCATAATAACTCAATAAGTCGTGCCGATGAGTGGTCTATAACAGATCGAGAAACTACTGATAGCACTTATCAGTAAATCTCAACAGCCCTGGCCAGGGACTTACTGATATAGCCAATCGAGCACAGCACAGCATCCACTCCCAATACCGGGAGAGACGAAACCCTTCCTATCGCTCATCGTCTTCGTGTGTCTCGGGACTGTACCCAACGGCCACCTGTTTGCACGACTCAGTAGAGCCGTGGTAGGGTGGTAATCAAAGTACAGTGGGAGAACATACAAGACTCTATGATGATCTCGGGTCTACAGACTAACCTGCACCAGTGTCACCTGAGAACTGCTATCCGACGATAGATATAATTCCATATAGGAGTTCTCGGTGAGTCCGTCCAGTGTACCCAGTCATCACTGAGCACCCGTATACGATCTCGATGTCAAACATCGATGAATGTGGGAACATCCATCGTCCATCATATGGGTCTAGTATCATATACGCTAGTCTACTCTGATATATCGATGCCCCGTCTCGATACACCTACGACTAGGGACATTCTAGGATATGCTTATAAACTACAGATGTCCTACTAGTATGATCTCTATCATAATCACAGTAGTCAAACCTATATCCTCAGGGCTTTATCAACATGTGTGAATGAATAAAAGCATGATCAAATTAACATGTCAGATAAAGAAGAACCAGATAGCATACTATCATGTCGAGCAAGAATGTACACTGAATACACACACACACACACACACATGTATAAATACATCCACTATCATATAATGGCCTCTAGGGCATACATATATCCAACAAGTACTTCTTTACTTTTATGATGAGATCTTTTCTTATCTCTTTATAAAAGACCTTGGTCTTTGTAAATCTACGATCTTTTAAGAAGAGAATTCTTCTCTTTATTATGAGATGATTTTATCTCTTTGTTCATCACCATTCTTTTTACCTTGAAAAAAATCTTCTTTTGCCGTGAGCTATTTCTTCTTCTTGAGATTTTCTCAAAGTTTAGGGGGGGTTCCTCTCTTTTAGACTTGAAGTCTTGGGTCCTTTATATAGGGGAAGCTGATTTATTGAATCAGTTAAAGAGATTTATTCTCCAATTGATTTGGGAATTTCCCCACCGTTGGATCCTTGATCTAAGGGCTTCTGATTTATAGAAGATAATCTTCTTGTTTTAACAAGATTGAGAAACCTTTCCTTCTTTACAGAATTTGTTCTGTATTTTAGTGATTTTTAATCACCATTGGATCATTAATCCAACGGTGTTCCAAATTCAAGGCACAATCTTTTCCGTTTGGAAAGATTCAACAGAATTTTATTCTTGTTAACTGATAATTTAATCATATCCGTTGGATATTTGATCCAACGGTGAGGAACATTTAGTTCCAGCGCTAGCGCTTATGTGCTCTGCCCATGGTGCGCTTTGCCCATGGTGCGCTAATTGGAGCGCAGCGCTCCTAGAGCTAACACACTCGTGCTTTGCATATGGTGCGCTACTTGGAGCGCAGCGCACCTAGAGCTAGCGCCTATGTGCTTTGCACGGAGTGTGCTAGTTGTAGCGAAGCGCTTTTATAAAAGTGCAGCTTTAATTCAAATTTTGAATTCTGAACAGAGCTTTGCTCTAATTGGGGAAACAAACATCACAGAAGAAACGAAAATAGAACATACGCTTATGCCATCCGCATTCACTACGGGGCCCGTCATGCACCGTTAGGTTACTCAACTAACGGTAGAGCGGGGGCTGGACTAGTGCAGGTGCAAAACATAAGCAACGTTTATTATATATATCATATATATATATAGCATTCATCTCACGAAGTTATATGATCACATCACAAAACTCAAGCAGCAGAAGCAAAACATATGAAATATTGGATATACTAGGAGGTCCGTATTTTAAATTAAGCCAGTAATGAAAAACACGGATTCCACGGTCGTGATGAATAGCCAAACCCACATCCCTAGACCCCTACGAGAGCGGTAAGCAACCCTGCCAATTCTAGAGTTAGGAGATCCGGTCTCGACTCCTCGAGATGGCCTCCCACTGGACTCTAGAACCCGGTTACTTGTGCTCCCCGTCTTGGGTCTATCCTAATACGGAAAAGTAAATAATATACATCAATGGTGACAACAAGCTCAACTCGGAAGTGTCCCAATAAAAGAATATTACATACAGTTTTTATATGAATGAAAATAGAAAAACTCTCATCTCACGCAAAAACCCCCGGCTATTCAATCACGACGATCTAATATAACATATCACTCTAATATAACATATCACAGCAACACATGAACATCACATGTCATCAACGTAAGTAAATATGCGTATCCCGAATGTTGTTGACATATAGCAACGTGATCGGGGATACACCACATATTACACTTACGGTCACAGAAAAAAATGAAAACTACAATAATTAGAATCGGCATATTCCTTAGACATCATAAACCCAGAATATCACATATTCCGAATTTCATACCTAACCTGATAAACCTTGCATTTTAGTCTCGGATTGAAAACACTTTTTAATAACCAGTCGGGTAATTCCACAAGATTCTCGATAATATGATCGAATGCTCGTCGGGAATTTTAGTAGATGGCCACACCCCCAATGCCGTCGACAAAGTGCACTTATGCGGAATATCATGGCCGCAAGCACCCGAGTGGATGCTTTTGGCAACGGGGTTCTTCTATAGTCACTTGGTCAGGGATTGGGGCGTGGCTATCTAGTAGTGTTACCCGGCGAGTGTTCGAGTATGATATACGATTGCGACGGAGTTTTGATCCAAATCGAAACTCCGTGGCAATCGATCAAACGTGACTAAAACACTAGATTTACAAAAAACAAACTAGTTTTCACAAAACTAATTAATGTGGATTCCGAATATTGTATCACATATCATAACTTTGTTGGATATATGTATGCCCTAGAGGCCATTATAAGATAGTGGATGTGTGTGTGTGTGTGTGTGTATAGGACTTTCTTACTCGACATGATAGTATGCTATCCGGTTACACTTTATCGGATATATTCACTTGATCATGCTTTTATTCATTTGTACATGTTGATAAAGCCCTGAGGATATTTGTTTGACTACTGTGATTATGATGGAGATCATACTAGTGGGACATGTGTAGTTTATAAGCATATCCTAAAATGTCCCTAGTCGTGGGTGTATCGAGACGGGGCATCGATATTCCAGAGTAGACTAGCGTATACGATACTAGACCCATCAGATGGGCGATGGGTGTTCCCACATCTATTGATGTTTGACATCGAGATCGTATGTGGGTGCTCAGTGGAGACTGGGTACACTGGACGAACTCACCGAGAACTCCTATATGGTATTATATCTATCGTCGGATAGCAGTTCTCAGGTGACACTGGTACAGGTTAGTCTGTAGACCCGAGATCGTCATAGAGTCTCATGTGTTCTCCCACCGTGCTTTGATTTCCACCCTACCACGGCTCTGCTGAGTCGTGCAAACAGCTGGCTTTTGGGTACAGTCCCGAGACATGTGGAGGCAATGATCGATAGGAGGGGTTTCATCTCTCCCGGTATTGGGAGTTGATGTTGGGCAGTGCTCGATTGGCTATATCAGTAAGTCCCTGGCCAGGGCTGTTGAGATTTACTGATAAGTGTTATCAATAGTATCTCGGTTTGATTATAGGCCATATATCGGCATGACTTATTGAGTTATTGGGGTTCACGATGTCATCCCTAGACTTAATATGCAGCGTATCAGACGAAGAGACCGGACTGTACGGTAAGTGTTACCGGTTGACTCGACAGGAGTTTTGACAGGTTCACTTGTTTTTCTTCTGCTCGCTCAATACCCGGGTGGCCGTTACATTTAGCTGACCGCTTGCGGCTTGTAGGTTTTTGATATGATCATCACTTACTGCCGGTGTATTGACGAGTCTTAGAGTCCCACAAAGGGGTTACCTAGCTCAAACGAAATGATGTAGGGTGCATATGGAGATATGTGCGGGTGCCCGATTAAATGCGTGTATGTGATACCGCATTCTAATCTGGCGTTTTCTTTTGGTCGGGTCGTATGAGATATGACCGGTATATTAAATCAATTGTTGATTTAATATTAATGACCATTAGTCTTTTCACTTATAACATTTTCTTTATTTATTGTATGTATGTACATATGTTGATATGAATGCACACATGCATGCATATATGTGTCATGGTGATGATACGTTGGAGTTAGATATGAATCATATGGTTTAAATATTTATTTATTTTGATTATTGATTAAAGAATTAATTAAGATTATATCATGGTTACTTAGTTTCTACACACTTCCATTACTGACTTTGACTTGAACCATGGTTTGATTACTACACTTAAACCTTGGTTTAGTCTTTACACTTAACCATGATTTAGTCTTTACACTTATTCTTTAACCAATTAACAAAATATCTAGATATTTTATAACCATGGTTATAAGTGAGTAGACTCTCTCATATATTGATTATTTCTTTTTCTTTTTGGTATAACATTATCTTGAGCTTGCTTAGCCTTCTCCTCCTTCTTCTTCTTTATTACCTTACTACCTCTTGATTAGTGAGAGAAGGAGATAAAAAGAAAAGATTTTTAAGTGAGATCCAAACCCACATCACCAATCTACACTAGTTTAACCTACTAGTTTAGATTGTTTTGCATCACTTCTACTTATTCTAGTGAAGCAAGGAGCTTGAGCCAAGGAACTCTGCGGTGGATCGTCGTAGACAAAGAAAGACTCAAGCGGATCCGTCCATACACCGAGTTGAACCAAGAGTCTAGCACGGAGGTCTACAAAATTTGTATTTACTTTCACTTAGTGTTAGACTCTTGTTGTAGTGTGAGATACTACTTTGTTACTTTAAGTTTCTAGTTTGATCCTAGGTTAGTTTTCTTAGCACCCTAAAAAATTAAATTATAGCATGATTGATGCATTACAAACCCTTGTGAGGTGCTAGGCAAACCCAACAAACTTAAACCCGAAACAATGTTAAAACTGTGACTTCGAAACACTCTGAATTGCCCCAACTCAAAGATAACATCACATGCAATCTGGGAAAAAACAAACATATCCTGAAACCCTAAATCCAAGAGTTAAGAACACCATACAAAACCCAAACCCCAACTCATTTCAAAAACCGGCCAGGCCGGGAATTTGGCATGTTTGGCCGGCCAAAAGTTAACATTTGGGGCTCGTTTTTCTATGGTATTCTAGTTACATCACATGTAGCATTCTGCACTTGTTTAAAAAAATTTTGGAGGAATTTTTAAAATTTACAGAAACTTGGATTTTGGATTATAGTTTTCAGAGTCATTTCGGTTTCACAATTTCTATACATCGTCTAATGCTCTAGCTTGGTTCTGATACCATGAAAGTGTGTCTTAGCACTACCACTAGGTTAATACCAACATCAAGTATGCAATTTTAAAATTCTTGGGGTGCTAAGCTACACTAATCTAGAATCTAACTAGAGTATTAGGATTTAACATATGATAAAGCAAGATCTGCTCTAAGTGATGTAGACTACAACCTTTGTAGACCAAGTCCTTCTCTTCTAAAGCTCCGAGTAGTAGTCCCTACAACTCCTCTTGGCTCCACTTGAAGAAGGATCAAGCCTGCTTTGCGATTTTCGAGGCCGAAGATGATCCACCTTGAAGCTTCTCTAGGTCAAGCAATCTCTTCACTAATCAACTATTAGTGAAGGAAACAACCTAATCTAAAAGGCTAATCTAGAGTAGGTTGATGAAGTAGGGGTTTTGGCCTACTTAGAATTATATTTCCTTTTATTTTTCCAACTAAAGAATGAAGCTAGAGGGGGAAGAAGAACATGAGAGGGAAAATGAGAGAGTGTGCCAATGAACTAAGGTTAGGGTTGTGAGTGAAGAATGGCTCATGTATGCTCACTTATTGAAGCATAAATTATTTCTACAATTGAAATAATCGACCATACTTCAATAGTGTAGCCATATCAATAAAAAATTGTATGATCCATGCTTCACACTATACCAAAAATATCTCCCCATTTTCCACCTCATTTTTCTATTTTCTCAAAATAGAAAATCCATGTTCAACACACACACACACACACACATATATCACACACACACATACACGCACACATATATATCACACACACACACACACACACACACACACACACATCTCACACACACAAACAGATATAACACACACACACACACACACACACACACATATATATATTAATATAGATTAAGTGAAGAAAATAATTAGTGAGCATTAATATTAGTTATTATATAAATATATCAAATATAAATGTATATCAAATTATTAAATCAACACTTGATTTAATAATCCGGTTATATCATATATAACCGACTAATATCATTTATCTGTATATCATATTATCAAACCAACACTTGGTTCAATAATCTGGTTATATCACATATAACCTAACCGATATCAAATATCGCTAGATTAGAATACGGTATCAAATACTCGTATTTAATCAGGCTCCCGCAAATATCAGCATATGTTCCCTACTTTGTTTCGCTTGAACTAGGAAACCTCTGTGTGGGACTCTAAAGACTCGATAATATGCCAGTAGTAGATAATGATCACATCAGTTACCCACAAGCCGTCAGCAGTACCAGCTGGACGTAACGACTACCCAAGTATTGAGCGATTAGAAGATCAACAAGCAAGCTTATCCAAACTCTCATGAAGCCTATAAATAACATTTACCATACAGTCCGGTCTCTTCATCTAATATGTCGCATATCGAGTCTAGGGGTGGAATCGTCAGACCCCAGTAATTTGATAAGTCATGCCGATGTGTGGCTTATAATGGTTCGAAAAACTACTGATAATACTTACCAGTAAATCTCATCAGCCCTGATCAGGGACTTGCTGTTATAACCAATCGAGTATAGCGCAACATCAACTCCCTATACCGGGAGAGACGAAACCTATCATATCGCTCACTACCTCCATATGACTCGGGGCTGTACCCAAAATCCACCTGTTTGCATGACTCCATTGAGCCGTGGTAGGGAGGAAATCAAAGCACAGTGGGAACCACACAAGACACTATGATGCTCTCGGGTCTACAGACCAACCTGTATCGGTGTCACCAGAGAACTGCTATATGACGATAGGTATGGTACCATCTAAGAGTTCTCGGCGAGTCCTGTTCGGTGTGCCCATTCTCTAATGAGCACTTGTGTACAATTTTTGATGTCAAACACCAATGGTGATGGGATCAACCATCGCCCCATATAGGGTCAAGAAACGTACACACTAGTCTAATTTGGAATATTGATACCCTGTCTCGATATCCCCTTGACTAGGAACTATTAAAGAATGTGCTTGTGGACTATCCAGGTCCCACTAGTATGATTTGCATCATAGTCCTGGTAGTCAAGTCCACATCCTAAGGGCTTTATCAACATGTATCAGAGAGTCGGTATAATAATACAAGTATACATGTTAAGATAAAGATCAACCACATAGCATATTATCATGTCGAACAAGAAAGTCCTCTATATATATGTCAAAGCATCTACTATATCATACAATAATGGCCTCTAGGGCATACATATTCCTAACACCATTTTTATCACCCGCCTCTACCTCTCTCGTCGGGCACCTTTCGCCTCTTCTGTGGCAAAACCCTAGCCTCCGATGTTGACATCGGCAACAAAGCTCGCCAGATTGTACTAGCAAGGTCGCACGAGAGTTCAAGAAGCGTGCAAGGATCGTGGATGTGAAGGGCAGCCCCGATCGACCAAGGGCTGGATAGATTAGGGCATAACCTTTCTATCCGAGTTGGGTCAGGACTTGTAGAATCCAGAGCAACATTAATTTCTTCGAGACTTGATAGCGGCAAGAAACAACAGAGGAGAGGGGAATAGCGAGAACAAGTCGTTCTTTTCTCTGGGAAAGACACGGTTAACAAAACTCCAATTTACAAAACTAAACTCCATTCCCAAAACAGGGCCATATTAATTATATAGAAGAGAACGATAATGTAGAAGTATAGGATTTTTTGAATTGCTCATATTCTTTAATTGGTTTATAAGAAAGTAATTAAAGCAAACCTTATATCCACCATAACTACAACCATAATGAGTTCTATATGTGTTATTTTTTAGTTAAGATTTAATTAATCATTGATCATCTTCTCCTAAAGAGGCTAAACAACCAAAATCTGACATTAGGTGCTCTCGTTAATAAATAATTATATACAAACTTAAGGGGCGGAAAAGAATTTTTTTTTTTAAAAAAGTGAGAATATTCTATAAATTGTGTCATGCTTTTAAGCCCAAAAGGAATTTTACTTTGGGACATGTTTGTTCCCTTATAAAAAAGGGGCAAGGGAAAGTTCCCCACTATTCAAAGCCTCACTTGTTTAACACATGAGTATCTATATGCAACGCATATAGACACTGCAATTAAAACAATTACTAGGCTAATACAGCCTCACGTGTTTAACACGTGAGTGCCTATATACGCATCTATATGCAACGCATATAGACACTGCAATTAAAACAACTACTAGGCTAATACAGCCTTAACATGTGAGTGCCTATATGTAATGTATATAGGCACTGCAATTAAAACAGCTACTAGACTAATGGAGCCTCATGTGTTTAACACGTGAGTGCCTATATGCAACGCATATAGGCACTGCAATTAAAACAGCTACTAGGCTAATGGAGCCTCACATGTTTAACACGTGAGCGCTTATATGCAATGCATATAGACACTGCAAATCAAACAACTGAAAAACTAAATAAACCTCACGTGTTAAACACGTGAGGGCACCTCCCTACGTAGAATTAAATTCTACTTAAGAAGGAATCGTTGGATCAAAAATCCAATGGTGGTTAAGCATATAATTAAATTCTATTAGGGAGTGATATTTTCTATTAAACAGAAAGTTGGCGGATCAAACATCTCCCGAGATGGAAAATATTTTCCATATCTTTTTAAACAAAGAGAGATTGTGCTCTGTTAAGACGAGCACTCTTGGATTAAAAATCCAATGATGGTTTAAAAAATTACTATTTAACAGAATAAAATTCTGCATATGGGAAAATATTTCCCCAATCTTATTAAAAACAAGAAAAATATGTTCTGTAAAATAGAAACCCTTGGATCAAAGATCCAATGGTGGGCAAAATTCCCTAAGTCAATTCTGGGACCAATTAAATCAATTAGGATTTCTCAATGAAAGATTTTCTCAGAATTAAACAAACTTCTCTCCACTATATAAGGGACCAGAGACTTCAAGTCTCAAAAGGACGGATAGTGAAGAAAGATAGAGAGAAAGTAAACAAAGGAATTCCCTCAGAAGCTTAGAAAAAAGAGAGAAGCTTAAGAGAAGAAGAAAGAAAAGTTTCAAAAGAAACAAAGAATTTAATTCTCACAAAGGAAGATTTGTTAAAACCCTAGGTAAAAAGGAAACAAAAATAATAGATCATCTTGTCTCTCTTTTGCCTTTCTAAGGGTTTAACACTTCATGCAAGAACTTAGTTCTTTCTCTGGTTGAGATTTACAGAAGCAGACATCCCCACAAGTTGAGAATTTAATTCTCATCGGGGAGATTCTGTCATGCAGATTCAAAACCTAAGGGAAAGAATTAAGTTCAAAGAATTTAATTCTTACAAAATACATAAAAACTAGGGTTTAACCCTATAAGAATTTAATTCTTACAAACCAAGAAACATGGAATCCTCTAAACTTGTAGGTCATTAACAAGAGATCAAAATCTCCAAACATCCAGAAAGAAGGAAAGACTGGTGATTCAACACTATAATGAGGATCTCACGTGTTTCCCACGAGAGCACTTAAATGAAGAACAAGAAGTGCCTCCTAAGCCAGTCACGTGTTTTGCACGCGATCTCCAATCAAGTGCTTAGCACTTATATAAAAAAAGGGGGATGGGATAAAAACCCAAAAGGCAGAACCCAGCTTTGGGACGCCTCGCGTGTTTCGCACGTGAGCACCACAAAAACCAAGTGCTCAGCACTTATATAAAAAAAGTGGGGAAATAAGTGGGCAGTGCCCGTAATCCGATGCCTTATGTGTATCACGTGAGCGCCACAGAACTTTAGTGTTTAACACTAATCAGGTGCCTCACATGAAATGCACGTGAGCATTGTATGCCTCAGCACTTAGCACTGTTGGGTAATTATGGAGACCCAGATCTAGTCCAAATTGACTAAATTCTTCCAATCGACTGAGCCCCTCTGCGCTCATCATTCCCCAAAATTGATCTTAGTCCCAAACATGACTAATGATCTTTCGACTGATGCTATTCAAAATGATTTTCGTCCTACATTCCCCTGAGGAAATCTTAGTCTCAAAATACGACTAATGATTCCCGGGTTTACCATTAATCTCTTTTCCCTCAAACACGGGAATTGGTTTAAGGGTACATTTCTCTACATCTCTGATACATGTTGTAATTCCTCAACGTATTCAGAGAGGTGGCGGGTCCCGACAGCCAACTGCTTTTTGGTACACTTCCCAAACTGACGTGCACATCCCAGATCAAACCACATCCCAAACTGGATGCATCCCATACCATCGTTGCTCATCCCATCATGTAACAAATACACGTGCGCGCAAGATGGACAATGGACCGAAACGTCCTTAAACTACAACGGACCAAAACGTCCTTAAACTATAACGGGCCGAAATGTCCTTAAACTAAACGTTGACTCCAAAACGGAGACAACATACCGTAACGTCCTTAAACTAAAACCTCACCTCAAAAATGGTGATCTACAGACCGAAATTTCCTCAAACTACAACTTCGCCTCCAAAATGGCAATAAGAGACCGAAACGTCCTTAAACTAAAACAAAAGAACCCAAATGCTCTCTTGTTGGATCTGAAACAAAAATGATCCTAACACCATATAAGTCTCAAATTGGACTAACGTGTCCTTAACAAAAAACTAACCGAGCCCCCAATTGCTCGTATACATTTAAGTCGATCTTGATCTCAAAACGGATCAACGATCCTTAAATCAACCCATATCTAAAAATATACGGATTTGGACTAATCCACGCCCTACGGGCAACAACATAAATTAGTCTCCGTATACAATCCACGGGCAACAAAAAATAAAACAAACACACACGACACAAAGTGAACTTCCGAAGCAGGCGAAAGTGGTTATCGCGATGCGATAACGTAATTAACTAAAGGGGCTTGCGCCTGCAGGGAAGAGCGTCCCCACGATCAAAAACCCTTCACAAATGAGGGGGAATCTGACGAAGTCTGCTACAACGGCCACATCCGTCCAAATCTCCGATACACGATGCCATAAATCAACTTGGTATCTTCGGCGAGGTGGACGGATAAATCTAAATAGCATCTGCCCCCAAATTCAGGCAAGACGACCTACGCGGTTCATCCCCGTTTTTGGCGGTGAACAGATTCTGGCACGCACGGTGGGGTCTTTTGCTCTTTCCACTCCACACTTCATGTGTCGTGTTCACAAAAAAATCACGGTTTGCTATGGTTGCCCTTAAATTCGAGGTACTAAGATTTGGTGTCTTGCTCCTGTGCAGAAAGTAGAAGAAACATTAATGGTTTCTAGCTGCACTCACTGCAACAGCAATTCCCGCTCCACCCTGACTGGAGGAGTGACTTACGGGCCCAATGCGGCTTCCATATTTTCAATGCCGGTAGGGCAGATGACTCAGGCCATCCCTGGATTGTTCTTCGGGACCATGCTCCCGCCAATGAGTTTCGGCGCCCCAATGCCATCACAGGAAGCTCCAAAAAAGTCGGTCTTCGATCGACTTGCAACCACCACGATCCCTCTCAACGGGTCGTCCAAGTCTGCCACCTCAGTCTTCAACAGGCTGAGCCAAAGCTCAAGTGGGCCCGCAAAGAGGCTCGCAATACCTGAAGGGATTATCCAAAAACGGATAGCCGTTCCATCTCCAGCAGGTGAAGTCATCAAAAGTGCTTCCCCTACCAGAAAGTCGGCCTTCGAAAGATTGGCCCTCCCCTCTCAACAGACATCAGTCTTCGACAGGCTGGCACCAGCAGTAGCCTTCACCAAAGCAAGAGGCATGACGAAGCCACTCCCACAACTGAGGCAATCCCGTCTGCAAGACACGCTTGACGTCGCCACTAGCACCGAATGAGAAAAGCTAGAGGCAACTCCCCCTCTGGACTTACTCTACCAGCTCCAATGGTGGAAGTTGACGCTGCTGTTCCAACCGGGAATAGCTTTGAACCGCTTAGGAGGGTGCGAAAGAACTCCCCCACCGCAGTGTTGAAGAAATCTCCACTTCCTACTGAAAATATGACGCAGGCAAAGCCGGAGCAACCCCCTCAGCGACTGTCCTTCCAAATCCTCCAAGATTCTGTGATCAACAAGAACTACTCTCGTCAACTAGAGAAAATGAAGGTCCGACAAGAGGAAAGTCATCCCTCCACCATACAGTGAGGGACTTCTTTCATACAGGCGCCTGCTACAATGGCTCCTTCAACTTCGACCTCCCACAAAAAGAGAAGGCCGGAGAATCTCCTACCACCGACGGCAAATCCTAAGGTGATGGATCCAAACGTCCTAAGTCTGGGGGAATGATCGTGCACACGGTTTACATAGATTCCGAGAGAGAGGAAAGCGGTGCTTCCTTGGGTCATCGACCGCAAACTCGGTCGTTAACAAAGGCTTAGGAGCAACAACAAAAGCTCTAGGAGATGCTAACGAAAATGGCAGCACTCACCGGACATAAAGAAAGTCCGGAGTTAGTATCAGAACAGCGCCAGGAGCAGGAAACCGATAAAGAGTTCCTGCAAAGGGTGCTGGAAAGAAAGGATAAGGAGGTCGCGAAAAAGGCTGCTAATATAAAACAGATGCAATTCTGTTCCAAGACATGGTTGGAATGATGATCCAGTCAGAACCTCCAGCTGAAGACCCGCCGATAATTATTGAGAATGACAGAGGGAAAACATCAAACCCTTTTCCAGCTCTATCGACAGCCAGGGAGGAAACAATCTCTAAAGCTGCCCTTGATGATTACATTGCTCAACAAATACGACCTCATCAGGCAAGTGAAGCGGCTGGTCAAGTCGTCAGAACCGGGCGACCATACCCAGGCTGGTACGATCAAATCAAATACTCGCAGGAATATACGATCCCCAAATTCCATGTGTACAAAGGAACAAGAAACCCACATCAGCACGTTGCTCAGTTCAGAGCTTTATGCGGCAATATGGGAGGCGATGACAAATTGCTGCTTCGCCAGTTCGTTGGCAGCCTGTCAGAGACGGTGTTTGAATGGTATTTGGAGGTCCCAAAAGACTCCGTTAAAACATTCACGGAAATGGGATTGCTGTTCACGCAGCAGTTCACCAGCGCAACCGAGCGCACCCCGATCACGGCATTAATCAATGCTAGGGTGAAGCCAGGAGAGACCTGGGTTCAATACGCAATCCGGTGGCGGAACCTATGGTCAAAATGCGAACAACATATTGAAGAAGCTCCGGCCGTGGGCATGTTCATAGGGACTCTAGATCCTCAGGAGACTGTGCCCCAGTTTATGACATTCTTTAAGCCGACTACCTTCCAGGCTCTGATCGACAAGTTGGTCTGGACCAGATGGGCCACAGACCTTCCTCTTCAAAAATGGACCCTCAGAATGCAAAAGGGTAAAGGGAAAGCAGTCTTCGTTGCCAACACTCAACAACAGCCGAGTGACCTAAAACCGGTTGCTCGCCAAAACAACGCGCGCCCGCGCCAATCCCTGGAAGAGAAGCTAGGACGTGCTTACTCGTTTCCCCGGGATAAAATAAGGAGACTGTTCGAACTGGCAATGCGCAAAAAACTCATCACTCTGCCGAACCCAAAATGTCCAGCGCAGCCCGGTGATGTCAACAACCCCAACTACTACTCCTATCACAGAATGGTGAGCCACCCAATTGAAGATTGCTACGTCTTCAAAAATTGGATCGAGGACCTGTATCAACGAGGGAAATTTGCGCTTTCCGAGAACTGGAGGGTGAACCCGCCACAAAAGCATGCTCCTAAAAAGGTGGATACGCCGGGGGCATCATGCTCATTTGTGGAAGATGCTCCGTAGGAAGTTGCCCTTTCAGCTAAAACCAAAAGAATGCTGAAGGATCTTCAAGCATGTCCGGCGATCAGGTGGAAAAGCCTGCTGGAGCTCGAGATCATTGAAGGGATGCTGAAACCGCATCCCACACTGAAAACTGCTGACGATGGGCAAAACACCCAGGTCAAGCCTTCAAAGTCTTCGAAGGGAAAGAAGAAGACCAAGAAGCCCGCGCAGCCTGACGACAAGCGCACAGACCTGCAAAAGTACATCGATGCGCTGGAGGAGTACAACCAGAAGGCATAGACTCCAGTCACCCTCAAAGAGTTTCTCAACCATATACTTGAGAACGAAGATAGTGATGATGATGAAGAACATCGCTCATCAGGGAGAACCCAAGACTATGTGGCGAGTTGCCACATGCTTTCTCATTCGTTGTTAAATAACGAAGAAACTCTCTCAGCGTCGGAAAGCAACGCAGAGGAACTGGGGGCAGGATCGGTGCCAAAATCCTCGGAGCTGCCAGAAGGCCTAATTGACAGGCTGCTAAATGAGGCTTTTCAAAAGAGCAGAGCTGACCCAGAACGTGAAACGGCCATATATGAAAAAGCCAAGCATCGACGTTAGGATGAAGAAGCTATTCTGCTATAAGGTGATGCCCTTTGGTTTGAAGAATGCATGCGCTACCTACCAGAGGGCCATGACGAAATTTTCGATGACCTCATACATGAGATTGTCGAATGCTATATTGACCACCTTGTAGTGAAAAGCAAATCGTATGAGGAGCACTGTGAACATCTGAACATAAGGTTCTGGCGTCTTCGGAAATACAATCTAAAGATGAATCCTCTAAAATGTGCGTTTGGAGTCTCCTCAGGCAAATTTCTAGGATTCATCATATGACACCGAGGCATCGAAATAGACCCATCAAAGATCAAGGCGATTATGGAAATGCCCATGCTAAGAACTCTTAAACAACTGCGGTCTCGCCAAAAAAAGATCGCGTATATCCGGCGGTTCATAGCCAACCTCTCCGACAAATGCCGCCCCTACAGCCATCTAATGAAGAAGAGGACCCCATTCGTTTGGGATCATAAATGCCAAAGTGCACTGGATGAAATCAAGCAATATCTGCAAAACCCGCCGGTACTGACCGCTCTGGTTAAGGGAAAGCCCCTCATCCTGTACACAACAACCCTTGAAGGTTCTTTAGGCGCGCTATGGGCACAGGAGAACGACCAGCGGAAGGAAAGAGCTCTCTACTATTTGAGTCGAGTTCTTCTGGGGGCAGAAAACAACTACTCCCTCATTGAAAAGTATTGCCTGGCACTAATCTTCGTGATAATGAAGCTTCAACATTATGCCTTGGCATATGAGGTCCATCTCATATCAAAGGTGGATCCTCTCAAATATTTGATGTCAAGAGCCATACTAACAGGAAGGCTTGCCCAATGGGCCCTCCTCTTGATAGAGTTCTCGATAACGTATCGACCCCTCAAGACAGTGAAAGGCCAGGCCATCACCGACTTTCTCGCTGAGCATCCAATACCAGCCAACTCCCCCTTAAATTGCGAATTGCCAGATGAACATGCGTTCGACGCAATTGAAGGGGAGAAGGAAGGAAATAATGCCCGATGGGAACTATACTTCGACGGAGCATCTTTCTTGAAGAAGCGAAAGCAAAGCACCCCCATAATCAAAACTGGGGTGGGCCTTATCTTCGTGACTCCGCAAGGAGGGATAATGCGTTTCGCCCTTTCCTTAACAGAGCCGAGGACAAATAATGAGGCTGAGTACGAAGCTTTGATAGCGGGTCTTGAGATTGCTATCGACATAGGAATCGAAAACCTCGCAATATATGGAGACTCCCAGCTACTTGTTAACCAAGTAAATGGCGACTATCGGACGTGTAATTCGGAGTTGGTAAAATATGGCAAAAGCGTGCAGCAACTGCTGACTCAAATTCCCTCCTACATCCTGGAAAGCATATCGTATGCGAAAAACAGCAAGGCGGATGCGTTGGTCAAGCTCACTAAAGAACTGGCCGACAAAAACTTCGATGACGTAAGGATCATTGTGCAAAGCCGCCGGGTTCTCGTGCCAGCAGAAATATCTCTGGAGTCGTCTGAAAGAAAGAAAGCGACCAAACAAGCAGCGTTCCAATTAGAGGATGAAGAAAAGGCTAAGGATTGTAGAGAAGTCTTCATAGACTACTTCAAATTCCATCGAACACCCGAAAACGCATCTTCAAGACATCAGCTCATGAAACGAGCTCTGTCTTTTGCCTTCGTCAATGATACTCTATACAAGAGATCGTTCGACAGTTTGTGGCTAAGGTGCCTGGGGCCAGAAGAAGCAAGGAGAGTCATCCAAGAAACCCACGACAGACTCTGCGGTTCTCATCAAGCCGGGCCAAAGATGAAGCTGAAGATCAAGAGAATGGGTTACTATTGGCCCACAATGATTCAGGACTGCCTTGAATATGCGAAGTAGTATCACTCATGCCAGGTTCACGGAGACTTCATCCACCAGCATCCAAATCCGCTACACCCAACACTGGCTAGTTGGCCGTTCGAAATGTGGAGAACCGATATAATTGGGACCATCGAACCAGTGTCATCCAAAGGACATTGATTCATATTGGAAACAACTGATTACTTCTCTAAGTGGACAGAGGCAGTACAGCTAAAGGAAGTGATGACGGAGAACATCCTCCATTTCTTCAGGACACATGTCATCTACCGGTTCGGCACTCCGCAATGAATCATCTCGGATAATGGGCCAGCCTATAGAAGCCATAAGATCAGCCTCTTTGCACAGTAGCATAATATAGACTAGAGATACTCTTCAGTCTATAATCCCAGAGCTAACGATCTAGCTGAGGCTTTCAACAAGATCTTGATGAAGATCATAAAGAAAACGGTATCCAAAAATAAAAAGGACTAGCACGAGAGACTGCATGAAGCTCTCTGGGCTTATCGAACCAAGTTCAAAACTTCCACGAATACAACGCCATAAGCGTTGGTATTCGGCACGGAAGTGGTACTTCCCTTGGAGATAGAGCCACCCTTTCTACGAGTGGTAGTTCGATACGAGCTGACGGATGAAGAAAATGCCCATCTTCGGCTTGAGGAGCTCGATGCCCTCGATGAAACTCGTCTCATAGTGCATCAAAACCTGGAAGCTTACAAAGCAAGGATGACGCGATCATACGAAAGACTAACTAGGCCAAGAACATTTCACCAAGGCGAACTCGTGTTGGTCGTCAAAAGACCTATGATCCCCAATCGTGCAAAAAGGAGGAAATTCGAGGCAAACTATGAAGGTCCGTATATCATAGACCAAGTCTACTAAGGTGGGGCCTATTTTGTCATGGATATGCATGGCGAAAGACCCTTCTAGCCAATAAACGGCCGATTCCTTAAGAAATACTACGCTTGACAAGTCACGACTCGGGTTAATGATAGATGACGACGCTCGTATCTGCTCACTATCTTCCTGAGTCTAAACTCTAAAAGTAGTATCCAACAGAATTTCTGCCCCAAATATGACGAAAACGGACCGAAATGTCCTTAGACTAACCGTTGCCTCCAAAATGGCGACAACGGACCGTAATGTCCTTAAAATAAAACGTCGCCTCAAACACGGCGATAATGGACCAAGATGTCCCTAAACTAAGAATGGACCGTAATGTCCTTAAACTAAAACATCACCTCAAAAATGGTGAGAGTAGACCACCACGTCCTTAAACTGGCAATGGACCACTACGTCCTTAAACTGGCTATGGACCGAATTGTCCCTAAACTAGTACTCTACCTCAAATATGGCGCATCGCCCCAAATACGACGATATCTTCTCTTAGGATCTATGTTGCAATCAAAGCTCCAATGGCAAAGACTGCAACCCAAGTTTAAAAAAATTGGTACTCCACAAGCGAAATGGGCACGGATGAAAACTCGAAAGGGCGCCGTGAGTAAAAACAGAAGGGCTACCGGCGAGCTTGTGAAAACCTGAAAGGGCGCAATCTCGTTGTGTAAAAAAATGTACTTCCTCAAGCAAAATGGGCACGGACGAAACCCGAAAGGACGCCGTAAGTAAAAACAGCAGGGCTATCGGCGAGCTTTGTGAAAACACGAAAGGGCGCAATCTCGTAAAATTTTCACTTATGAGATCCTCTCGACTCGTAAGAAGAACCCCCTGTTCCTCGCCGAAGGACGCGACCAGGACGTTGGGACGTCAGGCCTGAATTTCGAGGGCAGATGCTAATTGGTGCTATCCATCCACCTCTCCGAAGATGCCAAATTGATTTATGGCACCGTGTATCGAAGGTTTAAACGGATGCGGCCGATGTAGCAGACTTCGTCAGATTCCCCTTAGTTTGAGGGGTTTTTGATTATGGGGACGCTCTTCCCTGCAGGCGCAAGCCCCTACAGTTAATTACGCTACCGCATCGCGGTAACAACTTTCTCCTTCTCTAGATGGTCACTTCGTGTCGTAGGTGTTTGTTGTATTTTTGGTTGCCCGTGGATTATATACGGAGAGTAATTTATGTTGTCGCCCGTAGGGCGTGGATTAGTCCAAATCTGTATCTTCTTAGATTTGGATTTGGGGGTTGGGTTTAAGGATACGTTAGTCTCATTTGAGACTAAGATCAACTTAACGGGATCGTTTAGATCCAGTAAAAGAGCATTTGAACTCTATTGTTTAGTTTAGGGACATTGCGGTCGATTAGTTTAAGGACATTACGGTCCAGTGTTAGTTTAAGGACATCTCGGTCCAGTTAAGGACATCGTAGTCCGTGGGTTTAAAGGGACCCCACAGTCCGAGGTTAAGGACATCGTAGTCCATGAGTTTAAGGACCCCACAGTCCGAGTTAAGGACATCGTAGTCCGTGAGTTTAAGGACCCCACAGTCTAATTTAAAGACGTCATAGTCTATGAGATGTATGGTTGTCGGGACCTGTCACCTCTCTGAAGACGTTGAAGGATTACAACAACAAATATCAGAGGAGTAAAGAGATATACCCTCGAACCGGTATGAGTTGGTTGAAAGATCTGTAGTCCAGTTTGGAACTGAGATCTGTTAAATATTCGTGAGCAGATGGTCTCAGTTCAATATAAGTTGAGGACTTATGGCCAATATTGGGCTAAGTCCAATAAAATTAAAATGTTTAACATTTTATTGTTCTGGGCTGTTGAGCCTTTATTTGGGCTTGGCCCTTTTAATAATGTTAAGCATTAGATCCTGACATTTTTTTGTCTTGTATTGAGTGCATAGCAGTCATCAGAACAATGTGTGTTTTGACAACGCGCCACGTGGCGTGTTCATACCAGAATACTGCATTTTATACCACCCATTCTTACGCTCGTTTGGTTATAGGCAGGTGCTTTTAATCAGTGTTTGCTACATATTTGCAGAATACTGGTTCTCATCTCTAAACAGTGAAATCCATGGAAAAGTACGACAAATTCTGGATTACTGCCAACAACAGATAAAACACGGGTCTCCGCTCTCTATCCGTGTGTTGCCACATACCAGTTTAAGGGACAAAATGGCAAATCGATTGTCATTTTCATGCACAAAGCTCAATGTTAACACAAGATCCAAGAAATCTACGCGGAGCTCGAGGAAATCATGGCAAAAGATCCATATCACATCACCTTTTGATCTACTGAAATTCTGGAAGAATTGTAAAGAGTTTCTGAGAAAAGTCATATACCACACAGAAGAGAACCACAAAACAAGGGATACGACAAAAGATGAAGTCACGATCTTTCTAAACGGTCGTGGTTCCGCGGCATAAGCGCGCTTAGGCCGCGGAACCGCAGCCGTATAGGCTCTTCAGTGTACAAAATTTCAGGGGCTGTTTGGTAATTACATGTAGTGCCAAAATGTTGCCCTAGGTTCTCTGTTCCCTGCCTATAAATACCCCAGAACTTGCCAAGCCAAGGTGTTAAATTCTTATGCCTCTTTTTTGTTAGTTTTTAGTCTTCTTCTTCTTCTTCTTCTTCTTCATTCTTTCCTCCATGGAAATGTAGTGAGAGCATTGAGTGGATGTTAAATGAAGATGAGGGTTTTTGTATCATTCTTTTGCTTAGCTTCCCCCTTGAGCTCTCTACCTTAACTTGATCTTGCAACCTCTTAAGTGAGCTTGCAAGTTTAAGTTTTGGTCATTGATCTCAAGGGGTTGTATCATTTTTTTCTCTCTTTTGTGCTTCATTTCACATGAGTTTTTTACTCTTCTCTTGATCTTGCAATCTCTTGATTGAGCTTGCAAGTTTAAGGGTTGGCTATTGATCCCATGCTTGTCTTGAGCTCTATGGTTCTTAGTGTTACTTTCTTGCATTTTTCATTCTTGTCTACTTGCAATTTATTACCATGCACTTTAATTACTTGCTTGTAATCTTTTCTTTTCTTTGTTTATCTTTTCTTTTGCTCTTTTTGGTTCGTTTTGTGAATGGTTGTAATTATTGTTGTTAAGAATAAATATGATATTGTAAGTTAACGTTTCTTTGTTCATTTCCTTTTCCCGTTATTTTCCATTGAACTCCGCCCAAACGATACGCAAGCGCTCCTTTAGGCACCCTACCCTACCAAGGTAACGGTGATTCCTAACCGCGACCGGTTGCGTTCGGTTTGGCCGGAGGCGAAAGCAAGAGACAAGAACGGAAGGACAAGGGTAAATAAGCCGAATTCCACGAATACCGTGCTTAAATCCCCTAATCCACGTTGTTACCGATTGCACTAGCTTCAATTGGTCAAGACTCAGCTCAAAGGTTTTGAGTACGGATTTCTTTATCTTACACTTCCGTATCTTTTTAACAACTTTATACTTGCATATAAAACACATAGGTTAGACTTGAACAAACATACACAAATTCTTTATTGACTCGTCTAAGACAAGAACGGACATACAACCATCTCCCTGTGGATCGACCCGTGCTCAACCGGCTAGCTGCATAGCGACACCATCCTGATCGCGGTTATAACTTTAGAACTTTGAACACCCGACACGCCAAAAGCGTGCGATCAAATGGCGCCGTTGCCGGGGAGACGGTAGCGTATTTTCTTTCTTGTTATTCGGGTTAATATTCTTTTTGTATATATTTATAAATAAAAAAAAATCTTTTTGTTATTTTTGATCATTTTTGTGGGCAAGAGTGCAGATTTTTGCGGATTTGCAAACTGCGATTGTGTGGAGCAAAGTGTACGTTCAAGATTAAGGTGATTACGAAGTACAGTGCCAAAGATCCGGGAAGTTTGACCCGCGCAAGCGAACTTTTCAAGCTTACCAGAATTGATTCAACGGGGGTTTCCTAACCCAAAAACTTAACGGTACGTATTTCTTAAACACATTCTTCTCAAATCCGACGCATCCAATATATTATTCTTTGCAGGATTCTTTGCAAGTTCGCTAGCAAACGCTAAAAATTGACTAACCCGTATTTGTTGCAATGCCGCGCTTAAACTAAAAAAAAATGATTGTTTGATTCTTTATAGAATTGTTATTAAATTGCGCATTGTATACATTAATACGGACTTAAGGGCAAGCGAACCCCACAACATACGGTAAAGGATTTCATCACATTTTCCGTGGCCCACAAATCACGAACTTGAGCATAACGTTACCCGCACAAAATTTAAAAGAAATTAGACTTTAAGCCTTAAGGACTTCGCGCTCACTAGGAGAAGTTAACTGTGTTTAGAACCTCGCTTAACGGTATATTGTTTACGGGGTGTCTAGGAAAGTGTTAACGGCGAAACCGCCAAAAGAGAAAGGGTTATTTAATTAAGGAATTTCGCGAAAGCGTTGGAAAACCTCCCCTTATCTCTGCACTTACCTGGCCTCATGATCAGTGTATCTTAAGCCTATTTCTCGACACAGTTTTACTTCGACAATCAAGTTCTGGAGCAGGTCTAGTTGACCTAGGTGAACCCTAGAACAATTAGGTGTGTGGTATTTTTGTGTCGTGATTGTTTTTGTCCAGATTCTTTTGTGTGAATATTTCATTCTTTTGTTAAAAACTAAAAAAATAAATCACATTCTTTTTCCCCTCCTTTTCTCTGCCTTTCTTTCTTTCTCTCTTCATATCATGGGTACACCACCTCGCAAAACTCTTGCCGAACTTTGGTACCCAGAACCAGACATTACTTCTTATGGTTCTTGCTTTGGCCGAACGTCAAACGATCCCTCCATGCCCAAAATCTCTTTGAAAGATCGGATAGACGCGTCTAGGACAAACACCTGCCTTCCGCAATTCACTTTGTATCAACCTTTTCAACCTCCCCCACCCTCTTATGTTGATACCCCTTTTGCAAGTCGTCCTTTATCCATCGCTGAACATATTGAACAATCCTGTAGCCGATCTTTCACTCTTTTCACCACTACAGATTCTTGGGATCAACAATTCCATTCACCTTCTTATCCAAATGTTGATCCTGCTCCTGTCCAGCCATTCAATTCCTACCAGTCCTACCCGACTTCACCTTCCCCAGACATTGCTTTTGAACCGCCATTTGGGAATTTTCAGTATCCAAACAACTTTGAATGTTTTACTGAAACCCCTTCACAACCCATGTTTAGTCTGGAACAGTCTTTGGAAGATTTTAGGGTAGCGTCGTACCAACAGATGATGGATTTGAATGCTTCCATGGCTGCCCTCATACAACCTAGTGACCCGGTAGCTAGTTTTCAACTAGCTCCAAATTTTCCAATGTATGAAGAGGCGGTAGGACAGGTTGAGAATTTGAGTGGAGAGAGTGAGATGTACCCCCTTCCGAATCAAGCCTACCCGTTTCAACTTGAATCCCACAACTCCGGTTTTGATTGTCTATCTAGTGTTCCAAACGATTCATTGATTAAAGATAGAACAGATAATGAGTTGTGTGACTTTGTAGTGTTTGATTTGCCCGATTGTGAAGGATCCTTTTCGAGTGAAACCACACCCAATCCTTTTGACCTCTACACCTCCACTCTAGAATTTGAATTGATTAATATCCATGCTTTTGTTGAGGTGTCTTAGAATATTGATTTTCACTTGATTGAGGATATTGACGCTTGGAATATTTTTGATGATGAACCTGTAGATTTGGCAGAGTTTTTCTCTCTAATTCATCATCCCGAGTCATTAACTGTTTTTCCCGAACCCCATATGCGTCTTGATTTTGATGAAAATTGCATGGATAAGCTGAATTTTGAGGAAACTTTTGAGGATATTTTTGAGGATGAACCAGTTTTAATTGATGAGTCGGATTTTCCAATTCATCCTGTTCCTTTTATTGACTGTGTACACCCTCCTGAAGCTTTAACCGATAACCTTCCTCAATCACCTACCTCCATCCTTTCCATCGTTCCGACCTTGCAAGAAACCGTATCACTTTCATTTCATATGTCTGGTTTACCGAGTTCGGCGTACCCATGGTTTCTCACGAATCTTGAGGGATTTGACCCCATTTCTCAATGGGTTAATAGATTAGCACAAACGCTTCTTACACATCAGTCATCACAAATTGTGCTAATCTATTCACTCCATTTCCACCCTCAAGTTCGTATTCCACTTCCTTCTCCCTTCCGCCATTCTTCTTCTCATATACCGAGACCGTATCCCGCTTCTATCTCCATACGGTCTCGCGTATTCTCCATTTCTTTCCTCTTCACCTTCTTTCACCAACCCGCATCTTATAAAGATAGAATTTTTGAATGGTTGGTGTTAACTTTTGGCCTTTGTAAGGCCTTGTATAGCTTGATACTATTCTCTTTCCCCCCTAATCTTGAACTTCAATGCTTAAACAGTGGAAACACTGTTTTACTTAAGTTTGGGGGGAATCCTTTTTTTGTATATATTTTTTGTTTTCCTTTTTGTTTTGTATATAATTTGTTTCTAGGGAGCGCCGACAATTTTGACCCTCTTGGTGTAGCCTGACAGAGAGGGCACTGTCAAGTTTAAGTTTGGGGGTGTGCTCGGTAAGCTTTCTTCCTTCGCATTCATTTGTATATTTTGCATTTGCATACCTTATTAAAAACCCACAAAAAAAATTGAAAATTTTCCAAAAAAAATATAAAAACTTTGTCGTCAAGTTAGCTAATAGGGTAACTTAGATTTTTATTCTGAAAGTTTAGTTGATATGTTAGAAATAACTAAATTCTAGACTTAGGAATTGAAAATCCTTAAAATAACCCTCATTCTGTCTAACTTTGGTAAGTATACGTCCTTACAGTTTTTTGAGTTCAGTTCTTGAGTTAAGTCAAGATGAAGGGAAAGTATTGAAACTTTACTGGAGAATAAGTCTGAAAAATAGTTTTTTTTCTTTAGTTCAAATTTAGAAAGTATATATCCTACAAACTGCACTTATACGCACCTTGAAACTTGAGATAGTAGAGGATACCTAGAAATACTCTTGCCTGAAAGCCTAGTATGAAAGAAAAAACGGTATTTAAAGCTAAACACCAAAAGAGCATATTGAAAAATATATCCGGTCTTGAAAAAGAAAAAGAAAAAGAAAAATAAAAATAAAAATAAAAAATAGAATAAAGTCAAGACCTAGAAACTGCTATTTACGCTTTAAAGTTCACACATTCAGTAATCGGTCGTTAGTGCCTCAAGAAGCATTAATAGTCGCATGAAAGGTGTGTGAGCAAATCCGTCCATCCTTAATGAAAAGAAGTTGTATTAGGTATTAGGGCAAGGGTATTATAGCTTGAATTGAATTCTTGAGTGTAGGGGTGCAAATATACACACACGTAGGGGTATACAATCGATGTTTGAATAAAAGATAGAAATAAAGAATAAGACTTGTGTTTTCTGTAAAGTTGATAAAAATCCCTGATTTGAGGCCGCACTTTAGAAGGAAAACTCAGGAGATCCAAGGTTAAATAGATAGGAGGTGTGAAAAATAAAGGTTGGATATTTCTAACTTAGGATGATAGAATTTCTAACGTAAATACTAAACTGTAGGAGTAGAATCGACGTTAACTTATGACACTAGCTTGACGGGATTTTGTGGGTGTAATCCGCTGAAAACCCTCAGGAGACAACACTCCTCCTACTAGGGACACCTAGAGGTTTAACGGCTTGTTGCACGTGCTCAGTGCAATCGCGTTCCCTGCGAAAGTGCGGTTAGGACTTTTTTGAGAATAATTGGTTTTGCTCGGGATAAGCAAAAGTTATGTTTGGGGGTATTTGTTCATCCCAGAATACTGCATTTTATACCGCCCATTCTTACGCTCGTTTGGTTTTAGGCAGGTGCTTTTAATCAGTGTTTGCTACATATTTGCAGAATACTGGTTCTCAGCTCTAAACAATGAAATCCATGGAAAAGTACGACAAATTCCGGATTACTGCCAACAACAGATAAAACACGTGTCTCCGCTCTCTATCCGTGTGTTGCCACATACCAATTTAAGGGACAAAATGGCAAATCGATTGTCATTTTCATGCACAAAGCTCAATATCAACACAAGATCCAAGAAATCTACGCGGAGCTCGAGGAAATCATGGCAAAAGATCCACATCACATCACCTTTTGATCTACTGAAATTCTGGAAGAATTGTGAAGAGTTTCTGAGAAAAGTCATATACCATACAGAAGAGAACCACAAAACAAGAGATACGACAAAAGATGAAGTCATGATCTCTCTAAACGGCCGCGGTTCCGCTTCATAAGCGCGCTTAGGCCGCGGAACCGCAGCCGTATAGGCTCTTCAGTGTACAAAATTTCAGGGGCTGTTTGGTAATTACATGTAGTGCCAGAATGTTGCCTTAGGTTCTCTATTCCCTGCCTATAAATAACCCAGAACTTGCCAAGCCAAGGTGTTAAATTCTTATGCCTCTTTTTTGTTAGTTTTTAGTCTTCTTCTTCTTCTTCTTCTTCATTCTTTCCTCCATGGAAATGTAGTGAGAGTATTGAGTGGATGTTAAATGAAGATGAGGGTTTTTGTATCATTCTTTTGCTTAGCTTCCCCCTTGAGCTCTCTACCTTAACTTGATCTTGCAACCTCTTAAGTGAGCTTGCAAGTTTAAGCTTTGGTCATTGATCTCAAGGGGTTGTATCATTTTGTTTTCTCTTTTGTGCTTTATTTCACATGAGTTCTTTACTCTTTTCTTGATCTTGCAACCTCTTGATTGAGCTTGCAAGTTTAAGGGTTGGCTATTGATCCCATGCTTGTCTTGAGCTCTATGGTTCTTAGTGTTACTTTCTTGCATTTTTCATTCTTGTCTTTTATTACTTGCAATTTATTACCATGCACTTTAATTACTTACTTGTAATCTTTTCTTTTCTGTGTTTATCTTTTCTTTTGCTCTTTTTGGTTCGTTTTGTGAATGGTTGTAATTATTGTTGTTAAGAATAAATATGATATTGTAAGTTAACGTTTCTTTGCTCATTTCCTTTTCCCGTTATTTTCCATTGAACTCCGCCCAAACGATACGCAAGCGCTCCTTTAGGCACCCTACCCTACCAAGGTAACGGTGATTCCTAACTGCGACCGGTTGCGTTCGGTTTGGCCGGAGGCGAAAGCAAAAGACAAGAACGGAAGGACAAGGGTAAATAAGCCGGATTCCACGAATACCGTGCTTAAATCCCCTAATCCATGTTGTTGCCGATTGCTCTAGCTTCAATTGGTCAAGACTCGGCTCAAAGGTTTTGAGTACGGATTTCTTTAGCTTACACTTTCGTATCTTTTTAACAACTTTATACTTCCATATAAAATACATAGGTTAGACTTGAACAAACATACACAAATTCTTTATTGACTCGTCTAAGATAAGAACGGACATACAACCATCTCCCTGTGGATCGACCCGTGCTCAACCGGCTAGCTGCATAGCGACACCGTCCTGATCGCGGTTATAACTTTAGAACTTTGAACATCCGACACGCCAAAAGCGTGCGATCATGGCGCGTCAGGCGCTTTGCGCCAATCAAAGAGCGCATTGCGCTTCTACCAAGTAGCGCACACGAAAAGGACACGTGTCACGCTTGGCGCTAAGCGCCAGATGATGGGCGCATTACGCCAGTTTATGAGCGCATTGCGCTTTCAATATATTAGCGCGTTGCGCTAGTTTAGTGACGCACAAGTGAGTGACACGTAGCGTGCTTAGCACTGATCGCCAGCCCATGAGCGCAGTGTGCTATTTTAGAAGCGCAAAGCGCAAGTTGCATACGTGGTTGACACGTGGCACGTTTTGGCGCTGAGCGTCGGTCCAAGGAGCGCAGTTCAAGAGTGCAAGGCACTTTTCAATAGCGCAAAGCGCATTTGATCAAATTTATAATCTGTGAACAAATTTATGTTCTTTTTAAAGGAGGCTTTGCCTCAAAATTCAAGAACAACGGTTCTTATTTTTGGAAGGGCTTTACCTTTGTAGATCAATGATCTGTGAATGAAGTAAATACTTCTTTTGTTTTATGATAAGATCTTTTGATCTCTTTTTATAAAAGAGCTTGGTCTTTTGTAGATCTATGATCTTTTAAGAAGATAATTCTTCTGTTTTAATGAGATGATTTCATCTCTTTATGCAAGAATCATTCTTTTTACCTTGAAGAAATGATCTTCTTTCAAGAGTTTGCTCTCTTTCTTTTGAGTTTTCTCAAAGTTTTTAAGGGGTTTCTCTCTATCAGACTTGAAATCTTGGGGCCTTTATATAGGGCAAATTGATTTGTTAAATCAGTTAAAAATATTTTTCTCTGATTGATTTGGGGATATTTTCCACCGTTGGATCTTTGATTCTAGGGCTTCTATTTTACAGAAGGCAATCTTCTTGTTTTTAACAAGATTGGAAAGATCTTTCCATAACAGAATTTTAATTCTGATTAATGATTTATCATTATTATGAGATTTTTTGATCTAACGGTGGGGAATTTTATAATTCCAGCGCTGGCGCGCCTGTGCTTTGCACGTGGTGCGCTGCTCAGAGCGCAGTGCACTTTGCGCTAGCGCACCTACGTTTGACACGTGGCGCATAGCGCAGACCGCGCTAGCGCACCCGTGTTTGACACGTGGCGTGCAGCGCGCCTAGCGCTAGCACACACATGGTGCACTGCCTAGGGCGCAGTGCACCTGGCGCTAGCGCATCCGTGTTTGACACGTGGCGCGCAGCGCTGGATCTGAAGCGTTGCTTCAATTTTTGAATTTTGAATTTCAAAACAGAGCTCTGCTCTGATTGGAGGTGCACTGCCTAGGACGCAGCGCACCTGGCACTAGCGTATCCGTGTTTGACACGTGGCGCGCAGCGTGCCTAGCGCTGAATCTGAAGTGTTACTTCAATTTTTGAATTTTGAATTTTAAAACAAAGTTTTGCTCTGATTCGGGGAAACAAATGCCCCCCACCGTTCGCTCACGTGGCGCACACGTGAGTGCAGCGGTGGCAGCATCTGAGCCCTTGGATCAACTCAGAAGTTGAAGAGGCGGTTCAATGCCTATAAATAGGACCTTTGGTCCTTCAGATGATTTTCATCTTCTTCTTGAGAATTTTTATTCAGAGCATTGCTCTTCAGTTTAACAACTTTTCAAGAGTCAGAACTCTATCAAAACTTAGGTAAAGTTTAATTTTTTTAATAAATTAGGGTTTCACCCATTAATCAGAGCCTTGCTCTTCATAGATCTTTGATCTAAAGAAAACCCATTTAGGGTTTCATTAACAGAGCTTTGCTCTCATGAACCCATAGATCTAAAGAGATCTTTTCTTAGGGTTTCTTAGCCCATGAATCAGAGCTCTGCTCTTTTGATAACATGTAGATTTCTTAATCTTTGATGAAGAACTCTTAAGAGTTTTTTTCATGGATCTTGAAGATCCTAGAACTTTTAATTCGTAAAAAATTAATTTTAATTAATTCTTTTTTGATGGATTTTTCCATCATCATTACAGAGCCAGGCTCTTAAGGAATTTTATTCCTTCATGATCAGAGTTTGACAAGTGTCACTCTGTCATAGAGCATTGCTCTCAAAGGGAGATTTTCTCCTTTTCCCGAGGGATCTTTCATTTAATGAGAATTTTCCTGAGGATTTCCTCATTTAATTAACAGTTTCATCTAATGATGAGGCTGTTTTATTAATTGATGCATTGTCATCTAGATTTTGTGGGTCCCCCTTTGGTCCCATTTCCACTGTATTGCAGTGTGGTACAAATTTTAAAGTAGCGAGTGTAAAAATTTAAAATTAAATTATAGCACTGACAATTGACTTCTGTCCCCCTTTTTTGCAGGTGACATGTCTTTCGATGCTACGTTTCCATTCGTCCGTTCAGAGGGAGGATTCCCTGAGGCACCTGTGGACCGGGAGGTTCTCGGACTCATCAAAGACCGTGACCCGGAACACAAAAATCTTCACTTGTGGGGTAGATGGTACGACCAGATTATCAAAGGTCGTCAAAGCTTCTCTTGTGCGACGCCGTCGGAGCCTATCTCGGCGATCCCGTATGCGGATGCACCCCCGGTGAACTATGCTGTGGAGGTGGTTAATTGGACTTCGGAAGGACTTCTTCAGCCTTTGATCGCCGCAGTACCCATGCAGCCGCCGGCAGCTTTGGATACCCTGGGGCGGCGCATATACCAGGGCAAGTCGCGCCCTTAGGGACAGCCCTACAACATCGGGCTAACTCCCCGTCATCCGGCCGGGTACTTGCAGTGGGCCCGGTACATCTTGTCGGTGAAGAAATCGCAGCTGTTGAGGCTTGGGCTATACCCTGCGGTCTACGCTTTGTTGTTCTAATATTCTGCACCTCCCACGTGGTGGATTAAGGCTTGGGCTATACCCTTCAATATTCTGCTTCCTTGGAAGAATTCGCCGAGGTTTCTGGTCTACCGGTCAGGAGGGAGCACTATGAGGAGCTGTTTCCTCCGGATGAATACGTTTTTGCCACAAAGCCAGTAGTGATGGGCCTCACGCCAGAGAACGCCATTCAGCACCAGTTCCCCAGCCTGATAAAGGTATTGAACCTGTACGAGAGCCTCTTCCTTGAATCCGGAGGCCGGGGGGTCAGTTTTGCGGACTTCATTGCGCGGTTTCTTCACCCGGAGATTTTGTCGCGACGAGGCGAAAAGTTTGCTAAACTCAATGATCCCTTCGGCTTTGGCTTGGACCGTCAGACGGTACTGGAAGCTGATCAGAAGGGCTTCTTTCTTCCTGACGTTGCGATCATCCCTCGGTCAAAAATCGCCGCTCCGGGCATTGACGAGGAGGCGTTCTTTCTTGGGTTTCTTGGGCTATGGTTGAGCTGGTTCATGCTCCCTATGCATCCTCGTTACATGAGGCCTTCCGTCTTCTACCCCGTGCATCGCATGGTTGCCGGAATACAAGTGGCCATCGGGATCGCCGGGTTATCCCACTTATACCACGGTCTTAGCGTAGCGGCGGATACCACTGAACCGGGGGTGCATCCTGCCAACTTCCCGATGCATTAGTTCACTTCATGGATAGAGATGCACGTGCTCGGGGTCTTCGGCATTCACAAGAAACCTTCATTTTACGAGAGATGCAAGTTCCCTCGGATTATGCGGCTGGTTGACGCCTCCATCGTGAGTCCGTCACAGCGGGAAGCTAGGGGCTTACTCCTTCGTCTGTGCACGGTCGGAGATGGTATGTCTTTCACGGACAAATTCTTGACCATCGGCCAGGAAACTTCCAAGGCGGTGCTGTCACTGCAAGACATTTTTAAGGACGGGGCCTCCGTGTTGAAAGCCCGGGAGATTCTCCATTTGTACTCCATCAGGCCGGGCTTTCTTGTATTCAGGCAAAATGATGCGGCGCTATTCATGAGATACAACCCCCATCATTTTTCCCAGCAGCTGAGTTATAATCAAGGAGTCCCGCTGGAGGCTTTCTTGGTAGAACCCATTGCCACTGAAGAGGGAATGTGGGGCGCGCTGCATCATTTCATGCGCTTAAATACGGGATCTCACTTCTTTATCAGTGAACCGAGTTGCGTCCCGAGGGCCCTTAACGTAGACGTGGCCTGGTATTAACATGCAACGGGTGCTGTTATCAGGGAGGAGAAGCGGCTGCTACTTGACCGCAAAGGTCCACCCCCTGCTAGTGACCGAAACCTTCCCTTGAAGCGACGGGCCATTGTCATTCCTCCGCTAAGAGGGGCTGCCGTGATTGAAGTCCCTGAGGACAGGCCTGAGCTACCGGTGCCTCGTGCTCCCGTGGAGACGGTGGATGTACCACCGGTGCCCCATGCCCCGGCAGAGACGGTAAATGTAGCTTCCCCCGAATCTGGCGTGGGCTCAGATATCGGGACTCGTCGCCCCAAAGTGCCCACTAAGCGTAAGCTTGTGCTTGCTGCGACTAGAGCTCGCGGGCAAAAGAGGAAGAAGAAGTTGGTCCTTTCTCTAGATGCTGTACTCGGCCTGGAGCCTCATGCTTCTTATAACGAGGGCTTGAGCGAATATGGGACCAACGAAGGTCTCTTCATAGTGCCAGAAGATACTGATCTCGAGGTTGCTATTGCAGCTTCTGTGCGATCCGCAAGCCACCAAGCGGAAATTGTTGGAGATAGTGCCCTCAGAGTCAATTATTGGATCACAAGCACGTGATTGCAATGATTGATGGAGGACCTATGCCGGTAGGACAGTTTTACTCAAGATGATAGTATGCTATCTGGTTTATCTTTATCATCGTGTACTGCGTTAGGTGACCTTCCAGGTCACTATTGCGTGTTGATAGAGCCCCTAGGATTCTTGCTTGACTGCAAGCAGTATGAGGGCGATCATATACGTGGGAGCTCATAGTCTATAAGCACATCCTTAAAAGGTCCCTAGTCGAGGGAGTTTCGAGACAGGGCATCGATACTCCAGAGTAGACTAGTGTATACAGTCAAGACCCCGACGAGGGGCGGTGGCCGGTCTCACAAGCCACTGGTGTCAGTTGGTTCACCTAAGATGTATACATGTGCTCATTGGGTTATGAGTACACCGGACAGGACTCGCCGGGAATATGCTAGTTGGTCTTATACCTGATGTCAGATAGCAGTTCCCTGGTGACATGTGTACAGGTTAGTTCATCGACCTGAGATCATCATTTGTCTCGTGTGAGTTCCCACTGTACTTTGATTACTACCCTACCATGCTCAAAGGAGACGTGCAAACAGGTTTTAGTTGGGTACAGTCCCGAGCCACATGGAGGCAGTGAGCGGATCTGCAGGGGTTCGTCTCTCCCGGTATTGGGGGTGAGGTCGCGCTGTGTCTAGGAGAGCCATTATACGAAGTCCTTGGCCAAGGCAGGAGATTTACTGGTAGGTATTCCAGTAGTATCTCAGGGTGTTCTGGGCTACACTCCGACATGACTTGTACCGCTTTTGGGGGTCTGACTTTTACCAACCCCCTAGGCCCGCCATGCGATGCTCATAGACGAACGGACCGGACTGTACGAATATTGTCACTGACAGGCTCAGTAGGGTGTAAGGATGAGTTCGCTCATCGACATCCCTTTTGGTCAATACCTGGTAGCCCGTTACGTATGGCTAATACCTCTGACGTGCTAGTGGTTAAATCCACAACCAAGGTGTTGACAGGTCTTTAGAGTCCCCCAAAGACCGTTTTCTCAAGTTTCGAACGAAACGCTGTAGAGGCCGTATGGAGATATGGCAGGGTTCGATCATGTACGTGCGGTATTGCACGGATCATGATCGGACGGATAATACTAGCGGGCTTTGGTTTAAGCCGGATCCTAGTATTGTACAGTGTAGATTTTGTCTCACTGCATTTGTATTCTGTCGGAATACAAATGCGGGTATGTATATACAGTAGCGGGGTTTCCTGTAATTTATTACGGGATCAGTTTTCTGAAGTTGCCAGTTTGTTTTCCGTTTCGGCCATTTTCCTTTATTTCTTTCCTTGGCTGAAAATTGGTGGAGGAGGGCTTATTTGCAATTGTGCAAATTAGCATTTTGGAGGGTTGTTTTTTCAAGTTGTTGCATCATGATGGTTTCATAATGGTTCCACCATCACTTGACTTCCTTGGATAATCATTACTTGACTTTTGGAGTTATGATGGTTGATGGAGTGTTGGACTTGGTTTATGATCATTTCTTCTCATGATCACACATCATTCCTTCTTGCATTATTGTTCCACGCTCTCCTCTCATTCTTTTTTATGGAAGGCCGGCCACTGTTGGGGTGTGGGGGATATTGATTCACTTCATTTTTGATGAGGGAAAAAGAGATGGTTCTCATTCCTTTTGTTTTTGCTTGCAACATTTTTCCTCACCCTCTCCAAAAGGGTTCATACTCTCCACTTCATATGGCAACTTCAAACCCCAAGAGACAATAGAGTTCCACACTAATCTACAGCACTTCTTAGGCACGTCGGCTCGCCAACTTCATGCTCGAGTTGCCTCGGTCTAGAGGTGGGAGCCCGTAAAAGAACTCGGCGATGTGGTGCCCTTCCGACGAGGAGATGAAGACCGGAGATTCCGCGGGGAGATCGGGACGACGACGAGAAGACCGAAGGACACGGATCGCTCAGTATATCTCTCTACCCCTTCTCTAGTTAGCTAGGAATAGATTAATGGCCCGATCCGGGATTTTAGTGCGCGGTGGTGCCAGTTCTAGTTTATAGAAAAGTTTTATATTCCGCATTTTGGCCTCGGATTGACGGCCGGGGCGCCGCCGTGCACTTACACTGGTATCAGAGCCACGCCATTAACCTAGTCTAGCTTGCTCTAGTGTGTTTAAAGCTTCGATCGAACAAATATTCCAAAACCGCATTTTCAAAATATCAGTTCTCTGTCAAAATTTTTTTTGGCTCGAAATTTTTTTCAGTACATTGTAGAAATTTGTCCAGGGAAATATAAGAAGTCTGTGAAAAATTAGTAGCGTGATACTGTAGATTGACCGCGGAACCGTGGCCAAACCCCTCTTCTGGCCGCGGTTCCGCCGCAATATAGTGTCTTCACTGTACCATTTTTTCACAGAGCTCTTTAAATTTGTAAATGGGGTTTTCTGTATATTCTGTTTGGGCCCAGATTTTCTTTGAGTGCTACAGTAGTGCTTGGGGCCCACTTGGGAAAATTTAGTCGATCGAATATTTTAAACAAGTTAGTTTACAGTATTTACATTATATCTGCGACCGTGAATGTCACTTGATCGGTAAATCCTGTCTAACTGCTATAGCCCTTTTAGACGGATTTGCGAACGTGACATTCACGTTGATATTCTGTGTTGTGCTGTGATGTTACGGATTGGTCGTGGGGGATAGCCTGGATGCAATGGTAGTACAGTTTTGGTTGTATTATGTACATTTGATATTGTGGGGCGAGCGTCCAACATGTGGACTGTCGTCACTGCCTGTTTGTATATTATTCTTTTGGGACACGACCGGGCTGAGGTCGATGTACCCGTTGTATGTATATTTTACTTTCTGTACTAGGATTACCCCAAGGTGGGATGCACGGATAGCCGGGTTCTAGAGGGCAACGGGTCTGCATCTCATGGTATTGAGACGGAGGGGGCTTCACTCTAGAATTGGCAGGCTATTCGCTGCACTCGTAGGGGGTACAGGTTGACCTAGGAGGGGTGCCCAAGTTACCGGATTTCGTGAAGTGCTGGGTGGTCCATTCACGTTACTGAAGGGGGCTGCCTCGCTTCAGGTTTTGGCGGGTAACTTGCCGCGCCCTTAGGGGTCTAATATTTCATTGCACAGGCTATCCACACGACCAGGGGAACGTCGGGTTTCAGTAGCGGCTCTATGAAACCCGGGGATCCCAGATATCTGTATTGTTCTGTGATGCTTATTACATTTCTGTGATGTTGCATTTTATCACGCCTTGAGCGAATATTATATATTGATATATATACTAGTAGATGTTGTAAATGTTTTGCATCCACGCTAGTCCAGTCCCCGCTTTGTCGTTAGTTAACTAACCTAACGGGTAATGACGGGACCCAGTGGCGAATGCGGATGGTATATACGTACATCATTATTTTCGTTCTTTATAGGTGTGATCAATTGATGGGACTGCGTTGATTCGGATCAATGCAAGCTAAACAAACCTATTATGATATTGTTGGAACAATTTTTTAAAAAGTTGTTATTGCAAGTTCGTTCTCTTTTGTTTTGCACAGTGATATTCAGTTGGAATATCCTGCACCTCAGTCGACGAGGCAAGGGCCGAGATCCCTTCACCGGGAGTGACCCGTTGGACAGAAGTTTGCGTCAGGGCAATAACTTCACTATAGTCGTTTACTTTTACTTTGCATCGTGGTATTAAGTTGGAATATCCTGCACCTCATTATATGGGGAAAGAGCCGAGATCCCTTCACCGGGAGTGACCTCTTTAGCAAAGGTTTTCGCCACTATATTTTTATAAAGCTATCCAGTTCCTTCAACGATATCAAGTTCATTACGTTAAAGGTTTTCGCCAAAAACCATTCGTAGCCCTCCGTCGTTTCATATGGGTAGTCAATAGTATTCAAGCTGTGTTTGTTGGCCAAAGTCAAGGCACAGTGTTTGGTAGCTGTTGGGTATTCATATGCAGCATAGATAGATGCGTTGGTTTGGGACAGTCGTACTGCCTTGTTGGCCAAAGTCAAGGGTAGGTACGGGTGGGTTCAAATCAACCTGGAGAATGACGGGTAGAACTTGACATGTGACTTATGATTTGTTAGCCAAAATCAAGGTCATAAGAGCATGGGGTAAAAATCACATCAGGAGTTTCTAAAGAAACTAAAACTTGCCAGGTATGCGCATACCTTCTGGAGTATGATAGCATGAGTGGATTCCATCACGTTATCATGCGATGATAGTTGGATCCCGATTCCCACTGATGAGTTGGTTTACTCCTCGGGTGATCCCGACTAATTCTTCTTTCAGATTTGGAGGAGAATTTGACGGCACAGTGGGAGGTTTCCTGATTAGATAAATTGGTAACCATTCTGATCTAGGTTAGAGTGCACGCTGAGTGTTTCTTTTCTCTCTCTCTTTGGTAGCGACCATGACCCGACCCTAGACTATGACTCAGTGACCAAGTTGACCGAACCTTCTTATAACACTGGCTCTTAGATTGTCAGAGTTGCATACCTCATTGTCACTCCTACTTTTACCCTTTTCTCCAGGACACCCCGTATTACTACGAACGTCCACTTCCATTGGATAAAACCATCGTATGGTTATATACGAACTCGAAGGACTTTATTCGTGGATGGTTTCTGGTTCTGGAGAAAACGAATAGGACTATTCAGTTGTCTTTTCCTTTTACCTTCTCTCAGGTTGCGAGTGCCCCTTAGATTAGGGGATAGTACACCTATTGCGCAAATTAGATAGTCATCTTTCAAACCATAGGCAGGTGCCGATCGGTAGGGAATGAAGAAAACCAATTAGCATAACGATGGTGTACAGAAGGTATTAAGTAAAGACATATCAAGGGATTAGTAAGAGGGCAAAGTAAATTGAGACTGCTATTCACGACCAAACCAAGTATTTCTTCGCCAATACTAAATCACCTTTGTATTTCTCCAGGACACTCCGTATCACTACGAAGATCCACAGTTTATTTGGATACTCCATCGTATGGTTATATACGAACTCGAAAGGAACTTGTTCCAGTTCGGGGATGGATTCTGGTTCAGGAGAAATAGGAATAAGGTTTATTCGGTTGTCTTTTATTTTCACCTTCTCTCGCATTGCGAGTGCTCCTAGGATTAGGACAGTACACCCATTATGCTTATTGGATAGTCTTCTTCCAAACCATAGGCTGGTGTCGAACGATAGGGAAGGAAGAAAACCATTTGGCCTAAAGGGGTGTGCAGAAGGTAATGACTAAAGACATATGAAGGGATGTGGAGAGATGGCATAGAAATATACGGTTACAGTTGTAAATCTGGATAATGGAAGAGGCATTACTAAGAATACCTGGATACCCATACGAAACATTTCAATGTTTCGGTTTCACTGTGTACTGTTAAAGGAAAACCGATTTCCCAATTAGTCCTTACTCCAGGGTATGTATTTACCAGGTATGATTCTCACATTTGTATGGTTTTACAGATGATGAGTGGGAGTAAGTTATTGGGAATTGGGTGATCATCCTCATTATATCGGGATTCGTTGTAATCGGTGATATTTGAGGAAGTCACCTGGGTTGTTTGCCGGACGGCAAATATTTGGTTTTGAATATCCGCTGTTATGCACCAATTTCAAATTGATACATCTGTACGTCTATTTTTATAGAGTGAGATATACCTTTTTGAAATTATGTCCATGACATTTACCTATATCAGTGGATGGTTAGGTAAGGAGCATTAAACAGCGGTGTAATTCTTCTTAACCATAAGTATAGTTTTCAAGCTACGACACACAGCGAATGAGTTATTAGACTCAGGGGACTTATACAGAGTGTTGTATGTTGTCCAGTGTCCATTAGGACAGAGGGGTTGGTCCTCGTACTATATTTGGTTTACTTATGACTTCTCTAGTTTTTAGACAAGTATTTCGTAGAAACACAAGGTCCAAGTTTTGAGAAGTTATAGGTAAATGAATAAAGTAGAGAACCAGGTGTTGCAAGTATCAGGATTCTTCAAGATGATCGAAGATGTAGATTCTTGTGTATGATATTCAGATGATAATAATGATTAAGAGAACTTGCTTCTCTTTCAGGTCACTCATAATTGGAAGCATTCCTAAGTTGAGTAGCGCTGATCGGTCTCCTTCCATTTAGTTGATGGAGACAGCTGCATGATTTGAATCTGGTTCCAATTAAATCAATGCCTCTGTTTTTGTATTGGATATAGAACAGTTCATATCTGGACGATGTTAAGGTACGGGGAGTTGTCCAGCTTATGCTTAAAACCAGACTCTGGATAACTCAAGGCACGTTTCTGTAATGACAGTTTGTGGGTTGACCCAGGCTATGACGAAGGTTGACTTTCTACCATCTGGAAGATCAATAGTGATATTGTTCTTGACTCGCCACAGTTTTAATAAAAATGGATTTTTTTAGAAAACAGTAGTGGGAGTATGGTAGAACTGGAAGTGATTCCAGAACCGCAAACGATTACTGAAGATTTGATAAGAACCTAAAGATTCAATCTGGTTTGGCATTCCATTGGCCATTCCGCAGATATGGTGGGTAACCTCAGACACCCGAGAGGTACTCCGGTAACCTCAAGGACGGTGACAGGGAGGTTCTTGTTTACCCAGACTTTCCATTGCTGTTGTTCCAGACTGTGAGACCCGGCAGGAGGATGAGTATAGCGTCGTTCTAAACTAGCTTTAGAAGTGTACGTTTATATGACTCTGCCAGAGGGTTGTCGTGGTCAGTGGGAGTAGCGGAAGCATACTGGACAAGTGGCTTATGTCTATTTGTAGACTAAAGCAGATATAGCGGAGATAGATCATCTATTTCTGATGTGACAGTCATAGGTTTGACTTCATCAGAATAGGGGATGGATCTGTTAAGAAAGTAATAGGGTGTGATGTCCTAGTATTTGGATGACATACACAGAGTAGGAAGTGATGTTCCTATATTACGACCGGTTATACTTTGGTTGTCACACAGTGGTTTCTCCACAAAGGACATGGATTTCATATCAGACATTCTGGTTACTAGATCTATGGTTTTAGATCTAGATTTGGGTAGTATCCTAATCTGGGTACTTAGACAGCATTCTAAAGGTGTTTTAGGATGGACGACTCTGGAATGGTAGTGTACCTGCAGGTAATGGAGTCACCCTCTCTAAAAGTGTCTTACAGACTAAAGGGGAGAGGGATGTGCATGATTGGCAGATCACTTGCTTAGGCAATTGAATCAATCATGAGATGTCAAGTACCACACCAGATGTTGTTTTTTGCACTAGATGCAATAAGTTGATATTAATCCAATCCCGGAGAAACAATCGGAAGCAGTTTTAGAACATAAGTGGATGTTCTAGGGATATGATAACGACAGCCTCATTCGGAGGACAGTTATCATTCCAGGCTTCCAAGGTGACCTGGATGACAGAGTGACTGTCAGAGTCACAGTTTTCCCTCTGACGAGGGGCAGTATTTTGGACAGGTGATCCAAGCAGATACTGAGGGAGGCATGGCGCATGATACTGATTAAGTTCAGTTGACAATACAGTCTAAGAAGTTTGGATTTGGAGTTCATTTATGAACTAGGTCCCATCAGATATCCAAACATACTCTAAGACAGGTATTGCTCATTTCGGGAGATGGCTTTCTCCGCGAACTTGAGATATAGAGAGACATAGAAAGAAATATCAAAGCGGATCCACTCACTGAGGCTATTCCTCGAACGCAATAGTTTCGCAAACGAGTTTTGTGAGACTGACTAGTAGAGGAGTTGGGTGTTCGGTATCACACGGGCTGTGAATATGCGACATCGCAATAATTAGCCTTGAGTGCAAGTGGGAGATTGTTGGAGATAGTGCCCTCAGAGTCAACTATTGGATCACAGGCACGTGATTGCAATGATTGATGGAGGACCTATACCAGTAGGACAGTCTTACTCAAGATGATAGTATGCTATCTGGTTTATCTTTATCATCGTGTACTGCTTTAGGTAACCTTCCAGGTCACTATTGCACGTTGATAGAGCCCCTAGGATTCTTGCTTGACTGCCAGCAGTATGAGGGCGATCATATACGTGGGAGCTGGTAGTCTATAAGCACATCCTTAAAAGGTCCCTAGTCGAGGGAGTTTCGAGACAGGGCATCGATACTCCAGAGTAGACTAGTGTATACAGTCGAGACCCCGACGAGGGGCGGTGGCCGGTCTCACAAGCTACTGGTGTCAGTTGGTTCACCTAAGATGTATACAGGTGCTCATTGGGTTATGAGTACACCGGACAGGACTCGCCGGGAACATGCTAATTGGTCTTATACCTGACGTCAGATAGCAGTTCCCTGGTGACATGTGTACAGATTAGTTCATCGACCTGAGATCGTCATTTGTCTCATGTGAGTTTCCACTGTACTTTGATTACTACCCTACCACGCTCAAATGAGACGTGCAAACAGGTTTTAGTTGGGTACAGTCCCGAGCCATATGGAGGCAGTGAGCAGATCTGCAGGGGTTCGTCTCTCCCGGTATTGAGGGTGAGGTCGCGCTGTGTCTAGGAGAGCCATTACACGAAGTCCTTGGCCAAGGCAGGAGATTTACTGGTAGGTATTCCAGTAGTATCTCAGGATGTTCTGGGCTACACTCCGACACGACTTGTACCGCTTTTGGGGGTCTGACTTTTACCAACCCTTATGCCCACCATGCGATGCTCATAGACGAACGGACCGGACTGTACGGATATTGTCACTGACAAGCTCAGTAGGGTGTCAGGATGAGTTCGCTCATCGACATCCCTTTTGGTCAATACCTGGTAGCCCGTTACGTATGGCTAATACCTCTGACGTGCTAGTGGTTAAATCCATGACCAAGGTGTTGACGAGTCTTTAGAGTCCCCCACAGACCGTTTTCTCAAGTTTCGGGCGAAACGCTGTATAGGCCATATGGAGATATGGCAGGGTTCGATCATGTACATGCGGTATTGCACGGATCATGATCGGATGGATAATACTAGCGAGCTTTGGTTTAAGCCGGATCCTAGTATTGTACAGTGTAGATTTTGTCTCACTGCATTTGTATTCAGTCGGAATACAAATGCGGGTATGTATATACAGTAGCGGGGTTTCCTGTAATTTATTACGGGATCAGTTTTCTGAAGTTGCCAGTTTGTTTTCGTTTCGGCCATTTTCCTTTGTTTCTTTCCTTGGCTAAAAATTGGTGGAGGAGGGCTTATTTGTAATTGTGCAAATTAGCATTTTGGAGGGTTGTTTTTACAAGTTGTTGCATCATGATGGTTTCATGATGGTTCCACCATCACTTGACTTCCTTGGATAATCATTACTTGACTTTTGGAGTTATGATGGTTGATGGAGTGTTGGACTTGGTTTATGATCATTTCTTCTCATGATCACACATCATTCCTTCTTGCATTATTGTTCCACTCTCTCCTCTCATTATTTTTTATGGAAGGCCGGCCACTGTTGGGGTGTGGAGGATATTGATTCACTTCATTTTTTATAAGGGAAAAAGAGATGGTTCTCATTCCTTTTGTTTTTGCTTGCAACTTTTTTCCTCACCCTCTCCAAAAGGGTTCATACTCTCCACTTCATATGGCAACTTCAAACCCCAAGAGACAATAGAGTTCCACACTAATCTACAGCACTTCTTGGGCACGTCAGCTCGCCAACTTCGTGCCTGAGTTGCCTCGGTCTAGAGGTGGGAGCCCGTAAAAGAACCCGGCGATGTGGTGCCTTTCCGATGAGGAGATGAAGACCGGAGATTCCGCGGGGAGATCGGGACGACGACGAGAAGACCGAAGGACACGGATCGCTCGGTATATCTCTCTACCCTTTCTCTAGTTAGCTAGGATTAGATTAATGGCCCGATCCGGGATTTTAGTGCGCGGTGGTGCCAGTTCTAGTTTATAGAAAAGTTTTATATTCCGCATTTTGGCCTCGGATTGACAGCCGGGGCGCCGCCGTGCACTTACAGAAATGGCCACCCTCGCGCAATCAAGTAAACATCAGTTGCACCTTGTTATTGCATCATATCTTTATTTTTATTATCATGTCTTGACTGACATTTTTCCTTCTGTAACAGGCTTTACCACTAAAGAGGCCCTGGCGGCTTCCCTTAGGACCTTTGAGGAGGAGGAAAGGAATCACGTCTTGTTGGGCATTGGTATTTCTCGGCTCATTGCATCTTCATTCTCCTTTCTTATGGACAATCTAACCCCTTCTTTATCTTATCGCAGGGTCCACAATGCCAATCCCGCAAGGTGATGCGGAGATTCTTCCCGGGCCAACCACCGAAGTCCTGGCCTCTTCGGCACTGCCGAAAGAGGCCTTACTCAAACGACTGATGACGGAAGGTATAACGGCTCCAGAGGTAACCCTTGGCGCAGATGACGGCGTCCTATCAATGGAGGCATCCAGAAGATCCGCTTTGATGGCCCGGGCGGAAAGGAAGCACCGAATGCGCGCGGCAAGGGAGCGTAGTGCTGTCTTGGCCGCGGGTGCGGGTTCGAGCACCGCTACCCCTGCCCTTGCTCCTTCAGAGGAATCCCCAGCAGCCTTGTCCACTGCCTATAGATGGGCAGCACGTGCGGTTTGGGAAGCAGTCGGAAGACCAACTCAAGGTAATGTGACACGGGGTTCCGTTATCAAAGTTTTAAATATCAATTCTCATATATCTTACCTTGCAGGGCCGAGTCTTACCGAAGAAGTGGCGGCGACCGCTGAGCCTGGGGTAGCGGTAGAGGAGGTAGTCGTGATTGCCGAACCCGAGGCGGCGGTAAGCGAGATAGCTGCGATCGCCGAGCTCGAGGTAGCGGCGGGTGAGACAATCACAATCGCCGAGCCTGAGATGGCGGTAGGTGAGACGACCACCATTGCCGAGCCCGAGGTGGTGATGGGTGAGATGGCTACAGCCGCCGAGCCAGAGGTAGTCATTCTTTCGCAAGAGTCGGGTACTGCCCCGATCGTCGCTCTTTCCGCCTACGGCTCTTTGCCATCTCCTGGTGTCGCAAGCATTACGACGGCTCTCGTAGAGTCAGGGGATGAGGCGACGGGAGGTGAGACCATCCCGATGGAAGAGGATGAAGAAGTTGCTGTATCAAGTGACGCCCTCATCGCAATTCCGACTGGCGACTCATCAGGTAGATTTTGGGTCATTGCTTTTCTTTTTATTCTGCAATCCTTTTCGATCTTTGCTGACAATATTTACCTTGTTTCTAATGCAGGTGTGGCGAGCGTTGAAGTTGCGCTACCCGAGGCAGCGCCATCAGCTACCGCTTTGACGGTGACACCTCCTCTACCCTCTCTCGTACCATCTCAGATGTTGGAAGGTGCAGATTCGTGACCCATCAGTCTTATTTTTAGGCTGTATAACTTATGTATTGACGTTGCATTACTGCGTCCTCGCAGGAGTCCTTTTTGACCACCTGTATCAGGTGCTACACCCACACTTCTCCTTTCTGTCAGAGATTAGTCCGCCTGGTGGTGTCGGTGAGTATCTTTTCTAAACGACGTCCTTCCTTTAATAGGCAGTCATATTATTGCTAATCCCTCTTTGCATTGCTTGTAGCCTTACAAATTGAAGGAGGGGACAAGGGTATTGTTGCACCACCGGCACTCCCAGCTCTGCCCCCTGTTGCAGCCGGTATAGTAGACTCTGTTGTTCATGTGCTTTTCTTTATTTCTTGAGCCAATATCTGATTGTGATTTGTTTTGTAGCGGTCACATCGATTCCAGCCCCTTTCGAGTCTCGTATTATAATGCCGACAGGGCCCTTTTCCAGACGTCTATCCTCAAAAGGTGTTGTGAACAGTCTGCGTATGCTGAGCGAATACGTCGAGGAGCTTGACGCGGAGGCTCCTACATCTGCCGCAGATTTCGCTGCCGAGGTCAATCCAATGCTGGCGATGCTTGTGAACTTCCATAATGAAGGCGTCGTCGAGTCTTGGGTTAATCATTGCAGGAAGATTGATGTCTGCCTGCATGAGCTTAAGCTTATGTGTCCTGCCCTTGAGATTCAGGCTTTGAACTCCCGGCGGGCCGCATGGGTTGAGCAGAGTGTGTCCTTCCTCCGCCATTTGAACAAGAAGCGACCTTGAGGCGGAAGGAATGCGAGGAGGCTTCCGCTGAGTCTATCCAATTACGTGCCCAGGTTGAAGCGAATGCCGCACAACTGAGAGCCGTCTTTGACACCTTACAGCAATGTATCTCGGACGGGCTTGTATTAAGACAGAAGCTCGACTCTATCGAGCAGGTTACGCAGAGTCACGAAGCTGCCCAACGGGAAATCGATGAGAAGATTTCATTATGCTTGCAACAAAGGACTCAAATCGAAGCGGAGCTGGCCGCGGCGGCTGATCATGAGAAGACGCTGAAAGAAGTGCGAGAGCAGCTTACGGACTTGTTGAAAACGCTTCCTTCTCAGTAGCTGTTTTGTACCAATTACACACTTGTAATCTTTGAATAACATGTATCCATTTTTTATTCTTTTATATGATGTATCTCGTATTCAAATGAGTTCATGAATAAAGACACATTTTTCTGTTCTCCCACTGTCGTTTTCTTTTCTTTGCTGTGTTGTTGGTATGTTACTCTGGCAAGTGTGGCCTATAGATAATAAAGAACATTTCATCTTGAACTCTTCAAGAGGTAGTGATGGCTTAGGAAGCAGGTTCAGATCTGCTACCTGAGACTTTTCAACTTTATGAGCCGTGAGGGTCTCATAAAGACTTTTCTCCCGACGAGTCGTGAGGATCTCGTAGGTGTCTTTTCTCCTTAGGAGTCGTGAGGATTCCTAAGTGTGTTTTCCCTTCTAAGTCGCAAGGATCTTATAAGAGAGTTTTCTTCCTTACGAATCGAGAGGACCCATAAGTGTTTAATGAGATTGATGTTAGTGTATATGCCCTAGAGGCAATTACTGTATCATACTAGTATGTATATTACTTGATGGAAGCTTGGGATATTCACAGTTGTACAGACAATCTTGCTCAATATAGTAGTATGCTACTTGGTTTGTCTCTGCTTTAATGTGTACATGTGTGTTTATTTATTATATCACCTATACACATTAGTAGAGCCCTTAGGATCTTTGCTTGATTACCGGCGTTGTGATGGCAATCACACTCGTGGGGGCTGGGTAATCTACAAGCACATCCTTATACACGTCCCTAGTCGTGGGAGTATCGAGATAGGGCATCGATACTCCAGAGTAGACTAGCGTATGCGCTTCTCATCCCAGCACGGGAGACGGTCTGTCCCACAGCCGTCAGTACGTCGTACTTGAGATAGTATGCGGGTGCTCGTTAGGTTACGAGTACACTAGACAGGACTCGTCGGGAACTGATGGTTGGTATTATACCTATCGTCAGTTATCAGTTCCCAGGTGACATGAGTACAGCTTAGTCCGCTGACTTGACACTGTCACTTCGCCTCGAGTGTGTTCCCACTGTTCTTTGATTGCTACCCTACCACGGCTCTACTGAGTCGTGCAAACAGGTAGTAGTTGGGAGCAGTCCCGAAGCACTTGGTGGCAGTGACGGTTAGACAGGATTCGTCTCTCCCGGTATTGGGGGTTGCCATCGCGCTGTGTCTAGGAGAGCCATTACACGAGTAGTCCCTGGCCAGGGCAAGCGAGATATACTGGTAGGTTTCCAGTGTTATCTCAGGGTGTATTGGGCTTCACTCCGACACGACTTGTACCGCTATTAGGGGACTGACGTTTACCGCCCCCTAGGCCCGCCATGCGATGTATCAGACGAACAGACCAGACTGTACGGAGATTGTCACATACAGACTCAGTAGGAGTTCGGATGGGTTTACCTCATCGGCCTTCTTATCGACATCTACCTGGGGACCGTTACGTACAGCTAGTGCCGCTTGCGGTCTGTGGTTAAACCCACTGTCAGCGTAGTATCGAGTCTTTAGAGTCCCACACAGAGAGTTTCCCTGCACCGAGCGAAACGTGTAGAGGCCGTATGGTTTTTACGGCAGGGCTCCGATCACTTACGTACACTTGTGTGCGTATGGTGTTCGGGCAGGCAGTACTAGTAGGCTTTGGTTTAAGCCGGATCCTAGTACTGCACGGATGGATTTGTTTTGTCTTCTGCGCATCCGCATTCTACGGAATACGGATGCAGGTGTGCATGCATAGATTTCCGGAGCGATGAAGGAGGAGGTGCCTCATTAGGGTTTTGGCAGTTGGTTCGGCCAAAACCGCTATGTGGCAGGCTCATTAGGGTTTTGACAGTTGATTCGGTCAAAACCATTTTGAGGCGGACTCATTAGGGTTTTGACAGTTCGTATTGGTCAAAACCATTATGATCCGCGAACATCATTTACTAATCCTATTAGTGATAATCTTATGATGGCTAATTGCATTGACCATTTGACCCCGTTGACCTCTCTTGACTTTGTTGACCGGTTGACCGGGTTGACCATTGACTTTCAAGAGGGTTCTACACTTTTCTTTTCTTTTCCTTTTTCTTTTGGATTATGATAATGGTCATTTCAATGTAGCCATCAACTTTATCTTGATGGGATTAGTAATGATGTTGTTTTGCATTATTTGCAACCATGGTTCTTTTCTTTTGTATCATAATATTATTCTCATTCTCTCTCTTGAAATGAGAAGCTCCATGGTTGCAAGAAAACCTCCTTCTTCTTCCTCCTCTTGATTTCTCCTTTGATCTCATGTGTTGAGAGAAAATGGTTTTCACTTGACAAACACATCCATACATCTCCTCTACACATCCTAGGGCTTCTAGATTAGCAATCTCCTTGCCCTAGTTACCTCGGCTTGAGGTGGAGCTCGTTGTACATCTCTCGGGTGGATCGTCTTCGACTCAAGGAGGCCACGGAGGTGACCAAAGTCCGGATCAACCATTGAGCAAGCAAAGTGAAGAGCTATAAGAAGCGAAGAACAACATAGAAGAAGAACAACAAGAAGAGAAGGAGTTCAAGTTGAGGTATAACCCCTAACCGAGTAGATACATCTCTTGTTAGGATGCTAGTTTATAGTTTAGCAAAGATCCGGCTTTTACGGTCCATGTTACAAAGCTTAGAAAATTTTTTGTTTTACCGTTTCCGCAAGCTCGAAAGTACCGGGAGAGGTAACGTGGACCTAACAGTGGTATCAGAGCCTAACTAAACATAAACTAGCTTGGTAGTGAAGTGTATCGAAGTTCGAAACGGAAAAATCGATAAAACCAAGTTGTGAAAACCTGAGTTTCTGTTAAATTTTTTTCTGGTCAAAACAAAATTTGTCATGCACCTAAAATCATCTCAGGGTTTTCTAAAGATAACCACCAAAACCGAGCCAGAGATCTGACAAACGGAGCGCGTTTCCGCGGCGACAGCAAGCTATATCGCCGCGGATCCGCGGCAGTATTGTCCCCTCTCTGCCTCGATTTTGGTGCAGTGTATCTCTGTATTGGTTTTAGGATTTTTCAGATATATTATATGTTCCCAGATTTTCCAGAATAGAAATTTGTTTTTGGGGGCCTATAATTCCGTATTTTTCCGAACTTCACTACACTTTAACTATGTTGGTTATATCTGTGATGTTCTTATGTATTGAACGTCGGCTAATTGCTATATGTCGATTAGTCGGGGTTATACATATCTGTGATCTGTGATTGTTGTTGATGGTTTGTGTATATGAACTCGTTGGATTGTCGCGGATGAATAGCCGGGGTGGATGTGAGATTAGAGTTTCTTTTTCTTTCATTCATGTAATAAATTTGTAAATTGATGTAATATTATTTGTTTGGCCGCACAACCGGGTCGGGGTTGTAGCCGTCATTGTATAATTCTTTTTACTGTTTTTGCTCCTAGGATAGACCCATGGAGGGGGTGCACAAACTACCGGGTATCTCGAAGTGCCGAGTGGCCTACTCATGGCATTGAGGGAGGTTGCTTCGCTTCGGATACTTGGCGGGTAGTTTGCCGCACCCGTAGGGGTCTTGGGGTGGGGTATTGGCTATTCATCGCGACCGTGTAATCCGCTTTTCGTTGCAGGCTCGAACGAATCGCGGGTTCCTAGTATATCCAAAGTGTTCATCTGTGATCTGGATTGGTTTTCATTGCAGTATATCTATATATAATAACTATTTAGGCGTTGCTTATGTTTTACAGCCGCGCTAGCCCAGCCCCCGCTCTGTCGTTAGTTAAGTAACCTAACGGGTGATGACGGGGCCCCGTGGCGAATGCGAATGGCATAAGCGTACGTCATATTTTGGTTGTTTTCTGCAATGGTAGGATTTAAATGATGGGACGCATTAAAAGAACTAATGCAAGAAAATAAACCTAAAATACGTTGTTGGAACAAGTTTTTCAAAAAGCTGTTATTACAAGGACGTTCATCTTTTTGTTTTGCATCGAGGTATTCGGTTATGAATGCCCAGCACCTCAATCGACGAGGCAAGGGCCGAGATCCCCTCATCGGGAGTGACCCCTGGGACAAAAGGTTTGCGTCAGGGTAATAACTTCACCATAGTCGATTATTCTTGCTTTGCATCGAGGTATTCATCTTACGAATGCCCAGCACCTCACTCGACGAGGAAAGAGCCGAGATCCCTTCACAGGGAGTGACCTCTTTAGCAAAAGTTTTCGCCACTATGTTTTTCAAAAGGATGTATCACGTTCCTTCAACGATATCAAGTTCATTACGTTAACGGGTTTTTCGCCAAAAACCCAGCCGTAGCCCTCCGTCGTTTCTTATAAGTTATACTTAGTATTCGTGCTGCGTTTGTTGACTGTGTCAAGGCGCAGTGAACGGTAGCTAAGTGTAGCTTATTTGCTGGATACAATGTGATTGGTTAGGACATTTGTAGAACCTTGTTGACTGTGTCAAGGGTTATGCAGGTGGGTTTAATGCAATCAAGATAATGACGGGATGAACTTGACTAGGACCTTTTGATTTGTTGACTGTGTCAAGATCACTTGGGTCCTAGGGGCAAAAACTACATCGGGAGTTTCAAAAGAACTGAAACTTGCAGATTTAGCATACCTTCTGGAGTGTGGTGACTAGAGTGGATTCCATCTAGGTTATCACACAATGACAGTTGGATCCCGATCCCACTGATGAGTTGGTTTACTCTCGGGAGATTATTTCACTTAACGATCAATGCTATAAACCTAGTAGGTGTCTAGAAAAGTGTTAGCGGGGCTACGCCCCCAGGGAAAAGAGGTTCTTTAATTAAGGAACTTCGCGAAAGCGTTGGAAAACCTCCCTCGAAGTACCGACACTAGCCTGGATGAAAGGTTAAGCAAGTATTGTGACGTGAATTAAAACCCGGCTAGTTCTTCTTTTAAAAAGGTTTTAAGAAGAATTTGAGGAAACAGTGGGAGACATCCTGGTTAGATAAATTAATAAACCAATCTAATCTTGCAAGAGCATACGCTGAGTGTTTCTTTTCTCTCTCTCCAGGCAGCAACCTTTTCACGCCCTAATCAAGATAATAAAATGTATCGTTTGACCGATCCGAATTCTTATTCGGGACTGGGAAAAGTTGGTTCAGCTCTAACTTGTGACAATAGTTATGAGTATGAGAATGGGAAAGAGGAAAGTATGGATTTCCAGGATACCCAGTTGAAGAAGAAGCATGGTTTTGCATCTACTTCAGGTGTTCTTGTAATTGAGAACTATTTTACGGTCAGCCCTACCTCCTGGGTACTTGATACCGGATCAGGATCTCATATCTGTAATTTATTGCAGGGACTGAGAAAAAGTAGGAAAGTTACACCGGGTGATATGTCGCTCAGAGTAGCGAACGGAGCACAAGTTAATGTGGCAGCCGTCGGTGAATATCACCTAGTATTGCCTAATGGCAAGACTATGATTTTGAACGATTGCTACTATGTACCCTCCATGGTTTGCAACATCATATCAGTTTCTTTACTCGATAAAGATGGATATAACTTTGTTCTTGACAAGAATATCATGAACATCTACCTACATAAGGTATTGGTTGCAGAGGGTACACTGTGTAATGGTATCTACGTTCTAAATCAGAATACAGTTCTCAATATACAAAACACACGCAAGAGGAAGAATTCAGATACGAATGAATCCTACTTGTGGCATTGTAGACTTAGTCATATCGGAGAGAAAAGACTGAGTAAGTTGCATAAAGATGGACTCTTGGATGCGTTCGAGTTTTCATCTTATAAAACTTGTCAGTCTTGTCTCAAAGGGAAGATGACCAAATCTCCGTTCACCGGACATGGAGAAAGAGCAGCAGAGCTTTTGGGACTCGTACATAGTGATGTATGTGGTCCGATGTCTATACATGCAAGGGGTGGGTTCTCGTACTTCATCACATTCACTGACGATCTCTCTAGGTTCGGATATGTGTATCTGATGAAACACAAATCTGAAGCTTTTGTGAAATTCAAGGAATTCAGAAACGAAGTAGAGAACCAGACAGGCAAAAGTATCAAGATCCTCCGGTCTGACAGGGGAGGGGAGTACTTAAGCACGGAATTCCTAGATTACTTAAAAGAGAATGGTATTCTCTCTCAGCTTACTCCTCCTTATACACCACAGCACAACGGTGTATCGGAGCGGAGGAATCGTACCCTACTGGATATGGTTGGCTCCATGATGAGTAGTGCTGAGTTACCTCTTTCATTCTGGGGATATGCACTTCAAACTGCAGCACATCTATTGAATCAAGTTCCATCCAAATCCGTGCCTAAGACTCCGTATGAAATATGGAGTGGTAAAAGTTTGTATCTTAAACGTATTAAGATTTGGGGTTGCCCAGCTTATGTCAAAAAGCAGAACCCAGACAAACTTGAGGCACGGGCAGTTTTGTGTAAGTTTGTGGGATACCCAAAAGATTCAAGTGGGTATCTATTCTACCATGCAGAGGAACAGAAGATAATTGTTTCAAGAAATGCCATATTTTTAGAAAAAGAATTTCTTGTTAAAAACATTAGTGGCAGCACGGTAGAACTGGATGAAATTCCAGAAACACAAGCTTTAACAGAAAATTTGGAGGACCCGCTAGATTCAATAACCCCAAACGAACCTCAGCCACTCCGCAGATCTGGTAGGATTTCTCATCCGCCCGAGAGATACTACGGTTTTCTCATAGACGGGGATCGAGAGGATTGCATCTTGGAAGAAGATGACCCTACCAGTTTCAGGCAGGCCATTATCAGTAGGGACTCTGATAAGTGGCAGGAAGCAATGCAATCCGAAATGGAGTCCATGTACGCAAATAAAGTGTGGACCTTGGATATTGCTCCACCTGGGGTAAAACCCGTTGGATGCAAATGGATCTACAAAAGGAAACTTGGTGTAGATGGACAGATGGAAACCTATAAAGCTAGATTCGTTGCAAAAGGTTTCCGTCAAATACCTGGTTTGGACTATGACGAAACTTTTTCTCCGGTGGCTATGCTCAAATCCATTCGGATCCTACTTGCCATTGCTGCCTTCCATGACTATGAGATCTGGCAGATGGATGTTAAAACGGCTTTCCTAAACGGTTGTTTGGAAGAGTGCGTTTACATGGATCAACCAGAAGGTTTCGTAGACAGTGGGAGCAGCGAAAAGGTGTGCAAGTTGCTTAAATCCATTTATGGATTAGAGCAGGCATCGCGGAGCTGGAACATCTGTTTTGATGAGGCAATCAAGGAATTTGATTTCATCAAGAACGAAGATGAACCCTGTGTATATAAGAAGATTGTAGGACGAACTGTCGTATTCCTAGTCTTGTACGTGGACGACATTCTTTTGATAGGAAATGACATTCCTATGCTACAATCGGTCAAGCTGTTTTTGTCACATAGGTTCTCCATGAAGGACCTGGGTGATGCCTCGTACATTCTGGGGATCAAGATCTATAGAGATAGATCCAAGAAACTGTTGGGACTTTCACAGTCCAGGTACATAGAGACCGTACTAAAGAGATTTAGTATGGAGGGTTCCAAGCGCGGTAACATACCTGCATTGCACGGAATTACCCTCTCCAAGAAGATGTCTCCTAAGACTGACGAGGAGAGGGTTCGCATGAGCACTATACCCTACGCTTCGGCGGTAGGATCTATAATGTATGCGATGCTATGTACAAGACCAGATGTAGCTTACGCGTTGAGCGCGGTAAGCCGGTATCAGTCAGACCCAGGGGAGGACCACTGGACAGGAGTGAAGAACATTCTCAAGTACCTGAGAAGGACTAAGGAGATGTTCCTGGTTTACGGTAATGGAGACCTCAGGGTCGAGTCCTTTACCGATTCAAGCTTCCAGAGCGACAAAGATGACAGCAAGTCTGTCTCGGGTTTTGTGTTTACCCTCAACGGAGGGGCGGTATGTTGGAGGAGTTCCAAGCAGGATACCGTCGCAGACTCGACGATGGAGGCTGAATACATTGCTGCAAGCGATGCCGCAAAAGAGGCGGTCTGGATGAAGAAGTTCATTAGTGAACTTCAGGTGGTTCCGTCCATTGTTGACCCAATACCTTTGTATTGCGATAACAATGGGGCTATAGCTTTAGCGAAGGAACCAAGGTCCCATCAGAAATCTAGGCACATCTTAAGGCGGTATCACCTGATCAGGGAGATCATTGATCGACAGGAGATCGAGGTGTGGAGAGTGGACACAAAGGATAACACTGCGGACCCATTCACGAAGGCTTTACCCCAGACTCAGTTCGAGCGGCTGATCGAGATGATAGGTCTTCGATACGCCAGTACATGGCCTTAGTGCAAGTGGGAGATTGTTAGTGTATATGCCCTAGAGGCCATTACTGTATCATACTAGTATGTATGTTACTTGATGGAAGCTTGGGATATTCACAGTTGTACAGACAATCTTGCTCAATATAGTAGTATGCTACTTGGTTTGTCTCTGCTTTAATGTGTACATGTGTGTTTATTTATTATATCACCTATACGCATTAGTAGAGCCCTTAGGATCTTTGCTTGATTACCGGCGTTGTGATGGCGATCACACTCGTGGGGGCTGGGTAATCTACAAGCACATCCTTATACACGTCCCTAGTCGTGGGAGTATCGAGATAGGGCATCGATACTCCAGAGTAGACTAGTGTATGCGCTTCTCATCCCAGCACGGGAGACGGTCTGTCCCACAGCCGTCAGTACGTCGTACTTGAGATAGTATGCGGGTGCTCGTTAGGTTATGAGTACACTGGACAGGACTCGTCGGGAACTGATGGTTGGTATTATACCTATCGTCAGTTATCAGTTCCCAGGTGACATGAGTACAGCTTAGTCCGCTGACTTGACACTGTCACTTCGCCTCGAGTGTGTTCCCACTGTTCTTTGATTGCTACCCTACCACGGCTCTACTGAGTCGTGCAAACAGGTAGTAGTTGGGAGCAGTCCCGAAGCACTTGGAGGCAGTGACGGTTAGACAGGATTCGTCTCTCCCGGTATTGGGGGTTGACATCGCGCTGTGTCTAGGAGAGCCATTACACGAGTAGTCCCTGGCCAGGGCAAGCGAGATATACTGGTAGGTTTCCAGTGTTATCTCAGGGTGTATTGGGCTTCACTCCGACACGACTTGTACCGCTATTAGGGGACTGACGTTTACCGCCCCCCTAGGCCCGTCATGCGATGTATCAGACGAACAGACCGGACTGTACGGAGATTGTCACATACAGACTCAGTAGGAGTTCGGATGGGTTTACCTCATCGTCCTTCTTATCGACATCTACCTGGGGACCGTTACGTACAGCTAGTGCCGCTTGCGGTCTGTGGTTAAACCCACTGCCAGCGTAGTGTCGAGTCTTTAGAGTCCCACACAGAGAGTTTCCCTGCACTGAGCGAAACGTGTAGAGGCCGTATGGTTTTTACGGCAGGGCTCCGATCACTTACGTACACTTGTGTGCGTATGGTGTTCGGGCAGGCAGTACTAGTAGGCTTTGGTTTAAGCCGGATCCTAGTACTGCACGGATGGATTTGTTTTGTCTTCTGCGCATCCGCATTCTACGGAATACGGATGCAGGTGTGTATGCACAGTTTTTCGGAGCGATGAAGTAGGAGATGCCTCATTAGGGTTTTGGCAGTTGGTTCGGCCAAAACCGCTATGTGGCAGGCTCATTAGGGTTTTGACAGTTGATTCGGTCAAAACCATTTTGAGGCGGACTCATTAGGGTTTTGACAGTTCGTATTGGTCAAAACCATTATGAGCCGCGAACATCATTTACTAATCCTATTAGTGATAATCTTATGATGGCTAATTGCATTGACCATTTGACCCCGTTGACCTCTCTTGACTTTATTGACCGGTTGACCGGGTTGACCATTGACTTTCAAGTGGGTTCTACACTTTTCTTTTCTTTTCCTTTTTCTTTTGGATTATGATAATGGTCATTTCAATGTAGCCATCAACTTTATCTTGATGGGATTAGTAATGATGTTGTTTTGCATTATTTGCAACCATAGTTCTTTTCTTTTGTATCATAATATTATTCTCATTCTCTCTCTTGAAATGAGAAGCTCCATGGTTGCAAGAAAACCTCCTTCTTCTTCCTCCTCTTGATTTCTCCTTTGATCTCATGTGTTGAGAGAAAAAGGTTTTCACTTGACAAACACATCCATACATCTCCACTACACATCCTAGGGCTTCTAGATTAGCAATCTCCTTGCCCTAGTTACCTCGGCTTGAGATGGAGCTCGGTGTACATCTCTCGGGTGGATCGTCTTCGACTCAAGGAGGCCGCGGAGGTGACCAAAGTCCGGATCAACCATTGAGCAAGCAAAGAGAAGAGCTACAAGAAGCGAAGAACAACAAAGAAGAAGAACAACAAGAAGAGAAGGAGTTCAAGTTGAGGTATAACCCCTAACCAAGTAGATACATCTCTTGTTAGGATGCTAGTTTATAGTTTAGCAAAGATCAGGCTTTTACGGTCCATGTTACAAAGCTTAGAAAAATTTTTGTTTTACCGTTTCCGCAACCTCGAAAGTACCGGGAGAGGTAACGCGGACCTAAAAATTGACATGTAGATGACGTATTTCCGCTACGGAGTCATGTGGATGACGTATTTCCGCGACGGGGTCATGTGGATGTCGTATTTCCGAAACGGGGTCATGTAGATGACGTATTTCCGAGACGGGGTCATGTGGATGACGTATTTCCGAAACGGGGTCATGTGGATGACGTATTTCCACGACGGGGTCATTTGAATGACGTATTTCTGAGACGGGGTCATGTGGATGACGTATTTCCGAAACGGGGTCATGTGAATGACGTATTTCCGAGACGGGGTCATGTGGATGACGTATTTCCACAACGGGGTCATGTGGATGACGTATTTCCGTGACGGGGTCATATGGATGACGTATTTCCGAGACGGGGTCATGTGGATGACGTATTTCCGTGACGGGGCCATTTGGATGATGTATTTCCGAGACGGGGTCATATGGATGACGTATTTCCATGACGGGGTCATATGGATGACGTATTTCCACGACGGGGTCATGTGGATGACGTATTTCCGCGACGGGGTCATGTGGATGACGTATTTCCGCGACGGGGTCATGTAGATGACGTATTTCCGTGATGGGGTTATGTGGATAACGTATTTTCGAGACGGGGTCATGTGGATGACGTATTTTCGTGACGGGGTCATGTGGATGACGTATTTCCGAAACGGGGTCATGTGGATGACGTATTTCCGAAACGGGGTCATTTGGATGACGTATTTCCGAGACGGGGTCATGTGGATGATGTATTTCCGTGACTGGGTCATGTAGATGACGTATTTCCGAGACGGGGTCATGTGGATGACGTATTTTCGAAATGGGGTCATGTGGATGACGTATTTCCGCGACGGGGTCATGTGGATGGCGTATTTCCGAAACGGGGTCATGGGGATGATGTATTTCCATGACGGGCTCATTTGGATGACGTATTTCCGAGACGGGGTCATATGGATGACGTATTTCCGTGACGGGGTTATATGGATGATGTATTTCTGAGATGGGGTCACGTGGATGACATATTTCTACGACGGGGTCATGTGGATGACGTATTTCCGTGACGGGGTCATGTAGATCACGTATTTCCGTGACGGAGTCATATAGATGATGTATTTCCGAGACGGGGTCATGTGGATGGCGTATTTCCATGACGGGGTCATGTAGATGACGTATTTCCGAGATAGGGTCATGTGGATGACGTATTTCCGAAACGGGGTCATGTGGATGACGTTGCGTCTGTTGTAATGAGACGAATATCGAAGTGGTCCCCAGGTTGTCCGGGAACCATCGAGATTTGGCTTCGTTTTCTGATGGAGCCTGGGGAGGGAAGGTGTGATTCCTTCTTTGTTTGCGCCCGTGGATTGTATACAGGGATTGATGTGATATCATCTGTAGGGCATAAATTTCATTTTTTTTATTTCTTTCCGCGATGCTCTATCATTTCAGCTTTTATATCATGAAGGTCGCGATTGCCCAATCATTTCGGCTATTTTTCGCGGTGCCCAATCATTTCGGCTATTTATTTTATTTTTACTCGCTGCTTTTTATTACGAGTTGCCCAATCATTTCGGTTATTTTGCATGCATACATTTTTATTTACTGATTTTGTTTGCAAGTTGCCCCATCATTTTGGCTATTTCGTATGCACGTGTGTCTTGCTAGCTTCACACTGCAAGCTTGGAATTAGACACCAATTTCGGCATCAGCACCGCTACAACTGGGGTATTGCCAGGAGCGAATCATCATTTGCTTCTGTCGATATCGAACAAAGTTGGCTTAGAGAACAGGGTTGGGATCTTGTCGACTAAGGCTTTTGACTTCATGAGCCGTAAGGGTCCCATAAAGGTATTTCTCCCTGCGAGTCGTGAGGATCTCGTAGGTGCGTTTTCTCCTTAGGAATCATGAGGATTCCTAAGTGTATGATCTCTTATAAGTCATAAGGATCTTACAAGAGTGTTTTCTCCTTATAAGTCGAGAGGGCTTACAAGGGGGTTCACCGTGCGAACATATCCCTAGTCACGGATGGGACTTTGTTAGGGAAATGTTTATTCGCGCCCGTGGATTGTATACAAGGGTCGGCATTAAGCCACTTGTAGGGCAAAATTGGAGGTTGTGGTGGCCGCTTAAGAACAGGTTCAGATCCCTGTAGCTTAAGACTTTTGAATCTTATGAGCCGTGAGGGTCTCATAAGAGGGTTCTCCTTACGAGTCATGAGGATCTCGTAAGTGTAATTTCTCCTTAGGAATTGTAGGGATCCCTAAGTGTGTTGCTCCCATGTGAGTCATAAGGATCTCACGCAGGTGGTTTCTCCTCACAAGGTTGAGAGGATCTTGCAAGTGTCTTTTAACGAGGTTGCGCCCTTTCGGGTTTTCACAAAACTCGCCGGTAGCCCTGCTGTTTTTACTCACGGATCCCTTTCGGGTTTTCATCCGTGCCCTTTTCGCTTATGGACATACCGTTTTTTCTTTTTTCTCTTTTTTTATTCTTCTTTTTTTTGTATCAGCCTTGGGATGCTGCAATCCACAGTAGTTTATCGACGTCTTGGTCAACAGCTAGTTTTAGGACATAGTGGTCCATCGTTAGTTTAAGGACATTTCGGTTCGTCGTTGGTTTAAGGACGTTTCGGTCCGCTGTTGGTTTAAGGAAGTTTCGGTCCGCTGTTGGTTTAAGGACGTTTCGGTCCGCTGTTGGTTTAAGGACGTTTCGGTCCGCTGTTAGTTTAAGGACGTTTCAGTCCGTTAGCCGGTTACTACTTGTCACGCCCCGCTTCCCAGAGTACGCAAGATTTGGGCACGTGACATAGCCAACCATGCTACCTGTGGGTAGGACGTATCCGTCAACAGTCACATTACGGTTGTAAGGTTATCAAGAACAAGATAAATAAACTATCTAACACATGTCCAAATCCATAATAACCAGAGTCAATGATAAATAAGTGCGGAAGCAAATGATCCAATGCAATAATAGAAAGGTACGTCCCGTAATGCGGGATCACACCTGGAAATAAAATGCAATAAATGAACTAACCACTACAGAACTCACAAATCAGCCTATTGGCTGAAGTACTCCTGCTCAGTCGTCGACAGTGGTAAAGAATCTGGGCCATGCAAAACCCAGACGTCAGCGCGTCATGTCAACCAACAATATAATATGAACATGGTAATAAGCAATGCAGGTATGAACATGAATAAAGCAGTACTAAGAAATAACAGTGCAGGGTAATGTGCAGTGGTAACTAAACTGTCCTATCAGGTTTCTACTCTATAGTCTTTGAAATCAATTGATGAATCGTCGATGTAACTCAATAGTATCCCGTGCATGCCCGGGACCACGGTCATGATCCTCGGGGCTGAATCCGAGACGTGCCGCTAAGCAGTAAAAGGTAGTAGGATGGATGAGTGATGTCAGCAACAACACTCCGGAGCTGGCCAAGCCCGTAAGACTGATCAGAACAATGTATCGAACTGTTGAGTTACAAGTCGGTTTCACCTTTGATTTCCCCATACCCCCAAACTATGTATGTCAGGTCAGGTATTCAGTAGTCAAGGACTAATGCCAACACAAAATCCGGTAAGAGTAGGTCTGTCTGGATAGACAGCAGGGATGGTCGGGTTTGTCGGCATTAGGCATGAGATCAGGTAACAGGTAAAGCCATGGTACATCAGGTCAACCGGGTAATGTATAAAGGTGTCATGTCATGTCAAGAGTGTACGGTACCATGTCATGTCAAGTAGGAAGTGTAACAGGTCATGTCAGGAAGCACAAGATGTCATGTGGGTGCTCATAATCAAACTAACATAAACATGTGTATAAATAAACAAGCATGAGTACTATCAGAACAATAACTGGAACATGTAATATGATATGCCAATAGATATAATTTCAAGGATATGGATGCACAGTTATCGATTAGGGTTACATTTATAGTTCCAATATTAATTAGGATACAATTTATTAAACATGGAGTGTTAATATCACATTATTATGTAGTGATGTGATCTATGGATGCAATTATATGTATCTTAAATGCGATGGATGCAAACGGGTATCCGAAAAGTTATAAAACTATAAAATGGTAATGTGGGATGTACAACTAAACAATATGTGATATAATAATATTAATATGGATAGCATATTCAAAGCGATTAGTAACTATAAAAGATGTATTGATTAACCATGCACAAGAAGGTTCCGTTCAGAAATTTAGCGTCACCCTAATTTGTAAAATAGCTTAAAAATAACAAATGTTCTCCAAAAGAGACGTATCTTATACCAAAACAAAGATAATTCAATAAGGTTTTTAGTTTTATAAGTATAATCATCTCAGGTTATCCCTACAAAAAGTTATGAATATTCAAAGTTGAAAGTTTGCTGCTGGAATTTCCCTGGACAGCAGTTTAGAGACGTGTTCATTTGCATTTTACGTTAATTAAACAATTTATTTTGCAAGTAAATATGTCATAAAGTTATAGTATTCTGAATTAGCTTCGTAACGAACTAAAGAACGTATCCTAATGATTTTTCTATGATTTATAATGAATTTTATAAGATAAGGTGTACAGTAAATTTCAGATTTGTCATATCCGATTTTTCAACGACATTTCATATGTAAACTATAAGATTTTCAAATGTATAATATTATAAAATGAAGATTATAAAAGTATATAGCATGTAGCAAGATTAACTTGCCTCGATGGGTCACGAATCGGGAAAACGGAACGTTAACCGTCGGCGGGGAAAACTCGCGACGGCGCACGGTTCACGGAATGAACCCAAACGACGAACAAAGGAACCACACGGGTCGGGGTATCTCGCTGGAACGTCGAGAAACGTCACCGGCACGACGGAATTCCGGTAACAAAAGAACAGTTAAAAGAAATGAGAAACGAGACATGAAGCAAGAAGAGAAAAATGATAAAGAGAAGTACGAGAGAATATATAAGGGGTAGAGAAAGAGAGAAAGTGGAGAGAGAGAGAAGAAGGAGAGAGAGAAAGTGGGGACCACGGGGTTAAAGGGGAGGTTGCGATTGGCTGAGAGAATAAATTGAGAAGGATATAAAAGATTGTAAAAATATTATATGGTTAACTTAAAGATTTAAAAGATAGGTAATGAACAGTAAGATATCAGATTAGTTAGAAAAATATATGCGAAGGTTTTAATAATATTAAAAATTTGGGATTTTGGCGCCAAATGAAACATTTCCAAATTGCGCCCGGGTTGGGTCCAAAAATTCGAAATTCAAATAATAGGATTTTAAGCGGGTTCCAAATTTTAAAATGAAATGTTTTATGATTAAAAAGCATACTCTCAAAACGGACACACGTGCGTGCACGTAGCCATCCAAACTTGCCCGTTTTACTGAACGGGACGAGAACACAATGCACGGACGCTACCACGAGGCTAGGGGTGTCAAGTAGGCCAAGATGAATATTTTCAATTTTATTTTAGATGCTAAAATTTGTTATATGTAGAAATGACTTTGCCGGGTAAATTTTACAGTAAGCAACAAACAAGCAAATTAAATGAAATGAGTACCACATTATGCTCAAACAGTAACTGAAAATAGTAGCATTGGGCTCGGGTGTTACATTATACCCAACTACAAAAAGAATTTCGTCCTCGAAATTCCAAGAATACAAAGATAGATAACTACAAGAAAAGGTGAGGAAACTTCTGCCGGATTTCATCTTCTCGTTCCCAAGTGGATTCTCCATGCGATCGATTACCCCAAGAAACTAGCACAAGAGGGGTAACCTTGTTCTTAAGAACCTTTTCTCTTCGATCCTTGATTTCAACTGGTCGCTCTTCAAAAGTTAGGTCCTCCCGTACGGTCAACTCCGAATGATCCAATACGTGGGTTTCATCTCGAACATACCTCCGTAGTTGAGATACACGAACCACATCGTGCACACCTGCCAAGGACTGTGGTAACGCCAAACGGTACGCTACCTCTCCAACACGCTCCAATATCTCGAAGGGTCCAACGAATCGAGAACCAAGCTTTCCCCGACTCCCAAAGCGAATCACCCCTCTAGTCGGTGATATCTTCAAGAATACCAAATCACCCACGGTGAACTCCAGAGGTCTTCTTGACGTATCTGCCCAACTCTTCTGTCGGTCCTGTGCTTCCTTCATATGATTTCTGATAGGGTTAACCTTCTCAACTGTCTGCACAACCAAATCTGGTCCCAATAATCTTCGTTCACCGACATCGTCCCAACAAACAGGTGAACGGCATTTACGACCATACAAAGCTTCAAATGGAGCCATCTGAATAGTTGCCTGAAAACTGTTGTTGTAAGACAACTCCACCAAAAGTAGATGATCCTCCCAAGACCCCTTGAAGCCCAACCTGCATGTTCTCAACGTATCCTCAAGAGTTTGGATCGTTCTCTCCGACTGACCATCAGTTTGAGGATGATAAGCTGTGCTAAACTTCAATCGAGTCCCCAAACTTTCCTGTAAACTCCTCCAGAAGTGTGATAAGAACCGAGTGTCCCGATCGGACACGATGCTCACCGGTACTCCATGCAATCTTATGATCTCCTGCATGTACCGCTCTGCCAAAGTCTCTATTGATTGACCAACCCGAAAAGGAATAAAGTGAGCTGTCTTGGTCAACCGATCGACAATCACCCATACTGCATTGTTGCCCTTTGGACTCCGCGGTAAAGCCGTCACGAAATCCATGGTTATATGTTCCCACTTCCATTGAGGAATCGGAAGTGGTTGCAACAAACCAGCAACCCTTTGGTGTTCAGCCTTGACTTGCTGACACACCAAGCACTTAGCCACGAAGCGAGCAATTTCCCGTTTCATACCTTCCCACCAGAAATGCTGTCGAATATCTCGGTACATCTTCGTCCCTCCTGGATGTACAGAGTAAGTTGAACTGTGTGCCTCCTTCATAAGCTTTTCACGCACATCTCCTTTTGGCACACACACACGGCTACCATATCTCAACGAACCATCTTCATGGATCAGTAAATCGGTTCGTAGTCCAGCTCCAACCTGCTCTCGAAACTTTTGCAGTCTAGGATCCTGCGATTGCGCCGCTTTAATCTTCTCAACTAAGGACGATTGTACTTGCAACTGCATCAACTGTCCTGTAGCATGTGGTAGCACAACCTCCAAGTCAAATCTCCGAAAATCCGCAATGATCTCTCTTTGTGCGGTCAATACCTGAATTGCTGGTAACCGACTTAGCGCATCTGGTACGACGTTAACTTTTCCCGGATGGTACTTAAGATCAAGGTCGTAGTCGGCCGTCAGCTCCAACCATCTGCGTTGCCTCATGTTCAACTCCTTCTGCGTGAACACGTACTTCAAGCTCTTATGATCTGTAAAAACTTCGACTCTTACGCCCAAAAGGTAGTGTCTCCAAATCTTCAAAGCGAAAATCACAGCCGCAAGCTCCAAGTCATGAGTTGGATAATTCTTCTCATGAGTCTTCAGCTGTCTCGATGCGTAAGCGACGACTTTCCCATTCTGCATTAAAACACATCCCAATCCTTTTCCAGATGCATCGCTATGAATCACCAGTCCTCCTGAATTATCCGGTACGGTCAGGATCGGGGCGGTTATCAACTTCTGCTTCAACGTCTCGAAGGCCAATGCACATCCATCTGTCCAAACAAACGGTACCTCCTTACGCGTAAGCTTGGTTAACGGCTCAGCTAAACGAGCGAAGTTCTCCACAAATCTTCTGTAGTAACCGGCGAGTCCAAGAAAACTTCTTATCTCTGCAACATTCTTTGGAACAGGCCAATCTCGAACTGCTGCAATCTTCTCGGGATCAACGGCGATTCCATCGCCCGACACGACATGCCCCAGAAACTTCACTTCTTCCAGCCAGAATTCGCACTTACTCATCTTCGCGAATAACTTCTCTTGTCTCAGCGTCTGCAATGCGATCCTTAAATGCTCAGCATGCTCCTCCGGACTCTTCGAGTACACCAGAATATCGTCAATGAATACCACAATAAACTGGTCCAAGAACGGTGAAAAGATCCTGTTCATCAAGTCCATAAATATTGCCGGCGCATTAGTCACTCCGAAGGGCATCACTAAATACTCGAAATGCCCATACCGAGTCCGAAACGCCGTCTTGCAAATGTCTTCTGCCTTCACTCGGACCTGATGATATCCTGATCGCAAGTCCAGTTTCGAGAATACTCTCGCGCCACTAAGCTGCTCAAAAGTCCTCCAATGCGAGGGATCGGGTACTTGTTCTTAATAGTCGCCCGGTTCAATTCTCGATAATCAATGCACATCCTTCTCGTGCCATCCTTCTTCTTTACTAAAAGAACTGGAGCTCCCAAGGCGAGTTGCTGCTTCGAATCCAACCCTTCTCAAGTAATTCACCAACTTGCTTCTTAACTCCTTCCAATTCCACTGGTGCCATTGGATAGTAAGCTTTAGACACTGGCGCTGCACCAGGACTAAGGTCAATCGTGAACTCCACGTCTCGCTTCGGCGGTAAGCCCGATATATCTTCAAACACGTCCATAGAATCACGAACAACAGCCGGCTCTTTACTTTCATCACTTCCATTGATGCAAGAACATTGTTTGTCGGCCTAGCCCTAAACTCGACCGGCCCGACAGAACTGCTTCCTTACCGCAACTGCTGTCTGCTGTGAACTCCCAATTTTCCTGATATGCTCTGCTGTTCTCGAGCTGCCGTAAGAACCTGTGAGAAAGTGGTCAAACCCAGGGAGACGGTTTGCCTTTGGATGTCCACATCCAAGCTGCGCATGGACCTTCGTGCCCTGTCTGCATCGTTGGCGACTAAAGGTCCAGCGAAACTGCTGAGTCTCGTCCACTCTGCTGCATGCACGTCCACGGGTGCTCCATTCTGCCTCAGCCCAATAAATTTCTCTTCCATTTCCTCCCGTGCAGTCCGCGGAAAGAACTTCTCCAGGAAACTCTTAGAGAAATCCGCCTAACTGCTTGGCTTGGGCAAACGGTTCTCCTCCACAAGCCACCACTCTCGGCGTAATCCACTAGTTGAATGCGCACCACATCAACTCCTTTGTCCTCTGGAATCTGTGCCGCAATCAGCGAATTCTCCGTGCTGACTAGCCACTGCTCGGCTGGCATGGCTCCTCCAAACCAGTGAAAGTAGTAGGACCCACACGTCTGAACTCTGCCACGGTCCCTACTCGGTCAACTGGTCTAGTTCCAATCTTGTTCACAGACTGCTGAACGATCTGCAAACCTTCCTGAAACGAGTCCGCTTGCTGCTGGATCAGCTCGGGCTGTTTCTTTGATTTCCAGCATTCCTCTTATCACTCCAAGCATGGCGGCTCCGTTCACACGCCTCTGGTACGTCTTCAACTTCTTACCTGTCATAATCCTGAACTCAAAACACCCAATATTAGCATGATGATAGATTCTGAATATGGATCAAGGCTAGAACTCCAAGATACTTAAATAGAGTACCGCATTGTAGCTATGCCGCGGTATCATAGCCGCAATTACTTAACTCCACCCAAGTCGCCTAAGTCCTAGAGATAACAAGAAATTAGGTTTTCGAGTTTGACAATGCAAAGTAAGTTTGCATGTCGACATGATCCGGAAGAATGATTCAAGGGTGGTAAAACGGTCAAAGTGGCTGGACATGTTTCCTAATCACGGGTATTATGATTCGTGTATCGGGTGCAATACCCAACTACAAAGAATCAACCCAATTAACCTATGTTCTCTGATACCATAAAACCATGTCACGCCCCGCTTCCCAGAGTACGCAAGATTTGGGCACGTGACATAGCCAACCATGCTACCTGTGGGTAGCACGTATCCGTCAACAGTCACATTACGGTTGTAAGGTTATCAAGAACAAGATAAATAAACTATCTAACACATGTCCAAATCCATAATAACCAGAGTCAATGATAAATAAGTGCGGAAGCAAATGATCCAATGCAATAATAGAAAGGTACGTCCCGTAATGCGGGATCACACCTGGAAATAAAATGCAATAAATGAACTAACCACTACAGAACTCACAAATCAGCCTATTGGCTGAAGTACTCCTGCTCAGTCGTCGACAGTGGTAAAGAATCTGGGCCATGCAAAACCCAGACGTCAGCGCGTCATGTCAACCAACAATATAATATGAACATGGTAATAAGCAATGCAGGTATGAACATGAATAAAGCAGTACTAAGAAATAACAGTGCAGGGTAATGTGCAGTGGTAACTAAACTGTCCTATCAGGTTTCTACTCTATAGTCTTTGAAATCAATTGATGAATCGTCGATGTAACTCAATAGTATCCCGTGTATGCCCGGGACCACGGTCATGATCCTCGGGGCTGAATCCGAGACGTGCCGCTAAGCAGTAAAAGGTAGTAGGATGGATGAGTGATGTCAGCAACAACACTCCGGAGCTGGCCAAGCCCGTAAGACTGATCAGAACAATGTATCGAACTGTTGAGTTACAAGTCGGTTTCACCTTTGATTTCCCCATACCCCCAAACTATGTATGTCAGGTCAGGTATTCAGTAGTCAAGGACTAATGCCAACACAAAATCCGGTAAGAGTAGGTCTGTCTGGATAGACAGCAGGGATGGTCGGGTTTGTCGGCATTAGGCATGAGATCAGGTAACAGGTAAAGCCATGGTACATCAGGTCAACCGGGTAATGTATAAAGGTGTCATGTCATGTCAAGAGTGTACGGTACCATGTCATGTCAAGTAGGAAGTGTAACAGGTCATGTCAGGAAGCACAAGATGTCATGTGGGTGCTCATAATCAAACTAACATAAACATGTGTATAAATAAACAAGCATGAGTACTATCAGAACAATAACTGGAACATGTAATATGATATGCCAATAGATATAATTTCAAGGATATGGATGCACAGTTATCGATTAGGGTTACATTTATAGTTCCAATATTAATTAGGATACAATTTATTAAACATGGAGTGTTAATATCACATTATTATGTAGTGATGTGATCTATGGATGCAATTATATGTATCTTAAATACGATGGATGCAAACGGGTATCCGAAAAGTTATAAAACTATAAAATGGTAATGTGGGATGTACAACTAAACAATATGTGATATAATAATATTAATATGGATAGCATATTCAAAGCGATTAGTAACTATAAAAGATGTATTGATTAACCATGCACAAGAAGGTTCCGTTCAGAAATTTAGCGTCACCCTAATTTGTAAAATAGCTTAAAAATAACAAATGTTCTCCAAAAGAGACGTATCTTATACCAAAACAAAGATAATTCAATAAGGTTTTTAGTTTTATAAGTATAAGCATCTCAGGTTATCCCTACAAAAAGTTATGAATATTCAAAGTTGAAAGTTTGCTGCTGGAATTTCCCTGGACAGCAGTTTAGAGACGTGTTCATTTGCATTTTACGTTAATTAAACAATTTATTTTGCAAGTAAATATGTCATAAAGTTATAGTATTCTGAATTAGCTTCGTAACGAACTAAAGAACGTATCCTAATGATTTTTCTATGATTTATAATGAATTTTATAAGATAAGGTGTACAGTAAATTTCAGATTTGTCATATCCGATTTTTCAACGACATTTCATATGTAAACTATAAGATTTTCAAATGTATAATATTATAAAATGAAGATTATAAAAGTATATAGCATGTAGCAAGATTAACTTGCCTCGATGGGTCACGAATCGGGAAAACGGAACGTTAACCGTCGGCGGGGAAAACTCGCGACGGCGCACGGTTCACGGAATGAACCCAAACGACGAACAAAGGAACCACACGGGTCGGGGTATCTCGCTGGAACGTCGAGAAACGTCACCGGCACGACGGAATTCCGGTAACAAAAGAACAGTTAAAAGAAATGAGAAACGAGACATGAAGCAAGAAGAGAAAAATGATAAAGAGAAGTACGAGAGAATATATAAGGGGTAGAGAAAGAGAGAAAGTGGAGAGAGAGAGAAGAAGGAGAGAGAGAAAGTGGGGACCACGGGGTTAAAGGGGAGGTTGCGATTGGCTGAGAGAATAAATTGAGAAGGATATAAAAGATTGTAAAAATATTATATGGTTAACTTAAAGATTTAAAAGATAGGTAATGAACAGTAAGATATCAGATTAGTTAGAAAAATATATGCGAAGGTTTTAATAATATTAAAAATTTGGGATTTTGGCGCCAAATGAAACATTTCCAAATTGCGCCCGGGTTGGGTCCAAAAATTCGAAATTCAAATAATAGGATTTTAAGCGGGTTCCAAATTTTAAAATGAAATGTTTTATGATTAAAAAGCATACTCTCAAAACGGACACACGTGCGTGCACGTAGCCATCCAAACTTGCCCGTTTTACTGAACGGGACGAGAACACAATGCACGGACGCTACCACGAGGCTAGGGGTGTCAAGTAGGCCAAGATGAATATTTTCAATTTTATTTTAGATGCTAAAATTTGTTATATGTAGAAATGACTTTGCCGGGTAAATTTTACAGTAAGCAACAAACAAGCAAATTAAATGAAATGAGTACCACATTATGCTCAAACAGTAACTGAAAATAGTAGCATTGGGCTCGGGTGTTACACTACTTATAGAGTTTGGGCTTAGGAAGATAGCGAACGGACATAGTCGTCGTCATCTATCATTAACCTAGGCCGTGACTCGTCAGGCATAGTATTTCTTTAGGAAGCGACCATTTATTGGCCTGAAAGGTCTTTCACCATGCATGTCCATGAGTAGATAAGCTCCACCCTGGTGACCTTGTCTATGATATACGGGCCTTCATAGTCCGGCTCGAATTTCCCCCGCTTGGCGCGATTAGGGATCATAGGTCTTTTGACCACTAGCACGAGTTCGCCTTAGCGGAATATCCTCGGCCTAGTCAATCTTTCGTATGAGCGCATCATCTTTGCTTTATAAGCCTCCAGATTTTGTTGCGCTATGAGCCGGGTTTCATCAAGGGCATCGAGTTCCTCAAGCCGAAGGTGAGCATTCTCTTCGTCCGTTAGCTCATAGTGAACTGCCACTCGTAGAGAGGGTAGCTCTATCTCGAGGGGGAATACCGCCTCTGTACCGAATACCAATGCGTACGAAGTTGTGTTTATGGCCGTTTTGAACGTAGTTTGATACGCCCAGAGAGCTTCCTGCAGTCTCTCGTGCCAGTCCTTCTTATTTCGAGACACCGTCTTTTTCACAATCTCTGTCAAGGTCTTGTTAAAAGTCTCCACTAGACCGTTAGCTCGGGGATTATAGACTGAGGAGTATCTCCAGTCTATGTTATGCTGTTGTGCGAAACGGCTGATCTTGTGGCTTCTATAGGCTGGCCCGTTATCGGAGATGATCCGTCGTGGAGTTCCAAACCGATAAATGACGTGTGTCTTGAAGAAATAGAGGATATTCTCCGTCTTCACTTCCCTTAGTGGTACTGCTTCTGCCCATTTGGAGAAGTAATCAGTTGTCGCCAAGATGAATCGATGTCCTTTGAACGATGCTGGTTCAATGGGGCCGATTATATCAGTCCCCCACATTTCGAATGGCCAGCTACCCACTGTTGGATGTAGCGGATTTGAATGTTGATGGATAAAATCCTCGTGAGTCAAGCATGAATGGCACTGCTTCGCGTATTCGAGACAGTCTTGGATCATCGTGGGCCAATAGTAGCCCATCCTTTTGATTTTCAGCTTCATCTTCGGCCCGACTTGGTGAGAACCGCAGAGTCCGTCGTGAGTTTCTTGGACGACTCTCCTTGCCTCGTCTGGTCCCAGGCATCTTAACCACAGAGAATCAAATGATCTCTTATACAGAGTATCATTGACGAAAGCAAAAGATAGAGCTCGTTTCATAAGCTGATGTCTTGAGGATGCATCTTCAGGTGTTCGACGGGATTTGAAATAGTCTATAAAGACTTCCCTCCAATCCTTAGCCTTTTCCTGGTCTTTTATTTGTAGAGTCGTTTGCTTGGTCGCTCCCTTTTCTTCGGACGACTCTGAAGATATTTCTGCCGGAGCAAGAACCCGACGGCTTTGCACGACGATCTTCATGTCATCGAGGTTCTCGTCGGCCAGTTCTTTAGCAAGCTTGGCTAATGCATCCGCTTTGCTATTTTCCGCACGCGGTATGCTTTCCAAGGTGTAGGAAGGAATTTGTGTCAGCAGTCGCTGTACTCTCTCGCCGTATTTCACCAACTCAGGCTTGCACGTCTGATAGTTGTCGTTTACTTGACTAACGACCAGTTGGGAGTCTCCGTATATGAGAAGGTTTTCAATTCCCATGTCGATGGCTATCTCGAGACCTACTATCAAAGCTTCGTATTCGGCTTCATTGTTCATCCTCGGCTCTGTTAAGGAGAAGGCAAAGCGCATTATCCCTCCTTCACAAAGATGAGGCCTACCCCGGATTTGATTATAGGGGTGCTTTGTTTGCGCTTCTTCATGGAAGACGCCCCATCAAAATAAAGTTCCCACCGGGTACCACCCCCATTGATCGTGTCAAACGCATGTTCGTCTGGCAGTTCGCAATTCAAAGGAGAGTCGGCAGGTATCGGATGCTCAGCGAGGATGTCGGCGATGGCCTGGCCTTTCACTGCCTTAAGAAGCCGATAAGTTATCGAGAACTCCATCAAGAGCAGGGCCCATTTAGCGAGCCGCCCCGTCAATATGGCCTTTGACATCAAATATTTGAGGGGATCCACCTTTGATATGAGATGGACCTCATGTGCCAACGCATAGTGTCTGAGCTTCGTTATTGCGAAGATCAACGCCAGGCAGTATTTTTCGATGGGGGGTAATTGCTTTCTGCCCCTAGGAGAACTCGACTCAGATAATAAAGGGCTCTCTCCTTCCCTTGGTCGTTCTCTTGTGCCCATAGCGTGCCTAAAGAACCTTCGAGGACTGTTGTATACAGAATGAGAGGATTTCCCTTGACCGGAGCGGTCAGCACTGGAGGGTTATGCAAGTATTGCTTGATTTCATCCAGTGCGCTTTGGCATTTGCGATCCCAAATGAATGAGGTTCCTTTCTTCATCAGGTGACTGTAGGGGCAGCACTTGCCAGAGAGATTGGCTATGAATCGCCGGATATATGAGAGCTTCCCTTGGAGAGACCGCTGTTGCTTAAGAGTTCTTAGCGGAGGCATTTCCATGATCGCCTTGATCTTCGACGGATCTATCTCGATGCCTCGGTGTCGGACGATGAATCCTAGGAATTTGCTTGAGGAAACTCCAAACGCGCATTTGAGAGGGTTCATCTTCAAGTTGTATTGCCGAAGGCGCTGAAACACGATCTTCAGATGCTCTAAATGTTCCTCATATGATTTGCTTTTAACTACGAGGTCATCGATATAGCATTCGACGATTTCATGTATGAGGTCGTCGACAATCTTCGTCATGGCCCTCTGATAGGTGGCGCCGGCGTTTTTTAGACCGAAAGGCATCACCTTGTAGTAGAATATGCCCAAAGGGGTCCAGAAAGCTGTGTGCTTCTGGTCCTCGGGATGCATCTTTATCTGATTATATCCTGATGAGCTGTCCATGAAGGAGAAAACTTCATGAGTGGACGTATTGTCTATCATCAGCTCGGTGATCAGTACTGGGAAGTCGTCCTTTGGGCAGGCTTTATTGAGATCCCGAAAGTCCACACATATGCGTACCGTCCCATTCTTCTTCATCACCGGGACTATGTTGGCGATCCAATCAGGATATTGAACCTCTTGGATGAAGCCAGAGTCGATTAGATTTTTGACCTCGGCATTGATGCCCATCTTAATCTCGAGTCGCATTCTTCTCAGCGCCTGTTTGATCGGCTTGACGTCCGGAGATATTGCCAATTTGTGCACAGCAATCTCTGGATCTAATCCTGACATCTCAGAATAGTTCCATGCAAAGCAATCTTTATGTTGCATGAGCACGTCCTTTAGCGTAGCCACCCTTTCTTCAGACAACAGCTCACTGACGAACGTCGGCCGCGGGTCACTTGCCATCCCCAAATCAATTTTCTTGAGGTTATCTGCAGTAGTATGTGTTGGAGATAGTGCCCTCAAAGTAAATTATTGGATCGCAGGCACATGATTGCAATGATTGAGGCAGGACCAATACCGATATGACAGTCTTTCTCGAGATGATAGTTTACTATCTGGTTTATCTTTATCATCCTATACATGCTTTAGTTCACTATTGCATGATAATAGAGCCCATAGGATTCTTGCTTGACTACCAGCAGTATGATGGCGATCATATACGTGGGAGCTGGGGTCTGTAAGCACATCCTTAAAGTGTCCCTAGTCGTAGGAGTTTCGAGACAGGGCATCGATACTCCAGAGTAGACTAGTGTATACAGTCGAGACCCCGACGAGGGGCGGTGGCCGGTCTCACAAGCCACTGGTGTCAGTTGGATCACCTAAGATGTATACAGGTGCTTATTGGGTTATGAGTACACCGAACAGGACTCGCCGGGAACATGCTAGTTGGTATTATACATATCATCAGATAGCAGTTCCCTGGTGGCATGTGTACAGGTTAGTTTGTCGACCTGAGATCGTCATTTGTCTCGTGTGAGTTCCCACTGTGCTTTGATTTCTACCCTACCACGGGTCAAAGGAGTCGTGCAAACAGGTCTTTTTTGGGTACAGTCCCGAGCCACATGGAGGCAGTGAGCGGATCGTCGGGGATTCGTCTCTTCCGGTATTGGGGGTTGATGTCGCACAGTGCACGGGTGGCCATCACTAGAAATCCTTGGCCAAGGTAGTGGAGAATTACTGATTTGGATCAGTAGTTTCTCAGATGGTGATGGGCTTCATACCGACACGAATTATTGCGTTATTAGGAGTCTGACTTTATCCACCCCCCTAGACTCGATATGCGATACTCTTTAGACGAACGGACCAGGCTGTATATACATTGTCACTGTTAGACACAATAGGGTTCATAGATGAGTTCGCTCGTCAGCTTCCCTTCCAATCAATACATAGGCAAATTGTTACGTACAGCTTGTACCTCTGACGTGCTAGTGGTTATACCCAGTGCCAGTGTGTTAATGAGTCATTAGATTCCCCCACAGACACTTTCCCAAGTTCGGGCGAAATGTTGTAGAGGCCGTATGGTGTTATGAAAAGGTTCGGAAAAATGCACGTGCGTTTTCGCACGTGTCGTTTTTCGGGCAGATAATACTTGTCGGCTTTGGTTTAAGCCGGATCCAAGTATTATACTGTGTAAATATAATATCTTTGTCTCAGATGCATTTGTATTCGGTCGTAATACAAATGCGGGTATGTTTATACTATTATGGGGTTGTCCTGAAATTCGTTTCGGGATCGCTTTTGGAAGTTGCCAGTTTCCTGTTTTCTATCACCCGTCTTTAACATTCCGTTAAATACGGATTTATCTTTTCATCTTGAGGGTGAGTCATCGTGTGTGGAAGCTTCAAGATTAGTGACTAAGTTAGTGACTCATTCTTTAGCATTAATGAGTTGATGACTAGGCTTCATGATTCATGGTTTTACATTTAATGTCTTTTGATGATTCATTCTTTCATTAATTGTGTTGATAACTATCATATTGTTATGGTCACCACTTAAAGCTCCTACACTCACCCTCTCCTTGTTATAAGTGGCCGGCCCCTTCTTCAAGGGTGATCATGGATTGATTTTGTGAGAAAAAGATACAAGAAATTTAGTTCATGGAAATTTCATAGCCCAATTTCCATTTACCCGATTCCAATTGGCAACTTCATTAACCGTTCATCCATAGCCTTGGACGTAACGAGACAAAGTGTTCTACTCATTCTCTAAATCATCTTGGTCGTCTTTTTTAGCAAACTTGACGATCGAGTTGCCTCGGTTCAGAAGCGGGAGCCCGTTTAAAGATCCGTCGACGTGGTGCCACCTGGACGACGAGTCTGGAGTTTTCAGAAGATCGAAGCCGCCGCAACAAAGCGTGGGATGATGGTTGAAGACCGAAGGACTCGGATCGTTCGGTATAACAATTCTAACCCACTTTGTAGTTTGTTAGTTTAGCTTTAATGGCAGATCCGGGTTACGGTACACGATAGCGCCAGTTTGTAAAAAGTTTTTGTTCCGCATTTGGCGTCTGTTAAACGGCCGGGGCGCTACCGTGGACTTACAGTATGTATCCCATCTTCCAGCTCCTTTGGTGCTGGTGGAAACTCTGAAATTACCTCGTTATCATCGTTTCGAAGCATCGGGGGAGGTCATCCATATTCTCAGGCTCTTCTTCTGACAACATTATCATATGACAAGTACGAGATCGCTTCCGAGACCGATGTTGTTCTGGTTCTACTCTCGCGGCTTTGGGTTCATGCTTCTGCGGCGGGATTACCCTCCAGCTGCTGGATAGAGTGAACCTGCCTTGCTGATACCGGTCTTCTACCCAGTCTTTAAATGTGAAGCAGTCTTCGAGAGGATGTCCTATTGCCCAGTGATATGAGCAATAGTCCGGGTGAGAGACTTCGCCTGCTTGCTCGGGGTGCTTGGACTCCGGGAGTGTCATCATTTGATATTTTATGACAAGATCGAATATCTTTCTTATCTTGTCTTGGGGAAAAGAATATGCTCGACCCATCTTTTTTATAAGAGACGAATCCGGACTGCTCGATTCCTGATCGCGTGGCTTCTTGGACCCGCTTTGTCTCTGTCGAACGCCTTTCCCGTTCTTTGGTTTGTTTCTGCCTCTGCGTCGGGCCTTTTGTACAACGGGTTGACAAGGAGGAGCATTTTCATTTTTCACAGCCTGTTGAAGGAGGCGTTGCGACCTGGCTTTCTCATAGATGGTCATCTCGCGATTATGGTCATCTCGAACCTTTTGACTTGCTTCCCTTATAAGCTTGTCTATTTATTCTTCGAACGACGGACTGAGCATTTTCACGGCGGGAGCTCTTTCTGGCCCAGGGTTAGTATCTTCCTACAGAGCATCTCCTTCTTCGTCAAAGTCATGTATGACGTAGCAGTCGCGGAGTAGCTCCCGTTTCTTGGATTGAATATAGCCAAGCCCGGTCGTTTCCATTCTCCCGTTGGGCAACTTTCGTTGAGTTCCGGGAACGTTCCAGATCCTGTTATAGAACCGTGCTTGTCGCGCAGTTTGCTTAAGGGGTACACCTTGGCGTCTCAAGAGTCTCTTTAGTCTGTTCATGTAATATCTGGGCAAACGGATGGGCTGGAGCCTGTCAAGTGTAGAATCCGCGCCATGCCGGATTTCTTTTTCCACTTTGGTTTCCCCGGATCGGTAGAATAGGATCGCCTTTTCACCTTTTCGCATGGGAGGGACGTAGAATTTCTGCAGTTCTTCCACACTGTAGGTATCAAGCGCGTTTAGTTCTTTATGATGCTTGGGCGGAACCATGGCAACTTGCAAACTTTGATCTTCATTAGCGAAGGTTTGTATTGATGGCCGAGTAGAGAATACGGCATTGACCTCATCTTCCGAGTCACTGCCGAAAATCAACATAGGAGCGGACGGTCCCGGCTTGTTGTACTGGGGAGGTTCTGAGTAAACTATCTCTTCTTCCTCCTCGGTATCACTCCCGAAGACTAGAATAATGGTGATGGCTTTGTTCTTCGGTTTATGACATCTTTCCGTGTCCTCAAAATCTGGTAAGAAGTATTTTGCATCTTCGTACTTTTGGAATTCGTTCACGGAGAATGGGTTTAGCTCTCCTGTCACAGTATACTCGAAACCATCCTTGAAATACTTCATACACTGATGTTGTGTAGAAGGGATGATGTTGTACTCGTGTAACCAGGGCCGGCCGAGCAAAGCATTGTAGTATGCCTTGGCGTCAATGACATGAAATTTAATGTCTATAACGAGCAGCCAAAAGCGTAATGTCAATATTACAGACCCAAGCGTCCGTGATGACTGGGAGTCGAATCCGGAGATGGTGATTTTATCGCGAGCGAGGTGTTGAACGCTCATGCAGATTTCCTTCAACACTCTTACAATGAGGAGATTGACGGAGGACCCATTATCGACCAGGATTTTGCCTATCTTGATATCATGACAGTATCCGGAGACATATAAGGGACGGTTGTGCTCGCATGTCCTAAGGAGGAGATCTTCATCGCCGAAGGTGATATCGGCTGTGTGTACTTCTTCCAGCTCGTCCTTCATCTTTTCTTCGGCGAGAAAAACTTGGAATTGCTCTGGCTCTTGTAGTGCCTTGATTAAAGAATCTCTTGCTTCCTTTGATAGCAGAAGGGCGTCGAGAATGCTTAACTGCGAAGGTAGCTTTCTCAAGTGTGCCAGAACGTAGTAGTCCACCTTGCTTTTCTTTGGCGGGTCTTTGGCTGTCAGCTTTTCGACGGCTTGGTCATCAAGGATGATATCCTCAGGGACCTTTTCTTTTCCCTTATCTTTTCTATTTGACCCACTGTTCGAGGGCCCCAGATTCTTTTCGGGTAGCGTACGATTGCGCAGCTGAATATTTTCACAGGCCTTCAGTTCTTCCTTTTTTCCCAACGTGGATTCTTTGAAGAGAGGGCCAATAGTCATTTATTCGTCAGAGTCGCTCCCGAAGGTGAGAACTTGCGATCCCCCAGCGCCGACCATGTGACAGTTGCTGGTAGTTCTTTTATGCTCCTCGGTCGTATTTCTTTGCTCCCGACGGGTTTTTCGTTTCATACGCTTGAAATGTTGCCGGTGAGCAACATATCCCTGCCACCATCTTTTAAAAGCGTTGCACTCTTCGGTGGGGTGCGAAATCTTTCGATGATATAAGCAGTAGTTAGGATGTGTTTCTGCTTCACCAAGAGCGTTCGCTTCGGAGGGTGGTATCTTCATTCCCATTGATATGGCTTTAGCGAACCTCTTCCTCGTCTTGAACCTGCTTTTATTTGCGGCGGATGTACTTTAATCTGGCGGGAGTGTTTCAACTCTTTCGAGCAGTCGCCGGCGTTTAGCCTTTTCAAATATGGTCCTCTCGTACTCTCGATCAGCTTTGCTTTTAAGAAGAGTTTCATTCAGGAACACATCAATCATTTCGTCTGACGGCTCTAGAAGCTCCGGTTTAGGATTTGCCCCCAGTTTCTCTGTATAAGGAGCTTCCTCATCGTCTATTGACAAGTGAGAGATCACATGGCTACTTGCCACATAATCTTCAGATTCATCCGACGAGTCTTCTCCATCATTCCCGTCCTCAAGGACATGGCTGAGGAACTCTTGGAGCGTGATTGGAGTCCGCGCTTCTGGTTATACTCTTCCAGCGCGTCAATCTGTTTTTGCAGGTCCGTGCGCCTGTCACCAGGCATCACGAGCTTCTTGGATTTCTTCTTTTTCTTCGAAGATTTTGACGGCTGGGTGTGAGTGCTTTGGCTATCACCACCGATTTTTGAAGTTGGGCGCGGTTTCAGCATTCCCTCTATGATCTCGGGTTCCAGTGGGTTTTTCCACTTGATCGCCGGACATGTTTGGAGATCCTTTAGCATTCTTTTCGTCTTGATTGAAAGAGCGACCTCCCATGGAGCTTCTTCTATGAAAGAACACGATGCCCTCGGTGTATCCGTCTTCTTGAGAGCGTGTGGCTGTGGCGGGTTCACCTTCTAGTTCTCAGATAATACAAATTTTCCCTGCTGGTACTGATCTTCTATCCAGCTTTTGAAGATGTAACAATTCTCGATCGGATGGCCCAACATTCGGTAATAAGGGCAATAGTTTGGATTGCTAATGTCACCGGGTTGCGCTGGGCATCTTGGCTCCGGCAGATTGATGAGCCTGTTGCGCAGTGCAAGCTCGAATAATCTCTTCGTCTTGTCTCGAGAAAACGAGTAAGGGCGTCTCATTTTATCTTCAAGAGATCGAGTTCTGTTATTTTGGCGATCAGTTGGTCTCGGGCCACCAGGCTGCTGTTGAGCATTGGGGACGACGATCGCTTTCCCCTTTCCCTTCTCATTTCGAGAGTCCGACTTTGCAGGAGACGGTCTATGACCCATCTAGTCCATTTGGGCTAGTTTGTCGATCAAGGCCTGGAAAGTAGTCGGTTTGAAGAACATCATGAATTGGGAAATGGTTGCATGAGGGTCCAGAGTGCCCACGAACATGCCCACCGCCGGCGCTTCTTCGATGCGCTGTTCGCATTTCGACCACAGATTCCGCCATCGTATTGCATATTGAACCCATGTTTCACCGGGTTTCACTCTAGAGTTAATCAATGCTGTAATCGGGGTGCGTTCACTAGCACTCGCGAATCGCTGGGTGAATAATAGCTCCATTTCCGCAAAAGTCTTGACGGAGTCGTTCGGGAGTTCAGAGTACCATTCGAAGGCCGTTTCTGACAAGCTGCCAACAAACTGACGGAGCAAAAGTTTATCATCACCCTCGGTGTTGCCGCAAAGAGCCCTGAACTAGGTGACATGCTGGTGTGGATTGCCCGTCCCTTTGTATACATGAAATTTAGGGATCGTATATCCCGGAGGATACTTTATTTGATCATACCAGCCTGGATATGGTCTCCCAGTTTTAACGACTTGGCCGGCCGCTTCATTCGCCTGGTGAGCTCGTATTTGCTGAGCAATATAGTCATCCAGAGTGGCCTTGGAAATAGTCTCCTCTTTGACTGCTGAAAGAGCCGGAGGAGGGTTCGACGTCTCCCCTTTGTCGTCTTCAATGATGATCGGAGGGTCTTCAGCTGGAGGTTCCGGCTGTAACATCATCCCGACTATATCTTGGAAGAGAAGCGCCATTCGTTTTATATTAGCCGCTTGTTCTGCTGATTCTCTATCCTTCTTTTCGAGGACTCTGCGGAGGAAGTCAGCATCGGTTTCTTGTTCATGACGCTGCTCTGATGACGCCTCCGGGCTTTCTTTTAGCCCGGTGAGTGCGGCCATTTGCGTCAGCATTTCCTGAAGCTTCTGTTGCTGCTCCTGGGCTTTTGTCACGGATTGGGTGACCAGTCGGTGACCTGGAGAAGCGCGGCTTTCCTCTTTTCCGGAAGCCATATAAACAGTATGCACGGTTATGCCCCCAGACTTAGGGCGTTTGGGCTCAGTGTCTTTGTGGTCTGTCGTAGTCACAGGGGCTTTCTCTGGCTTCCTTCTCTTTTGAGCAGTTGACGTTGAGGGGGCCATTGCAGCGGGCACCCAAACAGCTTTTGCCTTTTGTGGCTTGGCAAGATGGTTCTCTTCCTGCTGAACCTTCACTTTCTTTTGTCGGCGAGGGTAATCTTGATAATTACTGAGTCCTGAACCCGTCGCCAGACTCTGTAAATTTTGGAGGACAGCCGCTGAGGGGGCTGTTCCGGCTTCGCCTTCGGTGCATTCTCCACGGGTGGAGATCTTTTCGGTACGGTGGTAGGAGAGTTCCTGCGCACCTTGTTCAGCAATTCAAAGCTGTTCCCGGTTAGAACAACAACATTGACTTCCACCGTTGGGGCGTGTCGAGCTGCTGGGATTGTTTCAGCTTGAGGGGTGACTTCGTCATGCCCCCTGTTTTGGTGAGGCGCCGCTGGTACCAGCCTCTTGAAGACCGACGTCCGTCAAGAAGCAGTGTCTAACCGGTCAAAGACAGACCTCTGGGAGGGGGAAGTAGCTTTGAGGACTTTGACTGAAGCGGGAGCCGAAACAGTCAGTCTTGTGAGGACCGGCCCTTTGGCAGGAGAAGCCGTCTTGATGACTTCGGGAGAAGGGATGGCTATCCTCTTCGGAATAATCTTTTCTGCAATTGCAGGCTTCATCATGGGCCCAGATGAACTTTGGCCCAATCTGGCAAAGACTGAGGCGCTGGAGCTGGACTACCCGTTAAGGGGGGCCGCTGTAGTTGCAAGCCGATCAAAGACCGACTTCTTGGGAGCTTCTTGCGATGGTACAGGGGCGCTGAAGCTCATTGGTAGGAGAATGGTCTCGAAAAACAATCCAGTGGTGGCCTGAGTTACCTGGTCCACCGGCATTGTGAACAGGGAGGCCGCTTGGAGCCCGTAAGCTATGCCTCCAGATGAGGCGGAGTGTGAGTTGCAGTTGCAGTTGGAACACTTCGCGCAAGTAGACGCCATTGATGTTTTGTTTTCTGCGCCAAGTAAGAAACCAAATCTTAGTACCTCGAACCCAAGGGCAACCATATCAAACCGCGATTCGTTCGCGAACACGACACACGAAGTGTGGAGTGGAAAGAGGAAAAGGTCCCACCGGGCGTGCCAGAATCTGTTCCCCGCTGAAGGACGCGACCAGGAATTTTGGACATCAGGCCTGAATTTCGAGGGCAGATGCTAATTGGTGCTATCCGTCCACCTCTCCGAAAATGCCAAGTTGATTTATGGCACCGTGTATTGAAGGTTTAAATGGATGCGGCCGATGTAGCAGACTTCGTCAGATTCCGTTTGAGGGGTTTTTGATTGTGGGGACGCTCTTCCTTGCAGGCGCAAGCCCCTGAAGTTAATTACAGTACCGCATCGCAGTAACAACTTTCTCCTTCTCCAGATGGTCACTTCGTGTCGTGGGTGTTTGTTTTGTTTTTGGTTGCCCGTGGATTGTATACGGAGACTAATTTATGTTATCGCCCGTAGGGCGTGGATTAGTCCAAATCCGTATCTTCTTAGATTTGGATTTGGGGGTTGGATTTAAGGATACGTTAGTCTCATTTGAGACTAAGATCAACTTAAACGTTAGTTAAGGATACGTTAGTCTAATTTTTAGACTAAGATCAACTTAACGGGATCGTTTAGATCCAGCAAAAGAGCATTTGAACTCTGTTTTTTAGTTTAGGGACATTGCGGTCGATTAGTTTAAGGACATTACGGTCCAGTGTTAGTTTAAGGACATCTCGGTCCAGGTTAAGGACATCGTAGTCCGTGGGTTTAAAGGGACCCCACAGTCCGAGGTTAAGGACATTGTAGTCCATGAGTTTAAGGACCCCACAGTCCGGGTTAAGGACATCGTAGTCCGTGAGTTTAAGGACCCCACAGTCTAGTTTAAAGACGTCATGAGATGTATGGTTGCCGGGACTACTCTATGAGATGTATGGTTGCCGGGACCCGTCACCTCTCTGAAGACGTTGATGGATTACAACGAAAAATATCAGAGGAGTAAAGAGATGTACCCTCGAACCGGTATGAGTTGGTTGAAAGATCTGTAGTCCAGTTTGGGACTGAGATCTGTTAAATATTCGTGAGCAGATGGGCTCAGTTCAATATAAGTTGAGGACTTGTGGCCAATATTGGGCTAAGTCCAATAAGATTAAAATGTTTAACATTTTATTGTTCTGGGCTGTTGAGTCTTTATTTGAGCTTGGCCCTTTTAATAATGCTGAGCATTAGATCCTGACATTTTTTTGTCTTGTATTGAATGCATAGCATTCATCAGAACAATGTGTGTTATGACAGCGCGCCACGCGGCGTGTCAGGCACTTTGCGCCAATTAAAGAGCGCAATGCGCTTCTACCAAGTAGCGCACACGAAAAGGACACGTGTCGCGCTTGGCGCTAAGCGCCAGATGATGGGCGCATTGCGCCAGTTTATGAACGCATTGCACTTTCAATTTATGAGCGCGTTGCGCTAGTTTAGTAGCGCATAAGTGAGTGACACGTGGCGTGCTTGGCGCCGATTGCCAGCCCATGAGCACAGTGCGCTATTTTAGAAGCGCAAAGCGCAAGTTGCATACGTGGTTGACACGTGGCACGTTTTGGCGCTGAGCGCCGGTCCAAGGAGCGCAGAAGCGCAGTTCAAGAGTGCAAGGCAGTTTTCAATAGCGCAAAGCGCATTTGATCAAATTTATGATCTGTGAACAAATTTATGTTCTTTTTAAAGGAGGTTTTGCCTCAAGATTCAAGAACAACGGTTCTTATTTTTGGAAGGGCTTTGCCTTTGTAGATCAATGATCTGTGAATGAAGTAAATACTTCTTTTGGTTTTATGATGAGATCTTTTGATCTCTTTTTATAAAAGACCTTGGTCTTTTGTAGATTTATGATCTTTTAAGAAGATAATTCTTCTGTTTTAATGAGATGATTTCATCTCTTTGTGCAAGAATCATTCTTCTTACCTTAAAGAAATGATCTTCTTTCAAGAGCTTGCTCTCTTTCTTTTGAGTTTTCTCAAAGTTTGTAGGGGGGTTTCTCTCTATCAGACTTGAAGTCTTGGGGCCTTTATATAGGGCAGATTGATTTGTTGAATCAGTTAAAAAGATCTTTCTCTGATTGATTTGGGGATATTTCCCACCGTTGGATCTTTGATCATAGGGCTTCTGTTTTACAGAAGGCAATCTTCTTGTTTTTAACAAGATTGGAAAGATCTTTCCATAACAGAATTTTAATTCTGATTAATAATTTATCATTATTATTAGATCTTTTGATCTAACGGTGGGGAATTTTATAATTCCAGCGCTGGCGCACCCGTGCTTTGCACGTGGTGCACTGCTCAGAGGCAGTGCACTTTGCGCTGGCGCACCTACGTTTGACACGTAGCGCGTAGTGCAGCCTGCGCTAGCGCACCCGTGTTTGACACGTAGCGCGCAGCGCGCCTAGCGCTAGCACACACATGGTGCACTGCTTAGGGCGAGCGCTAGCGCATCCAGTGCTAGCGCATCCGTGTTTGACACGTGGCGCGTAGCGCGCCTAGCACTGGATATGAAGCACTGCTTCAATTTTTGAATTTTGAATTTCAAAACAGAGCTTTGCTATGATTGGGGGTGCACTGCCTAGGGCGCAGCGTACCTGGTGCTAGCGTATCCGTGTTTGACACATGGCATGCAGCGCGCCTAGCGCTGAATCTGAAGCGTTGCTTCAATTTTTGAATTTTGAATTTTAAAACAGAGCTTTGCTCTGATTGGGGAAACACCCCCCTATGAGACCCTCACGGCTCACAGGATTCAAAGCCTTAAGCTATAGGGACCTAGACCTGTTCTTAAGCCGTCGTATCCCCCAAATTGCCCTACAGGCTGTACAATGCTGGCCCTTGCATACAATCCACGGGCACAAATAAACGTTTCCCCCACCAAGTTCCACCAATCACGAGGAATGTCCTCATATGGTGGACGCCACTTGTAAGTCCTCTCGACTTATAAGGAGAAAATACTCTTATGAGATCCTTACGACTTATAAAAGAAAACACCACTTAAAAGTCCTTACGACTTCTAAGGAGAACATACACCTACTAGATCCTCACGACTCGTCGGGAGAAATACCTTTATGAGACCCTTACGGCTCATAAAATCAAAAAGTCTTAGTCGGTAGGATCCTAACCCTGTTTACTAAGCCACCTTTATTCAAATCAGTAAAGACAAATGATGATTCACTCCTGGCAATATCCCAGTTGCAGCGATACTGATGCCTAAATTGGTGTCAAACTCCAAGTCCTGTCAAGATAAATGATGATTCGCTCCTGACAATATTCCACTTGCAGCGATGCTAATGATTGAATAGGTGTCAATTTTCTAAGTCCTTTCACGGCAAATGATGATTCGCTCCCGGCAATATTCCAGTCACAGCGATACTGATGCCTGAACAGGTGTCAATTTTCAAGTCCTTTCACGGAAAATGATGATTCGCTCCTGGCAATATTCTAGTCGCAGCAGTGCTGATGCCAAGATTGGTATCAGATCTCAAGTTCTATACTCGCAACAAAAATCAGCGAGCAAAAATAAATGCATATGAAATAGCCGAAATGATGGGGCAACTCGCAATAAAAATCAGCAAGCAAAATATATATAAAAAACAGCTGAAATGTTTGGCCAACTCGTAATAAAAAGCAGCAAGTAAAAAGAAAAGAATAGCCGAAATGATTGGGCACCGTGATAAAAAGCTGAAATGATTGGGCAATCGCGATTTTCGTGACATAAAAAGCTGAAATGATGGAGCACCGCGGAAAGAAATAAAAAAAATGATAAAACTTTTGCCCTGCAGTTGAGTGTACACCGACCCCTGTATACAATCCATGGGCACAAACGAAAGGGGAACCATATTTTCCTCCCAGGTTTCGTCAAAGGGAGAGCCAAGTCTCGACGGTTCACAAACAACCTAGAGACCACCTCGACATTCGTCTCATTACAGCAGACGCAGTGTCAACAACGGTGTTTCTCCTCACTACAACAGGATGCAGACACAACGTCAACAAACGACCCCAGGGTCGAAACAAAACGGAGCCATGGCAAAGTCCCTAGTTCCAAGTCTCGACGGTTCACAAACAACCTAAAGACCGCCTCGACACTCGTCTCGTTACAGCAGACATGGTGTCAACAACGGCGTTCTTTCTCACTCCAATAGGATGCAGATGCGACGTCAACAAAGATTCTAGGGTCAAAAACAAAACGGAGCCATGGAAAAGTCCCTAGCTCCAAGTCTCGATGGTTCACAAACAACCTAGAGACCACCTCGACACTCGACTCGTTACAGCAGACATGGTGTCAACAGCGGCGTTCCTTTTCACTCCAGCAGGATGCAGACGTGACGCTAACAAAGACTCTAGGGTCAAAAACAAAATGGAGCCATGGCAAAGTCCCTAGTTCTAAGTCTCGACGGTTCACAAACAACCTAGAGACCACCTCGACACTCGTCTCGTTATAGCAGATGCAATGTCAATAACGGTGTTCCTTCTCACTCCAGCAGGATGCAGACGCGACGTCAACAAAGACTCCAGGGTCAAAAACAAAACGAAGCCATGGAAAAGTCCCTAGTTCTAAGTCTCGACGGTTCATAAACAACCTAGAGACCACCTCGACACTCATCTCGTTACAGCAGATGCAGTGTCAACAACGGCGTTTCTTCTCACTCCAGCAGGATGCAGACGCAACGTCAACAAGCGACCCCAGGGTCAAAACAAAACGGAGCCATGGCAAAGTCCTTAGTTCCAAGTCTCGACGGTTCACAAAATAGCCTAGAGATCACCTCGACATTCGCCTCATTATAGCAGACGAGGTATCGCCAAAGGAAGCGAAGGCCAAATTCTTAGCTTCAGGGTCTTGACAGCAACTCAAATAAAACCCGGAAGACTATCGGAGATCATCCAAGACCAGTGCGGAGTGGTTATAACTCATCGGGGCTCCTAAACTGAGCCTAACCTCAAATAAAAAACGACATGGCAAGATTCCTAACGCTTTCTCTTCCGACAGTGAAATTGCCTAGGAAGATTACTTGAAGACGTCTTGTCCAACCCCCAAAGGGATCAGAGACACGACAGTCGTGGAGCTACTTGAACAGCAGTGTAAAGACTGCATATCAGGGAATGCATCAGCCAACGCTACGGTACGACGGACAAAACCCTAGTACCACAAAACCTAACGGACCTTTGTCGCAAAGAGCAAGGGTTATATATGACGTTAGGATAAGTTTGCCTACAAGCCCAAGGGAGGTAAACTAAACAAACTCCGAAATGAGTCTATAAACTAGAGACTCCGGAATGAGTAAATAAACTACAAGCTCCGAAATGAGTTCATAAACTAGAGACTCCGGAATGAGTGAATAAACTACAAGCTCCGAAATGAGTTCATAAACTAGAGACTCCAAAATGAGTGAATAAACTACAAATTCTGCAATGAATATATAAACTACTTTATGTCAAGTCAAGACAGCAAAAGAAAGAAAAGCAGTAGTATGAAATGAAATATGTCTTTTATTCATGAATCAAAATGAATACAAGATACTCTTATTTATGAATGAATACAAAAAAAGAGGGAGAATATACAGCGACAAAAATGTTTAAGTTGGTGGACAGTTCAATAGGCCAGCAAGTTCGTCGTTCTTCCGCTGGACTTCAGCTTCAAGCACCATCAGTGCTGCAAGACGAGTCCCTTCCTGGGTCTGTTGAGTTTGGTATGAAGCAAACTGACTCTCGAGCTCCTTCTCGGCGACCTTATGGGCTTCAACCATCTCACAGGTAAAAATAATGGCTTTTTCAAAAGCCACCAACTCTGTAATGGCTTCTTGAAGCACCCACCAAATTTCGTACGCACGGGTGGTCTTGGCAGTAAGTTGAGCCTGAAATTCCCCTAAAGCGTTTGAAACCAACTCCCTCTCCAAAAACTTCCGGTTGAGCCTCTTCTCGCAGGACTGGAGATTGGCTGCACACTGTTCGATCCATCCCCGCAGGCTCGCTTTTACAGTTAAGATGTCATAGGAAAGGTGTATGCACTCAAGCCCATATAGTCAGGCCTCCACTCAGCGACCGTACTCAACCCAGGCACGCACCAATGCTTCATCATGATAGGTGGCGAGAATAGACAAGGAAGCATTGGCTTCAGAAGCAAATTCTTCGGCCGCGACAGAGGAACTAGCGCGAAGATCTTCAATAAGAGCCGCCAGTGAGTAAACGCTCTGTTTTGCCATCCTTTCAGATACACATCGGGCGTAAGGGCCTGGTGGCATAGGGATCCGAGACTCTAATAGAGCCAGAGCTGGCAAAACTGTGAAGATTTATATATGGTCAGTTGTATTTCCAAACATAGAGTAAACAGAACAATGCCAAAGATAAAACGTCACTTACCAACAGTCATGCAAGGTGGGTTTGAGAGATCCCCAGACCCATCAAGAATCTCGACTTCGTCGTCGGCTTCTAGAACTATGGTTTAAAATGAAGGACATATTAGCATCATTATAAAAAAATAAAACAAAAAGGGTAAAAGAATACCGACCTTGGCCAGAAGAAAGTACTATGCTCTGTAGAGGTATTGCTTGTGTGGCCGCCATGTCAAGCCATCGCTGGAAGGTTTCCCTTGGGGAAAGATCCACAATGGAAGCCGCTAGCTCCTGCAATTCTGATAAAAGGGAAAGTTCAGATAAAGGAGAGGTCGTTAAACAAAATGTGTATGTGTATAAGATTACCTTCGATGCTTCGCCCACCCTGAACTGCAGGGATAGCAGCTTCGACAACTTCTTCTACACCCTCCGGTGCGTCACTAGAAATAGCCATGGGATTTATGGCCGGCAAGACAACCTCTGCCAGCGGAGTAGACGTTGAAGGGACAAAAGCCACCACCAGAACTCCACAACAAAGGTAGCAGCTTCAGCAATCTCCTCCACACCCGTCGGTGCATCATGGGAGATATTCGTAGAGTCCGAAGCCATGGATCGATCTGGACTTAAATCCACTTCCGCTGCAGAAGTCCATGCAAAGTTTTCGCAAAAAAATAAGAAGACATAAAAGTGATACAAATTACTCGCCAAAAGAAGGACACGAAAAATACGCATACCAATACGCCAGGAAGCTTGAAGTATGGCTTTTTCGAGTCGTTGTTCTTTTCTCATTAAATATGCTCGCCGGGCTTCAAGCGTAAATAAATGACTACCCATCTTTAGTGCAAGCTCGTCTTCAGAAGCAACCGAGATGGGCTGTTTGAGGGCCCGTTCATCTTCCATTGACAGAGGACCCATGTATACCCTCCGTAATGATGGGTCAACATCGTAGAATACAATGGGGGTAAGCTTTCTTCGGGGCGCTCACGTTTTCAGTCTTATCTTGTGAGGCCTTAAAGCCTCGGCCAACTGCGCGGCCTCCTTGGCAGACAAACCAGGAAAGAGAAGACCGTCGTCCGGCTCTTGCATAAATATCAGCTCATCCTGAATAAAGGGCTCGGATTCAAGCAGAGTGTCGAGTAGGCCGGCGACCGATTTCTTTCTCCTCTTAGAACCTGTGGTAATGCTGGCGGAGGAGCGCTTCCTCCCCCTTGGTGCTTTGGCACGGCGTTGCCCAATTTCGCCTTCAGTATCAACCTTTGGTGACACCACCACGGGTGCTTTATCAGGAACTTCTGCATGGGCTCTAGTACGCACCGACATACCAGCAGTGCGAGGAGTTGATTCTATTTCTGCGACTTTAAGGATAAGCACCGAACCACTGTCCCTCAGAGGAGGGCGAACAACCGACCACGGCCGCAATGGGGAGCTGGTGACCTGAGAAGGAACGAGAGCTCTACACTCGAAAAACGCCCTTCTCTCCTCTGCAATGACAGAGCCAACCCGATGGTGATACCAACCCTTGAAGGACCCCACAGGCCTCGGATGTTAGTCGGGCTCCGGGATCATGAAGCAGGAGCTAGTGTTCAACCGCAAGAAATGGTGAATGACATCGCGAGTAACCTCTAGGGAGAGGGTGTAAGTCTACGGTAGCGCCCCGGCTGTCAATCCGAGGCCAAATGCGGAAATAAAAACTTTTTAGAAAACCGGCGCTATCGTAGTCTTTTACCCGAATCGAACCATTAAACCTAAACTAGCTAACTACTAAGAAGTGAGAGTGGCTATACCGATCGATCCGTGTCCTTCGGTCTTTGGCCACTATCCCAAGCTCCTCGCGGCATCTCCGATCTCCGGTCTCCTCGTCAGAAGGGCATCACATCAATGAGTCTTTTTACGAGCTCCCGCTTCATCCGAAACAACTCGGACACGAAGTTTGCTAGCCGACGTGTCCAAAGTGAAGTAGAGAATGTGTGTGATAATTTTGTCTCTTGACACTCTAGGATTCTCAACATATGAGATGGTTAGAGTGGAGGTAGAAGATGATGCCAATGGTGGAGATTGTGAGCAAGAAGAAGAAAGAAAAGAGAGGAGCCTTTTGTGTTATTGTATTGAATTATTGTTGTGAGCACAAGAATGAAAACCCAAGAGCCAACCCCAAGCCTATGGCTGCCCTTTCTCTCTCCATCCATCAATTCAACACAATAAACAAATCCTAATGTGACATTAGCACAAATAAAGAGACCATGAGTCACTAAACGTGTCCATGTCACATTAAATGCACCTCATCATGAAATCCACTCACAATTTTCACGTGTAAACATTAATCCAAATGTTTACAACAACAAAAAGATACGGCAACATTTAAAGTAAACTCGTGACGGATCACAAGGATACCCCTCACCTGTATATACATACATTCCGACTGAATGCGAATGCGATGAGACAAAGGCAATCCAACAAATCTAATACTAGGATCCGACTTAAACCAAAGCCCACTACTATGATCCGTCCGATCATGATCCGTGCATTACTGCATGTATATGATCGAACCCTGCCATAATACCATACGGCCTCTACAACGTTTCGCCCGAAACTTGAGAAACTGTCTATGGGGGACTTTAAAGACTCGTCAATAGTTTGGCTATAGATTTAACCACTAGCACGTCAGTGGTACTAGCCGTACGTAACGGGCTACCAGGTATTGACCAAAAGGGAGGTCAATGAGCAAACTCATCCTGACACCCTACTGAGCCTGTCAGTGACAATATCAGTACAGTCCGGTCTGTTCGTCTATAAGTATCGCATGTTGGGCCTAGGGGGTTGGTAAAAGTCAGACCCCCAAAAGCGGTACAAGTCGTGTCGGAGTGTAGCCCAGAACCCCTTGAGATACTACTGGAATACCTACCATTAAATCTCCTGTCTTGGCCAAGGACTTCGTGTAATGGCTATCCTAGACACAGCGCGATCTTACCCCCAATACTGGGAGAGACGAAACCCCTGCCGATCCACTCACTGCCTCCATGTGGCTCGGGACTGTACCCAACTAAAACCTGTTTGCACGACTCCTTTGAGCCGTGGTGGGGTAGTAATCAAAGCACAGTGGGAACTCACACGAGACAAATGACGATCTCAGGTCGATGAACTAACCTGTACACATGTCACCAGGGAACTGCTATCTGACGTCAGGTATAATACCAACTAGCATGTTCCCGGCGAGTCCTGTCCGGTGTACTCATAACCCAATGAGCACCTGTATACATCGTAGGTGATCCAACTGACACCAATGGCTTATGAGACTGGCCACCGCCCCTCGCCAGGGTTTCGACTGTATACACTAGTCTACAAATAGAGTGTCGATGCCCAGTCTCGAAACTCCCACGACTAGGGACCATTTTAAGGATGTGCTTATAGACTACCCAACTCTCACGTATATGATCGCCATCATACTGCTGGTAGTCAAGCAAGAATCCTAAGGGCTCTATCAACGTGTAATTGTGATCTGTAAGGTCACCTAAAGTATGTACACGATGATACAGATAAACCAGATAGCATACTATCATCTTGAGTAAGACTGTCCTACCGGCATAGGTCCTCCCTCAATCATTGCAATCACGTGCCTGCGATCCAATAATTGACTTTGAGGGCACTATATCCAACAATCTCCCGCTTGCACTCAATCCTAATTATTGCGATGTCGCATACTCATAGCCCGTGTGATACCGAACACCCAACTCCTCTACTGATCAGTCTTACAAAGCCCGTTTGTGAAACTATTGCGTTCGAGGAATAGCCTCAGTGAGTGGATCCGCCCTGATGTTTCTTTCTATGTCTCTCTTTATTTCAAGTCCGCGGAGAAAGCCATCTCCCGAAATGAGCAATACCTGTCTTAGATTATGTTTGGATATCTGATGTGACCTAGTTCATAAATGAACTCCAAATCCAAACTTCTTAGACTGTATCATCAACTGAACTTAATCAGTATCCTGCGTCATGCCTCCCTCAGTATCCGCTTGGACCTCCTGTCCAAACTACTGCCCCTCGTCAGAGGGAAAACTATAACTCTGACAGTCACTCTGTCATCCAGGTCACCTTGGAAGCCTGGAATGATAACCGTCTCCCGAAGGAGGCTGTCGTTATCATATCCCTAGAACATCCACTTATGTTCTAAAACTGCTTCCGAATGTTTCTCCAGGATTGGATCAATATCAACTTATTGCGTCTAATGCAAAAACAACATCTGGTGTGGTACTTGACATCTCATGATTGACTCAATTGCCTAAGCAAGTGATATGTCAATCATGCATATCCCTCTCCCCTTTAGTCTGTAAGACACCTTTAGAGAGGGTGACTCCATCACCTGCAGGTATACTACCGTGCCAGAAGTCGTCCATTCTAAAATACCTATAGAATGCTGTCTAAGTACCCAGATTGGGAAACTACCCAAATCTAGATCTAAAACCATAGATCTAGTAACCAGAATGTCTGATATTATATCTATATCCTTTGTGGAGAAACCACAGTGTGACAACCAAAGTATAACCGATCGTAGTATAGGAATTTCACTTTCTACTCTGTGTATGCCATCCAAATACCAGGACATCACACACTACTACCTTCTTAACAGATCCATCTCCTATTCTGATGAGGTCAAAGTCCATGACTGTCACATCAAAAAAAGATGATCTATCTCCGCTATATCTGCTTTAGTCCATAGACATAAGCTACTTGTCCACTATACTTCCGCGGATCCCACTGACTACGACAACCCTCTGGCAGAGTCATATATACATGCACTTCTAAAGCTAGTTTAAAATGACGCTATACTCATCCTCCTGCCGGGTCTCATAGCCTGGAACAACAGTAGTGTCAAGTCTGAGTAAACAAGAACCTCCCTGTCACCGTTCTTGAGGCTATTGGAGTACCTCTCGGGTGCCTGAGGTTACCCACCATATCTGCGGAGTGGCTAATGAAATGTCGATCCTGATTGAATCCTTAGGTCCCTATTAAATTTTCAGTAATCGTCCGTGGTTCTGGAATCACTTCCAGTTCAACCATACTCCCACTACTGTTTTCTGAAAATATCCATTTTTATCAAAACTGTGGCGAGTCTAGAACAATATCACTATTGATCTTCCAGATGGTAGAAAGTTAACCCTCGTCATAGCCCGAGTCAACCCACAAACAGCCATTACAGAAACGTACCTTGAGTTATCCAGAGTCTGGTTTTAAGCATAAGCCGGACAACTCCATATACCTTAACATCGTTAAGATATGAGCCATTCTATATCTAATATAGAAATAGAGGCACTGATTTAATTAGAACCAGATTCAAATCATGCAGCTGTCTCCAGTGCATGTCAACTAAATGGAGAGAAGTCGATCAGTATTACTCAACTTAGGAGTGCATCCAAAACCTGAGTAACCTGAAAGAGAAACAAGTTTCTCAAAAACCATTACTATCAACTGAATACCGGATACAAGTATCCACATCTTCGATCACCTTGAAGAATCCTGATACTTGCAACACCTGGTTCTCTACTTATTCTTATACCTATAACTTCTCAAAATTTGGACCTTGTATTTCTACGAAACACTTGTCTAAAAACTAAAGAAGTCACAAGTAAACAGAATATAGTACGAGGACCAACCCCTCTGTCCTAATGGACACTGGACAACATACATTACTTTATATAAGTCCGCTGAGTTGAATAACTCAAACCTTGTGCGTCGTAGGTTGAAAACTGTACTATGGTTATGAAGAATTACACTGCTGTTGAATGCTCCTTACCTAACCATCCATTGATATAGGTAAATGTCATGGACATAATTTCAAAAAGTTATATCTCACTTTATAAAAATAAGCGTACAGATATATCAATTTGAAATTAGTGCATAACAATGGATATTCAAAACCAAATATTTGCCGTCCGGCAAACAACCCAAGCGATTTCCTCAAATATCACCAATTACAACGAATCCCGATATAATGAGGATGATCACCCAATTCCCAATAACTTACTCCCACTCATCATCTGTAAAATCATACAGATGTGAGAATCATACCTGGTAAATACATACTCGGGAGTAAGGGCTAATTGGGAAATCGGTTTTCTTTTAACAATACATAGTGAAACCGAAACATGAAAATATTTCGAAGGGGTATCCGGGTATTGCTAGTAATGCCTCTTCCATTATCAAATTCACAACTGTTACCTTATATTTCTTTGCTATCTTCAAAATCCCTTTATTTGTCTTTACTCGTTACCTTCTGTATACCCCTTTAGGCTAAATGGTTTTCTTCCCTCCCTACCATTCGGCACCAGCCTATGGTTTGGAAGAAGACTATCCAATAAGCATAATGGGTGTACTCTCCTAATCCTAGGAGTACTCGTAACCTGAGAGAAGGTGAAGATAAAAGACAACTGAAAAAACCTTATTCCTATTTCTCCTAAACCAGAATCCATCCCCGAACTGGAACAAGTTCCTTCAAGTTCGTATATAACCATACGATGGAATATCCAATAACTGTGGATCTTCGTAGTGATACGGAGTGTTCTGGAGAAATACAAAAGGTGAAATAGGTGTGGCGATGAAATATGTGGTTTGGTCGTGAATGATAGCAGTTGCAATTTACTTTGCCCTCTTTCTGATCCCTTTATTTGTTTTTACTTAATACCTTCTGTACACCTTTTAGGCTAAATGGTTTTCTTCATTCCCTACCTTTCGGCACCTGCCTTTGGTTTGGATGAAGACTATCCAATTAGCGTAATAGGTGTACTGTCCTAATCCAAGGAGCACTCGCAACCAGAGAGAAGGTAAAAGGAAAAGACAACTGAATAGTCCTATTCATTTTCTTCAGAACCGGAAACCATCATCAAATCTGGAACAAATTCCTTCGAGTTCGTATATAACCATACGATGGTTTTATTCGATGGAAGTGGACGTTCGTAGTGATACGAAATGTTCCGAAGAAAAATGGTAAAAGTAAGAGTGGCAATGAGGTATACAACTCTGACAATCCAAAAGCCAGTGTTTTAAGAAAGTTCGGTTAATCTTGGTCACTGAGTCATAGTCTAGGGTCGGGCCATGGTCGCTACCAAAGAAAGAGAGACAAGAAACACTCTGCGTACACTCTAACCTAGATCAGAATGGTTATCAATTTATCTAATCAGGAAACCTCCCACTGTAACCTCAAATTCTCCTCCAAATCTGAAAGAAGAATTAGTCGGGATCACCCGAGGAGTAAACCAACTCATCAGTAGGAATCGGGATCCAACTATCATCGCATGATAACCTGATGGAATCCCCTCAAGTCATCACACTCCAGGAGGTATGCGCATGCCTAGCAAGTTTCAGTTTCTTTAGAAACTCCCGATGTGTGTTTTTACCCGTAAGACCCAAGTGACCTTGACACAGTCAACAAATCAAAGAGTCCTAGTCAAGTTCAACCCGTCATTATCCTAGATTGCATTAAACCCCCCCTGTACGAGCCCTTGACACTGTCAACAAGGCCGCACGACTGTCCTAACCAATCGCATTAATATGCCACAAACAAACACTACTTAGCTACCGCACACTATGCCTTGACACAGTCAACAAACACAGCACGAATACTAAGTAATATTTATAAGAAATGATGGAGGGCTATGGCTGGTTTTTGGCGAAAAACCTTTAACGTAATGAACTTAATATCGTTGAAGGAACTGCATAACTTTTATAAATATATAGTAGTAAAAACCTTTGCTAAAGAGGTCACTCCCGGTGAAGGGATCTCGGCTCTTTCCCCGTAGAATGAGGTGCAGGATATTCCAACTGAATACCGCGACGCAAAGCAAAAAATAATCGACTATAGTGAAGTTATTACCCTGACGCAAACTTCTGTCCAAGGGGTCACTCCCGGTGAAGGGATCTCGGCCCTTGCCTCGTCGACTGAGATGCTGGATATTCATAACCGAATACCACTGTGCAAAACAAAAGAGAACGTCCTTGTAATAACAGCTTTTTTGAAAATTGTTCCAACAACATCAAACATGTTTGTTTAGCTTGCATTGAACCGAATCAATGCAGTCCCATCAATTGATCACACCAAAAAAAACAAAAATATGATGTACGTATATGCCATCCGCATTCGCCACTGGGTCCCGTCATCACCCGTTAGATTACTTAACTAACGACAGAACGGGGACTGGACTAACGCGGATGTAAAACATATACAAAATCTACTAGTATATATATAGCAATATATAATAATCGCTCCAGGCGTGATAAATGCAACATCACAGAAAAGTAATAAGTATCACAGAACAATACAGATAATCTGGGAGCCCCGGATTTCCTTTGAGCCGCAAGTGAAACCCGACGTTCCCTGGTCGTGTGGATATCCTGTGTAATGAAAACCTAGACCCCTATGGGCGCGGCAAGTTACCCGCCCAAAGCTGAAGCGAGGCAACCCCCTTCAACAAAGTGAATGGACCACCCAGCACTTCACGGAATCTGGTAACCTGAGCACCCTTCCTTGGGTCAACCTATACCCCCTACGAGTGCGGCGAATAGCCCGCCAATTCTAGAGTGAAGCCCCCTCCGTCTCAAAGCCATGAGATGCGGGCTCGTTGCCTTCTAGAACCCGGCTATCCGTGCACCCCACCGCGGGGTAATCCTAGTACAGAAAATAAAATATGTACAACGGTGACATCAACCTCAACCCGGTCGTGCCCCAAAAGAATAATATACAAACAGGCAGTGACGGCAGTCCACATGTCGGATGCTCGCCCCGCAATATCAAATGTACAAATAATACCAAACTGTACTAACATTGCACCAAGCTATCCACCACGACAAATCCGCAACATCACAGCACAACACAGAATATCAACGTGAATGTCACGTTCGCAAACCCGTCTAAAAGAGCTATAGCAATTAGACAAGATTTACCGCTCGAATGACATTCACGGTCGTAGATAAATGTAAGTCCTGTAAACTAACGTATTTAAAATTCCGATCAACAAAACTTTCCGAAGTGGGCCCCAAGTACAATTCCAGTACTCAAAATAATCTGGGCCAAAACTAAATATTCCAGAAACCGCATTTCCATATGAAAAACCCTAGGAAGAAAAATGGTGCACTGTTCCCACCATTCTGCCGCGCAACCGCGGCAAACATGCCTGTTTCGCCGCGGTTCCGCGGTCTCATGGTAGGATCGTGCTTCCAAATTTCTTCCAGTGTCTTAAAAAAGCCTGCACGATTTTCTGACACGCTGAAAATAATTTTTCGACGACTTTTAAAATTCGGCAGAAACTTAGAAAATGGAGTTGCGGTTTCGGAAATTTTGATCGATCGATATTTTAAATATATTAGAACAAGCTAGTAAAGGTTAATGGCGTGGCTCTGATACCATGTAAGTCTACGGTAGCGCCCCGGCCGTCAATCCGAGGCCAAATGCGGAAATAAAAACTTTTTAGGAAACCGGCGCTATCGTAGTCTTTCACCCGGATCGAACCATTAACACTAAACTAGCTAACTACTAAGAAGTGAAAGTGGCTATACCGATCGATCCGTGTCCTTCGGTCCTTGGCCACCATCCCAAGCTCCTCGCGGTATCTCCGATCTCCGGTCTCCTCGTCGGAAGGGCACCACATCAATGAGTCTTTTTATGGGCTTCCGCTTCATCCGAAGCAACTCGGACACGAAGTTTGCTAGCCGACGTGTCCAAGGTGAAGTAGAGAATGTGCGTGATAAGTTTGTCTCTTGACATTCTATGATCCTCAACACATGAGATGATTAGAGTGGAGGTAGAAGATGATGCCAATGGTGGAGCTTGTGAGCAAGAAGAAGAAAGAAAAGAGAGGAGCCTTTTGTGTTATTATGTTGAATTATTATTGTGAGCACAAGAATGAAAACCCAAGAGCCAACCCCAAGCCTATGGCTGCCCTTTCTCTCTCCATCCATCAATTCAACACAATAAACAAATCCTAATGTGACATTAGCACAAATAAAGAGACCATGAGTCACTAAACGTGTCCATGTCACATTAAATGCACCTTATCATGAAATCCACTCACAATTTTCACATGTAAACATTAATCCAAATGTTTACACGAACAAAAAGACACGTCAACATCTAAAGTAAACTCGTGACAGATCACAAGGATACCCCTCACCTGTATATACATACCTGCATCCGCATTCCGACTGAATACGAATGCGATGAGACAAAAGCAATCCAACAAATCTAATACTAGGATCCGGCTTAAACCAAAGCCCACTACTATGATCCGTCCGATCATAATCCGTGCACTACTGCACGTATATGATCGAACCATGCCATAATACCATATGGCCTCTACAACGTTTCGCCCGAAACTTGAGAAACTGTCTGCGGGGGACTCTAAAGACTCGTCAATACTTTGGCTGTGGATTTAACTACTAGCACGTCAGTGGTACTAGCCGTACGTAACGGGCTACCAGGTATTGACCAAAAGGGAGGTCGATGAGCGAACTCATCCTGACACCCTACTGAGCCTGTCAGTGACAATATCCGTACAGTCCGGTCTGTTCGTCTATGAGTATCGCATGTCGGGCCTAGGGGGTTGGTAAAAGTCAGACCCCCAAAAGCGGTACAAGTCATGTCGGAGTGTAGCCCAGAACACCCTGAGATACTACTGGAATACCTACCATTAAATCTCCTGCCTTTGCCAAGGACTTCGTGTAATGGCTATCCTAGACACAGCGCGATCTCACCCCCAATATATGGAGAGACGAAAACCCTGCCGATCCGCTCACTGCCTCCATGTGGCTCGGGACTGTACCCAACTAAAACCTGTTTGCACGACTCTTTTGAGCCGTGGTAGGGTAGTAATCAAAGCACAGTGGGAACTCAAACGAGACAAATGACGATCTCAGGTCGATGAACTAACCTGTACACATGTCACCAGGGAACTGCTATCTGACGTCAGGTATAATACCAACTAACATGTTCCCGGCGAGTCCTGTCCGGTGTACTCATAACCCAATGAGCACCTGTATACATCTTAGGTGATCCAACTGACACCAATGGCTTGTGAGACCGGCCACCGCCCCTCGTCTGGGTTTCGACTGTATACACTAGTCTACTAATGGAGTGTCGATGCCCAGTCTCGAAACTCCCACGACTAGGGACCACTTTAAGGATGTGCTTATAGACTACCCAACTCTCACATATATGATCGCCATCATACTGCTGGTAGTCAACCAAGAATCCTAAGGGCTCTATCAACGTGTAATTGTGATCTGTAAGGTCACCTAAAACATGTACACGATAATACAGATAAACCAGATAGCATACTATCATCTTGAGTAAGACTGTCCTACCGGCATAGGTCCTCCCTCAATCATTGCAATCACGTGCCTGCGATCCAATAATTGACTTTGAGGGCACTATATCCAACAGAGGGCAGGCTCAGCTAAAAATGTCTCTAGAGGAACACCCTGGTTGTAGCCTAACTGCTGGGCGAAGTGATGCGGATTATACCGCATGAAGAAAGCAGTGTCATTCTGGCGGAACACCAAATAACCCGGCCTGATCGAGTATAGATGCATAATCTCCTTAGGCTTTAAAGCCGGGATCCCACCCTTTGACAAATCAAACAATTGCTGAACGGGCCCCGCTGGAGCGGAAAGGACTCGATCGCTGAACACCATTCTGCCTTCATTTGAGTACGGGTTAGCAGTACGTGGAGAGCCTCTAACTGGGTCGGATCGGGAGTGGAGGCATCAACCAACCTCATGATCCGCTAGAAAGTGTATGATTCATAAAAATCGGGTCGCTGGTGTGCAACAAACGCTCCCAACACATGCATCTCGATCCATGACATGAAGTAGTAGAAGGAGAAATTCACGGTATTCGCACCCGGGTTCGAATTATTAGCGGCAACGCTTAACCCGTGATATAGATGCGACAACCCCGTGACGCCAACAGCTAATCGTACTCCTCCGGCTATGCGATGAGCAGGATAAAAATCGGAGGCTCTCATAAAGCGGCGATTCATCGGCATGGCGAACTAGCTGAGCCAAACACTGATAAAGCCGACGAAGAAAGTTTCTTCGTCCATGCCAGGGGCCACGATCGCATCGAAAGCTACGGTCGACGAGTTTGGACTATAGAATTGCAGAAGGTCCTCCTCTTTGGCCGGTAGCTTCTTCAGCTCGAATCCAAATGGGTCTTCGATTTTCGCGGATTTTGGAGCCTTTTTGGATAAGACATCCTCGCGAAGGAAGAAAGCAATAAAAGCGTAAAAGGTGACACATTTCCCTTCTGATGTCACGAACAGTTTTTCAAAGATATCCAGGGCCTTGATTAGACTCGGGTACTTATGACGAACGATGTTCTCAGTCGACAGGCCATCAAGCATAGCGGGCACCGTATCAAACACATACTCATCGGGAGGCAATAACTCTTCATAGGGCTCTCCCCTGATCGGCAATCCGGAGATCTCACGAAAGTCTTCCAATGAAATTGAGACCTCTTGATCCCCTAGCAAGAACATGTTGGTGTGAAGATTCCATTGATTCAAGAAAACCTTAACCCACCAGACGTGAGGGGCGTGGTAATAGAATAACGAAGCGTACACTGCTTGGTACAACCCAACTTTCTGCAGACGTGTGCGTTGGGCGAAAAGAATGTACCGAACCCAGGGAAGGAAGCCCACTGGGTGGCAGGGGGTAACGTCTACCTTATAAACCTGCCCCCAGGGTCGAGCTTCACCCTGACATATTCGGCGCCCCAGAATATCAATGGCCACCATAGGTTGGTTGGGTATCCTGGTCGTTGACGGTTTGAGTCGGCCCGTGGGAGTCCAGTTATTCGCATCCATCGCATAAGCAGTCCGTGGGCGTTCCATCAATAATATAGGGCGGATGGGTTCTGTCGGTGCTTCGCAAGTAAAACTACGACAGCCCCTGATGATATGATCGTACCACGTCCCCCACAAGAGAAGACTAGTATGGTCCCTGTCATGTGCCCTGATCATCGCCATAACCTCCTCGTCCGATGGCTATTGCGGAAAAGCGACTTCTGAGCGAGTGTAAGGGAAGTCGGAGAGTGAGGCCATCGTTCCTAAAATAAGAGGAAAGGAAAAACCCATTTAAAAATAATAATAATAATAAATAATAAGGAAAAATAAAATAAAGTAAAAGAAAACCGTGATATGACAGGACCACTGTCTGCAAAACCAATGGACCCCACAAAATCTAAATAGCGGCTCACCAATAGTGAGGCAAAATAATCATTGTGAGAATCAAAAAGGATTCTCATCAAGTAAACAGTGAAGTTTAAACGAATCTTAAAACGAGTTCTGTTGAAATACACTACAGATTCAAATCTGTATTAAAGGCATTAAAACCCTAAAATACTCGAGAACAATAGGGAATAAATTCCCAAAAGTGTCTGAGTCTTTCAGGGCTAAGCGCTGTAAATACAGAATTAAATTTCTTTAATAAAGGGATTAAATCCCAGAAAACCCCCATGGCAAGGAGGCGAAAAAATGGAATTAAATTCCAAGGATCCTTAAAGATCGGTGACATGGTAAAACCCTAAGAGGAGAATTAACAATCCCCATTGATTCAAGACCTCAGAGTCTACAAAAAAATGTGTTTGGGTTGAATCTTTAAGAAATCCATTCAAGAAAAGAGTAGCACTCTGTCGACGGATTTAAAATCCAGGGCAAAAACAAAAAAAAAGGTTCTGTTCATAATCCTTAACAAAGAAAAAGTTTTGACAGAGTTTAACTCTGAAATTTCAGCGGGCAGAGAGCCAAGCTCTGAAGTAGAGAATTAAATTCTCAAGGAAAATAAGTAAGGAAGAAGATGAAAGAACAATGGTCATCCCAGAGGCCAAAACCCCCGTATTTATAAGACATGATGGAGAGCGGTTCATATTCCCATTCCCCAAGGCAATCCAACGGCTGTAAGGGCAGACAGCGTTGCACTCACGTGCAAGCCACGTGAGAGCAATGCTGGGGGGCATTTGTTCCCTTATAAAAAAGGGGTAAGGGAAAGTTCCCAACTATTCAAAGCCTCTCGTGTTTAACATGTGAGCATCTATATGCAATGCATATAGACACTGTAATTAAAACAACTACTAGGCTAATACTGCATCACGTGTTTAACACGTGAGTGCCTATATGCAACGTATATAGGCACTGCAATTAAAACAGCTACTAGGCTAATGGAGCCTCACGTGTTTAACACGTGAGGGCCTATATGCAACGCATATAGGCACTGCAATTAAAACAGCGACTAGGCTAATGGAGCCTCACGTGTTTAACACGTGAGCGCCTATATGCAATGCACATAGACGCTGCAAATCAAACAACTGACAAACTAAATAAACCTCATGTGTTAAACACGTGAGGGCACCTCTCTACGTAGAATTAAATTCTACTCAACGAGGAATCGTTGGATCAATAATCCAATGGTGGTTAAGCATATAATTAAAGTCTATTAGGAAGTGATATTTTCTGTTAAACAGAAAGTTGGCGGATCAAACATCCTCTAAGATGGAAAATATTTTTCATATCTTTCTAAACAAAGAGAGATTGTGCTCTGTTAAGCCGAGCATCCTTGGATTAAAAATCCAATGATGGTTTAAAAAATTACTATTTTACAGAATAAGATTCTGCATATGGAAAATATTTTCCCAATCTTCTTAAAAACAAGAAAAATATGTTCTGTAAAATAGAAACCCTTGAATCAAAGATCCAATGGTGGGCAAAATACCCCAAGTCAATTCTGGGACCAATTAAATCAATTAGGATCTCTCAATGAGAGATTTTCTTAGAATTAAACAAACTTTGCTCTACTATATAAGGGACCGGAGACTTCAAGTCTTAAAAGGACGAATATTGAAGAAAGATAGAGAGTGAGTAAACAAAGGAATTCCCTCGGAAGCTTAGAAAAAAGAGAGAAGCTTAAGAGAAGAAGAAAGAAAAGTTTCAAAAGAAACAGAGAATTTAATTCTCACAAAGAAAGATTTGTTAAAACCCTAGGTAAAAAGAAAACAAAACTCAGGGATCATCTTGTCTCTCTTTTGCCTCTCTAAGGGTTTAACCCTTCATGCAAGAACTTAGTTCTTCCTCTGGTTGAGATCTGCAGAAGAAGACCTCCCCACAAGTTGAGAATTTAATTCTCATCGAGGAGATTCTGTCATGCAGATTCAAAACCTAGGAGAAAGAAATAAGTTCAAAGAATTTAATTCTTACAAAACACATAAAAACTAGGGTTTAACCCTAAAAGAATTTAATTCTTACAAACCAAGAAATATGAGATCCTCTAAACCCTAGGGCCATTAACAAGAGATCAAAATCTCCAAACATACAGAAAGAAGGAAAGACTGGTGATTCAACACTATAATGAGGACCTCACGTATTTCCCACGAGAGCACTTAAATGAAGAACAAGAAGTGCTTCCCAGGGCAGCCACGTGTTTTGCACACGATCTCCAACCAAGTGCTTAGCACTTATACAAAAAATGGGGAGGGGATAAAAACCCAAAAGGCAGAACCCAGCTTTGGGACGCCTCACGTGTTTCACACGTGAGCGCCACAAAAACCAAGTGCTCAGCAATTATATAAAAAAAAAGCGGGGAAATAAGTGGGCAGTGCCCGTAATCCGGTGCCTCACGGGTGTTACGTGAGCGTCACAGAACTCTAGCATTTAACACTAATCAGGTGCCTCATATGAAATGCACGCGAGCATTGTATGCCTCAGCACTTAGCTCTGTTGGGTAATTATGGGACCCAGATCTAGTCCAAATTGATTAAATTCTTCCAATCAACTGAGCCCATCTGCGCTCATCATTCCCCAAAATTGATCTTAGTTCCAAACATGACTAATGATCTTTCGACTGATGATATTCAAAACGATTTTCATCCCACATTCCCCTGAGGAAATCTTAGTCTCAAAATACGACTAATGATTCCTGGGTTTACCATTAATCCCTTTTCCCTCAAACACGAGAATTGGTTCAAGGGTACATCTCTCTACACCTCTGATACATGTCGTCGTAATTTCTTAACGTCTTCAAAGAGGTGGCGGGTCCCGACAGCCAACTGCTTTTTGGTGCACTTCCCAAATTGACATGCACATCGCAGATCAAACCACATCCCAAACTGGATGCATCCCATACCATCGTTGCTCATCCCGTCATGTAACAATTACACGTACGCGCAAGATGGACAATGAACCGAAACATTCTTAAACTACAATGGACCGAAACGTCATTAAATTACAACGGACCAAAACATCCTTACACTAAACGTTGACTCCAAAATGGCGACAACGAACCGTAACGTTCTTAAGCTAAAATCTCACCCCAAAAATGGTGATCTACAGACCGAAATGTTCTCAAATTACAACTTCGCCTCCAAAACAGGGATAAGGGACCGAAACATCCTTAAACTAAAACAACAGAGCCCAAATGCTCTCTTATTGGATCTGAAACAAAAATGATCCTAACACTCTGTTAAGTAGATCTTAGTCTCAAATTGGACTAACGTATCCTTAACAAAAAACCAACCGAGCCCCCAACTGCTCGTATACTTTTAAGTCGATCTTGATCTCAAAACGGATCAACGATCCTTAAATCAACCTAAACCCAAATCTAAAAATATACGGATTTTGACTAATCCACGCCCTACGGGCGACAACATAAATTAGTCTCCGTATACAATCCACGGGCAACAAAAATAAAACAAACAAATACGACACGAAGTGAACTTCCGAAGCAAGAAAAAGTGGTTATTGCGGTGCGATAACGTAATTAACTGCAGGGGCTTGCGCCTGCAGGGAAGAGCGTCCCCATAATCAAAAACCTCTCGCAAACGAGAGGGAATCTGGCGAAATCTGCTACGACGGTCGCATCCGTCCAAACCTCCGATACACGGTGCCATAAATCAACTTGGTATTTTCGAAGAGATGGACGGATAAATCCAAATAGTATCTGCGCTCAAATTCAGGCAAGACGACCTACGCGGTTCGTCTCCTTTTTCGACTGTGAACAATGTTCAATTGGAGCATTCTCTATGTACCCCTCTTTGTGTGTTCAAATTTAGGAGGCAAGTCTGTGATGAAGGCAACATATAGAATTTGGTTAATTTACCTTTTAAGATGACTTTTATATTAGTTATTCAAAGAAGGAAGAAAAAGAAGGATTTGCGGGCATGTTTGGATGAGCGTATTTTTAAGTGATTATTTGTCATAATCACTTATAAGTGATTATTTATGGAAAAAGTGAAAAAATCATTTATAGAAGTTTATGGTAAAGTGATAATAAGCAAATGATTATTGAGTATTTGGATGATTTTGTATGAAAAGTGATAATAAGCAAATGATATGTTTGGATGAAAAGATAGATAAATGATTATTGAGTGTAAAATGACCAAAATGACGTATCATTAATGTCATCCTAAAATTTGGATGAAAAAACAAGGGGTATTATGGTATATTACTTAATCAACTTTACTATTCCATAATCACTTATGGAATAAGTTAGGAATTCCTAGCTTATTTTTAAGTGGGAAAAGATGTCATTTTTAAGCTAGTTATGGTGGGATCCATGGTAAAACAATCACTTATTGAATAGTAAAAGAGAGATCCAAACACCCTATTTACTTGGGGCCCGTCTTAATGTGATTTTTAATTACTTGTTGATAAAAAATAATCCAAACCAAACATGCCCTAAATGACATCAATATTATGTGATACATTGAAGCTCCTTTTTATATATCTTTCTAGATTAAAGGAATGATAGAGTTTGATGTGAAAACAATATTTTCTATGTAGAATGACCTTTTATTGAATATACTCTTGAATTTTACTCATGTTTGCTTTTCTATTGTATGGCTCACAAATCTTAAGCTATATTGTTTTTGTTGACGTAAATTTTTTCTTATCGTCTTGATGGTCCTGAATATATTTTATCATTAGACAATGAGCAAAGGAATGGTCAAATGAGTCAAGAAAGCAAAATCATATGCAAATGTAAATAAAAACATCCATCAAAAATACCATATTAATCTATGAGCAATTCCATTAGTCTAATAGCAATATCAATCTAAAAATAATTGAAAAATCACAAAAAGAAATATTAATTTTCCTTAATTGCATAATGGTACAATAGAATACAATTCCAATACATGAAATTGACAATACAATCCATAATAACAAAATTATATATAAAAGAATTTGAAATGTCAAAAAAAATTATCATTAACATACAAATTTGTTGTATGAAAGGGGTCAGAGGACAAACTACAATGATGAAGGGGCATGGAATACTATTCCCCTCTAAAACAAAGCCGGTTCCACTACCAAACGGCTCAACAACTGAACCGAACCGGCTATGCATAGTTGATGTCGTGGTTTTATCTCTTACATTGTGATTTGTGAAAAAGATACACCAATTAAATAAATTACATGCACACGTATGAGATTAATATATAATAATTTAAGCATATCAAATACTAGTATTTATTTTTTTCGATAATAAACGGTGGCATTGATCATATAGCCATTGCCTTTGGTTAAGGCACATGCATTGAACTAATTTTTAGGACCCAATTGCAAAGCTAACAAGGTTAGTTAATTTGTTTGGACAAATATAGTTTGTGCCTTTTGATTTAATTAAGGATAAATTGTCAAAAGGTCCTGGCCAGTCAGGAAGTGTCTATATACCCCTGATATTTTCGAAACTATTGGTAAAGGCCTACTGTTCAAAATCTTTTTTAAAAAGCCGCTAGGCTGCATTACATTTAAGCCTTTATTTTCTCCAACTGCTTAGATATTACATGCGATAGATTAGATATTACATACAACTAGCATAAAGGGGGTTTAATTGGGCACAAGGAGGCTAAAGGGTTCTTAAACAACTTTCAAGGGCCCGGGCTTTTTGACAACAATATAAATTCTTACTCTCAATTAGCAATGCCTAATCATCCTACACACGCTAGCTGTTAGATAACTATGGCTTTGAGAGAATTGACTGGTATTAATTTTGATAACTAAAGTTTGAGAGAAATTATAACTAAAACTTTAATAGTTGTAAAAAGGTAAGCAATCATGCAATATAGACACAATCATATGCATATCATGCATGCTTTAGGAAATTATGTACTATATTTGTTTAATGGCGATTAAGAAAGAGGGATCGTAAACAAGACCACCAAACTCATGTCATGTGAAAATCGTCGACTTCTCAAGATAGAGCAATATAATTAGGTCATCGACTCACAAACGTGCTTCTCACCAACAATTGACCTAACAGAAAAGGCAATAAAAATTGTATTTCATATACCAAAAACAGTCTTAACGAAAACGGAAATGAGATTGTTGTGAAGGTACATATCATTTTGATTAGTACCAAAAGTTGTTGGTGAAAAAGAACGCGTAATGAAGAGGAGGCAGAAAAAATAAATCAAGATGCAAATTAAGAGAGATGTTAGGGTTAGTATAGGTTTATGAGATCACATTTGGTCCTCTAAGTCTCCAACCAAATATATGTGACATGCGGGACTAAAAAATTACTACAGATACACATCTTTATTCAATAATAATTGCCAAAAGGCAAATTTATACTGCTTAGCTTGCAATTCAACAAAAATAAACATAGACAACCATTCTTCTCTTTTTCCAAGAGAGCGTCGTGCCTATAAATTATGCATTTATCTCCCATATCCTTGGACTTACTCTTGAATCAAGAAATGGTTCTATCTCTATGTACTTTGTGGTCCTTTTGACTCTGAAGAGCTCTTTGTCTAAACTATGCACAAGTGGTAAATCCCATACACAATACATCAAATTCTATGAATCGAATTGCGACAGGTACTGTCATAGACTTGTGCGATACGAATATTATGCCCGTGCATCACATGCACGTACTATGCAAATGAAAATGATGATGGAGTTCATGCACTCCTGCAAGGGTTTTAAAACATTGTGGAAATGCATTTTCAAAAAATCAAGAGAGCAAGAACAACAAACATCAAGATAATCTACAAAGACATGAACTTGAAAACAAAAGGGAGCACTACAAGAAGAGTTTAGCAATTACAACCTTTGAAGTATCTTTATATGTTTTTAGGATGAACTTGAACTCTAGCTAGGTTTCTTAGATTGTAGGGAACAAGCTTAGTGAATGTCCTTGTAAAAAATGGATCCACTTGAGGAAAACCAACTCTAGCTCCATCTTTACTTCAAGATAGCTCTTTGGGTGAAAAAACTTGGTCTATGATCTTACTAGAATTCTAAACCAAGAGATGTAGTTAGTAGTCCTTGATTTTCTCTCTCTTTTCCTCTCCTTTTCTTTTCTCTTTTAATGAGCTAACTAGAGAAGACAGAGAAATAGTGATAAAACTTAGGAAAAATAATGAGAATGAGATTAGTCTCAAAACCCCTCTCTTCCGCTCTCTCCTCAACTTGTCCAAATGATTTAGGTGGGTATGTACCCTTAACCCACATGCACTCATACGGATACCACTTAAACAAAAAGGTAAAAAGATAAAACAAATAAGAATATGTAAACATATTTTAAATATCATTTGCATACAAATGCAAGAATTAAAAAAGAGTAAAATACAAAGATATATAATACCAGAAATATTTATATATTCAATATATAAATATATATTAAATCAATACTTGATTTAATATCCGGTTTTCCAAAAGACTGGCCAGTATTAACAAATGTCTGATCAATACACGTGTATCCAATACACGTGTTTAATCGAACCCCGGTACGCATCCCCATACGCACATCTAGATCATATCGTTAGAGCCAGGAAAACCTCTGTGTGGGATTCTAAAGACTATACAATACGCACTATTAAAATAGGGGGTTGCCCCTACGGATAACATCATCCGTAGGGGCAGATTTAGTTTGGCCCTACGGATTAATCCGTAGGGCCAAACGGTTGCCCCTACGGTCTTTCCATATTTATTTAAAAATTATTAAATCTTAAAGTGTTGTTTGCCCCTACGGAGCCGTAAACCAAGCACCTACGGGTATATCCGTAGGGGCATCTAAATAGAGATTTAAGTGATCGATTCCTACACTGATTATTTCTTATTCCCTTATCACTTGCGCGCGAACCCAAATCCCCAAACCCTCGTTCCTGCCGATCGCCGTTCTCGTCGTCGCCAGCGCCGGCCGAATCATCGTCGCCATCGCCTGCTTCTTCCTCATCTCCGTTCGCCGTCGCCATCGCCTGCTTCTTCAACCTACGGCCGATTCGTCGTCGCCACCGCCTGCACAGGTTAGGAAATCTTTAATTAAACAAAATTTTGATTGTTTTAGGTCTATGGTTCATGGTTTGGATAGGCATCGGTTGGGGTTAGCGTTAGGGTTAGGGGTGGGGCTGGGGGGCTGCTGTTGCGGTTGGGGTTGGGGTTCGGCAGGGGGTAGCGGTTGGGGTTGGGGTTCGGGTTGGGGTTGTGTGTCCCTGAGCACTTCTTGATTGGGGCTGGGGCTGGGGCTGCGGGCTGGGGATAGGGCTGGGGCTGGGGCTGGGTATATCATCCAACAAAGAGCGGCATGACGACTTAAGAAACCTCGGAGCTTTTCCAGCTAAAATTGTTAGATTGAAGAAGGGGTTCAAGGTACGCTAAAACTTCATAAATACTACTACAGAAGTTGTCGAAGAAGATCTTGGAAGTCAACAACAATTTGAGTATTATCACTGTTTTCCAAAAAACATAAAATGTACTCTTGAATATTCTAAAATGTTCTAGAATATGTAAGAATTCTTTAGAACGTTCTAATTACTTTTAAAGAATGTTAATGAAAAATATCTAGAAGAAGGTTCTAGCTCATGGCCATAGATAGAAGCTTCTTTCTATGAGTGATTAGAAGCTCTAAAAAAGATTTACTTCCAGACAATTCTAATGAGGTCAATAAAGATTCAAGTTGTAAGTAATCTAACAAACTTCAAAATAACTAAGTTGTTGGAGATAAGAAATTCAAACAAACACTACATGTACGTTGGAGAGAAATAGTGCTCCAATAACAAAAAATTGATGTATCCAAGAATTATCAACAACTACATCATTCTTGTAACAAATCTGTCTTAATAACATTCCTATTTCCTTTTGTATACTTCACTCATCTCTATTAACCACCAATTCTTCAATCAATACTTTTACTTACTAAAGTTATTATATCATTAGAATATGAGAACTAGATATATCCTATAAGTGGTATGATAACAATCCTATGAATTCTAACAAGATACTATGAATAAATACGAAGCTTTATTGAGAATGCACAATCCAATGTAAATATTATAGTTAATTTATTTCAACTCCATAAAGTCTAAACACGATTAGTCTAATTTTAGATTGCAAGACCATCTCAAAACGACCATAAGAAAATGACGAATTCATATGTACACAACTGCTTTGATTATCATCATGTTATTAACATCTTTAACTACTATCATTTTTCTAATATGTTTCATAGTTAATATAATAATCCTTTGTCTATATTTGTTGACAGTGGCCTTTCTTTTGGATGAACATGTTTTTTGATGCATGTTTCAGTCATATGAATTCATATGTTGCGTATAACGCTTTATGATATCAGTATCCTATATTTGTAGTTTTAATTATTGATTGTTATAGATGAATGCCATTGCAATAATAGTTTTTGGTAGATGAATGCTATTGCAATGTAGGATGATCAGTTCTATCAATCTTGATCTCAATGGTTTAAAATCATGTTACACATACAACACGAATGCACAACAAACGCATCATTAGAGAGTGATTCAAGATGTTCAAGTTAAAACCAATATATAATACTCGATGATAATATGAAACCTTCATATTCTCATCGATACTCATATATGAAACTAAAATCGCCACTTAGTCCCCGTCTATCGGTTAATATACGTGCGATACTCGTCGTGATATAAAACTATACGAAGGTTGTTAAATATCGGACGGTATAGCTCGATACTAACAACCGTCGTATAGTCTACGCGACGAGAAAATTCAATCGTATGGTAACCCATAGATTTGTCCCGTGTGGACAAGTTAAGAATGTATAAAGCAAACGCTTTCATTCACTTATGTTTTCATCCGTTTCCAGATATTTCGTCGGTACCTTTCCGCTGGTTCTCCGTGTACAAAGATAGATTAGATATTCATTTCAACGTTGTTTCACAACTTTGAAATGATTATCTATTCTATTACAGTGTACTCGGAGAACAGCGGGGAGGTGCTGCCGAAATTTACTCGAAACGGTTGAAAGCACAAGTGATGGGTGTTCGCTCTATACATTCTTAATGGGATAGAAGCCTACCCCCGACAGCCGGAACACACACATACAACAAGAATACACAACAAACACATAATTAGAGAGCGATTCGAGATGTTCGGGTTAAAACCACTATATGATTATATGAAACCTTCATATTCTCATCGATACTCATATATGAAACTAAAAGCGCCGCTTAGTCCCCGTCTATCGATTAACATATATGCGATGCTCGTCGTGACATAGAACTATACGAATGTTGTTAAATATCGGACGGTATAGCTCGATACTAACAACCGTCGTATAGTCTACACGACGAGAAAATTCAATCGTATGGTAACCCATAGATTTGTCCCGTGTGGACAAGTTAAGAATGTATAAAGCAAACGCCTTCATTCACTTGTGTTTTCATCCGTTTCGAGATATTTCGTCGGTACCTTTCCGCTGGTTCTCCGTGTACAAAGATAGATTAGATATTCATTTCAACGTTGTTTCACAGCTTTGAAATGATTATCTATTCTATTACAGTGTACTCGGAGAACAGCGGGGAGGTGCTGCCGAAATTTACTCGAAACGGTTGAAAGCACAAGTGATGGGTGTTCGCTCTATACATTCTTAATGGGATAGAAGCCTACCCCCGACAGCCGGAACACACACATACAACAAGAATACACAACAAACGCATAATTAGAGAGCGATTCGAGATGTTCGGGTTAAAACCACTATATGATAATATGAAACCTTCATATTCTCATCGATACTCATATATGAAACTAAAAGCGCCACTTAGTCGCCGTCTATCGGTTAACATACGTGCGATAATTTATTCTTTTCAACGACAAACGCACACACAAAGCATATACACGGATTTTCTCCTTTGTCAGTAACTATCCCGTTCTTATATTTCTCAATATAGTCAGCATAACCTACAATTTATATGTTATACAGTCTAACATGGCCCATGAGTACGTCAGAGTTAAGGACTGGATATATATGGATTGGAAACAACGTATGCAACCTAAATTTGTCGCTGGAGTTGTTGCTTTCCTTGAATTTGCACGCGCACATAATAAGATCATAATAGAGAAGATTCTCTGTCCGTGCGATAGATGTGGCAATAAGTACTGGCAGAAAGTAGAATTGGCAGAGCTTCATATTGTAAAACATGGGTTTACTAGATTTTATACAACTTGGAAATATCACGGGGAAGGAGAAGAATGCAGTACTGCGGCAGAAGAAGTAGAACACGATAATGCGGCAGGAGAAGAAGAAGAATTCGGTAATGCGGCAGAAGGAGAAGGCGATAATTTATTTCCATCAGAAGAAATGGAGGATATGGTAGAGGCTGCCCCAGGTGAATCTATTCGTACCGAAGATGACATTCTTTCCGGTCAAGGACCGCATGCGGATAAATATGAAAATTTCATGAATGATGCTAGGAAACCAATTTATGAGAATACGAAGTATTCCACTCTCTCATGGTTCGTCCAACTTTTCCAGATTAAGTGTCTAAATGGATGGAGCAACAAGTCATTCACAATGCTTCTTTCGTTCTTGAAAGATTCTATGCCTCCGGGAAATAATGTGCCCGACAGCTGGTACGAAGCCCAAAAGATGATGTCTGATTTGGGTCTAAAGTGCGAGAAGATTCAAGCATGTCCTAAAAATTGCGTGTTATACCGGAAAGAGAATTCAGATTTGAAAGAGTGTCCAACATGCCGAGAGACCAGGTATAAGCCGAAAGATTCTGATAAGAAGCCTGATATACCTTTGAAGCTAGCACGATACTTTCCCATAACACAGAGGCTACAGAGGCTATTCAGGTGCAAGAAAACAGCCGAGGCAATGATTTGGCATCACCGTGCTCCTCCAAGTGAAGATGCAAAAATGAGCCATCCAAGAGATTCACCGGCATGGAAGGATTTCGATAGGAGGCACGCAATATTCAGTAGCGATTCTCGCAATGTCCGGCTCGGACTGGCTACTGATGGCTTCTGCCCATTCAACTATATGGCTAGAAGTCACAGCACATGGCCCGTTGTAATGATAATTTATAATCTGTCGTCTTGGTTGGCTATGGACCAATCATACTTTATGATGCCTCTTCTTATCGACGGACCAAACTCACCGGGGAACAATATCGACGTCTATCTCCGACCTCTGATCGAGGAGTTGAAATCTTTGTTCGTTGATGGTGTAGAGACATATGATGCAAACACAAATACAACCTTCATACTGCGTGCGGCTTTAATGTGGACAATTAATGACTTTCCTGCGTATGGAATGCTATCAGGTTGGTCCGTACATGGTCACAAAGCATGTCCTCATTGCCATGAACACACGACATCGAAATTCTTGAATTTTAGCAGGAAGGTTTGTTATTGTGGCCATCGACGTTTCCTGCCTCCAGACCACCCCTATAGGTTAGACACGGTTCATTTTGATGGTCATCAGGAGCTTCTTGGACCTCCATTCCTATTGTCCGGAGAGGACGTGACTGCTAAATGGGATGGTTACAATAACGTGACCTTCGGGATGGATCCGACGAAATAGGTCAAACCACCATATTGGAACAAGTTAAGCATTTTCTTCGAGCTTCCGTACTGGTCTACAAATTCAGTGCGTCATTGTCTGGACGTCATGCATATAGAGAAGGGAGTATCAGAGCACATACTTAACTTGCTTCTTTGTAAAGACGGGAAATCTAAAGACAACATGAATGCTCGGATGGATCTACAAGAGTGGGGAATAAGAAGTGAATTGCACCCTAGACCGGTAGCGGGTAAACCGGGCAAATTTGTACTTCCCAATGCCGCTTATCATATGTCACAACCGGAGAAGAAAAAATTCCTGCAGGTGTTGCATGATTTGAAAGTCTCCACAGGTTTCTCAGGATCATTCAGCAAGAAAATAAAAATTGTGAAGGGCAAGATCGATGGGCTGAAAAGTCATGATCACCATGTTATCTTGGAGCACCTTCTTCCCTTAGCCCTCAGGACTTCTCTCCCCGACTCGGTTGGTCTAGTAATCAACGACCTATGTTGTTTTTTCAGGGAGTTGTGTGCTAAAACACTGGAGGTTGTGACGCTGGATAAACTAGAAAATTCTATTGCGTTGATACTTTGCAAGTTTGAGCGTATTTTCCCACCGTCATTCTTCAATATCATAATACACTTGACGGTTCATCTTGCAACTGAGGCGAAATTAGCCGGACCGGTACAATATCGATGGATGTATCCCGTCGAGAGGTACGTGTAATTTTTCGTTTCGCGCAATTTAAAAATATATTGTTGTCCTGTATGCCCGTATTTATTTATTCAACATATTTTCATTAGGTACCTCTACACTCTTAAGAAGTATATACGCAATAAAAATCGACCAGAGGGTTCTATCATGCAAGGTTATCTTCTTGATGAAGCAACCATATTTTGTTCCCGCTATCTGGACGAGAACATTGAGACAAGGCTTAACCGACCAGGAAGAATTCAAGACGGACCATATGGTAAAGCCGAGTATAAGAGGGTAGACACTATGTTTATCAACAAGATATACCGGTTTTTCTTGCTTAATTGCGAATATCTTGAACAAATTAGAGAGTAAGTTTTTTTGGATTAATTGTTATATCTGTGTTTGTGTGTGTATGAAATGATATAATATTAATGTCACCATTATTTGTCGAAAACAGAATTCATTTTAACGAGGTACGCGAGGGGCATCCTGATTGGAATGAAGAACAATTGGAAAAATATCATCAGGATAATTTTTGTGATTGGGTCACAGATCATGTAAGTTATTCGAATAACATTTTATTGCTAGCAGTTTTAATCTAAACTAGTGTCATTATGTATTTGTCGTAAAATTTGTTTTGTTAGATCCACGATCCGACCGTCTGTTTCGAAGGACGGGTTATCTTCTACCAATCATGAAGTTACGTGGGTTAGAAATGACATCGACGATGAAATCCAAGTAGATATGTATAATGCGTCCACGAAACGAAAAAGGTTATCAGTAATGTTATATTATTACTTCACATTTTACGCTCTATACATATATAGTCAATACTTTTAATGATTGTCTAATGCGTCCACGAACCGTTTATCTAGATTTGATGACGATGTCGGGAGCAGCGAGGGGCAGCAGGAGCTCCAGCCGCGGTAGAGGCAGAGGCAGAGCGGTTCTGCCGCCCGGAGAGCTTCGTAGGGAGCTTCAGAGGGCCGGTCTTGCACCCAGATCGGAGACCCCTTCGGATGCTTCCTTCCGTGTGGATTTTGCTACACCTCAAGGTATATTGCACGCATATCCATTTTGAATGTAATATTACAGATATTCATGCCTGTTTATGTCAAAATTACTTATATTGTCAATGTTTGATTGTCTAGTTGTTGGTGATGCGTCCACATCTGGGACAGAGGCCACTCCCGCTCCTCCAAGTATGCTTATATATCATATAGTGCATGTATATTGATTTAGAATGCTATATCATAAATATACACACATTCCTTTTGCTCTTACTTAGCAATTTTTATTATTGTCTAGCTGTAGGTGGTGACACCACCGCACCTGCGGGTATGTTTATATATCCTATAGTGCATGCATATTGATTTAGAACGTTATATTATTGATCTACACATTCTTTTTGCAATTACTTATATAATCTATTTTTAATTGTCTAATTATAGGTGGTGCGTCCACATCTTCGGCAGGGGCCACTCCTGCCGCTTCCATACCATCCGCATCGTCTGCAGGTTAGTATGAATAAATATAAAATATTTTTTCATTTTACATATGCTCTATAGAGTAAATATGAACTTCATGGAAATTTAGCGTCAATGTTTATTTTCTAGTTGCAGGGGATGCGTCCGCATCCAGGACCCCGGTTGTTCCTCACCGGAGGAACTATCGTCCCGCTCGTGCTGCTGCCCGGGCCCAGGCTCGTGTGATAGTCACCGGAGGTATATATCACACTTCAATTTTCACTTAAGCTTGATTTCTTAATACAACTTTGTCTTAATATTGATTGTCTTGATATTTCGTGCAGACGCAGGGCCTCCCCATCCCCAGAGGGGGACTCGAGGCCCGAATCAGTCCCATAGGCTGAGGCCTGACAGAGCAAGGGGGGAGGCACCATTCCCCCTCCTTTTTACCCTTGACTATCGCTATACCGGTCCTCATGCCGAGAGGTTCGTCCGGTATATGGGGGATGAGAGCCGGCTCGTGAAGAACTATCCACTTCACGTTGAGTGGGGCGAGCAGCACCGACGCTCATTCGCCCTCTTCTTTGATCAGGCTCGGGTACGTATTAACGACCTATTTTCATTTGATTTATCCAATATATTTATTATTAACACTTGCAATCTAATAACAATGTTTTTTTTGTATTTTCAGTCGGATTACGATTTTCAGCCTGTACCCGATCCTGATCACCCTGGGAGGGTGCTCGACCTTCATGCTCTGTACAATGGTTTGATGAAGAACATGCAGACCAAGGTCCGATACAACAGGAATGAGCTGAAGGCCGACTGCTACTTCCTGTAGATGGCGACCCCAGAGGCAGAGAGAGCGGCCCTCCTATCTACTCCGGCGTTTGCGAGAGTCGACGTAGAGACATGGCCTCTATTGTGCGATTATTTCGACTCCCAACACAAACAGGTATGTATTTTAAATGTAATTCATTGTTTATGATATAATTTATTTCTTTGTGTTCCTTAATTAGAAAACAAAATGTTAATGCATTGTGCAGAAACAGGCCGCTCAGAATACAGAGAATAGGAAGTCGGCGAAGAGGGGTCGCCCCACTTACACAGGTGGCTCGAGGAATATTACTCGAGCCATGGAGTTATCGGTAAATTACAATAGACCGACCTTTCTGAAATTCTGCAATATTAAGAGTTATATTCTAATATTTCTAATATTAAGAGTTATTTTCTAATATTGCAGACAGCTCGGACCGTGGCGCAAGGTGGTACACCGAGCATGCTGTCCGCATATCTTGCCGTCAATGGCACCTCGACAGATCCCGCCACGGGCGAGCTTCGATATCCCGACATCGCTACCCAGGAGTATTGCGTAAGTGTTAAATATTTATTCTACCCATATTTGAAATTTTAGTTTTGGAAGCTTCAAGTTTAAATTTTATACTTATACTTTACTGCTTAATATGGGTATAGGAGCGGGTGGTTGAGCAGGCCGAGGCCTCGGGGATCGATTTTACCGGACAGAACGATCCGAGGCTGCTGACCCCTGTTCTGGACGTCGCACACGGAGGGCACGACGGAGGTTGGGAGAGAGGCCGGGGACTGGGCCATAGCAGGGCCCATATGAGGTTGGACTCCACCCCGGCGGTTACTTCCTCCGTCTCCAGTGAGCGACATGTCCAGCAGGAACTGGAGAGCTTGAGGGCCACCGTTGAGGAGTTGAAGGAGATGCTGGTATGTATACTACTTTATAGTAAAATATCATGTCATATTATACATATCAACATATCCATAATTAGTACGTAGCTTGAGCTTATTTGGTTTTAGACTTAGGTTTGATTAATCATACATACATATGTAATTAAAATAAACAACGGTTATCCAAACTAGATATCCAAATGGGATTTCAAAATAACTTGATAATAATACGAATTCGAGTAATACATAGTTCTTACACGCTTCTTACACACGTTTGGTCCAGACGCGACAGGGGCGAGGCATGCATCTCCTTCGGCTGCGGCTCCGCAAGCCACTACATCGGCTGCGGTTCCGCAGACAGCTCCTATAGCTCCACCGCCAGCTCAGACTCCCGTAGCCGTGGCTCCGCAAGTGACTCCCTCGACGGCGGCTGCGCAGACCACATCGCCAGCTCCACAGGACGCTCGGACTCCCGCTCGCGCCGAATTGCAAGGTTTATTGACCGAGGAGCAGGCGCGCGTTATTCTATCGTTATTCAGAGGTGGAGCTGGACCGAACTAGGGTAGCTTTTTGGATCTTATTTTTTGAAACATATATTTATTTATATTATACATATTGTACTACATTTTGAAACGATATTGATATTGATATTGGTTTATATTTATATCATATTCAGTATTTGGGTTTCTTTTGTATATTATATGCGTGAGATGTGATTATGAATACTGCGATATATGTTGTGTGATGATTAATTTTATATTTTATTGATATATATATTATTGTGCACAGGGCGAGAAAAAATAAGGCAGCCCTTTTAAAAAAAAAACAGATAATGTGTACCTACGGATTAATCCGTAGGTACACATGTTGCCCCTACGGTTTAAACCGTAGGGGCAAAATATCAGCAGTAACTGATATTTCCCCCCTGATCTCAGTGTCAGGGGGGTTGGTCTTGCCCCTACAGATATATCCGTAGGGGCAAACAAAGACCCCTACGGCTATTTCCGTAGAGGCAAAATATCAGGATTCCTGATATTTTGCCCCTACGGATATGTACCTACGGATATATCCGTAGGGGATACTAATTGGCCCTACGGATAAATCCGTAGGTACAGTTAATATAATTAAAATAACCGTAAATAAAATAACTTTTTTCCCCTACGCCCTAATCCGTAGGTGCAAATGTACCTACACATAACTCCGTAGGGGCAAGTTTTTGACCGTAGGGGAAAGTTCAGGGCTTCAACTTGCACCTACGGCGTTTGCACCTACAGATGAATTTTTTGCCCCTACGGAGATATCCGTAGGGGCAGTGGGTTGCCCCTACGGGTAAATCCGTAGGGGCAACCCTTATTTCTAGTAGTGACGCTGGCAGCGAGTTACTGGATTACAACTATAACCCACAAGCATGTCAGTGGCACTAGCTATACGCAACAGCTATCTAGGTATCTGTCGAAAGAAAGATCGATAAGAAAAATCGTCTGAACCCTTACTGAGCCTATAAGTGACTGTCATTATACAGCCCGGTCTTTTCGTCTAAGAATGCCGCATATGGGGTCTGGGAAGTGGAAACCGTCAGACTCCAATAACCTGATAATTCGTGTTGATATCAAGCCCATAACTAATCGAGAAACTACTAATTTCCTATCAGTAAATCTCATCCGCTCTGGCCAGAGACTTATGGTTATAATCAATCGCACACAGCGCAATATCAACTCCCTATACCAAGAGAGACAAATCCCCTCGACCGCTCACTACCTCCATGTGGCTTGGGACTGTACCCAACTAAAACCTGCTTGCACGACTCAGTAGAGCCGTGGTAGGGTAGTAATTTAAGTACAGTGGGAACTTACATAAGACAAATAACGATCTCAGGTCAACAGACTACCATGTACTCATGTCACCGGAGAACTACTATCTGGTGATAGGTATAATATCATTTAGGAGTTCTCAGCGAGTCCGTCCAGTGTAACTCATAACCTAATGAGCACCTATATACAATGTTCGGTGTCAAACACCAATGGCTGTGAGACCGGCCATCGCCCATCGTCGGGGTTAAGAAACGTATACACTGGTCTACTCTGGAATATCGATGCTCAATCTCGATACTCACATGACTAGGGACATTTAAGAATGTGCTTATGGACTACTCAGTTCCCAAGAATATGATCACCATCATAATACTGGTAGTCAAGTAAGGATCCTACGGGCTTTATCATTACATATTAGAGACACATAATAGTAAGCAAAACGCATACACATGAATAATAAATACAAACCAAATATTATACTACCATCTTTAGTAAGACTGTTCTACTCGTATAGGTCCTCCCTCAATTATCATAATTGCCTGCGTACAATTACAATAATTGCCTTGAAAGTACTATATCGAACAATCTCGCACTTGTACTGAAGACCAATTATTACAGTATCGCATACCCACACGTTTCGTGTGCTATCGAGTACCCAACTTCTCTACTAACAGTTTCGTAAAGCTCGTTCGTGAATCTGCCATATTCAAGAAACAGCCTAATGAGTGGATCCGCCACAATATTTCTATCTTTATCTCTCTATATCTCAATTCCGCGGAGATCGACTATCTCCCAAAATGAGCGATAATTGCCTTAGAACTTGTCTAGATTGATGATGAGACCAAATTCATAAATGAACAAATTTATCAAACAAACTTCTTAGGTTGTACCCTCCGCCGATCATAATTAGCATCCAGCACCATGCCCGCCTCAGTATCTTACTTGGAACCCTTTCTAACATATTGCACTTAATAAGAGGGTAAACTTATAACTCTGACAGCTACTCTGTCATCCAGATCACCTTGGAAGCCAGAACTGGTAACCGCCTTCTGTAGGAGACTGCCATCACCACACGCCAAGAATATTCTCTTATGTTCTTCACTGCCCTTGTGTGACATCCATATTTTGACCGATTGTAGTATAGTAACATCACGTCATATTCGGAGTATGTTATCCAAATGCCAAGATAGTACTCCCCACATCCTTATTACCAATTCATCTATTGTTTTGATGAAATCAAACACTATAACTGTCACATCAAAACAGATGATCCATCTCCGCTATGCCTGTTTTAGTCTATAAATAGACTTAAGCAACTTGCGCACCTTCCGCTGCTCCCACTGACTACGATAACCCTCTGGGAGAGTCATATACATGTTCACTTCTAAATTCCAAATTTAGAAAACATTATAGGCACCCACCTGCCAGATCTCATAGTCATGAAACAGCAGTGGCAAGTAGGATCATCATTGCCATGATGCAAACCTTCCCGTCACCGTTTACGAAGAAACCAAAATATATCTCAGGTGGCTGAGATCACCCACTAATTCTGCAGAGAAGCTAATGGTTTGTTAAATCTAATTGAATTCTTAGGTTCTACTAAATTTTCAGTAACCGTTTGTGGTTCTGAAATCACTTCCAGTTCTACCATACTCCCACTTATATCTTTTACAAAGAATGCATTTTACTAAAAATGTGGCGAGTCAAGAACAATTTTTTTTTTATCTTGAAAATGGTAGAAGTTAAACCATTGTGAATGTTTTGGATAACCCACAAACTGCTATTGCTGAGATGTGCCTCGAGTATATCTGGAACTTGCTGTCAATATGAACCGGATTACTCCATATATCTTAATAATCTTAAGATATGATACCATTCTATATCTAATATAGAATCATAAGCGTTTATTTAGATGGAACCAGATTCAAATATTATGCAGCTGTTCCAGTGCATATCACAAAATGAAAGAGGCCACTCAGTATTACTCATCATGGAGCGCACCCGCGGATAACTAACCTGAGAGAGAATCAAATTCTCAATATAGACATCTACAGAATACCTAGTATAAGTATCCATATCTTCGATCACCTTGAAGAATCTTGATACTTTCAACGCATGGTTCTCTCCTTTATTCCTATACCTATGAACTTCTCAAAATTTTTGGACTTTGCATTTCAACAAACGCGTGTCTAAAACCAGAGAAATCATAGGTATAACGGAATGAAGTAAAAGTACCAACCTCTTATCCTAAAGGACATCGAACAACATACATAAATATGTATAATTCTCCTGAGTTCACTAACTTAAACTCCGTATGTTGTAAGTTGAAAACTGTATTTTGGTTAAGAAGAATTACACCGTTGTTCAATGCACCATACATAATCATCAACTGATTAAGGTAAATGTTCTAAACATAATTTCAAAAATTATATCTCACTATATGTAACGACTCTGAAATTCCTGTACAGAAATTTCTTATTATTTCATAGTAAAGGGTCTTACAGCCTGTATAAGAGTTAAAACTTATTTCTGTTAAATAAAAACAAGAAGCAATTTGTAGCTCACTGGTAAAACTTCTTTACTGCTGTGACATAGCCTGTGTATTCGATTCCCATTAGACCTAATTATTTTTAGGATTTTTTTTTAATTTTTCGGAAGCCAAAGAGTTGCACGTGCAATACACGAAGAAACAAAAAGTTTCAGAAAAATCAAACAGGCGCAATAAGGTGTACACACCCAACTTGACACGTGGCACAAATCTCAAGACAACCCGATCAAATCCGACCGCCCAAACTCCCTAAAGGGTCGATGCCGATGGTCGATGTAGCCTTAAATCCCCCCGTGCTTTGCACACTTGACTCTTCAACTCCCCTCAACTCTCCTGCACTGTTTGATTTTTCTGCAATCAGACATAAACTCTTCAATTCATCATTTAATATCATTTAAATTATTTTAATCCACATTTTTAATTCCCAAGCCCTAATTATTCATTATAAATACCACTCTATACCCTAGCTCTCCCCTATTCTGAAGTTTCTATCAAAAATTCTCCCAAACTCTCTAAGTATCAAGTGGAGTTAAGCACCCAAGTGGAGTAGCAAGCCAAATTCGACGACCGGAGCATTTTCGACGAAACCATGACACCCGAAGGCTTCTTCTTTCTTTTGTTAACCACCTAAACTTGTAAGTCCCTTCATCTCTATCCTACACCTCAAAACAATTTTTTAAAACAAATCAACAAAAGTGGAGTTATCTCCGATATAATCTTCTTTTTAATTTTTGTATTCCGCTTGATAAGCAAATTAGATCAAACTAATATCTTATATTAATCTTAACCTTATTTCCCATCATTTAGTTTTTAGTTTAACAAAATTTTCATGTGAGACAAATATATAACGAACTTTTTCATTAAAATACCATGAACTTTAGTATAACCCTCATTTCAATAATTGTTAAAAAAATCTTTAGGAAAACTTTATGGGATAACGACCTACCCCACACGCATACGATGGTTTCATAGCACGTCACTCTAAACATATATCTAATTTAAAGAATAACTTTTACATTAAATACCACACCTTTACAAAACGGGTTTCTTTTAATCAGTATTTTGAAATCCATAGCAATTACGCCTCTACCACACTCGTTATGGGATCCGCTAATGGATGGTGTAGATTATCGCACATCTTTGGGATAGTAGAGAGAGATGCAGAACTCCTCACGGAGTATTTGATCTCGAAAGAAAATAAAAATACAGTTCTTAAGAAATGCGACTTTTCTAAACAAAACTCATTTTTGAAAAAAATTATATAAATATTATGAATCTGTATTTTCAATAAAAACATATTATGAAATTATATTCTTTAAAATGAAAAGTTAGAATTCTTAATAAAATACCACCAAGTTTCCAAAATTAGTAGTTTTCACAAAAGTACCATAAACTTTCAAACAGCTAGGTTTTATCACCAAAACACTACAACAATTAAAATATATGTTCTTGAAAACCCTAAATATTATAAATCACCCTCGAGATTATTTTTAAACAATATTAATATTTTTTATCATAAAACACCATCGGGATATGCAAACAATATTTTAAGGACTCTAGAATTAATATAGATTTAAGTGGTATCATTTCTCTTGATCCCCAGAGAGACGGAGAAAGTGAGTGTTTGCCTATTGGGGTTAGACAATATAACGGAGTTATCAATGGTAATTGTCTTGGAAAAAAACAAAAATCCTACTGTCCATGTGCAACAGTTGCCGATTTCTCTCGAACATAAGATTTTTAACAATTTATATCAATTCCTATGAAAAAGACATGAACTCGAATCCAAATTCGAATCTAAACTTGAATTCGAACTTGAACACAAACTCGAACTCTAACCTAACTCGAATATGAACTCGAACCCAAACTACTTGAACCAACTTGACTCGAATCAAGATTGCAATTGTCATGACTCGCATATTACTCGACTCACTCGACTACATTCCACCCCTTTCGCAATCTATGGTTTCGATCAAGACATGTTAATCAATCAATCAAACTAATTAAGTATATTAATCAATTATATATATTATACTCGGTGTGTTTGGGATAGTTTCTTGTGTGAATCCAACGGAGCTTCAGGAGTCCCGTATTAAGCTCTTTTTTATTTTACTCGAATATCAGTCGGGTTGACTCATCTACAGCCTAGAGCCCCGATACTAACACATGAAATGGGCCCGTGTTTCCTTACTCCTGGGGCCCCACTCTTGAGCTCGTGAATACTTCTACGGCTGTGTTGATATTCACACTTGGAACATAACGTTAATATAGTGACCATATAGAGACCTATAGAATATATTTACCCATAATCATATACTCTTATTCTTCATATAAATATTCTACAATTGTCATTTTCTTTACTCTTACTTATCTTAGGACTTACCGAGCGTAAGTTCGCTGACGGGCATTCCACCCACTTTTCTTCTCTTAAAATATTCGTCAGATACGGTCGAGACGAAAGAAGTGGAGACCACCGAGAAGGATTACAATAGGATTGCTCCACAGGATTAGCCTACTTTCACTTTTCTTCAATTTATGTATGTCACTTGTTTAGAAATTTCCCTTATTGTATTTAATTTCCAGTATAAACTGATGTACTTGTAAATATTGGAAGTTGAATATAAATAAAGATGCTTGTTCAAAAATTTTACAGTCTCCATTTATTCTTGTATTGTGTATTATTGTTCAAATACGCTTAGTATATTTATTTAGGGAATGACCTTCTCTGAATAAATATGTCGCGGACTTACCATATCATCGTTTACGTCTACTGAGAAGCGGAGTGTGACAGGTTTTATTGGTGGCCCATACAGGTCAGTTCTGCATGAAGTCGTAAACAATATACTATTAGAATTAATGAATTCAACAAATATTTACATTCCTTACATTTCAAATTCTTTGAATCTATCATAACCTATGTTTTATACCAAGGTGATGGAATCTCCGAACAATACCAGCACAAACGTCAATGGCAATACTCCACCGCCTACACCACCACCACCACCTACCATTGTAGCTCCTATCAATGAGAAAACGGTACTACTTAAGGCTATCAAGAGCCTATTAGAAGGTCAGCAACAACAGACTGCTATCCTTATGAACCGCCTCGAGGCAGAAGCACCTGAAGTCAAACAGTTTTGGGCCTTACGCCCAAAGAACTTCTCGGGTAAAGAGAGTCTGCTTGAAGCAGAAGAATGGGCTCAAGCGATTGAGGATGACCTGATAGCAGCTCAAGTGCCAAATATTACCTGGATGAGACTTGCTAAGTTGCAACTGATCAATAATGCCAGGGTATGGTGGAAAGCTGAGGAGAACCGTTTCGCACAACCGATAGAATGGAAAATATTTTGAGACCTCTTTGACGCCAAGTACTTCTCAGAGACTACCCGCTTTGATATGGAGCAGCAATTCATCCATTTACAGCAAAGCTCGATGTGGGTCAAGTTGGTGGATGAATATGATGATGAGTTTATCATACTCAGCAGGCAAGATATTGTTTCAAATTCAATTTTCTGATATCACTTACTACACTGCTAACACAAGATTGTAACAGGTTTGCTGCACAACTTATTCCCACTGCTGAGAACCGGACACGATGATTTCAACTAGTGTTGGACCCCGAAATCCTAGCTGCACTAGCTACAGGGGAGTTCCCAACCCATGAGCTTGCTTTGAATGCTGCCCGACGCTATGAGGCAGTTGTGAAAAAGAAAGGCAGGCCACAGACTGCCGGTGTAAAACGTCCTGTGCACCAGATCACAGGAGAGGCCTCTTCCAGGCCAGCTTTTAATGGACCATCTCAGAGGCCTGTAGGTTCTTTCGCCAACAGCAGGCCAGACTTTTACATCTACTGCAAAAGGACATGGCATCTTGTGAAGAACTATCACAGGGCGAACAACTTGTGCCTGACCTGTGGGTCTTCTACTTACGCCATTGGAGTATGCCCCCAGAACCGAGGACCCAACAATCCTCCAGCTAGACCGGCGATCCAAACTCCTCCTACCCGGTTAGCTCTACCAGCTCCTACTTTCCGCACTCAGACCATTCAACCCCAACGCCGAGTGTTTAACCATGCACAGAGGAAAGTGCCACGGCGCCAAGCATTCACTATGTCGGTCGAAGAGGCCGAAGCTACGGGTCAGGTTATCACAGGTAAATCTCTTCCCTATTCTCTTTCAAGACCTTCAATTCATAGCCATCTTATATTTGTTATACCTAAACCTATCCCACGCGACTTATGTACAATCTTGGTAGCCTCCCTATCTGCACTCGCGCTCTTCGACACTGGGGCATCACATTGCTTTATGTCGCAACGGTTCATTCGAAATCATACGATCCTAGTTAAACCGCTAATATCTAGCTGGAATGTCAGTTCAAGGAACGACGTTCTAAAAACAATTTTGGGATACGATTTATGTCCAGTGGTCGTCTGCAGTCGAGAATTCTATGCGGACTTCAAGAAGCTGGACATACCGAACTTCGACGTAGTCTTAGGAATGGACTGGCTGGGAACTGTAGGGTTCCTAGGCACTCTAACAAGGTTCTACAAGGCATCAACCATGCCCGATTCAAAAAAAATTAGCCGTGCCGAACAACCCTAACCAAGATCGTATACTAGAGATTATGCGAAAACTAGCAAGTAAAACATTTTAACTACAAGTGAAAAGGATTACAACCTTTGTAGATCCGGTCCTTCACTTCTAAAGCTCCGTGTTGACGTCCCTTCACTGCGATCATCGGGATCCCGGACTCTAGCGATGGTTTCTTCGGAGAAATGAGCGGGCTAGGTCGTTGACTTCGAGGCCGAAGATGATCTACGTCGAGGAGACTCAAACTCAAGCTCCATCTTCACTAGGTCAAAAACTTTGTGAAGAGAACACCCTAAACTAAATGGCAAGTAGTAGAGGATGATGAAATAGGAAGTGGGTTCACTATGGATTTGGATTTCTCACTCTAAATCTTCACTTAAAAATTTCAAGCAAGGTTTTTCTTCTTCTTGAAGAAAAGGAAGAAGAAGAAAAGAATAAGAATATGAATAATGAATTATCAAGTGAAGTCTATCATCATGCAACCATGGGTGAGTTAACCTTTGTAGAGACTAAACTAGAGTTTATATTAATGGTTAGGTTAATGAAAATCCCATGCAAAACAAAATGGTTAGACTTTGTCAAAGATGCTTGAAAGCTTCATGAAGTTTCAAGCAAAGACAAAGAACACCACCATTTTGTTTTACCAAAACAAATAAAAAACCTAAACCATTAACCTAAACATAGTGTAAGTCATACACACACCCAAGTTTGCATTTATCATCAATCATGATACAAACTAGTGCACAAACATATATCACATATACAACTTGTGCACATCAAGTGAGAAAATCAATCTTAAGTGAACCGATACTACTTAATGTAAAGTAATATATCAAAAATATAATTATACATTAAATCATTAAATCAACACTTGATTTAATGATCCGGTCATATCACATATAACCGACTAATATCTAGTGTATCAATGTATCGAATCAACACTTGATTCGGTAACCCGGCTATATCTCATATAACCTTCCGATGATACAAATCGCGAGAATAGAATATAGTATCAGATACTGGTATTATTCTCGGTTCTGCACATATCTCATATGCGCTCCTATTTCGTTTCGCTTGAGCCAGGAAACCTCTGTATAGGACTCTAAAGACTCGTCAATACGTCGGCAGTAGGTGGTGATCATATCAATCACCCACAAGCCGCAAGCGGTCTGCTAAACGTAACGGCCACCCGGGTATTGAGCGATCAGAAGATCAACGAGCAAGTCTGCTCACACTCCTACGAATCCAATCAGTAACACTTACCGCACAGTCCGGTCTGTTCGTCTGATATGTTGCATATCTCTCGTAGGGGTGGTAAACGTCAGACCCCAGCAACTTGATAAGTCATGCTGATGTAAGGTCCATAACAAGCATGAAACTACTGATAACACTTACCAGTAAATCAGTGCAACCCTGGCCAGGAATTTCCAGTTATGGCCAGTCGAGCATAGCGCAACATCAACCCCCAATACCGGGAGAGACGAATCCCCTCCTATCGCTCATTGCCTCCATGTGAATCAGGATTGTACCCAAAAACCACCTGTTTGCACGACTCAGTAGAGCCGTGGTAGGGTGGAAATCAAAGCACAGTGGGAGACACGCAAGACTCTATGACGATCTCGGGTCAACAGACTAAGCTGTACCAGGTCACCAGAGAACTGCCATCTGACGTGAGGTATAATACCATCTAGGAGTTCTCGGGAGTCCGTTCAGTGTACCCAGTCTTCACTGAGCACCCGCATACCGCCTCTGATGTCAAACACCAATAGATATGGGATCATCCATCGCCCATCACATGGGTCGAGAAGATATACGCTAGTCTACTCTGGAATATCGATGCCTCGTCTCGATATTCCCACGACTAGGAACATTGAAGGATGTACTCATGGACTACCCATGCCCCACTAGTATGATCTGCATCATAGTCCTGCAAGTCGAGTACACATCCTAAGGGCTTTATCAACATGTAACAAAGAGACAGAAAGTATACATGTTAAGATAAAGAGCAATCAGATAGCGTACTATCATGTCGAGCAAGAAAGTCCTATCTATATATGTCCTAGCATCCACTACAATATATATCTCATGTACAGTAATGGCCTCTAGGGCATACATATAACTAACAATCTCCCACTTGCACTGGGGCCATCTGTAGCAGTGGTTGTAGTATCTCATACTCAACCATCCCATAAAAGTCTCTCTCTGGGAAAAGGCCTTTGTGAGTGGATCCGCCGTGTTGTCCTCTGAGTCTACTCTCCTAACCTCGATCACCCTGGAGATCAACTATCTCCATGATCAGGTGATACTGTCTTGGAATATGTCTGGGTCACTAATGGGACCGGGGTTCCTGGGCCAAAGCCACACTTCCATTGTCACACAATGGTAGGAACCTAGTTCATCTCATGAACCAATATACACCCAAACTGCCTCTTTGGTAGTATCTTTGATAGCGATGTCACCAGTCTTTATCGTCTAGTTTGCCACGGTATCTCTCTTGGAACTCTTCCAACATACCGTCCCTCTACTGAGGGTAAAGACAATGCCTGCGACTGACATTCAGTCGTCCTTATCACCCTGGAACTTTTCCAGTGATTCTCCCCAGGATCAACTGATACCATTTCACTACAACTATTAAGAATCCTAACATCCAATTAGATCTATCTCATAGATCCAAAACCCAGGATTTAGAAGGTATCACTTTGATCCTATATGGAGAATCCATGTGATAAGAGGAGATTGACCGAGCGTAGCATAGGAAATTCTTTTCCTATCAAGAGTATGTTGTCCACGTGCAATACGAGGATGACCACCTTACTCTTTACTACCTTTTTGTGTATACAAGGTTCATCTACTATTTTGATGAAGTCAAACTCTTTGACTACCACATCAAAACGGATGTTCCAACTCCGCGATGCCTGCTTTATCACACAAAGCATCTTGCACACGTTTCCGCTGCTCCCACTGTTTACGAAGCCCTCTGGCTGTGTTCTTATAAACGCTCTCTTCTAAATCAATATTTAGAAAAGCAGTCATGACACTCAACCACCAGATATTGTAATCATGGTATGTAGCAATGTCAAGTAAGATCCGGATGGACTTAAGCACAGCCACTGGAAAAGGTTTCATCATTATCCACACCTGGTTGATGACGAAAACCTTTAACAAGTCTAGCTTTGAAAGTCTCAACTTTTCCATCTACACCAAGTAATCTTCTCAAGATATACTTGCTCCTGATGGGGATTTAACCCTTCAGATATAGCATCCAAAGTCCATACTTTGTTGGTGTACATAGATTCCATCTCAGATCGCAAAACATCCAGCCATTCTTACAGAGTCCCCACTCTTGATGGCCTGCTTGAAACTAGTTGGGTCATCATCTCATGATGCAATCCTCGCTCCCACTGTCATCGAGAAACCGAAGTATCTCTCAGGCGGATGAGGAACCCTGCTAGATCGGCGGAGAGGCTGAGGTTTGTCGGAATCTATTGAATCCTTTGGTTCTACCAAATCATCTGCTATAGTTTGTATAGCTGGAACTCCTTCCAGTTCTACAGAACTAACTTTGCCTCGAGCTTGTCCGGATTTTGCTTTTAGACATAGGCCGGATAACCCTAAATCTTAACAAACTTAAGATATGGGCTCTTCCCATTCCATATCACATATGAAGTGGGTCCCATTCCATATCACATATGAAGTGGTAGGCAATGGATTTGATTGGAACCCAATTCAATAGGTATGCAGCTTCTCAAGTGCATAACCCCAAAAGGAAACAGGAAACTCAGTAGTACTCATCATAGAGCGCACCATATCACATAGGGTGTGATTGCTCCGCCCCGATACACCGATGTGCTGTGGTGTATACGGAGGAGTAATGCTAAGAGAGAATCTCATTCTCCTTTAGAATAGTCCAAGAATCCCGTGCCCAAGTATTCTCCTCTCTGATCACATCAAAGGACATAATACTTATACCCGTTTTTGGTTCTCTACTTCTAACTTATATTCGGTGATTATCTCAAAAGTTTCGGACTTGTGTTTCAACAGGAACATATGTCTGAATCTAGAGAGATCATCAGTGAATGTAATGAAGTACAAAGAACCAGTCCAGGCATATGTAGACTGGGGACCTTCATACATCACTATGTATCAGTCCCAAGAGTTCGCTAACTCTTTCTCTGTTTCCAGTAAACGGAGCTATAGTCATCTTATCTTTGTGACATGACTGGCAAGTTTCATAAGATTTAAATTTAAACTGATTTAAATATGCATCTAAATGTAACTTAGCTAGTCGGGTCGCATTGATATGACCTAGTCTATAATGCCTTAAGAAGAATTCGTTCATTTCTAAACTCTTCCTCTTGTGTGTGTTCTATACATAAGGAACTGTGGTTTAATTTAGAATGTATATGCTTTTAGATAGCGTGCCTGAACCGATCAACTTTTGATATAGGAAATGTTCAAAATATTATCCAACAATACAAAATTATATCCTTCTTTAATAAAAAGAGATTGATATAATGTATCAGGTTCGGTATCTAATAACATTCATTCAGAATCAATGTATTCTAGTAATACAGGGTGATAACTATCAACAGACTTGGTTGCAACACTTGCACCGTTTCTATCTCATGAAATTTATCACTCGTTCTCAGTTCTCTACCTATCTGTAGCCCATGTAACAGATTACATTTGCGGGATCCTGATCCGGTATCTAATACCCAGGACGTAGAGGATACAGAGAAACAGTTCTTTGTAATAAACATACCCGAAGAAGATGCATCATTATGCACTTTCTTCGTTTGGGCGGCATGAGAATCCTGGTATTCACCTAATTCCTACTCGGTCTTATAACAATTATAAGTTGGAGCGGGGCCAACGTTCCCCAGCTCGGTATAACAAGCGGGTTCGGTCAATACATCCGTATTATTATCTTGATTAAGGCGTGACATGGTCGCTACCTGGAGAGAGAGAAGAAAACACTCTGCGTGCGCTCTTACAAAATTAGATTGGTTATATATTTTATCTAATCAGGATGGCTCCCACTGTTTTTATCAAATCTTCCTTCAAACCTTAAAAGGAAAGACTAGCCGGGATTAATTACACTCTACAAATTCACCAATCTTTCAGCCAGGCCAGTGCCGGTATTTTGAGAGAGCTTCCCCGTGCTTTCGCACAGACCTAATTAAAATAAACCTCGTTTTCCCAGGGGCGTAACCCCGTTGACACCTTTCTAGACACCTACTTGATCGGCTAATTGTAAAGTGCAATACTCTCCCAGGAGTAACAATTACTCGCAGTGGGTATCAGGATTCAACTATCATATAGAAGGTATACAATCTCATTGCAAATTTCAACACTTGAAACTCCTGATAAAGGTTTTTACCCCTAGCACTTATGACCTTAACTATGGTCAACAAATCATAAGCACTAGCCAAGCTCTACCCGTCATTTTGTGATTAATTAGACCCACCCACATGACCCTTAACTAAGGTCAACAAAGTCACGCGACTGTCCTAACTAATCGCATCATATGCTATGTAGGAAGACATCACTTAGCTACCGTACACTGTGCCTTGACTATGGTCAACAAACACTGCACGAATACAAAGTACTCTACTTCCTAAAATGACGGAGGGTTGCGGATGGTTTTTAAGAAAACCTTTAATGCTTTGAACTTGATCTCGTTGCAGAATCAAATGGTTTTTAAATGGAGTGTTTTTTAGGCTTTTGCTAGTTTCGCTAAGGAGGTCACTCCCGGTGAAGGGATCTCGGTTCTTTCCTCGTCGAATGAGGTGCAGTATATTCACAATACCACTATGCAAAGAAAGAACTAGAAAAGCAGTTAAAAGACAAACCGAAGGTTGTAGTATCTGCTAGTCATTGCTAAAGAGGTCACTCCCGGTGAAGGGATCTCGGCTCTTTCCTTATCGAATAAGGTGCTGGATGTTCTACAAGGAATACCGCTATGCAAAGCAACAACTAGAGCTACCTGATTTTTGAAATTCAATTCCACAACATCATTTAGGTTTATTTTCTTTCATTAATCTCATTAATGAATGTCCCATCATTTAAATCCACCTAAACATCACAGATAAATACAACGTATACTTATGCCATCCGCATTCGCCTCGATGTCCCGTCTGTACCGTTAGGTTAGGTAACTAACGACAGAGCGGGGCAGGGCTAGCGCGGGTGTAAAATATAAGCAATGTCTATATAATATATCATATATACTATATACAATATCTATCTGAACATATCACATGATCACATCACAGATAACGCAGCAGAAAATAACATATGAAATATTGGATATATTAGGACGTCCGTGTTTTATTTTGAGCCTGTATAAAACACAGATTCCACGGTCGTGATGAATAGCCAATCCCACACCCCTAGACCCCTACGAGAGCGGCAAGCAACCCTACCAATTCTAGAGTTAGGAGACCCGGACTCGACTCCTCGAGATGGTCTCCCACTGGACCCTACAACCCGGTTACTTATGCTCCCCTCCTTGGGTCTATCCTAATGCGGAAAAGTAAATAATATACAATGGTGACATCATTCTCAACCCGGAAGTGCCCCAATAAAAGAATATTACATACAATGAATTTTACATGAATGAAAAAGAAAAACTCTCACTCACATAAAAAAAACCCGGCTATTCAAACACGACGATCCAATATAACATATCCAGCAACGCATAACATCACATGTCATCAACGTAAGTAAATATGCCCATCCCAATTTTCGTTGACATATAGCAACGAAACCGGCGATATCACATATTACACTTACGGTCGTAGAAAAGAAAGTGTAAAACTACAACAGTTGGAATCCGCAACCTCTTTAGACATCGCATGCCTAACTAAATGAATTCCTTAGACATCGCATGCCTAACTATTATAAACCCCGCATTTCAGTATCATTATCGAAAACACTTTTCAATACCAAGTCGGGCAATTCAACAAGATTCCCGACATCCTGATCAAATGCTCGTCGCAAACTTTAGTAGACGGCAGCACCCCCGGATGCCGTCGACGAAGTGCACTAAGGCGGAACACCGCTGCCGCGAGCACCCGAACGGATGCTTTTGGCTACGGGGTTCTCCTACAGTCACTTGATCGGGGCTATGGGGCGTGGCTGTCTATTAAGTTTACCCGGAGAGTATCCGCGTACGCTACGTGATTGCGACGGACTTTTGATCACATCAAAATTCCGTGGCAACCGATCAATTGAGACTGAACTGCTATGTTTATAATATTCAAATTAGTTATCTCATAACTACTTGTAGATTCCAAATATTGTATCACATTCCAGATAAATAGACAATGTTAAACTTTCCGATCGAATAATCAAACACAAAACTTTTCCTAAATAGCTCCACACTTGAAATAAGTTTAAAAACATCCATTTCATGCCACAGTACCAACGGTCCAGCCGTAGAAGGGTCAAGCCAACGCCTCACATGTGGCACGCCGTACTCCCCCAAACCCTAAGGTTCAAAAGGCAGTTCAAGATGGTCATATAATCGAGTTAAGGTTTGTTGTCTTCTAGAGGGTCCATCGCGTTACTTGCACGACTTAGAACGTTCTTAAACTTCGGAAAAATCCAACACTTGGAAATTTTCCGGCAGAGAAAAAAGTGAGTTATTGATATCCGGTCGAACTTTTTAACACGATCTAAAAATTACCCAGACAAACTAAACAAAGTTAAATTATCCGATCGAATCAACGAGTCCCAAATACAACCCTAAGAAAACGCAACACTTGAGTGGAATTAAAAAAATTCCCAGAAAAAATTGACAAGAAAGGACCTAAGAATAAATATATGAAGTATGAGGGACTAAGTCATAATTTGGGCCGCGGAACCGCCGCCAAACCCTTGGTTTGGCCGCGGTTCCTCGGTCCTATAGACGAATCAGTGGGCCGTACTTCACAGTAAATCTTAGTTTTTCCTGCTTAATTTTCTGAGCATTTTTAATTCATAAAAAATCACGGTTTAAAAAAATGTACAGAGAAGGGTATTCGTCGGGGTTTACGGGTTCGATCGGACTTCAAACTTCGTCTAGACTTCACGTAAAGCTCTAGCTTGGCTCTGATGCCACTGTAGGGTTCTTAGGCATCTAACAAGGTTCTACAAGGCATCAACCATGCCCGACTCAAAAAAAATTAGCCGTGCCGAACAACCCTAACCAAGATTGTATACTAGAGATTATGCGAAAACTAGCAAGTAAAACATTTTAACTACAAGTGAAAGGGATTACAACCTTTGTAGATCCGGTCCTTCACTTCTAAAGCTCCGTGTTGACGTCCCTTCGCTGCGATCATCGGGATCCCGGACTCTAGCGATGGTTTCTTCGGAGAAATGAGCGGGCTAGGTCGTTGACTTCGAGGCCGAAGATGATCTACGTCGAGGAGATTCAAACTCAAGCTCCATCTTCACTAGGTCAAAAACTTTGTGATGAGAACACCCTAAACTAAATGGCAAGTAGTAGAGGATGATGAAATAGGAAGTGAGTTCACTTTGGATTTAGATTTCTCACTCTAAATCTTCACTTAAAAATTTCAAGCAAGGTTTTTCTTCTTCTTGAAGAAAAGGAAGAAGAAGAAAAGAATAAGAATATGAATAATGAATTATCAAGTGAAGTCTATCATCATGCAACCATGGGTGAGTTAACCTTTGTAGAGACTAAACTAGAGTTTAAGTTAATGGTTAGGTTAATGAAAATCTCATGCAAAACAAAATGGTTAGACTTTGTCAAAGATGCTTGAAAGCTTCATGAAGCTTCAAGCAAAGACAAATAACACCACCATTTTGTTTTACCAAAACAAATAAAAAACCTAAACCATTAACCTAAACATGGTGTAAGTCATACACACACCCAAGTTTGCATGTATCATCAATCATGATACAAACTAGTGCACAAACATATATCACATATACAACTTGTGCACATCAAGTAAGAAAATCAATCTTAAGTGAACCAATACTAGTTAATGTAAAGTAATATATCAAATATATAATTATACATTAAATCATTAAATCAATACTTGATTTAATGATCCGGTCATATCACATATAACCGACTAATATCTAGCGTATCAATGTATCGAATCAACACTTGATTTGGTAACCCGGCTATATCTCATATACCTTCCGATGATACAAATCGCGAGAATAGAATACAGTATCACATACTGGTATTATTCTCAGTCCCGTACATATCTCTTATGCGCTCCTATTTCGTTTCGCTTGAGCCAGGAAACCTCTGTGTAGGACTCTAAAGACTCGTCAATACGTCGGCAGTAGGTGGTGATCATATCAATCACCCACAAGCCGCAAGCGGTCTGCTAAACGTAACGGCCACCCGGGTATTGAGCGATCAGAAGATCAACGAGCAAGCCTGCTCATACTCCTGCGAATCCAATCAGTAACACTTACCGCACAGTCCGGTCTGTTCGTCTGATATGTCGCATATCTCTCCTAGGGGTGGAAAACATCAGACCCCAGCAGCTTGATAAGTCATGCCGATGTAAGGTCCATAACAAGCATGAAACTACTGATAACACTTACCAGTAAATCAGTGCAACCCTGGCCAGGGATTTCCAGTTATGGCCAGTCGAGCATAGCGCAACATCAACCCCCAATACCGGGAGAGACAAATCCCCTCCTATCGCTCATTGCCTCCATGTGAATCGGGACTGTACCCAAAAACCACCTGTTTGCACGACTCAGTAGAACCGTGGTAGGGTGGAAATCAAAGCACAGTGGGAGACATACAAGACTCTATGACGATCTCGGGTCAACAGACTAAGCTGTACCAGTGTCACCAGAGAACTGCCATCTGACGTGAGGTATAATACCATCTGGGAGTTCTCGGCGAGTCCGTTCAGTGTACCCAGTCTTCACTAAGCACCCGCATACCGTCTCTGATGTCAAACACCAATGGATATGGGATCATCCATCGCCCATCACATGGGTCGAGAAGATATACGCTAGTCTACTATGGAATATCGATGCCCCGTCTCGATATTCCCACGACTAGGAAAATTGAAGGATGTACTCATGGACTACCCAGGCCCCACTAGTATGATCTGCATCATAGTCCTGCAAGTCGAGTACACATCCTAAGGGCTTTATCAACATGTAACAGAGAGACAGAAAGTATACATGTTAAGATAAAGAGCAACCAGATAGCGTACTATCATGTCGAGCAAGAAAGTCCTACCTATATATGTCCCAGCATCCACTACAATATACATCTCATGTACAGTAATGGCCTCTAGGGCATACATATAACTAACAGGAACATTCATCTCTACCATCGACTGTCGCCAAATGAGAGTAGTGTTCGAAATACCATATCATCCAGTGTTCTACTTCAAAAGTTGAGACCAAACCTTAGAACCTAGTGTCTACCGAGCAAAACCAAAGATTGCAGAGATTGCAGCGTTGCAAGCGGAAGAATTGAAGCCAGAGGTAGTTTGAGAGTTCGAGGATGTATTCCCGGATGATATACTAGGTTTGCCTTCCGATTGAGCTCTTGAATTCAGCATCAATTTAAAACCTGACGCACAGCCAGTAATAAAAGCTCTGTACCGATTAAGTCTGGAGGGATTGAAGAAGATCCGCATTCAGTTGGAAGAACTCCTGAAGAAAGGTTGGATTCTTCCCAGTACTTCGAGCTGGGGATCTCCGGTGCTACTGGTGAAGAAGAAGGAAGGTTCCTACAGGATGTGTATGGATTATCGAGCTCTGAACGAAGTAACAATTAAGAACAAATATCCACTACCGCGCGTCGATAGCCTTTTCGATCAGTTAAGTGGATTTTGTATCTTTTCAAAGTTAGATCTTCGTTCAGTATATCATCAGGTGAATTTCAAAGAGTCCGACATTCCGAAGACGGTGTTTAGGACTCGTTATGGTCATTATGAATATCTCGTAATGCTATTTGGAATTACCGATGCACATGCCATCTTTATGAACCTGATGAACCAAGTTTTCCGAGTGTACTTAGACAGATTTATTGTTATATTCATAGACGATATTCTGGTGTATTCAAAAAATCGGAAAGAACACGCCGAAAACATACGGATTGTCCTGGAGATATTATGACAACATCAGCTCTACGCCAAGTACAGCAAGTGTGAGTTTTGGCTAGATCAAGTCGGATTTCTCGGACATATCGTTTCAGGCGAAGAAATCTCTGTAGATTCAGCAAAGCTGTCAGCTATCAGCGAGTGGCCGACACCAAAGACAGTGAAAGATATAAGAAGTTTCTTGGGCTTAGCAGGATACTACTGATGATTCATCGAAGGATTCTTAAAAATCGCAGCACCCTTGACCAAGCTCACACGTAAATACGAAGTATTCGTATGGTTAGAAGCATGTGAAAAGGCTTTTGTAGAATTCAAGTCAAGGTTAACCTCTGCACCTATTCTTATAATACCGGATCAATCTGGCGGATTCGTTGTTCACTGCGATGTGTCCGGTAAAGAATTAGGATGTGTTCTACACCAACATGGAAAAGTTGTGGCTTTTGCATTAAGGCAGTTAAAAGTTCATGAACGCAACTATTCAACACATGATCTGGAACTAGCAGTAGTAGTCTTCGCACTCAAGTTTTGGCACCACTATCTTTTGGGAGAATGAGTGGAATTATACACTGACCATAAAAGTCTTAAATATGTATTTACTCAGAAAGAACTCAACATGCGGCAGAGAAGATGATTAGAACTCATGGCGGACTTCGACATCAACCTACAATATCATCCTGGGAAGATGAACGTAGTTCTTGATGCACTTAGTCACCAGCCATTAGCAATGAACCTCACCGCTCTGTGGAGACTACAACAAGAACTGCATGGATTTGTGATTGAAGTAATTGTACCAGGTAACGCTTCATATTTGATGAACCTATAAGTCCGGTCCACTCTTGTAAATTAGATCAAGGCAGCTCGAGAAAATAATGCCAAGCAACAAAACATCCGAGAACAAGTAGAAAGTGGACCACGAACTAACTTCATCATCCACGAAGATGGATCCTTGCGATATGAAAGTCGTTTATGTGTACCAGTCGGCTCTGTTTGAGAAGAGTTGATGAAAGAAGCTCACAGCTCTCCATATTCGGTACACCCCGGTGGTACAAAGATGTACAAGAATCTATGACAACATTACTGGTGGTATAAAATGAAGCGTGAAATAGTAAAAAGCGTAGCCAAGTGTTTAGTGTGTCAGCAAGTGAAGGCTGAACATCACAGAACTGCTGGTCTACTTCAGCCATTATCAATCCTAGAATGGAAATGTCAGCACATTACCATGGACTTCGTGACTGCTCTCTCTTGCAGAACGAAGGGTAACGATGCAATTTGGGTTATTGTGGATCGAATCACCAAGTTGGCTCACTTTATTCCATTCAGAGTTGGCCGGTCAACTGAGACGTTGACAAGGAAGTACATGGAGGTGAGTAAAAATCTAAAGTAAGATTTATACCTTCAAGATGTACCATACTTGATACCCTTAAACTCATGCAGGAGATCGTGAGATTACATAGGGTACTTGTTTGCATCGTCTCCGATCGTGATACAAGATTCTGATCACAATTTTGGCAGAGTCTGCAAGCTAACCTAGGAACGAGTCTGAATTTCAACACGGCGTATCATCCACAAACAGATGGACAGTCCGAGCGAACAATTCAGATATTAGAAGATATACTACGAGCCTGTATTCTAGACTTCGGAGGTTCGTGGGAAGATCACCTACACCTTGTGGAGTTTTCATACAACAACAGCTATCAGGCAAGTATTGGAATGGCACCTTTTGCAATACTCTACGGACGGAAATGTCGTTCCCCGTTGAGTTTGGACGGCATTGGAGATCATGAACTCCTTGGACCAGAGATGATCGTGGCAACTGTAGATGTAGTCTGCACGATCAGGGAAAAAATGCGCATAGCCCAAGACCGACAGAAGCATTGGGCAGATGCAAAGCATCGACATCTGAAGTTTCAACCCAGAGAACATGTATTCCTGAAGATCTCTCTAAACAAAAGAGTGATAAGTTTTGGTAAAAGGGATAAAAGTCCAAGATACATATGAACGTTCGATATACTCGAACGAGTTGGAGAAGTGACGTATCGCTTGGCACTACCATCATCATTGGAAGGAGTACACGACGTATTCCACATATCACAGCTAAGACGATATGTGAGCGACCTAGTCTTATACTTGATCACTCAGACCTTACGGTACAGACCGACTTAACTTGCGAGCAACAACCAGTTGAGATTCTAGACCGAAAGGTGAAAACATTACGGAACAAGGAGGTAAACTTGGTCCGAGTGATACGGAGAAAGGAATCGCCAGGATAATCAACTTGAAAAAGAGAAGACGATATGCATGCACGATACCCATAGCTATTCGAAGATTAGTCTTTTATGTAAATTTCGAGGACGAAATTTTTATAAGGAGGGTAAAATGTAACGATTCTGAAATTTCTGTACAGAAATTTCATGTTATTTCACAGTAAAGGGTCTTACAGCCTGTGTAAGAGTTAAAAGTTATTTCTGTTAAATAAAAGTAAGAAGAAATTTGTAGCTTACTGGTAAAACCTCTGCACTACTGTGACATAGCCTGTGTGTTCGATTCCCATCATACCCAATTATTTTTAGGATTTTTTTCTTTTTAATTTTTCGGAAGCCAAATAGTTGCACGTGCAATACACGGAAAAACGAAAAGTTTCAGAAAAATCAAACAGGCGCAATGAGTTGTACACACCCAACTTGACACATGGCAAAAATCTCGAGACAGCCCGATCAAATCCGACCGCCCAAACACCCCAAAGGGCCGACGCCAATGATCGATGTAGCTTCAAATCCCCCGTGCTTTGCACACTTGACTCTTCAACCCCCCCGCACTGTTTGATTTTTCTGCAATCAAACATAGACTCTTCAATTCGCCATTTAACACCATTTAAAATCTTTTAATCCATATTTTTAATTCCCAAATCCTAATTCTTCATTATAAATACCACCCCATGCCCTAACTCTCCCCCATTCTGAAATTTCTATCAAAAATTCTCTCAAACTCTCTAAGTATCAAGTGGAGTTAAGCACCCAAGTGGAGTAGCAAACCAAACACGACGACCGGAGCATCTTCGACGAAACCACGACACCCGAAGGCTTCTTCTTTCTTTTGTTAATCACCTAAACTTGTAAGTCCCTTCATCTCTATCCTTTTCCACCTCAAAACAATGTTTTAAAACAAATCGATAAAAGTGGAGTTATCTCCGATATAATCTTCTTTTTAATTTTTGTATTACACTTGATAAGCAAATTAGATCAAACTAACATCCTATATTAATCTTAACCTTATTTCCCATCATTTAGTTTTTAGCTTAACAAAAATTTCATATGAAACAAACATATAATGAACTTTTTCATTAAAATACCATGAACTTTTGTATAACCCTCATTTTAATAATTGTTAAAAATACCTTTAGGAAAACTTTATGGGATAACGATCTACCCCACACACACACTATGGTTTCATAGCACAATACTCTAAACATATAGCTAATTTAAAGAATAACTTTTACATTAAAATACCACACCTTTACAAAACGAATTTATTTTAATCGGTATTTTAAAATTCTTGGCAATTATGTCTCTACAACTCTCGTTATGGGACTCGCTAATGGATGGTGCGGATTATTGCACATCTTTGGAATATTAGAGCGAGATGCAGAACTCCTCACGGAGTATTCGGTCTCGATAGGAAATAAAAATACGGTTCTTAAGAAATTCGACTTTTCTAAACAAAACTCATTTTTGAAAAAAAAATATATAAAAATTATGAATCCGTATTTTCAATAAACATATATTATGAAACTATATTCCTTAAAATAAAAAGTTAGAATTCTTAATAAAATACCACCAAGTTTCCAAAAGTAGTAGTTTTCACAAAACTACTATAAACTTTCAAAAAGCTAGGTTTTATCACCAAAACACCACAACAATTAAAATACAAGTTCATGAAAATCATAAATATTATAATCACCCTCGAGGTTATTTTTAAACAACATTAATATATATTTTTCATAAAACCCTCTCGGGATATGCAAACAATATTCTAAGAACTCTAAAATTAATATAGGTTTAAACGGTATCATTTCTCTTGAGCCCAGAGAGCCGGAGAAAGTGAGTGCTTACCTATTCAGGTTAGACAACTTAACGGAGTTATCAATGGTAATTATCTTGGAAAAAAACATAAATCCTGCCATCCATGTGCAACGGTTGCCTATTTCTCCCGAACATAAGATTTTTAATTACATCAATTCCTATGAAAAAGACGTGAACTCGAATCCAAACTCGAATCTAAATTTGAACTCGAACTTGAACACAAACTCGAACTTTAACCTAACTCAAATCTAAACTCGAATATGAACTCGAACCCAAACTACTCAAACCAACTTGACTCGAACCAAGATTGCAATTGTCATGACTCGTATATTACTCGACTCATTCGACTACATTCCCTCCATTTCGCAATCTATGGTTTCGATCAAGACATGTTAATCAATCAATCAAACCAATTAAGTATATTAACCAGTTATATATATTATACTCGGGGTGTTTGGATAGTTTCTTGTATGAATCCAACGGAGTTTTAGAAGTCCCGTATTAAGCTCTTTTTTATTTTACTCGAATATCAGTCGGGTTGACTCATCCACAGTCTTGATCCCCGACGCTAACACATGAAATGGGCCCGTATTTCCTTGCTCCTGGGGATCTACACTTAATGTAACGACTCTGATTTTACTGTATGAAAATTTTTAAGTTAATGTACAGAATGGAGTTTGCAAGCCTGAGTACAATTTATAAGTTATTTTTGTTTAAGAACGGCAAGAAATAACTTGTATCTCACTGGTAAAGCCTTGCACTGCTGTGATGTAGCCCTGTGATCGAATCCCTTCAGGCACATTATATTTTTCTGAATTTTCTTTTAAAATTTTTGGAAGCACAAAAGTTTACACATGCACTGCATATAGAAATGAAAAGTCAGGGAAAACAAACATGTGTATAGTTTTATTTTTAGCGACATGGACACGTGAAGAGAATCCAACGGCTTCCTTCACAACTTTGGCCGGCTAGATGGCTTGATGGGCTGACACCGACGGGTAGACCGCAGGTAAAACTCCTCGTGCTTTGCTCACAAGACTCTTCCCCTACCCTCATCATCCCTGCACTGTTTGATTTTTCTGAAATTAAATAGAGACTTTAATTTCACCTTTAAATCCAATTTTAATGCACTCTACTTCATTTTTTCAATTCCAAAACCCTAATTTCACACTATAAATACAACTCCATACCCTAACTCTTCCTTATTCTGAAAATTCTAGCCAAAACTATCACATTTTCTCAAGTACAAGAAGAGTACAAGTGGAGTTAGCCAAAGACTAACTTCCGGCGAAGAATCGAGCAAGTTCCGGCGACTTCGTGACGCCACGCGACTACCCCATCTTCTTCTACCTTCTCTTCACCCTTCTAACTCGTAAGTCCCTTCTAATCGTTCCCCTTCTCCTCTAAAACTTCTTTTTCATAAAATATGTCGGAAGTGGAGTTAACACCGACATTTTCTTTTTAAACCACTAAAATTACACTCTTTCTTACATTTTCTTCTTGCATATTCTTACACAATGTTTATAATTACATAACTAATGTTTAGAACAATTTTCACCCTAAAATATCATGAAACATAACCTTAAATTAACTTTTACGCTAAATTACCATGAACATCATATACTCATCTTTTAGTTCTTTTGATAATTATACCTGTAGAAAACTTCACGGGGTAATGACCTACCCTTCACATACACACATGTTTATATAGCACGATGTCCCTTGAGTTTACTTTTATTACCATATATTACATTTAAATACCATGAACTATAAAAACCTGATTTTCTTTTGAATTGTATTATCAAAACTTTTTGCAAATATGCCTCTACAACCTTTTTTAGGGGACCCACTATTGGATGGTACGGATTATCGCACATCCTTGGGCCAGTAGAATGAGATACAGACCTCCTCACGAAGCATTCGGTCTAGAAAGATTTTTAATACGATTTTTAAGAAAAACGAAATTTTCTACTTAATAATAAAATTAATTTTTAATAATTATATAAATATTGTTAAACCACATATTTTCAAGATATAATAAAATTCCATGTTTTCTAAAAAATAAAAGAATGACAAGTTTCATCAAAATACCTTCAAATTATCCAAAAGTCAAGTTTTACAGGAAAATACCTTGAACTATCCAAGCTAAATTATTATCACTAAAATACTTCACATTCTTAAAATTCACAATTATGGAAACCCTAAATACTATAAATAAATACTCGACATTTATTTTAAAAATATATAAATTATTTTTCATAAAACCCCCTCGACTTATATAAAATTACATTTAAAGAGTTTAGTAAATATAGATTTAAGCGGGATCAATTCTCTTGAACCTCAGGGAGCCGGAGAAAGTGAGTGCTTTCCTATTTAAGGTAGAAAAGCTTAACGTTGTTATCAATGGTAATTGTCTTGAAAAAAGACACAAATCCTGTCGTCCATCTGCAGCAGTTACCGATAACTCCCAAACCTAATTCAGGATCTAAATCAGTTATAAGTGTCTAACTCAATTCCGAGTCTAAATCAAATCTGAGTCTAACTCAAATCAGAATCCAAATCAACATGAATCCAATATACCAAACATGTATAGTTGAACCTGAACCTGAATACCAGAACAAGATAAACCTGCAAACATGACTTGACTTGACCGAACCATGGATATAACTTGAATTGATTACATGTCTACTTGTTTACATCTGAACCAAATTACATGAACAACGTGTATCTATGGTCTCGGCAAGTCTGATAACTATAATTCAATACAATACATTACGGGGTTTTAAAGGAGTAGATTGGTACGGAATGTGTTAAAAGTGGCACGATGATGGACAGTAAAAGACATCTATATGAACTCTCGTGTCGTTGTCCCGTGGGTTTTGACGAGACCTTATACTTACATGTTACCATAGTCTACGGGATAGTTGGACTCCTCTCGTATACACTGATACATTCTATAATAAACTACAAACAACTACGTTAGTATAACAAACATATACCTGTATAATTACTAGTTCTATTTTCTCTATTTGTCCTATTCTATTCTTACTTCTGGGACTTATCGAGTGCTAGTTCACTGATGACATTCCTGTTTTTTTCTTTCTTTGGAATGTTCTTCAGGAGGACCGGAACTTCAGGAGACCGAGCTCAGCTAGGAGTACCTGGAGCAGATTGAGGCATATCCAGACTTCTACCTTACTTGTACTTACTTACCAGTTTATATGTCACCGTTTAGGCATTTCTTATATCCTTGTACTTTCCTCTTCAAAGCAATGTATTGTAAAGATGAATATTAATAAAAGTTGTTGTTTATTTTTCATCTCTTGTTATTTTTGTGTATTTTATTTATATTGTTTATTTACGCTTAACGTGTTTATTTCTGAGTAAATATGTCGCATGCCTCGCCACGTCACCTTCCTCGTACACCGGGAAGCGGGGCGTGACACTTGAGCTCATGAATACTTCTACGGCTGCGTTGACAATCACACTTGGAACTTAACATCAACATAGTGACCATATAGAAATCTATAGAATATATTTATCCATGATCATATACTCTTACTTGTCATATAAATATTCTACAATTATTATTTTCTTTACTCTTACTTATCTTGGGACTTACCGAGCGTAAGTTTGCTGACGGACATTCCACCCACTTTTCTTCTCCTGGAATGTTCGTCAGATACGGTCGAGACGGAGGAAGTAGAGGTCTTTGAGGAGGATTACAACAGGATTACTCCACAGGATTAGCCTATTTTCACTTTTCTTCAGTTTGTATATACCACTTGTTTAGGCGTTTCCCTTATTGTATTTGCTTTCCAGCATAAACTCATATACTTGTAAATATTGGAAGTTAAATGTAAATAAAGATACTTATTAAAAAAATTTACAGTCTCCATTTATTCTTGCATTGTGTATTATTGTTTCAATACGCTTAATATATTTATTTAGGGAATGATCTTCTCTGAATAAATATGCCGCGGGTTTGCCACGTCATCGTTTCAGTCTACTGAGAAGCGGGGCATGACACTTTATAAAATAAAGATACAGATATATTAGTTTGAAATCGGTGCATAGAAATAGATATTCAAAACCAAAAATATGTCGTTAACCAAAACCAGGTGATTTCCTCAATAGCACCAATTACTACGAATTCCGATATTGAGGATCAAATCACCCAATTCCCAATACTCTACTCCTTCTTAGCACCTGTAAAGCCCTACAGATATAGGATTCTAATCCGGTATCCAAATACACAGGAGTAAATAAATTAAGAAACAGTTTTCAATTATAACCACACTGGAAAACTGAAATATAAAATGTTTCAAGGGGGTGGTCGGGTATCCCTACTGATGCCTCTTCCACTACTCAGACTCATGACTGTAGTTGCAATTTCTTTTGCCTTCACATCAACCCCTTTATATGTCTCTATTTCCTACTTTCTGTACACCATAGGCTAGTTGGTTTTTTTACTTTCCTACCTTATAGCAGTAGCCTAAGGTTTGGAAGAAGACTTCAATAAGTGTAACTAGTGTACTCTCCTAAGACAAGGGGCTCGCAACTTGAGAGAAGATAAATAGAAGAGAAAATTGTATTAATTCAATTTCTCTAGAACCGGTGGTCATTCTCGGACTGAAACAACTTTCTTCGAGTTCGTATGTAAATATACGATGGCCTAACCAAAAAAAAATATGGATCTTCATAGTAATACGGAATGTTCTGAAAAAATGCAAAGGGGAAGTAGGAGTAGTAGGGGACATATGCGACTTTGTTATGAATCATGACAATCCAAGGCCATATGTAAAAAGGTTCGGTTAATTTGCTTTACGGGTTTTAGTTTAAGGTTAGTCATGATCGCTGCCAGAGAAAGAAAAAAAAACACTCAGCGTGCACTCTATCAAAATTAGATTGGTTATTAATATATCTAATAAGAATAGCTTCCACTGTTTTTTCGAATTCTCCTTCAAACTTTAAAAGGAGAAATAGTTGGGATCATTTACACCTTACAAGTTCGCTAACCGTTCAGCCATGCCAGGGTTGGTACTCTAAGGGAGATCCCCCGTGCTTTCGCACAGACCCAATTTAATAACCTCGTTTCTGTAGAGCCATGACCCCGTTAATACCTTTCTAGACACATAGTGGGTTAACTAGTTATGAAGTGAAAATCTCCCGGAAGTAACTATTACTCACAGTGGGAATCGAGACCCAACTATCATAATATGATAACGTTGATGGAAGCCACTCAAATCGCCACACTCTAGAAGGTATGAACACACCTTGCAAGTTTCCCTTATGTTTGAAACTCCTGATTTTATTTTTACCCCTAACGGTTTATGACCTGGACACAATCAACAAACCGTAAGTCGCTAGCCGATTTTAACCCGTCATTTCTTGATTACCTTAGATCCACCCATATAACTTTTGACACAGTCAAAAAGGTTATACAACTGTCCTAACTAATCGTATTTAATACTACAAATAAGCACCAATTAGCTACCGTATGCCACGCCTTGACACAGTCAACAAACGCAGCACGAATACTAAGCACTACTTGTTGGATATAACGGAGGGCTATGGCTGGTTTGTATGAAAAATCCTTAACGCAATGAACTCGATATCGTTGAAGGAACCGATTGGTTTTGAAAAGGAGTGACTTAGGCTCTGTTTTTAAAACGGGCGGTTTTGAAGAAAACCGAATAGTGTGTAGTAACATGAACTTTTGCTAAAGAACAAAATCCACGTGAAGAAATCAATGCTCTTTCCTCATCGAATGAGATGTAGGATATTCCTAAACGAATACCTCTATGCAAAGTAAAAGAATACGGTTACAATTTCTTTTAAAAGAGATGGTACTACAACATCATTTTAGGTTTATTTCTTTACATTAAACATAATTAATGTGGTCCCATCAATTAGTTCCATCACACCAAAAACAACGAAAATACACCATCCGCATTCGCCACGGGACCTCGGGTTTTCACCGTAAGGTTAATTAACTTATGGCAGGGCGGGGGCAGGGCTAACGCGGATGCAAAATATATAACATTTATTTACATATATAGTTATCTCAGGCATAATAATCAACATCACATGCATGCGGAAGCAATAACAAAATAGAGTAGGGGATATACTAGGAATTTCGCGTTTCGATTGAGCCACAAACGAAACATGGATTTCACGTTCGTGTGAATTGCCCATACATCAAAGATCCCAAATCCCTACGAGCGCGAAAAGCTACCCGCCAAATCCTAGAAGCGAGGCAATCCGTCCTCGATGACATGAGTGGATCACTCGGCGCATTTTAGAACCCAGTAACTTGAGCACTCCACCTTAGGTCTATCTTAGATACATGAATGAAAAATATACATCATATGTCGATATTGACCTAAACTCGGAAGTGTCCCAATAAAAGAATATATATAGAGCGGTAACGAAGACCATAAGTCGGTCGCTCGTCCCAAATAATGAATATACAAGATACATACTTATTACAGCCATTCACATGGGGCTATTCAACACAACGATCCACCACACCATATCAAACTACAACAACAACATCGCAAATATCAAAGCACAAGCTTATCTAATTGACTATATAGATTCTAAACGACGTTTACCAACACATATCTATAAATACGGAAAACAAAAACCAATCCATAACCAAACTACATTAACCCGATAAGTTGTACACTTGAAATTCCAAACAATTGAACTTCAAACACAAACCGATGCTTAAAAACCTCTCATTGTTGCACGAAATCGAATCCTGTTAACCCCCAAACCCCCTCCCCACACTATTTGAGCTGTGATTCGGCCCTGAAATGGGGGCCGAATCATGGGCGGAATCAGACACGCATCGGGGCTGAATCAGCCGTAGAACAACCCCATATTGGGGCTGATCTAGTGGCTGATTCAACCCCCGATTTGGGGCTGAACTGGCCTCGGTTTAGCCCCGAAGTGGGGCCAAACCGAGCACAAACAGGATAGGTTCGGGTTATCGTGAGCATACAGGAATCTCTTGGTCCAAACCAAGAATACGGTGGCTCCAGCACAAGAAAAATGAGAGTTTTTCATGCAAATTTTCAAAACTAGGTTTTTCTAAAATGGGTTAATGAAATCTTTTGGCTACAAATCTCAATTTGTATGTCTTTAGGGTGGCTCTAATACCATTTGAGTCCATCAGCGCAGGGGAAGCTCGTTGTAGTGCCCATAGGTCCCTCAGCGGCTACTTTTATGTAGTCTCCTCACAACGGACTAAAACCCGTCGGACCATATAACCACACGGGGCACCCTGGGGGTAAGGATGCGCTACGTCACTGTTGGGGTCAAAATTTGCACCCCGGTTGACCGAGTCAAAGTCAAGGTCAACCCCAAGCCAGGTGGGCCCAAGCCCAGATCAAGTGGGCTCATGCCCGAGTCGAACCCGAACATGAAGCGGCCGGCCCCCCTATGCAAATAGAAAATCATGTAATAAATAATTTTTATGTAATTTTTTATGCATGAATATAAAAAAAATTGGGCATAAAGCCAAATTTTTGTAAGCACATGGCTTATGTGCAAAAAGAAATGGCACATGAGCCATGGGATGGGCAAAATGCCATTTTGTAAAGTCCCGGGGGCTATATGTAAATGTGTAAGTCTATATAAGGCAACATGATGATGAATAAAAGATACATTTTTCATTCCTCAAAAATTAGGGCCTATGCCTCTTTCTCCTTCCTCAAGGTTCTAAAACCTTCTTCTTTCTTTTGAATTAAATCAAGAGTTTTACTCTTCCTTTTCCAAAACTAAATAATTTTCACCACAAAACCCATAAAGGGAAACTTGGATCTGCCATTAGATCTCAAAAAGGGAAGATTTTTAAGTCTCCCTTTTTTTCCAAGATCCGGCCAAACGACAGGAAGAAGAAGGAGACCCATCTCCAGAAACCCCACTTTGGGGAAGATCTAGGGCTCAAGGGGAAAACCTCCTTCATCAGCTTCAAAATATCCTAAGATCGTAACTCCTCATATATATATACATATATACAAAATAATAAGTGCTCCTTTCTGGGAGTACAACTCTCATTGCAGGGACCAAGTCCCTTTTGCCTCCCGAGCGCCCACGTGCCTGGCACGTGGGGCGCTAGCGCTCTTGCGCCCAAAGCACTAGCGCCCGAGCGCCCACGTGCCTGGAAAGTGGGGCGCTACCGCTCTGGCGCTCAGAGTGCTAGCGCCCGAGCGCCCACGTGCCTGGCACGTGGGGCGCTAGCGCTCAAAGCGCTAGCGCTCTGGCGCTCAGAGTGCTAGCGCCCGAGCACCCACGTGCCTGACACGTGGGACGTTAGCGCTCAAAGCGCTAGCGCCCTTGCACTCAGAGCGCTAGCGCCCAAAGCGCTAGCGCCCGAGCGCCCACGTGCCTGGCACGTGGGGCGCTAGCGCTCAAAGCGCTGGCGCTTTTTCCCACGCATTGTTTGGATGCCCTTTCCCTTTATATATATAGACACACACACACACACTTACTCCACGCTAAAAATACCTCCCCCGTTAGAAAAAAATTCTGACGGGGCGTTGTCCCGCACTCCGCAAGGGGGCTGCTAGCCCCCTTGACCCCCAGCCCGCTATCCGGGTAGCGAGACCCCCGTAAAAATTCTGCGGGGCCCCCGATATATCCAAAACCCCTCCAAAACACAACACTGCACATTTAGTTCGCATGACCAGTTTAGCCCGTCAATCAGAGGTTTTCTCGCTCCAAATGCGAGGGGTAATTAACGTCAGCTTAGTCCGCGGCTGCCGGAAATTCGGATTCCCACAATCAATAAACCCCCGCCTACCTTAGGCAAGGGGAATCTGTAGTACGCCTGACAAGCGCGCACGTATTCCCATCTCAATGGGGGTGACGAAAAATACCCTACAGATTCTGGCACGCCCGGTGGGACCTATCTCTCCTCCCATATTTCGGATTAAGCATTCATGCGAACTCAATCAATATACATATCGATGTTTATACTAAAATAATGCTCTTTCATGCAGTTTTCCAAGCGATCAATTTTCAACAATGTCTCCAAAGATGAACTCAGCTCCCATCTCCTACATGATGAAGATGGACTCCAGGATGGTCCTCCCGGCCAGTCTTGGGCGACAGTGGGAGGAGCCGCTGCTACAGTTCGGCTCTATTCTGTTCGTGCCAGCTAACGTCATTCCAGCTCCTCAAGCCCCGGTGACAGACAAACCGGTCTCGAAAAGTAAGAGGCCAAATGTGGTGATCTCGAAGGCGCTCCAACTCAAACGCAAGTCGGTGTTTGAACGACTCTCCTTGGCCCCAGCTGGAGGCAAGGCCATCAACACCAAAAAAGTAATAAGGCATTTCGGGCAAGCTCCAGCGGTGTCCCTGACAACTGCTCAATCGGGTATCTTCTCCAAGCTTCTGATCCAGCTGACCACCACGTCGTTAAACTGGGAACAATTGACCACCATGTCATTAAACTGGGAATAATCGACCTCTAAGTCGTTAAACTGGGAATGTAAAAAAATGTGTAAATAAAAAAAAGGAATGTGTAAATAAATAAATAAAAAGAAAAGCCGAAATAATGGGGCAACTCGCAATAAAAATCAGCGAGTAAAACTAAAAATGAAAATAAAGCCGAAATGATGGGGCAACCGCAAATAAAATCCGAAATGATAGGGCAAGCATGACCTTCGCGATAAGAAAAGCTGAAATGATAGAGAAATCGTGGTAAAACAAAAAAAACAACAAAAAAAAAAACCTTCAACGGCGAATGATGAATCGTTCCTGGTACCATATTCCAGTGCAGTGATGCAGACGCCAACCAAAATCCAGTTTCCCAAAATTCTTCCAGCCCTACGGTTAGTCCCTAAATTGACTACCGTATACAATCCACGAGCTCAAATAATTCTCATCACACTCATGCCCCACTGCAATCACCAGTCCAACGGCCGGTCTTCGCCCTTGGAATTATACTCCATTTGGGAAGACCCAATCATGTGTCCTCACGATACGTGAGGAGAAAATCCCCGCGTGAGATCCTTACGACTCACAAAGGAAAAACATACTTGGGGGTCCTCACGAATCCTAAGGAGAAAATGCACCTACGGGATCCTTACGACTCGTAAGGAGAAAATACTTTTATGGGATCCTTACGACCCATAAAATTGAAAAGCCTTAGATGATAGGGATCTAAACCTATCTCCTAAGCCATCGCTTCCCAATTGGCAGTGGCGAATGATGAGTCGCTCCTGATACCATATTCCAGTGCAGCGATGCAGACGCCAACCAAATTTCATACCCCATACCCCAAGTGGCGAATGATGAGTCGCTCCTGGTACCATATTCCAGTGCAGCGATGCAGACGCCAACTAAATTCCAAATCCCATACCCCAACGGTGAATGATGAGTCGCTCCTGGTACCATATTCCAGTGCAGCGATGCAGACGCCAACAAAGTCCCGAAATTTTTCCGGCCCTACGGTCTGGATCATACATCCTGCAAAACCGTATACAATCCACGGGCATAAAACGATCCCAATCTCTCTCAAGTACTACCGACGAGACCACATTCAAAGTCCTACCGGCGGTGAAGATTAAAAAAAAGGGTATGTCCACAAGCAAAATGGGCATAGATGAAAACCCGAAAAGGCTCCGTGAGTAAAAACAGCATGACTGCCGGTGAGTTTGTGAAAACCCGAAAGGGCAAAAACTCGTGAAAAAGAGGTAAAATGCACTCGCAAAATCTTCTCGACTTTGTGAGGAGAAAATTCCCGCGTGAGATCCTTACGCCTCACAAAGGAGTAACACACTTGGGAGTCCCCACGACTCCTAAGGAGAAAATACACCTACGTGATCCTTACAACCCGTAGGGAGAAAATGCTTTGTGAGACCCTTACGGCTCACAAAATTGAAAAGTCTTAGGTGATAGGGAACTAAAACCTGTCTCCTAAGCCATCGCTTTCTAATAAGCAAACGCAAATGATGATTCGCTCCTGGTACCATATTCCAGTGCAGCGATACTAATGCCAAACAAAAACCAAAATCCCCAAATCCTCTCATGATAGACGATGATTCGCTCCTGGTACCATATTCCAGTGTAGCGATGCCGATGTTAACCCAAATCAAATCAAACCAACAACCTATGCGGCGGAATCATGCTCCGTCCCAGAATTTATCCCGTGCCGAAATCATGCTTCACCTCGGGATATCTGCCTTCCCTGCCGGAATTATGCTCCGCCTCGGAATCAAATCAACCAACAAGCTCTGCGTCGGAATCATGCTTCGTCTCAGAGTGTACCCCGTGTCGAAATCAAGCTTCACCCCGGTGTATCTGCCTTCCTTGTCGGAATTATGCTTCGGCTCGGAACCAACCATCGACCTCCATGTCGAAATTATGCTTCATCTCGGAATCAAGCCAGCCAACAAGCTCTGCGTCAGAATCATGTTTCGTCTCAGAATGTGCGCCCCGTCTCGAAATCATGCTTCGCCTCGGTGTGCCTGCCTTCCCTGTCAAAGTTATGCTTCGTCTCGGAATCAAGTCAACCAGCAAGCTCTGCATCGGAGTCATGCTTCATCTCAGAATGTACCCCGTGTCGAAATCATGCTTCTCCTCAGAGTATTTGCCTTCCCTGTCGAAGCTATGCTTCGCCTGGGAATCAACCTCTACATCGAAATTATGCTTCGGTCAAAATGTTTGCCGCTCTTCGGAATGATGCTCCGATCCTTGGAATCATGCTCTGCTCTTTAGAATGATGCTCCGATCCCTGAAATCATGCTCCGCTCTTCGAAATGATGCTCCGATCCTTGGAATCATGCTCCGCTCTTCGGAATGATGCTCCGATCCGTGGAATCATGCTCCGTTCTTCGGAATGATGCTCCGATCCCTGGAATCACGCTCTGCTCTTCGGATTGATGCTCCGATCCCTGGAATCATGCTCCGCCCTTCGGAATGATGCTTCGATCCCTGGAATCATGCTCCGCTCTTCGGAATGATGCTCCGATCTCTGGAACCATGCTCCGCTCTTCGGAATGATGCTCCGATCCCTGGAATCATGCTCCGCTCTTCGGAACGATCCTCCGCCCTTCGGAATGATGCTCCGATCCTTGGAATCATGCTCCGCTCTTCGGAATGATGCTCCGATCTCCGGAATCATGCTCCGCTCTTCGGAAGGATGCTCCGATCCCTGGAATCATGCTCCGCTCTTCGGAATGATGCTCCGATCCTGGAATCATGCTTCACTCTTCGGAATGATGCTCCGATCCATGGAATCATGCTCCGCTCTTCGGAATGATGCTCCGATTCCTTTGGAATCATGCTCCGCTCTTCGGAATGATGCTCTGAACCCTGGAATTATGCTCTGCAAATCGGAATGATGCTCCGACCCTAGAATTATACTCCGCAAATCGGAATGATGCTCCAATCCCCGGGAATCATGCTCCCCGAGGGATGCTCCGCCCCCGGAATGATGTTCTGCCTCGAAGTCCAGCTTCAAGATCCATCAATTTCATGCACACAACTCATTTGCGCGGTGTCCATTTATTGATAGGGACACTTTGTTGGGGTCAAAATTTGCACCCCGGTTGACCGAGTCAAAGTCAAGGTCAACCCCAAGCCAGGTGGGCCCAAGCCCAGATCAAGTGGGCTCATGCCCGAGTCGAGCCCGAACATGAAGCGGTCGGCCCCCCTATGCAAATAGAAAATCATGTAATAAATAATTTTTATGTAATTTTTTATGCATGAATGTAAACAAAATGGGCATAAAGCCAAATTTTTGTAAGCCCATGGCTTATGTGCAAAAAGAAATGGCACATGAGCCATGGGATGGGTAAAATGCCATTTTGTAAAGCCCAAGGGGCTATATGTAAATGTGTAAGCCTATATAAGGTAACATGATGATGAATAAAAGATACACTTTTCATTCCCCAAAAATTAGGGCCTGTGCCTTTTTCTCCTTCCTCAAGGTTCTAAAACCTTCTTTTTTCTCTTGAATTAAATCAAGAGTTTTACTCTTCCTTTTCCAAAACTAAATAATTTTTCACCACAAAATCCACAAAGGGGAACTTGGATCTGCCATTAGATCTCAAAAAGGGGAGATTTTTAAGTCTCCCACCTTTTTCCAAGATCCGGCCAAACGACAGGAAGAAGAAGGAGACCCATCTGCAGAAACCCCACTTTGGGGAAGATCCAGGGCTCAAGGGAAGAACCCCCTTCATCAGCTTCAAAATATCCTAAGAGTTTAACTCTTCATATATATATATATATATATATATATATACACCCCACGCAAACACAAAATAATAAGTACTCCTTTCTGGGAGTACAACTCCCATTGCAGGGACCAAGTCTCTTTTGCCTCCCGAGCACCCACGTTTGCCTCCCGAGCACCCACGTACCTGGCACGTGGGGCGCTAGCGCTCAAAGGGCTAGTGCTCTTGCGCTCAGAACGCTAGGTCCCAAAGCGCTAGCGCCCGAGCGCCCATGTGCCTAGCACGTGGGACGCTAGCGCTCTTGCGCTAAGAGCGCTAGCGCCCGAGCGCCCACGTGCCTGGCATGTGGGGCGCTAGCGCTCAAAGCGCTAGCGCCCTTGCGTCCCGAGCGCTGGCGCTAGCGCTAGCGCTCAAAGCGCTAGCGCCAGAGCGCCCACGTGCCTGGCATGTGGGGCGCTAGCGCTCAAAGCGCTCGCACTTTGGCACTCAGAGTGCTAACGCCTAAAGCGCTAGCGCCCGAGCGTCCACGTGCCTGGCACGTGGGGCGCTAGCGCTCAAAGCGCTAGCGTCCAAAGCGCTGGCGCTTTTTCCCACATATCCTTTGGATGCCCTTTCCCTTTATACATACACACACACATACTCCACACTAAAAATACCTCCCCCGTTAGAAAAAATTTCTAACGGGGCGCTGCCCCGCATCCCGTAAGGGGGCTGCTAGCCCCTTTGACCCCCAGCCTGCTATCCGGGTAGCGGGACCCCCGTAAAAACTCTGCGGGGCCCCCGATATATCCAAAACCCCTCCAAAACACAACACTGCACATTGAGTTCGCCTGATCAGTTTAACCCGTCAATCGGAGATTCTCTCGCTCCAAATGCGAGGGATAATTAACGGCAGCTTAGTCCGCGGCTGCCAGAGATTCGGATCCCCACAATCAATAAACCCCCACCTACCCTAGGCAGGGGGAATCTGTAGTACGCCTGACAAGCGCGCGTGTATTCCCATTTCAATGGGGTGACGAAAAACACCCTACAGTCACTACTGTCACACAGTAAGAACCCCCATGGGTAGGCATCCCTACCTAGTAGCTCTGATACCATTTGATGGAATCATGCACTCTTGCAACGATTTTAAAACATTGTGGAATTGCATTTTCAAAAAATCAAGAGAGCAAGAATAACAAACATCAAGATAATCTACCAAATACATGATCTTGATAACAAAAGAGAGCACTACAAGAAGAGTTTAGCAATTACAATCTTCGAAGCTTCTTCATGTGCTCATAGGATAAACTTGAACTCTAGTTAGGCTCCTTAAGTAGTAGGGAACAAGCTTGGCAAATGCATTTCTTGTCAAAAATGGATCCACTTGAAGAAAACCAACTCTAGCTCTATCTTCACTTCAAAGTAGCTCTTTTGGTGAAGAAACTTAGTCTATGCTCTTGCTAGAATCCTAAACCAAGATATGTAGTTAATAATCCTCTCTTTTTCTCTCTTTTTCTTTTCTATTTTAATGGAGATGGGAGCTAACTAAAGAAGGAGAGAGAAAAGGAAATTACTAATGAAAAACCTTAGGTAAGAGAATGAGAATGAGAATGAGACTAGTCGCATAACCCCTCTCTTCCTCTCTCTCCTCCACTTGTCCAAATGATTTGGGTGAATGTATACCCTTAACCCACATGCACTCACATGGCGACCACTTAAAGAAAAAGGAAAAAAGAATAAAACAAATAAGGATATGTAAAAATATTCTAAATGTCATTTGCATACAGATGCAAGAATTAAAAGAGAGTAAAATACAAAGATATATAATACTAGAAATATTTATATATCCAATATAGAAATATATATTAAATCAACACTTGATTTAATATCCGACTTTCCAAAAGATCGGCTAATATTAACAAACGTCCGATCAACACATGCGTATCCAATACATGTGTTTAATTGAACCCCGGTACGCATCCCCATACGCACATCTATATCATATCGCTGGAGCCTAAAAAACCTATATGTGGGACTCTAAAGACTCGACAATACGCTGACAGTGAGTTACTGGATCATATCCATAACCCACAAGCACGTCGGTGGAACTAGCCATCGTAACAGCTACCCAGGTATCTATTGAAAGCAAGATAAAAAAAACTCGTCCCAATTCCTACTGAGCCTATAAATGACAGTCACTGTACAATCTGGTCTCTTCGTACAAAAGTGTCGCATACCGGGTCTGGGAGGTGGAAACCGTCAGACTTCCAATAACCCGATAAGTCGTGCCGATGTCAAGCTCATAACCAACCGAGAAATTACTAATCTCCTATTAGTAAATCTCATCCACCCTAACTAGAAAGTTATGGTTATAACCAATCGCGCATGGCGCAATATCAACTCTCCACACCGGGAGAGACGAATCCCCTCGACCGCTCACTGCCTCCATGTGGCCCGGGACTGTTGATAGGTGCAATTTATTGCATATTTTTCTAACCCATTTATCATTTTATTATCATATATTATACTGTTCCGGGTATCTTTTGTGAATTATTAAAGATAACAAGGCTTGCATGCAAAAATACGGAAAATTATGCTAAAATGAGGATGACGTGCGTACAATGGAGACTTAAGAAAGTTATTCAAAAAATCAAAAGACAATTTGCAAATTTGGAAAAAACATTACAAATCAGCAAAAGTTGCAACAAATAGAGGTGAATTAATCATCACAACAATAAATCAGCTGGAGAAACCAAACCAAATCAAAAGCAATAAATTAACCTACTTAATTATAGGCCAAATTTAGGAACAATTCGGAGATCTATGCAACTACTGAAAGATAACGAGATATTCAAGATATTATATGCTCAAAATCCCTCTAAATCAGCGAAGAAAACACACAAAAAAACAAGAGACACGATGTCATAAAATGGTGGCGGATCAGCCACACATATAGTCAAACAGCGGTGAATCAGCGATCTATTTTGGGCCGTTCGATGAGATTTTTTATGAGCATGATCGTCTTTACACATACATCATTTTATTTTTCGAAAATTTTGAAGGCACGCAACAGCATCCAACAGAGTAATTAGATTCTTATTGATTAGATTTTCATAGTTGTTAGCAAATTTGATTCTTGTATATTTTATTACTTATTCTCCAAATTTTCTTAGCCCTATATAAGTACATATATAGCCCTACGGTTTCATATCTCTCTCATAGCATTCAAATTAGGGTTTTCAAAGAAAAGAGATCGAGTTCTATTATAAGTTTTCTTATGAATATTAATAAAACTTTAGTTTTTTTAATATCATGAGCAACTAATTTTTCTTCTACGTGTTTTTATTTGCAATTTCTATGGGTTGATGTTCTTATTTATCTTCTTTTCTATGTTTTGATTATGAATCTCTTATACCTTTATTATTATCTTTGTAGTTATGTATCTAATAAACTAATCTAGTAATGAAAATTGACGTCTTGAACGAGATTAGAGAAAGGTGATAACACCGATAATTTAATTAAGTTAAGGATGATTGACACCTAGAAACTTAATTAAGAAAAATAAGATACTAATTTAAATATAAGAGCAACCTATGTAATTTAAAGAGATCTAAATTAATCGAAAATACATAATTGTAGACTCATGACCTACATATTTTTATGAAAGATTAAACCAAGATTGTTTTTAATTAACAAGAACTAGCATTTTAATATGATCTAGATGATATTATAATTTTGATAGACTATATTTAAAAATTAAATATAACTTATAATTAATCGAAATATTTTAGAATTAGATTAGAAAAGAAGATGAATTCTTTAAACCAACCATACAAATAAAGTAAATAAAAACCCTAGAACTTTCTCTCTCTTAGAAAACCAGCTTTTTATTTTATTTTTAGATTTAAAAAAAATAATTCAACTTTAACTTAGTTTAAAAGTAGTTAACACAGCTCTTTGTGGGAACGATTCTCAAGTACTGCCGCGTTAAGCTGTATACTTGCGGTTAAATTTAGAGACTAATAAAATCTCCATCAAGTTTTTGGCGCCGTTTCTTGGGAGGTATAGTTTAATTACTTTTAAATCCAAGTTTTAGTTTTTTATTTAGGTTAAATTAGATTTTTTTTAGTGCATTTAATCCTGCAAAATTTCTGTTTAAAATTTCAAGAATCGAGACAAACTTACTGGAAGAGAAGATTGAGACGAATAGAAGGAAAATCTAGGTAAGATCTCGTTCTCGATTTTATTCCAACTAACAGATTTTTGCAGGATTCTTTGCACCGTTTAAAAAAATTAGTTTAGATTTTAGATTTTTAATTGTTTTAGATTGTATTGCATATTTAAAAAGATTCTAAGGGGTAATAACCCAAATCCAGATTAAATGGAGATTTCATCACCCTTTTTAGACCCCACAAATCACAACTGAGTATCTTCATTAACCTATATTAAATTAAAAAATATCCAGACTTCAGCCTCCTAAGGACATATCACGCTCAATAGGACAAGAGGAGGTTGTAAATAATTTAATGGTTATCCGATTAAATCTTGAGATGTATAGCGATGTGTGACTAGTTGTGGTTACTTAATTAAGGCCCTCTATTTCGGTGATTCATATAGCGGAACTCTCCCACTTAACGGGTACTGATCTGGCTTCAAGATTGTTAAAGAGCTGTTAGAGAATGTATCCCACAATTTGTCTCTTGGCAGTTAGGAACGGGTCTAGTAACTTGACCTAGGTAACCCTATATTTAGGTTGTTTGCGTATCTTCATTTGTGATTTGTTAGAATCTATAGTTTTTAAAAAAAGAATGGGCGATGAACATGTTAAACCAACTTTATATGAACTATGTTATCCAGTTAACCTAACACTTGCCGATAATATTAGAATGAATAAATATAGGAGAGGTTATAATTCATTTTACACCATAACCGAACCAACATTCACTCCTTCTAATTTCATAAACCAACACTAATTTCAATCATATCCATACAATGATGTTGGCCTCCTTATGACAATATCCAATTAGATTATTATCAATCATGCCAAACTTTTCCACCATTAGACATTGATAATAATGAGGAGATAAGACTTGCTATTGTTGAGATACAATTGGCCACTTTTATGAAAAACGTTAGTGCTGCCAAGCAATTAATGACTAATATTAAAATTCTTCTTGGCTAGATACCTGCTGCAATCACTAAGAGGAAAGTGCAAGAGACCATCCCAATACAAATCCATCTAAGCCCGATTGTTCCCAACAGCTTAGAATATCATAACAAATCTATTGAGGAAGTGGTTGAGAATAACTATAGTTTGGAATGTATAACCGAAGAACGTTTAAGTCATAATTGTCCTATGTGCGGGTGCGAATTTACGTCAAGTAAGATTGAGCGATATAAGAAGTGCTCAATTTGTGAATCCGTATTTGAATCTTTTGACTTAGATGAATTTGATTTATTAGTGCATGAGAGAAGTGATGATGAGTCTCCTTCTAGTGAGTTTGAAATCTACCCTCAAAATTTTGAATTTCCAATTTAGCCTCCAATAACAAATTTATATGAAAATGATTTAATTGATGATATGTTTGAGGTTGAGATATTTTATTTAACTGATTGTAAAAAATTTTAGGAAGATATTTCTGACGAATTAACTGTCGCGGATATAAATTTTGAGAAAATTTTGGATATAGAAACCGCTTCTGTAAAGAAAACTTATGATTTTGATAGCGTTGGCTTAGATATAATATTTGAGAAACTTATTGATAGGGAACCCACACCTTCATTACGAACGAATAATAATAATTTTGAATAAAATTTAGAGTGGGATCATACATTTTTAGAAGAAAAAAGTTAACCCATAAGTCAATTTAAATAGAAGGTGAAAGAATTGTTGGACGAGAGATTTGATAAAGAAGATTCACCTATTATAATAGAAGAAATGAATGATGAGGAGAGATAATTTTGAAGAAGGATATTTTGATCAAAGTTTTAAAGAAATTTTTAAAGTGAACTCAATCTTATAGATGAATTAGATTCACCAAACCTTTCAATAAATTGTAAATATCCTTTTGAGCCTTTAACAGTCAAACCAAACCCTCCACCACTTTCGGTTATTATTAAAACCAATTCTATTGAAAAGCAAGGTAAAATTGTACTTTTAACTCTTATAATTGGATCTCTTATTTATACACCGCATGTTTGTATTTTAGAATTTGATCCAATTAGCCAATACTTCGACAAGATGGTACGGTTACATAATTCTTTGAGATTTTCATCATTTATTTCTGTACTAGTTTTTTTCGGAAAAAAACGGATCATAATTTTCTTCACCTATATATAAACCTCATTCCAATATTTTGCATATCCATTTTAGGGTGTTTATTGATGTTTACTGCTACAACGTATTTCTCTACTCTTGCATGATTAAGGATAAGTTTTTTGAGTGGTTAATATTAACCTATATGTTAGCAAAAGCATTAAGTAAATTATTTTTTGAGCGGTTAATAATTTCGTGAATACGAGGTAGAAGACTGTGTGGATACTATCTAAAATAAGTGTGAGGGGTGTGGTTTTGTACATAGGTTATAAAAAAATTAGAAAATTTTGAAAATAGAAATGAAAGAGTGAAAAATGTATATAAAAGAGAGAGAGAGAAAGGGGATTTAAGAAAAATAGGAAAAAGAGATGGTTAAATGGATCTAATAATAAGTTGTCATGAATCCGTTCTCAAAAGGCTAGTATCATGAAGAAATTACTATGTTTGAGAAGATATAAGTGGAGCATATATTTTTGAATCCAAACATTTGAATATTGATACCCTACTATACACACATGCATACATCTTGAAATTTGAGATAATAGAAAAGACGTGTCATGCTCCTTTCTGTAATGTCCTAGTACGAAAAAAATTAATATCAACAAAAAATTGAACATTGTCTTGCAATTATCAAGATAGCATAAAAAAATTCAACGAGAGTGCTTCATTACCTACTGACTTAGACCAACTGGTTTGAGATCATTTGTTGTGTCTTAGGTGTTGCAAAATTAGGACACTGCTGTTTCCCCCAATCAGAGCAAAACTCTGATTCAAAATTCAAAATTTAAATTGAAGCAACGCTTCAGATTCAGCGCTCTGCGCGCTGAGCGCCACGTGTCAAACACAGACACGCTAGCGCCAGGTGCGCTGCGCCTTAGGCAGCCCACCCCCAATCAGAGCAAAGCTCTGTTTTGAAATTCAAAATTTAAAAGTTGAAGCAACACTTCAGATCCAGCGCTCTGCGCTGCGCGCCACGTGTCAAACATGGGTGCGCTAGCGCAGTTGCGCTGCGCTCTGCGCTGCGCGCCACGTGTCAAACACGGTGCGCTAGCGCAAGATGCGCCAGCGCTGGAATTAAAAATCCCCCACCGTTAGATCAAAAGATCTACTAATAATAAATTATTAATTTATCAGAACTAAAATTCTGTTATGCAAAGATCTTTCCAATTTTATTAAAACAAGAAGATTATCTTCTGTAAAACAGAAACCTTAGGATCAAAGATCCAACGGTGAGAAATATTCCCAAATCAATCAGAGAAAGATCTCTTAAAACTGATTCAACAAATCAATTGGCCCTATATAAAGGCCCCAAGACTTCAAGAGAGATATAGAAAAAAAAACCTCTGCAAATTTTGAGAAAACTCAAAGAGAAAGAAAAGCAAGCCTTTAGAAAAAAAAAGATCATTTCTTCATCTTCAAGATAAAGAACTAGTTCTTGAACCATAGAGATGAAATCATCTCGTAAAAAGAAGAACCATCTTCTAAAAAGATCATAGATCTACAAAAGACCATGGTCTTTGATAAAAAGAAAAAAGATCAAAGGATCTAATTATAAAAAAACCTAAAAGAAGTATTTGATTTCATTCACAGATCTTTGATCTATAAAGGCAGAGCCCTTTTATAAAACAAAAACTTTTGTTCTTGAATCTTGAGGCAAAGCCTCCTTTAAGAAAAACATAAATTTATTCTTTGATCTTGAAAGTGCCTTGTACTCATGAATTGCGCTCTTGCGCTCATTGGACCGGCGCTCAGCGCCAAAACCTGCCACGTGTCAACCAAAGACACAATCTGCGTTTTGCGCTTCTGAAACAGCGCACTGCGTTCATGGGCTGGCGCTCTGCGCCAAGCGCGTCACGTGTCACTCACTGGCACGCCAACAGACTAGCGCAAAGCGCTCATAAATTAAAAGCGCGATGCGCTAATGAACTAGCGCTTAGCGCTAAACGCGACACGTGTCCTCTTCGTGTACGCTATCTGATAGAAGCGCAATGCGCTCTTTAACTGGCGCAAAATGCCTGGCGCGCCACGTGGCGCATTGTCAGAACACAATTTGTTCTGATGAAGATAAAAGATGTCAGACCCCAATACTTAGCATTATTAAAAGGGCCGAGCCCAAATAAAGACTTAATAGCCAGAACAAAAAAATGTTAAACATTTTAATTGGACTTAGTCCAATTCTGGCCATAAGTTCTCAACTTATCTTGAACTGAGCACATCTGCTATTTCAACCAACTCACCTTGGTTCAAAGGTATATCTCTTCACTCCTTTGATATTTGTCGTTGTAATTCCTCAACGTCTTCAAAGAGGTGACGGGTCCCGACAACCACATATTTCATAGACTATGACGTCTCTAAACATTGGACTGTGGGGTCCTTAAACTCATGGACTATGATGTCCTTAACCTCGACCGTGATGTCTTTAAACTAGCATTGGACTGTGGGGTCATTAAACTCATGGACTATGATATTCTTAACCTCGACCGTGATGTCTTTAAACTAACATTGGACTGTGGGGTCTTTAAACCCATGGACTATGATGTCCTTAACCTCGACCGCGATGTCTTTAAACTAATAACGGACCGAGATGTCCTTAAACTAATATTGGACCGTAATGTCCTTAAACTAATCGACCGCAATGTCACAATACTAAACAATAGAGCTCAATTGTTCTCTTGTTGGATCTAAACAATCCCGTTAAGTTGATCTTAGTCTAAAATGAGACTAACGTATTCTTAACAAACGTTTAAGTTGACCTTAGTCTCAAATGAGACTAACGTGTCCTTAAACCCAACCCCCCAAACCCAAATCTAAGAAAGATACGGATTTGGACTAGTCCACGTCCTATGGGCGACAACATAAATTAGACTCCGTATACAATCCACGGGCAACCAAAAACAAAACAAACACACACGATACGAGGTGACCATCTGGAGAAGGAGAAAGTTGTTACCGCGATGCGGTAGCGTAATTGTCACACCCTGCTTCCCAGAGTACGCTAGATTGGGCACGTGACATAGCCAACCATGCTACCTGTGGGTAGGAAGTATCCATCCACAGTCACATTACGGCTGTAGAGATATCAAGAACAAGATAAAACTATCTAAAACATGTCCATAATCCAGAATAACAGGAGTCAATAATAAATAAATGCGGAAGCAAATGATCCAATACAAATAACTGAAAAGTGTGTCCCATAATGCGGGCTCACATCAGGAAATAAATGCAGGAAATAAAACTAACTACTACTGAACTCACAGCTCAGCCTGCTGGCTGAAGTACTCCTGCTCGGACTGCAACAGCGGTACTGAATCTGGGCCATGCAAAACCCAGACGTCAACGCGTCATGTCATCAAGTAATATAATATGAACAGTGTAGCAGGCAATGTAATATAAACATGAATACAGCAAGAATAACAATAATATGAATCATACCAGTACAGGGTAGCGTGCAGTGGGTAAACTAAACTGTTCTATCAGGTTTTCTATTCTAAAGTCTTTGAAATCAATTGATGAATCATTGATGTAACTCAATAGTATCCCGTGCATGCCCGGGACCACGGTCAAGACCCTCGGGGCTGAATCCGAGACGTGCCGCTAGGCAGTAACAGGTAGCAGGATGGGCGAGTGATGTCAGCATCATCACTCCGGGGCTGGCCTAGCCCGTAAGACTGATCAGAACAGGTATCGAACTGTTGAGTTACAAGTCAGGTTTCGCCTTTGATTTCCCCATACCCCCAAGTTATGTATGTCAAGTCAGGTATTCAGTAGTCAAGAACTAATGCCAACACAGGATCAGGTAAAAGCAGGTTTGTCTGGATAGACAACAGGAACGGTCCATGAGGACTACATGTTATGTTCGTTGGTATTAGACACAAGATCAGGTAACAGGTAAAGCCATGGTACATCAGGTCCAGCCAGGTAATGTATAAAGGTGTCATGTCATATCAAGAGTGTACGGTACCATGTCATGTCAAGTAGGAAGTGTAACAGGGCATGTCAGGAAGCACAAGATATCATGTGGGTGCTCATAATCAAACTAACATAAGCATGTGTATAAATAAACAAGCATGAGTACTATCAGAATAATAAACTGGAACATGTAATATGATATGCAAATAGATATAATTTCAAGGATATGGATGCACAGTTATCGATTAGGGTTATATTTATAGTTCCAATATTAATTAGGATGCAATTTATTAAACATGGAGTGTTAATATCACATTATTATGTAGTAATGTGATCTATGGATGCAATTATATGTATCTTAATTGCGATGGATGCAAACGGGTATCCGAAAAGTTATAAAACTATAAAATGGTAATGTCGGATGTACAACTAAGTAATATGTGATATAAATATTGATATAATAATATTAATATGGATAGCATATTCAAAGCGATTAATAACTATAAAAGTGGTATTGATTAACCTTGCACAAGAAAGTTCCGTTCAGAAATTCAGCGTCACCCTAATTTGTAAAATAGCTTAAAAATAACAAACGTTCTCCAAAAGGGACGTGTGTTATACCAAAATAAATATAATTCAATAAGGTTTTCAGTTTTATAAGTATAAGCATCTCAGGTTGTCCCTACAAAAAGTTATGAACATTCGAAGTTGAAAGTTTGCTGCTGGAATTTCCCTGGACAGCAGTTTGGAGACATTTTCATTTGCATTTTACATTATTTAAACAATTTATTTTGCAATTAAATACTTCATAGAGTTATAGTATTCTGAGTTATCTTCGTAACGAACTAAAGAACGTATACTAATGATTTTTCTATGATTTATAATGAATTTTATACGGTAAGGTGTACAGTAAATTTCAGATTTGTCGTATCTGCTCTTTCAACGACGTTTCATGTGTAAACTATAATATTTTAAATATATAATATCATAAAATGCAGATTATAAACTAATTAAAGATAATAATAAGAAATATTACGACGATGTATATTTTAATTGATATGGATGCAGTATAATGTAATCTAGTATGTCACAAGATAAGTTTTTATGATCTAGATTTAATATGATATAAACGGATGCAAACGGAACATCGAAATGTTATAAAATTTAACATGGGGCACTAGATTTAAACAATAGGTATGGTATTTATTTAAATAGGTATAAAATGAATTATATAGCATGTAGCAAGATTAACTTGCCTCGATGGGTCGCGAATCGGGAAAACGGAACGTTAACCGTCGGCGGGGAAAACTCGCGACGGGCGCACGGTTCACAGAATGAACCCAAACGACGAACAAAGGAACCACACGGGTCGGGGTACCTCGCTGGAACGTCGAGAAGCGTCACCGGCACGACGGAATTCCGGCAACAAAAGAACAGTTAAAAAATGAGAAACGAGAAATGAAGCAAGAAGAGAAAGAATGATAAAGAGAAGTACGAGAGAATATATGAGAGAGAGAGAGAAAAAGTGGAGAGAGAGAGAGAGCGAGAGGGAGAGAAGAGGGAGAGAGAGAAAGTGGAGAGATAGAGAGAGAGAGAAGTGAAAGCAAGAGAGAGAGAGAGAGAGAGAGAGCTGCAGGTGGGGGCCTACGCAATTAAAAGGAACGCGATTGGCTAAAGGGGAACCGTTAGTTAGGGATAAATATTAATTAAAAATTCAAAACATTTTAAGGAACAGTAGGATATATATATAGGTTAATTTAAAGATTTAAAAGATAGGTAATGAACAGTAAGATATCAGGTTAGTTAGAAAAATATATGCGAAGGTTTTAATAATATTAAAATTTGGGATTTTGGCACCAAATAAAACATTTCCAAATCGCGCCCGGGTCGTGTCCAAAAATTTAAAATTGAAATAATAGGATTTTAAGCGGGATCCAAATTTTAAAATTAAGTGTTTTATGATTAAAAAGCATACCCCAAAAACGGACACATGTACGCGCGCGTAGCCGTCCAAACTCGCCCGTTTCACTGAACGGGACGAGAACACAATGCACGGACGCTACCACGAGGCTAGGGGTGTCAAGTAGGCCAAGATGAATATTTTCAATTTTATTTTAGATACCAAAATTTGTTATATGTAGAAATGACTTTGCCGGGTAAATTTTACAGTAAGCAACAAACAAGCAAGTTAAATGAAATGAGTACCACATTATGCTCAAACAGTAACTGAAAATAGTAGCATTGGGCTCGGGTGTTACATTATACCCAACTACAAAAAGAATTTCGTCCTCGAAATTCCAAGAATACAAAGATAGATAACTACAAGAAAAGGTGAGGAAACTTCTGCCGGATTTCATCTTCTCGTTCCCAAGTGGACTCTCCATTCGAGCGATTACCCCAAGAAACAAACACAAGGGGGATAACCTTGTTCTTAAGAACCTTTTCCCTTCGATCCACGATTTCAATCGGTCGCTCCTCAAAAGTCAAGTCTTCTCGTACTGTTAGCTCCGAATGATCCAAAACGTGTGTTTCATCTCGAACATACTTACGGAGTTGAGATACGTGAAACACATCGTGCACATTTGCCAAGGACTGTGGTAACGCCAAACGATACGCTACCTCACCAACACGCTCCACGATCTCAAGGGTCCAACGAATCGAGGACTAAGCTTTCCTCGACTTCCAAAACGAATCACCCCTCTAGTCGGTGATATCTTTAAGAATACCAAATCACCCACGTTGAACTCTAGAGGTCTTCTTGACGTATCTGCCCAACTTTTCTGTCGGTCCTGTGCTGCCTTCATATGATTTCTGATAGGGTTAACCTTCTCAACCATCTGCACAACCAAATCTGGTCCCAATAATCTTCGTTCACCGACATCGTCCCAACAAACAGGTGAATAGCATTTACGACCATACAAAGCTTCAAATGGAACCATCTGAATAGTTGCCTGAAAACTGTTGTTGTAAGACAACTCCACCAAAAGTAGATGATCCTCCCAAGACCCCTTGAAGTCCAACATGCATGCTCTCAACATATCCTCAAGAGTTTGGATCGTACTCTCCGACTGACCATCAGTTTGAGGATGATAAGCTGTGCTAAACTTCAATCGAGTCCCCAAACTTTCCTGTAAACTCCTCCAGAAGTGTGATAAGAACCGAGTGTCCCGATCGGACACGATGCTCACCGGTACTCCATGCAATCTTACAATCTCCTGCATGTACCGCTCTGCCAAAGTCTCTGTTGATTGACCAACTCGAAAAGGAATAAAGTGAGCTGCCTTGGTCAATCGGTCAACAATTACCCATACTGCATTGTTGCCTTTTGGACTCCGCGGTAAAGCCGTCACGAAATCCATGGTTATATGTTCCCACTTCCACTGAGGAATCGGAAGTGGTTGCAATAAACCAGCAACCCTTTGATGTTCAGCCTTAACTTGCTGACACACCAAGCACTTTGCCACAAAGCGAGCAATCTCCCGCTTCATGCCCTCCCACCAGAAATGCTGTCGAATATCTCGGTACATCTTTGTGCCTCCTGGATGTATAGAATCAGCTGAACTGTGTGCCTCCTTCATAAGCTCTTCACGAACATCACCCTTTGGCACACACAAAAGGATACCATACCTCAACGAACCATCTTCGTGGATCAATAAATCTGTTCGTAGCCCGGCTTCAACCTGCTCTCGAAACTTTTGCAGTCTAGGATCCTGCGATTGAGCTGCTTTAATATTCTCGATCAAAGACGAATGTACTTGCAGCTGCAACAACTGTCCCGTAGAACGCGGTAGCATAACCTCCAAGTCAAATCTTCGAAAATCTACGACGATCTCCTTCTACGTAGTTAACACCTGAATTACTGGTAACCGACTAAGCGCATCTGGCACAACATTAACCTTCCCCGGATGGTACTTAAGATCAAGATCGTAGTCAGCCATCAGCTCCAACCATCTACGCTGCCTCATGTTAAGCTCCTTCTGTGTGAACACATACTTCAAGCTCTTATGATCTGTAAAAACTTCGACTCTTTCGCCCAAAAGGTAGTGTCTCCAAATCTTCAAAGCGAAAATCACAGCCGCAAGCTCCAAGTCATGAGTTGGATAATTCTTCTCATGGGTCTTCAACTGTCTCGATGCGTATGCTACAACCTTCCCATGTTGCATCAAAACACATCCAAATCCTTTCCCAGATGCGTCGCTGTGAATCATCAATCCTCCGGAATTGTCTGGCACGGTCAGAATAGGGGCGGTTATCAACTTCTGCTTCAACGTGCTAACGCACACTTATCCGCCCATACAAAAGGTACCTCCTTGCGCGTAAGCTTTGTCAACGGCTCTGCCAGACGAGCAAAGTTCTCCGCAAATCTCCTGTAGTATCCGGCTAATCCAAGGAAACTTCTAATCTCAGCAACATTCTTTGGAATAGGCCAATCTCGAACTGCTGCAATCTTTTCTGGATCGACGGCAATGCCATCGCCAGACACAACATGCCCCAAAAACCTTACTTTCTCCAGCCAAAACTCGCACTTACTCATCTTCGCATACAATTTCTCCTGTCTCAACGTCTGCAGTGCGATCTTCAAATGCTCAGCATGCTCTTCAAAACTCTTCGAGTAAACCAGAATATCGTCAATGAATATAACAATGAACTGATCCAAGAACGGTGAAAAGATTCGGTTCATCAAGTCCATGAATACTGCCGGCGCATTCGTTACTCCGAAGGGCATCACTAAGTACTCGTAATGTCCATACCGAGTTCGAAATGCTGTCTTACAAATATCTTCTGTTTTCACTCGGACCTGATGATATCGTAAATCCAACTTCGAGAATACCCTCGCGCCACTAAGCTGCTTAAAAATTTCTCCAATGCGAGGGATTGGGTACTTGTTCTTGATAGTGAAGGGTTCCTAGGCACACTAATGAGGTCTCACAAGGCATCAACCATGCCAATTTCAAATTTTACAAGTGCCGAGAAACCCTAATACGGATCGTTAACTAGAATTTTAGGCGAAACATGCAACTAGTTAACAACTTAACTAAGTGAACGGAAATACAACTTTTGTAGATCCGGTTCTCCACCTCCATAGCTCCATGATGAAGTCTCCTTGCTGTCCAAATCAAATCCCGGGCTCTAGTGTCGACTTCATCGGAGAAATGGGCGGGCTAGGTCATCGACTACGATGCCGAAGATGATCTACGTCGAGGCATCACAAGATCAAGCTCCCACTTCACCAAGTCATGAAACTTGTGAAGAAAACACCCTATACTACTTGGCAAGAGGTAGAGGATGAAGAAATAGGAAGTGGGTTCGATTTAGAATTGGATTTCTCACTCTTTTTCACTAGTTGCCATTGATGGAGGTAAGCTTCTTCATCTTAAAGAAGAAGAAGAAGAAGAAGATAATGAATATGATAAGTATTGAAGAATAATAGAAAAAGAATTCATTCTTATCATATTCTCAACCATAGTTAAGTGTAGAGAATGAACTAGGGTTAGTTCAAATGGTTAGGGTTAAGCATGAGACAAGAATGGTGACTAAGTCAAAACTTCATAAATCTTCAACTAAAAACAAACAAAGCCACCATTCATGTTTATCTATAAAAAATGAATAAACAAATAAATAAATGAATAAGCAAAACCCTAATCATCAACTTAACCATGGTTTAATTCTTTACACTTAACCAAATGAGCGTGTATCATCAAACATGATACAAACATGTGCACAAAAGTATATCACATATACAACTTGCACATTAAGTGAGAAAATCCATTTAAAGTGAACCAATACTAGTTAATGCAAAGTAATATATCAAATATATATTTATACATTAAATCATTAAATCAACACTTGATTTAACGATCCGGTCATATCGCATATAACCGACTAATATCCAATGTATCGGCTTATCGAATCAATCCTCGATTCGATAACTAGGTTATATCGCATACAACCATTCGATACATTCATCACGAGAATAGAATACAGTATCACATACTGGTATTATTCTCGGTCCCGCACATATCTCATATGCGCTCCTATTTCGTTTCGCTTGAGCCAGGAAACCTCTGTGTAGGACTCTAAAGACTCGTCAATACGCCGGCAGCAGGTGATGATCATATCAAACACCCACAAGCCGCAAGCGGTCTGCTAAACGTAACGGCCACCCGGGTATTGAGCGATCAGAAGATCGACGAGCAAGCCCGCTCATACTCTTGTGAATCCAACCAGTAACACTTACCGTACAGTCCGGTCTCGTCGTCTGATATGTCGCATATCTCACCTAGGGGTGGTAAACGTCAGACGCCAACAGCTCGATAAGTCATGTCGATATGAGGTCTATAAGAGTTCGAGAAACTACAGGTAACACTTACCAGTAAATCTCAGCAACCCTGGCCAGGGATTTCCGGTTATAGCCAATCGAACACAGCGCAACATCAACTCCCTATACCGGGAGAGACGAATCCCCTCCTATCGCTCATTGCCTCCATGTGATTCGGGACTGTACCCAAAAACCACCGTTTTGCACGCCCTCTTGGACGTGGTAAGGTGGAAATCAAAGCACAGTGGGAACCACACAAGACTCTATGACGATCTCGGGTCAACAGACTACTCTGTACCAGTGTCACCAGAGAATTTCCATCTGACGTAAGGTATAATACCATCTGGGAGTTCTCGGCGAGTCCGTCCAGTGTACCCAGTCTCCACTGAGCACCCGTATATTATCTCTGATGTCAAACACCAATGGATATGGGATCATCCATCGCCCATCTGTATGGGTCGAGAAGGTATACGCTAGTCTACTCTGGTATATCGATGCCCCGTCTCGATATACCCACGACTAGGGACTTTGAAGGATGTACTTATGGACTACCATGTCCCCACTAGTATGATCCGCATCATAGTCCAGGTAGTCAAGTACATATCCTAAGGGCTTTACCAACATGTAACAGAGAGACAATCAGTGTACACGTTAAGGTAAAGATCAACTAGATAGCATACTATCATGTCGAGCAAGAAAGTCCTCCCTATATATGTCCAAGCACCCACTACAATATACATCCTATGTATAGTAATGGCCTTTAGGGCATACATATAACTAACAATCTCCCACTTGCACTAGGGCCATCTGATAGCAGTGGTTGTAGTATCTCATACTCAACCATCCTATAAAAGTCTCTCTTTGGGAAAATGCCTTTGTGAGTGGATCCGCCGTGTTGTCCTCTGAGTCTACTCTCCTAACCTCGATCACCCTGGAGATCAACCATCTCCATGATCAGGTGACACTGCCTTAGAATATGTCTGGATCACTGATGGGACGGGTGTTCCTTGGTATAAGCCACAACTCCATTGTCACACAATGGGAGGAACTAAGTTCATCTCATGAACAAATATACATCCAGACTGCTTCTTTGGTAGCATCTTAAGTAGCGATGTATCGAGCCTTTATCGTCTAGTATGCCACAGTATCTAGCTTGGAACTCTTCCAACATACCGTCCCTTTACTGAGGGTAAAGACAATGCCTGTGACTGACTTTCAGTCGTCCTTATCATCCTGGAACCCTTCCAGTGATTCTCCCCAGGATCGATTGATACCATCTCACTACAACTAGTGAGAATCCTAACATCCATTTAGATCTATCTCATAGATCCAAAACCCAGGATTTAGGAGGTATCACTTTGATCCTATATGGAGAATCATTGTGATAAGCGGAGATTGACCGAGCGTAGCATAGGAAACTCCTTCCCTATCAAGAGCATGTCATCCACGTACTCTACGAGGATCGTCACTATACTCCATACAACCTACAAGGTTCATCTACCATTTTGATGATGTCAAACTCTTTGACTAACACATCAAAACAGATATTCCAACTCCGCGATGCCTGCTTTATCCTATAAAGTATCTTGTACACGTTTCCGCTGCTCCCACTGTTTACGAAGCCCTCTGACTGTGTACTTATAGACTCTCTCTTCTAAAACATCATTTAGAAAAGCAGTCATGACACCCAACCGCCAGATATCGTAGTCATGGTATGTAGCTGTGGCAAGTAGGATCTGGATGGACTTAAGCATAGCCACTTAAAAAGGTTTCATCATTATCCATGCCTGGTCGATGACGAAAAGCTTTAACAAGTCTAGCTTTGAAAGTCTCAACTTTTCCATCTACACCAAGTAATCTTCTCAAGATATACTTGCTCCTGATGGGGATTTAACCCTTCAGATATAGCAACCAAAGTCCATACTTTGTTGGTGTACATGGATTCCATCTCAGATCGCTAAGCATCCAGCCATGCTCGTAGAGTCTTACTCCTGATGGCCAGCTCGAAACTAGTTGGGTCATCATCTCATGATGCAATCCTCGCTCCCACTGTCACAGAGAAACCGAAGTAGCTCTCAGGTGGGTGAGGAACCCTACTAGATCGGCGGAGAGGCTGAGATTCGTTGGTTACTATTGAATCCATTGGTTCTACCAAATCTTCTGCTGTAGTTTGTATAGCTGGAACCATTCCAGTTCTACATTACAGACCTTGCCTCGAGCTTGTCCGGATTTTGCTTTTCAGACATAGGCTGGACAACCCCAAATCTTAACTAACTTAAGAGATGGGCTCTTCCCTTATCATATCAAATATGAAGTGGTAGGCAACTGATTTGATTTGAACCCTATTCAATAGGTATGCAGCTTCTCAAGTGCATAACTCCCAAAAAGGAAATAGGTAACTCAGTAGTACTCATCATAGAGCACACCTTATCGAATAGGGTGCAATTGCTCCGTCCCGATATACCATCGTGCTATGGTGTATACGGAGGAGTAATGCTGTGAGAGAATCTCATTCTCCATTAGAAAAGTCCAGGAATTCCATGCACAAGTATTCTCCTCCCTGATCTCATCATAGGACATAATACTTATACCCGTATTGGTTCTCTACTTCTAACTTATATTCTGTGAATATCTCAAAAGGTTCGGACTTGTGTCTCAACAGGAACATATGTCTGAATCTTAAGAGATTATCAGAGAATGTAATGAAGTATAAAGAACCGGTCCTGGCATATGTAGACAGGGGACCTTACATACATCATCATGTATTGGTCCCAAGAGTTTACTAACTCTTTCTCTGTTTCCAGTAAACAGAGCTGTGGTCATCTTATCTCTGTGACATGACTGGCAAGTTTCACAAGATGTAAATTCAAACAGTTTTAAATATGCATCTATGTGCAACTTAGCTAGTCGGGTCGCATTGATATGACCTAGTCTACAATACCTCAAGAAGGATTCGTTCATTTCTGAACTCTTCCTCTTTAGTGTGTTCCGTATACTAAAGAACTGTAGTTTGATTTAGAACATCAATGTTTTTAAATAACGTGCCTGAACCGATCAACTTTTGATATAGGAAATGTTCAAAACATTATCCAACTATACAAAATTTTATCATTTCTTTACTAATAAAGAGATAGATATGATTTTGTATACCAGGTTCGGTATCTAATAACATTCGTTCAGAATCAATGTATTTGGAATATAGGGTGACAGTGACCAACAGACTTGGCTGCAACACTTGCCCCGTTTTCTGCCTCATGAAACTTATCACCCGTTCTCAGTTCTCTACCTAGCTGTAGCCCTATGTAACAGATTACATATCTGGGATCCTGATCTGGTATCACATACCCAGGACGTAGAGGATACAGAGAAACAGTTCTGTGTAACGAACACACCCGAAGGAGATGCATCATATGCACTTTCTTCGTTTGGGCGGCACGGGAAATCTGGTATTCCCCAATTTCCTGCTCTGTCTTATAACAATTATAAGTTGGAGCGGGACCAACGTTCCCCAGCTCAGTATAACAAGCGAGTTCGGTCAATACATCCGTATTATTATCTTGATTAAGGCGTGATATGGTCGCTATCTGGAGAGAGAGAGAAGAAAACACTCAGCGTGCGCTCTTTGCAAGAATAGATTGGTTATTATTTTATCTAATCAGGATGGCTCCCACTGGTTTTATCAAATCTTCCTTCAAACCCTAAAAGGAAAGACTAGCCGGGATTAATTACACACTACAAGTTCGCCAATCTTTCAGCCAAGCCAGTGTCGGTACTTTAAGGGAGGTCCCCCGTGCTTTCGCACGAACCTAATTAATGTAAACCTCGTTTTCCCAGAGGCGTAACCTCGTTAACACCTTTCTAGACACCTACTTGATCGGCTAATTGTAATGTGTAAAACTCTCCCAGAAGTAACAATTACTCGTAGTGGGTATCGGGATCCAACTATCTCATAGAAGGTATGCAATCTCATTGCAAATTTCAACACTTGAAATTCCCGATAATATTTTGCCCCTAGTGTTCTATGACCTTGACGAATGCCAAACAACCCATAGTCCACTAGTCAAGTTCAACCCGTACATTTCTTGATTGAATTAAACCCACCCGCACGACCCTTGACGAATGCCAAACAACGCCGTACGAATACCCTAATCCAATCTGCATCATATGCATAAGCAGATAAATACTGGTTAGCTACCGTACACTACGCCTTGACGAATGCCAAACTACCGCAGCACGAATACTAACTAGTACTTATCTGAAATGACGGAGGGCTACGACAGGTTTTTATGAAAACCTATTGCGTAATGAACTTGATATCGTTGTAGGATCGAATGATTTTAAAATGGAGTGCTTTTGAGGCTTTTCTAGTTTTGCTAAAGAAGTCACTCCCGGTGAAGGGATCGGCGGTCCTTTCCTCATCGAATAAGGTGCTGGATATATCATATATATCACTGTGCAAAGCAAAAAATCTTAAAAGCAATCAAAAGACAAACCGAGAGTTGTAGCATCTGCCAGTTATTGCTAAAGGAGTCACTCCCGGTGAAGGGATCTCGGTCCTTTCCTTATCGAATAAGGTGCAGGATATATCATATATACCGCTGTGCAAAGCAAGAACTGTAGCTACTTGTTTTATTTTGAAATTCGATTCCACAACATCTTAGGTTTCTTTTCTTTCATTAATCACATTAATGAAGTCCCATCATTTAAATTCCTAAACATCACAGATAAATATGACGTACACTTATACCATCCGTATTCGCCTCGATGTCCCCTCGTGCACCGTTAGGTTAGGTAACTAACGGCAGAGCGGGGCAGGGCTAGCGCGGGTGTAAAACATAAGTAACGTCTATATAATATATCATATATACTATATAAAGTATCCATCACAGAACATATCACATGATCACATCACAGATATCGCAGCAGAAGAATCATATGAAATATTGGATATACTAGGACGTCCGTGTTTTCAATACGAGCCACTATAAAAAACGGATTCCACGGTCTTGATGAATAGCCAAACCCACACCCCTAGACCCCTACGAGAGCGGCAAGCAACCCTACCAATTCTAGAGTTAGGAGACCCGGACTCGACTCCTCGAGTTGGTCTCCCACTGGACTCCAGAACCCGGTTACTTGTGCTCTCCTCCTTGGGTCTATCCTAGTGCAGAAAAGTAAATAATATACAAAGGGTGACATCTTCCGCAACCTGGAAGTGCCCCAATAAAAGAATATTACATACAAGTTTTTACATGAATGAAATTGAAAAAACACTCATCTCACATAAAAAAAACCCCGGCTATTCAAACACGACGATCCAATATAACATGTCCAGCAACACTTAACATCACATGTCATCAATGTAAGTAAACATGCGTATCCCAATTGTCGTTGACATATAGCAACGAAACCGGCGATATCACATATTACACTTACGGTCACAGAAAAGAAAGTGTAAAACTACAACAGTTGGAATCCGCAACTTGCATAGACATCGCATGCCTAATCAAATGAACTCCTTAGACATCGCATGCCTAACAATTATAAACCCCGCATTTTAGTCTCATTATCGAAAACTCTTTTCAATATCAAGTCGGGCAATTCAACAAGATTCCCGACATTCTGATCGAATACTCGTCGCAAACTTTAGTAGGCGGCCGCACCCCCGATACCGTCGACGAAGTGCACCAAGGCGGAACACCGCTACCGTGAGCACCCGAACGGATGCTTTCGGCGACGGGGTTCTCCTACAGTCACTTGGTCGGGGCTATGGAGTGAGGCTGTCTATTAAGTTTACCCGGCGAGTATCCGCGTACGCTACGTGATTGCGACGGACTTTTGATCGCATCAAAATTCCGTGGCAACCGATCAAGTGAGACTAAAGTGCTATGTTTATAACATTCAAATCAGTTATCTCATAACTTCTTGTGAATTCCAATTGTTGTATCACATTCCGGATAAATAGAAAATGTTAAACTTTCCGATCGAACAATCGAACACCCAAGTTTTCCCGAAACAGATCATCACATGAAATAAGTTCAAAAACATTCACTTCGTGCCTCAGTACCAACGGTCTAGCCGTAGAAGGGTCAAGCCAACGCCTCACATGTGGCACGCCGTACTGCCCCAAACCCGAAGGTTCAAAGGGCAGTTCAAGACGGTCACATAATCGAGTTAAGGTTTGTTGTCTTCTAAAGGGACCATCGCGTTACTTGCACTACTTAGAACGCCGTTAAACTGCGGAAAGATCCAACACTTGGAAATTTTCCGACAGGGGAAAAGGTGGGTATTTATATCCGGTCGAACTTTTTAACATATTCTAAAATTTACCCGGAAAACATATAGACAAAATCCGATAATCCGATCGAATCTACGAACCCCCAATACAACCCAGAAAACTCAACTCTTGAGTTAAAATTAAAAATTCCCATAAAACTCAGCACTGTTAAATAGGAATTACTGTGCAAACGAAGAGGGGTGACGTCACCAGAGGGCCGCAGAACCGCCGCAGAAGCTAGGCTTCTGCCGCGGTTCCGCCGCATGTTAGAGGAATCTTTTGTAAAATTTTGCACCGTAATTCTTATAATTCCCTGCTGAATTTTTAAAGGATTTTTAATCTGGAAAAAACCCAGTTTTGTAAAAATGTCCAGAGAGGGTGAAATTTTAGGGTTTCGGCTTCATTCGGGTTTCAAACTTCGTCTATGCATCGCCTAAGCCTCTAGCTAGGCTCTGATACCACTGTAGGGTTCCTAGGCACACTAATGAGGTCTCACAAGGCATCAACCATGCCAATTTCAAATTTTACAAGTGCCGAGAAACCCTAATACGGATCGTTAACTAGAATTTTAGGCGAAACATGCAACTAGTTAACAACTTAACTAAGTGAACGGAAATACAACCTTTGTAGATCCAGTTCTCCACCTCCATAGCTCCATGATGAAGTCTCCTTGCTGTCCAAATCAAATTCCGGGCTCTAGTGTCGGCTTCATCGGAGAAATGGGCGGGCTAGGTCATCGACTACGATGCCGAAGATGATCTACGTCGAGGCATCACAAGATCAAGCTCCCACTTCACCAAGTCATGAAACTTGTGAAGAAAACACCCTATACTACTTGGCAAGAGGTAGAGGATAAAGAAATAGGAAGTGGGTTCACTTTAGAATTGGATTTCTCACTCTTTTTCACTAGTTGTCATTGATGGAGGTAAGCTTCTTCATCTTAAAGAAGAAGAAGAAGAAGATAATGAATATGATAAGTATTGAAGAATAATAGAAAAAGAATTCATTCTTATCATATTCTCAACCATAGTTAAGTGTAGAGAATGAACTAGGGTTAGTTCAAATGGTTAGGGTTAAACATGAGACAAGAATGGTGACTAAGTCAAAGCTTCATGAATCTTCAACTAAAAACAAACAAAGCCACCATTCATGTTTATCTATCAAAAATGAATAAACAAATAAATAAATGAATAAGCAAAACCCTAATCATCAACTTAACCATGGTTTAATTCTTTACACTTAACCAAATGAGCATGTATCATCAAACATGATACAAACATGTGCACAAAAGTATATCACATATACAACTTGCACATTAAGTGAGAAAATCCATTTAAAGTGAACCAATACTAGTTAATGCAAAGTAATATATCAAATATATATTTATACATTAAATCATTAAATCAACACTTGATTTAACGATCCGATCATATCGCATATAACCGACTAATATCCAATGTATCGGCTTATCGAATCAATCCTCGATTCGATAACTAGGTTATATCGCATACAACCATTCGATACATTCATCGCGAGAATAGAATACAGTATCACATACTGATATTATTCTCGGTCCCGCACATATCTCATATGCGCTCTTATTTCGTTTCGCTTGAGCCAGGAAACCTCTGTGTAGGACTCTAAAGACTCGTCAATACGCCGGCAGCAAGTGATGATTATATCAAACACCCACAAGCCGCAAGCGGTCTGCTAAACGTAACGGCCACCCGGGTATTGAGCGATCAGAAGATCGACGAGCAAGCCCGCTCATACTCTTGTGAATCCAACCAGTAACACTTACCGTACAGTCCGGTCTCGTCGTCTGATATGTCGCATATCTCACCTAGGGGTGGTAAACGTTAGACCCCAACAGCTCGATAAGTCGTGTCGATATGAGGTCTATAACAGTTCGAGAAACTACAGGTAACACTTACCAGTAAATCTCAGCAACCCTGGCCAGGGATTTCCGGTTATAGACAATCGAACACAGCGCAACATCAACTCCCTATACCGGGAGAGACGAATCCCCTCCTATCGCTCATTGCCTCCATGTGATTCGGGACTGTACCCAAAAACCACCGTTTTGCACGCTTTCTTGGACGTGGTAAGGTGGAAATCAAAGCACAGTGGGAACCACACAAGACTCTATGACGATCTCGGGTCAACGGACTACTCTGTACCAGTGTCACCAGAGAACTGCCACCTGACGTAAGGTATAATACTATCTGGGAGTTCTCGGCAAGTCCGTCCAGTGTACCCAGTCTCCACTGAGCACCCGTATATCATCTCTGATGTCAAACACCAATGGATATGGGATCATCCATCGCCCATCTGTATGTGTAGAGAAGGTATACGCTAGTCTACTCTGGTATATCGATGCTCCGTCTCGATATACCCACGACTAGGGACTTTGAAGGATGTACTTATGGACTACCATGTCCCCACTAGTATGATCCGCATCATAGTCCAGGTAGTCAAGTACACATCCTAAGGGCTTTACCAACATGTAACAGAGAGACAATCAGTGTACACGTTAAGGTAAAGATCAACCAGATATCATACTATCATGTCGAGCAAGAAAGTCCTCCCTATATATGTCCAAGCACCCACTACAATATACATCCTATGTATAGTAATGGCCTCTAGGGCATACATATAACTAACAGATAGCCACCCGGTTTAATTCTCAATAGTCGATGCACATCCTTCTTGTGCCATCCTTCTTCTTTACTAAAAGAACTGGAGCTCCCCAAGGCGAGTTACTGTTTCGAATCCAACCCTTTTCAAGCAATTCAGCAACCTGTTTCTTTACTTCTTCCAACTCTACTGGCGCCATTGGATAATACGCTTTAGATACTGGCGCTGCACCAGGAATAAGATCAATTGCGAACTCTACGTCTCTCCTCGGCGGTAAACCCGATATATCTTCAAACACGTCCATAGAATCACGAACAACAGCCGGCTCTTTACTTTCATCACTTCCATTGATGCAAGAATATTGTTTGTCGGTCTAGCCCTAAACTCGACCGGCCCGACCGAACTGCTTCCTTAACGCAACTGCTGTCTGCTGCAAACTCCCTTTCATCCCAGATAAACTCTGCTGCTCTTGGCTGCTGCAAGTATTTGTGAGAAAGTGGTCAAACCCAGGGAGACAATCTGCCTCTGGATGTCCACGTCCAGTCTGCGCATGAACCTCCGTGCCCTGTCTGCATCGTTGGCAACTAAAGGTCTAGCGAAACTACTGAGTCTCGTCCATTCTGCTACATGCACATCTACGGGTGCTCCCTTCTTCTTTAGTCCGATGAACTTCTCTTCCATTTCCTCCCGTGCAGTCCGCGGGAAGAACTTCTCCAGGAAACTCTTAGAAAAATCCGCCCACTTGATCGGCTTGGGCAAGCGGGTCTCCTCAACAAGCCACCATTCTCGGGCGTAGTCCACTAGCTGAATGCATACCACAACAACTTTTTTGTCATCTGGAATTTGTGCTGCAAAAAGCAAGTTCTCTGTGTCAACTAGCCACTGCTCCACTGGCAACGGCTCCTTTAAACCAGTAAATGTAGACAGACCCAACCGCCTGAAATCTGCTACGGTCCCTACTCGGTCAACTGGTCTAGCTCTAACATTGTTCACAGACTGCTGAACGATCTGCAAACCTTCCCGAAACGAGTCCGCTTGCTGCTGGATCAGCTCGGTCTGTTTCTTTGATTCTCCAGCATTCCTCTTATCACTCCAAGCATGGCGGCTTCGTCCACACGCCTCTGGTATGTCTTCAATTTCTTACCGGCCATAATCCTGAACTCAAAATACCCAACATTAGCATGATGATAGATTTTGAATATAGATCAAGGTTAGAACTCCAAGATACTTAAATAGAGTACCGCATTGTAACTATGCCGCGGTATCATAGCCACAATTACATAACTCCATCCAAGTCGCCAAAGTCCTAGAGATAACAAGGAATCAAGTTTTCGAATAGATATGCAAAGGAAGTTTGCATATCGTAAAAAATATAATCAGGAAGAATGTGATTCAAGAATGGTAAAACGGTTAAGGTGGCAGGACATGTTTCCTAAACACGGGTATTCTGATTCGTGTATTGGGTACAATACCCAACTACAAAAGAATCAACCCAACTATCCTATGGCTCTGATACCAAAAGAACCATGTCACGCCCCGCTTCCCAGAGTACGCTAGATTGGGCACGTGACATAGCCAACCATGCTACCTGTGGGTAGGAAGTATCCATCCACAGTCACATTACGGCTGTAGAGATATCAAGAACAAGATAAAACTATCTAAAACATGTCCATAATCCAGAATAACAGGAGTCAATAATAAATAAATGCGGAAGCAAATGATCCAATACAAATAACTGAAAAGTGTGTCCCATAATGCAGGCTCACATCAGGAAATAAATGCAGGAAATAAAACTAACTACTACTGAACTCACAGCTCAGCCTGCTGGCTGAAGTACTCCTGCTCGGACTACAACAGCGGTACGGAATCTGGGCCATGCAAAACCCAGACGTCAGCGCGTCATGTCATCAAGTAATATAATATGAACAGTGTAGCAGGCAATGTAATATAAACATGAATACAACAAGAATAACAATAATATGAATCATACCAGTACAAGGTAGCGTGCAGTGGGTAAACTAAACTGTTCTATCAGGTTTTCTATTCTAAAGTCTTTGAAATCAATTGATGAATCATCGATGTAACTCAATAGTATCCCGTGCATGCCCGGGACCACGGTCAAGACCCTCGGGGCTGAATCCGAGACGTGCCGCTAGGCAGTAACAGGTAGCAGGATGGGCGAGTGATGTCAGCATCATCACTCCGGGGCTGGCCTAGCCCGTAAGACTGATCAGAACAGGTATCGAACTGTTGAGTTACAAGTCAGGTTTCGCCTTTGATTTCCCCATACCCCCAAGTTATGTATGTCAAGTCAGGTATTCAGTAGTCAAGAACTAATGCCAACACAGGATCAGGTAAAAGCAGGTTTGTCTGGATAGACAACAGGAACGGTCCATGAGGACTACATGTTATGTTTGTTGGCATTAGACACAAGATCAGGTAACAGGTAAAGCCATGGTACATCAGGTCCAGCCAGGTAATGTATAAAGGTGTCATGTCATATCAAGAGTGTACGGTACCATGTCATGTCAAGTAGGAAGTGTAACAGGTCATGTCAGGAAGCACAAGATGTCATGTGGATGCTCATAATCAAACTAACATAAGCATGTGTATAAATAAACAAGCATGAGTACTATCAGAACAATAAACTGGAACATGTTATATGATATGCAAATAGATATAATTTCAAGGATATGGATGCACAGTTATCGATTAGGGTTACATTTATAGTTCCAATATTAATTAGCATGCAATTTATTAAACATGGAGTGTTAATATCACATTATTATGTAGTAATGTGATCTATGGATGCAATTATATGTATCTTAATTGCGATGAATGCAAACGGGTATCCAAAAAGTTATAAAACTATAAAATGGTAATGTGGGATGTACAACTAAGCAATATGTGATATAAATATTGATATAATAATATTAATATGGATAGCATATTCAAAGCGATTAATAACTATAAAAGTGGTATTGATTAACCATGCACAAGAAAGTTCCGTTCAGAAATTCAGCGTCACCCTAATTTGTAAAATAGCTTAAAAATAACAAACGTTCTCCAAAAGGGACGTGTCTTATACCAAAACAAAGATAATTCAATAAGGTTTTCAGTTTTATAAGTATAAGTATCTCAGGTTGTCCCTACAAAAAGTTATGAACATTCGAATTTGAAAGTTTGCTGCTGGAATTTCCCTGGACAGCAGTTTGGAGACATTTTCATTTGCATTTTACGTTATTTAAACAATTTTTTTTGCAAGTAAATACTTCATAGACTTATATTATTCTGAGTTAGCTTCATAACGAACTAAAGAACGTATACTAATGATTTTTCTATGATTTATAATGAATTTTATACGGTAAGGTGTACAGTAAATTTCAGATTTGTCGTATCCGCTCTTTCAACGACGTTTCATGTGTAAACTATAATATTTTAAATATATAATATCATAAAATGCAGATTATAAACTAATTAAAGATAATAATAAGAAATATTACGACAATGTATATTTTAATTGATATGGATGCAGTATAATGTAATCTAGTATGTCACAAGATAAGTTTTCATGATCTAGATTTAATATGATATAAACGGATGCAAACGGAACATCGAAACGTTATAAAATTAAACATGGGGCACTAGATTTAAACTATAGGTATGGTATTTATTTAAATAGGTATAAAATGAATTATATAGCATGTAGCAAGATTAACTTGCCTCGATGGGTCGCGAATCGGGAAAACGGAACGTTAACCGTCGGCGGGGAAAACTCGCTACGGGCGCACGGTTCACGGAATGAACCCAAACGACGAACAAAGGAACCACACGGGTCGGGGTACCTCGCTGGAACGTTGAGAAGCGTCACCGGCACGACGGAATTCCGGCAACAAAAGAACAGTTAAAAAAATGAGAAACGAGACATGAAGCAAGAAAAGAAAGAATGATAAAGAGAAGTACGAGAGAATATATGAGAGAAAGAGAGAGAAAAAGTGGAGAGAGAGAGAGAGAGCGAGAGGGAGAGAAGAGGGAGAGAGAGAAAGTGGAGAGATAAAGATAGAGAGAAGTGAAAGCAAGAGAGAGAGAGAGAGAGCGCTGCAAGTGGGGGCCTACGGAATTACAAGGAACGCGATTGGCTAAAGGGGAATCGTTAGTTAGGGATAAATATTAATTAAAGATTCAAAACATTTTAAGGAACAGTAGGATATATATATATAGGTTAATTTAAAGATTTAAAAGATAGGTAATGAACAGTAAGATATCAGGTTAGTTAGAAAAATATATGCGATGGTTTTAATAATATTAAAATTTGGGATTTTGGCACCAAATAAAACATTTCCAAATCGCGCCCGGGTCGTGTCCAAAAATTTGAAATTGAAATAATAGGATTTTAAGCCGGATCCAAATTTTAAAATTAAGTATTTTATGATTAAAAAGCATACCCCCAAAACGGACACATGTACGCGCGCGTAGCCGTCCAAACTCGTCCGTTTCACTGAACGGGACGAGAACACAATGCACAGACGCTACTACGAGGCTAGGGGTGTCGAGTAGGCCAAGATGAATATTTTCAATTTTATTTTAGATGCCAAAATTTGTTATATGTAGAAATGACTTTGCCGGGTAAATTTTACAGTAAGCAACAAACAAGCAAGTTAAATGAAATGAGTACCAGATTATACTCAAACAGTAACTGAAAATAGTTGCATTGGGCTCGAGTGTTACAGTAATTAACTGTAAGGGCTTGCGCCTGCATGGAAGAGGGTCCCCACAATCAAAAACCTCTCAAATGAGGGGGAATCTGACGAAGTCTGCTACATTGGCCGCATCCGTTTAAACTTTCGATACACGGTGTCATAAATCAACTTGGCATTTTCGGAGAGGTGGACGGATAGCACCAATCAGCATCTGCCCCGAAATTCAGGCAAGACGTTCGCCGCGTCTTCGTCGCGTCTTTCGGAGGGGAACAACTACTATTTACGCCCAATAAGTGATCACATTCGATAATCGGTTGATTAGCGCCTCACAAAATATTAACAGTCGCATGAAAAATGTGGGAACAAATTCATCAATTTGATAATCGATTAAAAAGTAATAGGGAGTTAAGGACATGCGTCTGATAGCTTAAATTGAATTCTCCGAGTGTAGAGATAATTTTACACATACGTAGAGGTATATGATCATGTTTGGAAGAAAGATAGGCAGGAAAAATTGAAAGAATGATGACGAAGTAATATTCGTCATAGATCAGAGTCTATTAAGGCATGGTGCATGACAACAGAAAATCTTGTAAAGTTTAAACTCTTATTTTTCGTATTTTTCTTATTTTTTCCTTACTTTGTATATAGTTTTCATTTTCTTTATTTTCTTTTATAGGAGTAGGAGTAGAAGTAGGATTTAACTACATTGTAGTTTAGTTTAGAGTTTGAAACCCTAGATTTGCTCGAGAACTAGCAAAAAATAAGTGCAGGGGTATTTGATAGGTGCAATTTATTGCGTATTTTTCTAACTCATTTATCATTTTATTATCATATACTATATTGTTCCGGGTATCTTTTATGAATTATAACAGATGATAAGGCTTGGATACAAAAGGGCGGAAAATTGTGCTAAATTGAGGATTACGTGCATACAATGGAGACTTAAGAGAGTTATTAAGAAAATCAAAAAACAATTTGTAAATTTGGAACAAGTTTGGGAATATCATTACAAATCATGAAAGGTTGCAAGAAATAGAAGTGAATCAATCATCACAGCAACAAATCAGTTGGAGAAACCAAATCAAATCAAAAGTAACAAATCAACCTGCCTAATTATATGTCAAATTTGAGAACAATTCGGAGATCTATGCAACTACAGAAAAATAATAAGATATTCAAGAAATTATATGCTCAAAATCCTTCTAAACCGGCGAAGAAAACACACAAAAAAACTTGAGACACGACGCCATAAAACGGCGGCAGATCAGCGGCGCATATAGTCAAACGGTGGCAGATCAACGGTCGATTTTGGATCGTTCGATAAGATTTTTTATGGGCACGATCGTCTTTGCACATACATCGTTTTGAGTTAAATCGTTTTATTTTTCGAAAATTCCGAAGACATGCAACAATATCCAACAGAGCAATTAGATTCTCATTGATTAGATTTTCATAGTTGTTAGCAAGTTTGATCCCCTTGTATATTTTATTTCTTGTTCTCCAAGCCTTCTTAACCCTATATAAGCACATGTATAGCCATAGGATTTCATATCTCCCTCATAGCATTCAAATTAGGCTTTTCAAGGAGAAAAGATCAAGTTCTATTGTAAATTTTCTTATGAATATTAATAAAACTTTAGTTTTCTTTAATATCATGAGCAACTAATTTTTCTTCTAGATATTTTTATTTACAATTTTTATGGGTTGATGTTCTTATTTATCTTCTTTTCTATATTTTGATTGTGAATCTCTTATGTTTTTATTATTATTTTTGTAGTTATGTATTTAATAAACTAATTTAGTAATGAAAGATGACGCCTTGAACGAGATTAGAGAAATGTGATAACACCGATAATTTAATTAAGTTGATGATAATTGACACCTAGAAATTTAATTAAGAAAGGTAAGATGCTAATTTAAATATAAGAGAGTAATTTAAAGGAATCTAGATTAATTGATAGGACATAATTGTAGACTCATGACTTACATATTTTTGTAGAAAATTAAATCTAAGTTGCTTTTAATTAACAAGAACTAGGGTTTTAATATGATATTATAATTTTGATCGAAAATATTTATAATTTAAATATAACATATACTTAGTTATAATTAATGGAAATATATTAGAACTAGATTAGAAAAGAAGATGAATCTTTTAAACCAACTATAGAAATAAAGCAAATAAAAACCCTAGAACTTTCTCTCTCTTAGAAAACCGGCTTTTTATTTTACTTTTAGATTTTAAAAAAAACAATTTAATTTTAACTTAGTTTAAAAGTAGTTAACACAACTTTTTGTGAGAACGATTCTCAAGTACTACTGCGATAAACTGTATACTTGTAGTTAATTTGGAGACTAATAAAATCCTCATTAACTGTACCCAACTAAAACTTGTTTACATGACTCAATAGAGCCGTAGTAGGGTAGTAATCTAAGTACAGTGTGAAATCACACAAGACAAATGACGATCTCAGATCAACAGACTACCATGTACTCATGTTACCAGAGAACTGCTATCTGACGATAGGTATAATACAATTTAGGAGTTCTCGGTGAGTCGGTCCAGTATAACTCATAACCCAATGAGTACATGTATACAACTTTCGATGTCAAACACCAATGGTTGTGAGACCGGCCATCACCCCTCGTCAGGGTCAAGAAATATATACACTAGTCTATTCTGAAATATCGATATCCGGTCTCGATACTCTCACGACTAGGGACATTTAAGGATGTGCTTATGCACTACCCAGTTCTCACAAGTATGATCATCATCATAATACTGGTAATCAAGAAAGGATCTTACGGGTTTTATCATTATATATTAGCGACATACAATAACAAATAAAACATATACATATGAATGATAAAGATAAACTAGATAGCACAGTATCATCTCGAGCAAAACCGTTCTACTCGTATAGGTCCTCTCTGAATTATCATAATTACATGTCTGTAAATACAATAATTGTTTTGAGGGCACTGTAGCCAAGAAATGATACTGATAATTTTGATTGTTAAAATAAAAATTTATATAATAACAATGTAGAAATTAGAATAGGTAAAGAAATTAATTTTTAAAATAACTAAGGAGTGAAATATTTATTTTTAAAATGTTGTGATTAGCAGTAAAATAAAAATAGTTGCCCATAAAAAAACCGTGATGTTTTTATCAAGGATACTTTGGATACAGAATATGGTTTTTTTCCTCTCTTTTTTCATAAATTAATTACGGTAGTTTAATAATCTTTTGATACATCAGCAATGTTCATCTGGCATAAAATTGAAGGCTCAATTTGAATTCAAATTTCTAGCCCCTGTCTTTTGGTATTATAATATTAAAGATTGAGTTTGAAAAATGCTTAACCTACCGTGCTTGAAATCCTACAACAATCCATCCAAGAGAAAAACACCATAGACTCAATTGTTTAAGTTTTGAAAGATGGGGGAAATAGAAACTAACATGTGACGGATATTACAAGACATGTCTGAACTCCATTTCAATCTTTTTGATTGTATGAAAATATGTTGGATGAAATTTCAATTTTCAATTTCTTTTTGACATTGTGGATGGATTTCTAAAATTGAAAGTTTTAATTTTTTGGGAAACTGTCTCGCAAGTCTCATTCAAGCACACACCATATCCATCCACATCGTATCACACAACATACGCATCGAGGAGACCCACGAATTTGCCCCAAAAGCGTTAACTTGAGGCCACTTCCCCTCTTGGGGTTTAAACCCCGCATTCAACCTTGGAAGGGAAGTACCATACCAAGTTAACAACTAAGCTATTACTCATTGGTACCAACATTTGAAGTTGAAATGAATAGTTTTCGATTAGTTATTGTTTTCGAACCTTTGTACCTCCTAATTCTATCTGATTAAGCTTGAACGGAGATTGTTGTAATGCTTTGTCGGTTTAATTCTTTTCAAGTGCGAGTGTCATTTATAAAACCTTTTTGCAAACGTCTCGGTCAATTATTAAAAAAATATCCCAAAATATAATAATAATAAAAACCCTTTCAAGTCGTATGTGATTTTTGTGTGGCTGGGGTTAACTGTTTTCTGTATTCGGAAAGATAGCAGAATCTGATGAGATCTGACAAAATAAAGAAGCAAATAATTGATTAGTTAGGATTCAAGGGATCTTTTAAGATCCTTGGTGTTGCTGGAGTTTTATTTGGCAAACAATCATATACCTGGAACATTTTGAATCGTTTATAAGAGCCTAATATAAAATATAAAAGAAAGCATTGAAGAACTTTTACCATGTGAAGCTTTGATCTCCATCTACCCATTATTAGAGTTTCTTAAGACCGCAATTGATCTTTAATTCTGTTTTAAATCATAATTTAGAATTTTTTGTGAGCACAATCTTTTAATTAATGCTTAGGTTATGATTAACCCGCGGACTTAAAAATAGTTGCAAGTATTTGTAAATGTTTTATATTTTATTTTTTATTACATCAAAAATGAAAAATAAATCTTTTCAGCTTTTATTATATAATATTTTAAATCCGTCTCGTTTCCGTTTAAATTTTAGGATTTTTAAACCTATAAAAATTATTTAACTTTTTCCATTATTTTCAGGCTTAGCGATATTTTCAAGTTTTTGAAATCTTCTTATATTACTATTTTTTGAAAACCTAAATATTGAAAGTAGATCATTTTCAAACTTTTTTAGCATACTTAATAAATTTATTATTATCTTCTTATATCTATATCTTTTTTGTTTTTGTTTTAGATTTTAGATCTTATAAATTTGTTTAGGCTTTTATATTTATTGGGATATGAGTTGAGATTTTAAACGGTGATTTCATGATGGTTGCTACATAACTACTCATCAGGTGACTAGCTATGTTGCATCCAATCAAATAGAGCCATAGCATATACTTTTACACAAAAACCCTTTTTTTATGATTCCCTTAAACAATTAAATATAGCCAAATAGTTAGTGTTTTTTCAACATGGCCCTTTACATCAAACCTAGTTTTATTTTGGGTCTTTCCTCACTTGATTTTCTCATTTTATTCTTTTATCATACTGCATATATCAACGGATACTCCCCATCCTTGTGCTCCCATCTCATCCATCACCATCTTCCTCGGCTTCATCATCCTCGGCTTCACTATTATTTAAAAGTTAAGAAGACGACGACAAACATAATGCATCGACGGATAGAGAAAAGAACCGTTGCATTGTTGTTTTTAATCACTTTACCTATTAAGAAGATATATTTTTAATGTGATGCTTAATTCCAATTTCAATATAACATATTTTAGTATCATAATCAACATCCGAATTTTATTGGGTTTCATCGATCTTCCCTCGTAAAAAAGTTTGTCCTATCATGCAAAAATTAAATCAGAAAAAAAAATAAGCATGGATGAAGTGAATTTATATTCACATTCAAATTTCATGATCATGGATGTCCAATCCTATGCAGAATACAATCGAGGACATAGAAGAATTCATTGAAGAAGAAGAAATGAATCATAACCATGAAACTTAAATCTAAAATTTAGACCCAAGGATATATATAAGCAGCATTAGCATAAATTAAATCAAGGTTTCATACTTCAAAAGAATCATGGTTTCATACTTGAAAATGAATTGTTGCGGCCCTAACTGAAGACGATTCAAAATTAAGGAGGGCTGGAGCGCATGGCATGTGCCACAAGATTTTTATTACTTTTTTTGTTTGGGTTGTTTTTGGGCGCTTGTTGGGCGGCGGCGGCAAGAAAATATTTTATAGTCGTTGTCACGTAACTAGTCATCAGTTGACTAGTTATGTTATAACCAATCAGAAAATGCCAGGTGTATTCATATAGAGAAAGTAGAGAGAGAAAGATTTGAAAGGACAAAATTTATATTTTTAGATAGTTAATGATTTTTCTTTCTCCTTAAATTAGATAAATAATTCTCTTTGCCATTTCATCATCTCTCCCTCATTTCATTTTCATCATCTATCTTCCACATTCTTCACAAACTTTTTTTTGGGTACTGATTTTAAAAATAAAATAATTAAAAACAAAGGAACTTTAAAGGTGATAAAAAATTATGACTACTTAAACCGAATCTAAAAGAAAAAAGTAAAATAACTTTCTTGATAATATTTATTAATTGTGAATTGTGATTCAAAATAATTGTATTTTGTTAACCTGTAGTCCAAACTATTCAAATTGAACTAATGTTGAATTTTGCATGATATGAGATAAGAGAAAATTTGTCAACGATCTATTAATGTGAAAATTTAATTATGGTGTCTATATAATATTTTGTTTTCCCATTATACTTAATTTTTTATATTCAAGATAATTTTTCCTATTTGAAATCCACAGGTTTTTAATGCATTTTCTTAAAAAAAATATTGTGTTAATGTCATGCAAGCAAGAAAAAGTAATAGGATCGGCAAATGTTTGTGATTCTATTGTAGAAAAGAATATTAAGAACATATGTTTTCATTTGATTTTGAAGATCACAATAAACGAGAAAGTGAAAGTTAAACTTTTTAAAGGAAAAGTAAAGCAAATTAAGATCATAGACATTACATGATTAAAACCCATGAGATCTAACATGAAAAGAGAAAAAATGGACACATGCTTGTATGTTAAAAAAAATCAAAAAAATGTGAAACATAAGAAAAAAGACTATTCTCTTTTTTCTCTAATTGATATAGCATTTAAGGATCAATACATTTCTTTTGTTACAACATTAAATTCTTTTTTATTAGTCTAATTAGAGAAAAAATATGGTGGAAGATGAAGATAGAGAATGTAATGATAAAGTGATTTGATGATGAAAGGAGAGAGAAAGTTATTTAAGAATTAATTTCTAAAAGAAATATGGATTCTATTTTAATAAATCTTTGTCTCTCTACTTTCTCTTTCTTTTCTTAGATGGCTATATAAATCCACTTAGCATTTTTTAATTGATCACAACATAACTAATCAGCTGATGACTAGTTAAGTCACCATAAAATTTCTTCAGAAGGAGAGAGAAAAGAAGGGAAGAGATATAAAGAGTGCAATAAGAAGAATTTTTTGGTAAAGTTATATGCTGCATGGCTTTATTTGATTGAATGCAACATAACTTGTCGCCAGGTGACTAGTTATATAGCAAACCACCCCGGGATATATTTTCGATTATTCTTCACACTTTACGTCGTTACTTTGCTCGGATCGCATCACTAACTTGAGCGTCGGAGGGTCCTCGGTGGTACCAAACCACCCGGGACTTCTTTGCAGGTACTCGGCGACAGCTCCTACACCTCACCTCTCCTTCCAAAAACCCATTGTGACCCACACGCGACGAAGGATAATCAGCTAAGCTCACCGCGAGATCTACAGAAGACAACATCTGACGGAGGCCCGAAAATGAGCTCCATCAGAAAAGAAGAAGACATACCCACTAACATGTAAGTAGTCATGTGAGTTTGTCTATGACATGCATGTGAATCATATACGATTTAATTAGATGAGCACGTGCCATATGTACGCTTGCAAATTAATAGATAAGGAATTCCTTATACAAGAATATATTTTCTATCGATGTAATCTTATATATGTTCCTTTCAGATTATTCATTGATCTTTTCTCTTTATTAATATTCTCAATTGACTTATTTCTTAGCCAAACATTCCCTAATATGGTAAATTAGGGTTTAAGAAGTTAGTCCTGATGGTTATTCAAGATCGTAACTAGCAAGAATTAATTAACTTCTAAACTCAGCATAGCAAGTCATCCGTCCGCATAAATTTGAACCAATGCTACCCTAAGCACATAGAACTTTGATATTTAACGTCTGTTCATGTTTCAAAGTTCATCCGTCGTATTTTGATATTGACCTCTGATTGCGCTTGGTACATGGAATGGAAGATTACCGGGAATCCTTGTATTCCCGGGAATGGGATAACCGGGCATCTAATTCTAAGCAATCTTGCATTAACTTGCTTGGCATACTTTAATCATTCCCGGTAATATATGTTTGTGCAACAGTCGACCGGTAGTGAGGCTAAAGGAGGTCCAGTGGATGGCGGCGAGACCGGCGACAATCGGCCGATTAGCGGTGGGTCGGCCAACGGCCGGCGGATGACCGGTGACAAACTACGGCCAGGTGGCAGCGAACGTCCGATCAGCAGCGAGCGACCAGTGAACGATTGGCGATGACCGTCGGACGGCTGGCAATGGGCGGCAGGGCCGACCGGTGGATGGCTAGGGAGGCCACCTACGGATGGTCAGGGCTCATTTCATATTACACGTGAATGTTTTATGGTAATCTAGAATAGACACATGTTTTGGGGAGAATGGTTTTACCATGAAATGTGGTCGTTTGATTACCATGGTAATCCTATATATATTTTCGGGAATATCTTTTATACATAAACAAACGTGGTAATATTTCTTGGTAATTTAGGATTACTTGCTATATTACCTCCTACCAAGCGCATCCTCAGTCATCTTTAAACACGACTCCATAGTCATTGGTAAAAATGGACACTTATTTTCACCCATAGCGGGTAATCGATCTTTGAGTTTATGAAATCACTTGAAAACGTAACCAAGTATAGAAATTCATGCTCTCGACAAAACGACACACAAGTGGATTCTAGTGTTTTTGTGTTGGGGATCACCTTGGATTTTGAGTGATCGAGGAGAAAGCTAGCTCGGGACTTGATATCTTTGCATGAGCAAGAGCTTAGGGTTAAGCGACAGGGCGGTGAAACTTTTGCTTGCCCTTTTCCATACTTTCTTCTTCTTCTTTTGATTCATAAATGCTGTGTCTGAGCAGTTTTGAACTAGGTTTGTACTTGGTACTGCTCATCTTTCTTCCCTCCTTTCATTTTCCTTTGAACAGTAGAAGTTGGGTACCTCATAAGTCATACAATTTTTTAGATGAATTTTTCATTCTTCCTCTCTTTTTTTTCTTCTATTTTTTAGATCAATTTTCCAAAAGCAAAATTCAATTAGTATACACAAATTCTTCTTCTTGTGTTTTTTTTCTTAACTGTGAAAATCTGCTTTATCGTTGGTCATGGAAAGAATGTGTAAAAGGAGATACAGATAAATGAAAAATAAGCATAAAACAAATAAATTCTATTCAATTCAGTACATAAGTTAAGCTAATATGACTATTAATAGCTCTATTTGATTGTTCACCGCTTCTTAAAATTGAATTATATTCCCAGAGATGTTTTGAAGACGTGAATAATTCTATAAGCGTCATATGCTGAAAGAAAGCCCCTATTATGTAATAGGGTCTTAGATTTTGAGTTCAGGAGCTATTCGTTCCTAAGAAAACAAATTGATTTGAATTTTGGTAGAATGGAATAAACAAAGCACTGCAGCACAACCAAAATGGATTTGATGAGCCATACTCAAGCAAACTTTCGGTTGATATTAAAATCTTATCATGTTTGATATTTCACTCTTTTGTTGAGGATTATACATGTCATGTTTTTTTGAGTGAAACGAAGGCTCGAAAGCCCCCGCGTTTCATTAAATATATTTTAACGAAATAACAGAAAAACTATAAAAGTACAAAAATAAACCAAAGTACAGGCCAAGAAACAATCCTCATACAAGCCAGATCCAAAATTAAGGAACAAACCCCATATCAGAAATAAATCCAACATATCAGAACCAGGACATGCATACTCAAGAAGTTGAGGTATATGCCAAAATCATGTACCAGCCCAGCAACAATGTCTACGTTTCTAGAGCCTGCATCTGTCCATCCTCCACCTGCTCCACAGATCATCTCCTTATGTGCCAAATATTCGCCGGCTCTCGTACAGTGAGCGTTGTGGTGTGTCCATGGGTCGCAACTCCATCCCGTACGTTGCTCCCTCGCATAGTCAATCTGGCTCTCTTGTGGTTGCGACTCCTACTTACAGCAACCCCTGCCCATAATAATATAACTATATAAGTGCTATATATCATGCTAGCTATTGATTTGATTTTTGCATAAAAAATCCTATTTTTACGTTCAGTCCAAATTATCCAACATATAGTGCTAACTATGATGTCTCAAGCTGGAAGATCCTCCCTTCCAAAATTTCTGAGCCTCCAAGACCCCCATAAGTTCTAAATGGACGAAGGCATCACACCTTCATTTGACTGGACTATAAATTTGACCCAAATCTGTGAGGTCGCCTCACATCTAAGAAGCAGTTGGTCGACCGTTTCGACATACTTACCACATAAACCACATTTCATTGGCCCAATCTACTTACATCTTAGTAAGTTACCTTTAATGAGAATCGAGTTCCAAATTATCAACCAGTAAAAAAGCTTAATTTTTTGAGGAATTTGGACTTTCCAAACCGAATATAGGCAGTTATCTTCTATTCCTCCATAGTGTAAGATCATATACATAGAACAGACCGTGAATTTATGTGTTGAGGACCATCTCCATATCGGGACATCCTTAGTTTCCTCCATTGGCTTCCAGTTCTCTAGATGATCAATCTGTTAGGAATATGTATGCCCTAAAGGCCATTATTGTATGATGTAGTAGATGCTTAGACATATATATAGAGGACTTTCTTACTCGACATGATAGTATGCTATCTGGTTGCCTTTATCTTAACATGTTCACTAGTATTATTATACTGTCTCTCATATACATGTTGATAATGCCCTTAGAATGTTGGCTTGACTATCAGGACTGTGATGCAGATCATACTACTGAGACCTGGGTAGTCCACAAGCACATTCTTCAATTGTTCCTAGTCGAGAGAATATCGAGACAAGGCATCAATATTCCAGAGTAGACTAGTGTATACGTTTCTTGACCCTGTATGGGGTGATGGTTGATCCCATAACCATTGGTGTTTGACATTAAAGATTGTACACAGGTGCTCATTAGAGAATGGGTACACTGAACAGGACTCGCCGAGAACTCCTAGATGGTACTATACCTATCGTCAGATAGCAGTTCTCTGGTGATACTGGTACAGGTTAGTCTGTAAACCCGAGATCATCATAGAGTCTTGTGTGGCTCCCAATGTGCTTTGATTTCCTCCTTACCACGGCTCAAAAGAGTCGTGCAAACAAGTGGATTTTGGGTACATTCCCGAGTCACATGGAGGCACTGAGCGATAGGAGGGGTTTCGTCTCTTCCGGTATTAGGAGTTGATGTTGCGCTATACTCAATTAGCTATAACTGAAAATCGCTGGACAGGGTTGCTGAGATTTACTGATAAGAGTTATCAGTAGTTTCTCGAACCGTTATAGGCGAGATATCGGCATGACTTATCACGTAACTGGGGTCTGACGTTTACCCCCCCTAGACATGATATGCGACATATCAGACGAAGTGACCGGACTGTATGGTAGTGTTACTGATAGGCTTCATGGAGAGTATGGACGAGCTTGCTTGTTGATTTTCATATCGCTCAATACCTGGGTAGACGTTACGTCCAGCTAGTACCGCTGACGGTTTGTGGGTAACTGATGTGATCATTACCCACTGCTGGCGTATTGACGAGTGTTTAGAGTTCCACACAGAAGTTTCCTAGTTCAAGCAAAACGAAATAGGGCACATATGCTGATATGTGCGGGGTCCTGATTAAATACAAGTATGTGATACCGTATTCTAATCTGGTAGTTATTTGATATCAGTTAGGTTATATGTGATATAACCGGATTATTGAATCAAGTGTTGATTAGATAATGTGGTATACAGATAAATGATATTAGTCGGTTATATGTGATATAACCGGATTATTAAATCAAGTGTTGATTTAATAATATGATATATATTTATATTTGATATAATTATATATTAACTAATATTATTGCTTATCTTTATATATGTGTGTGTGTGTGATATATATATATATATATATATATATATATATATATGAAGCATGGTTGTATTTCAATTTTATGAAAATAGTAATGGGGTGGAAAATGGGGAGACTTTTGAGTTATGGGTGAAGTATGGCTTTGATGATATTTTATTCATTTGCTTGCACTATTGAAGCATGGTTCATTTGATTTATTGGAGTTTATTCTATGCTTCAATAATGAGAGGTATTTGTTAAGCCATTCTTCACATGAGAAAAATAGTTAGTTCATTTTCTTCACTTGAGCTCATTTGCTCTCTAGCTCTCTCCATCTTCTTTACCTCCACCTCCAAGCTCAATCCATTACATGAGTTGTGAACCTTTGAGCTTGTGAGAACCCTAGTGAGCAAACAACACCCCTACTTCACCATTCTATACTAGATTAGCACTTTAGTGTAGTGTGTTTCTTTCACTAAAAAGTTTAGTGAAGAGATAGCTTGGATTAGCGGAGGTTCGGATGGATCATCTTTGGCATGAAGATCGCAAAGAAAGCTCGATCCAACTTCAAGTGGAGGCTAATGGAGTCGCATGGACTACTATACGGAGCTTGAAAAGAGAAGGAAACGGTCTACAAAGGTTGTAGCCTCCATCTCTTAGTATAGTTTTTTTGTTATATCATAGATAAACCCTAATCATCTAGTTTCGATTCTTGTTTAGTGTTAATTAGCACCCCAAAAATTTTAAAATGGTATGCTTGATGCTAGTAAAACCCAGTAGTGGTGGTAACAAACACTTTCATGGTATCAGAGTCAAAACTAGAAGATTAGACGATATTTATAGAATTAAGAAACTGAAACAACTCTGAAAGCGTCGCCTTGAAACCCTATTCTCTGTCGAATTTTAAATGGCCTCTGAAATTTTTTTAAATAGTTGCAGAAGGATACATATGATGTACAAAGAACATCAGACAAATTCCAACCCCAAACTCCCAAACTTGGCCGGCCAGAAAAGGAAAAAAACCGACCTGGCCGGTTTTGTGAGGAATTTTGGGATTCGTTTTTGTTCGGTGTTCTTGGCTCCAGTAATTAGGGTTTTAGGTTATATTTGATTAGCCCGGTTTACATGTAATGTTAACTTTTCTATTGGGGCTGAAAGTTTACCTTAGCACCACCATGAGGTCCAAGTGACATCAAGCATGCCAAATTCAAAATTTTATAGGTGCTAAGCTAGACTAAACAAGATTTTTAACTAGTTGATTAGGGTTTGAAGTTTGATATCATTAAACTATGAGAAGTGAAAAAAGGTTATACCCTTATAGATCGAGTCCTTCTCTTCTCTAGCTCCGGCTTGTGGTCTACGCGACTCCACTAGGCTCCTCTTCAAGATGAAAGAAGCTCTTTCGTGATCTTCGCGCCAAAGATTGTAACAACTCCGTTTTTAGTATACATAAATTTGATTTAAATTTGAAGTATACTTGGGGTATTTAATGTTGCTATTACCATTTTAAGTATTTATTTCACACAAATAATTACAAGAAGGAGCTTGTAGCTCATTGGTAATACCTTGCACTGCTGAACCAAGCCATTAGAGTTCAAATCCCCTGTCCTACATTATTTTTTAATATTATTTTGTTTTAAATTCTTTGGAAGCCCAACAGTCCACACACCATAACTCCCAAAACTTGAACTGAACCTGAAAAACTAAAAGCACCAGTGCCTACTCCCGGCGACCCCCCACCTACCCGACCCCCGACTCGGTCCGACTTGGCCAGCGGACAGGCCGACTCGGGCCGGCGCTGCCGGCCGGACTTGGCCGTCCAACTGAAAAGTTGTGACTTTTCAGCTCCTTTAACCCCCTGCACACTCTAATTAAGTGGATCGGTTCCAGAGAGTGAATTATACCCCATTTAATCCATTTTTAATGATTTTTCACACATTTTTACAATTTTTTTATTTAAAAACCCTTCATCTATCCTAACCCCAGCCTACCCTATAAATACACCCCCTACCTTCTACCCTCTCACCCCAAAATCCTGAGCCCACTCTCTCAAAAATTTCCAAGAATCGTGTACTTTGAAAACAAGCTCGAGGCGAAGCTCCGATGAATTTCCGGCGGAACTTCCGGCGATCGTTTTAGGAACTACCGGCGACGACGCAACACATCGGCGACCCCCTCTAGTTCCCTCTCACTCTCTTGTGTAATCCAAAACCCGTAAGTCCCTTTTCTATCTCTCTTTCCTATTCTAAAAATACGAAATTACAAAACCCGACGGAATCGGAACAAATTTGATTTCCGATTCGGTTTTCTATAAAATTCCACTTCTCACTAATACAATCATACTTAAACCTCCTCATGTTGACTATTAAGCACTAATCAAACAATTTGATCAAGATTCATCACATGAAATGATAGCTATATCAATTTATCGTATTCTTTCACTTAAATACCACATTGTTTCAATCCTTCATTTAACCCCATCAAACTTACTATACATTTAAAGTAGATCACGAGGTAACGACTTACCTCCTCACACACTTACATACAACCTAACACGATACCATCAAAAACTTAGAATACGGGAAAACGAACATTTTCATTTAAATACCCTATACTAAATAAAACCATTACTAAAAGTTTTAGTATTGATACACTTTTTAAATAAATATCTCTTATTATGAAAATACGATAAGTTGTGGATATCAGTCGTTTATCTAAACCTGACTTTATGGTGTCTAGGCTAGGCAAGTGAGAAAGATAACTTTAAAAGGCCCGTCTCACGGTGATTCGTGAGCGGATCCCTCATTTCTTCACTTGTACTTATCTGGCCACAATTGGCGGTGAAGAGGCGATTTGAGGCATCTCACAACTTGTCGTTTTGGACCAGTTAGGAATAGTTAAGTTGACTTAGGAGACCCTAGACCATGGAATACGAAAATTTTACATCTTTACAAATAAATACCATTTACTTCGGAAAACCGTTTTCTAAAGGATTTAGTATTTTACAATTTTTGCAAAGCGCCGTTACAACCCATTTTGGGGAATCCGTTCAGGATGGTGCGGATTATCGCACATTCTCGGGCTTAGTAGTGCAAGATTCAGACCTCCTCAAGGAGCATTCGGTCTCGAAAGATTTAAAATACGACGTCTTAAGAAAATGAGATTTTTAGAATATAAAAAAATATATTAAAATTATTTTTGTATAAATATATGTATATTTATCATTAAAATATCTATTTTGTTATAATATAAATATTCCACCTTTTTCTAAAAATCAAAAGAACAAATTTTACACTAAAATACTATGAATTTCAAATAAATCAATATTACAAATAAATACCTTTATTTCTGAAACTAGGATATTTTCACTAGAAATATCACAATATAAAATCCACATTCATTACAACTCTAAAGACGAATAATAAATACTTGAGAAGTATATAAAAGTATTTTTACAGAAAACCCTCTCAAGTTCTATAAATTACCCTAAGGACCCTATTAAACATAGGTTTAAGCAGAACCAATCTCTTGAGCTCCAAGGAGCCAGAGAAGTGGGTTCTTTCCTATCTAAGGTAGACAAATTAATAAAAAACAATCAGGACTTCAAATTACCTTGCTAATTGTCTGACTCGGTTTGAGTCTCAGTATAATCCAACTTGAACATAATCAACAGTCTACAATCCACAATTTTACAATCTTCAATATTACAATACAATATGAATCCATGAATCTAATTATCAATCTATTCAACTTGACTAAACCGGACCATGGATATACATTCCATTTAAATTGTTCCCCAGTTATTCCATTTACATGATCCAATGGTTACATCCGTTTACTGATATCATGATTTCAGTCAGTCTTTCAATTATTGTAACAATCCTAATTTTCTTATACACTTTTTTCTATACAAAATTTTAAATTAATTTTTTCAAAATCCAAAAAGGGGTATTTATTTCCTCAACACAAGACTTAAGTAATTAATTAGCAATTTAATTACAAGAAAGAGCTTGTAGCTCATTGGTAATACCTTGCATTGCTGAACCAAGCCACCAGAGTTTAAATCCCATGCCCCACATTATTTTTAATATTATTTTGTTTTAAATTCTTTGGAAGCCCAACAGTCCACACACAATAACTCCCAAAACTTGAACTTCACCTGAAAAACTAAATGAATCAGAGGCCTCACTTGACGACACCCCACCTCCCAGGCACCCGAGTCGGGCCGGCGCCGCCGGCCGGATTCGGCCAGACGGCCGAGTCGCCTGAAGGTGAAATGTGTCTTTTGGCATTCTCTAACCCCCTGCACACTCCAAATTAATGGATCGGTTCCAGAGAATGAGTTATGCCCCATTTAAACCATTTTTAATGATTTTTCACACTTTTTACAATTTTTTTTATTTAAAAACCCTTCACCTACCCTACCCTAGCCTATCCTATAAATACACTCCCTACCCTCTACCCTCTCACTCCAAAATCCTGAGCCCACTCTCGTAAAAACTTTCCAAGAGTCGTGTACTTTGAAAACAAGCTCGAGGCGAAGCTCCGACGAAATTCCGGCGGAACTTCCGGCGAACGTCTTAGAAACTACCGGTGACGACGCAACATCGGCGATCTCTCTAGTTCCCTCTCACTCTCTAGTGTAACCGAAAACCCGTAAGTCCCGTTCTATCTCTCTTTCCTATTCTCAAAAAAATACGAAATTACAAAACCCGACGGAATCGGAACAAATCCGATTCCGACTCGGTTTTCTATAAAATTCCACTTCTCATTAATACAATCATTCTTAAACTTCCCCATGTTGATTATTAAACACTAATCAAACAATTTGAACAAGTTTTATCACATGAAATGATAGCTTTCTCAAGTTATCGTATTTTTCACTTAAATACCACATTGTTTCAATCCTTCATTTAACCCCATCAAACATGCTATACATTTAAAGTAGATCACGAGGTAACGACCTACTTTCTCACACACTTACATACAACCTAACACGATACCATTGAAACCTTAGAATACGAGAAAACAAGTATTTACATTTAAATACCATATACTTAATAAAACTATTTCTAAAAGATTTAGAGTTGATACACTTTTAAATAAATACCTCTTATTATGAAAATACGATAAGTTGTGGGTATCGGTCGTTTATCTAAATCTGACTTTGTGGTGTATAGGCTAGGCAAGTGAGAAAGGTAACTTTAAAAGGCCCGTCTCACGGTGATTCGTGAGCGGATCCCTCCTTTCCTCATTTGTACTTACCTGTCCACAATTGGCGGTGAAGAGGCGATTTGAGGCATCTAACAACTTGTCGTTTAGACTATTTAGAAATAGTCTAGTTGACTTAGAAGACCCTAGAACCTAAAATACGGAAAATATACACCTTTATAAATAAATACCATTTACTTCATAAAACCGTTTTCTAAAGGATTTTGTATTTTACAATCTTTGCAAAGCGCCACTACAACCCATTTTTGGGGAACCCGTTCGGGATGGTGCGGATTATGGCACATCCTCGGGTTTAGTAGTGCGAGATTCAGACCTCTGCAAGGAGCATTCAGTCTCGAAAGGTTTAAAAAACGACATCTTAAGAAAATGAGATTTTTAAAATATAAAATATTTATTAAAATTATTTTTGTATAAATATATGTATATTTATCCTTAAAATACCTATTTTATTATGATATAAATATTCCACCCTTTTCTAAAAATCATAAGAATAAATTTTACACTAAAATACCATGAATTTCAAATAAATCAATATTACAGATAAATAACTTTAATTATGAATCTAGGATATTTTCACTAGAAATATCACAATATAAAATCCACATTCATTATAACTCTAAAGACGAATAATAAATACTTGAGGTGTATTTTGAAAAGTATATAAAAGTATTTTTACATAAAACTCCCTCAAGTTTATAAATTACTTTAAGGACCCTAGCAATTATAGGTTTAAGAAATAATCAAGATTTCGATTTACATTCTAATTGTCTGACTCGGCTTTGAGTCTGATTAATCTGACTTGAATATGATTCAAGCACAATCTACAATCTACAATTTACAATTTACAATCTATAATCTACAAGCTTCAATATTACAATTCAACATGAATGCATGAATCCAGTTATCAATCTATACAATTTGACTGAACCGATCCATGGATATACATTCTATTTACATGGTTCTCCAGTTATTCCATTTATATGATTCTACGGTTATATCCGTTTACTAATATCATGGTTTCGGTCAGTCAATCAGTCATACAACCAATACAATTTACAAAACAAACAATACAAACAAGATACGCGGTGTTTAAGAGGTAGATTGGTACGGAAGGTGTTAAAAGTGGCACGAGACGGTCAGATTTAAGACACCTAATATGAATTCAATTGCCGTTGTTCCGGGCCTTCTAACGGAGCCTTGTACTCTATATTCCGTTTACCCTGGTCGCTAGCATATAGTGACCCCTCTCGTATACACTGTCATTCTTCTGTACCAAGCTACAAACAACAGCGTTAATGCAACATGACAACAATATAATACAACATTAAAAGCTACTCTCTCTCTTACTTTCTGTCTATTCTACTTTCCTCTTATCTTTGGGACTTACCGAGCGACCTGTTCGTCGACGACATTCTATTTCTTTCTTCTTTGAATGTCGTCAGGTGGTCTGGACCCGGCAGAGATCGAGCCATCTGCAGAAGACTTGGAGCAGTTTGCTGAAGAACCAGAGCTCTAGTTTCATTGTACATTTTCCATTCAGTACTTTTCATTTCCTGTTATGCCATTGTTTAGGCATCATTTTATTTCAGTTGTATTTTATTTTCATGCATTGTACAAAAGAATTTTAATAAATAAAAGTTGCTGTTTTTATTATACCTCATCTCTTGTGTATTTACTTTTATATTGCTTAGATACGCTTAGCGTATGTACTTCTGAGTATATACGTAGCAGACCAGTCGCGTTCCCTTCGCCGTATACCGGGAAACGGGGCGTGACAGGTTTTGTTGGTGGCCCGTGCAGACCAGAGCTGTATGAAACTCTATCATGCAATTCTGTTCTGCTTGAACAACCTAAGCAATATAACACAAAAACCAGCAACTAAAACATTTTTTACAATCATGTTCCTTGAATCTTACAATTTCATGTTCTTTGAATCATATACCTTGAATCTGTCCTAACCCAAAATTCTCTCACCTCTTTTACAATTTTACCAAAACTTTCGCATTCTTTCATTCTTCACATTTTTAAAACCCTTGCACCACCCTGTTATTTTTGACATATTGTCTGCACACCAGCACTAAACTTTCCTTGGATTTGTTACACTTTCCTTTTACAAATTTCGAAGACAAAATTTTTATAAGAAGGGTAGAATGTAACAACCATAATTTTCTTATACATTTTTTCCTATACAAATTTTTAAATTAATTTTTTCAAAATCCAAAAAGGGGTATTTATTGCCTGAGCACAAGACTTAAGTAATTAATTAGCAATTTAATTATAAGAAGGAGCTTGTAGCTCATTGGTAATACCTTGCATTGCTGAACCAAGCCACCAGAGTTCAAATCCCATGCCCCACATTATTTTTAATATTATTTTGTTTTAAATTCTTTGGAAGCCCAACAGTCCACACACAATAACTCCCAAAACTTGAACTTCACCTGAAAAACTAAATGTACCAGAGGCCTCACCTGACGACCCCCTACCTCCCAGGCACCCGAATCGGCCCGACTCGGGTCGGCGCCGCCGGCCGGACTCGGCCGGACGGCCGAGTCGCCTAAAGGTGAAATGTTGCTTTTGGCATTCTCTAGCCCCCTGCACACTCCAAATTAATGGATCGGTTCCAGAGAATGAGTTATGCCCCATTTAAACCATTTTTAATGATTTTTCACACTTTTTACAATTTATTTTATTTAAAAACCCTTCACCTACCCTACCCCTACCCTATCCTATAAATACACCCTCTACTCTCTACCCTCTTACCCCAAAATCCTGAGCCCACTCTTTCAAAAACTTTCCAAGAGTCGTGTACTTTGAAAACAAGCTCGAGGCGAAACTCCGACGAAATTCCGGCGGAACTTCCGGCGAACGTCATAGAAACTACCGGCGATGACGCAACATCGGCGATCTCTCTAGTTCCCTCTCACTCTCTAGTGTAATCGAAAACCCGTAAGTCCCGTTCTATCTCTCTTTCCTATTCTCAAAAAAATACGAAATTACAAAACCCGACGGAATCGGAACAAATCCGATTTCCGACTTGGTTTTCTATAAAATTCCACTTCTCACTAATACAATCATTCTTAAACTTTCCCATATTGATTATTAAATACTAATCAAACAATTTGAACAAGTTTCATCACATGAAATGATAGCTTTCTCAAGTTATCGTATTTTTCACTTAAATACCACATTATTTCAATCCTTCATTTAACCCCATCAAATTTGCTATACATTTAAAGTAGATCACGAGGTAACGACCTACCTCCTCACACACTTACATACGACCCAACACGATACCATTGAAATCTTAGAATACGAGAAAACAAGCATTTACATTTAAATAGCATATACTTAATAAAACTATTTCTAAAAGATTTAGAGTTGATACACTTTTAAATAAATACCTCTTATTATGAAAATACGATAAGTTGTGAACATCGGTCGCTTATCTAAACCTGACTTTGTGGTGTCTAGGCTAGGTAAGTGAGAAAGGTAACTTTAAAAGGCCCGTCTCACGGTGATTCGTGAGCGGATCCCTCCTTTCCTCACTTGTACTTACCTGGCCACAATTGGCGGTGAAGAGACGATTTAAGGCATCTAACAACTTGTCGTTTAGACCATTTAGAAATAGTTTAGTTGACTTAGGAGACCCTAGAACCTAAAATACGGAAAATATACACCTTTACAAATAAATACCATTTACTTCATAAAATCGTTTTCTAAAGGATTTTGTATTTTACAATCTTTGCAAAGCGCTGCTACAACCCATTTTTGGAGAACCCGTTCGGGATGGTGCGGATTATCGCACATCCTCGGGCTTAGTAGTGCGAGATTCAGACCTCCGCAAGGAGCATTTAGTCTCGAAATGTTTAAAATACGACATCTTAAGAAAATGAGATTTTTAGAATATAAAATATTTATTAAAATTATTTTTGTATAAATATATGTATATTTATCCTTAAAATACCTATTTTATTAAGATATAAATATTCCACCTTTTTCTAAAAATCACAAGAATAAATTTTACACTAAAATACCATGAATTTCAAATAAATCAATATTACAGATAAATACCTTTAATTATGAATTTAGGATATTTTCACTAGAAATATCACAATATAAAATCCATATTCATTATGACTCTAAAGACGAATAATAAATACTTGAGATGTATTTTGAAAAGTATATAAAAGTATTTTTACATAAAACCCTCAAGTTTATAAATTACCCTAAAGACCCTAGCAATAAGAAATAATCAAGATTTCGATTTACATTCTAATTGTCTGACTCGGGTTTGAGTCTGATTAATCTGACTTGAATATGATTCAAGTACAATCTACAATTTACAATTTACAGTTTACAATCTATAATCTACAGGCTTCAATATTACAATTCAACATGAATGCATGAATCCAGTTATCAATCTATACAATTTGACCGAACCGAACCATAGATATACATTCCATTTACATGGTTCTCCAGTTATTCCATTTACATGATTCTACGGTTACATCCGTTTACTGATATTATGGTTTCGGTCAGTCAATCAGTCATACAACCAATACAATTTATAAGACAAACAAAACAAACAAGATATCACAGGGTTTAAGGGGTAGATTGGTACGGAAGGTTTTAAAGGTGGCACGAGACGGTCAGATTTAAGACACCTAACATGAATCCAATTGCCGTTGTTCCGGGCCTTCTAACGGAGCCTTGTACTCTATATTCCGTTTGCCCTGATCTCTAGTATATAGAGACCCCTCTTGTATACACTGGCATTCTTCTGTACCAAGCTACAAACAACAACGTTAATAAAATATGACAACAATATAATACAACATTAAAAACTACTCTCTCTCTCTCTCTTACTTTTTGTCTATTCTACTTTTCTCTTATCTTTGGGACTTACCGAGCGACCTGTTCGCTGACGACATTCTATTTCTTTTCTTTGAATGTCATCAGGTGGTCTGGACCCGGCAGAGATTGAGCCATCTGCAGAAGACTTGGAGCAGTTCGCTGAAGTACCAGAGCTCTAGTTTCATTGTACATTTTCCATTCAGTACTTTTCATTTCCAGTTATGCCATTGTTTAGGCATCGTTTTATTTCAGTTGTATTTCCTTTTCATGCATTGTACAAAAGAATATTAATAAATAAAAGTTGATGTTTTTATTATACCTTATCTCTTGTGTATTTACTTTTATATTGCTTAGATACGCTTAACATATGTACTTCTGAGTATATACTTAGCGGACCAGTCGCGTTCCCTTCGCCGTATACCGGGAAACGGGGCATGACAGGTTTTGTTGGTGGCCCGTGCAGGTCAGAGCTGTATGAAACTCTATCATGCAGTTCTGTTCTGCTTGAACAACCTAAGCAATATAACACAAGAACCAATGTAACACCCAAGCTCAATGCTACTAATTTCAGTTACCGTTTGAACGTAGTATGGCACCCATTTCGTTTAGCTTGCTTGATTGTTGCTTATTGTAATTTTACCTCGTCAATGCATTTCTGCATATAACAATTTTTGGAATTTAAAATAAAATTAAAAATATCCATCCTGGCCTACTTGACACCCCTAACCTTGTTGTAGCGTCCGTACATCGTGTTCTCGTCCCGTTCAGTGAAACGGGCGAGTTTGGACGGCTACGCGCACGTACGCGTGTCCGTTTTGGGGGTATGCTTTTTGATTGTAAAACACTTCATTTTAAATTTTGGATCCCGCCTAAAATTCTATTATTTCAATTTCAAATTTTTGGACCCGATCCGGACACGTTTTGGAAATGTTTTACTTTGCGCCAAAATCCCAAATTTTCATATTTTAAAACCATCGTATATTTATTTTTTTAACTACCTCCAATATTTCATAACCTTACAATATCCTTTTAATTCTAAAATCTTTCACAAATTTTCCTTTCAAACCAATCAGCTTTCTCCTTTTACCGTGGGCCCCAACTTCTCTCTCTCCTCTCTCTCTTCCATCACTCTCTCTCTCTCTCTCCCCCGTCTCTCTCTCTCTCTCTCTCCCCTAAATCTCTCTCTCCCCCCCATATCTCTCTCTCTCCCCCCACGCATATATATTTTTCCTTCCCTCATCAGAAACCCACCCTCGCGCAAACCGTAGCCACCGTGCCCCTCGCCGCCGTAGCCCCAACGCCGACGACACCGTCACCAACATCCTTGCCTCCTCAACCCCGTCTCACCCACATCCTCCTTCATCGTTCCCGAGCGCTTGCACACCCCCGACCAGCGCCGTGGCCACCTGCGCCCCCTGCACGCGTTACACCGCCGGATCTGTTGCCACCGACGGCCTCGCAACCGTGCCCCGGCCTTCGTACAACCCCTGTAAGCATTACCTACCCGTCTTCCTCCTCCTTCCTCCTTCCTTCTTTTCTATACTCATTTTTGGCGATCTGCAGTTTTCGCGGTCACTGTTGGCCGACCGCCGGAGCTCCGTCGACGAGGTCGACCGTCACCACCCGTCCCACGGATCATTGTGAGCACCCCTTCTCAGATCCTACTTCCTTTCTTCTCTATTTTTCTTTCTCTTCTTGTTTGCATGTCTTGATCTTTACTGTTCATTTCTTGGCCAGAATCAGACGATGCCGACGACGTGACCCGACGTTCCAGCGAGGTACCCCGACCCGTGTGGTTCCATTGTTCGTTATTTGGGTTCATTCCGTGAACCATGCGCCCGTCACGAGTTTCCCCGCCGACGTTTTACGTTCCGTTTTTCCCGGTTCGCGACCCGTCGAGGCAAGTAACCCTTGCTACATGCTAAACAATATTTACTTATAATTAATGACACCGTAAAACCCGCAATTTAACTTTGGTATTATAATTTCCCATTTTTCATGTTCAATATTGTTAAATATCATTTATCTTTCAAAACTTGGAACCTACCGTTGTAATTACTAATTTGGAACCTAATAATCACATTTACATGTTTTGATTACAGTTTCACTGATGATGTAGCCTATGGCACCTTTTCTACCATTTTACTTCATTCGGACACTCGTATACATTTAACCTGTTTAAACTGTGATTTCATTCGTGGAACCTATATACACGTATAACATTGCATCTATGAAGTCTTAAACTTGTTAACATGATTAAATGGCTATAATTGTCTTACTGCATTCTTATATGGTTGAAATCATCTCTGTGACACAATTGATAGCGGTATTGCTAATCGAATGAATCTGCCTATTGCTTAATTCATTACTTATATCATGTTGTTGATAACCATGCTTGATTATATAACTGATTGTGAGCACACCTATGTTATCGTTTACATCTTGACCTGACTTGCTACATGCATATTGATTGACCCGACATGGTACCGTATATTGCTTGACTTGACCTGATGTACCATGACCTGACCCCTTACCTGATCTTGTGTCTAATGCCAACAAACCTGACATGTAGTCCTCATGGACCGTTCTTGTTGTCTATCCAGACAAACCTGTTTACCTGATCCTGTGTTGGCATTAGTTTCTTGATTTCGGGATACCTGACTTGACTTACACATATAACCTGGGGGTATGGGGAAATCAAAGGTGAAACCTGACTTGTAACTCAACAGTTCACTACTTGTACCGATCAGTTTTAGAGGCCAGGCCCGCTTCGTGACGATGCTGCTGACATCGTTGGTCTTTATCCTTTCCCTGTTAGTGCCTAGCGGCACTTCTCGGTTTCAGCCCGAGAGTCTTAGACCGTGGTCCCGGGTATGCACGGGATACTATTGAGTTACATCGATAATTCACCAATTTGATTTCAAAGACTTTAGAACAGAGAACCTGATAGAACAGTCCAGTTTACTCACTGCACATTACCCTGCACTGCTCTGATTCATATTATTGTTACCCTTGCTTTATTCATGTTTACACTCGCATTGCCTGTTTGTTATATTATTACTTGATGACTTGACGCGCTGACGTCTGGGTTTTGCATGGCCCAGATTCTGTACCGCTGTCGCAGCCTGAGCAGGAGTACTTCAGCCGACAGGCTGAGCTGTGAGTGTTAGCAGTAGTTAGCTTTTCTTTACTGCATTTCATTCCTGATGTGAGCCCGCATTATGGGACATACATTCCAGTTATTTTGTATTGGATCTTTCGCTTCCGCATTTATTTATTCTTGACTCATGTTATCTTGGATTATGGACATGTTTTAGATAGTTTTATTTTGTTCTTGATATCTTTACAACCGTAATGTGACTGTGGATGGATACTTCCTACCCACAGGTAGCATGGTTGGCTATGTCACGTGCCCATTTTAGCGTATTTTGGGAAGCGGGGCATGACATGGTTCTTTTGGTATCAGAGCCATAGGATAGTCGGGTTGATTCTTTTGTAGTTGGGTATTGTACCCAATACACGAATCAGAATACCCGTGTTTAGGAAACATGTCCTGCCACCTTACCGTTTTACCATTCTTGAATCATATTCTTCCTGATCACATCTTTTACGATGTGCAAACTTCCTTTGCATATCGACTCGAAACCTGACTCTTTGTTATCTCTAGGACTTAGGCGACTTGGGTGGAGTTATGTAATTGTGGCTATGATACCGCGGCATAGTTACAATGCGGCACTTTATTTAAGTATCTTGGAGTTCTAGCCTTGATCTATATTCAGAATCTATCATCATGCTAATGTTGGGTGTTTTGATTGCAGGAATATGGCCGGTAAGAATTTGAAGACGTACCAGAGGCGTGTGGACGAAGCCGCCATGCTTGGAGTGATAAGAGGAATGCTGGAGAATCAAAAGAGACAGACCGAGCTGATCCAGCAGCAAGCGGAATCGTTTCAGGAAGGTTTGCAGATCGTTCAGCAGTATGTGGACAATGTTGGAGCTAATCCAGTCGACCGAGTAGGGACCGTAGCAGATTCATACGTTTGGGTCCGTCTACATTTACTGGATTGGAGGAGCCGTTGCCAGCGGAGCAGTGGCTAGTTAACATGGAGAACTTACTTATTGCGGCACAGATTCCAGATGAGAAAAGAGTTGATGTGGTACGCATTCAGTTAGTAGACTACGTCCGAGAATGGTGGCTTATGGAAGAGAACCGCTTGCCCAAGCCGATCAAGTGGGCGGATTTTTCAAAGAGTTTCCTAGAGAAGTTCTTTCCGCGGACCGCACGGGAGGAAATGGAAGAGAAATTCATCGGGCTAAAGCAGAAGGGAGCACCCGTGGATGTGCATGCAGCAGAATGGACAAGACTCAGCAGATTCGCTGGACCTTTAGTTGCCAACGATGCAGACAGGGCACGGAGGTTCATGCGTAGCTTGGACGTGGTCATCCAGAGGCAGATTGTCTCCCTGGGTTTGACCACTTTCTCACAGGTTCTTACGGCAGCTCGAGAACAGCAGAGCCTATCGGGAAAAACTGGGAGTTCACAGCAGACAGCAGTTGCGGTAAGGAAGCCGGCATTTGTACCCAACCAAGCTCATGGTCGCAGAGGTATTCCAGTGGACCGTCGAGGCATAACACCGATGAAGAAGCCTACTGTCGTTGATCAGAGGAAGCGCGTGGTCTGTAGCTATTGCCACTTACCCGGACATTTGCAAAGGGAGTGTCGCAGGATGCAAGGACTCTATTTAGTTTGTGGAGCGGCAGATCACACTATTAACTCATGTCCGTCGAAGCTTCGTACAAGGGATGATATTCAGAAGCCTCCGCAGAGACCGTTTCAAGGACAGAAACAGCTGACTCAAGGACCTAATCAGGCTCGAGCTTTTACCTTGACAGCTGAAGAAGCTAAGGCGTCAGGAGAAGTTGTTTCAGGTACTTTACTCGTTCATGGTTTTCCCGCATTAGCGTTATTCGATTCTGGTGCATCCCATTGTTTTATGTCATCCAAGTTTATAACTACACACTCGTTTGCCTGCACGACCCTGTTTAGTTTCTGGGACATACACACTGGGAATGGGAAAATCATAGCTAGTAGGGAATGTAAAGATTGTACAGTTGTTGTGTGCGGACGGGAGCTTTTTGCAGATTTCTTGGTGATTGATACGGGTGGCTACGAAGTCGTCTTGGGAATGGATTTCCTTGGCACTTTCCACGCTCACATTGATTGTAGGGCAAAGAAAGTAATTTTCCAGATTCCCGGACATCCCGAGTTTACCTTCACTGGAGGAAACAGTTCTGTCGGGCCAGTCGAGTTTAGGGCTGGCCGACAAATGATATTCTTGCATCAATGGAGGTTGATAAAAGTGAAGAGCCAGCCGTTGTTAGTGATTTTATGGACGTGTTTGAAGATATATCGGGTCTACCGCCGAAGCGAGACGTGGAGTTCGCAATTGATCTTATTCCTGGTGCAGCACCGGTATCTAAAGCGTATTATCCTATGGCACCAGTAGAATTGGAAGAGATCAAGAAACATGTTGCTGAATTGCTTGAGAAGGGTTGGATTCGAAGCAGTAACTCGCCTTGGGGAGCTCCAGTTCTTCTAGTAAAGAAGAAGGATGACACAAGAAGGATGTGCATCGACTATCGAGAATTAATTCGGGTGACTATTAAGAACAAGTACCCGATCCCTCGTATTGGCGAACTTTTCGAGCAGCTTAGTGGCGCGAGGGTATTCTCGAAGCTAGATTTGCGATCCGGATATCATCAGGTCTGAGTGAAAACAAAAGATATTTGCAAGACGGCGTTCCGAACTCGGTATGGACATTACGAGTACTTAGTGATGCCCTTCGGAGTAACGAATGCGCCGGCAGTATTCATGGACTTGATGAACCGAATCTTTTCACCGTTCTTGGACCAGTTTATTGTGGTATTCATTGATGATATTCTGGTTTACTCAAAGAGTCTTGAGGAGCATACTGAGCATTTGAAGATCGCACTGCAAACATTGAGAAAAGAGAAGTTATATGCGAAGATGAGTAAGTGCGAGTTTTGGCTGGAGGAAGTAAAGTTTTTGGGGCATGTTGTGTCTGGCGATGGAATTGCCGTCGATCCAGAAAAGATTGTAGCAGTTCGAGATTGGCCGATTCCAAAGAATGTTGCTGAGATAAGAAGTTTCCTTGGACTGGCCGGATACTACAGGAGATTTGTGGAGAACTTTGCTCGTCTGGCGGAGCCGTTGACCAAGCTTACGCGCAAGGAGGTACCTTTTGTATGGACGGATAAGTGTGCGTTAGCTTTTGAGACATTGAAGCAGAAATTGATAACCGCCCCTATTCTGACCGTGCCAGACAATTCCGGAGGATTGATGATTCACAGCGACGCATCTGGGAAAGGATTGGGATGTGTTTTGATGCAGCATGGGAAGGTTGTAGCATACGCATCGAGACAGTTGAAGACCCATGAGAAGAATTACCCAACTCATGACTTGGAGCTTGCGGCTGTGATTTTCACTTTGAAGATTTGGAGACACTACCTTTTGGGCGAAAGAGTCGAAGTTTTTACTGATCATAAGAGCTTGAAGTATGTGTTCACGCAGAAGGAGCTTAATATGAGGCAACGTAGATGGTTGGAGCTGATGGATGACTACGATCTTGATCTAAAGTACCATCCGGGGAAGGTTAATGTCGTGCCGGATGCGCTTAGTCGGTTACCGGCAATTCAGGTGTTAACTACGCAGAAAGAGCTTGTTGAAGATTTTCGAAGATTTGACTTGGAGGTTGTGCTACCGCATTCTACGGGACAGTTGATGCAGCTGCAAGTACAGTCATCATTGATCGATAATATTAAAGCAGCACAATCGTAGGACCCTAGACTGCAAAAGTTTCGAGAACAGCTTGAAGCCGGACTACGAACAGATTTATTGATCCACGAAGATAGTTCGTTGAGGTATGGTAGCCGTTTGTGTGTGCCAAAGGGAGATATTCGTGAAGAGTTTATGAAGGAGGCACACAGCTCAGCTTATTCTGTACATCCAGGAGGCACAAAGTTGTACCGAGATATTCGACAGCATTTCTGGTGGGAAGGCATGAAACGGGAGATTGCTCGCTTTGTGGCTAAGTGCTTAGTGTGTCAGCAAGTTAAGGCTGAACATCAAAGGGTTGCTGGTTTATTGCAACCGCTTCCGATTCCTCAATGGAAGTGGGAACATATAACCATGGATTTCGTGACGGCTTTACCGCGGAGTCCAAAAGGCAACAATGCTGTATGGGTGATTGTTGATCGATTGACCAAGGCTGCTCACTTTATTCCTTTCCGGGTTGGTCAATCAACAGAGACTTTAGCAGAGCGGTACATATAGGAGATTGTAAGATTGCATGGAGTACCGGTGAGCATCGTGTCCGATCGGGACACTCGGTTCTTATCACACTTCTGGAGGAGTTTACAGGATAGTTTGGGGACTCGAATGAAGTTTAGCACAGCTTATCATCCTCAAACTGATGGTCAGTCGGAGTGAACAATCCAAACTCTTGAAGATATGTTGAGAGCATGCATGTTGGACTTCAAGGGGTCTTGGGAGGATCATCTACATTTGGTGGAGTTTTCTTACAACAACAGTTTTCAGGCAACTATCCAGATGGCTCCATTTGAAGCTTTGTATGGTCGTAAATGCCGTTAACCTGTTTGTTGGGATGATGTCGGTGAACGAAGATTGTTGGGACCAGATATGGTTGTGCAGACAGTTGAGAAGGTTAACACTATCAGAAATCATATGAAGGCAGCACAAGACCGACAGAAGAGTTGGGCAGATACGTCGAGAAGACCTCTAGAGTTCGCCGTGGGTGATTTGGTATTCTTGAAGATATCACCGACTAGAGGGGTGATTCGTTTTGGAAGTCGAGGAAAGCTTAGTCCTCGATTCGTTGGACCCTTTGAGATCTTGGAACGTGTTGGTGAGGTAGCGTATCGTTTGGCGTTACCGCAGTCCTTGGCGAATGTGCACGATGTGTTTCACGTATCTCAACTCTGTAAGTATGTTCGTAATGAAACGCATGTATTGGATCATTCGGAGCTGACGGTACGAGAAGACTTGACTTTTGAGGAGCGACCGATTGAAATCGTGGATCGAAGGGAAAAGGTTCTTAAGAGCAAGGTTATCCCTCTTGTACTTGTTTCTTGGGGTAATCGCTCGCATGGAGAGTCCACTTGGGAACGAGAAGATGAAATCCGGTAGAAGTTTCCTCACCTTTTCTTGTAGTTATCTACCTTTGTATTCTTGGAATTTCGAGGACGAAATTCTTTTTGTAGTTGGGTATAATGTAACACCCGAGCTCAATGCTACTAATTTCAGTTACCGTTTGAACGTAGTGTGGCACCCATTTCGTTTATCTTGCTTGATTGTTACTTATTGTAATTTTACCCCGTCAATTCATTTCTGCATATAACAATTTTTGGAATCTAAAATAAAATTAAAAATATCCATCCTGGCCTACTTGACACCCCTAACCTTGTTGTAGCGTCCGTGCATCGTGTTCTCATCCCGTTCAGTGAAACGGGCGAGTTTGGACGGCTACACGCACGTACATGTGTCCGTTTTGGGGGTATGCTTTTTGATTGTAAAACACTTCATTTTAAATTTTGGATCCCGCCTAAAATTCTATTATTTCAATTTCAAATTTTTGGACCCGACCCGGGCACGATTTGGAAATGTTTTAGTTTGCGCCAAAATCCCAAATTTTAATATTTTAAAACCATCGTATATTTATTTTTTTAACTACCTCCAATATTTCATAACCTTACAATATCCTTTTAATTCTAAAATCTTTCACAAATATTCCTTTCAAACCAATCAGCTTTCTCCTTTTACCGTGGGCCCCAACTTCTCTCTCCTCTCTCTCTTCCATCACTCTCTCTCTCTCCCTCGTCTCTCTCTCTCTCTCCCCCCATATATCTCTCTCTCCCCCCACGCATATATATTTTTCCTTCCCTCATCAGAAACCCACCCTCGCGCAAACTCTAGCCACCGTGCCCCTCGCCGCCGCAGCACCAACGCCGACGACGCCGTCACCAACATCCTCGCATCCTCAACCTTGTCTCACCCACATCCTCCTTCATCATTCCCGAACGCCTGCACACCCTCGACCAGCGCCGTGGCCACCTGCGCCCCCTGCACGTGTTACACCGCCGGATCTGTCGCCTCCGACGGCCTCGCCTCCGTGCCCCGGCCTTCGTATAACCTCTGTAAGCATTACCTACCCGTCTTCTTCCTCCTTCCTCCTTCCTTCTTTTCTATACTCATTTTGGTGATCTGCAGCTTTCGCGGTCATTGTTGGCCGACCGCTGGAGCTCTATCGACGAGGTCGACCGTCACCACCCGTCCCACGGATCATTGTGAGCATCCCTTCTCAGATCCTACTTCCTTTCTTCTCTATTTTTCTTTCTCTTCTTGTTTGCATGTCTTGATCTTTACTGTTCATTTCTTGGCCGGAATCCGACGATGCCGACGACGTGACCCGACGTTCCAGCGAGGTACCCCGACCCGCGTAGTTCCATTGTTCGTCGTTTGGGTTCATTCCGTGAACCGTGCGCCCGTCGCGAGTTTCCCCGCCGACGTTTTATGTTCCGTTTTTCCCGGTTCGCGACCCGTCGAGGCAAGTAACCCTTGCTACATGCTAAACAATATTTACTTATAATTAATGACACCTTAAAACCCGCAATTTAACTTTGGTATTATAATTTCCCATTTTTCATGTTCAATATTGTTAAATATCATTTATCTTTCAAAACTTGGAACCTATCGTTGTAATTACTAATTTGGAACCTAATAATCACATTTACATGTTTTGATTACACTTTCACTGATGATGTAGCCTATGGCATCTTTTCTACCGTTTTACTTCATTCGGACACTCATATACATTTAACCTGCTTAAACTGTGATTTCATTCGTGGAACCTATATACACGTATAACATTGCATCTATGAAGTCTTAAACTTGTTAACATGGTTAAATGGATATAATTGTCTTACTGCATTCTTATATGGTTGAAATCATCTTTGTGACACAATTGATAGCGGTATTGCTAATCGAATGAATCTTCCTATTGCTTAATTCATTACTTATATCATGTTGTTGATAACCATGCTTGGTTATATAACTGATTGTGAGCACACCTATGTTATCGTTTACATCTTGACCTGACTTGCTACATGCATATTGATTGACCCGACATGGTACCGTATATTGCTTGACTTGACCTGATGTACCATGACCTGACCCGTTACCTGATCTTGTGTCTAATGCCAACAAACCTGACATGTAGTCCTCATGGACCGTTCCTGTTGTCTACCCAGACAAACCTGTTTACCTGATCCTGTGTTGGCATTAGTTTCTTGATTTCGGGATACCTGACTTGACTTACACATATAACCTGGGGGTATGGGGAAATCAAAAGTGAAACCTGACTTGTAACTCAACAGTTCACTACTTGTACTGATCAGTTTTAGAGGCCAGGCCCGCCTCGTGACGATGCTGCTGACATCGTTGGTCTTTATCCTTTCCCTGTTAGTGCCTAGCGGCACGTCTCGGTTTCAGCCCGAGAGTCTTAGACCATGGTCCCGGGCATGCACGTGATACTATTGAGTTATATCGATGATTCACCAATTTGATTTCAAAGACTTTAGAACAGAGAACCTGATAGAACAGTCCAGTTTACTCACTGCACACTACCCTGCACTGCTCTGATTCATATTATTGTTACCCTTGCTTTATTCATGTTTACACTCGCATTGCCTGTTTGTTATATTATTACTTGATGACTTGACGCGCTGACGTCTGGGTTTTGCATGGCCCAGATTCTGTACCGCTGTCGCAGCCCGAGCAGGAGTACTTCAGCCGACAGGCTGAGCTGTGAGTGTTAGCAGTAGTTAGCTTTTCTTTACGGCATTTCATTCCTGATGTGAGCCCGCATTATGGGGCATGCATTCCAGTTATTTTGTATTGGATCTTTCGCTTCCGCATTTATTTATTCTTGACTCATGTTATCTTGGATTATGGACATGTTTTAGATAGTTTTATTTTGTTCTTGATATCTCTACAACCGTAATGTGACTGTGGATGGATACTTCCTACCCACAGGTAGCATGGTTGGCTATGTCACGTGCCCATTTTAGCGTACTCTGGAAAGCGGGGCGTGACAACCAACAACTAAAACATTCTTTACAATCATATTCCTTGAATCTTACAATTTCATGTTCTTTGAATCATATACCTTGAATCTTTCCTAACCCAAAATTCTCTCACCTCTTTTACAATTTTACCAAAACCTTCGCATTCTTTCATTCTTCACATTTTTAAAACCCTTGCACCACCTTGTTATTTTTCTCATATTGTCAGTACATCAGCACCAAACTTTCCTTGGATTTGTTACAATTTCCTTTTACTAATTTCGAGGACGAAATTTTTATAAGAAGGGTAGAATGTAACAACCCTAATTTTCTTATACACTTTTTCCTATACAAATTTTTAAATTAATTTTTTCAAAATCGAAAAAGGGTATTTATTGCCTGAGCACAATAATTAAGTAATTAATTAGCAATTTAATTACAAGAAGGAGCTTGTAGCTCATTGGTAATACCTTGCATTGCTGAACCAAGCCATCAGAGTTCAAATCCCATGCCCCACATTATTTTTAATATTATTTTGTTTTAAATTCTTTGGAGCCCAACAGTCCACACACAATAACTCCCAAAACTTGAACTTCACCTGAAAAACTAAATGTACCAGAGGCCTCACCTGATGACCCCCACCTCCCAGGCACCCGACTCGGCCCGACGGCCGAGTCGCCTGAAGGTGGAATGTGGTTTTTGGTATTCTCTAGCCCCCTGCACACTCCAAATTAATGGATCGGTTTCAGAGAATGAGTTATTCCCCATTTAAACCATTTTTAATGATTTTTCACACTTTTTACAATTTTTTTATTTAAAAACCCTTCACCTACCCTACCCTATAAATACACCCCCTACCCTCTACCCTCTCACCCCAAAATCCTGAGCCCGCTCTCTCAAAAACTTTCCAAGAGTCGTGTACTTTGAAAACAAGCTCGAGACGAAGCTCCGACGAAATTCTGGCGGAACTTCCGGCGAACGTTTTAAAAACTACCGGCGACGACGCAATATCGGCGATCTTTCTAATTCCCTCTCACTCTCTAGTGTAATCGAAAACCCATAAGTCCCGTTCTATCTCTCTTTCCTATTCTAAAAAAAATACGAAATTACAAAACCCGACGGAATCGGAACAAATCCGATTTCCGACTCGGTTTTCTATAAAATTCCACTTCTCACTAATACAATCATTCTTTAACTTCCCCATATTGATTATTAAACACTAATCAAACAATTTGAACAAGTTTCATCACATGAAATGATAGCTTTCTCAAGTTATCGTATTTTTCACTTAAATACCACATTGTTTCAATCCTTCATTTAACCCCATCAAACTTGCTATACATTTAAAGTAGATCACGAGGTAATGACCTAGCTCTTCACACACTTACATACAACCTAACACGATACCATTGAAACTTTAGAATACGAGAAAACAAGCATTTACATTTAAATACCATATACTTAATAAAACTATTTCTAAAAGATTTAGAGTTGATACACTTTTAAATAAATACCTCTTATTATGAAAATACGATAAGTTGTGGATATCGGTCGTTTATCTAAACCTGACTTTGTGGTGTCTAGGCTAGACAAGTGAGAAAGGTAACTTTAAAAGGCCCGTCTCACGGTGATTCATGAGCGGATCCCTCCTTTCCTCACTTGTACTTACCTGGCCACAATTGGCGGTGAAGAGGCGATTTGAGGTATCTAACAACTTGTCGTTTAGACCATTTAGAAATAGTCTAGTTGACTTAGGAGACCCTAGAACCTAAAATACGGAAAATATACACCTTTACAAATAAATACCATTTACTTCATAAAACCGTTTTCTAAAGGATTTTGTATTTTACAATCTTTGCAAAGCGCCGCTACAACCCATTTTTGGGGAACCCGTTCGGAATGGTGCGGATTATCGCACATCCTCGGGCTTAGTAGTGCGAGATTCAGACCTCCGCAAGGAGCATTCAGTCTCGAAAGGTTTAAAATACGACATCTTAAGAAAATGAGATTTTTAGAATATAAAATATTTATTAAAATTATTTTTGTATAAATATATGTATATTTATCCTTAAAATACCTATTTTATTATGATATAAATATTCCACCTTTTTCAAAAAATCATAAGAATAAATTTTACACTAAAATACCATGAATTTCAAATAAATCAATATTACAGATAAATACCTTTAATTATGAATCTAGGATATTTTCACCAGAAATATCACAATATAAAATCCACATTCATTATAACTCTAAAGACGAATAATAAATACTTGAGGTGTATTTTGAAAAGTATATAAAAGTATTTTTACATAAAACCCCCTTACGTTTATAAATTATCCTAAGGACCCTAGCAATTATAGGTTTAAGAAATAATCAAGATTTTGATTTACATTCTAATTGTCTGACTCGGGTTTGAGTCTGATTAATCTGACTTGAATATGATTCAAGTACAATCTACAATCTACAATTTACAGTTTACAATTTATAATCTACAACCTTCAATATTACAATTCAACATGAATGCATGAATCCAGTTATCAATCTATACAATTTGATCGAACCGAACCATGGATATACATTCCATTTACATGGTTCTCCAGTTATTCTATTTACATGATTCTACGGTTACATCCGTTTACTGATATCATGGTTTCGGTCAGTCAATCAGTCATACAATCAATACAATTTACAAGACAAACAATACAAACAAGATATTACGGGGTTTATGGGGTAGATTGGTACGGAAGGTGTTAAAATTGGCACGAGACGGTCAGATTTAAGACACCTAACATGAATCCAATTGCCGTTGTTCCGGGCTTTCTAACGAAGCCTTGTACTCTATATTCCGTTTGCCCTGGTCTCTAGCATATAGAGACCCCTCTCGTATACCCTGGCATTCTTCTGTACCAAGTTACAAACAACAGCGTTAATACAACATAACAACAATATAATACAATATTAAAAGCTACTATCTCTCTCTCTCTCTTACTTTCTGTCTATTCTACTTTCCTCTTATTTTTGGGACTTACCGAGCGACCTGTTCGCTGACGACATTCTATTTCTTTCTTCTTTGAATGTCGTCAGGTGGTTTGGACCCGGCAGAGATCGAGCCATCTGCAGAAGACTTGGACCAGTTTGCTGAAGAACCAGAACTCTAGTTTCATTGTATATTTTCCATTCAGTACTTTTCATTTCCTGTTATGCCATTTCATGTCCAGCTTCCCAGAGTACGCTAAGATAAGCACGTGACAGAGCCAACCATGCTACCTGTGGATAAGAAGTATCCTTCTATAGTCACATTACGGCTGTAGAGATATCAAGAACAATAATAAACTATCTAACACATGTCCATAAGCCAGAATAAATGAGTCAAAAATAAAATAATGCGGAAGCAAAATGATCCAATACAGGAATAAAATGGAATGTACGTCCCATAATGCGGGCTCACATCAGGAATGAAAATACTGAAAGGAAAAATAAACTAACTACTAACAAGTCCTCACTGCTCGGCCTGCTCACTGGAAAACTCCTGCTCGGCCTGCAGCAAAGGTAGAGAATCTGGGCCATGCAAAACCCAGACGTCAGTGCGTCATAATATCAAGCAATAATATAAACAGGGGTAGCAAGATATGCAGGTATGAGTATAAACGGTAAAATAGGTATAACAGTAATTTAAATGAGGACAGTGAGGGTAATGTGTAGTGAGTAATCTAGACTAGTCTATTGGGTTAACTACTCTCAAGTCTTTGAAATCAATTTGATGAATCATCGATATAACTTAATAGTATCCCGTGCGTGCCCAGGACCACAGTCTATGACTCTCAGGCTGAATCCGAGACGTGCCGCAAGGCAGTAAAAGGTAGTATGTAACGACGAATGATGTCAGCATCATCATCCCGGGGCTGGCCTAGCCCGTAAGACTGATCAGTAAAGGCATCGAACTGTCGAGTTACAAGTCAGGTTTCATCATTGATTTTCCCATACCCCCAGGTTATGTGTTCAAGTCAGGTATTGATAAATATGGAGCTAATGCCAACACAGGATCAAACAAGTACATGTTTTTCTGAATAGACAGCAGGAAATGTCCGTAGGGACAACAGGTCAAGATTGTTGGCATTAGTAACAAGATCAGGTAACAGGTCAAGCTATGGTACATCAGGTCAAGCCAGGTAGTGTATATGGGTCCAAACATGTCAAGTAGTGCACAATATCAAGTCGTGTCAAGCAGTAGTGTATCAAGTCATGTCAGGGGGTGCCCAAGTATCACATGGGTGCTCATAATCAAACCATAATAAGCATGGGTACACAAAAACAAGTATGGGGTACCAATGTAACAATAAAATGGAATAATGTGATGTGGTATGCAAAATAGGTATAGATTCAAACATATGGATGCACAGTTATCGATTATGGTTAAGGTTATAGTTCCAACACTAATTAGGATATACTTTATCAAACATGGAATGTTAATATCATATTATTATGTCTTAATATGATCTATGGATGCAATTATCTATATTCTAAAAGAGATGGGTGCAAATAGGTATCCGAAACATTATAAAAACTATCAAATGGTAATGTGGATACAACTAAGCAATATGTGATATAATTATTGGTATGGATGTATTGTAATGTAATCTACTATGTAACAGGATTATTTTCATGATCTAGATCTAAAATGATATAAGCGAATGCAAATGGAACATCGAAACGTGATAAAATGAAACATGTGGTACTAGATTTATACTACAGGCATGGTATGTATTTAAATCAGTATATAATAATTTAAATAGTATGTAGCAAGATTAACTTGCCTAGACGGATCAAGAACGGGTGTGTACGGAACGTCTCACGTCGGCGAAATGTCGCGACGCGCGCACGGTACACGGAACGGTTCCAAACAACGCACCAAGGTGATCACACAAGTCAGGCACGTTCGCTAGCTCGTCGGGATCGTCGACGTCACGTCCGGCTTCTGCGATCTACTGTAGACAGAAACAGATAAAGAAAAGAATGAAAAGAAAGAAAGAAGAAAAACGAGGGGAAGAAGGGATTGAGAAGAAGAGAAGCTCACTGTGGTTCAGAGAGGAGTCGTGAGGGTGTCGACGACGTCGACGGAGCTCCGGCGAGGCGATCTACAGAGACAGAGAACAATTAAAAAAAACAGAATGAAGGAAAGAAAAGAAAGAAAGAAGGAAGAAGGGAAAGAAGAGGGGGTGCTAGGCTCACCGGGTTGCACCGGATTTGGGACGAGGGGTGACGACGAGATCACTCCGGCGAACCTCGTCGGCAGTGTAGTGGTGTGCAGGGCTCGGGTCTGCTTCAGGGTGTGTGCAGGGCTCGGTGAGATGAGAGAGGAGGTGAAGGTGATGAATGTGAGGAGGCGGCGACGAGACGGCGATGGTGATGACGACGGCGACGAGCTAGGCGAGGGGGAGACGGCTGCGGAGGCAGGCGGGGTTAGGGTTCGTGGGTTTCTAAAAAAAAGAAGAAGGAATATAAATATATAATATATAGGGAGAGAGAGAGAGATATATAAAGAAAGAGAGAGAGAATCGAGAGGATAGAGAGAGGAGATCGAGAGGAGTGAGAGAGGAGAGAGAGAGGGAGTGGTGAACAGTGAGGAGAGATAGTTTTGTTTTTATATGGGGGAGAGAGAAAGAGATAAAGAAAAGAAAGATAGAGAGAGATGGGATCTGCGGCTGAGAGAAGAGAGAGAAAGAGAAAGAGAAAAGAGAGAATGAGATCTGCGGCTGAGAGAAGAGAGAGAAAGAGAAAGAGAAAACAGAAGTGGGGGCCACTTGACAGCCAAAGAGAAAGTTGGAACTGAGCTGGGGAGTTAGGAAAAAAGATTTAAAATTTTAAAAGATTTTAGTTTGTTGTTAAATTTTAAGTCGTAGATTTATTATTTAAATTAAAAAAATGGATTTTCAGGTAAATACAAATCTAGTCCAAAATACGTCCGGGTCGGGTCTAAAAATTCGGATTTTAAATATGAAAAATATATGCGACTTCTAAATTTCAAAATGAATGCTCAGTTAATGAAAATGCATACCTCAAGAACGGATGTACGTACGTGTGCGTAGCTATCCAAACACGTCCGTTTTACTGAACGAGACTAGAACAAGATACACGGATGCTACCACGGGTTTAGGGGTATCATGCAGGCTATGAAATGAAATTTTAAATTATTTTACATGACTTTAAAATGTTATATGGTAAAATATGCGATGCTAGATGAAATGCCAGTATGTACTAATCATGAGATGCACGTGTCTATGTAACGAGTCAAGGTAATCTATAAATATGAATCAAACAGGTTCAAGGAAGCGGGTCGGATCGAATGCAAAGTAAAATGTAAAATACCATTCGCACCCAAAACACGATAAATCAAGAAAATACCACAGATAAGTAAATACGGGAACTGGAATTGGTATAAATGAACTCGGTTGTTATATTATACCCAACTACAAAAAGAATTTCGTCCTCGAAATTCCAAGAACAAGAAAGGATAAACAATCAACAAACTACAAGAATAGATGTGGAAACTTCTGCCGGATTTCATCTTCTCGTTCCCAAGTTGACTCTCCATGCGTGCGATTTCCCCAAGAAACAAGTACAAGAGGGATAATCTTGTTCTTAAGAACCTTTTATTTTCGATTCACAATTGACATCGGTCGCTCCTCAAAAGTCAAATCTTCTCAGACAGTCAGCTCCGAATGATCCCGCACATGTGTTTCATCTCGAATATACTTGCGGAGTTGAGATACGTGAAACACATCATGAACATTCGCCAAAGATTGCGGTAACGCTAATCGATATGCTACTTCTTCAACACGCTCCAAAATCTCAAAAGGTCCAACGAATCGAGGACTAAGCTTTTCTCGACTTCCGAAACGAATCACCCCTCTAGTCGGTGATATCTTCAAGAACACCAAATCACCAACCGCGAACTCTAGAGGTCTTCTCGATGTATCTGCCCAACTCTTTTGTCGGTCTTGTGCTGCTTTCATAAGATTCCGGATAGTGTTAACCTTCTCAACTGTTTGCACGATCAAATCCGGTCCCAATAATCTTCGTTCTCCAACATCGTCCCAACAAACAGGTGAACGACACTTGCGACCATATAAAGCTTCGAATGGAGCCATCTGAATAGTCGCCTGAAAACTGTTGTTGTACGAAAACTCCACCAAGTGTAAGTGATCCTCCCATGATCCCTTGAAGTCTAATATGCAAGCTCTCAACATATCTTCAAGAGTTTGGATCGTTCTCTCCGACTGGCCATCTGTCTGAGGATGATAAGCCGTGCTAAACTTCAATCGAGTCCCTAAACTTTCCTGTAAGCTCCTCCAGAAGTGTGATAAGAAACGGGTGTCACGGTCGGACACGATACTCGCCGGTACTCCATGCAATCTTACAATCTCCTGCATGAACCATTCTGACAATGTTTCTGTTGATTGACCAACTCGAAATGGTATGAAATGAGCTGCTTTGGTCAAACGATCAACAATCACCCAAACTGCACTATTGCCTTTTGGACTCCGCGGTAAAGCTGTCACGAAATCCATGGTTATATGTTCCCACTTCCGTTGAGGAATCGGAAGTGGTTGCAATAAACCAGCAACCCTTTGATGTTCAGCCTTAACTTGCCGACACACCAAGCACTTTGCTACAAGCGGCAATCTCCCGTTTCATGCCTTCCCACCAGAAATGCTGTCGTAGATCTCGGTACATCTTCGTGCCTCCTAGATGTACGGAATATGCTGAACTGTGCGCCTCCTTCACAACTTCTTCGCGAATGTCTCCTTTTGGCACACACAAACGGCTACCATATCGCAACGAACCATCTTCATGAATCAACAAGTCTGTTCGAAGTCCAGCTTCAACCTGTTCTCGAAACTTTTGCAATCTAGGGTCATGTAACTGCGCTGCTTTAATATTTTCAATCAACGACGATTGTACCTGCAGCTACATCATCTGTCCCGAAAAATACGGTAGCACAACCTCCAAATCGAATCTCCGAAAGTCTTCAATAAGTTCTTTCTGTGTAGTCAACATCTGAATTGCTGGCAACCGACTAAGCGCATCCGGCACGACATTAACTCTCCCCGATGGTACTTAAGATCAAGATCGTAGTCAGCCATCAGCTCCAACCATCTACGCTGCCTCATATTAAGCTCCTTCTGTGTGAACACATTCTTCAGGCTTTTGTGTCGGTGAATACTTCGACCCTTTCGCCCAATAAGTAGTGTCTCCAAATCTTTAAAGTGAAAATCACAACTGCTAGCTCCAAATCATGAGTTGGGCAATTCTTCTCATGGGTCTTCAACTGTCTCGATGCGTAAGCTATAACCTTCCCATGTTGCATCAAAACACATCCCAATCCTTTCCCAGATGCGTCACTATGAATTACCAATCCTCCGGAACTGTCTGGTATGGTCAAAATAGGAGCGATTGTCAATCTCTGCTTCAACGCCTCAAAAGTTGACGCACACTTCTCCGTCCACACAAATGGTACTTCCTTGCGCGTAAGCTTGGTTAAAGGCTCAGCCAAACGAGCAAAATTCTCCACGAACCTTCTGTAATACCCTGCAAGTCCAAGGAAGCTTCTGATCCCTGCACGTTCTTCGGAATCGGTCAATCTCGAACTGCTGCAATCTTTTCGGGATCAACGGCGATTCCATCTCCGGACACGACATGCCCCGAAACTTCACTTCTTCAAGCCAAAACTCGCACATCCTTCTTGTGCCATCTTTCTTCTTGATTAGAAGAACTGGAGCTCCCCAAGGTGAGTTACTGCTGCGAATCCAATCCTTCTCAAGTAATTCAGCAATCTGCTTCTTAACTTCTTCCAACTCCACTGGTGCCACTGGATAGTACGCTTTAGAAATTGGCGCTGCACCAGGAATAAGATCGATCTCGAACTCCACGTCCCGTTTCGGCGGTAACCCCGAAATGTCCTCGAACACGTCCCTGAAATCTCTAACTACAGCTGGCGCTTCTTCTTTATTAACTTCCATCGACGAAAGAACATTATTTGTCGGCCTAGCCCTAAACTCGTCTGGCCCGACAGATCTGCTTCCTCCAGTAAAGATATACTCTGGATGTCTGGGAATCTGGAAATTTACTTTCTTTGCCCTACAATCAATGTGAGCGTGGAAAGTGCAGAGAAAATCCATTCCCAATACGACTTCATAACCGTCGGTAACAATCACCAAGAAAACTGCAAATAGCTCCCGTCCGCAACAACAGAACAAACCTTACACCCTCTATTAGTTACGATTTTCCCATTCCCAGTGTGTATGTCCCAATAACTAGACAGGGTCGTGCAAGTAATCGAGTGTGTAGTATTAAACTTGGATGACATAAACCAATGGGATGCACTAGAATTGAATAACACTAATGTGGGAAAACCATGAACACGTGGAATACCTGAAACAACTTCTCCTGAAGCCTTAGCTTCCTCAGCCGTCAGGGTAAATGCTCGAGCTTGATTGGCTCCCTGAGTTAATTGCTCCTGCTCCGGAAACTGCTTTTGCAGTGGCTCCTGAGTATCTTCCTTCAATCTTAGCTTTGACGGATAAGTATCAATGGTATGATTAGTTGATCCACAAATAAGACAAAGTCTAAGTCTCCTTCGACAATCTCTTCAGAAATGACCCGGTCGTTGGCAGTAATCGCACAACACCCTTTCTTTTTGCTTGGGCAAAACTGGCCTCCTAACATCTGCTTTCTGACGAAGCTTCGACAGACAAGCATCGATAGTGTGGTCTGCCGACCCACAGTTTAAACAGAGTCCAAACTTCCTTCGACAATCCCTTTGCACATGCCCAGGTAAAGGGCAAAAGTCACAAATCACATTCCTTCTCCGATCAGCAACGACAGGCTTCTTCATAGGCATTACGCCATGTCAGTTCACCGGGATACCTCTGCGTACAGGCGTTTGGTTTGGTGTGGACGCCGGCTTCTGCTGCTTGTAGTCCTCTAGCAAGTCACGAATTACTCCAAGCAAAGTGGCGTCATCCATACGCCTCTGGTAAGATTGTAGATTCCTGGCTTCCATGATCCTGCAACCATAACGCCAAAGAGGATTAATATGCTAAACAAGATTCAAAACTTGCGATGAGTGGTGATCATGAATCAAGGATATGAATCAAAACTAGAACTTCAAGTTACTTAAATAGAGTACCGCATTGTAACCATGCTGCAGTTCATAGTTACAATCACATAACTCCACTCAAGTCACTCAAATTCTAGAGATAAATAATAGGGAACCAAAAGTTTCAAGTCGAGATGCAAAGAAGTTTGCATATCGTCAAGGTAAGGATCAGGAGGGAGTTAAGATTCAAGAATGGCAAGATGGAAAAGTGGCAGGACATGTTCCTAATGTCGAGTATTCCGATTCATGTATAGGGTCCAATATCCAACTACAAAAGAATCAAACCCGATTAACCTAGATCCTATGGCTCTGATACCAAACAAACCCTATCACGCCCCACTTCACAGTGTACGCTAAGATAGGCACGTGACAGAGCCAACCATGCTACCTGTGGATAGGAAGTATCCTTCCACAGTCACATTACGGCTGTAGAGATATCAAGAACAATAATAAACTATCTAACACATGTCCATAAGCCAGAATAAATGAGTCAAAAATAAAATAATGCGGAAGCAAAAGGATCCAATACAGGAATAAACTGGAATGTACGTCCCATAATGCGGGCTCACATCAGGAATGAAAATACTGAAAGGAAAAATAAAATAACTACTAACAAGTCCTCACTGCTCGGCCTGCTTACTGGAAAACCCCTGCTCAGCCTGCAGCAAAGGTAGAGAATCTGGGCCATGCAAAACCCAGACGTCAGTGCGTCATAATATCAAGCAATAATATAAACAGGGGTAGCAAGACATGCAGGTATGAGTATAAACGGTAAAACAGGTATAACAGTAATATAAATGAGGACAGTGAGGGTAATGTGTAGTGAGTAATCTAGACTGGTCTATTGGGTTAACTACTCTCAAGTCTTTGAAATCAATTTGATGAATCATCGATGTAACTCAATATTATCCCTTGCGTGCCCAGGACCACGGTCTAAGACTCTCGGGCTGAATCCGAGACGTGCCGCAAGACAGTAAAAGGTAGTATGTAACGACGAATGATGTCAGCAGCATCATCCCGGGGCTGGCCTAGCCCGTAAGACTAATCAATAAAGGTATCGAACTGTCGAGTTACAAGTCAGGTTTCATCATTGATTTCCCCATACCCCCAGGTTATGTGTTCAAGTCAGGTATTGATAAATATGGAGCTAATGCCAACACAGGATCAAGCAAGTATAGGTTTGTCTGAATAGACAACAGGAAATGTCTGTAGGAACAACAGATCAAGATTGTTGGCATTAGTAACAAGATCAGGTAACAGGTCAAGCTATGGTACATCAGGTCAAGCTAGGTAGTGTATATAGGTCCAAACATGTCAAGTAGTGCACAATATCAAGTCATGTCAAGCAGTACTGTATCAAGTCATGTCAGGGGGTGCCCAAGTATCACGTGGGTGCTCATAATCAAACCATAATAAGCATGGGTACACAAAAACAAGTATGAGGTACCAATGTAACAATAAAATGGAATAATGTGATGTGGTATGCAAAATATGTATAGATTCAAACATATGGATGCACAGTTATCGATTAAGGTTAAGGTTATAGTTCCAACATTAATTAGGATATACTTTATCAAACATGGAATGTTAATATCATATTATTATGTCTTAATATGATCTATGGATGCAATTATCTATATTCTAAAAGAGATGGGTGAAAATAGGTATCCGAAACATTATAAAAACTATCAAATGGTAATGTGGGATATACAACTAAGCAATATGTGATATAAATATTGGTATGGATGCATTGTAATGTAATCTACTATATAACAAGATTATTTTCATGATCTAGATCTAAAATGATATAAGCGAATGCAAATGGAATATCAAAAGGTGATAAAATGAAACATGTGGTACTAGATTTATACTACAGGCATGGTATGTATTTAAATCAGTATATAATAATTTAAATAGCATGTAGCAAGATTAACTTGCCTAGACGGATCAAGAACGGGTGTGTACGGAACGTCTCACATCGGCGAAATGTCGCGACGCGCGCATGGTACACGGAACGGTTCCAAACAACGCACCAAGGTGATCACACAAGTCAGGCATGTTCACTGGCTCGTCGGGATCGTCGATGTCACGTCCGGCTCCGGCGATCTACTGTAGACAGAAACAGATAAAGAAAAGAAAGAAGAAAAAGGAGGGGAAGAAGGGATTGAGAAGAAGAGAAGCTCACTGTGGTTCAGAGAGGAGTCGTGAGGGTGTCGACGACGTCGACGGAGCTCCGGTGAGGCGATCTACAGAGACAGAGAACAATTAAAAAAAATAGAATGAAGGAAAGAAAAGAAAGAAAGAAGGAAGAAAGGAAAGAAGAGGGGGTGCTAGGCTCACCGGGTTGCACCGGATTTGGGACGAGGGGCGATGACGAGATCACTCCGGCGAACCTCGTCGGCGGTGTAGTGGTGTGCAGGGCTCGGGTCTGCTTCAGGGTGTGTGCAGGGCTCGGTGAGATGAGAGAGGAGGTGAAGGAGATAAGTGTGAGGAGGCGGTGACGAGACGGCGACGGTGATGACGACGGCGACGAGGTAGGCGAGGGGGCGACGGCTGCGGAGGCAGGCAGGGTTAGGGTTCGTTGGTTTCTAAAAAAAAGAAGAAGGAATATAAATATATAATATATATGGGGGGAGAGAGAGAGAGATAAAGAAAGAGAGAGAGAGAATCGAGAGGAGAGAGAGAGGAGAGAGAGATGGAGTGGTGAACAGTGAGAAAAGATAGTTTTGTTTTTATATGGGAGAGAGAGAAAGAGATAAAGAAAAGAAAGAGAGAGAGAATGGGATCTGCGGCTGAGAGAAGAGAGAGAAAGAGAAAGAGAAAAGAGAGAAAGAGAAAGAGAAAAGAGAGAATGGGATCTGCGGCTGAGAGAAGAGAGAGAAAGAGAAAGAGAAAAGAGAAGTGGGGGCCACTTGACAGCCAAAGAGAAAGTTGGAACTGAGCTGGGGAGTTAGGAAAAAAGATTTAAAATTTTAAAAGATTTTTGTTTGTTGTTAAATTTTAAGTCGTAGATTTATTATTTAAATTAAAAAAAATGGATTTTCAGGTAAATACAAATCTAGTCCAAAATACGCCCGGGTCGGGTCTAAAAATTCGGATTTTAAATATGAAAAATATATGCGACTTCCAAATTTCAAAATGAATGCTCAGTTAATGAAAATGCATACCCCAAGAACGGATGCACGTACGTGTGCGTAGCCATCCAAATACGTCCGTTTTACTGAACGGGACGAGAACAAGATGCACGGATGCTACCACGGGGTTAGGGGTATCATGTAGGCTATGAAATGAAATTTTAAATTATTTTACATGACTTTAAAATGTTATATGGTAAAATATGCGATGCTAGATGAAATGCCAGTATGTACTAATCATGAGATGCACGTGTCTATGTAACGAGTCAAGGTAATCTATAAATATGAATCAAACAGGTTCAAGAAAGCGGGTCGGGTCGAATGCAAAGTAAAATGTAAAATACCATTCGCACCCAAAACACGATAAATCAAGAAAATACCACAGATAAGTAAATACGGGAACTGGAATTGGTATAAATGAACTCAGTTGTTACAGTTTAGGCATCGTTTTATTTCAGTTGTATTTCCTTTTCATGCATTGTACAAAAGAATGTTACTAAATAAAAGTTGATGTTTTTATTATACCTTGTCTCTTGTGTATTTACTTTTATATTGCTTAGATACGCTTAGCGTATGTACTTCTGAGTATATACGTAGCGGACCAGTCGCGTTCCCTTCGCCGTATACCAGGAAGCGGGGCGTGACAATTATACACTCAATACAATTTACAGTACAAAACAATATAAATAAAACACTACGGGGTTTAAGGGGTAGATTGGTACGGAAAGTGGCACGAGACTGTAAGACTTAATACACCTAACATGAATCCAGTTGCTGTTGTACCATGGCATAAACAGTTCCTTGTAGTATACGTGCCTCTAGTCTCTGGCATATAGAGATTCCTCTCGTATACACTAGCATTCTTCTGTACCAAACTACAAACAACAGCGTTAATACAATATTACAACAAGATAATACAACACTAAAAAGATACCTTCTTATTCTGTCTATTCTACTTTCCTCTTATCTTTGGGACTTACCGAGTGACCTGTTTGCTGACGATATTCTATTTCTTTCTTCTTTGAATGTCGTCAGGTGATTTGGACCCGGCAGAAATCGAGCCATCTGCAGAAGACTTAGATCAGTTTGCTGAAGAACCAGAGCTCTAGTTTCATTATACATTTTCGATTCAGTACTTTTCATTTCCTGTTATGCCATTGTTTAGGCATCGCTTTTATTTCAGTTGTATTTCCTTTTCATGCATTGTACAAAAGAATGTTAATAAATAAAAGTTGTTGTTTTTATTATATCTTGTCTCTTGTGTATTTACTTTTATATTGCTTAGATACGCTTAGCGTATGTACTTCTGAGTATATACATAGTGGACCAGTCGCGTCCCCTGTTTCCCCAATTAGAGCAAAGCTCTGTTCAGAATCCAAAATTTGAATTAAAGCGGCGCTTTTATAAAAGCGCTTCGCTACAACTAGCGCACCCCGTGCAAAGCACATAGGCGCTAGCTATGGGTGCGCTGCGCTCCAAGTAGCGCAATACATGCAAAGCACGTGTGCGCTAGCAATAAGAGCACTGCACTACAATTAGCGCACCATAAGCAAAGCGCACCATGGGTAGAGCGCATAAGCGCTAGCGTTGGAACTAAATGTTCCTCACCGTTGGATCAAATATCCAACGGATATGATTAAATCATCGGTTAATAAGAATAAAATTCTGTTGAATCTTTCCAAATAGAAAAGATTGTGCCTTGAATTTGGAACACCGTTGGATCAATGATCCAAGGGTGATTAAAAATCACTAAAATACAGAACAAATTCTGTAAAGAAGGAAAGATTTCTTAATCTTGTTAAAATAAGAACATTATCTTCTGTAAATCGGAAGCCCTTGGATCAAGGATCCAACGGTGGGGAAATTCCCAAATCAATTGGAGAATAAATCTCTTTAACTGATTCAACAAATCAGCCTTCCCTATATAAAGGACCCAAGACTTCAAGTTTGAGATAGAGGAACCCCCCATAAACTTTGAGAAAATCTCAAGAAGAAGAAGGAACTTTCGGCGAAGAAAGATAATTCTTTTTCAAGGTAAGAAAGAATATACAGACAAAATCGTCTTAATATAATCAGAAGTACTTACTTCTTTCATTGATCATAGATCTATAAGACAGAGTTGTCTTTCATAAAAGAGATTATGAATATCTCATTATAAAGGGGGGAGAATTATTCAATTCTCTTAGGATCGCAGATTCATAAAGGCAAAGCCTTTCATCAAAAAAGAGATTGAAATATCTCTTATAAATTAAGAACTTTGTTCTTAGAATCTTGAGACAAAGTCTCTTATCAGAAAGAAGCTAATCTTCAGAGCGCAAAGTTAACCTAAGAGGAGCTTTAGCGCTCCTGATTTAAAAGTGCCTTAGTCCACTTCATCTAGCGCAAAGCGCTGCAGCACAATAGCATTTTAAACGCAGCGCACTGCGCTTATTGGCTAGCGCTCAGAGCTAAGCGCGCCACGTGCTCCTCACGTGCGCGCTGCATTACTAAAAGCGCTTTGCACTTATTATATGGCATTAGCGCCGAGCGCTTCAACGCTTCAATTATAGCGCACCAGCGCTCTACATATAGTGCAAAACGCTAAACGCATCTGCGCTCTTCATTTAGCGAAAGGCGCTAAGCGTATTAGCGCTTCATATGGCGCAAAGCGCTAAACGCATTAGCGCTTTAACCATATCGCACTGCGCTCATCGACTGGCGCTAGTGCCAAGTGCGCTACATGCTTTTATATGCGCTTGAACAGAACATGAACTGTTCTTTGAATAAGCCCCAGAACTATGATGAATGCTCAGCATTCAGTAAAAGACAAACAATGTCAGAAGCTAAATCAATGCTCAGCATTGTTAAAAGGGCCGAGCTCAAACAAATGTTTAACAGCCTAAAATAAACGTCAAAACATTTTAACTTGATTGGACTTAGCCCAAGATTGGCCATAAGTCCTCAAATTCAGCTTAATTGAGCCCACATGCTCATAAATTACAGATCTTAGTCCCAATTGGACTATAAATCTCCCAACCAACATTGGTTCAAGGGTACATCTCTGAACTCCTCTGATATTTGTCGTTGTAATATTTCAACGTCTTCAGAGAGGTGACAGGTCCCGACAGCCATACATTTCACAGACTATGATGTCTTTAAACTGGACTGTGGGGTCCTTAAGTCCACGGACTATGATGTCCTTAACCTCGACCGTGATGTCTTAAAACTAAAATCGGACTGTGGAGTCCTTAAACCCACGGACTATGGCGTCCTTAACCTCGACCGTGATGTCTTAAAACTAACATCGAACTGTGGAGTCCTTAAATCCACGGACTATGATGTCCTTAACCTCGACCGTGATGTCTTAAAACTAACGTCGGACTGTGGAGTCCTTAAATCCACGGACTATGATGTCCTTAACCTTGACCGTGATGTCTTAAAACTAACATCGGACTGTGGAGTCCTTAAATCCACGGACTATGATGTCCTTAACCTCGACCGTGATGTCTTAAAACTAACATCGGACTGTGAGGTCCTTAAACTCACGGACTATGATGTCCTTAACCTCGACCGCGATGTCTTAAAACTAACAATGGACCATAATGTCCCTAAACTAATTATCGACCGCAATGTCACTAAACTAAGCAATAGAGCCCAATTGCTCTCTTTTCGGATCTAAACGATCCCGTTAAGTTGATCTTAGTCTAAAATTAGACTAACGTGTCCTTAACAAATGTTTAAGTTGATCTTAGCCTCAAATAAGGCTAACGCATCTTTAAACACAACCCGCCAAACCCAAATCTAAGAAAGATACGGATTTGGACTAATCCACGTCCGACGGGCGACAACATAACTTAGTCTCCGTATACAATCCACGGGCAACCGAACACAAAACAAACACCCACGATATGAAGTGACCATCTGGAGAAAGAGAAAGTTGTTACCGCGATGCGGTAGCGTAATTAACTGCAGGGGCTTGTGCCTGCAGGGAAGAGCGTCCCCACAATCAAAAACCCCTCAAAAGAGGGGGAATCTGACGAAGTCTGCTACATCGGCCGCATCCGTTTAAACCTTCGATACACGGTGCCATAAATCAACTTGGCATCTTCGGAGAGGTGGACGGATAGAACCAATTAGAATCTTCCCCCAGATTCAGGCAAGACGTCAGTCTTCCCGGTATCCGGCGGTAAACAGCTTCTGGCACGCCCGGTGGGACCTTTTCCTCTTTCCACTCCACACTTCGTGTGTCGTGTTCGCGAACCAATCGCGGTTTGTTAATGGTTTCCCTTGGGTTTCAAGTTACTAAGATTTGGTTTCTTGCTTGGCGCAGAAAGCAAAACATCAATGGCATTTACTTGCGTAAAGTGCTCCAACTGCAGCTGCAACTCGCGTCCTGCCTCAACTGGAGGCATAACATACGGGCCCCAAGCGGCTTCCCTGTTCACGATGCCCATAAAGCAGGTCACCTAAGCCACCACAGGGTTGTTTTTCGGGACCATGCTCCCGCCAACGAGCTTCATCGCTCCTGTGCTGACACCGGAAGCTCCCAAGAAGTCGGTCTTTGATCGGTTTACACCTACTGCGGCCCCTCTCAACGGGTCGTCCAGCTCCAGCTCCTCAGTTTTTTCCAGATTGGGCCAAAATTCCTGTGGGCCCACGATGAAGCCCGCACCTCAAGAAAAGGTTATTCCGAAGAGAGTAACCAACTTTGCTCCTGAAGTCGTCAAGGCGACTTCTCCTGCTAAGGGGTCGGTCTTTACAAGACTGACTGTCCCAACTCCCACTCCTGCTCCTGCTACTCAAAGGACATCAGTTTTCAACAGGCTGACACCAGCAACAACCCCTCACCTGAACAGGGGGTAAGACAAAGCTATCCTCGTCACCGAACTAACTCCACCAGCCCCAACGGTGGAAATCAATGCTGTTGTTCTAACTTGGAACAGATTCGAGCTGTTGAACAAGGTGCGCAGGAATTCTCCTACCGCCGTACTGAAAAGATCTCCTCTTCCGGTGGAGAATGTTGCGGAAGCAAAGCCAGAACAGTCCCCTCAGCGGCTATCCTCTAAAATCTACAAGGTTTGGCGTCAAGTCCAAGACTCGGTGATTGATCCAAATTTCTCCTGCCAGCAGAAGAAGCTGAAGGTTCGACAGGAAGAAAATCGTCCTATTAAGCCACAAAAGATGACGACAACTTGGGTGCCCACTGCAGTGGCCCCCTCAACGTCAACCACTCAGAAAAGAAGGAGGCCAGAGAAAGCCCCTGTAAACGTGGCAGACCGCAAAAACACCGAGCCCAAACGCCATAAGTCTGGGGGCATGGTGGTACATACTGTTTACATGGCATCCGGGAAAGAGGATAGCCGCGTTTCTATGGGCCATCGACCACTCACCCAATCCATCACAAGAACTCAGGAACAACAGCAGCAGAAGCTTCACGAGATGCTGACTGCAATGGCTGCACTCACCGGGCCAAAAGAAAGCCCGGAGGCGTCATCGGAACAACGTCACGAACACGAGACTGATGCTGAATTCCTTTGGAGAATGCTCGAGAAGAAGGACAAGGAGGCTGCGGAACAAGCGACCAATATAAAACAAATGGCTCTTCTGTTCCAAGACATGGTGGGTATGATGATCCAGCAGGACCCTCCAGCTGAAGATCCTCCGATTATCCTCGAAGACGACAGAGGAGAAACATCAAATCCACCTCCGGCTCTTTCAGCAGCCAACGAGGAAACTATTTCCAAGTCTGGATGACTATATTGCTCAGCAAATAAGAGTTCACCAGGCAAATGAAGCGGCCGGCCAAGTTGTCAAAACTGGGCGACCGTATCCAGGCTGGTATGATCAGATAAAATACCCGCCGGGATACACAATTCCCAAATTCCATGTGTACAAGGGGACAGGCAATCCCCACCAGCACGTCGCCCAGTTCAGGGCTCTTTGTGGCAACACCGGTGGCGATGATAAGCTTTTGCTCCGCCAATTCGTCGGCAGCTTGTCGGAAATGGCGTTTGAGTGGTACTTCGAACTTCCAAATGACTCCGTCAAAACTTTCGCAGAGATGGAGTTGTTATTCACCCAGCGATTTGCAAGTGCTAGTGAACGCACCCCGATAACGGCATTGATCAATGCCAGGGTGAAACCGGGCGAGACGTGGGTTCAGTACGCAATCCGATGGAGGAATCTGTGGTCGAAGTGCGAACAACGCATCGAAGAAGCACCAGCGGTGGGCATGTTCGTAGGCACCCTAGACCCTCATGCAACTATTTCACAGTTCATGATGTTTTTCAAACCGACCATGTTCCAGGCTTTAATCGACAAACTAGCCCAGATGGACCAAATGGGTCACAGACCGCCTCCTCCAAATCCGGGCTCCCGCAACGAAAAGGGCAAAGGAAAAGCAACCTTTGTCACCAACGCTCGACAACAACCAAGCGGCCCGAAAGCGGTTATTCGCCAAAGCAACAAGCGGCAATCCCTTGATGAGAAGTTGAGACGTCCTTACTCGTTTCACCAAGATAAAATAAGGAGACTGTTCGAACTAGCAATGCGCAATGGGCTCATTACTCTACCAGAGTTAAGATACCCACTGCAACCGAATGACGTCGACGATCCCAATTACTGCCCCTACCATCGAGTATTGGGCCATCCACTCGAAAATTGTTACGTCTTCAAAAATTGAGTTGAAGACCAATACCAGCAAGGTAAATTCGTGTTGTCTGAAAATTGGAAGGTGAACCCGCCACAACCACATGATCTGAAAAAGATGGACATGCCGGGGGCATCGTGCTCATTCATAGAGAAAGCCCCGTGGACCGAAAAGTCCATAAACTAGAAATTCGCCTCAAATACGGCAATGGTGGACCACAATGTCCTAAAACTTGCAAACGACCGAAACGTCGTTAAACTACTACCAACCCGCGGCATCCTTAGGCTGACGTGGTAAAAAAAACGGTACATCCATAAGCAAAATGGGCACGGATGAAAACCCGAAATGGCTCCGTGAGTAAAAACAGCAGGGCTACCGGCGAGTCTTGTGAAAAACCGAAAGGGCGCAACCTCGTTCAAATAAAAAAAAAAGAATAAAAAAAAAGAATAAAAAAAAAGAAAACGATATGTCCATAAGCAAAATGGGCACGGATGAAAACCTGAAAGGGCTCCGTGAGTAAAAACAGCAGGGCTATCGGCGAGTTTTGTGAAAACCCGAAAAGGCGCAATCTCGTTAAAAGACACTTGTAAGGTCCTCTCGACTTTGTAAGGAGAAACCACCTGCGTGAGATCCTTACGACTCACAAGGGAGCAACACACTTAGGAATCCTCACGATTCCTAAGGAGAAATTACACTTGCAAGATCCTCATGACTCGTAAGAAGAACTCTCTTATGGGACCCTCACGGCTCATAAGATTCAAAAGTCTTAAGCTACAGGGATCTGAACCTGTTCTGAAGCAGCCCCCACAACCTCCAATAATGCCCTACAAGCGGTTCAATATTGACCCTTGTATACAATCCACGGGCACGAATAAACATTTCCCTAACAGAGTCCCACCAGCGACTAAAGATATGCTCACACGCTGAACAAACACTTGTAGGTCCTCTCGACTTGTAAGGAGAAAACACTCTTGTAAGATCCTTACGACTTATAAGAGAAAAAACACTTATGAATCCTCACGATTTCTAAGGAGAAAAAACACCTACGAGATCCTCACGACTCGTAGGGAGAAACACCTTTATGAGACCCTTACGGCTCATGAAGTCAAAAGCCTTAGTCAACGGGATCTTGCTAAGCCACCTTTGTTCGATATCGATAGAGGCAAATGATGATTCGCTCCTGGCAATATCCCAGTTGTAGCGATGCTGATGCCTAAATTGGTATCAAATTCCAAGTCCTTTCATGGCAAATGATGATTCGCTCATGGCAATATTCCAGTCGCAGCGATACTGATGCTAAGATTGGCACCAGATTCCAAGTTCCATGCTCGCAATAAAAAAATCAGCGAGCCAAAAATGCATATGAAATAGCCGAAATGATGGGGCAACTTGCAACAAAGTTAGCAAGTAAAAATGTATGCATACAAAATAGCCAAAATGATTGGGCAACTCGCAATAAAAAGCAGCGAGTAAAATGAAATAAATAGCCGAAATGATTGGGCAACTCGCAATAAAAAGCAACGAGTAAAAATGAAATAAATAGCCGAAATGATTGGGCACCGCGAAAGATAGCCGAAATGATTGGGCAATCGCGACCTTCGCGATATTAAAGCTGAAATGATAGAGCATCGCGGAAAGAAAAATGAAATGAAAGAATGAAACATTTTGCCCTACAGGTGAGATCACATCGATCCGTGTATACAATCCAGGGGCACAAACAAAAAAGGAATCTTACCTTCCCACCAGGCTCCATCAGGAGGCGAAGCCAAATCTTGACGGTTCATAAGACAACCTGAAGACAATCTCGACATTCGTCGCAATATTGCAAACATAGTGTCAATAAACGAAGTGAAGGAAGATCTCTAGCTTCAGGGTCTCGACGTCAACATCGACAACTTAGAGATCAACACCGGCGTTCTTCGTCCCTCCAACCAGGATGCAGACGCGACGTCAACAACCGACCTCAGAGTCGCAACGAAGCGGAGCCATGGCAAAGTCCCTAGTTCCAAACCTTAACGGCAACATCTACAGCCTAAAAATCAGCAACGGTGATCCTCCTCATTCCAACAGGATTCGGGCGCAGCATCACCAAACGGAGCCACGGTAAAGTCCTTAGTTCTAAGACTCTACGGTCCACAGACAACCTAGAGTCAACCAATGACCTCCCTGCCGGATCAACGCTCCGTCTCGGAAACAAGTCAACCAACCTCCAGGGAAATCAGTATCCTTGGCAAAAATCTCGATTCAGGGAAATCAGCATCCTTGACGAGAGCACCTTGATTCGCGTCGACCCGTAAAGAAATCAGCGTCTTTATAGGAATACATCGATTCGTCTCAACCCCAAGGAAATCAGTGTCCTTGGCAACTTTCTCGATTCAGGGAAATCAGCATCCTTGACGAGAGCACCTTGATTCGCGTCGACCCGCAGAGAAGTCAGCGTCTTTGCAGGAATACATCGATTCGTCTAAACCCCAAGGAAATCAGTGTCCTTGGCAACTTCCTCGATTCAGGGAAATCAGCATCCTTGACGAGAGCACCTTGATTCGCGTCGACCCGCAGAGAAATCAGCGTCTTTGCAGGAATACATCGATTCGTCTCAACTCTGAGGAAATTAGCGTCCTTGGAAACTTTCTCGATTCAGGGAAATCGGCATCCTTGACGAGAGCACCTTGATTCGCGTCGACCCGCAGAGAAATCAGCGACTTTGTAGGAATACATCGATTCGTCTCAACCCCAAGGAAATCAGTGTCCTTGGCAACATCTTCGATTCAGGGAAATCAGCGTCCTTGACGAGAGCACCTTGATTCGCGTCGACCCGCAGAGAAATCAGCGTCTTTGCAAGAATACATCGATTCGTCTCAACTCCGAGGAAATTAGCGTCCTTGGCAACTTCCTCGATTCAGGGAAATCAGCATCCTTGACGAGAGCACCTTGATTCGCGTCAACCCGCAGAGAAATCGGCGTCTTTGTAGGAATACATCGATTCGTCTCAACTCCGAGAAAATTAGCGTCCTTGGCAACTTCCTCGATTCAAGGAAATCAGCATCCTTGACGAGAGCACCTTGATTCGCGTTGACCCGCAGAGAAATCAGCATCTTTGCAGGAATACATCGATTCGTCTCAACCCTAAGGAAATCAGTATCCTTGGCAACATCTTCGATTCAGGGAAATCAGCGTCCTTGACGAGAGCACCTTGATTCGCGTCGACTCGCAGAGAAATCAGCGTCTTTGCGGGAATACATCGATTCGTCTCAACTCCAAGGAAATTAGCGTCCTTGGCAACTTCCTCGATTCAGGGAAATCAGTGTTCTTGACGAGAGCACCTTGATTCGCGTCGACCCGCAGAGAAATCAGCGTCTTTGCAGGAATACATCGATTCGTCTCAACCCCAAGGAAATCAGTGTCCTTGGCAACTTCCTCGATTTAGGGAAATCAGCGTCCTTGACGAGAGCACCTTGATTCGCGTCGACCCTCAGGGAAATCAGCGTCTTTGCAGGAATACATCGATTCGTCTCAACCCCAAGGAAATCAGTGTCCTTGGCAACTTTCTCGATTCAGGGAAATCAGCATCCTTGACGAGAGCACCTTGATTCGCGTCGACCCGCAGAGAAATCAGTGTCTTTGCAGGAATTCATCGATTCGTCTCAACCCCAAGGAAATCAGTGTCCTTGGCAACTTCTTCGATTCAGGGAAATCAGCATCCTTGATGAGAGCACCCTGATTCGCGTCGACCCGCAGAGAAATTAGCATCTTTGCAGGAATACCTCAATTCATTTCAACTCCGAGGAAATCAGCGTGCTTGACAAGAACATCTCGGTTCGCGCCGGCCCGCAGAGAAATCAGTGTCTCTGCAGGAATACACAACATCAAGCAAAGCGGAGCGACGGCAACTCCCAGCTCCACGACTCGGCGATGCACAAATGATCGAGGGTCAAATCCTGACTCCGTGAAATGCGGATAAGGACAACTTCACCCATCACTTGCGGGTCTTCACGACTCGCAAGGGAGTAAATTCTCTTGTGAGATCCTTACGTCTTTTAAGAGAAAACGCACTTAGGAATCCTCACGATTCCTAAGGAGAAAATACACCTACGAGATCCTCACGGCTCATAGGGAGAAATTTTTTTATGAGACCCTCACGGCTCATAAAATTGAAAAGCCTTAGGAAGCAGATCTTAACCTGATTCCTAAGCTATCGCTGTCCTACAAGGAAATCAAAGTAGATTATCCATAAAATGTACTTACTAAAAGGGACACACCATCACGAAGCAAAATATGCTTTTTATTCATGAATTTAAATGAGTACAAAGTACAATTTATAAAAGAACCAAAAATACTCTCATTCAGGAGTATGCACAAAAGAAGAATAAAAGTATACAGTTCTTAAAGTTGGCGGATGATTCAAAAGGTTCATCAGTTCATCCCTCCTTTCTTGGGTCTCAGCTTCAAAATTGACTATGGATGCGAGGCGGGTCTCCGCTTCCGACTGTTGGGCCTGGTACGAGGCGAGCTGGCCTTCGAGTTCATGCTCAGTAGCTTTATGAGCATCAACCATCGTCCGGGTAATGACAACAGCTTTATCAACAGCCACCACGTCTTTGATTACGGCTTGAAGCTCTTGCCAAATTTTATACGCGCGGGTGGTCTTAGATGTAAGTTCGGCTTGAAGCTCCCCTAGCGCGGTTGAAGCCAGCTTCCTCTTTGAGAACTTTCGGCGGAGCCTCTTTTCATAGGAAAGCGTATTAGCGGCGTACCGCTTAATCAACTCCTGCAAACTTGTCTTCGCAGCCACCACCTCCGAAGGAAGGCATGCGCATTCAAGACCATGCAAGCAAGCCTCCACTCGACGACAGAATTCAACCCAAACTTGCACAAATGCCTCACTGTGAAGAGTAGCAAGAAAAAGGAGAGAACCGTTGGCTTCAGCGGCAAATTCTTCGGCTGTGAGCGAGCTACCAACACGTAGGTCTTCGATTAACTCTAACAAAGAATGAAGGCTTGACTTGGCTATTCGTTCGGATGCACGCAGCGCATAAGGGCCAGACGGCATGAGAATGCGAGTCTCCAACGCGGTAAAAGTAGGAAGAGCTGTTAAAGATTGATAAATGATCAGCGGAGGTTGCAAACAGAGGACAGATGCAAAGGCGTCGACACTTTACTTACCTACGTTTACACGAGAAGAGTCTGGAAGATCTCCGGGCCCATCGAGGACTGATTGTTAGGATACGAGCGTGTCAAGTTTAGTTCTAAATACCGCAATCAAGACGGTTTCGCACGTAGCTAGCCGGTTGAGTACGGGTCGTCCGCAGGGAGATGGGAATCTTTTTCTATGTGTTTTTCGACGAGTTAAGTCCGGTTGTTTAGATTTTGTTTGTAGTTATCTAAGTGTTGAGTTGATATTTAAAGAGAGCTTGTTAGGGTTAGGATTAGGTTAGTTTGAGTTAGGAGTCTCCACATCTTTCGTTGCCCCACTTAATATCGGTGTTACGGTAATCGGCAACAACGGGGATTAGCACGACTAGGAAGGAACTTGCGAGTATAAGCTAGGCTTTCCAACGCATAGTCCTTCCTTTTGATGCTTGTCCGTCCGTTCTTGGCTCTTATCCATAACCTCCGGTTAATTCAACCACAACCGGTCTCACTACGGAATCACCGCTATCATGTAGGATAGGGTGCCGTAAGGAGCGGATTGTGGTTGGGTTAACGGGAGTTGATTTAAGTTGTTGGGCAAGGAAAGAGTGAGAGAGATTTCCTTCTCTCAAACTTCCCTTATCCTACCCTAACAAGTATAGAACTACTCACACTTCATAATACGGAAAAATAAAACAACACAAAAGAGGAAGATAGAAAGAAGAAGATTAGAAGAATACGACTAACTGTTTGCGACCTCACCTTGGCGAGGATCAAGCGTAAGTATCATTGTCGTATGTAAGGATAAAGAAAAAGAGAGAAGAAACAAACAACAAGGAAATAACAACAACTACTTAACAATTAAAATTACAACAATTATAACAAGTAAAGAAAGAGACAAGCATGATAATAAAAATGGTCTTCTTTATTCATCACTCTTCACTCAAAAGCTCACTTACAAGTTTAATGGAGAAGAGGTGAGAAGAGGAAGAAGAACAATACTAAAACTAGGCAAAATGAAAAATACAAAGTTGGACCCCTTCCTTCACAAACTTCTGGGCTATTTATAGGCCAGAGAATGAAACCCTAGGGCAACCACCAGAACCTAAACAAAAAGACCAAAAAACCCCCCAAAAATCTTCAACTGCCGCCACTATATTGCCGCGGATCCGCGGCCTGGACCCCACTTTGGCCGCGGATCCGCGGCCTTATGATTGAATTGGGCCCCCCAATTTTTGGTGCTGGCCTGATCTGTTGTCTACATTATTCTGGTATATGTATTTTCTTATAATTGCTCCACGAATTTTCCAGAATTCTGTTGAGGGAAAGGTGGACTTTTTATCAAGATTTTGTCATGATTTGCCTCGAGCTCCGCGTAGATCTCTTGGATTTTGTGCTACCATTGAGCCTTGTGCATGAGAATGACATTGATTTGATCTTTTGTCTTCCTATTGATATCTGGCAACATACGGATGAAGAGCAGAGACCGTGTTTTTATCTGTGGTTGGCAGGAACCCGGATTTTGTCGTGTTTTCCATGAATTTCACCGTTTTGGAACCGAGAACCTGTATCCTGCAATTGACTAGCAAACACGGCTCAAGAGTATCTACGGATATGCAATGTGATAAAAATTGGGCGGTATGAAAATGCAAAAATCTGATATGAACAAATACCCCCAAACTTATCATTTGCTCGTCCCGAGCAAAGTCCATTTATTCACAAAAAATTTCCTAACCTCACTTTCGCAGGGAACGCGATTGCACTGAGCATGTGCAACAAGCCGTTAAACCTCTAGGTGTCCCTAGTAGGAGGAGTGTTGTCTCCTGAGGGTTTTCAGCGGATACTACCCACAAAATCCGGTCAAGTTGGTTTGTAAAAATGACTAAGTTTCAAACCCTAAAGTTTTGTTTTAGAAAATAACAATTCTATAATCCTTAGTCTAGACTATCGAACCTTTATTTTTCACACCTCACATCTTATTTAACTACAAATTTTATATGTCTTTACGTGCAGTGCGGATAGTGTCGTTAAGTTCCAGAAGGATCGATTAGAGTCATCATGTCGCACAATAAAGCCCAGATAACAATTTTAAAAGGATCACATAAGTTTTATAATGAGTTAAGCATTTTTCAAGTTTCGTTTTGCAGTAAGGTTTCAACTTCAGAATTTCTATCTTCCTTAACAGGAAACTAAGTCGTATTTTTCACTCCACCTTTTTCTTGTTTTCATTTCATACACACCACTGTGAACGTGCAATAGTCTTTATCAAAGAGTAAAACCTTCATATCTCCGTTAAAAATTTTTTAAAAGCCTGTCTTTTATCAAGATTATTCTCACACAAAGAACCGTTAGGAATTTTAACTCGGAGAGAACACTTGCTTGACTTTGTTTTAAACTGGACTTTCTAGGCTTCTTAGCGAGCTTTGGGCCAATGCACCCAAACCAGTTGGTTTTAGGGCATTAGGTGTAGAAACACCCCAGCGGACTTAATTACTCAAGTTACCTAGGTCCAAAAACAAAAGACAGTTTGGCGTGAAAATCAGATGATTTAATACGAACGGAGATATAACCGGCAGTTCAAATATTTTTTTGGATAAAAGACGTGTCTAGTGGGTTTGGTGAGTAATCATTCCAATCAAGTTTTAGATGGGTTATTTTTCAGACTTAGCTCCTATTACGGCATCAATAACATTCCTTCATATTCGCTTTACTTCATAAACTATTCTTGACATTACTTATTTCAGAACAAACCTATTTGATCCTCAAAAAATCATTTATCTGTTTAAAAGTTTGAACATGAAAGACTTGTCATCTAATTCCCAAAACTCACGACACGTGTAGTGTGATGTAAAGACGTATATCAGCTATAGTTAACTTCAAAGGAGAGTTATCTTTCAGGTTTTCAAAATCCAAACATAAGATCTAGTTATTCCTATTTTTTCAAACAAAAACCGTCGAATGTTGAATCAGAGTTCATCCACAAGCTAACTTGACAAAAAAGTTTTTATATTTTTGGAAAATTTTCAAATTTTTATGGTTTTTATGGATTTAATATGCAGATGCAAAATATACATATGAATGCGAAGGTAAGAAATGCGTACCGAGCGTACCCCCAAACTTAAACTGGACAGTGTCCTCACTGTCATTGCATGAAGAGAGTAGTTTGAAGGTTCAAAATTGTTGGTTAGCGATACACAATTTTTATTTGTTTTTGTTTTGAAAGAAAAGAAAAAGAATATACACAAATATAAACAAAATGGTTTGTACATACCCCCAAACTTATTTGGAACAGTGTCCACTGTTCTTGGCTGGATAACCGAAGTTTGGAGGTAGGCAGAGGAAGATCAAGCAAGGTAAACCGGCTCCTGTAAGAACAGGAGCTCCTCTGTTGGTTCGGCGCTAAGGTACGGTTTGCATCGGTGTCCGTTCACTTTGAAGAGTGAACCGTCCTTTGGATTTTCCAAATCCACAGCGCCCTGCGGATACACAGTCCGCACAAAATACGGCCCTTTCCAGCGAGATCGGAGCTTTCCAGGATGGAAGTGAAGTCGGGTGTCGTAAAGAAGTACCTGCTGACCAGGTACGAAGGTTTTGCGCACAAGGTGTTTATCATGAAACACCTTCGTTCGATTCTTAACGACAACCGCGTTGTCGTAAGCCTCATCCCTAAGCTCGCTCAGTTCGTTCAGCTGCAGCTTCCGATGGCTGCCCGCGTCCTCCAGAGACAGATTCAGCTCCTTTATCGCCCAAAACGCGCGATGCTCGATTTCGACAGGAAGGTGGCAGGCTTTTCCGTACACAAGCCGATAGGGAGACATGCCAAGGTCGGTCTTATAAGCGGTTCTAAATGCCCAAAGGGCATCAGTGAGTTTCAAAGACCAATCCTTTCGGTTCTTGGAAACCGTTTTCTCCAGTATCTGCTTGATTTGCCGATTGGAAACTTCGGCCTGCCCGCAGGTTTGGGGGTGGTAGGGCGTAGAAAGCTTATGATTAATGGAGTATTTCCGCATCAAGGCCTCGAAAGTCCTATTGCAGAAATGACTTCCATTGTCGCTAATGATCGCTCGGGGGTGCCCAAACCGTGAGAAAATATTTTCTTTAAGGAACCTAACGACAACCTTGTTGTCGTTAGTCCGGCTGGGCACAGCCTCGACCCATTTAGAGACGTAATCAACAGCTAGAAGGATGTACAAGTTCCCAAAAGAGCTGGGAAACGGCCCCATGAAGTCTATCCCCCAAACATCGAAAATCTCCACAACCAAGATTGGTTGGAGCGGCATCTCGTTTCTCCGGGATATCCGGCCCATGTGTTGGCACCGGGAGCAAGTCTTGCAATAATCGTGAGCGTCTTTGAAAAGTTGTGGCCAGTAGAAACCACATTGCAAGATCTTCTCAGCTGTCTTTCTGGGCCCAAAATGCCCGCCACATGCTTGGTCGTGGCAAAATGACAGCACACTCTTGAATTCCTCATCTGGGACACACCGACGAATAATCTGGTCGGGACAGTACTTGAACAAGTAGGGTTCGTCCCAGTAAAAGTGTTTTACTTGGGATAAGAAGCGAAGTCTGTCCTGGCGTGACCATTCGGTCGGTAGCAATCCCGTGGCCAAATAGTTCACAATATCTGCGAACCAGGGTTCGCAAGATACTGTCAAGAGTTGTTCATCCGGGAAAACGTCATTGATTGGGATAGGAAGCGACGGCGAAGAAGGAAGTCGTGAAAGATGGTCGGCGACAACGTTTTCACATCCTCTTTTGTCCTTAATGACAAGGTCAAACTCTTGAAGCAAGAGGATCCAACGTATAAGCCGAGATTTGGCATCTTTCTTCGCAAAAAGATGGCGCAGAGCAGAATGATCAGTGTAAACGATGACTGGAGAGCCGATGAGGTACGGCCTGAACTTCTCTAAAGCAAATACAACAGCTAAGAATTCCTTCTCAGTTGTTGTATAATTGAGTTGTGCGTCGTTCAGGGTTCGGCTTGCGTAATAGATCACGTGCGGCATCTTGTTGATGTGCTGTCCAAGGACAGCACCGATGGCAAAGTCGGATGCATCGCACATAATCTCGAATGGGTGCGTCCAGTCAGGGGAAGAGAGAACGGGAGCAGAAGTGAGTGAGTGTTTCAATGATTCAAAAGCAGCCGCACAGCTTGAGCTGAAGTCGAATGGCGTGTCCTTGGCCAGGAGAAGAGTCAAGGGCCTAGCAATCTTGCTAAAGTCCTTGATAAACCGTCTATAAAAACCGGCATGGCCAAGGAAGGCTCGGATATCTCTGACGCATCGGGGAGGAGGCAGATTGGAAATGACCTCAATCTTTTCTTTGTCGACCTCTATGCCATTTTGCGAGATGATATGTCCTAAGACAATACCTTCACGCACCATGAAGTGGCATTTCTCCCAGTTCAAAGTGAGATTCTTGTCCTTACATCTGGTAAGGACAGCGTCGAGATGCAGCAGACACTCGTCAAAAGAATCGCCGAAAATGGAGAAGTCATCCATGAAAACCTCCAGAAATTTCTCCACCATGTCTGAGAAAATCCCCATCATACACCGCTGGAAGGTAGCGGGCGCATTGCATAACCCAAAGGGCATGCGTCGATATGCAAACGTGCCGAAAGGACAAGTGAAAGTGGTCTTGTCCTGGTCTTTTTCGGCGATGGGAATTTGATTATAGCCAGAGTAGCCATCAAGAAAGCAATAGTACTCATGTCCGGCCAATCGTTCGAGCATCTGGTCAATAAAAGGTAGCGGAAAGTGGTCTTTCCGCGTAGCAGCGTTGAGTTTTCTGTAATCAATGCAAACTCGCCACCCGGTTTGGGTGCGAGTAGGGATTAACTCATTCGCCTCGTTGGTTATGACCGTGATGCCCGACTTCTTGGGGACAACGTGAATGGGGCTAACCCACTGGCTATCAGAAATAGGGTAAATGATACCACTATCTAGACATTTGACGATCTCCTTCTTCACAGCCTCCTTCATGACTGGATTAAGACGTCTTTGTGGATCCCGGGCTGGTTTGGCATCATCCATCAGATGAATATGATGCTCAACGATGAGGGGACTAATCCCCTTGATGTCCGCCATGGACCAGCCAAAAGCTTGCCTGTTGCTGTGCAAGACCGCGAGAAGGGCTTTCTCTTGCTCGGGAGCTAGAGAAGCCGAGATGATGACAGGAAGGGTCTCGTTCTCACCTAAGTAAGCATACTTAAGGTGAGACGGCAACGGCTTGAGTTCGAGCGTTGGAGGTGAAATGATGGAAGGCAAGACTGGTGCAAAGGTCTCGAACTCAAAGGACTCCAGCAAAGGTTCAAAACGAGTGTAGGCAACCGAGTCGGATGGTTTAGGTAACTCATCCGAAAAGTCGAAAGATTCAAACTCGGGTTGTGCGCGGCTAAGATCGTTCGTGAACGTGAAACACTCGTAGTCGTTATCGGGCGCAGAAACAGCAGCAGGTTCGAAGAGACACGCACTAGTGGCGTCAAGATCATCGTGTTCAAACAGAAACTCCTCGAATTCACACTCTTCTGGTGTGATCTCCTGGATCGAGCAGACATCCAGTATATGAGCATTAGGTTCGGCGGGCTGATTCCCCAACCTAAAAATGTTGAGTTCAATTGTCATATTTCCAAAAGAGAGGTTCATTGAACCATTGCGACAATTGATCACAGCATTTGAGGTTGCGAGAAATGGGCGACCGAGTATCACCGGAATTTGATTCCGGGGGTTAGCTACAGGCTGTGTATCTAAGACAATGAAGTCGACGGGGAATATGAAGTCCCCGACTTTGATTAACACATCCTCTAGCTCACCCCTAGGATGGGTGATCGATCGGTCGGCCATCTGGAGAGTGCAGTGTGTGGGTTTCAGCTCTCCGACGCCTAATTGCTCGTATACTGAATACGGAAGCAAGTTAACACTGGCACCAAGATCTAATAGTGCGCGGTTGATGTTCTTATCCCCAATAGTAATTGAAATCGTAGGACAGCCAGGGTCCTTCCGTTTTTGTGGTAAAGATTGGGTAAGGGCATCACTCACAGCACTAGCCAAGAAAACTTTCTTGGGTACCTGAGACTTCCTCTTTTTCGTGCACAAGTCCTTTAAGATTTTCGCGTAAGAAGGGACTTGTTGGACAGCATCTAAAAGAGGAATGTTAATGTTAACTTGCTTGAATAACTCCAAAATCTTCTCCATTTGTGGATTTTGTTTGTTAGACCTCAACCGGTTTGGAAATGGAACATTTTGAAAATTGGTTGAGTCTAATGCTGGAGGAGGAGATTTTGGAGTTGGAATGGATCCCAGAATAGGTGTTTTCGTGGAGTGAGAAGCGGGTCCGTTTAGAGAAGAAGAGGAAGGAGAGCCTTGTGAAGAACGGAGAATAGGCTCGGAAGACGAAGAAGAAGAAGCAGGAGAAGAAGAAGAAGAAGAAGCGGCCGGGGTGTCATCGTTGATTTGCTTGCCAATGTTGTTTTGCAGCACCCTCCCTGATCTCAGTGTGGTCACGGCACTCACATTATGGTTTTGTTGTTCAAGAGCAACATGTGCATTATGTGGGTGGCCGGGATTTGGAAGTGGCTGGGACGGGAGCTTCCCCTTCTCTCGCTCGCTCAAGGCCGCGTTCAGCTGTGCAATCTGGGCCTCGATGGTCTTGATGCTCTGCCCGTGTGCGGCGGTGTGTTGCACTAAAGATTGGATCGAAGACTGGATGTTGGCGGTGGATTGAGTCGATTGTTTAACAAACGCATCCAGACTTCGCTCGAGCGAGGAAACCTTATCGTTGTTCGACGGAACAAAGTTGTTTGGTGGAAAGGAATTGTTCGGTGCAAAGTTGTTCGTCTGGTTTTGGTAAGGCTGGGGTTGGAAGGGCTGTTGATACTGAGTTTGTTGTTGCGCTTGTTGTTGCGGTGGAGGGGCCCTTTGGAAATTGTTGCCCTGGAATTGATTCTGATTCTGATTCCAGGCGAAATTGGGGTGGTTCCTCCAACCGGGATTGTAGGTGGAAGAGTATGGATCATTCCTTGGTCTTTGCTGGAATGCATTAACCTGATCCTGTCCTTGCGAGGGTGGATTGTAAGGACACTCTTCGGTCAAGTGAGAAGGATCGGAACAACAAGCGCAGATGGTACGAAGGGGGAGAACAGGGGCAGGAGTAGGAGAAAAAAATTTGCTCTCTATTGCTTCAAGCTTTTTTGTTATTGCAGCCATTTCAGCTCTCATTGCAATAGAGACATCAAGTTGGTGAATTCCTACCCTAGACTGACCGGTAGAAGTGGAGGTAGAAGAAGAAGAAGGAGTCGGTCTGGTGCTCTCCCACTGTAGCGTTTGCTCCGCAAGATCGTCAAAGAACTGCCACGCTTCCTCGTCAGATTTGGATAGGAAGTGGCCCTGACAGATGGTTTCCAACAACTGCTTCGTTGCTGGGTTCAGTCCCTCGTATAAGGTTTGGCAGAGTTGCCATTTCTCTATACCGTGGTGAGGACACTGAACAAGAAGGTCTTTGTATCGGTCAAAGCACTTCCAGAAGGGTTCAGAAGGAAGCTGGGAGAATTGGTTGATCTTATTTCGAATTCTTGCGGTCTTATGATTTGGGTAGAATTTTTTCAGAAACGCTTTAACAAACTCGTCCCAGCTGGTGATTGAGTGGGAAGCGGTGCTATACAGCCATTTTTCTGCGAGATCGCATAAAGTGAACGGAATGACCCGTAGACGTATAGCATCGTCCGACAGCTGGGTTGTTTTCATCATGGCACAGACGTTTTGAAATTTGTTAATGAAGATATAGGCATCTTCAGATTCAAGCCCATGAAAACGTGGAAGCATGTTGATGAAATGGGGCTTAATTTCAAAGTTGTCCCCATTGGCCGGAGGAAGAGAAAGGCAGGTTGGAAGTGCAGAACGGGTAGGGTAGAAACGATCCTGGAGCGCAATTCGCTGCGGCGCTACAACAGGCGGAGGTGGTGGGAGATTGGTCTCCATAGGAGGTGGAGCCAATCCAGGGGTGGTCAACGAGATGTTCGGATTAAATCCCGACATCGCGGAAGAAGAGGTTGGTGAAGGTGAAGGTGAAGGTGAAGGTGAAGATGTATGAACAGAATTCCGGTCAACGTCGGAGTTGGCCGGCAAAGGAAGGGGTGAAAGAGGAGTGGACGGAGTATCGACTTCGGAGTCGATCGCGTAGTCGGTCGCGACTAACGTAACGCGGACTAGACGGGCGCTAGTGTCCCGAGTCCAAGCGGACATACACTAAACGAGTTTAGTATAGTCAAAGCGAAGAAGGTGAGGGTAAGAAAACGTCAATGAAGAAAGGCGATGGGTGTTGGGTGAAAATGGATTTGGCGACAAAAGGGCAAGTTTTTGTAAAAGTTTTTGATTTTTTCTTTTTTTTTTTTTTTAGAAAAAGATTTACAGAAGTATGTACGGGAATACGGCTTAAGCAATCACAAACAAGATATGCACAATCATACCTAGATCTAGGGTAACCTAGGTCTACTAGACCTGCTCCTGAACTTGATTGTCGAAGTTAAACAGTGTCGAGAAACAAGCTTAAAAATACACTGATCACGAGGCCAGGTAAGTGCAGAGATAAGGGGAGGTTGTCCAACGCTTTCGCGAAGTTCCTTAATTAAATAACCCTTTCTCTTTCGGCGGTTGCGCCTTTAACACTTTCCTAGACACCCCGTAAACAATATACGGTTAAGCAAGGTTCTAAACAAGGTTTATCTTCTCCTAATGAGCGCGAAGTCCTTAGGGCTGAAGTCTAGTATTTTTTAATTACAATGGACAATGCATATGCTTTAGTGATTTCCGGGGTCCTGGGAAGGGTGATGAAATCCCCACCCAATCTGGATTGGTTTCAAGCCCCTTAAGTCCGTATTAAAGAATGCAAAACAGTAACAATATCAACAGCAAACAATTTTATTTGCGGCGCAAAGAATCCTGCACAAGAACAGTTTATTGGAAGGGGGAGAAGAATTTGCGCAAAGAAGGCTGCAGAAAACACAATTCAGTGGAGCTTAGAGGAGTGGAGAGAGGCAGAGAGAGTTACCCAAAAAAAATGGCAGCCCAAGGGCACCAAGTGGCCGCTCTTCCGCGGCCAAACAGGTGCTAAGGCCGCGGAAGCGCGGCAGGAACAGAGGATTGGGACTTCAGGTTTGGTTCAGGTGCTGTTCTGGGTCTTCTCCTCTTGTCTGGATGTACTGAATCTTAAATTGCTCACTGTATTTGCTCCAGATTTGTACAGTAGACCGGATGATTCGTTTTGTCCGTCGCGGTGTAGCCGCGAAATGTGGGTCTATCTACCCACGTCTTTGGCACTGTACTTGAACTCCGTATTTCTAACGTCCTTGGCGTCGATCTTGAGCTTCGTATTTCCTGCACACTTGCACAAAAACTAATCAAGAATAACAAGATGGTTTCTTTTACAAAGTATATATATATATTTTTTTTGGTTTTTGGTAGTTTTTATATTCATAAATTAACCCGAAATTTCACTTAGAAATAGACTACCGTCTCCCCGGCAACGGCGCCATTTGATTGTTAGGATACGAGCGTGTCAAGTTTAGTTCTAAATACCGCAATCAAGACGGTTTCGCACGTAGCTAGCCGGTTGAGTACGGGTCGTCCGCAGGGAGATGGGAATCTTTTTCTATGTGTTTTTCGACGAGTTAAGTCCGGTTGTTTAGATTTTGTTTGTAGTTATCTAAGTGTTGAGTTGATATTTAAAGAGAGCTTGTTAGGGTTAGGATTAGGTTAGTTTGAGTTAGGAGTCTCCACATCTTTCGTTGCCCCACTTAATATCGGTGTTACGGTAATCGGCAACAACGGGGATTAGCACGACTAGGAAGGAACTTGCGAGTATAAGCTAGGCTTTCCAACGCATAGTCCTTCCTTTTGGTGCTTGTCCGTCCGTTCTTGGCTCTTATCCATAACCTCCGGTTAATTCAACCACAACCGGTCTCACTACGGAATCACCGCTATCATGTAGGATAGGGTGCCGTAAGGAGCGGATTGTGGTTGGGTTAACGGGAGTTGATTTAAGTTGTTGGGCAAGGAAAGAGTGAGAGAGATTTCCTTCTCTCAAACTTCCCTTATCCTACCCTAACAAGTATAGAACTACTCACACTTCATAATACGGAAAAATAAAACAACACAAAAGAGGAAGATAGAAAGAAGAAGATTAGAAGAATACGACTAACTGTTTGCGACCTCACCTTGGCGAGGATCAAGCGTAAGTATCATTGTCGTATGTAAGGATAAAGAAAAAGAGAGAAGAAACAAACAACAAGGAAATAACAACAACTACTTAACAATTAAAATTACAACAATTATAACAAGTAAAGAAAGAGACAAGTATGATAATAAAAATGGTCTTCTTTATTCATCACTCTTCACTCAAAAGCTCACTTACAAGTTTAATGGAGAAGAGGTGAGAAGAGGAAGAAGAACAATACTAAAACTAGGCAAAATGAAAAATACAAAGTTGGACCCCTTCCTTCATAAACTTCTGGGCTATTTATAGGCCAGAGAATGAAACCCTAGGGCAACAACCAGAACCTAAACAAAAAGACCAAAAAACCCCCCAAAAATCTTCAACTGCCGCCACTATATTGCCGCGGATCCGCGGCCTGGACCCCACTTTGGCCGCGGATCCGCGGCCTTATGATTGAATTGGGCCCCCCAATTTTTGGTGCTGGCCTGATCTGTTGTCTACATTATTCTGGTATATGTATTTTCTTATAATTGCTCCACGAATTTTCCAGAATTCTGTTGAGGGAAAGGTGGACTTTTTATCAAGATTTTGTCATGATTTGCCTCGAGCTCCGCGTAGATCTCTTGGATTTTGTGCTACCATTGAGCCTTGTGCATGAGAATGACATTGATTTGATCTTTTGTCTTCCTATTGATATCTGGCAACATACGGATGAAGAGCAGAGACCGTGTTTTTATCTGTGGTTGGCAGGAACCCGGATTTTGTCGTGTTTTCCATGAATTTCACCGTTTTGGAACCGAGAACCTGTATCCTGCAATTGACTAGCAAACACGGCTCAAGAGTATCTACGGATATGCAATGTGATAAAAATTGGGCGGTATGAAAATGCAAAAATCTGATATGAACAAGGACCTCAACTTCATCATCAGCCTCTAAAACTATAGAAGACATGAACATTGTTACGTAAAGAAGTAACAATATCGAGAAAGGAGCGAACAACACTAACCTTACCCGGACGAGAGGACGATGCGTTTAGGAGATATCGCCTGCGGAGCGACCATCTCCAGCAGACGCTGAAAGGATTGCCGGGGAGACAAATCGGCAATAGAAGCCGCCAGTCCGCGCAGTTCTGAAAAGACAAAAGAGTCCAGATAACGGAAAGATTACTAGTTTAAAATGTGGAAGGTTACCTTCGACGCTCCTCCCATTCTGAGCTGGAGGACTAGCAGCTTCAACGGCCTCCGCCGTAACCCCGGGCATAATATCAGGGGCACGGGCTAGTGTAACGGCCTCTGAGGAAGGAGCAGCGGCAGCCGCTGCGGGCTCCAACGAAGGGAGGGTGGTCTCGACTATCTCCATCCCAGCCTCTGGGCCGCCCTCAGGAAGATCCGTTGGGCCAGCGACCACCAAGGGTGCCTCTCCCGAAGGAGCGAGTGCTTCTGGAGCAAGAACCACCGCAGGAGGCTCTATCGCGAGAGGGACAGTGTCGTCAACTCTCTCCATATTGAGCAATGTTTTATTAGGGGTGTCAATAGGCTCTACCGTCAATAAGCCCATAGGAACCTCCCCCATCGCCGAAGTGTCTGCACAATTCACACAAGAATAAGAATACATATATACAAGTGCAGGCAATATAAAGTATTACAAAGAAATACAGGAACATACCAATGCGTAAGGAAGCTTTCAATATGGCTTGTTCAAGCCGATACTCCTTCTCAAGGAGGTGTGCTCGCCAAGGTTCGAGGGTAGACTCGTAGCCTCCAGTCCACAATGAAAGCGCATCCGCAGCATCCTCCGAAGCAGCCTGCTTAAGGGCCCTTTCGTCCCATTCCTCCAAAGGGCCGATGAACCGCCGCCGGATCCACGAAGGGTCTTCGTAAAAGATTACGGTAGGATAGAGCTTCTTTGGAACCCTTACATTCTGAGACTCATCTTTAGAACGTCTTATAGCCTCAGCCAGTTGTGCAGCTTCCTCGGCAGATGAACCAGGAAAAAGAAGACTGTCGTTTGGCGGACTAGTAGCGGTCTTCTTCCCTTATTTTGGCCCAGAGCTAATAGCTCTAGAAGATCGCTTCTTTCCCCTTGCCTTCTGTTTTCTGGGCTGCTTCTCGGTTTTGACAGAGAGGGAAGACTTCTTCAGGACCTCCGCCAAGGGGACATTATCATCAGAACCAGGTTTTACCTCCGGAACCGTTACGGTATCCATCATCGGTCGTTCAAGTGAAGCCTCTGTTGGCAATGAGGCGCGAAGCCTTTCCTCCTCTTCAAAGGTTTTAAGCGAAGCAGCAATGGCTTCTTCTGTTGAGACACCTATTGAAACAGTAAGGGTCAGTCAAAGTATGATAAAAAGAAGAGTGAAATAAACAGCGGAGAGATAAGGGCAAAGTATACCTGACTGCGCAAGGGCGGCCAATTCTTTTTCAAGGGTGGCTGACTGTTTGGAAGCTTCAATGGCAACCTCCAAATCGGTATCATCAAGCATCCCGAATAAACCCTCGTTGGTCCCATATTCGCTCAAGCCTTCGCTAGACGGAGCAAGGGGCGTCGAGCCTAATATGGTGTCCAAAGAAAGTACTTGTTTCTTCTTCGACGGGCTCCGGTGGACGATAACACGAGTTTACGTTTGGTAGATGCCTTCGGATGACGAGTCCCAATTTCTTTTCCTACGTCCAACTCGGGGGACGCGGCAACCACCTCTTTTTCAGGCTCGCTGGGTAGGGGCAACCCACGCGTTGGGCTTAACACGCGTGGAGGCTCAACTGCAGTGACCTCTCTCAAGGGAGGATGAACAATGTTTCGTCGCTTCAGAAGAACATTTCGATCACCAGCCGACACTGCACCTTTGTGATCGAGCAACAATCGCTTCTCTTCCCTGATGACGACACCCATTGAATGTTGATAACACGCCACGTACGCATTAAAAGCCTTTGGGATGCAACTCGGTTCGCTGATAAAGAAGTTGGACCCTGTGTTCAAGCACATGAAATGATGCAGTGCGCTCTGCATTCCCTCTTCAGTAGCAGCAGGTTCGGCCAAGAAGGCTTCAAGTGGGACACCCTGATTGTAACTTAGCTGTTGTGCGAAACGGTGCGGATTGTATCTCATGAACAACGCCGCATCATTTTTCCTGAACACTAAGAAACCTGGCCTGATAGAGTATAAATGAAGGATCTCCCGAGCTTTCAACACAGAGGCCCCATCTTTAAATATGTCCTGCAGTAGCAGCACCACCTTTCTTGACTCTTGGCCGATGGTCAGAACTTTATCAGTAAAGGACATGCCAGCCCCAACCGTGCGCAGGCGAAGAAGCAAGCCTCTAGCTTCCCGTTGCGTCGGAGTCACAATAGAAGCGCCAACCAGTCGCATGATCCGAGAGAACCTGCACCTGTCATAAAAACCCGGCCTCTTGTGGATGCCAAAGACACCCAACACGTGTAACTCGAGCCATGACGTGAAATAATGCATCGGGATGTTTACCGACTGCACCCCTGGCTCAGTGGTATCAGCCACCAAGCTGAGGCCGTGATACATATAGGCTAACCCAGCAATCCCCACAGCCACTTGTATCTCAGCAACCATCCGATGCGCAGGATAGAAGACGGACGGCCTCATACGGCGAAGGTGCATGGGAAGCGCGAACCAACTCAGCCACAACCTGAGGAACCCTAAAAAGAACGCTTCTTCGTCGATCCCAGGAGCCGCCGGTTCTGCAAGAGGGATGACCGGGGTATCAGGTAGATAGAAGCTCTTCTGATCCGCCTCCACCGCTGGCAGATTTCCTAAACCCAGGCCGAAGGGGTCGTCAAGACTGGCGAATTTCTTGACTTCTTCCTTCAATATTTCCGGGCGAAGAAAATCAGCGATAAAAGCCGTAAAACTAACTCCACGACCTTCGGATGCAACAGAGAGGTTCTCGTACATATTCAACACCTTTATTAAGCTCGGGAATTTGTGCTGGATAGCATTCTCGGGAGTAAGACCCATTACCACTAATTTGGTAGCGAAAACATACTCATCCGGGGGAAGCAATTCCTCGTAATGTTCCTCCCTAACGGGTAAGCCCGAGACCTCTGCAAACTCCTCCAAAGAAATGGAGACTTCTCGATCTGATAGAAAGAAGGTGTGGGTTGGGATGTTCCACTGTTCCAGAAATGCCCTGACCCACCATGTGGAGGGTGTGGAATATTGAAACAAAGAAGCATAAACGGCGGGATACAATCCGAGTTTCATTAACTTTGGCTTCCTCGCAGATAAAATATACCGGGCCCACTGCAAATACCCGGCTGGGTGACGGGGAGTTAGCCCTACGTTGTACGGCTGTCCACAGGGGCATGACTCGCCCTGACATATGCGTCGCCCTAGGATATCCAAAGCCACCGGCGGCTGCACGGGTATTGCGGCAATAGATGGCCGAAGGAGACCTTCTGAAGTCCAGTTGACCTCCTCCACAGCATAATTTATCGGAGGCACATTTGCATAAGCAATCGCTGAAATAGGCTTAGAGGGTGTCGCACAGGAAAAGCTTCGCCGGCCCATGATAATTTGATCATACCATTTACCCCATAGATGAAGACTCTTATGCTCCGGGTTATGGTCTTTTATCAGCGCGAAAACCTCTCGATCAACGGGTGCTTCAGGAAATCCGCCTTCTGAACGAATGAATGGGAAGGAGGTGTCTGTAAATCCCCGTTCCCATCTTAATAAAAGTTTTCTATTTTTCTAAATCCCAGAGATTTCTTTTCTTTTTCCCTTGTATATTTTTGCAGGAAGGTGGTTGCTTGAATTCCAATATTTAAAATTTCCAAAACCCTAAAAGTCAAAACCCAGAATTAAAACAAATTTGGAAAACCAAAACTAAAACAAATAAAATAAATATTAACTTTAAAAAAATTCTTAAGCCGGCCCCATCTTAAACCCTCAGCCCATTTAAATTTTTCCATTAAAATTTATAATTAAAAACAATCAGCCCAGCCCGTTTCCCCTCCTCAGCCCACACACACAAAATAAAATTTAAAAGGAATTCTTTTAAAAACCCAAGCCCAGCCCGTCTCTAAGCCAACCCACACCCTCCTGACCCGACCCGACCCGCCTCTACTCCCTCCTTCTCCTGCAACGGTAACTTTCCCCCGACCCACTCCCTTCACCGCAGCTCACGCCCATGCCCACGCCACGCCCTGCTGTTACCCCCTCGCGAATCCCCTCAATCTCCTCCCCTCGTCTCCCCTATCTCCCTCACACCCTCACCTCTCTCACTTTCAAAAATTCCTCATCTCTCTCCCTCTCGAAAACTTACGAACCCATTGCTCCGATCATTCGTCGCCCCCTCCGACGACGACGGCGAGCCTCCTTGTCGACCCTCATTCATCCTCCCTCACCCTCAACGACTCCTCCTCTCCCAGCCGAGAAGCCCTGCACACCCAAACCTCTATACGCCAAACTCCTCTGCACCCACTCGACCTTCCCTTCCACTCGACGCCGGCGAGCCTGAACCGCCCACTCGACACCCCTTCATTCTCAACATCAACTTCACCATCACCACCTCCGAGCTCTCTCTCTCTCTCTCTCTCTCTCTTCAAAAACATCCTAACCCAAAACCCAAGTCGTGAGCCTCCATTGTTGCCATCGCCGGAGCGACGCCGTCGACCGTCGGCAACCCCAGCACTTCTCAGGCAAACCACAGAGCACCCCCTAAGCTTCCAGTGACCGTGCAACGGCTCCGGGCAACTCCGACATCAAATCCGTATTGCGAGCCAAGCTCGCGCAAATCGATTCACGACGTACATCGCGCGTTCGTGACGCCGCTGCTGCCGTGAAACCCCGAGACATTTCCAAGCAAGTAATTTACTTGCTACATGCTAATATACTCGTATTACAAATTCAAACGGATAAGTTATGAAATTCCTTTTCCCGATAAAACTTAGTGACATATGTGTTCGGTGCGAGGCCCCAATGAAAATACTTGCCTAATTTGACGGAATTAAATTGTCTGTGTTGGCTCTTGTAGTGATGATTATCCTGTAAAAATCTTACTGGAAAATACGAATGTTAGTGACTAAAGTGAATACCCCCAAATATACCGATAAAACTAGAAATTTCCCGCAGCTGAAAATGATTAAAATCACTGTAAATTATGTACATGCTGGAAAGATGCGTTCGAGGGCTTAAATCGAAGATGACTCGACGAAATTTAACTCTATGTAAACTTATAATGTTTTCTGTACTGTAACTGCGACGATATTTAGATCGGAGTGCGACTCTGGACTGCAGTCCAGAGCGACTCTGATTACTGTGTACTGTCCCAAAATGTGTGTCACTTTGTTTCCTGAATTCGTATATTACGGAACTCTGCAGAGGATTAAATATGGATCTGTTATCTAAACAAAACAAGTGGTTTCATTCCGTTTCATTTCCGTTTCCTATTTAATTTGTAAATAAAAAGGGCAGAACGTATAACTGTCCAGAACAGATTCAGAAGTGACATACTAATGTTAAACTGTGTATAACTTTCGACGTAGATACGCGATTGAGGATCTGTCTATTGCGTTGAATACCCTATCGAAAACCCTAGATTTTATTAAACTGAAGCATCACTAAATTCTGAACCCAACTGGGTGCAATTCGTGTCGCGAAACGGACGTTCAGCTCAGAAACTGAATTTCCAGCCGCGAGCACTTAAAATGAAACAGCTGTATCTTGAATACCGGAAACCTGATTGAACTGAAACTAATTTTGATGAATTTCTGACTGAGTGTTCTATTTATCGTATTTGTATCATTTCGTTGAATTCTAAACATATGAATTTATGCAATTTTTGTAAGTTAATAACGTGCATATTGGTTCATAACATACTTAGCTTATTGATGGCATACATACATATATCATACCCCATTTGCCATATACTTAGTGTTAGTGCGTGTTAGAGTCAGTGGACATTACATTATCGTGCATGATTGATGTTGGTTTAGGAATGACGAGTGCACCAATAGGAAGCGAATATCGTGACAGTGATTGATACAGTGAACAGTGATGAAACCGTGCCATTGGTATACTTGTACACGACTAAATCAAGATCATAAATAGTGTAAACCTGGGGATAAAGGGGAAATCGAAGTGGAAAGAGAATCGTATTTAGCGGGACCGTGTTTTAGAGGATGATCATTCGAGCAGCGATATATATATTAGGGAGGATCTAGCGATCCGGCTGACAGGGTTATGTCCCGGGCATGTGGGCCGTTGTCTCGGGTATGTACGAGACTCCTGTTAAACATGATCCTCCTTTCTACTATGCGATTTCAAACATGACCTAGAGACCGATAGGAACACAGATCATATTTTGCATCATATAGTGACATAGTGATTTCTCGCATTGTACTTTCACTGTTATTACCTCTTTTACCTGTTTCATCTTATTATAATAATATTGTTATTGTGTCGCTCTGACGACCTGAGTATGCATGCTCAGATCCCGTGGAAGGACCAGCGCAGCAGTCGGATCTACCTTTCGAGTTCACGGAGATATAGTCTGGTGTTCTTTCTTTCTTTACTGCTTTCCATAAAAGTGATTGTGAGATTGAACTTGGTTAGTAACTGTTCTTGTTATTTGTAATTTGTGAACAATGGATTTTAATGTAATAAATTAGTGATGTGATTCCTTTACTACTGTGTTTTATTTACTGATTACCATGTAATGCTAGAAGCCGAAGTGTGACTACGGCGGGATGATTCCTTGACCGTAAGAGCATGGCTGGCCTAGTCATCCCTCGTTTTCCGTATTTTGGGAAGCGGGGCGTGACAGTGTCGAAAGACATAATGCCTGCGCTGAAAAGAACGAATTTTTCAGCCACCAATGCTATAAATTAAATTCTGTTACAAGGTACTATAAATCTGTACCACACTGCAATGCAGTTAAAGGGGACCCACAAAATCTAGATGACAGTTCATCATTGGATGAGGCTGACATTAAATGAAGAAATCCTCAAGAGATTCTCATTAAATAAGAAATCTCTCGGGCAAAGGAGTAAAACTCCCATTGAGAGCAGCGCTCTTCACTAGACAGACATCTGTCAAAGTCTAATGATGAAGAAATAAAATTTCTCAAGAAGAGCCTTGCTCTGGAAAGATGATGGAATAATCTACCAAAAATAAAATTTCAATTTGAGCTTCAAGATCCATGAACAAACTCTTAAGAGTTCTTCAATATGATCTGAAAGGAGCAAAGCTCCATTAATGGATTAAGAAGTCATAAGCAAGATCCTTTTAGATCTATGATTCTAAGAGAGCAAAGCTCTATTAATAAAACCCTCAAAAGGATTTTCTTTAGATCAAAGATCTATGAAGAGCAAAGCTCTGTTAATGGGTAAAACCCTAAGAGATGTCTCAAAAAAATTTGATCTTTTACCTAATCTGACAAAGTTCTGTCCTTAAAAATTCTTAAGAAGAGGAGCTGCGCTCTAAAGAAGAAAATCAATTTTTAAGAAGGATTGAAGATAAACAAAAGTCATCTCAAGGGCCAAGGGTCCTATTTATAGGCACTAAGCGCCGTTCCAGTTCCTTGGGTGATCCAAGAGTCGAGATGTTGCCACCGCCGCACCCACGTGTGGGCCCAGTGAGCGCAACGGTGGGGGGGAGGGTATTTGTTTCCCCAATTAGAGCAAAGATCTGTTCAGAATCCAAAAGTTGAATTAAAGCGGCGTTTTTATAAAGTCGCTTCACTACAACTAGCGCACCCCGTGCAAAGCACATAGACGCTAGCTCTGGGTGCGCTGCGCTCCAAGTAGCGCACCACGTGCAAAGCACGTGTGCGCTAGCAATAAGAGCGCTGCGCTCCAATTAGCGCACCAGGGGCAAAGCGCACCATGGGCAGAGCGCATAAGCATTAGCGCTGGAACTAAATGTTCCTCACCGTTGGATCAAATATCCAACGGATATGATTAAATCATCGGTTAATAAGAATAAAATTCTGTTGAATCTTTCCAAATAGAAAAGATTGTGCCTTGAATTTGGAACACCGTTGGATCAATGATCCAATGGTGATTAAAAATCACTAAAATACAGAACAAATTCTGTAAAGAAGGAAAGATTTCTCAACCTTGTTAAAACAAGAAGATTATCTTCTATAAATCGGAAGCCCTTGGATCAAGGATCCAACGGTGGGGAAATTCCCAAATCAATTGGAGAATAAATCTCTTTAACTGATGCAACAAATCAGCCTCCCCTATATAAAGGACCCAAGACTTTAAGTTTAAGATAGAGGAACCCCCCCATAAACTTTGAGAAAATCTCAAGAAGAAGAAGGAACTTTCGGCGAAGAAAGATAATTCTTTTTCAAGGTAAAAAAGAATATACAGACGAAATCGTCTTAATATAATCAGAAGAACTTACTTCTTTCATTGATCATAGATCTATAAGACAAAGTTGTCTTTCACAAAAGAGATTATGAACATCTCATTATAAAGGGGGGAGAATTATTCAATTCTCTTTGGATCGCAGATTCATAAAGGCAAAGCCTTTCATCAAAAAAGAGATTGAAATATCTCCTGTAAATTAAGAACTTTGTTCTTAGAATCTTGAAAGTCTCTTATCAGAAAGAAGATAATCTTCAGAGCGCAAAGTTAACCTAAGAGGAGCCTTAGCGCTCCTGATTTAAAAGTACCTTAGTGCACTTCATCTAGCGCAAAGCGTTGCAGCACAATAGCATTTTAAATGCAGCGCACTGCGCTTATTGACCAGCGCTCAGCGCTAAGCGCGCCACGTGCTCCTCACGTGCGCGCTGCATTACTAAAAGCTCTTTGCACTTATTATATGGCATTAGCGCCGAGCGCTTCAACGCTTCAATTATAGCGCACCAGCGCTCTACATCTAGTGCAAAATGCTAAGCGCATCTGCGCTCTTCATTTAGCGCAAGGCGCTAAGCGTATTAGCGCTTCACATCTGGCGCAAAGCGCTAAACGCATTAGCGCTTTAACCATAGCGCAATGCACTCATCGACTGGTGCTAGTGCCAAGTGCGCCACATGCTTTTATGTGTGCTTGAACAGAACATGAACTGTTCTTTGAATAAGCCCCAGAACTATGATGAATGCTCAGCATTTAGTAAAAGACAAATATTGTCAGAAGCTAAATCAATGCTCAGCATTGTTAAAAGGGCCGAGCTCAAACAAATGTTTAACAGCCTAAAATAAACGTCAAAACATTTTAACTTGATTGGACTTAGCGCAAAATTGGCCATAAGTCCTCAAATTCAGCTTAATTGAGCCCACATGCTCATAAATTACAGATCTTAGTCCTAATTGGACTATAAATCTCCCAACCAACATTGGTTCAAGGGTACATCTCTGAACTCCTCTGATATTTGTCGTTGTAATCCTTCAACGTCTGCAGATAGGTGACGGGTCCCGACAGCCATACATTTCACAGACTATGATGTCTTTAAACTGGACTGTGGGGTCCTTAAGCCTACGGACTATAATGTCCTTAACCTCGACCGTGATGTCTTAAAACTAAAATCGGACTGTGGAGTCCTTAAACCCACGGACTATGACGTCCTTAACCTCGACCGTGATATCTTAAAACTAACATCGGACTGTGGAGTCCTTAAATCCACGGACTATGATGTCCTTAACCTCGACCGTGATGTCTTAAAACTAACGTCGGACTGTGGAGTCCTTAAATCCATGGACTATGATGTCCTTAACCTCGACCGTGATGTCTTAAAACTAACATCGGACTGTGGAGTCCTTAAATCCACTGACTATGATGTCCTAACCTCGACTATGATGTCTTAAAACTAACATCGGACTGTGAGGTCCTTAAACTCACGGACTATGATGTCCTTAACCTTGACCGCGATGTCTTAAAACTAACAATGGACCGTAATGTTCTTAAACTAATTATCGACTGCAATGTCACTAAACTAAGCAATAGAGCCCAATTGCTCTCTTGTCGGATCTAAACGATCCCGTTAAGTTGATCTTAGTCTAAAATTAGACTAACGTGTCCTTAACAAATGTTTAAGTTGATCTTAGCCTCAAATAAGGCTAACGCATCCTTAAACACAACCCCCCCAAACTCAAATCTAAGAAAGATACGGTTTTGGACTAATCCACGTCCTACGAGCGACAACATAACTTAGTTTCCGTATACAATCCACGGGAAACCGAACACAAAACAAACACCCACGACACGAAGTGACCATCTGGAGAAAGAGAAAGTTGTTACCGCGATGCGGTAGCGTAATTAACTGCAGGGGCTTACGCCTGCAGGGAAGAGCGTCCCTACAATCAAAAATCCCTCAAACGAGAGGGAATCTGACGAAGTCTGCTACATCGGCCGCATCTGTTTAAACCTTCGATACACGGTGCCATAAATCAACTTGGCATCTTCGGAGAGGTGGACGGATAGCACCAATTAGCATCTGTCCCCAGATTCAGGCAAGACGTCAGTTTTCCCGGTTTCCGGCGGTAAACATCCCCTTCGCCGTATACTGGGAAGCGGGGCGTGACAGGTTTTGTTGGTGGCCCATGCAGCTCAGAGCTGTATAGAACCCTACCATGCAGTTCTGTTCTGCGTGAATAACCTAAGCAATATAACACAAGAACCAGTAACTAAAACATTCTTTACAATTCATGATCCTTGAATCTTACAATTTCATATTCCTTGAATCTTATCATTTCATGTACTTGAATCTGTCCTAACCCAAATTTTTCTTCAAGGTTATGGATTCTCCGAACAACACCAGCACCAATGTCAACAACACCCCTCCAGCACTACCTCTCACCCCTGCTGTTCCTGTGCCACCCACCGAGCAAACGGTGCTACTTGAAGCGATCCGCGGTCTTCTTGAGGGACAACAACAACTCCTGAACCGTCCCGAGACTAACGCTCCTGGGGTAAAGCAATTCAGGGCTTTACATCCTAAGCAGTTCTCCGGAAAAGGAAGCCCTCTTGAAGCTGAGGAATGGGCACAAAGCATAGAGGATGATCTGGCGGCAGCACAAGCGCCAGACATAGTTTGGGTCTGTGTGGCGAAACTGCAGCTCACGGACAATGCTCGCAACTGGTAGAAGGCGGAAGAATACCGTCTTGTACAGCCTATTGAATGGAAGACTTTTCGCGAGAAGTTCGACGCGAAGTACTTCCCTGTGACTGCCAGGTTTGCCATGGAACATCAGTTCATTCATCTACAATAAGGTTCGATGTAGGACAAGTCAGTAGATGAGTATGACGCTGAATTCACCATGCTAAGTCGGTAAGATATGTCACAGTATTTCAAATTTTTAAAATATCACATAATACACAACACAATCCTTTAAACAGATTCGCGGCACACTTGATACCGACGGATGATATCAGAGCCCGTCGCTTTCAACAAGGTTTGGACACAGAAATTCAGGCTGCACTAGCCACAGGGAAATTTCTGACCCATGAGGATGCTCTGGAATCTGCCCGCAATTATGAGGCAGTGATAAAAGTAAGGGGCAGACCTCAGTCTGCAGGAGTTAAGCGCTCTGCCAACCAGATGGCAGGTGGAGCATCGTCCAGACCACCTTTTGTGCCAATACGTCCAGGAGCACCAATCAACAGGCCCAGCCCAGCCTTTTGTAACTATTGCAAGAGAAATGGGCATCTGGTGAGAGATTGCCGGCGTGCGAACAACCTTTACTTGATCTGTGGCTCAGCTGCTCATGGTATTGGGTCTTGTCCTCATAAACAAAATCCAATTGCTGCACCCAGGCCAGCAAACAATTACCCACAGCGGCCAGCCATTCAAGCCCCTGCTTCAAGACTTGCACTACCTGCACCAACCAGAGGACCATAAGCTGCACCACCTCCTCGTCAGTTCCATCAAGCTCAAAGGAACGTTTCGAGGAATGCTCCTCAGGCCAGGAGGAATGTACCAAGGCGCCAGGCTTTTACTATGTCAGTGGAAGAAGCTGAGGCCACTGGTAAACTTTTCTTCTCAAACTTTTCTTTCGGTCTTGTTTATCTACACACTTTCCTTATACCTAAAACATATCCTATATACCTTAGGTACAATCTTAGTAACCTCACTACCTGCACTAGCACTATTTGATACTGGAGCATCCCACTACTTTATGTCGCAACGGTCCGTACGAACCCATGCGATTCCAGTCTCACCGCTTGTATCCAGCTGGATTATCAGTTCAGGAAATGGCGTTCTAAAGGAAACCATGGGATACAGCTTGTGTCCAGTCGTCGTCTGCAGCAGAGAGTTTTATACTGACTTCAAAGTACTGGACATACCGAACTTCGATGTGGTTCTAGGAGTGGATTGGCTTGGAAGTTTTTATGCTACCATCGACTATCATCAAAGGAGGGTAGTATTCGAGATTCCAGACAATCCGGTCTTCTATTTCAAAAGCGGAGACTGTACCCTGGAGCCAAGTACCTACAAAGCGAGGCCAAGGGACGCAGTAGTTGCAGCAGCTCAAGCGGAGGAAGAATCAAGACCAGAGGTAGTTCGAGAGTTCGACGATGTATTTCCTGACGATATATCAGGTTTGCCTCCCTATCGAGCTCTTGAATTCAGTATTGATTTGGTAGCAAGAGCACAACCGGTGATCAAAGCACCTTATAGATTAAGTCCGGAAGATTTGAAGGAAGTCCGAACACAGTTGGACGAATTATTGGCGAAAGGATGGATTCGTCCCAGCATTTCAAGTTGGGGAGAACCTGTACTACTTGTAAGAAGAAGGAAGGTTCATACAGAATGTGCATCGATTATAGAGCCTTGAACGAAGTCACTATAAAGAACAAGTATCCACTCCCGCGCATCGATGATTTATTCGATCAGCTAAGTGGATCTTGTGTTTTCTCTAAATTGGATCTTCGTTCAGGTTATCATCAGGTGAAGGTTAAGGAAGCTGATATTCACAAAACAGCTTTCAGAACTCGCTATGGAAATTACGAATTTCTAGTGATGCCATTTGGAGTGACCAATGCACCAGCAATATTCATGAACCTAATGAATCAAGTTTTCCGAGAGTACTTAGACAGGTTTGTTGTCATCTTCATCGACGACATCCTGGTGTATTCTAAGAGTCGGAAAGAGCATACAGAGCACCTACGAATTGTCCTGGAAACTCTTCGACAACATCAGCTTTATGCCAAGTATAACAAGTGCGAGTTTTGGCTAAATCAAGTTGGTTTTCTTGGACATATCGTATCAGGAGAAGGAATTTCTGTGGATCCAGCAAAAGTTTCAGCAGTTAGTAAATTGCGTACACCAAAGTCAGTGAAGGACATTCGAAGTTTCTTGGGTTCAGCTGGATATTACAGAAGGTTCATTAAAGGATTTTCGAAGATAGCAACACCCCTGACCAAGCTCACACGTAAAGATGAAGAATTTGTGTCGTCAGAAGCATGCGAACAAGCTTTCGTAGAACTCAAGTCAAGGTTGACATCAACACCTATTCTCGTAATACCGGATCAATCTGGAGGATTCGAAGTGCATTGTGATGCATCCAGTAAGGGATTAGGATGTGTTCTACATCAGCACGGTAAAGTTGTGGCTTATACTTCAAGACAACTGAAGACTCATGAGCGCAATTATCCGACGCATGATCTGGGATTAGCAGCCGTCATCTTTGCTCCCAAGATTTGGCACCATTATCTACTTGGTGAACGAGTGAACATCTACACAGATCATAAAAGTCTGAAGTACGTGTTTACTCAGAAGGAGTTGAATATGCGGCAGAGAAGATGGTTAGAACTCATGGCGGACTTTGACATCAACTTGCAATTTCACCCAGGAAAGGTGAATGTAGTACCTGATGCTCTTAGTCGCCAACCATTAGCAATGAATCTCACCGCTCAGTGGATGCTTCAATAAGACTTGCATCAGATGGAGATTGAAGTAGTCATGCCAGGTAATGCTTCAAGTTTGATGAATTTACAAGTTCAATCAATCGTTGTTAATCAGATCAAAGCAGCTCAAGAAAGTGATGCTAAGTTGCAAAAGATCAGAGAACAAGTGGAGAATGGACTCAGAATAGACTTCATCATCCATGAAGACGGATCTTTGAAATACGACAGCAGATTGTGTGTACCAAAAGGTCCTGTGCGGGAAGAATTAATGAAAGAAGCTCACAGCTCTCCCTACTCAGTACATCCTAGCGGTACCAAAATATACAAAGATCTACGTCAGAATTATTGGTGGTATGGAATGAAGTGTGAAGTAGCCATAAGCGTCGCAAAATGCTTGGTGTGCCAGCAAGTAAAGGCTGAACATCACAGGACAGCTGGACTACTTCAACCGTTACCAATCCCAGAATGGAAGTGGCAACACATCACGATGGATTTTGTGACTGCTCTTCCTCGCAGCACAAAGGGTAACGATGCCATTTGGGTCATTGTGGATAGACTCACAAAGTCGGCTTACTTCATCCTATTTCGAGTTGGCCAATCAACTGAGGCACTAGCAAAGAAGTACATGGAGGTAATAATCTATTTAAGATTTTAACTCTTCATAATGTACTATCTCTGATACCCATGAACTCATACAGGAAATTGTGAGACTTCATGGAGTACCGGTCTGCATTGTCTCCGATCGTGACACCAGGTTCCGATCGCAATTTTGGCAAAGTCTGCAAGCAAGCTTGGGAACAAGTCTGAACTTCAGCACGGCTTATCATCCACAAATAGATGGTCAGTCTGAGCGAACTATTTAGATCTCGGAGGATATGCTCAGAGCGTGTATGTTAGACTTCAAAGGATCGTGGGAAGATCACCTGCATCTTATGGAGTTCGCGTACAATAACAGCTACCAAGCAAGCATAGGAATGACACCTTTTGCAGCATTGTATGGAAGGAAGTGTCGATCACCATTAAATTGGGACGACATCGGAGATAGGGAACTTTTTGGACCAGAGATAATAGTAGCGACCGTTGATGTGGTTCGTACTATCAGGGAAAGGATGCGCATAGCCTAAGATCGACAAAAGCACCGGGCTGATGCAAAGAGACGACACTTGGAGTTCCAGCCAGGAGATTATGTATTCTTGAAGATATCTCCGAACCGTGGAGTGATCAGATTTGGAAGACGGGGTAAATTAAGTCTGAGATACATTGGACCGTTCGACATACTCGAACGAGTCGGTGAAGTGGCATACCGCTTAGCGCTTCCACCCTCATTGGAAGGAGTGTATAATGTGTTCCACGCATCCCAACTCAGAAGGTATATGAGTGACCCCAGCCATGTTCTTGATCATTCCGAGCTCACTATACAGCCCGACTTATCTTGTGAGCAACAACCTGTGGAGATCCTGGACAGGAAAGTGAAGACAGTTTGGAACAAAGAAGTTAATTTAGTCCGAGTGATATGGAGGAAAGACACTCCAGGAGAGTCCACTTGGGAAAGGGAAGATGAAATGCGTGCAAGATATCCTCACCTCTTTGTAAACCAGTCATCGAATAAAAGTTGTAAATTTCGAGGACGATATTTTTGTAAGGAGGGTAGACTGTAACAACTCCATTTTTAGTATACATAAATTTAATTTAAATTCGAAGTATACTTGGGATATTTAATGTTGCTATTACTACTTTAAGTGTTTATTTCACACAAATAATTACAAGAAGGAGCTTGTAGCTCATTGGTAATACCTTGTACTGCTGAACCAAGCCACCAGAGTTCAAATCCCCTGCCCCACATTATTTTTTAATATTATTTTGTTTTAAATTCTTTGGAAGCCCAACAGTCCACACACCATAACTCCCAAAACTTGAACTGAACCTGAAAAAACTAAAAGCACCAGTGCCTACCCCCGGCGACCCCCCACCTACCCGACCCTCGACTCAGCCTAACTCGGCCGAGTCGGCCAGCGGACTGGCCGACTCGGGCCGGCGCCGCTGGCCGGACTCGGCCGTCCAACTGAAAAGTTGTGACTTTTCAGCTCCTTTAACCTCCTGCACACTCTAATTAAGTGGATCGGTTCCAAAGAGTGAATTATACCCCATTTAATCCATTTTTAATGATTTTTCATACATTTTTACAAATTTTTTATTTAAAAACCTTTTTTCTACCCTAACCCTAGCCTACCCTATAAATACACCCCCTACTCTCTACCCTCTCACCCCAAAATCCTGAGCCCACTCTCTCAAAAATTTCCAAGAATCGTGTACTTTGAAAACAAGTTCGAGGCGAAACTCCAACGAATTTCCGGCGGAACTTCCGGCGATCGTTTTAGGAACTACCGGCGACGACGCAACACATCGGCGACCCCTTCTAGTTCCCTCTCACTCTCTTGTGTAATCCAAAACCCGTAAGTCCCTTTTCTATCTCTTTTTCCTATTCTAAAATTACGAAATTACAAAACTCGACGGAATCGGAACAAATCCGATTTCCGATTCGGTTTTCTATAAAATTCCACTTCTCACTAATAAAATCATACTTAAATTTTCTCATGTTGACTATTAAACACCAATCAAACAATTTGATCAAGATTCATCACATGAAATGATAGCTATATCAATTTATCGTATTCTTTCACTTAAATACCACATTGTTTCAACTTTACATTTAGCTCCATTAAACTTGCTATACCTTTAAAGTAGATCACGAGGTAATGACCTACCTCCTCACACACTTACATACAACTTAACACTATACCATCAAAAACTTAGAATACGGGAAAACGGACATTTTCATTTAAATACCTTATACTAAATAAAACCATTACTAAAAGTTTTAGTATTGATACACTTTTTAAATAAATACCTCTTATTATGAAAATACGATAAGTTGTGGACATCAGTCATTTATCTAAACCTGACTTTGTGGTGTCTAGGCTAGGCAAGTGAGAAAGGTAATTTTAAAAGGCCCGTCTCACGGTGATTCGTGAGCGGATCTCTCCTTTCTTCACTTGTACTTACCTGGCCACAATTGGCGGTGAAGAGGCGATTTGAGATATCTCACAACTTGTCGTTTTGGACCAGTTAGGAATAGTTTAGTTGACTTAGGAGACCCTAGACCATGGAATACGGAAAATTTACATCTTTACAAATAAATACCATTTACTTCAGAAAATCGTTTTCTAAAGGATTTAGTATTTTACAATCTTTGCAAAGGGCTGCTACAACCCATTTTGGAGAAGCCGTTCGGGATGGTGCGGATTATTACACATTCTTGGGTTTAGTAGTGCGAGATTCAGAGCTCCGCAAGGAGCATTCGGTCTCGAAAGATTTAAAATACGACATCTTAAGAAAATGAGATTTATTGAATATAAAAAAAATATATTAAAATTATTTTTGTATAAATATATGTATATTTATCATTAAAATATTTATTTTGTTATAATATAAATATTCTACCTTTTTCTAAAAATCAAAAGAACAAATTTTACACTAAAATACTATGAATTCCAAATAAATCAATATTATAAATAAATACCTTTATTTATGAAACTAGGATATTTTCACTAGAAATATCACAATATAAAATCCACATTCATTACAATTCTAATGACGAATAATAAATACTTGAGGAGTATTTTGAAAAGTATATAAAAGTATTTTTACAGAAAACCCCCTCAAGTTCTATAAATTACCCTAAGGACCCTAGTAAACATAGGTTTAAGCAGAACCAATCTCTTGAGCCCCAAGGAGTCGGAGAAGTGGGTGCTTGCCTATCTAAGGTATACAAATTAATAAAAACAATCAGGACTTCAAATTACCTTGCTAATTGTCTGACTCGGTTTGAGTCTCAGTATAATCCGACTTGAACATGATCAACAGTCTACAATCCACAATTCTACAATCTTCAATATTACAATGTAACATGAATTCATGAATCCAATTATCAATCTATTCAACTTGACCGAACCGAACCATGGATATACATTCCATTTATATTGTTCCCCAGTTATTCCATTTACATGATCCTACGGTTACATCCGTTTACTGATATCATGGTTTCGGTCAGTTTTTTAATTATACACTCAATACAATTTACAGTACAAAACAATACAAATAAAACACTACGGGGTTTAAGGGGTAGATTGGCACGGAAGGTGTTAAAAGTGGCACGAGACTGTAAGACTTAATACACCTAATATGAATCCAGTTGCTGTTGTACAGTGGCATAAACGGTTCCTTGTACTTTACGTGCCTCAAGTCTCTGGCATATAGAGACTCCTTTCGTATACACTGGCATTCTTCTGTACCAAGCTACAAATAACAGCGTTAATACAATATTACAACAAGATAATACAACACTAAAAAGATACCTTCTTATTCTGTCTATTCTACTTTCCTCTTATCTTTGGGACTTATCGAGCGACTGGTTCGCTGACGACATTTTATTTCTTTCTTCTTTGAATGTCGTCAGGTAATTTGGACCCGGCAGAGATCGAGTCATCTGCAGAAGACTTGGATCAGTTTGCTGAAGAACCAGAGCTCTAGTTTCATTATACATTTTCCATTCAGTACTTTTCATTTCCTGTTATGCCATTGTTTAGGCATCGCTTTTATTTCAGTTGTATTTCCTTTTCATGCATTGTACAAAAGAATGTTAATAAATAAAAGTTGCTGTTTTTATTATATCTTTTCTTTTGTGTATTTACTTTTATATTGCTTATATACGCTTAGCGTATGTACTTCTGAGTATATATGTAGCGGACCAGTCGCGTCCCCTTCGCCGTATAATGGGAAGCGGGGCGTGACAAAGATGATCCACCTGAAGTCCACTAGCTCAAACTAACCCTTCACTAATCTCATTAGTGAAGGAAACACACCACATCAAATGGCTAATCTAATGTGAGATGATGAAGTAGGGGTTTGATTTGCTCACTAGGGTTCTCACAAGTTCAATGATTCACATCACATGTGAGGGTTTGAACTTGGAGGTGAGGTGAAGAAAATTGTGGAGAGCAAGAGAGCAACTCTAGAAAAATATCACAAGTGTAGAATGAAGTATTGTGAATGGTTAGCCTTGACCCCACTCATTCAAGCATGGAATTATTGCAATATAAAATTGCAGCCATGGTTGAATAGTGAGTCAAGATAAATAAACAAACAATAAAAGCCATGCCTCACCATGCTTCACAAAGTCTCCTCATTTTCCACCTCATTTCTATTTTTCACAAAAATAGAAATCATATGCCATGCTTCATATATATATATATAAAATATATTAATACACACACACACACACATACACACACACACACACATATATATATACTTTAATAAAGCAATCAGTGATCTAATGATATTAGTTAAGATATAATTATATCACATTATTAAATCAACACTTGATCTAATAATCCGGTTATATCACATATGACCGACTAATATCATTTATCTGTTTATCACATTATCAAATCAATACTTGATTCGATAATCTGGTTATATCACATACAATCTAACCGATAATAGATAACTACCAGATTACAATACGGTATCACATACTCGTATTTAATCAGGCCCACACACATATCACATATGTGTCCTACTTCATTTCACTTGAACCAGGAAATTTCTGTGTGGGACTCTAAAGACTCGTCAATACGCCAGCAGTAGGTGATGATCACATCAGTCACCTACAAGCCGTCAGCGGTACTAGCTGGACGTAACGACTACCCGGATATTGAGCAATATGAAGATCAACAAGCAAGCTCATCCATACTCTCCATGAAGCCTATCAGTAACAATACCGTACAGTCCGGTCTCTTTGTCTGATATATCGCATATCACGTTTAGGGGTGGTAAACGTCAGACCCCAGTAACGTGATAAGTCATGCCGATATCTGGCCTATAACGGTTTCGAGAAACTACTGATAACTCTTATCAGTAAATGTCAGCAACCCTGACCAGGGATTTTCAGTTATAGCCAATCGAGCATAGCGCAACATCAACTCCTAATACCGTGAGAGAAGAAACCCCTCCTGTTTGCACGAATCTTTTGAGCCATGGTAGGGAGAAAATCAAAGCACAGTGGGAGCCACACAAGACTTTATGACGATCTCGGATCTACAGACTAACCTGTACCAGTGTCACCAGAGAACTGCTATCTGACGATAGGTATACTACCACCTAGGAGTCCTCGGCGAGTCCTGTTTGGTGTACCCATTCTCCAATGAGCACCTGTGTACAATCTTTGATGTCACACACCAATGGTTGTGGGATCAACCATCGCCCTCTAAGAGACAAAAAACGTACACACTAGTCTACTCTGGAATATCGAGTCCCTAGTCTCGATATTCCCACGACTAGGAACTGATTAAAAGATGTACTTTTGGACCACCCTGCCTCTACTACTATGATTTCATCATAATCCTGATAGTCAAGTACATATTCTAAGAGATTTATCAACATGTGAGAGCAAGACAGTAAAGAATACTAGTCAACATGTTAAGATAAAGAGTAACCAGATAGCATACTATCAGGTCGAGCAAGAAAGCCCTCTATATATATGCCCAAGCATCCATTATAATATACATCACATGTACAATAATGGCCTCTAGGGCATACATATTCCGAACAGGGGCTAATACGGAGTGTTTCGTAGTCGTAATTTTTACATCGTTTCGGGTTTAAGTTTGATATGTGATACAGTAGTTGGAATCCACATTAAATTAGTTTTGTGAAAACTAGTTTGTTTGTAAATCTAGCATGTTAGTCTCTATTGATCGATTGCCACGAAGTTTCGATTCGGATCGAAACTCCGTCACAATCGCGTATCGTACGCGAATAGTCGCCAGATAACTTTACTATGTAGCCACGCCCATAACCCCGACCAAGTGACTATAAGAGAACCCCCGTTGCCAAAAGCATCTACTCGGATGCTCGCGGCTACGGTGTTTCGCCTAAGTGCACTTCGTCGACGGCATCGGGGGTGCGACCATCTACTAAAGTTCCCGACGAGCATTCGATCAGGTAGTTGAGAATCTTGTTGAATTACTCGACTAAGTTATTGAAAAGAGTTTTCGAATAGATACTAAAATGCAAGGTTTATAGGGTTAGGCATGAAATCTAGAATATGAGATATTCCGGGTTTATGATGTCTAAGGGAAATGCGGATTCTAATTATTATAGATTTTCATTTCTTTTCTGCGACCGTAAGTGTAATATGTGGGGTATCCCAAATCTCGTTGCTATATGTCAATGACAATCGGGATACGCATATTTACTTACGTTGATGACATGTGATATTTTATGTTGCTGTGATATGTTATATTGGATCGTCGTGATTGAATAGTTGGGTTTTTTTTTTATGTGAGATGAGAGTTTTTCAATTTTCATTCATGTAAAATTTGTACATAATATTCTTTTATTGGGACACTTCCGGGTTGAGGATAATGTCACCATTGATATATATTATTTACTTTTCCGTATTAGGATAAACCCAAGGCGGGGAGCACAAGTAACCGGGTTCTAAAGACCATCTCGAGGAGTCGAGACCGAATCTCCTAACTCTAGAATTGGTAGGGTTGCTTGCCGCCCTCGTAGGGGTCTAGAGATATGGGTTTGGCTATTCATCATGACCGTAAAATCCGTGTTTTTCATTATTGGCTTAATTTAAAACATGGGCCTTCTACTATATCCAATATTTCATATGTTGACTTCTGCTACTTGGTTATGTGATATGATCAGATAACTGCATGAGATAAATGCTATGTGTGTGTGTATGTGTGATATAATAAACATTGCTTATGTTTTGCACCCGCGCTAGTACAGTCCCCGTTTTGCCGTTAGTTAAGTAACCTAACGGTGCATGACGGGGCCCCGTGGCGAATGCGGATGGTATAAGCGTACGTTCTATTTTTGGTTCTTTTCTGTGATGTTTAGGGAAACATAAATGATGGGACTTCATTAATGAGATTAATGAAAAGAAAAGAAAGCTAAATATGTTGTGGAATCAAAATTTTAAAAGGTAGCTCTAGTTCTTGCTTTGCACAGTGGTATTCCTTGATGAATATCCAGCATCTCATTCGATGAGGAAAGAGCCGAGATCCCTTCACCGGGAGTGACCTCTTTAACAAAACTAGCAAATGCTACAACCCACTTGGTTTTGTTTTTATAGCTTCTCCAGTTCTTGCTTTGCATAGTGGTATTCCTTGATGAATATCTAGCATCTCATTCGATGAGGAAAGAGCCGAGATCTCTTCACCGGGAGTAACCTCTTTAGCAAAATGAGCAAAAGCTATAAAAACACTCATTTTTCAAATCACTAGATTCTACAACGATATCAAGTTCATTACGTTAAAGGTTTTCTTCAAAACCAGTCGTAACCCTCCGTCATTTCAGATAAGTGCTAGTTAGTATTCTTGCCGCGTTTGTTAACCTTGTCAAGACGTAGTGTTCTGTAGCTGATTAGTGCTTATCTGCCGCATGTGATGCGATTGGATTAGGGTAGTCATGCGGCCTTGTTGACCTTGTCAAGGGTCGTGCGGGTGGATTTAATTCAATTACGAAATGAACGGGTTGAACTTTACTTGCGGTTTATGGTTTGTTGACCATGTCAAGGTCATAAATCATATGGGGTAAAAACAGATATTAGGAATTTAAAGTGTTGAAATTTGCAATAAGATTGCATACCTTTTATATGATAGTTGGATCCCGATACCCATTGCGAGTAAGAATTACTCCTGGGAGAGTTTTCCACTTACAATTAGCCGATCCATTAGGTGTGTAAGAAAGGTGTTAACGGGATGATGCCCCGTCAGAAACGAGATTATTTAATTAGTTCCACGCGAAAGCATGAGGAGACTCCCTCGGAGTACCAATACCTGCCTAGCTGAACGATTGACGAACTTATAGGGTGTAATTAATCCCGGCTAATCTTAACTTTTAGGGTTTGAAGGAAGATTTGATAAAAACAGTGGGAGCCATCTTGATTAGATAAAATAATAACCAATTTAATCTTGCAAAGAGGGCACGCAAAAGTGATTATCCTTCTCTCTCTCCTGGTAGCGACCAATGACACGCCTTAATCAAGATAATAATATGGATGTATTGACCGAACCAACTTATTATACTGGGCTAGATTCCGCTCTATCTTATGACTGTCATAAGTCTGAGTAAGGAATATGGAATATCCGGATTCCCAAGCCACCCGAACGAAGAAGGAGCATGTTGATTCATCCTCTTTGGGTGTGTTCGTAACCGAGAACTGTTTCTCAGTTTGCTCTATGTCCTGAGTATTGAATACCGGATCACGATCCCATGTATATAATTTATTACATGGGCTATAGAGAGGTAAAGAACTGAGAAAAGGTGATATGTCCCTCAGAGAAGGGAATGGTGCAATTGTTGCAGCCAAAACAGTTGGCGAATATCATCTTGTATTACCAAGTGGTAACACAATGATTCTGAGTGACTGTTATTTCGTACAAAAAATATTGTTAATGTTTTCCTAAATCAAGTGTTGATTGGATATGGTACGTTATATAACGGTATATATGTTCTAAATCACAAAACAGTTTTAAGTATACAAAACATACACAAGAGGAACAGTTCAGAAATGAACGAAGCCTTCTTATGGTATTGTGGACTGGGTCATATCAGTGCGACAAGACTGGCTAAGTTGCATAAGGATGGATATTTAAATCCATTCGAATTTACATCTTATGAATCTTGCCAGTCATGTCTCAAAGGGAAGATGACCAAAACTCCGTTTACTGGACACGGAGAAAAAGCTACTGCACTCTTGAGACTGATACATAGTGATGTATGCGGTCCTATGTCTACACATGCCAAGAATGGTTCCTCGTACTTTATTACATTCACCGATGATCTCTCAAGATACGGAATGTGTTCCTGATAAAAACACAAATCTGAATCTTTTGAGAAATTCAAGGAATATAAGTACGAAGTTGAAAACCAGACGGGTAAAAGTATTAAAATCTTTCGATCTGATCGGGGAAGAGAATACTTGAGCAAGGAATTCAGAGACTGCTTAAAAGAGAATGGGATTCTCTATCAGCTTACTCCTCCATATACACCACAGCACAATGGAGTTTCGGAGCGGAGGAATCACACCCTATTAGATATGGTGCGCTTTATGATGAGTAATGCTGAGTTGCCTATTTCCTTTTGGGGTTATGCACTTGAGATAACTGCATACCTATTGAATAGAGTTCCGACCAAATCCATGCCTGCCACTCCATATGAGATATGGAATGGGAAGAGACCGTCTCTTAAATGAGTTGAGATATAGGGTTGTCCAGCATAGATTAAAAGCAAAATCTGGACTAGCTCAAGACAAGGTCTGTTTTGTGCAAGTTTGTAGGATATCCAAAGGATTCATATGGATATATTTTCTACCATACTAAGGAATAAAAAGTGTTTATTTCTCAACATTCCACCTTCTTAGAAAAGGAAGTTCTTGTGAAAAAAAATTAGTGGTAATGAGGTAGAACTGGAAGAAGTTCCAGCAGCACAAACTATAACTGACGATTTGGTGGAACCGGAGGATTCAATAGTCCTCGACGAATCTCAGCCACTCCGCAGATCTAGTAGGGTTCTTCATCCACCTGAGAGATACTATGGTTTTCTCATTGACGGTTGGAGCGAGGATTGCATCATGGAAGATGATGACCCAACTAGTTTTGAGCAGGCCATCATAATTGGAGACTCTGTGAAATAGCTGGATGCTATGCGATCTGCGATGGAATCCATGTACACTAATAAAGTATGGACTTTGGAAGTTGCTCCTGAAGGGATAAAACCCATCGGGAGCAAGTGGATGTTTAAGAAGAAAATTGTGTAGATAGAAAGGTTGAGACCTTCAAAGCTAGACTTGTAGCAAAAGATTTTCGTCAACGACCAAGTATCGACTATAATGAAACATTTTCTCCTGTCGCTATGCTTAAATCTATCAGGATCCTACTTGCCGTTGCTGCATACCATGACTACGAAATCTGGCAAATGGACATCAAGACCACTTTTCTAAATGGTGATTTCGAAGAGAGCATGTAATGACACAGCCAGAGGGGTTCATAGACAGTGAGAGCAGCGGAAGCGTGTGCAAGATGCTTAAATCAATCTACGGATTAAAGCAGGCATCGTGGAGCTGGAACATCTGTTTTGATGAAACTATCAAAGAGTTTGACTTCATCAAAAATGTAGATGAACCATGTATATACAAGAAGGTTGTAGAGAGTAAGGTTGTCTTCCTCGTATTGTATGTGGATGACATACTCATAATAGGAAACGATGTTCCTATGCTACACTCGGTCAAGCTCTTCTTATCACACAAGTTCTCCATGACAGATGTAGGTGATGCCTCCTACATCTTGGGAATAAAGATCTATAGAGATAGATCTAAATGGATGTTGTGATTGTCCCAATCCAGGTACATAAACACCATACTAAAGAGATTTAGTATGGAAGATTCTAAACGTGGTAATTTACCCGCTTGTTCGGGAATCACTCTCTCGAAAGAGATGTCTCCCAAGACTAATTTGGAGATGGCTCACATGCAAGGGATACCCTATACTTCGGTAGTCGGGTCTATCATGTATGCGATGTTATGTACCAGATCAGATGTAGCTTACTCACTAGGTGTAGTGAATAGGTATCAATCAGATCCCGGGGAGGAACACTGGACAGCTGTGAAGAATATTCTTAAGTACTTGAGAAGGACTAAAGAGATGTTCTTGGTGTATGGTAACGGTGAACTCTAGGTGGAGTCCTTTACCGATTCGATCTTCTAGAGTGATAAGGACGACAGTAAGTCGGTCTCGAGCTTTGTCTTCACCTTCAATGGAGGAGCGGTATGTTGGAAGAGTTCTAATCAAGATACCGTAGCATACTCGATGATGGAGGCTGAATACATCGCTGCCAACGATGCTGCCAAAGAGGATGTCTAGATGAAGAAGTTCATAACTGAACTTGGTGTGGTTCCAACCATTAAGTGTTCAATACCTGTGTATTGTGATAACAATAGAGCAGTGACTTTGGCCAAGGAACCCCGGTCCCATCAGAGATCCAGATATATTCTTAGGCGGTATCACCTGATCAGGAAGATAGTAGATCTTCGGGAGATCGAGATCAGGAGAGTTGACACGAAGGATAACACAGCGGATCCACTCACGAAGGCCTTCCCCCAGATGCAATTCGAGATATTTTGGGATGTTGGGTATGAGATACTAGAACAACTGGCCTTAGTGCAAGTGAGAGATTGTTAGGAATATGTTCGCCCTATAGGCCATTATTGTATGATATAGTGGATGCTTGGACATATATATAGAGTTCTTTCTTACTCGACATGATAGTATACTATCTGGTTGCCATTATCTTAACATGTTCATTGGTATTATTATACTGTCTCTTATATACATGTTGATGAAGACCTTAGGATGTTGGCTTGACTATCAAGATTATGATGCGGATCATACTACTAGGACCTGGGTAGTCCACAAGCACATCCTTCAATTGTCCATAGTTGAGAGAATATCGAGACAGGGCATCAATATTCCGGAGTAGACTAGTATGTACGTTTCTTAACCCTGTATGGGGCGATAGTTGATCCCATAACCATTGGTATTTGACATCAAAGATTGTACATAAGTGCTTGTTCCCTTATAAAAAATGAATAATAAATAAAAAGCAATGGGAAAAGTCCCCAAATGGAGCATCACGTGCCCACACGTGATAGGCATTGCGCTTAACAAAATAAGGCTGAAACCGAGCCTCACGTGCAGGCACGTGAGCATCTATATACAAAGTATATAGGCGCCTTCCTAAAAACAAACAATTGGCCAGAAAAACTCACGTGACAGCACGCGACGCTCTTTGGTGGGCTTAACTTTGGGAGGTCACGTGCTACACGTGAGGGCTCTTATGCCTTCTAAACCGATATAATTAAATTCTAAATAAAAGGGATCAAAAGCCCTATTTGGAAAATATTTCCTTAGATCTTTCTAAATAAGAAAGATTACGCTCTGTAAAACAGAGCACTGTTGGATTAAAAATCCAATGGTAATTAAAAATCACCAATCCATAGAAGAAAATTCTGTACGGAGAAATATTTTCCTAAATCTTGTTAAAAAAACAAGAGAAATATCTTCTGTAAAACAGAAGTCCTTGGATTAAAAATCCAACGGTGAATAAAATTCACTGATTGATCTAAAAGATCATTTTGGTTGATTATAAAATCAATAAAAATCTCTCAATGAGAGATTTTCTGAACAAATTGATTCTTTTCTTTCTCCTATAAATAAGAGCCAAGAGACAGAAAAAGGGAAGATACAGAAGAAACAGAGAGAAAAACCCCTTGATAAGTTTAAAAGAAAAGAGAATTTAATTCTTCAGAGAGAAGAAGATCTCCTTACAGAGAAAGAGAAACCCTAGGTAAGAGAAAGAACAAAATACAGAGAACACCTTACCTCTTCTTCTCCTCCACAAGAGTTTAACTCTTCAAAAAAGAACTTAGTTCTTCCTCTGGTTGAGATCTGCAGAAGCAGATCTCCCCACAAGTTGAGAATTTAATTCTCATCGGAGAGATTCTGTTATGTAGATTCAAATCTAGGGGAAAGAATTATGTTCAAAGAATTTAATTCTTACAAGAACATATAGGAATGTTCTCCGCCGAAAACAGAGACGAGACCATGTAGCTTTGTCTTGCCTGAATTTCGAGAGCAGATGCTATTTGGTGCTATCCGTCCACCTCTCCGAAGATTCCAAGTTGATTTATGGCACCGTATATCGAAGGTTTAGACGGATGCTGCCAATATAGCAGATTTCGTTAGATTCACCCTCGTTGAGGGGTTTTTGATTATGGGGACGCTCTTCCCTGTAGGAGCAAGCCCCTGCAGTTAATTACTCTACCACATCGCGGTAACCACTTTCTCCTTCTCCATATGGTCACTTCGTGTCGTGGGTGTTTGTTTTGTTTTTGGTTGCCCCGTGGATTGTATACGGAGACTAATTTAAGTTATCGCCCGTAGGGCGTGGATTAGTCCAAATCCGTATCTTCTTAGATTTGGGTTTGGGGTTGGGTTTAAGGATACGTTAGTCTCATTTGAGACTAAGATCAACTTAAACGTTTGTTAAGGATACGTTGGTCTAATTTTAGACTAAGATCAACTTAACGGGATCATTTAGATCCAACAAAAGAGCATTCATGCTCTATTGTTTAGTTTAGGGACATTGCGGTCGATTACCAGTTTAAGGACATGGTGGTCCAGTTTTAGTTTAAGGACATTACGGTCCAACATTAGTTTAAGGACATTACGGTCCAGTTTAAAGCCATCATAGTCTATAAAGGTTAAGGACATCATAGTCCATGGGCTTAAGGACCCCACAGTCCGAGGTTAAGGACATCATAGTCCATGGGTTTAAGGACTCCACGGTCCGTAGTTTAGAGACGTCATAGTCTATAAAGTTTAAGCACATCATAGTCCATGAGTTTAAGGATCCCATAGTCCATGGAATGATTGGCTGTCGGGACCCGTCACCTCTCTGAAGACGTTGAAGGATTACAACAACAAATATCAAAGGAGTGAAGAGATGTACCCTTGAATCAAAGTTGATTGGGAAATCTGTAGTCCAATTTGGGACTAAGATCAATTAATTAGATTATGAGCACATGGGCTCAGTTAAATCTGAATTGAGGACTTATGGCCAACTTGGGCCAAGTCCAATTAGGTTTGAAATGTTGGACCTTTGTTTGGAATGTTGAACATTTGTCTGGGATCAACCCCCCATTATTTAGCAATGCTAAACATGAGTCTGGGTTCTGACCACATTTTGTCTTTTATTGAGTGCTAACCATTCATTATAGCTCTGGACTTTATTTTGCATATCATATGAACTGATCAATTTTGAAGTTCAGTTGAAGGGAAGACTTGCCTCGGAAAAAAAATTAGCCAATTTGGGCTAAGATTGGTTTTAAAATAGTGTTAAACACTAGAGGATATTTGGCAATCACGTGTTCCCACGTGATGTGCTTAAAATAGTGTTAAACACTAGGGACGAAGCACTTAAAGTAGTGTTAAACACTAAAATTGAAGTGGTCACATGGAGTCACATGAGGCATCTGAAGATGGGGCCAGACTTCCTTTATTCTATCCTCAGAATATGCAAGTTAGTGTTAAACACTTAGTCTTTGTAATTATCACGTGTGGACACGTGATAGTGCCCATGTATTGGGTATTAATTCCTCTGTTTTCCTCATTTGCCCTTTTAAAAAGGTGTTAGTCAGGGGTCACTTGGGGACACGTGAGGCGCCCTAAATCAGTACTGTCTTTGGCTTTGTTCGCTTTATTTTGAGGGTCACGTGGGAGCACGTGAGGTATTACCTCCAGGCTTGTTCTTTTTCATCTTGAGGAGTCTATTTAAGGGTCACGTGGGGGAACATGGCCATGTCTTATTCGTTCTTTTCTGATTATTGAAAGGAGGGTCACGTGTTGCCACGTGATTAGGTTTACGTGCATGGAGAGTTTAAATCCCTTGTTTGAGAATTAAATTCTTTGGTAGGGTTAAACCCTAATTTTGTTTAGAGGAATTAAATTCCTATATATTTGGAAGAATTAAATTCTTTAAACCCTAGTTCTTACTCTAAGTTTTGGATCTGCAGAGCAGAATCTCCCTGATGAGAATTAAATTCTCAACTTATGGGGAGATCTGCTTCTGCAGATCTTCAACCATGAAGAAGAACTAAGTTCTTGTTTTAAGGGTTAAACCTTGTCTCTGTTGGAGGAATTAAATTTCTAAGTATTTGGAGGAATTAAATTCCTACGTATTTGGAAAAATTAAATTCTTCAAACTCAATTCTCTCTCTAAGTTTTGGATCTGCATGGCAGAATCTCCCCGATAAGATTTAAATTCTCAACTTATGGGGAGATCTGCTTCTGCAGATTTTCAACCAAAGGAAGAACTAAGTTCTTATTCAGAAGTGTTAAACTCTTAATTTGAGAATTAAATTCTCTTTTTTCTTTTGTGGGAGCTTATAGGATGATCTCTCACCTAGGATTTCTTTCTTTTTTCAAGAAACCTTCTTTTCTCTCTGGAGAATTAAATTCTCTTTTCTTTTGTATTATCTCTCTATTGTTGTCGTATCTCCTCTTGTTCTCTTTTTGGCTCCTATTTATAGGAGAAAGAAAAGAATCAGTTTGTTTAGTCAATCTTTCATTAAAATATTTTAATTGATTTTGTAACCAATATGATCTTTTAGATCACTCGGTGAATTTTATTCACCATTGGATTTTTAATCCAAAAGATATTCTGTCTGTTATTCTTGGTAAATTTTAGGGAAATCTTTCCTTGTATAGGATCTTTCTATAAATTGGTGATTTTTAATCACCATTGGATTTTTAATCCAACGGTGCCCCGCTTTACAGAGCGCAATCTTTTTGTTTGGAAAGATCTAGGGGAATATTAGGGTTTTTGATTTCCCTTAATTAGAATTTAATTCTATTAGTTCAGCAGGTTTAAGAGCCTGTCACGTGTTGGCACGTGACCCCCGGTCACGTGTGGGCACGTGATGCCCTATTTGGTATTTTCTTTCCATTAACTCAGAGATTTTTTAAGACCCCATCACGTGGTGGCACGTGACCCATGGATTAAGCTTTTAACCAGAATTTAATTCTGTTATTTTAAAGAACTCAGGAATTATCACGTGTCAGCACGTGACCCTTGGTCACGTGTGGGCACGTGATGCCCCATTGGGATTTTTCCTTTTTGTTTTCTTATACACTTAATTCTTTTCAGTGGGTTTAAAGGGCCATCACGTGTTGGCACGTGACTCCATCTCAAGTTGTGTATCTCAGCGCCTATAACTTTGCCCATAGAAGGTCACGTGTCCCCACGTGATGCCCGATCACGTGTGGACACGTGATGCTTCTCTTGTGTATTTCTTTGCTGCTTTATTCAGTTCCCATGAGGGAACAAATACCCCCACAACGTTGTTCTCACGTGTTTGCACGTGAGTGTAACGCTGTCATCTTTTGTGGTCGTTGGATCTGTCTAGGGAAGGGGGTAGATGAACCGTTTCCCATCACATCCTATAAATACAGGGGTCTCTTCAGAAGCGCCTTCACTTTTTCCATCTTCTTCCTTACTCGTTTTCCTCTGAGAATTTAATTCTCTTTCCCAGAGTTCAGTTCTCTGTTTCAAAATTTTCCAGAGTTTAACTCTGTCCAAGAAAGAATCTTTTCTTCAGGTAATGTTTTTGAACAACCGAAGAACTTTCATATATAAAAAAAAGAACCCTTTTTGGATTTTAAATCCACACCAAGGGTTTTTTCTTTCAAAGAACCCATTTTTCTGATCTTTAGGAGTGCGGAATCTCTGGGTAGCAAACCCCATTGTTAGGCATTTTTCTGATCTTAGGGGTTTGATAACGGCCTTTGTTTCTCTATGGAATTTAATTCCATTTCCAAGAGCTTAGCTCTGCCAATTTTCTGGGATTTCAATTCCTCTAAAGAACTTAGTTCTTCATAGAGAACTTCTTGGGATTTTCTTGCCCTGACTTGTTCTTTGCAAAAATGTTTCCAGAGAGATCCTTCATGATTTGCATAGAGTTCCGAAGTGGGTTTTCTCCTTGGGGAATGTGTAGAATTGTTTGAAATCTACTGTTCATTTATTGAGAATCTTCATTTTGTTCTCATAATGATTACCCTGCATCATTATTAGTGAGACGCCATCTTGATTTTGTGGGGCCCCTGTGTTTTGTAACCAATGGTCCTATAAAATAAGTCGTTTGTCGTTTTCTTCCACTGTCATCTTATATATATTTATAAATATATATACACGTGTGGGCTTCACTAACAGTTTCTCGTTCCTTTATTTCAGGCATAATGGCTTCTGTTCCATACTTCCCTTTCACCCACTCGGAGGCTGCCTTTCCTCAGTCACCGTCTGACGAAGAGGTGATGGCGATGATTAGAGCTCACGACCCTGATTGCACCAATTTACTTTTATGGGGACCTGGTACGGTCATATCATCCGCGGTCGTCGAAGCTTTCTTTGCGAGGTACCAACGGAGCCTATCCGCCTATTCTTGCCAATGGACCGTCCGCGAACTGCTTTTGCTGTGGAGGTGGAAAATTGGACCCCTACCGGCCGGCTTAAACCATTGACAACTGGGATACCAAATTAGCCTGTGCCGGCCATAGACATCTTGGGGCGTCATATCTGCCAAAGTGAAGCCCAGCCTTGGGGACAAGTTTACAAGATAGGGGTTACCCTTTGCCATCCCACGGGCTACCTTCTCTGGGCTCGTTACATCTTGTCCGCTCATCGTGCGCGACTGCAGAGGGTCGGGCTTTACCAAGCGGTGTATGCATCCCTCTTCCATTATCAATCTCCCCATGTATGGTGGGTTAAAGCTTTCCTAAATCAATGGAATCTTCCCACCAATACTTTCTTGTTAGGGGACCATGAAGTTTCGATCTTTTTGGAAGAGTTTCGTGAGATCTCAGGTTTACCGATCAGGGGAGCGCCTTATAAAGAATTGTTGCCCCCTGACGAGTATGTTTTTGAGACTATGCCGACTATGCTTGACGGCTTGTCAACTGAAAACGCCGTCCTCCACAAGTACCCGAGTCTAATCAAGACGCTGGGGATTTTTGAGAAGCTGTTCACGGAGTCAGAAGAACAGGGCGTCACTTTTAAAAGCTTTATCGCCTGCTTCCTTCGTGGAGACGTTCTATCAAAGGCGGCTCCGAAGTTCGTGAATATGAACGGCCCCTTCGGTTTTGGTTTAAATAGGCTACCGGCTAGAGAAGAGGATTTGCCCCAATTCTACATTCCAATCTTGTCAGCTGTACCTTTCGAGTCGATAGCAGCTCCTGGCATGGATGAAGAAACTTTCTTCATCGGCTTTATCAGCGTTTGGCTCAGCTGGTTCATCATTCCAACGCACCGTCGATTCATGAGAGCCTTGGTCATTTACCCTGCTCATCGCATCGCTGAAGGGACGCGACTAGCCATGGGCGTTGCAGGGCTGTCTCATCTGTATCATGGGCTAAGCAGTGCAGCTAATAACTCAACCCCAGGCGTGAATGTGGTGAGTTTCTCTCTCCATTACTTTACATCATGGATTGAGATGCACGTGCTAGGGGCATTTGTCGCGCATCAGAGACCCAGCTTTTATGATGCTTATACCTTTCCACGGCTCATGAGGTTGGTGGATGCTTCTGCCCCTGACCCGACTCAATTAGGGGCTCTTCGAGTGCTGCTCAATCCGTATGCTAACGAAAGTGAAATGGTTTTTAATGATCGAATCCTCTCTTCTCCCTCGGGACCTGTTCAACAGTTGTTTGACTTATCGAAAGAGGGAGCACCATCTTTGAAGCCCAAGGAAGCCATGCACCTGTACTCGATCAGACCCGGTTATCTGGTGTTCCGTCAAAATGATGCAGCTCTTTTCATACGGTACAATCCACACCGCTTTGCCCGGCAACTGGGATATGACCAAGGAATCTCCTTCGAGGCGTTCACAGTGGAGCCCGGTCCTTCTTTGGCAACTGTTCGTGACGCCAACCATCATTTCATGAGACTGAACATCGGTTTTCATTTCATGATCCCCGAGGCCGATTACATTCCGTGGTGCATGGGGGTTTTCACGGGTTGGTATCGCCACCGGGTTAGTCCAATCATTGCTGAGAAGAAGAGGATACTTTTTGGGCTTAGAGCACCCGCCCCACTCCAGGCTACGGGAGTTCCACCGCGACCGCGGACAATGGTTCGCCCTCTCTTGAGGGATACTGGTACTGTACTCATTCCTGAAGCGGCGGATGTGGACTTGACTCCGACAGTCGGTATGCCAATGCGCACCAGAGCTCAGGCAAGGGCTTTTGATAAGGCGCCGGTAGCAGTTTCATCGGCTGCGGCATCAGCGATGGTAGTATCCTCATCAGTAGCACCGCCGAGAGAGGATACTGAAGGCGAAGTAGGTCAACGCCACAGCAAAGCACCGAGGGGAAAGAAGCGATCGTCTTCTGGTGCTAGTTCTGGGTCAAAGAGGAGAAAGGAGACGGTCACCAATCTGCTCGTCTTCTTAGTGGAATCCGAGCCTATCTTTCAAGATGAACCAATAGCTATGCAAGAACCAGATAGTGGTATTCTTTTTCCAGGTTTATCTGCCGAGGAAGCCGCACAATTGGCTGAGACTATAAGACGCTCCCAAGATGAGACTGAAAATGTGAGGATCCCGAAGAGGCCTTATCCTGCTGCCATCTTTTACGAAAATCCTCTATTGATACGGCTGATATTTATAGGTCCTTTGGAAGAGGGAGGCGAGATAGCCCATAAGAAGCCTATCTCGGCCGATGTCGAAGATGCGCTTTCATTGTGGACTAGTGGCCATGAGTCTACCCTCGCACCCCAGCGAGCACGAATTCTTGAGAAGGAAAGCCGGCTTGAAAAAACCATACTAGAAGCTCCTTTGCGCATTGGTATACTTATATATCTTTTTGTAGTATTTTTCACTGCTTATATATATATATATATATCCTTATCCTCGTGAAAACTTTGCAGGGACTGCGGCAATGGCGGAGGATCTGAGTTCGAGTCGCGCCTTGACTATGGACTCTGTAAATATCCCCGATGAGACACTAGAAAGTATGGAGGGGGTCGATACAGCTGCTCTTCCTACCACGGAGCTTCCATCGATGGTTTCCATTCCCCCGGTGCTTGCTCTCCCGGAAGAGGCATCTTCATTGGCCACGGAATCAATGGATCTTTCTGGGACGGCTCGGAGACTATGGGACAGGTAGTCGAGGCTACGGTCCTTTCATTGGAGCCTGCAGCGGTGGCCACTGCTTCTCAATTGGAAGTTGTTATACCGGCCCATGTCCCCGATGATGTGCTGGGGGCATGGAGTAGGCCGCCGAGGCTGCTATCCCTCTAGTCCAGAGCGGGAGGAGTATCGAAGGTAGCATTCTATATTTTATTTTAATAATCTTTCCATTATCCGAACCATTCTGTCTTTTCAGAATTGCGCGGGTTGGCGGTGTCTATCGCTGATCTGTCTCCCAGAAAATCCTTTCAGCGTTTGCTAGAGATGGCCGCTCCTCAGGCGATATCCCCTCAACTTATCATCCTCTCTTCTGGGCAAGGTTAGCGTTATTTGCCTTCTCCTCACGGCATTATTATTATTTCATATACTGATACCGATGTCTTCTGCAGTTCTGGAAGCCGATGACGAAGTTGAGATTCTTGACGGGCATGGGGATCCTTCAGACCCTTCTTGCATGACTGTGGGTAAGTAAAGTTTCGACGTTGTTCCACCTACTCTTTGCTTGCAAGTCTCGCTGATTTCTTTTATGAATCTTAACAGCTTTGCCAGTTCTTACCACGCTGGAATCTCGCATCGTCATGCCGCCCGGCCCCTACGCTCTACATGCCTCGGAACGGATGGCAAAGCTAAGCCTTCACTCCTTGTCAACTCTGATCGAAGACCTTCGCGCTGGTAGTTTGATCATGGCCGAAGAATTTGCCGCCAAAGCCAACAGTTCTCTCCCCTTTCTTGTTGCTTATCATAGAGAAACTTTGGTGCAATTCTGGGTTGAGTTTTGTCGTCGGGTGGAGGCTTGATTGCATATTCTTGAATGTACGCGTCTTCCTTCAGAGGTTGTGGCTGCAAAGGCGATCTTGCGGGGGTTGATCGAACGGTGCACCGCAAATATACTGTCATGCGAGAAGAGGCTTAGCCGAAAATTTTCAGAGAGGAAGCTGGCTTCAACTGCGATGGGTGAACTTCAAGCTAATCTTACGGCCAAGACCACTCAGGCGTATGAACTTTGGCGAGTGCTTCAAGAAGCTATCAGGGAGGTGGTAGCCATTGATAAAGCCGTCATTTTCACTCACGAAATGGTCGTACCCCATAAAGTTACCGAAAAGGAGCTTGAAAGTCGGCTTGCCTCGTACCAGGCTCAACAGTCTCAAGCGGAGGCCCATCTCTTAGCGATAATTAATCATGAAGCCGAGGCCCAGCGAAAAAAGGATGAATTAGCAAATATATTAAATCGTCCGCTGGCTTGAAAAATTGTATATTTTTTTCTTTTTATTCTTCTTTTGGTATTTTTTTATTCTTTCATAAATTGTACTTTGTATTCATTTTGATTCATGAATAAAAGACATATTTTGCTTCATGGTGGTGTGTCCTAAATGCATTTTGTGGATAATCTATTTTGATTTCCTTATAGGACAGCGATGGCTTAAGAGTCAGGTTCAGGTCTGCCTCCTAAGGCGTTCCAACTTTATGAGCCGTGAGGGTCTCATAAAGAATTTTCTCCCTACAGGTCGAGAGGATCCCATAGGTTTATCTTCTCCTTAGGAATCATGAAGATTCCTAAGTGCATCTTCTCTTGAGAGTCGTAAGGATCTCACAAGAGAATTTTCCCTCTTACAAGTCGAGCGGATTCGTAAGTGGTTGTTTCCCTCCTTGTCGAGATTCAACTTTAGAGAGTGTGGTTCGTGAATGGTATGCAAGAGTCCATCTTGGACGGACTTGCAGGGTCTCAGTGCTTAGGAAACAGGTTTTTTTAATCCCCATTACCTAAGGCTTTACCTTATGAGCCAAGACGAATCGAGAAGTTCTTGCAAGGATGTCCTAACGTCACAGTTAACCTCTGCTCTATACGACAGAGGTCCGTTAGGGTCTGTGGTACTAGGGTTTTTATCCGTCGTACCGTCGCGTCGGCTGATATATTCCTCGATAGACAATCTTGCTGTTCGAGTGGCCTCGCAACTGTCGTGTCACTGATCCCTTCGGGGGTTGGACAAGACATCTTCAAGCAATCTTCCTAGGCGATTTGACCATCGGAAGAGCAAGCGTTAGGAATTTTTCCATGCCGCTTTTTACTTGAGGTTAGGCTCAGTTTGGGGAGCCTCGATGAGTCATAACCACTCCGCGCTGGTGTGGGATGATCTCCGATAGTCTTTCAGGTTTTATATGAGTTGTCGTCAAGACCCTGAATCTAGGAATATTGCCTTTACTTCGTTTGTTGGCATCGCGTCTGCTGTATCGAGAAGAATGTCAGGGTGGTGACTACTCCGCGCTGGTGTGGGATGATCTTCAATAGTCTTTCAGGTTTTATATGAGTTTCCATCAAGACCTTGAAGCTAGGAATATTGCCTTTGCTTCGTTTGCTGGCATTGCGTCTGCTGTATCGAGACGAATGTCATGGTGGTGATTACTCCGCGCTGGTGTGGGATGATCCCCGACAGTCTTTCAGGTTTTATATGAGTTGCCGTCAAGACCTTGAAGCTAGGAATATTGCCTTTGCTTCGTTTGTTGGCATTGCGTCTGCTGTATCAAGACGAATGTCATGGTTGTCTCTAGGTTGTTGATGAACCATCGAGACTTAGAACTAAGGACTTTGTCATGGCTCCGTTGTTGGTGTCGTGTCTGCATCTTGTTGGAGGAAGAACGCTGGGGTGACATTGTGTCTGCTGTATCGAGACGAACGTCGAGGTGGTCTCTAGGTTGTTGATGAACCGTCGAGCTTTGGAACTAAGGATTTTGCCGTGGCTCCGCTTTGCTGACGTTGCGTCTTCTGTAACGAGACGGATGTCGAGGTGATCTTTAGGTTGTCTGTGAACCGTCGAGATTTGGCTCCTTTTTTTGATAGAGCCTAGTGGGAAGGTATGGTTCCCTCTTTGTTTGTGCCCTTGGATTATATACAGGGATCGATGTGATCTCACCCGTAGGGCAAAAAGTTTCATTTTATATATTTTTTCTTTCCGCGATGCTCTATCATTTCAGCTTTTATATCGCGAAAGTTGCGATTACCCAATCATTTCGGCTATTTTTCGCAGTGCCCAATCATTTCGGCTATTTGTTTTATTTACTCGCTACTTTTTATTGCGAATTACCCAATCATTTCGGCTGTTTTTGTATGCATACATTTTTACTTGCTGATTTCGTTGCAAGTTGCCCCATTATTTCGGCTATTTTGCATACATATATTTTACTTGCTGATTTTGTTGCAAGTTGCCCCATCATTTCGGCTATTTCATATGCATTTATAGCTCACTGATTTTTCGCTACGAGTTTGGGATTTGATACCGATTTAGGCATCAGCATTGCTACAACTGGGATATTGCCAGGAGCGAATCATCATTTGCCTTTATCGGTCCGAACAAAGGTGGCTTAGCAAACAGGGTTAAGATCCTATCGACTAGGCTTTTGACTTCATGAGCCGTAAGGGTCTCATAAAGGTATTTCTCTCTACGAGTCGTGAGGATCTCGTAGATGCATTTTCTCCTTAGGAATCGTTAGGATTCCTATGTGTATGTGTTCTCTTATAAGTCGTAAGGATCTTACAAGAGTGTTTTCTCCTTATAAGTTGAGAGGACTTACAAGGCTGTCCACTGTGTGAACATATCCCTAGTCGCGGGTGGGACTTTGTTAGGGAAATGTTTATTCGTGCCCGTGGATTGTATACAAGGGGCAGTATTGAACCGCTTGTAGGGCAACATTGGAGATTGTGATGGCTTAAGAACAGGTTCAGATCCCTGTAGCTTAAGGCTTTTGAACCCTGTGAGTCGTGAGGGTCTCAGAGGGGAATTCTCCTTACGAGTCATGAGGATCTCGCAAGTGTAATTTCTCATTAGGAATCGTGGGGATTGCTAAGTGTGTTGCTCTCTTGTGAGTCATAAGGATCTCACACAGGTATTTTCTCCTCACAAGGTCGAGAGGACCTTGCAAGCGTCTTTTAACGAGATTGCGCCCTTTCGGGTTTTCACAAAAATCGCCGGTAACCCTGCTATTTTTACTCACGGAGCCCTTTCGGGTTTTCATCCGTGCCCATCTCGCTTATGGACATACCGTTTTTTTTGGTTTTTTTGTCAGCCTTAGGATGGTTCAGTCCGTAGTAGTTTATCAACGTCTCGGTCAATAGCCAGTTTTAGAACATAGTGGTCCATCGTTAGTTTAGGGACGTTTCGGTCTGTCGTTAGTTTAAGGACATCTCAGTTCGTCGTTGCCGTATTTGAGGCAAATTTCTAGTTTACGGACTTTTCGGTCCATGGGATTTTCTTTATGAATGAGCACGATGCCCCTGGCATGTCCATCTTTTTCGAATCATGTGGTTGGGGCGGGTTCATCTTCTAGTTTTCAGACAGTGTGAATTTACCCAGTTGGTATTGGTCCTCAATCTAGCCTTTGAAGACGAAGCAATCTTCGATTGGATGGCTTACTGCTTGGTGATAAGGGTGTTTCCCCCAATCAGAGCAAAGCTCTGCTGGAAATTCAAAATTCAAATTTTGAAGCAACGCTTCAAATCCCGGGCGCAACGCGCCACGTGTCCGGCGCTGATACGTCAGCGCAGAGCCCGAGAAGGCGCACCCAATCAGAGCAAAGCTCTATTAAAGGAAGCAACGCTTCAGTTGCGTAAGCGCTGTGCTGCGCGACACGTGTCAGCGCAGATCCGCTAGCGCAGTTGCGTTGCGCTGTGCGCTGCGCGACACGTGTCAGCGCAGATGCGCTAGCGCAGTTGCGCTGCACTGTGCGCCGCGCGACACGTGACACGCGCTGGGGCATCTGCGCCAAACAGAATTAAATTTCTAAGAAATCTTTTCTGTTCTTGTTAAAACAAGAAGATTTTCTTCTGCAAAGCAGAAGCTCTTGGATCAAAGATCCAACGGTGTGGAAAATTCCCCAAATCACTCAGAGAAAAATCTCTTTAACAAATTTAACTAATTTATGGGCACTATAAAAAGGACCCCAGACCTCAATTCAAAGGTATGAACATTTTCTAAAAAAAAAAAGAGAGAGAGAAAGAGAACTCTGAAGAACTCCTCAAGAAAAAAAAAGGTAAAGACCTTCAAGAGAGAAAAGAAATCTCTTTTAATAAATCATTGATCTAAAAAAAAACCAGATCAATGTTCTTCACATAATAAACAGTGCTTTGCACTTCTCAAGAACCTCTGGTTCTTTAAAAGACAAGAAAACAACAAAATAAAAATGGTGCTTTGCACCTTTATGAACCTTTGGTTCTTGAAACAAAAAAAAAAATTCTTTGATCTAATTTAGATCAAGAGATCAAACAGTGCTTTGCACTTCTGTTCTTGAATCTAAAAGATTCTTAGTGCTCTGCACTTCCAAATTGCGCTGTTGCGCTCTTAAGAGAGCGCCACGTGTCAGCTATAGAACCACTTGCGCTACGCGCTCTTGAAAAAGAGCTTTGCTCTCTGGAATTGGCGCAACTCACCAGAGCACGCCACGTGTCAGCAGCGCAACAGCGCAGCGCACTAGCGCAGCGCACTGCGCTGTTGCGCTTGCGCTCACCAGAGCACGACACGTGTCCTCGCCACAAGCGCTTGCGCTCAGTAATTGGCGCAAAGCGCCTGACAAATGCAATGCATTTCTTTTACTGAAGGGCCAGGCCCAATTAAAAGACCAAACAGGCCTAATTAAATTGATGCTCTGCATCATTTATAAATGGGCAGAGCCCAAACGAAATAATAAAAATGCTATACATTTATAAAGGGGGCAAAGCCCAGACAAAACAGATGCCTTGCATCATTCATAAATGAGCAGAGCCCAGAATAAATCGATGCTCTGCATTTTTATGGGCAAAGCCCAAACAAAAAAATGGAAGAAATGCAATGCATTATTTAATAAAAGTGTTGAACATTTTCAACTGGACTTAGCCCAATTTTGGCCGTAAGTCCTCAAATTAAATTGACTGAGCACAGCTGTTCTCTTAAATTAATTTATATCCGGTTCGAGGGTACATCTCCGAACTCCTCTGACACCCATCGTTGTAATCCTTCAACGACGTCAGAGAGGTGACGGGTCCCGACGACCACACATCAATACGGACTGCGGGGTCCTTAAACTCGTGGACCGTAATGTCCTTAAACTAATATTGGACCGAAACGTCCCTAAACTAATATTGGACCGAAACGTCCTTAAACTAATGCCGGACCATCACGTCCCTAAACTGGAATATGGACCACCACGTCCCTAAACTGGAGCACGGACTGAAACGTCCTTAAACTAATAATGGACCACCATGTCCTTGAACTGGAACAATAGAGTCTCCAAATGCTCTTTTTCCGGATCTAAACGGTCCTGTTTAAGTTGATCTTAGCCCCAAACACGGCTAACGTATCCTTAGACATTTAAATGGACTATAAAACTCCAAATCGACTTTGGTTCAAGGGTACATCTCTGAACTCCTCTGACATCTGCCGTTGTAATCCTTCAACGACGTTAGAGAGGTGACGAGTCCCGATGGCCAGATATTAAATGGATTATCACGTTAAGTTGATCTTAGTCTCAAACAGGACTATCGTATCCTTAACGAACGTTTAAGTTGATCTTAGCCGCAACGCGACTAATGCATCCTTAAACTAAAAACACCAAACCCAAATCTAAGTAAATACGGATTTGGACTAATCCACGTCCTACGGGCGACGACATTATTCAGTCTCCGTATACAATCCACGGGCAACCACAAACAAAACAAATACACACGACACGAAGTGAAATTCTGGAGAAGGAGAAAGTTGTTACCGCGATGCGGTAGCGTAATTAACTGCAGGGGCTTGCGCCTGCAGGGAAGAGCGTCCCCACAATCAAAAACCCCTCAAGCGAGGGGGAATCTGACAAAGTCTGCTACATCGGCCGCATCCGTCTAAACCTCCGATACACGGTGCCATAAATCAACTTGGCATCTTCGGAGAGGTGGACGGATAAAACCAAATAGCATCTGCCCCGAATCTCAGCGTCAGGACACCGTGGTCCCGTGCGCCGTCCTTCGGAGGGGAACAGATTCTGGCACGCCCGGTGGGACCTCTTCCTCTTTCCACTCCACACTTCGTGTGTCGTCTTCGCGAACCAATCGCGGTTTGTTAATGGTTGCCTTCGGATTTCAAGTTACTAAGATTTGGTCTTTTGCCTGGCGCAGAACTCAAGATTCAATGGCCTCTAACTGCACCAACTGCTCGAAGTGCCACTGCAACGGACGCTCCACCTCACCGGGAGGTGTAGCATATGGGCCCCAAGCGGCTTCCTTCCTCACTCTGCCGGTAGATCAGGTGACCCAAGCCACCACTGGTCTGTTCTTTGGGACCATGATCCCACCTACAAGCTTCCCTACGCCAATACCTGCACCGGAAGTGAACAAGAAGTCGGTCTTCGACCGGCACACTGCTACGACGACCCCTGTCAACGGGTCGCCCACTACCAAACCGACAGCCTCTGTTTTCACCAGGCTAAATCAAAACTCTAAATTGGCTGTCCCGAGGAAGGCAATGACTGTTGCTCCAGAAGTCGTCAAGGCGACTTCCCCTGACAAAGAGTCAGTCTTTTCAAGACTGACGATTCCTGCTCCTGCCCCTGCTCAAGGATCCGTCTTCGGCAGGTTGAATATCTCCCCTCAAAAGACAACCTCAGTCTTTAAGAGGTTAACACCGGCGGCGCCTCATTCAGACAGGGGGCAAAAAGAAACTATCTCAATCTCTGAGCCAATCCCAACGGCTCGCCGTGCTCGACGTCGCCATTGGCAACGAGTGAGGAAGGCAGGGGGAAACTCCCCCTCAGGGCTAACTCCACCTGCTCCAATGGTGGAAGTCAACGCTACTGTTCCAACTGGGAACAGCTTTGAACTGCTGAGAAGGGTACGGAAGAACTCTCCAACCGCTACATTGAAAAGATCTCCTCCGCCCGAGGAGAGAGTTCCGGAAACGAAGCAAGAACAGCCCCCTCAACGGCTGTCACAAAAATTTATAAAGTTTGGCGGAGAGTTCAAGACTCCGTGATTGACCCAGGTCGCTCTCGTCAACAGAAAAAGGCGAAAGTGGAAAAAGAAAAGGACCGTCCGATCAAACCGGAAAGGATGACAACAGCTGCAAGGCTGCCCCCTTCAACGGTTCCTTCAACCTCAACGGCCCACAAAAGAAAGAGGCCAGAGAAAACTCCCGTGTCAGCGGCAAAAGTTAAAAATGGTGAACCTAAACGCCCCAAGTCAGGGGGCATAACAGTTCATACGGTTTACATGGCATCGGGAAAAGAAGATAGCCGCATATCAACAGGTCATAGACCGCATACGAGGTCAGTGACCAAGGCTCAGGAGCAGCAGCAGAAGCTCCAAGAAATGATGAACGCTATGGCCGCACTTACAGGGCCAAAAGAAACCCCTGAAACGTCCTCGGACGAGCGTCAAGAACAAGAAACGGATGCTGAATTCCTTCGTCGCGTGCTAGAAAAGAAAGATAAAGAAGCTGCGGAGCAGGCAGCCAACATAAAGAAAATGGCCCTCCTGTTCCAGGATATGGTGGGTATGATGATTCAACAAGATCCACCTGCTGAAGATCCCCCGATCATTCTTGAAGACGATAGGGGAGAGACGTCGAATCCTCCACCAGCTCTGTCCACAGCTAAAGAGGATACAATCTCCAAAGCTGATTTGGATGGATACATCGCCCAGCAAATACGGGCTCATTATGCGACCGAAGCGGCCGGTCAGGTCGTAAAAACGGGGCGGCCATATCCAAGTTGGTACGATCAAATCAAGTACCCACCCGGTTATACAATTCCCAAGTTCCATGTCTACAAAGGGACGGGCAATCCCCATCAGCTTGTTGCCCAGTTCAGGGCACTCTGCGGCAATACCGGCGGTGATGACAAGCTTTTGCTTCGCCAGTTTGTTGGAAGCTTATCGGATACGGCGTTCGAATGGTACTCTGAGCTCCCGAACGACTCTATTAAAACCTTCGCGGAGATGGAGCTGTTGTTTACTCAACGTTTTGCAAGTGCCAGTGAACGTATCCCAATGATAGCACTGATTAACGCCAGGGTAAAACCAGGCGAGACGTGGGTTCAGTACGCTATACGATGGCGGAACTTATGGTCGAAGTGTGAGCAGCGCATTGAAGAAGCTCCCGCGGTGGGTATGTTTGTGGGAACCCTCGATCCACAAGCAACCATCTCGCAGTTTATGATGTTTTTCAAGCCGACTACCTTCCAGGCCTTGATTGACAAACTAGCGCAAATGGATCAAATGGGCCATAAACCCCCTCTTCCAAGGCCGGACTCCCGAAATGACAAAGGGAAGGGAAAAGCGATCGTCGTCGCTAATGCTCAACAACAACCGAGCGACTCAAAGCCGGTTGCTCGTCAAAATAATCTGCTCCCTTACGTGCCCCTTGAGGATAGGATGGGACGTCCTTATTTCTTTCCCCGCGATAAAACGAGGAGGTTATTCGAGCTGGCGTTGCGCAACAGACTCATAAATCTGCCGGATCCAAAACGTCCGTTGCAACCAAGTGACGTCAACGAGCCCAACTACTGTCCTTATCATCGAGTACTAGGCCATCCGATCGAAGATTGCTACGTTTTCAAGAATTGGCTTGAAAACCAGTACCGACAAGGCAAGTTCGCGTTATCTGACAAATGGAAGGTGAATCCCCCGCAGCCCCACACCTCTAAGGGGACGAATACGCCGGGGGCAACATGCTCCGTCATTGACGAAGTTCCTTGGGAGGTTGTATTATCAACCAAGAAAAAGAGGATGCTAAACGATCTTCAGACATGTCCAGCGATCGAGTGGAAGAACCCGTTGGAGCCGCAGGTCATTGAAGGGATGTTGAAACCGCGTCCAACTCCAAAGACCGATGGTGGTGGCTCAAGCACTTGCAACCAGTCATCAAAATCTTCGAAAAAGAAGAAAAAGAAGTCAAAGAAGCCCGTGAAGCCTGGTGACAAGCGCACGGACCTGCAAAAACAAATTGACGCGCTGGAGGAATGCAACCAAAAGGCACGGACTCCCATTACGCTCCAAGAATTCCTCAATCACGTTTTTCAAGAAGAAGATGAGGAAGGAAGTTCATCGGATGAATCCGAGGAATATGTGGCGAGCTGTCATATGATTTCCCATTCGGTCACAAACGAGGAGGAGACTCCTTGCACTGAAAAGCTGGGGCAGATCCTGAACCAAAAGTTCTGGGGCCATCAGATGAGGAAATTGACGCATTCCTCAACGAAGCTCGATTGAAAAGTAAAGCTGATCGAGAACGCGAGACGGCTATATTGGAAAGGGCCAAGCGCCAACGACTTGATGAAAGAGCTGAGACGATCCCGCTGGAGCTAAACACTTCCGCTACCGACAAAAGCCAATTCAAGATGAGGAAAAAGTTTGCTAAGGCCATATCAATGGGCATGAAGCTACCATCCTCTGAAGGAAACATCACTGGTGAAATGGAAACGCACCCCTCCTATTGCTTATATCATTAAAAGATTTCGCACCCCACTCAAGAGTGCAAAGCTTTCGATAGATGGTGGCAAGGATATGTTGCTCATCGACAACACTTTAAGCGGGAAAAGCGTAAAACTCGTCGAGAGCAAAGAAATGTGACCGAAGGGCTTAAAAGAACTGCTGGCGATTGTTGCGTGGTTAACACCGGTAAATCACAAGTGCCCACATTCGGGAGTGATTCTGATGAAGAACTAGAACTTGCTCCTCTCTTTAAAGAGTCCGCCTTGAGAAAAGAAGAAGAACCGAAGGTTTGCGAAAATATCCGGCTACGTAATCGCACGCTGCCCGAAAAGAACCTCGGACCCTCGAACAAAAAAGATAAAGGGAAAGAAAAGGCCACTGAAGATATCGTCTTAGATGACCAAGTGGATGAAGAGCTAGCTGCCAAAGACCCACTAAAGAAGAATAAGGTGGATTACAACGTCTTAGCACATCTGAGGAAGCTGCCCTCACAGCTCAGCATTCTTGACGCCCTTTTGCTATCAAAAGAGGCGAGAGATTCGTTGATTAAGGCGCTCCAAGACCCAGAACAATTCCAAGCATGCATGGCCGAGGAAAAGATGAAAGATGAATTGGAGGAAGTGCACACGGCCGATGTCACATTTGGCGATGAAGACCTTCTACTTGGGACGTGCGAACACAATCACCCTCTCTATGTCTCGGGATACTGCCATGATATAAAGATAGGCAAAATCCTGATCGATAACGGGTCGTCTGTTAACCTACTCAACGTACGGGTGTTGAAGGAAATCTGCATGAGCGTCCAGCACCTTGCTCGGGACAAGATCACCATTTCCGGGTTCGACTCCCAATCGTCAAAGACTCTTGGATCTGTGATACTGACGCTACGCTTCGGGCTACTCGTCACGGACGTTAAGTTCCACATCATAGACGCCAAGACATGCTACAACGCTTTGCTCGGCCGACCATGGTTACACGAGTACAACATCATCCCTTCTACACAACATCAGTATATGAAGTATTTTAAGGATGGTTTCGAGTATACCGTGACGGGAGAACTGAACCCTTTCTTTGTGAACGAGGTCCGCAAATATGAAGATGCCAAATACTTCTTACCGGATTTCGAAGACACAGAGAAGTGTCACAAGCCGGAGAACAAAACTAACACCACCATCCTGGTCTTCGGCAGTGATACCGAAGAGGAAGAGGAGATAGTATATTCGGGTCCGCCCCAACACAACAAGCCGGGACCGCCCACTCCTATGTTGGTCTTTGGTAGCGACTCGGAAGATGAAGTCCACGCTGTATTCTCTGCTCGACCTTCAATACGAACGTTCGCTGACGAAGAGCAAAGTCTGCAAGTCGCCATGGTGCCGCTTAAACACCATAAAGAACTGGATGCGCTTAATATCTATAGTGTAGAAGAGCTACGGACATTCTATATCCCTCCCAAACGAGAAAGCGAGAAAGCAATTCTGTTCTACCGCTCTGAAGAAACCAAGGTGGAAAAAGAAATCTGGCATGGCGCGGATCCTACGCTCGACAGGCTTCAGCCTATCCGTCTCCCCAGGTATTATACAAAGGGTTTAAAGAAGCTGCTGAAACGCCAGGGGATACCCTTCAAACAGACCGTTAGGAAAGCCAAATTCTATGACGGGGTCTGGAACGTGCCTGCGACTCAACGCAAACTGCCTAACGGGAGAATGGAAACAAAAGGGCTTGGATACATCCGGTCAAAGAAACGAGAGTTACTACCCGGCTGTTACGTCGTTTATGACCTTGATGAAGAAGCGGATGCTCAATGGGAGGACGCTAATCCTAAGCTAGTGAAAGTTCCAGATGCAAAGGAGCCCAGTCCGTCGTTCGAGGAACAAATGGACAAACTTATAAAGAAAGCTGGTCAAAAAGTCCGAGATGATCACGACCGCGAGACGGCCATCTATGAGAAAGCCAAGACGCAACGCCTTCTCCAACAGGCAGTAAAGGATGAAAATGCCGCTCCTTGTCAACCTGTTATAAAGAAAGCTCGGCGCAAAAGCAGAAATAAGTCGAAAGGCCAAAAAGACGCTCAACAACAACAAGGCGGGGCTAAGAAGCCACGCAAACGCAAGGCGAGCATTATTGATCTATCCCTCATGAAGAAAATGAGTCGAGCATACTCTTTTCCTCGGGACAAGACGAAGAAGATACTTGATCTTGCTCTAAAACATCAAATACTTACACTGCCGGAGTCCAAAAACCCCGAACAGGCAGGCGAAGTCTCTCACCCGGACTATTGCCCTTATCACCGAGTTATAGGGCACCTTCTCGAAGATTGCTTCACCTTCAAAAATTGGGTTGAAGATCAGTATCAGCTTGGCAAGTTTGCTCTGTCCGACAACTGGAGGGTAGTGCCGCCACAGAAGCACGAGCCCAAGGCCACGAAAGAAGAACCGGTTCCGCATTGGGATTGGAAGCAAATTCGTACTTGTCACGTGATAACGATATCAAAAGAAGAGCCCGAGAACATGGATGACCTTCCCTGGTGCTTCAAAAACAACAACGACGAGGTAATCTCAGAGTTCCCACTAGCGCCGAAAGAACTGGAAGATGGAATCCGTACCACTGCAGATAACCTTAAGAAAATTGAGTTGGGATCGGCAGACGATCCGCGACCGACATTCATCAGCGAGCTGCTATCTGAAGAAAGAGTGGCTGCGTTAAAAGATGTGCTTCTACAACATAGAGATTGCTTCGCGTGGAACTATTCCGAAATGCCGGGACTAGATCCAGAAATTGCTGTGCACAAATTGGCAATATCCCCGGACGTCAAGCCAGTCAAACAGGCGCCGAGAAGAATGCGGCTTGAGCTTGAGATGAGCATCAATGCTGAGGTCAAGAAGCTGATCGACTCTGGCTTCATCCAGGAAGTTCAATATCCTGAATGGATCGCTAACATCGTCCCGGTGATGAAGAAAAATGGGACGGTGCGCATATGTGTGGACTTCCGGGATCTCAACAAAGCCTGCCCGAAGGATGATTTCCCGGTGCCAGTCACCGAACTGATGATAGACAACACGTCCACTCATGAAGTTTTCTCCTTTATGGACGGCTCATCAGGGTATAATCAAATAAAGATGCATCCCGAAGACCAGAAGCACACCGCCTTCAGGATTCCTTTGGGTATATTCTGCTACAAGGTGATGCCCTTCGGTTTAAAGAACGCCGGTGCTACTTACCAGAGAGCCATGACGCAGATATTTGATGACCTTATACACGAAATCGTCGAATGCTATATCGACGATCTCGTGGTTAAAAGTAAATCATACGAAGAACATCTCGAGCATTTGAAGACCGTATTTCAACGCCTTCGGCAATACAACTTGAAGATGAACCCTCTTAAGTGTGCATTCGGAGTTTCCTCGGGCAAATTTTTAGGATTCATCGTCCGACACCGGGGTATCGAAATAGATCCGTCCAAGATCAAGGCGATCATGGAAATGCCTCCGCCGAGGACTCTCAAACAGCTGCGGTCTCTCCAAGGGAAGCTCGCGTATATACGGCGATTTATAGCCAACCTTTCAGGAAAGTGCCGTCCTTACAGTCACCTGATGAAGAAAGGAACTCCATTCATTTGGGATCAAAAATGCCAAAGCGCACTGGATGAGATCAAGCAATACCTGCAGAACCCCCCAGTGTTGGCTGCTCCGGTTAAGGGGAAACCTCTCATCCTTTATACAACTGCCCTCGAAGGTTCTTTAGGCGCATTATGGGCACAGGAAAATGACCAGGGAAAAGAAAGAGCGCTCTACTATCTAAGTCGAGTTCTACTGGGGACAGAAAGCAACTACTCCCCATTGAAAAACACTGCCTGGCGTTGATCTTCGCAATAACAAAGCTTAGACATTACGCGTTAGCACATGAAGTCCGTCTTATTTCGAAGGTGGACCCTATCAAATATCTAATGTCAAAGGCCATATTGACGGGACGACTCGCTAAATGGACCCTGCTCTTGATGGAGTTCTCGATAATATATCAACCTCTCAAGGCAGTAAAAAGCCAGGCCATCGCCGACTTCCTCGCTGAGCATCCGATACCGGCCGATTCTCCTTTAAACTGCGATCTTCCATACGAGCATGCGTTTGATGCGGTCAACGGTGATGATACTCGATGGGAGCTTTATTTCGATGGTGCATCTTCCATGAAGAAGCGCAAACAAAGCACCCCTATAATTAAATCGGGCGAAGGGCTCATCATTGTAACTCCACAAGGAGGGATAATGCGCTTTGCTTTCTCCCTAACAGAGCCGAGGACAAACAATGAAGCCGAATACGAAGCTCTGATAGCAGGCCTCGAGATCGCCATCGACATGGGAATTGAAAACCTCCTCATATGCGGAGACTCCCAGCTGGTCGTTAGTCAAGTAAACGGCGACTACCAAACGTGCAAACCGGAGTTGGTGAGGTACGGCGAAAAGGTGAAACAATTGTTGACCCAAATTCCCTCTTATACTTTGGAGAACATACCACGCGCGGAAAACAGCAAAACAGACGCATTGGCTAAACTTGCTAAAGAACTGGCTGACGAGAATCTCGATAACGTTAGAATCATGGTACAAAGCCGTCAAGTGCTTTCCCCAGCAGAAATATCTCCGGAATCATCCGAAAAGAGGGGAGCGACAGAACAAACGACCCTGCAAGTAAAAGACCTGGAAAAGGCTGAGGATTGGAGAGAAGTTTTCATAGACTACTTTAGGTCCCACCGAATGCCTGAAGAAGCGTCCACAAGACAGCAACTCATGAAGCGGGCTCTATCTTTCGCCTTCGTCAACAATACTCTGTATAAGAGATCATTTGATTCTCTGTGGCTGAGATGCCTAGGACCTGACGAAGCGAGGAGGGTCGTCCAGGAAGTTCATGACGGACTCTGCGGTTCTCACCAAGCAGGCCCAAAGATGAAGTTGAAGATCAAACACATGGCCTACTACTGGCCCACGATGATTCAAGACTGCCTCGAATATGCAAAGCAATGCTACTCATGCCAAATCCATGGGGACTTCATCCACCAGCATCCAAATCCACTACATCCAACGGTGGCTAGCTGGCCGTTCGAGATGTGGGGGACTGACATAGTCGGCCCTATCGAACCAGCATCGTCTAGGGGAAATCGTTTCATCCTGGCGACGATTGACTACTTCTCTAAATGGGCAGAAGCAGTACCGTTAAAAGAAGTGAAGACGGAAAATATCCTCCACTTCTTCAAGACGCACATCATATATCGGTTTGGAACGCCAAGACGGATCATCTCTGATAACGGGCTAGCCTACAGAAGCCACAAGATCAGTCGCTTCGTGCAACAACACAATATAGATTGGAGATATTCCTCGGCTTATAATCCGCGAGCTAACGGTCTAGCTGAGGCCTTCAACAAGACCTTGACGAAGATCATGAAGAAAATAGTGTCGTGAAATAAGAAAGACTGGCACGAAAGACTGCAAGAAACTCTCTGGGCGTATCGAACTACGTTTAAAACGGCCACAAACACAACGCCGTACGCGTTGGTGTTCGGTACGGAAGCAGTACTCCCCCTCGAGATAGAGTTACCCTCTCTACGAGTGGCAGTTCACTACGAGCTGACGGGTGAAGAAAATGCTCACCTCCGGTTTGAAGAGCTTGACGCTCTTGATGAAACCCGGCTCATAAATCTGGAAGCTTATAAAGCAAAGATGACGCGCTCATATGAAAGACTGACCCGATCGAGAACATTTCGCCAAGGCGAACTCGTGCTAGTGGTCAAAAGGCCTATGATCCCCAATCGCGCCAAGCGGGGAAAATTCGAGCCAAACTATGAAGGCCCATACATCATAGATAAGGTCTACCAGGTTGGGGCCTATCTACTCATGGATATGCACGGTGAAAGGCCCTTCAGGCCGATAAACGGTCGCTTCCTAAAGAAATATTATGCTTGATGAGCCACAGCCTAGGTCAATGATAGATGACGACGACTACGTCCGCTCGCTATCTTCCTAAGCTCAAGCTTTATAAGCAGGAGCCCGCCTCTCAACGACAGACCGAAATGTCCTTAAACTAATAGCAGACCGAAACGTCTTTAAACTACTACCGCAGCATCTTTAGGCTGACAAGATAAAAAAAACATATAAAAATAAAATAAAATAAAAACGGTATGTCCATAAGCAAAAAGGGTACGGATGAAAACCCGAAAGGGCTCCGTGAGTAAAAACAGCAGGGCTACCGGCGAGTGTTTGTGAAAACCCGAAAGGGCGCAACCTCGTTAAAAGACACTTATAGGGTCCTCTCGACCTTGTGAGGAGAAACCACCCGTGTGGGATCCTTATGACTCACAAAGGTGCAACACACTTAGGGATCCCCACGATTCCTAAGGAGAAAATACACTTACGAGATCCTCACGACTCGTAAGGAGAACTCTCTTATGGGACCCTCACAGCTCTTAAGATTTGAAAGTCTTAAGTTACAGAGACCTAAACCTGTGCTTAAGCAACCCCCACAACCTCTAATATTTCCCTACAAGTGGCTCAATACTGACCCTTGTATACAATCTACGGGCGCGAATAAACATTTTCCTAATCAAGTCTCATCCGAGACTGGGGATATGTTCGCATGATGAACAACCCTTATAAGTCCTCTCGACTTACAAGGAAAAATTCTCTTATAGGATCCTTACGACTTATAAGAGAAAACCACACTTAGGAATCCTCACGATTCCTAAGGAGAAAATACACCTACAAGATCCTCATGACTTGTAGGGAGAAATACCTTTGTGGGACCCTTACGGCTCATGAAGTTAAAAGCCTTAGACGGCAGGACCCTAACCCTGATCGCTAAGCCACCTTTGTTCAACATCGACAGAGGCAGATGATGAGTCGCTCCTGGCAATATCCCAGTTGTAGCGGTGCTGATGCCGAAATCGGTATCTAATTCCAGGTTTACGACGGAAAGCCAGTAAGCCGCACATGCATACAAAACAGCCGAAATGATTGGGCAACTCGCAATAAAAAGCAGCGAGTAAAAATAAAATAAATAGCCGAAATGATTGGGCAACTCGCAATAAAAAGCAGCGAGTAAAAATAAAATAAATAGCCGAAATGATTGGGCACCGCGAAAAATAGCCGAAATGATTGGGCAACTCGCAATAAAAAGCAGTGAGTAAAAATAAAATAAATAGCCGAAATGATTGGGCACCGCGAAAAATAGCCGAAATGACTGGGTAATCGCGACCTTCGCGATAGAAAAGCTGAAATGATAGAGCACCGCAGAAATAAAACAAAAAAAAGGGAAGATGATAAAACTTTGGCTCTACAGTTAAGATCACATCGATCCCTGTATACAATCCAAGGGCGTAAACAAAGAGGGAACCGTACTTTCCCAACAGGCTCCACCAGAAGACGAAGCCAAATCTCAATGGTTCAGTCCCACTCCGAAGAAATCAGTGTCTTCAGCAAATTCCTCAACTCACGGATACAAACACTCCTTGATGAGAGCCTCCTGATCCGCGTCGACTCGCAGAGCAACCAGTGCCTCCGTGGGAAATTCTTGACTCGTTTCAAACCCCAAGGAAACAGATAATCCTTGGCGCTAGGGAAACAAATAATCCTTAGCAAATTCCTCGACTCACGGATACAAACACTCCTTGACGAGAGCCCCCTGATCCGCGTCGACTCGCAGAGCAACCAGTGCCTCCGTGGGAAATTCTTGACTCGTTTCAAACCCCAAGGAAACAAATAATCCTTGGCGCTAGGGAAACAAATAATCCTTAGCAAATTCCTCGACTCACGGATAAAAACACTCCTTGACGAGAGCCCCCTGATCCGCGTCGACTCGCAGAGCAACCAGTGCCTCCGTGGGAAATTCTCGACTCGTTTCAAACCCCAAGGAAACAAATAATCCTTGGCGCTAGGGAAACAAATAATCCTTAGCAAATTCCTCGACTCACGGATACAATTACTCCTTGACGAGAGCCCCCCGATCCGCGTCGACTCGCAGAGCAACCAGTGCCTCCATGGGAAATTCTCGACTCGTTTCAAACCCCAAAGAAACAAATAATCCTTGGCGCTAGAGAAACAAATAATCCTTAGCAAATTCCTCGACTCACGGATACAAACACTCCTTGACGAGAGCCTCCTGATCCGCGTCGACTCGCAGAGCAACCAGTGCCTCCGTGGGAAATTCTCGACTCATTTCAAACCCCAAGGAAACAAATAATCCTTGGCGCTTGGGAAATAAATAATCCCTAGCAAACTCCTCGACTCACGGATACAAACACTCCTTGACGAGAGCCTCCTGATTCGCGTCGGCTCGCAGAGAAACTAGTGTCTCCGCGGAAGATTCCCGATTCGTCTCAACATGCAAATGAAGCCTCAGGCAGCAAGGACTAAAAAACTTGCTTGCTGAACAATGGGACCCTGCAAGTCAATCCAAAATGGTCTCTTGCATACTATTCACGGGTCTCACTCTCCAAAGTCGAATTTCGACGAGGAGGGAAACAACCGCTTGTGGGTCCTCTCGACTCGTAAGCGGGAAAAATTCTCTTATGGGATCCTTACGACTTGTAAGAGAAAACCACACTTAGGAATCCTCACGATTCCTAAAGAGAAAGCCCACCTATGAGATCCTCTCGATCCGTAGGGAGAAAAGTCTCTATGAGACCCTCACGGCTCATAGAGTTGAAAAGTCTTAGGCAGCAGATCTGAACCTGCGGCCTAAGCCATCGCTATCTCTTGGAAAAAAACTAAGTTATCTGCCAATTATGTTTATCAAAGATAACATGCTGATAATAAGAGAAGGCAGAAAGCAAAAGAGCATACAAGACATTGCAAAAGAAAATGTGTATCTTTATTCATTGACTTCAATCAAATACAAGATGAATCGTACAAAAGAATAAAGAATGGATACATATTATTTAAAAGGAAATTTTTACAAATACATTGATACAAAGGCATCTATTGGGAAGGAAGCGTCTTAAGTAGCTTTATCAGTTGTTCGTACACTTCCTTCCATGCCTTTTCCTGATTGGCCACCACTGCCAACTCCGCCTCCACTTGGGCCCGTTGCTGTGCGACAGATGCAAGCTGATCCCTGACGGCCTGATGAGCAGCTTCACGGCCTGGAGTGTCATGCTCGGCGACATCAAGTGCCCGCTTCAGTCTTAGCCCATTTGAGATGCGCTCCAGAAGGCCCTCGAAGACGGCCTTCACCTCAGCGGCGTTTGCCTCAACTTCAGCACGCAGGCGAGCAGTTTCGCTTGAAGATTCTTGGCACTCCTTCATCCTCAAAGCTGCTTCTTGTTCCAAATGACGAAAATGAGAAGTGCTTTGCTCGAGCCATGCTCCCCGTTGAGTGCTCACGGCCAAAGTCTCTGGGGATGGGCGCATCGACTCCAGCTGATGAAGGCAAGCCTCAATCTCCCGACAATGGTTAACCCAAGAGGCGACAATGCCCTCGTCATGGAAGGTGGCAAATATCACCAACATCGGGTTAACCGTCGTAGTGAAGTCCTCAGCAGATGTAGGAGCCTCAACGTCGAGTTCCTCGATGTAGTCACTAAACATGGGCAGACTATTCGCCGCACCTTTTGAGGACGGACGTCTCTGGGAAGGGCCGTCTGGTATTGTAATACGAGACTCAAAAGGCACCGAGACTGGAACGACAGCTGAAAAGGACAAAATGTGATTAGATGATAATTCAATAGATACGGAGAAGGTCATTAATAAGATAGTTTACTATACCGGTTGAAGCAGGTGGCAAGGCCGGAAGGGCCGGTGGCGCAATCGATCTTTCTTCTCCCCCTTCGATTTGTAACACTACGGTCAGGACAAGAGAGAGTTAGAAATAATTCTACCACTGAAAAACAAAGATATCAATCGGGAACGGTACCCACCAGCGCCACCAGAGGAAGAAGCGAGTTCGAATGGGAAGGAGAAGTGTGGGAGCAACATCTGGTAAAGATGGTCAAAAAGCACTCCTGAAAGACACAATAGTATAACTTTAGTACACAAATTATGCGTCTGGAAGATAAGATTAATAAATTACAAACCCATACCTTCCAACATCTTCGAGGGCATGAGAGAGGGTTGAGAGGTGACCACCGCCAAGGCAGTCGTTGAAGGCGCTCCCTCGAGCAGTGGGGCATCGGCACTGGCTGCACCTGCATTACAACAAATGCGAATTTGTCAGAAAGGATTGTAAGATAAAAAAAAAGGATAGCAACTTGGGATTTACTTGATGAGCTGCCGGCTGAAACGGAGGCGATTCCCTCCTCTATTGACATGAGACCACCGCCCGTGGACTCATCACCTGACTCAATGGGAACCGTCGTGGTGCTCGCGAGACCTGGAGACGGCGGAGGACCATAGATGGGGAGGGCTATGACTGGAGTATTGCCAGATTCCAGAGAAGGAGCGGTTGACTCGTCCTCGGGAATCATGGCAACTTCACCCACTACTCTCTCAGGTTCAGTAGTCGCGGTTGTATCGTCCACCATCACCACGAGATCGCCGGCCTCGAGCGCCTCATCCACCACCACCCTAGGCTCAGTTATAATGATCATATCATCTGCCACCACTTCAGGTTCGGCATCAATGACCTTCTCGGCTGCAGGCCCCTTGACCTCCACCTCAGGCTCCAAAGCCATAACGACGTTGCCCACCGTCGGCTCGAGTTCGGCAGGTACCGCCTCCTCTGTTTCTTTGGGATCAACGGTTTCCGCTTCCCCCTCGATCGGACTTGGCCCTGCAAGATAGGAGATATAAGGACCAATGGCATTAAAATCCTTATAACAAAAACTCTGAGAGAAATATTACCTGAAGCGGATTTACCGTTTGCGCTCCGAACTGCGCGCGCCACCTCCCTGCGGGCAGTGGATAGGGCGACAGGGGGCTCTTCAGATGGAGTGTCAGTGCGAGGGACGGTGCTGGGGCCCGCTCCCGCAGCCAAGGCAGCCCGGCGCGCCTTCGCCTCATGCCTTTGCCGCTTTCTTTCCTCCCGAGCTGTCACAATGGACCTCTGTGACACCTCTTTCACCGCGGCATCGTCATCCGTAAACAAAGAAACCTCCAGAGCCTTTAAGGCATCTCTCATCGGCTCCTCAAGACGGACTTCTTGCGGTAACTCTGAAGAAGCAGGAACATCGGCAGCTGGTAAAACACCTGCGTCTCTTGGTGGGAACGGCATTGAGGTTTCTGCAATAAAAGGGGAGAGGTTAGATCGACCATAACACGAGGGAGATGGAGACTTGATGGATTAAAACTTACTAAGGCCCATAGACGCTCTAAGACGTTCCTCCTCCTGGAAAGTCTTCAAAGAAGCGGCGATGGCTTCTTCATCAGTGATGCCTGTTGGAAGAAAGGAAAGAAAAGCGTTAGTCAAAGACAATAAAGAGGATATGTTGCAATAAAGAAAATGCGACTAGTAGTTACCTGATTTTTCTAGTTTAGCCAGCCACGCGTCACGCCTCGCCAACCACGCTGAAGCTTCGAGAGCAGCCTCCAAGTCTGTATCGTCCGGCGGCGGCATCACTAGTCCTTCGTTAGTCCCGTATTCGATCAGGCCCTCGGCATAGGGGGCATAAGGTTCCTGACTGAACACGACGTCCGCGGCGAAGAGAGACTTCTTTTTCTTTTGCCCTCCGACCCTAGGCTCACGTGGGATCGACTTTCGCTTAGCAGCCACTTTGGGACGACGGGTCCCAATGTCTGCACCTACACCGGACTCCGGCGAGGCCACGACTACTGTCTCCACTGGAGCACGAGGCGCTGGGGATGCATCTGCAATATCGGGAAGCGGCAATCCATGCGGAGGACTTTGCGCACGTGATGGTCTGCCCCCGGCATCTTTTAGAGGAGCGACTACTGGAGTCCTAGGAACCAAAGGAGCGTTGCGATCGGTACCTGGAGGCGCACCCTTACGATCGACCAACAGTCGCCTTTCCTCCTTTATAACTGCTCCTGTTGCATGATTGTACCAGTCTTTGTACACATTGAGGAGTCTCGGAGCGTAAGCCGGCGCATTGATAAAAAAAATTAGAGCTCGTATTCAGGCGCATGAAATGGTGCAGTGCGTTCTCCATCCCTTCTTCAGTGGCAGTGGGTTCCAGCAAGAAGGCTTCCAAGGGGACCCCTTGATTGTAGCCCAGTTGTTGAACAAAACGATGCGGGTTGTACCTCATAAAAATTGCTACACCATTCTGCCTAAAAACTAGGAAACCCGGTCTAATGGAATATAAGTGAAGGGTCTCCCGAGCCGTCAAAACTGAGGCTCCATCCTTAAAGACATCTTGTAATGGCCGCGTCACAGTGGTAGACACCTTTCCAATGGTCAATACCTTATCGACAAAGGACATACCAGCTCCAACGGTATGAGGGCGAAGGAGTAAGCCCCTGGCGTTCCGCGGTGATGGGGTTACAATTGATGCGCCGATCAGCTGTATAATGCGAGGAAAGCCGCACTTGTCAACGAACAAGGGCCTTTTATGCATGCCGAAGACACCCGTCGTGTGTAGCTCGAGCCATGATGCAAAGTAATGCATCGGGAAGACCACGTGCAGTACCTCGGGCTCATTAGAATCTGCTGCTCGACTGAGGCCGTGGTATAAGTGCGCCAAGCCAGCGATCCCAACAGCCACCTTTACCCCGATGGCCATCCGGTGGGCTGGGTAAAAGACAGAAGGCCGCATCCGATGAGAGTGCATTGGGATCGCGAACCAACTCAACCATAGCCCGAGAAATCCTAAGAAAAAGGCTTCCTCATCCATTCCAGAGGCCGCAACTTCTGCAAGAGACATGGTCGGGAAGTTAGGAAGAAAAAAATCCTTTTGGCCTACTTCATTCGCCGGCAGGTTATCCAAACCTAAACCGAAAGGGTCCTCAAGGGTGGCAAACTTGGCAGTGTCTGCAGAAAGGACGTTTGGGTGAAGAAACCGAGCAATGAAATCCTCAAAGTTAACTCCCCGACTCCCATGTTCGAGAAAGAGGGATTCATATATGTTCAACACTTTGATCAAGCTTGGGAACTGGTGCTGAACAGTATTCTCTGGCGTGACCCCCCTTACCATCGGCCTAGCACCAAAGACGTACACATCTGTCGGGAGCAACTCCTCATAATGTTCTCCCATGACTGGTAAACCGGATACCTCCGCGAACTCCTCCAAAGAGATTGACACTTCCCGATCCATGGCAAGGAAAGTGTGGGTAGGAATGTTCCATTGCTCCAGGAAAGCCTTAAACCACCAGGTCGGGAGCGTGGGATATTGAAACAGAGAGAAGTACACTGTGGTGTACAGTCCTAACCTTATCAATTGCGACTTTTTCGTCGACAGGATATACCGGGCCCATGATAGATAGCCAACCGGATGGCGGGGATCAGACCAATGTTATATGATTGCCCCCAAGGTCTCGCCTCGCCCTGACAGATACGGCGTCCTAGGATATCCAAGACCATAGGACGCTGGACCGGGATGGCATCTATAGACGGATGAAGAAAACCCTTCGATGTCCAATCCGTCATCTCCACAGCATACTGCACCGAGGGTGGGGTAGCATAGTGAATCGCCGTGATAGGTTCCGACGGCACCGCGCATGTGAAGCTCCGTCGGCCCATGATGATCTGATTATACCACGACCCCCAAAGGTGGAGACTCTTGTGTTCCGGGTCATACTCCTTAATCATGGCCAAGACTTTACGGTCCGAGGGCGCCTCGGGAAATCCCTCCTCCGAGCGAACGAACGGGAATGAAGTGTCTAGAGACATGATCGCTGCAAATAGAACAATTTAGCCGTTAGTGTTGTAATTCCAACGTTTGGCATCTAAAAAAAATGCATTAATTAAATTAAATTAAAATTAATTAATTACACCACACAATAGTGCAGTGAGTGGGAGACCAAAGGGGGACCCACAAAATCTGGATGACAATACGTCAGACAACCTCATCATTGGATGAGATTGTCAGTTGGTCCCCAGGAAAACATTCCCATTTATAAAAAAAGGGGGGTGGGAAGAATCCCTAGAGACAAGAAGAAAATCTTCTCTTTCAGAGCAAAGCTCTGTCACAGAGTGACACTTGTCAAACTCTGGCCCCAGGGAAATAAGATTCCTTAAAAAAGAGCACAGCTCTATGGTAATAATGGAAAGGTCCATCAGAAAATGTCTACACCTAAGAGAATTAAAATTTTTGAAATCTTGGAAAATCCACGAAAAACTTGTGAAAACTTTTCATTTTTTTAGATCTAAAAGATCCACAGATGATCTATGAGCAAAGCTCTGTTCATGGGTTAAAACCTATGAACAAGATCCCTGTAGATCTACAAGTTTTTGAGAGCAAAGCTCTGTTTATAAAACCCCAATGGGGATCTATTTAGATCAAAAGATCTGTAAGAGCAAAGCTCTTTGGTTAAGGTTAATTTAAGTTAATTTGATTTAATTTTACCTAAAGTTTTTAACTTTGGAAATGAGCAAAGCTCTGAAGTTCTGGAAACGAGAGCAAAGCTCTGAAGTTCTAAGCAAGAGCAAAGCTCTGGAATCAAAATCTAGAAAATGGTGAAGTTTTCTAAAGGGCCATAGGTCCTATTTATAAGGCGCTTGCGCCCCTTCAGCTCATCCCTTGATCCAACGGTCAGGGGCTTGCCACCGCTGCACTCACATGCGCGCCACGTGAGCGGAACGGTGGGGGGGGGGGCATTTGTTTCCCCCAATCAGAGCAAAGCTCTGCTGGAAATTCAAAATTCAAATTTTGAAGCAACGCTTCAAATCCCGGGCGCAATGCGCCACGTGTCCGGCGCTGATACGTCAGCGCAGCGCCCGAGAAGGCGCACCCAATCAGAGCAAAGCTCTATTAAAGGAAGCAACGCTTCAGTTGCGCAAGCACCGCGCTGCGTGACACGTGTCAGCGCAGATGCGTCAGCGCAGATGCGCTAGCGCAGTTGCGCGGCGCTGTGCGCTGCGCGACACGTGTCAGCGCAGATGCGCGCTTTGCGCTGCGCGACATGCGCTAGCGCAGTTGCGCTGCGCTGTGCGCTGCGCGACACGTGTCACGCGCTGGGGCATCTGCGCCAAAAAGAATTAAATTTCTAAGAAATCTTTTCTGTTCTTGTTAAAATAAGAAGATTTTCTTCTGCAAAGCAGAAGCTCTTGGATCAAAGATCCAACGGTGTGGAAAATTCCCCAAATCACTCAGAGAAAAATCTTTTTAACAAATTTAACTAATTTATGGGCACTATAAAAAGGACCCCAGACCTCAATTCAAAAGTATGAACATTTTCTAAAAAAAGAGAGAGAGAGAAAGAGAACTCTGAAGAACTCCTCAAGAAAAAAAAAAGGTAAAGACCTTCAAGAGAGAAAAGAAATCTCTTTTAATAAATCATTGATCTAAAAAAAAACCAGATCAATGTTCTTCACATAATAAACAGTGCTTTGCACTTCTCATGAACCTATGGTTCTTTAAAAGACAAGAAAACAACAAAATAAAAATGGTGCTTTGCACCTTTATGAACCTTTGGTTCTTGAAACAAAAAAAAAATTCTTTGATCTAATTTAGATCAAGAGATCAAACAGTGCTTTGCACTTCTGTTCTTGAATCTAAAAGATTCTTAGTGCTCTGCACTTCCAAATTGCGCTGTTGCGCTCTTAAGAGAGCGCCACGTGTCAGCTATAGAACCACTTGCCCTACGCGCTCTTGAAAAAGAGCTTTGCTCTCTGGAATTGGCGCAACTCACCAGAGCGCGCCACGTGTTAGCAGCGCAACAGCGCAGCGCACTGCGCTGTTGCGCTTGCGCTCACCAGAGCACGACACGTGTCCTCGTCACAAGCGCTTGCGCTCAGTAATTGGCGCAAAGCGCCTGACAAATGCAATGCATTTCTTTTACTGAAGGGCCAGGCCCAATTAAAAGACCAAACATGCCTAATTAAATGGATGCTCTGCATCATTTATAAATGGGCAGAGCCCAAACGAAATAATAAAAATTCTATACATTTATAAAGGGGGCAAAGCCCAGACAAAACAGATGCCTTGCATCATTCATAAATGAGCAGAGCCCAGAATAAATCGATGCTCTGCATTTTTATGGGCAAAGCCCAAACAAAAAAATGGAAGAAATGCAATGCATTATTTAATAAAAGTGTTAAACATTTTCAATTTGACTTAGCCCAATTTTGGCCGTAAGTCCTCAAATTAAATTGACTGAGCACAGCTGTTCTCTTAAATTAATTTATATCCGGTTCGAGGGTACATCTCCGAACTCCTCTGACACCCATCGTTGTAATCCTTCAACGACGTCAGAGAGGTGACGGGTCCCGACGACCACACATCAATACGGACTGCGGGGTCCTTAAACTCATGGACCGTAACGTCCTTAAACTACTATTGGACCGAAACGTCCTTAAACTAATGTTGGACCGGAACGTCCTTAAACTAATATTGGACCGAAACGTCCCTAAACTAATATTGGACCGAAACGTCCTTAAACTAATGCCGGACCATCACATCCCTAAACTGGAATATGGACCACCACGTCCCTAAACTGGAGCACGGACTGAAACGTCCTTAAACTAATAATGGACCACCACATCCCTGAACTGGAACAATAGAGTCTCCAAATGCTCTTTTGCCGGATCTAAACGGTCCTGTTTAAGTTGATCTTAGCCCTAAACACGGCTAACGTATCCTTAAACATTTAAATGGACTATAAAACTCCAAATCGACTTTGGTTCAAGGGTACATCTCTGAACTCCTCTGATATCTGCCGTTGTAATCCTTCAACGACGTTAGAGAGGTGACGAGTCCCGATGGCTAGATATTAAATGGATTATCATGTTAAGTTGATCTTAGTCTCAAACAGGACTATCGTATCCTTAACGAACGTTTAAGTTGATCTTAGCCGCAACGCGACTAATGCATCCTTAAACGAAAAACACCAAACCCAAATCTAAGTAAATACGGATTTGGACTAATCCACGTCCTACGGGCGACGGCATTATTCAGTCTCCGTATACAATCCACGGGCAACCACAAACAAAACAAACACACACGACACGAAGTGAAATTCTGGAGAAGAAGAAAGTTGTTACCGCGATGCGGTAGCGTAATTAACTGCAGGGGCTTGCGCCTGCAGGGAAGAGCGTCCCCACAATCAAAAACCCTTCAAGCGAGGGGGAATCTGACAAAGTCTGCTACATCGGCCGCATCCGTCTAAACCTCCGATACACGGTGCCATAAATCAACTTGGCATCTTCGGAGAGGTGGACGGATAAAACCAAATAGCATCTTCCCCGAATCTCAACGTCAGGACACCGCGGTCCCGTGCGCCGTCTTTCGGAGGGGAACAATGGGCAGTAATTAGGATTGTTGATATCGCATGGCTACAACGGAAGTTTTGGATCCGGCAGATTGATGAGTCTGTTGCGCACTGCCAGCTCGTACAGTCTCGTCGTTTTATCCTGGGAAAACGAGTAAGGATGTCCCAGTCTCTCCTTGAAGGATGGGCGTGGACGCACGTTGTTTTGGCGAACAACCGGCTTTAAGTTGCTCGGCTGTTATTGAGTATTGGTGACGAATGTTGCTTTCCCTTTCCCTTTTTCATTTCGAAATTCCAGCTTCGAAGGAGATGGTCTATGACCCACCTGATCCATTTAGGCTAGCTTGTCAATCAAAGCCTGGAAATTAGTTTTCTTGAAGAACATAATGAATTGGTAAATGGTCGTCTGCAGGTCAAGAGTACCCACGAACATGCCTACCGCAGGCGCTTCTTTGATGCGCTGCTCGCACTTTGACCATAAATTCCGCCATCGTATCGCGTACTGGGCCCAAGTTTCTCCTGGCTTCACCCTGGCATTGATCAGCGCCGTGATTGGGGTACGTTCGCTAGCGCTCACAAAACGTTGGGTGAATAGCAGCTCCATCTCTGTAAACGTCTTGACAGAGTCATTCAGGAGCTCGGAGTACCACTCGAATTCCATCTCCGACAAGCTGCCAACAAACTGGCAGAGCAGTAGTTTATCATCACCTCCAGTGTTTCCGCACAGAGCCCTGAATTGAGGAACATGCTGGTGTGGATTCCCCGTCCCCTTATATACGTGGAATTTGGGGATCGTGTATCCTGGGGGGTACTTTATTTGGTCGTACCAACCCGGATAGAGTCGTCCAGTTTTAACAATTTGCCCAGCCGCTTCATTCGCCTGGTGAACTCGTATCTGCTGAGTGATGTAATCATCCAAGGCAGCTTTTGAGATGGTCTTCTCTTTGGCTGCTGAACAAGCCGGAAGAGGGTTTGATGTCTCTGCTCGGTCGTCTTTGAGGATAATCGGAGGATCTTCAGCTGGAGGATCCGGCTGTAATATCATCCTGACCATGTCTTGGAATAAGAACGCCATTCGTTTTATGTTGGCAGCTTGTTCCGCTGCCTCTTTGTCCTTCTTTTGGAGGATTCTGCGGAGGAACTCAGTATTAGTTTCTTGTTCTTGACGTTGCTCCGTTGACGTTTCCGGGCTTTCTTTTGGCCCAGTGAGTGCGGCCATTTGCGTTAGCATTTCCTGAAGCTTCTGTTGTTACTCCTGGACCTTTGTAACGGATCGCGTAAGCGATCGATGACCCGTAGAGATACAACTTTTCTCTTTTCCGGATGCTTTATAGATAGTGTGCACCACCATGCCCCCAGCCTTAGGGCGTTTGGGTTCAGTGGTCTTGCGATTCGTCGCAGACTCAGGGATTTTCTCCGGTCGAAGTTGCGGGGGCCGTTGCAGTGGGCACCCAAGTAGCTGTCGCCTTCTGTGGTTTGACAGGATGGTCGTCTTCTCGCTGAACTTTCACCTTTTTCTGTCGGCGAGAGTAATCTTGATCAATCAACAAGTCTTGGACTTGACGCTAGACCTTGTAAATTTTAGAGGACAGCCGTTGAGGGGGCTGCTCCAGCTTCGCCTTTGTGACATTCTCCATAGGTGGAGGAGATCTTTTCAGCACAGCAGTTGGCGAATTACTGCGCACCCTGCTAAGTTATTCAAAGCTGTTCCCGGTTGGAACAGTAGCATCAACTTCCATCATGGGAGCTGGCGAAGTCAGTCCGGAAGGGGAATTGCCCCCAGCTTTCCTCACTCGGCGCCAGTGGCGATGTCGAGCATGTCGTGCAGCCGGGATCACCTCCGCTGTTGGATGAGCTTCTTCATACCCCCTGCTTTGAGAAGAGACTGTTATTGGTGCTAGCCTGTCGAAGACAGATGCTCGCTGAGAGGGAATGGCCAATCTTGAAAAGGCAGATTTTCGTGCAGGGGAAACGGCCTTGGTGACTTCAAGAGTAGGAATGGCTATCCGCTTTGGGATAATGTCTTCTGATATTGTGGGCTTCTTCATGGGCCCGTTGGAGCTTCAGCCCAGTCTGTTAAAAACTGAGGCAGTGGAGTTGGGCGACCCGTTGAGAGGGGTCGCAGTAGTTGTAAGCCGATTAAAGACCGACTTCTTTGAAGCCTCCTGCAACGGCATTGGGGCATTGAAGTTCATGGGTGGGAGCATTGTCCCGAAGAATAGCCCAGTGGTGGCTTGAGTCACCTGGTCCACCGGCATTGTAAAAACGGAGGCCGCCTGAGGCCCGTAGGTTACTCCTCCAGATGAGGCGAAACAGGAGTTGCAGCTGGAGCAGTTAGAGGCCATTGATGTTCTCTTTTCTGCACGGGGGCAAAACCAAATCTTAGTACCTCGAACCCAAGGGAAACCATATCAAACTGTGATTAGTTCGCGAACACGACACACGAAGTGTGGAGTGGAAAGAGGAAAAGGTCCCACCGGGCATGCCAGAATCTGTTCTCCGCCGAAAACAGAGACGAGACCGCGTAGGTTCGTCTTGCCTGAATTTCGAGGGCAGATGCTATTTGGTGCTATCCGTCCACCTCTCCAAAGATGCCAAGTTGATTTATGGCACCGTATATCGAAGGTTTAGACGGATGCGACCGATGTAGCAGACTTCGTCAGATTCCCTATCGTTAAGGGGGTTTTGATTGTAGGGACGCTCTTCCCTGCAGGCGCAAGCCCCTGCAGTTAATTACACTACCGCATCGCGGTAACCATTTTCTCCTTCTCCAGATGGTCACTTCGTGTCGTGGGTGTTTGTTTTGTTTTTGGTTGCCCGTGGATTGTATACGGAGACTAATTTATGTTGTCACCCGTAGGGCGTGGATTAGTCTAAATCCGTATCTTCTTAGATTTGGGTTTGGGTTGGGTTTAAGGATATGTTAGTCTCATTTGATACTAAGATCAACTTAAACGTTTGTTAAGGATACGTTAGTCTAGTTTTAGACTAAGATCAACTTAACGGGATCATTTAGATCCAACAAAAGAGTATTCGGGCTCTATTGTTTAGCTTAGGGACATTACGGTCGATTACCAGTTTAAGGACATGGTGGTCCAATGTTAGTTTAAGGACATTACGGTCCAGTTTAAAGACATTATAGTCTATAAAGGTAAAGGACATCATAGTTTATGTGCTTAAGGACCCCACAGTCCGAGATTAAAGACATCATAGTCCATGGGCTTAAGGACCCCACAGTTTGAGGTTAAGGACGTCATAGTCCATAGATTTAAGGACCCCACAGTCCGAGGTTAAGGACATCATAGTCCATAGGTTTAAGGACTCCACGGTCCATAGTTTAGAGACGTCATAGTCTATAAAGTTTAAGGACATCATAGTCCATGAGTTTAAGGACCCCACAGTCCATGGAATGATTGGTTGTCGGGACCTGTAACCTCTCTGAAGACGTTGAAGGATTACAACGACAAATATCAAAGGAGTGAAGAGATGTACCCTTGAACCAAAGTTGATTGGGAAATCTGTAGTCCAATTTGGGACTAAGAACAATTAATTAGATTATGAGCACATGGGCTCAGTTAAATCTTAATTGAGGACTTATGGCCAACTTGGGCTAAGTCCAATTAGGTTTGAAATGTTGGACCTTTCTTTGGACTGTTGAACATTTTTCTGGGTTCAGCTCTCCATTATTTAGCAATGCTAAACATGAGTCTGAGTTTTGACCACATTTTGTCTTTTATTGAGTGCTAACCATTCATTATAGCTCTGGACTTTACTTTGCATATCATATGAACTGATCAATTTTGAGGTTCAGTTGAAGGGGAGACTTGCCTCTGAAAAAAAATTAGCCAATTTGGGCTAAGATTGGTTTTAAAATAGTGTTAAATACTAGAGAATATTTGGCGATCACGTGTTCCCACGTGATGCGGTTAAAATAGTGTTAAACACTAGTGACGAAGCACTTAAAGTAGTGTTAAACACTAAAATTGAAGTGGTCACATGGAGTCACGTGAGGCATCTGAAGATGGGGCCAGACTTCTTTTATTCTATCCTCAGAATACGCAAGTTAGTGTTAAACACTTATTCTTTGTAACTATCACGTGTGGACACCTGATAGTGCCCATGTATTGGGTATTAATTCCTCTATTTCCCCTCATTTGCCCTTTTAAAAAGGTGTTAGTCAGGGGTCACGTGGGGATACGTGAGGCACCCTAAATCAGTACTGTCTTTGGCTTTGTTCCCTTTATTTTGAGGGTCACGTGGGAGCACGTGAGATATTACCTCCAGGCTTGTTCTTTCTCATCTTGAGGAGTCTATTTAAGGGTCACGTGGGGGCACATGACCATGTCTCGTTCGTTCTTTTCTGATTATTGAAAGGAGGGTCACGTGTTGCTACGTGATCAGGTTTACGTGCATGGAGAGTTTAAGTCTCTTGTTTGAGAATTAAATTCTTTGGTAGGGTTAAACCCTAATTTTGTTTAGAGGAATTAAATTCCTATATGTTTGGAAGAATTAAATTCTTTAAACCCTAGTTCTCCCTCTAAGTTTTGGATCTGCAGGGCAGAATCTCCCCGATGAGAATTAAATTCGCAACTTATGGGGAGATCTGCTTCTGCAGATCTTCAACCATGAAGAAGAACGAAGTTCTTGTTTTAAGGGTTAAACCCTGTTTCTGTTGGAGGAATTAAATTTCTAAGTATTTGGAGGAATTAAATTCCTAAGTATTTGGATGAATTAAATTCTTCAAACTCAATTCTCCCTCTAAGTTTTGGATCTGCATGGCAGAATCTCCCCGATGAGAATTAAATTCTCAACTTATGGGGAGATCTGCTTCTGCAGATATTCAACCAAAGGAAGAACTAAGTTTTTATTCAGAAAAGTTGAACTCTTAGTTTGAGAATTAAATTCTCTTTTTTTCTTTTGTGGCAGTTTATAGGATGATCTCTCACTTAGGATTTCTTTCTTTTCTCAAGAAACCTTCTTTTCTCTCTGAAGAATTAAATTCTCTTTTCTTTTGTATTCTCTCTCTATTGTTGTCGTATCTTCTCTTGTTCTTTTCTTGGCTCCTATTTATAGGAGAAAGAAAAGAATCAGTTTGTTTAGTCAATCTTTCATTGAAAAATTTTAATTGATTTTGTAACCAACATGATCTTTTAGATCACTCAGTAAATTTTATTCACCATTGGATTTTTAATCCAAAAGATATTCTGTCTGTTATTCTTGGTAAATTTCAGGGAAATCTTTCCTTGTATAGGATCTTTCTATAAATTGGTTATTTTTAATCACCATTGAATTTTTAATCCAACGGTGCCCCGCTTTACAGAGCGCAATCTTTTTGCTTAGAAAAATCTAGGGGAATATTAGGGTTTTTGATTTCCCTTAATTAGAATTTAATTCTATTAGTTCAGCAGTTTTAAGAGCCTATCATGTGTTGGCACGTGACCCCACTGATTGACCATTTAATTAGAATTTAATTCTATTAGTTCAGAGAGCTTAGGAACCTATCACGTGTTGGCACGTGACCCCCGGTCACGTGTGGGCACGTGATGCCCTATTTGGAATTTTCTTTCCATTAACTCAGAGAGTTTTTAAGACCCCATCACGTGGTGGCGCGTGACCCATGGATTAAGCTTTTAACCAGAATTTAATTCTGTTATTTTAAATAACTCAGGAAATATCACGTGTCAGCACGTGACCCTTGGTCACGTGTGGGCACGCGATGCCCCATTGGGATTTTTCCTTGTTGTTTTCTTATACACTTAATTCTTTTCAGTGGGTTTAAAGGGCCATCACGTGTTGGCACGTGACTCCATCTCAAGTTGTATATCTCAACGCCTATAACTTTGCCCATAGAAGGTCACGTGTCCCCACGTGATGTCCGATCACGTGTGGACACGTGATGATTCTCTTGTGTATTTCTTTGCTGCTTTATTCAGTTCCCATGAGGGAACAAGGAATTTAATTTCTCTAATAAAACTAGGGTTTAACTTTGTAAAAGAATTTAATTCTTATAAAACGAAGGGGCTCGAACGTCCCAAAACTCAAGTCTTCCATGCACGTAAAGAAAATATTAGTGCTTGAACATTACAATGACAACTGAGATCGGCTCACGTGATCCCATGTGACCCTCAAATAGTGCTTAGCACTTATAAAGCAAAAAAGGAATAAATCAAAAGCAGTTTCCATTTTTTTGGAGCACCTCACGTGATCCTACATGACCCAGTAGTGCTTAGCACTCAGAAAAAACAAGGGAATAAGCCCAAAAGAGCAGCGCCAGCTTTCAAGCGCATCACGTGACCCCACGTGAGCGCCTTAAATTTTCAGTGTTTAACACTACTTCAAGCACCTCACGTGACCCCACGTGAGCGCCTCAAAATTTTTAGTGTTTAACATTATTTCAAGCGCCTCATGTGACCCCACGTGAGCGCCTCAAATTTTTAGTGTTTAACACTACTTTAAGAATTCACGTGAGAACACGTGAGCGACGAGCATACACTAGTGTTTAACACTGTCAGAGGCTAACCTTAGCCCAAATTAGCCAAGTCTCCCGAGGCCAAAAACCTTTTGACCATCGACTAATCTATCCTTCCTATACTCAGGTCTCCCCTAGATAGGTCTTAGTTCTAAAAGATGACTAATGATCTCCTAATACATGGCATCTAAAATGATGTTCATCCAACATCTTCTCTCGATCTGGAAATTGGTTCAAGGGTACATCTCTCCACACCTCTGATACATGTCATTGTAATTCTTCAACGTCTTCAGAGAGGTGGAGGGTCCCAACAACCAATAACTCTTGGCGCACCCTCAAACTGATGAGCCAAAATCTATGGACTATGATGTCCTTAAACTCTATAGACTATGATGTCCTTAAACATGGACTATGATGTCCTTAAACTCTATAGACTATGATGTCCTTAAACTGTGGACCACAACGTCTTTAAACTAATAATGAACCGCAACGTCCTTAAACTACTGCGGACCGAAACGTTCCTAAACTAACAATGGACCACAATGTCCTTAAATTAATGACGGACTATGATATCCTTAAACCTAATGGACCGCAATGTCCCTAAATTAAACTCCATGGACTATGATGTTCTTAAACATGGAATATGATGTCCTTAAACCCAATCGACCTTAATGTCCCTAAACTAAAATGATAGAGCCTAAATGCTCTTTCGTTGGATCAAAAATGATCATGAACCCATGTTAAGTAGATCTTAGTCTAAAACTTAGACTGATGAATCCTTAACAAACATTTAAGTTGATCTTGATCTCAAACGAGGTTAACGATCCTTAAATCAAACTAAACCCAAATCTAAGAAAATACGGATTTGGACTAATCCCCGTCCTACGGGCGACAACATAAATTAGTCTCCGTATATAATCCACGGGCAACCAAAAATAAAACAAACACACACGACACGAAGTGACCTTATGGAGCAGGAGAAAGTGGTTATCGATACGCGGTAACGTAATTAACTGTAGGGGCTTGCGCCTGCAGGGAAGAGCGTCCCCACAATCAAAAACCTCTCACCAACGAAGGGGAATCTGACGAAGTCTGCTACAACGGCCGTATCCGTTCAAACCTACGATGCACGGTGCCATAAATCAACTTGGCATATTCTGAGAGGTGGATGGATAAAACCAAATAGCATCTGCCCCCAAAATTTAGGCCAGCCGTCCCAAACATCCCGGTCGCGTCTTTCGGCAGTAAACAGATTCCAGCATACCCGGTGGGACCTTTTCCTCTTTCCACTACACACTTCGTGTGTCATGTTTTGCGAACAAATTGCGGTCTGCTATGGTTGCCTGTGGATTCGAGATATTAAGATTTGGTGTCTTGCTCCCGTGCAGAGAAAAGAAGACCAATGGCTTCCAACTGCACCAACTGCAACAACAACTCCCACTCCGCTCCGTCTGGAGGAGTAACTTACGGGCCCCAAGCGGCCTCCATCTATGCAATGCCGGTGGAACAGGTGACACAGGCCACCACTGGATTGTTCTTCGGGACCATGCTCCCGCCAATGAGCTTCAACGCTCCAGTGCCATCACAGGAAGCTCCAAAGAAGTCAATCTTCGATCGGCTTGCAACTACCGCGGCCCCTCTCAACGGGTCATCCAAGTTTACTGCCTCAGTCTTCGACAGGCTGAGCATAAGCTCAAATAGGCCCACGAAGAGGCTCACAATACTAGAGAAGGCTGTCCCAACTCCTGCTGCAGGTGAGGTCGTCCAAACTACTTCCCCTACTCGAAAGTCGGCCTTTGACAGGTTGACCATTCTTTCCCAGTGGATGTCAGTCTTCGACAGGCTGGCGCCAATAACGGCCTCTCCTCAGAGCAGAAGGCATGACGAAGCTACTCCGACGATAAAGGTGATCCCGGATACACGACATGCTCGACGTCGTCACTAACGCCGAGTGAAGAAAGCTGGGGGCAGTTCCCTTTCTGGACATACCCCACCAGCTCCCATGGTGGAAGTTGATACTGATGTTCCAACCGAGAACAGCTTTAAGCCGCTCAGGAGGGTGCGCAAGAATTCTCCAATTGCCGTACTAAAAAGGTCTCCTCCGCCTGCTGAAAACATCACAAAGGCGAAGCCGGAGCAGCCCCCTCAGCGGCTGTCCTCCAAAATCCACAGGGTTTGGCGAAGATTCTAAGACTCTGTAATAGACAAAGACTACTCCCGCCGATAGAATAAAATGATGGTTCGGCAAGAGGAAGACCATCCCGTCACCATGCTACAGAAGGCGTCGTCTGCAAGGGTTCCTGTTGCAGCACCCTCAACTTTGACTGCTCATAAAAAGAGAAGGCCGGAGAAGATTCCCATGTCTATAACAAATCTCAATAGCACTGAATCCAAACGCCCCAAGTCTGGGGACATGATAGTGCACACCGTTTACATGGCTTCCGGAAAAGAGGAAAGCCGTGCTTCTGGGGGTCATCGACCACTTACGCGGTCCGTAACTAAGGCTCAAGAGGAACAACAGAAACTCCAGGAGATGCTGACAAATATGGCCACACTTACTGGGAAGAAAGGAAGCCCGGAAGTGTCGTCGGAGCAACATCAGGAACAGGAAACCGATGCCGAGTTCCTCCGAAAAATGCTCGAAAAGAAAGATAAAGAAGCCTCAGAACAAGCGGATAATATAAAACAAACGACGCTCCTGTTCCAAGATATGGTGGGGATGATGATCCAGCCAGACCCTCCAGCCAAAGATCCCCCAATAATCATTGAAGACGACAGAAGAGAGACATCAAACCCTCTTCCGACACTATCAACAGCCAGGGAGGAGACGATCTCGAAAGCTGTGCTGGATGACTACATAGCTCAACAAATAGGAGCTGATCTGGCAAGCGAAGCCGCTGGGCAAATCGTCAGAATTGGGCGACCCTATCCCAGCTGGTACGATCAAATTAAGTACCCGCCGGGATATACGATCCCTAAATTTTATGTGTATAAAGGGACAGGCAACCCCCATCAGCACGTCGCTCAGTTCAGGGCACTGTATGGTAATACTGGAGGTAACGAAAAATTGCTACTTCGCCAGTTCATCGGCAGCTTGGCGGAGACGGCCTTTGAATGGTACTCGGAGCTTCCAAATGACTCCATCAAAATGTTCACAGAAATGGAGTTGCTATTCACTTAGCGTTTCGCAAGTGCCAACGAACGCACCCCGATCACGGTGTTGATCAATGCCAGGGTGAAGCCAAAAGAGACATGGGTTCAATATGCAATCCGGTGGTGGAACCTATGATCAAAATGCGAACAACGCATAGAAGAAGCTCCTGCCGTAGGTATGTTTGTGGAAACCCTTAATCCGCAGGCGACTATATCCCAATTCATGATGTTTTTCAAGCCGACCACCTTCCAGGCCTTGATCGACAAGCTGGCCCAAATGGACCAGATGGGCCATAGATCGTCCTCTTCAAAGATGGAGCCTCGAAGTGAAAAGGGCAAAAGGAAAGAGACCTTCTTCGCCAACGCGCAGAAGCAGCCGAATGGCCCGAGATTGGTTGTTCGCCAAAGAAACAAGCCACGATCCCTCGATGAGAAGTTAAGACGTCCTTACTCATTTTCCCGGTATAAAACGAGGAGACTGTTCGAACTGGCGGGGAGCAACGGCTCATCACTCTGTCGGATCCGAGATGCCCACTGCAACCGGACGACGTCAACAATCCCATTTACTACCTCTACCACCGAATAGTGGGCCACCTAATCGAAAATTGCTACGTCTTCAAAAACTGGGTTGAAGACCAGTACCAACAGGGCAAGTTCGCATTGTCTGAAAACTGGAAGGTTAATCCACCACAACAGCACACTCTTGAAAGGGTAGACACGCTGGGGGCATCATGTTCATTTATAGAAGAAGCTCCGTGGGAAGTTTTCCTTTCAGCCAAAAAAAAAATACTGAAGGATCTTCATGCATACCCACGATCAAGTGGAAAAGCCCGCTGGAACCCGAGATCACTAAGGGGATGCCGAAACCGCACCCAACACCGAGAATTGGTAGCGATGGGCAAAACACTCAGGCCCAGCCGTCAAAGTCTTCAAAGAAGAAAAAGAAGAAGGCCGAGAAGTCCGCGCGGCCTGACGACAAACGCACGGACCTGCAAAGGCATATTGACGCACTGGAAGAATATAATCAGAAGGCGCGAACCCCGGTCACACTCCAAGAGTTTCTCAACCATATCTTTGAGAGCGGAGATGAGGAAGATGACTCTTCAAAAGAACCTGAGGATTATGTGGCAAGTTGTCACATGATCTCTCATTCGTCAGTAAATGACGAAAAAGCTCACTTGGCATCAGAAGATAACGTAGAGGAGTTGGGGGCAGAATCGGTGCAAAAAAACCTTGGAACCGTCAGACGAGGGAATTGACACGCCGCTGAACGAAACCCATCAAATCACACCCTAAGTGGGTGTATTCCATATCATCGTCATGTATCCCGTCACGTAACAAATACACGTGCATGTAGAATAAACAGCGGACCGAAACGTCCTTAAACTAACTACGGACCGAAACACCCTTAAACTAACTACGGACCAAAATATCCTTAAACTAACTGCGGACCGAATCGTTCTTAAACTAACTACGGACCGAATCGTCCTTAAACTAACTATGGACCGTAACGTCTTTAAACTACTGCGAACTGCAGCATCCTTAGGCTAGCGCGGTTAAAAAAGGGGGGGTATGTCCATAAGCGAAACGGACACGGATGAAAACCGGGAAGGGCTCCATGAGTAAAAACAGTAAGGCTACCGGCGAGTTTGTGAAAACTCGAAAGGGCGCAGACTCGTTAAAAAAAAGGTATGTTCATAAGCGAAATGGGCACGGATGAAAACCCGAAAGGGCTCCGTGAGTAAAAACAGCAGGGCTACCGGCGAGTTTGTGAAAACCCGAAAGGGCGCAGACTCGCTAAAAAAAATTTAGTGCACTTGCAGGGTCATCTCGACCTTGTAAAGAGAAAATACCCGTGTGAGCTCCTTACGACTCACAAGGGAGCAAAACACTTAGGAATCCTCTCGATCCCTAAGGAGAAATTACACTTACGAGATCCTCACGACTTGTAAGGAGAATGTCCCCCTATGAGACCCTCACGGCTCACGGGATTCAAAATTCTTAAGATACAGGGATCTGAACCTGTACTTAAGCCATCATATCACCCAAACTGCCTTAAAGGCGGTCAATATTGATCCTTGTATATAATCTACGGGCATAAATAAGCGTTCCTTCGTCCAGTTCCACCAATGGTGTGAAATTCCTCTATTTGGTGAACAACACTTGTAGGTCCTCTCGACTTGCAAGGAGAAAATGCTCCTGTGAGATCCTTACGACTTACAAGAGAAAATATCACTTAGGAATCCTCACGATTCCTAAGGAGAAAATACAACTATGAGATCCTCACGACTCGTAGGGAGAAAACCCTTTACGAGACCTTTACGGCTCATAAAGTCAAAAGCCTTAGTCGTCAGGTCCCTAACCCTGTCTACTAAGCCAACTTTGTTCGACTGCAGCAAAGGCAAATGATAATTCGCTCCTGGCAACATTCCAGTAGTAGCGATGCCGATGCCTAAATTGGTAAAAAATTCCAAGTCCTTTCACGGCAAGTGATAATTCGCTCCTGGCAATATTCTAGTCGCAGCGATGCTGATGCCAAGATTGGTATCATATCTCAAGTCCATACTCGCAACAAAATCAGCAAACCAAAAATACATATAAAAATAGCCAAAATGATTGGGCAACCCGCAATAAAAAGCAGCGAGTAAAATGAAAAATAGCCGAAATGATTGGTCACCACGAAAAGTAGCCGAAATGATTGGTCACCACGAAAAATAGCCGAAATGATTGGGCAATCGCGACTTTCGTGATATAAAAAGTTGAAATGATAGAGCGTCGCGGAAAAAAAAATAAAAAATAATAATAAAATGAAACTTTTGCCCTGCAGGTAAATCCATAGTGACCCCTGTATACAATCCATGGGCATAAACGAAAAGGGAACTACATTTCCCCACCGGGCTCTTTCAAACGGAGAGTCAGATCTCAACGGCAATATCTACAGCCTAAAGATCAACAATGGTATTTTTCTCACTCCAACCAGATGCAGATGCGACATCAACAAAGCGGATCCATGGCAAAGTCCCTAGTTCCAAATCGCGAAGGCCACATCTACAGCCTAGATATCAGCAACGGCGTTTCTCCTCATTCCAGCAGGATACGGACGCGACGTCGCCAATCGGAGCTATGGCAAAGTCCCTAGTTTTAGAACTCTACGGTTTACAGACAACCTAGAGTCACCCCAACACCGCAGAAAGCAGAGCAAGTCAAATCCAATCCTTGGCACCGCAAGAAGCAGAAACAAGTCAGCCAATGACCTCCCTACCGGATCAACGCTCCGATCCGAAAACAAGTCAACCAATAACCTCCCCGCTGGATCAACGCTCCGACCCGGAAACAAGTCAACCAATGACCTCCCCGCCGGATCAATGCTCCGACCCGAAAACAAGTCAATCAATGACCTCCCTGCCGGAACAACGCTCCGACCCAGAAACAAGTCAACCAATGACCTCCCCGCCGGAATAACGCTCCGACCCGGAAACAAGTCAACCAATGACCTCGTCGGTGGAACAACGCTCCGACCAGGAATCAAGTCAACCAATGACCTCCCCGCTGGATCAATGCTTCGTCTCGGAATTAAATCAACTTACGAACCTCTCGATTCAGGGAAATCAACGTCCTTAGCGAGAAGTTCTTGATTTGCGTCGACCCGCAAGGAAATCAGTGTCTTTGCAGGAATCTCTCGATTCGTCTTGACCTTAGGGAAATCAGTGTCCTTGGCAAAAACATCTTGATTCATGGAAATCAGCGTCCTTGGCGAGAACCTCTCAATTCGCGTCGACCCGCAAGGAAATCAGTGTCTTTGTAGGAATCTCTCGATTCGTCTCGACCCTAGGGAAATAAGTGTCCTTGCCAAAAACCTCTCGATTCAGGGAAATCAGCGTCCTTGGCGAGAACCTCTCGATTCGCGTCGACCCACAAGGAGATCAGTGTCTTTGCACGAATCTCTTGATTCGTCTCGACCCCAAGGAAATCAGTGTCCTTGGCAAAATCCTCTCGACTCAGGGAAATCAGAGTCCTTAGCGAGAACCTCTCGATTCGTGTCGACCCGTAAGGAAATCAGTGTCTTCGCAGGAATCTCTCGATTCGTCTCGACCCCAGGGAAATCAGTGTCCTTGGCAAAAACCTCTCGATTCAGGAAAATCAGCGTCCTTGGAGAGAACCTCTCGATTCGCGTCGACCCACAAGGAAATCAGTGTCTTTGAAGGAATCTATCGATTCGTTTCGACCCTAGGGAAATCAGTGTCCTTGGTAAAAACCTCTCGATTTAGGGAAATCAACATCCTTGGCGAGAACGTCTCAATTCGTGTCGACTCGCAAGGAAATCAGTGTCTTTGCAGGAATCTCTCGATTCGTTTCGACCCCAGGGAAATCAGTGTCCTTGGCAAAAACCTCTCGATTCAGGGAAATAAGCGTCCTTGGCGAGAACCTCTCGATTCACGTCGACCCGCAAGGAAATCAATGTCTTTGCAGGAATCTCTCGATTCGTCTCGACCCCAGGGAAATTACTGTCTTTGGCAAAAACCTCTCGATTCAGTGAAATCAGCGTCCTTGGCGAGAACTACTCGATTCACGTCGACCCGTAAGGAAATCATTGTCTTTGCTGGAATCTCTTGATTCGTCTCGACCCCGGGGAAATCAGTTTCCTTGGCAAAAACCTCTCGATTCAGGGAAATAAGCGTCCTTGGCGAGAACCTCTCGATTCACGTCAACCCATAAGGAAATCAGTGTCTTTGCAAGAATCTCTCGATTCGTCTCAACCCCAGGGAAATAATTGTCCTTGGCAAAAACCTCTCGATTCAGGGAAATCAACGTCCTTGGCGAGAACCTCTCGATTCGCATCGACCCGTAAGGAAATCGGTGTCTTTGCAGGAATCTCTCGATTCCTCTCGAACCCAGGAAAATCAGTGTCCTTGGCAAAAACCTCTCAATTCAGGGAAATAAGCATCCTTGGCGAGAACATCTTGATTCGCGTCGACCCGCAAGGAAATCAGTATCTTTGCGAGAATCTCTCGATTCGTCTCGACCGGCGGGAAATTAGTGTCCCTGCGCAGGAAGAAAATTCTCTTGTGAGATCCTTAAGACTCTCAAGACAAAATGCACTTAGGAGTTACGACCCCTAAGAAGAAATTACACTTACGAGATCCTTTCGACTCGTAGGGAGAAAAGTCTTTATGAGACCCTCACGGCTCATAAAGTTGAAAATTCTTAGGCAGCAGACCTGAACCTGTTTCCTAAGCCATCGCTACCCCATAAGGAAATCAAAATGGACCGTTGTATACCATCTATGGGCCACATTTGCTAAAGTAACATGCCAACGATACAGCAAAGAAAAGGAAGAGCTAATATGAGATAAAATATGGTTCTTTATTCATGAATACAAAGTACATCTCATAAAAAGAATCAAAATGAATACAACATATTCCTCTTCATAAATGAATACAAAAAAAATACAACAAACAAAAAAAAATCTTTAAGCCGGCGGGTGGTGCAATAAGCTCATCAATTCATCGCTCTTCCGCTGGGCCTTAGCTTCAAGCTTTGTTATTGCCACAAGACGGGTCCCCGCCTGAAACTGTTGGGTCTGATACGAAGCAAACCAACCTTCAAGCTCCTTTTCAGCAACTTTATGAGCCTCAATCATCTCACGGGTAAAGACGACGGCTTTATCAAGAGCGACCACCTCGGTGATAGCTTCTTGAAGCACTCACCAAATTTCGTACGCACGAATGCTCTTGGTAGTGAGCCGAGCTTGAAGTTCCCCCAAGGCATTCGAGGCTAGTTCCCTCTCCGAAAATTTCCGGTTGAGCCTTTTCTCACACGATTGTAGATTGGCGGCGCACGTTCGATCCACCCACGCAGGCTCGCCTATGCAGTTGAGAGCTCAGAGGAAAGGTGTATGCATTAAAAGCCATATAGGCAAGCCTCTACTCGGCGGCAATACTCGACCCAAACATGGATTATTATTTCGTCGTGATAGGTGGCGAGAAAAGGCAAAGAAATGTTGGCTTCAACAGCAAATTCTTCGGTCGTAACAAAACTACCATCGCGAAGATCTTTAATAAGAGCCGACAAGGAATGAATGCTTTGTCTCGCCATCCTTTCAGACGCACGTTGAGCATAAGGGCCCGGTGGCATGGCGATTCGAGATTCTAATGGGGTCAGGGCTGGCAAAGCTGTCAAGATTCGTGAACAATCAGTGAGATCTGCAAACAAAGAATAGATAAAACAACGTCAAAACCTTACTTACCCACAGTCATGCAAGGAGGGTTGGAAAGATCCCCTGGCTCGTCGAGGATCTCAACTTCGTCATCAGCTTCCAGAATTGCAGAAGACATATTAGCATCGTTATACAAAGTAATGATAATACAATGAAGGGGTCAGATAACACAAACCTTGCCTTGAAGAAAGAACTATGTATTGCGGAGATATTGCCTGTGGGGCGGCCATCTCAAGCAGACGCTGAAAGGACTTTCTGGGAGATAGATCCACGATGGACGCGCCAACTCTAGTAATTCTGGAAAGAAAAAAGAGTTTAGATAACGAGGAGATCATTAAAATGAAATGTAAAAGATTACCTTCGATGCTTTGCTCGCCTTGAACTGGAGGGATAGTAGCTTCGGCAGCCTCCTCCGTGCCCTCAGGCACATCACCAGGGACGTGTGCTGGCGTAGCAGCTTCCAGTTGCGAAATGACAACCACCACTTCAGACTCAAAAGAGGGAACAGTGGTCTTGGCGATCTTTCCTACAATCTTCAAGACGCCACCGGAAAGATCCACTGGGTCTATGACCGGCAAGGTCACCTCCATGGAAAATACAGACGATGAAGAAGTGGAGGTCATCACCGGGAGCTCCAAGATAGAACCAACCGCTTCGACAATCTCTTCTACACCTTTCGGTGCGCCATTAGAGACATCCATAGGATCCACGGCCAATGGGGCTATCTCCGCTGAAGGAATTGACACCGAAGGAACAAAGGCTATCATCGGAAGCTCCATAGCAGGAATAGCAGCTATAATGATCTCTCCCGCACCTGCCGGTGTCTCATCGGAGACATTTATAGAATCCACAGTCGGGACACGACTTGGGCTCAAATCCTCTATCATTGCTGAAGTCCCTGCAAAGATTTCACAAAGATAAGAAGACATAGAAAAGAGATACAAATTACTTGCCAAAGGAAAATACGAAAAACATGCATACCAATACGCCAGGGTGCTTCTAGTATAGCTTTTTCAAGCCGTCGTTCCTTCCTTAGGAAATGTGCTCGCCGGGCTTCAAATGCGGATTCATGCCCACCGGTCTTCAATGCCAGCTCATCTTCAGAAGCAGCCGAAATGGGCTGCTTGAGGGCTCTTTCGTCTTCCCTTCGCAAAGGACCCATATGTACTCTCCGTAGCGATGAGGGATCTTCGTAAAAGATAACCGGAGGGTAGGGCTTCTTCGGGATTTGCACATTCTCAGTCTCATCCTGTGAATGCCTTAAAGCTTCAGCCAATTGCACGGCTTCCTCAGCAGACGAGCCAGGATAAATGAGACCATCATCCGGCTCTTGCATCGATATTAGCTCGTATTGAAAAGTAGGCTCAGATTCCAGCAAAAGGTCAAGCAAGCCAGCAACTGTTTTCTTACTCCTTTTCGAACTGGAGCTAACACGGGAAGAGGATCGTTTCCTCCCCTTTGGTGCTTTGATACGGCGCTGCCCAACCTCGCCTTCAATATCCTCTTTTGGTGTTACTACTGGTGATGACACTGCCATTGATGATGCCACAACTGATGAAACTACTGCTAGCGCCTTATCGGAAGCCTTTGCCTGGGCTCTAGTGTGCATTGGTATACCAACTGTAGGAGGAGTCGATTCTGCATCCGCCGCCTCAGGGATAAGTAAGGCACCGTTACCCCTCAATAGAGGGCGAACCACTGTCCGCGGTCGCGGCAGAACGCCCGTGTCTTGGGTCAGGACGGGAGCTCTATATCCGAAGAGTATCCGCTTCTCCTCGGCAATTACGGGACCAACTCGATGACGGTACCAACCCGTAAAAGACCCCCCACGCCTTGGAAGATGATCAGCCTCGGGGATCATGAAACGGGAACCAGTGTTCAGCCGTATAAAATGATGGATAGCGTCGCGAATACCCGTCAGTGACGAAGTAGGCTCGATTAAGAACGCCTCAAAATGAACACCTTGGTTATAACCCAACTGCTGGGCAAAGCGGTGCGGATTATACCGCATAAAAAGAACAATGTTACTCTGACGAAATACCAAGAAACCCGGCCTAATCGAGTATAGATGCATAATCTACTTAGGCTTTAAGGATGGTGCTCCCTCTTTCGATAAATCGAATAGTTGCTAAACAGGTCCCGAAATAGCAGAGAGGACTCGGTCGTTGAATACCATCCCACCATCATTAGCATACGGGTTAAGCAACACACGAAGGGCCTCTAGTTGAGTTGGATCAGGAGCAGAAGCATCCACCAAGCTCATGAGACGCGGGAAGGTATAAGCGTCATAGAAATCTGGTCTCCGATGCGCTGCGAACGCCCCCAATACATGCATCTCGATCCATGACGTAAAGTAGTGGAGGGAGAAACTTACAACATCTACACCCGGGGTCGAAGTATTGGCCGCAGCGCTCAGCCCATGGTATAAGTGTGATAGCCTTGCGATGCCCACGGCCAGTCGTGTCCCTTCAGCCACGTGATGAGCAGGATAGATGACCGAACCTCTCATGAAGCGACGATGCGTTGGAATGGCGAACCAACTGAGCCAAAGGCTGATAAAGCCGACAAAGAAGGTCTCTTCGTCCATGCCGGGAGCCGCAATCGAATCGAAGGACACGGCCGACAAGATCGGGATATAAAACTGCGGTAAATCTTCTTCTTTGGCCGGCAGTTTGTCTAGCCCAAATCCAAAAGGGTCATCGATGTTCGCAAACTTTGGAGCCGTCTTGGACAAAGCATCTTCACGGATAAAGCAGGCAATGAAGCTCTCAAAAGTGACGCCATGCCCTTCCGACGCTGCAAACAGTTTATCAAAAATAACCAAAACTTTGATTAAGCTAGGGTACTTATGGCGGACGGCGTTTTCAGTCGTCAAGCCGTCAAGCGAAGCCGGCATCATCTCAAACACATACTTATCAGGAGGCATCAACTCTTCATAATGCTCTCCCCTGATTGGTAGTCCCGAAACCTCGCGAAACTCTTCCAATGAAATAGAGACCTCACGATACCCTAGCAAGAAGGTGTTGGTGGGAAGATTCCACTGGTTCACAAAAGCCTTAACCCACCAGACATGAGGGGACTGATAATGAAAAAGGGACGCATACACTGCCTGATAGAGCCCGACCTTCTGCAATCGCGCACGATGGACGGACAGAACATATCAAGCCTAGGGAAGATAGCCCGTTGGGTGGCGAGGGGTAAGCCCTATCTTATAAATTTATCCCTAGGGTTGGGCTTCACCCTGACAAATGCGACGCCCCAAAATATCTATGGCCGGCAAAGGCTGGTTGGGTATCCCAGTTGTCAACGGCTCAAGCCAGCCTATACGAGTCCAATCAGCCACCTCCACCGCAAAAGCAGTCTGCAGACACTCCATCGGCGAAATTGGGCGAAGAGGCTCTGCTGGCACTTCGCAAATAAAGTTGCGGCGGCCCTGGATGATATGTCCATACCAAGTTCGCCACAAGAGCAAACTGGTACAGTCCCTATCATGGGCCCTGATCATCACCATTACTTCTTCGTCCGATGGCGATTGTGGAAAAGCGGCGTCTGAGCGAGTAAAAGGAAAGTAGGGAAGAGAAGCCATTGTTCCTGAAATAAAGGGAGGAAAAACTATTAATGCAACCTATACGTATATATATATATATATATATATATAAACAGTAGAAGAAAACGACAAGAAGTTTATTCCATGAGACCATTGATTGCAAAAATTATGGACCCCACAAAATCAGTAAAACGGCTCGCCAATCATGAGGCAGGGTAATCATTGCGAGAATAAAAAAAAGATTCTCAATAAATGCATATTGGAGTTTAAACGACTTGGGATATCCTCACAAAAGAACACCCATTACAAACTCTGTCAAATGGGTAAAAATAAAGGAAAAATCCCTTGAAAAGATTTTCAAGAACACTGGGGAATCAAACTCCCGAGGGGCCCTTTTTGATCTTCAGAGCAAAGCTCTTCGGTAAGGAATTAAATCCTTTTATGCGATGGATTTAAATTCCAGAAACTCATGACGAAGAAATGAGAACCAAAATGCCATGAATCCATAAAGATCAGAGGGGAATGCACAAGATATTGAGGCCTACTATTCAAAGATTACGTCTTTAGATCCCTAAGCATATGGGTTTCAGAAAAGAGCAAAACTCTTATGGTGGATTTAAAATCCAAAAGTTTTTTGTTCAAAAGGGTTTCTCTGATGTGTAAGATTTTTACCTAAAAAGGGTTTCTTTTTCTGACAGAGTTTAACTCTGGAATTGCAATGGCAGAGAACTAAGCACTGAGGAGGAGAATTAAATTCTCGGAGAAAATGAAGAAGGAAGAAGTTGAAAGAACAGTGGCTGCCCAAGAGACCAAACCCTTGCATTTATAAGACATGACAAGGGTGGTTCACCTCCCCGTTCCCCTAGGCAATCCAACGGCTGCAAAGCTGACAGTGTTGCACTCACGTGCAAGACACGTGAGAACAACACCGTGGGGGCATTTGTTCCCTTATAAAAAAATGAATAATAAATAAAAATCAATGGGAAAAGTCCCCAAATGGAGCATCACGTGCCCACACGTGATAGGCATTGCGCTTAACAAAATAAGGCTGAAACTGAGCCTCACGTGCAGGCACGTGAGTATCTATATACAAAGTATATAGGCGCCTTCCTAAAAACAAACAATTGTCCAGAAAAACTCACGTGACAACACGTGACGCTCTTTGGTGGGCTTAATTTTGGGAGGCCACGTGCTACACGTGAAGGCTCCTATGCCTTCTAAACCGATAGAATTAAATTCTAAATAAAAGGGATCAAAAGCCCTATTTGGAAAATATTTCCTTAGATCTTTCTAAATAAGAAAGATTATGCTCTGTAAAACAGAGCACCGTTGGATTAAAAATCCAATGGTGATTAAAAATCACCAATCCACAGAAGAAAATTCTGTACGGGGAAATATTTTCCTAAATCTTGTTAAAAAAACAGGAGAAATATCTTCTGTAAAACAGAATCCTTGGATTAAAATTCACCATTGATCTAAAAGATCATTTTGGTTGATTATAAAATCAATCAAAATCTCTCAATGAGAGATTTTCTGAACAAATTGATTCTTTTCTTTCTCTTATAAATAAGAGCCAAGAGACAGAAAAAAGGGAAGATACAGAAGAAATAGATAGAAAACCCCCTTGATAAGTTTAAAAAAAAGAGAATTTAATTCTCCAAAGAGAAGAAGATCTCCTTACAGAGAAAGAGAAACCCAAGATAAGAGAAAGAACAAAACATAGAGAACACCTTACCTCTTCTTCTCCTCCACAAAAGTTTAACTCTTCAGAAAAGAACTTAGTTCTTCCTCTTGTTGAGATCTGCAGAAGCAGATCTCCCTACAAGTTGAGAATTTAATTCTTATCAAGGAGATTCTGTTATATAGATTCAAACGTAGGGGAAAGAACTAAGTTCAAAGAATTTAATTCTTACAAGAACATATAGGAATTTAATTTCTCTAATAAAATTAGGGTTTAACCCTATAAAAGAATTTAATTCTTATAAAACAAAAGGGCTCGAACGTCCCAAAACTCAAGACTTACATGCACGTAAAGAAAATATTAGTGCTTGAACATTACAATGACAACCGAGATCGGCTCACGTGATCCCACATGACCGTCAAATAGTGGTTAGCACTTATAAAGCAAAAAGGGAATAAATCAAAGGCAGTTTCCATTTTTTTGGGGCACCTCACGAGATCCCACGTGACCCAGTAGTGCTTAGCACTCAGAAAAAACAAGGGAATAAACTCAAAGGAGCAGCGCCAGCTTTCAAGCGCCTCATGTGACCCTACGTGAGCGCCTTAAATTTTCAGTGTTTAACACTATTTCAAGCGCCTCACAAGACCCCACGTGAGCACCTCAAAATTTTTAGTGTTTAACACTACTTCAAGCGCCTCACGTGACCCCACGTGAGCACCTCAAATTTTTAGTGCTTAACACTACTTTAAGACCTCACGTGGGAACACGTGAGCGACTAGCATACACTAGTGTTTAACACTGTCAGAGGCTAACCTTAGCCCAAATTAGCCAAGTCTCCCGAGGACAAAAACCTTTTGACCATCGACCAATCAAGCCTTCCTATACTCGGGTCTCCCCTAAATAGGTCTTAGTTCTAAAAGATGACTAATGAACTCCTAATACATGGCATCTAAAATGATGTTCATCCCACATCTTCTCTCGGTCTGGAAATTGGTTGAAAGGCACATCTCTCCACACCTCTGATACATGTCTTTGTAATTCTTTAACGTCTTCAGAAAGATGGAGGGTCTCAACAACCAATAACTCTTGGTGCGCGCTCAAACTGGTGAGCCAAAATCTATGGACTATGATGTCCTTAAACTCTATGCACTATGATGTCTTTAAACATGGACTATGATGTCATTAAACTCCATGGACTATGATATCCTTAAACTGTGGATCACAACGTCCTTAGATTAATAATGGACCGTAACGTCCTTAAACTACTGCGGACCGAAACGTCTCTAAACTAACAATGGACCGCAATGTCCTTAAACTAATGATAGACTATGATGTTCTTAAACCTAATGGACCGCAACTTTCCTAAACTAAACTCCATAGACTATGATGTCCTTAAATATGGACTATGATGTCCTTAAACCAAATGGACCGTAATGTCCCAAAACTAAAACGATAGAGCCCAAATGCTCTTTCGTTGGATCAAAAATGATCCTGAACCCCCGTTAAGTAGATCTTACGTTGGCTATAGTGCCCTCAAGGCAATTACCATAGTCGCAGACAGGTGATCATGATGATTGAGGGAGGACCTATACTGATAAAACAGTCTTACTCGAGATGATAGTATGCTATCTGGTTTGTCTTTATCATCATGTATATGTTGATAAAGCCCATAGGACTCTTGCTTGACTACCAGCATTGTGATGGCGATCACATACGTGGGAGCTGGGGGTCTATAAGCATATCCTTAAATGTCTCTAGTCATGGGAGTATCGAAACTGGGCATCGATACTCCAGTGTAGACTGGTGTATACTTATCTAGACCCTGACGAGGGACGGTGGCTGGTCTCACAAGCCATTGGTGTTAGTTGTTCACCTAAGATAATATGCAGGTGCTCATTGGGTTATGAGTACAATGGACGGACTCGCCGGGAACATGCTAGTTGGTATTATACCTATAGTCAGATAGCAGTTCCCTGGTGACATGTGTACAGGTTAGTCTGTCGACCTGAGATCGTCATTTGTCTCGTGTGAGTTCCCACTGTGCTTTGATTACTACCCTACCACAGCTCAAAGGAGTCGTGCAAACAGGTTTTAGTTGGGTACAGTTCTGAGCCACATGGAGGCAGTGAGCGGATCGTCGGGGATTCGTCTCTCCCGGTATTAGGGGTTAATGTCGCGCAGTGCACGGGTGGCCATCATTAGAAATACTCGGCCGGGGTATGTGAGAACTACCGATCCAGGATCGATAGTTTCTCAGGTAGTGATGGGTTTCATACCGACACGAATTATCGCGTTGTTAGGGGTCTGACTTTATCCACCCCCCTAGACTCGATATGCGATACTCTTAAACGAACAGATCGGACTGTACGGATATTGTCACTGACAGGCTCAGTAGGGGTTTGGATGAGTTTGCTCGTCGGCCTTTCTTTCGCTCAATACCTGGGTAGTCGTTACGTACAGCTAGTGCCGCTGACGTGCTTGTGGTTAAACCCACTGCCAGCGTATTGACGAGTCTTTAGAGTCCCACACAGAGGGTTTTCACGGTTCAGGCGATATGGTGTAGGTGACGTATGTTGATACATACAGGTGTCCGATTAAATATGTGCACGGACTGCACAGATTTTAATCAGGCCGTTGATAATAATAGCGGCTTAGGATTAAGCCAAATTGTTAAATCAAGTTTTGATTTAATAATTTACATATGTATTTTTATATATGTATTCTAGTATTATTGCTCACTATTTATTTTCTCTCTTTGGCTATTCGTATTTTCGTACGAATATGCGTATGTGTATTCCGATACATATACCGGGAAGCATTCCGTATTTATACGGAATGGCTTCTAGAAGATTCCACCTCATTATTGATTTTCTTTTGAAAATCATTTTGTTTATAATAAGGTGAAAATGGTGACATGGCATAGGCATGGGTCTTTTGGTCAAAGCATGGACTTTGGCAATGTAGAGATTGGTATGGGTTATATTTCTTTAATGAAAATTGGATTGATTTTTGTGGGGGCATGAGAGGGGGGCCGGCCACTTGGGGTGTGGTTTTTTCTTTTGCTCATTTCATCATTCATTTGGTATCTCTCACTCTCATGCTCACACAAAAATACATAGCCATTTTCTCATGCCTTTGATCATCACCCTCTTCATCTTCTTCTTGAGATGCTCACTTGAGCTCATGGTTGAGAGAAAGTTTTAGTGACACTAGCCTACACCCCCCACTCCCTACTACTAGCAATCCTAGAGAGTCGGTTGGTCCGCTTGGCGAACCTGGAGCATATGACGTTTCCCTCGGGTGGATCATCGGAGATGAAGGAAGACCGGCGACCAAAGTCGATCCGCATCACTTGGAGCTTGGAAATGGTTGAAGACCCGATGGACTTGGTTCATTAGGTATAACCATTCTATCTCCTTTTTTTTGCTTGCTAACTTTAGCGTTAATGGTTTCGATCTTGCAAATCGGGTAACGGTAGCGCCGGATTTTAGAAAAAAAAATTTCCGCATTTGGCTACGGTTCGATGGCCGAGGCGCTCCCATAACCCAACAATGGTATCAGAGCCACCCATTAAACCCTACTAGCTAGTTTGCACAAGCTTAAAATCTCGATCGATCAAAATTTCAAAATCAATTTTCCGTTTTGCCAAGTTTCTGTCGATTTCTGCAAGTGATCCAAAAATGTTTCTGTATAGCTTAAAAATCCATGCAGGAAAATATAGGGAACCAAAAGAAATTTGGAAACATAATTCTATTTTTTGGCCGCGGAACCGCCGCAAAACATGCCATTTGGCGGCGGTTACACCGCGCTTTTGTGGCTAAATGCCTCTAAATTTTTTCTGGTGCTATCTGACAAGGAAAAATGATTTTTGTGATGTTTTGTTTTGGCCCATAATCTTTTGAGTACTGGATTTGCTTTTGGGGCCTTTGCGGATAAATTTAGTCGATCGAAATTTTAACTGTGTAATTTTTCAGTACTTTACATTTCTATCTGTGACCGTGAATGTCATGTGATCGGTAAACCTTGTCTAATCGCTATAGTCCTTTTAGACGGGTTTGCGAACGTGACATTCACGTTGATATTCTGTGTTGTGCTGTGATGTTGCGGATTGTCGTGGTGGATAGCTTGTGTGCAATGGTAGTGCCGTTAGGATTTACTTGTACATTTGATATTACGGTGCGAGCGTCCGACATGTGGACTGCCGTTACTACCTGTTTGTATATTATTCTTTTGGGGAACGACCGGGCTGAGGTCGATGTCACCCTTGTATATTATTTTCTTTTCTGTACTAGGATTACCCTAAGGTGGGGTGCACGGATAGCCGGGTTCTAGAGGGCAACGGGCCCGCATCTCATGACGTTGAGATGGACGGGGCTTCACTCTAGAATTGGCGGGCTATTCGCCGCACTCGTAGGGGGTATAGGTTGACCCAAGGAGGGGTGCTCAAGTTACCGGATTCCGTGAAGTGCTGGGTGGTCCATTCACTTTGCTGAAGGGGTCTGCCTCGCTTCAGGTTTTGGTGGAACTTGCCGCGCTCGTAGGGGTCTAGGAGTTCATTGCACAAGCTATCCACACGACCAGGGGAACGTCGGGTTTTCAATTGTGGCTCGAAGGAAACCCGGGGCTTCCAGATTATCTGTATTGTTCTGTGATGCTTATTACTTTTCTGTGATGTTGCATTTATCATGCCTGGGACGATTGTTACACACACACACACACACACACTAATAGATGTTGTATATGTTTTGCACCCGCGCTAGCCCAGTTCTCGCTCTGTCGTTAGTTAAGTAACCTAAAGGGTGATGACGGGACCCAGTGGTGAATGCGGGTGGCATATACGAACATTTTATTTTCGTTCTTTTCTGGTGTGATTAATTGATGGGACTGTGTTGATTCTTATCAATGCAAGGAAAACAAACCTATTTATATGATGTTATTGGAACCAAGTTTTTAAAAACTGACATTACAGACGTACGCTTTTGCTTTGCACAGTGGTATTCAGTTTGGAATATCCTGCACCTCATTCGACGAGGCAAGGGCCGAGATCCCTTCATCGGGAGTGACCCTTTGAGTAAAAGTTTGCGTCAACGTAATAACTTCACTATAGTCGTTTACTTTTTGGTTTGCATTGCGGTATTCAGTTTGGAATATCCTGCACCTTATTCGACGGGGAAAGAGCCGAGATCCCTTCACCGGGAGTGACCTCTTTAGCAAAGGTTTTCGCCATTATATTTTTATATAAAACCACTTTGATTCCTTCAACGAGATCAAGTTCATTACGTTAAAGGTTTTTCGCTAAAAACCAGCTGTAGCCCTCCGTCATTTCAGATTAGTATTGCTTGGTATTCGTGCTGCGTTTGTTGACCTTGTCAAGGCGTAGTGAGCGGTAGCTCTGTAATACTTTTCTGTCGCAAGCAAATGTGGATTGGTTAGGACAGTCGTTCGACCTTGTTGACCTTGTCAAGGGTCTGTGCGGATAGGTCTAATGCAATCAAGATAATGACGAGTTGAACTTGACTAGGACCCTTTGACTTGTTGACCTTGTCAAGGTCACTTGGATCCTAGGGGTAAAAATTATATCGGGAGTTTCAAACATACAGGAAACTTGCCAGGCATGCGCATACCTTCTGGAGTGTGGTGACTTGAGTGGCTTCCATCAAGTTATCATGCGATGATAGTTGGATCCCGATTCCCACTGATGAGTAGGATTACTCCTCGGGTGATTCTGACTAATTCTCCTTTTAGGTTTGGAGGAGAATTTGAGAAAACAGTGGGAGCCATCCAGATTAGATAAAATGATTATCCATTCTGACCTAGATTAGAGTGCACGCTGAGTGTTTCTTTTCTCTCTTTTTTTGGCATCGACCATGCCCCGACCCTAGACTATGACTCAGTGACCAAGTTAACCGAACTTTCTTTAAAACACTGGCTTTTGGATTGTCCAAGTTGCATACATCATTGCCACTCCTTCTTTTACCCTTTGCTTTTCTCTAGAACACCTCGTATCACTACGTGTATCTACTTCCATTGGATAAATCCATCGTATGGTTATATACGAACTCGAAGGAACTTTTTCGAGGATGGATTCTGGTTCTAGAGAAAAAGAATAGGACAATTCAGTTGTCTTTTCCTTTTACCTTCTCTCAGGTTGTGAGGACTCCTTAGATTAGAAGACTGTACACCTATTACGCTTATTGGATAGTCTTCTTCCAAACCATAGGCAGGTGCCAAAAGGTAGGGAATGAAGAAAACCAATTAGCTTAAGTGTGGTGTGCAGAATGTAATAAGTAAAGACAAATTAAGGGATTAGAAACAGGACAAAGTTAAATGCGACTGTTATGATTTACGACCAAACCACGTATTTCATCGCCACTCCTACTTCACCTTTGTATTTCTCCAGAACACCCTATATCTCTACGAACATCCAATTCCATTGGATAAATCCATCGTATGGTTATATACGAACTCGAAGGAACTTTTTCGAGGATGGATTCTGGTTCAGGAGAAATAGAATAAGAATTATTCAGTTGTCTTTTATCATCACCTTCTCTCAGACTGCGAGTACTCCTAGGATTAGGAGAGTACACCTATTACGCTTATTTGATAGTCTTCTTCCAAATCATAGGCTGATGCCGAACATTAGGGAAGGAAGAAAACCATTTAAGCCTAACGAAGGTGTACAGAAGGTAACGACTAAAGACAAATAAAGGGATTTGGAGAGATGGCAAGGAAATATATGGTTTCAGTCATGAATCTGGATAATGGAAGAGGCATTACTAGGAATACCAGGATACCCCTATGAAACATTTTCTTGTTTCAGTTTCACTATGCGTTGTTAATAGAAAACTGATTTCCCAATTAGATACTTACTCCAGGGTATGTATTTACCAGGTTTGATTCTCACATCTGTATGTTTTTACAGATGATGAGTGGGAGTAAGTTATTGGGAATTAGGTGATCATCCTCATTAAATCAGAATTCGTTGTAATTGGTGATATTTGAGGAAATCGCCTGGGTACAGTTTTCAACCTACGATGCACAGGGTTTGAGTTATTCAGCTCAGGGGACTTATACAAAGTATTGTATGTTGTCCAGTATCCATTAGGACAAAGGGGTTGGTCCTCGTACTTTATTCTGTTTACCAGTGACTTCTCAAGTTTTAGACATGTGTTTCATAGAAATACAAGGTCCAAGTTTTGAGAAGTTATAGGTATAAGAGTAAATTAGAGAACCACGTGTTGCAAGTATCAAAATTCTTTAAGGTGATTGAAGATGTAGATACTTGTGTTTGGTATTCGGTTGATAGTAATGGTTTTGAGAACTTGTTTCTCTTTCAGATTACTCATAATTGGATGCACTCCTAAGTTGAGTAATGTTGATCGGCCTCTCTCCATTTAGTTGACATGCACTGAAGACAGCTGCATGATTTGAATCTAGTTCCAACTAAATTAGTGCATTTGTTTCTATATTAGATATATATAGAATCAATTTATATTTTAACGATGTTAAGGCATAGGAAGTCGTCCGGCTGATGCTTAAAACCAGAATCCGGATAAATTCATGGCACGTTTCTGTAATGGCAGTTTGTGGGTTAACCCAGGCTTTGACAAGGGTTAACTTTCTACCATCTGGAAGATCAATAGTGATATTGTTCTAGACTCGCCACAGTTTTAGTAAAATGGATTTTTTCAGAAAAAAACAGTAGTAGGAGTATGGTAGAACCGGAAGTGATTCCAGAACCACAAATGATTACTGAAGATTCAATAAGAATCTAAAGATTCAATCAGGTTTGACATTCCATTGGCCACTCCGCAGATATGGTGGGTTACCTCAGGCACCGGAGAGGTACTTCGGTAGCCTCAAGAACGGTGACAGGGAGGTTCTAGTTTAACCAGACTTGACACTACTATTGTTCCAGACTATGAGACTCGGCAGGAGGATCAGTATAGCGTCATTCTAAACTAGCTTTAGAAGTGCACGTGTATATGACTCTGCCAGAGGGTTGTCGTAGTCAGTGGGAGCAGCGGAAGCGTAGTGGACAAGTAGCTTGTGTCTATTTATAGACTAAAGCGGATATAGCGGAGATAGAACATCTATTTTTGATGTGACGGTCATAAGTTTTTGACTTCATCAGAATAGAAGATGGATCTGTTAAAAAGGTAGTAGGGTGTATTGTCCTGGTATTTGGATGACATACACATAGTAGGAAGTGAAATTCCTATACTACAATCTGTTATACTTTGGTTGTCACACAGTGTTTTCTCCACATAGGTTATGGATATAATATCAGGCATTCTGGTTACTAGATCTATAGTTTTAGATCTAGATTTGGGTAGTTTCTCAATCTGGATACTTAGACAGTATTCTAAAGATATTTAGAATGGACGACTCCTGGCATGGTGGTGTACCTGCAGGTGATGGAGTCACTCTCTCTAAAGGTGTCTTACAGACTAAAGGGGAGAGAGATGTGCATGATTGGCATATCACTTGCTTAGGCAATTGAGTCAATCATGACATGTCAAGTACCACACCAGATGTTGTTTTTGCACTAGATACAATAAGTTGATATATTAATCCAATACTGGAGAAAAATGAATGGAAGCAGTTTATGAACATAAGTGGATGTTCTAGCGATTTGATAACGGCGGCCTCCTTTAGGAGACGGTTATCATTCCAGGCTTCCAAGGTGACCTGGATGACAGTGTGACTGTCAGAGTTATAGTTTTCCCTCTGACGAGGGGCAGTAGTTTGGACAGGTGGTCTAAGCGGATACTGAGGAAGGCATGGCGAAGCATACTGATTAAGCTCAGTAGACGATACAATCTAAGAAGTTTGCTGGATTTGGAGTTCATTTATGAACTGGGTCCCATCAGATATCCAGAAATATTCTAAGACGGGTATTGCTCATTTCGAGAGATATTTTTCTCCGCGAAGTTGAGATAAAGAGAGACATAGAAAGAAACACTGGAGCGGATCCACTCAATGAGGCTATTTCTTGAACGCAATAGTTTTACGAACGAGATTTATGAAACTGATTAGTAGAGGAGTTGGGTGTTCGGTATCACACGGGCTGTGAGTATGCGACATCGCAATGATTAGCCTTAATTGCATGTGGGAGATTGTTGGCTATAATGCCCTCAAGGCAATTATCATAGTCGCAGACAGGTGATCATGATGATTGAGGGAGGACCTATACCGATAAAACAGTCTTACTCGAGATGATAGTATGCTATCAGGTTTATCTTTATCATCATGTATATGTTGATAAAGCCCATAGGACTCTTGCTTGACTACCAGCATTGTGATGGTGATCACATACGTGGGAGCTAGGGGTCTATAAGCATATCCTTAAATGTCCCTAGTCGTGGGAGTATCGAAACTGGGCATCGATACTCCAGTGTAGACTGGTGTATACTTATCTAGACCCTGACGAGGGGCGGTGGCTGGTCTCACAAGCCATTGGTGTTAGTTGTTCACCTAAGATAGTATGCAAGTGCTCATTGGGTTATGAGTACACTGGACGGACTCGCCGGGAACATGCTAGTTGGTATTATACCTATAGTCAGATAGCAGTTCCCCGGTGACATGTGTACAGGTCAGTCTGTCGACCTGAGATCGTCATTTGTCTCGTGTGTGTTCCCACTGTGCTATGATTATTATCCTACCATGGCTCAAAGGAGTCGTGCAAACAGGTTTTAGTTGGGTACAGTCCCGAGCCACATGGAGGCAGTGAGCGGATCGTCGGGGATTCGTCTCTCCCGGTATTGGGGGTTGATGTCGCGCAGTGCATGGGTGGCCATCACTAGAAATCCTCGGCCGGGGTATGTGAGAACTACCGATCCAGGATCGATAGTTTCTCAGGTAGTGATGGGTTTCATACCGACATGAATTATCGCGTTGTTAGGGGTCTGACTTTATCCACCCCCCTAGACTCGATATGCGATACTCTTAGACGAACAGACCGAACTGTACGGATATTGTCACTGACAGGCTCAGTAGGGGTTTGGATGAGTTTGCTCGTCGGCCTTCCTTTCGCTCAATACCTGGATAGCCGTTACGTACAGCTAGTGCCGCTGACGTGCTTGTGGTTAAACCCACTGCCAGCGTATTGACGAGTCTTTAGAGTCCCACACAGAGGGTTTTCACGGTTCAGGCGATATGGTGTAGGTGACGTATGTTGATACATACATGTGTCCAATTAAATATGTGCACGGACTGCACGGACTTTAATCGGGCGGTTGATAATACTAGCGGCTTAGGATTGAGCAAAATTGTTAAATCAAGTTTTGATTTAATAATTTAAATATGTATTTTTATATATGTATTCTAGTATTATTGCTCACTATTTATTTTCTCTCTTTGGCTATTCGTATTTTCATACGAATACGCGTATGTGTATTCCGATACATATACCGGGAAGTATTCCGTATTTATACGGAATGGCTTCTAGAAGATGCCACATCATTATTGATTTTCTTTTGAAAATCATTTTGTTTATAATGAGGTGGAAATGGTGACATGGCATAGGCATGGGTCTTTTGGTCAAAGCATGGACTTTGGCAATGTAGAGATTGGTATGGGTTATATTTGTTTAATGAAAATTGGATTGATTTTTGTGGGGGCATGAGAGGGGGGCCGGCCACTTGGGGTGTGGTTTTTTCCTTTGCTCATTTCATCATTCATTTGGGCTCTCTCACTCTCATGCTCACACAAAAATACATAGCCATTTTCTCATGCCTTTGATCATCACCCTCTTCATCTTCTTCTTGAAATGCTCACTTGAGCTCATGGTTGAGAGAAAGTTTTAGTGACACTAGCATACACCCCCCACTCCCTACTACTAGAAATCCTAAAGAGTCAGTTGGTCCGCTTGGCGAACCTGGAGCTTGTGTCGTTTCCCTCGGGTGGATCATCGGAGATGAAGGAAGACCAGCGACCAATGTCGATCCGCATCACTTGGAGCTTGAAAATGGTTGAAGACCTGAAGGACTTGGTTCATTAGGTATAACCATTCTATCTCCTTTTGTTTGCTTGCTAGCTTTAGGGTTAATGGTTTCGATCTTGCAAATCGGGTAATGGTAGCGCCGGGTTTTAGAAAAATTTTGTTCCGCATTTGGCTACGGTTCGATGGCCGGTGCGCTCCCATAACCCAACATCTTAGTCTAAAACTTAGACTAACGTATTCTCAACAAACATTTAAGTTGATCTTGATCTCAAACGAGGTTAACGATTCTTAAATCAAACCAAACCCAAATCTAAGAAAATACGGATTTGGACTAATCCCCATCCTACGGGCGACAACACAAATTAGTCTCCGTATACAATCCACGAGCAACCAAAAATAAAACAAACACATACGACACGAAGTGACCTTCTGGAGCAGGAGAAAGTGGTTATCGCTATGCGGTAACATAATTAACTGCAGGGGCTTGCGTCTGCAGGGAAGAGCGTCCCCACAATCAAAAACCCCTTGCTAACGAGGGGGAATCTGACGAAATCTGCTACAACGGCCGCATCCGTCCAAACCTCCGATGCACGGTACCATAAATCAACTTGGCATCTTCGGAGAGGTGGATGGATAAAACTAAATAGCATCTGCCCCCAAAATTCAGGCCAGACGTCCCAAAAGTCCCGGTCGCGTCTTTCGGCGGTAAACAGTGCTCATTAGAGAATGGGTACACTGAATAGGACTCGCCGAGAACTTCTAGATGGTACTATACCCATCGTCAGATAGCAGTTCTCTGGTGACAATGGTATAGGTTAGTCTATAGACCCGAGATCGTCATAGAGTCTTGTGTGGTTCCCACTGTGCTTTGATTTCCTTCCTACAACGGCTCAAAGGAGTCGTGCAAACATGTGGATTTTGGGTACAGTCCCGAATCACATGGAGGCAATGAGCGATAGGAGGGATTTCGTCTCTCCCGGTATAGCGAGTTGATGTTGCATTATGCTCAATTGGTTATAACAGAAAGTCCCTAGCCCGGGCTGTTGATGAGATTTACTGGTAAGAGTTATTAGTAGTTTCTCGTACCATTATTAGACACACATCGGCATAACTTATCAAGTTATTAGGGTCCGGTGATTCCACCCCCAGACTCGATATGCAACATATCAGACGAAGAGACCGGACTGTACGGTAGTGTTACTGATAAGCTTCATGGAGAGTATGGATGAGCTTGCTTGTTGATCTTCATATCGCTCAATACCCTGGTAGCCATTACGTACAGCTAGTACCGCTGACGGCTTGTAGGTGACTGATGTGATCATTACCCACTACTGGCGTATTGACAAGTCTTTAGAGTCCCATACAAAAGTTTCCTAGTTCAAGCGAAACGAAGTAGGGCACATATGCTGATATGTGTGGGGGCCTGATTAAATACGAGTAAGTGATACCGTATTCTAATCTGGCGGTTATTTGATATCAGTTAGGTTATATGTGATATAACCGGATTATTGAATCAAGTGTTGATTTGATAATGTGATATACAGATAAATGATATTAGTCGGTTATATGTGATATAACTGAATTATTAAATCAAGTGTTGATTTAATAATATGATATATATTTATATTTGATATAATTATATATTAACTAATATTATTGCTCACTAATTATTTGCTTATCTTTATATATATATATATATATATATATATATTTATATATATTATGAAGTATGGTTGTATTTCTATTTTATGAAAATAGAAATGAGGTGGAAAATGGGGAGACTTTTGAGTTATGGGTGAAGCTCCACTGAGCACCCGTATATCATCTCCGATGTCAAACACCAATGGATATGGGATCATCCATCGCCCATCTGTATGGGTCGAGAAGGTATACGCTAGTCTACTCTGGTATATCGATGCCCCATCTCGATATACCCACGACTAGGGACTTTGAAGGATGTACTTATGGACTACCATGTCCCCACTAGTATGATCCGCATCATAGTCCAGGTAGTCAAGTACACATCCTAAGGGCTTTACCAAAAGGTATCAGAGAGACAATCAGCGTACACGTTAAGGTAAAGAGCAACCAGATAGCATACTATCATGTCGAGCAAGAAAGTCCTCCCTATATATGTCCAAGCACCCACTACAATATACATCCTATGTATAGTAATGGCCTCTAGGGCATACATATAACTAACAATCTCCCACTTGCACTAGGGCCATCTGATAGCAGTGGTTGTAGTATCTCATACTTAATCATCCCATAAAAGTCTCTCTCTGGGAAAAGGCCTTTGTGAGTGGATCCGCCGTGTAGTCCTCTGAGTCTACTCTCCTAACCTCGATCATCCTGGAGATCAACCATCTCCATGATTAGGTGATACTGCCTTAGAATATGTCTGGATCACTGATGGGACGGACGTTCCTTGGCATAAGCCACAACTCCATTGTCACACAATGGGAGGAACTAAGTTCATCTCATGAACAAATATACATCCAGACTGCCTCTTTGGTAGCATCTTAAGTACCGATGTATCCTGCCTTTATCGTCTAGTATGCCACGGTATCTAGCTTGGAACTCTTCCAACATACCGTCCCTCTACTGAGGGTAAAGACAATACATGTGACTGACTTTCAGTCGTCCTTATCACCCTGGAACCCTTCCAGTGATTCTCCCCAGGATCGATTGATACCATCTCACTACAACTAGTGAGAATCCTAACATCCAATTAGATCTATCTCATAGATCCAAAACCCAGGATTTATGAGGTATCATTTTGATCCTATATGGAGAATCATTGTGATAAGCGGAGATTGACCGAGCGTAGCATAGGAAACTCCTTCCCTATCAAGAGCATGTCATCCACGTACTCTACGAGGATCGTCACTATACTCCCTACTACCTTTTTGTTTATACAAGGTTCATCTACCATTTTGATGATGTCAAACTCTTTGACTAACACATCAAAACAGATATTCCAACTCCGCGATACCTGCTTTATCCTATAAAGCATCATGTACACGTTTCCGCTGCTCCCACTGTCTACGAAGCCCTCTGGCTGTGTACTTATAGATGTTCTCTTCTAAAACATCATTTAGAAAAGCAGTCATGGCACCCAACCGCCAGATATCGTAGTCATGGTATGTAGCCGTGGCAAGTAGGATCTGGATGGACTTAAGCATAGCCACTTGAAAAGGTTTCATCATTATCCACGCCTGGTCGATGACGAAAAGATTTAACAAGTCTAGCTTTGAAAGTCTCAACTTTTCCATCTACACCAAGTAATCTTCTCAAGATATACTTGCTCCTGATGGGGATTTAACCCTTCAGATATAGCAACCAAAGTCCATACTTTGTTGGTGTACATGGATTCCATCTCAGATCGCTAAGCATCCAGCCATTCTTACAGAGTCCCTACTCCTGATGGCCAGCTCGAAACTAGTTGGGTCATCATCTCATGATGCAATCCTCGCTCCCACTGTCATAGAGTAACCGAAGTATCTCTCAGGCGGGTGAGGAACCTTACTAGATCGGCGGAGAGGCTGAGGTTCGTTGGTAACTATTGAATCCTTTGGTTCTATCAAATTATCAGCTGCAGTTTGTATAGCTGGAACATTTCCAGTTCTACATAACAGATCTTGCCTCGAGCTTGTCCCGATTTTGCTTTTAGACATAGGCCGGACAACCCCAAATCTTAACTAGCTTAAGACATGGGCTCTTCCCTTACCATATCAAATATGAAGTGGTAGGCAACTGATTTGATTTGAACCCTATTCAATAGGTATGCAGCTTCTTAAGTGCATAACTCCCAAAAGGAAATAGGTAACTCAGTAGTACTCATCATAGAGCACATCTTATCATATAAGGTGTGATTGCTCCGCCCCGATACAACGTTGTGCTATGGTGTATTCGGAGGAGTAATGCTGAGAGAGAATCTCATCCACCAATAGAATAGTCCAGGAATTCCGTGCTTAAGTATTCTCCTCCCTGATCACATCAAAGGACATAATACTTATACCCTCATTGGTTCTCTACTTCTAACTTATATTCTGTGAATATCTCAAAAGGTTCGGACTTGTGTTTCAACAGGAACATATGTCTGAATCTAAAGAGATCATCAGAGAATGTAATGAAGTACAAAGAACCGGTCTTGGTATGTATAGCGAGGGGACCTTACATATATCAACATGTATCATCCCAAGAGTTTACTAACTCTTTCTCTGTTTCCAATAAACAGAGCTGGTGTCATTATATCTTTGTGACATGACTGGCAAGTTTCACAAGATGTAGATTCAAACTGATTTAAATATGCATCTACATGTAACTTCAGCTAGTCGGGTCGCATTGATATGACCTAGTCTGCAATGCCTCAAGAAGGATTCGTTCATTTCTGAACTCTTCATCTTTTGTGTGTTCTGTATACTAAGAACTGTAGTTTGATTTAGAACATCAATGCTTTTAGATAACGTGCCTGATCCGATCAACTTTTGATATAGGAAATGTTCAAAACATTATCCAACTATACAAAATTTTATCATTTCTTTACTAATAAAGAGATTGATATGATTTTGTATATCAGGTTCGGTATCTAATAACATTCGTTCAGAATCAATGTATTTAGAATACAGGGTGACAGTGACCAACAGACTTGGCTGCAACACTTGCCCCGTTTTCTGCCTCATGAAACTTATCACCCGTTCTCAGTTCTCTACCTTTCTGTAGCCCTATGTAACATATTACATATCTGGGATCCTGATCTGGTATCACATACCCAGGACGTAGAGGATACAGAGAAACAGTTCTTTGTAATGAACACACCCGAAGGAGATGCATCATATGCACTTTCTTCGTTTGGGCGGCACGGGAAATCTGGTATTCCCCTATTTCCTGCTCTGTCTTATAACAATTATAAGTTGGAGCGGGACCAACGTTCCCCGGCTCAGTACAACAAGCGGGTTCGGTCAATATTCCGTATTATTATCTTGATTAAGGCGTGATATGGTCGCTACCTGGAGAGAGAGAAGAAAACACTCAGCGTGCGCTCTTTCAAGAATAGATTGGTTATTATTTTATCTAATCAGGATGGCTCCCACTGTTTTTATCAAATCTTCCTTCAAACCCTAAAAGGAAAGACTAGCCGGGATTAATTACACGCTACAAGTTCGCCAATCTTTCAGCCAGGCCAGTGTCGGTACTTTGAGGGAGGTCCCCCGTGCTTTCGCATGAACCTAATTAATGTAAACCTCATTTTCCCAGAGGCGTAACCCCGTTGACACCTTTCTAGACACCTACTTGATCGGCTAGTTGCAATGTGTAAAACTCTCCCAGGAGTAACTCTTACTCGCAGCGGGTATCGGGATCCAACTATCTCATAGAAGGTATGCAATCTCATTGCAAATTTCAACACTTGAAATTCCCGATAATATTTTTCCCCTAACGTGCTATGACCTTGACGAAAGCCAACAAACCATAGCCCACTAGTCAAGTTCAACCCGTACATTTCTTGATTGAATTAAACCCACCCGCACGACCCTTGACAAAAACCAACAAAGCCGCACGACTACCCTAATCCAATCGCATCGTATGCAGCAGATAAGCAGCATATAGCTACCGCACACTGCACCTTGACGAAAGCCAACAAATGCAGTACGAATACTATATACAACTTATCTGAAATGACGGAGGGCTATGACAGGTTTTTCTGAAAACCTATTGCGTAATGAACTTGATATCGTTGTAGGATCGAATGAATTTTGAAATGGAGTGTTTTTTAGGCTTTTCTAGTTTTGCTAAAGGGGTCATTCCCGGTGAAGGGATCGTCGGCCCTTTCCTCGTCGAATTAAGTGCGGGATATATCATATATATCACTGTGCAAAGCAAAAACTCTTAAAAGCAATCAAAAAGACAAACCGAGTGTGTAGCATCTGCCAGTTATTGCTAAAGGGGTCACTCCCAGTGAAGGGATCGTCGGCCCTTTCCTCATCGAATAAGGTGCAGGATATATCATATATACCGCTGTGCAAAGCAAGAACTGTAGCTACCTGTTTTATTTTTGAAATTTGATTCTACAACATCTTAGGTTTCTTTTATTTCATTAATCATATTAATGAAGTCCCATCATTTAATCACCTAAACATCACAGATAAATACGACGTACACTTATGCCATCCGCATTCGCCTCGATGTCCCCCCGTGCACCGTTAGGTTAGGTAACTAACGGCAGAGCGGGGCAGGGCTAGCGCGGGTGTAAAACATAAGTAACGCCTATATAATATATCATATATACTATATAAAGTATCCATCACAGAACATATCACATGATCACATCACAGATATCGCAGCAGAAGAATCATATGAAATATTGGATATACTAGGACGTCCGTGTTTTCAATATGAGCCAGTATAAAACACGGATTCCACGGTCGCGATGAATAGCCAAACCCACACCCTTAGACCCCTACGAGAGCGGCAAGCAACCCTATCAATTCTAGAGTTAGGAGACCCGGACTCGACTCCTCGAGTTGGTCTCCCACTGGACTCCAGAACCCGGTTACTTATGCCCTCCTCCTTGGGTCTATCCTAGTGCGGAAAAGTAAATAATATACAAAAGGTGACATCTTCCGCAACCTGGAAGTGCCCCAATAAAAGAATATTACATACAAGTTTTTACATGAATGAAAATGAAAAACACCCATCTCACATAAAAACCCCCGGCTATTCAAACACGACGATCCAATATAACATATCCAGCAACACATAACATCACATGTCATCAACGTAAGTAAATATGCGCATCCCAATTGTCGTTGACATATAGCAACGAAACCGACGATATCACATATTACACTTACGGTCACAGAAAAGAAAGTGTAAAACTACAACAGTTGGAATCCGCAATCTCTTTAGACATCGCATGCCTAATCAAATGAAATACTTAGACATCGCATGCCTAACAATTATAAACCCCGCATTTTAGTCTCATTATCGAAAACACTTTTCAATATCAAGTCGGGTAATTCAACAAGATTCCCGACATTCTGATCGAATGCTCGTCGCAAACTTTAGTAGGCGGCCGCACCCCCGACGCCATCGACGAAGTGCACCAAGGCGGAACACCGCTGCCGCGAGCACCCGTGCGGATGCTTTCGGCGACGGGGTTCTCCTACAGTCACTTGGTCGGGGCTATGGAGTGAGGCTGTCTATTAAGTTTACCCGGCGAGTATCCGCGTACGCTACGTGATTGCGACGGACTTTTGATCACATCAAAATTCCGTGGCAACCGATCAAATGAGACTAAACTGCTATGTTTATAACATTCATTCAGTTATCTCATAACTTCTTGTGAATTCCAATTATTGTATCACATTCCGAATAAGATAGAAAATGTTAAACTTTCCGATCGAACAATCGAACACCCAAGTTTTCCCGAAACAGCTCAACACATGAAATAAGTTCAAAGACATTCACTTCATGCCTCAGTACCAACGGTCCAGCCGTAGAAGGGTCAAGCCAACGCCTCACATGTGGCACGCCGTACTATCCCAAACCCTAAGGTTCAAAGGGCAGTTCAAAACGGCCACATAATCGAGTTAAGGTTTGTTGTCTTCTAGAGGGACCATCGCGTTACTTGCACTACTTAGAATGTCGTTAAACCACGGAAAAATCCAACACTTGGAAATTTCCCGGCAGGGGAAAAAGTGGGTATTTATATCCGGTCGAACTTTTTAACATATTCTAAAGTTACCCGGAAAAACACATAGACAAAATTAGACAATCCGATCGAATCTACGAACTCCCAATACAAACCAGAAAACTCAACTCTTGAGTAAATATTAAAAATTCCCAGAAAATACAGCACCTGAATATAGGAATTACTGTGCAATTATAAAAACCCAATCTGATAATATGGCCGCGGAACCGCCGCACGAGCCATGCTCGTGCTGCGGTTCCGCCGTGCTATAGTTGAATCAGCCCCTCGAATTTCACAGTAATTCAAATAACACCCTGCTGAATTTTTTATCAATTTTTAATTCACAAAAATCCAAATTTTCAGAAAATTTCCAGAGGGCATTTTAGAGTTAGGGTTTCGGTTCGATCGGACTTCAAACTCCGTCTACGCATCGCCTAAGGCTCTAGCTAGGCTCTGATACCACTGTAGGGTTCCTAGGCACACAAATGAGGTCTCACAAGGCATCAACCATACCAATTTCAAATTTTACAAGTGCCGGGAAACCCTAATACGGATCGTTGGCTAGAGTTTAGGAGAAACTAGAAGCTAGTTAACAACTTAACTAAAGGGTAAACGGAAATACAACCTTTGTAGATCCGGTTCTCCACCTCCATGGCTCCGTGATGAAGTCCCCTCGCTGTCCATATCGGATCCCGGACTCTAGCGTCGGCTTCATCGGAGAAATGGGCGGGTTAGGTCGTCGACTTCGATGCCGAAGATGATCTACGTCGAGGCATCACATGATCAAGCTCCCACTTCACCAAGTCATGAAACTTGTGAAGAAAACACCCTATACTACTTGGCAAGAGGTAGAGGATGAAGAAATAGGAAGTGGGTTCACTTTAGAATTGGATTTCTCACTCTTTTTCACTAGTTGCCATTGATGGAGGCAAGCTTTCTTCATGTTGAAGATGAAGAAGAAGAAGAAGATAATATGATAAGTGTTCTTTTAAAAAGAAAATAAAAACAATACTTATCATATATCAACCATGGTCAAGTGTAGAGAATAAACTATGGTTAGTTTGAATGGTTAGGGTTAAGCATAAGACAAAATGGTCACTTAGTCAAAGCTTCATGAAGCTTCAACAACAAACAAAGAAAGCCACCATTTTCTCTTTATCTTTTCCATAATAAATAAATAAATAAATAAATAGATATGAAAATCAAAACCCTAACCATTTAAATAACCATGGTTTAATCTTTAAACAAACTCAAGGAAGCATGTATCATCAAACATGATACAATCAAGTGCACACAAAAATATATCACATATACAATGTGCACATCAAGTGAGAAAATCCTTTTAAAGTGAACCTATACTAGTTAATGCAAAGTAATATATCAAATATATAATTATACATTAAATCATTAAATCAACACTTGATTCAATGATCCGGTCATTTCGCATATAACCGACTAGTATTCAATGTATCGACTTATCGAATCAATCCTTGATTCGATAACTAGGTTATATCACATACAACCATTCGATACATTCATCGCGAGAATTGAATACGGTATCACATACACGCATTATTCTCGGTCCCGCACATATTTCATATGCGCTCCTATTTCGTTTCGCTTGAGCCAGGAAACCTCTGTGTAGGACTCTAAAGACTCGTCAATACGCCGGCAGCAGGTGATGATCATATCAAACACCCACAAGCCGCAAGCGGTCTACTAAACGTAACGGCCCCCCGGGTATTGAGCGATCAGAAGATCGACGAGCAAGCCCGCTCATACTCCTGTGAATCCAACCAGTAACACTTACCGTACAGTCCAGTCTCGTCGTCTGATATGTCGCATATCTCGCCTAGGGGTGGTAAACGTCAGACCCCAATAGCTCGATAAGTCGTGTCGATATGAGGTCTATAACAGTTCGAGAAACTACAGGTAACACTTACCAGTAAATCTCAGCAACCCTGGCCAGGGATTTCCGGTTATAGCCAATCGAACACAGCGCGACATCAACCCCCTATACCGGGAGAGACGAATCCCCTCCTATCGCTCATTGCCTCCATGTGACTCGGGACTGTACCCAAAAACCACCGTTTTGCATGCCCTCTTGGACGTGGTAAGGTGGAAATCAAAGCACAGTGGGAACCACACAAGACTCTATGACGATCTCGGGTCAACAGACTACTCTGTACCAGTGTCACCAGAGAACTGCCATCTGACGTAAGGTATAATACCATCTGGGAGTTCTCGGCGAGTCCGTCCAGTGTACCCAGTCTCCACTGAGCACCCGTATATCATCTCCGATGTCAAACACCAATGGATATGGGATCATCCATCGCCGATCTGTATGGGTCGAGAAGGTATACGCTAGTCTACTCTGGTATATCGATGCCCCGTCTCAATATACCCACGACTAGGGACTTTGAAGGATGTACTTATGGACTACCATGTCCCCACTAGTATGATCCGCATCATAGTCCAGGTAGTCAAGTACACATCCTAAGGGCTTTACCAACATGTATCAGAGAGACAATCAGCGTACACGTTAAGGTAAAGAGCAACCAGATAGCATACTATCATGTCGAGCAAGAAAGTCCTCCCTATATATGTCCAAGCACCCACTACAATATACATCCTATGTATAGTAATGGCCTCTAGGGCATACATATAACTAACAGTGAGTGGATCCGCTGTGTTGTTCTTCGTGTCAACCCTCCTGACCTCGATCTCCCGGCGATCAACTATCTCCCGGATCAGGTGATACCGCCTCAGAATATGCCTGGATCGCTGATGGGACCTGGGTTCCTTGGCCAAAGCCACCGCTCCATTGTTATCGCAATACAAAGGTATAGGATGCTCAATGGATGGAACCACTCCAAGTTCAGTAATGAACTTCTTGATCTAGACAGCCTCTTTGGCAGCATCTTTGGCAGCGATGTATTCAGCCTCCATCGTCGAGTCTGCCACGGTTCCTGCTTGGAACTCTTCCAGCTAACCGCCCCTCCGTAAAGGGTAAAGACAAAACCCGACTGCGACTTAGAGTCGTCCTTATCACTCTGGAAGCTTGAATCGGTAAAGGACTCCACTTCGAGTTCTCCGTTACCATACACCAAGAGCATCTCCTTTGTCCTTCGTAAGTACTTGAGAATGCTCTTCACAGCTGTCCAGTGACTCTCTTCAGGATCAGCTTGATACCTGCTCGCTACACTTAGTGAGTATGCTACATCGGGTCTGGTACATAGCATCGCGTACATGATAGAGCCTACAGCCGAAGCATAGGGTATCGCTTGCATGCGAGCTCTCTCCAAATCAGTCTTAGGAGACATCTCTTTGGAGAGAGTGACTCCAGAGATCGTGGGCAAGTTCCCACGCTTGGATTCTTCCATACTAAACCTCTTTAGTATGGTGTCAATGTACCTAGATTGGGACAATCCCAATATCCGTTTGGATCTATCTCTATAGATCCTAATTCCCAATATGCAGGAGGCATCACCAAGATCTTTCATCGAGAATCTTTGTGATAAGAAGAGCTTGACCGATTGCAGCATACGAATATCATTTCCTATCAAGAGTATGTCGTCCACATACAATACGAGGAAGACAACCTTACTCTCTGCCACCTTCTTGTAGATACAAGGTTCATCTACGTTTTTGACGAAATCAAACTCTTTGATAACGACGTCAAAGCAGATGTTCCAACTCCGCGATGCTTGCTTTAATCCATAAATGGATTTAAGCAGCTTGCACACCTTCCCGCTGCTCCCACTATCTACGAAGCCCTCTGGCTGAGTCATGTACACGCACTCTTCTAAATCACCGTTTAGAAAGGCGGTCTTAACATCCATTTGCCAGATTTCGTAATCATGATATGCAGCGATGGCAAGCATGATCTGGATGGATTTGAGCATAGCTACTGGAGAAAAGGTCTCGTCATAGTCCACACCTGGTCTCTGACGAAAACCCTTTGCTACAAGTCTAGCTTTGAAAGTCTCCACTTTCCCATCTACACCAAGTTTTTTCTTGAAGATCCACTTGCTCCCAATGGGTTTTACCCCTTCAGGAGAAACTTCCAAAGTTCATACTTTGTTGGTGTACATGGATTCCATCTCGGACCGCATTGCATCCAGCCATTTCACTGAGTCCCCACTCGTGATGGTCTGCTCGAAGCTAGTTGGGTCATCATCCTCCATGATGCAATCCTCGCTGCCACCATCCATGAGAAAACCGTAGTATCTCTTAGGTTGGCGAGGAACCCTACTAGATCGGCGGAGAGGCTGAGGTTCGTTAGGAGCTACTGAATCCTCTGGTTCCACTAAATCTTCTGTCGTAGTCTGTAATGCTGGAACCTCTTCTAGTTCTACCTCCTTGCCACTAATCTCTTTTTCAAGAAATTCCTTTTCTAAAAAGGTGGCATGTCGAGAAACGAACACCTTTTGTTCCTCGGTGTGGTAGAAGATATACCCGCGCGAATGTTTGGGATATCCAATAAACTTACACAGAATGGACCTTGCCGCGAGTTTGTCCGGATTCTGCGTTTTTACATATGCCGGACAACCCCATATCTTAACATAATTAAGATATGGTCTCTTTCCTTTCTATATCTCATATGGAGTGGTTGGCACGGATTTGGTGGGAACCATATTCAATAGGTCTGCAGCTGTTTCCAGTGCATACCCCCAGAAGGAAATAGGTAACTCAGCTGTGTTCATCATAGAGCACACCATATCTAATAGGGTGCGGTTCCTCCGTTCCGATACACCGTTGTGCTGTGGTGTATATGGAGGAGTCAGCTGAGAGAGAATCCCATTCTCTTTTAGGAAGTCCAGGAATTCATTGCTCAAGTATTCACCTCCTCGATCAGATCGAAGGATTTTAATACTTTTTCAGGTTTGGTTCTCGACTTCTTGTTTATATTCTCTAAATTTCTCAAAAGCTTCTGATTTTTGTTTCATCAGGAACACATATCCGAATCTAGAGAGATCGTCAGTGAATGTAATGAAGTATGCAGAACCATTCCTGGCATGTGTAGACATTGGACCGCATACATCACTATGCACCAGTCCCAAGAGTTCCATAACTCTTTCTCCGTGTCCCGTAAACGGAGTTTTGGTCATCTTGCCTTTGAGACATGACTGGCAAGTGTCATAAGATGATAATTCAAACGGATTCAAATATCCATCCTTATGCAACTTAGCTAGTCGTGTCGCATTGATGTGACCCAGTCTACAATGCCACAAGAAGAATTCGTTCAGTTCTGAACTCTTCCTCTTGTGTGTGTTTGTTATACTTAGAACAGTTGATTGATTTAGAACATAAATGCCATTGCACAACGTGCCTGATCCAACCAACTTTTGGTTACGGAAAATGTTCATAACATTATCCTGTAATACAAAATTATATCCCTCTTTACTCAACAAAGAAACCGATATAATGTTGCATATCAGGTTCGGCATGTAATAGCATTCGTTCAGAATCAATGTACTACCAGTTGGTAATGCAAGGTGATATTCCCCGACGGTCTTAGCTGCAACAATTGCACCATTTCCAACACTTATGTCTTTATCACCTTCTCTAAGTTCTCTAACTTTCCTAAGCCCATGTAACTGATTACATATATGGGATCCTGACCCGGTATCTAATACCCAGGACGTAGGGCAAATGGAGAAACAGTTCTCTGTAACGAACACACCCGAAGAAAATGCATCAACATGTACTTTCTTCATTCGGGTGGCATGGGAATCCTGGTATTCCCCTATATCCTGTTCAGTCTTATAACTCTTATAAGAAAGAACGGAACCAACGTTCCCCAGCACAGTAAAACATGCGGGTTCAGTCAATACATCCATATTATTATCTTTATTAAGGCATGACATGGTCGCTACCTGGAGAGAGAGAGAAGAAAACACTTTAGCGTATGCTCTTGCAAGATCAGATTGGTTATTATCTTATCTAATCAGGATTGCTCCCACTGTTTTTATCAAATCTTCCTTCAAACCTTAAAAGGAAAGACTAGTCGGGATTAATTACACCCTACAACTTCGCCGATCTTTCAGCCAGGCCAGTGTCGGTACTTTGAGGGAGGTTCCCCGTGCTTTCGCACGGACCTAATTAAAGTAAACCTCGTTTTCCTAGAGGCGTAACCCCGTTGACACCTTTCTAGACACCTACTTGATCGGCTAATTGTCCTGTGTAAAACTCTCCCAAGAGTAACAATTACTCGCAGTGGGTATCGGGATCCAACTATCTCATAGAAGGTATGCAATCTCATTGCAAATTTCAACACTTGAAATTCCCGATAATATTTTACCCCTAGCGTCCCATGACCTTGACGCAGGCCAACAAACCATAGTGCGCTAGTCAAATTAAACCCGTCATTTCTTGATTGAATTAAACCCACCCGTACGACCCTTGACGCAGGCCAACAAAGTCGCACGACTACCCTAATCCAATCTGCATCATATGCACTAACAGATAAATACTAGTTAGCTACCGCTCACTACGCCTTGACGCAGGCCAACAAACGTAGTGCGAATACTAAGTAGGACTTATCTGAAATGACGGAGGGCTACGACAGGTTTTTCTGAAAACCTATTGCGTAATGAACTTGATATCGTTGTAGAATCAAGTGAATTTTGAAATGGAGTGATTTTGAGGCTTTCATTAGTTTTGCTAAAGAGGTCACTCCCGGTGAAGGGATCTCGGCTCTTTCCTCATTGAATAAGGTGCAGGATATATCATATATATCACTGTGCAAAGCGAAACTCCAAAAGCAGTCAAAAGTCAAACCGAGTGTTGTAGCATCTGCCAGTTTTGCTAAAGAGGTCACTCCCGGTGAAGGGATCTCGGCTCTTTCCCGATCGAATAAGGTCCAGGGTATATCATATATACCGCTATGCAAAGCAAAACTGTAGCTACCCTTTTATTTAAAAATTTGATTCTACAACATCTTTTAGGTTTCTTTTCTTTCATTAATCACATTAATGAAGTCCCATCATTTAAGTCACCTAAACATCGCAGATAAATACGACGTACACTTATGCCATCCGCATTTGCCTCGATGTCCCCTCGTGCACCGTTAGGTTAGGTAACTAATGACAGAGCAGGGCAGGACCAGTGCGGGTGTAAAACATAAGTAACGTCTATATAATATATCATATATACTATATACTGTATCCATCACAGAACATATCTAATGATCACATCACAGATATCGCAGCAGAAACATAGATATAATGTGGGATATACTAGGACGTCCGTATTTAGTATTTAGCCAATAATAGAAAATACGGATTCCACAGTCGCGATGAATAGCCAAGCCCACACCCTGGACCCCTACGAGAGCGGCAAGCGACCCTACTAATTCTGGAGTTTAGGAGACCCTGTCTCGACTCCTCGAGATGGCCTCCCACTGAACCCCAGAACCCGGTCAGCTGTGCTCCCCTCCTTGGGTCCATCCTAATGCGGAAAAGTAAATAATATACAACACTGGTGGTATCGACCTCAACCCGGAAGTGCCCCAAATAAAATAATATTACATTACATTTAAATTTACATGAATGAAAATATAAAACTCTCATCTCACATAAAAAACCCCGGCAATTCAATCGCGACAATCCTGCACATCATATCTCAGCAACACATAATATCTCATATTATCAACGTAAGTAAGTATGCGTACCCCGATTGTCGTTGACGTATAGCAACGAAACCGGCGATATCGACATACTACACTTACGGTCACAGAAAAGAAAGTGTAAAACTGCAATATCTGGAATCCACATTCTCTTTAGACATCATAAATGCGAAATATCACATACTTCGTATTTCATGTCTAACTATATGAATTCCAGATATTGCATCACATTCCAGATAAATAGACGGTATTAAAGTTTTCGAACGAACGATCAAATACCCACGATTCGCTAAAGCTCAACACTTGAGCGGAGTTCAAAAACCCGGAGTGTGACACAGTGGTAGCGGTCCAGCCGTAGAAGGGTCAAGCCAACGCCTCACATGTGGCACGCCGTACTGCCCCAAACCCTAAGGTTCAAAAGGCAGTTCAAGACGGTCACATAATCGAGTTAAGGTTTGTTGTCTTCTAGAGGGTCCACCACAAACAAACTTGCACGTATTTCCGAAAGATTTTAAACCCCGTGAAAAGTGAGCAAATGATACTCGTTCAAACACTTCAATACATTCTAATTTATCCGGAAAAGACACAAAATGAAAATTCCGATCGAATTGACGAGTCCAAAAACATCTCCAGAATTTACAGTACTAAATTCAGATTAAAAATACTCCAAAACAATATACAAGCAGAGAAATGAGTTACTGTACAAAAATGAGACCATGAAGCAACAGAACGGCCGCGGAACTGCGGCCTAAGCAGGCTATTGCCGCGGTTCCGCAGTCAAATTAACTGTTCAAGGCCTCTTTTTTCACAGTAATTCTTATATTTACCTGTTGAATTTTTTGCATATTTTTAATTCTGAAAATAACCAGATTTTTAAAAATGTCCAGAGAGCGTCCGAGAAAGTCGTATTTTGGTTTGATCGGAGTTTTTACTTCGTTAAAGTGTCGCCTAATGTTCTAGGTCGGCTCTGATACCAATGAAAGGTTTACCTAGCACCCTATGTAGAGTTTGGAAGTATCACATGTACCAAAGATGGAATTTTTAGGGTGCTAAGTTAACGAACATTGAATCGTTCCTAGAAAATTAGGGTTTCGAAATTTTTCATATCAACATAAGCAAGAAAAGCTAGGGTTTTGAGAGTACAACCTTTGTAGCTCCCTACGCTAGACTCCTCGGCTACTTGGGGCTTGGAAACGGGCCCCCTTGAACTCCTCTAGGTCACCGATGATCCACCCGGAGTCCGCTTTGTCCAAGCTTGCAACTTCACCCGATCAAGAGAATGAAATGAAGCTAACACTCCAAACAAGTGGGCTAGACTTGTGTAGAATGATGTTGTGGTTCTCTTTCTCACTTCAAAATCCTAACTTGATGAGTATATTGCTCGCTACAAAAATCTAGAGAGCAAAATGAGAGAGGAAGAAGAAGATGATGGCTATATCTTTTTCAAGAGTGAAAAGAATAACTCTTGTTTTAGAAAAATGAAAATATATGAATATATATTTTCATGTTCTCATCTCAAACCATGGTTTAAACAATGAATATATTATTGAACTTGAGTTAAAACACAAAAGGAAAGTTTACCCAAGGTTAAAAGGTGGGTGAGATTGGTTAGGTCAAAAGAAGAGTGTAGAAACAAATCAATCATAACCATTTTCCTTTTTCCTTTTTGCTTTAAATCAAATGCAATAAAAACCATATATAAAACCATGGTGTGAGTCTTATATTGCCACCATTTTCATGTATGTACAACCATGAAGGATGTATGTATATATGTATGTGTGTATGTACATCCATATGTGCATGAATCTAAAAAGAGAACATACATGCATGCATACATCCATCAAATACAAGAAAGGATTTCTAGTGAGAAACTAATGGTTAAATGATAAATCAACACTTGATTTATCAATCCGGTCATATCACATATGACTCTAACCAAAAGCAAGCCGCCCGATCAATATACGGTATCCTATACGCGCATTTTAATCGGGTCCATGCGCATATCGCATACGCGCACCACAACGTTTCGCCTGGACTAGGTAACTCCATTGTGGGACTTTAAGACTCGTCAATACGCCGGCAGTGGGTGATGATCATATCAAGCACCCCCAAGCCGCAAGCGGTCAGCTAAACGTAACAGCCACCCGGGTATTGAGCGATCAGAAAAGAACTACAACTCCCGTCGAACCAACCGGCAACACTTCCCGTACAGTCCGGTCTCCTCGTCTGATATGTCGCATATCAAGTCTAGGGGTGGTAAACGTCAGACCCCAATAACTGATAAGTCATGCCGATGTGAGGCTCATAACGGGTCGAGAAACTACTTGTAACACTTACCAGTAAATCTCCAATCAGCCCTGGCCAGGGACTTCCCTGTTACGGCCAATCGAGCACAGTGCAACATCAACCCCCAATACCGGGTGGGACGAAACCCCTCCTATCGCTCATTGCCTCCATGTGACTCGGGATTGTACCCAAAAACCACCGCTTTGCACGCCCTCATGGACGTGGTAAGGTGGAAATCAAAGCACAGTGGGAATCACACAAGACTCTACGACGATCTCGGGTCACAGACTAACCTGCACAAGTGTCACCTGAGAACCGCCATCTGACGTGAGGTATAATACCATCTGGGAGTTCTCGGTGAGTCCGTCCAGTGTACCCAGTCTCCACTGAGAACCCGTATACCATCTCTGATGTCAAACACCAATGGATATGGGATCATCCATCGCCCATCTCATGGGTCGAGAAGCGTATACTCTAGTCTACACTGGTATATCGATGCCCCGTCTCGATACACCTACGACTAGGGACCTTTAAGGATGTACTTATGGACTACCATGTCCCCACTAGTATGATCCGTATCATAGTCCAGGTAGTCAAGTACACATCCTAAGGGCTTTACCAACATGTAACCATAAGACAGTATAAAGAGACAAGTATACATGTTAAGATAAAGAGTAACTAGATAGCATACTATCATATCGAGCAAGAAAGTCATCTCTATATATGTCCAAGCATCCAATATAATATACATCATCTGTACAATACTGGCCTCTAGGGCATACATACAACTAACAACTCTTTGGACATCATGCCATTAACTGAGACCGAGGAGGAAACAGACGACAACCATGTTTTAATCCACGCAACCCATTTCTGTTCGAAATCTTTGAGCTTCAGAGTTTCATAGATGCAATTCTAATCCACCATATCATTGGCTTTTGCAAAGTCCAATAAGGTGGTACTCATCCTTTCATCGTCTTTTTCCATCCTGAATAACCTCCTGCGCAGTTGCTATCCCGTCCATGATACTTCTGTCACAAATAAAACCAGATTATGATTTGCTAACCACCTTTTCTACAACAGCTTTTAGTCGATTTGTTAGGACCTTTGTTATAATTTTAAAAGAGTGGTTTAGTAGGCTAATAGATCTGTAGTCATTCAAAGATTTAACGCCTTCCTTCTTTGGGACTAGAATAATTACCGCCGAATTGAAACGTTCCCAGCTCAGCTCCCCTTTATGTGGTGCATCGAAAATTCGAACAACATCATCTTTCATCGTCTTCCAGAAAAGTTGATAGAACATCATTGGAAAACCATCTAGGCTCGGTGCCTTATCTGCATCAAGCTAAAAAACTGCATTTTTTATTTCTTCTTCTGAGAACTCTATGTCTAATCTCCTGCTTTCCTCCTCAGGCAGCTTCTTCTCTGCCTCCCAAAAACTGTCAGTCATTGTCCACCTATCTTTTATAGCCACTCATATAAGATCTTGGAAATGTCGCATCGAAATTGCTTCTATTTGCTTTGTCTCTGTGACGGTACTCCCCTCATATGAAATATTGTGAATATAATTCATTCTTCTTTTACCGTTTGCTATTCGGTGGAAGTAAACGGTATTTTCATTTCTTTCCTTCACCCACTTCTTCCTTGCCCTTTGGACCTATGTCGTTTCTTCCTAGTCATATATTTAATGCAGTTCCAGTCGCCAGTTCTTAAGGTTTTTCACTTCCTGTGCCATTAGTTCTCTATCTTCCTCCTATAGCTCAGGATTATGCAAGTATTCAACCAATTCCTTTTTCCGGTCTACCTTTTGCTCCCATCGTCTCCTGTCCCATTTCTTCAGGACTTTTCTCAATCGACTTAACTTGGCAACCATGTTGCTTGCGACATCTGTCTTATTAGTCGGACATTGTCAATTCTCCCTAACCACATTAGAATCTCGTCCTCCTTTAACCAAAATTTCTTCCACCGAAAAATGCATTTGTTGGAGTCGTTATTAACTAGATTGGTGGAGGGCTTGATTGGAACATGGCCGAAAGTTAGTTTAGCTTCAGAGGAAGCATATGCCAAAGGGAAATTTTTCTCCCAATCTAACGAGGCTGGAGTACGATTCAACTTAGCAAGTTTAGCCTGGAAACCATGGCTGGACCAAGTGTATTTCCTATCTTTAACTTGGATTTCTAGCAGATTTAGTTATGCAATAAGCCCATTAAATCTATGACTATCTATACCATCATCGAATTTTTCTCGTCTTTCACTAAGAAATCTGATGACGTTAAAATCACCGCCAATAACCCAAGGAAAAGTACATTTTCCTCTGATTTCTAGTATTTCAGCCTAGAAAAGATCTCGTCCCTGTGGTCGATATGGTCCATACACAGCCGTAACAATTTGAATCCATCTATTCGAGGTATCCTTGATTACCACCGAAATGGAAAACTTCCCAATAAACTTGACAATGATCTGTAGGTTTTCCGAGCTGACCCCCACGATAATACCCCCACTGGCCCCAGTTACATCGAGAATTTTCCAGTCATAGGGTCTACCGTTGCCCAATTGCCGCAGAACTCCTTTCTTTGGTGCTGCTAATTTCATTTCTTCCAAACTAATTATTGGCGCTTTACTTTTAGACACCGTCTCTTGAACCATCTTCATCTTACCCACGCTTCCTAGCCCTCCAATATTCCAGAATATACAATTCATTAAAAAAAACAAATGTAGACCAGATTGCCATCTAGACGTAAGCGAGACCCACTCTGGCCCTTTTACAGTCCTGTCTCCGACCCCTTCAGAGGAGTAGGCAAAGGCATCCCCCACATGTCGAAATTTCCAGGTTTCTAACGACATTAAAGTTATTATGTGGATGTTCCGACGTTTCACTTAGGATTGTACCAGTATCTGTAGTTAATTCTAGTAAGGAGTTATCAGAAAGGAAACCAAAACATGCAATAGAGTTAGCGACTATACCTGACGGCCCTTCTAACGACTCTCCATTTTCAGTCACATCATCTACACTTTTCCTGCTCCTGTCCACATTGCATTTGATGCTTTTCTTTCCTGGTGGTCACCCAACGTTCCTCTTCCCTTTGTCTCCCGGGGCAGCCGTACCTGGCAACAAACCCTAGGTTTTATCAGTCATATCACCTAGATAGGACTTATCCACTTCAACATCGTACCTTCTTCATTGATATTAAAAGGAAGCATAGTCCGCATTGCATCTTGGATCCCATTCTGCATAAGAGTTTGTAAATTGTTTGTGAACAAATTCTCCATCTTTTGGGATATAAGATTCCCAATCTGTTCTTCAAAGTTGGTGTCAATTCCTCCATTATTATCTATGCTCCTCTCTTTCCCCGCCTCCGAAGATTGTACAACTACTAATTCTTCTTGTTCCCCTTCGTTACGACCTTTATAATGTGTCAGAGATTCCCCTTCGTATGAGCCAAGGTCTGACTTATGGACTAAAATTTCTTTCACAATGGGGTCAAGCATGTTTCAGTTTTCCTCTTGGACCTCTCCAAGTCGTCAGTACGGCCCACCAAAAGTTGGTTGGCTTATATAATTTCTTGCTTTATCGCCAGATAGGTCTAAGTTCATAGAACTGGGCTCCCCTTCTATACTCAGTTCAGGTTGCGGCTTGGAATTCACTGCATCTTCTAAGTTAGTTAAAGCCCACACCATCAATTCCCGGAGACCTCCCTTGTTGGTCCAATTTCTGGCCCAGGTCCAAGCAGAAAGCTAAAGACTGCGGTCCTCGTGCTTGCCCAGTGACTTTCTCTGCATGCTTGGAGGACGCTTCCTGTGGACCAAGAGCCGGCACCCATTTTCTCGTTGGACGTTTCCTCAGTTCTGTCGCACTAGTGGGACCCGCCTCGAGTCTTCGTTCATTGTCGTTTCCTGCTTCTCTTGCAATCGCGGGCCCTGCCACCTTAAACTGCGCTGAAACAAAGCACCTGGGTTTGGCCAGGTCACTACTCCCCACAATTCTTTTCGCGCCAAACACAGCTTCTTCCTCGTCTCGAATTTTATCTTCTTTCTCTAAACAAAGCTCCCTCGCTGGCGTGCTCACATCTTTTGACCTATCTTGATGATGCTCACAAGTGGTGTCTCTTCAGATTACGACATGTGGCGGGTGACGTGTCCCGAAGGCTGTGGAGGGTGGAATAGATAGGTTACATTATGAGCATTCCTCGAAATCCACTTCTCGAGGAACGTATTCGACCTTTCGAGAGACCTTACTGAGTACATACCAACTTCACCTAGGAAACTACCAGCAACTCGTCTCCGAGCTTTCTCATCCTCCTTGTTCGTCTTCAAGCCGTCTGACGTGCCGAGCCCCCCCCCCGGCCTCCAAGCTCGTCTCTGAGCTCCTGACGTGCCGAACTTCCTCGACCTCCCCAGATCAACCAAGAGCGTGGATCCCATGCGTCTCGCAACGGCTCTGCGTATATCGCCAAGACGAGATATCCGCCACCCCACGATCCGCGTCCCACGCTAGCGTTTCCTCCTATTAATGGGCGCATCCCTCATTAATATACGCATCCCACCATTCAAGATGAGTATAACGCTAGGACGTAACTGACGGCGGAGATCTCGCACCTGCTCGCTCCACGCGACCTCTATATAAACCCCTCTCTCAGACGACTCGGGTATCTTGAATTTATTTCCAATACGCCGCTACTCTGCACTTATTTTTCAACTGTAACTTGATCGTCGGAGGGTCCTACGGTGGTCACCCACTCCGGAAATTCTTTGCAGGTAGCTCGGCATCCAACATCAACCTATTGAGATCCACACTCAGCAACTTCCAATCAAATCTCAGTCGTCAAAGACCGCTTTCAAAGGATCGACGGAGGACAATATCTGAAAGAGATCCCAGCCTCCATCAATTGACGCTGTCTGTGGGAATGAAAGACTTATTTGTTCCACCACAAAAGTTGATCTTCCGCCCTCGACCCAATGGCGAGCGATGACCACACCGATCCGAACACGAGCCACCACAACGGAGGCGGGAGCGGCTCGTCTCCCCTTCCTAATGCCATCCACGTCCTGTCCGCCCGGATAAACAAGATCACATCACTGGTGGATGCCCTTTTCCACGTTCAAGCGGCGAGCCCTACCCACCAGACCGCGGCTCCCCCTCCCCGGGATAACAACGCCCGCTGAAGGACGGGCAGGCACACTCAAGCCCTCGATCTCCCTCACCCTCATCACAGCGCCACCGAGCGCCGGCTGGCCGACTCCGGACACCTTAACACACACGCGTCAACTGATTCCATGACCCACTGGGTGCCAGACAGCTCCACGTCGCGATCTCAGGGAAGACTGGGCCGTCGCTCCAATGCCCATCGCGCGTTCTCTCCTCCTGAGGAGGTGTCGGTCAGCTCGTCTATTTTCAGGCATGACCGACGGCCCACTCTCGCAGGGACCGTGCGAACGACGAGCGCAGAAACTACTCGAGAAGGGCCTCACCCGAGGATTTGAGACACCTGATAGAGCAAAATCGAAGACGCGCCTTGGCGCAAACCCGGAGCAGAGGTAGCCAACACTCCGACTGTGCAGAATCCTTGGGTTACCACCATCGACTCGAAGCCCTCGAGAATAAAATTGAGGGCATACGTCGAGACGGCCATGCGTCCAGCGAATGGGCCTGATACTCTGCCAATTCGCTGATGAAGCCCTTTATGGAAGAGCTGCTGGCCGAGCATGTCTCATCCAGAAACAAGCCGCCAAAAGTGGCCCTCTTCGACGGGAAATCCGACATGAAGGACCACCTCGATGCGTTTACGGCGGGCATGAGCTTCCAGGATAACTCTGACGCAGCCTAATGCCGAGCTTTCCCCACCACCCTCATCCGAGTTAGCCGGAACTGGTTCCGAGGACTTACGACACACTCCATCTCGACCTTCGATGAGCTGGCATCCCAATTCCTCGGTCATTTCGTCGGGAATCGACGGCAGAAGAGGACGGTCGACTACCTGTTCACCATCAAGAGTGGAGACAAAGAATCCTTCAAAGGATATGTCACCCGCTTCTATAACGCGCTCCTCGAGGTCCCCGAGCACCGCGATGAAATGGTCATCACCACGCTAAGGTCGGGTCTTAGGAACAAAGAGTGGCTCCTCTCTTTTGCATTAGCGCAACCTAAGACCATGGCCGAGGTGAAAGCTTGGACCGAGCGAGAAATCCAACTCGAGTCCGAGGTGAACTCAAACCTGCCCCGGGCCGACCAAACAGACAGAAAGAAAAGGGACAGGGAGGACGAATCTTTACTCCCCGAGGTTTCAGGAGTATGCTCTCCTGAACATCGCTCAGACCGAGCTGCTAGAGGAAGCTAAGGGTGAGAGATTCTTTAAGCTCCCGCCGGTCCCCCAAAGAGCAGGCAAACGCCTCCGTGGCCCATACTGCGCCTTCCACAGGATACAGGGCTACCCGACCGAGAACTGTAAACAACTCCGTGACTACATCGAGGAGTTGATCCTCTCATGCCACCTGGAGAAGTACCTGAGGGACAAGCGGCAGGTGGAGCGGGAGCAAAATGATCAACCCCCTCCCGGGGAATTAACGATCGGGCAGATCATGGCCGCTACCTCGGATCCAGCTCAAGGAAGTGAGGGGAACCGCCATATCCTCCCAATCGAAGGAACAAGCGGTATACCGCACAAGAGGTGCAGGAGGGACGAGCCGATCACTTTCACCGATGAGGACCTCCACGGCATATCATTCCCTCACAATGACCCATTCGTAATAACAGCCAGAGTCCACCGTTACGAGGTCCAGCGGATATTGGTCGACTCAGGGAGCTCGACGGTTATTCTGTTCCACGACTGCTTCCAGCGTATGGGTATAGGACCATCTGACCTCCGACCTACCTCCCATGTACTCTCTGAGTTCACCAATCATTCTTTCCCTGTCGAGGGATTGGTCACCCTCCTCCTCAACATCGGGAAAGAGGGCAATACGCGGACAGTACCAGTGGACCTCCTCGTCGCCAAGGTCCCTTCATCCTACAACATTCTCCTAGGACGTTCGACCTTAAACGCTTTCCGAGCCCAGATCTCGACTTATCACCTTGCGATCAAGTTCCTTTAAATCAAGGGGGAATAGGCCGGGCCTACGGAGACCAGCAAACCGCTAGGATTTGCCTCACCTCGACGTCCACCGCAGGAGATCAAGGCAACGATTTTGAGGACATACCCTACTTCTAAAGGTCTTTGGATACGCGCGACGACCAAATGGAAGTTAGAGGTGCCCCAGTAGAAGAATTAACGGAAGTACCCCTCGCAGAAGGGGTTAACGGCTGAACAGTCTAGATCGGCTCTCTCCTGACTGGGGATCGCCGCAAAGAACTGATCTGGTTCCTCCGAGATAACTCGGATGTATTAACTTAGGAGCCAGCAGACATGCCCAGAATCGACCCTAGAGTGATCTCCCACAAGCTCGGGATCGACCCGAAAGCAAAACCCATCCGACAAAAGAAGAGAAGCTTCGCGCTGGCAAAGCAAAGGCAATAAAGGAGGAAGTGGATCGACTGCTTGTTGCTAACTTTATCAGGAACCTGGACTACTCTGATTGGCTGGCGAACGTAGTCATGGTCAAGAAGGAAAACAGGAAATGGCGCATGTGCGTCGATTTCACGGACTTAAATAAGGCCTGCCCCAAATATAACTATCCCCTCCCTCGGCTAGACCAGCTGGTAGACAGCTCGGCCGGCTATGAACTATTGAGCTTCATGGACACCATCTCAGGTTACAATCAAATTAGGATGAACCCGGCCGACGAAAAACTTACCGTCTTCACCACTGACCGCGGGGTATACTGCTACAAAGTGATGCCCTTCGGACTCAAGAATGTCGGGGCTATATATCAGCGACTGGTCAACAAACTTTTCAAACGTCAGATCGGCAGAAACATGAAGGTCTACGTCAACGACATGCTCGTAAAATCCGTCTCATCAGCAGAGCACACTAAATACATCGGGGAGACATTCGACGTCCTGCGTAAGTACAAAATGAAGCTGAATCCAGCTAAGTGCGCGTTCAGAGTCACCAGCGGGAAGTTCCTCAGGTTCATGGTAACCCACCGAGGAATCGAAGCAAACCCTGAGAAGATCTGCGTCATCCTCAATATGGCAACGTCCAAGAGCAATGTCGAAATCATGCGGCTCACGGGAAGGGTCGCTACTCTGAGTCGCTTTATGTCCAGATCCGGAGAGAAGTTCTTCCTATTTTTCAAAGCTCTGAGAAAGATCCCTAAGTTTGAATGGTCCGAGGAATGCCAGAACGCTTTTGAGCAACTTAAAGCACATCTAGCGACCCCACCGCTACTCACCCGACTAGTCGAAGGCAACGAACTGTTGCTATATCTGGCCGTCTCCGACCAAGGAGCAGGCTTGGTGCTTGTCAAGGAATTTGAAGGCATACATAGGCCGATCTATTACGTGAGCCACGTCTTCAAGGACGCAGAAATGAGATTCCCGGCCATAGAGAAGATAGTCCTGGCGCTTGTCGTCGCCTCCAGAAAACTTCAACACTATTTTTAGGCACACACGATCCTCGTCCTTACCAAGTGAACTTTAGGGGCGACCCTTGCCTCTCCCGAGTCATCAGGACCTCTGGAAAAATTGAGGTGGGAACAATCCTAATTCGATATCAAGTACCGACCCCAACAAGCTGTCAAAGTACAGGTCTTGGCGGATTTCATTGTCGAATGCACCATCCCCAGTAAGGAAGGAGCGCCGACGCGGGGCCCCAAACCTCTTCCCATGGTCGAGGAGGTGCCAGACCCCATCCCGGATTGGGTGCTCTACGTGGACTGATCCTCTACCAAGGAAGGGAGTGGAGCTGGCCTGATCATTCACGGCCCGAATGAAGCAGAAACGAAATACTCCCTAAAACTCGGGTTCAGAGCGTCAAACAACGCCGCGGAATACGAGGCCTTGTTGGCAAAACTTCGAATCGCCTCCGAGGTAGGACTGAAGACTATCAGAATACGCAGCGACTCCGCATTGGTCGTCGGCCAAGTAATCGGACGCTTCGAAGCCCGGGAACCGCTCATGATAAAGTACCTAGCCGAGGTAAAAAGGATTCGGAAAAATTTCGATGAAGTCCAAGTAGAGTAAATCCCTAAGAACTTGAACGCTTGGGCCGACGCTTTGAGCAAGCTCGCTTCCACCTACTCAGCCATCCATGAAAGAAACATTTTCTTCGATGTCTTGCCATGACCTAGCGTGGAAGAAGGAGAGGTAACACTCTAGATCTGCATGACCCAAGAAGCAAGCCAAGATTGGAGGAAACCCCACGTGGAGTTCCAGAAAGATGGTGCACTCCCCGAAGACCGAGGAAAAGCTCGTCGGCTATGGGCCAAAGCACGTCATTTCGTCTGGTGCAACGGAAACCTATACAAGAAGTTGTACACTTAGCCTCTGTCCAATGCATCAACCCCGTGAGGCTGACTACGTTCTACGAGAAATTCATGAAGGGGTCGGGGGAGCACATCAAGGAGCCCATGCCTTAGTCTAGAAGACGCTGCTCTAAGGGTACTACAGGCCGAAGTTACACCATGCCACCGAGAAGCTGGTCAGAAGATGCAAGAACCGCCAACTCTTCAGAAGCATACCTCGTCTTCCCGCCACAGAACTAACGCCACTCAGCTCCCCAAAGCCGTTCGCACAGTGGGGGATGGACATGGTCGGTCAACTCCCCGCCGACACAGGTGGACACAGGTTTATCCTCGTCGCTGTGGACTACTTCACAAAATAGATAGAGACAGTACCCATCAGAAAACCAGACGCCACCTCTACGATAAAGTTCCTGCAGAACAACATAACTTCCCGATTCGGAATCCCGAGGTGTATAGTTACCGATCATAGGACCAACTTTGAAAATGATAAGGTCAAAGAGTTCTGTAATGACTACCACATACTAATGAAGTTTGCCGCAGTCGCGCATCCTCAATGCAACGGGCAGGCCGAGGTAGCAAACCGAGGCATCATCCGAGGTCTTAGAGCCCGCTTGGAAGGAAGGCAGGATGGTTGGGTTGAAGAACTACCACGAGTGCTATGGGCACTATGAACATCGAAAAAGACACCCACGGGAGAATCCCCCTTCAGCCTCTGCTACGGCACCGAAGCAATGGTCCCCGTGGAGATCGGACTGCCCAGTTACAAGGTCGAACACTTCGACGATGAAGCAAATACCTCTGCACTCTAAAGCAACTTAGAAATCTTGCTGGGGAAGCGGGACCGAGCACAAATCAGAGCAGCCGCCTATCAGCAACAAACCGCTCGCTACTACAATACCCAAGTTAAATATCGGGTCTTCAAAACGGGGGATTCGGTCTTACGAAGAAACGAGTTCATGGACCAAGGGAGACTACACAAATTCTCCCCGAAGTGGGACGGACCATTCTTCGTCACAAAGGTTTTGTCCGGTGGGGCGTACCGCCTGCAAGATGCTAGGGGGCATAACTTTCTCCAGCCTTACAACGCTGAAAAGCTCAAGTTGTATAAATAAGAAAAAAAAACGTGTACCTTCTTTTGGAATAATATAATTCATGTTGGCGTTTAGTTATGTCCATAGAATGTACGAAGAGAAAAGAAAAAAAAGAGACGACACACTAATGCCAAAAACATTGTTTATTTATTGATTAAAGGGTATTGTGGGCTCTCCAGCCTTACAATGATTACAATAGAGGGGGCGGGGATCAAAGAAGCACTGTTGATGGTACTCCGAGGAAATCTCCTACAGCCGAGCCCAAGCTTCCTCAACCCGCTCCCTCTGACGGTGCCCGCGGACCCTAGATGCCACGGAAGCCCCGTGGACCCATCCACCGGACAGGAGGCAACGATCAGCCTTTTCTAGTAACACTCCAGACGAAGACCCACTGATCGTTCCCGCCTGCTCTGCGAGATCAGACCGAGGTGGTAGAGCGTATGCACCTTGTCAAACGCCTCATCCCTCAGCTGCAGAGACAGGGCGTTGTGCAGACCTGAGGACATCCTCTAGATCGCATAAAGAAGAACTTGGAGGAGAGCAGATCGCCGGGGAAGTAGGCGACGAAAGTGGCCCTCCAAGCAGTCTATCAACACCTCGTACGTCTGCTCGGAGCGATCTAGGCAGTATAGGTACAAGTCATCACGAGAGATGATCTCCCTGATGAGGAATATACGCCCAGACATCTTCGAAGGAACGCACGATTAAGAGGAAACCAACACCCCCTCAAGGATGCACCTTCGGTATTTATAGCTCCTACAAAAATTTCCAACGGCCGAAATTTACTCGTGTAGCGACGCAAATCACGGGACGTCTCAATTTCCCGATATAAAACTGCCACGGGTCGGCCATGCCAGTCTTCATGAGCAGCTATGCGGGCCTCAGAAGGTTGAACGACGCCATGACTCCAGCCTATGCGGGCCGCGGAAGGTCGAACGACGCCCTCACTCCCGCCTATGCGGGCCACGGAAGGTTGAATGACACCCCACGATCCTTGCACCTAGTCTTGGGTTTGGTAGCATCACTCATGCCACTTTAGAATTTAGAGGAGTGCAAAGCAAGCAAACCATGAATCTTTACTAGAATTTCTAGGGTAACAATTTTGTATCACATACAAATAACTAAAGAGATTAGGATTACAACCTTTGTAGTCCGTTCCTTCGCTTCATAAGCTCCGTGTTGAGGTCTCTTCGCTGCGATCATAAAGAACCCCGACTCTCGTCAGGCTCCAAGAGGTGAATGATGCATCTTGCTTGAAGTCTTCTTGATCTAAGATGATCTACCTTGAAGAATCTCTAACCTAAACTTGCACCTCTCTAATCAAGTATTAGTGAAGTGAACACTCTAATCTAAGAGGCTAGAATAGATGAGGATGATGAAGTAGGAATTATGCTCTCTTTTGTTTTCAATTTCTCACACTTAATCATCACAACACAAAAGGCTAGCAAGCTTTTTTTAAGAGCAAGAAGAAGAAGAAGAAGCTAAACCTTTTGTGATGAATAATGAATTATTGTTGTGGTTACAATTGCAACCCTAGGTTAAGAATGAAAGGCTTAACCATTGTAGAGAATAAACCATAGGTTAAGGGTTTGGGTTTGGTTAACAAATATCTTCACAAAATATCAAAGCTAAAGACAAAGTCAAAACTTCATGAAACTTCATGAAAAGCTAACCCAAAAGCTAACCTTAATCTAAACCCTAACTAGGTTTAATCTCTAAATCATTGTTGCATTTGTAACCCTAACTTGTTACAATATTATATATCACATATACAATATATTTCGTAACAAAAAGAAAATAATACAATTAACATATATCGCATATAGATCAATGTATTATCCAGTGAGAAAATGAATCAATAAAGCGAGCTTATATTAGTTAACGTAATGTAATATATCACATATATAATATACATTAAATTATCGAATCAACACTTGATTCGACAATCCGGCTATATTGCATATAACCGACTAATATAACATGTACCAATTCATTGAATCAACACTTGATCCGATGATTCGGCTATATCACATATACCCGGCCGATATCTCATATCGTGAGAATAGAATACAGTATCTCATATCGTATTATTCTCCGTCCCGCACATATCATATATGTGCTGCTACTCCATTTTGCCTGAGCCAGGAAACCTCTGTGTAAGACTCTAAAAAATCGTCAATACGCCAGCAGTAGATGATGATCATATTAAACACCCACAAGCTGCAAGCGGTCAGCTAAACGTAACAGCCACCCAGGTATTGAGCGATCAGAAGATCAACAGGCAAGCATGTACATTCTCCTGTGAATCCAATCAGTAACACTACCATACAGTCCTGTCTCTTCATCTCATATGTCGCATATCAAGTCTAGGGGTGGTAAACGTCAGACCCCAGTAACCGATAAGTCGTGTCGATGTGAGGCTCATAACGGGTCAAGAAACTACTAATAACTCTTACCGGTAGCACTCCATATCAGCCCTGGCCAGGGACTTCCAGTTATAGCCAATCGAACACAGCACAACATCAACTCCCTATACCGGGAGAGACGAAATCCCTCCTATCGCTCATTGCCTCCATGTGATTCGGGACTGTACCCAAAAGCCATCGTTTTGCACGCCCTCTTGGACGTGGTAAGGTGGAAATCAAAGCACAGTGGGAATCACACAAGGCTCTATGACGATCTCGGGTCTGCAGACTAACCTGTACCAGTGTCACCGGAGAACTGCTATCTGACGATTGGTATAATACCATCTAGGAGTTCTTGGTGAGTCCGCTCAGTGTACCCAGTCTTCACTAAGCACCCGTACACCATCTTTGATGTCAAACACCAATGGATATAGGATCATCCATCGCCCATCATTTGGGTCAAGATGCGTATACACTAGTCTACTCTGGAGTATCGATGCCCTGTCTCGATACTCCCTCGACTAGGAATAGTTATAGGATGTACTCGTTGACTACCCTTTCCCCACTAGTATGATCTCATCATAGTCCTAGTAGTCAAGTACATATCCTAAGGGCTTTATCAACATGTGAGAGCAAGACAGTAAACCAATACAAGTCAACATGTTAAGACAAAGTGAAACCAAATAGCATACTATCATATCGAGCAAGAAAATGCTCTCTATATATATCCAAGCATCCACTATAATATACATCATATGTACAACAATGGCCTCTAGGGCATATATATAACTAACAATCTCCCACTTGCACTAAGGCCAGCTGTTGTAGTATCTCATACCCAACATCCCGCAAAGTCTCTCAAATTGTATCTGGGGAATGGCCTTCGTGAGTGGATCCGCAGTATTGTCCTTCGTGTCAACTCTCCTGACCTCGATATCGCGGCGGTCAACTATTTCCCGGATCAGGTGATACCGCCTCAGAATATGTCTGGACTTCTGATGGGACCTGGGTTCCATGGCCAAAGCCACAGCTCCATTGTTATCATAATACAAAAGTATTGGATGCTCAATGGAAGGAACCACACTGTAACGTTTTGAAAGTCGTTTCGGTGAAATTTCGAAAAAATCGGTAAAATAAGAGGGTTTTCTGTAAAAAGTCAAAATATAAATATCTTTATTATAAAATTAAAAATACATATTCTGGCTATGAAATTGCTAGTGTTTAGTGTTTATTGAGCCACTGGTAAAATTTCTGGTTTTCTGAAAAATTTTCCGAATTTAATTATTTTAATATTATTTTAAGCCGGTAAGAAAATACATTAAATTAGCGATAAATACAAATTTAAATGGGCTAATTTTAATCTTTAAAATCATGTTAATTAAAATCTAGTTGTGATATATTTTTTTAGTATTTTATTTCAAGTTTTAATTGGTTTTTATTATGGAAAACAAAAATATAATTATTTTAAGCTAAAACTTGCAATTTTGAGCGTGTGGGGGGTCTTTTTGCATAGAAATTCTTTGTAAAATCTCTCACACTCATCCCCACTTCATCATGGCCGGCCCTACACCCAAAAACAGCCCACTTTTCCTCCCCTCCAATTTTCTTCAACTCATGTGAAGAAATGCTTTGAGAAATGATATAAAATATATTAATTTGACTAAGTATACTTGAGTAATGGATGTCTTTGACTTTGTGTGAATTTTCCCCAACTCCCACACCTCTCCCCACTCCTCCCTACTGCCGAGAGCAGCCATCCCCCCTCCATTATTTTTCCTTCTCTTTTCACTTCATTTTCATCAACAAAATCCATTAAAAATCCACAAATTCCTTCAATAATTCAAAGCAAATCCCTATTCTACTCCTTCACACACCCAAATTTGTTTACAACTTGATGAAAGGAGACATCTTTGGAGGTTAACAGCAAGCTAGGGTTCTAAGCTTGTGAGGTAAAATCTTAAACTTTTAGCTAATTTGTAATTTAACTATGCTAATTTAGAATTTTAAAGTGTTAATTTGGTGTTATTGCTTGTTTAATGAAATTTCTAGAAAAGGATTTGGATTAAATTAGGGTTTATATCATAGGATTATGGTTGTGATGGGTAGATTAATATGTTGTGACATGCTAAAATCTAATCTAGTTGCTATATTACAATTATTATTTTAAAAATGGTCCAATTTGCATAATATTGCAAACTAGGTTTTTAGTTTTAATTCAAAATGAGAGATTAAAAATATGGTTAGGGTTTCATCATATCATAAATATTATATTGAGTGGTTTAATGCTTTTAGTTCATGAAAATCCAAGCTAAATTGCTGTTTGTGCATTTTTGCTATAAAATTGTTAAAATTTGGGTATATTGTAAACTAGAATTTTGGGGTTAATGAAATTCATTGGGATTAAATTATGGAAATTGTTTTTATGACTTATTTAAGATATTTAATAAGTATTATGGCCGCTAGATTTGTTTAAACGTCGAGTTTTGTACTAAAACGGATAATTTTTGCTTGCTAGATTTCGGAAAAATGGCTTTTAAGGTGAATTTGGAGTTTTTATGAATTTTAACCTATTTTATATTATAATTAGTGTTCGTGAATACGCAAATGAGAGTGTTTGGGTTTTTCCCGATGGTTTGACGTCCGTACATCGACATCGAGGGTTGGTTTGACTATTCTTGCATGCGTAGGCAATAGGTTTTGACATATGCGTGATACGCGTGCCGATTTGATTTTCGTATGCCGTTTCGATTTCGAATTTGATTTTAATGCGATACGGTGTATTATGATATGTAGGTACCCCATGTGGACTTCGAGACGAAAAGCAAGCGCGTGGCGACGTCGGCAACGGCGAGCGAGGACCAGATGAGTAGATTTATATCTACGGGGAGAAGTCGGGTTGATGGCGTGTAGCACCCCCGCAGTTCGTGGTGATGCATACGAATACGTATACACACATATATATTGATTGTTTATTGTTGAGGTTATTGATGATAAAGATAGATTTTAGGTGTGATTGGATAGGTTTAGTGTTGCGAAACCCTAGAGTAGTGGTTGCACCACACACACACACACCCATACTTGCATACATTCTTCTTTCATTTGTGCTTACGGGGATATGTATTTATGTGTTCATATGGGTATGGGACTATATGTTCATATACTGGATTTGAGGATAATACTTGGGATTTGAGATGAGTCGATGAGATTTGATTTGAGACCGTGAGATCGGTGATTTGGCAGGGTTCATATTTGAGATACGACATAACGTTGTAGCGGGTCCTTTGACGTAGTGTTTCACACACGTGCATGCATACGTAGGTGGTATCAGTATTGTACTAGACATAGATCAGTACCCGGATTATGATCTTTGATAAAGGGGATACCAGATGAATAGTGTGATGAAGTGATATTGACCCGTACCCAGATTTGGGATGCCGTACGACGGATTACGTACGAGCTATATATTGATGTTTGATCCGCACTCTTGACTTGGGAATATCTGATTATAGATATGGTATCGGATATGATATTATTGAGGCAGGATCACCGACTAACATATACATGTAGGTATATGTATCGACTCAGAGGTTAGGCGGTTTCCTTACCTTCAGTAGCCAGTTAGCTTAGCCCTTTAGTTTAGTGTAGTTGTTAAACTAGATTTACATTAAATATAGATTTGTTATCTTTGTGTCTAGTATTTAGCTCCCGCTCATTATTGTTGTTTCTCCTCATTGCATACTTATTGTGATTCATATTCCATTATTGATATCATACTGTTAAGACACCAGCACCATTACCGATGACGCGTATGTACCACGTACACTTACTTTCCGGCTCACACACATCTTCATCGGTAATTGCCATGTCACGTACACTTAGAGAATATTATTGCTTGACTTAGCTTGTTAGATAGTTTTGACATGATATTAGTGTACTTGCCTTATATGCCAGTTTAGACATTGTAGTTATTACTTGTCACTTCATGCATACTGTTATTCATTGTTATGCCGCATTCATGGATTCTTATGCATATATTCACTATTTTACGTGCTATTGAGGTTTTGGGTTCGGATTTCCATGAGATTTTCTGGATTTGGGGGAAAACCGCAAAACTTACACAAACTTCTTCTCTTTCCTTTTTAAATGAAAAGCGCGGTTTTCCCATGATGTATGAGTCGTCCACCATGAGTTTGCTGATGGATTTCGAGACCCGATTCGAGGAGACGGATGAACCGTTTCGGGTACATGGTGGACCCGGTAAGGTACCCCGGGGCAAGAAGGTCGTGTTGCTGACGTTGAGCCTGGTAGGGGAGCACTACCTACCGGTGATATTACCCGACGTGTCGGATATCCGGAGGATACCGTCGTGGTCTTGAGATTGATGGTAGGGGCCGGTCTGGACTGACGGTGCCCTAGATAGTGAGATTGAGACATACAGAGATATTTGAGATATTGAGGTACAGAGATTGCGACACAGAGATATCGAGATATTTGGATATTTGTTTTGTGTCGATGCTAGGCACTGTTTATGCTGATTTCATTTATGATACCTCGTTTTTAAAAAGGATACAGAAATCTCACTAATTTATGAAAGCAGTTTTCTTCAGTACATGCATTCTGTTTCATGCATTCATACATCATCCATATGATATATTGCTACCTGAGGCACTGACACGGACACATGGGATTACCCTTGGGTTAGACATTTACTCTAGCCATTGTTATAGGCTGCTGATTATATATATTTGAGGATATATTATGATCGTTGACCTAGGATTGCGTTGTTCATTCGATTTCTGTTCGTAGATATTTTTTTTCTACTCACGAGTTGGCAACTCACCCTCGTTGTGCCACAGTTTCTTGCAGGTTTTGCCGTACAGGTTTCTTTACGGCTTTGCTGGCACTACTTCTTTTCGGGTGACTTGCTAGTAGGTGGGTTTATTTGTATCGTACCCATCATTATACTTTGTATATTATTATTCTGTTGTATCTAGAAGTTCCATCAACCAAATATGTATTTATTGAGATAGAGACCGGTGTTGTTTATTCTTTCGACCTTAGAATCACGCGTTGTATTTCTATGGATTTCTTGCTGTTTTGAGTTTCCTTTTGAGTTTTGATCCTCGCCCTTGGCGTTGTATATTATATTGCTTGCGTGGTTATGACCGTCGATTAACGAAGAGCTAGCTCCCGCTTGGGGATGCCTTTTTATTGATTTCGTATACTATTCATGTTGTATCCCGTTTGGGGGCCAGTATTTACAAAGGAGACTCTGCCGAAATTTTCAGGAAATATTTGATATTTTTAAAAAACGCATAATTCGGCTTATGCTATTAAAACTACTTGATTTAAATTGGTTTTCCTTCACTCTACTACTGTTCTTGGTTTGGATTTCTGGGTTTTCGGCTTACTTAGATTACGTACGCCTCGAGACGTTTCGTAGTCTAAGTACCGGTCATGTTCCGTACTTTCGGGTCGTGACAAAGTTGGTATCAGAGCATTAGGTTTTACCTTCGGAGCGTAGGATGACCCTTGGTTGATGGAATATGTGACTAAAGTAGAGTGACGTACCGTGGGTATGTTCCGCGGCATACTTACGATACGCTGCTCCACTTAAGAAGCCTTCGGATGTACATTTCTTTGTTCAGTATTATATTCATTCCTGATCTAGCCTCATCGGTACCAGTTATGGTTTTGCTGCCACGATTACAGGCAGGGAGAGCTACGGCTAGAGTTGCGGTCAGCACGAGCTCGTTACGAACGAGGACTGATCAGGGCGTGATTCCGGCGACATACGATTACATTGAGAGGCGTCGTCTGAGTGTGTTTTCGCGCCACGAGCGTTTGGATGGATCGCTGTATGAGATTACTCAGATGTGCAGATCAGCGCCAGAGGATTGAGCCAATGATAGAGGCCAGCCAGATTTTGATGACCGTTGATGTATGGCTTATTCATGATGATTGAGGCACTGTTCAGCGTGCAGACAAGTGAGCCAGTTGTTGCTACGAACGACGAGATATCATCCAGGTGTTGGAGCTATTGTGGTACGAGTTGTACTAAGAGATGATAAAAGGTCGCTAGTCACCGAGGATGAATGACCAGGACATGTGATTCGTTCGCCTACCCCGATGCGAGGTCATCAGATAGATTGATTCCAGCTAGAGACGACTTCACGCGGAGACGTTGAGAGTTGACAAAGACGATCGAATGTCAGCAACCTATTATTCCAAGTTTAAAGTATTCGGAAAGGCATGCAGGCAATTCTATGGACCCTTTAGAAGAATGAAACCCTAACTCGATTTAATGACCGTGTGAAAGCCTTTGAACCTTAGGGTTTGCGGCAGTTCCGCGGCGCCATTAGTGAGGCTTGGGTTTGCCCTTCTACGGCTGGACCATCGATGCTGTGGTACGTACTCGATACTGTTGAACTGTACCCAAGATGTTGAGCTCTTGGGGGATTTTGAGGTTTTGACGAATTGATCGGATGGTTCGACTTCATTCGGATGCTAGGTGGTGAGATGCATTTCTTAGGAGACTCCAGATACGAGGATAGCCGTAGGAGCTCAGTCCATGCAGCCACGACGAGACGAGTCCGAAGCAGTTGACATTAAAGAAAGTGGAGTAAAGAGGTCCGTACAAGATCTGGATAAGATGACGTTCCACTCCACCGACATCAGAGATGCGATACGCATGCTGATGCATTATACTTGGATATACCTTCCAGAAGGAGTCGCGATGAGTATGCAGCCGTTCCGGAATGAGAACAGATCTAGTAAGGGACGATGACTTCCGGACAGTTCGGCAGAGATGAGATTTGGGAGAGATCTCGATAGGACCTTTCTGGAATAAATTACGAGAAGACTTGGACCCAGGAGTGGTCATGTTATGCACACCGGCAGGCCAGAGTTCAAGATCGTCGACGAGACATGCTATGAGTGACCATGACAGTTGGCCAGAGATTCTTGGAGGATGTGCTTGAGCGGGGCTATTCCGCCATACTTGATTTCGGTATTTTGGACGATCTATTCGCATGATTGATTTTGATGATTGAGTTTCATGATAATTGTTTTCATGCACCATGGTTGCCCCTACTGAGTATTTACGATTTTTGCACAGTTGTTACACTTGATATTGTTTTCGTGCATTGGTTTCTTATGTTTATGATTTTATGGGTTTCATACGGTTGAGTTGATTTTTTATTTTTTTTTCTGCGTATATACGCACACGATTTGGTTTTTGCACTCGGTATAGTTCACATATGCTTGCAGTGCAGGGATACGCATTTTGTGCACTTAGATGTACTGGACTTCGATTTCGATTGTGATGTTCGATATTTATTTTGTGCACCTTGTGCACCTGATTTGGATTTTCGCGCATATTGAGCGCATGTTATGAGATACGATTTTGGTGCACACCAGATGCACTAAATCGAGATTCTTCGTGCATGTCAGATGCACCTGTTTTGCTGTCAGGCACACCTGTTGCCCTTGACAGATGTTTCGTGCACTGCCGATGCACTTAGATGTTGTTTCTGTGCATATGTATGGCACATTCATGGATTTCGATTTCCGTGCGCACCAGACGCACATGGCATTCATATATATATTTGGGACTGATTTATGTTGGAACAGTATATTTATGATGTTTGCTATTTGGTTTAGTACTGAGCAGGACTAGTCACAGGACAGTACCTGAATATATTTTGCATGCTTTGATAGTTATCGAAGGGATTTCCAAAAAGCGAGCTATAGTCTCAGTATTTACCTACGTGTCTGATATGACACGAAACGTTTTAAAACAAGGAAACCCTTCTAAATTGTTTTCAAAACGGCGGAACGTGTATGTTAAAGAAAGGATATATATATATATATATATATATATATATATAGTTATTTTCTCACAATGGACGTCCGCCACTGTGCAGTGATACACACATCGCACAGCGATTTGAAAAAAAGGGTTGGCATGCATTGCTTCCAGATGTTTTAATGATGTATATCATATTGGTTTTCATATTGGATGTTGACATTGATGTCTTCCCCAGGACTCCGATGCTTGCGGGATGCTGGATGGAGTTCGATTTTGAGTTATAGGCTCATTTTTCATGCGCATGCGTTGCGCTACGATTTGTTTTATGTACTTATGGTTTCGGAGCCCCGACGACTTGATGGTTTCGCTGAAATGTTTTAGTATTTGGGGGGAGTTCTAATTTAAATTCGAGGACCGAATTTCTTTAAGAGGGGAAGATTGTAACGTTTTGAAAGTCGTTTCGGTGAAATTTCGAAAAAACCGGTAAAATAAGGGAGTTTTCTGTAAAAAGTCAAAATATAAATATCTTTATTATAAAATTAAAAATACATATTCTAGCTATGAAATTGCTAGTGTTTAGTATTTATTGAGCCACTGGTAAAATTTCTGGTTTTCTGAAAAATTTTCCGAATTTAATTATTTTAATATTATTTTAAGCCGGTAAGAAAATACATTAAATTAGCGATAAATACAAATTTAAATGGGCTAATTTTAATCTTTAAAATCATGTTAATTAAAATCTAGTTGTAATATATTTTTTTAGTATTTTATTTCAAGTTTTAATTGGTTTTTATTACGGAAAACAAAAATATAATTAGTTTAAGCTAAAACTTGCAATTTTGAGCTTGTGGGGAGTCTTTTTGCATAAAAATTCTTTATAAAATCTCTCACACTCATCCCCACTTCATCATGGCCGGCCCCACACCCAAAAACAGCCCACTTTTCCTCCCCTCCAATTTTCTTCAACTCATGTGAAGAAATACTTTGAGAAATGATATAAAATATATTAATTTGACTAAGTATACTTGAGTAATGGATGTCTTTGATTTTGTGTGAATTTTCCCCAACTCCCACACCTCTCCCCACTCCTCCCTATTGCCGAGAGCAGCCATCCCTCCCCTCCATTATTTTTCCTTCTCTTTTCACTTCATTTTCATCAAAAAAATCCAACAAAATCCATTAAAATTCACAAATTCCTTCAATAATTCAAAGCAAATCCCTATTCTACTCCTTCACACACCCAAATTTGTTTACAACTTGATGAAAGGAGACATCTTTGGAGGTTAACAGCAAGCTAGGGTTCTAAGCTTGTGAGGTAAAATCTTCAACTTTTAGCTAATTTGTAGTTTAACTATGCTAATTTAGAATTTTAAAGTGTTAATTTGGTATTATTGCTTGTTTAATGAAATTTCTAGAAAAGGGTTTGGATTAAATTAGGGTTTCTATCATAGGATTATGGTTGTGATGGGTAGATTAATATGTTGTGACATGCTAAAATCTAATCTAGTTGCTATATTACAATTGTTATTTTAAAAATGGTCCAATTTGCATAATATTGCAAACTAGGTTTTTAGTTTTAATTCAAAATGAGAGATTAAAAATATGGTTAGGGTTTCATCATATCATAAATATTATATTGAGTGGTTTAATTCTTTTAGTTCATGAAAATCCAAACTAAATTGCTGTTTGTGCATTTTTGCTATAAAATTGTTAAAATTTGGGTATATTGTAAACTAGAATTTTGGGGTTAATGAAATTTATTGGGATTAAATTATGGAAATTATTTTTATGACTTATTTAAGATATTTAATAAGTATTATGGCCGCTAGATTTGTTTAAACGTCGAGTTTTGTACTAAAACGGGTAATTTTTGCTTGCTAGATTTCGGAAAAATGGCTTTTAAGGTGAATTTGGGGTTTTTGTGAATTTTAACCTATTTTATATTATAATTAGTGTTCGTGAATACGCAAATGAGAGTGTTTGGGTTTTTCCCGATGGTTTGACGTTCGTACATCGACATCGAGGGTTGGTTTGACTATTCTTGAATGCGTAGGCGATAGATTTTGACCTATGCGTGATACGCGTGCCGATTTGATTTTCGTATGCCGTTTCGATTTCGAATTTGATTTTAATGCGGTACGGTGTATTATGATATGTAGGTACCCCATGTGGACTTCGAGACGACAAGCAAGCGCGTGGCGACGTCGGCAACGGCGAGCGAGGACCAGGTGAGTAGATTTATATCTACGGGGAGAAGTCGGGTGGATGACGCCCCCCGCAATTCGTGGTGATATATACAAATACGTATACACACATATATATTGATTGTTTATTGTTGAGGTTATTGATGATAAAAATAGATTTTAGGTGTGATTGGATAGGTTTAGTGTTGCGAAACCCTAGAGTAGTGGTTGCACCACACATACACACACACACCCATACTTGCATACATTCTTCTTTCATTTGTGCTTACGGGGGATATGTATTTATGTGTTCACATGGGTATGGGACTATGTGTTCATATACTGGATTTGAGGATAATACTTAGGATTTGAGATGAGTCGATGAGATTTGATTTGAGGCCGTGAGATCGGTGATTTGGCAGGGTTCGTATTTGAGATACGACATAACATTGTAGCGGGTCGTTTGATGTAGTGTTTCACACGCGTGCGTGCATACGTAGGTGGTATCAGTATTGTACTAGACATAGATCAGTACCCGGATTATGATCTTTGATAAAGGGGATACCAGATGAATAGTGTGATGAATGTGATATTGACCCGTACCCAGATTTGGGATGCCGTACGACGGATTACGTACGAGCTATATATTGATGTTTGATCCGCACTCTTGACTTGGGAATGTCTGATTATAGATATGGTATCGGATATGATATTATTGAGGCAGGATCACCGACTAACATATACATGTAGGTATATGTATCGACTCAGAGGTTAGGCGGTTTCCTTACCTTCAGTAGCCAGTTAGCTTAGCCCTTTAGTTTAGTGTAGTTGTTAGACTAGATTTACATTAAATATAGATTTGTTATCTTTGTGTCTAGTATTTAGCTCCCGCTCATTATTGTTGTTTCTCCTCATCGCATACTTATTGTGATTCATATTCCATTATTGATATCATACTGTTAGGACACCAGCACCATTACCGATGACGCGTATGTACCACGTACACTTACTTGCCGGCTCACACACATCTTCATCGGTAATTGCCATGTCACGTACACTTAGAGAATATTATTGCTTGACTTAGCTTGTTAGATAGTAGTTTTGACATGATATTAGTGTACTTGCCTTATATGCCAGTTTAGACATTGTTGTTATTACTTGTCACTTCATGCATACTGTTATTCATTGTTATGCCGCATTCACGGATTCTCATGCATATATTCACTATTTTACGTGCTATTGAGGTTTTGGGTTCGGATTTCCATGAGATTTTCTGGATTTGGGGGAAAACCGCAAAACTTATACAAACTTCTTCTCTTTCCTTTTTAAATGAAAAGCGTGGTTTTCCCATGATGTATGAGTCGTCCACCATGAGTTTGCTGATGGATTTCGAGACCCGATTCGAGGAGACGGATGAACCGTTTCGGGTACATGGTGGGCCCGGTAAGGTACCCCGGGGCAAGAAGGTCGTGTTGCTGACGTTGAGCCTGGCAGGGGAGCACTACCTACCGGTGATATTACCCGACGCGTCGGATATCCGGAAGATACCGTCGTGGTCTTGAGATTGATGGTGGGGGTCGGTCTGGACTGACGGCGCCCTAGATAGTGAGATTGAGACATACAGAGATATTTGAGATATTGAGGTACAGAGATTGCGACACAGAGATATCGAGATATTTGGATATTTGTTTTGTGTCGATGCTAGGCGCTGTTTATGCTGATTTCATTTATGATACCTCGTTTTTAAAAAGGATACAGAAATCTCACTAATTTATGAAAGAAGTTTTCTTCAGTACATGCATTCTGTTTCATGCATTCATACATCATCCATATGATATATTGCTACCTGAGGCACTGACACGGGCACATGAGATTACCCTTGGGTTAGACATTTACTTTAGCCATTGTTATAGGCTGCTGATTATATATATTTGAGGATATATTATGATCGTTGACCTAGGATTGCGTTGTTCATTCGATTTCTGTTCGTAGATATTTTTTTTCTACTCACGAGTTGGCAACTCACCCCCGTTGTGCCACAGTTTCTTGCAGGTTTTGCCGTACAGGTTTCTTTACGGCTTTCCTGGCACTGCTTCTTTTCGGGTGACTTGCTAGTAGGTGGGTTTATTGGTATCGTATCCATCATTATACTTTGTATATTATTATTCTATTGTATCTAGAAGTTCCATCAACCAAACATGTATTTATTGAGATAGAGACCAGTGTTGTTTTTTCTTTCGACCTTAGAATCGCGCGTTGTATTTCTATGGATTTCTTGCTGTTTTGAGTTTCCTTTTGAGTTTTGATCCTCGCCCCTGGCGTTGTATATTTTATTGCTTGCGTGGTTATGACCGTCGATTGACGAAGAGCTAGCTCCCGCTTGGGGATGCCTTTTTATTGATTTCGTATACTATTCATGTTGTATCCCGTTTGGGGGCCAGTATTTACAAAGGAGACTCTGCCGAAATTTTCAGGAAATATTTGATGTTTTTAAAAAACGCATAATTCGGCTTAAGCTATTAAAACTACTTGATTTAAATTGGTTTTCCTTCACTCTACTACTGTTCTTGGTTTGGATTTCTGGGTTTTCGGTTTACTTAGATTACGTACGTCTCGAGACGTTTCGTAGTCTAAGTGTCAGTCATGTTCCGTACTTTCGGGTCGTGACACACACCAAGTCCAGTGATGAACTTCTTCATCCAGACAGCCTCTTTGGCAGTATCGTTGGCAGCGATGTATTCAGCCTCCATCGTCGAGTCCGCCACGGTTTCTTCCTTGGAACTCTTCCAACAAACTGCCCCTCCATTCAAGGTAAAGACAAATCCCGAGTGCGACTTAGAGTCGTCCTTATCACTTTGGAAGCTCGAATCGGTAAAGGACTCTAATTGGAGTTCTCCGTTACCATACACCAAGAATATCTCCTTAGTTCTTCTCAAGTAATTGAGAATGCTCTTCATTGCTGTCCAGTGACTCTTTCCTGGATCTGCTTCATAGCTACTCACTACACTTAGTGAGTATGCTATATCGGGTCTGGTACATAGCATCGCATACATGATAAAGCCTACTGCCGAAGCATAGGGTATCTCTTACATGCGAGCTCTCTCCAAATCAGTCTTGGGAGACATCTCTTTGGAGAGAGTGAGTCCAGAGATCGTGGGTTGGTTCCCACACTTGGATTCTTCCATACTAAACCTCATTAGTATGGTGTCAATATACCTGGATTGGGACAATCCCAGTATCCGTTTAGATCTATCTCTATAGATCTTAATTCCCAAAATGCAGGAGGCATCACCTAGATCTTTTATTGAGAATCGATGTGATAAGAAGAGCTTGACCGAGTGCAGTATAGGAACATCATTTCCTATCAAGAGTATGTCATCCACGTACAATACGAGGAAGATGACCTTACTCTCTGCAATCTTCTTGTATATACAAGGTTCATCTACATTCTTGATGAAGTCAAACTCTTTGACTACAACATCAAAACAGATGTTCCAACTCCGCGATACCTGCTTTTAGCACGTAGATGGATTTAAGCAACTTGCATACCTTTCCGCTGCTCCCACTATCTACGAAGCCTTCTGGCTGAGTCATGTACACGCACTCATCTGAATCACCATTTAGAAAGGCGGTCTTAACATCCATTTTCCAGATTTCGTAGTCATGATATGCATCAATGGCAAGTAGGATCCGGATGGACTTAAGCATAGCCACTGGAGAAAAGGTTTCGTCATAATCCACATCTGGTCGTTGACGAAAACCTTTTGCAATAAGTCTAGCTTTGTAAGTCTCAACTTTTCCATCTACACCAAGTTTCTTCTTAAAGATCCAATTGCTCCCAATGGGTTTAACCCTTTCAGGAGCAACTTCCAAAGTCCATACTTTGTTGGTGTACATGGATTCCATCTCAGATCGCATTGCATCCAGCCACTTCACAGGGTCCCTACTCATGATGGCATGCTCGAAGCTAGTTGGGTCATCATCTTCCATGATGCAATCCTTGCTCCCACCATCTACGAGAAAACCGTAGTATCTCTCAGGTGGATAAGGAACCCTGCTAGATCGGCGGAGAGGCTGGGGTTCGTCGGGGACTACTGAATCTTCTGGTTCTACCAAATCTTCTGTCGTAGTTTGTGTTGCTGGAACTTCTTCCAGTTCTACCTCCTCGCCAATAATTTCCTTTGCAAGAAATTCCTTTTCTAAAAAGGTGGCATGTCGAGAAACAAACACCTTTTGTTCCTCGGTGTGGTAGAAGATATACCCTTGTGAGTTCTTAGGATATCCTACAAACTTGCATACGACAGACCTTGCCTCGAGTTTTTCCGGATTGTGCCTTTTGACATAGGCCGGACAACCCCATATCTTAACATACTTAAGAGATGGTCTCTTCCCCTTCCATATCTCATATGGAGTGGTAGGCACTGATTTGATAGGAACCATATTCAATAGGTGTATGGTTGTCTCAAGCGCATACCCCCAGAAGGAAATAGGCAACTCAGCATTGCTCATCATAGAGCGCACCATATCTAATAGGGTGTGATTCCTCCGCTCCGATACACCGTTGTGCTGTGGTGTATAGGGAGGAGTAAGCTGAGAAAGAATCCCATTCTTTTTTAGATAGTCCAGGAACCCATTGCTCAAGTATTCTCCTCCTCGATCAGATCGTAGGATCTTAATACTTTTGCCCGTTTGGTTCTCTACTTCGTTCTTATATTCTCTGAATTTCTCAAAAGCTTCAGATTTGTGTTTCAACAGGAACACATGTCCGTATCTTGAGAGATCGTCAGTGAATGTAATGAACTAGGAAGAACCGTTCCTGGCATGTGTAGACATGGGACCCCATACATCACTATGTATCAGTCCCAAGAGTTCTGTAACTCTTTCTCCGTGTCCACTAAACGGAGTTTTGGTCATCTTGCCTTTGAGACATGACTGGCAAGTATCATAAGATGAAAATTCGAACGGATTCAAATATCCATCCTTATCCAACTTAGCTAGCCGTGTCGCATTGATATGACCCAGTCTACAATGCCACAAGAAGGATTCGTTCATTTCTGAACTCTTTCTCTTGTGTGGGTTTTGCACATTAAGTACTGTAGTTTGGTTGAGAACGTATATTCCATTATTTAACGATCCCGATCCAATCAACTTTTGATTCAGGAATATGTTCATAACATTATCCTGTACTACAAAATTATATCCTTTTTTGCTTAATAAAGAAACTGATATAAGATTACATATCAGGGTCGGAATGTAATAGCATTCATTCAGAACCAATGTATTACCATTTGGTAATACAAGATGATATTCGCCAACTGCTTTGGCTGCAACATTTGCACCATTCCCTACTCTTACGGAATGATCACCCTCTCCCAGTTCCCTACCTTTACGTAGCCCATGTAACATATTACATATGTGTGATCCTGATCCGGTATCTAATACCCAGGACGTAGAGTGAACTAAGAAACAGTTCTCGATAACTAACACATCTGAAGAAGATGCATCAACATGCTTATTCTTCGTTTGGGTGGCGTGTGAATCTAGATATTCTCCTATTCCCTGCTCGGACTTATAACAATTATAAGTGGGAGCGGGACTAACGTTCCCTTGCTCAGTATAACAAGCGGGTTCAGTCAATACATCTATATTATTATCTTGATTAGGGCCTGACATGGTCGCTACCTGGAGAGAGAGAGAAGATAACACTTTAGTGTATGCTCTTGCAAGATTAGATTGGTTATTATCTTTTCTAATCAGGATGGCTCCCACTGCTTTTTATCAAGTCTTCCTTAAAACCCTAAAAGGTAAGACTAGCCGGGATTAATTACACTTTACAAGTTCGCCAATCTTTCAGCCAGGTCAGTGTTGGTACTTTGAGGGAGGTTCCCCATGCTTTCGCATGGACCTAATTAGAATAAACCCCGTTTTCCCAGAGGCATAACCCCGTTAATACCTTTCTAGACACCTACTTGATCGGCTAATTGTCCTGTGTAAGATTCTCCCAGGAGTAACTTTTACTCGCAGTGGGTATCGGGATCCAACTATCTCATAGGAGGTATGCAATCTCATTGCAAATTTCAACACTTGAAATTCCCGATAATGCTTCTGCCCCTAACGTGCTATGATCTTGACGAATGCCAACAAACTATAGTGCGCTAGTCAAGTTCAACCCATACATTTATTGATTGAATTAAACCCACCCGCACGACCCTTGACGAAAACCAATAAAGCCGTACGACTACCCTAACCCAATCGCATCATATGCTGCAGATAAGCAATAGTTAGCTACCGCACACTACGCCTTGACGAAAGCCAACAAACGCAGTACGAATACTAAGTATTACTTCTCTGAAATGTCGGAGGGCTACGCAAGTTTTTCAGAAAACCATGAGCGTAATGAACTTGATATCATTGTAGAAGCAAGTGATTTTGAAAAGGAGATTTTTTGGGGCTTTTCTAGTTTCGCTAAAGAGGTCACTCCCGGTGAAGGGATCTCGGCTCTTTCCTTATCGAATAAGGTACAGGATATTTCATAAATACCGCTGTGCAAAGCAAGAACTATAGAAGCAATCAAAAACTAAACCGTGAGTTTGTAGCATCTGCCAGTTTTGCTAAAGAGGTCATTCCCGGTGAAGGGATCTCGGCTCTTTCCTCATCGAATAAGGTGCAGGGTATATCACATATACCGCTGTGCAAAGCAAGAACTGTAGCTACCCTTTTGAATCCAATCAGTAACACTACCGTACAGTCCGGTCTCTTCGTCTCATATGTCGCATATCAAGTCTAGGGGTGGTAAACGTCAGAACCCAGTAACCGATAAGTCGTGTCAATGTGAGGCTCATAACGGGTCGAGAAACTACTGATAACTCTTACCAGTAGCACTCCATATCAGCCCTGGCCAGGGACTTCCAGTTATAGCCAATCGAACACAGCACAACATCAACTCCCTATACCGGGAGAGACGAAACCCCTCCTATCGCTCATTGCCTTCATGTGATTCGGGACTGTACCCAAAAGCCACCGTTTTGCATGCTCTCTTGGACATGGTAAGGTAGAAATCAAAGCAAAGTGGGAATCACACAAGGCTCTATGACGATCTCGGGTCTACAGACTAACCTGTACCAGTGTCACCGAAGAACAACTATCTGACGATTGGTATAATACCATCTAGGAGTTCTTGGCGAGTCCGTTCAGTGTACCCAGTCTTCACTGAGCACCCGTACACCATCTTTTATGTTAAACACCAATGGATATGGGATCATCCATCGCCCATCATATGGGTCAAGATGCGTATACGCTAGTCTACTCTGGAGTATCGATGCCCTGTCTCGATATTCTCTCGACTAGGAACGGTTATAGGATGTACTCGTTGACTACCCTTGCCCCACTAGTATGATCTCATCATAGTCCTAGTAGTCAGGTACATATCCTAAGGGCTTTATCAACATGTGAGAGCAAGACAATAAACCAATACAAGTCAACATGTTAAGACAAAGTGAAACCAAATAGCATATTATCATGTCGAGCAAGAAAGCCCTCTCTATATATATCCAAGCATCCACTATAATATACATCATATGTACAACAATGGCCTCTACGGCATATATATAACTAACATGAACGACGCCCCACAAAGGCGAAAAGGAGTCTGTAAAGCCCTCCTCACGAGGCGGCAAAGCAGCTTCCTGCTTGGTCCATCCCTAGCGGGTAGCTTCTTGCCCATCAATGCTAAAGATCTAAAGCCCTCATCATGAGGCCGCTAAGCAATCTCCTGGTGGCCCATCTACAGCAGGTAGCTTCCTTCCTAACAACGCTGTGGATCCAAAACCCTCCGTGCGAGATGACCAAGTAGCCTCCTGCTTAGTCATCTACCAACGGGTAGTCTCCTGCCCAACAACGCTATGGAACAAAATCCCTCATCACGAGGCTGCCGAGCAATCTCCTGCTGGCCCATCTGCAGCGGGTAGCCTCCTGCCCAACAACGCTGTGGATCCAAAGCCCTCCCTGCGAGGCGACCAAATAGCTTCCTGCTCGGTCATCCACCAGCAGGTAGCCTCCTGCCCAACAATATTGTAGATTAAAAGCCCTCATCAAGAGGCCATCGAGCAGCTTCCTGCTCGGTCCATCTGCAATGGGTAGCTTCCTGCCCAACTACGCTGTGGATTGAAGCCCTCCTCACGAGGCGGCCGAGCAGCTTCGTACTCGGTCCATCTGCAGCGGGTAGCTTCCTGTCCAACTATGTTGTGGATCGAAGCCCTCCTCATGAGGCTGCCGAGCAATTTCCTGCTGGACCATCCCTAGCGGCTAGCTTCCTACCCAACTACGCTAAGGAACAAAAGCCCTCCTCTCGAGACCGCCGAGCAGTTCCCTGCTCGGTCCATCCGCAGTGGGTAGCTTCCTGCCCAACAACGATGTAGATCAAAAGCCTTCATCACGAGGTCGTCGAGCAATCTCCTACTGGCCTATCTGCAGCGGGTAGCTTCCTGCCCAACTACGTTGTGGATCGAAAGCCCTCTTCATGAGGCCACCGAGCAGCTTCCTGCTCGGTCTGTCCCTAGCAGGTAGCTTCCTGCCCAACAATGCTAAGGATCTAAAGCCCTCCTCTCTTTCGTCGAGCAGCTTCCTATTCGGACCATCTACAATGGGCAGCTTCCTGCCCATCAATGCTGTGGATCAAAGCCCTCACCACGAGGCAGCTGAGTAGAAAGGAAGGTACTGACCTTCCTACACTTGGCCACCAACGCACGATAGCAACCTCTACTCCGGGGAAAAGTAGGGTACCGACCTTCCTACAGACCGCTATCGTTCAACTCTGACACTTACAAGATAAAAAATACCTACGAGTTAAAAATACTTGCAGAACGAAGATTCAAACAAAAGTATACAAGCTAAAAGTACTTACGTAGTGAGTAAACATTTGGGCAAAGGAAAAAGGAGTACTTTATTTATGATCCAAAAATAAATACAAGGTATTATGGGCTCCTCAGCCTTACAAAATGCCTGGAGGCTTACAAAATTTTGAGAAGGAAAATAATCCCCAATGAAGGAAAGCTCAGGCCATCGGCTCGGGGAGGATCTCGCCCTGCCCAACGCCAGCGTCGGGGACCAAAATTGCGACCTCTGGGTCGGCGCTTCCACCGGTAGCCACCGCCACGACAACTTCCCCCTGCGGCTCCTCCTCGGCCATGGGATATTTAGCATGGAGCTCGCTGATATCGACCCCCGACGCAGACTCCTTGATGATGTCGAGTGTGCTGTACCAGACGATGGCCCCTGATTCGACGAGATTGGCGTAGAATTGATCTGACTCTTTATACGCCTCCACGGCCTTCGCCGCTCAGCACTCGACAAGCTTCACCGCGTCCTAAGCTACCCGGACATCCCTCTTAAGGGCGTCCCTCGACTTCTTCACCGAGTGGTAGAAGCCGTTCACCTCCTCCAACTTGGCCTGAATAGCTCGGTTGGAATCGTCCAGAAGTCGATGAGACTCCTTCAGCTTGGAGTTCATCAGCCCCTCGGCGATCAGACGAGTGTCGAGGAGGGTAGCCTTCTCCTCTGCTTGCCACAGTTGGAGGCGGAGTTCCTCTTCCAGCTTATAGGACTCGCCCGCCTTTTTCATGGCCGGGGCTACCTCCTCGAACTCCATGGTGACGAGGAGCGTGCAGTGATGGAGGACCTGAAGAAAGCAACAAATGGGTTAGAAAGCTAAAACCGAGAAAACGAGACTTCAATTAATTTCTGAGAAAAGTCAAGAACCGACCTGAACCGCCTCCTGGGTTATGGCGGCCACCTGGGCCTTCATGGTTCCCCGGGGTATTTTAACCCCGGCAGTCTGCTCCATGTCAGAAAGCAGGCTGTCGGTGACGGAGAGCCCCGAGGGCACCTCAATGCAGAAGTCGCCCTCATGCACCGGGATCTCGGTAGAAGGCGCTCGATATACCGTCCTCTTATATCTCTTGAGGGGGATTCGGCGGGCTCATCCTCCTTCTCATCCTCTCTCGCCCGGGGTGCCGGGTTTTGCGCATGCTTGTGACCCCATCGCGGTTCTTCTAGAGCTTGGGGAGCGGCAGGGGGATTAGATGGTGGAGTTGGCATCGGGACCGAACTCAGACCAGGTCGGGACGAGCTTGCGCCCCCGACCTTCTTCCCCTGGGTCTTGGCAGCCAAGGCGGCTAGGATTTTCGCTCGGTCCATGGGCTCTGCAAAAAAGGAACACACAAACAAAGATATTTAGAAACACAAAAATAGCAAAGGAAACTTGACAAAGTCTAAACAGATCGATGAAAGCCCTAACTTACCTAAGAAACGCGCAGGACTGAGTCCAGCCCAGCTCGGTGCCTGCTCGGACAGCAGGACATCCGCCCGTTGGATCGGCTCCTACTGGGACACCACCCTTGCTTTGAGGGAAGTTGACTGCTTTGCCTTTGGGCAATCGGCCATGTGCCATTGTATAGGCACAGGACAATCCTCACCCTCGAGCGGCCCGACGAACATAAACTTCTCCTTCAATTCATGGATGGAAGAAGGGACGGTTACTACCCCCGACCCGGCCACTCCGCCCTTGCATTTTTTGAACAAGAAATACACCCAGCTCGGCTCATCCTTACTAGTGCCTGGGTGATTCTTATAACACAGGAAAGAGACTGTTAGTTATATGTATGCCCTAGAGGCCATTACTGTACATACGATGTATATTGTAGTGGATGCTTGGACATATATAAGGAGGACTTTCTTGCTTGATATGATAGTACGTTATCTGGTTGTACTTTATCTTAACATGTATTCTGATTGTCTCTGTGTTACATGTTGATAAAGCCCTTAGGATATGTACTCGACTACTGGGACTATGATGAGATCATACTAGTGGGGCCACGGTAGTCGACGAGTACATCCTATAACGGTTCCCAGTCAAGGGTGTATCGAGACAGGGCATCGATACACCAGAGTAGACTAGCGTATACGCATCTTGACCCATATGATGGGCGATGGATGATCCCATATCTATCGGTGTTTGACATCAAGGATGGTGTACGGGTGCTCAGTAGAGACTGGGTACACTGGACGGACTCGCCGAGAACTCCCAGATGGTATTATACCTCACGTCAGATGGCAGTTCCCCGGTGACACTGGTACAGAGTAGTCTGTTGACCCGAGATCGTCATAGAGTCTTGTGTGATCCCCACTGTGCTTTGATTTCCATCATACCACGTCAAAGAGGGCGTGCAAAAAGGTGGCTTTTGGGTACAGTCCCGAATCACATGGAGGCAATGAGCGATAGGAGGGGATTCGTCTCTCCCGGTATAGAGAGTTGATGTTGTGCTGTGTTCGATTGGCTATAACTAGAATTCCCTGGCCAGGGTTGCTGAGATTTACTGGTAAGTGTTATCAGTAGTTTCTCGAACTGTTATAGACCTCATATCGACATAACTTATCAAACTACTGGGGTCTGACGTTTACCACCCCTAGGCGAGATATGCGACATATCAGACGACGAGACCGGACTATACGGGAGTGTTACTGATTGGATTCGCAGGAGAATGTACAGGCTTGCTTGTTGATCTTCTGATCGCTCAATACCTGGGTGGCTGTTATGTTTAGCTGACCGCTTGCAGCTTGTGGGTGTTTGATATGATCATCACCTACTGCCGGCGTATTGACGATTCTTTAGAATCCTACACAGAGGTTTCTTAACTCAGGCAAAATGGGGTAGGAGCACATATATGATATGTGCGGGACCGAGGATAATGCGATATGAGATACCGTATTCTATTCTCGCGATATTTGATATCAGCCGGGTCATCAGATCAAGTGTTGATTCGATGAATCGGTAAATGATATATTTGTCGGTTATATGCGATATAGCCGGATTGTCGGATCAAGTGTTGATTCGATGATTTAATGTATAATAATATATATGATATATTAAATTACATTAACTAATATTAGCTCACTAAAAGATTCTTTTTCTCACTCGGGTAATACATTGATATATATGCGATATATGTTAATTGTATTATTTTATCTTGTTGCAATAAATATTATATATGTGATATATAATATTGTAACATGATATGATTACTAATGAAACATGTTTAGTAGAGATTAAACAAGGTTAGGGTTTGAATTGGGTTAGTTCTTTCATGAACATTCTAGAAGGTTTCTTTTTGTTTTGAGTTAAGATATTATGCTTGATATTTTGTAATGACTCATTCTTAACCCAACCCAAACCCTAGCCCTAGTTAAATCTCTACAAAGGTTTAGTTGACCATGGTTACATTATTAATCATATATTATTTCATTATTCATCACAAAAGGATTTAATTGATTATTCATCTTCTTCTTCCTTGAGTTCTTTCATGAAAAGTTTTCTTGCTTTGATTTTTGTGATGAAAGTGAGTGAGAATAAAAAAACAAATGAGAGCTAAAATCATACTTCATCATCCTCATCTATCCTTGCCATTTAGATGAGGGTGTTCACTTCATTTAGTGAGTGAGAGCTTATGTTAAAGAAACTTCAAGGTAGATCATCTTAGTTATCGAAGATCAGAAGCAAGCTTGTATCTTTCTCTTCGTGGAGCCTCTCTAGAGTCCGGGAACATGATGATCGCAGCGAAGAGACCTCAACACGGAGTTTATGAAGTGAAGGACCAGACTACAAAGGTTGTAATCCCTCTCACTTAGTATTAAAGTGTTTAACATACTTGTTTTCGCCTAAACTCTAGTATAAAGATCTTGGTTAGGGTTGTTCGGCACGGCTAAATTTTAAATCGAGCATGGTTGATACCTTGTAGACCCTTGTGCATGTGCCTAGCATCCCTACAGTGGTATCAGAGCCAAGCTAGAGCTTTAGAAGAAGTTTAAAGTCCGATCGAACTCCGAATACCCGTAAAACCCTAGTTTCTGGAAATTTTCTAAAATTGTGATTTTTTCTGTATTAAAAATACTCAAAAAAATCAGCAGGGAATTCTATGGGACTGTGTGAAAAACGACAACGCAATTCGCCCAAGGCGCCGCGGAACCGCGGCATGAGCATGGGTCGCACGGCGGTTCCGCGGCCGTACAGTGAAATCATTGTTTGCTTTTTGCACAGTAAAGTCCCTAGGTGTTTCCTCATATTTCTGGGTATTTTTAATTATACTCAAGTGTTGAGTTTTCTGGGTTGTATTGGGAGCTCGTTGATTCGATCGGAAAGTATAACTTCGTTTAGTTTGTCCGGATAATTTTTAGAACGTGTTAAAAAGTTTGAACGGATATCAATAACTCACTTTTTCCCCTGCCGGAAAATTTCCAAGCGTTGGATTTTTCCGTAGTTTAAGAATGTTCTAAGTCGTGCAAGTAACACGGTGGACCCTCTAGAAGACAACAAACCTTAACTCGATTATGTGACCGTCTGAACCGTCTCTGAACCTTAAGGTTTGGGGCAGTACGGCGTGCCACATGTGAGGCATTGGCTTGACCCTTCTACGGCTGGACCATTGGTACTGTGGCATGTGATGGATGTTTTTAAACAAATTTCAAGTGTTGAGAACTATTTGGGAAAACTTGGGTGTTTGATTATTCGATCGGAAAGTTTAACATTGTCTATTTATCTGGAATGTGATACAATATTTGGAATCCACAAGTAGTTATGAGATAACTAATTTGAGTGTTATAAATCTAGCAGTTCAGTCTCAGATGATCGGTTGCCACGGGATTTTGATGCGATCAAAAGTCCGTCGCAATCACGTAGCGTACGCAGATACTCGCCGGGTAAACTTAATAGACAGCCACGCCCCATAGCCCCAACCAAGTGACTGTAAGAGAACCCCGTCGCCAAAAGCATCCGTTCGGGTGCTCGCGGCAGCGGTGTTCCGCCTTAGTGCACTTCGTCAACGGCATCAGGGGTGCGGCCGTCTACTAAAGTTTGCGACGAGCATTCGATCAAGATGTCGGGAATCTTGTTGAATTGCCCGACTTGATATTGAAAAGTGTTTTCGATAATGAGACTAAAATGCGGGGTTTATAATTTTTAGGCATGCGATGTCTAAGGAATTCATTTGGTTAGGCATGCGATATTTAAGAAGGTTGCGGATTCCAACTGTTATAGTTTTACACTTTCTTTTCTGCGACCGTAAGTGTAGTATGAAGTTGTATCGCCGGTTTTCGTTGCTATACATCAAAGACAATCGGTGTATGCATACTTACTTACGTTGATGATATGAGATATTATGTGTTGCTGTGATATGTTATATTGGATCGTCGTGTTCTGAATAGCCGGGGGGTTTTATGTGAGATGAGAGTTTTTCATTTTCATTCATGTAAAATTCATTTGTATATAATATTCTTTTATTGGGGCACTTCCGGGCTGAGGATGATGCCACCATTGTATATTATTTACTTTTCCGCATTAGGTAGACCCAAGGAGGGGAGCACAAGTAACCGGGTTCTAGGGTACAGTGGGAGGCCATCTCGAGAAGTCGAGACCGGGTCTCCTAACCTTAGAATTGGCAGTGTTGCTTGCCGCTCTCGTAGGGGTCTAGGGATGTGGGTTTGGCTATTCATCGCGACCGTGGAATCCGTGTTTTATATAGGCTCATATTAAAACACGGACATCCTAGTATATCCAATATTTCATATATGTTCTTCTGCTGCAATGTTCTGTGATGAGATCATATTACTGCCTGAGACGAATGTTTATATTATATATATGAGATATATATTATATATATGAGATATATATTATATATTGTTGATTTCGTTTCATATCTGATGCTTGTGAAGCATATTAAAATGGGACTTCATTAATGAGATTAATGAAATAAAAGAAACCTAAAGATGTTGTAGAAACTTGTTTAAAAACTGGTAGCTCTAGTTCTTGTTTTGCATAGCGGTGTTCCTTATAGAACATCCAGCACCTTATTCGATAAGGAAAGAGCCGAGATCCCTTCACCGGGAGTGACCTCTTTAGCGGAGCTAGCAGATGCTGCATAATCGGTTTGTCTTTTGATTGCTTCTATAGTTTTTGCTTTGCACAGCGGTATTTGTGAAATATCCTGCGCCTTATTCGATGAGGAAAGAGCCGACGACCCCTTCACCGGGAGTGACCTCTTTAGCTAAACTAGAAAAGCCTCAAAAACACTCCATTTAAAATCACTCAATTCTACAACGATATCAAGTTCATTACGCAAAGGGTTTTCTTAAAGACCTGTCGTAGCCCTCCGTCATTTCAGATAAGTAATAGTTAGTATTCGTGCTGCGTTTGTTGACCTCTGTCAAGGCGTGGTGTGCGGTAGCTGATTAGTGCTTATCTGTAAAAACATATGATGTGATTGATTAGGGTAGTCGTGCGACCTTGTTGACCTCTGTTAAGGGTCGTGCGGGTGGGTTTACTTCAATCAGGAAATGACGGGTTGAACTTGACTAACAGCCTATGGTTTGTTGACCTCTGTCAAGGTCATAGGATGCTAGGGGTAAAATATTATTGGGAATTTCAAGTGTTGAAATTTGCAATGAGATTGCATACCTTCTATGAGATAGTTGGATCCTGATACCCGCTGCGAGTAAGAGTTACTCCTGGAAGAGTTTTACACATTACAATTAGCCGATCAAGTAGGTGTCTAGAAAGGTGTTAACGGGGTTACGCTGCTAGGAAAACGAGATTTATTTTAATTAGGACCGTGCAAAAGCACGGGGAACCTCCCTCAACGTACCGGCACTGGCCTGGCTGAAATATTGGCGAACTTGTAGCGTATAATTAATCCCGGCTAGTCTTTCCTTTTAGGGTTTGAAGGAAGATTTGACTAAAACAGTAGGGGACATCCTGATTAGATAAATTGATAACCAATCTAATCTTGTAAAAGCGCACACTGAATGTTTTCTTCTCTCTCTCTCCTGGTTACGACTATGTCACGTCTTAATCAAGATAATAATACGGATGTATTGACCGAACCCGCTTGTTATACTGCGCTTAGGAACGTTAGTCCCGTTCCAACTTATAATTGTTATAAGACAGAGCAGGAAATAGGGGATTACCAGAATTCCCGTGCCGCCCAAACGAAGAAAGTACATGTTGATGCATCTTCTTCGGGTGTTTTTATTACACAGAACTGTTTCTCAATATCCTTTACATCCTGGGTATTTGATACCGGATCAGGATCCCATAAATGTAATTAACAAATACATTGATTCTGAATGAATGTTATTAGATACCGAACCTGATATACAACATCATATCAATCTCTTTATTAGTAAAGAAGGATATAATTTTGTATTGTTGGATAATGTTTTGAACATTTTCTATATCAAGAGTTGATTGGTTCAGGCACATTATCTAAAAGCATAGACGTTCTAAATCAAACCACAGTTCTTAACATACAGAACACATACAAGAGGAAGAGTTCAGAACTGAACGAATCTTTCTTGAGGCATTGTAGATTAGGTCATATCAATGTGACTCGACTAGCTGAAGTTACATATAGATGCATATTTAAATTAGTTTGAATTTATATCTTGTGAAACTTGCCGGTCATGTCACAGAGATAAGATGACCACAGATCCGTTTATTGGAAACAGAGAAAGAGTTAGTGAACTCTTGGGATTGATACATGCTGATGTATGAAGGTCCCCTGTCTACACATGCCAAGACCGGTTCTTTGTACTTCATTACATTCACTGATTATCTCTCAAAATTCGGACATATGTTCATGTTGAAACACAAGTCTGGAACTTTTGAGAAATTCAATGAATATAAGTTAGAAGTAGAGAACCAAAAACATGTATAAGTATTATGTCCTTTGATGAGATCAAGGAGGAGAATACTAGAGCACGGAATTCCTGGACTATTCTAAAGGAGAATGAGATTCTCTCTCAGCATTACTCCTTCGTATACACCATAGCATGATGGTAAATCGGGGCAAAGCAATTGCAACCTATATGATATGGTGCGCTCTATGATGAGTACTACTGAGTTTCATATTTCCTTCTGGGAGTTATGCACTTGAGAAGCTGCATACCTATTGAATAGGGTTCCAATCAAATCAGTTACCTACCACTTCATATGTGATATGGAATGGGAAGAGCCCATATCTTAAGTTTGTTAAGATTTGGGGTTGTCCAGCCTATGTCTAAAAGCATAATCCGGACAAGCCCGAGGCAAAGTCAGTCCTGTAGAAGTTTGTTGGATATCCCAAGCATTCGCAATGGAATATCTTCTACCTAACCGAGGAACAAAAATGTTTTGTTTCTCAGTATGCCACCTTTGTGAAAGGGAATTTCTTGTGAAGAAATTATTGGTCATGAGGTAGAACTGGAAAGAGTTCCAGCTATACAAACTGCAACTGATGATTTGGTAGAACCAAAGGATTCAATAGTTTCCAACGAACCTCAGCCTCTCCGCCGATCTAGTAGGGTTCCTCACCCACCTGAGAGATACTTCGGTTTCTCTATGACAGTAGGAGCGAGGAATGCATCATGAGATGATGACCCAACTAGTTTCGAGCAGGCCATCAGGAGTAGGACTCTGTAAGAATGGCTGGATGCTTAGTGATCTGAGATGGAATCCTTATACACCAACAAAGTATGGACTTTGGTTGCTTTATCTGAAGGGTTAAATCCCCATCAGGAGCAAGTATATCTTGAGAAGATTACTTGGTGTACATGAAAAAGTTGAGACTTTCAAAGCTATACTTAAATCCATCCAAATCCTACTTGCCACTGCTACATACCATGACTACGATATCTGGTGGTTGGGTGTCATGACTGCTTTTCTAAATGATGATTTGGAAGAGAGCGTCTATAAGTACACAGCCAGAGAGCTTCGTAGATAGTGGGAGCAGCAGAAACGTGTGCAAGATGTTTTATGTTGATAAAGCAGGCATCGCGGAGCCGGAACGTCTGTTTTTATATGGTAGTCAAATAGTTTGACTTCATCAAAATGGTAGATGAACCTTGTTTATACAAAAAGGTAGTAGGGAGTATGGTGGTGATCCTCGTAGAGTATGTGGATGACATACTTTTGATAGGGAAGGAGTTTCCTATGCTACGCTCGGTCAATCTCCGCTTATCACAAGGATTCTCCATATAGGATCAAGATGATACCTCCTAAATCCTGGGTTTTGAATCTATGAGATAGATCTAATTGGATGTTAGAATACTCACTAGTTGTAGTGAGATGGTATCAATCAATCCTGGAGAGAATCACTGGAAAGGTTCCAGGGTGATAAGGATGACTGAATGTCAGTCGCAGGCATTGTCTTTATCCTCAGTGGAGGGACGGTATGTTGGAAGAGTTCCAAGCTAGATACCGTAACTTACTAGACGATTAAAGGCAAGATACATTGTTACCAAGGATGCTACCAAAGAGGTGGTCTGGATATATATAAGTTCATGAGATGAACTTCGTTCCTACCATTGTGTGACAATGGAGTTGTGGCTTATGCCAAAGGAACCCCCGTCCCATCTGAAATCCAGATATAATTCTTAGGCAGTATTACCTGATCATGGAGATAGTTGATCTCCAGGGAGATCGAGGTTAGGAGAGTAGACACAGAGGAAAATAGTGCGGATCCACTCACAAAGGCCTTTTTCCCAGTAGAGACTTTTATAGGATGGTTGAGTATGAGATACTTCAACCACAGTTAATTGTTGGGTATGTGATACCACAACAGATGGCCCTAGTGAAAGTAGGAGATTATTAGTTATATGTATGCCCTAGAGGCCATTACTGTACATACGATATATATTGTAGTGGATGCTTGGACATATATAGGGAGGACTTTCTTGCTTGACATGATAGTACGCTATCTGGTTGTATTTTATCTTAACATGTATTCTGATTGTCTCTGTGTTACATATTGATAAAGCCCTTAGGATATGTACTCGACTACTGGGACTATGATGAGATCATACTAGTGGGGCCATGGTAGTCGATGAGTACATCCTATAACTGTTTCTAGTCGAGAGTGTATCGAGACAGGATATCGATACACCAGAGTAGACTAGCGTATACGCATCTTGACCCATATGATGGGCGATGGATGATCCCATATCCATCGGTGTTTGACATCAAGGATGGTGTACGGGTGCTCAGTAGAGACTGGGTATGTCACGCCCCACTTCCCAGTGTACGGCGAAGGGGACGCGACGAGGTCCGCTACGTATGTACTCAGAAGTACATACGCTAAGCGTAGCTAAGCAATATAAAATAAATACACAAAAGACAAGAGTATAAAAAGAACAGCAACTTTATTAATAACATTCTTTGTACAATGCATGAAAGGAAATACAACTGGAAATAAAGATGCCTAAACAGTGGCATAACAGGAAATGAAAATACTGAAAAGAACAAGGTACAATATCTAGAGCTCGGGGTCTTCGTTAAACTGCTCCAAGTCTTCACCGGTGGGCTCGATCTCTGCTGAGTCCAACACACCTGACGACATTCAAAGAAGAGAGAAACAGAATGTCGTCAGCAAACAGATCGCTCGGTAAGTCCCAAAGGTAAGAGGGAAGTAGAAAAGACAGAATAAGAAGATACATTTTTTAAAGTGTAAGCTGTTGTTGAAATGTTATGTTAACGCTGTTGTTTGTAGCTTGGTACAGAAGGATGCCAGTGTATACGAGGGGGGTCTCTATATGCTAGAGACCAGGGCAAAAGGAAAGTACAAGGAACCGTTAAGCCACGGTACAACAGCAATGGGATTCAGGTTAGGTGTCTTAATCTGACCACCTCGTGCCACCTTTAACACCTTCCGTACCAATCTACCCCTTAAACCCCGTAGTGTTTTAGCATTATTGTTGTATTGTATTGAGTAAGTTGGGTGACTGACCAAAACCATGATATCAGTAAACATGTTGTAACTGCATAATCAGGTAAATGGAATAACAGGATAATGGATGTATATACATGGTTTGATTCAGTCAAATTGAATAGATTGTTAACTGGATTCAGGAATTCATGTATTCATCTTGAGTTGGAATATAAAAGAATATAGATTGACTTGAATCATATTTAAGTCAGAAATAGTCAGACTCTAACCCGAGTGAGACTAAAAGAAAGGTAATTTGAAGTTCTATAATTGTTAAGGTCCTTATTGTAATTTATAAAACTTGAGGGGGTTTTATGTAAAAAGTACTTTTGTATAGTTTTCAAGGTACACCTCAAGTATTTATTATTCGTCTTTATGATTATAATGAGTGTGAATTTTATTTGTGTTATTCTAGTGGATATATCCTAATAAAAGTATTAATTGATTTATTTGAAATCCATGGTATTTTAGTGTAAAATTTATTATTGTGATTTTTAGGAAAAAGTGGAAACTTTATCTTATAGTAAAATAGGTGTTTAAATGATAAATATGCATATGTTAATACAAGAATAATTTTAAATAAATATTTTATTTTCCAAAATCTCATTTTTCTTAAATGTCGTATTTTAAATCTTTCGAGACCGAATGCTCCTTGCGGAGGTCTGAATCTCGCACTACTAGCCCGCGGGTGCACGATGAACCGTACTATCCCTAACGGGTTCCCCAAAGGTGGGTTGTAGTGGCGTTTTGCATAGGTTTAATAAATACTATTCATTTAGAAAACGGTTTTATAATTATAAGGTATTTATTTGTAAAAAGGGTATAGATTTCCGTATTTTAGTTTCTAGGGTTTCCTAAGCCAACTAGCCTATTTCTAAGGTCTAAACGATAAGTCATTAGAAACCTCAAATTGCCTCTTCACCGCCAATTGCGGCCAGGTAAGTGCCAGGTAAGTGGGAAGGAACCACAATAGTGGGCCTAATTAAAAACCACTAGCCTTGACACACTTGCCTAGGCACCACAAAATCAGGTTTAGATAAACGATCGATATCCATGACAAATCATACTTTCTTTTTAAAAGATTTTATTTAGAATTGTGTACAATTTAAAGTTTCCAAGAACGGTTTATAAAGAAAATGGTATTTTAGTGAAAAGTCTTGTATTTTCGTATTCTATGTTTTGACGTTATCAACTAGGGTTATATTTGTGTGTGTGTAGAGGTAGGTCATTACCTCGTGACTTATTTTAAGGTTTAGTGAAGTTTAGAGGTTAAATATGATAAATGGAACATAAGGGTATTGAAGTGTAAGAATACGGTATTTGTAAAAGTTATCATTTCATGTGTGAAAACTCATTCAAATTGATTTTTACAAGTTTAGTGATCAAGATGAACATGTTTAGGAATGAGGGAATTGTTTAGAAGTAGAAAAATAAACTATATGGTATTATTGTGAAAAGAATACGATATTACAAGAAAGTTATCATTTCATGTGAGAAACTTTGTCCACTTTGATTTTTATGTGATTAATAGTCATCATGAATATGTTTAGGTATTATGGATTAAGTGACAAGTGGGATTTTGTAGAAAAACCGAATCGAAAATCGGTTTGTTCCGATTTCCGTCAGGTTTCAAAAAGTCGTATTTTCTTTCAAAGAAAAGGAAGATAGAAAGAGTGGGACTTACAAGTTTGGACAAGCTAGGGAGGCTAAGAAAGTAGTAGGTTGTCGGTGCGTCGAAACGTCGCGAAGGGTCCTAGTACGGTCGCCGGAATTCGTCGTCGGTTTCGGCAGCGCTTCGCTTTTCGCTCTATTTCTAACGTATCGAGTTCTCTTGAGAATTTTAGAGAGTGGACTTAGATTTGTAGGGTGAAATGGTAGAGGGTAGGGGTGTTTATATAGGGCTAGGCTATGGTTAGGGTTTTGATTAAAAAAAATATAAAAATAATTAAGAAAAACATTAAAAATCATTAAATTTTGGAATAAAAGAGGTTTAATAAGAATTTGATAACTGTTCTGGAAAAATAAAGTATACAGAGGGGTTGACCAAGTCAACACGGAAAAATTCCGTGTTGACGACTCGGCCGGCCGGCCGAGTCCGGCCGGCGGCGCCGGCCGATTCGGCCGGTCCGCCGGCCGACTCGGCCAAGTCGGGCCGAGTCGGGACACCGTTGGGTGGGTAATTCCATGGGGGGATTTTTAGTATACTTAACTTTTTATGTGCAGTATTAATTTTGAGAGTTATGGTTGTTTGACTGTTGACCTTCCCAAAAAAATTATAACAAAATGATATAAAAAATATGTGCGGCATGGGATTCGAACTCTGGTGGCTTGGTTCAGCAGTGCAAGGTATTACCAATGAGCTACAAGCTCCTTCTTGTAATTATTGCAGGGAAATAGATACTTAAAGTGTTATCAGCAATATTAATACTCCAAGTATACTTCAAATTTAAAACAAATTTAGGTATACAAAAATTGGAGTTGTTACAGGGTACACTGGACGGACTCGCCGAAAACTCCCAGATGGTATTATACCTCACGTCAGATGGCAGTTCTCCGGTGACACTGGTACAGAGTAGTCTGTTGACCCGAGATCGTCATAGAGTCTTGTGTGATTCCCACTGTGCTTTGATTTCCATCATACCACGTCCAAAAGGGCGTGCAAAAAGATGGCTTTTGGGTACAGTCCCGAATCACATGGAGGCAATGAGCGATAGGAGAGGATTCGTCTCTCCCGGTATAGAGAGTTGATGTTGTGCTGTGTTCGATTGGCTATAACTGGAAATCCCTGGCCAGGGTTGCTGAGATTTACTGATAAGTGTTATCAGTAGTTTCTCGAACTGTTATAGACCTCATATCGACACGATTTATCAAGCTACTGGGGTCTGACGTTTACCACCCCTAGGCGAGATATGCGACATATCAGACGACGAGATCGGACTGTACGGGAGTGTTACTGATTGAATTCGCAGGAGAATGTACAGGCTTGCTTGTTGATCTTCTGATCGCTCAATACCTGGGTGGCTGTTACGTTTAGCTGACAGCTTGCAGCTTGTGGGTGTTTGATATGATCATCACCTACTGCCGGCGTATTGACGATTCTTTAGAGTCCTACACAGAGGTTTCTTGGCTCAGGCAAAACGGAGTAGGAGCACATATGTGATATGTGCGGGACCGAGGATAATGCGATATGAGATACCGTATTCTATTCTCGCGATATTTGATATCAACCGGATCATCGAATCAAGTGTTGATTCGATGAATCGGTAAATGATATATTAGTCGGTTATATGCGATATAGCCGGATTGTCGGATCAAGTGTTGATTCGATGATTTAATGTATAATAATATATATGATATATTAAATTACATTAACTAATATTAGCTCACTAAAAGATTCTTTTTCTCACTCGAGTAATACATTGATATATATGTGATATATGTTAATTGTATTATTTTATTTTGTTGCAATAAATATTATATATGTGATATATAATATTGTAACATGATATGATTACTAATGCAACATATTTAGTGGAGATTAAACAAGGTTAGGGTTTGAATTGGGTTAGTTCTTTCATGAACATTCTAGAAGGTTTCTTTTTGTTTTGAGTTAAGATATTATGCTTGATATTTTGTAATGACTCATTCTTAACCCAACATAAACCCTAGCCCTAGTTAAATCTCTACAAAGGTTTAGTTGACCATGGTTACATTATTAATCATATATTATTTCATTATTCATCACAAAAGGATTTAATTGATTATTCATTTTCTTCTTCCTTGAGTTCTTTCATGAAAAGCTTTCTTGCTTTGATTTTTGTGATGAAAGTGAGTGAGAATAAGAAAACAAATGAGAGCTAAAATCCTGCTTCATCATCCTCATCTATCATTGCCATTTAGATGAGAGTGTTCACTTCATTTAGTGAGTGAGAGCTTGTGTAAAGAAACTTCAAGGTAGATCATCTTAGTTATCGAAGATCGGAAGCAAGCTTGCATCTTTCTCTTCGTGGAGCCTCTCTAGAGTCCGGGAACATGATGATCGCAGCGAAGGGATCTCAACACGGAGCTTATGAAGCAAAGGACCGGACTACAAAGGTTGTAATCCCTCTCACTTAGTGTTAAAGTGTTTAATATGCTTGTTTTCGCCTAAACTCTAGTATAAAGATCTTGGTTAGGGTTGTTCGGCACGGCTAAATTTTAAATCGGGCATGGTTGATGCCTCGTAGACCCTTGTGTGTGTGCCTAGCATCCCTACAGAGATAATGAGAGTCAAGCTGAAGGGGATGTTTTTAAGTTTTAACCGGACCAGAAACCCAAGGAGAATTCTCCACGAGATAGGCGCTAGCTGGCTCGGGGCGAGATGAAAGCAACGGTGCACCCCACAAACTTCCGTTGGGAAGGGTAGACGCATTCCTGTCCGGAACGCTTCCAAATACAGGGCATTCTTTATGTCCTGCACCTGATCTGCCCGCTCGCCCTCTCTAACTAAATGGATGGAATAGTTGGATGGGATATGGAATCGAGCCCGAATTTTGGAAAGCTCATCCAGACTTTTCAAAACGAAGGGCGCATCACGGGTGTTTTCGATGCGCACCTTGAGGGCCCTTGTTTCCCCCTGACGGAGAGTGACGAGAGGGGCCCTGACTCTTGGGGGCCAACCTGACACGGAGGACGAAGAAGAAGAAGAACCCTCTTGGCTATCTGAAGTCGAAGAAGAGGAAGACCCACTGGACTCGGCCCCAACAACGGGAATCTCATCGCTCGACTCTACCCTTACTACCTCTACGGACTCCTCAGATGAAGACATCAATCCTGATTCAAAGGAAGTGACTCGCCGAGGTAAAATCAACAAGGGATCCAGTCTAAAAGAAGGAGCACCAGGCAATCTTCAGTAATGAAAGAGAATTTGACCAAAGTATCAACCCTAGATTGGTCCCTTCCTATTTATACACCCCAAAGGGAAACATCCTACGACCCTGATTGATTCCCGCCAAAACGAAACGTCGCGCCCAGCGACTGGCGGGGCTCCACGTAGCGATCGGCCATTGGGAACGTCTTTTCGACTGCAGGAGTCAGAGACAGCCTGTCACTTCCTCCAACCGACGTCCGACACGTGGCCCGTATCCCAACTGGAGATCGGCTGGAACGGCGCCCCCTCTTTAAAGCGTGATCATTTCATTGATCCGCTGACGCCATCGGGGATACGCGCGAAGATTCGGGTGAACGACGAGGAGACAGGTGGGCCTAAAGATCGAAATGACGTAACCACTAAATGCCATACTGTTCCCGGGCGATCCGCTTTATGATTCCTTGGCGCCAAAATGAACGAAAGAAAACCGGGCAGGCCACTCTTGACCCAACCCATGAATAGGTCAGAATGAGAGTGGGGGATAATGATGATGCTCACAAGTGGTGTCTCTTCAGATTACGACACGTGGAGGATGACGTGTCCCAAAGGCCACAGAGGTGGAATAGATAGGTTGCATTATGAGGATTCCTCGGGATCCCCTTCTCGAAGAACGTATCCGACCTTTCCAGAGACCTCCCTGAATACATACCACATTCACCTAGGAAACTACTAGCAGCTCGTCTCTGAGCTTTCTCAGCCTCCTTGCTCGTCTCCGAGCCGTCTGACACGCCGAGCTTCCTCAGCCTCCCAGCTTGTCTCCTGGCCGTCTGACGTGCCAAGCTTCCTCGGCCTCCCAGCTCGTTTCCAAGCTCCTGACATGCCGAGCTTCCTTGGCCTCCCCCGATCAACCAAAAGCGTGGATCCCATGCGCCCTGCAACAGCTCTGCGCAAATTACCAGAGCGAGATATTCGCCTCCCTACTATCCGTGTCCCACGCTAGCGCATCCCCCTATTAATGAGCGTATCCCCGTTAATGAGCGCATCCCGCCATTCAAGGCGAGGATAACGCTAGGGCGTAACTAACGGTGGTGATCTCGCACCTGCTCGCTCCACGTGACCCCTATATAAACCCCTCTCTCAGACGACTCAGGTATCTCAAATTTATTTCCAATATGCCGCTACTCTGCATTTATTCCTCAGCTCTAACTTGATCGTCGGAGGGTCCTACGGTAGTCACCCACCCCAGGACTTCTTTGCAGGTAGCTCGGCATCCAACATCAACCCATTAAGATCCACACTCAGCAACTCCCAATCAAATCTCTGCCATCAAAGATCGCCTCAAAAGATCGACGGAGGACAACATCTGAAGGAGATCCCAGCCTCCATCACACCTCTTTTCCTTGCTTGGTCGGAGGCGTGCACAGCAACGTATGGCCTACCTCTACCTCTAGCGTCCTTCGACAAGTGGGTCTATGCTCCATGAGCAGGTCCTCTACTGCTCTTTGTTTCTTGTCCTGCAATTTTATCAATCGAGGGGCCCGCCATGAAATCTCGAGCGCAGCTGCTCCCTGCAACAGTAGCATGCACAATATCATTTGTTGGTTGGTGATCCACATCATTCAGGCGAAACCTGTTGGCACCAAACTCCTCGTCTTCGTCCTCTTGTATTTTATCACCCTTTTCTAAAAACAGCACCTTCGTCAGCGACGCCAAGTCCTTCTCTTTCCCTCTTGATCCTTGAAACCCACCGCAGCCACTTTCTGCATTGAACATCCTCCCTCCACCGATATCAATGCTTCGAATAATTTCCCGGCAACGGCTACTTTCCTTGACTTGGGGATCGTCACACTCCCATGAAACCCAACACGAATTCTGGAAATTCCGTCAGTGTCAAGCGTTGTTGCCTTCGTCCTGGAGTCAAGTTCCAACAGAATACCAAATTCTTGGACGAGGATTTCAAAAGACCTCCAAGCCCAAGTATGCATCGGTACGTTATCGACTCCCAACCATGCCTCCACCTTGGGCTTGTGTGGCTTCGAGCATTCGTACCCGGTCCAGCGAAGAATAAAAAAAGCAAATCCTTGAGCTTCGTCATTGATAATGGACCGTCTTAGAATCATCGCCAATGATTCCGCCATAGGGAAGGTAGCCATGAAACACCAAGGGTGCAGTCTAAGAATCCAAGTGTGACCCCTGAAACTATTGGAGAGATTACGCAGCGTAGCTCTAACTTGACTCGACGTTGGCGATGACCCCGGCACTCGTACAAGTTTGATCACCTCCAAAGTCTCCGCCAACCCCCTCCATCTCTTCTCCATTTCGTCGTCAAAAGGTATAAGCATTAGATTATATGAATATGGTTCTTGCCCTTTGACGGCCCCCTTCCCTTCTAGGGGCCTTACACTCTGCCGCTTCATGGTCAAGGCCTTGACAATTATAGCATAACTTTCCCATTGGCCAGAAATGTTGGGAGTGTCCCGCTCGCCGACAAGTGTAGAATTTCCCTCTTCCTTCAAATTCCCCGTCGATATGGCTTTTATGAGGGATTTGAAAATCCAATGGTCAGATTTAATCAATGGCGGCGATCGCTTCCAACCTTTTTCGTCCACCAACATCACGTCGTCGTTTGAAATGAGATTCTTATACCTCCTTGTGTCACTCAATAGTTGCCGACATCGGAGCTCCGCCTCCTCTAAGATTCTCCATGTCTCTATCATCGATAAATGCTTTCCACCCACCCAGAAGCTTCCTTCGTCTGCACCCCGGTTATCCGCCGAGGTCTTGTTCACAGGTACATGCTGGCTTTGGGGGTCCCACTTCTGGCAACATAGGGAGTGTTGATACTCACAAGTAGTAATTCATCAGATTATGACACGTGGCGGATGACGTGTCCCGGGGGCTATGGAGGTGGAATAAATAAGATGCATCGGGGACGTTTCTCGGGACTTCGTCTCCGAAGATGCATCCGACCTTTCAGATACCTTCCTGAGTACCTTCCATACTCACCTAGCAAACAGCTATCAGCTCACCTTCGAGCAATGCTACAACCGAGCTTCCTCGGCCTCCCTGCTCGTTTCCGAGCTGTTAAAAGGCCTGAGCTTCCTCGGCCTCTCGGCTCGCCTCCGAGCCATCCGACAGGTCTGAGCTTCCTCGGCCTCCCGGCTCGCCTTCGAGCCATCCGACAGGCCGAGCTTCCTCGGCTTCTCTGATCAATCGAGAGCGCAGAGCCCAAGTGCCTCTGCAACGGCTCTGCGTATCTCGCCAAGGCGAGATATCCGCCGCCCCATGTTCCGCATCCTACGCTGGCGCATCCCCCATTAATAGGTGTATACCGCCATTAATGCGGGGATAACGCAGAGGCGTAACTGACGGCGAGGATCTCGTGCTGGCCCGCTCCACACGACCACTATATAAACCTCTCGTTCAGTCGACTCAGGTAACTCGAACTCATTCAATAGGCCACTACCTTGCTCTTATTCCCCGGTACTAACTTGATCGTCGAAGGGTCCTACGGTGGTTTCCCACGCTGGGACATCCCTTGCAGGTAGCTCGGCCTCAACAACCTCCAACAACCCATTGAGACCCATACGCTCAACAACTCCCAAACCAAATCTTAGCCGCTAAAAACCGCTCGCTACCAGATCGATGGAGGACAACATCTGAGAGAGATCGCAACCTACATCAGTTGGCACCGTCTGTGGGAAGCCTTTCAGAAGTTTCTCCACCCATAAAGTTGATCTTCCACCCTCGACCCGATGGTGAGTGTTCATCAAAGAAAACTGCATTTTAATACCGCTCATTCATTATCTATTTTGTTTATATTAGTACTATTAATCAGTGTCTGCTCAGTAATTACAGTTGACAGGTACCGTGATAAATATTGGAAAACACATTCAAAATCACAGATATAACGTTTGGGTGCCGACACTGCAAACAGAACAGGAAACCGACCAATATCCCAAGAGCTCTTTTGGAAATAATGCATGTGTACACACTTTTTGTCTAAATTGGTCCAACACATACAAGTGTACACATACCTTGGACCAAGTGGGGGCTACCATGAGCAAGTAGGGAACAAGAAGTGCGCACAAGGTGTGATGGGCAATAAATGCAATAAAGTATTGATGTGATATGAACCTTTGCACTTGATCTCCTCTCTGTGATTTAGCTTCAGATTGCACATATATGTTAATTAAAAAGAATTGCAATTACAGAGAGATGCCCAAGAGACCAGAAGACTACTGAAGAAAAGTGGGCCCCAGATTCCAAATTGAGGCCGCAAATAAATTCATCTTGGCCGCAATTTGCGGCCAAGTTGGGGCCAAATGGGCTCGTGCTCTTTTGGTGGGTCCCTTGTTGTCACGCCAGTCTAGTGTCATATGCAACTTTTGATATTTTGTTGCCTATAAATAGCATAACAGAGTTGAACAAAGGGACCATGATAATATACCTCATTTTCATTTCTTAGTTTCTTTCTTTTTGGTTTAGCTTGAGTGTGAGTGGGCTTCATATTGGTTTCCTCTTTTTCTTCCCTCTTGAAGCTCTCTTTGGAGAGCTTCATTAAGGAGGTTGAATAACTTACCATAAATCTTGTATCTCTTTCTCAAGTGTTTATAATATTTGTTGTTTCTTTTATTTACTTGCTTGTTTTTCCTTACTTGCTTTTATTCATTATGCTTAACTAATTCTTTGGTTGTGGTGTGAGTGAGGAAGTGAGATGAAAGGCTTTACCTCCTCCACCTCTTGTTTATGTTTCATGTGCTTAAATTTATGATTCTAATTTAAAGATTGTTAATGTATTGATATGATATGGTATTCTGACACATGGTTACCTGTAACCTCCTCATATACCATATCCATTCCCTTTCCCCATTTCAATGTTTAAGTTATACTCAATTTGGAGTTAAGTTTGCTAAGTTTGGATATAGTATGTTGTGATTAAGGACTTGACAAATCTCTTAATTTCATATACCATATACCATCACAAACACTTAGCATACTTAACACCAAAATCAATTGCTCTTACTAACTACTTTGTGTTTTTGTTGTTGCGGTATGCTTGCTAACCCTTGTGTTTAGTGTTGATACCCCAAACTCGGACACACAGATGGTAAGTGATCAAACAGACTCGTTTCGTGCTTTGTGGAGAATATCGGACTTGACGACTTGTGCCTCGTAACCGCTTTGAAAAGTCGTGCTTCATGCCGGGATCGATGTAAGGAACGGACAACTCATGATCAAGAGAGTGTAGAGGAAAACATCGCGATTCGAGCTTCCGAGCCAAACCACAACCATTCTTCTCTTACTTGTTTTCCTTCTTTCTTTGTTTTCCGTATTTTCATATTCTTTCTATATTTTTTGTGACAAAACCAAATTCATTAATTTGTTGAACCTTAAATCGCGATACCTAATACACAATTCCCTGCGGATCGACCCGTGCTTGCCGGCTCACTACAACGCGCCGTACACTTGCAGTTATAAATATTTAAAACGAGAACGATCTCGCGTGCACATTCCGTTTCATTAAAACGATCACATTTCCAAAACATAAGCGTTTGCGTGCGGGAGTGAATTCCCAACAGTGAATGACAACCGTGACGATCCCAATACGAGCCGCCCCACTTTCCATAACGGAGGTGGTGTTAGGGTAAAATTTACACCCCGGTTGACCAAGTCAAAATCAAAGTCAACCCCAAGCCAAGTAGGCCCAAGCCCAGATCCAGTGGGCCCATGCCCGGGTCGAGCCCGAACATGAAGCGGCCGGCCTCCCCCCATGCCAAGATAAAAAATTTGTAATAAATAATTTTGTTACATTTCTTTTATTTTATTTTATGGATAAATGTAAGAAAAATAGGCATAAAGCGAAATTTTTGTAAAGCCCATAGCTTATATGCAAAAAGAAATGGCACATGAGCCATGGGATAGGCAAAATGCCATTTTGTGAAGCCCAAGGGGCTATGTGTAAAGTGTATAGCCTATAAAGGTAAGGATAATGAAAATATCTCACAACTTTTCTCTCTCCAAAAAATTTAGATCTGAGATCTTTTCTCCTTCTTCAAGGTTCCAAAATCTTCTTCTTTCTTTTGAATTAAATCAAGAGTTTTACTCTTCATTTTATAAAACAAAATAGTTTTTCACCACCAAACCCACAAAGGGGAACTTGGATCTGTCACTAGATCTCAAAAAGGAGAGATTTTTAAAAATCCCATATCTCTTGATCTTCATGATCCAGCCAACAGAAGAGGAAGAAGAAGAACCCCCTTCATTAACCCAAAATATCTTAGGAGTTTAAACTCCACCCTATTTTCTCTTTAGAGAATTTCCGGGGCTAAAAGCCCCTTTTACCTGGCCGGTGCGCTAGCGCTCGAGCGCAAAGCGCCCACGTGCCGACACGTGGCGCGCTTGCGCTCCTGCGCCCAGCGCCCGAGCGCAAAGCGCCCATGTGGCGCGCAAAGCGCCCACGTGGCGCGCTTGCGCTCCAGCACTCTGCGCTCGAGCGCAAAGCTCCCACGTGCCGACACGTGGCATGCTTGCGCTCAAGCGCCTAGGCGCTGGCCTCACGCATCCTTTGGATGTCTTTTTCCCCCTTTATTTATATATACATGTATATATATACATATGCATACATATGTACACATACGCATACTCCACGACATTGTCCCTGTTAGAAAAAAAATTCTAACGGGACGCTGCGCCGCACCCCGCAAGGGGGCTGCTAGCCCCCTTGACCCCCAGCCCGCTATCCGGGTAGCGGGACCCCCGTAAAAAACTCCGCGTGGCCCCCGATATATCCAAAACCCCTTCAAAACACAATACTGCACATTGAGTTCGCATGACCAGTTTAACCCGTCAATCGGAGGTTCCCTCGCTTCAAAGGCGAGGGGTAATTAACGGCAGCTTAGTCCGCGGCTGCCGGAGATTCGGATCTCCACAATCATTAAACCCCGGCCAACCATAGGCAGGGGGAATCTGTAATGCGCCTGACAAGCGCGTGTATTCCTATCTCAATGGGGTGACGAAAAACACCCTACAGATTATGGCACGCCCGGTGGGACCTGTCTCTTCTCCCATATTTCGGGTTAACGCTCATGCGAACTCAATCAATATACATATCGATTGCCTATACTGAAATGATGTTTTTTTTCCGTGCAGCAATCAACTTTCGACGACAATGTCTCCCAAGATGAATTCGGCTTCCAACGCGACCCCGATCCCATACGTGGTCAAGGTCAATGCTCGTGTGGTTCTCCCCGCAAGCCTCAGTCGACAGTGGGAGGAACCGCCCCGCCAGTTTGGCTCCGTCATCATCTACCCTGCCGGAAGCGCTCATCTGGCAGAAATCCCAGCAAAGCATGCGGCCAAGCCGGTCTCAAGGGGCAAGAGGCCGAATGTCGTGATCGCCAAGGCACCACAACCGAAACTTAAGACGGTGTCTGAACGATTCTCTGGTGCTCCAGCAGGGGGAAAGAACTCTGGTACAAAGGGCAACATCAAATGTTGCGGACGAGCTCAGGCGATGACTCCAACAAATGCACAATTGAGCGTATCTCCAAAGCCCTCCATTGCCCATTCTGCGGCGTCTTCCCAAAGAGCCGAAGTCTGCCAGGTGCTTAGAACAGAAAAGTTAAGGTAGAAGCGGCTCAGGTATCGAGCCAACAAGAGGGCCAGGGCTTCAGCCAATTGGAATCTTGTGAGGTTCCAAGAACAGGGTTACTCTGTGATGACGGCTGAGTCGGCCGTAAAGATCAGCAATTCCTTCGAACCTCTGAAGTGGGTTCAGAAAAATTCTATGACCGCCCGAATCAAGAAGACAGCGGTCCGAACGTCACTACAAAGAGACATGTCCCGGCCCCAACAGAAAAAGTATGACACTATCTCTTCAAGAGTCTATCAGGCGCTCTGTGCCGCGCGAAAGCAGCGGGGCAAATCTGGAAAAGAAGCGCCAGCACCATTCAAGAATCCGGCCAGGCCATCCGCCTTCAATCGACTGCCCGCTACTGAAACAGGGGGGTCAAGACAGCGATCTATGAAATCAGCTGCCGATATTAAAAAGACGGTTGGATATGTCGTCCATACGGTCTATATGGCGGGCGGGCGTCCCAGCGACAACCTTCGCAGCAAAAGCAAGGATGGGGCCACCACATCCCAAGTCCAATCTGGCTTGAATGTGGTTGCCGCTTCCTAAGAACAGCCGCCTCTGCTGGATGATGAAAACCCTCTTGATGAAGACGATAGGCAGAAGGACCCTTCGGTCCAGGCAGAGTCAAGCTCAGAGAGCGAGGAAGAGCCGACCTTCTGCCCCAGGACCGCGGAGCAAGAGCTGCTCCAAGAGCTCCGAAAACAGCTCAGGAGCAAGGATAAAGAGATGGCCAAGCTCTATTTGAATATTGAATACTTAACGAACGTTGTGATGCAGCTTACGGCTCAAATTGCTCGAGCGCCTCCTAACCAATCACAAGTCGCTACTAATCAGCCGGGTGATGACAATCCGAAGTAGCCATTGCCTGCTTCTTTGGGTCCAAGAATGGTCGAGCCGCACGAAAGCCAGCCACATTCCGCTTCTGGGGATGCCTTGGCCCCAGATAGCACTATCCCGCTAACACAAGATCGGATAATGGATTTGGTCACCAGCAAGGTTAAAACATTGGTAGCCGAAGCTGAAGCTCAGAAAGAAATTGGCAGTAGTGGGCGGCCGTATCCCGCACACTATGATCTGATCGAGTTCCCGAGCGGCTACGTCATTCCTAAATTCGGAAGGTTCGACGGAACGGGGAATGCAAATCAGCACGTTGTCCACTTCAAAGCCTCGTGTGGAAATACATGGGGCAATGACGCACTCCTTCTTCGTCAGTTTGTCAACAACCTGACCGGCGTCGCCTTCGACTGGTACGCAAGCATACCGGATGGGTCCATCATTACCTTTTCCTAAATGGAATCTCTATTTCGGCAAAAGTTCATGAGTGTCAGTGATAAAATCTCCATTGCCGACCTTGTGAGGACGAAGCCAGGGAAGAATGAAAGCAACACCGACTTTATCGCCCGATGGCGTAATCTCACGGTCAAGTGCAAACCGCCGCTGGAGCAGGACCAGTCCGTCAGCCTTTTCATCGGGAACCTCAGCAATTGGATGGTTCCATTCTTGTATACAGCGGGCCTCAAGACATTTTAGGAGCTAACCAAGAAAGTCCAAATGCTGGAACGCTCGAAGCAAAAGTCCCCGCCGGACTCTCAGAGAGACAAAACTTGGAAAAGCAAGCGGGCCGACAGCCGTAGAAGCGGGAGTTCCAGCAGTACCAATGTCTTCAATGCGTCCGACAATGAAGAAAAGCGAAGGGCGGGCGAATCCAAAACCAACCGGTCTCGAAAGCCATTGCTGGGAGGAGATGGGCCTTCCCTAGAGGAGAAGAAGAAGAAGGTTTACTCTTTCAGAAGGGACAAGGTCCGTAAGATATTTAAAAATGCCTTGAACAACGGCCTACAATTGCCGGAGTCGAAAAGACCCCAAGAAGCAAAAATGACCGACAATCCCTTGTATTGCCCGTACCACCGAGTAATGAGCCATGTGATCGAGGATTGCTATATCTTCAAGGACTGGGTCGAGAAGCAGTACAAGGCTGGAGAGATCGAGCTGTCCAAAAGCGTGTTGGTGAACAATCAAGTTGCAACCGCCAACTTTATACAGACAGAAGTTGAAGCCTTCTGGGAGCAGACAGCTGAACCCGCTGCCCTGACAAACGAAACTGACTCATCGCGGCCTCCGTGGAGTACGCACATATCTAATAAGACGAAGAAGATGATAAAGCTGCTTCAGAAAGAGCCCAGGATGGAATGGGAAGGACAGAAGAAACCTACCAGTCCAGCTGCCAATGCGGCTCCATCAGACTCAAAATCCAAGAAGCTCAAGAAGAAGAAAAGTTCAGCTCGGCGCGAAAAAGAGTCTACAGGGAGATCGACCATTCAAAAATATATCGATTCCCTCGAAGAATATGAACAAAAGGAAAGAACATTGATTCAATTGAAGGAGTTCTTCCCTGTACAAGCGGCTGAAATTCTGGAGGAATTAGAAGAAGACTCCAATGAAGAGATCCCAGTAGTGACCTGCTACGCCATCCATCTTCGCAGCGACTCGGAAGAGGAGCTCTGTTTTCCCGAAGAGGACGAGGAGCTCGCCACAACGGCCAATCAAATCCAGCTCAGAAGCGGGAGGGCTCTACCGCCAAATCAGGGCAACGCCCCAAAAGGGAAGGAAAAACAAGTCGCTAATGAAGAAGATGGCAGAGAACCGGCTGATGAAAACATAAGTCCTTCCTCGGTGGACTATAATGTCTTGGCACATCTCCGGAAGCTTCCGTCTCTCCTGAGCATCTACGACGCCTTGGTCCTATCTAAGAAGCTTAGAGATGTTCTCATTCACGCTCTACAAAACCCCGAGCGGTATCAGGCTCACTTTGCGGAAATTAATATGAAAGAAGCCCAGCACGCTTTGCATGCCGCCGCAGTCATATTTAAGGATGAAGACTTGCTACTGGGAACGGCTGAGCATAATCGGCCGCTTTACGTGACCGGGTACAGCGATGGAGATCGGATTAATCGCATATTGATTGATCCGGGGTCTTCAGTGAACATCACGAACTTGCGGACGCTGAAGAGTTTGTCAATGGACGTCCGACACCTGTCAAGGGAAAGGATTGTCACTCAAGGCTTCAACCAAAATTGCCAGCAAGTTCTGGGGTCCATAGCTCTGCCAATCAAATTCCGGGATCTGCAAACTGAAGCTAAGATATACGTAATCGACGCCGACACGTCTTATAAGATTCTCTTGGGACGGCCGTGGCTCCATGATTACGGCATCATTCCGTCAACTCTCCATCAATGCATGAAGTATACTAAAAATGGCGAAGAAAGACGCATTGACGGAGACATCCAACCGTTCGGTGTGCATGAAATCCGATATGAAGATTCTCGGTACTTTATGAACCACCAAAATGCTAAGCCACAACTGACTGAGGATAGACCGGCCCCAAGACTCAAAAGCAAATCTGCGCCGGCTGTCACTTTCAAAAGCAAAAATGCCCAAGTGCACCCGCATTTCGGTAGCGACACTGATGAGTCCGACGCTGGAAGTCCGTCCTTCCATAAAACTCGCCTTCATTTCGGTAGCGATACGGATGAATCTGTCACTGAAGCCCCATCTAGCAGTAAAGTCCGCCCTCATCTTGGCAGCGACACTGAAGAGTCAGAAGAAGAGGACCTGTCGTGCAACAGCGGTGCAGATTGGACTCCCATGCAAAAAGCGAAACTACGAGAAACCCTCGAAATTGCAGAAGGGTCCCTAGCCGTCACAAGGGTGCCGGAGCAGATGTGCAAAGAGCTCGATGCGTTGTCAGTCTCCACCGTGGACCAGCTGAAAACTTTCTACGTCCCCGGGAGGAAAAATGGACAGAAGGGTATCCTATTTTACGGGTCAACCCCCGTTGTGCACCCGGACGATCTTTCTATCGCATGCCTTCCCTATGAGAGAGGCATAAGAGCCGTCCTCAATCCCAGATACTATGCGCCCGAGATGCGGGAATACTTTAAAAAGTGTGGATGCCGGTTATATCAAACGGAGTCCGAAGAAAAGTTTTACGAAGGGCTATGGCATCCACCCCAGGTCCGAGCACTCATCGATGGACGAATTCCAGATAAACAGGGCATAGGCTACGTTCAACCTGATTCTAAAGCATGCTACATGATCCATGTTGGTGAGGCCAGCGAAAGATTAAATGATGATGACGAAATAGCCGAGCCAGAAGAAGCTCCTCAAGTGCTCGAAGATGGAGGACAAGCAACCTTTGATGAGCTAACCGAAATTGACTTAGGAATGCCCGATAATCCAAGGCCGACCTACATCAGCTCACTCTTGTCGGAGGAAATGAAAGAGCAGATAATTGCCCTGCTGCATGAGTTCGTCGACTGCTTCGCGTGGACGTACAAAGAAATGCCTGGCCTTTCCCCTGAAGTAGCCGTACATAAGCTAGTTATATCTCCTGATGCTAAGCCAGTCAAACAAGCTCCTCGAAGAATGAGAAGGGAGTTGGAAGAAAAGGTCATCGAGGAAACCAAGAAACTCATCGATGCCGGCTTCATCAGAGAAGAGAAATATGCGGACTGGATCGCATGCATAGTCCCAGTGAAGAAGAAAAATGGGCAGATCCGAGTTTGTGTCGATTTCAGGGACCTCAACAAGGCATGTCCTAAAGACGAGTTTCCGCTACCGGTCATGGAAATGATGGTCGATGACACCTCAAATTACGAACTGTTCACCTTTATGGATGGCTCGTCTGGATATAATCAGATCAAGATGTCGCCTGAGGATGAGAAACACACAGAATTTCGAACCCCGATCGGAATATATTGCTACAAGGTAATGCCGTTCGGACTGAAGAACGCAGGTGCTACATATCAAAGGGCAATGACCAATATCTTTGATGACCTAATCCATAAAGTCGTCGAATGTTATGTTGATGATCTGGTCGTCAAGACTAAAACCAAGGCCGATCATATCCAAGATCTTAGGACCGTTCTCACCAGACTGAGGGAATACGATCTGAAGATGAATCCTCTGAAGTGCGCTTTTGGTGTGTCATCGGGAAAATTCCTGGGCTTCATAGTCCGACGTCAAGGGATCGAAGTTGACCCATCAAAGATAAAGGCCATCATGGAGATGCCCCCTCCGAAGAGTCTGACGCAGCTAAGATCTTTTCAAAGCAAGCTTGCTTATATACGGAGGTTTATCTCAAATTTATTGGGAAGGTGTAGACCCTTCTCAAAGCTCATGAAGAAAGGAGCTCCTTTTATCTGGGATGTCGAATGTCAAGCAGCGTTCGAAAGCATCAAACAATACTTGTTGCACCCTCCAGTGCTGGCCGCTCCCATTCCAAATAAACCGCTGATTCTCTACACTGCCGCGCTGGATGAGTCACTCGGTGCGCTCCTTGCCCAGAATAACGAGGAGGGAAAAGAAAATGCCCTCTACTACCTCAGTCAAACTCTAGTCGGGGCGGAACACAACTACTCCCCAATCGAAAAGCAATGCCTGGCTCTAATATTTGCTGTGAAGAAGCTGAGGCACTATTTGCTCGCTCATCGGGTTATGATGATCTCCAAGGTCGACCCGCTCAAACACTTGATGACCAAAGCAAGCCTAGCCGGCAGAATGGCAAAATGGGCTGTCATGCTACTTGAGTTTGACATAGTTTATACCCCTCAGAAAGCAGTAAAAGGGCAAGCTCTTGCAGACTTTCTCGCTGCTCATCCCATACCAGAAGGGTCGCCGCTAAATTGTGAGTTACCTGACGAACAAGTGCTGCACCTCGAGGAAGATGAGCCATGTTAGGAGCTCTACTTCGATGGAGCCTCATCAATAAGGACCTCCGGCAAATCAAGCGTCCTGGAGATAAAAGCAGGGATAGGATTGGTGTTCATCACGCCATCGATGGGAACCCTACGGCGTTCTTTTGCTCTCACCGAGCCTCGAACAAACAATGAAGCTGAGTATGAAGCTCTGATAGCTGGTCTGGAGCTCGCCATAGAAATGGAAATCCTTCGGCTACGGGTTTACGGTGACTCCCAGCTTGTCATCAAACAAGTAAGTAGCGACTATAAGATATACAAACCCGAGTTAGCTCGGTACAGAAGCCGAGTGGTTGAACTCTTGAAACGGTTCACTCATATTGAACTAACGAGAGTCCCTAGAGCGTTGAACGGAAAGGCTGACGTACTCGCTCGCTTAGCCAAGGAGCTGGCTGATCCTGACATGGACAAAATTCTGATCACGGTCAGGAGCCGACAAATTCTACCCCCAGTCTCTCTACGAGAAGAGGAAAGCGCGGAACAGAAGAGCAGTCCCGCCGAAGAAGCTTCGATCATCCAAGACGAGCCCGATTGGAGAGAACCCTTCATAGAGTACCTCCGATACGACAAGCTGCCCGAAGAAAAATCTGCGAGGATTCAGCTGAAGAAAAGAGTTCTCCGATACGTGTTTGTAAATAACACGTTATACCGCAGGTCATATGACCAACTCTGGCTCAGGTGTCTGTCATTGGCCGAAGCCCAAAAGGTCATGAAAGATGTTCACTCGGGCGTTTGCGGTGCTCACCAATTTGGCCCCAAGATGCGACTTCAAATCAAACGGCTTGGGTATTACTGGCCCACCATGATACGGGATTGCGGAGAGCATGCAAAGAAATGTCAGATCTGCCAAATCCATGGTGATTTCATTCACAAGCATCCCAATCCATTGCATCCTACGGTAGCATCGTGGCCCTTCGAAGTCTGGGGCACCGACATTGTTGGCCCAATTGATCCTCCATCATCCAAAGGCCACCGGTTCATTCTGGCCGCGACAGACTACTTCTCCAGATGGGCTGAAGCTGTCCCGCTAAAAGAAGTCAAGACAAAAGATATTCTGACATTCTTCCAGCATAATATTCTATACCGCTTCGGTACACCAAGAAGAATCATTTCTGACAACGGGCCTTCTTTCAAGAGCTTCAATATCTCAAGGTTCGCTCTCAGCAGAAGGTAGACTGGAGATATTCCTCCATCTATAATCCAAGAGCCAATGGGCTAGCCGAAGCCTTCAATAAGACTCTATGCAAGCTCCTGAGGAAAAATGCTTCAGCCAACAAGAGAGACTGGAATCTCAAGCTTCACGAGGCGTTGTGGGCATATCGTACCACACACCGTACTCCAACTCAGTGCACTCCATACTCATTGCTCTTCGGAGTGGAGGCGATCCTCCCCCTCGAAATCGGGGTTCCAAGTTTAAGAATGGCCATCCAACACGAGTTGACGGAAGAGGAAAACGTGCTCCTTCGGCTTGAAGAGCTCGACGCGCTCGAAGAAAAGAGGCTCGCGGTGCAGCAAAACCTGGAGCTATACCGAGCCCAAATGTCATGGGCCTATGACAAGATAACCCGTCTCCGCGCTTTCAAGAAAGGTGAATTGGTGTTGGTCCTCAAAAGACCGATTATCCCCAATCGACATGCCAAGGGAAAATTCGAGCCAAACTGGAAAGGACCATACGTCATCGAGAAAGTGTTTGACGGGGGATCCTACCAACTAATAAGTGCCGAGGGAGAGAGGCCCATGCCACCCATCAATGGCCGATATCTCAAGAAATACTACACGTGAATGCTCCAAGTCGCAGGCGAATTGAGCACATCAGCCCTACGGTCTGGATCATACATCCTGCAAAACCGTATACAATCCACGGGCGTAAATGGCCCCTATCACTCCCAAATCCTGCCGGTGAGACTACTTTTAAAGTCCCACCAGCGGCAAAAAAAAGAGAAAAAAAAAAAGAGAAAAAGAAAGAAAAAGAAAGAAAGAAATAAAAAAAATAAACGGTATGTCCACAAGCAAAACGGGCATGGATGAAAACCCGAAAGGGCTCCATGAGTAAAAACAGCAGGACTACCGGCGAGTCTGTGAAAACCCAAAAGGGCGCAGACTCGTGAAAAGAGATGAAATACACTCGCAATGTCCTCTCGACCTTGTGAGGAGAAAACCCTGCGTGAGATCCTTACGACTCACAAAGGAGCAACACACTTAGGAATCCTCACGATTCCTAAGGAGAAAATACACCTGCGGGATCCTTACGACTCGTAGGGAGAAAATGCTTTTATAGGACCCTCACGGCCCATAAAATTAAAAAGCCTTAGGTGATAGGGACCCAAACCTGTCTCCTAAGCCATCGTTCCCCAACGGGTAACGGCAAATGATGAGTCGCTCCTGGCATTTCGCTTCAGTGTTAGCGGTGCTGATGCCGACCAAAAACCCAAATCCCAAGTCCTCCCAAGGCAAATGATGAGTTGCTCCTGGCATTATTCCAGTGCAGCAATGCTGATGCCAAACAAGATCCAAATTCTAAGTCCCCAAACAGCGAATGATGAGTCGCTCCTGGTACCACATTCCAGTGCAGCGATGCAAACGCCAACCAAAATCCAATTTCTCAAAATTCTCCCGGCCCTACGATTGGTCCCCAAGTTGACTACCGTATACAATCCACGGGCTCAAATAATTCTCGTCATACCCATGCTCCACCACAATTACCAGTTACGCAGCTGGTCTCCACCTTTGGAATTATGCTCCATTGAGAAGACCCACTCATGTGTCCTCACGATACATGAGGAGAACAAACCTTTGTGGGATACTTATGACTCATAAAGGAAAAACACACTTAGGAGTCCTCACGACTCCTAAGGAGAAAATACATCTGCGGGATCCTTACGACTCGTAGGGAGAAAATGCTTTTATGGGACACTCACGGCCCATAAAATTTAAAAGCCTTAGGTGATAGGGACCTAAACCTGTCTCATAAGCCATCGCTCCCCCAACAGGAATAGGCAAATGATGAATTGCTCCTGGCACGTGTGCTTCAGTGTTATCAACGCTGATGCCTACCCTAACCCCAAAATCCCAAACTCCAATCCAATAGACCCCTAAATCTTTAAACTAGGGACAGATGACCCCTAAGTCATTAAACTAGGAACAGATGACCCCTACGTCGTTAAACTGGGAACGAGGGAAATCTCCTCATGGCAGATGATGATTCGCTCCTGGTACCATATTCCAGTGCAGCGATGCTGATGCCAAACCAAAACCAAAATCCCCAAATCCTGTCATGACAAATGATGATTCGCTCCTGGTACCATATTCCAGCGTAACGATGCTGATGTCAACCAAAATCACATCAAGTCAGCAAAACAACCAATGACCTCCCTGGCAGAATCAAATTCCACCTCCGAAACAAGTCAACTTCATCCCTGACACCGCAAGAAGCGGAGCAAGTCAAATCCAACACCGACTGTCCAAGTAGCAAAAAGGGCAGAACCGACCGTCCACGTCACTAAAAGGGCAGCACCGACCGTCCAAGTCGCAAAAAGGGCAGAACCGACCATCCACGTCGCGAAAAGGGCGACACCGACCATCCAAGTCGCAAAAAGGGCAGTATCGACCGTCCAAGCCGCAAAAAGGGCAGTACCGACCGTCCACGTCGCTAAAAGGGCAGCACCGACCGTCCACGCCGTAAAAAGGGCAGAACCTACCGTCCAAGTCGCAAAAATGGCAGAACCGACCGTCCACGTCGCTAAAAGGGCAGCACCGACCGTCCAAGTCGCAAAAAGGGCAGAACCGACCGTCCACGTCGCTAAAAGGGCAGCACCGACCGTCCAAGTCACAAAAAGGGCAGAACCGACCGTCCACGTCATTAAAAGGGCAGCACCGACCGTCCAAGTCACAAAAAGGGCAGAACCGACCGTCCATGTCGCTAAAAGGGCAGCACCGACCGTCCAAGTCGCAAAAAGGGCAGTATCGACCGTCCAAGTCGCAAAAAGGGCAGTACCAACCGTCCACGTCGCTAAAAGGGCAGCACCGACCGTCCACGTCGCAAAAAGGGCAGAACCGACAGTCCAAGTCGCAAAAAGGGCAGAACCGACCGTCCAAGTCGCAAAAAGGGCAGCATCGACCGTCCACGTCGCTAAAAGGGCAACATCGACCGTCCAAGTCGCAAAAAGGGCAGAACCGACCGTCCACGTCGCTAAAAGGGCAGCACCGACCGTCCAAGTCGCAAAAATGGCAGCACCGACCATCCACGTCGCTAAAAGGGCAGCACCGACCGTCCACGTCGCTAAAAGGGCAGCACCGACCCTCCACGTCGCAAAAAGGTCAGCACCGACCGTCCACGTCGCAAAAAGGGCAGAACCGGCCGTCCAAGTCGCAAAAAGGGCAGAACCGACCGTCCACGTTGCTAAAAAGGCAGCACCGACCGTCCAAGTCGCAAAAAGGGCAGTATCGACCGTCCAAGTCGTAAAAAGGGCAGTACCAACCGTCCACGTCACTAAAAGGGAAGCACCGACCGTCCACGTCGCAAGAGGGCAGAACCGACCGTCCAAGTCGCAAAAAGGGCAGAACCGACCGTCCAAGTCGCAAAAAGGGCAGCATAGACCGTCCACGTCGGTAAAATGGCAGCATCGACCTTCCAAGTCGCAAAAAGGGCAGAACCGACCGTCCACGTCGCTAAAAGCGCAGCAACGACCGTCCAAGTCGCAAAAAGGGCAGAACCGACCGTCCACATCGGTATAAGGGCAGCACCGACCATCCACGTCGCTAAAAGGGCAGCACCGACCGTCCAAGTCGCAAAAAGGGCAGAACCGACCGTCCAAGTCGCAAAAAGGGCCGCATCGACCGTCCATGTCGTAAAAAGGGCAGTGCCAGCTTCCCAAAAGGTGGGAACCGAATCAAGTCGCTTCCACGTGAAAGAAGATCCATCAATTTCATGCACACGACCCACATATGTGGTGTGCATTTATTGATAGGGGCAATTTGTTGGGATAAAATTTACACCCCGGTTGACCAAGTCAAAATCAAATTCCACCCCAAGCCAAGTAGGCCCAAGCCCAGATCCAGTGGGCCCATGCCCGGGTCGAGCCCGAACATGAAGCGGCCGGCCTCCCCCATGCCAAGATAAAAATTTTGTAATAAATAATTTTGTTGCATTTCTTTTATTTTATTTTATGGATAAATGTAAGAAAAATAGGCATAAAGCCAAATTTTTGTAAAGCCCATGGCTTATGTGCAAAAAGAAATGGCACATGAGCCATGGGATAGGCAAAATGCCATTTTGTGAAGCCCAAGGGACTATGTGTAAAGTGTATAGCCTATAAAGGCAAGGATAATGAAAATATCTCACAATTTTTCTCTCTCCAAAAAATTTAGATCTGAAATCTTTTCTCCTTCTTCAAGGTTCCAAAATCTTCTTCTTTCTTTTGAATTAAATCAAGAATTTTACTCTTAATTTTATAAAACAAAATAGTTTTTCACCACCAAACCCACAAAGGGGAACTTAGATCTGTCACTAGATCTCAAAAAGGAGAGATTTTTAAAAATCCCATATCTCTTGATCTTCAAGATCCAACCAACAGAAGAGGAACAAGAAGAACCCCCTTTATTAACCCAAAGCATCTTAGGAGTTTAAACTCCACCCTATTTTCTCTTTAGAGAATTTCTGGGGCTAAAAGCCCCCTTTTCCTCGCCGGCGCGCTAGCGCTCGAGCGCAAAGCGCCCACGTGCCGACACGTGGCGCGCTTGCGCTCCAGCACTCTGCACCCGAGCGCAAAGCGCCCACGTGCCGACACGTGGCGCGCTTGCGCTCAAGCGCCCAGCGCCCGAGCGCAAAGCGCCCACATGCCGACACGTGGCGCGCTTGCGCTCCAGCACTCTGCGTTCGAGCGCAAAGCGCCCACGTGCCGACATGTGGCGCGTTTGTGCTCAAGCGCCGAGCGCCCGAGCGCAAAGCGCCCACGTCCCGACACGTGGCGCGCTTGCGCTCCAGCACTCTGCGCTCGAGCGCAAAGCGCCCACGTGCCGACACGTGGCGCGCTTGCGCTCAAGCGCTTAGGCGCTGCCCTCACGCATCCTTTGGATGTCTTTTTCCCCCTTTATTTATATATACATGTATATATATACATATGCATACATATGTACACATACGCATACTCCACGACATTGTCCCTGTTAGAAAAAAATTTCTAACGGGACGCTGCCCCCCACCCCGTAAGGGGGCTGCTAACCCCCTTGACCCCCAGTCCGCTATCCGGGTAGTGGGACCCCCGTAAAAAACTCCGCGTGGCCCCTGATATATCCAAAACCCCTTCAAAACACAATACTGCACATTGAGTTCGCATGACCAGTTTAACCCGTCAATCGGAGGTTCCCTTGCTCCAAAGGCGAGGGGTAATTAATAGCAGCTTAGTCCACGGCTGCCGGAGATTCGGATCCCCACAATCATTAAACCCCGGCCTACCCTAGGCAGGAGGAATCTATAATGCGCCTGACAAGCGCGCGCGTATTCCCATCTCAATGGGGTGACGAAAAACACCCTACAGGTGGAAGCAGTTCTCCTCCCCCTCCTAACGTCATCGGCGTCTTATCCGCCCGTATCGACAGTTCACAACTATGGTGGATGCACTCATTAGCGTTCAAGCGGCAGGCTCTACCCATCAAGCTGCAGTTTCCCATCTCCGGGATAACAACGTCCATAGAAGGACAGATGGGCATGCTCAGGTCCTCGATCTCTCTCACGCTCATCTCAGCGTCACTGAGCGCCGGCATGTCGACTCTGGCAACCATGATCCGCATGCGGTGAATGATTCCATGACCCGCTGGGCACCGAACAGCTCCATATCCCGATCTTAGGGGAGACTAGGCCGTCGCGCCGACGCCCTCCATGCGCTCTTACCTCCTGAGGAGATGCCAGTCAGTTCGCCTGTTTCCAGGCATGACCGACGCCCCCACTCCCGCTGAGGCCGTGCAAACGGCGAACGTCGGGATTACTCAAGAAGGGCCTCACCCATTTAAGAGATTTGATAGAGCGGAATCAAAGCCGCACCATCGCACAGACCCGGAGCGGAGGTAGCCACCATTCCAACTGTGCAGAATCCTCGGGGTACCACTGTTCTGTAAAGGGCTTTGTGAGTGAATCGGCGGAATATCGGGACCCTTCACCGGACATATGGCCATCTCGTCATATGCCTTTGATTTTCTTTTTAATTTAAGTTATTTCACCCCATATTCTATCATATGAACGAAACATATTTCTAAAAAAGACGAATAAAAGGACCCCCGGGGTCATTTCTAGGGGTTTCCCTCCTAAACTATAGTAGGTGGGAGGCGCCCGGTTCATTCTTGGCTCGTTGGCCCGTTGCTGGGCACGGTGCAGCACGCGCCAGGCACGGTGCAGGTCGCACCAGGCACGGTGCAGCACGCACCATGCCGTGTCCTGCACCATGCCCACCGTGCCCGGCACCATGGAAAAATTTTGTATGGCCACAGAGACACAATCATTAAACCCCGGCCTACCCGAGGCAGGGGAAATCTATAATGCGCCTGACAAGCGCGCGCGTATTCCCATCTCAATGGGGTGACGAAAAACACCCTACAGGTGGAAGCGGTTCTCCTCCCCCTCCTAACGTCATCGGCGTCTTATCCGCCCGTATCGACAGACTCACAACTATGGTGGATGCACTCATTAGCGTTCAAGCGGCAGGCTCTACCCATCAAGCTGCAGTTTCCCATCTCCGGGATAACAACGTCCATAGAAGGACAGATGGGCATGCTCAGGTCCTCGATCTCTCTCACGCTCATCTCAGCGTCACTGAGCGCCGGCATGTCGACTCTGGCAACCATGATCCGCATGCGGTGAATGATTCCATGACCCTCTGGGCACCGAACAGCTCCATATCCCGATCTTAGGGGAGACTAGGTCGTCGTGCCGACGCCCTCCATGCGCTCTTACCTTCTGAGGAGATGCCAGTCAGTTCGCCTGTTTCCAGGCATGACCGACGCCCCCACTCCCGCTGAGGCCGTGCAAACGGCGAACGTCGGGATTACTCAAGAAGGGCCTCACCCATTTAAGAGATTTGATAGAGCGGAATCAAAGCCGCACCATCGCACAGACCCGGAGCGGAGGTAGCCACCATTCCAACTGTGCAGAATCATCGGGGTACCACTACTGGCTTGAAGCCCTTAAAAAGAAAATCAAAGGCATATGACGAGATGGCCATATGTCCGGTGAAGGGTCCCGATATTCCGCCGATTCACTCACAAAGCCCTTTACAGAACAGTTGTTGACCGAGCACGTCTCGTCCAGGAACAAGCCGCCCAAAGTGGCCCTCTTCGACGGGATGTCCGACCCAAAGAACCACCTGGATGCATTTACGGCGGGCATGAGCTTCCAAGATAATTCGGACACGGATCAATGCCAAGCTTTCCCCACTACCCTAATCTGGACTGGCCGAGACTGGTTCCGAGGGCTTGCGCCACACTCCTTCTCAACCTTCGACGAGCTGGCTATCCAATTCCTCGGTCATTTCTTCGGAAACCATTGAAAGAAAAGGACAGTTGACTACCCATTCACTGTCAAGAGCAGAGACAAGGAATCCTTCAAAGGGTATGTCACTCGCTTCTACAATGCCCTCCTGAAAGTACCCGAGCACCACGACGAAACAGTTATCACTGCGCTGAGGTCGGGCTTTAGGTACAAAGAGTGTCTTTGCACTTTTGCATTGGCGCAACCTAAGATAGCCAAAGTGAAGTCATAGACCGAGCGAGAAATCCAACTCGAGTCCGAGATGAACACCAACATGCCCGGAGGTGACCAAGCAGACTGGAAGAAGAGGGACAGGGAAGAAAAAAGGAAAGTCGATCGTCCGAAACCTTACTCCCCGAGGTTCCAGGAGTACACCCCCCTGAACAGTTTCCAAGCCGAGCTATTGGAGCAAGCTAAGGGCGAGAGGTTCTTTAAGCTCCCTCCAGCTACCCAAAGGACGGGCAAACGGCTCCGAGGCCCGTATTGTGCCTATCATCGGACGTAAGGACATCCGACCGAGGATTGTAAATAGCTACACGATTATATCGAGGAGCTGATCCACTCCGGTCACTTGGCAAAATACCTGCGAGACAAACGTCGAGCAGATAGGGGTAAGCCGACCAACTTGAAGTTGAAGATTAGATGATCAGGCAGATCATGGTCATCATCGACTGAGAAATAAGGACACCCACTGAATCCGGTCATTCAAAACAGGAGAGTTTAAACCGGCCGGCGGGTAGCTTCGTGTCCGTCAAGCAAAGACCATCCCTTCACTCAAGTAAATGAAGCTCGGATGTGCTTATAGGCAGCCAACCAAAGCCCTCATCACGAGGCGGCCAGGTAGCTTCCTGTTCGACTTATCCACAAGGGGTAGATGCCTGCCCTACAAAGAAGTAGATCCAAAACCCTAGTCACGAGACCACCGGGTAGATTCCTGCTCAGTCCATCCACAGCAGGTAGCTTCTTGCCCAACAAACGCTGTGGATCCAAAGCTGTAATACCCCAGGTGGAGTTGGGGCTGAATACCACCTATCCCGTAAGAAGTGAAGTGTTATCCGGTATCGAGGTGGGATGTAACCGATACGGATGCACACGAGGACCTACCAAAACAATGGGGAGTATCGAATTCCATTCCGAAAGAGGGCACGGTCTGAACTATAAATGGAATGATACCACTCTTATAACACAGAGGCGCCTTTTGGATGAATCGAAACTCCGGAGTTTGAAGAACTCCGTAGTTAAGCGTGCTTGAGCCAGAGAAATTCTGGGATGGGTGACTGATCAGTCGAAAATATTGCATTCTAAACACATCAATTTCCCTACTCTTTGTAATCATCTAATGGTGTTTGGTATAAACATAGCACATATTAGCAATTCGCCTACAAAATACCAAATAACATGTGTTATACATTATAACCAGCATTATGAGGGAAATTGTGTGTTTATTACTACACGCATGATCTTTGTATATCAACACTTGTCTCGAGATTGTGTGCAGGAAATTCTCTAGGTAAAAGAGCCGGAACTACTAAAAGTGCTAATAAAATATGTCAAGTCTAAGACTAGTGATCTGGAAGTAAACAAGAAAGTATAAAAATATTCCAGACATCAGGAAAGTGCCATAAAGCCAACATGAAACAACACTGGAAATTCCATGCAGTGATCTCACTAAACGGCCGCGGATCCGCGGCCGAGTCAGGCCGATCCGCCGCGGATCCGCGGCCGAGTTGACTCATTGGCGGTTGGTAATTTTCCCTAAGGTCTAACAACCAAACTTCTTCAAGACGCTTCAAATTTCCAGAAGTTTCCCTCCAACAGAAAGGCTTCTCATGCAAGCTAGCTAACTCAAAACCCTAGCCCAAATCCAATTCCAAAGCCAAATCAAGATCCATCGAGAAGCGAATCAAGCAAGCATTCAATAAGCCTTTGAAGCAACACCGATCATCATCCGAGCAAGAGATCCACGACGATCCGCGACTCAAGAAGACCGAAGCGAAGCTAGTTTCGACGATTTAGTTCCTCCTCAAATCTTGTAATCTTTGAGTGAATTGTACCTAAGCGTTGATAAATAAAAAGTGAAAATTCTAAGATCTTGCTGTTCACCGCCGGAAGCCGGGAAGACTGGACGTTTTGCCTGAATCTGGGGGCAGATGCTAATTGGTGCTATCCGTCCACCTCTCCGGAGATGCCAAGTTGATTTATGGCACCGTGTATCGAAGGTTTAAACGGATGCGGCCAATGTAGCACACTTCGTTAGATTCCTCCTCGTTTGAGGGGTTTTTGATTGTGAGGACACTCTTCCCTGCAAGCGCAAGCCCCTGTAGTTAATTACGCTACCGCATCACGGTAATAACTTTCTCCTTCTCTATATGGTCACTTCGTGTCGTGGGCATTTGTTTTGTGTTCGGTTGCCCGTGGATTGTATACGGAGACTAATTTATGTTGTCGCCCGTAGGACGTGGATTAGTCCAAATCCGTATCTTTCTTAGATTTGGGTTTGGGGGGTTGTGTTTAAGGATACGTCAGCCTTATTTGAGGCTAAGATCAACTTAAACGTTTGTTAAGGACACGTTGGTCTAATTTTAGACTAAGATCAACTTAACGGGATCGTTTAGACCCAACAAAAGAGCAATTGGGCTCTGTTGTTTAGTTTAGTGACATTGCGGTCGATAATTAGTTTAAGGACATTACGGTCCGTTGTTAGTTTTAAGACATTGCGGTCAAGATTAAGGACATCATAGTCCGTGGATTTAAGTACCTCACAGTCCGATATTAGTTTTAAGACATCACGGTCGAGGTTAAGGACGTCATAGTCCATGAGTTTAAGGACCCCACAGTCCGGTATTAGTTTTAAGACATCACGGTCGAGGTTAAGGACGTCATAGTCCATGAGTTTAAGGACCCACAGTCCGGTATTAGTTTTAAGACATCACGGTCGAGGTTAAGGACGTCATAGTCCATGAGTTTAAGGACCCCACAGTCCGTAGTAATGTGTGGTCGTTGAGATCCGTCACCTCTCTGACGACGTTGAAGAATTACAACGACGGATGTCACAGGAGTAAAGAGATGTACTCTCGAACCGGGTGTAAATTGATTGGAAGAGCAGTTGGGCTCAGTTCAATTTAAATTGAGGACTTATGGCCAGAATTGGGCTAAGTCCAGTTAAAAATGTTTGACATTTTATTTTATGTTATGCCTGTTGGGCCTTTGTTTGGGCTCTGCCCTTTTAATAATGCATAGCATTTATCAAGAGCAAAATAGTGGTCTGATAGTGCACCATGTGGCTTGTCAGGCGCTTTGCGCCAATTAAAGAGCGCATTGCGCTAGCGCATGCGAAGGTGACACGTGGCGCGCTCTGGCGCTGTGCGCCAGTCCAAGAGCGCAATGCGCTATATTTAGAAGCGCAAAGCGCAAACTGTTCTGTGGTTGACACGTGGCGCGTTTTGGCGCTGTGCGCCAGTCCAAGGAGCATAAAGGCGCAATTCAAGAGTGCAAAGCACTGTCCAATAGCGCAGAGCGCATTTTGATCAATTTAAGATCAAAGAACAAGTTTTTTGTTCTCCAAAATAGGCCTTGCCTCAAGATCCAAGAACTAAGGTTCTTATTCTCATCAAAAGGCTCTACCTTTATAGATCAAAAGATCTGTTAATAAAATAAAGTACTTCTTTAAATCTTTATAATTAGATCTTTTTTTATCTTTTTCTTTTTTATTGAAGACCTTGATCTTGTTCTTAGATCTCTGATCTTTTTAGAAGATGGTTCTTCTTTTTTGATGAGATGATTTCATCTCTGTTTTTTCAAGAATATAAGTCTTTACCTTTAAAGATGAAGAAAATGATCTTCTTTCTTCAAAGGCTTGCCTTTCTTTCTCTTTGAGTTTTTTCTCAAAGTTTGCAGAGGGTTCTCTCTATCTGAGACTTGAAGTCTTGGGGCCTTTATATAGGGCCAATTGATTTGTTAAATTAGTTGAAGAGATCTTTCTCTGATTGATTTGGGAATATTTCCCACCGTTGGATCTTTGATCCTAAGGCTTCTGTTTTACAGAAAATAATCTTCTTATTTTAATAAGATTGGAAAGATCTTTCTAGAACAGAATTTTAATTCTGGTTATTTAATAATTTATTATTATTAGATCTTTTGATCTAACGGTGGGGAATTCTTTAAATTCCAACGCTGGCGCACTTGGCGCTGGCGCACTTGGCGCTGGCGCGCCTGCGTTTGACACGCGGCGCGCATCGCAGAGCGCAGCGCAACTGCGCTAGCGCGCCTGCGTTTAACACATGGCGCGTAACGCAGAGCGCAAGGGATCTGAAGCGTTGCTTCAATTTTTAAAATTTGAAATTTGAAACAGAGTTTTGCTCTGATTGGAAGTGTGCTGCCTAGGGCGCAGCGCTCCTGGCGCTGGCGTGTCTGTTTTTGACACGTGGCGCGCAGCGCAAGGGATCTGAAGCGTTGCTTCAATTTTTGAATTTTGAAATTCAAAATAGAGTTTTTCTCTGATTAGGGGAAACAAATGCCCCCCCACCGTTGCGCTCACGTGGCGCACACGTGAGTGCAGCGGTGGCAACATCTGTGCCCTTGGTTCAACTCAGAAGTTGAGGAGGCGCTTCAGCGCCTATAAATAGGACCCTTGGTCCTCAGATGATTATCATCTTGTCTTCAAGAATTTTATTTCAGAGCCTTGCTCTTCTTGCCAAGAACCTTCAAGAGTTAGAACTCTAGAAAATTTTACGTAAAAATTAAATTAAATTAAATTAATTCTAATAACTTAAGGGTTTTACCCATTAACAGAGCCTTTCTCTCATAGATCTTTTGATCTAAAGAAAACCCCTTTAGGGTTTTATAAACAGAGCCTTGCTCTCAAGAACCCATAGATTTAAATAGATCTTTCCTTAGAGTTTCTTACCCCATGGGTCAGAGCTCTGCTCTTTTGACAGTATAGATCTTTTGATCTTCTGATGAAGAACTCTTAAGAGTTTTTTCTTTAATGGATCTTTAAGATCCTAGAATTTTAATTCTTGGGAATTAATTTTCATTCTTTGATGGATTTTCCATCATCATTACAGAGCTAAGCTCTTTAAGGAATTTTGTTCCCTCGTGACCAGAGTTTGACAAGTGTCACTCTGTTATAGAGCTTTGCTCTGAAAGGAAGATTTTCTTCTTGTCTCGAGGGATTTCTCATTCAATGAGAATATTCTTTGAGGATTTCCTCATTAATTGACAGTCTCATCCAATGATGAGGCTGTCTTATTAATTGATGCATTGTCATCTGGATTTTGTGGGTCCCCCTTTGGTCCCCTTTCCACTGCATTGCAGTGTGGTACAAATTTTTAAAGTACCGAGCGTCGGGATTTTAAAATTAAATTATAATACTGATAATTGAATTTCATTTTTTCTTACAGGCGACATGTCTTCTGACCTCTCGTTCCCGTTTTTCCGCTCAGAGGGAGGATTCCCTGAAGCACCGGTAGACCGGGAGGTTCTTGCTCTCATTAAGGATTATGACCCGGAATACAAAAGCCTTCATCTGTGGGGTAGGTGGTACAACCAAATAATTAAAGGTCGTCGAAGCTTCTCTTGTGCGACGCCGTCGGATCCGATCTCGTACGCAGATATACCCCCGGTGAACTATGCCGTGGAGGTCGTAAATTGGAATTCGGAGGGTCTTCTTCAACCTTCGATTGCTGCCATACCCATTCAGCTGCCGGCATCCTTGGATATTTTGGGGTAGCGCATATGCCAGGGTGAGTCGCGCCCTTGGGGACAACCCTACAACATCGGATTGACCCCTCAACACTCGGCAGGGTATCTGCAGTGGGCCAGGTACATTTTGTCAGCGAAGAAGGCGTATCTGCTGAAGATCGGTCTATACCCTGCAGTTTACGCCTCGCTGTTCGAGTATTCTGCTCCTTCGACATGGTGGATTAAGGCGTTTGTAGAGCAATGGAACATCCCCACCCATACCTTTCTTCTAATGGACAGGGAAGTTTCCATCCCTCTAGAAGAATTTGCTGAGATTTCCGGTCTGCCGGTGAGGGGGGAGTACTATGAGGAGCTACTTCCTCCGGACGAATACGTTTTTGCCACCAAGCCGTTGGTGATGGACTTAACGCCGGAGAACGCTATTCAGCACCAGTTTCCGAGTCTGATAAAGGTGCTGAATATGTATGAAAGTCTTTTCTTGGAATCGGGAGGCCGGGGAGTTAGTTTCGCTGACTTCATCGCCCGCTTCCTTCGACCGGAGATCGTATCGCAACGGGGCGAAAAATTAGCCAAGCTCGACGACTCCTTCGGCTTTGGCTTAGATCGTCAACCAGCACTGGAAGCTGATCAGAAAGGCTTTTATCTCCCCGATGCCGCAATCATCCCTCTGTCGGAAATCGCTGCTCCGGGCATCGACGATGAGACTTTCTTTCTCGGGTTTCTGGGGCTATAGTTGTGCTGGTTCGCGCTCCCCATGCACCCTCGCTACATGAGGCCGTCCGTCTTCTACCCAGCACATCGAATGGTGGCTGGCATACAATTGGCCATCGGGGTTGCCGGGTTGGCCCATCTGTACCATAGTTTTAGTGTGGCGGCGGACGCAACTGAACCGGGGGTGCAAGCTGCCAATTTCCGATGCACTACTTTACTTCGTGGATGGAAATGCACGTGCTCGGGGTATTTGGTATTCATAAAAGACCCTCGTTTTATGAGAAGTACAGATTCCCGAGAGTTATGCGGTCGTTCGGCGCTTCTATTGTGAATCCGCCTCCACGGGAGGCTAGGGGGTTGCTTCTTCATCCGCGCATGGTCGGAGCGGGTATTTCTTTCACGGATAAGGTCCTGACAATCGGCCCGGAAACCTCCAAGGCGGTGCTGGCGTTGCGGGACAATTTCAAGGACGGGGCCTCCGTGTTGAAAGACCGGGAGATTTTACATCTATACTCCATCAGGCTGGGCTTCCTCGTATTCAGGCAGAATGAGGCGGCGCTTTTTATGAGATACAACCCCCATCGCTTTGCTCAGCAGCTAAGTTATAACCAAGGGGTCCCACTGGAAGCATTTTTGGAAGAGCCTGCGGCCACCAGAGAGGGAATACGGAGTGCACTGCATCACTTTATGCGGTTAAACACGGGCTCCCACTTTTTCATTAGCGAGCCGAGTTGCATTCCAAGGGCCCTCAACGTATACGGGGCTTGGTATCAGCACGCGATGGGCGCTGTTATCAGGGAAGAGAAGCGGCTGCTGCTTGATCGCAAGGGTGCGCCCCCCGCCAGTGATCGCAACGTCCCCTTAAAGCGAAGGACCCCTATCCCTCCTCCACTAAGAAGAGATGTCGGAGTTGAGCCTCCACGTGTTCTAAGCCCCACGCATGGATTGCCCCTCGATCCTGTGGACATGCCATTAGCACCGCGTGCTCCCGTGGAGACGGTAAACATGGTTTCACCTGAATCTGGTATGGGCTCGGATATCGGGACCCGCCGTCCCAAGGTGCCCACGAAGCGTAAGCTGATTTTGGCTGCGACCGGAGCTCGCGTACAGAGAAAGAAGAAGAAGTCGGTCCTTTCCCTTGATGCCGTACTCGGCTTAGAGCCTCAGGCTCCTCTTACCGAAGGCTTAAGTGAATATGGAACCAATGAGGGTTTCTTTGTAGCGCCAGAAGACACTGATCTCGACGCCGCTATTGCTGCTTCTGCGCAACTCGCAAGCCACCAAGCGAAAATAGCCGCCCTCACGCAATCAAGTAAATATTATTCATACTTTTGTCATTGCGTTATATTTTATTGTCATGTCTTGACTGACATTCTTCTTTTTGTAACAGGCTTCATTACTAAGGAGGTTCTGGCGGCTTCCCTCAGGACTTTCGAGGAGGAAGAGAGGAATCGCGCTCTATTGGGTATTGGTACGTTTCGGTTTGCTATGTCTCTGCTTCCATTTCTTATGAGTAATCTGACCCCGCTCTTTATCTTATCGCAAGGACCACAAGACTTGCCTCGCAAGCCAATGCGAGAATTCTCCCCGGGCCAGCTACCAAAGTCTCGGCCTCTTCGGGATTACTTAAAAAGCCGATGATGGAATCCTTGACGGCTCTGGAAGCAACCCTGAACGCGGACGACGACGCCTTGCTGAAGGAGGCTTCCAAAAGGTCTGTCACGACGGCCCGGGAGGAAAGGAAACGCCTGAGGCGCGCAGTAAGAGAGCGTAGCGCTGCCTTGGCTGTGGGAGCAGGCTCAAGCGCCGTTACTCCCGTTGCTACTCCTTCAGAGGAGCTCCCGGTCGCCTTGTCTACTGCTCATAGACGGGCGGCACGTGCAGCTCGGGAAGCCAACGGTAAATCCGCCTCAGGTAATGTGTTTTTGAGGCTTTGTTGTCAAAGTTTTAAACTATCAGTTCTTATATATCTTGTCCTGCAGGGCCGAGTCTTACTGGAGGAGCGGCGGCGACCATCGAGCCTGAGGGGACGGTGGAGGAGGTAGCTGCTGAACCCGAGGCGACGGTAGGCGATGTAGCCGTAGTTGCCGGGCCCGAGCTAGTGGCTGACGAGACAGTCACGACTGCTATGCCCGAGATGGCTACCAATGCCGAGCCCGAGGTGGCGGCGGGTGAGACGGCTGCTACAGCCGAGCCTGAGACAGCAGTGGCTGAAATGGCTGCTACGGACGAGCCTATGGCAGCGATGGACGAGACGGCTGTGACCGTTGAGCCCGAGGTGGTAACGGGTGAGATGGCTGCTATGGCCGAGCCTGAGGCATCAGTGGATGAAGCGGCTGCGACCACTGAACCCGAGGTGGTAACGGGCGAAACGGGCATTATCGCTGAGCACGAGATGGCCGCTCTTTCTCAAGAGTCGGGCACTGCTCCGATTATCGCTCTCCCTGCCTACGGTTCCTTGTCGTCTCCCGGCGTCGCTAGCGTGACGACGTTTCCTGTGGAGTCGGGGGATGAGGCAACGGGAGGTGAGGCCACACCAATGGAGGGGGACGCCACCGTTGCATCAAGTGACGCCCTCGTCACGGCTCCGGCTGGCGACTCATCAGGGAAATTTTGGGTTACCGTCCTTCTTTTTATTCTGTAATCCTTCCTGACAGGGATTATCTTGTTTCTAACGCAGGTGCGGCTAGTGCTGATGCCGCGTTACCCGAGGGAGCGCCGTCAGTTACCGCTCTGACGGTGACCACTTCTCTTCCTTCCCTCGCACCGTCGCAGATACTGGAAGGTATGGATTTGTGACTCATCAGTCTTATCTTTAGGCTGCATAATTTATGTACTCGTTGTATTATTGCGTCTTTGCAGGAGTCATTTTTGACCACCTGTACCAGGTGCTGCACCCACACTTCTCCTTCTTGTCCGAGACGAGTCCGCCTGCTGGTGTCAGTGAGTGTTTTCTCTAAACGATGTCCTCTTCTTTAACGGGTAGTTGCATTATTGCTAATCTTTTCTTTATATTGCTTGTAGCCTTACGAATCGAAGTAGGGGACGAGGCTGTCGTTGCGCCACTAGTACTCCCAGCTCTGCCCCCTGCTGCAGCCAGTATAGTAGACTCTACTTTTTGCTTGTTTTCTCTATTTCTTGAGCCGACATCTAATTATGATCTATTTTGCAGCAATCACATTGACTCTAACCCCGTTCGAGTCTCGTATTATAATGCCGGCCGGGCCCTTTTTAAGGCGTCCGTCATCCAAAGGTGTTGTGACCAGCCTACGCATGCTGAGCGAGTATATCGAGAAGTTCGACGCAGAGGCTCCCACATCTGCTGCGGATTTTGCCGCAGAGGTTAACCCTATGCTGGCGACGCTCATGAACTTTCATGGTGATGGCGTCGTTGAGTCTTGGGTTAATCGCTGCCGGGAGATCGAGGCTTGCTTGCATGAGGTTGAGCTTAAGCGTCCGGCACCTGAGATTCTAGTTACGAGCACTCAACGGGCAGCATGGATCGAGCAGAGCGCTTCTTACTTCCGCCATCTCGAACAAGAAGTGGTTTTAAAGCGAAGAGAATGCAAAGAAACTTCCAGCGAGTCTGATCGACTGCATGCTGAGGTCGACGCGAACGCTGCCCAGGTGAAAGTTATCTTCGAGGGCCTTCTGCAATGTATCTCTGATGGGTTAACATTAAAGCAGAAGCTCGATGTCGTTGAGCGTGATGCCCAAGATCGTGAAGCAGCTCAGCGAGCCGTCGAAGAACAACTCTCATCCTACTTGCAGCAGCGAGCCCAGGTCAAAGCGGAGTTAGCCGCGGTAGCTGATCAGGAAAAGGGGCTGAGGGAAGTGCGCGAGCGGCTGATTGGACTACTGAAAGCGCTTTCCTCTCAATAAAAAATTTGTACCATTTGTAATTTTGAATAAAATGTATTTGTTCCTTTATCTTTCATATGATGTATTTTGTACCCAATCGAATTCATGAATAAAAGATACACGTTCTTTGTAATGTCTTGTGTCATTTCTCTTCTTTCTTCTTTCTTACTGTGTTGTTTGCCATGTGATTTTAGAAAGTGCGGTCTGTAGATAGTATATAACTGTCAATCTTATGCTCTTTGTAAGGTAGTGGTGGCTTAGAAAACAGGGTTAGGATCTGTCACCTAAGACTTTTCGATTTTATGAGCCGTGAGGGTCTCATAAAGAATTTTCTCCCTACCGGTCGAGAGGATCCCGTAGGTGTAATTTTCTCCTTAAGAATCATGAGAATTCCTAAGTGTGTTTTCTCTTGAGAGTCGTAAGGATCTCACAAGAGAATTTACTCCCTTACGAGTCGTGAGGACCCGCAAGTGATGGGTGAAGTTGCTCTTATCCGCATTTCACGGAGTCAGGGGTTGCTCTGGATGCTTCCCATGGGTTCACTGCTGTGTTTGGCGAGGACCAAGCTCCGCTTTGGACGTTTTCCAGGATACCGTAGTTTAAAGATATCGCGGAGGTTAAGGACATCATAGTCCGTGGATTTAAGGACTCCACAGTCCATTATTAGTTTTAAGACATTACGGTCGAGGTTAAGGACATCATAGTCCATGAGTTTAAGGACCTCGCGGTCCAATGTTAGTTTTAAGACATCACGGTCGAGGTTAAGGACATCATAGTCCATGGATTTAAGGACTCCACAGTCCGATGTTAGTTTTAAGACATCACGGTCGAGGTTAAAGACATCATAGTCCATGGATTTAAGGACTCCAGAGTCCGTTGTTAGTTTTAAGACATTACGGTCGAGATTAAGGACATCATAGTCCATGAGTTTAAGGACCTCACAGTCCAATGTTAGTTTTAAGACATCACGGTCGAGGTTAAGGACATCATAGTCCGTAGATTTAAGGACTCCACAGTCCGATGTTAGTTTTAAGACATCACGGTCGAGATTAAGGACATCATAGTCCATGGATTTAAGGATTCCACAGTCCGATGTTAGTTTTAAGACATCACGGTCGAGGTTAAGGACATCATAGTCCGTGGATTTAAGGACTCCACGGTCCGACGTTACGCGTGGTTGCCGGGACCCGTCGCCTCTTTGAAGACGTTGAGGAATTACAACTACAAACATCAAAGGAGTGACGAGATGTACCCTTGAACCAAGGTAAAATTAGCTTAAAATCATTATGGTTGATTGTTAGTTTTAAGACATCACGGTCGAGGTTAAGGACATCATAGTTCGTGAGTTTAAGGACCTCACAGTCCGATGTTTGCTCTGGATGCTTCCCACAGGTTCACTGCCGTGTTCGGCGAGGACTAGGCTCCACTCTGGATGCCTCACACGGATTCACTGCCGTGCTCTGCGAGGACCAGGATCCGCTGTGGACGTTTTCCACGGGGTCAGAAGTGACGTTATCCGTGTTCCACGTAACCAGGAATTTTGCTCTAGATGCTTCCCACGGGTTCACTGCCGTATTCGGCGAGGACTAGGATCCGCTCTGGATGCTTCACACGAGTTCACTGCCGTACTCTGCGAGGACCAGGATCCGCTCTGGATGTTTTCCATGGGGTCAGAAGTGACGTTATCCGTGTTCCACATAACCAGGAATTTTGCTCTAGATGCTTCCCACGGGTTCACTTCCGTGTTCGGCGAAGACTAGGCTCCGCTCTGGATGATTCACACGGGTTCACTGATGTGCTCTGGGAGGACCAGGATCCGCTCTGGATGTTTTCCACAGGGTCAGAAATGACGTTATCCGTGTTCCATGTAACCAGGAAGGGTTAACTTTATCCGCATTTCACGAAGTCGGAATTTGACTCTCGGTCATCTGTACACCGCCGAGTCATGGAACTGGGGGTTGCCGCTGTTCCGATTTGCTTGATGTTGTGTCTGCTGTAATGAGACGAATGTTGAGATGATCTCCAGGCTATCTGTGACCCATCGAGATTTGGCTTCTTCTTCTGATGAAATCTGGGGAGGAGGAGTGTGATTCCTTCTTTGTTTGCGCCCCTGGATTGTATACAGGGATTGATGTAATATCACCTGTAGGGCATAAATTTCATTTTTATTTTTATTTTATTTCTTTTCGCGATGCTCTATCATTTCAGCTTTTATATCGTGAAGGTAGAGATTTCCCAATCATTTCGGCTGTTTTTCGCGGTGCCCAATCATTTCGGCTATTTATTTTATTTTTACTCGCTACTTTTTATTGCGAGCTGCCCAATCATTTCGGCTATTTTGCATGCATACATTTTTTTACTTGCTGCTTCTGTTGCAAGTTGCCGCATCATTTCGGCTATTTCGTATGCATGTGTGGCTTGCTGGCTTTTCGCTTGCAAGCTTGGGATTAGACATCGATTTTGGCATCAGCACCGCTACAACTGGGATATTGCCAGGAGCGAATCATCATTTGCCTCTGTCGATATCGAACAAAGGTGGCTTAGCAAATAGGGTTAGGGTCCTGTCGACTAAGGCTTTTGACTTCATGAGCCATAAGGGTCTCACAAAGGTATTTCTCCCTACAAGTCGTGAGGATCTCGTAGGTGTGTTTTCTCCTTAGGAATCGTGAGGGCTCCTAAGTGTATGGCTTCATATAAGTCGTAAGGATCTTACAAGAGAGCTTTCCCCTTACAAGTCGAGAGGACTCACAAAGGTTGTTCACCGTGCGAACATATCCCTAGTCACGGATGGGACTTTGTTAGGGAAATGTTTATTCGCGCCCGTGGATTGTATACAAGGGTCAGTATTGAGCCGCTTGTAGGGCAATATCGAAGGTTGTGGGGGGGTTGCTTAAGAACAAGTTCAGGTCTCTGTAGCTTAAGACTTTCAAATCTTATGAGCCGTGAGGGTCTCATAAGAGGATTCTCCTTACGAGTCGTGAGGAACTCGCAAGTGTAATTTCTCCTTAGGAATCGTGAGGATTCCTAAGTGTGTTGCTCCCTTGTGAGTCGTAAAGATCTCACGCAGGTGGTTTCTCCTCACAAGGTCGAAAGGACCCTGGAAGTGTCTTTTAACGAGGTTGCGCCCTTTCGGGTTTTCACAAGTACTCGCCGGTAGCCCTGCTGTTTTTACTCACGGAGCCCTTACAGGTTTTCATCCGTGCCCATTTTGCTTATAGACATAACGTTTTTTTTTTGTTTATTCTTTTTTTATATTCTAACGAGATTGCGCCCTTTCGGGTTTTCACAAGACTCGCCGGTAGCCCTGCTGTTTTTACTCACGGAGCCCTTTCGGGTTTTCATCCGTGCCCATTTTGCTTACGGACATACCGTTTCCCCCCCCCCTTTTATTCTCTTTTTTTTCTTTTTTTTTGTATCAGCTTTGGGATGCTGCAATCCACTGTAGTTTATCGACATCTCGGTCAACAGCTAGTTTTAGGACATAGTGGTCCGTCATTAGTTTAAGGACGTTTCGGTCCGCTGTTAGTTTAAGGACGTTTCGGTCCGTTGTAAAGTAAGTCGGTTACTACTTATAGAGTTTGGGCTTAGGAAGATAGCGAGCGGACATAGTCGTCGTCATCTATCATTGACCTAGATCGTGACTCGTCAAGCGTAGTACTTCTTCAGGAAGCGACCGTTTATTGGCCTGAAAGGTCTTTCACCATGCATGTCCATGAGTAGATAGGCTCCACCCTGGTAGACCTTGTCTATGATATACGGGCCTTCATAGTTCGGCTCGAATTTCCCCGCTTGGCGCGATTGGGGATCATAGGTCTTTTGACCACTAGCACGAGTTCGCCTTGGCGGAATGTCCTCGGCCTAGTCAATCTTTCATAAGAGCGCGTCATCTTTGCTTTATAAGCCTCCAGATTTTGTTGCGCTATGAGCCGGGTTTCGTCAAGGGCATCGAGCTCCTCAAACTGAAGGTGGGCATTCTCTTCGTCCGTTAGCTCATAATGGACTGCCACCCGTAGAGAGGGTAACTCTATCTCGAGAGGGAGTACCGCTTCTGTACCGAATACCAATACGTACAGCGTTGTGTTTGTGGCCGTCTTGAACGTAGTTCGATACGCCCAGAGAGCTTCATACAGTCTCTCATGCCAGTCCTTCTTATTTCGGGACACCGTCTTCTTCACAATCTTCGTCAAGGTCTTGTTGAAAACCTCAGCTAGACCGTTAGCTCGGGGATTATAGACCAATGAATATCTCCAGTCTATGTTATGTTGTTGTGCGAAACGGCTGATTTTGTGGCTTCTATAAGCTGGCCCGTTATCGGATATGATCCGTCTCGGAGTTCCAAACCGATAAATGACGTGTGTCTTGAAGAAGTGAAGGATATTCTCCGTCTTTACTTCCCTCAGCGGTACTGCTTCTGCCCATTTGGAGAAGTAATCAGTCGTCGCCAAAATGAATCGATGTCCCCTGGACGATGCTGGTTGGATGGGGCCGATTATGTCAGTCCCCCACATTTCGAACGGCCAGCTAGCCATTGTCAGATGTAGTCGATTTGGATGCTGATGCATGAAGTCCCCATGAATCTGGCACGAGTGGCACTGCTTCGCATATTCGAGGCAGTCCTGGATCATCGTGGGCCAATAATAACTCATCCGTTTGATCTTCAGCTTCATCTTCGGCCCGGCTTGGTGAGAACCGCAGAGTCCGTCGTGAACTTGTTGGACGACTCTTTTCGCCTCTTCAGGTCCCAGGCATCTCAACCACAGAGAATAAAAAAACCTCTTGTACAGAGTATCATTGACAAAGGCGAAAGACAGAGCTCGTTTCATAAGCTGATGTCTTGAGGACGCATCTTCAGGTGTTCGACGGGATTTGAAGTAGTCTATAAAGACTTCTCTCCAATCCTCAACCGTTTCTTGGTCTTTTATTTGCAGGGCCATATGCTCAGTCGCTTCCTTTTCCTCAGATGATTCTGGAGATATTTCCGCCGGTGCGAGGACCCGACGGCTTTGCACAACGATCCTCACGTCATCGAGGTTCTCGTCAGCCAGTTCTTTAGCGAGCTTAGCTAGTGCATCCGCTTTGCTATTTTTTGCACGTGGTATGCTTTCCAGCATGTAGGAGGGAATTTGAGTCAGCAGTTGTTGTACTCTCTCGCCATACTTCACCAGCTCTGGCTTGCACGTCTGGTAGTCGCCGTTTACTTGACTAACGACCAGCTGGGAGTCTCCGTATATGATGAGATTTTCAATTCCCATGTCGATGGCGATCTCGAAGCCTGCTATCAAAGCTTCGTATTCGGCTTCATTGTTCGTCTTCGGCTCTGTTAAGGAGAAAGCAAAGCGCATTATCCCTCCTTGTGGAGTTACGAAGATAAGGCCTACCGCGGATTTGATGATAGGGGTACTTTGTTTGCGGTTCTTCATGGAAGACGCTCCATCAAAATAAAGTTCCCACCGGATACCACCACCGCCGATCGCGTCAAACGCATGTTCGACTGGCAGTTCGCAATTCAAAGGGGAATCGGCCGATATCGGATGTTCAGCGAGGAAATCGGCGATGGCCTAGCCTTTCACTGCCTTAAGAGGTTGATAAGTTATCGAGAACTCCATCAAGAGCAGGGCCCATTTAGCAAGTCGCCCCGTCAATATGGATTTTGACATCAAATATTTGAGAGGGTCCACCTTCAATATGAGATGGACTTCATGTGCCAATGCATAGTGCCGGAGTTTCGTTATCGCAAAGATTAACGCCAGGCAGTGTTTTTCGATGGGAGAGTAATTGCTTTCTGCCCCCAGGAGGACTCGACTTAAGTAATAGAGAGCTCTTTCTTTCCCTTGGTCGTTCTCTTGTGCCCATAACGCGCCTAAAGAACCTTCGAGGGTTGTTGTATAAAGAATGAGAGGCTTTCCCTTGACCAGAGCGGCCAGTACTGGCATATTCTGCAAGTATTGCTTGATTTCGTCCAGCGCGCCTTGGCATTTATGATCCCAGACGAACGGGGTTCCCTTCTTCATCAGGTGACTATAAGGACGGCACTTGCCAGAGAGATTGGCTATAAATCGTCGGATATACGCGAGCTTCCCTTGGAGAGACCGCAATTGTTTGAGAGTCCTTGGTGGAGGCATTTCTATGATCGCCTTGATTTTTGACGGAATGAATCTTAGGAATTTGCCTGAGGACACCCCGAACGCGCATTTGAGAGGGTTCATCTTTAAGTTGTATTGTCGAAGGCGTTGAAACACGATCTTCAGATGCTCGAGATATTCCTCGTATGATTTGCTTTTAACCACAAGATCGTCGATATAGCATTCGACAATTTCATGTATGAGAAGATCTTCGTCATGGCCCTCTGATAGGTGGCACCGGCATTCTTTAGACCGAAGGGCGTCACCTTGTAGCAAAATATACCCAAAGGGGTCCGGAAAGCAGTATGCTTCTGGTCTTCAGGATGCATCTTTATCTGATTATATCCCGATGAGCCGTCCAGAAGGAGAAAACCTCGTGAGTGGACGTGTTATCTATCATCAGCTCGGTGACCGGTACCGGGAAGTCATCCTTCGAGCAGGCTTTATTGAGATCCCGAAAGTCTACACAGATGCGCACCATTCCATTCTTCTTCATTACTGGGACGATGTTGGCGATCCAGTCAGGCTACTGAACTTCTTGGATGAAGCCAGAGTCGATCTGCTTCTTGACCTCGGCGTTAATGCTCATCTCAAGCTCGAGCCGCATTCTTCTCGGTGCTTGTTTGATTGGCTTAATGTCCGGGGATATCGTCAATTTGTGGACCGAAATCTCTGGATCTAATCCTGGCATTTCGGAACAGTTCCATGCGAAGCAATCTCTATGCTGCATAAGCACGTCTTTTAACGCAGCCACCCTTTCTTCAGATAGCAGCTCACTGACGAATGTAGGTCGCGGGTCACTTGCCGTTCCCAAATCAATCTTCTTGAAGTTATCTGCAGTGGTGTGTATTCCATCTTCCAGCTCTTTCGGCGCCGCTGAAAATTCTGAGATTACCTTGTCATCATTCTTTTCGAAGCACCAGGGGAGGTCGTCCATACTTTCGGGCTCTTCTTTTGATAGTGTTATCATATGACAGGTACGAGCTCGCTTTCAAGACCAATGTTGCTCTGGTTCTACTCTCGCGGCTTTGGGTTCATGCTTCTGCGGCGGTGTTACCCTCCAACTACTGGATAGAGCGAACTTGCCGAGCTGATACTGATCTTCGACCCAGTTCTTGAAGGTGAAGCAGTTTTCGAGAGGATGTCCCATTGCCCTATGATAGGAGCAATAGTTCGGGTGAGAGACTTCGCCTGTTTGCCCGGGGTGCTTGGACTCCGGGAGGATAATCATTTGATGTCTTATGGCAAGATCAAGTATCTTCTTTGTCTTGTATTGAGGAAAAGAGTATGCTCGACTCATCCTCTTCATAAGAGACAAATCCGAACCGCTCGATTCCCGCTCGCGTGACTTCTTGGTCCCGTTTTGTCGTTGCCGAATGCCTTTTCCGCTTTTTGACTTGTTTCTACCTCTACGTCGGGCCTTTTTTACAATAGGTTGACAGGGAGGGGCATTTTCGTTTTTCGCAGCCTGTTGGAGAAGGCGTTGCATCCTGGCTTTCTCGTAGATGGCCATTTCGCGGTTATGGTCGTCTCGAACTTTTTGACCAGCTTCCCTTATAAGCTTGTCCATTTGTTCTTTGAACGACGAACTGGGCATTTTCACGTCGGGGACTTTTTCTGGTTTAGGATTAGCACTCTCCCATTGAGCATCTCCTTCTTCATCAAAGTCATGTACGACATAGCAGTCGCGGAGTAGCTCCCGTTTCTTGGACCGAATATATCCAAGCCCGATCGCTTCCATTCTCCCGTTGGGCAACTTACACTGAGTTCCGGGAACGTTCCAGATCCTGTCATAGAACTTAGCTTTTCGAGCGGTCTGTTTGAAGGGTATCCCTTGGTGCTTCAATAGCTTTTTCAAGCCTTCTGTATAATATCGAGGTAGACGGATGGGCTGGAGCCTGTCAAGTGTAGAATCCACGCCGTGCCAGATTTCTTTTTCCACTTTAGTTTCCCCGGAGCGGTAGAATAGGATCGCCTTTTCGCCTTCTCTCTTGGGAGGGACGTAGAACGTCTGTAGCTCTTCCACACTGTAGGTATCAAGCGCGTCTAGTTCTTTATGATGTTTGGGCGGAACCATGGCAACTTGCAAACTTTGCTCTTCATCAGCGAATGTTTGTATTGAAGGCCGAGCGGAGAATACAGCATGGACTTCATCTTCCGAGTCACTGCCAAAGATCAACATGGGAGCGGACGGTCCTGGCTTGTTGTACTGTGGCGGGCCTGGATAAACTATCTCTTCCTCTTCCTCAGTATCACTCCCGAAAACAGGAATGGTGGTGATAGCTTTGTTCTCCGGCTTGCGACATCTCTCCGTGTCCTCAAAATCTGGCAAGAAGTATTTTGCATCTTCGTATTTCCGGACTTCGTTTACGGAGAACGGGTTCAACTCTCCTGTTACGGTATACTCGAGACCATCCTTAAAGTATTTCATACACTAATGTTGTGTAGAAGGGATGATGTTGTACTTGTGTAACCAAGACCGGCCGAGAAAAGCGTTATAGCATGTCTTGGCGTCAATGACATGAAATTTAATGTCCGTAACAAGTAGCCCGAATCGTAATGTCAATATCACAGACCCGAAAGTCCGTGATGACTGGGAGTCAAAACCAGAGATGGTGATTTTATCACGAGCAAGATGCTGGATGCTCATGCAGATTTCCTTCAACACTCGCACGTTGAGGAGATTAACGGAAGACCCATTGTCGACCAGGATTTTGCTTATTTTTATATCGTGGCAGCACCCTGAGACATAGAGGGGACGGTTGTGCTCGCACGTCCCAAGGAGGAGGTCTTGATCGCCGAAGGTGATATCGGCTGTGTGTACTTCCTCCAGCTCGTCCTTCATCTTTTCTTCGGCGAGAAAAGCTTGGAATTGCTCTGGCTTTTGTAGAGCCTTGATCAGTGAATCTCTCGCTTCTTTGGATAGTAGAAGGGCATCGAGAATACTGAGCTGCGAGGGTAACTTCCTCAAGTGCGCCAGAACTTTATAGTCCACCTTACTCTTCTTTGACGGGTCCTTGGCAGTCAATTCTTTCATGACTTGGTTGTCCAAGGCGATATCCTCAAAGACCTTTTCTTTTCTCTTATCTTTTTTGCTCATGGATCCGAGATTCTTTTCTGGAAGCGTGCGATTGCGCAGCTGGATGTTTTCACAGGCCTTCGGTTCTTCCTCCTTCCCCAATGTGGATTCTTTAAAGAGGGGGCCAAGAGCCATTTCTTCGTCAGAGTCGCTTCCGAAAGTGAGAATTTGCGATCCCCGGGTGTTGGCCATGCGACAGTTACCGGTATTTCTTTTATACTCCTCAGCCACGCTTCTTTGCTCCCGCCGAGTTTTGCGTTTTATCCGCTTAAAGTGTTGCCGGTGAGCAACATATACCTGCCACCATCTTTTAAAAGCATTGCACTCCTTGGTAGGGTGTGAAATCTTTCGATGATATGAGTAGTAGCTAGGATGCATCTCTGCTTCACCGGAAGTGTTTCCTTCGGAGGGTGGTAACTTCATTCCCATTGATATGGCTTTAGCAAACCTTTTCCTTGTCTTGAACTTGTTTTTATCCGCGACGGGTGTTCCTTGATTTGGCAGGAGTGGCTTGACTCTTTCATCCAGTCGCCGGCATTTGGTTCTTTCAAATATGGCCATCTCACGCTCCCGATCAACTTTACTTTTCAGGAGAGCTTCATTTAGGAATGCGTCGATCATTTCATCTGACGGCCCCAGAAGTTCCGAATCAGGCTCTGCCCCCAGTTTCTTTGTGCAAGAAGACTTTTCATCGTCTGTAAACGAGTGAGAGATCACATGACAACTTGCTACGTAACCCTCAAATCCATCCGACGAGCCTTCTCCATCATCTCCTCCTGAAAGACGTAGCTGAGGAACTCTTGGAGCGTGATGGGAGTCCGCGCCTTCTGATTATACTCCTCCAACGCGTCGATCTGTTTCTGCAGGTCCGTACGCGTGTCGCCAGACTTCACGGGCTTTTTGGATCTCTTCTTCTTCTTTTTTGAAGATTTTAACGGCTGGGTGTGAGTGCTTGGGCCATCACCATCAATTTTTGGAGTCGGGCGCGGCTCCAGCATCCCTTCGATGATCTGGGGTTCTAGCGGGTTCTTCCACCTGATCGCCGGGCATGTCTAAAGATCATTCAGCATCCGTTTGGTTTTGGCTGAAAGCACGACCTCCCACGGAGCTTCTTCAACAAAAGAACATGTTGCCCCCGATGTGTCCGTCTTCTTAGGAGTATGCGTTTGTGGTGGGTTTACCTTCCACTTCTCGAACAGCGCAAACTTGCCTTGTAGGTATTGATCCTCGATCCATCCCTTAAAGACGAAGCAATCGTCGATCGGGTGACTTACCGTTTGGTGGTAAGGACAGTAATTGGGGTTATTCACTTCGCTGGGCTGCGGCGGTCGCCTGGGATTCGGCAAATTGATAAGCCTGTTGCGCATAGCCATCTCGAACAGCCTCTTCATTTTATCCCGTGGGAATGAGTAAGGACGCTTCATTTTCTCATTATAATAGCGTCGTCTCTCTTCCAGTTGATCTGCTAGCTTTGGGGCACTGGGCTGCTGTTGAGTGTTCGCAACGAAGGTCTCCTTCCCTTTACCCTTGTCGTTCCGAGGTTCCGGCTTCGGGGGAGACGGTCTATGACCCATTTGATCCATCTGGGCTAGCTTATCAATTAAAGCCTGGAACGTGGTCGGTTTAAAGAACATCATGAACTGTGAAATAGTTGCATGAGGGTCTAGGGTGCCCACGAACATACCTACTGCTGGTGCTTCTTCGATGCGTTGTTCGCACTTCGACCACCGGTTCCGCCATCGGATTGCGTATTGGACCCAAGTCTCGCCCGGGTTCACCCTTGCATTGATCAACGCAATTATTTGGGTGCGTTCGCTGGCGCTCGCGAATCGCTGGGTGAATAGCAACTCCATCTCTGTGAAAGTTTTGACGGAGTCGTTTGGAAGCTCGGAGTACCACTCAAACACCGTCTCCGATAAGCTGTCGACGAATTGGCGAAGCAAGAGTTTATCATCGCCGCCGGTATTGCCACAAAGAGCCCTGAACTGGGCGACATGTTGATGGGGATTGCCTGTCCCCTTGTAGACATGGAATTTCGGGATCGTGTAGCCCGGTGGGTATTTTATCTGATCATACCAGCCCGGATATGGTCGCCCCATTTTGACGAATTGGCCGGCCGCTTCATTTGCCTAGTAAACTCGTATTTGTTGAGCAATATACTCATCCAAAGCAGCTTTAGAGATCGTTTCCTCTTTGGCTGTTGAAAGTGCCGGAAGTGAATTTGATGTTTCTCCTCTGTCGTCTTCGAGGATAATCGGAGGATCTTCAACTGAGGGATCCGGCTGGATCATTGTAACAACTCCAATTTTGTATACCAAAAATTTGCTTTAAATATAGTGTATACTTGAAGTATTAATGTTGCTGGAAACAATTTAAGTATCTAATTCCTTACAATAATTACAAGAAGAAGCTTGTAGCTCATTGGTAATACCTTGCACTGCTGAAGCAAGCCACCGGAGTTCAAATCCCATGCCCCACATTATTTTTGTATTTATTTTGTTTTATTTTTTTTGGAAGTCAACGGTAAAAAGGCCATAACTCCCAAAATATGTACTGGACAACAAAAAGTAAAAATACCAAGTTGTTCCCCAGAAAAACCCCCGGCCATTGGACCCTTGACTCGGCCCGACTCGGCGCCGCCGGCCGGCGACTCGGCCGACTCGGTCCGGTGCCGCCGGCCGGACTTGGCCGAACGGCCGAGTCACCAACTGAGAAAAGTTGGGTCTTGACCTGGTCCACCCTCCTGCATACTTTAAATGCTTGGATCAGTTATCATTTGGCCAATAAATCCCTTTTAATCCTATGTTTAATGATTTTTAATGAATTTTTACAATTTTTTAGTATTTTTTTTAATCCTAACCCTAACCCTAGCCTAGCCCTATATAAAGACCCCTACCCTCTACCATTTCACCTCACAACTCTAAGTCCACTCTCCCAAATTCTCGAGAACTCGGTACGAAGAGCGAGAAGCGAAGCGCTGCCGAAACCGACGACGGATTTCGGCGACCGGATCAGAACCTTCGTGACGTTTTCGACGCATCGACCACTACCACCTTCCCTAGCCCCCTTAGCTTGTCCAAACCCGTAAGTCCCACCTCTTCTATCTCCCTTTTCTTTAAGGTAAAAATACGACTTTTTGGAACCCGACGGAAATCGGACAAACCGATTTCCGATTCGGTTTTTCTATAAATTTCCACTTGTCACCTAATAAATAATACCTAAACTTATGTATGATGACTATTAATCACCTAGAAACCAATTTAAATAAAGTTACTCACATGAAATAATAGCTTCTTTACAATATCGTATTCTTTTCATAAAAATACCATAAAGTTTATTTTTCTTGTTCTAATTAATTACCTCACTCCTAAATAGGTTTATCTTGATCACTAAACTTGTAAAAACCAATTTGAATGAAATTTCACACATGAAATGATAACGTTTTCGAATACCGTATTCTTGCGCTTTAATACCTTCAAGTTTAATATATCTTGTTTAACCTCTAAATTTCATCAAAACTTAAAATAAGTCACGAGGTAAGGACCTACCTCTACACACACACAAATATAACCCTAATTGATATATGTCAAAACATAGAATACGAAATTACAGGACTTTTCACTAAAATACCATATTCTTTATAACCTTTTCTTGAAAGCTTTCAGGTGTAAACATTTCTAAATAAAATCTTTTATAAAATGAAAGCACGATTGGTCATGGACATCGATCGTTTATCTAAACTGATTTTGTGGTGTCTAGGCTAGGCAAGTGAGCTTGGGTAACTTTAAAAGGCCTGTCTCACGATTCGTGAGCGGATCCCTCCCTCCTCACTTGTACTTACCTGGCCACAATTGGCGGTGAAGAGGCGATTTGAGGCTTCTAATGACTTATCGTTTAGACCTTAGAAATAGGCTAGTTGGCTTAGGAAACCCTAACAACTAAAATACGGAAAACTATACTCTTTTGCAAATAAATACCTTATACTTATAAAACCGTTTTTCCTAAATGAAAAGTATTTATAAAACCTAAGCAAAGTGCAGCTACAACCCGCCTTTGGGGAACCCGTTAGGGATAGTACGGTTCATCGTGCACCCGCGGGCTAGTAGTGCGAGATTCAGACCTCCGCAAGGAGCATTCGGTCTCGAAAGGTTTAAAATACGACATTTAAGAAAAATGTGATTTTTTGAAAATAAAATATTCATTTAAAAATTATTAATGCGTTAATATATATATAATTATCATTTAAACACCTATTTTGTTATAATATAAAGTTTCCACTTTTTCCTAAAATTCCGAGATTTAAAAGTTACATTGAAATACCATGAATTTCAAATAAAATATTTAATACTTTTATTAGGATATATTCACTAGAATAACACAAATAAAATTCACATTTATTATAACAATAAAGACGATTATTAAATACTTGAGGTGTATTTTGAAAACTATACAAAAGTACTTTTTACATAAAACCCCCTCAAGTTTCACAAATTACAATAAGGCCCCTAACTAATATTGAACTTCAAATTTATCTTTCTTTTAGTCTGACTCGAGTTAGAGTCTGACTAATTTCTGACTTGAATATGATTCAAGCCAATCTATATTCTTTTATATTCCAACACAACTTGAATACATGAATCCCTGAATCCAGTTAACAATATATTCCTTTTGACTGAATCAAACCATGGATATTCATCAATTATCCTGATATTCCATTTACCTGATTATACAGTTACAACATGTTTACTGATATCATGGTCTTGGTCAGTCACCCAATTTACATATTCCTATACTACAATACTGTTAAAACACTACGGGGTTTAAAGGGGTAGATTGGTACGGAAGGTGTTAAAGGTGGCACGAGGTGGTCAGATTAAGACACCTAACCTGAATCCTGTTGCTGTTGTACCGTGGTATAATGGTTCCTTGTACTTTCCTTTTGCCCTGATCTCTAGCATATAGAGATCCCCCTCGTATACACTGGCATCCTTCTGTACCAAGCTACAAACAACAGCGTTAACTCAATATTCCATAATATTCAACAATGTAATACTTTAGAAAATACTGTTACTCTGTCATTCTCATTCTTCTTATTCTTTGGGACTTACCGAGCGACCTGTTCGCTGACGACATTCTGTTTCCTTCTTCTTTGAATGTCGTCAGGTGCGTTGGACCAAGCTGAGATCGAGCCCACTGGTGAAGATTTGGAGCAGTTCCAGGAAGACCCAGAGCTCTAGATATTGTACCTTGTTCTTTCCATTATTGTTTTTTCTTTTCTGTTATGCCACTGTTTAGGCATTGCTTTTCATTTCAGTTGTATTTTCATTTCATGCATTGTACAAAGAATGTTATTAATAAAAGTTGCTGTTATTTCAATATCATTTGTCTCTTGTGATTATTTTATATTGCTTAGCTGCGCTTAGCGTATGTACTTCTGAGTACGTACGTAGCGGACCTCGTCACGTCCACTTCGCCGTACATTGGGAAGCGGGGCGTGACAGGTTTTGTTGGTGGCCCATGCAGGTCAGAGCTGTATGAATCCTTGTCATGCAGTTCTAGTCTGCGTGAACAACCTAAGCAATATAACACAAAAACCAGCAACTAAAACATTCTTTACAATTCATGTTCTTTGAAACTTGCAAATCTCTATTCCTTGAATCTTATCATTTCATGTATTTGAATCTGTCCTAATCCAAATTTTTCTTCAGGGTTATGGATTCCCCGAACAACACCAGCACCAATGTTAACAACACCCCACCAGCACTACCTCTCACACCAGTTGTTCCGGCACCACCCACTGAGCAAACAATACTATTCGATGCAATCCGCAGTCTTCTCGAGGGACAGCAACAACTTCTGAGCCGTCCTGATAACGATGCACCGGGAGTAAAGCAATTCAGGGCTTTGCACCCAAAGCAGTTCTCTGGTAAAGGAAGCCCTCTCGAAGCAGAAGAATGGGCACAAAGCATCGAAGACGATCTGGCAGCAGCTCAAGTGCCAGACCACGCTTGGGTCCGTGTAGCGAAACTACAGCTCACGGATAATGCTCGCAATTGGTGGAAGGCGGAAGAAACCCGTCTAGCGCAGCCGATTGAATGGAAGACATTTCGCGAGAAGTTTGACACGAAATATTTCCCTGTGACTGCCAGGTTCGCTATGGAGCAGCAGTTTATTCATCTACAGCAAGGATCAATGTGGGAGAAATCGGTAGATGAATACGATGCTGAGTTCACTATGTTGAGCCGGTAAGATATGTCACAATAGTTCAATTTTTAAATATCACATACTACACAGCTAACACAATCTTTAAACAGATTCGCGGCACACCTGATACCGACGGACGAGATCAGAGCCGGTCGTTTTCAGCAAGGTTTGGACACAGAGATCAAGGCTGCTCTAGCCAGGAAAGTTTTTGACTCATGAGGAAGCCCTAGAAGCTGCCCGCAGTTATGAGGCAGTCATAAAAGAGAGGGGCAGACCTCAGTCTGCAGGAGTCAAGCGCCCTGCCAACCAGATGGCAGGTGGAGCCACGTCCAGACCATCTTTCGTGCCGAGGCGACCCGGAGTACTAACTCATCGTCCTAGCCCAGCTTTTTGCACCTACTGCAAGAGAACTGGACATATGATGAAGGACTGCCGTCGAGCCAACCGTCTCTGCTTAGTCTGCGGTTCAGCCACTCATGATATTGGATCTTGTCCCCAAAGGCAGAACTCAGTTGCTGCGCCCAGACCAGCAAATACTTATCAGCAGCGACCAGCTCTTCAGGCACCTGCTCCCAGACTTGCACTACCTGCACCACCTAGGGGACCACAAGCTGCACCATCACCTCGACAGTTCCATCAAGCTCAAAGGAACGTTCAGAGGAATGCTCCTCAGGCCAGGAGGAATGTGCCGAAGCGCCAGGCTTTCATGATGTCTGTGGAAGAAGCTGAGGCCACTAGCCAAGTTATTACTGGTAAACTTTCTTTCTCAAATTTATCTTTTAGTTTTGGTTACCTACACACTTTCCCTATACCTAAAACCTATCCCATATACCTTAGGTACAATCCTAGTAGCTTCACTACCTGCACTTGCATTGTTTGATACTGGAGTATCCCACTGCTTTATGTCGCAACGGTTTGTCCGAACCCATGCGATTCCAGTCTCACCGCTTGTATCCAGCTGGAACGTCAGTTCCGGAAATGATGTTCTAAAGGCAACTATGGGATACAGCATGTGTCCAGTCATCATCTGCAGTCGAGAGTTTTATGCTGACTTCAAGGTACTGGATATACCGAATTTCGATGTGGTTCTAGGAATGGACTGTCTTGGAACCTTTTATGCTACCATCGACTGTCGTCAAAGGAGGGTAGTATTTGAGATTCCAGATCATCCGGTCTTCTACTTCAAGAGTGGAGATCGCACCCTGGAGCCAAGTACTTACAAAGCAAAGCCAAGGGAAGCAGTAGTTGCAGCAGCTCAGGCAGAGGAACAATCAAGACCGGAGGTAGTTCGAGAGTTCGACGATGTATTCCCTGACGATATATCAGGTTTGCCTCCCGATCGAGCTCTTGAATTCAGTATTGACTTAGTACCAGGAGCACAACCAGTAATCAAAGCACCGTATAGACTAAGTCCGGAAGGATTGAAGGAAGTTCGAACACAGTTGGACGAATTACTGATGAAAGGATGGATTCGTCCTAGCACTTCAAGTTGGGGAGCACCTGTACTATTGGTAAAGAAGAAGGAAGGTTCATACAGAATGTGCATCGATTATAGGGCCTTGAACAAAGTTACTATAAAGAACAAATATCCACTTCCGCGCATCGACGATTTATTCGATCAGCTAAGTGGATCTTGTGTCTTCTCTAAACTAGATCTTCGTTCAGGTTATCATCAAGTGAAGGTCAAGGAAGCTGATATTCACAAAACAGCTTTCAGAACTCGCTATGGACATTACGAATTTCTAGTAATGCCATTTGGAGTGACCAATGCACCAGCAATCTTCATGAACCTTATGAACCAAGTCTTCCGGGAGTATTTAGACAGGTTCGTTGTCATTTTCATCGACGACATCCTGGTATATTCTAAGAATCGGAAAGAACATGCGGAACACCTACGAATTGTCCTGGAAACTCTTCGAAAACATAAGCTTTATGCCAAATACAGCAAGTGCGAGTTTTGGCTAAAACAACTTGGTTTCCTTGGACACATCGTATCAGGAGAAGGAATTTCTGTGGATCCAGCAAAAGTTTCAGCAGTCAGCGAATGGCCTACGACAAAATCAGTGAAGGATATTCGGAGTTTCTTGGGTTTAGCTGGATATTACAGAAGAATCATTGAAGGCTTTTCGAAGATAGCAACCCCCCTGACCAAGCTCACACGAAAAGATGAAGAATTTGTGTGGTCAGAAGCATGCGAGCAAGCTTTCGTAGAACTCAAGTCAAGACTGACCTCTGCACCTATTCTCGTCATACCGGATCAGTCTGGAGGATTCGAAGTGCATTGCGATGCATCCGGTAAGGGATTAGGATGTGTTCTACATCAGCACGGTAAGGTTGTGGCTTATGCTTCAAGACAACTGAAGACTCATGAGCGCAATTATCCGACGCATGATCTGGAGTTGGCAGCCGTTATTTTTGCTCTCAAGATTTGGCGCCACTACTTACTTAGTGAACGAGTGAACATCTACACAGATCATAAAAGTTTGAAGTATGTGTTTACTCAGAAGAAGTTGAATATGCGGCAGAGAAGATGGTTAGAACTTATGGCGGACTTTGACATCAATTTGCAATATCATCCAGGAAAGGTGAACGTAGTACCTGATGCTCTTAGTCGCCAACCATTAGCAATGAATCTCACCGACCAGTGGAAGCTTCAGCAAGACCTACATCAGATGGATATCGAACTAGTCATGCCAGGTGATGTTTCAAATTTGATGAATCTACAAGTCCAATCAACTATTGTCAATCAGATCAAAGCAGCTCAAGCCAGCGATGCTAAGTTGCAAAAGATCAGAGAACAAGTGGAGAATGGACTCAGAACAGATTTCATCATCCATGAAGACGGATCTTTGAGATACGACAGCAGATTGTGTGTACCAAAGGGTCCTGTTCGGGAAGAGTTAATGAAAGAAGCTCACAGCTCTCCCTATTCAGTACATCCTGGAGGTACCAAAATGTACAAGGATTTACGTCAGAATTATTGGTGGCATGGAATGAAGCGTGAAGTAGCCAGAAGTGTCGCAAAATGTTTGGTGTGTCAGCAGGTAAAAGCTGAACATCACAGGACAGCTGGACTACTTCAACCGTTACCAATTCCAGAATGGAAGTGGCAGCACATCACGATAGACTTTGTAACTGCTTTTCCTCGCAGCACAAAGGGTAACGATGCAATTTGGGTCATTGTGGATCGACTCACAAAGTCGGCTCACTTCATCCCATTTCGAGTTGGCCAATCAACGGAGACATTAGCGAAGAAGTACATGGAAGTAATAATCTAATTTAGATTTAAAAATTCTTCATAATGTACTATCTCTGATACCCATGAACTCATACAGGAAATTGTGAGACTTCATGGAGTACCGGTCTGCATTGTCTCCGATCGTGACACCAGGTTCCGATCGCAATTTTGGCAAAGTCTGCAAGCTAGCTTAGGAACAAGTCTGAACTTCAGCACGGCTTATCATCCACAAACAGATGGTCAGTCGGAACGAACTATTCAGATCTTGGAGGATATGCTCAGAGCGTGTATGCTCGACTTCAAGGGATCGTGGGAAGATCACCTGCATCTTGTGGAGTTCGCGTACAATAACTGCTACCAAGCAGGTATAGGAATGGCACCTTTTGCAGCATTATATGGAAGGAAGTGTCGATCGCCATTAAGTTGGGACGACATCGGAGAGAGAGAACTCCTTGGACCAGAGATGATAGTAGTGACCGTTGATGTGGTTCGTACTATCAAGGAAAGAATGCGCATATCCCAAGATAGATAGAAACATTGGGCTGATGCGAAGAGACGACACTTGGAGTTCCAGCCAGGAGATCATGTATTCCTGAAGATCTCTCCGAACCGTGGAGTGATCAGATTTGGAAGACGGGGAAAGTTGAGTCCGAGATACATTGGACCGTTCGGTATACTCGAACGAGTCGGTGAAGTGGCATATCGGTTAGCGCTTCCACCCTCACTGGAAGGAGTTCATAACGTGTTCCACATATCTCAACTCAGAAGGTATGTGAGTGACCCCAGCCATGTACTTGATCATTCCGAACTCACGATACAGCACGATTTGTCTTGTGAGCAACAACCTGTGGAGATCCTGGACAGGAAAGTGAAGACACTTCGGAACAAAGAAGTTAATTTGGTCCGGGTAATGTGGAGGAAAGACACTCCAGGAGAATCCACGTGGGAAAGGGAGGATGAGATGCGTGCAAGATATCCGCACCTTTTTGTAAACTAGTCCTTAAATAAAAGTTGTAAATTTCGAAGACGAAATTTTTGTAAGGAGGGTAGATTGTAACAACTCCAATTTTGTATACCAAAAATTTGCTTTAAATATAGTGTATACTTGAAGTATTAATGTTGCTGGAAACAATTTAAGTATCTAATTCCTTACAATAATTACAAGAAGAAACTTGTAGCTCATTGGTAATACCTTGCACTGCTGAACCAAGCCACCGGAGTTCAAATCCCATGCCCCACATTACTTTTGTATTTATTTTGTTTTATTTTTTTTGGAAGTCAACGGTAAAAAGGCCATAACTCCCAAAATATATACTGGACAACAAAAAGTAAAAATACCAAGTTGTTCCCCAGGAAAACCCCCAGCCATTGGACCCTTGACTCGGCCCGACTCGGCGCCGCCGGCCGGCGACTCGGCCGACTCGGTCCGGCGCCGCCGGCCGGACTTGGCCGGACGGCCGAGTCACCAACTGAGAAAAGTTAGGTCTTGACCTGGTCCACCCTCCTGCATAATTTAAATGCTTGGATCAGTTATCATTTGGCCAATAAATCCCTTTTAATCCTATGTTTAATGATTTTTAATGAATTTTTACAATTTTTTAGTATTTTTTTTAATCCTAACCCTAACCCTAGCCTAGCCCTATATAAAGACCCCTACCCTCTACTATTTCACCTCACAACTCTAAGTCCACTCTCCCAAATTCTCGAGAACTCGGTACGAAGAGCGAGAAGCGAAGCGCTGCCGAAACCGACGACGGATTCCGGCGACCGGATCAGAACCTTCGCGACGTTTTCGACGCATCGACCACCACCACCTTCCCTAGCCCCCTTAGCTTGTCCAAACCCGTAAGTCCCACCTCTTCTATCTCCCTTTTCTTTAAGGTAAAAATACGACTTTTTGGAACCCGACGGAAATCGGACAAACCGATTTCCGATTCGGTTTTTCTATAAATTTCCACTTGTCACCTAATACATAATACCTAAACTTATGTATGATGACTATTAATCATCTAGAAACCAATTTAAATAAAGTTACTCACATGAAATGATAGCTTCTTTACAATATCGTATTCTTTTCATAAAAATACCATAAAGTTTATTTTTCTTGTTCTAATTAATTACCTCACTCCTAAATAGGTTTATCTTGATCACTAAACTTGTAGAAACCAATTTGAATGAAATTTCACACATAAAATGATAACGTTTTCGAATACCGTATTCTTGCGCTTTAATACCTTCAAGTTTAATATATCTTGTTTAACCTCTAAATTTCATCAAAACTTAAAATAAGTCACGAGGTAAGGACCTACCTCTACACACACACAAATATAACCCTAATTGATATATGTCAAAACATAGAATACGAAATTACAGGACTTTTCACTAAAATACCATATTCTTTATAATCTTTTCTTGAAAGCTTTCAGTTGTAAACATTTCTAAATAAAATCTTTTATAAAATGAAAGCACGATTGGTCATGGACATCGATCGTTTATCTAAACTGACTTTGTGGTGTCTAGGCTAGGCAAGTGAGCTTCGGTAACTTTAAAAGGCCCGTCTCACGATTCGTGAGCGGATCCCTCCCTCCTCACTTGTACTTACCTGGCCACAATTGGCGGTGAAGAGGCGATTTGAGGCTTCTAATGACTTATCGTTTAGACCTTAGAAATAGGCTAGTTGGCTTAGGAAACCCTAACAACTAAAATACGGAAAACTATACTCTTTTGCAAATAAATACCTTATATTTATAAAACCGTTTTTCCTAAATGAAAAGTATTTATAAAACCTAAGCAAAGTGCCGCTACAACCCACCTTTGGGGAACTCGTTAGGGATAGTACGGTTCATCGTGCACCCGCGGGCTAGTAGTGCGAGATTCAGACCTCCGCAAGGAGCATTCGGTCTCGAAAGGTTTAAAATACGACATTTAAGAAAAATGTGATTTTTTGAAAATAAAATATTCATTTAAAAATTATTCATGCGTTAATATATATATAATTATCATTTAAACACCTATTTTGTTATAATATAAAGTTTACACTTTTTCCTAAAATTCCGAGATTTAAAAGTTACATTGAAATACCATGAATTTCAAATAAAATATTTAATACTTTTATTAGGATATATTCACTAGAATAACACAAATAAAATTCACATTTATTATAACAATAAAGACGATTATTAAATACTTGAGGTGTATTTTGAAAACTATACAAAAATACTTTTTACATAAATCCCCCTCAAGTTTCACAAATTACAATAAGGCCCCTAACTAATATTGAACTTCAAATTTATCTTTCTTTTAGTCTGACTCGGGTTAGAGTCTGACTAATTTCTGACTTGAATATGATTCAAGCCAATCTATATTTTTTTATATTCCAACACAACTTGAATACATGAATCTCTGAATCCAGTTAACAATATATTCCTTTTGACTGAATCAAACCATGGATATTCATCCATTATCCTGATATTCCATTTACCTGATTATACAGTTACAACATGTTTACTGATATCATGGTCTTGGTCAGTCACCCAATTTACATATTCCTATACTACAATACTGTTAAAACAATACGGGGTTTAAAGGGGTAGATTGGTACGGAAGGTGTTAAAGGTGGCACGAGGTGGTCAGATTAAGACACCTAACCTGAATCCTGTTGCTGTTGTACCGTGGTATAACGGTTCCTTGTACTTTCCTTTTGCCCTGATCTCTAGCATATAGAGATCCCCCTCGTATACACTGGCATCCTTCTGTACCAAGCTACAAACAACAGCGTTAACTCAATATTCCATAATATTCAACAATGTAATACTTTAGAAAATACTGTTACTCTGTCATTCTCATTCTTATTATTCTTTGGGACTTACCGAGCGACCTGTTCGCTGACGACATTCTGTTTCCTTTTTCTTTGAATGTCGTCAGGTGCGTTGGACCAAGCTGAGATCGAGCCCACTGGTGAAGATTTGGAGCAGTTCCAGGAAGACCCAGAGCTCTAGATATTGTACCTTGTTCTTTCCATTATTTTTTTTTCTTTTCTGTTATGCCACTGTTTAGGCATTGCTTTTCATTTCAGTTGTATTTTCATTTCATGCATTGTACAAAGAATGTTATTAATAAAATTTGCTGTTATTTCAATATCATTTGTCTCTTGTGATTATTTTATATTGCTTAGCTATGCTTAGCGTATGTACTTCTGAGTACGTACGTAGCGGACCTCGTCATGTCCACTTCGCCGTATATTGGGAAGCGGGGCGTGACAATCATCATACCCACCATGTCTTGGAACAGAAGAGCTATTTGCTTTATATTGGCCGCTTGTTCCGCAGCCTCCTTGTCCTTCTTTTCGAGCATTCTACGAAGGAATTCAGCATCAGTCTCATGTTCGCGACGTTGTTCCGATGACGCCTCCGGGCTTTCTTTTGGCCCGGTGAGTGCGGCCATCGCAGTCAGCATCTCCTGGAGCTTCTGGTGCTGCTGTTTCTGGGCTCTTGTGATGGATCGGGTGAGTGGTCGGTGGCCCGTAGAAGCGCGGCTATCCTCCTTCCCGGATGCCATGTAAACGGTATGGACCGTTATGCCCCTAGACTTAGGGCGTTTGGGCTCGGTGCCTTTGACATTTGTCGCAGGCATGGGGTCTTCTCTGGCCTTCTCTTCTTATGAGCGGTCGAAGTTGAGGGGGCCGTCGTGGTGGGCACCCAGATAGCTTTTCGTGGTTTGGCAGTATGGCTTTCTTCTTGCTGAACCTTCGCCCTCTTTTGCCGGCGAAGGTAGTTTTGATCAACCACTGAGTTCCGGACCTGCCGCCAGACTTTGTAGATCTTGAAGGACAGCCGCTGATGGGACTGTTCTGGATTTGCTTCCGCAACCTTCTCCAGTGGAGGAGGAGACCTTTTCAGTACAACGGTAGGAGAATTCCTACGCACCTTATTCAGCAGCTCAAAACTGTTCCCAGTTGGAACAGCAGCATTAATTTCCGCCGTCGGGGCTGGTGGAGTTAGCCCAGAAGGGGAGTTGCCTCCGGCCTTCCTCACTCAGTGCCAGTAGCGACGTTGAGCATGTAGCGCTGATGGAGTTGGCTCGGTGACGGGGATGGCCTTGTCTTGCCCCCTGTTCAAGTGAGGGGCTGTTGCCGGTGTCAGCCTATTAAAGACTGATGTCCTTTGAGTAGAAGGAGCGGGGGTGGGAGTTGGGATGGTCGGTCTTGTAAAGACCGACCCCTTAGCAGGAGAAGCCGTCCTGACGACTTCGGGAGCAGGGTTGGTTACTCTCTTCGGAATAACCTTCTCTGGGACTGCAAGCTTCATTGTGGGACCGCAGGAATTTTGGCCCAATCTGGAGAAGACCGAGGCGCTGGTGCTGGACGACCCGTTGAGAGGGGCCGCAGTAGCTGTAAGTCGATCGAAGACCGACTTCTTGGGAGCTTCTGGTACGGGCACGGGAGCAGTGAAGCTCGTTGGCGGGAGCATGGCCCCGAAAAACAGCCCTGTGGTGGCTTGAGTAATCTGCTCCACGGGCATCATGAACAGAGAAGCCGCTTGGGGCCCGTAGGTTACGCCCCTAGCTGAGGCAGGACGTGAGTTGCATTTGCATGTGGAACACTTCGAGCAGGTGAATGCCATTGTTGTTTTGCTTTCTGCGCCAAGCAAGAAACCAAATCTTAGTAACTTGAAACCCAAGGGCAACCATTAACAAACCGCGATTCGTTCGCGAATACGACACACGAAGTGTGGAGTGGAAAGAGGAAAAGGTCCCACCGGACGTGCCAGAATCTGTTCACCGCCGGAAGCCGGGAAGACTGGACGTCTTGCCTGAATCTGGGGGCAGATGCTAATTGGTGCTATCCGTCCACCTCTCCGGAGATGCCAAGTTGATTTATGGCACCGTGTATCAAAGGTTTAAACGGATGCGGCCGATGTAGCAGACTTCGTCAGATTCCCTCTCGTTTGAGGGGTTTTTGATTGTGGGGATGCTCTTCCCTGCAGGCACAAGCCCCTGCAGTTAATTACGCTACCGCATCGCGGTAACAACTTTCTCCTTCTCCATATGGTCACTTTGTGTCGTGGGTGTTTGTTTTGTGTTCGGTTGCCCGTGGATTGTATACGGAGACTAATTTATGTTGTCGCCCATAGGACGTGGATTAGTCCAAATCCGTATCTTTCTTAGATTTGGGTTTGGGGGGTTGTGTTTAAGGATACGTCAGCCTTATTTGAGGCTAAGATTAACTTAAACGTTTGTTAAGGACACGTTAGTCTAATTTTAGACTAAGATCAACTTAACGGGATCGTTTAGACCCAACAAAAGAGCAATTGGGCTCTGTTGTTTAGTTTAGTGACATTGCGGTCGATAATTAGTTTAAGGACATTACGGTCCGTTGTTAGTTTTAAGACATTGCGGCCAAGGTTAAGGAGATCATAGTCCGTGGATTTAAGGACCTCACAGTCCGATATTAGTTTTAAGACATCACGGTCGAGGTTAAGGACGTCATAGTCTATGAGTTTAAGGACCCCACAGTCCGGTATTAGTTTTAAGACATCACGGTCGAGGTTAAGGACGTCATAGTCCATAAGTTTAAGGACCCCACAGTCCGGTATTAGTTTTAATACATCACGGTCGAGGTTAAGGACGTCATAGTCCATGAGTTTAAGAACCCCACAGTCCGTAGTAATGTGTGGTCGTCGGGACCCGTCACCTCTCTGATGACGTTGAAGGATTACAACGACGGATGTCAGAGGAGTAAAGAGATGTACCCTCGAACCGGGTGTAAATTGATTGGAAGAGCAGTTGGGCTCAGTTCAATTTAAATTGAGGACTTATGGCCAGAATTGGGCTAAGTCCAGTTAAAAATGTTTGACATTTTATTTTATGTTATGCTTGTTAGGCCTTTGTTTGGGCTCTGCCCTTTTAATAATGCATAGCATTTATCAGGAGCAAAATAGTGGTCTGATAGTGCGCCACGTGGCTTGTCAGGCGCTTTGCGTCAATTAAAGAGCACATTATGCTAGCGCATGCGAAGGTGATACGTGTCACGCTCAGCGCTAAGCACAAGTCTGTTAGCGCATTGCGCTTTATGAGTGAGTGTGCCAGTGAGTGACACGTTGCGCGCTCTGGCACTGTGCGCTAGTCCAAGAGCGCAGTGCGCTATATTTAGAATAGCAAAGCGCAAACTGTTCTGTGGTTGACATGTAGCGTGTTTTGGCGCTGTGCGCCAGTCTAAGGAGCGCAAAGGCGCAATTCAAGAGTGCAAAGCACTGTCCAATAGCGCAGAGCGCATTTTGATCAATTAAAGATCAAAGAACAAGTTTTTTGTTCTCCAAAAGAGGCCTTGCCTCAAGATCCAAGAACTAAGGTTCTTATTCTCATCAAAAAGCTCTGCTTTTATAGATCAAAAGATCTGTTAATGAAATAAAGTACTTCTTTAAATCTTTTATAATTAGATCTTTTTTGACCTTTTTCTTTTTTATTGAAGACCTTGATCTTGTTCTTAGATCTCTGATCTTTTTAGAAGATGGATCTTCTTTTTTAATGAGATGATTTCATCTCTGTTTTTTCAAGAATATAATTCTTTACCTTTAAAGATGAAGAAAATGATCTTCTTTCTTCAAAGGCTTGCCTTTCTTTCTCTTTGAGTTTTTTCTCAAAGTTTGAAGAGGGTTCTCTCTATCTGAGCTTGAAGTCTTGGGGCCTTTATATAGGGCCAATTGATTTGTTAAATTAGTTGAAGAGATCTTTCTCTGATTGATTTGGGAATATTTCCCACCGTTGGATCTTTGATCCTAAGGCTTCTGTTTTACAGAAGATAATCTTCAATAAGATTGGAAAGATCTTTCTAGAACAGAATTTTAATTCTGGTTATTTAATAATTTATTATTATTATTAGATCTTTTGATTTAAAGGTGGGGAATTCTTTAAATTCCAGCGCTGGCGCACTTGGCGCTAGCGCGCCTGCGTTTGACATGTGGCGCGCAGCGCAGAGCGCAGCGCAACTGCGCTAGCGCAACTGCGCTAGCGCGCCTGCGTTTGACACGTGGCGCGCAGCGCAGAGCGCACGGGATCTGAAGCGTTGCTTCAATTTTTAAAATTTGAAATTTGAAACAGAGCTTTGCTCTGATTGGGGGTGCGTTGTCTAGGGCGCAGCGCTCCTGGCGCTGGCGTGTCTGTTTTTGACACGTGGTGCGCAACGCAAGGGATCTGAAGCGTTGCTTCAATTTTTGAATTTTGAAATGCAAAACAGAGCTTTGCTCTGATTAGGGGAAACACTTGCTTTCCTTTATATTCGTGCATTATGAAGAGTTATAGATTCTTGATTCTTTCTTTTTTCATGATGTTTGAGTGAAATCTCCGCTTGTAGCGGAATCGAGAAAATAAGTAAATGATGATGATTAAATTCTTGAACGATTCTTAAGTCTTATGAGTTTTGTAAATTTTAGGAAATTGAATCATCGAAAACCTAATTTGAGCGAGATTGCTTCCTTGAATATTTTCGCTCCAAATTAGGGATCAACGATCGGTGATTTAATTTTCTAGAGGCTAGAATTTGAATGATAATCAATGAAAGGACAAGAGATGATGATGGAGAAACCCTAGTTTCTTCAATAGATCCATAAACCTCATTGATTGTCATCGATCTAGCAACAAATCTTCAATAAATAAGAATTTGTAATCATTAGTATTCATCATCACTATCAATTGGATCGATTCCGACAAGCCTCTTTACAAATCTTGATAATTCAAACGATTTGGATATTTTCTTGATCTCTATCATTTCTTGATTTTAGATCTATATCTTGATGATTCTTGAAACTAAATTTCACAAATATTGAATCATTTCGTTTTATCTTTTCTTTTCAACTTAACTAAAACGATAACGAACAAATCACACTTTCTCCGTAAACGATCCGCATTTACCGACGAAACTACAATAGACACCGTCAATTGATTGCGGTATAAATTTCTTTGGTTGCGAAACATTTTATATACACACGAAAGATAAGATCAATCAAATGGTGTCGTTGCCGAGGATCGTGGGCTAATTTGTTCGTTTTTGTTAATTGAGTTGAAAAAAATTTATTATTATATCAGAATTTTTAGATCAAAATTCGCATCAAGCGCTTAACGATTTGTTGTGATTTTTGCGAGGGAATGTGGAATCATCGGAGCAAAGGGAAAAATATTCAGATCATTTCAGGAAGTCCAGTGGAGTAAAAGGAGCATCTGTACCAAATTTTTTGCAGAGATCTCGTCAACGCACCGCGGAACCGTGGCAATAGCAAGCATTTCGCGGTGGATCCGCGATGATCTTGAAGCTTCAGAATTCCATTTCTCTGTGGTAACTTCTATACTTTCTTATCTCCTCCCTGCTCTGTCCAATAACCAATTTCTGTAGGATTCTTTGCAAAAATTCGCAGCGCCGTAAAAAGAAAAATTGTGCGTGTTTGATCTTGGTTGTTTGCATTTTTAACATGAAAATTAAGGGGCAAGGACCAAATTCAGATTAGGTGGGGATTTCATTACCCTTCCTAAGCCCCAAAAATCACAAACCTGCATCTGCATCACCATCATTAACTAAAAATATCTAGACATGACTCTGAAGACCGTCGCGCTCAATTAGGACAGAAGGAGGTCGTGGGTAATCTATTGTTTATCCGCTTTTCTTTTGTAGTGTCTAAGACAAGTGTGTCTAAGGAAAGTGGTTACTTAATTAGGCCCACTACTTACGTAGTAGAGAACCTCCCACTTACCTGGCACTTACCTGGCCACAGAAGGGGTAAAGAGACAGTAAAGGATCTATCTTGCGACTTGTCTTCTGGAAGTCTAGGAACGGTCTAGAGCCTTGACCTAGGTGACCACTAGATTTAGGGTTGCTTGTGCATTGTTTGTGTGATTTTTCAAAAATCCTTCTTTTTCAAAAACCAAACACCAAACTCATCTTTTCCTTAATTATCACAACGCTGGCACTTGTGCTAAACCATTTAGTGCATGCTCGGCTGGACACGGGATTCTAGTGCCCGTCTTGTCCGCGTTCCTCCTATCGACTCCGAAATCGGTAATTCTACATCTACTTTTTCTTCAACCACTACCACACCCACTTCGATGGACGGTTCTCCATCGAACTTCTTTAACACTACTCTGCCACCGTCCACAGGTGCGCAGAATCCGTCCCGCATCTCTCTCCAAGAAAGATGTTACCCTATGCGAGGTTCTCTATCGACCTGTCTCACCATTCCACCAGCCAATGGGGACAATTTTGAAATCAAACCACAATACATCAATCTTTTACCCAAATACCACGGTCTCGAGTCTGAAGATGCATATGTCTTTATTACCAAATTTGAAAATGTATGCGCTATGATGGGTACTTCACAGCTTTATGTGGATGCTATGAGATTACGTCTTCTCTCATTCACTTTGTGTGATATAGCCGAGAAGTGGCTTTATAACACAGCCGCACATTCTATTTCGAACTGGGGAGAATTCGTAACAACATTCCTTAAGAAATTCTACCCTAATCATAAAACAGCTCGAGTCCATAGCGAAATAAATCAATTTACCCATCTTCCAAATGAACCATTCTCGAAGTGTTTTGAACACTTCAAGGATCTGTTAGTTCAATGTCCTCATCATGGAATTCCTAGATGGGATCTGTGCAGAATCATATATGAGGGCATTAATCCTACAACAAAACAGACCCTTGAATCCATGTGTCAAGGCACCTTCATGAATAAAGATGGTGGTGAAGCCTGGAGATTTTTAGAAGATTTCGCTGAAAAAACTTTACAGTGGGAGAGTGTAAACCAGTCATCGTCTAGGGGTGGTATTCATCAACTTGATGTTTACATAGGAGTTAGAGCTGAAATGGCAGCAATGCAAAAGAAACTCGAAGCTATGGAATATAAATTTTTAGCAGCCTCCCTAAATCAGATGTCACTCTCCAAAACTGTCTGTGGATGATGTTCTGATCCATCTCATCTTGCGGAAGAATGTCCTTTAAATTCTCCGTTTCAAGGTCAAGAGCATACCAATGCTGCTTTCCAACAAAGACCTAGAAACAATCCGTATTCTTCCACTTATAATCAGGATTGGAGGAATCACCCTAACTTTGCTTGGAACCAATCATAAACTCCAAACACGGTTCCAAATCAAAACAATTTCCAAAGGGGCCCTACACCACAACAGCAACCATTACAATTGACTCAGCACCCCTATCAATCACAAAATTTTCAAAATCCGGTCAACACACATGCACCATATAATCCTTTGCAATTGACCAGTACTGATGAATTCTCTTCACTCGCACAAACCATGAATTTGATTCTGAAAATTTTCATGAAAGTTTCGGCTGAGGTTCAGTCTTCTGTCGATGATATAAAGAAAAACTCCGCCTCCCATGCTGAGAGTATAAAATCGATGGAAGCACAAATTGCACAATTAAAAGCCAAAATGAGTGCTAGAGAAAAAGGGAAACTTCCGTCTCAACCCCTACCGAATCCTGGGCATTCACAACACTACAATGTGAATGTCATTACAACGTTGAGATCTGGAAGAGTGCTGAATAATCAAGTTGGGGAAGAGATTGATAATCATGAAGAATTAATCGATGATACCCCAGCTGAGACTTTTCCTTCCACTTCTACTTCTACTTCTGACCCCAGTTCATCTACCCCACCATTTTCTTCCGAGCGTATTCTCCATTTTTCCCAGGGCTCGAACCCTCAGTACACTTCTTCTAGTCCACCAAAGACGATCCCCACTCCTAACCTTGGATCTTTCCTACCCACACGATCTTCTCCAATGTTGGACCCAGCTCTTATTGCTAAAGCTCCTTATCCGAATCGGTTAAGGGAAAACAGACCAAGTCCGCAAATGGAGAAAATCACTGAAATCTTTAAGTAAGTTAATATCAATATCCCTCTCCTAGATGCTATCCAACAAGTCCCCGCTTATGCGAAAATTCTCAAAGACTTGTGCACTAGAAAGAGGAAGACTCAAGTGCCCAAAAAAGTGTTCATGTCGAATATTATAGACACAGCTTTTCCCCAACAATTACCTAGAAAACGTAAGGACCCTGGCTGTCCTACAATTTCTATTTCTATTGGGGGTAAACACATTAACCGTGCTCTACTTGACCTTGGCGCAAGTGTTAACCTGCTTCCTTACTCGGTTTATGAGTAGTTAGGAATTGGAGAGTTGAAACCAGCCCACTGCACTCTCCAGATGGCAGACCGATCAATCACCAAACCTAGGAGTGAGCTGGAGGATGTGTTAATAAAAATCGGGGAATTTGTATTCCCTGTGGACTTTATTGTTCTTGATACACAGCATGTAGTGAACCTACGGAATCAAATTCCGGTGATCCTTGGTCGCCCCTTTTTGGCCACTTCCAATGCTATAATCAACTGTCGTAATAGCTCTATGACCCTATCCTTCGGGAAGATGTCAATTGAGCTTAACATTTACAAGTTGGGAAGTGTACCCTCCGAACCTTCTGCTCAGGTTTGTTCTGTCGAATTAATGGATGTCGACGGCAGCGAATTTGACAAGCCTCATGATACTGATCTTGACTCTTTTCATATGTTGTTGATTGATCCAACTATGTATCATACATATACGGACTCTTCCACCGAGTGGTCCAGGTCAACATCTAACACTGATTATGAACTTTTTATAGAGTCTGACGATCATCCCTCACTTTTTGATGACATTATTCTTCGGGGAATCGATGAAAGCTTTGAGGAAATTTTCGCTGATAAACTCGCATTTTTAAAAAACACGGGTATTGAGATTAATCAACTCCAAAAAGAAATTGAACCTCCACCCCTTCTTCTGGACTATAAAGAGAATGCGAGTAATCCATCATCACAATCACTGTGTCGTCTCTCCAAATTGAGACGCAAACCCTCTCCTTCACACCACTTAACTTTTCCCTACTTCTTTCTGACTCTATACAACATGTTCTTCCACCAACCGGTGCGTTTCACTGATAAATTCTTCGAATGGTTGGTGTTGACTTTCGGTCTTTGCAAAGTTTGGCATTGACCAATAACTTTGACCCCCTCTTGTGATTTTAAAAGTTTAACATTGTTTAACTCAAGTTTGGGGGGTATAATCTGGCCCTTGAAAATAAATTTTTTACTCAAAATGGTGAGCCAAAGAATAAGTTTGGGGGAGAATTTTCACGATCATATTTCATGTCCCCATTAATAAATTTTTTTCCTCCCAAACTTACAAGTTTTTGAGATTTAGCAGAAAACAACAGTGAGGACACTGTTGAAAACAAGTTTGGGGGAGCTTTGTGTTTATTTACGCATCACTTTGCATCATACTTTGCATAAACACAAAACAAATAATAAAAAAAATTATATGAAAAAAAAATTTGTGTATATAAATAAGATAATAAAAGATTAGATAGTGAAAAATTACATCCAAAAGATTGGAAAATTTTAAGAAAACCATGAAAGTTAGAAGTTTTCTTAAACGAGCTAGTAATAAGTAGTTATGAGCCATTGTCCCAAGAGTTAGTAAGATGAAAGTAGTCATTAATCTGCGGATAAAAATAAGTCTGAAAAATAGTTCATATTCTAGACGCCAAACATTTGAATGTTGATACCCTACTATACGCACTTACATACGTCTTGAAACTCGGGATAGTAGAGAATACCTTGAAATGCTCTTGTCTAAAAGCCAAAATATGAAGGAAATAATAAATGAATAAAAGATAAAATGGTGTTAAGAAAAAATGAACACTGGTTTTGTTATCACCAAGGCAGCATAAAAAAAAATATAGCGAGGGTGCTTCATCACCTAGTGCCTTAGACCAACTAGTTTGGGAGTCACTGCTAAGCCTTAGGTGTTGCAAGACGAGGAAAATGCTATTTACGCCTAATCAGCAAGCACATGAGTAATCGGTCGGTTAGTACCTTAAGAAGTATTAACGGTCGCATGAAAAATGTGTGAGCAAATCCATCTAAATATTCACCGATTAAAAAGTACTGAGGTAGATGGACAAGAGTATGATAGCTTGAATTGAATTCTCCGAGTGGAGAGATGTCTTTTACACACATGTAGGGGTATATGATCGATATTTGAAAGAAAGCTAGGAATGAAGAATAAAGGTGATATTTTATTGAGAGATGATGTGATTTCTAATATTTTTTCATGACTATTAAGATAGGACTCATGACAACTGAAAAGCTAGTATAGTTGGAAACTCTAATTTTCAAAGTCTTTCTTTTATAATTCTTATCTTTGCATGTAACTTTTACGGTCTTCCTTTTATTATGGGATTTTGTGGGTGCAATCCGCTGAAAACCCTCAGGAGACAACACTCCTCCAACTAGGGACACCTAGAGGTTTAAAGGCTTGTTGCACGTGCTCAGTGCAATCGTGTTGCCTACAAAAGTGTGCTAGTTAGTTTTTCTTATATTTTCTTCTCTTAAATAAAAGATATTTGCTCGAGACGACCAAAATTAAGTTTGTGGGAATTTGATCAGTCGAAAATATTGCATTCTAAATACATCAATTTCCCTACTCTTTGTAATCATCTAATGGTGTTTGGTATAAATATAGCACATATTAGCAATTCGCCTGCAAAATACCAAATAACATGTGTTATACATTATAACCAGCATTATGAGGGAAATTGTGTGTTTATTACTACACGCATGATCTTTGTATATCAACACTTGTCTCGAGATTGTGTGGAGAAAATTCTCCAGGTAAAAGAGCCGGAACTGCTAAAAGTGCTGATAAAATACGTCAAGTCCAAGACTTGTGATCTGGGAGTAAACAAGAAAGTATAAAAATATTCCAGACATCAGGAAAGTGCCATAAATCCAACATGAAACAACACTGGAAATTCCATGCAGTGATCTCACTAAACGGCCGTGGATCCGAGGCCGAGTCAGGCCGATACGCCGTGGATCCGCGGCCGAGTTGACTCATTAGCGGTTGGTAATTTTCCCCGAGGTCTCCTTTCAACAACCAAACTTCTTCAAGACGCTTCAAATTTCCAGAAGTTTCCCTCCAACAGAAAGGCTTCTCATGCAAGCTAGCTAACTAGCTTAATCTAGAAACTTCTCTACCCTAGCTTCCTATGCAAGCTTCATAACAACCTAACTTCTAGTAGAAGATAAGCCAAGCTTCTAGGTGAAGCTAAAGGGAAAACTATAAAAAGAAACCTAGGGCTTCATTACAAAGGTTGTTCGTTGTTGATCATTCTATATCAATTCACCCGCAAGTTGAGTGACACAACTTGCAACTCAAAACCCTAGCCCAAATCCAATTCCAAAGCCAAATCAAGATCCATCGAGAAGCGAATCAAGCAAGGATTCAACGAGCCTTTGAAGCAACGCCAATCTTCATCCGAGCAAGAGATCCACGACGATCCGCGACTCAAGAAGACCGAAGCGAAGCTAGTTTCGACGATTTAGTTCCTCCTCAAATCTTGTAATCTTTGAGTGAATTGTACCTAAGCGTTGATAAATAAAAGGTGAAAATTCTAAGATCTTGCTTTCCTTTACATTCGTGTATTATGAAGAGTTATAGATTCTTGATTCTTTCTTTATTCATGATGTTTGAGTGAAATCTCCGCTTGTAGCAGAATCGAGAAAATAGGTAGATGATGATGATTAAATTCTTGAACGATTCTTAAGTCTTATGAGTTTTGTAAACTTTAGGAAATTGAATCATCGAAAACCGAATTTGAGCGAGATTGCTTCATTGAATATTTTCGCTCCAAATTAGAGATCAACGATCGGTGATTTAATTTGCTAGAGGTTAGAATTTGAATGATAATCAATGAAAGGACAAGGGATGATGATGGAGAAACCCTAGTTTCTTCAATAGATCCCTAAACCTCATTGATTTTCATCGATCTAGCAACAAATCTTCAATAGGTAAGAATTTGTAATCATTAGTAGTTCATCATCACTATCAATTGGATCGATTCCGACAAGTCTATTTATAAATCTTGATAATTCAAACGATTTGGACATTTTCTTGATCTCTATCATTTCTTGATTTTAGATCTATTTCTTGATTATTCTTTAAACTAAATTTCACTAATATTGAATAATTTCCTTTTATCTTTTCTTTTCAACTCAACTAAAACGATAACAAACAAATCACACTTTCTAAGTGGGGGGGATTCGCAGATTCTCCAGACGCAGGGCTCGCAGGGCTTTGAAACCAAATACATTACCCACAATGGAAGTACATCCGCATTCACCGACGAAACTACAATAGACACCGTCAATTGATTGCGGTATAAATTTCTTTGGTTGTGAAACATTTTATATACACACGAAAGATAAGATCAATCAGTGACCTACTGGGAAGTAGCCCCGGGTTCATTCAAAGGGACAAAACCGTGCGGTTTCGGTCAGAGTGGACAATACCATCTGTGTTTGGGGGTGGGTCATGACAAATATGGTATCAGAGCCAGTCCCTCAAAAGTAGGTCTGTGGTTCGAGGACGAACCATTGTTCTAAGTAGGGGGAATGTAATACCCCACGTGGAGTTGGGGTTGAATACCACCTACCCCGTAAGAAGTGAGGTGTTATCCGGTATCGAGGTGGGGATGTAACGGATACGGATGCACACGGGGACCCACCAGAACAATAGGGAGTATCGAATTCCATTCCGAAAGAGAGCACGATCTGAACTATAAATGGAATGATACCACTCTTATAATACAGAGACGCCTTTTGGATGAATCGGAACTCCGGAGTTTGAAGAACTTCGTAGTTAAGCGTGCTTGAGCCAGAGAAATTCTGGGATGGGTGGCCTACTGAGAAGTAGCCCCGGGTTCATTCAAAGGGACAAAACCATGCAGTTTCGGCCAGAGCGGAAAATACCATCCGTGTTTGGGGGTGGGTCGTGACAAAAGCCCTCCTTACGAGACCGCCGGGTAGATCCCTGCTTGGTCCATCCACAGCGGGTAGCTTCCTGCCTAACAACGCTGTGAATCCAAAACCCTCCATAATGGGTAGCTTCCTGCCCAACAACACTGTGGATCCAAAGCCCTCATCACGAAGCCACCGGGTAGATTCCTACTTGGTCCATCCACAGCGGGTTGCTTCCTGCCTAACAATGTTATGGATCCAAAGACCTCACCGCGAGGCGACTGGGTAGCTTCCTGCTCGGCTTATCCACAAGGGGTAGATTCCTGCACTACAAAGAAGTGGATCTAAAGCCTTCCTCATGAGGCCGCCGAGCAGATTCCTGCTAGGCCTATCCACAGCGGGTAGCTTCTTTCCCAACAACGTTGTAGATCTAAAGCCCTCATCACGAGACCACCGAGTAGATTCCTGCTCGGTCCATCCACAACGGGTAGCTTCCTTCCCAACAACGTTGTGGATCCAAAGCCCTCATTGTGAGGTGGCCGGGTAGCTTCCTGCTCGGCTCATCCATAAGGGGTAGATTTCTGCCCTACAAAGAAGTGGATCTAAAGCCCTCCTCACGAGGCCGCCGAGCAGATTCCTGCTCTGCCCATCTGCAGAGGGTAATTTCCTGCCCAACAAACGTTGTGGATCCAAAGCCCTCATCGCGAGGCGGCCAGGTAGAATCGAGTGACGCCGACCTATTCAAACTTGGCTATCGTTCAGCTCATACTAGATGCGCGATCTCCACCTCGATTCTGGGGAAAAGGAGGATACCGACCTTCATACACTTGGCTATCGTTCGATTCATACTCGATGCGCGATCGCCACCTCAACTCTGGAGAAAGGGAGGATACCGAACATCCTACACTTAGCTATCGTTCGGCTCATACTCGATGCACGATCGCCACCTCAACTCCGGGAAAAGGGAGGATACCGACCTTCCTACACTTGGCTATCGTTCGACTCATGCTCAATGAACGATCATCGCCTAGAAAGGATAGACACCGGCCTAACACTAGCAAGATAAAGAGACTTATGAGCTAAAGCTACTTGCAAGATGAAAATACTTACGAGCTAAAGTGCTTGCAGGATGATCAGACATTTGAGCAAAGGAAAATATATACTTTATTCATGATCAAAATTATATACAAAGGTATTGTGGGCTCCTCAGCTTTACAAAAATGCCGGAGGCTTACAAAACTCTATAAAAAAAGAAGAAGAAAATCGTGGAGGGGGGATAGCTCAGACCGCCCGCTCGGCTAGGATCTCACCCTGCTCGACGCCACTATCGGGGGACAAAACGGTGACCTCAGGGTCGGCGCTTCCGCCGACAGCCTCGCCTCCTACAGCCAGCTCGGTACCTCCCCCTGTGGCGCTTCCTCGACGAGAGGGAACTTAGCGTGGAGCTCGCCGTCGACGAACTCCGACATAGATTCCTTGACGGCGTCGAGGGCATTGTGCCACCCGACGGCCGTGGATTCGGCGAGATCAAGGTAAAATTGATCAAACGCCTTGTATTCCTCCATGGCCTTCTCCGCACGGCTCTTAGTAAGCTTTGCCGTGTCTAAAGTTGCCCGAGCACCCTTCTTGATGGCGCCCCTCGACCTCTTCATAGCATTGTAGAGGTCGTTCGTCTCATCCATCTTGGCTTGGATAGCCCGGTTGGACTCGTTTAGAAGCCGATAGGACTCCTTTGGGTTTGAGATCGTCAGCCCCTCGGCAACTAATCTCGAGTTAAGGAGGGCCTCCTTCTCCTCCGCTTGCTACAATTGAAGTCGAAGCTCTTCCTCCCGCGAGGAGGATTCGCCCGCCTTCTTCATCGCCGGGGCTATTTCCTCGGACTCCATGGAGACGAGGAGAGCGTAGTGCTGAAGGACCTGAGGAAAACAGCAAGCGTGTTAAAAAAATAAAACATAGGAAATAAAACTTAAGGAACTTTCGAAGAAAGATGGATACCGACCTGAACCGCCTCCTACGCTATGGCGCCACTTGGGCCTTCATGATGCCCCGGGAAATCTTGATCCTGGCTGACTTCTCTATGTCCGCCAACAAGCTGTCAGCCATAGATAGCCCTGAGGGCACCTCAATGCAGAAGTCTCCCTCCTGCACTTGGATCCCAGTAGGGGGTGGCCGAGAGACCACCAGCTTCTGTCTCTTGAGGGGGACTTCCTCGGCGGGGGGAAACTCCTCCTCCCTCACTCAGGACGCAGGTTCCCCTACGTGTTTTTGACTCCCCTCCCTGCGGCACTCCTCCAAGACTGGGGGTGCCGCGGAAGGCTTGGCTGGAGGAGTTTGCCTCGGGACCGCGCTTGGACCGGGTCGGGACGAGCTTGCACCACCAGTCTTTCTTCCTTGGGCCTTGGTGGCCATGGCAACCATGATTTTTGATTGGTCCATGGGCTCTGCAAAAAAGAACACACAGGAGAAAAGATCAGCGAAGTGGAAACGGCGAAGAAAATTTAGCAAAGTCTAAGCAGATCATCAAAACCCCTAACTTACCAAAAAAAATGCGCAGGACTGAGCCCAGCCCAGCTCTCGGAAAGCAGGACATCAGCCCGCTGGATCAGTTCCTACTGGGACACCACCCTCGCCTCGGGAGAGGTCGACTGCTTCGCCCTCAGGTAGTCGGCCCTGTGCCACTGTATGGGCACAGGCCAATCCTCGCCCTACGGTGGCCTGACGAAAATATACTTCTCCTTCCATTCATGGATGGAAAAAGAGACGACCACTACCCCCGACCCAGCCGTCCCACCCTTACGTTTTTAAACAAAAAGTACACCCAGCTCGGCTCTTCCTTACTGGTACCGGGATGATTTTTGTAATAGAGAAAAGACAAGAGGAGGGTCAAACTGAAGGAGATCCGATCAAATTTTAACCTGACCAGAAACCCGAGGAGGATCCTCCACGAGTTCGGCGCTAGCTGGCCCGGGACAAAACAGAAGCAATGAAGCACCGCACGAACCTCGGGTGAGAAGGGCAGACACATTCCTTCCCGGAATCCTTTCAGTTACAGAGCTATCTCCTTGTCCCGCACCTAGTCTGCCCGCTCACCCTCTCTGGCTAAACGGAGTGAATAGTTAGAGGGAACATGGAATCGAGTCCGGATGTCGGAAAGCTCGACCATGCGATTCAAAACGAAAGGCACATCGTAGGTATTCCCGATGCACACCTTGGGAGCCCTTATTTCCGCCCAACGGCAAATGACTAGGGAAAACCTAACTCTAGGGTTCGAACCCGACACAGAAGACACGGTAGAAGAAGAAACCTATCGGCTATCTGAAGCCGAAGAGGAAGAAGATCCACTGGACTCGGTCCCAACAACTGGAACCTCATCGCCCGACTCTACACCTACTACATCTACAGACACCTCAAAGGAAGACATCTAACATGATTCAAAGAAAGGGACTCGCCGAGGAAAATTCAACAGAAGATCCGATCTAAGCGGAGGTGCGCCGAGCAATCTTCAAACAACGAAAGAAAATTAAAGCAAAATGTTGGCTCTAGGATGGTCGTCTCCTATTTATACATCCCAAAAAGAGCATCCTACGGCCCAGATCGATTCCCGCCAAAACGAAGCGTCGCGCCTAGCGGCCGTCGAGGCTCCACGTGGCGGTCGACCATTAGGGACGTCTCTTCATTGCAGGAGTAAGAGACAGCCTGTCGTGCCCGCCAACCGACGTCAGACACGTGGCCTGAAGCCCAACTGACGATTGAGTGAAATAGCGCCCCTCTTTAAAGAGCAATCATTTCACCGACCCGCTAACGTCATCAGGGATACGCACGAAAACTTAGGCACGCGGTGAGATGACACGTAGACTCAAAGATCGAAATGACGCAACCGCCAAACGCCATGTCGTTTCCGGACAATCCACCACGAAGAATTCTCGGCACCAAGCTGAGCAGAGAAAACCTAGCAGGCCACTCTCGACCCGACCCATAAATAGGTCGGAACGAGAGTGGGGGGCTAATGATGATTCTCACAAGTAGGAATTCTTCAGATTACGACACGTGGCGGATGACGTGTCCCAGGGGCTACGGAGGTGGAATAAATAAGATGCATTAGGAACGTTCCTCGGGACTTCATCTCCGAGAATGCATCCGACCTTTCAGAGAACTCCCTGAGTACTATCCATACTCACCTAGCAAACATCCATCAGCTCACCTTCGAGCAAATCTGTAAGTCCATGGTAGCGCCCCGGCCGTCTAACAGACGCCAAATGCGGAACAAAAAACTTTTACAACTGGCGCTATCGCGTACTATAACCCGGATCTTCCATTAAAGCTAAACTAACAAACTACAAAGTGGGTAGAAATGTTATACCGAATGATCCGAGTCCTTCGGTCTTCAACCATCATCCCATGCTTTGTTGCGGCTGCTCCGATCTCCTGAATCTCCAGTCTTCTCGTCCAGGTGGCACCACGTCGACGGATCTTTAAACGGGCTCCCGTCTCTGAACTGAGGCAACTCGGTCGTCAAGTTTGCTAAAAGAGACGACCAAGATGATGTAGAGAATGAGTAGAACACTTTGTCTCCTTACGTCCAAAGCTATGGACGAACGGTTAATGAAGTTGCCTTTTGGATCGGGTGAAATAAGAAATGAGGCTATCTAATTTCCATGAATCCAAACTATCATAATCTTCTAATCAACAAGTGAGAAAGTGTGTAAAGGAGGGGAGGGGGCCGGCCATATATATAGAAGGAGGAGGGTGAGTGTAGGAGACAGGGGGTGACCACAAAGCAAAAGATCTTGATCAAAATATCCTAAGCAAAACCAAAAACTCATTAATGCAAATGGTGACTCATATAACCTAGTCATCCATCTATTAATGCATACAATGAATCACTAATCCTAGTCACCAACTTTTAGAAGCTTCCACACACATCACCCTCATGACTCACCCAAGTGACGAAAAGATAAATCCGTATTGAACCGAATGTTAAATACGGCTGATAGAAAACTGGAAACTGGAAACTTCCAAAAATGATCCTGAAACGAATTTCAAGATAACCCCGTAACAGTATAAACATACCCGCATTTGTATTACGACCGAATACAAATGCAACTGAGACAAAGATATTATATCTACACAGTATAATACTCGGATCCGGCTTAAACCAAAGCCGACCAGTATTATCTGCCCGAAAAATGACACGTGCGAAAACGCACGTGCATTTTCCGAACCTTGCCATAAAACCATACGGTCTCTACAACGTTTCGCCCGAACTTGGAAAACTGTCTGTGGGGACTCTAATGACTCATCAACACACTGGCACTGGGTATAACCTCTAGCACGTCAGAGGTACAAGTTGTACGTAACGGTTGCCTATGTATTGATTGGAAGGGAAGCTGACGAGCGAACTCATCCATAAACCCTACTGAGCCTGACAGTGACAATGTATATACAGTCTGGTCAGTTCGTCTAAAGAGTATCGCATATCGAGTCTAGGGGGTGGATAAAGTCAGACCCCTAATAACGCGATAATTCGTGTCGGCATGAAGCCCATCACCACCTGAGAAACTACTGATTCAAATCAGTAATTCTCCACTACCTCAGCCGAGGATTTCTAGTAATGGCCACCCGTGCACTGTGCGACATCAACCCCCAATACCGGGAGAGACGAATCCCCAACAATCCGCTCACTGCCTCCATGTGGCTCGGGACTGTACCCAAAAAATACCTGTTTGCACGTCTCCTTTGAGCGTGGTAGGGTAGGAATCAAAGCACAGTGGGAACTCACACGAGACAAATGACGATCTCAGGTCAATAAACTAACCTGTACACATGTCACCAGGGAACTGCTATCTGACGATATGTATAATACCAACTAGCATGTTCCCAGCGAGTCCTGTCCGGTGTACTCATAACCTAATGAGCACCTGTATACATCTTAGGTGATCCAACAGACACCAGTGGCTTGTGAGACCGGCCACCGCCCCTTGTCGGGGTCTCGACTGTATACACTAGTCTACTCTGGAGTATCGATGCCCTGTCTCGAAACTCCCACGACTAGGGACACTTTAAGGATGTGCTTATAGACTCCAGCTCCCACGTATATGATCGCCATCATACTGCTGGCAGTCAAGCAAGAATCCTATGGGCTCTATCATCATGCAATAGTGAGCTAAAGCATATATATGATGATAAAGTCAAACCAGATAGCATACTATCATCTCGAGCAAGACTGTGATATCGGTATAGGTCCTCCTTCAATCATTGCAATCACGTACCTGCGATCCAATAATTGACTTTGAGGGCACTATCTCCAACAATCTCCCACTTGCACTTAAGGCTAATTATTGCGATGTCGCATACTCACAGCCCATGTGATACCGAACATCCAACTTCTCTACTAATCAGTTTCACAAAGCTAGTTTGTAAAACTCTTGTGTTCGAGAAATAGCCTCAGCGAGTAGATCCGCCATGATGTTTCTTTCTATGTCTCTCTTAATCTCAAGTTCGCGGGGAAAGGCATCTCCCGAATCGAGTAATACCTGTCTTAGAATATGTCTGGATATCTAATGGGACCTAGTTCATATATGAACTCCAAATCCAAACTTCTTAGACTTTATTGATAACTGAACATAATCAGTATCCAGCACCATGCCTCCCACAGTATCCTCTTGGACCACCTGTCCATAATACTGTCCCTCGTCAGAGGGAAAACTATAACTCTGACAATCACTCTGTCATCCTTGTCACCTTTGAAGCCTGGAATGATAACCGTCTCCCGAAGGAGGCTGCCGTCATCAAATCCGTAGAACATACACTTATGTTCTAAAACTGCTTCCTTATGTTTCTTCAGGATTGGATTAATATAAACTTATTGCATCTAGTGCAAAACAACATCTGGTGTGCTACTTAACTTCTCACGATTGACTCAATTTCCTAAACAAGTGATCTGCCAATCATGCACATCCCTCTCGCCTTTAGTCTGTAAGACACCTTTAGAGAGGGTGACACCATCACCTGCAGGTACACTACCATGCCAGGAGTCATCTATTCTAAAATACTATTAGAATATTGTCAAAGTTCCCATATTGGGAAACTACCCAAATCTAGATCTAAAACCATAGATCTAGTAACCAGAATGTCTGATATTATATCCATGTCCTTTGTGGAGAAACAACTGTGTGACGACCAAAGTACAACCGATCGTAGTATAGGAATTTTACTTCCTAATCTGTGTATGTCATCCCAAAACCAGGACATTACACCCTACTACCTTCTTAACAGATCCATCCCCTATTCTGATGAAGTCAAACCCATGACTTTCACATCAAAAATAGATGATCTTATCTCCGCTATATTTTCTCAAGTCTATAAATAGACATAAGCATCTTGTCCACTATGCTTCCGCTGCTCCCACTGACTACGACAACCCTCTGGCAGAATAATATATATACGTACACTTCTAAAACTAGTTTAGAACGACGCTATACATATCCTCCTGTCGGGTCTCATAGTCTGGAACAACAGTAGCGTCAAGTCTGGGTAAACATGAACCTCCCTGTCACCTTCCTTGAGGCTACCGGAGTACCTCTCGGATGTCTGAGATTACCCAACCATATCTGCGGAGTGGCTAATGGAATGTCAAACCTGATTGAATATATAGGTCCTATTAAATTTTCCGTAATCGTTTGTGGTTCTGGAATCACTTCCAGTTCTACCATACTCCCACTATTGTTTTCTGAAAAAATCCATTTTACTAAAACTGTAGCGAGTCTAGAACAATATCACTATTGATCTTCCAGATGGTAGAAATGTCAACCCTCGTCAAAGCCAGGGTCAACCCACAAACTGCCATTACAGAAACGTGCCTTGAGTTATCCAGTGTCTGGTTTTAAGCATAAGCTGGACAACTCCCCGTACCTTAACATCGTTAAGATATGAACCATTCTATATACAATATAGAAATAGAGGCACTAATTTAATTGGAATCAGATTCAAACCATGCAGCTATCTCCAGTGCATATCAACTTAATGAAGAGAAGCTAATCAGCATTACTCAACTTAGGAATGCATCCAATTATGACTAACCTGAAAGAGAAACAAGTTTCTCAAAACCATTACTATCATCTGAATACCAATCACAAGGATCTACATCTTCAATTTCTTTGAAGAATCCCGATACTTGTGATACCTGGTTCTCTACTTTATTCTTATACCCACAACTTCTCAAAACTTAGACATTGTATTTCTACGAAACACTTGTCTAAAAACTAGAGAAGTTACAAGTAAACAGAACAGAGTACGAGAATCTACCCCTTTGTCCTGATGGACATTGGACAACATACAATACTCTGTATAAGTCCGCTGAGTTAAATAACTCAAAACTTGTGTATTGTAGGTTGAAAACTATACCCAGTCGATTTCCTCAAATATCACCAATTACAACGATTTCCGATATAATGAGGATGATCACCAAATTCCCAATAACTTACTCCCACTCATCATCTGTAAAAACCATACAGATATGAGAATGTAACCTTGGTAAATACATACCCTGGAGTAAGTATCTAATCGGGAAATCGGTTTTCTTTTAACAATGCACGGTGTAACTGAAACATGAAAATGTTTCGTAGGGGTATCCTGGTATTCCTAGTAATGCCTCTTCCAAAATCCAATTCATGACTATAACCGTATATTTCTTTGCCATCTCTCCAAATCCCTTTATCTGTCTTTACTCGTTACCTTCTGTACACCTTCGTTAGGCTAAATGGTTTTCTTCATTCCCTACCATTCGGCACCAGTCTATGGTTTGGAAGAAGACTATCCAGTAAGCATAATAGGTGTACTCTCCTAATCCTAGGAGTACTCGCAACTTGAGAGAAGGTGATGATAAAAGACAACTGAATAATACCTTATTCTATTTCTCCCGAACTGGGAAAAAGCAAAGGTGAAATAGGAGTGGCGATGAAGTACGTGTTTTGGTCGTGAATGATAACAGTCGCAATTTACTTTGCCCTCTTTCTAATCCCTTTATTTTGTCTTTACATATTACCTTCTGCACACCCTACTTAGGCTAATTGGTTTTCTTCATTCCCTACCTTTCGGCACCTGCCTATGGTTTGGAATAAGACTATCCAATAAGCGTAATAGGTGTACCCTCCTAAACCAAGGAGCCCTCGCAACCTGAGAGAAGGTGATAATAAAAGACAACTGAATAATAACTTATTCTATTTCTCCTGAACCTGGATCCATCCTCGAAGAAGTCCTTCGGGTTCGTATATAACCATACGATGGATCTATCCAATGGAAGTGGATTTCCGTAGTAATACGGGGTGTTCTGAGAAATGCAAAGGGTAAAAGAATGAGCGGCAATGACTTATGCAACTCGGACAATCCAAAAGCCAGTATTTTAAGAAGGTTCGGTCAACTTGGTCACTGAGTCATAGTCTAGGGTCGGTCAAAGGTCGCTGCCAAAGAGCGAGAGAGAAAAGAAACACTCTGCGTGCACTCTAACCTAGATCAGAATGGTTATCATTTTATCTAATCAGGAAACCTCCCACTGTAATCTCAAATTCTCCTCCAAACCTGAAAGAAGAATCAATCGGGATCACCCGAAGAGTAAACAACTCATCAGTGGGAATCGGGATCCAACTCTCATCGCATGATAACTTGATGGAAGCCACTCAAGTTATCACACTCCAGAAGGTATGCGCATGCCTGGCAAGTTTGCTGTATGTTTGAAACTCCCGATGTGATTTTTACCTCATGCTCTTATGACCTTGACTTTAGTCAACAAATCATAAGTCACATGTCAAGTTCTACCCATCATTATCCAGGTTGATTTGAACCCACCCGTACATACCCTTGACTTTAGTCAACAAGGTAATACGACTGTCCCAAACCAACGCATCTATCTATGCAACAGATGAATACCCAGCAACTACCAAACACTATGCCTTGACTTTAGTCAACAAACATAGCTTGAATACTACTGACTATCCATAAGAAATGACGGAGGGCGACGGCTGGTTTTCGGCGAAAAACCTTTAACGTAATGAACTTGATCTTGTTGAAGGAACTTGATAGCTTTTTATAAAAATATAGTGACGAAAAACCTTTGCTAAAGAGGTCACTCCCGGTGAAGGGATCTCGGCTCTTTCCTCGTGGAATGAGGTGCAGGATATTCTAACTGAATATCGCAATGCAAAGCAACTTGTAATCGACTATATTGAAGTTATTACCCTGACAAAAACTTCTGCCCAAGGGGTCTCTCCCGGTGAAGGGATATCAGCCCTTGCCTCGTCGAATGAGGTGCAGAATATTCCAACTGAATATCACTATGCAAAACAAAAGGAAACGTCTTTATAATAATACTTTTTTTAAATTGTTCCAACAACATCAATATATAGGTTTGTTTTATCCTTGCATTGATAAGAATCAATGCAGTCCCATCAATCAATCACACCAGAAAAGAACGAAAAATAAAATGTACGCATATACCATCCGCGTTCGTCACTGGGTCCCGTCATCACCCGTTAGGTTACTTAACTAACGATAGAGCGGGGACTGGACTAGCGCGGCTGTAAAACATATACAACATCTAATAGTATATGTACCAATATACAATAATCGCTCCAGGCGTGATAAAATGCAACATTACAGAAAAATAATAAGCATCACAGAACAATACAGATAATCTGGGATCCCCGGGTTTCACAGAGCCGCTACTGAAACCCGACATTCCCCTGGTCGTGTGGATAGCCTGTGCAATGAAACCTAGACCCCTACGGGTGCGGCAAGTTACCCGCCAAAACCTGAAGCGAGGCAGCCCCCTACAGCATAGTGAATGGACCACCCGGCACTTCACGGAATCCGGTAAATTGAGCACCCCTCCTTGGGTCAACCTATACCCCCTACGAGTGCGGCGAATAGTCTGCCAATTCTAGAGTAAGACCCCTCTGCCTCTCAAAGCCATGAGATACGGACCCGTTGCCCTCCAGAACCCGGCTATCCGTGCACCCCTCCGCGGGGTAATCCTAGTACAGAAAAGAAAATATATACAACGGGTACATCGACCTCAGCCCGGTCGTGTCCCAAAAAGAATATTATACAAACAGGCAGTGACGGCAATTCATATGTTGGACGCTCGCCCCGCAATATCAAATGTACAAATAAATCCAAACAGCACTACCATTGCACACTGCTATCCACCACGACATATCCGCAACATCACAGCACAACACAGAACATCAACGCGAATGTCACGTTCGCAAACCCGTCTAAAAGAACTATAGCAATTAGACGCGGTTTACCGCTCAAATGACATTCCCGGTCGGAGATATAAAGTAAATACCGCATACTAACAAGTTTAAAATTTCGATCGACAAAACTTCCCGAAGTGGGCCCCACGTAAATCTGGTGTACAGTAATAAAATCTGGGCCCAAAAGAATAATCCAAAAGCCACAATTTACCAATCAAAGCCTACTGGAGAATTTTTGACGCACTGTTCCCACAGTACTGCCGCGGTTCCGCGGTCTGATGCACTGTTCCCACAGTACTGCCGCGGTTCCGCGGTCAAACCTTAGGTTTGACCGCGGTTCCGCGGCGGTCATGTGGGATCACGTGCTCAAAATTTCCCAGTTTGCTTAAAAACCCCTGCACGCTTTTCTATGATATGCAAAATTATTTTTAGGCCCTTTTAAAAATCGACAGAAACTTGTGTGCTGAAAATTGTGATTTCGGAAATTCCATTCGATCGATCTTTTAAACGCGTTAGCACAACTTAGTAAAGCTTAATGGTGGGGCTCTGATACCACTGTAAGTCCACGGTAGCGCCCCGGCCGTCTAACAGACGCCAAATGCGGAACAAAAAACTTTTACAACTGGCGCTATCGCGTATTATAACCCGAATCTGCCATTAAAACTAAACTAACAAACTACAAAGTGGGTAGAAATGTTATACCGAACGATCCGAGTCCTTCGGTCTTCAACCATCATCCCACGCTTTGTTGCGGCTGCTCCGATCTCCTGAATCTCCAGTCTTCTCGTCCAGGTGGCACCACGTCGACGGATCTTTAAACGGCTCCCGCCTCTGAACCGAGGTAACTCGGTCGTCAAGTTTGCTAAAAGAGACGACCAAGATGATGTAGAGAATGAGTAGAACACTTTGTCTCGTTACGTCCAAAACTATGGACGAACGGTTAATGAAGTTGCCTTTTGGATCGGGTGAAATGAGAAATGAGGCTATCTAATTTCCATGAATCCAAACTATCATAATCTTTTAATCAACAAGTGAAGGAGTGTGTAGAGGAGGGGAGGGGGCCGGCCACATATATAGAAGGAGGAGGGTGAGTGTAGGAGAGAGGGGGTGACCACAAAGCAAAAGATCTTGATCAAAATATCCTAAGCAAAACCAAAAACTCATTAATGCAAATGGTGACTCATATAACCTAGTCATCCATCCATTAATGCATACAATGAATCACTAATCCTAGTCATCAACTTCTAGAACCTTCCACACACATCACCCTCATGACTCACCCAAGTGACGAAAAGATAAATCCGTATTGAACCGAATGTTAAATACGGCTGATAGAAAACTGAAAACTGGCAACTTCCAAAAGTGATCCTGAAACGAATTTCAGGATAACCCCGTAACAGTATAAACATACCCGCATTTGTATTACGACCGAATACAAATGCAACTGAGACAAAGATATTATATCTACACAGTATAATACTCGGATCCGGCTTAAACCAAAACCGACCAGTATTATCTGTCCGAAAAATGACACGTGCGAAAACGCACGTGCATTTTCCGAACCTTGCCATAAAACCATACGGCCTCTACAACATTTCGCCCGAACTTGAAAAACTGTCTGTGGGGGACTCTAATGACTCATCAACACACTGGCACTGAGTATAACCTCTAGCACGTCAGAGGTACAAACTGTACGTAACGGTTGCCTATGTATTGATTGGAAGGGAAGCTGACGAGCGAACTCATCCATAAACCCTACTGAGCCTGACAGTGACAATGTATATACAGTCCGGTCCGTTCGTCTAAAGAGTATCGCATATCGAATCTAGGGGGTGGATAAAGTCAGACTCCTAATAACGCGATAATTCGTGTCGGCATGAAGCCCATCACCACCTGAGAAACTACTGATTCAAATCAGTAATTCTCCACTACCTAGGCCGAGGATTTCTAGTGATGGACACCCGTGCACAGTGCGACATCAACCCCCAATACCGGGAGAGACGAATCCCCGACGATCTGCTCACTGCCTCCATGTGGCTCGGGACTGTACCCAAAAAATACCTGTTTGCACGTCTCCTTTAAGCGTGGTAGGGTAGGAATCAAAGCACAGTGGGAACTCACACGAGACAAATGACGATCTCAGGTCGATAAACTAACCTGTACACATGTCACCAGGGAACTGCTATCTGACGATATGTATAATACCAACTAGCATGTTCCCAGCGAGTCCTGTCCGGTGTACTCATAACCTAATGAACACCTGTATACATCTTAGGTGATCCAACAGACACCAGTGGCTTGTGAGACCGACCACCGCCCCTCGTCGGGGTCTCGACTGTATACACTAGTCTACTCTGGAGTATCGATGCCCAGTCTCGAAACTCCCACGACTAGGGACACTTTAAGGATGTGCTTACAGACTCCAGCTCCCACGTATATGATCGCCATCATACTGCTGGCAGTCAAGTAAGAATCCTATGGGCTCTATCATCATGCAATAGTGAGCTAAAGCATATATATGATGATAAAGTCAAACCAGATAGCATACTATCATCTCGAGCAAGACTGTGATATCGGTATAGGTCCTCCTTCAATCATTGCAATCACGTACCTGCGATCCAATAATTGACTTTGAGGGCACTATCTCCAACAATCTACAACCGAGCTTCCTCGGCCTCCCTGCTCGTTTTCGAGCTGTTGCAAGGCCTGAGCTTCCTCGGCCTCCCGGCTCGCCTCCGAGCCATCTACAAGCCGAGCTTTCTTGGCCTCCCGGCTCCTCTTCGAGCCTCCTGACAGACCGAGCTTTCTCGGCTTATCCGATCAACCGAGAGCGCGAAGCCCAAGCGCCCCCGCAACGGCTCCGCGTATATCGCTAAGACGAGATATCCGCCGCCCCACGTTCCACGTCCCATGCTGATGCGTCCCCCCATTAATGGGTGTATCCTGCCATTAATGCGGGGATAACGCAATGGCGTAACTGACGGCGAGGATCTCGCGCCAGCCTGCTCCACACGACCACTATATAAACCCCTCGTTCAGACGACTCAGGTACTCGAACTCATTCTAATAGACCGCTACCCTGCTCTTATTCTCCAGTACTAACTTGATCGTCGGAGGGTCATACGGTGGTTTCCCACCCTGGGACTTCCCTTGCAGATAGCTCGGCCTCAGCAACTTCCAACAACCCATTGTGACCCACACGCTCAACAACTCCCAAACCAAATTTCATCCGCTGAAAACCGCTCGCTACCAGATCGACAGAGGACAACATATGAGGGAGATCACAGCCTCCATCAAGGAGGTACCTCTCCGCGCGCAACTTCTTTTTAACATCATTGTCTAATCACCGATGGATGAGACAACCGTCGCTCATGTCTCGATGGTTCATCCCTCGCAACATTCCGATGTATTGATTGATCTCAAAAACTATCTATTAACCGCAATCAAGAACGGCGTCGCTTGGTAGCTAGCCGGTGAGTACGGGTCGGTCCACAGGGATGTTGTGAATTTCCTAGTCGCTCAAACGAGTTAATTCCGATTGTGGTCGGATTGATTATTAAATCTAAAAACTAAATCTATCTATACTAAGATTATCTAGATCTAAATCTTGCTAGGGTTAGGTTTAGGGTAGGTTTGGAAATGTAAATAAATCTCAACGCTTTCTATACCCAAATGAAGATCTATGAGGAGTTATGGTAATTATCAATAAAGGGGATTAGAATCATTTGGAAAGATGTTTCTTCCTGTAGTTTCTTGTCCCTCCTTTATCAATCCTTACCCTAACCTCCATGGAAAACAATCACAACCGGGCCTTTATACTACGGTATCACCGCTACCTCATGGGATAGGGTGCCGTAGGGAGCGGTATGTGCATGTATGCATGGAGTCCTATTGATTATATGATGGGCAAGAAAGGGATGAGAGATCTCATCTCTCAAAAGCCTTCTCCAAAGCTAACCCCAACAAGCGAGAAGACTACTCGCTCATTAAGGAATTTAAAAACATTTATCTAGGGCAGAGAATGAAAAATTACCTAGGGCAAGAATTGAAATTACCTACTTACTTTACAGATGGCTCTCTCCAAACATTTACACAGGGTTGTCAGATCTGAATAGATGATATGAAAAGAGGCATCGATGCTCTCCAAAAGAATTCTGAATTTTATTCATGAAAAGAGGCATGGAGGCATAACCTAATACAATGATTTAGAGTTCCTATTTATAGAGAATAGAAACCCTAGGTTACAATTGACCCGCACGTCTGCATTTACCAAAATAACCCTAAGAAGACCTAGTCAGCGCCGCACACATTATGGTAAAATTTATATCCTCTAATCACTCAAGCCCGCCGCGGAACCGTGGCCACGGCCAGGGTTTGGCCGCGGTTCCGCGGCCAAAAGAAGGAGATGGGCTCTGAACTTTTGTGGGCTGGCTCTGGTTGTTTTGGGCTTCCTGTATCTTTGGTTCTTTTCTCATATTGGTTTCTCGTTCTCTTCCAGATCTTCCAGTGAATAATTGTGGTGGACTTTACCCGTTTGCTTTGTAATCTTGGACCTTGCGTTGCCTTGTACTGATCTTTTGTGTAGGCTTGATTAAGATCCTTCTGTTTGCTGGTTGTAGTCTCACTTTTGCATCGTCTTTTATCTTTTTCACTGTTTTAGATCCAAGAACCTGTAACCTGTAATATGCAGCAGACATGGGTCAAAAACACCTGTTTATTTATAAAACGAATAAGAATGGGGAATATAATAATGCAATATTATGGTATGAACAAATACCCCCAAACTTATTTTTTGCTCGTCCTCGAGCAAACCTAGTTTTTATTCTCAACAAAAACATAACCGCACTTTCGCAGGGAAACGCGATTGCACTGAGCGCGTGCAACAAGCCGTTAAACCTCTAGGTGCCCCTAGTAGGAGGAGTGTTGTCTCCTGAGAGTTTTCAGCGGATACTACCCACAAAATCCTATCAATTAGGCCCATTGACTTTTATTCTTCAATTAGGTTTTCTAACAAGGAATTCTATTGTCTTCGACTCATAAATTATCCACCCATATTCTTCACACTTTCTCATTATCTAACTTAAGATTATATATGTTCTGTTGACCTACTTAGCTTTCGGCATCTCTTATGTTTTCCTTCTAGGGTTTCATCTCCACGTAGGAATTTTTATCAGCTCTACTAAAGATACAAGTTCTATTCTTCATTCCTCTCTCTTATCTAAATTCCAATCACATATCCCTACGTGTGTGTATAAATCACCCCTACACTCGGAAATTCAAATCAAGCAATCATACTCTTGTCCATTGTCCAAAGCGTATCTTAATCGGTGAATTTTTAAATGAATTTTGCTTACACATCCTTCATGCGACCGTTAATACTTCTTAAGGTACCAACGACCGATTACAAGATGTGTTTGCACATTAAAGCGTAATTCCTAGTCTTGCAACACCCAAGGCTTTTTAGCAGTGACTTCCAAACCAGTTGGTTTAAGGCACTAGGTGATGAAGCACCCTCGCTAAATTTTTTTTTTCATTAATGCAGCCTTAAGTAATCACAAAAACCAGTGTTCATTTTTTCTCTTTATTCACTTTTTTTTTCTTTTATTTTCTTCGTACTAAGGACTTTAGACAAGAGCATTTCAAGGTCTCCCCTACTATTCCAAGTTTCAAGGTGCGTGATTGTGCAAATTGTAGGGTATATATTTTCAGAATTTAGACTTAAGTTAGGAACTATTTTTCAAACTCATACTTTAATAAAAAAATATCAATACTTTTCCTTTGTTTTGACTTAGCCCAAGAATTGAACTCAAAATTTGCCTATTTCTAAATAAACTATAAAGGCATATACTTTTTACCGTTAAACTTTAAGGAAGGTTATTTTTAGGGTTTTTAATTTACTAGATCTAAGATCTAGTTGTTCCTAGCCAGTTAACCTATTTGTCAAACTCAAGTCAAAATAAGGCCAAAATTGAATACAATAATTTTTATAATTTTTGAAATTTTTCAATTTTTATGGGTTTTAAAATAAGTATGCAAATGCAAAAATATACATATGGATGCAAAGGAAGAAGACTTGCCGAGCATACCCCCAAACTTAAACTTGACAGTGTCCTCACTGTCATGCCACACCAAGAGGGTCAAAATTGTCGGCACTCTCCTGTTTATTTATTAATTTATTTTTTTTATTTTTTCAATATTTTTTTTATTAGAAAAGAAAACAAAAAATATATATACATATATACAACAAGGTCCTCCCCAAACTAAACAAGGCTTTACATAAGCCAAAGGTTAACACCAACCATTCAAAAATCTCATCGTAGTAATGGTAGAGTTGGTGAATGAATGGAGTGGAAAGAAAAGAAATGAGAAGCACACGAGACCGTGTGGAGATAGAAGCGGTATACGGTCTCGGTGGAGGAGAAGAATGGCGGAAAAGAGAAAGAAGTGTAGTACGAACTTGAGGGTGTAAATCGAATGAATAAATTAGCGCAATTTGTGATGACCGATGGGTTAGAAGAGATTGTGCTAATGTATCAACCCGTCGAGAAATGGGGTCAAATATCTCAAGATTCGCAAGAAAACATGGGTACGTCGAACTTGGTATTGGAGATGAAAGCGTAACGGTCTCTTGTAAGGTCGGAACGATAGGAAGGACGAAAGGGAGTGAATAAGGGAGAGTCTCATTCTCACCGTAGTAAACTGTCTCGAACTTGAAAGATTCCATCAATGGTTTGAAACGACTGTAAGCAACCGAGTTTGATGGTTCAACTAACTCATCTGAAAATTCAAAGGACTCAAACTCGGGCGGTGAGTCTTCTACATCGTCCGAAAAAGTGAAACACTCGTAAGTGTTATCGGCTGGGAGAACTGTTTCAGATTCAAAGGGAAATTTTTCAAGCTCACAGTCTTCAAGCGTGATCTTTTGCATGGTCGGAAAGATAGAAAGGAGGGAGGGTGATATAACAGTTAAAGGTTCAGGAAGATGAATTGAAAAATCCGACATATCAAACAAAAATGGTTCAACCTCAATATTATCCTCAATACTATCCTCATAATTCTCCTCAATATTTAGCTCATCCATTCCATTATCATCAAAATCAAGACGCATATGAAGTTCGGGAGAAACAATTAATGACTCGGGATGATGAATTGGACATAAATTTCAATCAAATCGACAGGTTCATCATCCGAAATATTCCCGGTGTCTATATCCTCAATCAAGTGAAAATCAATTTTTTCTGACACCTCCTCAAAAGCATGGATATTGATAAATTTAGGTTCAAGATTGGAGGTGTAAAGATCGAAAGGATTAGGTGTGGTTTCACTCGAAAGGGTTTCTTCACAGTCTGGCAAATCAAGCACTACAAAGTCACACAACTCATTTTTATTTTCAACTGGTGAACTATTTGGGACAATCGATGGAAAACCGGAGTTGTGGGATTCAATTAGGTATGGGTAGGTCTGATTTGGGAATGTATAGAACTCACTCGCTCCTCTCAAATTCTCACTCTGTCCAACCGTCTCCTCATACATTGGAAAATTTGGAGCTAGTTGGAAACTAGCTGCCGGTTCACTAGGTTGCATAAGGGCGGCAATGGACACATCCACATTCCTAACCATTTTGTTTGTTGCTGAAATATAAGCTTCCAACGACTGTTCCAAACTAGACATGGGTTGTGAAGGGGTTTCGGTAAAACATTCGAAATTGTTTGGATACGTGAAACTCCCAAAAGGCTGTGTAGAAGCAATGTCTAGTGACGGTGGGAAAGTCGGGTAGGACTGGTAGGAAGTGGATGGTTGGACAGGAATAGGATCAATATGTGGATAAAAAGGTGAATGGACTTGTTGATCCCTATAACTGGATGTGTGGAGAGGAGTGAAAGATCGGTTACGAGATTGAGCAATATGCTCAGCAATGGACATCGGTTTAGGAGTTACAGCAGGACTTGAAAAAGTGGTATCAACGTACGAAGTTGGTGAAGGGTGACATGGTTGACATAAAGTGGGTTGCAAAGTCGAACTGTTTCTCCTAGACACTTCTATTTGATCTTCCAAAGAAATTTTGGGCATGGAGGGATTTTTCTTAAATCGACCGAAACAATTGACGTACGAGGAAAAGTTAGGTTCGGGATACCAAAGTTCGAAAAGTGATTTATGATGTGGGGTACCCATGATAGAAGAAAGAGAAAGTAGGTAGGTGGTGCAAGGATTTCTTAGCGGCAAACTTTGCAAGTTTTGTTAAAAAAAATTCCTTTTTCCTTTTTCTCTATATTTGGAAATTTTTGCCAAAAAGATTTTCGATAAAAGATATGCAAAACAGAAAAAAGATTACTTGCAATCAATTTTTAATTTACGCTCGGCGCAAAGATTCCTGTACACGATTTGTTATTTGGAAGGGGGAAGATTTAAAGCGCAAAGAATCTGCAGGAGATTTTTATAGAAGATTTATCTAGAATTACAGAGGAAGAACAGAGGAGCTTACAGAGAATTTTTCACCAGATGACGTCACCAGAAGGCAGCCTTTCCGCGGCCAAAAGGGGTCTCCCGCCGCAGTTCCGCAGTGAAGGAGCGGGCTCGGATCCCGAAAATTTTTTGCACGTGACGAATCAACAAGGCGGCCGCGGTTCCGCGGTCTAAGGTAGGTTTAGGCCGCGGTTCAGCGGTCGGATGGAGGTTGCAGATCGCTGGAAAAATTCTTCTGTTCTGTTTTGAAAATCCCCCTCTATCCTGATCTTCCGATTTCTGTTTCGCTTTCTGGAAATTTCCAGATCCGTCTTTCGATTGTAGATCCTGCAAAATTCACACAAAAATACCCTTCCAAAAATAACAGATGATATATTTTTATATTTTTTTGTGATTTTTCATATTTTTATGATTTTTTTAATTTATATTAACCCGAAATTGCAAAAAGGAAATTTCTACACCATCCCCGGCAACGGCGCCATTTGATTCGTCTCAAAAACTATCTATTAACCGCAATCAAGAACGGCGTCGCTTGGTATCTAGCCGGTGAGTACGGATCGGTCCACAGGGATGTTGTGAATTTCCTAGTCGCTCAAACGAGTTAATTCCGATTGTGGTCGAATTGATTATTAAATCTTAAAACTAAATCTATCTATACTAAGATTATCTAGATCTAAATTTTGCTAGGGTTAGGTTTAGGGTAGGTTTGGAAATGTAAATAAATCTCAACGCTTTCTATACCCAAATGAAGATCTATGAGGAGTTATGGTAATTATCAATAAAGGGGATTAGAATCATTTGGAAAGATATTTCTTTCTCTAGTTTCTTGTCCTTCCTTTATCAATCCTTACCCTAACCTCCATGGAAAACAATCACTACCGGGTCTTTATACTACGGTATTACCGCTACCTCGTGGGATAGGGTGCCGTAGGGAGCGGTATGTGCATGTATGTATGGAGTCCTACTGATTATATGATGGGCAAGAAAAGGATGAGAGATCTCATCTCTCAAAAGCCTTTCCCAAAGCTAACCCCAACAAGCGAGGAGACTACTCGTTCATTAGGGAATTTAAAAACATTTATCTAGGGCAGAGAATGAAAAATTACCTAGGGAAAAATTGAAATTACCTACTTATTTTACAGATGGCTCTCTCCAAACATTTACACAGGGTTGTCAGATCTGAATAGATGATATGAAAAGAGGCATCGATGCTCTCCAAAAGAATTCTGAATTTTATTCATAAAAAGAGGTATGGAGGCATAACCTAATACAATGATTTAGAGTTCCTATTTATAGAGAATAGAAACCCTAGGTTACAATTGACCCGCACGTCTGTATTTACCAAAATAACCCTAGGAAGACCTAGTCAGCGCCGCACACATTATGGTAAAATTTATATCTTCTAATCACTCAAGCCCGCCGTGGAACCGCGGCCACAGCCAGGGTTTGGCCGCGGTTCCGCGGCCAAAAGAAGGAGATGGGCTCTGAACTTTTGTGGGCTGGCTCTGGTTGTTTTGGGCTTCCTGTATCTTTGGTTCTTTTCTCAGATTGGTTTCTCGTTCTCTTCCAGATCTTCCAGTGAATAATTATGGTGGACTTTACCCGTTTGCTTTGTAATCTTGGACCTTGCGTTGCCTTGTACTGATCTTTTGTTTAGGCTTGATTAAGATCCTTCTGTTTGCTGGTTGTAGTCTCACTTTTGCATCGTCTTTTATCTTTTTCACTATTTTAGATCCAAGAACCTGTAACCTGTAATATGTAGCAGACATGGGTCAAAAGGACATGTTTATTTATAAAACGAATAAGAATGGGGAATATAATAATGCAATATTATGGTATGAACAGGTCTACCTCCTCTTTCCTTCTCCGGTCATGTCTTGCAGCTTCTGTTGGCCCTAGCATCCTCCATACACTTCACCGCGACGTCTTCGAAGGAACTTTGACTCCTTGCCGGAGAGAGGCTTCGTCGCCGCTCTTGTCTCGATGACTCTTTCCTGATGCCACTCCGGTGCCTTCCTTCCTTGTTCATTTTCCAGTCGTTTTTCACCGCCATAGTTGGCCCTAGTCACTTCCTTAGACCTCACCGGGGACCTACCCTGATGAGACGAAGGCTTCCTGCTACCATAGCGGACCATGGACGATCGAGATTTTCCACCTCCTCTTCATCTGCCCTCAGCATGATTCGACATCAGTTCTCTTCTCGTTACCCTCTCTTCTTGGCCCTACAGAGACTGACTCCGGCAGCAAGAAGGACTTGACAACTCTACCATCCGTCTGGAGCGGCAAGAAGGACCCGACAACTCTACCATCCGTCTGGAGCGAGCAGGAGATCGCATGCGGTTGCGTAGGTTCCGTCCTTCATTGCTTGATGAGCAGCAATAGCCATCCTCTCCAAAGCTCTCCCTTCGTCGACCCATGGCCTCCTTCAAAGTCTCGCCAGAGGTGGTTTGGTGATAAAAGGAGCGATTTTTAGCCAAGGAAAGGAGTTTATGCGGTGAATAAGAGTGATTTTACTAGGAAATAAGGATAATGAGGGACCGAAGGATGATCAAAGTGTAAGAAATGATAAATCTATTCTTAATCCATACGGCATGATTAACGTCTTGATCACCTCACGCACATTCCATACATGAGTCTAGAGAAACTTATCTTGAACCATATGTTGTAGAATAAGAATAACTAAGACATATTGATCTTTCTTGCCTACTCTAATACCGTAAAGTATCCCAATAGGGGGAACTCACTTCTTTATTTCACAATTCATATTTATGTCTTCTCTTGTTAATTGTGTAAGCAAAAACTCCCTTTATATAACCCTTTCTATTAAGAGAGTTATGGTAGTTTTCAAAACTACCTGGTGGTTTCATGATAACCATTCATAACTAAATATTGATAACCATCCAAAACTTCATGAGAATAACCACCATAAATATTACTCTCATGTGCTATATAATATAGTAATAGGATATTTGAGTCACATATATGCTTTTTCTAACAAGGAGATCTCTCCAACACTCACTCTCTCCCTCCCCTCTCCTCACCACTCACTCTCTCCCTGATGTCATTTTTGATAACTTCATATTTGAGGCCCCTTTCAAAAAGTTCATTTTTAAAGGCCCAGTCTTGTGCCTTGAAAGAGAATGGGTCAATGTCACATCTTCTGGAGTGATGGGCTATTTATTAGCTATTTATTAAGCCTATCATGCATCAACACACAGTGGTTTCTTCTATCAAATAGATAAATAAATAAATAAAATAAAATATATTATTTTAAAGAAGAAAAGGGACCACAGCGGTTTCCTATGGCAAAGGCATCAATGGATGCTCCTTTTCCGTGTTTTGGTCACTTACTTAAAACAAATTAAAAACAGAATTAAATATAACACAAACAAGTAAACACAACTTTAAAAACCCCAACACCCTAAGAGTTAGACTCTCAACATGACAGGCTTAAGCAAACCAGAATTGGTCCAAATAAATAGCACCTCAGAAATTCTCATCACTATAAATCCATGACCATTGCCAAAAAATAAGAAAAGTGAGAAATAAAAACAAAAGTGAAGGAAAATGGAAAAGAGAAGAAGGTTAGCTAAGAACAATTCTGCAGATTTAAACACTTGCAATATAAATTAATGAACGGACTAAGACAAGTATAACTGTATAACTAAGAACAATTCTGCAGATTTAAACACTTCCATACGAGAAGCACTCACAACTCCCAAAGTTGAAGATCTAAACTGAGCAGGATAAAATAAAATGAAAAGGATCAATGAATCGGCAATGGCCAACTAATAAAAAAGGAAAAACAAAAGAATTGTGTATAAATTGAAAATTAATTCTCTGCCCATATACGTATGGGATTAGGATCATATATGTACAAAAAAAAAGAAGGCAAATGGCAGAGGCAAGGGGTGAAGGGACTTCACATAACACTTGCAAGGTCAACACTAGTGCTTCATGAAGTGTATACTCCAACTGAAGAAAAGCTTCGATCAAACAAGTGGCCTTTTCTCTATGCTCGAGATAACGATGACAAAAAACCGTGATAGTCTCGTCAATGGTAAGCTCTTGAAGAAGAAATGAGCTTTTTCTTTGTATCTATATGGCTGATAGTGTGGATGATGCTGAAGAGGCCTTGTCCGATCCACCACGAGCATTGTACTTATTGTAAACTCTCTCTCGATTCTCAGACCACCAAGCTTCGGCTTGATGCTCCCCAAATCTCCTTCGGCTGCATAAAGTAATTGTCATCAAATTAAAAAAAATAATCTATGTCACAAAATCAAATCAAACAGATGGAGACGTGCCTACTGTATTAAGGCTTAACACAAATCATATGCGAGTGGTTTTGGGAAAATTACAAATCTCGCAAATCAAGGATGACCATACAAATCATGCTCGAGTTGTTTTGGTACAAGATAAAGCAACATCCCTTGATTCTACTTCATGTACTTCAAGGCCTTGGTCGTGGTGCTAACTAGGTGGTTAGGCGGGGTTGTGCGGGTGGCAGAGGTCGAATATATGACCAAAATTAACATCAAAGAGAATATTTCTCAGCCGTGTGATTCTGTGATTCTCATCGTTGTGTTACTGCTACCAAATCAGCAGCAGGTGTTATTCACCGTCACTCGACCATGCATTCGTCCGATCTCAACCAATACTCAAACATAGGTGCCATATATTACATAACATAAAACATTCAAATCTTGAAGATACCCTCAGATATAGTAGATTTGATCACCACTTGTAGATAATGGAGATGGAACTTTTTTTGTTTGTGTGTGTGGTGGTGGGGGTGGTGGGGGTGGGGGTGGGGGTGTTCTTGGGGGAAGAAAAAACCCATAGCGATTCCTTAATTTTATCTCCTTTTGGTTTGGATTTTTAATCTTTCCCCTGCAACAAAATTTATTGCTTATTTGCTTTAATATTCTAATCCCATATAGCCTATTTTGATACTGGAGAATCCTAGATTTTAGGCAATAAAATCTCATTGTAAATGCAAATTGTAGGTTTATCAGCTTCTAGTCTTAACAAAAGTTGACTAGAAAAAAAAAACTAAAATAGAAAAAATTCTAGATTTCCATGTATAAATATATCAGTCACTTCCTTGTATACATCCTTATTAATGTGGTTATGAACTACTAGTATTTTGCACGTATGATGCACGCGTGTGTATTTTAAACAACATATATTGAAGGTGTGTGTAAAAAAATTATCCTGGACATTACATGAAAATTTCTAAATATCTATGGTTTTTTCTAAATTTAGATTAAATGAGCGGTTAGTGGTAATATTAGAATTGAAAAATTTATGAGTAATAGAAAATAACAAATTTAGAAGGGCTTATGTATAAATTTGTAACGCATATCTATTTTTGGGCTTTTGAGCATGAGAAAGAATGCGTAATGAATGAGAGGGTTGCTGACTTTTCATCTTCTTAATTTTGCTTTCTGTGGTGGATGGGGTGAACATCTCCAATTCTCTATTTTGGCTAATGGAATTGTCATTTTTTTCATTTTTTCTATTTTTTATTTTGTTGATTAATGACATCATCTAAGGACTTCTACTTATAATAGTAAAAATGATTTCCTTATATCTATCAAACTTGATAAGTTTCTCGTACATTTCTAATTTTTGTTCTGTGTTTACATTTGCGTATTTTGAGTTTCAACACCATCAATGACAACAATCTTGCTTTCAAATTTTCTTTTAGATTGTTATCTACTTAAAATCTATTCTCATTCTAAAATACCATTTTGTCTTTGTATTTTTCTTGAGATCTAAAAGAAGAGTGGATTGATATATCTATACATACCACTTAATACTCTACTTTATTTCTTCATTTATTTGTGCTTCTCTCTTTTGAAAAATCCATATTCTTTAAATATGGTTAATACTACAAAAGTCTTCTGTACCTTATTTAACCAATTAAGAAACATATATTGCAAGTCATATGTCATTTTTTGGCACTGGCCCATAATCCCTAACATATGCATACAACACACATAAGCACCTCTCTCTCTCTCTCTTACACACAAAAAAAAATTAGATTTTAGTATTAGTAAAGCCTACATGACTTGGGAGAAAACATACTTGAGCCTATATATACTTTGAATTTGTGAACATTTTTTTGTTCATTTAACACTTTTAAGTCGTAAGTATCTAGTCTGGCGTCCCGCAAATTAAAAAAAAGACTAATAAACTTTTTTTTATTGTCAATATGTGTCTTCACATTCGTCCTTCCAACATAAATGTCCTGGTTTCGTCCCTGTCCTTGTGAGTAATCGCACATGCTAGATTATAATGCATATTAGTTGTCAAGAAATTTCCTTGGCACGTAACATTATTATGTGCTAGTGTTGGACATGTTGGACACATGCTATGCATGTGGAATGACATAACTATATTTGTTTATAACAAGCGCCAGGGTTGTAGAAAACAGGATATCCGGATTCGCTAGCAAACCGAACGGAAAACATAATATCCGGTCAAACCGGATATTCAGCGATTAACCCGATTATTTGGTTGAATAATGGTTAACAGTCGTATTGAGTTCAAATAATACACAAAACAAACCCGACCGGGCCCAAAACCCATTATATAATTAGAGTGAGAACAAATCGATAGTATTATTCATTATTATTTGTAATCTATTTGTGCTATATATAAGTTTTCATAAATCATGAATTACATTGGTTCCACCAAGTGTTTGTGAAAATGTTGCATTGTACATATGCACTATAAAATGCAAGTGTGTGTTAATTATTGGAGAGTGTTTACGAAGCGCAAATTTTAAGAAACGAGACCTCGTCTTAAAAGTTAACTTTCCATCATGTTTTTCGATTATTGGAACCATTCAACTTGATCTTCATGATCTAGATAATATGTATACCAAATTTCATATGTTTTGATAGACTTTACCCTCGTATCGGGTTGCACAATTAACGGTTTTACGACAATAGAACATCTGACAAAACTATATCAATAGGTATATGTTATCGAAATTACATTTATACAACTACATAAAGCAAATAGCATTGGTTAGAGCCCACCTTCTCCATTTTTTAGAAAAAAAAAAAAGAAGAAAATTTCTCAAATCTTAGAGCCTCTACATGATCAAAGAAAAACAAAGAAAAAAGAAACTTTCTAGAACTTGAAACAAAAAAGAACTTTCTAGAAATTAGTTTGAATTCCAAATTCAATCTACATTATAGTCAAATTTAAGACAAAAAGAACTTTCTAAAAGTTATTTTAATCTTCTCATTTTTCAAATTCTACTTTCATTTACTTATAACAACCTTCTTTTACTTAAATATAGTAAATAATATATTATAATATTTTCTAGAATACTCTTGATCCAAGTTACTAAAATGGCTATTTTATTCACTTATTAACATTCAAAATAATTTTAAACCAAACCCCCCATTTTATATTTATTCATGGACTCGAGAAATTTTTTTTGAACTCTAAATAGGATAAAACTACACACATGCATCGCATGTTCAAAATGCTAGTGAAGCTTAATGTACCCATGTTTTACGACATGAATAACAAAATGAACGGTGTCGATCATCCACAAAATGGGTGAATAGTTAAATTTTAATACGACACCTCATTTTTTAGAATAAGCCGCCTCCTCATAAACACTAACCTTTTATATATATATATATATATATATATATATAAGTGCTCCATTGCAAACCAGTCCACGTTCTTAAAAAACGGGAACTCTCTACGTCATATTTTAACGATCCGAACTATTCAAACTGATTACTCTACTCTCAAATGTATGTGTATGTAAAATCAAAGGATCTGAAGACCTTTACCCTATGTATCAATGGGTGCAAAAATGAACGTCTTTTGATAATGCAACAAACTTCATTCGATGCATATGCCAAAAGTCTTCAAATCCTTTGATTTTTCACATACATACATTTGAAGGTAGGGTGATTAACTTGAACGAATCGGATCGTTAAAATATGTCGTAAACCGAGAGTCCCCGTTTTTTAAAAACGCATCGGTTTGCAATGGATCACTTATGTATGTGTGTGTATAATGCAAATACTCATAGTTAGAGGTCCACCTTTCTCCTTTTTCCTACAAAAAAAGAAAAAATGAGAAAAATCTGCATCTCTTAAACCCTCTACATCAACTCGCTCACCTCTTAAGCCATCCACATCACCTCTCTCTCCTCTCAAAAAACAATTAATTGTTTATCTAGAACCTTCCACATCATCAATACCTTTATTTTATAAAAATAAATAAATAAAACTCTAGAATCCTCCACATCTCTCTCCCCTTCTCCCTTCTCAATTTTTTTAAACTAACACGTGCAACGCACGTGCATAAATTCTAGTATATATAATGCAAATACCCCCTTGGTAAGGTGGACACCCTCAGCTTTCTCCAAAATTTAAAGAAAAAGAAGAAAAATCCTCTTCTCCTAAGGCCTCCACCTCATCAAGGAAGAGGACATAAAAATGATGCCTTACAATGTAAATTTATACATAAATTCTCAATATTTACAAATTTACACATACTCATTCTCACTTATATGAAATGCACATTTACACATAAACCCTCATTATTTATAAATTTACATATATACCCATTCTCGCAAATATGAAATATTACATTTGACACATGCAACGCATGTGCACAAGTTCTAGTACTACTATATAATGTAGATGGACTTGGTTAGAAGCCACCCTCTCCTTTTTTAAAAAAATAAAGAAAAAAGAGAGAAATCCTCCATTCTTAGGACATCCACATCATCATACAAAGAGACAAAAATAATTAATTGTTCTATTTTAAAAAAACAAATCTTAGAGTTTCCACATCATCAAAGAAAAATACAAAAATAATTAATTGTTATATTAAAAAAACAAATCTTTGAGCGTCCACATCATCAAAAAAATACAAAAATAATTACACATCCATTTTTTGAAGAAAAAAAAAAGAAACTTACTAGAACTTGAGACAAAAAAGAACTTTGTAGAAATTAGTCTGAATTCCAAATTCAATCTACATTCTACTCAAACTTAAGACAAAAAAGAACTTTCTAGAATTTATTTTATTCTTATCATTTTTCAAATTCTACTTTCATTTTACTTATAACTATATTCTTTTGCTTAAATATGGTAAATAACATATTATAATATTTTCTAGAATACTCTTGATCTGAGTTACTAAAATGACTATTTTATTCACTTATTAACATTCAAAATAATTTTAAACAAAAAGCCTCCCATTTTATATTTATACATGGGCTCAAGATATTTTTTTAGACTCTAAATAGGATAACACTACAAACGTGCATCGCACGTGCAAAATGCTAGTATATATATACAGGAGAGTGCTCTATTGCAAACCGGTCCGTTTTTTTAAAACGAGAACTCTCGATCTACGGCATATTTGAACGATCCGAACCGTTCAAGTTGATCATCCTACCTTCAAGTTTGTGTATGAAAAATCAAAGGATACGAAGACCTCTAGGCTACGTATCGGATAGAGTTTATATTGCTATATTGAAATACGTTCATTTTGCACTTATTCGATACATAGGTTAGAGGTCTTCAAATCCTTTAGTTTTTCATACACATACATTTGAGGGTAGGATGGGCAACTTGAACGGTTCGGATCGTTCAAATATATCGTAGATCGAGAGTTCCCGTTTTTAAAAAACATGGACCGGTTTGCAATAGATCACTCCTCTATATATATGTGTGAGAAGTAGAAAAGAGGCCATAGGAGGAAATTTCCTCCCATGGCATCGAAAAAGTATACCCTCCATTTTTTCTGACTATTGGCACTCATCATCTTCATCTTTATCATCTAAGATGTGGATACACCGAATTACATATGATTCTACCACTTTTTCACTGTTGATTTAGTGGATACAAAATTAATGGTTTACCGACAATAGAACTTTTTACATTGCTAAATCAACGGTGAAAACATGGTAGAATCATATAAAATTTGGCATATCCACATCTTAGATATTAAAGATGAAGTTGATGGATGCCGATCGTCGGAAAAAATCAAGGATGGTGTATTTTTTCGACGCAATAGGAGGAAATTCCATCATATGGCACATTTCCTCGATTATTCTTATATACATCACAAAGAAGAAATATGTTATTAGTTGGAACTAAAACTCAATGTCTTAGTTTATATTAAGTAGAACTTGCAACTAGAAATAAGATAAATGAAAAAAGAACAAAACGAGAGGTGTATCATCCGATTTGTTTATCGAATAAGGAATCCAATGATGGATTACAGAGAAAAGTCCCCAGAGGACGCTTCTTGGATGGATGTTCATGGATGTTATGTGGGTTACACCTTTCGAATATAGTACCATTTTGCTTAATTATATAATTAACTTATGAGTTATGGTTGTATAAATGACTTATGTTGTTTCATATATTTTTCTATTTGAACTTTGTATGTATTGTGTTGGTTGTGAGACCGAGAATATACTACTTTTTATAATTATTTTAATATACCGTTCTATGTTACTAATTTAATCATATAATTGTAAAAAAATATAGTTATATACTTAATTACTTGGTTATTACACAAGTGATTATAATTTTACGATATACGATACGATACAACAACAAAAATGATGTACGACTCATCATGATTTGAAAACTTTGCCCACAACACCTAGATACTAGTGCCAAACAAGTGAGCTCATGGTGTTTGTTTCTTGGGTAGATTGTGGTAGGATTTCAAGTCCGGTAGGTTAAGTATTCTTTTCGTTGGGTGGCATAAAATATCTATGTTTACGATTGTTTTCAACGATCGACATTCATCATCATCTTTATCATGTAAGATGTTGATACACTAAATTTCACGTGATTCCACCACTTTTCATCGTTGAATTAGCAATGTAAAAAGTTCTATTGTCGGTAAACCGTTAATTTTGCACCTATTAAATCAACAGTGAAAAAGTGATGGAATCACATGAAAATTAGTTTATCCACATCTTCCATGATAAAGACGATGGTGAGTACCGATCATCGATAAAAATCGTGGAGGGCTTTTTTCGACGCCATAAGAGGCAATTCCCTCCTATAGCACCTATTCTCCATTATCCTCGTATATATTGATGGCTGAATAACCACCGAATAATCCAGCCACTGTTCTAAATATCGGCCGTATCGGACGAGATCTCGTTATCTGCTCGACCACGATACGATACAATTATTTTTCTCAAATCTCGTTCTGGGCCAGATATCGAAATATCGAACAAGATATCGGATATCTCGTATCGCTATTATATCGGCCGAGATGGTATATAAAGTGATTTGGTTGAAGATTAAACCCGACCCGAATCACCCGACCCGACCCATTAACAGTTTTAATAATTAAAATATCTGCCCCCAGTTGTTGAGCAGTAAAAAACCCTAAAATTTTTGCTCAATTCCTCATCTTCTCTCTGAGTCTCGAAGAACCCTTCTCTTGAGTCTGCACCTTCTCTCGAGTCTCGACCGTTGATGAGCCCTGCCTTCACCTCCTCTCTCGAGTCTTGACGCCTGCCTACCTCCTTTCTCTTGAGTCTCGGGGATCTTTCATTGCTCCAGGAAAAATTACAGCCTACTAACAACATCATACCTACTTCTTACACATTTCATACATTTCATACAGTCTTTTAATACCAACACTAACACATAATATTTAATATGCCCAATACTATTGTCCGATATGCTTGATATTTATATCCGATATTGATATATGATATGATCACCCCATATGAACTTGTATCGCCGTGATATCGCCCGATTTCCGCTATCTGATATTGAAAACACATGTCCGAGAACCTTGAATCCGGTTATCCTTTATCTGCCGGGCTAACCGAACAAATAACGAATACGTATTTTACATCCTTGATAAGAACATATGATGAGTCTCTGCAATTATAATGTAAACTCTCTTGACATGACAAGAAAGTCGCCATCAAGACACTCGGGAAAAATAACCTAACAAATGTAGAGGTCAGGTAACCTAACCTAACAAGAAAGTCGCCATCAAAAGCCAACTCCCTATTGATTGTTTTAATGATTAGCACAGTTCATCTTGAAACATATTATAATAAACATACACACCCAAACATATTTAGTTTCAATACTCCTTGATGTTGAATTAGATGGTTGCAAATTTAACGGTTTACCAAACAATTTCCATCTCAGATTCTCAATTAGTAAATAATATCAAAGTCAGATAAAATAAGATGTGCATTTGCTTTAGGCCATGAAGATCAATAGATTGTGCCACTCATCAAAAGAAATTATACAGAGTTGACTTTTCGGCCATGGCCAACTAAGAGAGAATTCTCTCCTAGATTAGCTGATGCCCACTTTTGTCATTAAACACAAGAATATTCTTTGTATGCATACATACTCTTACAAAGGAGATATTTCAAAAGATTCTAAGGATTTTAAAAGAGTATAGAAGTATGTACGATGTCAGGAGGCATACACAAATATGAAAATTTTGGAGCTTATATGAATATTTGTTTTTTTTCCACATGGAAAACCCGTGCAAAACTTGTGCGATACACATCACTATATGAACCAAACATTAAAAAAAAACAAGCAAATCAACGTAAGATTCTATTTCTCGAAAAGAAAAGAACCAACAACTTTCAACTCACAGTAGGGAATGAATAATAAAAGGCACTAGCATATGGGGAGACAATAACAAATAAGACAATAAGGATTATATAACTTGGATTTTTTTTTTTTTTGAGACACTCACAGAGTTTCCAGTGGTTACCGTGTTATCCATAAGCCAAACCCTATTTTTTTTTTTATTTGAGACACTCACGGAGTACCCTTATCAGATTTTCATCGCAATCGTATTATCGAGATTCGAGAATACTTATAAAACTCTTGTCAACACGTTGTAAAATTTATATTGTTTTCTAGATGTATGTAATTGGTATCAATGGCTAAGACACCAACAATCTATGCGTTAAAACTAACAAATGATTAGTATTCTTAGTCTATATCTGCTAGATAATTTTATGATATTTATTTCGCGCGCGCACGCAAAATTAAAAAAAGAAGAAAAAAGAATTCATGCAATTAGTGCTAATACACCATTAGTGTATTAAACGAACCATTTCCTGGATTTTTTTTATTTTCCTTTTTTAGAGTAGCGAATCCACGAATTCGACCCGTATCGTGTCCATAATCCGAATATGAATTAGTGCTACATAGGTCAAACCTGATTCCTTGGGAACACAGAGACATGCCACTATAGCATGTTCTCGTAATCAAATCCGAGTACGAAGAGTTTATATACATCGAGGTGTAATTTGGATCACATTTCTTTTGGAGGATCTTGGGGTCCTTGCACATGATATATAAGATTACTCTTTCACTACGTCGGTACAAGACTCATTTCCACTTACATTACGGTGTGGCAGCATCTATGCTACCTACATGGTTGCATTCTTGTCTTTGGCATACCCTTAAAATATGTGGAAGTGGATTACAGTTAGTTTGAGATTGGGTGACAGAGCATACAGGTCTACTTTAAATTTTTCTATGCATGACAATATTATGAATAATTTTATTAAAGGATTTCCATGACATTGATATTTCTTCATAGAGCACCTTGCTGTGGCGCAAAGAACAACACAAATTAAGAATGGTTCATAAAATCACACAAATCATGATGACCCACGCATCAAGCATGAGTTTTTGCCAAAGTATTTGTACAAATTTTTTTAAATTTTTTTTGCCAAAGTGCATCATTATGCCTGAGTTGTTTCAGTAAAAGAAAGCTAAACTTAACAGATCAAAGTTAATAACTCATGTCGTGATAGCCGACTGGAGTTTGTAATCACATACTTTTTAACTTTGACAGATTTTGAGAGCAATACAGCGGTAGATTTGAAAAGACTAATTCAACAAGGTCAATAAGAGCAAACAATAAACAATTTTGTCATTGTGGATTATATAAATGAGTAAACATACATGAATTTTCATAAAACGATGGAGAGATCAGAAAATAATGATTTCCCAAAACTGGGCCAAAAATAATTAATCTCCAGAACATAAAGATTTTGATTTAAGGGATAAATTAATAAAATAATCAAACTGCAGGAAAATAAAGGATTTGATAAGGATTGGCACACATAGTATTGAAAAATGTCCAGGAGGAAAGGACAATAAATTAGTATAAACTCAGAATGAATACTCTGATGGTGAATACGTGGCAGCAGTATATATGCAAGCTGAAATTTAACATAACTACAAAACTATGTTGAGATTATTAAGCTTTAGATATTTATCAATTACCTGAACCGCACCCTCTTCAGATCTCTGGTTCCATCCCTAAGGGCCATGAGAGTTATATATACTCCAGGCTCATATTGCTCTATCCATTCTGCCTCAACTTGATTACTAGTTGAAGTAGGGCTTCTAAGTTTAGAACCATTCCCACCATTTTGAAGATGCTCAGGTCCTATTCTATCGAGATCCTCATTGTTACCATCTCTTGTACTGAAATGCTCTCCAGTCCCATGAGAATCAATTATCCCACAGTTCTGGATTATTGTGCTCAATTGGTTGGTTTCACGAGTATCCACTGACGCAAAATTTTGAGCACAAATTCCATTTGTATGGTTGGAATTAATTTTAGCAGACTGGTGCTCTCCATTCAAACTCGAGTGATGGATAAAGTGCGGTTCACTTCCATTAGGCAAGTAAATTGGTTTTATCTCCTCGCTTTCATAGGCACCAGGTGGCAACCTCTCTGCCATATCTTTAAGCTATACATCACTCATACCAAAAAACGATTATAAGCTGATAAAGGTGTAATAATCACAAAGCTCAAATAATAATACAATAAGGATCTGGCATATGCAAAACTATGAAACCACATGATGCCAGATAAAAATGGTCGGGTTTAGGAATGGAGAAGGAATAGAATTTACTTTGGAGATCATAGCAAGAATGCCAAGAATATGAAACTTTGAATGTGTGGCACTATGGTGCAAGATGTGGGACGCATTTCATATTAAACTGAATTTAGAGAATACATTGAAGAATATCAAGCTCAAAGCTATAAATAGTGGTGGACATAAGCAAAATGGAATGAATATCTGCTTCCAGCTAGCTTTGAAAGAATAGACAAAAAATAACTGAGCTGACCGACTTTCAAAATTAAACAAATAACAAAATCTCTTACTCAAGTCGAGTACAGAAATCTATAACATCGCTTTCTAACAAAATATTATACTCCCTCGGTTTCACAATGCTAGGCTTTTTTGCCTTTTGCACACCTATTAAGAAGAGTTACTTTTCCAAAATTTAAAAACTCAGAGAAGTGAAATCCCTAATATAACCCTACATTATTTCTCTTGAAACTTGAATAAGCAAAAGAAGATCAATAGCTTCATCAATTTGTTGGGATAGATTTGAAGCACCATATTTAAAGTCCCTTGGTTTTAGAAGCATGGAGAAAACATGTTTCTTGATACTGTAAAGGGACAAGTAATTTGAGGGGGGGGGGGGGGGGGGGGGACAAAGTGCAGACTAATATTATGAAACGGAGGGAGTAGCATGATTATAGGGATTACAAGGTGTACAAAATATCTCACGATTGTATCAAATATCTGTCTACAGCTACCTAATACAAAGTTTATACATGTGAGAATTCAATATTGAACCTCTGAAGTGGTACACAAATGCCAAATTTCTATGCTATAAATTGCTCCACCTTCTGATTAGTGATTACCAAATCTATATGCATATAATATCACTGATTATCTTCCTTCATTTACAGTTAACGAACATTTAGGCAGGCCCAAAAGTTTGGGATAAAATCTGTTTTTGAACCAAGCAGCTAACCACAAAATGAATGATGAAATGTAGCACAACAATGATCCATACAAAAGCTTGGTCAAAAGGCAAAAAGGGAAAAATGGTTTCGGATAGCAAGCGGAGAAAAGACAGAGATTTATGTTATTTACCATATGCTCAGGGTTTAATGGCATATAAATGAGGCATGGCAAATTATGAGTACCCAATATGGTATCCTAAGTTGATAAATATATGATGCATTTAAAAATTATAGAATATAAAATATATGGCACATCTACATGGATTAATATATGACAAATTTACATCATTACATGAAGTATGTAAAATAGCTAGATGAATTTTAAATTGGCTAAAATAATGCAGGAAACCTCCATCACTTCTGCCCGAAAGTAGGGAACACTCCTTAACTTGAAAAACGTACACTGCACCCTAAAAATTTAACAATGTTGGTTTTTTTGGTTGTGCTTCTTCCAAAATGTTCTCGCATCCTTTCCTCCCCAAATTTCTTTTCCTTCTTTCTTCACAATGCCACCCACCCACGCTCCCAACCCCCCACCCCCCAAAAAAGTAATTTTACTTTCTTTCTTCCCAAAAATTTCCAATTCAATTCTATATGCTAGTTACCCTGTCTCCTTCCTTCAATGAGTGAGCATGAATTACGAGAATAATTTATTGGGAAAGAAGAAGAATATAAGAAAGCAATAGGGTTAGTCAAATAGAATTGATTTAATGGTATTTTTGGTATAGAAAAGTCTCGTGGATGGAAAAACTGACAGAGTTAGGATAATGAGGTAAAGCGTAGGTTTTTTTGTTTTTTATTATTGTTATTATTTTGTGCGTGGGGCGTGGGGAGGGGGGGTTCCTGCATTTTAGTCTTTTCTAATCACACGATATCAATCGAAATTGCAACAATTTTCAGACAGGCTTGAATTTAGGTTACCGAGATCCAACATGAAGACAATCTTCTAAGAAAGATAATGAATGTAAATGGGAACATAAAACAATCTAATACATGTTCACTTGAAGACAGCATACATAGACAAGTTGCTGTCTGGCAAGTTAAAGAGAACTGTACCAAAAGACATACTGAAGTTGTAAATACAAGTGCCAACATACCCAAATGTAATGACGGAGAATGCCGACAATGCTCTTATCCAACTATTTATCGAAATAAGATAAAAATAAAATAACGAAGATGACCCAAATATAGCATCTTTATTTAACTGTCATCCAGACTTAGTAAAGAATTTATTTAAATTTAAACTGTTTAATAATAGACTTCCTTAACTATCTTAAAGTTGCTGGTTCAACATGCAAACATAAAAGTCAGGGTAACGGAGAGGAGTTAGCAGAATATTTACCTGAGCCGTGAGCGATTTAATGACTTCTTTTGCAGCTTTGGATTTTGAAGATTCCTCTGCAGTCAACGCCGCGGCTTCTTGAGCCTTTTTTGCAGACTTCTGCAACTCAAACTCTTGAAGTTCACAGCGATGTCTTAGCGCAACAACCTATTCCAATGCTCAGATAAATGATTACCATAAGCTTATTGTACTAAAAATCAAGTGCAAGCATTGGCACACAAAAGCAAATGTCTACCAGTACCTGAGCACGTAATTTATGAACTTCTTGATTCAAGAGCTCATTTGTTTTCTTCAGACTGTCAGCAATGCTTTTGGAGAAAGAAAGGCCTGAAGTTGTGGGGATGGGCGTCGCGGAACGCGGAGGACTAGATTTTCTTGAGAAGGGTGAAACGGGTCTGGAAGAGTTCACAGATTGAGGTGATGCAGGAACTGCCCTCGGGATCCCTCTATGCAGCTCCACTCTACCAGCAGCATAAGCAATGTCTTTTACTTGCAATGAATCAGTTTTCTTTCCATATTTAGCTGCCTTTATGTCTAGATTCTTAATCAAATCCAAATTGCTAGGCGACACAGCCTTTGACAAGTTCATATCTGCTCTATCGAACTTCTCTTTGCTTTCGCCAGAGAGGCGAGGATTAGTATTTCTCCTGTTATTCATCCCACCAAGCTCAAGAACTTTGTTCAATTTAATGTAGCAGGAATCACATACTCGGTAGGGCTTTACAGGATTGGGAGCCATCGCCGCTCTCAAAGCTTTTCTAGAACTGCATGAATGGCAATGAACAAGTCCACAATTGTAGCAGTTGTGCCTCTTTCGAGTAAATCCAAATGCTTGTCTGCACGCCGAACATTGAGACTGTTCTGAACCCGACACCCACTTATGATGGCATATCACAGCTGTGAAATTCGAGCCACATGCAATTCTTTTAACAGGTCGGTCCTTCAAATCTTCGACAAGTGTGGGTATTTTCCGATCTTCTATATCGCCATGTCCCAATCTTCCATTGGCCCCCTTTCCCCATGTGTAGACCTCACCCCTTGAAGTCAAGATCGCAACATGGTAGGACCCACAAGCAACCTCTGCAATGGATCCACTCTTAAGATTTTCCTCGACAATGCATGGAAGCTTTCCATCAGAACGGGGATTTCCAAGTTGACCATAAATAGTACTTCCCATTGCATAAACTTGTCCAGATGTTGTCAATCCAATTGTTAGACTATGACCACACGCTAGCTTGTGAAAATTGTAATCGATGAGTGAAGGCACACAAGTGGGCTTTAGCCTTGGCTCTTTATCACCGTGACCAAGACGGTACTTGTCTCCATCCCCCCAAGTGAACAACTTGCCGGATGATGCACTTGCACTCGACTGAGTCACAATGACCTCTACAACAGCAGCGGTATGCCACACTCCACACGCAACAGCTACAGTCTTCAACCCCATCAAAGATTCCACTTCCCTTGGATAAGAAACATTCTCTCTGTTCCCATGGCCCAAAACACCGAAAGTTCCGTCACCAAACGTGAACAATTGCCCATTAGAAGTTATCAAGGCTGTATGCCAAGTGCCACAAGCAACATGAGCAACTTGAAGACCCTCCAGTGGGCCTGAAATCCTCTTAGGCATCCAGTGACTGATGTCAGTGCCGTGTCCAAGAAGCCCTGCTTTATGAGTTCCATCTCCCCAAGAGTACAGGTCGCCAGCTGTTGATATAGCACAAGTATGAAACTCACCACAAGCAACAAAATCCACATTGCAGGCAGCTAGAGATTGAACGAAATGAGGGTGGACTACATTGGCTTCAACTCCGTGGCCAAGACGGCCTCCGGATTCTTCACCCCATGTGAACACCTCTCCTTGTCTTGTAACTAGAGCAGCATGCTTCACACCACAGGCAACATGGAGCACATCTAATTCTAGATTGGACTCCAAAGGTTTGGGTAATAGGACATCAGTTCTTGAAGTAAAGTGATTCATATTTCTACCATTGACACCCTTTGAAGAATTGTCAGTAATAATCTCTCCCCACATATACACATCACCCATAGAATCAGAGTCATCTTGTGCAGAACCATGACTAGAAGTGCTAGGAGCACTGGAGACACTGACTCTAAGAACATCTGAGGCTGAGGAAGAAGATCCTTTCACTTGCATATTTGTTACATCTGATCTTTCTAGCACAGTCAAGTTCTCTAAAGAAATTACAGGTAGGTTGCTGTCAGGAGAAGTAATGTCCAGTATGGTACTTATGGAGCTGTCACTTGCACTATTGGAGATCAAGTCCTTTGCATCCTGAGATCATGTCAATGATTCAGTAATATAAACAAACAATAATGACTGATAAAGTAAATGTCATGACAACAGAGATTTGACTCAGAAGTTAAACAAAATGCTTAGGCCAAATATGAGATAGCATCAAAACATGGCTGGATTAAAAAAATCAAATAGGAATATGGTAATGCCCATATCCGATCCAAATGCAAAACATGGCTACATAGTCCCCAATATCATCATTAGAAAAACAAGTGTTTGATGAGTGCATAAAAAATAACTTAGATATAATACGTTGAAAGTAGGAAGCAATAATTCAGTCGGTAAAAGAATCTATCGATAGAGTTAGGAACTCCTCAATTACCATAAAATGCATAACAGTTTTACTGTTTACAGTTTAGGCAAGGATGAGAGTATTTTAGATACTCTACCAAACGAAAATTGGCAGAGGAAAGATCGATAAATTATTACCTCGAAACTAAGACCATCACTCCATCCATCGATTTTTGACCGACTCCCCTGATATGAAGAAATCAATGCCTTGAGGCCTGCAAACCACACCTCTGCTTCAATTCTATCCTTGCATATCTAGCAGGCACAAAATGAGAATTAAAATGTATGAAGTCAAATTTACAAAGAGTTCTGAAAAAGTTTGTATTTTTACCAGGTCAAGAGTCTGCTTCCCATTGTTGTATATAAGGGAAAACGACAAGTAATCCTTCTCAGGACGTAAATATCGTTGAAAAACAGGCTGTGAAGTAAATGGTAATATGAATATTATTGATCAGAATGATGTCAAAATTCAACATGCAACTATTTCTTAAATAATCTAGCATAATGCAAGACTTCAAAAAGGATTATAAATTATTGAGCAGACACAGAAATGAACTCACGGTCCTTTGACCCGGAATGATTTTTGATACAGAAGCTAGCTTCAAACTTTTCTCGCCACCACTGGATACCCAAATCAACAATAATTCATCCTGTAAAACACATATTTCACAACATTTACATATTGATTTGAACTCTTAAAATTGCATACGATGGGATGCTATGTTCCTACGCATTATTAGAGTGTATATGACTGACTGAATAAAACAAAAGCAAAAACAATAAAGCAAAATAAGACATTCATTTCCATGGTTAAGAAGATTACTATCCAATAAGCTTCATGCATCTCATTCCTCATACTTATAATTAGAGTAACCATCCGTAGTTTGTCAAACCTCAGCCCTTTGACATAGAGACGTTCCATGAGTATCTAGTGAACTAGCGAACAATTATATATGGTAGAAGCCATTAAGACTGATAAAATAGTATCATCCAACACTCTCTAGTCTCTACCAGCAGCCACTGTCCTGGATAATCTACTAATAAATAGAAGTTGTTTGGGTGGCATATTTTGCTTCATTGCATATCTGCAACCATATGAGTTGGACGTTAATAAGCTGAACGCTGATGATGTAAGCAGCAGTATGAAGAACAATTAGCCGTTGACATCATTTACAGCTCTGGGCCCTAGCCATTGTCATCATATACAACCATTGAATCAGTGCTTGTTGAAATTATGTCGTATGAGACCAACTGGGAAAATTCTCTCCAATTTATTAACAGCATCATCTTTCTTTAAATGACAATCTTATAATACATATTTATTACACAAGTCTTTCAGAGCACAAATTGTTTAAATCAGGTGTCAGAATAGCATATCATAACCGTACGATATAAGTCATAGTCAAACTGAAATTCAGTATACAATTTTCCACTTCCTACCAAATGTTCAAATGTTTTAATGAGGCTTGCAACAAATCTCAAGTCTCTAATAATTAACAGACAGAACCAATCAGTGACAAGGTTGTACTCAAATTGCTCGGAACTACAGAATTAGTTAACACGGAGCACCTGCAAAGACATAAATTTATTGTTCTTTGTATCTCAACCGACAGCTAAAACCAATCCTTCCTTTTCCCTATCAATGGAGGAGGCCAATCACTTACATGATAGCAAGCAGCAGTGACATGACCCGTGAGTCAGTTGTTGTATGTTGAAAATAAGACTGTGAGCAGGTTTAAATAAGGCAAGGTTCATGCAATATGTAAGACGGGTATTTACCAAAAACCACCCTGTGGCTTGCCCCTTACACGAGAAACCACAATGTGCTTTTTTCTTTGTAGAAAACCCATCGTGAAGTATACATAATTAGCGAAAAACCAATGTCGTTAAATATATTATAAAATGACATTTCTGCCCCTTATTTTTAACTACGGCAAATTAGGATATTAACAAAAAAGCACCCTGTAGTTTGATAGTCTTAGCAAAAAGCCACCCTATGGTTTAATAGTTTTAGCAATAAGCCAACCTACAAGGTGGTTTCTCGTCAAAAAGAAAACCACAAGGTGGTTTCTCGTAAAAGGGTCAAACCAATAGAGTGATTTTTGGTAAATACCCCTATGTAAAACTAAATTCAATGAAGAAATTGAATTTGGACTTGAGTTCGGGTGAGAATCTATAATCCATTTAAAATCCAAACAGGTAACCAATAAGAAATCTAATCTGATTTTGGATTCCTGACAGAATCTATAATTTTTCATTGTGTTAGGACCGTAAAAGATATACAAATACTAATTGGAGTTTTCATTCATCATGGAAGTTTAAATTTATTAACTTATTTCACACTATCTCTAAGCCATCACACTTCCGCTCTATTTCCAGTGGGGCTAGATTATCTCCAAATGGACCTTTCTATTTAACTTGGGTACTTTTACCCGGATGCAAGACCCAAACCAAACAATTGATATTCACCTTAGCTCGCATAATATGAGCTTGAACAACTTGGGACTGAACTTATCACAATCTCAAACCTAGGAAACTCATCTTCACTGTTGCCTTTTGCCATCTATCTACTGACAAGAGCTTTTCCTTCTACGAAAAATTCCACATTGGATATAGAATCTACTGACAAGAGCTTTTCCTTCTACGAAAAATTCCACATTGGATATAGAACCATATACGGAGTTGACCATAATTTATTTTGTGTGGAGAAAACTGTGGCACTGATTTAAGTCCTGAAACCACTAACTTGCAACATTGTTCAATCTTGGCTACAACGTTCTAACTTCTAGGCCTTTTTGTTACGTAATAATAGGCTAATAGCACGACCAATCGATGGCACTTTATATTCAAACTATTTTAATCCGTTCAGCTTATATCCCAATCACATATTAAGAAATTGTCACTTACCTCGCAATTTCTATCTCCCCTTGTATCTATGTGGGACTAAACCCTAACTCCGACTGCCCATTTTCTCTTTAACGTGGGTGCTTTTAAACCCATATGAGACACAAAGCCAACAAAAGATGTGAGGACTTACAGGCAATAATATATTGCCTTTCTACAAATTAAAAAAAATTGCCCTTTTGTATATTGCTTCCCATCATACTTCTAAAAACCGGCTAAGCCATATAATACAAAAATTGTATTTAGCATAAGTCAAGCTTCCTTAAGAAATTCCTGAAAACCCATTGAAATGAATGAATATGGGAGACAAGACTAACCCAAGGAACTTTTGCTTGCTATTCTGCATGGCAATTGCTTTGGATGTTATTTGACAGTACAGTGAACCGCTTGGGGCAGGGCCATTTGTGATTGAAGTTTCAGCTAGCAAAGCTACGCAGTTCACATGATGAGTTGATTGAAGAAATGCAAAACAGTGGATTACGTTCATGCTGCAGCGAAAACCTATATCGATACTACAGAATTTATTAACATGTAAAGCACCTATGTCATCCATCTCAAAATCTCGATAATAGAAGAGAAAAATGGAAAGATATAATGTTCTATATTATGAGCTGCTTTCCTTGAGGAAGCATAGTGTATAGCAGACTCAGATCATCGATATAGCAAACTCACATTAGACAATCTGAAGGGACAGAACTTCGGTTTCCCTTTACGACCATATTTGAGTAACTGAGCCCCTTTCTTCAAAGCAACCAATGCCTACATAATAGCAAAACAAGGAATAGGATTCAGTGTTTTCTATTATTCATTGCTAACACAGAAATTAAATGGGCGGAAAAGAACATTTTTGATCTTTTAAGGTTTTGTGACGGTCTAGGGCAAAAAATTATTAGCTACAATTATCTTCATCAAATGATCAAATTATTTAATTGAACATAAAGAGCTAAAAGTTTAGGAATAGAAATGTGTTGATAAAAAAAGAGAGGTCAATACTATATTTAGAAGGTACTGGCTTGCAACTGATCCTCTGTCCTAATCTCAATGAGCTCAACAATATGCCTCATTAGCACAATGAAAATGCTAAATATAGGGCATAGATACCAAGGGAGGAGGACATAGATACCAAGGGAGGACTAGGTTTCGGTTTCCTAAAATTTGGTCGGTTTGGATAGGTTTTCAATTAGTTTCATTAGTCTCTGGATGAGTTTCGATTTCGAGTTTCAGTTATTATATGTGTACACACACACAAACATACATACACACGTATTCTCTCTCTCTCTCACAGACACACACACATATCCAGTTATATCAATTAATCATGCTAATAGTTGCATAATTCGTATAATTATAGCAATCAACCCAATTACGTAATTTATGAAAGCAAAAGGTTTTGGAGACGAGTGTTAAATGATGATGTAATTTTTATAATTTAGTCTATTGGATTAGACTATAACAGGAGAAAGTATCTTTTAGCAAGGACATTGAAAGGTGAAAATTTTGGTTTATATCGAATATAGTGATGATGTCAAACTTTTAGGAGAAATTTAACATTGATGATGGTAAAGAGTTTGAGGATATTTCAAATTATCATGACATTGAAGCTTTTAACCTATGGTTAATTACTAGATGATGGCTGAAACAATAAACACGTAGCATTCTTGACCATACCGAGTTACCGACTGATGAAGTTATTGAAAAAATGAAGTACTAGATAATTTTGGTTATAAAAAACTCGAAATTCTTTTTAGGGAAAAAGATTCTAACACCCATGTTCTGAGCCTGACGAAAATACTAAATTTTATTTATTCGGCTATTTATTGACTCTTTTTTAATATTATGTAAGAATATAAATTGATAAGAGTTATATGAGTTGCTACATTTATTAATACAATTATTAAATGATAAGGGGTTTATGTAATAATTAGAGTATGGTAACCATAATTTATGTTTATATTAAAAGTTGAGAGGTTTTGAGTAAAAAGGAAAAAGGAAGAAGAGTGGAGAGATAAGAACATGTGGACCATATTTATCCCCACAAAAACGAATGAGAGCGGTGAGGCGGTGGTGCAAGGGGATTTATCTCCCTCCCCACTTTGATAAAAGGAGAGAATGTGAGAGTTATAGCGAGAAGAGGAGAAAGATAATAAAAGAAGAGAAAGAGAAGAAAAAATATAATCGAAAAAAGTCTTCAATATAAATATTTTTTTAATCCCTTGCCCTTAGTTCTAAAGTTTTGATTAACCTTCTTACGCATCAAATTATTAATTTTCTTAGAATTTCATGGGATTGAAATCGATTTTCAAGGGATTCTAATGATCATATTTTATATGTATATGTATATGTATGTATATGGGTAAATTGCAAAAATGTACACATGCATTATCGCCTTTTGTGCGTTTGATACAATGGATTTTAATAGTTAGAGATTACTACCATGAATATTTTTCTGACATAACTACCACACGGCGTTAAAAATAGTGCATGAATGGACCGTTGTACCCTTCGATTTACTTTCAATTTCAAAAAAAAAACAGAAAAAGGGAAAGGGAAAAAAAACTCAGGCCACCTTCATCTCCGCCCCTTACCTGACTCTTGCCCTCCACCCTCCACCGCCACTCTCCCACCTCTACCCCCATCATCAATTTCATCGTCCTCATTTTCTTCTTCTTCTTTGGCTCTAATCTTGATTTCCCAAAAAAAATAATAAAAACAATTGAGGTCTTCTTCCCTCTCTTTTGGCCTCTAACTCCACCATCGTCTCTACCACGCCTCCAACCCCGTCTCTAACTCCGCCATGTCCGCCGCCGCTGCTCCCACCCCTACCCCCATCATCAATTTCATCATCATCCTCATCTTCTTCTTCTTTTGCTCTAATCTTGACTTCCCAAAAAAACTATAAAAAAAACAATCTAGGTCTAACTTCTTCCCCTTCCGTCAGGGAGGGAGTGAGGGCTTCGAAGGAAGGCGTTGAAGGAGTTGAAGGAGGCGCGGAGGGAAGGCGAGTCGAGAGAGGAACTAAAGGGAAGGCGAACGCTGGAGAGAGACGTTAGAGGGAAGCCCACGATCTGAGACAGGGAGGGCACAGGCGAGGGCGATCTGATCGATGAGGGCAAAGGTGAGCAGTGGGAAGAAGACGAGGGAGACGGTGGATTTTTTTTAATTAAAATTTTTTTAAAGATGGGTAAAAAAGTAAAGACAGTACAAAAATTACTGACGTGGCAGTTTAAAAAAACGTTCACGTTTCCATGGCAGTAAGTTGCAACCGGAAGTGGTACTTCATGGTAGCAATATGGTATAAAATCAGTTCATGGTATCACGCACACAAAATGTAATAGTTCATGGGTACATTTTTGTAACTTACCCTATATATATAAAGAGAATAATGGAGGAAAGAGACCCTAAGAGGGTTTTTCGTTAGGTGGCGCAAAAAAATTCACCCTCCATCATTTTTTCCGACGATCGGCATTCGTCGTCATCTTTATCATATAAGATGTTGATACACCAAATTTCATGTGACTCCATCACTTTTTCATCATTGATTTAGTGGTGCAAATTTAACGATTTACCGATAATAGAACTTTTTACATTGCTAAATCAATAGTGAAAAGGTGTTGGAATCATATGAAATTTGGTGTATCCACGTCTTAAATGATGAAGATGATTGGTGCTAATTATCGAATAAAATGGAGGGTGCGGTTTTTTGACGCCACCTAACGAAAAAGCCTCATAGGGCCTCATTCCTACATTATTCTCACACACATGTAGGATATGAAATTAAATTAATTTTCATGAAATTGATGGGTAATTCTAATTGAAGATTTTTATCGTTGGAAATTTGACGAGTTATGATTTCCATCAATTTTATGAAGTTGAATCAAGAAATTATATAATTTTTTTGAATTACTGTAAGATTCTTCTATCATCTAATAATTAAAATAAAGTTGGTATATTTTCATGTAATGAACATATATCAATTTATATGAATTAGTAATAGATTTTCAAATAATTTTATATAGAGACTTTCATATATGAAATAAAATCTTTGGTTGCTCTAAATAATAAAAGGACTATTGTTATGAATTTGGATATTTTTTGAAATGACTATAATTTGTTAGCTCTTTATCATTATATTACTATAAAGTTGGGTTATCCAAAAGGAATCTATTATCAAAATATTATTTTTTCTCTTTCCTTTTTTGCCTTTTCCTTTTCATTTTATTATTCTTTCTATCCATTCCAAATGGCCTATATGAGGCCCAAAAACAAATAATGACATTTTTTGGTTTTTTTAATTATTTGGTTTTCAATTTTTATTTTTTCTTTTGTTCCTTTTTTATTTGGATCCTACGGCAAGCAATTTGATACATTTTTTTTTTAAAATCAAACATATGATAGAATAAAATATGTTTATTAGATAATCCATTCTTTACATTTGCTTATAGGAATTATAGTTGCTTTAAAATTGGTGCTCAGATTTAATTATTTAAATAATTATCATTGTTTAAAATTTTATTCGGCGCTTTCAAAAAATAATCATAATATGGATTTCTTAAAATGGAACTAATATTACTTTTCTGTTTTATTGAAAATGGGTACTACCTTCTTCTTGATAAAATGAATGTATATTGCTTTCTATTTGCTTTGGCAATTTTTCCAAAAATATTTTGAATCATTCTGATCACATGTGTTACACGTGGGGTCGATTTCTAGTACCTTGTAATATGAGACTTTCCTAAATAAACTTTTTTAAAATAAAAGATAATTTTTATGAGCTATTTAGATTTTATATGAAATTATTTTATTAAGCCTTTTATTTTTTAGGCACGATGTTAGTGTTATTTTAAAAATTCAAAATAAAGATGCCTAGTTAAAGAGTTTTCTAGGATTGCTTTAGGTTATAATATGAGTATTTAGCCCGGTCTCTTCGGCCAGCTTAACTGGTTGTTACCGTTTTTTTAAAACGTTGCATTTGCTGGTACATCTATGATTGTGAAATGTTTTACTGAAGGACAGTCAAAAACATTGCAATTTGCAACTATCCGATGCAAGGATAAATAACATCCAAATTATAGTAGAATTGGTGTATCCATATTATAAGAGTTGAAGATCAAGAGGACGGTATTGATCGTTCAAATATACGGTTATTGGTCAAGTTTTCTAACTGCCACTCTAGTATCTTTCACAAAGTATCACTTTATATGCAATCTTTTAATTTATATATATGGAGAGAAAGAGAGATTATTAGATAAAAGATGTCATAGGAGTATCTTTGGTGTATCTATATCGTAAGTCGTAACAAAAAAAACACTCATCTACGAACATATTGAAATGATAATATTCAGCTACAATAGCAGGGATAGCTTCCAGATATGATTCGAGATAATTTTTCCTACTAAAGTGGTTAATATTAACTTTCCAATATGTTAATAGATAATCGATAATATGTATCTTATTCTTTCAAGAGGCGGGAGAGAATATGAGATTCTCAATAAGATGTTGGTATACTTTATAGGATGTTGAAACAAACCTTGTCAACACCATCAATCAATATTTTTTTTTAAATATGACAAAACTCATTTCGCAATAATATCATTATTATTTACAGACGTGCCAATGTAGATCTAATAACTATAGACTTCTTAGATTAAATTGTTGTACCATCTCGTGTGTGTGTGAAAAGAAAAAGAAAGCTGATATACAATACCAATGTAGAAAAGACGGAACACATGGTAACACAATATTCATCAATCCATATCTCTTTACCCTTTTCATTCTACTCTAAAAGATTCTTGCAATTCAAAATAAACTTGCATGTTGATTATGAATAGTGTGATGCTATAAGTCTGGCAATTGTAAGAAATTATTACATTAGCAATGTATATGTGAATAAAAGTTCAATGGTCCTTTAATGAAGTTGTCAAAAACTATATGAGAACTTAGAAAATCAATGTCGATATATTTTTTGGGGGAAGGGATGGTCAACAATGTCCATTTTGATCTCCATCCTCCAACGCATAAAAACACAATTTATATAATCAAATGAAGATCATATTGCTTGAAAATGATTTGTATGTACAACAATTAATTTTAAAATTTTAAAACTTATACGGTTAAAATAAATCAACATGTTAATGCACATGTACACATTTTCAAAAACATGATTTTTCATCCTAACACTATTCAAGACATATAGATTGACTTTGATCATCCATAAGATGCCTTTAAGAAAGGTCATGGATTATATAAAAATGTGCATGCCACAACACATTCAAACAATATATCTTCTATTTTATACACTTTGGCATATTCCATATTTTGTTACAGCTGCTTTTCGAGGATTTCATGTGTCTTGTTGTGTCAAGACATACTTATACTTTTAATAGTTTACGTGAGTTCAAGGTTGGATCAATACCTTACATATACATAAAATGACAAAAAAAAGGTTTTCTTTTCTCCATGAAAAAAAAAGTTACTCTAAATAATAATATTTTCTATTAGAAAATATCCCAGCTAAGTTTAACAACTAGTTAATTTATAATGTAGTGTAGGTTCTATCTACTCTAAAATCTAAAATCAACTCAAGACATGGGATTGGCACAAACAATGCAATTTGATTATATGGAGTGTTGCTCCTCAAGGTATACTATCAAGATGGGTTTTGGTCAATGATCATGCATGCAACAAAATAGAGTCCATTTGGTCCATTGTAGCCCTAAAAGGTTATGAAAAAATTATAATTTCAAGATTGTTCTTTTAAACAAGGTGAAGACTTATAGGCTTTCAATTGCACTATGACTATGTTATTAAATACAAAGTATGATTAGTAATAATTTGTTTAGCTTTGGTTGATTTGCCATCCACACATTCAAGAGAACAAATATAAACCTTTGATCATCTAAACTATGTATACACCAAGTTTGGTTTGGAAAGAGAGATTTATAAAGAAACAACTTTGATCCAATAAATAAAGTTGTTTATGGATTTAGGATTTAAAACAAATGGTTATAATCTAAAAAAAGTAAAGTTTTCGCCATCAGATTAGTGATTTGGGGAGTTTCGGATTAGTGATTAATGATTTAAGCAAATACAAAAAAATTTATGTTCTTAAACTTGTGAGGGATTTGAGAAAACTGATAATGTTGAGAAGGGAATCGGTAATTTGGGGAGTTTCGATTTAGGGAGCAATTTGAGATCGCGGAGACCCTTAAGATGGGCTTTGATGGTTTGGAGAATTTTGTTTTGGAGAGGGATTTGAGATCTGCGAGTATATTTAGAATGAAATCGGTGGTTTGGAATTTCAATTTAAGGAGGGATTTGATAATCGTGTCACTGGCTTGGAAAGTTGTGATGCAAAGAGGGATTTGAGACATGCAGAATGTTAACAAGGGCATCGGTAGTTTGGAAAGTTTTGGTCTGGAAAAGCATTCGGATTATTTTACACATACAACATGTCTTTATATAAATTTTTATATTCAAAGATTAAATTATATGAGGGAGTACTAGATTTGGTATGATAACGTACCAAAAAAACCAATTTGCTTTAACAAATATATATAGAAAATAGATTAGCTGCCAAAAACTTTTGGTATTTGCAACAACGCAAGTCTTGTTTACTTTAATTCGATAAAGAATTTCTCTTCTTTTGTTATTTTGATTCAAGGAGGGATTTGATATATTTAGTATCTTTTATTTCAAAAAATCTTTCCAAATTTAGCACATTTAAATCCAGTGTCATATAATATTTTAAATTTTCCGATTAATTCTCTTAATATATTATCTTTTATTTTAAAAGTTCTTTGTTAATATTTTAATTTATACAATGATTTTTTTTTCAAAACAAAAGGGCAAGTCTATTAATATTAAAAGAAAATCTTTTTTTAAAAAACTCTTTTTCAATACACTATAGAGAGAGTCCAAAATGTAATTTTTAGTATCCCTAACACATTCAAATCTAGTATATCGTATCTTTTTTATATATATTTAGCATCTTTTATTTAAAAATATTTTGTTGATATTTTAAGTTATACAATGATTTTTTCAAAACAAAAAAGCAAATCTTTTTAAAAATTCTTTTGTTAAGAAAAGTAAGCTTTTGTTAGAAAAATCTTTTTCGTATACTATAGAAAGAGTCTAATGGTGTTATTTTTAAGGTTTCTCCATTCAAATTCAGTTTCATTTTCTTTAAATTCTCATAAATCATTTTGATATAGTTAGCATCTTTTATTTTAAAAAAATCAAATTCCGGTCCCCCTAGCACATTCAAATTCAATATATCATTTTTTATATATATTTAGCAACTTTTATTAAAAAAAACTTTTGTTAATATTTTAAGTTATACAATGATTTTTTCAAAACAAAAAAGCAAATCTATTTAAAAAAATCTTTTGTTAAGAAAAGTCTTTTCCATATACTATAGAGAGAGTCCAAAGATGTTACTCTTAGGGTCTTTAGCACATTCAAATCCAATATCATATATTTTTAAAAATTTTTCCATAAATCATTTTAATATATTTACATCTTTTATTAAAAAAATAAAGGATTGGATATACATGGCATCAGGCAAAAATACATTTTTTTGTATATCACAAACCCAGTTTTATATAGATAGATGATATAACTCGTGCATAGCACATGCAAAAACCTAGTATGTTTGTATATATCACAGTTGAAAATAGCACGCTACGTGGCATAAATAGTACGCTACATAACGTAGCAAGGACTATTTCGTTATATAGCATTGCATATAACGCAAATACACCATACCTTACGCTATTTTTATAAATAGCTTGCACTATATATCTTAAGCTGCATTACTTAAACTATTTAAGCTATGGAGCATAGGGCTTTTAGCAAGAAATTTTTATAAAAAATCCGACCTGAATCCTCAAATCCATAAACAAAAATATTCATACTCAAATCGATCATGTAGGGCATCAATGTTGCTCTTTCGCCTCTTCCCCTTCTCTCCCCTAAATCGATTTTTCCAACCAAAGACACCGACCATCCAAACCCTTGACGTATCGTCGGCCTCTGAGGCCGTCGGCTACCTCTTTCGAGGCTATCTGAGGGCATCAATCTATATATGATGTTCTAAATACTTAGGTTATTTGTTCATGTTATTTTGATTTCTAAATACTTAAGTTGATTGTAGATTTACATATCGTCGATGGATATAACGTACTTGTGAATTATTGAACATAGAAATATGAACCCATTGATTAAACATTAGAAATGTTGTTGGTATGCTATTACTTAGTAGTTCCTTAGATTTTTTTTAAAAATAATTCCTTCATTTTTGGAGTAATTTTACTAATTTTTATAGTAGTAAAATTATATTTATATTTTTAAATTTATATATTAATAAACTTCATAGCCTATTCTATATACGCCTTTTCCTATTTGGTGACGGAACATTACGCTTTAGGCTATCGCTATTTTCACCATATATAGAGAGAGAATAATGAAGAAAAGACGCCCTGGAGGAATTTTCGTTAGGTGGCGTCAAAAATCTATATGCTCCACGCTTTTTTCATCTTTATCATGTAAGATGTGGGTTGAGGTCAAAAATTACACCTCGGTTGACCAAGTCAAAATCAAAATCAACCACAAGCCAAGTAGGCCCAAGCCCAGGTCAAAACCGAGCATGGAAGGGACCGGCCCCATGACAAAAAGAATGAAGCCATAAATTGGTTTGATGTAATTCTTTTTTTATATATACAGAAATATATGTATGTAAAATGGGCAAAAAGCCAAAATTGTATAAACCCCATGGCTTATGTGCAAAAGGATATAAGCACATAAGGCATGGGATGGCACAAGTGCCATTTGGCAAAGCCCAAGGGGCTATATGTAAAGTGTGTAGCCTCTAAAGGCAAACATGATGAAAATTTTTTTAAAAAAAACTTCTCTCAAAAAAATTAGGGTGTGCGTCTTCTTCTCCTTCTTCAAAATTCTAAACCTTCTTTCTTTTTCTTAAATTAAATAAGGGTTTCACTTTTCTTTTTCTAAAAAGGCACAGTTTTTCATCATAAAACCCTTGAAGGGGAGCTCGGATCTCCCATCAAATCCACAAAAGGGATGATTTTTAATTCTCACCCTCTTTTTCTCATTCAGCCAACAGAGAGAAGGAAGTAAGAGACTCATTTCCAAAAACCCCACTTTAGGAAAATCCAAGACTCGAGAGAAGATCTAGGGCTTAAGGGAGAAGAAAGGGGTCCCCTTTCATCATCTCCGAAAATCTCTTGGAAGTTTAGCTCCGAACAAAAAAAAGTCTTTCTTTTTAGAAGTTCAACTCCAAAAGTCAATTGGGAGTACAACTCCCAGTGCAAAGGCTAAGCCCCGTTGTCCTTTTTTTAGGAGTTTAACTCCAAAAGTCAATTGGGAGTACAACTCCCAGTATAGGGGGCTAAGCCCTTTTTCCTGCAGGCACCCGCGCGCCGGGCCCGTGAGGCGCTGGCGCCCATGCGTCCTTTGGACGCTATTTTCCCCTTTTTTATTTTTATATATACACTCCACAACACTGTCCCCGTTAGAAAAAATTTCTGACAGGGCTCTGCCCTGCACCCCGTAAGAGGGCTGCTAGCCCCTTGACCCCAGCCCACTATCCGGGTAGCAGGACCTCCATAAACTCTGCGAGACCCTCGATATACCCAAGACCCCTCAAAACACAACACACGCACATTGCGTATTGAGTTCGCATGACCAGTTTGACCCGTCAATTGGAGGTCCCTTCACTCTAAAGGTAGGGTAATCAACGACAGCTTAGTCCGCGGCCGCCAGAGATTCGGATCCCCACAATCAATAAACCTCAGCCTACCCTAGACAGGGGGAATCTGTACATGCCTGACAAGCGCGCGCATTTCCATCTCAATGGGGTGACGAAAAACACCCTACAGATTCTGGCACGCCTGATGGGACCTTATCTCTCCTCCCATATTTCGGGTTAAACGTTCATGCAAACTCAATCAACATATATATCGATTGCATATACCGAAGTCATTTTTTGTGTACAGGTTAACAAGTTTTCAGTCACAATCTCGAACTCAGCAATCATGTCTCCCAAGACGAGCTTCGTGTCTGACACGACTCCGATCCAGTACGTGGTCAAGATCAATGCCCGCGTGGTTCTCCCTGTAAGTCTCAGCCGGCAATGGGAGGAGCCACCCGTCAATTTGGTTCCGTCATCATCTACCCTGCCGGAAGCGCTCATCTAGCGAAGGTCACGGCAAACCGGGTGGCCAAACCAGTGTCAAGGGGCAAGAGGCCGAATGTTGTGATCGTCAAGGCACCACAACCCAAACGTAAAACGGTGTCCAAACGACTCTCTGGTGCTCCGGCTGGGGGCAAAACTACCGAAACAAAGGACATCATTGAACGTAGCGGACAAGCTCAGGCGACGCTTCTGACAATTGCACAATTAGACGTATCTCCAAAGCTCTCCATCGCTCGGTCTACGGCGGCTCCCGAAGAGCCGAAACCTGCCAAGTGCTCAAATCAGAAAAGTTAAGGCAGAAGCGGCTCAGATATAGAGCCAACAAGAGGGCCAGGACTCCGGCCAAGTGGAATCTTGTGAGGTCCCAAGAGCAGGGTCACCCCGTGACGATGGCCGAGCCAGCCGTAAAAGTCAGCAATTCCTTCGAACCTCTTAAGTGGGTTCAGAAAAATGACATGACCGCCGGAATCAAGGAGGCAGCAGTTCGAACGTTGCTACAAAGAGACGTGTCCCAGCCCCAACAGAGAAAGCATGACACTGTCTCTTCAAGAGTCTATCAGGCGCTCTGTGCCGCGCGAAAGCAGCAGGGCAAATACAGAAAAGAAGCGCCGGCACTACTCAAGAATCCGGTCAGGCCAACCATCTTTAATCGATTGTTCGTTTCCAAAACAGAAAGGCCACGACAGCGGTCCACGAAACCCACTGCCAATAATGAAAAAACGGCCGAATATGTTATCCATACGGTCTATATGGCAGGCGGGCGGCCAAGCGATAACTTGCATGGTAAAAGTAGGGATGAGGCCACCACATGTTAAGCCCAATCTAGCTTGAATGTGGTTGTCGTTTCCCAAGATCAGCCACCTCCGCTGGACGATGAAAACCTTCTCGATGAGGCCGATAGGTAGAAGGATCCCTCAGTCCATGTGGAATCAAGCTCGGACGATGAAGAAGAGCCGACTTTCCACCCCAGGACCGCAGAGCAAGACCTGCTTCATGAGCTTCGAAAACAACTCAGTAGCAAAGATAAAGAAATGGCTAAGCTTTACTCCAAAATCGACGACCTGACGAATGTTTTGATGCAGCTCACGGCTCAAATTGCTCGAGCGTCTTCCAATCAGGCACACATCTCTACTCATGAACCGGGTGATGACAACCCGAAGCAACCGATGCATGTCCCATTAGGTCCAAGATTGGGTGAGCCGCACGAAAGCCGGCCACATTCCGCTTCTGGAGACGCCTTGGCCCCAGATAGCACTATTCCGCTAACACAAGATCAGATAATGAATTTGGTCACCAGTAAGGTTAAAACATTGGTGGCCGAAGCCAAAGCTCATAAAGAAATTGGCAGTAGTGGACGGTCATATCCCGCACAGTACGATCTGATTGAGTTCTCCAGCGGCTACGTCATTTCTAAGTTCGGAAGATTTGACGGGATGGGAAACGCAAATCAGCACATCGCCCACTTTAAAGCGTCATGCGGAAATACATGGGGCAATAATACGCTCCTTCGTCGATTTGTCAACAGCCTGACTGGTGTCACTTTCGACTAGTACGCAAGCATACCAGACGGGTCCGTCACTACTTTCGCCCAAATGGAGTCTCTGTTTCGGCAAAGATTCATGAGTGTTAGCGACAAAATCTCCATCGCTGATCTCGTGGGAACCAAGCTAGGGAAAAACGAAAGCAACACGGATTTTATTGCCCGATGGCGCAACCTCACTGTTAAGTGCGAACCGCCGCTAGAGCAGGACCAGTCCGTCAGCCTCCTCGTTGAGAACCTCAGCAATTAAATGGTCCCATTCTTGTGTACAGCATGCCTCAAGATGTTTCAGGAGCTAACCAAGAAAGTCCAAATGCTTGAACGCTCGAAACAAAAGTCTACCCCAGACTCTCAAAGAGACAAGACTTGGAAGAGCAAGAGGGACGACAACCGTAGAAGCGAGAATTCTAGCAATACCAATGTCTTCAATGCGTCCGATAATAAAGACAAGCGAAAGGCAGGCGAATCCAAAACCAACCGATCTCGAAAGCCAGTGCTGGGAGAAGAAGGGCCTTCCCTAGAGCAGAAAAGAAACAAGGTTTACTCTTTCAGAAGGGACAAAGTCCGCAAGATATTCAAAGATGTCTCGAATAACGGTCAACAATTGCCAGAGTCGAAAAGATCTCACGAAGCAAAAATAACCGACAATCCTCTATATTGCCCGTACCACCAAGTAGTGAGCCATGCGATCGAGAATTGCTATATTTTCAAAGACTGGGTTGAAAAGCAGTACAAGACTGGGGAGATCGAGTTGTCCAAGAGTGTATTGGTGAACAATCAAGCTGCATCCACTAACTTCATACAGACACAAGCTGAAGCCTTCTGAGAGCAGACAACTGAACCCGTTATCCTGAAGAATGAAACTGACTCACCGCAGCCTCCATGGAGCATGCACATGTCTAAAAAAATGAAGAAGATGCTAAGGCTGCTTCAGAAAGAGTCCAGAACGGAATGAGAAGGGCAGAAGGAGCCCACCGTTCCAGCTACCAATTTGGCTCAATCGGGCTTAAAATCCAAAAGGCTCAAGAAGAAGAAAAGTGCAGCTCGACGCGAAAAAGAGCCTGCAGGGAAATCGACCATTCAAAAATATATCGATTCCCTCAAAGACTATGAACAAAAGGAAAGAACTCTAATTCAATTGAATGAGTTCTTCCCTGTAGAAGCAGCTAAGATTCTGGAGGAGATAGAAGACTCCAATGAATTGATCCCTATAGTGACCTGCTACGCCATCTATCTTGGCAGCGACTCTGAGGAGGAGCTCTGTTTTCCCGAAGAGGACGAGGGGCTCGCCACAAAGGCCAAGAAAATCCAGCTCGGAAACGGCAGGGCTCTACCGCCAAATCAGGACAACGCCCCAAAAGGGAAGGAAAAACAAGTCGCGAATGAAGAAGATGGCGGAGAGTCGGCTCATGAAAATTCGAGTCATTTCTCGGTGGACTATAATGTCTTGGCTCATCTTCGAAAGCTTCCGTCTCTCCTGAGCACCTATGATACCTTGGTCCTATCTAAGGAGCTTAGAGATGTTCTCATTCACGCTCTACAAAACCCCGAGCGGTACCAGGCTCGCTTTGCCGAAATTGATATGAAAGAAGACCAGTACACTTTGCATACAGCCACGGTCACATTTAAATATGAAGACCTGTTACTAGAAACAACTGAGCACAACAGATCGCTTTACATGATAGGGTACAGCGACGAAGACCGGATTAATCGCATATTGATTGATCCAGGATCCTCAGTGAACATCATGAACTTGCGGACTATGAAGAGTTTGTCAATGGACATTCGACACCTGTCAAGGGAAAGGATTGTCATTCAAGGCTTCAATCAAAATTGCCAGCAAGTTCTGAGATCCATAGCTCTGCCAATCAAATTTGGAAATCTGCAAACCGAAGCTAAGATATACGTGATCGACGCTGACACATCTTATAAAATTCTCTTGGGACGGCCGTAGCTCCACGATTACGGCATCGTTCCGTCAACTCTCCATCAATGCATGAAGTATACTAAAAATGACGAAGAAAGACGCATTGACGGAGACATCCAGCCGTTCGGTATGCATGAAGTCTGATATGAAGATTCTCAGTACTTTGTGAACCCCCAAAGTGCTAAGCCACAACTGACCGAGGACGGAGCGGCCACGAAACTCAAAAGCAAATCTGACCGTCTGTCACTTTCAAAAGCAGAAACCCCCAAGTGCGTCCGCGTTTCGGTAGTGACACTGATGAGTCCAACGCTGGAAATACGTCCTTCCGTAAAACCCGCCCTCGTTTCGGTAGTGATACGGACGAGTCTGATACTGAAAACCCATCTAGCAGCAAAGTCCACCCTCATCTTGACAGTGACAAGGAAGAGTCGGAGAAAGAGGACCTGCCTCACAACAGCTATGCGGATTGGGCCCTCATGCAAAAAGCGAAGCTAAGAGAAACCTTCGAAATTACAAAAGGAACCCTAACTATCACAAAGGAGCCGAAACATGTACAAGGAGTTAGATGCTTTGTCGGTCTCTACCGTGAAAAAACTGCAAACTTTCTACGTTCCCGGAAGGAAAAGTGGACAGGACATTCTGTTTTATGGGTCAAATCATGTCATGCACCCGGACGATTTGTCTGTCACGTGCCTTCCCTATGTGAGAGGCATAAGGGCCGTCCTTAATCCCAGATATTATGTGCCCGAGATACGGGAATATTTTAAAAAGTGCGGATGCTGGTTATATCAAACGGAATCCGAAGCGAAGTTTTATGAGGGGCTATGGAATCCGCCTCAGATCCGAACACTCATCGATAGACGAATTCCAGATAGACGGGGCATAGGTTTCAGTCCACCTGATTCCAAAACATGCTACATGATCCATGTTGATGAAGCTAACGAAAGGTCAAATAATAACGACGAGATAGCCGAGCCAGAAGAAACTCCTCGAGAGCTTGAAGATGGCGGACAAGCAACCTTCGACGAGATAACCGAGGTTGATTTGGGAATGCACGATAATCCAAGGCCGACCTACATCAGCTCGCTCTTGTCAGAGGAAATGAAAGTGCAGATAGTCGCCCTGATGCATGAGTTCATCGACTGTTTCGCATGGACGTACAAAATAACGCCTGGCCTTTTCCCTAAAGTGGCCGTGCATAAGCTGGCTATATCTCCTGATGCTAAGCCAGTCAAACAAGCTCCTCGAAGAATGAGAAGGAAACCGAAAGAAAAGGTCATCGAGGAAACCAAGCAACTCATTAATGCCAGCTTCATCGGGAAAGAGAAATACGCGGATTGGATCGCGTGCATCGTCCCAGTGAAAAAGAAGAATGGGCATATATGAGTTTGTGTCGATTTCAGAGATCTCAATAAGGCATGCCCTACAGACAATTTCCCGCTTCCGGTCATGGAAATAATGATCGACGATACCTCAAATTACGAGATGTTCACTTTCATGGATGACTCATCTGGATATAATCAAATCAAGATGTCGTCCGAGCATGAGAAACACACGGCATTTCGAACTCCGATCGGGATATACTGCTACAAGGTGATGCCATTTGTTGGGGTCAAAATTTACACCCCAGTTGACCAGGTCAAAGTCAAGGTCAACCCCAAGTAAGCGGGCCCAAGCCCAAGCAAGTGGGCCCATGCCCAAGTCGAGCCCCGCGGCCGACCTCCCCATGCCAAAATAAAAATCATGTAACAAATAATTTTGATGTAATTTTTTGTGCATGAATGTAAGCAAAATGGGTATAAACCAAAATTTTTGTAAAGCCCATGACTTATGCGCAAAAAGAAATAGCACATGTGACATGGGATGGGCAAAATGCCATTTTGTAAAGCCCAAGGGGCTATATGTAAATTTGTAAACCTATAAGGGGCAACATGATGAATAAAAAAAACTTCCATTCTCCCCAAAAACTGGGGTTACTGTGCCTCCTTCTCCTTCGAAAAGTTTCTAAAACCTTCTCCCTTCTTTTGAATTAAATCAAGAGTTTTACTCTTCCTTTTCCAAAACTAAATAGCTTTTCACCACAAAACCCACAAAGGGGAGCCCAGATCTTCCATTAGATCTCAAAAAGGGGAGATTTTTAAACTCATACCTCTTGTTCTTCAAGATCCGACCAACAGAGTTGGAAGAAGGAGGCCCATCTCCGAAAATCCCACTTTGGAGGAGATCCAGGGCTCAAGGGAGAAGCCCCTTCGTCAGCTCCAAAAATATCTTAGGAGTTTAACTCCTCAAAAAAAAAAAATATATATATATATATACAGACACACAAAACAATAAGTATTTCTTTCTGGGAGTACAACTCCCAGTGCAGGGACCAATTTCCTTTTGCCGCCCAGCGCCCGAGCGCCCACGTGCTTGGCACGTGAGGCGCTAGCGCCCGAGCGCTAGCGCCCAACCGCCCAAAGCGCGAGCGCCCACGTGCCTGGCACGTAAGGCGCTAGCGCCCGAGCACCCACGTGCCTGGCACGTGAAGCGCTAGCGCCCGAGCGCCCACATGCCTGGCACATGTGGCGCCAACGCCCAAACTGCTAGCGCCCAGCGCCTGGCACGTGTGGCGCTAGCGCCCAAGTGCCCAAGGCTCGAGCGCCCGAGTGCTTGGCACGTGAGGCGCTAGCGTCCAAAGCGCTAGCGTCCGAGCGCCCGCGTGCCTGGCACGTGAGGCGCTAGCGTCCAAAGCGCCCAAGCGCCCGCGTGCCTGGCATGTGAGGCGCTGGCGCTTTCTCCCACACATCCTTTGGATGCCCTTTCCTTTTTTATATACACACACATACTCCACGACAGTCTCTGTTAGAAAAAAATTTCTAACGGGACGCCGCCCAGCACCCCGCAAGGGGGCTGCTAGCCCCCTGACCCCCAGCCCGCTATACGGGTTGCGGGACCCCGTAAAAACTCTGCGGGGCTCCCAATATATCCAAACCCTTCAAAACATCGCATGACCTGTTTAACCCGTCAATCGAAAATTCTTTCGCTCCAAGAGCCGAGGGGTAATTAACTGCAGTTTAGTCCGCGGCTGCCGGAGATTCGGATCTCCACAATCAATAAACCCCCGCCTACCCTAGGCAGGGGGAATCTGTAATGCGCCTGACAAGCGCACGCGTATTTCCATCTCAATGGGGTGACGAAAACACCCTACACCATCGGGATTAAAGAACACGGATGCCACATATCAAAGGACAATGACCAAAATCTTTGATGACTTAATCCATAAAGTCGTCGAATGTTATGTTGATGATTTGGTCGTTAAGACTGAAACCAAGGCCGATCACATCCCAGATCTTAGAACCGTTTTCACCCGACGACTGAGGGAATACGATCTAAAGATGAATCCTCTGAAGTGCGCTTTTGGCGTGTCGTCGGGAAAATTCTTGGGCTTCATAGTTCGACATCGGGGGATCGAGATTGACCCATCAAAGATAAAGGCCATCATGAAGATGCCTCCTCCAAAGAATCTGACGCAGTTAAGATCCTTTTAAGGCAAACTCGCTTACATACGAAAGTTCATCTCGAACCTATCGGGGAGTTATCGGCCTTTCTCAAAGCTCATGAAGAAGGAAGCTCCTTTTGTCTGGGACGTCGAATGTCAAGAAGCGTTCGAAAATATCAAACAGTACATGTTGCACCCTCCGGTGCTTGTTGCTCCTATTCCAAATAAACCGTTGATTCTCTATACTGCCGCGCTAGATGAGTCACTTGGTGCACTCTTTGCCCAGACAACGAGGAGGGAAAAGAAAATGCCCTCTACTAGCTCAGTCGAATTTTAGTCGGGACGGAACACAACTATTCCCCGATCGAAAAGCAATGCCTGGCTCTGATATTCGCTATAAAGAAGCTGAGGCACTATCTGCTCGCTCATCGGGTTATGCTGATCTCTAAGGTCGACCCGCTCAAACACTTAATGGTCAAAGCAAACCTAACCGGTAGAATGGCAAGATGGGCCATCATGTTGTTTGAATTTGACATAATCTATACTCCTCAGAAAGCGGTAAAAGGGCAAGCCCTCGCCGACTTCCTTACTGCTCATCCCGTATCAGAAGGGTCACCGCTCAATTGCGAGTTACCCGACGAACAAATGCTGCACCTCGAGGATGGCGAGCTATGTTGGGAGCTCTACTTCGACGGAGACTCATCAATTAGGACTTCCAGCAAATCAAGCGTCCCACAGATAAAAGCAGGGATAGGATTGGTGTTCATCACGCCATCAATGGGAACCCTACAGCGTTCTTTTGCTCTCACCGAGTCTCGCACAAACAACGAGGTTGAGTACAAGGCTCTGATAGCTGGTCTGGAGCTCGCCATAGAAATGGAAATCCTTCGGCTACGAATCTACGGTGATTCCCAGCTTGTCATCAACGAAGTAAGCGGCGACTAAGATATACAAACCCGGGTTAGCTCGGTACAGAAGCCGGGTGGTGGAGCTTATGAAACAATTCACCCACATTGAACTAATGAGAGTTCCTAGGGCGTTGAATGGAAAAGCTGACGTACTCACTCGCCTAGCCAAAGAGCTGGCTGATCCCGATATGGATGAAATTCTGATCACAGTCGGGGGCCGGCAAATTCTGCCTCTGGTCTCTTTACGAGAAGAGGAAAACGCAGAACAAAAGAGCAATCCTACCGAAGAAATTCTGATCATTCAAGAGGATCCTGATTGGAGAGAGCCCTTCATAGAGTACCTCTGATACGACAAGCTGCCCAAAAAAATCTGCAAGGGTTCAGCTGAAGAAAAGAGCTCTTCGATAGTGTTTGTAAATAATACGCTATACCGCAGATCATATGACCAACTCTGGCTCAGATGTCTGTCATTGGCCGAAACCCAAAAAGTCATGAAAGAACTTCACCCAGGCGTCTGCGGGGCTCACCAGTCCGGCCCAAAAATGCGGCTTCAGATCAAACGGCTTGGATATTACTGGCCCACCATGATAAAGGATTGCGAAGAGCATGCAAAGAAATGTCATCTCTGCCAAATTCACGGTGATTTCATTCACAAGCATTCTAATCCGTTGCATCCTACGGTGGCGTCGTGGCCCTTTGAAATTTAGGGCACCGACATAGTTGGCCCAATTGATCCTCCATCATCCAAAAGCCACCGGTTCATATTGGCTATAACAGACTACTTCTCCAGATAGGCTGAAGTTGTCCCGCTAAAAGAAGTCAAAACAGAAGATATTCTAACGTTCTTCAGACATAATATTCTATACCGTTTCGGTATACCAAGAAGGATCATTTCTGACAATGGGCCTTCTTTCAAGAGCTTCAAAATCTTAAGATTCCCAGCTCAGCACAAGATAGACTGGAGATATTCATCCATTTATAATCCAAAGGCCAATGGGCTAGCCGAAGCCTTCAATAAAACTCTATGCAAGCTCCTGAAGAAAAATGCAATCTCAAACTTCACGAGACGTTGTGAGCATATTGTACCACGTACCGTACTCCAACTCAGTCCACTCCATACTCATTACTCTTCGGAGTGGAGGCGATCCTCCCTCTCGAAGTCGAAGTTCCAAGCCTAAAAATGGTCGTCCAACACGAGTTGACAGAGGAGGAAAACGTCCTCTTTCGGCTCGAAAAGCTCGACGCCCTCGAAGAAAAGAGGCCCGCGGTACAGCAAAATCTGGAGCTGTATCAAGCCCAAATGTCACAGGCCTATGATAAGATGACCCGTCTCCGTGCTTTTAAAAAAGGCGAATTGGTGTTGGTCTTCAAAAGACCGATCATCCCCAATCGACATGCCAAGAGAAAATTCGAGCCAAACTGGGAAGGACCATACGTCATTGAGAAAGTGTTTGATGGAGGATCCTACCAGCTGATAAATGCCGAGGGAGAAAGGCCCATGCCACTCATCAATGGCCGATACCTCAAGAAATACTACGCGTGAATGCTCCAAGTCGCAGGCAAATTGAGCACACCGGCTCTACGGTCATACATCCTGTAAAACCATATACAATCCACGGGCGCAAATGACCCATATCTCTCCCAAGTCCTACCGGCGAGACTACATTTAAAGTCCCACCGGCGATGATAAAAAAAGGTATGTCCACAAGCGAAACGGGCACGGATGAAAACCCGAAAGGGCTCCGTGAGTAAAAACAGCAGGACTGCCGGCGAGTTTGTGAAAACCCGAAAGGGCGCAAACTCGTGAAAAGAGATGAAATACACTCGCAAAGTCCTCTCGATCTTGTGAAAAGAAAATCCCCGCGTAAGATCCTTACGACTCACAAAGGAGCAACACACTTACGAATCCCCACGATTCCCAGGAAGAAATACACCTGCAAGATCCCCTCGACTCGTAGGGAGAAAATGCTTTTATGAGACCCTTACGGCTCATAAAATTGAAAAGCCTTAGGTGATAGAGATCTAAACTTGTCTTCTAAGCCATCGTTCCCTAACGGGCACGGCAAATAATGAGTCGCTCCTAGCATTGCTTCAGTGTTAGTGATGCTGATGCCGACCCAAAACCAAAATCCCAAGCCTTCCCAAAGACAAATGATGAGTTGCTCATAGCATTATTCCAGTGCAGCAATGCTGATGTCGACCCAAAAAAACCAAATCTCGGGTCTTCCCAAAGGCAAATGATGAGTCGCTCCCGATACTATGCTTCAGTGTTAGCGGTGATGATGCCAACCCAAAAAAAAATCTTCCCAAAGGCAAATGATGAGTTCTCCTGACATTATTCCAGTGCAGTAATGCTGATGCCAAAAAAATCCAAATTTCAAGTTCCTCTTATATTCAAGTCCCGCCAAATATGGCAGAAATCAAACAGATCAAATTAATGTCCCACCCGGTAGCGCTTACAAGCTCAAAGTCCTGCTGGACGGGTAGAGAACTCCCAAAATAAATCAAATCAAACAAATCAACCCTGACACCGCAGAAAGCGGGACAAGTCAACTTCAACCCCGACACCGCAAGAAGCGGAGTAAGTCAACTTCAACCCTGACACCGCACGAGACGGAACAAGTCAAATCAAATCGCGACACCGCAGAAAGCGGAACAGGTCAAATTAAGCACCGACCGTCCAAGTCGCAAAAAGGGCAGCACCGACCGTCCAAGTCGCAAAAAAAGCAGCACCGGCCCTCCAAGTAGCAAAAATGGCAGCACCGACCGTCCACGTCGTTAAAAGGGCAGTACCGACCGTCCAGGTCGCTAAAAGGACAATACCGACCGTCCATGTCGCTAAAATGGCAACATCGACCCTCCAAGTCGTCAAAAGGGAACCCAACCAAATCAAGTTCCATATAGAACAAGATCCATCAATTTCATGCACACAACCCACACAAGCGGTATACACTTATTGATGGGGGTATTTTGTTGGGGTCAAAAATAACAACCTGGTTGACTAAGTCAAAATCAAAGTCAACCCCAAACCAAATGGGCCTAAGCCCAGGTCAAGACCAAGTATAGAAGGGACCGGCCCCATGACCAAAAGAATAAAATCATAAATTGGTTTAATGTAATTCTTTATATATATATACATACATATATATATATAATGGGCAAAAAGCCAAAATTTTGTAAACCCCATGGGTTATGTGCAAAAAGAGATAAGCACATAAGACATGGGGTGGCACAAGTGCCATTTGGCAAAACCCAAAGGGCTATATGTAAAGTGTGTAACCTATAAAGGCAAACATGATGAAAAATCAAAAAAAAAAATCTCTCAAAAATATTAGGGTTTTTGTGCCTTCTTCTGGTTCCTAAGGTTCGGAACCTTCTTCCTTCTTCTTAAATTAAATCAAGAGTTTCACTCTTCTTTTTTTAAAAAGGAACGGTTTTCACCATAAAACCCTAGAAAGGGAGCTCGGATCTTCCATCAAATCCCCAAAAAGGGTGATTTTTAAGTCTCATCCCATTTTTCTCCAAGATCCAGCCAACACAAAGGAGGAAAAAGGAGACCCATCTCCAAAAACCCCACTTTGGAAAGATCCAAGGCTCAAGAGAAGATCTAGGGCTTAAGGGAGAAAAAAAGGATCCCCTTTCATCATCTCCGAAAATCTCTTGGGAGTTTACCTCCGAACAAAAAAAGACTTTATTTTTAGGAGTTTAACTCCAAAAGTCAATTAGGAGTACAACTCCCGGTGCAACGGCTAAGCCCCTTTGTCCTTTTTTTAGGAGTTTAACTCCAAAAATCAATTGGGAGTACAACTTCCAGTATAGAGGGCTAAGCCTCTTTTCCCGCGGGCGTGCGTGAGGCGGTGGCGCACAGCACCCTATTTTCCCCTTTTTTATTTTTATATATACGCACTCCACAACACTGTCCCCGTTAGAAAAAATTTCTAACGGGGCGCTGCCCGATACCCCGCAAGAGAGCTGCTAGCACTCTTGACCCCCAGCCCGCTATCCGGGTAGCGGAACCCAGGTAAACTCTGTGAGGCTCCCGATATACTCAAGACCCCACAAAACACAACACACGCACATTGCACATTGAGTTCGCATAACCAGTTTGACCCATCAATCGGAGGTTCCTTCGCTCCAAACATAAGGGGTAATTAACGGCAGCTTAGTCCGCGGCCGCCGAAGATTCGGATCCCCACAATCAATAAAACCTCAGCCTACCCTAGGCAGGGGGAATCTGTACATGCCTGACAAGCGTGCGCATTCCCATCTCAATGGGGTAACAAAAAACACCCTACAATGTGGATACACCAAATTTTATGTGATTCCACCACCTTTTCACCGTTGAATTAGCAATGTAAAAAGTTCTATCGTCGGTAAACCGTCAATTTTGCACCCACTAAATCAACGGTGAAAAAGTGATGGAATCACATGAAATTTGGTGTTTCCACATCTTACATGATAAAAATGGTGATGATGGGTGCCGATCGTCGAGAAAAATCGTGAAAGGTGTATTTTTTTTATGCCAAAGAAGAAATTTCTCTTCTATGACACATTTTCTCCATTATTCTCGTATATATCTATACTATTCCTATAAGAAAATTGACACTTTTTTGTCCGTATATTTAGTTAAGGTTTGGTAAAAACTAAAATATCATTACTATAACAAATTCAAATATAAGATTGAAAATAATAAACATAAATTTAGAAAATCTTTATACATCATGTATTTGTATTTTTATGTATCCTTTGATTATTTATTTATTTTGACTTTTAAAATTTGATATGGTTTTTAATTTATCTTACTTAAAATTAATTGCTTAAAGCCTTCAAATTCAAACAATTTTTTAAAAATATTAAAGATTTTTCATAATAAATCGCAATAAACCGTTGTTCGATTAAAATAAAAATGAATTATTTATAACTCTAAAAGACCGTTGAATTTTAGTTTTGTTTTATTTTCTTCTCTTGTCAAAATAGATTTTTAGAATATTTTTGCATTATTTATATTCTTATGAAAATATAAAGAGGAACCATGTTTGAAATTTATATTCGAATAATTTTAAAACATCCACAACCAAGATATTGTTTTTAAAAGATTTGCTTTCTGTTCTTAGAAAAATAGTTGTATGATTTATAACGATTTGTTAAATTTTGATATATTTATAAAAAATTAAAAAATATCCTAAATATTAGTTTTGACGAGAAGAAAATGCAACAAAAAAATTATAATTGCGTTTTTGAAATGATATAAATAACTAATTTATTTCGTTTGAGTTTTTAAAAATCAATTATAGTGATAGTCTAATTGATTAATGTGATAATTAGTTGGCTAAATTTCAACTTGATACCATGAATTTTATCCACTTTCTCCTAAACTATCACGAACTTCAAAAATAATGCAGAGTGTTAGAATATCCGTAGTGTACACGGGTATATATATGTAATTAAGTGCTTAATAGGAGTGTAATAGCAAAATGACTTTACGTATATAAAGAAGAGAATTAAGCTTAAACCAATTCATCCATTACATTTCCCTAAATATTTTCTCTCATAAATCTCTCTACCTAATTCTTCACATGGTATCAGAGCCAATCTGAGCAATTCATCTCCTCAGATCTAATCTCAACCGCTCATCACCATCATCCCCAATTTAACACAAACCCTAACCATAAACACCACCACAGCCACCCTCGTCCACCTCGTCGGACCTCACCTAACATCGATCGATCTCACTGGACCTCGTCGAAGCCTCATCGACGTCGATCGAGCCTTCTTGTTCCATATCGAAGCTGCCATCCTTCTGATCTTGCCGTTGAGCCTTAGCAGAGCCTCGACCCACCTCGATCCACCTTGTCTGACGTCAACGACCTCGCCGGAGTCCAGCTCGACGTCGATCTACTTCTGTTGATCCAGATAGAAGCCCCTCCTTCGTCGTCTATCCAGATCTGAAACAAATGGAGAGATAAGGCTTTGATTTGGTTCGTTTTCCTTCAGATCTGACCGCTTGGCCACAGATCTCAACGTTGAAGCTCAACTCCATATGGGTTTTTTTGGTTAAGTCTTGGTCTGTTCTTGATTTGTTTGGGTGCGTGCTTAGTATGAGCTCGGGAGATTTGATATTGGGCAGTTTTGGTGAAGTTATTCGCTGCTGTTAGGATTTTTTGGACTTGATTTGAGAGAGTTCTTGATTTCTTTGAATTTGATTTGGAGTTTTTGGTATGGGTTGTTATGTTCGTTGTGTTGTTAGGGGTTTCCGCTCTCGGAGATTATAATCCAATTGATTGGTGTTTGTTTGCTTGTTTTCTATTAGTTCGGGTGTAGATCGGGCCTTGAAAAATCGATCATTTTTCTTGTTGGTTGGTTGGCATTCTTAATTGTAGTTGAGTTTGTTTAGGTTAGAGTGATTCTTGTTAAAGAGTTTAGAGATGGAGACTAAGGGAAGTCAGTGTTGTAGCCACCAAAATGGTGGATTTCAAGCTTGACGATCAAAATTTCCATAGTTGGAAGCACATGGTCGAGCGTCAAGTCAAGAGAAGGAAGAAGGGCGATCACTTGACAAAGCTCCCTCCTGATTCTGTTACCGCCGATTGGGAGGTAAATGATGCACAAATGAGTCATCTTATGCTCAGTTCAATAGAGCGACGCATCATGGATGGCTTTGTTCATTTGGGATCCGTGAATGCGATTTGGGATGAGCTCCATGAGCTCTACTCTTCACAGCAAAGTCTCTCGAAGGCCTATGATTTGGTACATCAATTGTATAAAATCCAGTAAGGAACTCGCTCATTGCATCAGTACTACTCGAATTTTTCGCGTCTTGCCTAGCTTGTCTCAGAAATGTTCCCGATCACTAGTAATATTATGGAGATGACGAGACAGCACGAGGCTCTTCTAGTGATCATTTTTCTTGGTGGGCTACGGCCCAAATACCAGTCAGCACGTCCGACCTTGCTTAGGAAGGAGGATATTACTCTTGCGACCACCTATCATACGCTCCACCAAATTTTTCCGCAACTTTCTTTTTTGGTGGATGTGTTTTTCAGGAGCTTGGGACGAGAAGATGATTGGCACAGGGACTGAGATTGATGGGTTGTACCCCCTCAATGAGCATCCACATCCTATATCCTGCCCAACAGCATCCACATCTTTCAATGCCCGTTGTCGGTTTGGCCATCCTTCTCTACAGAACTTAAAGAGGATTGTTCCCTCTTTTAGTATTTTGTCTAACTTAGAGTATAAGTCTTGTGAGTTGAGTAAGCATCACTCTAGCTACCCATCTTGTATTAATAAGAGAGCTGAAAAACCTTTTGATTTAGTTCATTCTGATTTTTGGGGCCATGCCTTGTTGTTGCCCAAGGAGGCTTTCACCGTTTTATAACCTTTATCGATAATTTTTCTCGAGTCTCGTGATTATATTTGATGAAATCTAGAAATGAAGTGTTTTCTCGTTTTCAGACCTTTTGTTTTGAAATTATGACTCAATTTAAAGTCACTGTGAGTACCTTGTGAAGTGATAATACGAAGTATTTTCGTACACTATTTAGGACATATATGAAGCAACTTGGCATTACTCATGAATTCTCTTGTCCTTATACCCCCAACAGAATAGGGTGGCAGAAAAGAAGAAAAGACATTTGCTAGAGGCCACTCGAACTCTTTTATTTCATATGCGAGTGCCTAAATTCTTTTGGTGGATGCAGTCTTTCCTGCTAATTGCTTCATCAATCGTCTACCCTCCTCAGTCTTAGATGGACAAATTCATTATTCCATATTGTTCCCGTCGATGGTCCCTTTTTCTGTCCCTCCGCAGGTATTTGGATGTGTTTGTTTTGTTCATGATCTACAACCAGGGGTTCTAAACTAAGACCTCAAGGCCATTAAATGCATTTTCCTTGGGTATTCTCGGACCCAAAATGGTTATCGTTGCTATAGTCCTGTATTACGTCGTCGATTTATATCGGCTGACGTGACTTTTCATGAATCCACCCCATACTTTTCTACATCCCGCTCCTGTAGATATGGATAGCGACTTTCCTTTAGATATCTCATATCTTTCATCACACGATAACACTGGATCGGTTGCTTCTCCACCCCCGTGTTAGAGATTCCCCACTGTTGGATCTCACACCACTGGTTATAAAGATGCATGCTCGTCGAGCCCATACAGCTCCTGAACCTCAGCCTCCAGCTACTGATCTCCCAGAGTTTCAAGCTCCGCCGAAAGCTGACATTGATCTTTCTATTGCCTTACGGAAAGGCACTCGGAGCTGCATTTCTCACCCTATAGCTCATTATGTGACTACTTCTCACTTATCTTCAGCATATCGAGCATTTATCTTCTCCCTCGACTCTCATGCTCTATCCAAGTCCCTTTCTGATGCTTTGTCTCATAAAGGATGGACCGAGTCTATGATTGATGAGATGCTTGCCCTAGAACTAAATCAGACGTGGGATCTGGTTTCTCTTCCGGCTGGAAAGAAGGTTGTAGGGTGCCGCTGGGTATATACACTGTGAAGTTTCATCCTAATGGGACACTTTCCCGCTTAAAAACATGTTTGGTTGCTAAAAGGTATGCGCAGACTTGTGAAATTGATTATGCAGGCCTTTTCTCCTGTGGCCAAGATGACTTCTGCTCGTCTGCTTGTCTCTTGCGGCTACCCATTCTTGGCCACTGCATCAACTTGATGTAAAAAATGTGTTTCTTTATGGTTCTTTGGTCGAGGAGGTCTATATGGAGCACCGCCTGGGTTTGTTGCTCAGGGATCTGGTCCAGTTTGTCGGTTGAAGAAGTCAATGTATAGCTTGAAACAGTCTTCCTGAGCGTGGTTTGGGAAATTTACTGAGGTGGTTACTTCATTTGGCTTCAAACGGTGTGCACATGGCCATTTGGTATTCTACCGTAATAACACCAATAGCCTTCGTATTCTTTTGATGGTATATGTCGATGACATAGTGATTACTGGCAATGCAACTGGTATTGCACAGATTAAGCACCACCTTCAAATAAAGTTTCAGACAAAGGACCTTGAGAGTCTTATGTACTTTTTGGATATCGAAATTGCTCGATCGAAGCATGGTATCTACATCTCACAGCGGAAGTATGCTTGATATGCAGACTGAAGTAGGGATGTTAGGATGCAAACCCATAGAGATCCCAATAGGTCATAATATTAAGCTGCTTCCGGGAGAAGGTGATTCAGTTGAAGATCCCGGAAGATACCGACGGTTAGTCGGTAAGTTGAATTACCTCCCCATCACTCGACCTGATATCTCATACCCAGTTAGTGTTGTGAGCCAATTCATGGTCGATCCTCGAATGACTCATTGGGATATGGTGATTCGAATACTTTGCTATTTAAAGAATGCTCCAGGAAAAGGTCTATTGCACTCGGATCATGGACATTCAAGAGTAGCGGGCTTCACTGATGTATATTGGGCCGGGTCTCCATCCGATCGCAGATCTAATGCAGGATATTCGTGTTTGTAAGAAGTAACATGGTCTCTTCGAAAAGTAAGAAGCAAAGCGTAGTGTCCCACTCCAGCGCCGAGTCAGAGTACCGGGCCATGGCGAATACCACTTGTGAGCTTGTATGGATTCGATTTCTGCTGAAAGAGCTTGGCTTTGAGCCCACTTTCTCTATGCAGCTATATTGTGATAATAAGACTGCAATCTATATCGTCTCTAATTATGTGTTCCATGAACGAACGAAATACATTGAGGTGGATTGTCACTTTATAAGGAAGAATGTTGAAGATAGGATTATCGATACTTACTATGTTCAATCTGCTCATCAATTAGCAGATTTATTCACAAAACCCTTAGAAAATAATAGAGTACGGTTTATTTGTAACAAACTGGGCATATTTGATATGTATGCTCTAGCTTGAGGAGGAGTATTAGAATACCCGTAGTGTACACGGGTTTATTACATATAATTAAGTGCTTAATAAGGATGCAATAGTTTATTACATGTAATTAAGTGCTTTAATAAGGATGCAATAGCAAAATGATTTTGCCTATATAAGGAGGAGAATTAGGCTTAAGCCAATTCATCCATTACATTTCCCTAAATATTTTCTCTCATAAATCTCTCCTCTAATTCTTCACACAAAGCTACCACAAACTTTCTTTTATATAATAAAACTCCATAACATGGCTAATGTAAGTTTAACAAAAAGATAAAATGACCACTAAAATTATTGGCCCAAATTAAAATATATTGTTAGAAAAAATAAAATCTTAAATTATGATAATATTAGTTTATTATAAAATTATATGATGTTATTAGCTAAATTTTCTGTTTAAGATTTATTATTTAATATTATATAGATAATATTTTTTGTTTAAGGAGTATCTTAAATAATTTTAGTTAAGATAATAAAGATTTTTTTAAAATACTTAAAATAGACATCTAATTAAATTTTTAAAACTTAAAGAGTCTGATGAAAAACCTTTAAACGTATATTATTTTAACTAATTCTTTCAAAAAGCTTATCAAATATTTGTCATGATTAATTGAGAAAATAAAAATGTTATCATTGCATATTGTTATATCCTAATTACAAAAAAATTCAACAAATTTGCTTATAAGAGTGGAACAGATAGATAATGATAATAGTTTGATAAAAAGTAACCTCGGTTAACATAAAATCAGTTTATCTTTTGGATGAAAATTTTTACAAGGAGAAATATGAGTTGTCTAATAGATTTGAGAAAGAAATATAAAATATGAAGATTAAACGAGAGTTTTTAAAATAAAAGGGAAATTGATGAGGGATATAAAAACCCTAAATAAAAATCTCAATTAACTCAATTTATATTCAAATAAACTATTTTACAAAAATAAAATTTGATTTTTAATTTTAAATTGAAATAGTTGACATTATAGGTTACATATGATTATTTCAAATAGACCGCAAAGTTTTTTAAAAAATAATATTAATTGAGATAAGAAATTAATTCCAATACTTCTAAGAGGAAAGGGAATCTCCTCATATATTTTACATCGTTGGATGGTTTGATCTAGTAGTGGAAAATATGGGATGATGCATCACCATTTGTTGTGGGATTTTATCACAAACTACCTATATACAGTTAAATCATAATTCCAACGATAAAAAATATGAGTAAAAGATTTCCTCTCCTCTCCTAAAAATAGAATAGTCCAACTCTTAATTAAGATATGACGGACGAAAAATATCATCAATTTGCTTATAAAAGTAGTGTGTATAGGAAAAAATGTTCCTAAGGCGACACTTTAAGGTGCAGCCTAAGGAATCGCCTACACGACACTTAGTGAGAGATCCTATCTCATAAATAAATGCTGATGTAATTAATAAAGGCCCATGCCTTTATGAGCTAAAGACATTCATGAAGTACAAAATGGGTGGCTCCTTAGGTTGCACCGCAAAAAGGCACCTTAGGTCCACTTGAACCCCCCCCCCACACACACACACATACACACGTGTGTAAAACATATTTTCAACATATTTTCTCTTAAGTGTTTCCTAATGAATTCGATAGGAAGCCATATTTAGGATTTCTTTCAATGACTTCTCATTAAGAAACTATTGAAATGGATGATGTTTCTATCTATTATTGTTGAATTGATTCTAGGTGTAAATGGAAGGTATAAAAAAAGGTTTATGAGAGTATTGATATTGGTACACGTGATCGTCCAAATATTCTTTGTGATCTTTAGTAGGTTCATATCATCACCTGCTTAAGGCCGATGGTCAATTTAAATCGTTGACATTGTCTTTAATTTTCTATTTCACAATTTCATGTACCTAATCACAATTTTGAAATGTCACATTTCAATTTTAAAAAGCGTCCTTCTAACCGGTGCTAGTTCCATGGGGGAAGTGGCTATTAAAGATAATCGAGTTGACTTGTCATTTTATTAATCTTTGATCATTGTATTATTTTCTACCATGATCCTTTCACCCCTAGCTAATTTTATGTTCTAACATCCTTGCCCATCGATATCTCTCACTCCTGGAATTTCTAGTGAAGCCTCACATCAAAATTCTCCACATTGTTCTATCCACACAAATGTCTCGCAAACACTCAAATGATATCCAATTACACTTTCATCATATCCTATACTATCAATCTAGACCGCCTTCATATACTAAAACAAACAAATTCTCTATCAGCACACTATACCCAAGATCAAAAACTCTAAGAACAACAGTAAGAACAGATCAAATTGTACCTTTGCGATGTCGCGATCGCTGCTACTCCCGTTGCCAAATTGAAGTGCCATCCATGTGAAATCCTCTCCAAGACACCAACCGCATGAATCGCCGAGCCAATCGTCATAGATATCGCCCGCAGATCCTCTTTCGGATTCTCATCAATCTTTCCAAAACTACCAAAAGATCTCCCTCTCTCTCAATCAAAAACCTAGCCCTAGATTACGCCTCACTAAATCACAAACCTATAAGAAGAAGGGAAAGAAAAAGAAGGAAAATAAAAAAGGAAGCAAGATTTCCTTTTAAAGCTCAAAATGGGGGCGGTGATCGACCGCGGCGGCGAGGTGAGCGGACTCGAGCCAAAGAAGAGGAGCATAAATTATTCGCCTGACTTAATGAAGACTCGAATTAACTGTTAGTAAAAAGATTTCTTTTACGAAAAAAGTAACAGAAAAGTCAAAAAAGGAAAATTCTACTGAGGTCATAGGTTACAGTCACTCGCGGTGAGCGGAAGAGGTGAATACTTGGACCGCGGTTCGAGGTTCGCTTTTTGTTTCCCGAGGATCAAAGTTTGTGGGGATTGGATTTCTTTTAAGGGTTTTATTGGGAAAATATATATTGTGTGAGATATTTTAGCATTATTTATTTTGACGAAAGAAAAAGAAAAGGAAGAAAATATAGGATTGTAACAGGGGAGAAATTGGGTCGGATCCAGGAAAAATTATTTAATATGCCGGCCGTATACATCCGGAAGAGAGAAAAGATATAGAAGTGTAGGCCCCACAAACTATCCAAGGATACCCGAAACTCTCCCCTTCTCTCACCCTTGTCTGGATATATTACACCCGGCGCACCAAATAATTTCTCCGGATCCAGAGCCTCTCCACTATCTCTTACTAGCATTTTGCACGTGTGATACACGATTGTGGCTTTATCCTATTTAGTGTCCAAAAAAAATATCTTGAGGCCATGAATAAATATAAAATCAGGGTTTTTTGGTTTAAAATTATTTTGAATGTTAATAAGTTAATAAAATGGTCATTTTAGTAACTCAAGAGTATTTTAAAAGATATTATAATATATTATTTACCATATTTAACTAAAAGAAGATAGTTATAAGTAAATGAAAGTAGAATTTGAAAAATGATAAGATTAAAATAAATTCTAGAAAGTTCTTTTTTGTCTTAAATTTGAATATAATATGGATTGGATTTGGAATTCAAAATAATTTTTAGAAAGTACGTTTTTGTCTCAAGTTCTAAAAAGTTCCTTTTTTCTTTGTTTTTTAAAAAATTGGGAAATTTATTTATTTTTGTCTTTTTCTTCAATAACGTGGAGACTCTAAGATTTGAGAAATTTTCTTTTTTTTCTTTATTTTTCAAAAAATGGAGAAGGTGGACTCTAACCAATACCATTTGCATTATATTGTAGTATCTTCTTTTTTTATATATATAATGCAAATACTCTTAGTTAGATATGCATCCTTCTTCTTTTTCTAGAAAAAATGAGAAAAATTCTCACCTCTCAAGAGCTCCACATCATCTCTCTCACCTCTTAAACTCTCCACGTCATCTCTTTCTTTCTTTAAAAAACAATTAATTGTTTATCTAGAACCTTTCATATCATCTCTCCCAATATATATATTTATCTCTATATATCTCTATATATAATCTCTATATATAATGCAAATAGGGATTGATTAGAGAACCCCTCCCAAATTTTTTTGAAAAGGCAAGAAAAAAGGAGAAAAATCCTACATTCCTAAGCCTTCCACCTCATTCCTTCCATTTTTAAAAAAAAATTAATAAATAACGCTCTAGAACCCTCCAGATTTCTCTCTCTCCCCCCTTCTCAAATTCTTTTAAACCAACACATGCAATGCACGTGCATAAATTCTAGTAAATATAGTACAAATCTCTTATATTTTCTCTTATATAGTGCAAAAGAAAGAGGGTCTCTAATATTGAAATTGATTTGGAGCTTTACGTATCTAATTTGCAAGAGAAATTCAATAAAAGAAATATAATAAATCAAATCTTAAATTGTAACCGCAATTAATCCATACATCTTTTACAATAATCAACTCCACAAATTTCTTTCCATAGCTAACTCCATTTAATTTCCTTTTTTTCATTACTCATATCCATTTTAATTGCATTTAATGTGCATCGCATATGCAAAACATTAGTTAATAATGATTGCGAGATCACTCCTATCCATTACACCATCCATTGTTGAATGGATGGTATGATGAACTTTGCATCTCATCCATTAGATGGTAAGATGCATAGGAGTGGTCTCTCCATTGATGGAGAACCCACAAGTTTCAATATTTATAAGGCTTATTTACCAAATACTCCTCTATAGTTTCCAGCTTTTCCAACAAATTAATGAGTATTTATATATGGTGTAACAGTTATTTTAGAAATAGGTTTTAATTGAAGATTTATTATCTCCTTATAGACTATTATCTCCATTTTTTAGTTTTCAAAAACTATAAAATCGTTATTTTCACACACACACACACACATATATATTGGGTATTGGCTAGCAACTCGAGATTCTTCCCTTAATGGCCGCGACACTTCGAGAACACCGGTAGATAAGCGTCTGTACCGCTAGGGGGCACATCTGCCTAGGCTGGTCGTCCGAGACCGACGATATGTCCTTTAAGGCAGTGTGTTTGCAAGGTTGTCTAGCACGGCAATAAGGTTTCGAGAGGCATCATCCATGCCAATTTCAAAAATTTGCCGTTCTAGCTAACCCTAGAATCGTTACTAGAAAATGCGATGAAACAACATGCAAACAACCTTGCAAACAAGTGAACAAGGAATACAACCTTTGTAGACCGGTCCTTCACTTCTAAAGCTCCATGTCGTAGTCCCTTCGTTGCAAGTTGTGAAGACCCGGACTCAAGTAAAGGTTCACATGAAGAAACGAACAAGCCTGCTCAATGTCTTTGGGGCCGAAGATGATCTACGTCGAGTAGACTCGAGCTCATACTACCTCTTCACTAATGGTGAGATTAGTGAAGCAAACACCCTAAACTAAATGGCTAATAGCAGAGGATGATGAAGTAGGAAGTGAGCTCACTTTAGATTTATTTTTCTCACAATATTTCATCATCTCCATTGAAGCTGGAAAGCTTTTAGGAAGAAGAAGAAGAAATCTCTCATGATCAAAATCAAGTGGATAATAGGAACCATGCGTGGGTTTAGTATCATATACTTAACCTTTGTAGAGACTTAACCATAGCTAGGATAATGGTTGGGTTTATAAATATCTATAGTAAAACAAAAGAAGTGGACTAAGTCAATGGCAATCCAAGCTTCTCCAAGCTTCTTGCCATGACAAAAAATGCCACCAATATTGATTTACTAAAATAAATAAAACCCTAAATTATATCTACCATAGTATAAGTCATACACACACACATAAATCATGTATCATCAAGCATGACGCAAAACTTTGTACACTAATATATATCACATATATACACATGCACAAATCAAGTGAGAAAAGAAATCTTAAGTGAATTAATATTAGTTAATGTATGTTAATATATCAAATATATAATTATACATTAAATTATTAAATCAACACTTGATTTAATAATCCGGCTATATCACATATAACCGACTAATATCAAATGCAACAACTTATTGAATCAACACTTGATCCGATAACCCGGCTATATCACATATAACCGACCGATATCACATATCGTGAGAATAGAATGCGGTATCACATACGCGCATTAATCTCGGTCCCGCACATATCACATATGTGCTCCTACTTCGTTTCGCATGAACCAGGAAATCTCTGTGTAGGACTCTAAAGACTCGTCAATATGCTGGCAGTAGGTGATGATCATATCAAACACCCACAAGGTGCAAGCGGTCTGCTAAATATAACGGCCATCCGGGTATTGAGCGATCAGAAGATCAACAAGTAAGCCTGCTCATACTCCTGCGAATCCAATCAGTAACACTACCCTACAGTCCGGTCTCTTCGTCAGATATGTCGCATATCACAGCCTGGGGGTGGTATAACGTCAGACCCCAATAGCCTAATAAGTCATGCCGATGCAAGGTCCATAACGGTTCGAGAAACTACTGATAACACTTACCAGTAGATCTCAGCAACCCTGGCCAGGGATTTCCTGTTATGGCCAATCGAGCATAGCGCATCATCAACTCCCAACACCGAGAGAAACGAAACCCCTCCTATCGCTCATTGCCTCCATGTGACTCGGGACTGTACCCAAAAACCACCTTTTTGTATGATCTCTTGACCGTGGTATGGTGGAAATCAAAGTACAGTAGGAATCATATAGGACTCTATGACGATCTTGGGTTTACAGACTAACCTGTACCAGTGTCACCAGAAAACTGCTATCCGACGATAGGTATAATACCATCTAGGAGTTCTCGGCGAGTCCGTCCAGTGTACCCAGTCTCCACTAAGCACCCGTATACCTTCTCACCAATGGATGTGTGATCATCCATCGCCCATCATATGGGTCAAGAAGCGCATACGCTAGCTTATTCTGGAGTATCGATGCCCTGTCTCGATACTCCTATGACTAGAAACAATTATAGGGTATACTTATGGACTACCCTTGGCCCTACTAGTATGATCTCTATCATAGTCCTGGTAGTCAAGTACACATCCTAAGGGCTTTATCAATATATGAGAGCAAGGCAACATCACATATACAAGTCAACATGTTAAGACAAAGAGTAACCAGATAGCATACTATCATATCGAGCAAGAAAGTCCTCCCTATATATGTCCAAGCATCCACTACAATATACATCCCATGTACAGCAATGGCTTCTAGGGCATACATATAACTAACAGTATTTACACGCCCACCCCATGCCGGTAATATCTTTCTATTAATTTTAGATATATCATTTTATGTTCAATAAATAAAATAAAGATACAGCGACAAGTGGTATGATGGGGTTCGCCACAGCCATGGGGATGGTGGAAGTTGCGGAGGCCATGGCGGTGAGGGCTTAGGCATGGGTCCTCGAGGTGTTGTGGATTGCCACGGCGTGGGGATGGTAGGGCTCGTGGTGTAGCTATTGATGAGCTACACGAAGGGGTTTTCATGGATATGGGGTTACATCGAAGGGGAACTCATCCTTTTTATCGAATGGGAACACTTATCACGATGGTACATTAAGTCGCGATGACGGATGGGTGATGTTTAGAGGACGAAGATTTTCTAAGGAAGAGATCTTAGTATTGTGAAAGAGGCGGAAACTCGACGTCGTGTTAAAGAACAGGACCCTGAAGCTTTTAAAAAGCTTATTTCTCCTGAAGGCGTAAGGTTAGTAGATGAGGAGGGATAGGAAAGGTCACATACAACAGTGAAGAATGAGGCTAGCCTGATTAAAAACTTCTTTAAAAGCCCGGGTCATGGGTCACCGTATCCCGGCAGGTGTTATATGTGCGACGAGTGAGGGCATACCGCTGAGCAATGCAAACTTAGGCCTTTTTGTTACAACTGTAAAGAGACCGGTCATATTGCTAGGCAGTGCTCAAAACTGAAAAAGGTGGAGGATAGGCACGTAAGAAAAGAAGAGGAGTTGACTATTATTCCTTATTTGGGTGAGATGGAGGTAAGGAGAAAGAAAATAGTTGAGACCCTGAGAATCATCAAGATGACTGAAGCATTGGATGGAACGCCGCCTGCTCGTGTGATTGTGCGAAAACTACGAGGGTTATCAGTTCCTTTCAGCACTCACGACGACGGGAAATCGGTATCACATCCGCTAAGGTATATGACCCATTTCCCCGATGAGGTCAGGCTTTCTCTAGTGGCTAAATCCCTAAATGTTTATGATGATGTTGATCGCTTCACTTTTGAAATCATTAGGTGGACAAGGTACGAGGGATCACATCCTTACCGGTATCATTCTGAAGTCTGGTTGAGAATGGAGAACCTTCTTTGCTATGTGTGGTCGTAAAGTACGTTTGAAGGGTTGGTGAAGAGTTTTGGAGTGTTTTCGGAGCTGGACAAGGGGACGAAGTCACTCTATCTTGATAATATTGAGAGAATCCGTGTGGGTTGCGAGGGGAGCAAGTACATACTGAAAGAGGTTAAGGTGCGTATTGCAGGAAGGGTTCTAAAGGTTCTTTTGTCGGTGATGTGAGGAGAGTCTATCACGAGGGCGGCGGCGGCGAACTTCAAGGAGAATAAGGTGATAAGAGACGATGAGGATATTTTTAAAAAATAGCTTTTGAGGAGGCACACTTGAGGTCAATTGCTGCACTACAAGGAGATTTGTGCGGTATCAATGAGGGGGCGGCGTTTGGCAGGGTGGCAATTTGCGTTTGTAGGGTGACGATGGCAAGCAGTTGAAATCCTTAGGAGAAAATGGTTTGAGCAAGGAAAAGATTGCTTCAGTTATCGTCGGTAACCATAGTTTGGGGATCGATGTTACGGGGTTTGATGGTCCTCTTAGGGAGTTAAAGAGAAAGTGAAACTCAAACTGGATTCAGGCGAAACAATCTCAAAATGAAGTCTATAAAGAGGGTTTGAAATTGGTCGAACGGTGCAGCTATAGTTCGAATGATGATCGGCAAAATCTGTTAGTAAGGGGGAAATGAAGAATTTTCGACAGGGAATGATAAAGGAGTGGAATTCTTGGGGGAGGATTCTTTTAGGGTCATACCTAGATCCTATAGAGAGAATGAGAGGGACGAGGTTAAAGGCACAGATGAAAGAATTAAGGATATAGTGATCAGGCAGCTAGAAGATGTCTTTTCGACATACTTGGGCACTTTTATTAGGCATGGGATAGAGGAGATTGTTGCCAAAGCAGTAGGAAGAGGGAGTGTGCTAGAGGAGTACGGTACTAATATGGCTGCTGGGCAACCAGAAGGCACCTCAGAGGTGCCTCATGTTGAAAGAGAAAAGGTTGATATCATTGTGGGTGAAACATAGGAGGAATCAATTCAAGAGGATAGCATCACGGGGGAGAGTAGGAGGAGCAGAAGGCTCAAGGAAAAAAGGGCTTTGCGGTTGTGTCCAAGGCAGCGAGTTGTTCAAAGATAACTGAAAAGGGGAAACAAAGCAACGTCATCAGGTACACGGTTAAATTCTTTTACAATTTTTGGCAGTATTCCCAATGAAAAACTGGTATAATTCTTCGAGGCTAATGGTGTGGACCTTGGTCAGTCAAAAGAATATATAAATAGAAACCTGTCATTTGCTTGATATTTAGAGAAGGATAAATGTGTCCTAAATGTCCCTTTTCAGACGGAGGGTTGTGAGCTGAATGGGGGAAAGGGAGGAGGATAACCCTCAGGATTAGTCTCGTACAGATGTTTGGAAACCGGGGTAGGGTTTCTCCTTTTCCATGTTTGTTATGAGTTGTCTCTTTTGGAATGTGCGCAGGATATAGTTGTCGTCTAAGCGGCGGTTGGTAAGGGATGTCATTAGGAAAGAAGTGTTTTCATGTTTAGGTTTGTCAGAGACCAAGATTTGTAACCCTTCGACTAGAGTGTTGAATAGTCTGGGGTAGAGAGAGATGACACGTAGGTGGTTAAGGATGCAAAAGGTTCTTCTGGAGGAATTTTTCTTGGTATTAGGCAGGATATCTTGAAGATAGTGGATACTTTCATTAGTTCCTTTTCGATAACGTCAGTGGCTAAGCGGAAGCAGGATGAATGGTTGCAGGCGATTACGGTAGTATATAGTCCAAGAAGGAGAGAATCAAGAGAAGAGTTTTGGGAAGAATTAAAACAGATAAAGGGAAGATATGGACTTCCGTGGGTGATTGGAGAGGACTTTAATGTGGTTCGATTTGTGGAGGAAAGGGTAGGGGCCTTGAATGATTCCAATGATAGAATTTTGTTTAACCAAACGGTAGACAAGTTAAGTCTCCTGGAAATTCCGATCAAGAACAAGAAGTTCACGTGGTTGAATCATAGCCATAGGGCCCGGTTGGTGAAGCTTGACAGGATTCTAGTTTCTTTGGATTGGGAGAGTCGAAATCCTTTTTACTTTTGCAAGGTCGGAAGCTAAAACAACTTCAGATCATGTACCTATACTGCTTTTTGATGAGAAGGGTGATAGACGGCAAGTATGAAAAATTTTATGTTTGAAAAAAGGTGGTTGGAAGAAGAGAATGCGTGCAAGCTGATCAAGGAGAGCTGGGAGTGCCCCACGACTTCAGCAAACGCTGCAAGTAATGTGGTGGTTAAACTGCGAAGACCGAGGCGAGTGTTGCAAAAATAAGATAACAAGCAAAGATTACCGGAGAGGCAAAGAAAGGAAGAACTTTTTTATTATATTGAAGAGATGGTAAAGCAGGAGGAGGATCGAGACCTATCTCTAGGAGAGCACTGGTAACTTCGCTCGTGGAGGGTGGAGTTAAAATATATATATATGTAAAAGAAGAGTTGGATTGGAGGGTCCAAGAAGAATTGGTTAAAGGAAGGGGTGAGAATACAAACTATTTCAATAGGATGGCTAATATGAAAAGAAGGCCAAATTCTATTCATTTGATTGAAGAAGATGGAGATGCCATTACCGATGGGGATAAGATACGAACGGTGGCTTTGGGTTATTATAAGAATTTAACGGGCATGACTCAGGAGGTCGGTGGAAGTTGCAAGTAGAGTTTTGGAATGATAGTGAGAAGTTAACAGGGAAGCAAAGCGAAGAGTTGGGCACGGGGTTCTTAGAAGAGGAAATTAAAGCGGCGGTTTGGGAGTTAAGAGCGGATAAAGCACCAGGACCAGATGAATTTCCCATTTTATTTTATTACATATTTTGGGAGATTATGAAAGGTGACATAATGAGGCTGTTTGAGGCGATGGAAGAAAATGCACTTAATTTGGAACGTCTTAATTGCTTTACTTTGGTCCTTATCTCAGAAAAAAAAATGGAGCTAGCTTTCTTAAGGATTTCAGACCCATAAGTTTAGTGAATTGTTCATGTAAGATAATTTCATGGCAAGATTTTTATATAGAAAATACAGTTTTCATGGCAAGCATTGGAGAAACTTGTTTAAAAGAGGGATCTTTACCTTTTGAATGGGGAAAAGTGGAGATCCAAGCTTGAAGGAGGCTGCTTGAACACTGGATGATGGTTCCTACTTGAGTTGAGTTTGTGCTGAGTTTGGAGTTGGGTTTGAAGGAGAGCGAGTGAGGGCTTGAGAGAATGTGAGAGTGAGCTTGAGAGAGATGAAGAAATGAGGAGGAAGAAAATGAGGAGAAGAGAGAAGGGATGTGGCTTAAGTTGGAATGGTTCACCCATGCCTCTCTCTCTCTCCCCCCCTCCTCTAAGACATTTAGAGAGAAAAAGAAAAGAAAAGAAAAATATTGTAATATGCTATCCATGCCAAAATAAGTAGCAATCACTCTACCAATTTATGAAAACCCAATTCAATAAGTGCTATTATCTTTATAAAACTCATTATATCATTAATTAAATTCTAAAATAAATATAATAATATTTTGAAATGTTACATAGTAGAAAGGGATGGGTAACAAGCATTAAAGCAGTTTATGATAATAAGTTTGGTGCGGTAAACACACCAAATAAGAATGTGGTGACGACGTCTGGTTTCTGCAAAGGAGTTATGTCCGTAAAGGAGTCTTTCTTTAAAGGTATCTCTTATACGGTAGGAGATGGAAGATCGATTAATTTCCGGTGAGACTATTGGTGCAGGGATATTACTCCATAGAAGAGATTTTCTTTGCTTTTCGAGCTGGCAAAATATAAGAAGGCATCGATTCTAAGCCAATGGAAGGGCATTAAGTGGTGGCCAAGTTTTCAAAGGACACTGAGGTGGGCGAGAGTAGACAATGACGCATGTTGATTGATTATCTCGAGATCTAAAAACTGTTGGGTTTCGGTGCCCGCGCCGCGGAAGCCTCGGCCGAGACGGAAGTGAAAACAAAAATTACACGAGCACCAAACACCCGTAAAACCTAGAATATGATCCAAAAACCTAAATTAGCTAACTAAAAATACAAGAGTTGAGAAACTACAACTTTTTTCGCGTGTCCACCCAATTGTGAAAGACCCCTCCAAGCTTGTAGCCGTCGGGATCGCACTTGAAAATCAACCACCCTCGCCGAAGACGATCCACCCGAGGAAAACCTGAGGAGGCTCTAAACGATGATCCAAACTTGCTAGGTGTGGATGGTCGGTGATGTACGACTATTTCACTAAACTTTTCTCTCATATTCTCAAGCTCAAGGGAACAAGAGAAAGAAGAAGAAGAGGTGAGGATGATTGTTGCTAACACTTGCAACCATAGAGTATGAAGCATCTAGTGTAGAAAATGAGAATGGCTTCCTTTTTACAACCATGGTTCAATAGTGAACACAAATGAATTTATCAGCATAAAATCCCCAAACCATACCTCTCTACATGCAAAGAACCATGCTTCATAACTCCTCACTTCACACATCATTTCCATTTAATTTTCTAAAAAGAAAATCAAATATGAGGTGTCCTTCTTCTAGAAGCATTCCCAGATAAATACGGAATACTTCACCTGGTATATGTATCGCTACATATATGTGTATCTGTATAAAAATACGGATAGCACAAAAGAGAGAAAATGAATAGTGGACAATAATGCTAAAATATATGTATCATAATACATATATAAATTATTAAATCAAAACCTGATTTAATAATCTGGCTTAATCGTAAGTTGGCTATTATTATCAACCGCCCGATTAAAATCTGTGTATCCTGTACACGTATTTAATCGGACCCCTGCGCGTACCAACGCACGGCTCATACATCTATCGCCTGAACCGGAAAAACCTTCTGTGTGAGACTCGACAATACGCTGGCGGTAGGTTTAACCACAAGCACGTCAGCGGCACTTACTGTACGCAATGACTACCCAGGTACTTGTCGAAAGGGGGGTCGACAATCAAGTGCGTCCTTACTCTACCGAGCCTGAATGTGACAATCTTCGTACAATCATGTCTCTTCGTCAGTGAGTATGGCATATCAGATCTAGGGGGTGGATAACGTTAGACTCCCACTAACCCGATAAGCCGTGTCTGAATTAAGCTCATCACCAACAGAGATATTACTGATCAACTATCAGTAAATCTTATCCACCATGGCCATGGATTTCTGGTGATAGCCAATTGAATACAGCGCGACATCGACTCCTAATACCAGGAGAGATGAATCCCTAACAGTCGACCACTGCCTCCATGTGGCTCGGGACTGTACCTAACTAAAACCTTTTTGCATGACTCCTTTAACCCATGGTAGGATAGTAATCAAAGTACAGTGGGAACTCACACGAGACAAATGACAACTTTAGGTTAAAGGACTAACATGTACTCATGCCATATGAGAACTTCCATCTGACGATAGATATAATACAATCAAGAAGTTCTCGGTGAGTTCGTCCAGTGAGCACCTGTATACTATCACAGATGACACAACATCAATGGCTTGTGAGACCAGCTACCACCCCTCGTCGGGGTCTAGAAACGTATACACTAGTCTACTCCAGAATATCGATGCCCAGTTTCGATACCCCCACGACTAGGGACATTTAAGGATGTTCTTATGGACAACCCAGCTCCCACATATATGATCGCCATCATAATGCTGGTTGTCAAGCAACAATCTTACGGACTTCATCAATGATGAAAACAAACCAAATAGCATACCATCATCTTGAGTAAGACTGTTATACCTGCTCTCTCAATTATCATAATCACCTACTTGCGATCACAATAATTGCCTTGAGGGTACTATATCCAACAATCTCCCACTTACACTTAAGGCCAATTATTGCGGTATCGCGTACCCACAGCTTGTGTGCTACCGAATACCCAACTTCTTTACTAATCAGTTTCGCAAACTATATTTGTGAGACTTAATGTGTTCGAGGAATAGCCTCAGTGAGTGGATCCGCTACAATATTCCAACTTCATCTCTCTATATCTCAACTTTGTGGAGATCAACAATCTTCCAAATTGAACAATACCCCCCTCAAGAATTTTTCTGGATACTTGATGGGACTAAGTTTATAAATGAACAACTCCATCCAACAAACTTCTTGGGCTGTATCCTCTGTTGAGTTATAACTAGTATCCTGCACCATGATTACCTCAGTATCCCTATTGGAACACTATCCAATTTACTGATCCTCAGAAGAGACTAAACTCAAAACCCTGACAGTATCTCTGTCATCCAGGTCACCTTGGAAGCCATAACCGATAACCGCCTTCTAGAGGAGGCTGCCGTTGTTTTATACTAAGAACATATTCTTATGTTCATGATAACTTCCCTTTGTTTCTCGTGGATTGGATTAATATATGCTTATTGCAGCTAGTGCAAAAGCAATATCTGGTGTTGTACAAGATATTGCATGATTGACTCAACTGCTTAAGCAAATAATATGTCATTTATACCAGTCCCTCTTTTCATCAGTCTAGAAGACATCCCTTTTAGAGAGGGTGACTCTATCACCTGCGGGTACACCACCACGTTAGAAGTCGTCCATTCTAAAATACTTTTAAAATGCTTTCCAAGTACCCGATTAGGAAACTTTCTATATCTAGATCTAAAACCAAAATCCCTGATACATTATCTATCTGGTTTTATACAAGATATTGCATGATTGACTCAATTGCCTAAGCAAATGATACGTCATTCATGCCAGCCCCTCTCTTCATCAGTCTAGAAGACATCTCTTTAGAGAGGGTGACTCCATCACCTGCGGGTACATCACTATACCAGGAGACGTCCATTCTAAAAAACTTTTAGAATGTTGTCTAAATACCTGATTTGGGAAATTTCCCAAATCTAGATCTAGTCACCAGAATTCCTGATATACTATCCATATCCAGGGTGGAGAAAACACTATGTGAAAACCAAAGTTTGACCGATTGTAGTATAAGAACATCACTTCCTATTTGGAGTATGTCATCCAAATCTTAGGACAATACTCCCTACATTCTTCTTACTATGTTCATCTTTTGTTTTGATGAAGTCAATCACCTTGACTATCACATCAAAACAGATGATCCGTTTCCGCTATCCATGCTTCAGTCTTCGAATATACATATGCAACTTGCACACCTTCCGCTGCTCCCACTGACTATGATAACTCTCTGACAGAGTCATATACACGTACACTTCCAAATTCTCATTTGGAAAGACGTTATAGGCATCCACCTACCAGATATCATAACCATGAATTGCATCAATGCCAAATCATATCCATATGGACTTCAGCGTAGACACTAAAGTAAAAGTCACATCACAATCCACAACGGGTATTTGATGAAAACTCTTTACAGCAAGTCTAGCCTTATTAGGTTGGTACTTTTCCACCTGCACAGATCCCGAAAGATTTACTTGCTCCTAATAGGCTTCACCCCTTCAGGAGCACACAACAAATTCTAAAATCCATGACTTGCTGAAGTGCGTGGAGTCCATCTTGGGTATGAAATATCTGGTCACCTGGAAGTTGCTACTTCCTATAACCTGCTGATAACAAGTAGGGGCAATAGTAGTGCCAAGTCATATCCGTATGGGCTTCAGTATAGACACTGAAGTAAAAGTCTCATCACAATCCTCAACGGGTATTTGATGAAAACCCTTTACGACAAGTCTAGTCTTATTAGGTTAGCACCTTTCCACCTACACAAATCTCAAAAAATCTACTTGCTCCTAATGGGTTTTACCCTTTCAGAAGCACCCAGCAAAGTCCAGAATCTATAATTTTGCTGAAGTGTGTAGAGTCCATCTTGGATATAAGTATCTGATCATCTGGAAGTTACCACTCCGTATGACCTACTGATAACTAGTTGGGTCATCATCACCATGATGCTGACCTCCCTGTCACCGTCTACGAGAAAACCGAAGTATCTCTCGGGCGTCTGAGGTCACCTACTAAAATCTGCGGAGTGGCTAATGGTTTGTCAAGTCCAATTGAATCCTTAGGTTGTATTAAATTTTCGATAACCGTTTGTGGTTTTGGAATCACTTCCAATTGTACCACACTCTCACTAGTTTCTTTTGCAAAAAGATTCCTTTTTATAAAATGGTGGCGGGTCAAGAACAATGTAACTATTGATTTTAAAAATGGTAGAAACAAAATTCTAGCGAATGCTTGGGATAATTCACAAATCGCCATTACCGAAGCGTGCCTTGAGTTTGTCCGGATTCTGCTTTTAAACAAAAACCGGATAACTCCATATCTTAACAAGCTCAAAATATATAACCATTCTATGTCCATATAGAATAAATGCATTAATTTAGATGGAACCAGATCCAAATGTCATGAAGCTGTTTCCAGTGCATATTACCTAATGGAAAAAGGCCAATACAGCATTACTCATGATGGAACGCACCCGTGGATGAGTAACCTGCGAGAGAATCAAATTCTCAATATTATTATGATGGAATACCTAGCATAAGTATCTGCATTTTCGATCACCTCGAAAAATACCGATACTTCCAATGTGTGGTTCTCTACTTTATTCTTATACCTATAAACTTCTTAAAATCTTTAGACCTTGCATTACAACGAATGCGTGTCTAAAACCAGAGAACTCATAGGTAAAACTGAATAAAGTAAGAGTACCAACCCCTTGTTCCGAAGGACACTGGACAATTTACATTTTCTTGTATAAGTCCCAAGAGTACACTAACTCAAATTCTGTGTTTTGTAAATTGAAAACTGTATTTTGGTCTAGAATGTCTTATACCGTTATTCAATACACCTTACCTTATTCTCAACTGATAAAGATAAATATTTATAACACAATTTTCAAAATGTATATCTCACTTTATAAAATAAAGGTACAGATATTTCATTTTAAAATTTGGTGCATAATAACGGTTATTCGAAACCAAATATTTGCCGTCAGGAAAAATCCAGGCGATTTAATCCAATATCACCAATTGCGACGAATTCCGATATTTAGGATCAAATCACCCATTTCCCAATATTCTACTCCGACTCATCATCTGTAACACCGTACAGATGTGAGATCCAAGTCCGGTAAATACATACCCTGAAGTCAGAATTAATTAGGAAAACAATTCTCTTTTACATGTACACAGAAAAACTGAAACATGAAAATGTTTCATAGGGGGTGTTCAGGTATTCCGAGTAATGCCTTTTCCATTATCCAGATTCATGACAGTAGTCGTAATTTCCTTTGCCCTCACTTCGATCTCTTTATATGTCTCTACATTTTACCTTCTGCACACCGTGCCTGCGCTAACTGGTTTTCTTCCTTTCCTATCTTTCGGCACCGGCTTGAGGTTTGGAAGAAGACTATCCAATAAGCGTAATAGGTGTACTCTCCTAATGTAAGGAGCTCTCACAAGCTGAGAGAAGGTAAAATAATTCTATTCCACTTCTTCAGAACCTGTGGCCATACTCAACTGAAATAATTTCTTCGAGTTCATATGTAACTATACGATGGTCGTTCCAAGCGATATGGATCATCGTAGTGATAGGAAGTGTTTTGAAGAAATGCAAAGGGTAAAGTAAGAGTGGCAAGGATATATGCGACTTTGTTGCGAATCAAGATAAGCCAAAGCCAAAGCCAAAGGGTATAAAAAGGTTTGGTTAACTTGGTTCATGAGATTTTAGTGTAAGTCATGGGCCGTTGTACTAGAGAGAGGGACAAGAAACACTCGGCATGCACTCTATCAAGATTAGATTGGTTTTCAATTTATCTAATCAGGATGACTCTCACTGTTTCCTCGAATTCTCCTTCAAAGTCTAAAAAGAGAACTAGTCAGGATCATTTACACTTTACAAGTTTGCTAACCGTTCAGCCAGGCCAGTATTAGTACTCCGAGGGAGGTCCCACGTGCTTTCGCACGGACCCAATTAATAACCCCATTTCCACAAAAGCGTAATCTCGTTTACACTTTCTAGACATTTAATAGGTTAGCTAATTGTGAAGTGAAAAATCTCTCGAGGAGTAATACATACTCATCAGTGAGAACGGGACCCAACTATCATTGTGTGATAATTTTGATGGAAGCTGACCAAAATTACCACATTCAAGAAGGTATGCGCATGCCTGGCAAGTTTCCCGTATGTTTGAAACCCCCGATATGATTTTTGCCCCAAGCGTCTTATGACCTTGACGAAGGCCAACAAATCATAAGTCACAAGTCAAGTTCCACCCATCATTGTCCTGATTAATCTAAACCCATTCGTACTCGCCCTTGATGAAGTCCAACAAGACTGTACGACTATTCTATATTAATGTATCTCTATACTGCAGAAAAGTAACACATAGCCACCATACACTATGCCTTGATGAAGGCCAACAAATATAGCATGAATACTAGGCGCTGCCCGTCTGAAATAACAGAGGGCTACGGCTGGTTTTTGGCAAAAAACCTTTAACGTAATGAACTTGATATCGTTGAAGGAACTCGAGTGGCTTTGAAATGGAGTGGCTTAAGCTCCGCCTTATAAAACTAGTAACATAAACTTTTGCTTAAGAGTGAACTCCTAGTGAAGGGTGTTGGGGTTGTTCCCCGCCGAAACACGGAGACGCGACCGCGCAGGTCCGTCTTTCCTGAATTTCGGGGCAGATGCTAATTGGTGCTATCCGCCCACCTCTCCGAAGATGCCAAGTTGATTTATGACACCATGTATCGAAGGTTTAAACGGTGCGGCTGATGTAGCAGACTTCGTCAGATTCCCCCTCGTTGAGGGGTTTTTGATTGTGGGGACGCTCTTCCCTGCAAGCGCAAGCCCCTACAGTTAATTAGCTACCGCATCGCGGTAACCACTTTCTCCTTTTTCAGATGGTCACTTCGTGTCGTGGGTGTTTGTTTTGTTTTTTGGTTGCCCGTGGATTGTATACGGAGACTAATTTATGTTGTCTCCCGTAGGGCGTGGATTAGTCCAAATCCGTATCTTCTTAGATTTGGGTTTGGGGGTTGGGTTTAAGGATACGTTAGTCTCATTTGGGACTAAGATCAACTTAAACGTATGTTAAGGATACGTTAGTCTAATTTTTAGACTAAGATCAACTTAACAGGATCGTTTAGATCCAACAAGAGAGCAATTGGGCTCTATTGTTTAGTTTACGGACCTTATTGTCCAATATTAGTTTAAGGACATCTAGGTCCAGGTTAAGGACATCATAGTCCGTGTGTTTAAAGACATCACAGTCAAGGTTAAGGACATCATAGTCCGTGAGTTTAAAGACCTCACAGTCAAGGTTAAGGACATCATAGTCAGTGAGATTAAAGACCTCATAGTCAAAGTTAAGGACATCATAGTCCGTGAGTTTAAAGACCTCACAGTCAAGGTTAAGGACATCATAGTCCATGGGCTTAAGGACCCCACAGTCCAGGTTAAGGACATCATAGTCCATGAAATGTATGGTTGTCGGGACCCGTCACCTCTCTGAAGACGTTGAAGGATTACAACGACAAATATCAGAGGAGTTCAGAGATGCACCCTTAAACCGATGTGGGTTGAGAGACCTGTAGTCCAATTGGGACTAAGATCTGTGATTTATGAGCATATGAACTCAATTAATCTGAATTGAGGACTTATGGCCAATTTGGGCTAAGTCTATTCAATTACAATGTTCAACATTTGTTTTTGAGTTGTTAGATGTTTGTTTGAGCCCAATCCCTTTAAAAATGCTAAGCATTGGTTTGGTCTCGACAATGTTTTGTCTTTAGTTGAATGCTGTGCATTTATCATAGCTCCAGATTTATTCAAAGAACAGTTTATGTTATGTCCAAGCGCACATAAAAGCATGTGGCGCACTGGCCACTAGCGCCAATCGATGAGCGCAGTGCGCTATGGTTAAAGCGCTAATGCGCTTAGCGCTTTGGGCCAGATATGAAGCGCTAATGCGCTTAGCGCTAAACGAAGAGCGCTGATGCGCTTAGCGCTTTATGCTAAACGTAGAGCGCTGATGCGCTATAGTTGAAACGTTAAGGCGTTTGGCGGTGGTGCCATATAATGAGCGCAAAGCGTTTTAGTAATGCAGCGCATACATGAGGAGCACGTGGCGTGCTTAGCGCTGAGCGCTAGCCAATGAGCGCAGTGCGCTGTGTTTGAAGCGCTATGGCACTGCAGCGCTTTGCGCTAGATGAAGAGCACTAAGGCACTTTTAAATTAGGAGCGCTAAGACTCTTCTTAGATTAGGAGTGCTAAGGCTCTTCATAGGTTAACTTTGCGCTCTGAAGATTATCTTTTCTTTGATAAGAGACTTTGTTTCAAGATTCTAAGAACAAAGTTCTTAGTTTGTAGGAGATATTTCAATCTCTTTCTGATGAAAGGCTTTGCCTTTATGGTTCTGTGATCCTGAGAGAATTGAATAATTCTCCCCCCTTTATAATGAGATGTTCATAATTTCTTTTGTGAAAGACAATTTGTCTTATAGATCTATGATCTGTGAAAGAAGTAAATATTTCTTTTTATATTGAGATGATTTCGTCTTTCTATTCTGTTTTACCTTAAAAAAATTGTCTTCTTTTGCTGAGAGCTTTTTCTTCTTCCTGAGATTTTCTCAAAGTTTATGAGGGGGTTCCTCTCTTTGAGACCTGAAGTCTCGGGGCCTTTATATAGGGCAAGACGATTTGTTCAATCAGTTAAGGAGATTTTTTCTCCAATTGATTTGGGAAATTTCCCATCGTTGGATCTTTGATCCAAGGGCTTCTGGTTTACAGAAGATAATCTTCTTGTTTTTTTTACCAAGATTGGGAAATCTTTCCCCCTTACAGAATTTGTTCTGTATTTTAGTGATTTTTAATCACCATTGGATCATTGATCCAACGGTGTTCCAAATTCAGGGCACAATCTTTTCTGTTTGGAAAGATTCAACATAATTTTATTCTTGTTAATTGATAATTTAATCATATCCGTTGGATATTTGATCCAACGGTGAGGAACATTTAGTTCCAGCGCTAGCGCTTATGCACTCTGCCCATGGTGCACTACTTGGAGCACAGCGCTCTTAGTGCTAGCGCACACGCGCTTTGCACGTGGTGCGCTACTTGTAGCGCAGCGCATCTAGCGCCAGCGCCTATGCGCTTTGCATGGGGTGCGCTAGTTGTAGCGCAGCGCTTTTATAAACGCGCAGTTTTAATTCAAATTTTGAATTCTGAACAGAGCTTTGCTCTAATTGGGGAAACAGGGGTCAAAAATTACACCCCGGTTGACCAAGTCAAAATTAAAATCAACCCCAAGCCAAGTGGGCCCAAGCCCAGATCAAGACCGAGCATGGAAGGGACTGCTCCCATGACAAAAAGAATGAAGCCATAAATTAGTTTAATATAATTCTTTCTTTTTAGAAATAAATGTATGTGAAATGGGCAAGAAGCCAAAATTTTGTAAACTTCATGGTTTATGTGCAAAAAAGAGATAAGCACATAAGTTATGGGATGACACAAGTGCCATTTGGCAAAGCAAGGGGCTATATGTAAATGTGCAGCCTATAAAGGCAAACATGATGAAAAAAATAACCAAGGACTTTTTCATTCTCTTAAAAAGAAAGTCTAGGGTTTTGTGCCTCCTTCTCCTTCCTCAAGATTCTAAACCTTCTTCCTTTTTCATAAATTAAATTAAGAGTTTCACTCTTCTTTTCTCAAAATGGAATAGTTTTTCACCATAAAATCTATAAAAGGGAGCTCAGATCTCCCATCAGATCTCTAAAAGGGGAGATTTTTAAATCTCACCATTTTTTTTCAAGATCTAGCCAACAGAGAGGAGGAAGAAAGAGACTCATCTCCAAAAATCTCACTTTGGGAAGATCCAAGGCTCAAGAGAAGACCCAGGGCTCAAGAGAGAAGAAAGGGGTCCCCTTTCATCATCTCCGAAAATCTCTTAGGAGTTTAACTCCACAAAAAAAAGTAATAAATCTTTTTTTAGGAGTTTAACTCCAAAAGTCAACCGGGGAGTACAACTCCCTGTGCAAGGGTTAAGCCCTCATCCCTTTTTTTAGGAGTTTAACTCCAAAATTCATCCGGGAAGTTGTAACGTTTTGAAAATCGTTTCGGTAAAATTTCGAAAAAACGGTAAAATAAGGGGGTTTTCTGTAAAAAGTCAAAATGCAAATATCTTTATTATAAAATTAAATATACATATTATAGCTATGTAATTGCTAGTATTTGGTGTTTATTGCGCCACTGGTGAAATTTCAAATTTTCTGAAAATTTTTCCGAAATTAATTATTTTAATATTATTTTAAGCCGTCACTAATATATTTAATTAGGGAAAATTACAAATTGGAATGAGTTGAAACAAATTTTGTGCATCATAAAACATTAAATAAAATTTTATCATGTGGTTTTTGAAATGAAACCGTTTGCCAAAACGGTTTAGAAAATATCGAAGAAAAAGGCTTTTTCCGGTGAATTTAGTGTTAATGGAAATTGGGGTATATCATTTATTATTTTTCCCTCACCCACACAAACCCAATTTCTCCTCCTTGGCTGAGCCCATGGCAGCCCATTACCCAAGTTCCCCAAAAAAAAATGAGAGAAGCAAAACAAATGAAAGAAAAGGGAAATGAAAAGAAATAGATAAATGAGTATGGACTTTTGACTTTTGTGTCGACTTGAACCTTCCCCACTTGACTTTTCCCCACCTCACACACCCCCCACACTTCCCCCCACCTGCACTTGACCGAGCCCCCCCTCTTCTTCAGCCCCACCTCATTTCTTCTTCTCTTTTCTCTTCAAAATTCCATCAAAAATCATCAAAAATGCTTGGAAAATTCACAAAAAATCAAGCAAAAATCCAAATCAAAATCCACCTCCTACCCATTTTCCCTTGGCTACCATAGCATGGATCTAGGGATTTAGATTTCAATTTGGAAGGCTAAGTGTGCTTGTGGGATATTCAAATTTATTTGGGTATAATTCTAACATTTTTGTTAAATTGTTGTTAATTGCTTTAAGTTAGCTTAATTTGATGTTTAATTGGGTTTTATTGCAAGTTTAGGAAATTCAAGACTAGGGTTTGAATTTAATTAGGGTTTTTATCATTATTTTATGGTTGTAATGAGGAGATTAACATGTAATTGAATGCAAAATCTAAGTTGGTTGCTACTTGCTAATTTGTTAAATTAAAATGGTGATAACTTTGCTAAATTGCTAACTAGGTTTTAAAAAAAATAGTTTAAATATTGGGTTTAAAAATGTGATTAGGTTTTTCATGACTTCATTAATATTATAAAATATAGTTTAATACTTTAGTTCATGAAAATCCAAGCTAGATTGTAGTTTGTACATTTTTGCTATAAAATTGTTAAAATTGGTTAATATTGCAAACTAGGTTTTTGAAATCGAATTAAATTGTGGGTTTAAAATTTACGTAATGGTTTTTATGGAATAATTAAGATATTAAGTTATCATCTTGGTCACTAGAATTGTTAAAACATCATGTTTTGTACAAAAACGGCGAATTGTGCTTGCTAGATTTTCGGAAAAATGACTTTTTAAGTGAAATTGGGGTTTTTGTGAGTTTTAACCTATTTTATATAAAAAATTTGTGTTCGTGAATGTGCAAATGAGTGTATTTGGGTTTTTCTCGATGGTTTGGCGTTTGTACCCCGACGTCGAGGGTTTTTGGGTTGATTTGTGAAAGCAACCATAGGTTTTGACCTATGTGGGATTCGTGAGTCGTTTTGGTCATGAGTCGGATTTTAATGCGATACGGTGCGTTATAATATGTAGGTACCCCATGTGGACTTCGAGGCGACAAGCAAGCGCGTGGCGACGTCGGCACCGGCGAGCGAGGACCAGGTGAGTAGATTTATATCTACGGGGAGAAGTCGGGTGGATGGCGTATAGCACCCCCGCAGTCCGTGGTGGTGTATACGGATGCGTATACACACCAACAATTATTATATGTTATTTGGGTTCAATAACGATGTTTAGGATGGATATTGGTGTGTTGGATTATTTTAGTGTTGCGAACCCTAGGGTAGTGTTGCACTACACATACACACATACATACTTGCATACATTCCTATTTATATGTGCTCATGGGATTCTTTATAGTTATGTGTTCACATGGGTATGGGACTATGTGTTCACATACGGATTTGAGGATGATACTTGGGTTTGAGATGAGTCGATGAGATTTGTTTTGTGGTTGTGATATCGGTGATATGGCAGGATTTGTACTTGAGGTACGTCCTGGTGTTATAGCGGATCTTGGGACGACGATACGGGTGAATAGTGTTATTAATAAAATGGTCGACATGTGATCGTGATATACGATATGATATGCTAGGATATTGATACTAGGCCGTATTGGGCGATGTATACCCCTTGATGATGATATGTGCTAATGATATCGGTTTGTACGAGATTGTCGATCAGTAGTCAGATCATGAGTATATTGAGGATATTAGTATTGTACTAGACATAGGTCAGTACCCTAGACTATGATCTTGGATAAAGAGGATACCAGAGAAATAGTGTGAGGAATATGATATTGACCCGTACCCAGATTTGGGGATGCCGTACGACGGATTTACGTACGAGCTATATCTTGATGATTGATCCGCACTCTTGACTTGGGATGTCTGATTGTGGATATGGTATCGGATATGATATTATTGAGGCGGGATCACCGACTAATATATATACAGGTATGTATATGGATCGACTCAGATGTTAGGCGGTTTCCTTACCTGTAGTCCAGCTTGTTAGCTTAGCCCTTTAGTTTAGTTTAGTTGTTAGATTAGATTCGATTCTTACCTATTTCAAAAACTAACGAATCGTGGGTATTTTAAAAGACAGCCCAAGGGATCCTACGGATATTTCAAAAGACGCATCCTTTCATAAAAACACCGTAGCCCCTATTTTCAAAACCCCATGATTCGTGTTATTTCAAAAGGCACCATTTGTAGGACTTATATTAGATTAATGCAGGTTAGTTATAGTTGCGTCTAGTATTCAGCTCCCGCTTATTATTGTGGTTCGCTCCGCATCGCATACTTACATTGTTATTTCATATTGCATTGTTGATATTATGTTGTTAGGACACCAGCACCATTACCGATGATGCGTATGTACCACGTACACTTACTTGCCGGCTCACACACATCTTCATCGGTAATTGCCATGTCACGCACACCCTAGAAAATATTATTGCTTAACTTCGCTTGATAGCTAGTAGTTTGACATGATATTAGTGTACTTGCCTTATATGTTAGTTTGTAGTTATTACCTGCTACTTCATGCATACTGTTATTCATTGTTATGCCACATTCATGGATTCCCATGCATATATTCACTTTTTACGTGCTATTGAGGTTTTGGATTCGGATTTCCACGAGATTTTCTGGATTTGGGGAAAACCGCAAGACATATACAAACTTCTTCTTTCTCTTTTTAAATGAAAAGCGCGGTTTTTCCCATGATGTATGAGTCGTCCACCATGAGTTTGCTGATGGATTTCGAGACCCGATTCGAGGAGTTGGATGAACCGTTTCGGGTACATGGTGGACCCGGTAAGGTACCCCGGGGCAAGAAGCTCGTGGTGATGACGATGAGCCTGGCAGGGGGAGACTACCTACCGGTGATTTTACCCGATGCGTCGGATATCCGGAGGATACCGTCGTGGTCTTGAGATGGATGGTTGGGGCCGGTCTGGACTGACGGCGCCCTAGATATTGAGATTGAGACATTGAGATTTCAAGATATTGAGGTACTGAGATTTGATGATACAAGCCATTTCGGATAGCCAGAGCCTGAGGTTTTGAGACATTGAGATTTATGTTTTGTGTCGATGCTAGACACTGTTGATGCTGATTTCATTTATGATACCTCATTTTAAAAATACAAAGGAAATCTCACTAATTTATGAAAACAGTTTCTTCATTTACATGTATTCTGTTTTCATGCATTCATACCTCATTCATATGATATATTGCTACCTGAGGCACTGACACGTGCACATGAGATCACACTCGGGTTAGATATTACCCTAGCCATTGTTATAGGCTGCATGTTATTCATATATTTGAGGATATATTATGATCATTGACTTAGGTTGCGTTATTTATGCGATTTCTGTGCGTAGATGTTTTTCTACTCACGAGTTGGCAACTCACCCCTGTTGTGCCACAGTTCTTGCAGGTTTCGCCGTACAGGTTTCATTACGGCTTGCTGGCACTATTTCCATTTCCGGGTGACTTGCTAGTAGGTGGGTTTATTTGTATCGCACCCATCATTATATCTTGTATATCATTATTCTATTGTATCTAGAAGTTCCATCAACCAAACATGTATTTATTTCAGAGATAGAGACCAGTGATATTATTCTTTCGACCTTAGAGTCGCGCGTTGTATTTCTGTGGTTTTCTTGTGGTTTTGAGTTTTGATCCTCGCCGTTGGCGTTGTATATTATCTTGCTTGTGTGGTTATGACCGTCGATTGACGAAGAGCTAGCTCCCGTTTGGGGATGCCTTTTTATTGATTTCGTATACTATTCATGTTGTATCCCGTTTGGGGGCCAGTATTTACAAAGGAGACTCTGCCGAAATTTTCAGGAAATTTTTGATGTTTTTCAAAACCCGCATAATTCGGCTTATGCTATTGAAACCACTTGTTTTAAATTGGTTTTCGTTCACTCTACTACTTTTCTTGGTTTGCATTTCTGGGTTTTCGGCTTACTTGGATTACGTACGCCTCGAGACGTTTCGTAGTTTAAGTGCCGGTCATGTTCCGTACTTTCGGGACGTGACAAAGTTGGTATCAAAGCGTTAAGTTTTACCTTCGGAGCGTAGGATGACCCTTGGTTGATGGAATAGGTGACTAAAGTAGAGTGACGTACCGTAGGTATGTTCCGCGGCATATTTACGATACGCTACTTTACTTAAGAAGCCTTAGGATGTACATTTCTTTGTTCAGTATTATATTCATTCCGATCTAGCCTCATCAGTACCAGTTATGGTTTTGCTGCCACGATTACGGGCAGGGAGAGCTACCGCTAGAGTTGCGGTCAGCACGAGCTCGTCACGAACGAGGACTGACCAGGGCGAAATTTCGACGACACACGATTGTGGAGATGTGTCTTTTTACTGTGTTTCCGCGCCACGAGCGTTTGGCGGATCGCCTTTATGAGGTTACTCGGATGTGCTGATCGACACTAGAGGATTGAGCCAATGATAGAGGCCAGCCAGATTTTGATGACCGTTGGTGTATTGCTTATTCATGATAGTCGAGGCACTGTTCAGCGTGCAGACGAGCGAGCCAGCTATTGCTGCGAACAACGAGATATCGCCCCAGATGTTGGAGCTATTGCAGTACGAGTTGTACTAAGAGATGATAGAAGGTCGCTAGTCACCGAGGATGAATGACTAGGACATGTGGTTCGTTCGCCTACCCCGATGCGAGGTCATCAGATAGATTGATTCCAGCTAGAGACGACTTCACGCGGAGACGTTGAGAGTCGACAGAGACGATCGAATGTCAGAAACCTATTATTCCAAGTTTAAAGTAGTCGGAAAGACATGCAGGCAATTCTATGGACCCTCTAGAAGAATGAAACCCTAACTCGACTTAATGATCGTGTGAAAGCCTTTGAACCTTCGGGTTTGCGGCAGTTCTACGGCGCCATTAGTGAGGCTTGGGTTTGCCCTTCTACGGCTGGACCACCGATGCTGTGGTATGTACTCGATACTATTAAACTGTGCCCAAGATGTTGAGCTCTTGGGGGATTATGAGGTTTTGACGACTCGATCGGATGGCTCGACTTAATTCGGATGCTAGGTGGTGAGATGCATTTCTTGGGAGACTCCCGATACGAGGATAGCCGTTGGAGCTCAGTCCATGCAGCCGCGACGAGACGAGTCCAAAGCAGACGACATTAGAGAAAAGTGAAGTAAGATGTTCGTACCAGATCTAGATGAGATGAAGTTCCACTCCGCCGACATCAGAGATGCGATGCGCATGCCGAGGCATGGTACTTGGATTTACCTTCCAGAAGGAGTCGCGATGAGTATGCAGTCGTTCCAGAGCAAGATGCAGATATAGGAAAGGACGATAACTTCCGGACAGTTGGCAGAGACGAGACATGGAAGAGACCGTGAGCAGGATTCCTTCCAGGACACTGCTGCAATGATACTTGCACCCAGGATCAGATGTGTCACGTACATTCAGAGAGCCAGAGGCCGACGCCAGTGATATGCCGTCTTACGAGTGGTCGCGATGATTGACCGAGAGATGACCAGAGAAGTGCCAGAACGGAATCATCCCTGTTAGCACACCTGACAGGGCTGATGAGCCGATGGACCGAGAGATTGGTAATTCACAGTGAAGACCTTGACCCAGGAGTGGTCATTGTTACGCACACCAGCAGGCCAGAGTTCATGATCATCGACGAGACGTCCCTCTAGTGACCGCGACAGTTGGCCCGAGATTCTTAGAGGATGCACTTGAGCGGTACTATTCCGCCATTATTGATTTCGATGTTTTGGGTGATTTATTCGCATGATTTGATTTTGATGATTGAGGATTTACGATCTTTGCACAGTGTTGCACTTGATATCGTTTTCGTGCTTTGGTTTCACATGTTTGTGATTTTACGATTTTAGACATTTGAGTTGGTTTTGTGCGTATGCACGCACACGATTTGGTTCCTGCACTCTGTATAGTTTATATATGCTTGCAGTGCAGTGATACGCCTTTTGCGCACTTAGATGCACTGGACTTCGATTTCGATTGTGATACTCGATAATTGTTTTGTGCACCTTATGCACCTGATTTGATTTTGCGCATGTTCGGCGCTTGATATTGGATTTCATGATTTCGTGCACGATGGATGCACCTGATTTGGATTTTGATTTCCGTGCGCACAAGACGCACGTAGTATTCATACGCGTATTTTGGGATTGATTTTTCTTATAGAGCAGTACGTTTTTATGATATTGCTATGTGTTTCCGTACTGAGCAGGACTAGTCAGAGGACAGTACCTGAATATATTTTACATGTATAGTTTCGAGTTATATCATATTGGTTTTGCTTTGGATTTGGTATTGATGTCTTCCCCATGACTCCGATGATTGCGGGATGCTTGACGGAGTTCTGATTTGAGTTATATGCTCATTTTTCATGCGCATGCGTTGCGCTACGATTTATTTTATGTATTTATGATTTCAGAGCCCCGGCGATTTGATGGTTTTGGCTGAAATATTTTAGTATTTGGGGGAAGTTTTAATTTAAATTCGGGGACCGAATTTCTTTAAGGGGGGAAGATTGTAACGTTTTGAAAATCGTTTCGGTGAAATTTCGAAAAAAAACGGTAAAATAAGGGGGTTTTCTGTAAAAAGTCAAAATGCAAATATCTTTATTATAAAATTAAATATACATATTATAGCTATGTAATTGCTAGTATTTGGTGTTTATTGAGCCACTGGTGAAATTTCAAATTTTCTGAAATTTTTTCCGAAATTAATTATTTTAATATTATTTTAAGCCGTCACTAATATATTTAATTAGGGAAAATTACAAATTGGAATGAGTTGAAACAAATTTTGTGCATCATAAAACATTAAATAAAATTTTATCATGTGGTTTTTGAAATGAAATCGTTTGCCAAAACGGTTTAGAAAATATCGAAGAAAAAGGCTTTTTCCGGTGAATTTAGTGTTAATGGAAATTGGGGTATATCATTTATTATTTTTCCCTCACCCACACAAACCCAATTTCTCCTCCTTGGCTGAGCCCATGGCAGCCCATTACCCAAGTTCCCAAAAAAAAAATGAGAGAAGCAAAACAAATGAAAGAAAAGGGAAATGAAAAGAAATAGATAAATGAGTATGGACTTTTGACTTTTGTGTCGACTTGAACCTTCCCCACTTGACTTTTCCCTACCTCACACACCCCCCACACTTCCCCCCCACCTGCACTTGACCGAGCCCCCCCTCTTCTTCAGCCCCACCTCATTTCTTCTTCTCTTTTCTCTTCAAAATTCCATCAAAAATCATCAAAAATGCTTGGAAAATTCATAAAAAATCAAGCAAAAATCCAAATCAAAATCCACCTCCTACCCATTTTCCCTTGGTTACCATAGCATGGATCTAGGGATTTAGATTTCAATTTGGGAGGCTAAGTGTGCTTGTGGGATCTTCAAATTTATTTGGGTATAATTCTAACCTTTTTGTTAAATTGTTGTTAATTGCTTTAAGTTAGCTTAATTTGATGTTTAATTGGGTTTTATTGCAAGTTTAGGAAATTCAAGACTAGGGTTTGAATTTAATTAGGGTTTTTATCATTAGTTTATGGTTGTAATGAGGAGATTAACATGTAATTGTATACAAAATCTAAGTTGGTTGCTACTTGCTATTTTGTTAAATTAAAATAGTGATAACTTTGCTAAATTGCTAACTAGGTTTTAAAAAAAATAGTTTAAATATTGGGTTTAAAAATGTGATTAGCTTTTTCATGACTTCATTAACATTATAAAATATAGTTTAATACTTTAGTTCATGAAAATCCAAGCTAGATTGTAGTTTGTGCATTTTTGCTATAAAATTGTTAAAATTGGTTAATATTGCAAACTAGGTTTTTGAAATCGAATTAAATTGTGGGTTTAAAATTTACGTAATGGTTTCTATGGCATAATTAAGATATTAAGTTATCATCTTGGTCACTAGAATTGTTAAAACATCATGTTTTGTACAAAAACGGCGAATTGTGCTTGCTAGATTTTCGGAAAAATGACTTTTTAAGTGAAATTGGGGTTTTTGTGAGTTTTAACCTATTTTATATAAAAAATTTGTGTTCGTGAAAATGTAAATGAGTGTATTTGGGGTTTTCTCGATGGTTTGGCGTTTGTACCCCGACGTCGAGGGTTTTTGGGTTGATTTGTGAAAGCAACCATAGGTTTTGACCTATGTGGGATTCGTGAGTCGTTTTGGTCATGAGTCGGATTTTAATGCGATACGGTGCGTTATAATATGTAGGTACCCCATGTGGACTTCGAGGCGACAAGCAAGCGCGTGGCGACGTCGGCACCGGCGAGCGAGGACCAGGTGAGTAAATTTATATCTACGGGGAGAAGTTGGGTGGATGGTGTATAGCACCCCCGCAGTCCGTGGTGGTGTATACGGATGCGTATACACACCAACAATTATTATATGTTATTTGGGTTCAATAACGATATTTATGATGGATATTGGTGTGTTGGATTATTTTAGTGTTGCGAACCCTAGGGTAGTGTTGCACTACACATACACACATACATACTTGCATACATTCCTATTTATATGTGCTCATGGGATTCTTTATAGTTATGTGTTCACATGGGTATGGGACTATGCGTTCACATACGGATTTGAGGATGATACTTGGGTTTGAGATGAGTCGATGAGATTTGTTTTGTGGTTGTGATATCGGTGATATGGCAGGATTTGTACTTGAGGTACGTCCTGGTGTTATAGCGGATCTTGGGACGACGATACGGGTGAATAGTGTTATTAATAAAATGGTCGACATGTGATCGTGATATACGATATGATATGCTAGGATATTGATACTAGGCCGTATTGGGCGATGTATACCCCTTGATGATGATATGTGCTAATGATATCGGTTTGTACGAGATTGTCGATCAGTAGTCAGATCATGAGTATATTGAGGATATTAGTATTGTACTAGACATAGGTCAGTACCCTAGACTATGATCTTGGATAAAGAGGATACCAGAGAAATAGTGTGAGGAATATGATATTGACCCGTACCCAGATTTGGGGATGCCGTACGACGGATTTACGTACGAGCTATATCTTGATGATTGATCCGCACTCTTGACTTGGGATGTCTGATTGTGGATATGGTATCGGATATGATATTATTGAGGCGGGATCACCGACTAATATATATACAGGTATGTATATGGATCGACTCAGATGTTAGGCGGTTTCCTTACCTGTAGTCCAGCTTGTTAGCTTAGCCCTTTAGTTTAGTTTAGTTGTTAGATTAGATTCGATTCTTACCTATTTCAAAAACTAACGAATCGTGGGTATTTTAAAAGACAGCCCAAGGGATCCTACGGATATTTCAAAAGACGCATCCTTTCATAAAAACACCGTAGCCCCTATTTTCAAAACCCCATGATTCGTGTTATTTCAAAAGGCACCATTTGTAGGACTTATATTAGATTAATGCAGGTTAGTTATAGTTGCGTCTAGTATTCAGCTCCCGCTTATTATTGTGGTTCGCTCCGCATCGCATACTTACATTGTTATTTCATATTGCATTGTTGATATTATGTTGTTAGGACACCAGCACCATTACCGATGATGCGTATGTACCACGTACACTTACTTGCCGGCTCACACACATCTTCATCGGTAATTGCCATGTCACGCACACCCTAGAAAATATTATTGCTTAACTTCGCTTGATAGCTAGTAGTTTGACATGATATTAGTGTACTTGCCTTATATGTTAGTTTAGGCATTGTAGTTATTACCTGCTACTTCATGCATACTGTTATTCATTGTTATGCCGCATTCATGGATTCCCATGCATATATTCACTTTTTACGTGCTATTGAGGTTTTGGATTCGGATTTCCATGAGATTTTCTGGATTTGGGGAAAACCGCAAGACATATACAAACTTCTTCTTTCTCTTTTTAAATGAAAAGCGCGGTTTTTCCCATGATGTATGAGTCGTCCACCATGAGTTTGCTGATGGATTTCGAGACCCGATTCGAGGAGTTGGATGAACCGTTTCGGGTACATGGTGGACCCGGTAAGGTACCCCAGGGCAAGAAGCTCGTGGTGATGACGATGAGCCTGGCAGGGGGAGACAACCTACCGGTGATTTTACCCGACGCGTCGGATATCCGGAGGATACCGTCGTGGTCTTGAGATGGATGGTTGGGGCCGGTCTGGACTGACGGCGCCCTAGATATTGAGATTGAGACATTGAGATTTCGAGATATTGAGGTACTGAGATTTGATGATACAGGCCATTCCGGATAGCCGGAGCCTGAGGTTTTGAGACATTGAGATTTATGTTTTGTGTCGATGCTAGACACTGTTGATGCTGATTTAATTTATGATACCTCATTTTAAAAATACAAAGGAAATCTCACTAATTTATAAGAACAGTTTCTTCATTTACATGTATTCTGTTTTCATGCATTCATACCTCATTCATATGATATATTGCTACCTGAGGCACTGACACGGGCACATGAGATCACACTCGGGTTTGATATTACCCTAGCCATTGTTATAGGCTGCATGTTATTCATATATTTGAGGATATATTATGATCATTGACTTAGGTTGCGTTATTTATGCTATTTCTGTGCGTAGATGTTTTTCTACTCACGAGTTGACAACTCACCCCCGTTGTGCCACAGTTCTTGCAGGTTTCGCCGTACAGGTTTCATTACGGCTTGCTGGCACTATTTCCATTTCCGGGTGACTTGCTAGTAGGTGGGTTTATTTGTATCGCACCCATCATTATATCTTGTATATCATTATTCTATTGTATCTAGAAGTTCCATCAACCAAACATGTATTTATTTCAGAGATAGAGACCAGTGATGTTATTCTTTCGACCTTAGAGTCGCGCGTTGTATTTCTATGGTTTTCTTGTGGTTTTGAGTTTTGATCCTTGCCGTTGGCGTTGTATATTATATTGCTTGTGTGGTTGTGACCATCGATTGACGAAGAGCTAGGTCCCGCTTGGGGATGCCTTTTATTGATTTCGTATACTATTCATGTTGTATCCCGTTTGAGGGCCAGTATTTACAAAGGAGACTCTGCCGAAATTTTCAGGAAATTTTTGATGTTTTTAAAAACCCGCATAATTCGGCTTATGCTATTGAAACCACTTGTTTTAAATTGGTTTTCGTTCACTCTACTACTTTTCTTGGTTTGCATTTCTGGGTTATCGGCTTACTTGGATTACGTACGCCTCGAGACGTTTCGTAGTTTAAGTGCCGGTCATGTTCCGTACTTTCGGGACATGACAGAAGTAAAACTCTTTGTGCAGGAGCTAAGCCTCTCTTCCCTTTTTTTTAGGAATTTAACTCCAAATGTCAATCGGGAGTACAGCTCCCAGTGTAGAGGCTAAGCCCCTTTTTCTACAGGGGCCTAGAGCCCACGTGCTGGGCGCATGAGGCGCTGGCACCCATGGCCTACGTGCCAAGCACGTGAGGCGCTGGCGCCCAGCGCCCACATGCCGGGCACGTGAGGCGCTGACGCCCAATGCCAAGCACATGAGGTGTTGACGCCCAGCGCCTGCATGCCAAGCACGTGAGGCGCTGGCGCCCAGCGTCCACGCGTCCTTATGATGCCACTCACCCTTTTTTTATTACTTTTTTTATATACACACTCCACACTCAAAACATGTCCCCTTTTAGAAAAAAATTTCTAATGGGGCGCTGCCCCGCTGCCCGCAAGGGGGTTGCTAGCCCCCTTGACCCCAGCCAGCTATCCGGGTAGCAGGACCCCCGTAAACTCTGCGTAGCCCCCGATACGTCCAAGTACCCTTCAAAACACAACACATGCGCACAGCACATTGAGTTCGCATAATCAGTTTGACCCATCAATTGGAGGTTCCCTCGCTTCAAAAGCGAAGGGTGATTAACGGCAGCTTAGTTCGCAGCTGCCGGAGATTCGGATCCCCACAATCAATAAACCCTGTCCTGCCCCAGGCAGAGGGAACTTGTATATGCCTGATAAGCGCGCGCATTCTCATCTCAATGGGGTGACGAAAAACACCCTACAAAGGGATCAAGGCTCTTCCCTCATAGAATAAGGTGTGGGATATTCCTAACCGAATACCTCTATGCAAAGCAAAAGAATACGACTATGAGTTTTGAAGAAAACCGAATAGTTTTAAAATTTGTTCTAACAACATCATTTAGGTTTATTTTCCCTTGCATTATTCAGATAATGCATTCCTATCATTTTAAGTTTCCAAGTCATAAAAGAAACAATAAAAATAACATGCTATTTATATGCCATCCACATTCGCCATCGGGCCCTGTCATGCACCGTTAGGTTACTTAACCAACGGCAGAGCGGGGGCAGGACTAGTGCGGATGCAAAACATATAGAGGTACCTAATATATATATATATATATATATATATATATATATATCAAGATCGCAGACAGATAACAATCATCACAGGCAGATAAAATCATCACAACCATGCGAACAACAATATGGAATAGCGGATAATTTAGGAGCCCCACATTTCATTTGAGCCGTAAATAAGACGCGACATTCCCTGGTCGTGTGGATAGCCAGTGCAATGAAGAACCTAGACCCCTACGAGTGCGGCAAATTACCCTCCAATCCCAGAAGTGAGACAACCCCAATCAACGAAGTGAATGGGACACCCAGCACTTAACGGAATCCGGTAACTTGAGCACCCCTCCGTGGGTCAACCTATACCCCCTACGAGTGCGGTGAATAGCCCGCCAATTCTAGAGTAAGGCCGCCCGGTCTCAATGCCATGAGATGCGGGCCTGTTGCCCTCTACAACCCGGCTATTCGAGCACTCCTCCGCGGGGTAATCCTAGTACAGAAAAGAAAATATATATACAACGGTGATATCGATCTCAACCCAGTCGTGCCCTAATAAAAGAATATACAAACTGTTCACCGCTGAAAGACAGGGACCGAGACGTTGGGACGTCTGGCCTGAATTCTGGAGGCAGATGTTATTTGGATTTCTCCATCCACCTCTCCGAAGATACCAAATTGATTTATGGCACCATATATCGAAGGTTTGGACTGATGCGACCATTTTAGCAGACTTTATCAGATTCCCCTTCATTTTTGAGGGGGTTTTGATTATGGGGACGCTCTTACCTGCAGGCGCAAGCCCCTGCAGTTAATTACGTTATCGCATTGCAATAACCACTTTCTCCTGCTCCGGCAGTTCACTTGGTGTTGTGTTGTGTTTTTGTTTCTTTTAGTTGCCCGTGGATTGTATACGGAGACTAGTTTATGTCGTCGCCCATAGGGTGCGGATTAGTCCAAATCCGTATATTTTAGATTTGGGGTTTAGGTCAAGGATTTGCTTGACGGGGTTTTGAACTTAGGTTATATATTCTTTTGGTTCAAAAATATTTTGTTTTATTTAAGGACCGTTAATCTAGTTTGAGATTAAGATCAACTTAAATGTATGAGCATTTGGGCTCAATCTATTTTAAACTAAGGATTCATTAGTCCTGTTTGAGACTAAAATCAACTTAGCAATATTTTTAAGGATCATTATATTTATTAAGATCCAGAGCATTTAGACTCAATTGCAAGAGAGACTTAGCCAATTTGGGCTTACTCAGTCTTCTTTTATTCTGTTCAGAAGTGCTAAGCACTTATTTGGGCTCTGTTTGTTCAACCCTATTTTTATGCAAAAGTGCTACGCACTTATTTGACGTTCTGACATTCATATGGATATCATGTGAAGTATTCAATTATGGACGCTGCCCAATCAGTGCTAAGCACTTAGCCATTTTGGCTGTATACGAAGTGCTAAGCACTTTTTGTGTGGCGTCCACTTGAGATGTTGTGCGCTGCCCAATCAGTGCTAAGCACTTAGTCGTTTTAGCTATATATGAAGTGCTAAGCACTTTTTGTGTGGCGCCCACGTGAGGAGCAAATGAGGCGCTGGGCGATACCCAATCAGTCCTAAACACTTAGCCGTTTTGGTTATATATGAAATGCTAAGTACTTTTTATTCAGCGCCCATATGTATTTCACGTGAGGCGCTGGCCTTCTACTTTGGGTGCCCCACGTGTTTTTCACGTGAGGCGCCGGGCGCTGTTAAAAGGGCGCCTACATGGGAAGCACGTGAGGCGCTAGTCTTTTTCCCCTTTTTAGAGATTAAATATCTGTTAATAATATTTTGACCATTAATGATCACCAAGATTTTCGTTTTTTGTAGATCTAGGATCGGGTTTTTCTTTAAGAACTAAGTTCTTTTATAGGTTCTTTTTCCTTTTGTTTTTCTTATGGACCTAGTTCTTTTCTGAATTTTTTATTCCCAAGAACAAGATCTTCCCGATGAGAATTAAATTCTCAACTTGTAGAAGACTTGTTTTGTGGATCTCCGATTCAAAGAAAGAATTAAGTTCTTTGAGAAGGGTTAAACCCTTAAAATAGGTAAAAGAGATATTTTTATCTCTGTGTTTTCTCTACCTCGGTTTTTTTTGAGAAGGGTAGTCTTCTTCTTTGAGAATTAAATTCCTTGTTGTTTTTTAGAGCTCACTGTATTTTTGCAGAAAGTTTTTTTTCTATATATAGTCTCTCTCTGTGTGTGAGACTTGAAGTCTCGGATCCTTTATATATTGGAGGTAAATTGTTAATTAGTTTTGAGAAAATCTCTCATTGAGAGATTCCAATTGATTTAATTGGACTAAAAATTGATTTGGGGAATTTTCCTCACCGTTGGATTTTTGATCCAAGTGTTTCTGTTCTTACAGAATATGTTGTTCTTGTTTTTAACAACATTGGGGAAATATTTTTCTATATACAGAATTTATTTTGTAAAATTGTGATTTTTAATCACCATTGGATTTTTAATTCAAGAGTTCACTATTTTACAGAGAGTAATCTTTTTTTGAAAAAAGATTGAGGGAATATATTCCCAAAAAATAGAATCTTATTCTATTATTAGATCATTGATCCAACCGAGAGTATCTTTCTTATTTAGAAAGATTTGAGAGATATTTTCTCTTAATAGAATTTAATTCTATATTTTGATGATTTATCATCTCTATTGGATCTTTGATCCAACAGCAGAGAGTATCCTAAATTCTTGTGTAGAATTTAATTATATTGATCTTGACTTGGGAGCTGGCGCTCACGTGTTGTGCACGTGGGCGTCGCTTAAGAATTATATTCTTATGATGGGTACTCTGTTTACCGCCGAAAACAGAGACGAAATCGGGATTGATCGTTTTGCCTGAATTTGGGGGCAAATACTATACAGCACGGTGATGTACCTGCAGGTGATGGAGTCACCCTATCTAAAGGTGTCTTACAGACTAAAGAGGAGAGGGATGTACATGATTGGCAGATCACTTGCTTAGGTAATTGAGTTGATCATGAGATGTCAAGTACCACACCAGATGTTGTTTTTGCATTAGATGTAATATGTTGATATTGATCCAATCCTGGAGAAACGATCGGAAGCAGTTTTAGAACATAAGTGGATGTTCTAGGGATATGATAACGGCATCCTCCTTCGGGAGACAGTTATCATTCCAGGCTTCCAAGGTGACCTGGATGACAGAGTGACTGTCAGAGTTATAGTTTTCCTCTGACGAGGGGCAGTTGTTTGGACAGGAGGTCCAAACGGATACTGAGAGAGGCATGGCGCAGGATACTGATTAAGATCTGTTGACGATACAGTCTAAGAAGTTTGGATTTGGAGTTCATTTATGAGCTAGGTCCTATCAGATATCATGACATATTCTAAGACAGGTATTGCTCATTTCGGGAAATGTCTTTCTCCGCGAACTTGAGATTAAGAGAGACATAGAAAGAAACATCAGGACGGATCCACTCACTGAGGCTATTCCTCGAACACAATGGTTTCGCAAACGGGTTTTGTGAGACTGATTAGTAGAGGAGTTGGGTGTTCGGTATCACACGGGCTGTGAGTATGCGACATCGCAATAATTAGCCTTGAGTGCAAGTGGGAGATTGTTGGATATAGTGCCCTCAGAGTCAATTATTGGATCGCAGACACGTGATTGCAATGATTGAGGGAGGACCTATACCGGTAGGACAGTTTTACTCGAGAGCTTTGTATACTATCTGGTTTGTCTTTATCATCGTGTACATGCTTTAGGTGACATTGCAGTTCACTATTACACGTTGATAGAGAATAGTATGCTACCATGTTTTGTCTTTATCATCGTGTACTGCTTTAGGTGACCTTACAGGTCGCTATTACACGTTGATAGAGCCCTTAGGATTCTTGCTTGACTGCCTGCAGTATGATGGCGATCATATACGTGGGAGCTGGGGTCTATAAGCACATCCTTAAAAGGTCCCTAGTCGTGGGAGTTTTCGAGACAGGGCATCGATACGCCAGAGTAGACCAGTGTATACAGTCGAGACCTCGACGAGGGGCGGTGGCCGGTCTCACAAGCCACTGGTGTCAGTTGGTTCATCTAAGATGTATACAGGTGCTCATTGGGTTATGAGTACACCGGACATGACTCGCCGGGAACATGCTAGTTGGTAATATACCTAGCGTCAGATAGCAGTTCCCTGGTGACATGTGTACATGTTAGTTCATCGACCTGAGGTCGTCATTTGTCTCGTGTGAGTTTCCACTGTGCTTTGATTACTACCCTACCACGGCTCAAAGGAGTCGTGCAAACAGGTTTTAGTTGGGTACAGTCCCGAGCCACATGGAGGCAAGTGAGCGGATCGGCAGGGGATTCGTCTCTCCCGGTATTGGGGGTGAGATCGCGCTGTGTCTAGGAGAGCCATTACACAAAGCCCTCAGCCGAGGCAGGAGATTTACTGGTAGGTATTCCAGTAGTATCTCAGGGTGTTCTGGGCTACACTCCGACATGACTTGTACTGCTTTTGGGGGTCTGACTTTTACCAACCCCCTAGGCCCGCCATGCGGTGCTCATAGAAGAATGGACCGGACTGTACGGATATTGTCACTAACAGGCTCAGTAGGGTGTCAGGATGAGTTCGCTCATCGACCTCCCTTTTGGTCAATACCTGGTAGCCCGTTACGTACGGCTAACGTGCTAGTGGTTAAATCCATAGCCAAAGTATTGACGAGTCTTTAGAGTCCCCCACAGACAGTTTCTCAAGTTTCGGGCGAAACGTTGTGGAGGCCGTATGATATATGGTAGGGTCCGATCATATACGTGCAGTAGTGCACGGATCATGATCGGGCGGATCATACTAGCGGGCTTTGGTTTAAGCCGGATCCTAGTATTAGATTTGTTGGATTACTTTAGTCTCATCGCATTCGCATTCAGTCGGTATGTGGATGCAGGTATGTATGTATATACAGATGAGGGGTATCCTTGTGATCCGTCACGAGTTTACTTTAGATGTTGCCGTATCTTTTTATTGTTGTAAACATTTGGATTAATATTTGTAAATGGAAATTGTGAGCTAAATATCATCATTTGGAGCATTAATTGTGACACATACACAAGTGGTGACTCATGGTCTCTTTCTTTGTGCATGCGTCACATTATTTGATAGATTTGTGATGATATGATAAGAAGAGAGAGAGGGGCTGCCATATAGTTTTTTTTGGTCTTGTATTTTCATGCTACAACTCTCTCACTCTCATCATTCCATCACAAAGCAAAAAGAAAGAAAAGAAAGCTTCTTCTTCTTCCTCCTCTAGCTCATAATTTATATCAATGGCAACACCTTCAACCTCCATCCATCTCATGGATGCAAGAGACAAAGTGATCACAAACATTCTCTACATCACCTTGGACACGTCGGCTAGCACACTTCGTGCCCGAGTTGCTTCGGATGAAGCGGGAGCCCGTAAAAGGAATCGATGATGTGGTGCCCTTTCCGATGAGGAGATCGAGACCGGAGATGCCGCGAGGAGCTTGGGATGGTGGCCAAAGACCGAAGGACACGGATCGATCGGTATAGCTTTCCAACCCTCTCTAGATAGCTAGTTGTAGGTTAATGGTTCGATCCGGGTTTTAAGCATACGATAGCGCTGGTTTCTAGTTTGAAAAAGTTTCGTTTCCGTATTTTGGCCTCGGAAAGACGGCCGGGGCGCTACCGTGGTCTTACATGGTATCAGAGCCACACCATTAACCTTTACTAGCTTGTTCTAACGTATTTAAAACATCGATCGGCCGAATTTTCCAAAACCGCGATTTCAAAAAGTGCAGTTTCTGTCGAATATTTTTTGTTGTCAAAAAATTATTTGGTGTATTGCAGAAATATGTGCAGGCGTTTCTAAGAAAACTGAGAAATTTTGGTTCACTGTTGGCACTGTAGCGCCGCGGAACCACGGCCGTACCCACATTTTGGCCGCGGTTCCGCCGCTGTACAGTAGCATTAGTGCACCAAACTTTCAGAAGTTCTCTCTGACTTGGATTGTGGTTTCTGGTATTTTTATTTTGGGCCTAGATTTGTTTGAGTACTGGGAATTGTGTTTGGGGCCCACTTCGGGAAATTTGGTCGATCGAAAATTTAAATATGTTAGTTCACAGTATTTACATTATATCTGCGACCGTGAATGTCATTCGAGCGGTAAATCTTGTCTAATTGCTATAGCTCTTTTAGACGGATTTGCGAACGTGACATTCACGTTGATATTCTGTGTTGTGCTGTGATGTTGCGGATTTGTCGTAGTGGATAGCCTGGATGCAATGGTAGTACAGTTTGGTTATATTTGTACATTTGATATTGCAGGGCGAGCGTCCGATATGTGGACTGCCGTCACTGCCTGTTTGTATATTATTCTTTTGGGGCACGACCGGGTTGAGGTCGATATACCCGTTGTATATATTTTACTTTCTATACTAGGATTACCCCGCGGTGGGGTGTACGGATAGCCGGGTTCTAAAGGGCAACGGGCCCGCATCTCATGGCTTTGAGACGGAGAGGGCTTCACTCTAGAATTGGCGGGCTGTTCGCCGCAATAGTAGGGGGTACAGGTTGACCCAAGGAGGGGTGCTCAAGTTACCAGATTCCGTGAAGTGCTGGGTGGTCCATTCACTTTGTTGAAGGTAGCTGCCTCTCTTCAGGTTTTGGCGGGTAACTTGCCACGCCCGTAGGGGTCTAGGATTTCATTGCACAGGCTATCCACACGACCAGGGGAATGTCGGGTTTCAGTAGCGGCTCTATGAAACCCGGGGCTCCCAGATTATCTATATTATTCTGTGATGCTTATTACATTTCTCTGATGTTGCATTTTATCATGCCTTGCGCGATTATTTTATATTGATATATATACTAGTAGATGTTGTATATGTTTTACACCCGCGCTAGTCCAGTCCCCGCTCTGTCGTTAGTTAAGTAACCTAACGGGTGATGACGGGACCCAGTGGCGAATATGGATGGCATATACGTACATCGTATTTTCGTTCTTTATTGGTGTGATCAATTGATGGGACTGCATTGATTCGGATCAATGCAAGCTAAACAAACCTATTCTGATGTTGTTGGAACATTTTTCAAAAAAGCTGTTATTGCAAGGACGTTCTCTTTTGTTTTGCATAGTGGTATTCGGTTATGAATATCCAGCACCTCAGTCGACGAGGCAAGGGCCGAGATCCCTTCACCGGGAGTGACCCCTTGGACAGAAGTTTTCGTCAGGATAATAATTTCACTATAACCGATTACTTTTTGCTTTGCATCGTGGTATTCAGTTGGAATATCCTGCACTTCATTCTACGGGGAAAGAGCCGAGATCCCTTCACCGGGAGTGACCTCTTTAGCAAAGGTTTTCGCCACTATATTTTTATAAAAAGCTATCCGGTTCCTTCAACGATATCAAGTTCATTACGTTAAAGGTTTTTCTCCAAAAATCATTCGTAGCCCTCCGTCATTTCGTACAAGTGGTACTTAGTATTCGTGCCGCGTTTGTTGACTCCGTCAAGGCATAGTGTACGGTAGCTAAGTGGTGCTTGTTAGTAGTATGGATATGCGATTGGTTAGGACAGTCGTGCGGCCTTGTTGACTCCGTCAAGGGCACATACGGGTGGGTTTAATACAATCAAGATAATGACGGGTTGAACTTGACTAGGACTCTTTGATTTATTGATTCCGTCAAGGTCACTTGGGTCCTAGGGGTAAAAACACACATCGGGAGTTTCTAAAGAAACTGAAACTTGCCAGGCATGCGCATACCTTCTGGAGTGTGATAACGTGAGTGGATTCCGTCACGTTATCATGCGATGATAGTTGGATCCCGATTCCCACTGATGAGTTGGTTTACGCCTCGGGCGATCCCGACTAATTCTTCTTTCAGGTTTGGAGGAGAATTTGAGGTTACAGTGGGAGGTTTCCTGATTAGATAAATTGATAACCATTCTGATCTAGGTTAGAGTGCACACAGAGTATTTCTTTTCTCTCTCTCTTTGGCAGCGACCATGACCCGACCCTAGACTATGACTCAGTGACCAAGTTGACCGAACCTTCTTAAACACTGGCTTTTGGATTGTCAAAGTTGCATGCCTCATTGCCATTCCTACTTTTACTCTTTTTCTCCAGAACACCCCGTATTACTATGAACGTCCACTTCCATTGGATAAAACCATCGTATGGTTATATACGAACTCGAAGGAACTTGTTCCAGATTCGAGAATGGTTTCCGGTTCTGGAGAAAATGAATAGGACTATTCAGTTGTCTTTTCCTTTTACCTTCTCTCAGGTTGTGAGTGCTCCTTGGATTAGGACAGTACACCTATTACGCTAATTGGATAGTCTTCTTCCAAACCATAGGCAGGTGCCGAACGGTAGGGAATGAAGAAAACCAATTAGCCTAACGATGGTGTACAGAAGGTATTAAGTAAAGAAAAATAAAGGGATTAGAAAGAGAGCAAAGTAAATTGCGACTGCTATTCACGACCAAACCAAGTATTTCATTACCACTCCTTCTTCACCTTTGTATTTCTCCAGAACACTCCGTATCACTACGAAGATCCATAGTTATTTGGATACTCCATCGTATGGTTATATACGAACTCGAAGGAACTTGTTCCAGTTCGGGGATGGATTCTGGTTCAGGAGAAATAGGAATAAGAATTATTCAGTTGTCTTTTATCTTCACCTTCTCTCAGATTACGAGTACTCTTAGGATTAGGAGAGTACACCCATTATGCTTATTGGATAGTCTTCTTCCAAACCATAGGCTGGTGCCGAACGGTAGGGAAGGAAGAAAACCATTTAGCCTAAGAGGGTATACAGAAGGTAATGACTAGAGACATATAAAGGGATTTGGAGAGATGGCAAAGAAATATATGGTTACAGTTGTGAATCTGATAATGAAAGAGGCATTACTAGGAATACCCGGATACCCCTTCGAAACATTTACATGTTTCAGTTTCACCGTGCATTGTTAATAGAAAATTGATTTCCCAATTAGCCCTTACTCTAGGGTATGTATTTACCAGGTATGATTCTCACATCTGTATGGTTTTACAGATGCTGAGTGGGAGTAAGCTATTGGGAATTAGGTGATCATCCTCATTATATCGGGATTCGTTGTAATTGGTGATATTTGAGGAAATCACCTGGGTTGTTTGCCGGACGGCAAATATGTGGTTTTGAATATCCGTTGTTATGCACCAATTTCAAATTGATATATCTGTACGTTTATTTTTATAAAGTGAGATATAACTTTTTGAAATTATGTCTATGACATTTACCTATATCAGTGGATGGTTGGGTAAGGAGTATTAAACAGCGGTGTAATTCTTCTTAATCATAAGTACAGTTTTCAACCTATGACGCACAGGGTTTAAGTTATTAAACTCAAAGGACTTATACAGAGTATTGTATGTTGTCCAGTGTCCATCAGGACAGAGGGGTTGGTACTCGTACTATATTCTGTTTACTTATGACTTCTCTAGTTCTTAGACATGTGTTTCATAGAAATACAAGATCCAAGTTTTGAGAAGTTATAGGTATATGAATAAAGCAGAGAACCAGGTATTGCAAGTATCAGGATTCTTCATGGTGATCGAAGATGTAGATACTTGTATACAGTATTCAGTTGATAGTAATGATTTTGAGAGACTTGTTTCTCTTTCAGGTTACTCATATCTGGATGCATTCCTAAGTTGAGTAACGCCGATCGGCCTCCTTCCATTTAGTTGACATGCACTGGAGACAACTGCATGATTTGAATCTGGTTCCAGTTAAATCAGTGCCTCTGTTTCTATATTGGATATAGAACGGTTCATATCTTAACGATGTTAAGGTACGGGGAGTTGTCCGGCCTATGCTTAAAACCAGACTCTGGATAACTCAAGGCATGTTTCTGTAATGGCTGTTTGTGGGTTGACCCGGGCTATGACGAGGGTTGACTTTCTACCATCTGGAAGATCAATAGTGATATTGTTCTTGACTCGCCACAGTTTTAATAAAAATGGATTTTTTCAGAAAACAGTAGTGGGAGTATGGTAGAACTGGAAGTGATTCCAGAACCGCAAACGATTACTGAAAATTTGATAAGAACCTAAAGATTCAATCTGGTTTGACATTCCATTGGCCACTCCGCAGATATGGTGGGTAAGCTCAGGCACTCGAGAGGTACTTCGGTATGCTCAAAGACGGTGACAGGGAGGTTCTTGTTTACCCAGACTTGACATTACTGTTGTTTCAGACTATGGACCCGGCAGGAGGATGAGTATAGCGTCATTCTAAACTAGCTTTAGAAGTGCACGTGTATATTATTCTGCCAGAGGGTTGTCGTAGTCAGTGGGAGCAGCGGAAGCATAGTGGACAAGTGGCTTGTGTCTATTTATAGACTAAAGCAGATATAGCGGAGATAGATCATCTATTTCTGATGTGGCAGTCATAGGTTTGACTTCATCAGAATAGGGGATGGATCTGTTAAGAAGGTAGTAGGGTGCGATGTCCTGGTATTTGGATGACATTCACAGAGTAGGAAGTGACGTTCCTATACTACGATCGGTTATACTTTGGTTATCACACAGTGGTTTCTCCACATAAGGATATAGATATAATATCAGACATTCTGGTTACTAGATCTATGGTTTTAGATCTAGATTTGGGTAGTTTTCCAATCTGGGTACTTAGACAGCATTCTATAAGTGTTTTAGAATGGACGACTCCTGGCACGGTGATGTACCTGCAGGTGATGGAGTCACCCTCTCTAAAGGTGTCTTACAGACTAAAGAGGAGAGGGATGTACATGATTGGCAGATCACTTGCTTAGGCAATTGAGTTGATCATGAGATGTCAAGTACCACACCAGATATTGTTTTTGTATTGATATTGCTCCAATCCTGGAGAAACGATCGGAAGCAGTTTTAGAATATAAGTGGATGTTCTAGGGATATGATAATGGCATCCTCCTTCGGGAGACAGTTATCATTCCAGGCTTCCAAGGTGACCTGGATGACAGAGTGACTGTCAGAGTTATAGTTTTTCTCTGACGAGGGGCAGTTGTTTGGACAGGAGGTCCAAACGGATACTGAGGGAGGCATGGCGCAGGATACCGATTAAGATCAGTTGACGATACAGTCTAAGAAGTTTGGATTTGGAGTTCATTTATGAGCTAGGTCCTATCAGATATCCAGACATATTCTAAGACAGATATTGCTCATTTCGGGAGATGGCTTTCTCCGCGAACTTGAGATTAAGAGAGACATAGAAAGAAACATCAGGGCGGATCCACTCACTGAGGCTATTCCTCGAACACAATGGTTTCGCAAACGGGTTTTGTGAGACTGATTAGTAGAGGAGTTGGGTGTTCGGTATCACACGGGCTGTGAGTATGCGACATCGCAATAATTAGCCTTGAGTGCAAGTGGGAGATTGTTGGATATAGTGCCCTCAGAGTCAATTATTGGATCGCAGGCACGTGATTGCAATGATTGAGGGAGGACCTATACCGGTAAGACAGTCTTACTCGAGAGCTTTGTATACTATCTGGTTTGTCTTTATCATCGTGTACATGCTTTAGGTGACATTGCAGTTCACTATTACACGTTGATAGAGAATAGTATGCTACCATGTTTTGTCTTTATCATCGTGTACTGCTTTAGGTGACCTTACAGGTCGCTATTATATGTTGATAGAGCCCTTAGGATTCTTGCTTGACTGCCAGCAGTATGATGGCGATCATATACGTGGGAGCTGGGGTCTATAAGCATATCCTTAAAAGGTCCCTAGTCGTGGGAGTTTTCGAGACAGGGCATCGATACTTCAGAGTAGACAAGTGTATACAGTCGAGATCTCGATGAGGGGCGGTGGCCGATCTCACAAGCCACTGGTGTCAGTTGGTTCACCTAAGATGTATACAGGTGCTCATTGGGTTATGAGTACACCGGACAGGACTCGCCGGGAACATGCTAGTTGGTAATATACCTAGCGTCAGATAACAGTTCCCTGGTGACATGTGTACAGGTTAGTTCATTGACCTGAGGTCGTCATTTGTCTCGTGTGAGTTCCCATTGTGCTTTGATTACTACCCTACCACGGCTCAAAAGAGTCGTGTAAACATGTTTTAGTTGGGTACAGTCCCGAGCCACATAGAGGCAAGTGAGCGGATCGGCAGGGGATTCGTCTCTCCCGGTATTGGGGGTGAGATCGCGCTGTGTTTAGGAGAGCCATTACACAAAGGCCTCAGCCGAGGCAAGAGATTTACTGGTAGGTATTCCAGTAGTATCTCAGGGTGTTCTGGGCTATACTCCGACACGACTTGTACCGCTTTTGGGGGTCTGACTTTTACCAACCCCTTAGGCCCACCATGCGATGCTCATAGACGAACGGACCGGACTGTACGGATATTGTCACTAACAGGCTCAGTAGGGTGTCAGGATGAGTTCGCTCATCGACCTCCCTTTTGGTCAATACCTGGTAGCCCGTTACGCACGGCTAATACCTCTGACGTGCTAGTGGTTAAATCCACAGCCAAAGTATTGACGAGTCTTTAGAGTCCTCCACAGACAGTTTCTCAAGTTTCGGGCGAAACGTTGTAGAGGCCGTATGGTATATGGTAGGGTCCGATCATATACGTGCAGTAGTGCACGGATCATGATCGGGCGGATCATACTAGTCGCTTTGGTTTAAGCCGGATCCTAGTATTAGATATGTTGGATTACTTTAGTCTCATCGCATTCGCATTCAGTCGGAATGCGGATGAAGGTATGCATATACAGATGAGGGGTGTCCTTGTGATCCATCACAAGTTTACTTTAGATGTTGCCGTATCTTTTTATTGTTGCAAACATTTGGATTAATGTTTGTAAATGGAAATTGTGAGCTAAATATCATCATTTGGAGCATTAATTGTGACACATGCACAAGTGGTGACTCATGGTCTCTTTCTTTGTGCATGTGCCACATTATTTGATAGATTTGTGATGATATGTTAAGAAGAGAGAGAGATGGGCTGCCATATAGTTTTTTTTGGTCTTGTATTTTTCATGCTACAACTCTCTCACTTTCATCATTCCATCACAAAGCAAAAAGAAAGAAAAGAAAGCTTCTTCTTCTTCTTCCTCCTCTAGCTCATAATCTCCATCAATGGCAACACCTTCAACCTCCATCCATCTCATGGATGCAAGAGACAAAGTGATCACAAACATTCTCTACATCACCTTGGACACATCGGCTAGCACACTTCGTGCCCGAGTTGCTTCGGATGAAGCGGGAGCCCGTAAAAGGAATCGATGATGTGGTGCCCTTTCCGACGAGGAGATCGAGACCGGAGATGCCGCGAGGAGCTTGGGATGGTGGTCAAAGACCGAAGGACACGTATCGATCGGTATAGCTTTCCAACCCTCTCTCTAGATAGCCAGTTGTAGGTTAATGGTTCGATCCGGGTTTTAAGGATACGATAGCACCGGTTTCTAGTTTGAAAAAGTTTTGTTTCCGCATTTTGGCTTCGGAAAGACGGCTGGGGCGCTACCGTAGTCTTACAATTTGAGAGGGGTTTTTGATTGTAGAGACGCTCTTCCTTGCAGGCGCAAGCCTCTGCAGTTAATTACGTTATCGCATCGCGATAACCAATTTCTCCTGTTCCAAAAGTTCAGTTCGTGTCGTGTGTGTTCGTTTTATTTTGGGTTGCCCGTGGATTGTATACAGAGACTAATTTATGTTATCGCCCGTAGGGCGTGGATTAGTCCAAATCCGTATATCTTAGATTTGGGTTTGGGTTGATTTAAGGATCGTTGATCTGCTTTTTGATCAAGATCGACTTAAATGTTTGTGAGCATTTCAGGCTCGATTAGTTTTTTTTGTTAAGGATACGTTAGTCCAATTTGAGACTAAGCTCTACTTAATAAGGTGTTAAGATCATTTTTGTTTCAGATCCAACAAGAGAGCATTTGGGCTCTGTTATTTTAGTTTAAGAACGTTTCGGTCCCTTATCGCCTTTTTGGAGGCGAAGTTGTAGTTTGAGAACATTTCGGTCTGTAGATCACCATTTTGGAGGTGAAGTTGTAGTTTGAGGACATTTCGGTCTGCAGATCATCATGCACGCACGTGTTTTTGTTACGTGTCAGGATGAGCAATGATGTATGGGAGACATCCAGCTTGGGATGTGGTTTGATCTGGGGTGTGCACGTCAGTTTGGGAAGTGCACCGAAGAGCAGTTAGTTGTCAGGACCCGCCATCTCTCTGAAGACGTTGAGAAATTACAACGACATGTTTTAGAGGTGTGGAGAGATGTACCCTAGAACTAATTTCCCTATTCGAGGGAAAATGAAGTTGGTGGTCAACTCTGAAATCATTAGTCGTATTTTGAGACTAAAATTTCCTCGGGGGAAGGTGGACAGATATCGTCTTGGATATCATCAGTTGAGGGGTCATCAATCATGTTTGAGACCGAGAATAGTTTGGGAAAACATGAGCACAAAGGCTCGGTTGATTTGGAGATCAAGAGGGTTTTGACCTCAAGAAAACTTAGCCCATTTGAGGCTGGAGTCTGAGTCTTCATAATGCTAAGCATTGGTGTATGTTCAGCACTCTCGTGTTCCCACGTGAGGCTCTGAATCAGTGTTAAACACTGCACTTTGGAAGCGCTCATGTGTGGGCACGTGAGGTGCCCCAAAGTGGGGTTTGTTCTCTGGGTTCTATTCTCCCTCTCCCTTTATATAGAAGTGTTAAACACCGCACTTTGGAAGCGCTCATGTGTGGGCACGTGAGGCGCCCCAAAGTGGGACTTGTTCTCTGGGTTCAATTATCCCTTTCTTTTTTTTAAATAGAAGTGTTAAACACTTGACTCCTGTGGTGCTCACGTGCGAGCACGCGAGGCAATTTTGTGTGTTTCCCTTTTCATTCATTAAAGATGCTCACGTGGAGCATGTGAGATATTATTGTAGTGTTACAAATGAATCACCAATCTTTCCTTCTGAGTGTTTGGAGTTTTTGATCTCATGCTAGGATTTTGGAGGATCTCATGCCTCTTGTTTTTTTTGTAAGAATTAAATTCTTATTTGTAGGGTTAAACTTTGATTTTCAGAGAAATTAAATTCCCATATATCTCTGTAAGAATTAAATTCTTTGAACTCAGTTCTTTCCCCTAGGTTTTGAATTTGCATGACAGAATCTCCTCGATGAGAATTAAATTCTCAACTTATGGGAAGATCTGCTTCTACAGATCTCAACCAGAGGAAGAACTAAGTTCTTCGATGAAGGGTTAAACCCTCAGAGATGCAAAGAACGGTCTTTTGTTTTCTTCTTAACCTAGTGTTTCAAGGGAACACGTCTTTTCTTCTGAGAATTAAATTCTCTCACCATATATTCTTTAAGTCTCTTTAGGTAGCTCTCTCTCTCTCTCTTTCCTTTCTCCTCTTTTTTCTTCGTCCTCCTTTTTTTTAACTTGAAGTCAAGGGTTCTTTATATAGTGGAGAGAAGTTTGTTGATTAGTTTTAGGAAATCTCTTATGGAGATATCCTAGTTGATTTTGGGGGTTTTACCTACTGTTGGATCTTTGATCCAAGGGTTTCTGTCTTACAGAACATAATTTCTTGTTTTTAAACAAAATTAGGAAAATATTTTCCCATACATAATTTATTCTGTTGATTGGTGATTCTTTAATCACCATTGGATTTTTAATCCAACGGTACTCTGTTTTACAGAGGACAATCTTTCTTGTTTAGAAAGATATGGAAAATATTTTTCAACTCATAAGATTTTTGATCCGCCAACTTTCTGTTTAACAAAACATATTATTTCTCATTTAAAAGGCTCAATAGAATTTAATTCTATGCTTAATCATCATTGGATGTTTGATCCAACGGTTCCTTGTTGAGTAGAATTTAATTCTACACAGGGAAGTGCCTTTACGGGTTTAACACATGAGGCTTATTAGCCTAGTAGTAGTTTTAATTGCAGTGCCTATATGCGTTGCATCTAGGCATTCACGTGTTAAACACGTGGGGCTCTTTTAGCCTAGCAATTGTTTTAATTGCAGTGCCTAGATGCGTTGCATATAGGCACTCACGTGTTAAACATGTGGGGCTCTTTCAGCTTAACAATTGTTTTAATTGCAGTGCCTATATGCGTTGCATATAGGCACTCATGTGTTAAACACGTGGGGCTCTTTTAGTGGGGATCTTTCCTTCATCCCTTTTTATAAGGGAAAAAATGCCTCCAGCGTTGCTCTTACGTGGCTTGCACGTGAGTGCAACGCTGTCTGCCCTCACAGCCATTGGATTGCCTAGCGGAGTGGGAAGATGAACCGCTCCTCATCTTGTCTTATAAATGCAGGGTTTTTTGCCTCTGAGAAGACCACTGTTCTTTCATCTTCTTCCTTACTTATTTTCCTTGAGAATTTAATTCTCTTTTTTAGAACTTAGTTCTTTACTTGCTGAAACTTCAGAGTTAAACTCTGTTAAAACTCTTTCTTTGGTAAGGATTATGAACGGAACCCTTTCTTGCTTTTTGCCCTGGATTTTAAATCCATCAACAGAGCGTCGCTCTTTTTTTAAATTGGTTTCTTAAAGATCCAAAGCACACATTTTTTTGTAGATTCTAAGATCTTGAATCAATGGGGATTGTTGATCCCCCTCTTAGGGTTTTATCCTGTCACCGATCTTTAAGATCCTTGGAATTTAATTCCATTTTCTTTGCCTCCTTGCCATGGGGGTTTTCTGGGATTTAATCCCTTTATTAAAGGAATTTAATTCCTTGTTCACAGAGTTTAGCTCTGAGAGAGACTCAGATAAATTTTTTTGGGAATTTTATTCCTTAATGCTCTCGAGTATTTCAGGGTTTTAATGCCCCTAATGCAGATTTGAATCTGTTGTTCTTTTTTTTTAACAGAACTCGCTTTAAGAGTTGTTTAAACTTTACTGTTTACTTGACGAGAATCCTTTTTGATTCTTCCAATGATTATTTTGCCTCATCATTGGTGAGCCGCTATTTAGATTTTGTGGGGTCCATTGGTTTTGTAGGCAGTGGTCCCGTCACATCACAGTTATCTTTTATTTTATTTTATTTTACCTTATTATTTGTTATTATTATCATTATTTTTAAATGGGGTTTTTTATTTTAGGAACGATGGCCTCACTTCCCGACTTTCCTTACACTAGCTCAGAAGCCGCTTTTCCGCAGTCACCATCGGGCGAGAAGGTTATGGCGATGATCAGGGTGCATGACAGGGACCATACTAGTCTTCTCTTATAGGGAAAGTGGTACGGTCATATCATCAGGGGCCGCCGTAGTTTTACCTGCGAAGAGCCGTCAGAACCCATCCGCTCTATATCATTGACGGAACACCCACGGACTGCTTATGCGTTGGAGGCGACTAACTGGTCTCCTTCTGGCCAACTTGAGGCATCAATAACCGGGATACCCAACCAACCCATGGTGGCCATCAACATTCTGGGCGCCGAATATGTCAGGGCGAAGCTCGACCCTGGGGGCATGTTTATAAGGTAGGCATTATCCCCCGCCATCCAGTGGGCTACCTTTCCTGGGCTCGGTACATTCTCTCTGCCCAACGCGCACGTCTACAGAAGGTCGGGCTATAGCAGACAGTGTATGCTTCATTGTTTTATTACCACGCCCCTCACGTCTGGTGGGTTAAAGCTTTTCTAAATCAATGGAACCTTCCTACCAACACGTTTTTGCTAAGGGATTGGGAGGTCTTAATTTCACTGGAAGAGTTTCGCGAGATCCCCGGGTTGCCGATCAGGGGAGAGCATTATAAAGAGTTACTGCCTCCCAATGAATATGTGTTTGATAATGTGCATGCTACGCTTGACGGCTTTTCGACTGAGAACGTTGTACGTCATAAGTACCCGAGTCTAGTCAAGGCCCTAGGTATCTTTGAAAAACTGTCCGTGACATCGAAAGGGCAAGGTGTCACCTTTGATGCTTTCATTGCTTGCTTCCTTCGAGAGGACGTCTTATCCAAAAAGGCTCCGAAATTTGCAAAAATTGAAGACCCTTTTAGATTAGGGTTAAGGAATTTGCCGGCTAAGGAGGAAGACCTGCTGCATTTCTATATCCCAAACTCGTCAACCGTAGCTTTCGATGCAATTGCAGCCCCTGGCATGGATGAAAAGACCTTCTTCGTTGGTTTTATCAGTCTTTGGCTAAGCTGGTTCGTTATGCTGATGCATCGCCGCTTTATGAGAGCTTCCGTTTTTTTATCCTGCTCATCGCATAGCTTGAGGAGCACGACTGGCTGTTGGCATCGCGGGGTTGTTGCATCTAATCATGGGCTGAGCGTTGCGGCTACTACTTCAAACCCGAGTGCGGAGACCGTGAATTTCCCCTCCACTACTTCAAATCGTGGATCGATATGCACGTGCTAGGAGCGTTAGCTGTGCACCAGCGACTGGATTTTTATGGTTCGTACACCTTCTTGCGGATCATGAGGTTGGTTGATGCCTCTGCTCCCGATCCGACCTAGGTAGGGGCTCTCCGCGTGCTGCTGAACCCGTACTCAAATGAAGGCGGAATGATGTTCAGTGATCGAGTCCATTCCGCTCCAGCGGGTCTCGTTCAGCAGTTGTTTGATTTATTGAAGGTGGGGTCCTTTCCTTGAAACCAAAATAGGTCATGCACCTATACTCGATCAGGACAGGATATCTGGTGTTTCGTCGGAACAACGCTGTCCTTTTTATGCGGTATAACCCGCACCGCTTTGCCCAGCAGTTAGGCTATGACCAGGGCGTCTCCCTCGAGGCATTTTTAGTCTAGCCTGCTCTCTCCTTGGAGGTTACTCGCGACGTCATTCACCACTCCATGTGGTTAAACACCGGCTCCCGCTTCAGATCCCGGAGCCCGACTATCTTCCGAGGCCTGTGGGGTCCTTTAAGGGTTGGTATCGTCACCGGGTCGGCCCCGTCATTGCAAAGAAGAGACGGGTGCTTTTTGAAGGTAGAACTCCCATTCTAACTCAGGCCACCGACGCCCCATTACGGCCGTGGTCAGTGGTTCGCCCTCCACTGAGGGATAGCGGTTTGGTACTTATCCCTAAAACCGTAGAAATAGAACCGACCCCTCATACTACTGGTATGCCAGTGTGCACTAGAGCCGAAGCAAAGGTTTCTAATGAAGCACCAACGGTAGTGTTACTAGCGGTGGCATCACCAAAGGGCGGTACCGAAGGTGAAGTTGGGCAGCGTCACGCCAGAGCACCCAAGGGGAGGAAGCGTTCTTCCGTTAGCGTTAGCACAAGCTCCAAGAGGAGAAAGAAATCGGTCGCCAGCCTACTCGACACTCTGCTTGAATCCGAGCTATTCATTCAGGACGAGCCGATATCTATGCAAGAGCCGGACGACGGTCTTCTCTTTCCTGGTTCATCTGCCGAGGAGGCCGCACAGTTGGCTGAGACTTTAAGGCGCTCACAAGATGAGACTGAGAACGTGTGCGCCCCGAAAAAGCCCTACCCCCCGTTATATTCTATGACGCTGACCCATCCTTACGACGGGTACACATGGGTCCTTTGTTAATGGAAGAAGAACGGGCCCTGAAACAGTCCATCACGGTCGCTTCCGAAGACGAGCTTGCACTAAAAACGGGCAGTCATTCATTTGCGCTTGAAGCCCGATGAGCGTATTTAATGAGAAAAGAATAACGGCTTGAAAAAGCCACACTTCAAGCTCCCTGGCATATTGGTATGCGTCTTTCTCATGTCCTTCTTTTAGTGAGTAATCTATATTACTTTTATGTCTTCTCATTTTTGCAAAAACTTTGCAGGGACTTCTGCAGCAGAAGCGGATTTGAGTCCAGATCGAGCCATGGCTGCAGATTCTACGAACATCTCCCGTGATGCATCAAAGGGTGTAGAGGAGATGACTGAAGCTGCCGCCCTTGCTGTGGAGCTTCCGGTGGTGGCTGGTGTCTCTTCCGCGTCTACGCTTTCAGTAGAGCTGACCTCATCGGCCATAGATTCCATGGACATCCCTATATACCGGAGAGTGTAAAGGAGACTGCTGAAGCTGTCATCCCTGCCTTAGAGCCTTCAGCGGCTGCTTTTTGTTAGTGTGATATGCCCTAGAGGCCATTATGTATAGTACTAGTTTGTATATTACATTTTGGAAGCTTGGGATATATACACGAATTTATGACATTCTTTCTCGAAATAGTAGTATACTACTTGGTTTGTATCTATCTTAATATGTGTATATGTTTCTTTTAACATGTCGCTAAATACATATTGATAGAGCCCTTAGGATATTTGCTTGACTACCAGCGTTGTGATGGCAGTTACACTAGTGGGGGCTGGGTAGTCTACAAGCACATCCTTAAACATGTCCCTAGTCATAGGATTATCGAGACGGGGCATCGATACTCCTGAGTAGACTAGTGTATACGCTTCTCATCCCAGCAGGGGAGATGGTCTGTCCCACAGCCATCAGTACATCGTACTGGAGATAGTATGCAGGTGCTCGTTAGGTTATGAGTTACACTGGACAGACTCGTAGGGTACTGCTGGTTGGTACTATACCTATCGTCAGTTAGCAGTTCCCAGATGACATGAGCACAGCTTAGTCCGTTGACTTGACACTGTTACTTCTCCTCAAGTGTGTTCCCACTGTTCTTAGATTACTACCTTACCACGGCTCTGCTGAGTCGTGCAAACAAGTAGTAGTTGGATGCAGTCCCGAAGCATTTGGAGGCAGTAGCGATTAGATAGGATTCGTCTCTCCCGGTATTGGGGGTTGATGTCGCGCTGTGTTTGGAAAGCCATTACACAAAGTCCCTGGCCAGGGTAAGTGAGATTTACTGGTAGATACTCCAGTAGTTTCTCAGGGTGTTTTTGGCCGCACTCCGACATGACTTATTGCACTATCAGGGGTCAGATGCTTGCCGCCCCTAGGACCGATATGCGGCACTCTTAGACGAACAGACCAGACTGTACGGAGATTGCCACAGACAGGCTCAGTAAGGGTACGGATGAGTTTTCTCGTCAACCTTCTTATCGACAGATACCTGGGTAGCCGTTACGTATAGCTAGTGCCGCTACGTACAGCTAGTGCCGTTGATGTGCTTGTGGTTAAACCCACTGCAAGAGTACTGTCGAGTCTTTAGAGTCCCACAGAGAGGGTTTCCTAGCTTCGGGCGAAACGATGTAGAAGTCGTATGGTTTTACGATAGGGTTCGATCACATACGTGTACTTGTGCGCGTGTGATGTTTGAGCGGACAATACTAGTGGGTTTTGGTTTAAGCCGGATCCTAGTATTTGATTATTGGATTAGTTTCGTCTCATTGTACTCGTGTTTCTCGAAACACGGATGTGGGTATGTATATACGGATGAGAGAGGGTATAGAAGGAGGCACCTCATTAGGGTTTTGACCATTGACTTGGTCAAAACAAATATGAGGTGGAGAAAAGTATTTGTTATTTTTGGTAAATGATAATTTTGTGGCATGGCTAGTTGGGTTGACCACTTGACTTGGATTGACTTATTGAGCTTAGATATTTTTGTGAGATATTTTTGACTCTAGATATTTTGGTGAGATATTTTCCATGCCATGCTTGTGGTCATATAAAAGTTATCCATTCTATTTTTTATTATCATTATCAAAAATCATTTCTCTTTCCTCAAGTTCACTCTCTCCTTCTTCCTCTCAAAACCTAGTGTCTTATGAGTTGAGAATCAAGGGTTAGTGAGACTAAACTACTCAAATCACTCTCTACTCACTCTAGGTTACATTGTTTAGCACATTAAGTGATCTAGTTGTCTCGACTTGGAGGTTTAGCTCAAGGTTGGAACTCTCGGGTGGATCTTCTTTGACTTCGAGAAGCCTCGAGGAGGCGCATCCACCACCACTCCAAGAAGCTCACATCAAGGAGGAGGACCGCGAGGAGAAGAAGGACTTGTAGCTTAAGGTATAATCATTTTACATAGTAGTTACAACTCCTACTTAGTTTGTTAGTTAGGGTTTAGCAAAGATCCTTATGCATAGTTGATGCGACCTTGTTAGAAAAAATCGATTTTTACCTATTCCGCCTCCCCGCAAACCCGTGAGGTGAGTAACGTCGACTTACAGTGGTATCAGAGCCTGGCTAAACCATAACTAACATGTTAGCAAAGTCTTTAGAACTTCGATCATGGAAAAATCCCGAAAACACGACTATGTTTTGCACTTTCTGTCGAATTTAAAATTTGGTCTAAAAATATTTTCAGGGACCTGAAAAATACGTGCAGGGTTTTTATAGATCACTGAAGAAATTTGGACGCCTAACTCGGTGAGACCACCGCGGAACCGTAGCAGAACCAAGCGTTCTGCCACCGTTCCGCTGCCGAGTCAACTCCGAGTTGGTCCAAATTTCCTCTAGCGGTCCACTGTGTTGTTTTGTGTTGCTTGGGATATTTTGTTTCTGCTCAGGAATTTTTGTGTACAGTGTTGTACTTGGAGTAAATTCAAATTTGGTTATTGATCGAAATTCTAAGAACTTTGGCTAATCGGATTTTATCTGTGTTGTGATAAATGTGTTTATAAACTTCCGCTAATTGCTATATGCCAGTTAGTTGGGGGTTGCACATTTCTGTGATGGTTATATTGGTTTGTGTATATGAACTTGTTGGATTGTTGTGGATGAATAGCCGTGATGTGAGATGGGTTTTTTTATTTTTCATTCGATGTAAAATTTGTAAAGTGATGTAATATTATTTTTGCGGGGCACATCCGGGTTAAGATTGTAGCCACCGTTGTATTATTTCTTTTACTGTTTTTGCTCCTAGGATAGACCCAAGGTGGGGTGCACAAACTACCGGGTACTTTGAAGTGCCGAGTGGCCTACTCACTTTGTTGATGGAGGTTGCTTCACTTCGAGTATTTGGCAGGTAGTTTGCCGCACCCGTAGGGGTCTAGGGTGGGGTTTGGCTATTCATCACGACTGTGGAATCTGTCTTTCGTTACAGGCTCAAACGAAACGTGGAATTCTTAGTATATCCTATGTGTTCATCTGTGATCTAGAATGCCTATTATTGCGTCTGACGATTGTATATATCTATATATGATATCTAGTAGACGTTGCTTATGTTTTGCATCCGCGCTAGTCCAGCCCCCGCTCTGTCGTTAGTTAAGTAACCTAACGGGTGATGACGGGACCCCGTGGCGAATGCGGATGGCATAAATGTACGTTATATTTTTGTTGTTTTCTTCAATGGTAGGATTAATTGATGAGGCTGCATTAAATTAATGCTAAGCAAATAAACCAAATTTGAATCGTTGGAACTATTTCAAAACCACTCGGTTTTTCCAAAACAGCAAAACTTTTAAAATGCGGAGCTTAAACCACTCCTTTTAAAAGCTATCAGGTTCCTTCGATTATATCAAGTTCACTACGTTCACGGTTTCGCCAAAACCATTTGTATCCCTCCGTCATTTCAGTTAGATATTCAGTAGAATTCATGCTATGTATTTTGACCTTCGCCAAGGCAAGTGATTAGTAGCTGCTGAATATTCATCTGTAGCATAGATAAATGCGTTGGTTTGGGATAGTCGTACTGCTATTTTGGCCTTCGTCAAGGGTATGTACGAGTGGGTTCAAATTAACCTGGATAATGACGGATAGAACTTGACATGTGACTTATGATATGTTGGCCTTTGCCAAGGTCATAAGAGCATGGGGCAAAAATCCACATCGGGAGTTTCTAAAGAAACTGAAACTTGCTAGTGTTGCATACCATTTGGAGTGTGATAATTTTGGTAGGATTCCTTCGACTTTATCACACGATGATATTTGGATCCCGATCCTACTGTGAGCATATGCTACCCCTCGGGAGATTTTTTCACTTAACGATCAATGCTATAAACCAAGTAGGTGTCTAGAAAGGTGTTAGCAGGGCTATGCCCCAGGGAAAAGAGGTTATTTAATTAAGAAACTTCGCGAAAGCGTCGTAAAACCTCTCTCGAAGTACCGACACTTGGCTGGCTGAACGGTTAAGCAAGTATTGTACAATGAGATTAATCCTGACTAATTCTTTTTTTATGGTTTGATGAAGGATTCGAGAAACAGTGGGAGCCATCCTGTTTAGATAAATTAAAAACCAATCTAAATTTGCAAGAGCATCATGCTAAATTATTTTTTCTCCCTCTCCTAATTGCATTGACCACAAACATGACGGGCCTTAAGTTACTATTAGATAAAAATATATTGACAGGGCCAAACTACAAAGATTGGTTCAGGAATGTCAAGATGGCAATAACTTATGACAAGTTGGGCTATGTCCTTATTACTAAAGCCCCCGCCGTCCTAGGTCCAGAATCCAGTGTCGCGGATAAGGAAATCCGTAAGACCTGGGAGATTGACTGCGTGAAGGCCAAGTGCCTCGTGCTGGCTTCTATGGACAGCGAGCACCAGAGACGGCACGAGAATATGGATCTTGAATCCATATTCCTCCATACCAAAGAATTATATGGAGAGCAATCTTGTATCGCAAGATACGAGACCTCGACGAAGCTTTTTCAGGCGAGGTTGGCCATCGGATCATCTGTAAGGGAACACGTCCTTAAGATGATCGGCTATATTGAAGAGCTCGCGGACCTCGGGACCACGTTAGAGAATGAGCTGTATACGGACTTAATTCTACAGTCCTTTCCTTCCACCTACGCCCAGTTTATCTTGAATTTTAATATTCAAGGTAAATAAGTTGAACTTCCGGAACTCCTCAACATGTTGAGGAGTGCAGAGGGCACCCTGCAGAAAGCCAGGGAAATACCCGCTCTAGTTGTTGGTGGAGCTTCTTCTTCTAGGTCCAAGGCAAAAGCCAAAGGAAAGAAGAAGAAGGCCCCCCACCAAGCCGAGAGGCGGTGTAAGTAAGCTGGAAGCAAAGGGCAAGGCAAAAGTGGCGGGGCCAATAGTAGGAAAGGAAGAATGCTTCTAGTGTCATAAAAAAGGCAATTGGAAGAAAGATTGCAGGGCTTGCAAGGCCAAGAATTAGGACCCGAAGCAAGTTGTGGCTTCGTCTTCAGGTGTGTTTGTAATTTAAAACTGTCTGTCAATCAACTTTACTTCCTGGGTATTGGATACCGGATCAGGATCTTATATCTGCAATTCTATGCAGGCACTGAGAAGCCGTAGGGTTCTTAAGACTGGTGATATGACCCTCAGGGTTGCTAACGGAGCGAGCGTGGATGCTGTGTCCGTAGGGGAATATCACCTTGGATTGACGAGTGAACATATTTTGGTTTTACGCAACTGTTTTTGTGTACCTAGTTTGACATGTAATATTATTTCTGTATCTTTGTTATCTAAAGAAGGTTATGATTTTATATTTGTAAGCGATGTCGTAAACATCCACCTTAATCATGGTCTGATTGGGTCAGGTACTCTAAACAACGGTATATACGTATTAAACTAACTATAAATTTTCAATGTCTATAACACACATAAAAGAAAGACTCCAGAAATAAATCATGCTTTCTTATGGTATTGTAGATTAGGTCACATCTACGAAACAAGGTTGATCAAGTTACATAAAGAAGGATATTTGGATCCATTCGAATATCAATCTTATGCAACTTGTCAATCATGTCTCAAAGGAAAGATGACAAAGACTCCGTTCACTGGACGCGGAGTAAGAGCGAGCGAGCTCTTGGGACTAATACACATTGATGTGTGTGGTCCAATGTCTACACATGCAAGAAGTGGTTATTCCTATTTCATTATTTTTACGGATGATTTCTCTAGGTATGGACATATTATCTTGATGAAACATAAATCCGAAGCCTTTGAGAAATTCCGAGAATATAAGAATGAAGTGGAAAAACAAACTGGCAAAAGTATCAAGACACTGAGATCTGATCGAGGTGGTGAATACTTGAGTGCCGAGTTCCTGGATTACCTAGAAGAGAATGGAATTCTCTCTCAGCTTACTCCTCCATATACACCACAACACAACGGTGTATCGGAGAGACGGAACCAAACCCTATTGGATATGGTACGTTCCATGATAAGTAACGTTGAGTTACCGTGATCATTCTGGGGCTATGCACTAGAATCAGCTGCATATCTTTTGAACAAGGTTCCTACCAAGACTGTGCTTACCACACCATATCAGATGTAGAGTGGGAAGAAACCCTATCTTCAATATCTGAAGATATGGGGATGTCCAGATTTTGTTAAAAAACAGCATGCGGACAAACTCGAGGCACGATCAGTACTGTGTAAGTTTGTGGGATACCCAAAGAACTCCAGGGGGTATCTTTTTTATTACGCAGAGGAACAAAAGGTTTTTGTTTCTTGTCATACCCACTTTCTGGAACATCAGTTTTTAGAAAAAGAAACTAGTGGGAGCGCAATAGAACTAGAAGAAATTCCAGAATCACAAGCTATTACTGAAAGCTTGGTGGAACCAAAAGTTTTAAAAGAATAGGACATTTCCGTGCTACTCCGCAGGAGTAGTAGGCTGTCTCATCTGTCTGAGATATACTACGGTTTTGTCGTAGACGGGGATAGAAAGGATTGCATCATTGATTATGATGAGCCGACTAATTTCCAGTAAGCCATTCAGAGCACTGACTCGGTAAAATGGCTGGATGCAATGCGGACCGAGATGGATTCCATGTACACCAACAAAGTATGGACGTTGGACATTGCTCCAGAAGGGGTAAAACCCGTAGGCTGCAAATGGATCTTCAGAAAGAAGATTGGTGTAGATGGACATGTTGAAACCTATAAGGCTAGACTTTTTGCAAAAGGATTTTGTCAAAGATCCGGTTTGGACTATGACGAAACCTTTTCTCCAGTGGCTATGCTCAAATCCATTCGGATCCTTCTTGCCATTGCTGCCTTCCACGATTATGAGATTTTGCAGATGGACGTAAAAACTGCTTTTCTACATGGAAATTTAGAAGAGTGTGTCTATATGGACCAGCCAGAAGGTTTCATTCAGAGTGGGAGCAGCGAGAAAGTGTGCAAGTTGCTTAAGTCCATTTATGGACTAAAGCAGGTATCGCGGAGTTGGAACATCTGTTTTGATGAAACAGTTAAAAAATTTGACTTTATCAAAAATCCAGATAAGCCATGCATTTATAGTAAGATTGTAGCACGAACTGTTGTATTCCCCGTCTTGTACGTAGATGACATTCTCTTGATAGGAAATGACATTCCTTTGCTACAATCTGTCAAAGGGTTCTTGTCACACAGGTTCTCCATGAAAGACCTGGGTGATGCCTCTTACATTCTGGGGATCCAGATCTATCGTGATAGATCTAAGAGGATGTTGGGACTTTCACAGTCCAGGTACATCGACACCATACTGAAAAGATTCAGTATGGAAGATTCTAAGTGCGGTAATTTACCGGCTTGTCACGGAATCACCCTCTCCAAAGAGATGTCTCCCAAGACTGATTTGGAAAGGGATCGCATGTCTATTATACCCTACGCTTCTGCGGTAGGCTCTATAATGTATGTGATGTTATGTACCAGACCAGATGTTGCTTACGCACGTAGCGTGGTAAGCCGGTATCAGTCAAACCCTGGGGAGAAGCACTGGATAGCAGTAAAGGATATTCTCAAGTATCTGAGAAGGACTAAGGAAATGTTCTTGGTTTACGACGGAAAAGACCTCCAGATCGAGGCCTTTGCTGACTCCAGCTTCCAGAGTGACAAGGATGACTCCAAATCCATGTTGGGGTATATCTTTACCCTCAATGGAGAGACGGTCTGTTGGAAGAGTTCCAAGTAGGACACCATTGCTAACTCGACGATGGAAGAGGAATATATCGCAGCTTCTGATGCCGCAAAAGAAGCAGTCTGGATGAGAAAGTTCTTAACAGAACTTCAGGTGGTTCCATCCATTGTTGATCCAATACCTTTGTATTGTGACAACAACGGGGCTATAGCTTTAGCAAAGGAACCCAGGTCCCATCAGAAGTCCAGAGACATCTTGAGGCGGTATCACCTGATCAGGGAGATTGTGGATCGCCCGGAGATCGAGGTTCAGAGAGTTGCTACTGAGGAAGACACTGCAGATCCATTCACAAAGGCCATCCCTAAGACACAGTTCGAGAGGCTATTCGAGATGATAGGTCTGCGATATGCCAGCACATGGCCTTAGTGCAAGTGGGAGATTGTTAGCGTGATATGCCCTAGAGGCCATTATTGTATAGTATTAGTTTGTATATTACATTTTGGAAGCTTGTGATATATATACGAATTTATGACATTCTTGCTCGAAATAGTAGTATGCTACTTGGTTTGTATCTATCTTAATACGTGTATATGTTTCTTTTAACATGTCGCTAAATACATATTGATAGAGCCCTTAGGATCTTTACTTGACTACCAGCGTTGTGATGGCAGTCACACTAGTGGGGGCTGGGTAGTCTACAAGCACATCCTTAAACAGGTCCCTAGTCGTAGGATTATCGAGACGGGGCATCGATACTCCAGAGTAGACAAGTGTATACGCTTCTCATCCCAGCAGGGGAGATGGTCTGTCCCACAGCCATGAGTACGTTGTACTGGAGATAGTATACAGGTGCTTATTGGGTTATGAGTTATACTGGACGGACTCGTGGGGTACTGCTGGTTGGTACTATACCTATCGTCAGGTAGCACTTCCCAGGTGATATGAGTACAACTTAGTCCATTGACTTGACACTGCTACTTCGCCTCAAGTGTGTTCCTACTGTTCTTAGATTACTACCCTACCATGGCACTGCTGAGTCGTGCAAATAGGTAGTAGTTGGGTGCAGTCCAGAAACACTTGGAGGCAGTGACGGTTAGATAGGATTCGTCTCTCCTGATATTGGGGGTTGATGTCGCGCTGTGTTCGGAAACCATTACACAAAGTCCCTAGCCGGGGAAAGTGAGATTTACTGGTAGGTACTCTAGTAGTTTCTTAGGGTATTTTTGGCCGCACTCCAACACGACTTATTGCACTATTAGGGGTCTGACGCTTGCCGCCCCTTAGGACCGATATACGACACTCTTAGACGAACAGACTGGACTGTACGGAGATTGCCACAGATAGGCTCAGTAGGGGTACGGATGAGTTTCCTCGTCGACCTTCTTATTGACAGATACCTGGGTAACCATTACGTACAGCTAGTGCCGCTGACGTGCTTATGGTTAAACCCACTGCCAGAGTACGTCGAGTCTTTAGAGTCCCACACAGAGGGTTTCCCAGCTTCGGGCGAAATGATGTAGAGGTCGTATGGTTTTACGACAGCGTTCGATCACATATGTGTACTTGTGCGCGTGTGATGCTCGAGCGGACAATACTAGTGGGCTTTGGTTTAAGCCGGATCCTAGTATTTGATTATTGGATTAGTTTCATCTCATTGTACTCGTGTTTCTCGGAACACGGATGCGGGTATGTATATACTGATGAGAGGGGGTATAGAAGGAGGCACCTCATTAGGGTTGTGACCATTGAATTGGTCAAAACAAATATGAGGTGGAGAAAAGTATTTATTATTTTTGGTAAATGATAATTTTGTGGCATGGCTACTTGAGTTGACCATTTGACTTGGATTGACTTGTTGACCTTAGATATTTTTGTGAGATATTTTTGACTCTAAATATTTTGGTGAGATATTTTCCATGCCATGCTTGTGGTCATATAAAAGTTAGACATTCAATTTTTTATTATCATTATCAAAAATCATTTCTCTTTCCTCAAGTTCATTCTCTTCTTCTTCCTCTCAAAACCCTAGTGTCTCATGAGTTGAGAATCAAGGGTTAGTGAGACTAAGCTACTCAAATCACTCTCTACTCACTCTAGGTTACTTTGTTTAGCACACCAAGTGATCTAGTTACCTCAATTTGGAGGTTTAGCTCAGGATTGGAACTCTCGGGTGGATCTTCTTTGACTTCGAGAAGCCGACGAGGAGGCGCATCCACCACCACTCCAAGGAGCTCACATCAAGGAGGAAGACCACGAGGAGAAGAAGTACTTGTAGCTTGAGGTATAATCATTTTACATAGTAGTTACAACTCCTAGTTAGTTTGTTAGTTAGGGTTTAGCAAAGATCCTTATGCATAGTCGATGTTATCTTGTTATAAAAAATCAATTTTTACCTATTCCGCCTACTCGCAAACCCGTGGGTTGAGTAACGTCGACTTACAATTTTGTCCCTCTATTGGAGATTACCGTGCCGGCTCCAGATTTTACAAATATCTCCAGTGATGCACCTGAGGGTGTGGAGGAGGCCGCTGAGGCTGACATCCTTCCAGCTCAGGGCGGGCGAAGTATTGAAGGTAATCTCATATACATATATATTTTGTTTAATGGCCCTTCTGTCATCTGATCCTTTTCTTTCCTTCAGAATTGTGGGAATTGGCAGCTTCCATCGTGGACCTCTCTCCGAGGAAAACCTTCCGTTACTTGCTTGACATGGCTGCCCCACAAGCAATACCCTCACAAAGCATAGTTTTTTCTCAGGTCAAGGTTGGTATGCTTTGCCCTTCTGGTTTTATATTTTCATAATGATGCTGATATGCCTTTCATTTTAAACCACAGTTCTGGAGGCTGATGGCGAAGTCGAGATTCTTGAAGGACCTGGGGATCTTTCAAACCCGCCTTGCATGACTGTGGGTAAGTAACGTTTTATCTTTGGCATCGTTTTGTTTACTCTATGTTTAGAGACACAACTGATCGCACTTAAATATTTACAGCTTTGCTGGCCCTGACCCCCTTAGAGTTTCGGATCTCTATGCCACCAGGCCCTTATGCCCGACGTGCGTCTGAAAGGATGGCAAAACAGAGCATTTATTCCTTGGCGGCACTCATCGAAGATCTTCGCGCTGGTACTTCTGTCGTGGCCGAAGAATTCGCTGCCAAGGCCAATGCTTCATTATCTGTTCTGCCACTTATCATGATGAGGTATTAGTGTGTATTTGGGTTGAGTACTGTCGCAAAGTGGATGCCTGCTTGCATGGGATTGAATGCATACGCATTCCTTCCGACATCTTAACTATAAAAATGAGCCTCCGAGGATGGATCGAACGGTGTGCAGCCAATCTCCAGTCATGCGAGAAGAGGCTCAATCGAAATTTTTCAAAGAGGGAGTTGGCTTCAAACGCGTTGGGGGAACTTCAAGCTCAGCTTACTGCCAAGACCACCCATGCGTATGAAATTTGGCGGGTGCTTCAAAAAGCCATTACAGAGGTAGCGGCTCTTGACAAAGCTGTTATTTTTACCTGTGAAATGGTTGAAGCCTATAAGGTCGCTGAGAAGGAGCTCGAGAGTTGGTTTGCTTCATACCAGACTCAATAGACCCAGGCAGGGACTCGTCTCGCAGCACTGGTGGAGCTTGAAGCCGAAGTCCAGCGAAAGAATGGCGAACTGGCTGGCCTATTGAACCGCCCGCCGACTTGAAACATTTTTGTCGCTGTATATTCTCTTCTTTTGCCTAAGAACATCTTGTATTCATTTTGATTCATGAATAACATGTATTCATTTTGATTCCTGAATAAAATGTATCTTGTATTCACTTAAATTCATGAATAAAATACATATTTTATTTCATACTGGCATTTCTCTTTTCTTCGATGTCTTGATTTGGTGTAAAGTAGTTTATATACTCATTTCGGAGTTTGTAGTTTATTCACTCAACCCGGAGTCTCTAGTTTATGAACTCATTTCGAAGCTTGTTTAGTTTACCTCCCTTGGGCTTGCAGGTAAACCTTTCCTAACGTCACAGTTAACCCCTGCTCTTTATGACAGAGGTCCGTAAGGGTCTGTGGTACTAGGGCTTTTTGTCCGTCGTACCGTCGCTTGGCTGATGCATTCCCCGATATGCAGACTTTACGCTGCTGTTCGAGTAGCCTTGCGACTGTCGTGTCTCTGATCCCTTCGGGAGCTGGAAAAGACGTGTTCAAGTAATCTACTTAGGTCATATTACCGTCGAGAGAGCAAGCGGCAGGAATTTTTCCATGCCGCTTTTTACTTGAGATTAGGCTCGGTTGGGGAGCCCCGGTGAGTCATAACCACTCCACGCTGGTGTGGGATGATCTCCGATAGTCTTTCAGGTTTTATTTGAGTTGCCGTCAAGACCCTGAAGCTAGGAATTTGTCCTTCGTTTCCTTTGTTGACACCGCGTCTGCTGTAATGAGGTGAATGTCGAGGTGATCTCTAGGTTGTTTGTAAAGCGTCGAGACTTGGAACTAGGGACTTTGCCATGGCTCCATTTTATTGACGTCGCGTCTGCATCCTGCTAGAGTGAGAAGAAACACCATTGTTAACACTGCATCTGCTGTAACGAGACAAGTGTCGAGGATAGTCTTTAGCTTGTTCTGTGAATCGTCAAGACTTGGAACTAGGGACTTTGCCATGGCTCCGCTTTATTTCGACCCTGAGGTCGCTTGTTGACGTCGTGTTTGCATCCTGTTGGAGTGAGAGGAAACGCCGTTGTTGACACTATGTCTGCTGTAACGAGACGAGTGTCGAGGTGGTCTTTAGGTTATCTGTGAACCGTCGAGACTTAGAACTAGGGACTTTGCCATGGCTCCGTTTTGTTTTGGCCCTGGGGCCGCTTGTTGACGTCGCGTCTGCATCCTGCTGGAGTGAGAAGGAACGCCGTTTTCGACACTGCGCCTGCTGTAATGAGACGAGTGTCAAGGTGGTCTCTAGGTTGTCTGTGAACCATCGAGACTTAGAACTGGGGACTTTGCCATGGCTCCATTTTGTTGACGTCGCGTCTGGATCCAGTTGGAGTGAGAAGAATCATTGTTGTTAACACTGCGTCTGCTGTAACGAGACGAGTGTCGAGGTGATCTCTAGGTTGTTTGTGAACCGTCGAGGCCTGGAACTCCCTTTGACGGAGCCTGGTGGGAAAATATGGTTCCCTTTTCGTTTATGCCTATGGATTGTATACAGGGGTTGATGTGGACTCACCTGCAGGGCAAAAGTTTCATTCATCATCATTTTTTTTAATTTCTTTCCACGATACTTTATCATTTCAGCTTTTTATATCGCGAAAGTCGTGATTGCCCAATCATTTCGGCTTTTTATTGCGGTGCCCAATCATTTCGGCTATTCTTTTCTTTTTACTCGCTGCTTTTTATTGCGAGGTGCCCAAACATTTCGGCTGTTTTTATATGCATATATTTTGCTCACTGATTTTTGTTGCGAGTATGGAACTTGAGATCTGATACCAATCCTAGCATCAGCACCGTTGCGACTGGAATATTGCCAGGAGTGAATCATCATTTGCCGTGAAAAGCTTGGAATTTGATACCGATTTAGGCATTAGCATCGCTACAACTAGGATATTGCCAGGAGCGAATCATCATTTGCCTTTGTCAATTTGAACAAAGGTGGCTTAGCAAACAGGGTTAAGATCCTGTCGACTAAGGCTTTTTGACTTTACGAGCCGTAAGGGTTTTATAAAGGTATTTCTCCCTACGAGTCGTGAGGATCTCGTAGGTGTATGTTCTCCTTAGAAGTCGTGAGGACTTCTAAGTGGTGTTCTCTCATATAAGTCGTAAGGATCTCACAAGAGTACTTTCTCCTTATAAGTCGAGAGGATTTACAAGTGTCGTTCACCATATGAGGACATTCCTCGTGATTGGTGTAACTTGTTGGGGGAAAACATTTATTTGTGCCCATGGATTGTATACAAGGGCCAGCATTGTACCACTTGTAGGGCAGCTTGCGGTATACGACAGTTTAAGAAAGGTTTGGATCCCTGTGACTTAAGACTTTCAAATTCTATCAGCCGTGAGGGTCTCATAGGGGGAGTTCTCCTTACGAGTCGAGAGGATCCCGTAAGTGAAAATTTCACGAGATTGCACCTTTTTGGGTTTTCACAAGCTCGCCGGTAGCCCTGCTGTTTTTACTCACAGCGTCCTTTTGGGTTTTCATCCGTGCCTATTTCGCTTGTGGACATACCTTTTTTTAACGAGATTGTGCCCTTTTGGATTTTCACAAGCTCGCCGGTAGCCCTGCCGTTTTTACTCACGGCACTCTTTCGGGGTTTCATCCGTACCCATTTCGTTTGTGGACATACCCATTTTTTTGCCTGTGTTGCAGTCTTTGCCGTTGGAGCTTTGATTGCAACCTAGATCCTAAGATAAGATATCGCTGTATTTGTGGCGATGCGCAATTTTTGAGGCAGAGTACTAGTTTAAGGACATCTCGGTCCAATGCCAGTTTAAGGACATAGTGGTCCATTGCTAGTTTAGGGACATCTCGGTCCATTGTTGCCGTGTTTGGAGGCGATGGTTAGTTTAAGGACATTTCGGTCCGTCTGTCGCCATATCTGGGGCGGAAATTCTGTTGGATACTACTTTTAGAGTTTGACTCAGGAAGATAGAGAGCGGATACGAGCGTCGTCATCTATCATTAACCTGAGTTATGACTTGTCAAGTATAGTATTTCTTGAAGAACCGTCAGTTAATTGTCCGGAAAGGTCTTTCTCTATGCATATCCATGAGTAAATAGGCCCCACCTTGGTAGACCTTGTCTATGATATACGGACCCTCATAGTTTGGCTCGAATTTCCCCCGCTTTGCATGGTTGGGGATCATAGGTCTTTTGATAACTAACATGGGTTCGCCTTGGCGGAATATTCTTGGCCTAGTTAGTCTTTCGTTTGAGCGCGTCATCATTGCTTTGTAAGCTTCCAGGTTTTGCTGCGCCATGAAACGAGTTTCATTGGTAGCATCGAGCTCCTTAAGTCGAAGATGGGCTTTTCTTCATTCGTCAGCTTGTATCGAACTGCCACTCGTAGAGAGGGTAGCTCTATCTCCAAGGGAAGTACCGCTTCCATGCCGAAGACCAACGCGAATGGCGTTGTATTCATGGAAGTTTTGAACGTGGTTCGATACGCCCAGAGAGCTTCATGCAGTCTCTCACGCCAGTCCTTTCTGTTTCTGGACACCGTTTTCTTTATGATCTTTGTTAAGGTCTTGTTGAAAGCTTCATCTAGACCGTTAGCTCAGGGATTATAGACTGAAGAGTATCTCCAGTCTATATTATGCTGCTGTGCGAAGAGGCTGATCTTATGGCTTCTGTAGGAAGACCCATTATCCGAGATGATCCGTCGCGGAGTGCTGAACTGGTAGATGATATGTGTCCTGAATAAATGGAGGATGTTCTCCGTCTTCACTTTCTTTAGTGGTACTACCTCTGCCAACTTAGAGAAGTAATCGGTTGTTGCCAATATGAACCGATGTCCTTTGGATGACGCTGGTTCGATGGACCCGATTATATCGGTTCCCCACATTTCGAACGGCCAACTAGCCAGTGTTGGGTGTAACGGATTTGAATGCTGATGGATGCGGTCCCCGTGAATTTAGCATGAGTGACACTGCTTCGCATATTTGAGGCAGTCCTGAATCATTGTGGGCCAGTAATAACCCATTCTTTTGATCTTCAGTTTCATCTTTAGCCCGGCTTGATGAGAACTGCAGAGTCCATCATGAGTTTCTTGGACGAACTTCTTTGCTTCTTCCGGCCCCAAGCACCTTAGCCATAGACTTTCAAGCGACCTCTTGTATAGAGTATTATTGACAAAGGCGAAAGACAGAGCCCGTTTCATGTGCCGATGTCTTGACGACGCATTTTCAGGCATTCGATGGGATTTAAAGTAGCCTATAAAGACTTCCTTCCAATCCTTGACCTTTTCTTCATCTTCTATTCGGAGGACCACATGTTTGGTCATTTCTTCTCCTTTAGACAACTCCGGAGATATTTCTGCTAGCGCGAGAATACGGTGGCTTTGCACAATGATCCTTACGTCATCGAGGTTTTCGTCGACCAGTTCTTTAGCAAGCTTGGCTAACGCATCCGTCTTGCTATTTTCTACCCGCGGTATGCTTTCCAGGATGTAGGAGGGAATTTGAGTTAGCAGTTGCTGCACTCTTTCGCTATATTTTACCAACTCCAGTTTACACATCTGATAGTTGCCATTTACTTGGCTAACGACTAGCTGGGAGTCTCCATATATGAGGAGGTCTTCGATTCCCATGTCAACAGCAATCTCAAGACCCGCTATCAAAGCTTCATACTCGGCCTCATTGTTTGTCCTCAGATCTGTTAAGGAATGGGTGAAACGCATTATCCCCCCTTGCGGAGTCATGAAGATAAGGCCCACCCCAGCTTTGATTATGGGGGTGTTTTGCTTTCGCTTCTTCAAGGAGGACGCCCCGTCGAAGTAGAGTTTCTATTGGACATTATTTTCCTCCGTCTTCCCTTCGATTGTGTCGAATGCGTGTTCATCTGGCAATTCACAATTTAAAGGAGAATCGGCTGGTATCAGATGTTCAGCTAGAAAGTCGGTGATGGCCTGGCCTTTCACTGCCTTGAGGGGTCGATATGTTATCGAGAATTCCATCAAAAGAAAGGAATTTGGCAAGCCATCCTGTTAGTATGGCCCTTGACATTAGATATTTGAGAGGATCCACCTTTGATATGAGATGGACCTCATGTGCCAAGGCATAATGTCGAAACTTCGTTATCACGAAGATCGGTGCCAGGCAATTCTTTTCAATGGGGGAGTAGTTGTTTTCTGCCCCCAGGAGAACTCGACTCAAATAGTAGAGAGCTCTCTCCTTCCCCTGGTCATTCTCCTGTGCCCATAGTGCGCCTAAAGAATCTTCTAAGGCTGTTGTGTACAGGATAAGGGGCTTTCCCTTGACCAGAGCGGTCAGTACCGGCGGGTTCTGCAGATATTGCTTGATTTCTTCCAGTGCACTTTGGCATTTATGATCCCAAATGAATGGGTTCCCCCTTCTTCATTATATGGCTGTAGGGGCGGTCTTTTCCGGAGAGGTTAGCTATGAACCGTTGGATATATGCGAGCTTCCCTTAGAGAGACCACAGCTGTTTGAGAGTTCTTGGCGTGGGAATTTCCATAATCGTCTTAATCTTTGATGGGTCTATTTCGATGCCCGAGGTGACTCCAAATGCGCATTTTAGAGGATTCATCTTTAGATTGTATTTCCGAAAACGCTGGAACACTATGTTCAGATATTCCCAGTGCTCCTCGTACGATTTGCTCTTCACCACAAGGTCGTCAATATAGCATTCAACAATTTCATGAATGAGTTCGTCGCATGCCACGACCCGAAAATTTAGTTCGTGACCGGCACTTAAATCACGCAACGTCTGAAGGCATAACGTAATTCAAGTAAGCCGAAGCCCAGAAATCTAAACTTTTTTAAGAAAATAAAAGAGGTGAAGTTTTGAAATAAAGGTATGATGAAATCAAACGTTTTATTAAATGCATAGATAATGAAATCATGAAAATGCAAGTGGATTTTACTAGTTGAAAAACATGTTTCGTCTTTTAAAAATTTGGGAAGCATCTCTTTTGTATATTTTGATCCAAAACCACATATACATAACAACAATAAAGGCATCCCCAAGTGGGAGCTAGCTCTTCGCCAATCGGCGGAATCACATCCACGCAAGACAGAATATAAGTATACGATGCCCAACGGTGAAGATCAACACAAGGAATAATGAAAATGAAGCAAGACATCAAATCCCCCAAGCGAACATATAACCCATCGCTCTATGTCTTGCAACCACAAGTTTTTCTAAGTCTTACTACATATACAAATACAAATACTAGTTTCTGATTGATGGAGTTAACTAGATACAACAGGAATAATAAATACAAGAGTGGTACGATCCAACATATACCACCTACTAAAGCAAAACATCCGAATGCAGCTGTATGCCAGCGATGCCGCTACTGATCCATGTGGTCAACCTGCAAGAACTGTGGCACAACGGGGGTGAGTTGCCAACTCTTTAGTAGAAAACATCATCAGGTAGAAATTGAATAAAACAACGATTCCTAGGTCAACTATATCATAAAGGCAATACTATGATATCTAGGGTGACCGTATCTGCATATGTGCCAACAATATACTCAATGCCTATATGCATGTGGATATCATCCAACCATATAATCAATGCCTGTATGCATGCGGATCTCATCTACGTGTCAACCAATGACACAACAACACCATGCATGTAAATATCATGAAAACATATGCATGTAAATATGAGGATATCAATCAACGTGTGTTCAGCAACAACACATCAAAATCATGGAAGCTGAGTGTCCAACGTCGACACTCGAAACATCATGAAACCCGTGTCCAACATCGACACGTAAATCCTCATATCTCGGGCTCTATCAGTCCGGATCGGCCCATGGGCTCCTTCTGCGGGATCGACCCACAGGCTCCGGCAGAACGAATCGGCCCATATCCATCTCTCGACTCCGGTCGGTATCCTCCGGATAACCGCTAGGTCTAATCAATCACCGGTAGGTAGCAGTCCCTCTGTCAGGCTCATCATCTACTGCGTGACATCCCTTTCTTGCCCCGGGGTATCATACCGGGTCCACCATGAACCCACAAACGGATCATCCAACTCCTCGAATCGGATTTCACATATCACACGTCTCAGAACCGTTAAAATGTATGGTGGACGTCTCGAAATATTATATCAAGAGAAACTGGGTTTTTAAAACAATACATACTTTCTTTTGAAATAACCACGGTTCTCAAATCCAGAAATCTCATGAAAACAGTATATCTCAATGCGTATAATCGTAAAACATGATGTGTGCGACATATAACAGAATATAAGCATATCCGTATATCATGCAATATGGAACAATGATGTGAGCATGGGCATATCATTATAATGTGAGCATAGCAATATAATAGCATGATCTGGCAATTCTACTGTGTGAGTGACATATCAATTATCGATGATGAAGTATGTGAGCCGGCCAATCTGTATAAGTGTAACAGACGCATCATCGATAATGGTGTAGGTGTACTAGCACAGGTATATATAATGCAATGGGAATGACATGAACGTGGCATAACGTACATCTTACGCGAAATGCTAACAGCTATATGTATCTACAATATATCCGAGTCGGTGAATCTATCCATCGGCATCCAGCCTCATAACATCACGTACGGTGTAATCCATCGTACGGCTTCCTCTAGTCAAGGGTACGGATCAATCATCATAAAACTCATCACGTACGGTAAATCATCGTACGACGGCATTAAACCATTAGGGATCCTATCAACCTATATGACAATGAGGGTACGGACCTAACGTCTCGTACGATATATCACTCATGATTCACAACATTATATATATCTATATGCCTATATCCCAGGTCACATCCATAACAATCTCATATCAGGGGACCGACAAAGGTATCAATCATCTCTTATCGACTCGCATCCGTATACCGACATATCAATCAAGTCATCATATCATATCGTAAATTCTTTTCATCACATTAAGTCATCTTAAATCAAGTCAATTTTATATATACATTCTACCTTATTAATCTCGTGTCATGCTGCTCTAAATCTCCTACTTATTCTCGTGCACTACCTATCTATATATCGTGATTCACGTTCACTTATCATATCCTTATATATCAATTCGAGACATCCTTTCTATCATATCATGTCAAAGAGTCCTATCCCTATAGTTTTCATCTCATATCTCGATATATATATTCAATCATTCATATCATCTCTAACTATCTTCTTAACCATGTCCCTAGTTCTCTAATATAGGTTTCTACAACTGTATTCTATAGATCGGTTTCCATTCATAACTTGTGGGGGTGCTATACGCCATCCACCCGACTTCCCCCGTAGATATAGATCTACTCACCTTGATCCTTGCTTACCGAAGTCGATATGCTCCGTCGTCTCGGAATCCATGTGAGGGAACCTACAAATAAATACACAATCGCAATTCTTATTAACATCAAGTCCGGAAAACCAATACGGCACGCGGTGCGCTCATAGGTTAGAACCTATAGCCTACGCATACAAAAACAACCAAACAACCCTTGCCGTTGACGTACAAACATCCAACGATCTAATACAATATCAAATCCTAAATTCATAAATCACAAATACCAAAACACGAATTCAAATATCGGCAAAACATAACCAAAAACACCCCAATCTGCTCCCAGATTTAGTCTCAGGTAAAATCATGCCAAACTAGCGGAACAGGGGGTAGTATATAGGGTAAGTGAGCTACAGAACCAACCTGGACACCAAACACCAAGATTTGGCCGGCCACATTGCCTGAAATTCCGGCCTGCTTGGCCCAGTAGTCTCTGTTGGAGTTCGTCTTGTTAGGGCGGTCTCCTATTGGTCTAACTAGGTCTCTGAAATTACTAGTTTTTCTCAGAAACGTCCCAGGTTACTCCAGATTCCCTGTAGGCCACTAAATGTCACAAAACCGACATGGGTAATTTCCTAAGTCCGTGTTTTGGTTTCTAATCTGGGTCTTGGCCAGTAAAACAGCACGGAGGGTCTTGTAAACAGCCACTAACATTACAAATCCACACAAAGACCCAAACCCTTCTCTTGAATTTTCCAAACATCGCATAACCTAACTAAATCAGCTTCTAACTAAACTAGGATACAAAGAAACTTAAAACTAAACTAAGTGAAAGAAATTATACCTCATTTGGGCAACTCATGAAAAAACCCTAGTGTTCCCCTCTGAAAACACGGAGACGCGACCGCGTAGGTCCGTCTTGCCTGAATTTCGGTGCAGATGCTAATTGGTGCTATCCGTCCGCCTCTCCGAAGATGCCAAGTTGATTTATGGCACCATGTATCGAAGGTTTAAACGGATGCGGCCGATGTAGCAGACTTCGTCAGATTCCCTCTCGTTTGAGGGGTTTTTGATTGTGGGGACGCTCTTCCCTGCAGTTAATTACGCTACCGCATCGCGGTAATAACTTTCTCCTTCTCCAGATGGTCACTTCGTGTCGTGGGTGTTTGTTTTGTGTTTGGTTGCCCGTGGTTTGTATACGGAGACTAATTTATGTTGTCGCCCGTAGGGCGTGGATTAGTCCAAATCCGTATCTTCTTAGATTTGGGTTTTGGGGGTTGGGTTTAAGGATACGTTAGCCTCATTTGAGACTAAGATCAACTTAAACGTTTGTTAAGGATACGTTAGTCTCATTTTAGACTAAGATCAACTTAACGGGATTGTTTAGATCCAACAAAAGAGCAATTGAACTCTATTGTTTAGTTTAGGGACATTGCGGTCGATTAGTTTAAGGACATCACGGTCCATTGTTAGTTTAAGGACATCTCGGTCCAGGTTAAGGACATCATAGTCCGTGAGTTTAAAGACCTCACAGTCAAGGTTAAGGACATCATAGTCCGTGAGTTTAAAGACTTCACAGTCAAATGTTAGTTTAAAGACATCACGGTCGAGGTTAAGGACATCATAGTCCGTGAGTTTAAAGACTTCACAGTCAAATGTTAGTTTAAAGACATCACGGTCGAGGTTAAGGACATCATAGTCCGTGAGTTTAAAGACTTTACAGTAAAATGTTAGTTTAAAGACATCACGGTCGAGGTTAAGGACATCATAGTCCATGAGTTTAAAGACCTCACAGTCAAGGTTAAGGACATCATAGTCCGTGAGTTTAAAGACCTCACAGTCAAGGTCAAGGACATCATATCCGTGAAATGTATGGTTGTTGGGACCCGCCACCTCTCCGAAGACGTTGAAGGATTACAATGACAAATATCAAAGGAGTGAAGAGATGTACCCTTGAACCAAAGTTGATTGGGGATCTGTAGTCCAATTTGGAACTAAGATCAATTAATTAGATTATGAACACATTGGCTCAGTTAAATCTAAATTGAGAACTTATGGCCAGTTTGGGCTAAATCCAATTAAGTTTGAAATATTGGCCCTTTGTTGGACTATTAGACATTTGTCTGGGTTTAGCCCTTCATCATTTAGCAATGCTAAACAAGAGTTTGAGGGTTCTGATACATTTTTGTCTTTGAGTATTAATCATTATAGCTCTGGATTTTAAGGCTCATTTGAAGGGGATATTTGCCTCTGGAAAACTTAGCCAATTTGGCTAAGATAAGCTTTAGAATAGTGTTAAACACTAGAGGACAACAGTGTTAAACACTGGAGATGAAATACTCAAAATAGTGTTAAACACTAGAAAGGAAGCAGTCACGTGGGGGCACGTGAGGGCACCCAAAGGTGGAGCCAGCTCTCCTTTACTTTGTTCTCAGAACTTCAAATAAGTGTTAAACACTTTTAGTTTTCATAGCCATCACGTGTGGGCACGTGATGGGTAATCATGCACTGACTTGTTAAGGTGTTTATTAGGGGTCACGTGAGGACACGTGAGAGCGCCCAAAGCCAGCATTGCCTTTGCTTTTGTTTTCTTTATTTTGGAAGTCACGTGGGAACACGTGAGGCATTGCCTCAGGGCTAACTCCTTCTTATTTTGGAGGATCTTTTCATGGGTCACGTGAGGGCACGTGACCTAGTTCTTTACATGCATGGAGATCTTTCAAGTCTCTTTATTCTAAGAATTAAATTCTCTGTAGGGTTAAACCCTAATTGTTTTTTAGAGGAATTAAATTCCTATGCATGTGGAAGAATTAAATTCTTATGTAGGGTTAAACCCTAGTTATGTTTTAGAGGAATTAAATTCCTATGAATGTGGAAGAATTAAATTCTTATATAGGATTAAACCCTAGTTCTGTCTTGGAGGAATTAAATTCCTATGAATTGGGAGAATTGAATTCTCATGCAGGGTTGAACCCTAATTTTATTTGGAGGAATTAAATTCTTATGAAATTGGGAGAATTAAATTCTCATATAGAGTTAAACCCTAGTTTTATCTTGGAGGAATTAAATTTCTGTGAATTTGGGAGAATTAAATTCTCTAAACTCAATTCTCCCTCTAAGTTTTAGATCTGCATGGCAGAATCTCCCCGATGAGAATTAAATTCTCAACCTGTGGGGAGATTTGCTTCTGCAGATCTTCAACCAGAGGAAGAACTAAGTTCTTATGCAGAAGAGTTAAACTCTTAGATTGAGAATTAAATTCTCTTTTTTTTATGAAGCTTTGATCCCTTTCCCTTTCTCACCTTGGATTTCTTTTCTTGAGAATTAAATTCTCCTTTCTTTACTCTCTGCTATTTGCCTTTTAGAAAATTTCAAGATCCCAAAATTCTATATCTCTCTTCTCTTCTTAGCTCCTATTTATAGGAGAAGGAAAAGAATCAATTTGTTTAGTAAATTTTTCATTGAAAGATTTTGTTTGTTTTTTCATAATTAATATGATCTTTTAGATCACTCAGTGAATTTTATTCACCATTGGATTTTTAATCCAAAAGATATTCTGTTTGTTATTTTTGGTGAAATTTAGGGAAATCTTTTCTTGTCTAAAATCTTTCCATAAATTGGTGATTTTTAATCACCATTGGATTTTTAATCCAACGGTGCTCCAGTTTACAGAGCACAGTCTTCTTTTTGTTTGGAAAGATTTAGAGAAATACTTTCCCAGTTAGGGTTTTTGATTTCCCTTAATTAGAATTTAATTCTATTAACTCGTAAGGTTTTTAAAGCCCATCACGTGTTGGCACGTGACCTTCTTTCTTGCAGAATTTAATTCTTTCTTTTAACTGGGCTAAAGGACCATCACGTGTCAACATGTGACCCTTGGTCACGTGTGAGCACGTGATGCCCTATTGGGGTCTTTTCTTTAGCCGTTTTGTTTATACTTTTGTTTGATTTAGAATTTAATTCTATAAAATGAAGATCATAGGAAACTATCACGTGTCAGCACATGATCCTTGGTCACGTGTAAGCATGTGATACCTCATTGAGGTATTTCTTGATTTTTATCAGGGAACAAATGCCCCCACAGCGTTGTTCTCACGTGTCTGCACGTGAGTGCAACGCTGTCAACTTTGTGACCGTTGGATCTGTCTAGGGAATAGGGGAGATAAAACGTTTCCCATCACATCCTATAAATGCCAGCGTCCCTTTAGAAGCGCCTCCACTCTTTCTTCTTCTTCTTTGTTCATTTTCTTTTGAGAATTTAATTCTCTTTCTCAGAGTTCAGTTTTCTGTTCCAAAATTTTCAGAGTTTAACTCTGTCCGAGAAAGGATCCTTTCTTCAGGTAATGGTTTTGAACGACCGAAGAACTTTTGCAGAAATCTTCATTGGATTTTAAATCCATACCAAGGGTTTTTTCCCTTTATGTTTGCATGCTTTATTTATGCCATTTTGTCATATCGTTGTTGCTACTCACGTGTTTGGCATGTGAGGCATTGCTGGGGATTTCAATCTCACATCGGCACCCACTCACGTGTTATTCACGTGCGATACTGTTTTACTTTTCAGTCCATATCAAGGTTAGTGCTCACGTGCTCTGCACGTAGGGCCCCATTGATGGGGTTATTTAATTTCCCATGCAATCTTTCTGTGTATGACTTTGAATGCAGAGAGGAAGCCTTGGAAATAGTTCCACCTCTTTGATTTCCAATGCCTTTCCTTTTTCTGGGTTTTGGAAATAGTTCCACCATGCAATATTTTTTATGCGCAGCATTAAATGCTTCCCTTTATAACCTGAAGCCATAGTTTTCTTTCTCTCTTCACAGAGAAATCCATTTACAACTTAGGGTGATTTATCTTGAAGAAACAATTAAGTGCTATGGCTTGCAACCGCCCCCATGCTCATCGACAACTGTAGGAGGTACCCGTTGAGGAGATGATTCCTCGCTTTGCTGCGCGAGTAGTGGATCCCCTGCACACCGATGCCGAGTGTGACGCGGTGATGTATGAACTTCTGATCCGTAAGGGGTCCCCTCTTCCAATGGGATCCATTTGGCTCTGGATGATTCTTCTTGCCGTGCTCGTTGACATCCCTCCTTACCCAGCGGAGATGACCCTGGCGATGCTTGATGCGGCTGAAGACAAGCTCGAGTGTTTTTATGAGGCGTGCCTGATTACTCAGGCTCTGAAAGATTGCTCGGTTCATCTGTTGAGCCAGATAAGAGCCGGTGGGCTATTATGTCTGCTTTTGCGGATGAACATGGCGCCAATCGGTGGGGAGCCACTCCACATGAAAATCGTCGTTTCGATGTGCTGGAGAAGGCGGAGAGGGAGTTAGAAAATTTTGTATTCTGTTTTGTTAACCCTTGTGCCACTGATCCTTTGTTTGGCGATCTTTTCCCGGTGGCGTAGTGTGTTTAAATCGATGTACTCTTTTTATCATTGGCTATTACATGCTTACTGTTGAATTTTCATGTTTGTCGGATACTCGTACGTGCGTCTTGCTTGCGTAAATGAGCTTCATATTTTTCCATGGGAATTTTCTTTAATTGCAAGCACTATCGCTATGTTGCATGCGCGTTTTTTTTGGGTATCATTTCCTTTTAAACGTTCATACAGTTGCCAATGCATGCTTGATGGGATATACATCGGAGGCTTTCCTTGTTGCTTCCCTTATCAGGTGGTTTGTGCTTATTCTAGATTAAGTATCGTCGTCGAAATAGAGGTTTGCTTGCATATTGTTGAATCTATACGTATTCCTTCAGAGGTTGTAGTTGCAAAGGCGAGCTTGTGGGGGCTGATCGAACGATGCGCCTTAAATATAGTGTCGTGCAAAAAAACCTCAGCCGCAAGTTTTTGGAGAGGGAGCTGGCTTCCAAAGCGCTGAGGGAGCTTCAAGCCAGCATTACGGCCAAGGCCACTAAAGCATATGAACATTGGCGAGTGCTTCAAGAGGCTATCAAGGAGGTGGTAGCCATTGATAAAGCCGCTGTATTTACTCGTGAAATGGTTGAGGCCCATAAGGTTACTGAAAAAGAGCTTGAAGGCCGGCTTGCCTCATACCAGGCCCAACAGGCTCAAGTGGAGGCCCTTCTTTTGACGATACTGAATCATAAAGGTGAGGCCCAGCGAAAAAGGGATGAACTGGCAAATCTACTAAATCGCCCGCCGACTTGAAGAATTGTATATACATTTTTTCATTCTTCCTTTGTACATACTCCTGAATGAGAGTATATTTTTTTTTGTTCTTTTACGAATTGTACTTTGTATTCATTTTGATTCATGAATAAAAAACATATTTTTCTTCACGATGGTGTGTCCCTTTTATTAAATGTATTCTGTGGATAGCCTATCTCGATTTCTTTGCAAGACAACGATGGCTTAGGATTCAGGGTTAAGATCTGCCTCTTAAGACTTTTTAACTTTATGAGCCGTGAGGGTCTCATAAAGAATTTTCTCTCTACCGGTCGAGAGGATCCCGTAGGTGTAATTTCTCCTTAAGAATCGTGAGAATTCCTAAGTGTGTTTTCTCTTGCAAGTCATAAGGATCTTACAAGAGAATTTTCTTCTTTACGAGTCGTGAGGACCCGCAAGTGATGGGTGAGGTTATCCTTATCCGCATTTTGCGGAGTCAGGAGTTGCTCTGGATGCTTCCCACGGGGTCATAGCCGTGTTCTGCGAGGACCAGGCTCCGCTCTGGATGTTTCCCACGGGGTCAGGATTGACATAAGCCACGTTCCACGTAACCAGGAATTTTGCTCTGGATGCTTCCCACAGGATCATTGCCGTGTTCTGTGAGGACCAGGCTCCGCTCTGGATGCTTCATACGGGATCATTGCAGTGCTCTGCGAGGACCAGGATCCGCTCTCGACGTTTCCCACGGGGTCAGGATTGACATAAGCCGCGTTCCACGTAACCAGGAATTTGCTCTGGATGCTTCCCACGGGGTCATTGCCGTGTTTTGCGAGGACCAGGCTCCGCTCTGGATGCTTCACACGGGGTCATTGCCGTGCTCTGCGAGGACCAGGATCCGCTCTGGACGTTTCCCATGGGGTCAGGATTGACATAAGCCGCGTTCCACGTAACCAGAAATTTTCCCTGGATGCTTCCCATGGGGTCATTGCCGTATTCTGCGAGGACCAGGCTCTGCTCTGGATGCTTCACACGGGGTCATTGCCGTGCTCTGCGAGGACCAGGATCCGCTCTGGACATTTCCTACGGGGTCAGGATTGACATAACCCGCGTTCCACATAACCAGGAATTTGCTCTGGATGTTCCCACGGGGTCATTGCTGTGTTCTGCGAGGACCAGGCTCCGCTCTGGATGCTTCACACGGGGTCATTGCCGTGCTCTGGGAGGACCAGGAATTTTGCTCTGGATGCTTCCCACGGGGTCATTGCCGTGTTCTGCGAGGACCCGGCTCCGCTCTGGACGTTTCCCACGGGATCAGGATTGACATAAGCCGCGTTCCACATGACCAGAAATTTGCTCTGAATGCTTCCCACGGGGTCAGGATTGACATTATCCGCGTTCCATGTAACCAGGAATTTTTGACTCTCGGTTGTTTGTGCATCTTCGAGTCATGGAACTGGGAATTTTGCCGCAGCTCCGATTTGTCGATGTCGTGTCCGTTGAAATGAGACGGATATTGAGATGATCTCCCGGCTGTCTATGAACCATTGAGATTTGGCTTCTTCTTCTGATGGAGCCTGGGGAGGGAAGGTGTGATTCCTTCCTCGTTTGCACCCCTGTATTGTATACAAGGATTGATATGATATCACTTGTAGGGAAAAAATTTCATTTCATTTTTTTTCTTTCCGCGATGCTCTATCATTTCAGCTTTTATATCGCGAAGGTCGCGATTGCCCAATCATTTCGGCTATTTTTCGCGGTACCCAATCATTTCGGCTATTTTTTATTTTTTTTAATTTTTACTCACAGTTTTTATTGCGAGTTGCCCAATCATTTCGGCTATTTTTCATGCATATATTTTTTTACTTGCTGATTTTGTTACAAGTTGCCCCATCATTTCGGCTATTTCGTATGCATGTGTGGCTCGCTAGCTTCTTTGCTGCAAGATTGGAATTAGACACCGATTTCGGTATCAGCACCGCTACGACTGGGATATTTCTAGGAGCGAATCATCATTTGCCTCTATTGGTATCGATCAAAGGTGGCTTAGCGGATAGTGTTAGGATCCTGTCGACTAAGGCTTTTGACTTCATAAGCCGTAAGGGTCTCATAAAGGTATTTCTCCCTACAAGTCGTGAGGATCTCGTTGGTGCATTTTCTCCCTAGGAATCGTGAGGATTCCTAAGTGCATGTTCTCTTATAAGTCGTAAGGATCTTACAAGAGTGTTTTCTCCTTACAAGTCGAGAGAACTTACAAGGGTTGTTCACCGTGTAGACATATCCCTAGTCACGGATGGGACTTTGTTAGGGAAATATTTATTCGCGCCCATGGATTGTATACAAGGGTCAGTATTGAGCCGCTTGTAGGGCAATATTGGGGGTTGTGGTGGTTTCTTAAGAACAGGTTCAGATCCCTGTAGCTTAAGACTTTTGAATCTTATGAGCCGTGAGGGTCCCATAAGAAGGTTCTCCTTACAAGTCGTGAGGATCTCACAATTGTAATTTCTCCTTAGGAATCGTGAGGATCCCTAAGTGTTGCTCCCTTATGAGTCGTAAGGATCTCACGCAGGTGGTTTCTCCTCACAAGGTCGAGAGGACCCTGCAAGTGTCTTTTAACGAGGTTGCGCCCTTTCGGGTTTTTACAAAAACTCGCCGGTAGCCCTGCTGTTTTTACTCACGGAGCCCTTTCGGGTTTTCATCCGTGCCCATTTTGCTTAAGGACATACCGTTTTCTTTTTTCTTTTTCTTTTTTTTCTTTTTCTTTTTTGTGTCAGCCTTGGGATACTGCAATCCATAGTAGTTTATCGACGTCTTGGTCAACAGCTAGTTCTAGGATATAGTGGTCCATTGTTAGTTTAAGGACGTTTCGGTCCGTCGTTAGTTTAAGGACGTTTCGGTCCGTTGTTGGTTACTACTTATAGAGTCTGGGCTTAGGAAGATAGCGAGCGGACATAGGCGTCGTCATCTATCGTTGACCTAGGCCGTGACTCGTCAAGCGTAGTATTTCTTCAGGAAGCGACCGTTTATTGGCCTGAAAGGTCGTTCGCCATGCATGTCCATAAGTAGATAGGCTCCACCCTGGTAGACTTTGTCTATGATATACGGGCCTTCATAGTTTGGCTCGAATTTTCCCCACTTGGCACAGTTGGGGATCATAGGTCTTTTGACCACTAGCATGAGTTCGCCTTGGCGGAATGTTCTCGACCTAGTTAATCTCTCATATGAACGCGTTATCTTTGCTTTATAAGCCTCCAGATTTTGTTGCGCTATGGGCCAGGTTTCATCAAGGGCATCGAGCTCCTCAAGTCGAAAATGAACATTTTCTTCGTCTGTTAGCTCGTAGTGAACTGCCACTCGTAGAGAGGGTAACTCTATCTCGAGGGGGAGTACCGCTTCTGTACCGAATACCAATGCGTACGACATCGTATTCGTGGCCGTTTTGAACGTAGTTCGATATGCTCAGAGAGCTTCATGCAGTCTCTCATGCCAGTCCTTTTTATTTCGAGACACCGTCTTTTTCACGATCTTCGTCAATGTCTTGTTGAAAGCTTCAGCTAGACCGTTAGTTTGGGGGTTATAGACTGAGGAGTATCTTCAGTCTATGTTATGCTGTTGTGCGAAGCGGCTGATTTTGTGGCTTTTATAGGCCGACCCGTTATCGGAAATGATTCGTCTCGGAGTGCCAGACCGATAAATGACGTGTGTCTTGAAGAAATGGAGGATGTTCTCTGTCTTCACTTCCCTCAGCAGTACTGCTTCTGCCCATTTGTAGAAGTAATCAGTTGTCGCCAAAATGAATCGATGTCCTCTGGACGATACTGGTTCGATGGGGCCGATTATGTCAGTTCTCCACATTTCGAACGGCCAGCTAGCCACTGTCGGATGTAACGGATTCGGATGCTGGTGGATAAAGTCCCCATGGATCTGGCACGAGTGGCATTTCTTCGCATACTTGAGGCAGTCCTGAATCATCGTGGGCCAATAGTAGCCCATCCTTTTAATCTTCAGCTTCATTTTCGGCCCGGCTTGGTGAGAGCCGCAGAGTCCGTCGTGAGTTTCTTGGATGACTCTTTTTACTTCTTCAGGTCCCAGGCATCTTAACGACAGAGAATCAAATGACCTCTTGTACAGAGTATCATTGACGAAGGCAAAAGATAAGGCTCGCTTCATGAGTTGATGTTTTGAGGACGCTTCTTCAGGTGTTCGATGGGACTTAAAGTAGTCTATAAAGACTTCTCTCCAATCCTCAGCCTTTTCCTGGTCTTTTATTTGCAGGGCCGTTTGCTCGGTCGCTCCCTTTTCTTCGGATGACTCCGGAGATATTTTTGCCGGTGCAAGAACCCGACGGCTTTGCACAGTGATTCTTACGTCATCAAGGTTCTCGTCAGCCAGTTCTTTAGCGAGCTTGGCTAATGCATCTGCCTTACTATTTTCCGCTCGCAGTATACTTTCCAAGGTGTAGGAAGGAATTTGAATTAGCAGTCGCTGTACTCTCTCGCCGTACTTCACCAACTCTGGTTTGCACATTTGGTAGTCGCCGTTTACTTGACTAACGACCAGTTGGGAGTCTCCGTATATGAGGAGGTTTTCAATTCCCATGTCGATGGCGATCTCGAGACCTGCTATCAAAGCTTCGTATTCGGCTTCATTGTTTGTCCTCGGCTCTGTCAAGGAGAAGGCAAAGCGCATTATCCCTCCTTGTGGAGTTACGAAGATGAGGCCTACCCCTGATTTGATTATGGGCGTGCTTTGTTTGCGCTTCTTCATGGAGGATGCTCCATCGAAGTAAAGTTCCCACCGGGTATCACCCCCGTCGATCATGTCAAACGCATGTTCGTCTGGCAATTCGCAGTTCAAAGGAGAATCGGCAGGTATCGGATGCTCAGCAAGGAAGTCGGCGATGGCCTGGCCTTTCACTGTCTTAAGAGGCCGATAAGTTATCGAGAACTCCATCAAGAGCAAGGCCTATTTAGCGAGTCGTCCTGTCAACATGGCCTTTGACATCAAATATTTGAGGGGATCCACCTTTGATATGAGATGGACTTCATGTGCCAATGCATAGTGTCTGAGCTTTGTTATTGCGAACATCAACGCCAGGCAGTGTTTTTCAATGGGAGAGTAATTGCTTTCTGCCCCCAGGAGAACTCGACTCAGATAATAAAGGGCTCTCTCTTTCCCTTGGTCATTCTCTTGTGCCCATAATGCGCCTAACGAACCTTCAAGGGCTGTTGTATACAGGACGAGAGGTTTTCCTTTAACGGGAGAGGCCAACACTGGCGGATTCTGCAGGTATTGCTTGATTTCATCTAGTGCGTTTTGTCATTTGCGATCCCAGACGAAAGGGGTTCCCTTCTTCATCAGGTGGCTGTAAGGACGACACTTTCCTGAGAGATTGGCTATAAATCGCCGGATATACGCGAGCTTCCCTTGGAGAGACCATAATTGCTTGAGAGTCCTTGGCTGGGGGCATTTCTATAATCGCCTTGATCTTCGACGGGTCTATCTCGATGCCTCGGTGTCGGACGATGAATCCTAGGAATTTGCCTGAGGAAACTCCGAACGCGTATTTGAGAGGATTCATCTTCAAGTTGTATTACCGAAGGCGTTGAAATACGATCTTCAGATGCTCTAGTTGTTCCTCATATGATTTGCTTTTAATTATGAGGTCGTCGATATAACATTCGACGATTTCATGTATGAGGTTGTCGAAAATCTTCGTCATGGCCCTCTGATAGGTGGCACCGGCGTTCTTTAGACCGAAAGGCATCACCTTGTAGCAGAATATACCCAAAAGGATCCGAAAAGTGGTGTGCTTCTGGTCCTCGGGATGCATATTTATCTGATTATATCCTGACGATCCGTCCATGAAGGAGAAGACTTCGTGAGTGGATGTGTTATCTATCATCAGCTCAGTGACTGGTACTGGAAAGTCGTCCTTTGGGCAGGCTTTATTGAGATCCCGAAAGTCCACACATATGCGCACTGTCCTATTTTTCTTCATCACCGGGACGATGTTGGCGATTCGGTCAGGATACTGAACCTCTTGGATGAAGCCAGAGTCGATTAGCTTCTTGACTTTGGCGTTGATGCTCATCTCAAGCTCGAGCCGCATTCTTCTTGGTGCTTGTTTGATCGGCTTGACGTCCGGAGATATCGCCAATCTGTGCACAGCTATTTCCGGATCTAGCCCTGTCATCTCGGAGTAGTTCCATGCAAAGTAGTCTTTATGCTGCATGAGCACGTCCTTTAGCGTAGCCACCTTTTCTTCGGACAATAGCTCACTAACGATCGTCGGCCGCGGATCACTTGCGTCCCCAAATCAATTTTCTTGAGGTTATCTGCAGTAGTATGTATTCCATCTTCCAGCTCTTTTGGCGCCGGTGGAAACTCTAAGATCACCTCGTTATCATTGTTTTCGAAGCACCAAGGGAGGTCATCCATATTCTCGGGCTCTTCTTCTGACAGTGTTATCGCGTGGCAGGTACGAGATCGTTTCCAAGATTGATGTTGATCTAGTTCTACTCTCGTTATACACTTCGCTTTTGGTTCATTCTTCTGTGGCGGGCTTACCCTCTAACTGCTGGATAGAGCGAACCTGCCCTGTTGATATTGGTCTTCAACCCAGTTCTTGAAGGTGAAGCAGTCTTCGAGTGGATGTCCTATTGCTCGGTGATAAGAGCAATAGTCTGGGTGAGAGACCTCGTTCGCTTGCTCAAGATGCTTGGATTCCGGGAGGGTAATCATTTGATGTTTTATAGCAAGATCAAGTATCTTCCGTGTTTTGTCCTGGGGAAAAGAGTATACTCGACCCATCTTCTTTATAAGAGACAAATCCAGATTGCTCGATTCCCGATCACGTGACTTCTTGGTCCCGCTTTGTCGCTGCCGAACGCCTTTCCCGCTTTTTAATTTATTTTTGCCTCAGCGTCGGGCCTTTTGTATGACGGGTTGATAAGGAAGAGCATTGTCATTCTCCGCGGCCTGTTGAAGGAGGCGTTGCGTCTTGGTTTTTTCGTAAATGGCCATCTCACGGTTATGGTCATCCCGGACCTTTTGACTCGCTTCCCTTAATAGCTTGTCCATCCGTTCTTCAAATGACGGACTCGGCATTTTGATGGCGGGGCCTTGTTTTGGTTCATGACCCGCGTCTTTTAATAGAACGCCTCCTTCTTCATCGAAGTCATGTATGACGTAGCTGCCATGGACTCGCTCTCGTTTTTTGGATTGAACATATCCAAGCACGATCGTTTCCATTCTCCCGTTGGGCAACTTGCGCTGAGTTCTGGGGACATCCCAAATCCTGTTGTAGAACCGAGCTTGTCGCGTGGTCTGTTTGAAGGGTACACCTTGGCGCCTCAACAGCCTTTTCAAGCCCTCTATGTAATATCTAGGCAGATGGATGGGCTGGAGCCTGTCAAGTGTAGAATCCGCGCCATACCAAATTTCTTTTTCCACTTTGGTTTCCCCGGATCGGTAGAATAGGATCACCTTTTCACCTTCTCGCTTGGGAGGGACATAAAACATCTGCAGCTCTTGCACACTATAAGCTTCAAGTGCATCGAGATCTTTGCAATGTTCTTGTGGAACCATGGTAATTTGCAAACTCTGATTATCGCCAGCGAAGGCTTGTATTGACGGCCGAGCGGAGAATATAGCGTTAACCTCATCTTCCGAGTGGCTGTCGAAGATCAACGTAGGGGCGGACGGTCCCGAGTTGTTGCATTGCGGCGGCCCTGAATAAACTATCTCTTCTTCCTCCTTGGTATCACTCCCGAAGACCGGAATAGTGGTGATAGCTTTGTTCTTCGGTTTGTGACATCTTTCCGTGTCCTTAAAATCTGGTAAGAAGTATTTTGCATCTTCGTACTTTCGGACTTCGTTCACAAAGAATGGGTTCAACTCCCCCGTCGCAGTGTACTCGAGACCATCCTTGAAATACTTCATACACCGGTGTTGTGTAGAAGGGATAATGTTGTACTCATGTAACCAAGGACTGCCGAGCAAAGCATTGTAGCATGTCTTGGCGTCGATGACATGAAACTTAATGTCCGTGACAAGCAGCCCGAAGCGTAGTGTCAATATTACAGACCCAAGCGTTCGTGATGACTGAGAGTCAAACCCGGGGATGGTGATTTTATCATGAGCGAGGTGCTGAATGCTCATGCAGATTTCCTTCAACACTCGCACGTTGAGGAGATTGACTGAAGACCCATTGTCAACCAGGATTTTTCCTATCTTGATATTGTGACAGTATCCGGAGACATAAAGGGGACGGTTGTGCTTGCACGTCCCAAGGAGGAGATCTTCATCGCCGAAAGTGATATCGGCTCTGTGTACTTCTTCCAGGCCGTCCTTCATCTTTTCTTCGGTGAGGAAAACTTGGAATTGCTCTGGCTCTTGTAGCGCCTTGATCAATGAGTTTCTCGCCTCTTTGGATAGCATAAGGACGTCGAGAATGCTGAGCTGCGAGGGTAGCTTCCTCAAGTGTGGTAGAACGTTGTAGTCCACCTTGCACTTCTTCGGCGGGTCCTTGGCTGTCAGCTCTTCGACGGCTTGGTCATCAAGGACGATATCCTCAGAGACTTTTTCTTTTCCCTTATCTTTTCTATTCGTGGGTCCGAGATTATTTTCGGGCAGCGTACGATTGCGCAGCTGAATATTTTCACAGGTCTTCGGTTCTTTCTCTTTCCCCGAGGTGGATTCTTTGAAGAGAGGGCCAAGAGTCATTTCTTCATCGGAGTCGCTCCCGAAGGTGAGAACTTGCGATCCCCCGGCATTAACCATGCGACAGTTGCCGGCAGTTCTTCTAAGCTCCTCGGTCGTACTTTTTCGCTCCCGACGAGTTTTGCGTTTCATCCGCTTAAAATGTTGCCGGTGAGCAACATATCTCTACCACCATCTCTTAAAAGCGTTGCACTCTTTGATGGGGTGCGCAATCTTTCGATGATATAGGCAGTAGCTAGGATGCATTTCTGCTTCACCAAGAATGTTTCCTTCGGAGGGTGGCAGCTTCATTTCCATTGATATGGCTTTGGCGAACCTCTTCCTCGTCTTAAGCCTATTTTTATTTGCGAAGGATGTACTTTGATCTGGCGGGAGTGTTTCAACTCTTTCGTCCAGTTGCTGACGTTTGGCCTTTTCAAATATGGCCATCTCGCGTTCTCGAGCAGTTTTGCTTTTAAGAAGAGCTTCATTCAGGAATGCATCAATCATTTCGTCTGATGGCCCTAAAAGTTCCGGCTCAGGACCTGCCCCCAGTTTCTCTGTGTAAGGAGCTTCTTCATCGTTTATTGACGAGTGAGAGATCACATAGCAACTTGCTACGTAATCCTCAGATTCATCCGACGAGTCTTCTCGATCATCTCCGTCTTCAAGGACGTGACTAAGAAATTCTTGGAGTGTGATCGGGGTCAGCACCTTCTGGTTATATTCTTCTAGTGCGTCGATATATTTTTGTAGGTCCGTGCGCTTGTCACCGGGCTTCACGGGCTTCTTGGCTTTCTTCTTCTTCTTCGAAGACTTTGACGGCTGGGTGTGAGTGCTTTGGATATCACCGCCCATTTTTGGAGTTGGGCGCGGTTTCAGCATTCCCTTGATAATCTCGGGTTCCAGCGGATTCTTCCACCTGATCACTGGGCATGTCTGGAGATCATTCAGCATTCTTTTAGTTTTGGCTGAAAGAGCGACCTCCCATGGAGCTTCTTCAACAAAAGAGCATGATGCCGCCGGCGTGTCCGTCTTCTTAGGAGTGTGCGGTTGTGGTGGGCTTACTTTCCACTTCTCAGACAGCGCAAACTTGCCTTGTTGGTACTGGTCCTCGATCCATCCCTTAAAGACGAAGCAATCTTCGATTGGATGGCTTACCGTTTGATGGTAAGGGCAATAATTGGGACTATTAGTCTTGCCGGGTTGCAGTGGTCGCTTTAGATTCGGCAGATTGATGAGCCTGTTACGCACCGCTAGTTCGAACAGTCTCTTTGTTTTTTCCCGAGGGAATGAATAAGGACGCTTCATTTTCTCATTGTAATATCGCCGTCTCTCTTCCAGTTGATCTGTTAGTTTTGGGGCACTGGGCTGCTGTTGAGTATTCGCAACGAATGTCGCATTCCCTTTACCCTTTTCGTTCCGCGGCTCCGGCTTCGGAGGGGACGGTCTATGACCCATCTGGTCCATCTGGGCCAGCTTGTCGATCAAGGTTTGGAACAAGGTCAGCTTGAAGAACATCATGAATTGGGAAATAGTTGCATGAGGGTCCAGAGTGCCCACGAACATGCCCACCGCCGGCGCTTCCTGGATGCGCTGCTCACATTTTGACCATAAATTTCGCCATCGTATTGCGTATTGTACCCAAGTTTCACCTGGCTTTACCCTGGCGTTAATTAATGCGGTAATTGGGGTACGCTCGCTTGCGCTCGTGAATCTTTGCGTAAACAGCAGTTCCATTTCCGCAAATGTCTTGACAGAGTTGTTTGGAAGTTCAGAATACCATTCGAATGCCGTCTCTTACAAGCTGCCGACGAACTGGCGAAGGAGCAGTTTATCATCACCTCCGGTGTTACCACATAGAGCCCTGAACTGGGTGACATGCTGGTGCGGATTTCCCGTCCCTTTATATACATGAAATTTAGGGATGGTATATCCCGACGGGTACTTTATCTGGTCATACCACCCTGGATATGGTCGCCCAGTTTCAACAACTTTCCCGGCCGCTTCATTCGCCTGGTGAGCTCGTATTTGCTGAGCAATGTATTTTTCCAGAGCGGTCTTGGAAATGGTTTCCTCTTTGGCTGCTGAAAGAGCCGGAAGAGGGTTTGATGTCTCCCCTCTGTCGTCTTCAATGATGATCGGAGGGTCTTCAGCTGGAGATTCTGGCAGTAACATCATCCCGACCATGTCTTAGAAGAGAAGCGCCATTCATTTTATATTAGCTGCTTGTTCTGCGGCTTCTCTGTCCTTCTTTTCGAGGACTTTGCGGAGGAAGTCAGCATCGGTTTCTTGTTCATGACGCTGCTCTGATGACGCCTCCGGGCTTTCTTTTGGCCCGGTGAGTGTGGCCATTTGCGTTAGCATTTCCTGAAGCTTCTGTTGCTGCTCCTAGGCTTTTGTCACGGATCGGGTGAGCGGCCGGTGACCCGTAGAAGCGCGGCTTTCCTCTTTTCCGGAAGCCATATAAACAGTATGCACCATTATGCCCCAGACTTGGGGCGTTTGGGCTCAGCTTCTTTACGATTTGCCGTAGTCACAGGGGCTTTCTCTGGCCTCCTTCTCTTTTGAGCAGTTGAATTTGAGGGGGCCGTCACAGCGGGCACCCAGACAGCTGTTGCCTTTTGTGGCTTGGCAAGATGGTTCTCTTCTTGTTGAACCTTCACCTTTTTCTGTCGCCGGGGGTAATCTTGATCAATTACTGAGTCCTAAACCTGTCGCTAGACCTTGTAGATTTTGGAGGACAGTCGCTGAGGGGACTGTTCCGGGTTCGTTTCTATAACATTCTCCACGAATGGAGGGGATCTTTTCAGTACGGTGGTAGGAGAGTTCCTGCGCACCTTGTTCAGCAACTCGAAACTGTTCCCAGTTGGAACAGCATCATTGACTTCCACCGTTGGGGCCGGCGGAGTAAATCCAGATGGGGAGCTGCCCCCAGCCTTCCGCACTTGGCGTCAGTGACGAAGGCAAGCATGTCGTGCAGATGGTGTTGGTTCAGTTACAGGGATGGCTTTGTCGTGCCCCCTGTTCTGGTGAGGCGCTGCTGGTACTAGCCTCTTGAAGACTGACATCCGTTGAGCAGCGGTACCCAATCTGTCAAAGACAGACCTCTGAGCAGGAACGGGAGCCGGAGTGGCCAGCCTCGTAAAGACTGATCCCTATAGGAGAGAAGCTTCTTTAGTGACCTCAAGAGCAGGAATGGTTATCCGCTTTGGGATGGCCACTTCAGGTATCGCGTGCTTCTTGATAGGCCCATTGGAGTTTAGGCTCAGCCTGTTGAAAACTGACGCTGTTGGCTTGACATCGGACGACCCGTTGAGAGGGGCCGTGGTATTAGTGAGCCGATCGAAGACCGACTTCTTTTGCACTTCTTGCGGCAGCGGGATATTAATGTTCACTGGTGGGAGTATGGTCCTGAAGAATAAACCGGTGGTAGCCTGCGTCACCTGTTCTATCGGTATTATGAACAGGGAGGCCGCATGGGGCCCATAAGCTATACCTTCAGGTGAGGCGGAACGTGCGTTGCAGTTGCAGCTGGAACACTTCATGCAAGTAGACGCCATTGATCCTTCGCTTTCTGCACCAAGCAAGACGCCAAATCTTAGTACTTTGAACCCAAGGGCAACCATTAGCAAACCGCGATTCATTCGTGAACACGACACATGAAGTGTGGAGTGGAAAAAGGAAGAGGTCCCATCGGGCGTGCCAGAATCTGTTCCCCTCCGAAAATACGGAGACGCGACCGCGTAGGTCCGTCTTGCCTGAATTTCGGGGCAGATGCTAATTGGTGCTATTCGTCCACCTCTCCGAAGATGCCAAGTTGATTTATGGCACCATGTATCGAAGGTTTAAATGGATGCGGCCGATGTAGTAGACTTCGTCAGATTCCCCCTCGTTTGAGGGGTTTTTGATTGTGGGGACGCTCTTTCCTGCAGGCGCAAGCCCCTGCAGTTAATTACGCTACCGCATCGTGGTAACAACTTTCTCCTTCTCCAGATGGTCACTTCGTGTCGTGGATGTTTGTTTTGTGTTTGGTTGCCCGTGGATTATATACGGAGACTAATTTATGTTGTCGCCCGTAGGGCGTGGATTAGTCCAAATCCGTATCTTCTTAGATTTGGGTTTTGGGGGTTGGGTTTAAGGAGACGTTAGCCTCATTTGAGACTAAGATCAACTTAAACGTTTGTTAAGGATACGTTAGTCTCATTTTAGACTAAGATCAACTTAACGGGATCGTTTAGATCCAACAAAAGAGCAATTGGACTCTATTGTTTAGTTTAGGGACATTGCGGTCGATTAGTTTAAGGACATCACGGTCCATTGTTAGTTTAAGGACATCTCGGTCCAGGTTAAGGACATCATAGTTCGTAAGTTTAAAGACCTCACAGTCAAGGTTAAGGACATCATAGTCCGTGAGTTTAAAGACTTCACAGTCAAATGTTAGTTTAAAGACATTACGAATGAGGTTAAGGACATCATAGTCCGTGAGTTTAAAGACTTCACAGTTAAATGTTAGTTTAAATACATCACGGTCGAGGTTAAGGACATCATAGTCCGTGAGTTTAAAGACTTCACAGTCAAATGTTAGTTTAAAGACATCACGGTCGAGATTAAGGACATCATAGTCCGTGAGTTTAAAGACTTCACAGTCAAATGTTAGTTTAAAGACATCACGGTCGAGGTTAAGGACATCATAGTCCATGAGTTTAAAGACCTCACAGTCAAGGTTAAGGACATCATAGTCCGTGAGTTTAAAGACCTCACAGTCAAGGTCAAGGACATCATATCCGTGAAATGTATGGTTGTTGGGACCCGTCACCTCTCCGAAGACGTTGAAGGATTACAACGACAAATATCAAAGGAGTGAAGAGATGTACCCTTGAACCAAAGTTTATTGGGGATCTGTAGTCCAATTTGGAACTAAGATCAATTAATTAGATTATGTGCACATTGGCTCAGTTAAATCTGAATTGAGGACTTATGGCCAGTTTGGTCTAAGTCCAATTAAGTTTGAAATATTGGCCCTTTGTTGGACCATTAGACATTTGTCTGGATTCAGCCCCTCATCATTTAGCAATGCTAAACAAGAGTTTGAGGGTTCTGATACATTTTTGTCTTTGAGCATTAATCATTATAGCTCTGGATTTTAAGGCTCATTTGAAGGGGATATTTGCCTCTGGAAAACTTAGCCAATTTGGCTAAGATTAGCTTTAGAATAGTGTTAAACACTAGAGGACAACAGTGTTAAACACTGGAGATGAAATACTCAAAATAGTGTTAAACACTAGAAATGAAGGAGTCACGTTGGGGCACGTGAGGGCACCCAAAGGTGGGGCCAGCTCTCCTTTACTTTGTTCTCAGAACTGCAAATAAGTGTTAAACACTTTTAGTTTTCATAGCCATCACGTGTGGGCACGTGATGTGACTTGTTAAGGTGTTTATTAGGGGTCATGTGAGGACACGTAGAAGCGCCCAAAGCCAGCATTGCCTTTGCTTTTGTTTTCTTTATTTTGGAAGTCACGTGGGAACACGTGAGGCGTTGCCTCAGGGCTAACTCCTTCTTATTTTGGAGGATCTTTTCAGGGGTCACGTGAGGGCACGTGACCTAGTTCTTTACATGCATGGAGATCTTTCAAGTCTCTTTATTCTAAGAATTAAATTCTCTGTAGGGTTAAACCCTAATTGTTTTTTAGAGGAATTAAATTCCTATGCATGTGGAAGAATTAAATTCTTATGTAGGGTTAAACCCTAGTTATGTTTTAGAGGAATTAAATTCCTATGAATGTGGAAGAATTAAATTCTTATATAGGGTTAAACCCTAGTTCTGTCTTGGAGGAATTAAATTCCTATGAATTGGGAGAATTGAATTCTCATACAGGGTTGAACACTAATTTTATTTGGAGGAATTAAATTCCTATGAAATTGGGAGAATTAAATTCTCATATAGGGTTAAACCCTAGTTTTATCCTGGGGGAATTAAATTCCTGGGAATTTGGGAGAATTAAATTCTCTAAATGCAATTCTCCCTCTAAGTTTTGGATCTGCATGGCAGAATCTCCCCGATGAGAATTAAATTCTCAACATGTGGGGAGATTTGCTTCTGCAGATCTTCAACCAGAGGAAGAACTAAGTTCTTATGCAGAAGAGTTAAACTCTTAGATTGAGAATTAAATTCTCTTTTTGTTTTATGAAGCTTTGATCCCTTTCCCTTTCTCACCTAGGGTTTCTTTTCTTGAGAATTAAATTCTCCTTTCTTTTCTCTCTGCTATTTGCCTTTTAGAAAATTTCAAGATCCCAAAATTCTATATCTCTCTTCTCTTCTTGGCTTCTATTTATAGGAGAAGGAATAGAATCAATTTGTTTAGTAAATTTTTCATTGAAAGATTTTGTTTGTTTTTTCATAACTAATATGATCTTTTAGATCACTCAGTGAATTTTATTCACCATTGGATTTTTAATCCAAAAGATATTCTGTTTGTTATTTTTGGTGAAATTTAGGGAAATCTTTCCTTGTCTAAAATCTTTCCATAAATTGGTGATTTTTAATCACCATTGGATTTTTAATCCAACGGTGCTCCAGTTTACAGAGCACAGTCCTCTTTTTGTTTGGAAAGATTTAGAGAAATACTTTCCCAGTTAGGGTTTTTGATTTCCCTTAATTAGAATTTAATTCTATTAACTCGTAAGGCTTTTAAAGCCCATCACTTGTTGGTACGTGACCTTCTTTCATGCAGAATTTAATTCTGTCTTTTAACTGGGCTAAAGGACCATCATGTGTTAGCACGTGACCCTTGGTCACGTGTGAGCACGTGATGCCCCATTGGGGTCTTTTCCTTAGCCGTTTTGTTTATATTTTTGTTTGATTTAGAATTTAATTCTATAGAATGAAGATCATAGGAAACTATCACGTGTCAGCACGTGACCCTTGGTCACGTGTGAGCACGTGATACCTCATTGAGGTATTTCCTGATTTTTATCAGGGAACACCTAGCTTCCCAAAGTCTCCAAAATCCAACTTTGCTTGGTCCAATGTGTTGAGGATAAGGTGCGGATCATTTTTAATGAAGGCAGTATAGGGTTTTGATGAAGATTTTGAGATGGGTCATGAGGGTAGAATGAGGGAGCTTGAAGATGAAGAAGGAGAAGAAAAATGATGAGGGAAAATGAATGAGGTAGTCCTATTTCTCTCTCTTCTTATTCTCACCCTCGCATACTCATGTTTCACTCATTCTCTCTCTCCAATCATTCTCCTTTTTAACTTTTTTCTCTCTTTCTCACAATAATACACATAATACCAATAAAACACACAAATGCAACAACATGCAACCAAATGAAACATGACATGGTGCACCAGCCATGGAAAAATGTAGAAACACGGATTTGGCTTAATCGTGATAAGTAGTGCACTAATCAATATTTATTTAAACTGCACATAATTAATTATAAAAAAATGCCAAATCCAATATATATATATATATTTAAATGAATAAATCATTTTAATCTCCAATTATTTCACTATTATTGGTATATATTTATACCGTTTTACGAAAACCCCAATTTCGCAAATCGGGTAGTTTTCACGAAATATATTATTTTAATATTAAATTACAAAAATAATATTTTATATTTTCTGAAATGTTACATCGAAGATTTTCATCATGGCCCTCTGGTAGGTAGCGCCTGCGTTCTTCAGATCGAAGGGCATCACCTTGTAGCAGAATATACCTAGCGGAGTTCGGAAGGCGGTGTGCTTGTGGTCTTCAAGATGCATTTTTATTTGATTGTAACCTGAAGATTCATCCATGAAGGAGAAGACCTCAAGAGTGGACTTGTTATCGATCATCAGCTCGGTAACAGGTACTGAGAAGTCATCCTTCGGACAAGCTTTGTTGAGGTCCCGGAAGTCCACGCAGATGCGCACCGTCCCATTTTTCTTCATCACTGGAACGATATTGGCGATCCAGTCAGGATATTGAACTTCTTGGATGAATTCGGAGTCAATTAGTTTCTTGACTTCGGCGTTGATACTCATCTCGAGCTCGAGCCACATTCTTCTTGGCGTCTGTTTGATTGGCTTGACGTCCAGAGATATCGTACGTTTATGCACCGCTATTTCTGGATCTAGTCCTGGCATCTCGGAATAATTCTATGTGATGCAATCTTTGTATTGTATAAGCATGTCCTTTAGTGTGGCCACCTGCTTGTTAGACAGCAGCTTACTGACGAACGTTGGCCCCGGATCGTTTTCCGTTCCCAAGTTATTTTTCCTTAGATTGTCCGCCGTAGTGTGTATCCCATCTTCCAGCTCTTTTGGCGCCGGTGGAAATTCTGAGATCATCTCGTCATCATTCTCACTTGCGAAGCACTGGGAGAGGTCGTCCATATTCTCATGCTCCCCCTTCTTTGAGAATGTTATCACGTGGCAGGTACGAGTTCGTTTCCAAGCTCGATGTTGATCTGGACTTACCCTCGCAATATAGGTTGCTTTTGGCTCATGCTTTCGTGGTGGGGTTACCCTCCAACTGTCGGATAGAGCAAACCTGTCTTGCTGATACTGGTCTTCGACCCAGTCTTTAAAGGTGAAGCAGTCTTCAAGAGGATGTCCTATTGCTCGGTGGTAGGGGCAATAAGCCGGGTGATGAACCTTATTTATCTGTTCGGGGTACCGAGGCTCCAGGAGCATCATCATTTGATGCTTAATGACAAGTTTAAATATTTTCCTTATCTTGTCTTAGGGGAAGAATATTCCCGACCCATCTTCTTCATAAAAGACGGATTCCAGCTGAGTTTTTCTCGATCGCGTGGCTTCTTGGATCCGCTTCGCTGTTTTTTAACGTCATTCCTGTTCTTTAGCTTGTTGTTGCCTCTGCGTCGGGCTTTTTCCTTGCCACGAAAGCGCACAACGGGCTGAGGGTGATGGGCATCGTAGTCTTCTCTTTCCGTAGACTGCTGAGTGAGACGCCGAGTCCTGGCTTTCTCGTAAATAGCCATTTCGCGGCTGTGGTCATCCCGAACCTTTTGACCTGCTTCCCTTATTAGCTTGTCAATCTGTTCTTCGAATGACGGACTTGGCATTCTTACGGTGGGCTCTCGCTCTGGTTCAATATCAACACTATCTGGAAAAGCATTCCCCTCTCTATCAAAGTTATTTATGACACGGCAGCCATGGAATCGCTCCCGTTTTTTGGACCGAATGTATCCAAACCCAGTCATCTCCATCCTCCTGTTGGGCATTTTTCGCCGAGTCCCGGGAACATCCCAGATCTTGTTGTAGAACTGGGCTTGTCGAGTAGTTTGTTTGAAGGGTACGCCTTGGCATTTTAATAGCCTCTTTAATCCCCCTGCATAATATCTGGGCAGACGGATCGGTTGAAGCCTGTCAAGCGTAAAATCGACACCATGCCAGACTTCTTTCTCTACTTTGGTCTCCGTAGATCGATAGAAGTGAATCGCCTTTTCACCTCTTCGCCTGGGAGGGACATTAAAGGTCTGCAGCTCTTGTACGCTGAATGTATCAAGCGCATCCATTTCTTATAATTCCGTGGTGGAACCATGGTGATTTTCAAACTCTGATCGGCTCCAGCAATGATTTATGCTGATGGGCGAATGGAGAACACTGCGCTGACTTCGTCTTCAGAGTCACTGCCAAAGACCAAAATAGGAGTAGATGGTCCTGGCCTGTTGCTTTGGGGTTGCCCCGAGTAGACTATCTCTTCATCCTCCTCGGTATCGCTCCCAAAGATCGGGATGGTAGCGATGGCTTTTTTTTATTCTCTGGCTTATGACATCTTTCCGTGTCTTTGAAGTCTGGTAGGAAGTACTTTGCATCTTCATATTTGCGGACTTCATTTACGTAGAACGGGTTTAGCTCCCTCGTAACGGTGTACTCGAGGCCGTTTTTAAAATACTTCATACACTGGTCTTGTGTAGAAGAGATGATGTTGTACTCGTGCATCCAAGGCCTGCCGAGCAAAACGTTGTAACAAGTCTTGGCGTCGATGACATGAAATTTGATGTCAGTGATGAGTAGCTCAAAGTGTAATATCAATATTATGGATCCCAACGTCCGTGATGACTGTGAGTCGAACCCGGAGATAGTAATCTTGTCCCGAGCCAGGTGCTGAACATCTATGCAAATCTCTTTCAGCACCTTCACGTTGAGAAGGTTGACGGAGGACCCGTTGTCGACCATGATCTTTCCTATCTTAATGTCATGGCAGTACTCGGTGACATATAGAGGACGGTTGTGCCCGCACGTTCCGAGGAGGAGATCTTCATCGCCGAATGTGATGTCAGCTATATGAACCTCCGCCAGCTCGTCCTTCATCTTTTCTTCCACAAAGAAAGCTTGGAAATGATCAGGCTCTTGCAGTGCCTTGATAAGAGAATCTCGTGCCTCTTTGGATAGGAGGAGAGCATCCAGTATGCTCAGTTGTGAGGGTATCTTCCTCAGATGTTCCAGGACATTGTAATCCACCTTGTTTTTCTTAGGCGGATCCTTGGCTGCAAGCTCTTTGACGACTCTATCATCGAAGGGCCATTTCCTCAGGGGCTTTTTCCTTCCCCTTGTCTCTTTCGCTCGAACCTTTGTTTATAGGCCCGAGGTTCTTTTCAGGCAACGTATGGTTACGCAGCTGAATGTTCTCGCAGTCCTTCTCCTCTTCTTCTTTTCCAGAGGTGGATTCTGTGAAGAAAGGGCCGAGGGTTATTTCTTCCTCAGAATCGCTCCCGAATGTAAGAACTTGAGATTTTCTTTTTGTCGAAGTGGTATCAAACATATGACAGTTGCCAGCCGTTCCTTCATGCTTGTCTATCGCGCTTCTTTGTTGACGACGAGCTTTGCGATTCATCCGCTTGAAGTATTGCCGGTGAGCAACGTATCCTTCCCACCACTTCTTGAAGACATTGCACTCTTCAGTGGGGTGCGTGACCCTCCGTTGGTATAAGCAATAGTTTGGATGTACATCCGCTCCGTCGAGGCATGTACTCTTGGGAGTATTTTCTATGAGAGGGGGCAACTTCATTCCCATTAACAAAGCTTTAGCGAATCACTTCTCCGCTTTGATCCTGCCCTTGTTTGTAGCAGGTGTGCTTTGACTTGGGTGGAGTATTTTACGACTCATCCTTACCGCAGCTTCTTCATCCTGACACCGACACTTGGCCTTTTCGTATATGGCCGCTCCACGTTCTCGGTCAGCTTTGCTCTTTTGAAGGGCTTCGTTTAGCAGCCTGTCAATTGGGTCTTCTAACAGCTCCGGGGATTTTGACACCGATCCTGCCCCCAGTTCTTCTGGGTTGTTTTCCAATGCCGAGAGAGTTTCTTCATCATTTAATGACGAATGAGAAAGCATGTGGCAACTTTCTACATAATCTTCGGTTTCTCCGGTGAGCCATTTCCCTCATAATCATCACTATCTCCGTTCTCAAGTACATGGTTGAGAAACTCTTCGAATGTGATTGGGGTCCGCACCTTCTGGTTTTATTCTTCCAGCATGTCGATGTATTTTTGCAGGTCTGTACGCTTGTCGTCAGGCTGTACGGGCTTCTTGGTCTTCTTCTTTTTCTTCGAAGACTTCGAAGGCTTGGCCTGGAGGTCTTTCCCATTGTTACCAGCTTTCAGTGTTGGGCGCGGTTTAAGCATCCACTCAATGATGTCACGCCCCACCCCCAATATAGAGAGTATTGTTCGCTTTGGCTAAAGCCGCATGGTTTTGTCCTTCGGGGCGAACTGGACCCGACCAGGGGCCACTTCCCAAGAGGTCACCCATCCCAGAACTTTTCTGGCTCGAGCACGCTTAACTACGGAGTTCTCAAGCTCCTGTAGTGCCGGTTCACTTAAAAGACGCCTCTGTATTGAAGAGTGGTAATCATTCTATTTATAGTACAGATCTGTCCTCTTTCGGAATGTATTCCAAAGATTCCCCATTGTTCTACAGTGGGTCTCACGGACTTATGTCACGACCCGAAATGGTACATGATTGGCACTTGAATCATATGAAGTCTATAGGACCCCATCTAATTCAAGTAAGCCAAGAAATCCCAGAAATCTAAACCATTAAAAAAAAAAAGAGTAAAGAAAACATTTTTTAAAACAAGGGGTTTTTAAATAACATAAGCCGAATATGCATTTTAAAATCTCAAGTCTTTTTAGAAAATTTCGGCAGAATTTCCTTTGTAAATACTGGCCCCAAAAGGGGTACAACATGCATAATATGAATAAAGGCATCCCCAAGCGGGATCTAGCTCTTCGTCAATTGACGGTCACAACCACGCAAGCAATATAATATACAACGCTGAAGGGCGAGGATCAAAACTCAAAAGGAAACTCAAAATATCAAGAAAACCATAATAATACAACGCGCGACTCTAAGGTCGAAAGAATAATACACTGGTTTTCTAAGTCTGAAATAAATACGTCTGGTTGATGGAATTTTACTAGATACAACTGAAAATAAATGAGTATAATGGTGGTCACGATGCAAGTGAACCTACCTACCAAAGCAAATCATCCGGAATGGAAACAGTGTGCCAGCAAAGCCGCAATGAAACCTGTACGGCAAAACCTGCAAGAAACTGTGGTGTAACGGGGGTGAGTTGCCAACCCGTGAGTAGAAAACAATACAGAGCAGAAATCGTATGTATGACTCAATCCTAGGTCAATACGATCAGTAGTATATATCCTCAATATGATAAAGTCTGAAGCATGATAAGGTGGCAAGGGTAAACATCTATACCAAGTGTAATACCAAGTGCTCGTGTCAGTACCTCAGGTAGCAATATATCATAAGGTATCATCCAACTATATAATCAATGCCTGTATGCATGTGGATTTCGTCCACATGTCAACCAATGACAAAAAAAATCATGCATGTAAATATCATAAAGCATATGCATGGAAGTATGAGAATATAAATCAACGTGTTTCCCTCGCGACACTTCAAAATTATGGAACCTGAGTGTCCAGCATCGACACTCGAAACAACATGAAACCCGTGCCCAGCATCGGCACGTAAATCCTCATATATATATCGGGATCCGTCAGTCCGGATCGGCCCACGGGCTCCGTCAGTCTGGATCGGCCCATATCATCTCTCAACTCCGGTCAGTATCTTCCGGATATCCGCCGAGCCCAAATACAATCACCGGTAGGTAGTAGTCCCTCTGCCAGGCTCACCGTCTGTATACACAGCATCCCTTTCTTACCCTGGGGTACCATACTGGGCCCCACCATGTACCCGCACGCGGCCCACGGCTCTTCTTCGCATGGGATATATATATATATATCAGAACCGATAAAACTCATGGTGGCTGCTGAAATATTATATCAAGAGAAACCGGGTTTTTAAAACAGTACATACTTTCCTTTGAAATACCAACGGTTCTCAAATCCAGAAATATCATGGAAACAACATATCTCAATGTGTATAATCATAAAGCATGATGTATGCGACATATAACAGAATGTAAGCTATCCGAATATCATGCAACTTGGAACAGTAATATGCACATATCGAGGGAAAACTGCTCTTATAAAATGAATCCAGTTTTAAAATATATCTTGCGGTTCCCAAATCTCCAAAATCAAGCCAGAATCATCTATGTATGTGCAAATACGTATGTATGCAAGTATGTCATGCAAGGAGTCATATCCTGATGCAACAATCCTACTGTGTGGTGACATGGCAATTATCGATGATGTAGTGTGTGAGCTGGCAAGCAGGTGTACGTGGAACATACGCATCATCGATAATGGTGCTGGTGTCCTGACAGCATGGGTTTAATATAACAATAAACATATTTAAACATGCAACGCGATGCAAATAGCAAGAATATGTGGAAAATGAATAATAAACAAAACAGTGAAGAATCTACATTAATATATAAATGTCATACAGTTTTGCCATTTGAAATAAGACGAATCGTGGTGTTTAGAAAAAATATAAGGGCTACGGTGTTTTTAAGAAAAGATGCGTCTTTTGAAAATATCCGTAGAATCCCTTGGCCTGTCTTTAAAATACTCACGATTCGTTAGTTTTGAATAGGTATGACTCGAGTCTAGTCTAACATCTATAAGTAAACTACAGGACTAAACAAACAGTCTAACCGAAAGGGTAAGGGAAAACCACCTAAATCTGAGTCGATATATATAAATATAATAGTCGATGATCCCGCCTCAATAGTATCACATACGATACAATATACAATATGACATCTTCGAGTCAAGAGTGCGGATCTATCATCAATATATAGATCGTACATAAATCCGTCGTACGGCATCCTAAATCTGGATACGGGTCAAATATCACATTTATCTTATTATTCATCTGGTATCCATTATCATCATATCTTATGAACTGGGGGTACTGATCTAAGTCTAGTACAAACTGATACCATCTGCATATATATATGCGTGTATGAAAACACATGCCTAAAGACCCGCTAAAATCTCATGTCGTATCTTAAATACGAACCAAAACATATCACCGATCTCGTGGCATCATGCCCAATCTCATCGACTCATCTCCAAAATCATCCACTATCCTCATTATCCATGTATAGGTGTACATACACACACACACATAGTCCCATACCTATGTGTGTGTGTGTGTATACGTATCCCCATATACGCACAAGTAGTAATAATAGTAATGCATGCAAGGGTGTATGTGTGCGTGTGTGCAAACCTATTCTATGGTTCGCGACTAAGAAATCAATCACGACTCTATATTCCAATTTCACAACACATATGTAAATATATATCATATCATCAACTACACTACGAACTGTGGGGGTGCTATATGCCATCCACCCAACTTCTCTCGTAGATATAAATCTACTCACCTTGACCTTCACTTGTCGATGCCGATGTCGCCACGCGTTTGCTTGTCTTCTCGAAGTCCGCATGGGGGTACCTACATGTCACAACGTATCGTGCCACATTAAAGTCCAATTCGAAATAGAAACGACATACGAAAACCAAATCGGCACGCGTATCACACATAGGTCAAAACCTATAGCCCACGCATGCAAAAATAACCAAACAACCCTCGATGTCAATGTACAAACGTCAAACTATCGAGTTAAAACAAAATTACTAAAACTTGAATTCATAAACACAAAAGAATTCAAAGCAGCAACCCACTAAAATGGTCCCAGATTTCGTTTAAGGTGAAAACAAGGTGCACAAACAATACTGGGGGTCATATATATGGTGTATATGAGCTATGGAAGCAACCTAGACACCTGACTCAACCAAGTGGCCGACCACATCCCTAGTAAATCCGGCCTGCTTGGTTTGGAGGGTTCAGTTGGGGTTCGTTTTGGTAGGGTGGTCTCGTGGTGTCTCAATTTGGTCTCCGGACTTGTTTGCTTCTCTCGTAAAAATCCCAGTTCACTCCAGATTTCCCTGCACCCTCAAATACTCACAAAACCGACATAACAAGTTTCTGTTTTTCCGTATTTTGGGTTTCAGGTTTGGTATTAGTGTTTGGTCTGGGTTATAACACCATTGGGGGTTTTAAGGTTACAAAATACACTCAAGTTCATCACACAACTCAAATTAAACCCTAACCCTCTCTAGTAATTTCCAAAGTGCACTAAATCCCACTTTAACACATCTAAACATGCAAGGTTGCTAAAAGAGTTGAATTACTACACTTAAAGTGAAAGAATTACCTCATTTGGGACTCAAGAATTTCCTAGAGTATCAAAATCCCATTTTTCTTTGTTCAAAGTGTAGCTAGGAGGCTTGTGCATGTTTTTATTGAAGTGGAGATGGACTTTTGATGAAAATTTGAAGGTGTTTGTGAGGGTTTTGTTGGAGAGGGAGATGGGTGCTGCCATGGGGGTGAGAGAGGGAAAGGAGATGAAGGAAACAAATGAAGGGAGCTAAGTGTCATGACCAAGGTTTGTCCCTCACCTCTCTCTCTTTTGTCCATATCATATTGTTTAATGTTTTCTATTTTCTTTTCTATTTCTATTTCCTTTTCTTTTCTCTTCTCACATAAAATCAAAACCATGAATGAAAATGAAGAGAAGGCCATGTAGAAAAATGTAACACAAATGTAAAAATGATATGGTGCATGTTTTGCACAAAACAAGTTTAATGCGCGATTAGAGATATTTAACCGCGATTAGCATTAAAATAGTGCATAATAAATCATAAAATTTCATAATTTGCTTACATCCAATAAAGCACCCTCATTTCAGTAATTTCCATAATTTTCCAAATTTATCGGTATTTAATTATACCGCCTTATTAAAATATTCAATATAATATTATTTAATTATACAAATCCCTAAAAATAATATTTTATTTTTCTGAAATGTTATAACTCAAGAGGTGCATGAGCAAGAACCGGGTCCCGACATTCTTCCCACCTTTGAACAATGGTTCGTCCTCGAACCACAAGCCTACTAGTGAGGAACCGGCTCTTATACCATTCTGTCACGCCCCACCCCCAATACAAAGAGTATTGTTCGCTCTGGCCGAAACCACACGGTTTTGTCCTTCGGGATGAACCGGACCCGACCATGGGCCACTTCTCAAGAGGTCACCCATCCCAGAACTTCCCTGGCTCGAGCACGCTTAACTACGGAGTTCTCAAGCTCCTGTAGTGCCCGTTCACTTAAAAGGCGCCTCCGTATTGAAGAGTACTAATCATTCCATTTATTGTGCAGATCTGTCCTCTTTCGGAATGTATTCCAAAGATTCCCCATTGTTCTACAGTGGGTCCCACGGACTCAAGAGGTAGCCCCCACGGATTCAAGAGGTGGCCCCCGCCTACTTAACATGACACTTGGCGTAGCATTTTGTTCCGTGTGGCACTTTGCTCCCCACGGATTCAAGAGGTGGCCCCCGCCCACTTAACATGACACTTGGCGTGGCACTTTGTTCCGTGTGGTACTTTGCTCCATGAGCAAGAACCGGGTCCCGACAAATGATCTCGGGCTCCAGCAGGCTTTTCCATTTGATCGCCAGACATGCTTGAAGATCCTTCAGCATTCTTTTAGTTTTAGCTGAAAGGACCACTTCCCAAGGAGCTTCTTCCACAAACGAGCATGATGCCCCCGACGTATCCACCTTTTTAGGAGTGTGCTTTTGTAGCGGGTTCAACCTCCAGTTTTCTGACAGTGCGAATTTCCCTTGACGGTACTGGTCCTCGACCCAGTTTTTGAAGATGCAACAATCCTCAATTGGGTGGCACACTACTCTGTGGTAGGAGCAGTAGTTGGGATTTTTGACGTTACCGGGCTGTAGTGGACGTCTTGGTTCCGGCAGTGTGATGAGTTGGTTGCGCATTGCCAGTTCGAACAATCTTCTTGCTTTATCACGGGAAAACTAGTATGCACGTCCTAGCTTCTCTTCGAGGGATTATCGCGAGCGCGCATTGCTTTAGCAAGCAGCCGGTTTCTGGTCGCTCGGCTGTTGTTGAGTGTTGGCAAAAAATGCCGCTTTCCCTTTACTCTTTGTATTCCGAAGATCCGTTTTTGAGGAGGACGGCCCATCTGGTCCATTTGGGCCAGCGTGTCGATCAAGGCCTGGAAGATGGTTGGCTTGAAGAACATCATAAACTGGGATATAGTCGCTTGAAGATCGAGGGTCCCTACGAACAAGCCCATGGCAGGAGCTTCTTCTATGTGTTGTTCGCATTTTGACCATAGGTTCCACCACCGGATTGCGTATTGAATCCAGGTCTCTCCTGGCTTCACCCTGGCATTAATTAATGCCGTGATCGGGGTGCGCTCGCTTGCGCTGGCGAACCGCTATGTGAACAGCAGCTCCATTTTTGTGAATATTTTGTCGGAGTCATTTAGGAGCTCTGAGTACCATTCAGATGCCATCTCTGACAAGCTGCCAACGAACTGGCGAAGCAGCAATTTGTTGTCGCTTCCAGTATTGCCACACAAAGCTTTGAACTGAGCGACGTGCTGATGCGGGTTTCCTGTCCCCTTATATACGTGGAACTTGGGGATCGTATATCTCGGCGGGTACTTGATTTGATCATACCAGTCTGGGTACGGTCGTCCGGTCTTGACGACTTGGCCAGCCGCTTCGCTTGCCTGATGAGCTCGTATTTGTTGAGCTATATAGTCATCGAGGGCATCTTTGGAGACCGTCTGTCACGCCCCGCTTCCCAAAATACGCTAAAGTGGGCATGTGACATAGCCAACCATGCTACCTGTGGATAGGAAAAATCCTTCCACAGTCACATTACGGCTGTGGAGATATCAAGAACAGGAAAGTAAACTAACTATCTAGTACATGTCCATAAGCCATATTAAAAGAGTCAAGAGATAACAATATGCGGAAGCCAAAAGATACAATAAATGAAACACCTGGAGTGAAAAATACATACCAACAGGAACCTCACCGCTCGTCTAACAGCGACAAAACTCCTAATCAGTCTGCAACAGGGTAGAAGAATCTGGGCCATGCAAAACCCAGACGTCAGCGCGTCATGTCAATAAGTAATAAAATATAAACAGGGTAACAGGCAATGCAATATAAACATGAATAAAGCAAGAGTAACAATATTATAAATCAAGCAGTGCAGGGTAGTGTGCAGTGTGTAAACTAAACTGTTCTACTGGGTTTCCTATTCTCAAGTCTTTGAAACCAAATTGATGAATCATTGATGTAACTCAATAGTATCCCGTGCGTGCCCGGGACCACGGTCTAAGACTCTCGGGCTGAATCCGAGACGTGCCGCAAGGCAGTAAAAGGTAGTATGTAATGACGAATGATGTCAGCAGCATCATCCCGGGGCTGGCCTAGCCTGTAAGACTGATCAGTAAAGGTATCGAACTGTCGAGTTACAAGTCAGGTTTCATCATTGATTTCCTCATACCCCCAAGTTGTGTGTTCAAGTCAGGTATTGATAAATCTGGAGCTAATGCCAACACAAGGTCAAGCAAGTACATGTTTGTCTGAATAGACAATAGGAACGGTCCATGAGGACTACATGTCAGGTTTGTTGGCATTAGACACAAGATCAGGTAACGGGTCAGGTCATGGTACATCATGTCAAGTCAAGCAGTATACGGTACCATGTCGGGTTAATCAATGTGTAGGTAGTAAGACAGGTCAAGAAGCAAGCGATATCATAGGTGTACTCACAATCAGTTATATAATCAAGCATGGGTATCAACAACATGAGATAAGCAATGAATTAAGCAATAAGCAGCTTCATTCAATTAGCAATACCGTTATCGATTGTGTCACAGATATGATTTCAACCATATAAGCATGCGGTAAGACAATTATGGCCTTTTAATCATGTTAACAAGTTTAAGCACTCTAGAGGTGCAATGATTTATATAAAGGTTCAATACAGCTATTACAGCTTGAAATGCATACGAGTGTCCGAATGGAACAAAACTATAGAGATAAATGCCATAAGCTATGTCAATACTAAAAGTGTAATTAAACAGGTAAATGTGGTTATTAGGTTCAATTGCAAACTGTAGGTTCCAAGTTTAAAGATAAAATGATATATAACAATATTGTACATGAAAAATGATAAATGATCATACCAAAGTTAAATTTACAGGTTTAGGGTGTCATAATATATATGTAAATATTGTATAGCATGTAGCAAGGGGTACTTGCCTCGACGGATCGCGAATCGGGGAAACGGAACGTAGAATGTCGGCGGGAAAAACTCGCGACGGGCGCACGGTTCACGGAATGAACCCAAACGACGAACAGTGGAACCATACGGGTCGGGGTATCTCGCTGGAACGTCGGAACACGTCGCCGTCATGTCCGGTTTCCGGCGAACGATCAGAAATCCTGTCAAGAAACTCATGATCCCTGTGCTAAAAATCAAAGATCTCGATCATGATCACGAAGAAAAATATGCCCACGGAGACGACAGAGACCCGAAGTAAGAACCACGGTTGATGGCCTGGTTAGGTCTCGGCTCAGCAGCAAGGGTGTCGGCTACAGTACTAGAGGAAGAAGGCAACGACGAAGTCAGTGACGGTGAGGGGATCTCGACGAGGGTCCTACCGTGGTACAAGTGGTTGCTAGGGTTCGGTGGTGTTTGGTTGAAATCGACGGCATGATGGAGGTGTTTACGATGCCGGTGGTGGAGGTAAGGTAATGCGAAGGTGTTGATGGGTTGCTCGGATGTGGGCTGTCGGGGGAAGTGCTACAGCAAGGAAAATGGAGTTGGGTTGCTGGTTTGCTGGAGGAGGGTGATCGGGTTACCGGCGGTGAGAGCAAGGCGGCAGGGGGGTTGCGACGAGGTTTGGGTTTCGTGTGGTGACCAAGCAGTGGTGATGGGTGTGAAGGTTCTTAGGTTGGTAGAGGAAGGAGATGATGGAGACGATGACTAACGAAGCAAGGCCGCGGCTAGGAGGTGCAGGAGGCTGCGACCGTGAGGCGATGCGGAGGCACCGACGATGGAGTCAGGGTTGAGGGAGGATGGGTGCTCGGACCTTGATGAGGTGTTAGGATTTCGAGTTGAGGAAGGGTCGAAGGAGACGGGTTAAGAGGAAGGCTAGGGTTAGGCTATGTTTTGGGTTCTGCGATTGTAAAAGAGGAGGAGGAATGAAGATATGGATATTTATATATAGAAGAGAGAGAGAGAGAGAGAGAGACGGGGGAGAGAGAAAGACGTACGCGAGTGGGGCCCACGGGAAGAAGAGGAGGATATGATTGGTTGAAGGCTTAATTGAGAAGGATTTAGACGTTAGGAAAATTTTAAAATAAAGATTTATAGGATTTAAGTGAACAGTAATATATTATAAGGTTAAGGAAATATGCGACGGTTAAAATATTAAAATTTGGGATTTTGGCGCAAAGTAAAACATTTCCCAATCGCGCCCGGGTCGGGTCCAAAAATTTGAAATTGAAATAATAGAATTTTAAGCGGGATCCAAAAGTGAAAATGAAGTATTTTATGATCAAAAGCATACCCCCAAAACGGACACACGTACGTGCACGTAGCCATCCAAGCTCGCCCGTTTTACTGAACGGGACGAGAACATGATGCACGGACGCAACAACAGGGTTATGGGTGTCAAGTAGGCCAAGATGAATATTTTTAATTTTATTTTAGATGCCATAAATTGTTATATGCAGAAATGAATTTGCCGGGTAAAATTTACAGTAATTAACAATCAAGCAAGATAAATGAAATAAATGCCATACCACGTTCAAACGGTAACTGAATTTAGTAGCATTGGGCTCGGGTGTTACATTATACCCAACTACAAAAAGAATTTCGTCCTCGAAATTCCAAGAATACAAAGACAGCTAACTACAAGAAAAGGTGAGGAAACTTCTGCCGGATTTCATCTTCTCGTTCCCAAGTGTACTCTCCATGCGAGCGATTACCCCAAGAAACAATTACAAGAGGGATAACCTTGTTCTTAAGAACCTTTTCCCTTCGATCCATGATTTCAATCGGTCGTTCCTCAAAAGTCAAGTCTCCTCGTACTGTTAGCTCCGAATGATCCAATACATGCGTTTCAGCTCGAACATACTTACAGAGTTAAGATACGCGAAACACATCGTGCACATTCGCCAAGGACTACGGTAACGCCAAACGATACGCTACCTCACCAACACGCTCCACGATCTCAAAGGGTCCAACGAATCGAGGACTAAGTTTTTCTCGACTTCCAAAACGAATCACCCCTCTAGTCGGTGATATCTTCAAGAGTACCAAATCACCCACGGCGAACTCTAGAGGTTTTCTTGACGTGTCTGCCCAACTCTTCTGTCGGTCTTGTGCTGCCTTCATATGATTTCTGATAGTGTTAACCTTCTCGACTGTTTGCACAACCAAATCTGGTCCCAATAATCTTCGTTCACCGACATCGTCCCAATAAACAGGTGGACGGCATTTACGACCATACAAAGCTTCAATGGAGCCATCTGGATAGTTGCCCGAAAACTGTTGTCGTAAGAAAACTCCCCCAAAGTAGATGATCCTCCCAAGAACCCTTGAAGTCCAACATGCATGCTCTCAACATATCCTCAAGAGTTTGGATCGTTCTCTCCGACTGACCATCATCTTGAGGATGATAAGCTGTGCTAAACTTCAATCGAGCCCCCAAACTTTCCTGTAGACTCCTCCAGAAGTGTGATAAGAACCGAGTGTCCCGATCGGACATGATGCTCACCGGTACTCCATGCAATCTTACAATCTCTTGCATGTACCGCTCTGCCAAAGTCTCTGTTGATTGACCAACCCGGAAAGGAATGAAGTGGGCTGCCTTGGTCAATCGGTCAACAATCATCTATACAGCATTGTTGCCCTTTGGACTCCGTGGTAAAGCCGTCACGAAATCCATGGTTATATGTTCCCACTTCCACTGAGGAATCGGAAGTGGTTGCAATAAACCAGCAACCTTTTGATGTTCAGCCTTAACTTGCTGACACACCAAGCACTTCGTCACAAAGCGAGCAATCTCCCGTTTCATGCTTTCCCACCAGAAATGCTGTCGAAAATCTCGGTACATCTTTATGCCTCCTGGATGTACAGAATAAGCTGAATTATGTGCCTCCTTCATAAGCTCTTCACGAATGTCTCCCTTTGGCACACACAAACGGCTACCATACCTCAACGAACCATCTTTGTGGATCAATAAATCTGTTCGTAGTCCGGCTTCAACCTGTCCTCGAAACCTTTGTAGTCTAGGGTCCTGCGATTGTGCTGCTTTAATATTCTCGATCAACGATGACTGTACTTGCAGCTGCATCAACTGTCCCGTAGAATGCTGTAGCACAACCTTCAAGTCAAATCTTCGAAAATCTGCAACGATCTCCTTCTGCGTAGTTAACACCTGAATTGCTGGTAACCGACTAAGCGCATCCGGCACGACGTTAACCTTCCCCGGATGGTACTTAAGATCAAGATCGTAGTCAGCCATCAGCTCCAACCATCTACGTTGCCTCATATTAAGCTCCTTCTGTGTGAACACATACTTCAAGCTCTTATGATCAGTAAAACTTCGACCCTTTCGCCCAAAAAGGTAGTGTCTCCAAATCTTCAAGCGAAAATCACAACCGCAAGTTCCAAGTCATGAGTTGGGTAATTCTTCTCATGGGTCTCTAACTGTCTCGATGTGTACGTTACAGCCTTACCATGCTGCATCAAACACATCCCAATCCTTTCCCAGATGCGTCGCTGTGAATCATCAATCCTCCAGAATTGTCTGGCACGGTCAGAATAGGGGCGGTTATCAAATTCTGCTTCAACGCCTCAAAAGCTAACGCACATTTGTCCGTCCATACAAAAGGTACCTCCTTACGCGTAAGCTTGGTTAACGGCTCTGCCAGACGAGCAAAGTTCTCCACAAATCTCCTATAATATCCGGCGAGTCCTAGAAAACTTCTCATCTCCGCAACATTCCTTGGAATCGGCTAGTTTCGAACTGCTGCAATCTTTTCTGGATTGACGGCAATTCCATTGCCAGACACAACATGCCCCAAAAACTTTACTTCCTCCAGCCAAAACTCGCACTTACTCATCTTTGCATATAACTTCTCTTGTCTCAACGTTTGCAGTGCGATCTTCAATTGCTCAGCATGCTCCTCAAAACTCTTCGAGTAAACCAGAATATCGTCAATGAACACCACAATAAACTGGTCCAAGAACGGTGAAAAGATTCGGTTCATCACGTCCATGAATATCGCCGGTGCATTCGTTACTCCGAAGGGCATCACTAAGTATTCGTAATGTCCATACCGAGTTCGGAACGCCGTCTTGCAAATATCTTCTGCTTTCACTCGGACCTGATGATATCCGGATCGCAAATCCAGCTTCGAGAATACCCTCGCGCCACTAAGCTTCTCAAAGGTTCTCCAAAGCGAGGGATCGGGTACTTGTTCTTAACAGTCACCCGGTTTAATTCTCGATAGTCGATGCACATCCTTCTTGTGCCATCCTTCTTCTTTACTAGAAGAACTGGAGCTTCCCAAAGCGAGTTACTGCTTCGAATCCAACCTTTTTCAAGCAATTCAGCAACATGTTTCTTGACTTCTTCCAACTCTACTGGTGCCATTGGATAATACGCTTTGGATACTGGCGCTGCACCAGGAATAAATCAATTGCGAACTCCACGTCTCGCTTCGGCGGTAAACCCGATATATCTTCAAACACGTCCATAAAATCGCGAACAACAGCCGGCTCTTCACTTAAATCAACTTCCATTGTTGCAAGAAGATTGTTTGTCGGCCTACTCCTAAACTCGACTGGCCCGACAGAACTGCTTCCTTACCGCAACTGCTGTATGTTGCAAACTTCCCTTCATCCCAGATAAACTCTGCTGCTCTCGGCTGCCGCAAGTACTTGTGAGAAAGTGGTCAACCCAGGGAGACAATCTGCCTCTGGATGTCTATGTCCACGCTGCGCATGAACCTCCGTGCCCTGTCTGCATCGTTGGCAACTAAAGGTCCAGCGAATCTGCTGAGTCTTGTCCATTCTGCTGCATGCACATCTACGGATGCTCCATTCTGCTTAAGCCCGATGAATTTCTCTTCCATTTCCTCCCGTGCGGTCCGCGGGAAGAACTTCTCCAGGAAACTCTTTGAAAAAATCCGCCCACTTGATCGGCTTGGGCAAACGGTTCTCTTCCACAAGCCACCATTCTCGGGCGTAATCCACTAACTGAATGCGTACCACATCAACTCTTTTCTCATCTGGAATCTGTGCCGCAACAAGCAAATTCTCTGTGTCAACTAGCCACTGCTCCGCTGGCAACGGCTCCTCCAAACCAGTAAATGTAGACGGACCCAAACGCCTGAAATCTGCTACGGTCCCTACTCGGTCAACTGGTCTAGCTCTAATATTGTTCACAGACTGCTGAACGATCTGCAAACCTTCCTGAAACGATTCTGTTTGCTGCTGGATCAGCTCGGTCTGTTCTTTTTGATTCTCCAGCATTCCCTTTGTTACTCCAAGCATGGCGGCTTCGTCCACACGACTTTGGTACGTCCTCAAATTCTTACCGGCCATAACAAACACCCAACATTTGCATGATGATAGATTCAAAATATAGATCAAGGCCAGAACTCTAAGTTACTTAAATAGATTACCGCATTGTAACTATGCCGCGGTATCATAGCCACAATTACTTAACTCCACCCAAGTCGCCTAAGTCCTAGAGATAACAAGGAATCAGGCTTTCGAGTCGATATGCAAAGGAAGTTTGCACATCGTAAAAGATATAATCAGGAAGAATGTGATTCAAGAATGGTAAAACGGCAAGGTGGCAGGACATGTTTCCTAAACACGGGTATTCTGATTCGTGTATTGGGTACAATACCCAACTACAAAAGAATCAACCCGACTAACCTATGGCTCTGATACCAAAAGAACCATGTCACGCCCCGCTTCCCAAAATACGCTAAAGTGGGCACGTGACATAGCCAACCATGCTACCCGTGGATAGGAAAAATGCTTCCACAGTCACATTACGGCTGTGGAGATATCAAGAACAGGAAAGTAAACTAACTATCTAGTACATGTCCATAAGCCATATTAAAAGAGTCAAGAGATAACAATATGCGGAAGCCAAAAGATACAATAAATGAAACACCTGGAGTGAAAAATACATACCGACAGGAACCTCACCGCTCGTCTAACAGCGGCAAAACTCCTAATCAGTCTGCAACAGGGTAGAAGAATCTGGGCCATGCAAAACCCAGACGTCAGTGCGTCATGTCAACAAGTAATAAAATATAAACAGGGTAACAGGCAATGCAATATAAACATGAATAAAGCAAGAGTAACAATATTATAAATCAAGCAGTGCAGGGTAGTGTGCAGTGAGTAAACTAAACTGTTCTACTGGGTTTCCTATTCTCAAGTCTTTGAAACCAAATTGATAAATCATCGATGTAACTCAATAGTATCCTGTGTGTGCCCGGGACCACGGTCTAAGACTCTCGGGCTGAATCCGAGACATGCCGCAAGGCAGTAAAAGGTAGTATGTAATGACGAATGATGTCAGCAGCATCATCCCGGGGCTGGCCTAGCCCGTAAGACTGATCAGTAAAGGTATTGAACTGTCGAGTTACAAGTCAGGTTTCATCATTGATTTTCCCATACCCCCAAGTTGTGTGTTCAAGTCAGGTATTGATAAATTTGGAGCTAATGCCAACACAGGGTCAAGCAAGTACAGGTTTGTCTGAATAGACAACAGGAACGGTCCATGAGGACTACATGTCAGGTTTGTTGGCATTAGACACAAGATCAGGTAACGGGTCAAGTCATGGTACATCATGTCAAGTCAAGCAGTATACGGTACCATGTCGGGTTAATCAATGTGTAGGTAGTAAGACAGGTCAAGAAGCAAGCGATATCATAGGTGTACTCACAATCAGTTATATAATCAAGCATGGGTATCAACAACATGAGATAAGCAATGAATTAAGCAATAGGCAGTTTCATTCAATTAGCAATACCGTTATCGATTGTGTCACATATATGATTTCAACCATATAAGCATACGGTAAGACAATTATGGCCTTTTAATCATGTTAACAAGTTTAAGCACTCTAGAGGTGCAATGAATTATATAAAGGTTCAATACAGCTATTACAGTTTAAAATGCATACGAGTGTCCGAATGGAACAAAACTATAGAGATAAATGCCATAAGCTATGTCAATACTAAAAGTGTAATTAAACAGGTAAATGTGGTTATTAGGTTCAATTGCAAACTGTAGGTTCCAAGTTTAAAGATAAAATGATATATAACAATATTGTACATGAAAAATGATAAATGATCGTACCAAAGTTAAATTTACAGGTTTAGGGTGTCATAATATATATGTAAATATTGTATAGAATGTAGCAAGGGGTACTTGCCTCGACGGGTCGCGAATCGGGGAAACGGAACGTAGAATGTCGGCGGGGAAAACTCGCGACGGGTGCACGGTTCACGGAATGAACCCAAACGACGAACAGTGGAACCACACGGGTCGGGGTATCTCGCTGGAACGTCGGAACACGTCGCCGTCACGTCCGGTATCCGGCAAACGATCAGAAATCCTGTCAAGAAACTCATGATCCCTGTGCTAAAAATCAAAGATCTCGATCATGATCACGAAGAAAAATATGCCCACGGAGACGACAGAGACCCGAAGTAAGATCCACGGTTGATGGCCTGGTTAGGTCTCGGCTCAGCAGCAAGGGTGTCGGCTACAGTACTAGAGGAAGAAGGCAACGGCGAAGTCAGTGACGGTGAGGGGATCTCGACGAGGGTCCTACCATGGTACAAGTGGTTGCTAGGGTTCGGTGGTGTTTTGTTGAAATCGACGGCATGGTAGAGGTGTTTACGATGCCGGTGGTGGAGGTAAGGTGATGCGACGGTGTTGATGGGTTGCTCGGATGTGGGCTGTCGGGGGAAGTGCTACAGCAAGGAAAATGGAGTTGGGTTGCTGGTTTGCTGGAGGAGGGTGATCGGGTTACCGGCGGTGAGAGCAAGGTGGCAGGGGGTTGCGACGAGGTTTGGGTTTCGTGTGGTGACCAAGCGGTGGTGATGGGCGTGAAGGTTCTTAGGTTGGTAGAGGAAGGAGATGATGGAGACGATGACTAACGAAGCAAGGCCGCGGCTAGGAGGTGCAGGAGGCTGCGACCGTGAGGCGATGCGGAGGCACCGATGGTGGAGTCAGGGTTGAGGGAGGATGGGTGCTCGGACCTTGATGAGGTGTTAGGATTTCGAGTTGAGGAAGGGTCGAAGGAGACGGGTTAAGAGGAAGGCTAGGGTTAGGCTAGGTTTTGGGTTCTGCGATTGTAAAAGAGGAGCAGGAACGAAGATAGGGATATTTATATATAGAAGAGAGAGAGAGAGAGATGAGAGAGAGACGGAGGAGAGAGAGAGACGTACGTGAGTGGGGCCCACGGGAAGAAGAGGAGGATATGATTGGCTGAAGGCTTAATTGAGAAGGATTTAGACGTTTGGAAAATTTTAAAATAAAGATTTATAGGATTTAAGTGAACAGTAATATATTATAAGGTTAAGGAAATATGCGACGGTTAAAATATTAAAATTTGGGATTTTGGCGCAAAATAAAACATTTCCAAATCGCGCCCGGGTCGGGTCCAAAAATTTGAAATTGAAATAATAGAATTTTAAGCGGGATCCAAAAGTGAAAATGAAGTATTTTATGATCAAAAGCACCCTCAAAACGGACACACGTACGTGCACGTAGCCATCCAAACTCTCCCGTTTCACTGAACGAGACGAGAACACGATGCACGGACGCTACAGCAGGGTTATGGGTGTCAAGTAGGCCAAGATGAATATTTTTAATTTTATTTTAGATGCCATAAATTGTTATATGCAGAAATGAATTTGCCGGATAAAATTTACAGTAATTAACAATCAAGCAAGATAAATGAAATAAGTGCCATACCACGTTCAAACGGTAACTGAATTTAGTAGCATTGGGCTCGGGTGTTACACCGTCTCCTCCCTGGCTGTCGATAAAGCTGGAAGAGGGCTTGATGTTTCCCCTCTGTCATCTTCAATAATTATCGGTGGGTCTTCGGCTGGAGGTTCTGGTTGGATCATCATTCCAACCATGTCTTGGAACAGGAGCGCCATCTGTTTTATATTAGCCGCTTGTTCTGCGGCCTCCTTATCCTTTCTCTCCAGCACCCTTTGCAAGAACTCCGTATGTGTCTCCTGCTCTTGGCGCTGTTTAGACGCTGCTTCCGGGCTTTCTTTCTTCCCGGTGAGTGCTGCCATTTTCGTCAGCATCTCCTGGAGCTTTTGTTGCTGCTCCTGAGCTTTCATCAATGACCAAGTTTGCGGCCGATGAGCCATGGAAGCACGGCTCTCCTTTTTTCCGGAAGCCATGTACACCGTGTGCATGATCATTCCCCCAGACTTGGGGCGTTTGGATCCATCACCCTTGGGATTTGCCGCCGGCTGTGGGAGATTCTCTGGCCTTCTTTTTTTGTAAGAAGTCAAAGTCGAAGGAGCTATTGTAACATGCGCCTGAGAAGTCCCTCGCTGCTTGCTAGAGGGATGATTATCCTCTTGTCGAACCTTCATTTTCTCCGGTCGACGAGAGTAGTTCTTGTTGGTCATAGAATCTTGGACTTTTCGCCAGACTCTGTGGATTCGGGAGGATAGCCGCTGAGGGGGATGATTCGGCTTCGCCTGTATCATGTTTTCAACATGTAGGGGAGATTTCTTCAGCTCCACAATCGGAGAGTTCTTTCGCACCCTTCTTAGCGGTTCAAAGTTGTTCCAAGTTGGAACAGCAGCGTCAACCTCCCCCATTAGAGCTGGTGGAGTAAGTCCAGAGGGAGAGTTGTCCCCAGCTTTCCTCACTCGGCGCCAGTGGCAACGTCGAGCATGCCTTGCAGATGGGATTGCCTCAGTTATGGGAGTGGTTTTGTCGTGCCCCCTGCTCTAATGAAGGGCTACTGCTGGTGCCAGCCTGTTGAACACCGACGTCCGTTGAGAGGGGACGACCAATCTTTCGAAGGCCGACTTTCTGGTAGGGGAAGCTCTTTTAATGACTTCGCCCGAAGCAGGAGTTGGAATGGCCAATCTTGCGAAGACCGATCCTTTAATAGAAGAAGTCCCTCTGACGACTTCACCTGCCAGAGCTGGAACGGCTATCCATTTCGGGATAACCCCTTCAGGTATTGCGAGCCTTTTTGCGGGCCCACTTGAGCTTTGGCTCAGCCTGTTGAAGACTGAGGTGGTAGACTTGGACGACCCGTTGAGAGGGGCTGTAGTGGTTGCAAGTCGATCGAAAACCGACTTTTTGGAGCTTCCTTTTGCGGCACTGAGGCGCTGAAGCTTGTTGGTGGGAGCATAGTCCCGAAGAACAATCCGGTGGTGGCCTGAGTCACCTGCTCCACTGGCATTGAAAAGATGCAGGCCGCATTTGGCCCGTATGTCACTCCTCCAGCGGGGACGGAGCGGGAGTTGCTGTTGCCGGTACACTTGGAAGCCATTGATCTTCTTTTCTCTGCACAGGAGCAAGACACCAAATATTAGTACCTTGAATCCAGGGGCAACCATAGTAAACCGCAATTTGTTCATGAACATGACACACGAAATGTGGAGTGGAAAGATGAAAAGGTCCCATCGGGCATGCCAGAATCTGTTTACTGCCGAAAACAGAGACGAATCCGGGATGGATCGTCTTGCCTGAATTTGGGGGCAGATGCTATTTGGGTTTATCCGTCCACCTCTCAGAAGATGCCAAGTTGATTTATGGCACCGTATATCGGAGGTTTGGACGGATGCGGCCGTTGTAGCAGACTTTGTCAGATTCCCCCTTATTTGTGAGGGGTTTTTGATTATGGGGACGCTCTTCCCTGCAGGCGCAAGCCCCTGCAGTTAATTATGTTATCGCATCGCGATAACCACTTTCTGCTGTTCCAGAAGTTCCCTTCATGTCGTGCATATTTGTTTTATTTTTGGTTGCCTATGGATTGTATACGGAGACTAATTTATGTTGTCGCCCGTAGGGCGTGGATTAGTCCAAATCCGTATATCTTAGATTTGGGTTTGGGTTGATTTAAGGATCGTTGATCTATTTTGAGATCAAGATTAACTTAAATGTTTGTGAGCATTTGGGGCTCGATTGTTTTTTTTGTTAAGGATACGTTAGTCTAATTTGAGACTAAGATCTACTTAATAAGGTGTTAGGATCATTTTTGTTTTAGATCCAATAAGAGAGCATTTGGGCTCTGTTGTTTTAGTTTAAGGACGTTTCGGTCCCTTACCGCCGTTTTGGAGGCGAAGTTTTAGTTTGAGAACATTTCAGTCTGTAGATCACCATTTTAGAGGTGAAGTTGTAGTTTGAGGACATTTTGGTCTGCAGATCATCTTGCATGCATGGTATTTGTTACATGTCGGGATGAGCAACGATGATATGGGAGACACCCAGCTTGGGATGTGGTTTGATCTGGGGTGTGCACGTCAGTTTGGGAAGTGCGCCGAAGAGCAGTTTTTTGTCGGGACCTGCCACCTCTTTGAAGACGTTGAGAAATTACGACATGTATGAGAGGTGTGGAGAGATGTACCCTTGAACCAATTTCCCTATTCGAGGGAAAATGAAGTTGGTGGTCAACCCTGAAATCATTAGTCGTGTTTTGAGACTAAGATTTTCTCGGGGGAATGTGGACGGATATTATCTTGGATATCATCAGTTGAGGGGTCATCAATCATGTTTGAGACCGAGATTAGTTTTGGAAAACATGAGCATAGAGGCTCGGTTGATTTGGAGATCAAAAGGGTTTTGACCTCAGGAAAACTTATCCCATTTAAGGCTGGAGCCTGAGTCTTCATAATGCTAAGCATTGGTGTATGTTCAGCACTCACGTGTTCCCACGTGAGGCTCTGAATCAATGTTAAACACTGCACTTTGGAAGCGCTCACATGTGGGCACGTGAGGCGCCCCAAAGTGGGATTTGTTCTCTGGGTTCTATTCTCCCTCTCTTTTTATATAGAAGTGTTAAACACTGCACTTTGGAAGCGCTCACGTGTGGGCACATGAGGTGCCCCAAAGTGGGATTTGTTCTCCGGGTTCTATTCTCCCTTTCTTTTTTTTAAATAAAAGTGTTAAACACTTGACTCCTGTGGTGCTCACGTGTGAGCACGCGAGGCGATTTTGTGTGTTTCCCTTTTCATTCATTAAAAACGCTCACGTGGAGCACGTGAGATCTTATTGTAGTGTTACAAATGAATCACCAATCTTTCTTTCTGAGTGTTTGGAGATTTTGATCTCATGCTAGGATTTTGGAGGATCTTATGCCTCTTGTTTTTTTTTTAAGAATTAAATTCTTATTTGTAGGGTTAAACCTTGATTTTCAGAGGAATTAAATTCCCATATATCTCTGTAAGAATTAAATTCTTTGAACTCAGTTCTTTTTCCTAGGTTTTGAATCTGCATGACAGAACCTCCCCGATGAGAATTAAATTCTCAACTTATGGGGAGATCTGCTTCTATAGATCTCAACCAGAGGAAGTACTAAGTTCTTTGATGAAGGGTTAAACCCTTAGAGATGCAAATAACAGGCTTTTGTTTTCTCCGTTACCTAGTGTTTCAAGGGAACAAGTCTTTTCTTCTGAGAATTAAATTCTCCCACTGTATATTCTTTAAGTCTCTTTGGGTAGATCTATCTTTTTTTCCTTTCTCCTCTTTTTTCTTCGTCCTTCTTTTTTTTTAACTTGAAGTCATGGCTTCTTTATATAGTGGAGAAAAGTTTGTTGATTAGTTTTAGAAAATCTCTCATAGAGAGATCCTAGTTGATTTTGGGGGTTTAACCCACTGTTGGATCTTTGATCCAAGGGTTTCTGTCTTACAGAACATATTTTCTTGTTTTCTAAATAAAATTAGGAAAATATTTTCCTATACAGAATTTATTCTGTAGATTGGTGATTCTTTAATCACCATTGGATTTTTAATCCAACGGTACTCTGTTTTACAGAGGGCAATATTTCTTGTTTAGAAAGATATGGAAAATATTTTCCAACTCAAGGTATTTTTGATCCGCCAACTTTCTATTTAACAAAACATATCATTTTTCATTTAAAAGGCTCAATAGAATTTATTTCCATGCTTAATCACTTTTGGATTTTTGATCCAACGGTTCCTTGTTGAGTAGAATTTAATTCTACGTAGGGAAGTTCCCTCATATGTTTAACACGTGAGGCTTATTAGCCTAGTAGTAGTTTTAATTATAGTGCTTGTATGCATTGCATATAGGTACTCATTTGTTAAACACGTGGGGCTATTTTAGCCTAACAATTGTTTTAATTGCAGTGCCTATATGCGTTGCATATACGCACTCACGTGTTAAACACATGGGGCTCTTTTAGTCTAGCAATTGTTTTAATTGCAGTGCCTATATGCGTTGCATATAGGCACTCACGTGTTAAACACATGGGCTCTTTTAGTAGGGATCTTTCCTTCATCCCTTTTTTTATAAGGGAACATACTCCTGTGCTTTGCACATTGGCGCCCGCGTGATGAGCACATGCGGCGCCATATAAGAATTTAATTCTTATTCAAAAAGCGTTTATGTGCTTTGCTTATTGGCGCTCGCAAGAGAAGCATGTGTGGCGCCGCCGCCATAGGATTTAAGTTGGTGCTGGCACTGGTGCCCTCGTGAGAAGCACGTGAGGTGCTGCCCCATTAAATTTTAACAGAATTTTTCTCTTTTATTATATTTAAATAATGGGGGAACAAATGCCCCCCATCGTTGTTCTCTCGTGGCTCACACGTGAGTGCAATGGTGTCACTTTTTCCACCGTTCGATCTTCTAGTGAGTTGAACCGTCCCTTCACATTTTATAAATATGGCCTTTCGCCCTTGAGATGGCTGCTATCTTTTCATCTTCTTTCTTGAACCTTCCGTTCTTTTGAGAATTTAATTCTCGTTTCCCAGAGCTTAGATCTCTGTCCCCCAGAACTCTGCCAGATTTCTTAGCAAGAACTATGAACAGAGCTTAGCTCTTAATTCCTTTTGAGCATATATATTTTCTTAGTTTTGGATTGTAAGTCCATTATAAGTTTTGACACAGCTTAGCTCTCTTTTCTTTTTTTGAATCGATCTTTTGGAGATCTAAAAAAAACTTAGATCTTGGATCTTAATGTTCTCATCCAAGACTTGAGAATTTTTAATTCACTTATTTAGGGTTTTACCCTACTGTCAATCTTGACGCTTGTTCTGAAATTTGATTCCGTCAATTAACCCCTGAATTCTTTCAGCGTGGGGATTGTTCTGGGATTTGATCCCACTGTTTAAGGGAATTTAATTCTATTATTTTTTGCAGAGCTTGGCTCTGATTTGGATCTTAAGAACTTTAGGAATTTCATTCCCTTTACCATCCTTATATGTTTTATTATCATTATTTTTATTTTTGGGGTTTTAATCCTTCTTTTTTTCCCTCACAGATTTTAATCTGTTGTTTGTTTTAAAGAGCCTGCCTTTTAGGGAATATTGGAAGTTTTTAACTCCAGTGTTTAATGGGAACTAATTATGAGAATCCTTTTGGATTCTGACAATAGGCACATGTCTCATCATTGATGAGCTATTATCTTGATTTTGTGGGGCCCACTGTAGTGACTTTAGTATGTTAATCGCTAACCTTTTTTTTAAGGTACCATGGCTGGTTATCTATACGATCTTGAAGAGATTATTTGTTATGAGGAGATTCACATCCAAGGCCGCTGCCAAGGCCAGGAGTTTACTGATGCTCAATGCGCTGAGGTGATGCGTCGCTTCGACGATTACAACGGTCGATTGCTCCCCCGTCGTTCTGCTCTTTTAAAGATCGTCGTTGGGTCGATCTGGGAAGTTATACCCGGGCTCTTGAAGTTATGCTGCTTCAAGCTCTTGATAATGCTGAGGATAAGGTACATTCAGTGTTCTTGATGGGGTTGATCTCAAAGAAACGGAGAGATAATCTCGTCACCATCTTGCACCGTATCTTTCAGCAGAAAGCAATAGTATCAGTATTTCAGAGGGTGGAGGACATCAGTGGTAACCCTGACGCCTGCATCCGAGAGAAGATGAACAAAAAGATGGTCGATGAAGCCGAAGGCGCACTACTCAAACTTGCTTTTGAGTTTGAGAATCCGTGTCCGGAGTTTAGCGTTTTGCCGTTGTAAACATTTTGATGATATTTCTTTTTTATCATCCTTATCACCAATGTATAAATTTCTTCGAAGTATGAATGACAAAGCTCCCCCATTTGTTTACGCCAATGCTCATATGTGCCTTACGTGAGGTGTTGTTATATATATAAACTAGTGCCGGTGCTCACGTGTCATGTGCATGAGGCGCTGTTACAGGATTTAATCCTGAATTAGAGCCGGCGCTCATATGTTATGCACGTAAGGCGCTGCTACAGGTTCTAATCCAGCAAAGAATTGGCGCCGGCGCTCACGTGTCATGCACGTAAGGCGCTGCTGAGGGAATCGTTTCACCTTCTTGCTCTGATTTCCATGAGTCAACGTTTTCTTTTCCAATACCCTTTTTTCCTGGACTTGGAAATAGTTTCACCATACACAATATTTTCTGTGCCTAAACATGAATGCTTCTCTTTATAATCTGAAACTATGTTTTCCTCCTTCTTCACATGGAGTGAACCATTTTTAACAAACTAAGAGTTATTGTTTGCAATCGTCCGCATGCTCGTCGACATCCATGGGAGGTACTAATTGAGGGAATTGTTCCTCATTTTGCTGCACATTTAGTGGATCCCGTTCTCACAGATGACCAATGTGACACGGTGATGTATGGGCTTCTGGCTCGCAGAGGCTCTCCTCTTCCTATTGGCTCCATTTAGCTCTGGATGATCTTCCTGTCTGTGCTTGCTGACACCCCCCTTATCCAGCAGAGATGACTCCGGCGATGCTCGAAGCAGCGGAGGACAAGATCGAGTGCTTTTATGAGGCACATTTGATTACCCAGCCTCTAAAGGACTGTTCTGTTCAGTTGCTAAGTCAGATGCGGGCTCAGCGGGCCGTTATGTCCGCCTTCGCTGATGGGCACGATGCTGACCGATAGGGAGCGACTTCTCGAGAAGATCGCCGCTTCGACATGTGGAGAAGGCAGAAAGAGAGTTTGAGAATTTTGTTTATTGTTTTGTTAATCCCTGTATCACTGATCCCATATTTGGTGATCTTTTTTCTATGGAATAATTTTTTTTGACCGCTGAACGTTTCACCCCAGCACATATCCATGTGGGCATCTTGCTTCTGCACATATAGTTTGCATTTTAACCTTAGAAGTTTCTGATGCATGCATTTAGACATAGGTGAACACAGGACTGATGCGAACAAATGCTTCCCCCTAAACTCACGGTGGTATACCCGTGAGTGAAGTAATGCATAGCATATGGCTGGTTTTGGGCTAGCATGTCATACATGATTTTTTTTTATAGAATTTTGATATGAAAAGACAGCGAGTGGACACAAGCATCGTCATCTATCATTAACTCAGTTCTCGATCCTTAAGAAATATAGTTCTGAGCCCTGAAGTCTATGAGTTGCGCTTTTCTGTTTCTTGACGTCTTAATCTAGCGCGGAATAGTTTATGTACTCATTTCGGAGTCTATAGTTTTTTTCCACTCATTTCGGAGTCTCCAGTTTATGTACTCATCTCGGAGTTTGTACTTTATGTACCTCCCTTGGGTTTACAGGAAAATTTGTCCTAACGTTGTATGTAGATAACCCCCATTCCTTTTACGACAGAGGTCCGTTAGGTTTGTGGTACTAGGGTTTTAGTCCGTGGTACCGTCGCGTTGGCTGATGTATTCCTCGATATACAGTCTTTAAGCCGCTGTTCGAATAGCTCCGTGACCGTCGTGTTTCTGATCCCTTCGTGGAATGGACAATACGTCTTCAAGTAATCTCCTAAGGTCATATTACCGTCGGAAGAGCAAGTGTTATGAATTTTCCATGACGCTTTTTTCTATAACTGCACCCTTCTGGGGTGGGATGATCTCCAATGGTCCTTTAGGCTTTATATGAGTTGCCGTCAAGACTCGAAGCTGGGAATATGCTGTCACTTAATTTTTTGCTTTGATGATGTCATGCCGATTCTTTGCTGAAATAGGGTAGACATCTGTAGGACCTCTATGCTGTATGTATTTCAATTGAAGTCCGGAGCTAGGAATATGCCATCGCTCCAATTTCATTTGATAGTTGTATCCACACCCTGCTGAAATGAGAAGGGGACGCCTGGATAGTCTCTAGGTTGTATATGTACCATCAAGACTTGGAGCTAGGATTATGCCATGGCTCCATTTTTTTGCTTTTGACCCTTGGGTCTTTCTTGTTTGATGGTGACATTGCATCTGCATCCTACTGGAATGAGAAGGAATGCTGGAATAGTCTCTAGGTTGTATATGTATCGTCAAGACTTGGAGTTAGGATTTTACCACGGCTCCATATTTTTTCTTTTGACCCTTGGGTCTTTCTTGTTTGATGATGACGTTACGTTTGCATCCTGCTGGAATGAGAAGGAATGCCGAGCTAGTCTCTAGGCTATAGATGTTGCCGTCGAGATCTGGTTCTCCCTTTGACAGAGCCTGGTAGGAAAATATGGGTCCCGTTCTTTCATTTGTGCCCATGGATTGTATACAGGTGTTGGTGTGGACCTACCTGCAGGGAAGAAAAGTTTCATTTTTTTCTGCGATACTCTATCTTTTCAGCTTTTATGTCGCAATTACCCAATCATTTTGGCTATTTATCGCGGTGCCCAATCATTTCGGCTATTTTTTTTTATTTTTACTCGCTGCCTTTTTTTTTGCGAGTTAGGAACTTGAGATCTGATACCAATCTTGGCATCAATATCGCGGCGACTAGAATATTGCTAGGAGCGATTCATTATTTGCCGTGAGAGGACTTGGAGTTTGACACCTATTTAGACATCAGTATCGCTACAACTGGAATGTTGTCAGAAGCAAATTATCATTTGCCTTTATTGATTTGAACAAAGATGGCTTAGCAAACAGAGTTAGGATCCTGTCGACTAAGGCTTTTTGACCTTATGAGCCGTAAGGATCTCATAAAGGTATTTCTCCCGACAAGTCGAGAGGATCTCGTAAGTGTATTTTTTCCTTAGAAATCATGAGGATTTCTAAGTGCGTTTTCTCTTGTCAGTCGTAAGGATCATACAAGAGTGTTTTCTCCTTATAAGTCGAGAGGACTTACAAGTGTCATTCACCATATAGGGACATTTCTCATCATTGGTGGAACTTGGTGAGAGAATATTTATTTATACCCGTGGATTGTATACAAGGGTCAATATGGGACTGCCTGTAGGGTGACTTGGGGGATATGATGGCTTAGGAATAGGTTTAGATCCCTGGAACCTAAGACTTTCTAATTCTATGAGCCGTGAGGGTCTTATAGGGGGAATTCTCCTTACGAGTCGTGAGGAGCTCACAAGTGTATTATATTTTTTTTACAAGACTGCGCCCTTCCGAGTTTTCATAAGCTCGTCGGTAGTCTTGCTGTTTTTACTCACGGCGCCCTTTCGGGTTTTCATCCGTGCCCATTTTGCTTGTGGACATACCCTTTTTTTAACGATGGAATACCTGAGAGTAGTTTCGCCGCAGGTGCCTATCAATTTGTCAGTGGGACTTAGAGGTGGCTTCATTGCTGGAATAGCTATGCAGCCAGTGGAACTTGAGTTGCAATCTTTGCTGCTAAGACATCGATTGCAATATAGATCTCAAGGGAATGTATCACCGTATTTTGGGCGATGCACTAGTTTAGGGATGTTCCGGTCCAATATCGCCATGTTTGAGGTGAAATTTTAATTTAGGGACTTTTCGGTCCATTGTCGCCATGTTTGAGGCGAAGTTCTAGTTTAGGGACATCTCGGTCCGTTATCGCCATATTTGAGGCGAAATTTTAGTTTAGGGACATCTCGGTCCGTTGTCGCCGAGTTTGAGACGACGAAGCTTTTCGGATACTACTTTCGGGGGTCTGACTCAGGAAGATTGCGAGCGGACACAAGCGTCGTCATCTATCATTGACCTAAGTCATGACACTTGTCACGCCCCGCTTCCCAGTGTACGGGGAAGAGGACATGGCGAGGCCGTGACGTATTTACTCAGAAATAAACACGTTAAGTGTAAATAAGCAATATAAAAGTAAAGCACAAGAATAACAAGAGATATAATAAACCAACAACATTTTATTTATATTCATTCTTTACATACAACTGGAAAGTAAAGTACAATAATGGAAAGCGATACCTAAAAAATGGCATATGAACTAAAAGTAAAGTAAGTACAAGTAGAAACTAGAATTCTGACTCCTATGTGAAATGCTCCAAGTCGCCTTGGCTGGGCTCGATCTTCTGAGAGTCGGGTCTTCCTGACAACATTCCAAAGAAAGAAGAGATATGAATGTCGTCAGCGAACAATCGTTCGGTAAGTCCCAAAAGAGAAATAGATCAAGTAAAAGAAATAGATCTGGTAATTTATCTGTTTTTGTTATACTAACGTAGTTGTTTGTAGCTTGGTATAGAATGCATCAGTGTATACGAGAGGAGTCCAATTATCCGTGAGCTAAGGTATATGGTGTTAGTGATATATGCCCTGGAGGCCATTATTGTATCATATTGGTTTGTATATTACATATTGGAAGTATGGGATATATACGGATATAGTAACAGTCTTGCTCGAAATGCTAGTATGCTACCTGGCTACCTCAATATTTGCATGTGTTTCTTTTAGCATATCGCTTATACATATCGGTAGAGCCCTTAGGATCTTTGCTTGATTACCAGCGTTGTGATGACAGTCACACTAGTGGGGGCTGGGTAGTGATGATACTCACAAGTGGGAACTCCCCAGATCATGACACGTAGCAGATGACGTGTCCCGGGGCTCACGCAAACAGGGCAAGCACTATGCATTGGAGGTTCTCCCCGGGCTATCGTCCCGGGGTGTATCCCGACCTTCTATGGGCCCCGAACGCTCTTATGCACACCTTACAAATGACCGAGGGCTCGTCTTCGAGCCCCCTACATGCTGAGCTTCCTCATTCTCTCGCTCGTCTCCAAGCCTCCCGCCGAGCTCAGCCGCCCCGGTTCTACTGAGCAACCAACGACGCAGAGCCCAAACGCCTCCGGCATGGCTCCGTGTATCTCTCCAGAAGCGAGATATCCGCCACGCAACATCCCGTGTTCCGCACCGCCGTATCCCCCCATTAACGAGCATATCTCGTCATTAATGGGGGGATCCCGTCATTCACGTAGGCGTAACGCTAGGGGCGTAATGGCCGGTGAAGATCTTGCGCCAGCTTTCTCCAAGCGACCACTATAAAAACACCTCACCCAAAATACTCAGGTAACGCAATTTCAATCCAACAAACCGCTACTCTATACAAATACCTCGGCTAACTTGATCATCGGAAGGTCCACGGTGGTACAACTGCCCCGGGACTTCTTTTGCAGGTAGCTCGACTTCACCTCGAATCAAGCCCACTAAGATCCACACGCCCAGGGAAATGACCCCCAACACCAATCTCGGCCGTTCATTTACGCTTGCGACAGATTGACGGAGGACAACATCTGAAGGAGATCCTAACTTCCATCAGTTGATGCCGTCTATGGGAATAGAAAATTCCTCTCATCGAAAGTTGATCTTCTCGAACTCATGGCGAGTGAACGCCGTGATGATCCAAGCACAAGCCGCCACCTTTCCCACAATGGAGGCGCGGACGGATCCACTCCTCCGCCTAACTCCATTCACGCCCTCTCTGCATGGATCGACAGGCTCGCATCTATATTGGATGCCCTTGTCCGCGTCCAAACGGCGAAACAAGCCCCCCAGGTCGCCGTTCCCTCTTCCTAGGATCATGACCTCCGCAGAGAGGGAGATGACACTGCCCATGCAGGCACCACTGAACAGCGTCTTTCTATTTCCGGAGGCCATAGGTCCCCTGCGGCAACCGATTCAATGACTCACTGGGCACCTCACAGTTCCACGCCGAGGTCTCGTGAAAGAGCCCCCTGCCCTAAGGCCCATCGTGCTCCCGTCATTCCGAGGAGGTATTGGTCAGCTCGCCTGCTCTCAGGCATGGCCAGCATCCTCTCCCTCGATGGGGTCGTGCGGGCGGCACTCACCACGATGACTCAAGGATAACCTCGCAAGGGTACCTGAGGAACCTAATAGAACGGAACCGGAACTGCAGCCAGGCGCAGGCCGCCAGCGGGAAGGGCCATAACTCCGACTACGCCGAATCCTCAGGGAACCACGACCGCCTCGACGCCCTCGAAAAGAAAATCGAGGGTATGCATCGGGAGGGTCAACCTTCAAACGAGGGGGCCAGGTATGCCACCGACTCGCTTACGAAGCCCTTCACTAAAGAGATGCTCGCTGTCTGCATCTCATCCAGAAACAAGCCTCCAAAAGTGGCCCTCTTTGACGGGAAGTCCGATCCGAAAGACCAATTGGACGCATTTACGGTGGACATGAGCTTCGAGGACAACTCCGACGCTGCCCAATGCCGAGCGTTCCCCGCCACTCTCATCCGGGCTGTACGAGACTGGTTCCGAGGACTCACGCTATGCTCCATCTCTACTTTTGATGAGTTGGCCGTCCAGTTCCTCGGACATTTCGTCGGGAACAGACGACAGAAGTGGACCATCTATTACCTCTTCACTATAAAGATCGGGGACAAGGAATCCTTTAAAGGATACGTCACTCGCTTCTACAACGCTCTTCTTGAAGTTCCCGAGCACTGCGACGAGACTGTAATCACAGCTCTGAGGTCAGGTCTTAGGTACAAGGAGTGACTCCGCTCCTTTTCATTAGCGCAACCTAGGACCATGGTCGAGGTAAAAGCTTGGACCAAGCGGGAAATCCAACTCGAGTCCGAAGTAAGCGCAAAACTACCCTGGGATGACCAGGCCGACCAAAAGAAGAGGGGCTGAGAAGAGAAGAAGAAGCCATACTCCCCGATGTTCCAGGAGTATACTCCGCTCAACATCTCTTAGACTAAGCTATTGGAGGAGGTGAAGGGCGAGCGATTCTTCAAGCTCCCTCCGGTCACCAATAGAGCGACCAAACGGACTCGAGGCCTGTACTGCGCCTTCCATAGGTCGCAAGGACACCCTACCAAGAACTGTAAACAACTCCGCGACTACATCGTGGAGTTGATTCGCTCGGGCCACCTGGCGAAGTACCTGTGGGAAAAGCGACAGGTAGACCAGGAGCAAGAAAACCATCCCCTTCCCGGCAAATTAACAATCGGCCAAATCATGGTCATCTCTTCAGGGGGTGCACATAGAGCCGGCGAAAGTCGCCGCCTCCTACCGGTCGATGGAACAGGTGACCAGCCCCGGAAGAAAAACAAAGCAGCCGAGCCCATCACCTTCACTGACGAAGACCTCCACGGAATATCCTTTCTTCACAACGACCCCCGTGATTTCGGCATGGGTTCAGGTCCAAAGGATACTGGTCGACTCAGGAAGCTCGGCGGACATCCTTTTCTATGACTGCTTCTTACGTATGGGGCTCGACCCGTCAGACCTGCGGCCAACCACCCACATTCTGTCGGGGTTTACTAACCACTCCACCCCGGCAGAGGGAGTGGTTACCCTCCTCCTTAACATTGGGGAGGCGGGCCGTACGAGAACCGTACCGGTGGAGTCCATCGTCGTCAGGATCCCCTCGTCCTACAATATCCTCCTGGGACGCCCGACGCTAAACTCCCTTAGGGCCCAAATCTCGACCTACCACCTCACGATCAAGTTTCCATTGGATCAAGGGGAATGGGCCGAGTCTACGGGAACCAGCAAATCGCCAAGATTTGCTTCACAGCGACATCCACCTCCGAGGAGCGAAGCGACGACCTTGGAAGCGCGAGTGATTTCCAGGGGTCCTTGGATACTCATGACGAACAAATAGAAATCCGAGAGGCCCCGGTGGAGACGCTAATAGATGTCCCCTCGCCGAGGGGAACAATGAAAGAACTGTCTAGATCGGATCCCTCTTAACGGAAGCCCGGCGCGAAGACTTGATCCACTTTCTCCGAGGAAACTCGGACGTGCTCGCATGGACGCCTGCCGACATGCCCGGGATCGACTCCAAGGTAACCTCGCACAAGCTCGGGGTCGACCTGACGGCCCGACCCATCAGGAAAAAGAAACGAAGTTTCACTCCGATCAAACAAAAGGCGATAGAAGATGATCGATAGGTTGCTTGCATCCAATTTCATTCGAAATGTGGCCTACTCGGAATGGATAGAAAATGTGGTTATGGTTAAAAAGGCAAGCGGGAAGTGGTGCATGTGCTTCGACTTCACAGTCTCAACAAGGTCTGCCCGAAAGACAACTATCCCGTCCTTCAGATAGATCAGCTTGTCGACAGATCGTCAGGCCACGAATTGCTCAGCTTCATGGATGATTTCTCCGGCTACAACCATATCCGTATAAACCCGGCAGATGAAGAGCTTACCGCGTTCACAATGGACAGGGGGGTGTACTGCTACAAAGTGATGCCCTTTGGCCTCAAAAATGCCGGAGCTATATACCAACACCTGGTTAACAAAATGTTCAAATCGCAGATCGAGGGGAACATGGAGGTTTACGTCGACAACATGCTCGTAAAATCGACCTCGTCAGATGAGCATGCCAAAGATCTTGGCGAGACATTCGACATCTTCCGCAAGTACAAAACGAAGCTGAATCCCGCCAAGTGCGCGTTCGGGATCACTAGTGGAAAATTCCTCGGGTTCATGGTTACCCATCGAGGAATTAAGGCTAGCCCAGAGAAGATCAGCGCCATCCTCAATATGGCCATGCCAAAGAGCAACGTGGAGATCATGCAGCTCACGGAGAGAGTTGCCGCTCTTAGTCGCTTCATGTTGAGATCAGCTCTTGCTCGCCGAGTTGCGAATGGTCGGAAGAGTGTCAGAACGCTTTTGAGCAACTCAAAATGCACCTGGCAACTCCCCCACTGCTCACCCGACCAATCGAAGGTGACGAGCTGTTACTGTACCTCGCGGTATCCGATCATGCTGCTGGCTCGGTGCTCGTCCAAGAAGTCGAAGGAGTACAGAAGCCGGTCTACTACATAAGCCATGTCCTTAAAGACACGAAAACGATGTACCCGGCCATAGAAAAGATTATCTTGGCACTTATCTTCGCCTTAAGGAAGCTACGATACTACTTCCAGGCACACACTATCCTCATCCTCATCGAGCGGCCCATAGGGGCTATTCTCGCCTTCCCCGAATCGTCTGGTTACCTGGAGAAATGGAGGTGGGAATTATCCCAGTTCGACATCAAATGCCGCCCTAGGCAAGCCATCAAAGCACAAGACTTGGCAAACTTTGTTGTCGAGTGTACTATCCCAAACAAGGAAGCAGCGTCGGCGTCCGTCCCCAGACCCCGGCCCTCGGTCGAGGAAGTGCCCGACTCCGTCCCTGACCGGGTCCTCTACATTGATGGATCCTCTACCGAGGAGGGGAGCGGTGCCAACCTAATCATTCAAGGACCTAACGAGGAAGAAATGGAGTACTCTTTGAAGCTCAGGTTTAGAGCATCGAACAACGCCGCGGAATACGAGGCTTTGCTCGCCGAGTTGCGAATCGCTTCCGGAGTGGGGCTGAAGACGATCCGAATTCGTAGCGACTCCACCCTGGTCGTCGGCCAAGTGACCGGGCGTTTCGAGGCCCGGGAGCCGCTCATGGTGAAGTACTTATTCGAGGTAAAGAGACTACGAAAAAACTTCGACGAGGTTTAAGTGGAGCAGATTCCTCGGCACCTGAACGCCCAGGCCGACGCCCTGAGCAAGTTAGCCTCTTCCTATACGGCCAACAATAAAAGGAATATCCTCTTCGAGGTCTTTCCACGACCCAGCGTGGAAGATAGATAGGCAATGTTTTAGGTATACACTACTCAGGGGGAAGGCCGGGATTGGAGAAGGCCCTTCATGGAGTTCCTAAATGAGGGCATGCTTCCAGAGGACCGAAGGGAGGTGCGACGCCTTCGAGCTAAAGCCTGCCATTTTGTCTGGAGCAATGGAAACCTCTATAAGAAGTCATACACGTAGCCTTTGCTCCGGTGGATCGACCCCCATGAAGCCGACTACGTCCTGCATAAGATACACGAAGCGGTCGGCGGAGCGCATCAAGGGGCCTGTACCTTAGTCCAGAAAACGCCGCTCCAAGGGTACTATTAGCCGACGATTCACCAAGACGCTCAAAAACTCATCAGAAGATACAAAAGCTATCAACTCCACGGCAGCATACCCCATCCTCCGGCTACCGAGCTAACGGCCCTCACCTCCCCCTGACCGTTTGCCTGATGGGGGATGGACATGGTGGGCCAACTACCCACAGGTACGGGCGGGCACAAATACATTCTCGTCGCGGTATACTATTTCATGAAGTGGATCGAGGCCGTCCCCATCAGAAAACTGGATGCTACCACAACCATCAAATTCCTGCAGAACAACATAATATCAAATTCCTTTAATTCATGAAGTGGATCCGAGGTGTATTGTTATCGACCATGGGACGAATTTTGAAAATGACAAAGTCAAAGGATTCTGCAATGAATACCACATACTAATGAAGTTTTCCGCGGCCGCGCATCCCTGATGCAACGGGCAAGCCGAGGTTGCGAACTGAGACGTCATCCGAGGTCTTCGAACTCGCTTAGAAGGTAGACAGGGCAGCTGGGTCAAGAAACTACCCCGGGTTTTATAGGCCTTACGCACATCGAAGAAGACCCCACTGGAGAGACCCCCTACAGCCTTTGCTACGGTACCGAGGCGATAGTCCCAGCAGAGATTGGACTGCCCAGTTACAGAGTCGAACACTTCGACGACGAAGTAAACACCTCGGCGATTCAGACTAATCTGGACATCTTGCTAGAAAAACGAGACCGGGCACAGATCAAAGCCACCGCTTATAACCAGAAAACTGCCCATTACTACAATGCACGAGTCAAACATTGCGCCTTCAAGACGGGAGATTTGGTCCTAAGGAGGAACAAATTCATAGACCAAGGCGAGCTGCATAAGTTCTCCCCGAAGTGGGATGTCCCATTCCTTGTCTCCGAAGTGTTGCCCGGAGGAGCCTATCGCTTACAAGATGCGGGGGCGGGGGCGGGGGATGGGGGCGCAAGCTTCTGCGGCCTTACAATGCCGAGAAGCTCAAATTGTACAAGTGAATGCGTTTTCAAGTTCTGTATCATTGAATATGTTTCCTTCTTTATCGAAGCGATGTAATTTTTCTTTATTATTAAGTCTCCTGAATTAAAGGAAACTCCTTCGATATATTTCTCTCTTCCTCGGTTCCAAGACCCTTGGGTTAATTTTTATGAAAATACGCAAAAGAACAAAGGGAATAAAAAGGAGACAAAAACACGTCGCAAAAGAGGAACTTTATTCATCAAAGCTATTATGTGCTCCCCAGCCTTACATATTGGAAAATATATTCAAAATATTACAACAGAGGGGGCAGGGGTGAAGAAAACACTGCTGGTGGTACTCCAAGGATATCGCCGTCAACCGAGCCTTCGCTTCCTCAGTCCACTCCCTTTAATGTTGCCCGTGGACCTGCGCCGCCATGGAAGGGCCAGAAACCGCACCGGCCAGGCAGCTATCGATGATCTGACTTTTCCAAAAGCACTCCAGAACAATTGCCACCGAGCGATCCTGCCGGTTCTTCGAGATCAAACCGTGGTGGTGGAGCGAGTGCAGCTTGTCATCCGCCTCGTCCTTAAGCTCCTCGGACAGGGCGTTGTGCAGCCCCGGTGACATCCTCCAAATTGCATACATGAGCAATTGAAGGAGGGATGATCACCAGAGAAGTAGACGGCCGAAGTGTTCCTCCATGTGTTGGACCACTGCTCGGTACGTCTCCTCGGTGCTTGCCTGATCGTACAAGTAGACATCGTCACGAGAGATGATCTTTTGATCGGAGTAGATGAAACCTGCCATTTTTTCTGAAGCGCAAAGCTAAAAATAACTAACATGCCTTCACTATTTATAGCCCCAACGGAATCCTAAAAGGCCGAAGTTTGCGAGTGCGACAGCACGATTCACGGGATCTTTTCAAAGTTCCCAATCCAGGGCTGCAGTGTGGCAACCATGCCCCTAAACGGCCGAATGGAAGTTGGAACGACGCGCATTACAGAGAGTCATGCCTTCCCACGTGTCTCTGCCACGTGTTGTCTTCAACAGTCTCTCTCCCCAGATTTTATAGGTCAAGGGAGACGGACCGACACCAAAGAAGCCCTCATCAAGAGGCCACCGAGCAGCTTTCCTGCTCGGTCAATCCCTGGCTGGTAGTTCCCTACCCACCGACACCAAGGATCGAAGCCTTCATCAAGAGGCCACCGAACAGCTTCCCTGCTCGGTCAATCCTTAGTGGGTAACTTCCTACCCATCTACGCTAAGAATCAAAAGCTCTCATCAAGAGGCCACTGAGCAGCTTCCCTGCTCGGTCAATCCCTGGCTGGTAGTCCCCTACCTACCGACGCCAAGGATCGAAGCCCTCATCAAGAGGCCACTGAGCGGCTTCCTTGCTCGGTCAATCCTTAGCGGGTAACTTTCTACCCATCTACGCTAAGGATCAAAGCCCTCATCAAGAGGCCACCGAGCAGCTTCCTTGCTCGGTCAATCCTTAGCGGGTAACTTCCTACCTATCTACGCTAAGGATCAAAAGCCCTCATCAAGCGGCCACCGAGCATCTTCCCTTCTCGGTCAATCCCTAGCTGGTAGTCCCCTACCCACCGACACCAAGGATCGAAGCCCTCATCAAGAGGCCACCAAGTAGCTTCCCTGCTCGGTCAATCCTTAGCGGGTAACTTCCTACCCACCGATGCCAAGGATTGAAGCCTTCATCAAGAGGCCACTGAGCAGCTTCCCTGCTTGGTCAATTCCTGGCTGGTAGTCCCCTACCTACCGATGCCAAGGATCGAAGCCCTCATCAAGAGGCCACCGAGTGGCTTCCTTGCTCAGTCAATCCTTAGCAGGTAACTTCCTACCCACCAACGCCAAGGATCGAAGCCCTCATCAAGAGGCCACCGAGCAGCTTCCTTGCTCGGTCAATCCTTAGTGGATAACTTCCTACCCATCTACGCTAAGAATCAAAAGCCCTCATCAAGAGGCCACCGAGCATCTTCCCTGCTCGGTCAATCCCTAGCTGGTAGTCCCCTACCCACCGATGCCAATGATCGAAGCCCTCATCAAGAGGCCACCAAGCAGTTTCCTTACGTGGTCAATCCTTAGCGGGTAACTTCTTACCCATCTACACTAAGGATCAAAAGCCCTCATCAAGAGGCCACCGAGCAGCTTTCCTGCTCGGTCAATCCCTGGTTGGTAGTCCCCTACCCACTGACGCTAAGGATCGAAGCCCTCATCAAGAGGCCACCGAGCAGCTTCCCTGCTCGGTCAATCCCTGGCTGGTAGTCCCCTACCCATCGACGCCAAGGATCGAAGCCTTCATCAAGAGGCCACCGAGCAGCTTTTCTGCTCGGTCAATCCCTGGCTGGTAGTCCCCTACCCACCGACGCTAAGGATCGAAGCCCTCATCAAGAGGCTACCGAGCAGCTTCCCTTCTCGGTCAATCCTTACTTCCTACCCACCGATGCCAAGGATCGAAGCCGTTATCAAAAGGCCACCGAACATCTTTTCTGCTCGGTCGATCCTTAGCGGGTAACTTCCTACCCACTTACGCTAAGGATCCAAAGCCCTCATCCAGATGCCACCGAGCAGCTTCACTGCTCGGCCAACGCCGACCAATTCTAACTTGGCTATTGTTTAACTTACAATAAGGGAAGTGATCGCCGGTCTGACTCAAAGGAATAGGCAAATCTCGACCTTCCTACACTGAAGGATCTTCTGATTTATTCTAAGCGAACGATCGTTACCTCGACTCTAGAGGCGGGAGGGGATCGACCTTCCTGCACTTAGCGATTAACTGGCTTACACTCGATGGGCGAACGCCATCTAAAAGACCGGTCATCGACCTACGACCTAACTCTTGGGACGAGGAAAAGACTAACAAGCTCAAGTGCTCACACAAGAAAACATTACCACGAAGAAGAATTAAGAACGGTTTTATTTACGATCCGAGAGTCTTTACAAGGTATTATAGGCTCCTCAACCATACAAAAAGTGCCCGGAAGCTTACAAAATTTATAAAAAAAGAGGAAAAGGCAGGAAGGCTCAGGCCTCGGGACCGGGGAGGATCTCGACCTGCTCAACGCCGGCGTTAGGAACCGGGGTGACGGCTTTTGGATTGGTGCTCCCACCAGGAGCCTTATCTCCAGCACTCCCACCGGCAGCCTCTCCCCTGGTGGCACTCCCGGCGGTCTCCCCCTGCGGCTCATCCTTGAAAAGGGGGTACTAGAGCCGAAGCTCTCCGTCAGCAAGCCCCGGCATCAACGCCTTGACAGAGTCGAGAGCCTGGTGCCAAAAAATGGTCGTGGTATCAGCAAGGTCGGCATAGAACTGGTTCGACATCTTGTACCTCTCCACCGACTTCACAGCCCAGAGGTCGGCGAGCTTCACTGCGTCAAGCGCCACCTGGGCTTCCCTCTTGCAGGTGTACCGCGACTTCTTCATCATGGCGTTAAGCACCTTAGCCTCCTCCAACTTAGTCTGGATGACCTTGTTGGATTCACTCAGAAGTCGAAGTGACTCCTTGCATTTAGAGTTCATCAACTCCTCGGCAACCACCCGGGTTTCGAGGGCGTCTATCCTCTCCTTTGCCTGCTGCAACTCCAAGCACAGGTCCTCCTCCCGTGAGGACGACTCACTCGCCTTCAGCATGCCGGGGCAATCTCTTCGGACTCCATATTGATGATGAGGGCGTAGTGCTGGAGGATGTGAGGAAAGTAGAGGAAGGGGTTAAAAGTATCCGATCCGAGGAAAAAATACTTGACGAAAACCTCAACGAAAAGCAGATACTGACCTAGACAGCCTCCTGAGCGATGGCGGCCACTTGGGCCTCCAGGGTCCCCTGGGGAATTTTGCACCCGGCCGATCGTTCCATATCCGAAAGCAAGCTATCGGAAACAGAAAGCCCTGAAGGCAACTCGAAATATACGTCCCCCTCTTGCATAGGGATCGGGGAGGCTGGAGATCGAGAAACCGTCCTCTTGTACCTCTCGAGGAGGACCTCGGGGGGGGGGCGGGGCGGCCTCATCCTTCACCTCCCTCGCCCGGGACTCCGGTTCTCGAGCTTGCTTATGGCTCTCCTCGCGGATGGTTTCTGGAGCTCGGGGCACGGCGGAAGTCTTAGCTGGTGCGGCTGGCTTCGGGGCCGAGCTCGAACCGGGATGGGACAAGCCAGCGCCCTCGGTCTTCTTCCCAGTCTTTGCGGCTATAGCAGCCAAGAATTTGGATCAGTCCATTGGCTCTGCAGAAAGAAGAATGCGCAAAGGGAGTTAGCGACGCTGAAAAGAGCAAAAGAAAAATTTTCAAGTCTAAACAGATCGTCCGAGCTCCTAACTTACCTATGAATCGAGCGGGGCTGAGCCCGACCCAGCTAAGGGCCTGCTCGGAAAGCAAAATGTCGGCCCGCTGGATCGGCTCCCATATGGACACCGCCCTCGTCTCGGGAGAGGACGACTGCTTCACCTGCGGGCAGTCGGCCCTATGCCACTATACAGGCATAGGCCAATCCTCACCCTCGGGTGGCCCGACGAATACAAACTTCTCCTTTCATTCGTGAATGGAAGAAGGAACAACTACTATCCCTGACCTGGCCGCCTCTCCCTTGCGTTTTTTGAAGGAAATGCTTGGCTCGTCCTTACAGGTGCCGGGATGATTTTTGTATCAAAGGAAGGAAGTGAGAAGGGTCAGGATGAAAGGGATTTCTTCAAGTCTCAACTGGACCAGGAACCCGAGGAGAATTCTCCACGAGTTCGGCACTAGCTGGCCCGGGACAAGTTAGAAGCAACATGGTGCCCCGCATACTTCGGAGGGAAAGGGCAGCTGCATCCCATCTCAGAATGCATCCAAGTATAAAGCAATCTCCTTGTTCTGCACCTGATTTGTCCTTTCGTCCGCCCTAGCTAAACGAAGCGAATAGCTAGGGGGAATGTGGAAACGAACCCGAAGATCAGTGAGCTCGTCCATGTTTCTTAAGAGGGAGGGGGTATCGCGAGCGTTCCCAATGCGCACTTTTAGGACCCTTACCATCGCTTGACGACGAGAATCTCGGGTGGCCCTAACTCTATCAGGGGAACCCAACTCGGATGGGGCTGAGGAAGAAGCATGAGAAGACACCCTGGACTTGGCTCCAACAACTAGAACCTCATCGTCCGACTCTACCCTAACAACTTCCACAGACTCCTCAGAGAAAGACATCTAATCTGATTCAAAAGAAGGAGTCCTTCGAGGAAAGAGCACGAGGGATCCGATCTAAAGAATGAAGCTGTAGGGTGGTTTTCGTCACCCCATTGAGATGGAAATACGCGCGCGCTTGTCAGGCATACTACAGATTCCCCCTGCCTAGGGTAGGCCGGGGTTTAATGATTGTGGGGATCCGAATCTCCGGCAGCCGCGAACTAAGCTGCCGTTAATTACCCCTCGCCTTTGGAGCGAGGGAGCCTCCGATTGACGGGTTAAACTGGTCATGCGAACTCAATGTGCAGTGTACGTGTGTTGTGTTTTGAAAGGGGGGTTTTGGATATATCGGGAGCCACGCAGAGTTTTTACGGGGGTCCCGCTACCCGGATAGCGGGCTGGGGGTCAAGGGGGCTAGCAGCCCCCTTGCGGGGTGCGGGGAAGCGCCCCGTTAGAAATTTTTTTCTAACAGGGACAGTGTCGTGGAGCACATGTGTGTGCAAATATGTATACATATGTATATATATATGTATATATGTATATATATAAAAGAAAGAAAGAGGGAAAAGGCATCCAAAGGATGTGTGGGGGCAGCACCTTGGGCGCTGTGCGCCTAGGTGCTGTGCGCTCAGGCGCTAGAGTGCCACGTCACGTGGGCGCTCTGCGCTTGAGCGCTGGGCGCTTGAGCGCAAGCGCGCCACATGTCGGCACGTAGGCGCTTTGCGCTTGAGCGCCTGCGCGCCACGTGTCGGCACGGGGGAGACTTGCGCTCGAGCGCTTGCGCTTGGGCGCAAGCGCGCCACGTGTCGACACGGGGGAGACTTGCGCTCGAGCGCTTGCGCTTCGGCGCAAGCGCGCTACGTGTCAGCACCGGGGCGACTTGCGCTCGGGCGCTTGCGCTTGAACGCAAGCGCGCCACGTGTCGGCACCGGGGCGACTTGCGCTCGGGCACTTACACTTGAGCGCAAGCGCGCCACGTGTCGGCACGTGGGCGCTCTGCGCTTGAGCGCCGGCGAGAAAAAGTGGCTTTTAGCCTAAGAAACAGAAGGTATGCTTCAGAAAGGAAATATCTGTTATGTATACATGTATGGAGTTAAACTCCTGGGATGTTTTGAAGCTGATGAAGGGGGTTCTTCTTCTTCTTTCTGTTGTTTGGCCGGATCTTGAAGATCAAGAAGTAGGAGATTTTAAAAATCACTCCTTTTTGAGATCTGATGGGAGATCTGTGTTCCCCTTTGTAGGTTTTGTGGTGGAAAACTACTTAGTTTTTGGAAAAGAAAGAGTAAAACTCTTGATTTAATTCAAAAGAATTAAGAAGGTTTAGAACCTTGGAGAAGGAGCAGGAGGCACAAAGAACCCTAGTTTTTGGGGGAATGAAAAAGTGTTTTTTATTCATCATCATGTTGCCTTATATAGGCTTACATATTTACATATAGCCCCTTGGGCTTTACAAAAATGGCATTTTAGCCATCCCATGGCTCATGTGCCATTTCATTTTTGCACATAAGCCATGGTCTAACAAAATATTGGCTTTATGCCCATTTTGTTTACATTCATGCATAAAAAATTACATAAAAATTATTTATGACATGATTTCATTATTGGCATGGGAAGGCTGGCCGCGGGCTTGACTTGGGCATGTGCCCGCTTGACCTGGGCTTGGGCCCACCTAGCTTGGGGGTTGACCTTGACTTTGACTCCGTCAACCGGGGTGTAAATTTTTGCCCCAACAAATTGCCCCCCATCAATAAATGCACACCGCACATGTGGCTCGTGTGCATGAAATTGATGGATCTTCTTACACGTGGAGGAGACTTGCTTTGGTTCCCACTTTTTGGGATGCACTGCCCTTTTTACGACGTGGACGGTCGATGCTCTGATCCGAAGCGATTTAGTAGACGTGTCCCCGGCACGGAGTGTCGCTGGTCGACGTTTCCCCGATGCGGCGTGTCTGTGTTGGTCGTTTCCCCGATGCAGAGTGTCGCTGGTTGACGTTTCCCTGATGCGGAGTGTCTGTGTTGGACGTTTCCCCGATGCAGAGTGTCGCTGGTTGACGTGTCCCCGGCACGAAGTGTCTGCTTGACGTTTCCCCGGCACGGAGTGTCGCTGTCGGACGTTTCCCTGATGCGGAGTGTCTGTGTTGGACGTTTCCCCGATGCAGAGTGTCGCTGGTTGACGTGTCCCCGGCACGAAGTGTCTGCTTGACGTTTCCCCGGCACGGAGTGTCGCTGTCGGACGTTTCCCTGATGCGGAGTGTCTGTGTTCGACGTTTCCCCGATGCAGAGTGTCGCTGGTTGACGTGTCCCCAGCACGGAGTGTCGGTGGTTGACTTTTCCCCGGCGCGGAGTGTCGGGTTGACTTTTCCCCGGCACGGAGTGTCGCTGATCGACTTTTCCCCGGCGCGGAGTGTCGGTGGTTGACTTTTCCCCGGCACGGAGTGTCGCTGATCGATTTTTCCCCAGCGCGGAGTGTCGGGTTGACTTTTCCCCGGCACGGAGTGTCGCTGATGGACTTTTCCCCGGCGTGGAGTGTCGGTGGTTGACTTTTCCCCGGCACGGAGTGTCGCTGATGGACTTTTCCCCGGCGCGGAGTGTCGGGTTGACTTTTCCCCGGCACGGAGTGTCGCTGATGGACTTTTCCCCGGCGCAGAGTGTCGGGTTGACTTTTTCCCGGCACGGAGTGTCGCTGATCGATTTTTCCCCGGCGCGGAGTGTCGGGTTGACTTTTCCCCGGCACGGAGTATCGCTGATCTACTTTTCCCCGGCGTGGAGTGTCGGTGGTTGACTTTTCCCCGGCACGGAGTGTCGCTGATCGACTTTTCCCCGGCGCGGAGTGTCGGGTTGACTTTTCCCCGGCACGGAGTGTCGCTGATGGACTTTTCCTCGGCGCGGAGTGTCGGGTTGACTTTTCCCCGGCACGGAGTGTCGCTGATCGACTTTTCCCCGGCGCGGAGTGTCGGTGGTTGACTTTTTTCCGAGGCGGAGCATAATTCCTGTTGGGAAGGTAGATATCCCGAGGCGAAGCATGATTTCGACACGGGGTAAATTCTGGGACGGAGCATGATTCCGCCATAGAGGTTGTTGGTTTGATTTGATTTGGGTTGACATCAGCATCGCTACACTAGAATATGGTACCAGGAGCGAATCATCATCTGTCTTGAGAGGGTGTGGGAATTGTTTTTTGTTTGTTTGGCATCTGCATTGCTGCACTGGAATAATGCCAGGAGCAACTCATCATTTGCCCCGAGAGGATTTGGGGATGGGTTTTTTTTTTGTTTGGCATCTGCATTGCTGCACTGGAATAATGCCAGGAGCAACTCATCATTTGCCCCGAGAGGATTTGGATTTGGTTGGTTTGGCATCTGCATTGCTGCACTGGAATAATGCCAGGAGCAACTCATCATTTGACCCGGAAGGATTTGGGAATTGGTAGCTTAGGAGACAGGTTTAGATCCCTATCACCTAAGGCTTTTCAATTTTATGGGCCGTGAGGGTCCCATAAAAGCATTTTCTCCCTACGGGTCGTAAGGATCCCGTAGGTGTATTTTCTCCCTAGAAGTCGTGAGGACTCCTAAGTGTGTGGCTCCTTTGTGAGTCGTAGGGATCTCACGCGGGAATTTTCTCCTCACAAAGTCGAGAGGACTTTGCGAGTGCATTTCATCTCTTTTTCACGAGTTTGCGCCCTTTCGGGTTTTCACAAACTCGCCGGCAGTCCTGCTGTTTTTACTCACGGAGCCCTTTCGGGTTTTCATCCGTGCCCATTTTGCTTGTGGACATACCCTTTTTTTTTCTTCTCCTCTTTTTTTTTCTTTTTTTTTTGAATCATCCCTGCCGGTGGGACTTTGAATGTGGTCTCGCCGGTAGGACTTGGGAGAGATTGGGATCGTTTTACGCCCGTGGATTGTATACGGTTTTGCAGGATGTATGATCCAGACCGTAGGGCCAAAAACATTTCGGGACTTTGTTGGCGTCTACATCGCTGCACTGGAATATAGTACCAGGAGCGACTCATCATTCGCTGTTGGGGTATGGGAGTTGGAATTTAGTTGGCGTCTGCATCGCTGCACTGGAATATGGTACCAGGAGCGACTCATCATTCGCCGCTTGTAAATTTGAGTTTGGAATTTGGTTGGCGTCTGCATCGCTGCACTGGAATATGGTACCAGGAGCGACTCATCATTCGCCTCTTGGGGACTGGGGAGCGATGGCTTAGGAGACAGGTTTAGATCCTTATCGCCTAAGGCTTTTCAATTTTATAGGCCGTGAGGTTCCCATAAAGGTATTTTCTCCCTGCGAGTCGTAAGGATCCCGCAGGTGTATGTTCTCCTTAGGAGTCGTGAGGACTCCTAAGTGTGCTATTCCTTTGTGAGTCGTAAGGATCCCACAAAGGTTTGTTCTCCTCATGTATCGTGAGGACACATGAGTGGATTTCCCTCGTTCCCAGTTTAATGACTTAGAGGTCGACTGTTTCCAGTTTAACGACTTAGAGGTCATCTGTTTCCAGTTTAAAGACGTAGAGGTCATCTATTTCCAGTTTAACGACGTAGAGGTCTGCTGTTTCCAGTTTAACGACTTAGAGGCCATCTGTTTCCAGTTTAAAGACGTAGAGGTCATCTGTCTCCAGTTTAACGATGTAGAGGTCATCTCTTTCTAGTTTAACGACGTAGAGGTCATCTGTTTCCAGTTTAACGACGTAGAGGTCATTTGTTTCCAGTTTAACGACTTAGAGGTCATCTGTTTCCAGTTTAACGACTTAGAGGTCATCTGTTTCCAGTTTAACGACTTAGAGGTCATCTGTTTCCAGTTTAACGACGTAGAGGTCATCTGTTTCCAGTTTAACGACGTAGAGGTCATCTGTTTCCAGTTTAACGACTTGGAGGTCATCTGTTTCCAGTTTAACGACTTAGAGGTCATCTGTTTCCAGTTTAAAGACGTAGAGGTCATCTTTTTCCAGTTTAACGACATAGAGGTCATCTTTTTCCAGTTTAACGACTTGGAGGTCATCTATTTCCAGTTTAACGACGTAGAGGTCATCTGTTTCCAGTTTAACGACTTGGTGGTCATCTGTTTCCAGTTTAACGATGTGGTGGTCATCTGTTTCCAGTTTAACGACTTAGAGGTCATCTGTTTCCAGTTTAAAGACTTGGAGGTCATCTGTTTCCAGTTTAACGACATGGTGGTCATCTGTTTCCAGTTTAACGACTTAGAGGTCATCTGTTTCCAGTTTAAAGACTTGGAGGTCATCTGTTTCCAGTTTAACGACTTAGAGGTCATCTGTTTCCAGTTTAAAGACGTAGAGGTCATCTGTTTCCAGTTTAACGACGTAGAGGTTATCTTTTTCCAGTTTAACGACTTGGAGGTCATCTATTTCCAGTTTAACGACGTAGAGGTCATCTGTTTCCAGTTTAACGACTTGGTGGTCATCTGTTTCCAGTTTAACGACGTGGTGGTCATCTGTTTCCAGTTTAACGACTTAGAGGTCATCTGTTTCCAGTTTAACGACGTGGTGGTCATCTGTTTCCAGTTTAACGACTTAGAGGTCATCTGTTTCCAGTTTAAAGACTTGGAGGTCTAATGTTTCCAGTTTAACGACTTAGAGGTCATCTGTTTCCAGTTTAACGACTTGGTGGTCATCTGTTTCCAGTTTAACGACTTGGGGGTCTATTGATGGCGAGCTTGGAATTTTAGGGTGGGGGCTGGCATCAACGTTGCTAACACTGAAGCAAAGGTGCTAGGAGCAATTCATCATTTGCCTACTCTTGTTGGCGGAGCGATGGCTTAGGAGACGGGTTTAGGTCCCTATCGCCTAAGGCTTTTCAATTTTATGGGCCGTGAGGGTCCCATAAAAGCATTTTCTCCCTGCGAGTCGTGAGGATCCCGCAGGTGTATTTTCTCCTTAGGAGTCGTGAGGACTCCTAAGTGTGTTTTTCCTTTGTGATTCGTAAGGATCCCACAGAGGTTTGTTCTCCTCATGTATCGTGAGGCCACATGAGTGGATTTCCTTAATGGAGCATAATTCCAAAGGCGGAGACCAGCCGCGTAACTGGTGATTACGGTGGGGCATGGGTATGATGAGAATTATTTGAGCCCATGGATTGTATACGGTAGTCAACTTGGGGACCAACCGTAGGGCCGGGAGAATTTTGAAAAATTGGATTTTGGTTGGCGTCTGCATCGCTACACTGGAATATGGTACCAGGAGCGACTCATCATTCGCCGTTGTTTTGTTTTTTTGTTTTTTTGTTTTTTTTACCGTGATTGCTCTATCATTTCAGCTTTTCTTATCGCGAAGGTCGCGATTGCCCTATCATTTCGGCTTTTATTCGCGGTTGCCCCATCATTTCGGCTTTTATTTCATCTTTATTTTACTCGCTGATTTATATTGCGAGTTGCCCCATCATTTCGGCTTTTATTTTTTTCTTTTATTTACACTTTTTTTTTATTTACATTTTTTTTTACATTCCCAGTTTAACGACTTAGAGGTCGATTGTTCCCAGTTTAATGACGTGGTGGTCGATTGCTTCCAGTTTAAAGACTTGGTGGTCTACTGTTTCCAGTTTAATGACATGGTGGTCGATTGTTCCCAGTTTAATGACGTGGCGGTCTTTTTTGCTTATCCCAGCTCCATGAACTTTGATCTTGGCAGAGCTGTGTTGATGACCTAGCTCTGTGGCTTGCCGATACATCCGAAGATTGTGAGGTTTTTCCAAGCTTATATTGTTCCTCTGCCCAATCTTTGAAAATATAGCAATCTTCGATGGCATGACCCACCACTCTATGATATGGGCAGTATATGGGATTGCCGGTCATGTTCATTTCCTGTGGCCTCTTTGGAATAGGCAGTTGCAGACCATTGTTCAAGGCGTCCATGAATATTTTGCGGACTTCATCCCTCCTGAAGGAGTATACCTTCTTCTTTCTCTCCATTGGAGTAGGTGCCTTTACTGATGCTGGTCCTCGGGGCCGATCGGTCTTTAGTTCGCCCTTTTCAGATAATGGCACATGTCTGGGAGGATTAGGTTCCCGAAAGGCTTCGGTCTCCATTTGCATGAAATCGGCGATCGTAGCTTGACTGTTTGCTAATACGCCTTTAGACAGTTCTATCTCTCCCATCTTGTATTGCCTTTCGACCCAATCTTTGAAGACGAAGCAGTCCTCAATGGCATGACCTATCACCCTGTGATAGGGGCAATATTCTGGGTCGTCAGTCATATTCGCTTCTTGCGGTCTCTTTGATTCCGGCAGTTGTAGACCGTTTCTTAGGGCGTCCCTGAATATCTTGTGGACTTTTTCCCTTTTGAAGGAATAGAATTTCTCCAGTTTCTCTTTCAGAGGCGATTCCCCCCCGGCGTATGTGTCGGAGGGACTGGAGGCCGACTGCGGCCGTTTTTCACGAAGGCGCTCCGCTTTTAGGTTGAAAGGGATATCAGTTGGCTGCCCCCGGGTATCAATCCCTGGCTCATGAGCCAAAATTTGATTCTGCTGTAATTGCAATCGGGCGACTTGGGTCGCGAGATCTTCCACGACGTTTGCCATCTCGTCGACTTTGGAATAGACCTCGGCCATCTTCTCATCCCTGTCCTGAAATTGCCTTTGAAGCCATTGGAATAATGCTTGTTCTACAGTTCCGGCTATGACAACCGGGTAATCTTTATTGCCTGAGCTCAATTCCGTAGGAATCACGGGCTCCTCTGGCTTATCGGCCTGAGCGGGCTCTTCATCATTTAGATCGAGCCGATACTGGGTAGCGTCAACCATATCATCACCATGGCTGTGAAGAAGAGGAGGGTTCGTTTCTTCATGTCCGGCCATGTAGACAGTGTGGATAACACATTTAGCCATTCTTTCATCACTGGCAGCTGGTTTCGCGGAGCGGTCCGGGCTTTGGAAATTCATAAATTTTAACATGGCCAGAGCCCTAGCCCTTTTGTTGGCTCTATATCTGAGCCGCTTCTGCCTCAGCTTCTCTGCCTTAAGCGCTTGGCAGGCCTCTGCTCTTCGGGGAGCCGCCATAGGCTGAGTGATGGGGAGCTTAGAGAAGATACCCGATCGAGCAGTTTTCAAGGGCACCGCCGGAGCTTGCTCGAGAGGCCTTGTTGCTTTGTCGGTGTTGATGGCCTTGCCCCCAGCTGGGGCCAAGGAAAGTCGTTCAGACACCGACTTGCGTTTAGGTTGGGGCGCCCTCAAGATCACCACATTTGGTTTCCTGCCTTTCGAGACCGATTTGTCTGTTGCTGGAGCTTGAGGAGCTGGAATGGCGCCAATTAGTATGAACATAATAGAGCCGAATGGTAGCAGCGGCTCCTCCCATTGTCGCCCGAGACTGTCCGGGAGGACCGTCCTTGAGTCTATCCTCATCGTGTAGGAGACAGGAGCCGTGCTGAGAGCGGAGATCGTCCTCGGAGACATTGTTGAGAGGTGATTGCTTGAAAACCTGCATGAAAGAGCATTATTTTAGTATAAATACAGACATGTATATTGATTGAGTTCGCATGAATGTTTAACCCGAAATATGGGAGGAGAGATTGGTCCCACCGGGCGTGCCAGAATCTGTAGGGTGTTTTTCGTCACCCCATTGAGATGGGAATACGCGCGCGCTTGTCAGGCGTACTACAGATTCCCCCTGCCTAGGGTAGGCCGGGGTTTAATGATTGTGGGGATCCGAATCTCCGGCAGCCGTGAACTAAGCTGCCGTTAATTACCCCTCGCCTTTGGAGCGAGGGAACCTCCGATTGATGGGTTAAACTGGTCATGCGAACTCAATATGCAGTGTACATGTGTTGTGTTTTGAAAGGGGGGTTTTGGATATATCGGGAGCCACGTAGAGTTTTTACGGGGGTCCCGCTACCCGGATAGCGGGCTGGGGGTTAAGGGGGCTAGCAGCCCCCTTGCGGGGTGCGGGGCAGCGCCCCGTTAGAAATTTTTTTCTAACAGGGACAGTGTCGTGGAGCACGTGTGTGTGCAAATATGTATACATATGTATATATATATGTATATATGTATATATATAAAAGAAAGAAAGGGGGAAAAGGCATCCAAAGGATGTGTGGGGGCAGCACCTTGGGCGCTGTGCGTCTAGGTGCTGTGCTCTCAGGCGCTAGAGTGCCACGTGTCGGCATGTGGGCGCTCTGCGCTTGAGCGCTGGGTGCTTAAGCGCAAGCGCGCCACGTGTCGGCACGTAGGCGCTTTGCGCTTGAGCGCCTGTGCGCCACGTGTCGGCACGGGGGAGATTTGCGCTCAAGCGCTTGCGCTTGGGCGCAAGCGCGCCACTTGTCGGCACGGAGGAGACTTGCGCTCGGGCGCAAGCGCGCCACGTGTCGGCACCGGGGCGACTTGCGCTCGGGCACTTGCGCTTGAGCGCAAGCGCGCCACGTGTTGGCACCGGGGCGACTTGCGCTCGGGCGCTTGCGCTTGAACGCAAGCGCGCCACGTGTCGGCACCGGGGCGACTTGCGCTCGGTCACTTGCGCTTGAGCGCAAGCGCGCCACGTGTCGGCACGTGGGCGCTCTGCGCTTGAGCGCCGGCGAGAAAAAGTGGCTTTTAGCCTAAGAAACAGAAGCTATGCTTCAGAAAGGAAATATCTGTTATGTATATATGTATGGAGTTAAACTCCTGGGATGTTTTGAACCTGATGAAGGGGGTTCTTCTTCTTCCTTCTGTTGTTTGGCCGGATCTTGAAGATCAATAAGTAGGAGATTTTAAAAATCACTCCTTTTTGAGATCTGATGGGAGATCTGTGTTCTCCTTTGTAGGTTTTGTGGTGGAAAACTACTTAGTTTTTGGAAAAGAAAGAGTAAAACTCTTGATTTAATTCAAAAGAATTAAGAAGGTTTAGAACCTTGGAGAAGAAGCAGGAGGCACAAAGAACCCTAGTTTTTGGGGGAATGAAAAAGTGTTTTTTATTCATCATCATGTTGCCTTATATAGGCTTACATATTTACATATAGCCCCTTGGGCTTTACAAAAATGGCATTTTAGCCATCCCATGGCTCATGTGCCATTTCATTTTTGCACATAAGCCATGGGCTTACAAAATATTGGCTTTATGCCCATTTTGTTTACATTCATGCATAAAAAATTACATAAAAATTATTTATGACATGATTTCATTGTTGGCATGGGAAGGCTGGCCGCGGGCTCGACTTGGGCATGGGCCCGCTTGACCTGGGCTTGGGCCCACCTAGCTTGGGGGTTGACCTTTACTTTGACTCGGTCAACCGGGGTGTAAATTTTTTCCCCAACAGAAGCGCCGAGCTATCTTTCGCAGCAAAAGGAAAATAATGGTGAAAGTATGGACCTTGGAGGATCCCACCCGTATTTATATTACTTGGGAGATGCATCCAACAACTCAGACTGTTTCCCGCCAAAATGAAGCTTCGCGCCTGCTAGTCGTCAATACCCCACGTGACAAACGACCATTGAAGACATCCCTTCGGGCGCAGGCGATAGCGACAGCCCGTCACGTCCGCCAAGCCGTGTCGAACACATGGCCTGTGCCTCAACAGACGTACAAGCGAATCGGTACTCCCTCTTTAATGCACGATATCTCCCTGATACGCTGACGTCATCGAAGATACGTCCAGCCGCCTCAGAGATCCGCGCCGATAGGTTCTTGACTACAGGCTGAGCCCGGGAGACCGGTCAGACCACTTTCGACCCGACTGATAAATAGGTCGGGACGAGAGTGGGGGGCTAATGATGATGCTCACAAGTAGGAACTCCTCAGATCATGACACATAGCAGATGACGTGTCCCGGGGCTCACACAAATAGGGCAAACACTATGAGTTGGAGGCTCTCCCCGGGCTATCGTCCCGGGGTGTATCCTGACCTTCTATGGGCCCCCGAACGCTCTTATGCACACCTTACAAATGACCGAGGGCTCGTCTCCGAGCCCCCTACGCGCTGAGCTTCCTCGGTCTCCCGCTCGTCTCCGAGCCTCCCGCCGAGCTCAGTCGCCCCGGTTCTACCGAGCAACCAAGGACATAGAGCCTAAAAGCCTCCGGCACGGCTCCGCGTACCTCTCCAGAAGCGAGATATCCACCACCCAACATCCTGCGTTCTGTGCCACCGTATCCCCCCATTAATGAGCGTATCTCGTCATTAATGGGGCGATCCCATCATTCACGTAGGCATAACGCCAGGGTCATAACGGTCGGTGGAGATCTCGCGCCAGCTCTCTCCAAGCAACCACTATAAAATCCCCTCTCCCAGACGACTCAGGTAACGTAATTTCAATCTAACAAGCCATTACTCTGCTCAAATACCTCGGCTAACTTGATCATCGGAGGGTCCACGGTGGTACAACCACCCCGGGACTTCTTTTGAAGGTAGCTCGGCTTCACCTCGAATCAAGCCCAATGAGATCCACACGCCCAGAGAAACAACCCCGAACACCAATCTCGGTCGTTCATCCACGCTCGCGACAGATTGACGGAGGACAACATCTGAAGGAGATCCTAACTTCCATCAGGTTGTCTATAAGCACATCCTTATACAGGTCCCTAGTCGTAGGATTATCGAGACAGGGCATCGATACTCCAGAGTAGACTAGTGTATACGCTTCTCATCCCAGCAGGGGAGATGGTCTGTCCCACAGCCATTAGTACGTCGTACTAGAGATAGTATGGCGGTGCTCAATGGCTTATGAGTACACTGGACAGGACTCGTAGGGAGATGCTGGTGGGTATTATACTTATCGTCGGGTAGCAGTTCCCAGGTGACATGAGTACAGCTTAGTCCGTCGACTTGACACTGCTACTTCGCCTCGAGTGTGTTCCTACTGATCTTAGATTACTACCCTAGCACGGCTCAAAGGAGTCGTGCAAACAGGTAGTAGTTGGGTGCAGTCCCGAAGCACTTGGAGGCAGTGGCAGTTAGATAAGATTCGTCTCTCCTGGTATAGGGGTTGATATCGCGCTGTGTTCGGAAAGTCATTACACAAGGTCCCTGGCCAGGGCAAGTGAGATTTACTGGTAGGTACTCCAGTAGTTTCTCAGGGTGTTTTGGGCTACACTCCAGCATGACTTATTGCGCTATTAGGGGTCTGACGGTTACCTCCTGCTAGGCCCGATATGCGATACCCTTAGATGAACAGACCGGACTGTACGGAGATTATCATAGATAGGCTCAGTAGGAGTTCGGATGAGTTTGCTCATCAGCCTTCTTATCGACATATACCTGGGTAGCCGTTACGTGCAGCTAGTACCGCTGACGGCTTGTGGTTAAACTCACTGCCAATGTAGTGTCGAGTCTTTAGAGTCCCACATAGAGGGTTCCCTGCATCGGGCAAAAGATGTAGAAGCCGTCTGGTTTTATGGTAGGGCTTCGATCACATACATGTATTTATGCACGTATGATGTTCGGACGGAAATACTAGGGGGCTTTGCTTTAAACCGGATCCTAATATTATATTGATGGATTATTTTTGTCTCTTTATATTCGTATTTTTCGGAATACGGATACGGGTATGTATATACGGATGAGGGGCATTCTTGTAATTTACTCAAGATTGCTTTTAAAAGAAGACACCTTATTTTGTATTTAATTTTTTGATTAAAAAGATAAATGAGGTGGAGGATTTCATTAATTGAGGCATGACTCTTAGGTGACTCATGAGGGTGACTCACTATGTGATATTTTGAAGCATGCTAGATATTTTGTGGTTGCATTATTGGTATGCATTATTCATCACAAATGAGAGCCATCTCATTCTAATGTTCTTGCTTCACTCTCTTTTCCTCAAGCTCCCCTTCTTCTTTCTCATACCCTTCATGTCTCATGTGTTGAGAAATCTAGGGTATTTTGAGACAAAGGAATTCATCTACACTCTTTACATCATCTAGGACATCAAGTTTAGCGAACTATATGCCTTAGCTATCTCGGATTTGAGGTTGGAGCTCGGACTATAGACTCTTGGGTGGATCGTCTTTGACTTGAGGAGACCGACGATGAGGCCCGATCCGTATACGATCCGAGGAGCTTATAAAGAGAAGGAGGATAGCAAGAAGATCCGAAGGACATGATACTGTGAGGTATAACATTCTTTCCGAGTAGTTAAGCTCATACGGTTTTGCTAGTTAGGGTTTAGTATCGATCCTGGAGTTCAAGTCGGTATTGTGAAGCTCGTAAAAATCATTTTTTTTTGCGTATTTCGCCTCCCCACGAACCCGTGGGGTGCGTGACATCGACTCAAAGTGTTATCAGAGCCTACTAAACCTTAACTAACAGTTTAGACAATGTGTAAAACTATGAAACCGAAATAACTCCGAAACATCGAAATATAGATCTAAGTTTTTGTTGAAATTTTCAGAGGCTCTAAATTTTTTTTAAACAATTGCAGAGCGCTCTTTTACTTGTATCTTAAACACCACCAAAACACGAGACCCCAACTCCAAGTTATGGCCAGCCAAAGTGGCATTTTTCCCGGCCTGGCCGGTTTGGGTATGGAGTTTTGTGTCGTGGTTTGTTTGGTGTTCTAGTCTCTTGGATCTAAGGTTTCAGGTGGTGTTTGATTTTGCCAAGTTTGCATATACTGTTATCTTTCTGTTATGGCAATACGAAGTATTTCAAAGTAGCAGTTTTAACGTCGTTTAACATGTTTCAGTTGTTATACGTGTTCGTAAACTTCCGTTAATTGCTATATGTTGGTTAGTTGGGGGTTGCACATATCTGTGTTGCTGTTGTGGTTTGTGTATATAGAATATTGGATCGTCGTAGATGAATAGCCGGGGGGAGTGAGAAGAGAGTTTTTCTTTCTTTCATTCGATGTAAATTATAAAGTGATGTAATATTATTTTGCGGGGTACATTCGGGTTAAGGTTGTAGCCGCTGTTGTATTATTTCTTTTACTGTTTTTTCCTCCTAGGATAGACCCAAGGTGGGGTGCACAAGCTACCGGGTTCTTGAAGTGCCGAGTGGTCTACTCATTTTACTGAGGGAGGCTGCTTCACTTCAGGAATTTGGTGGGTAGTTTGCCGCACCCGTAGGGGTATAGGGTGTGGTTTGGCTATTCATCACGACCGTGGAATCCATTTTTCGTTATGGGCTTAAACGAAACGTGGAATTCCTAATATATCCAATATGTTCAACTGCGATCTGGAATGCCTATTATTGCGTGAGACGAATGGATATATTATGTATGTTATATAATAGACGTTGCTTATGTTTTGCACCCGCGCTAGTCCAGCCCCCGCTCTGGCGTTAGTTAAGTAACCTAACGGTGTAAGACGGGGCCCAGTGGCGAATGCGGAAGCGTACGTGGTATTTTCGTTTCTTTCTACAATGGTAGGTGTAAATGATGTTACTGCATTATATGATTAATGCAAAGCAAACAAACCAAAGCTGAATAGTTGGAACAATTTTAAAACCACTCGTTTTTTTTTCAAAAAGCAAACTTTTAAATGCGGAGCTTAAACCACTCCTTTAAAGCTATCACGTTCGTTCGATAAAATCAAGTTCATTACGTTCACGGTTTCGCCAAAACCATTCGTAGCCCTCCGCCATTTCAGATGGGTATTCAGCAGTATCCAAGCTATATATTTTGACCTTCGCCAAGGCATAGTGATTGGTAGCTGCTGGGTATTCATCTGTAGCATAGATAGATGCGTTGGTTTGGGACAGTCGTACTACTATTTTGGCCTTCATCAAGGGTATGCACGGGTGGGTTCAAATTAACTTGGACAATGACGGGTAGAACTTGACTTGTGACTTATGATATGTTGGCCTTCGTCAAGGTCATAAGAGCTTGGGGCAAAAATCCACATCGGGGGTTTCTAAAGAAACTGAAACTTACTGGTGTTGCATACCATTTGGAGTGTGATAATTTTGGTAGGATTTCTTTAGGATTATCACACAATGATATTTGGATCCCGATCCTACTGTGAGTATCCACTACTCCTCGGGAGATTTTTTCACTAAATCAATCAATGCTATAAACCAAATGGGTGTCTAGAACGGTGTTAGCGAGGCTATACCTCTATGGAAAATAGGTTATGTAATTAAAGAATTTCGCAAAAGCGTTGGAAAACCTCCCTCGAAGTATTAACACCATCCTGGCCGAAAGGTTAAGCAAGAATTGTAGGGTGAGATTAATCCTGACTAATTCATCTTTTATGGTTTGAGGAAGGATTCGAGATATAGTGGGAGCCATCCTATTTAGATAAACTAATAACCAATCTAAACTTACAAGAGTATCATGCTAAGTGTTCCCTTTCTCTCCTAATTGCAGCGACCAGGTGACCAGACTTAGGTTACAGCTAGATAATAAATTGACTGAGCCAGACTATATTGATTGGCAAAGGTTTATCCAGATGTCCATTATCTATGACAAGATGGGCCACCTCCTTACTACTAAAGCCCCCGTTGTCCAAAGTCCAGTTTCCACCTTTACGGATATTGATATCCGTAAGACAAGGGAAAAAGACAGTGTGAATGCCAAGTGCTTCGTGTTGGCCTCAATGGATAGTGAACACCATAGGCAGCACGAGAAGATAGACTTAGCTTCTATTTTCCTCCATAACAAAGATTTATATGGAGAGCAATCTCGTATCGTAAGATATAAGATCTCGAAGAAATTGCTTCAAGTGAGGTTGGCTGTCGGGTCATCTGTAGGGGACCACGCCCCTACAATGATCAGCTATATTAAAGAGCTCACAGACCTGAGGACCACGTTGGAGAACGAATTATGTACTAGATTGATTCTACATTCCCTCCCTTCTACTTACGTCATGAAGGAATCCAGGGAGACACCCGCTCTGCTTATTGGGGAATCTTTCTCTTCTATATCCAAGGCGAAAGCCAAGGGAAAGAAGAAGAAAGCTTCCACCAAGACGATAGGCGGTGTCAGTAAAGTAGAAGGAAAGGGCAGGGCAAAATCTTCGAGGCTAACAGTAGGGAAGGAAGGATGTTCCTATTGTCACGGGAAAGGGCATTGGCAGAAAGAATGCAGGGCTTGGAAAGCCAGAATCCTTGATCCAAAGCACGTTGTAGTTTCGGCTTCGGGTGTGTTTGTGATTGAAAACTGTATGTCAATTAACTCTACTTCCTAGGAACTAGATACCGGATCAGGATCTCATATCTGTAATTCATTACAGGCTTTAAGAAACCGTAGACTTATCAGAGCAGGTGATATGACTCTTAGGGTTGCTAATGGAATGAGCGTGGACGCTGTATCCATAGGAGAATATCATCTAGGATTGACAAGTGGGCAGATATTGGTTTTACGTAATTGTTGTGTGTACCTAGTCTAGCTTGTAATATCATATCTGTATCTTTACTTTCTAAAGAAGGATATGATTTCATATTTTTAAGCGATGTTGTCCACATCCACCTTAATAATGGTTTGATTGGGTCAGGTACACTAGAGGACGGTATATACATGTTAAATCAAGCTTAGATTTTCAACATTCAGAACACATTTAAAAGAAAGTCTCCAGAATTAAATAAGCCTTTATTGTGGCAGTGTAGACTGGGTCACATCAATGAAACACGGTTGATGAAGTTACATAGAGAGAGATATTTGGATCCATTCGAATATCAGTCTTATGCATCTTGTCAATCTTGTCTCATATGAAAGATAACAAAGACTCCGTATACTGAACACGGAGTAAGAGCGAGCTCTTAGGACTCATACACAGCGACGTGTGTGGTCCAATGCCTACACATGCATAAAGTGGTTATTCCTATTTCATTACTTTTACGGATGATTTCTCTAGGTATGGACATATCTTCTTGATGAAATATAAATCCGAGGCCTTTGAGAAATTCTAAGAATATAATAATGATGTTGAAAAACAAACCGGCAAAAGTATCAACACACTAAGATATGATCGAGGTGGCGAATACTTACGTGCCGAATTCTTGGAATACTTAAAAGAGAATGGAATTCTCTCTCAGCTTACTCCTCCATACACACCACAAAACAACGGTGTATCAGAAAGGTGGAACATAATTCTATTGGATATAGTGCGTTTCATGATAAGTAACACTGAGTTACCGTGATCCTTCTAGGGCTATGCACTAGAATCAGCTGCATATCTTTTGAACAAGGTTCTTACCAAGACCGTGCCTACCACACCATATCAGATGTGGAGTGTGAAGAAAACCTATTTTCAATATGTGAAGATATGGGGATGTCCAACTTTTGTCAAAAAGCTACATGCGGACAAGCTCGAGGCACGCTCAGTACTGTGTAAGTTTGTGGGATTCCCACAGAACTCCAGGGGGTATCTTTTCTATTACGCATAGGAAAAAAAGGTTTTTGTTTCTCTTCATGCCCACTTTTTGGAAAATTAATTTTTGGAAAAAGAAGCAAACTAGTGGGAGCGCAATAGAACTGGAAGAAATTCAAGAACCAGAAGCTATTACTAAAAGTATGGTAGAACCAGAGGTTTCAAAAGAACAGAACATCCCCGCACCACTCCGCAAGAGTAGTAGGTTATCTCATCCGCCCGAGAGATACTACAGTTTTCTCATAGACGGGGCTAGAGAGGATTGCATCATTGATAATGATGAGCCAACTAGCTTCCAGCAAGCCATTCTGAGCGGCGACTAAGTAAAATGGCTGGATGCAATGCGGACTGAAATGGAGTCCATGTACACCAACAAAGTTTGAACTTTGGACATTGCTACAAAAGGGGTAAAACCCGTAGATATAAATGGATCTTTAGAAAGAAAATTGGTGTAGATGGACAGGTTGTAACCTATAAGGCTAGACTTATTGCAAAAGGATTTCGTCATTACATAAAGTCCCTGATTAGGGCAAGAGAGATTTACTGGTAGGTACTCCAGTAGTTTCTCAAGGTGTTTTGGGCTACACTCCGGCATGACTTATTGCGCTATTATGGGTCTGACGGTTACCGCCCCCTAAGACCGATATACGATACTCTTAGACGAACAGACCAGACTGTACGGAGATTGTCATAGATAGGCTCAGTAGGAGTTCGGATGAGTTTGCTCATCGGCCTTCTTATCGACAGATACCTGGGTAGCCGTTACGTGCAGCTAGTACCGCTGATGGCTTATGGTTAAACCCATTGCCAGCGTAGTATCGAGTCTTTAGAGTCCCACAAAGAGGGTTTCCCTATATCGGGCAAAAAATGTAGAGGCCGTATGGTTTTACGGCAGGGCTTCGATCACATACGTGTACTTGTGCACGTATGATATTCGGGCGAATAATACTAAGGGGCTTTGGTTTAAGCCGGATCCTAGTATTATATTGATGGATTATTTTCATTTTTTTGTATTCGTATTTTTCAGAATACGGATACGGGTATGTATATACGGATGAGGGGCATTCTTATAATTTACTCAAGATTGCTTCTAAAAGAAGACACCTCATTTTGTATTTAATCTTTTGATTAAAAAGATAAATGAGGTGGAGGAAACGAGGTAGAGGATTTCATTAAACGAGGCATGGCTCTTAGGTGACTCATGAGGGTGACTTACTATGTGATATTTTGAAGCAAGCTAGATATTTTGTGGTTGCATTATTGGTATGCATTATTCATCATAAATAAGAGCCAACTCATTCTAATGTTCTTGCTTCACTCACTTTTCCTCAAGCTCCCCTTCTTCTTCCTCATACCCTTCATGTCTCATGTGTTGAGAAACATAGGGTATTTATAGACAAAGTAATTCATCTACACTCTCTACATCATCTAGGACATCTAGTTTAGCGAACTAGATGCCTTAGTTACCTCAGATTTGAGGTTGGAGCTCGGACTATAGAATCTCGGGTGGATCGTCTTTGACTTGAGGAGACCGACGAAGAGGCTCGATCCGTATACGATCCGAAGAGCTTATGATGAGGAGGAGGACAACAAGAAGACCCGAAGGACATGATACTGTGAGGTATAACATTCTTTCCGAGTAGTTAACCTCATACAGTTTTGCTAGTTAGGGTTTAGTATCTATCCTGAAGTTCAAGTCGGTGTTGCGAAGCCCGTAAAAATCGTTTTTTGCGTATTTTGCCTCCCCGCTAACCCCCGCGGTGCGCGACATCGACTTACATATGGAGCACAAGGACCTGTTAAGCCACGGGACAATGGCACGGATATTCAGGTTATGTGTATTATGGTGACCGTCTCGTGCCACTTCTAATACATTCCGTACCAATCTATTCCGTTAAAACCCCGTAATGCATATTGTATTGATTGTAATGATTTATTGTATAAGACTTGCCGATACTATAGTATAAGTTGTTCATGTAAATAGATCGGATGTAAACGGATAGTCATGTAGTCAAGTTCAAAATATATTTATGATCCAGTCGAATCATGTTGCATGTTCATGTTCAAGTGTTCATGCTTGATACATTGGATTCATGTTGAAATGGAGTTATAGTTGGAAACATGTTTGGATTGTATCCAGATTAGACTTAAACTCAGATTGAGTAGGACACTTTAAACATATTTGAGTCCTGAATTAGGTTTACGAGTTATCGGTAACTGCAGCACATGGACGGCAGGATTTGTGAATTTTTCTAAGCCAATTATCATTGATAACCCCATTTTAGTTTTCTATCTTAAATAGGCAAGCACCCACTTTCTTCGGCTCTCTGAGTCTCAAGAGAATTGGTCCCGCTTAAACTTATATTTACTAGGGTCCTTAATGTAAATTAATATAACTTGAGGGGTTTTATGAAAAATAATTTTAGTATACTTTCAAAATAAATCTCAAGTATTTATTTATTGTATTTAGGGTTTTCATGGATGTAACTTTTAAAAGTGAGGTATTCTAGTGAATAAATACTTAGTTGCATAGTTCATGGTATTTTTGTGTAAATTTTACTTGTATGGATTCTTGATGGTATTTTCATGGAAATGTAATTCTTTTCTTTTGTTTAGAAAAACATGGAATTTATTATATATTTAAAATAGATGGATTGATAATATTTATATATAATTATTAAAAATAAAATTTATTTATTAAATAGAAATCACATTTTTCTTAAAAATTGCACTAAAAATCCCATCGGGATCGTATGCTTCGTTCGTGAGGAGGTCTGCATCTCGCTCTACTAGTCCGATGGATGTGCGATAACCCGCACCAACCAAACCGGATTCCCCAAAATGGGTTGTAGAGGCATAACTGCAAGGAATTTAAATAATACAATTTAAAGAATATGGGTTTTAATAGTTTATGGCATTTTAATGTAAAAATCATATTTGTCCTAAAAATATTGTTAAAAGAAAATTGTGCTATGTCATGATGCGTGTTGTGAGAGTTAGGTCATTACCACGTGAGATTTTCTTGAGGTAATATAAGCAAGAATGATTAAACGATGTCGTATGTATCTTCATAGTATTTAAGCGTAAAAGTGTGATAAAATTTGTTTTACTTGGAGTTTTGAAATGAAACTTGTATACAATTATTGTTTAATGTTTAACAAACAAAGTATAATGATTTAGATAATTAGTTCTTAAGAAAAGTTATTATTTTAAAAAGTTTTAGAAATGAATGTCGGTATAATTCCACTTACCGACATCATTGAAAAGAAGAAGTTTTGAGATGTGAAAAGGAGAGAAGAGAGGGAACTTACAAGTTTAGGGTTTAAATGAGAGGTTGATGAAAGAATTGGGAGCTTCATGGAGTCACGTCGTCTCGAATCGTCGCCGGAACTTTGACCTAATGCTAACTCCACTTGTACTCTTCTTTGCCTTGGAAAATTTTAAGGATTTTTGCTAATAGATTTCAGAATGAAAAGGGCTAGGGTGTGGGGGTTGTATTTATAGGGTAGAATTAGGGTTTTAAGAATTAAAAATGCATTAAAATAGGATTAAAGAAGTGAATTTAATCTCTCTGTTAATTTACAGAGAAATCAAACAGAAGAGGAGTAGTGGGGTTCGACCAAGGGACTGAGGTGAAGAAAATGGATGTATTACCGACGGTTGGGCCCTGCGGCGCTGGCCCAAAGCACAATCTCGCCGGCCATTCTAGGGTTTTGGGTGCTAGGATTTGTGCCATGTGTCTAGATCGCTGTTAATATAATTTTCCACATGTTTGTTTTTCTGGCTTTTCAGTTTTTACGTGTATTGCACGTGTAAGCTTTTGGTCTTCCAAAAAGTTTAAAAGAAAAATTAGTAAAAATATATGTGGCAGAAGGGATTCGAATACAGGGGCTATGTCACAGCAGTGCAAGGCTTTACCAATGAGCTGCACGTTGTTTCTTGTTGTTCTTAAACAAATTAAATTTATAACTTGTGCTCAGGCTTGAATCTCTATTCTGTACATTAACGTAAAAAATTTTGTACATTGAAATTAGAGTCGTTACATACTACCTTCCTTAAAAAAATTTCGTCCTCGAAATTTACAATTATTTGAGGATTAGTTTATAAACAAGTAAGGGTATCTTGCATGCATATCGTCTTCTCGTTCCCACGTTGATTCTCCTGGTGAGTCTTTTCTCCACATCACTCGGACCAAGTTTACTTCCTTGTTCCTAAGTGATTTTACCTTTCTGTCCAGGATTTCAACGTGTTGCTACTTACAAGATAAGTCTGTCTGTACAGTGAGCTCAGAGTGATCAAGGATATGGCTGGGGTCGCTCATATATTTTCAAAGCTGGGATATGTGGAATACATTATGCACTCCTTCCAATGAGGGTGGAAGTGCCAAACGATATGCCATATCTCCGACTCGTTCGAGTATGTCGAACGGTCCAATATATCTCGGACTGAGCTTACCCCTTTTGCCAAAGCGGATTACTCCACGATTTGGAGAGATCTTTAAGAACACATGATCTCCCGGTTGGAATTCCAGGTGTCAGCGCTTTGCATCAGCCCAATGCTTCGGTTGGTCTTGGGCTATGCACATTCTTTCCCTGATCGTGCGAACTACGTCCGCAGTCACTACGATCATCTCTGGTCCATGCATAATGGTGATCGACACTTCCTTTCATAGAGAGCTGCAAACGGCGCCATACCAATACTCGCTTGGTAGCTGTTGTTGTATGAAAACTCCACAAGATGTAGGTGATCTTCCCACGATCCTCCAAAGTCTAACATACACGCTCTTAGCATATCTTCAAGGATCTGAATCGTTCGCTCAGACTGACCATCTATTTATGGATGATAAGTTATGCTGAAGTTTAGACTCGTTCCCAAGCTAGCTTGTAGACTCTTCCAAAACTGCGATCGAAATCTGGTGTCACGATTGGAGACAATGCAAACCGGTACTCCATGTAATCTCACGATCTCCTGCATGAGTTCATGGGTATCAGAAATAGTACACTATGAAGAGTTAAATCTTACCTAGATTCAGACTTACTTACATGTACTTCTTTGCTAGTGTCTTAGTAGATTGGCCAACTCGAAATGGGATGAAATGAGCCGACTTTGTGAGTCGATCCACAATAACCCATGCCGCATCGTTACCTTTTGTGCTGCGAGGAAGTGCAGTCATGAAGTCCATGGTGATGTGTTGCTATTTCCATTCTAGAATAGGTAACGGTTGAAGTAAACTAGCAGTCCTGTGATGTTCATCTTTTACTTGCTGACACACCAAGCATTTGGCTACGCTTATGGCTACTTCACGCTTCATTCCATGCTACCAGTAATGTTGACATAGATATTTGTACATCTTTGTACCACCGAGGTGTATTGAGTATAGGGAGCTGTGAGCTTCTTTCATCAACTCTTCCTGAACAGGACCTTGTGGTATACATAATCTGCTTCTGTATCTCAAAGATCTATTTTCATAGATGATGAAATCTGTTCTAAGTCAACTTTCTACTTGTTCTCTGATCTTTTGCAATTTGACATCACTTGTTTGAGCTGCTTTGATCTGATTGATAATAGTAGACTGAGCTTGTAAGTTCATCAACTTTGAAGTATTACGTGGCACAACCACTTCTATCTCCATCTTGTGTAATTCTTGTTGAAACATCCACTGTGCGGTAAGATTCATTAATAGTGGTTGGCGACTAAGTGCATCAGGAACTACATTCACCTTCCCTGGATGATATTGTAGGTTGATGTCAAAGTCCGCCATAAGTTCTAGCCATCTTCTCTGCCGCATGTTCAACTCTTATTGAGTAAACACATACTTCAGACTTTTGTGGTCTGTGTATATATTTACTCGTTCTACAAGCCGATAATGACGCCAAATTTTCAATGCAAATATAACGGCCGCCAACTCCAGATCATGCGTTGGATAATTGCGCTCATGAATTTTCAGCTGTCTTGATGCATAAGCTACAAATTTACCATGCTTATGTAGAACACATCCTAATCTCTTACCGGATGCATCGCAATACACAACAAAACCTCCAGATTGGTCCGACATTAAAGAATAGACGCCGATGTCAATCTTGACTTGAGTTCTACAAAAACTTGTTCACATCCTTCTGACCACACGAATGCTTCATCTTTACGTGTGAGTTTGGTCAGGGGTGTTGCGATCTTCGAAAAGCCTTCTATGAATCTTCGGTAGTATCCTGCTAAACTCAAGAAAATTCGAATTTCCTTCACTGTCTTTGGTGTCAGAAATTCGCTTACTGCCAATACTTTAGCTGGATCCATAGAAATTTCTTCGCCTGAAACGATATGTCCAAAAAATCCGACTTGATCTAGCCAAAATTCGCACTTTCTATACTTGGCATAAAGTTGATGCTGTCGCAAAGTCTCCAGGACAATCCTTAAATGTTTTGCGTGCTCTTTCCGATTCTTCGAATATACCAGGATGTCATTGATGAAAATACAAACATGTCTAGGTACTCTCGAAAAACTTGGTTCATTAGATTCATGAATATGGCTGGTGCATTGGTCACTCCAAATGGCATCACGAGAAACTCATAATGACCATAGCGAGTCCTGAATGCCGTCTTCGGAATATCAGACTCCTTGACCTTCACCTGATGATAACCCGAACGAAGATCTAACTTTGAGAAAACGCAAGAACCATTTAGCTGATCGAACAGATTGTCGATTCATGGTAGTGGATACGTGTTCTTTATCGTGACTTTGTTCAGAGCTCAGTAGTCAATGAACATTCTATATGAACCTTCCTTCTTCTTCACAAGCAATACTGGAGATCCCCAACTTGAAGTACTGGAACGAATCCATCCTTTCTTCAGAAGTTCATCCAGCTGAGTACGGATCTCCTTTAATCCATCAGGACTTAAGCGATATGGTGCTTTGATTACCGGTTGTGCAATAGGTACTAAGTCAATACTGAATTCAAGAGCTCGATTGGGAGGAAAACCTGAGATGTCTTCAGGAAATACATCTTCGAACTCTCGAACTACTTTTGGCTTGTCTTCTTCAGCTTGTATTGTTGCAATTACTGACTTCTTTGGTTTAGCTTTGTAAGTGTTAGGCTCTAGTGTACGGTCTCCGCTCTTGAAATAAAAGACCGGATGGTCTGGAATCTCGAACACTACCCTCCTTTGATGACAGTCGATGGTAGCGTGGAAAGTTCCTAGCCAGTCCATACCCAAGACTACGTCAAAGTTCGGTATGTCAAACACCTTAAAGTCAGCATAAAATTCTTTGTTGCAGACGACCACTGGACACAGGTCATATCCCAAAGTTGCCTTTATTACTCCATTCCTTGAACTGACATTCTAGATGGATACGAGCGGTTTTACTGGAATCGCATGAGCTCGGACAAACCGTTGCGACATAAAGCAATGTGATGCTCTAGTATCGAAGAGTGCTAGTGCAGGAAGTGAGGCTACTAAGATTGTACCTGTTATGTGGGATATGTTTAGGTATAAAAAAGAATATAAAGTATTGAACAGATTTGAAAATGGGAAGTTACCAGTGATGACTTGGCCAGTGGCTTCAGCTTCTTCCACAGTCATTGTGAAAGCCTGATGCTTAGGTACGTTCCTCCTTGCTGGGGGAGCATTCCTCTGTCCGTTCCTCTGTCCTTGAGGTAGGTTCCTTTGTTCTTGATGGAACTAATGGGGAGGAGGTGCAGTAGGTCCACGAGGAGGTGGAGCTGGGAGAGCTAGTCGAGGTGCAGGTACCTAAATAGCTGGCCGCTGTGGAAAAGTGATGGCTGGTCTGGAGGCTAGATTCGGATTGAGTCTACGAGGACATGCACCAATATCGAGAGTGGATGAGCCGCAGACTAAACACATGCCGTTTGCACGCCTGCAGTCTTTCACCAAGTGTCCATTCCTCTTGCAGTAGGTGCAAAAGTCTGGACTGGGCCGGTTAAAAGTTACTCCCGGTCTCCTTGGTACAAACGGTGGCCTGGAAGAGGCTCCTCCTGCCATCTAAGTAGCAGGGTGCTTCATACCGGCAGATTGAGGTCTGCCCTTCTTCTTCATCACTGCCTCATATCGACGGGCAGCCTTCAGAGCTAAGTCATGGGTTGGGAAATCTCCTGTAGCTAGAGCAGCTTGGATCTCCTGGTCCAACCCCTGCTGAAATCGTCTAGCCCTGATCTCAGCAGTCGGTATTAAATGTGCTATGAACCTGTTATGGTCTCGTGTTAGCTGTGTAGTATGTGATATTAGAAAACTTGAATATTTGAGACATCTCTTACCTGCTAAGCATGGTGAATTCAGTGTCATACTCATCCATGGATTTTCTCCACAAAGAGCCTTGTTGCAGGTGGATGAATTGCTGCTCCATGTCAAAACGGACAGTCTCGGGAAAATATTTCGCGTCGAAAATATCGTGAAATGTCTTCCATTCGATCGGCTGGGTAAGTCGGCTTTCTTCAGCCTTCCACCATACCCTAGCATTATCTGTAAGTTGCAGCTTTGCAACCCTTAACCAAGCAATATCTAGCACTTCTGCTGCTGCCAGGTCATCCTCAATCGACTGAGCCCATTCCTCTGCTTCCAAAAGGCTCTCTTTTCCAGAGAATTGTTTAGGGTGCAGTGCCCGAAATTGTTTCACACCAGGTGCCTCAGCTTCTGTGCGATTCAGGAGGATGGCAGTCTGCTGCTGCTGTCCCTCTAAGAGACTCTTGATTGCCTTGAGTAATACCGACTGCTCGTTGATAAGAGCTGCTACAGTAGGTGTAAGTGGAAGAGGTGATGGTGGGGTGTTGCCATTGACGTTCGTGCTCGTATTGTTGAGAGAATCCATAACCTTGAAAGAAAAAATAGGGTTAGAATAGATTCAAGGAATGTGAAATGTAAAGAATGTTTAGTTGCCGATTCTTACAATTCTTGTGATATATATTGCTTAGTTTTCCATGCAGTACTGACCCTGCATGGTTATGTAGGTTTCCACACAGAAATGACCTGCATGTGCCATCAACAAAACATGTTATGCCCCGCTTCCCAGTGTACGGGGAAGAGGACATGGCGAGGCCGCGACGTATTTACTCAGAAGACACGTTAAGCATAAATAAGCAATATAAATGTAAAGCACAAGAATAACAAGAGATATAATGAAACAACAATTTTTTATTTATATTCATTCTTTACATACAACTAGAAAGTAAAGTACAATAATGGAAAGCGATGCCTAAACAATGGCATATAAACTGAAAGTAAAGTAAGTACAAGTAGAAACTAGAATTCTGACTCTTCTGTGAAATGCTCCAATTCGTCTTGGCTGTGCTCGATCTCTTGAGAGTTGGGTCTTCCTGACAACATTCCAAAGAAAGAAGTGATAGGAACGTCGTCAGCGAACAATCGCTCGGTAAGTCCCAAAAGAGAAATAGATCAAGTAAAAGGAATAGATTTGGTTTTTATCTGTTTTTTTATACTAACGTAGTTGTTTGTATCTTGGTACAGAATGATCAGTGTATACGGGAGGAGTACAACTATCCATGGACTAAGGTATACGGAGCACAAGGACCCGTCAAGCTACGGGACAACGGTACGGATATTCAGGTTAGGTGTATTATGGCGACCATCTCATGCCACTTCTAATACATTCCATACCAATCTACCCCGTTAAAACCCCGTAATGCATATTGTATTGATTGTAATGATTTGTTGCATAAGACTTGTCGAAACCATGATATAAGTTGTTGATGTAAATGGATTGGATGTAAACAGATAGTCATATAATCAAGTTCAAAATATATCCATGGTTCGATCCAGTCGAGTCACGTTGTATTTTCATGTTCAAGTGTTCATGGTTGATACATTGGATTCATGTTGAAATGGAGTTATAGTTGGAAACATGTTTGGATTGTATCCAGATTAGACTGAGACTCAGATTGAGTCAGACACTTTAAACAGATTTGAGTCCTGAATTAGGTTTAGGAGTTATCGGTAACTGCTGCAAATGGATGGCAGGATTTATGACTTTTTCCAACACAATTACCATTGATAACCCCATTTTAGTTTTCTACCTTAAATAGGCAAGCATCCACTTTCTCCGGCTCCCTGAGGCTCAAGAGAATTGGTCCCGCTTAAACCTATATTTACTAGGGTCCTTAATGTAAATTAATATAACTTGAGGGGTTTTATGAAAAATAGTTTTACTATACTTTCAAAATAAATCATAAGTATTTATTTATTGTATTTAGGGTTTTCATGGATGTAACTTTTAAAAGTGAGGTATTATAGTGAATAAATACCTAGTTGCATAGTTCATGGTATTTTTGTGTAAATTTTACTTGTATGGATTCTTGATGGTATTTTCATGAAAATGTAATTCTTTTCTTTTGTTTAGAAAAACATGGAATTTATTATATATTTAAAATAGATGGATTGATAATATTTATATATAATTATTAAAATAAAATTTATTTATTAAATAGAAATCACGTTTTTCTTAAAAATTGCATTAAAAATCCCATCGAGATCGTATGCTCCGTGAGAATGTCTGCATCTCGCTCTACTAGTCCGATGGATGTGCGATAACCCGCACCAACCGAACCGGATTCCTCTGAATGGGTTGTAGAGGTATAATTGCAAGGAATTTAAATAATACAATTTAAAGAATACGGTTTTTAATAGTTTATGGTATTTTAATGTAAAAGTCGTATTTGTCCCAAAAATATTGTTAAAAGAAAATCGTGCTATGTCCTGACGCGTGTTGTGAGAGGTAGGTCATTACTTCGTAAGATTTTCTAGAGGTAATATAAGCAAGAATGATTAAACGATGTCATATGTAACTTTATGGTATTTAAGCGTAAAAGTGTGATAAAAGTTGTTTTACTTAGAGTTTTGAAATGAAACTTGTATATAATTATTGTTTAATGTTTAACAAACAAAGTATACTGATTTAGATAATTAGTTCTTAAGAAAATTTGTTATTTTAAAAAGTTTTAGAAATGAATGTCGGTATAACTCCACTTACCGACATCATTGAAAAGAAGAAGTTTTGAGATGTGAAAATAAGAGAAGAGAGGGAACTTACAAGTTTAGGGTTTAAAGGAGAGGTTGACGAAAGAATTGGGAGCTTCGTGGAGTCGCGGGGTCGCCGGAATCGTCTCGAATCATCGCCGGAACTTGACCTAGTGCTAACTCCACTTGTACTCTTCTTCTCCTTGGAAAATTTTAGAATTTTTGCTAATAGATTTCAGAATGAAGAGGGCTAGGGTGTGGGGTTGTATTTATAGGGTAGAATTAGGGTTTTGAGAATTGAAAAGAGAATTAAAAATGCGTCTAAATAGGATTAAAGAAGTGAATTTAATCTCTATGTTAATTTACAGAGAAATCAAACAGAAGAGGAGTAGTGAGGTTAGGCCAAGGGACCAAGATGAAGAAAATGGGGGCATTACTGATGTTTGGGCCCGGCGGCGCCGGCCCAAACCATAATTTCGTCAGCCAATCTAGGGTTTTGGGTGCTAGGATTTGTGCCAGGTGTCTAAGTCGCTGTTAATACAATTTTCAACATGTTTGTTTTTCTAACTTTTCAGTTTTTACGTGTATTGCATGTGTAAACTTTTGGGCTTCCAAAATATTTAAAAGAAAAATCAGTAAAAATATATGTGGCTGAAGGGATTCGAACACAGGGGCTATGTCACAGTAGTGCAATGCTTTACCAATGAGCTACATGTTGTTTCTTATTGTTCTTAAACAAATTAAATTTATAACTTGTGCTCAGGCTTGAAACTCTATTCTGTACATTAACTTGAAAATTTTTGTACAATGAAATTGGAGTCGTTACACTTCAAGCGTAGTATTTTTTGAGGAATCGGCCGTTTATTGGCCGGAAGGGTCTATCGCCATGTATATCTATGAGTAGGTAGGCTCCACCTTGGTAGACTTTGGCTATAATGTACGGGCCTTCATAGTTCGGCTCGAACTTCCCCCGTTTTGCACGATTGGGGATCATTGGTCTTTTGACGACTCGCATAAGTTCGCCTTGGCGAAATGTTCTCGGCCTGGCCAGTTTTTCGTATGACCGCATCATCCTTGCCTTATAAGCTTTCGGATTTGGCCGTGCTATAAGGCGAGTTTCGTCGAGGGCATCGAGCTCCTCAAGCCGAAGATGAGCATTTTCTTCATCTGTTAGCTCGTATCGGACCGCTACTTGTAGAGAAGGGAGTTCTATTTCCAGGGGAAGCATTACTTCCGTGCCGAATACCAACACGAATGGTGTGGTATTCGTGGCCATTTTGAACGTTGTTTGGTATGCCCAGAGAGTTTCGTGCAGCGTTTCATGCCAGTCTTTTTTGTTTCTGGACACCGTTTTCTTTATAATCTTTATCAAGATCTTGTTGAAAACTTCAGCTAGACCGTTGGCCCGAAGGTTATAGACTGAAGAGTATTTCTAATCTATTTTATGCTGTTGTGCGAAGCGGCTGATTTTATGACTACTAAAATCGACCCATTATCCAAGATAATTCATCACGGAGTGCCGAACCGATAGATGACATGTGTCCTGAAGAAATGGAGGATTTTCTCCGTCTTCACCTCTCTTAGTAGTACTGCTTCTGGCCACTTGGAGAAGTAGTCTGTCGTTGCCAGTATGAACCAGTATCCTTTAGACGATGCCGGTTCAATGGGGCCAATTATATCGGTTCCCCACATTTCGAATGGCCAGCTAGCCACTGTTGGGTGTAGCAGATTTGGATGTTGGTGGATGAAGTCCCCATGAATTTAGCACGAGTGACACTGCTTCGCATATTCGAGGCAGTCCTAAATCATTGTGGGCCAATAGTAACCCATTCTTTTTATCTTCATCTTCATCTTTGGCCCAGCTTGATGAGAACCACAGAGTCCGTCGTGAGTTTCTTGGACGACTTTCTTTTCTTCCTCCGGTCCCAGGCATCTTAGCAACAGATAGTAGAACGATCTCTTATATAGAGTATCATTGACGAAGGTGAAAGACAAAGCTCGTTTCATGAGCTGATGTCTAGACGACGCATTTTTGGTCGTTCGTTGGGATTTGAAATAGTCTATAAAGACTTCCCTCCAGTCCTTGACCTTTCCTTCGTCCTCTATTTGAAGCGCTACCGGTTCGGTCGTTTCTTTTCTTTTGGATGTCTCTATCAGGTCTTCCGAAGATATATTTGTTGGCGCAAGGATCCTGCGGCTTTGCACAATGATCTTTATGTCATTGAGGTCTTCATCGGCCAGTTCTTTAGCAAATTTGGCCAATGCATCTGCCTTGCTGTTTTTCGCACGCGGTATACTTCTCAGGATGTAAGAGGGGATTTGTGTCAGCAGTTGCTGCATACTTTTGCCATATTTTATCAGCTCTGGTTTGCATGTCTGATAGTCGCCATTTACTTGGCTAACGATCAACTGGGAGTCTCCATATATGAGGAGGTATTTGATTCCCATGTCGATAGCGATCTCGAGACCTGTTATCAAAGCTTCATATTCAGCTTCGTTGTTAGTCTTTCGCTTTGTTAAGGAGAGGGCATAATGCAATATCTCTCCTTGTGGAGTCACGAAGATAAGGCCCACCCCGGCTTTGATTATGGGGGTGTTTCGCTTCCGTTGCTTTTATGAAAGATGCTCTATCGAAGTAGAGTTCCCATTGGGAATCGTTTTCTTCTTTCTCTTCTTTGATTTCGTCGAACGCATGTTCGTCTGGCAATTCGAAATTTATTGGGGAGTCGGTTGGTATCGGATGCTCCGAAAGAAAGTCAGCTATGGCCTGACCTTTTACTGCTTTAAGAGGTCGATACGTCACTAAGAACTCCATCAGAAGGAGGGCACATTTGGCAATCCTTCCTATTAGTATGGACCTTGACATCAAATATTTGAGAGCATCCGCCTTTGATATGAGATGGACCTCATATGCCAAGGCGTAATGTGTGAGCTTCGTTATTGCGAAGATTAGTGCTAGACAGTGCTTTTCGATGGGGGAGTAGTTGTTTTCTTCCCCCAGAAGAATTCGACTCAAATAGTACAGAGCTCTCTCCTTTTCCTGATTGTTCTCTTGTGCCTATAGCGCGCCTAGAGAACTCTCAAGGGCTGTTGTATATAGGATAAGGGGTTTTCCCTTAATCGGAGCGGTCAATACCTGCGGATTTTGCAGGTATTGCTTGATTTCGTCTAGTGCATTTTGGCACTTTAGATCCCAGACGAACGGGGTCCCCTTCTTCATTAGATGACTGTAGAGATGACATTTTCCGAAGAGGTTGCTTATGAACCGCGGGATATATGCGATCTTTCCTTAAAGAGACTGCAATTGTTTGAGAGTTCTTGGATTAGGCATTTCCATGATCGCCTTGATCCTCGAGGGATCGATTTTGATACCCCGGTACTGTATGATGAGTCCTAGGAATTTTTCTGAGGAGACTCCAAACGCGCATTTTAAAGGATTCATCTTCAGATTATACTTCCGAAAATGTCGGAATACTATTTTTAGATGTTCCTAATGTTCCTCGTGAGATCTGCTCTTTACCACAAGGTCGTCAACATAGCATTCGACGATCTCGTGTATGAGATCATCGAAGATCTTTGTCATGGCCCTTTGGTAGGTAGCTCCAGCGTTCTTTAAACCGAAGGGCATCACCTTATAACAGAATATGCCCAGCGGAATCCGAAAGGTGGTACGCTTCTGGTCTTCAGGATGCATTTTTATTTGGTTGTATCCTGAAGATCCATCTATGAAGGAGAAGACCTCATGGGTAGAAGTGTTATCGATCATCATCTTGGTAACAGGTACTGGGAAATCATCCTTCGGGCAAGCTTTGTTGAGGTCCCGAAAGTCCACGCAGATGCGCACCGTCCTATTTTTCTTCATCATTGGAACGATATTAGCGATCCAGTCAGGATATTGAACTTCTTGGATGAAACCGGAGTCGATTAGTTTCTTGACCTCAGCATTTATACTCATCTCAAGTTCGAGTCGCATCCTTCTTGGAGCCTGTTTAACTGGCTTTATGTCCGATGATATGGTCAGTTTATGTACTGCTACCTTTGGATCTAAACCTGGAATTTCGGAATAGTTCCACGCAAAGCAATCTTTATTCTACATAAGTACGTCTTTTAACGTGGCTACATGTTTTTCAGATAGTAACTCACTGACGAATGTCAGCCTCGGATCATTTTCTGTCCCTAAGTCAATTTTTCTTAGCCTGTCCGCCGTGGTGTGTATCATATCTTCCAGCTCTTTTGGTGCTGGCGGATACTCGGAGATCACCTCATCTTCATTTTCTAAGCACATGTGGAAGTCATCCATAGTCTCGTGCCCTCCCTTTTTTGAGAGTGTTATCATATGATAGCTATGAGTTCGCTTCCATTCTTGATGTTGAGCTGGTCCTATCCTCACGGTATGGGTCCTTTTTAGCTCATGCTTTTGCGGCGGGGTTACCTTCCAGCTTTCGGATAAAGCAAACCTACCTTATTGATATTGGTCTTCTACCCAGTTTTTAAAATTAAAGCAGTCTTCAAGGGGATGACCGATTACTCGGTGGTAGGAGCAATAATCCGGATGATGGACCTCGTTTATTTGTTCGGGATGCCGAGACTTCGGAAGTGTCATCATTTGGCGCTTCATGACAAGGTTGAATATTTTCTTCGTCTTTTCTTGGGGGAAAGAGTATTCCCGACCCATCTTCTTTATAAAGGACGGGTTCCAATCGACTTTTCCTCGATTGCACGGCTTCTTGGATCCACTTTGTTGTTTTCGAACGTTGTTTGCATTCTTTGCCCTGTTTTTGCCTCTATTTCGGGATTTTCCCCTTTCACAAGGATATACAGCGGGCCGGGGATGAAAAGCATTATAGTCTTCCTTTTCTGCAGATTGCTGATTGAGGCGCTGCGTCCTGGCCTTTTCATAAATGGCCATTTCGCGACTGTGATTGTCTCGGCTCTTTTGACAAGCTTTTTTTTTATTAGACTGTCTATTTGTTCTCGAGCGACGGACTTAACATTCTTAGGGAGGGATTTCGCTCTGTTGCAACGTTACGGCCATTTGGAAGAGCGTTTTCCCTTTCACTGGAGCTGTTTATAACGTGACAACTGTGGAACCGCTCCCGTTTCTTGGACCGAACGTATCCGAGCTCGATTGTCTCCATCTTCTCGTTGGGCATCTTTCGCTGAGTCCCGGGAATATCCCAAATCTTTTTGTAGAATTGGGCTTGCTGAATAGTTTGTTCGAGGGATACACCTTGGCATCTTAACAGCCTTTTCAAACCCTCCGCATAGTATTTTGGCAGACGGATTGGTTGAAGCCCGTCGAATACAAAATCGGCACCATGCCAGACTTCTTTTTCTACTTTGGTCTCCGTAGATTGGTAGAAGAGGATTTTATTTTCACCTCTTCGCCTGAAAGGTACGTAGAAAGTTTGCAGTACTTGTACGTTGTATGTATCGAGCGCATCAAGTTCTTTGTAATGCCGAGGCAGAGCCTTTGTGATTTGCAGACTCTGATCTGCTCCGGCGAGGGTTTGCACTAACGGACGGATGGAGAACACTGCGTTGGTCTCGTCCTCAGAGTCGCTGCCAAAGACCAGAATAGGAGTTGATGGTCCAGGCCTGTTGTTTTCTTTTTGGGGTTGTCCCGAGTAGACTATTTCTTCATCTTCCTCGGTATCACTCCCGAAGATCGAGATAGTGGCGACGGAATTCTTTTTATCCTCCGGATTACGACACCTTTTCATATCCTCGAAGTCTGGTAGGAAGTATTTTGCGTCTTCATATTTTCGGACCTCGTTTATGGAGAATGGATTTAGCTTCCCTATGACGGTGTATTCCAAGCTGTCTTTGAAATACTTCATACACTGATATTGTATAGAAGGGATGATGTTGTACTCATGTAACTAAGGCCTGCCGAGCAAAACGTTATAGCAAGTTTTGGCGTCAATGACATGAAATTTGATGTCAGTGACGAGCAACCCGAAGTGCGGTGTCAGTATTACGGACCCGAGCGTCCGTGGTGACTGTGAGTCGAACCCGGAGATAGTAATTTTATCTTAGGCCAGGTGTTGAACATTCATGCAAATCTCCTTCAGCACTCTCACGTTGAGAAGCTTGACAGAGGATCCGTTGTCGACAAGAATTTTCCCTATCTTGATGTCATGGCAGTACCCGGTGATATACAACGGGCGATTATGTTCGCACGTACCGAGGAGGAGATCTTCATCACTGAATGTAATATCAGCCGTGTGAACCTCTGCCAGTTCATCTTTCATCTTCTCTTCCGCGAGGAAAGCTTGGAACTGATCGGGCTTTTATAATGCCTTGATTAGAGAATCTCGTGCCTCTTTGGACATGAGGAGAGCATCCAATATGCTCAGTTGTGAGGGTATTTTTCTCAGATGTGCTAGGACATTGTAATCCACCTTGTTTTTCCTAGACGGGTCCCTCACTGCGAGCTCTTTGATAACTCCATCATCGAGGGCAATTTCCTCAGAGATTTTTTCTTTCCCTTTGTCCTTTTTGCTCAAACCTTTGTTTATAGGTCCGAGGTTCTTTTCAGGCACTGCGTGGTTACGCAGCTGAATATTCTCGCAGTTCTTCTTCTCCTCATCTTTTTCGGAGGTGGAGTCCTTGAGAAGAGGGCTGGGGGGTATTTCGTCCTCAGAATCGCTCCCGAAAGTAAGAACTTAGAGTTTCCCCTTTCCGAACTGATATCAACCATATGACAGTTGCCAATCGTTTTTTCATGCGCATCTGTCGCACTTTCTTGCCGTCGACGAGCTTCGCGCTTCATCCTCTTGAAGTGTTTTTGATGGGCAACATATCCTTGCCACCACTTCTTGAAGGTACTGCAATCTTCGGTGGGGTAGGTAACCCTCCGATGATATAGATAGTAGTTTGGATGTGAATCCTCTCCATCGAAGCATATGATACCGGGAGTGTTTCCTATGAGAGGTGGCATCTTTATTCCCATTGACAGGGCTTTGGCGAACCGCTACTCTGTTTTGATCCTGCTCTTATTTGTTGCAGGTATGTTTTGGTTTGGTTGGAGTACTTTATGACTCATCCTTGCCGCAGCTTCTTCATCCTGACGTTGACACTTAGCCTTTTCGTATATGGCTGTTTCACGTTCTTGGTCAGCTTTGCTTTTTTGAAAGGTTTCGTTTAACAGCCTATCGATCGGGTCTTCTGGCAGTTCCGGGGATTTTAGCGCTGATTCTGCCCTCGGTTCCTCTGCTTTCTTTTCTGATGCCGAGGGAGTTTCTTCGTCATTTAACAACGAATGAGAGACCATATGGAAACTTGCTACACGATCCCCGGTGTTTTTTGATAAGTCATTTCCCTCATCGTAGTCGCTATCTTCGTCCTCAAGAATATGCTTGAGTAACTCTTCGAGATTGACCGGTGTCCACGCCTTCTTGTTGTCCTCCTCCAGCGCATCAATATATTTTTGTAGATCTGTGCGTTTTTCGTCATACTCGGCAGGCTGCACAGGCTTCTTGGTCTTCTTCTTTTTCTTCGAAGACTTTGTAGGCTCGACTTTGGGGTTTTGCCCATTGTCAACAACTTTCGGTACGAGACGGGGTTTTAGCATCCCTTCGATGATTTTAGGTTCAAGTGATCCTGTTAGTGATATGTATGCCCTGGAGGCAATTATTATATAATATAGTGGATGCTTGGACATATATATGGAGGACTTTCTTGCTCGACATGATAGTATGCTATCTGGTTGCCTTTATCTTAATACGTTCACTGGTATTATTATACTGTCTCTCATATACATGTTGATAAATCCCTTAGGATGTTGGCTTTACTACTAGGACTATGATGCGGATCATACTACTGGGACCTGGGTAGTCCACAAGCACATCTTTCAATTGTTCCTAGTCAAGGGAATATCGAGACAGGGCATCGATATTTCAGAGTAGAATAGTGTGTACGTTTTTTGACCCTGTATGGGGCGATGGTTGATCCAATATCCATTGGTGTTTGACATCAAAGATTGTACACAGGTGCTCATTAGAGAATGGGTACACTGAACAGGACACGCCGACAACTCTTTGATGGTACTATACCTATCGTCAGATAGCAATTCTCTAGTGACACTGGTACATGTTAGTCTGTAGATCCGAGATCATCATTGAGTCTTGTGTGGTTCCCACCGTGCTTTGATTTCCTCCCTACCACGGCTTAAAGGAGCTATGCAAACAGGTGGATTTTGGGTACAGTCCCGAGTCACATAGAGGCAATGAACGATAGGAGGGGTTTTGTCTCTCCCGGTATAGGGTGTTAATGTTGCGCTATACTCGATTGGCTATAATAGGAAGTCCCTGGCCAGGGCTGTTGATCAGATTTACTGGTAAGTGATATTAGTAGTTTCTCATACCGTTATAGGCCACACATCGGCATGACTTATCAAGTTATTAGGGTCTGATGATTCTACCCCCAGACTCGATATGCGACATATCAGACGAAGAGACCGGACTGTACGATAAGTGTTACTTATAGGCTTCATGGGAGTTTGGAAAAGCTTGCTTGTTGATCTTCTAATCGCTCAATACTTGGGTAACTGTTACGTCCAGCTAGTACCGCTGACGACTTGTGTGTAACTGATATGATCATTACCTACTGCTGGCGTATTGACGAGTCTTTAGAGTCCCACACAGAAGTTTTCTAGTTCAAGCGAAACAAAGTAGGGCACATATGCTGATATGTGCAAGGGCCTGATTAAATACGAGTATGTGATACCATATTCTAATCTGGCGGTTATTTGATATCAGTTAGGTTATATGTGATATAACCGGATTATTGAATCAAGTGTTGATTTGATAATGTGATATAGAGATAAATGATATTAGTTGGTTATATGTGATATAACCGGATTATTAAATCAAGTGTTGATTTAATAATATGATATATATTTATATTTGATATAATTATATATTAACTAATATTATTAGCTCACTAATTATTCTTCATAATATATATATATATATATATATATATATTATATGAAGCATGTAATGAATTTTTTATTTTTAGAAAATAGAAAATGAGGTGGAAAATAGGAAGACTTTTTATGGAATGGGTGAAGCATGGGTTGCTTATTTGTTTAATCATTTGTGAAGCATGGTTGCATTTTATTATTGCAAGAAATTCCATGCTTCAATAAGTGAATTATTCTTCATTCTTTTCTTGAGTTACTTGAGCTCATGTGATAAGTTCTTCTCTCTAACTCTCTCTATCTTCTTCACCTCCACCTCCAAGCTCAATCCCTCACATGAGTTGTGAAACCTTGAGCTTGTAAAAACCCAAGTGAGAAAACAACACCCTTACTTCATCATCATACACTAGATTAGCGCTTTGGTGTAGCGTGTTTTCTTCACTAAAGAGTTTAGTGAAGAGGGAGCTTGGATTAGCGGAGCTTCGGGTGGATCATTTTCGGCACGAAGATCGCAAAGGAAGCTCGATCCAAATTCAAGTGGAGCCTAGTGGAGTCGTGTAGACTACTACATGGAGCTTGTAAAGAGAAGAACATGGTTTACAAAGGTTGTAGCCTCTTTCTCTTAGTGTAAAGTTTTGTTATATCATGTTAAACCCTAATCATCTAGTTTAAGATCTTGGTTAGTGTTGATTAGCATCCCTAATTTTTTTAAATTGGCATGCTTGATGCTAGAAAAACCCAGTAGTAGTGCTAACAAACACTTTCAGATCCTTCAACATTCTTTTAGTTTTTGCTGAAATGACGACTTCCCATGGAGCTTCTTCCATGAGTGAGCATGATACCCCCGTCACATCCACCTTTTTAGGAGTGTGCTTTTGTGGTGGATTTATCTTCCAGTTATTAGACAACGCGAATTTCCTCTGTTGATACCGGTCCTTGACCCAGTTCTTGAAGATGTAGAAATCCTCAATTCGGTGGCTCACCATTCTGTGATAGGAGCAGTAGTTAGGGTTGTTAACGTCGCCGGGCTGCGGTGGACGCAGCGGGTCTGACAATATGATAAGTTTATTACGCATTGCCAATTCAAACAGTTTCCTCGTCTTGTCGCGGGGAAACGAGTAAGCGCGTTCTAGTCTTTCCTCCAAGGATGGGCGTGGACGCGCGTTGTTTTGGCGAGCATTCGATTTTGGGCCACTTGGTTGTTGTTGCGTGTTGGCAACGAAGGCTGCTTTTTCTTTACTCTTGTTATTTCAAGGGTCCTTATTTGAGGAGGAAGGCCCGTGGCCCATCTTGTCCATTTGGGCTAGTTTATCGATCAGAGCCTGAAAGATGGTTGGTTTGAAGAATGTCTTGAACTGGGACACAGCCGTTTGAGGATCTAGGGTTCAGATGAACATGTCCACGACGGGAGATTCTTCAATGCGTTGTTCTCACTTAGACCATAGCTTCCGCCACCGGATCGCATATTGGACCCTCGTGTTTACCGCCGAAAGACAGAGACCGAGACGTTGGGACGTCTGGCCTGAATTTAGGGGCAGATACTATTTGGATTTATCCTTCCGCCTATCCAAAGTTACCAAGTTGATTTATGGCACCATATATCGGAGGTTTGGACAGACGCAACCATTGTAGCAGACTTTATCAGATTCCCTCTCATTTTATGAGGGGATTTTGATTGTGGGAACGCTCTTCCCCGCAGGCGCAAGCCCATGTTGTTAATTACGTTATTGTATTGCGATAACCACTTTCTACTTCTCCGGAAGTTCACTTCGTGCCGTGTGTGTTTTTGTTTGTTTAGGTTAGCCATGGATTGTATACGGAGACTAGTTTATGTCGTCGCCCATAGGGCGCGAATCAGTCCAAATCCGTATATCTTAGATTTGGTTTTGTTTTATTTAAGGACCGTTAATCTGGTTTGAGATTAAGATCGACTTAAAACATATGAGCATTTGGACCTATTTATTTTAGTTTAAGGACATCACGGTCCATTATCACTCTGTTTTAGGCGAAATTTTAGTTTAGGGACATTCGGTCCAACATTCCTATTTTGGGGACGAATGTTAGTTAAGGACATTCCGTTCTATTACCGCCATGTTTGAGGCAAGTATTTGAGGTATGCACATTAATTTGGAAGTGCATCAATGTATGACGAAAGGAGTTGCTGGTTGTCGGGACCCGCCACCTCTCTGAAGACGTTGAGGAATTATAACGACATATATCAGAGGTGTGAAAAGATGCACCCTCGAACCAAATCCCATATTTGAGGAAAACAGGGGTTGTGGTGGACCTAAGGATCGTTAGTCATATTTGAGACTAAGATTACCTTAGAAGATATGGGATGAATATCATTTTTGATATCATGAATGAGAGATCATTAATCATGTTTGAGACTAAGATCAGTTTAACAATATTTTTTAAGGATCATTTTTACTTAATATCCATCAAAAGAGCATATGGGCTCAGCTGTAAAGAAGTTTCAGAGACAGCCAATTTGGGTTTAGTCTGCCTACTCTTTTTCTTTTTTATTCAAAAGTGCTAAGCACTCATTTGGGCTCTGTTTGTTAAGTCCTTTTCTTATTATGCAAAAGTTCTAAGCATTTATTTGATGCTCTGATATTCACATGGGTGTCATGTGAAGCATTTAACTATGAGCGCCGTCCAATGAGCGCTAAGCACTCAGCCATTTTGGCTGTTTATGGAGCGCTAAGCACTTTTCTCTCTTCTCTCTTTTTTTAGTGGCGCCCACATGCGGAACAAGTGAGGTGCTGGGCGCTGCCCAATCAGTGCTAGGTACTCATCCGTTTTGGCTATTTATGGAGTTCTAAGCACTCTTATTATTTTTGTAGCGCCCATGTGAGGAGCACGTGAGGCGCTGCCCAATCAACACTTAGTCGTTTTGGTTATTTATGGAGTGCTAAGCACTCTTATTATTTTTGTGGCGTCTACGTGAGGAGCACGTGCGGCTCTGGGCGCTTCCTAATTAGTGTTGAGCACTCAGCCGTTTTGGCTGTATGTGAAGTGCTAAACACTTTTTATATGACGCCCACGTATGTTTCATGTGAAGCGCTAGGCGCTGTTAAAGAGGGGTGCCTACGTGGGAAGCACATGAGGCGCTGGTTTCTTTTATATGGAGATTTAATCCCTGTTGATATTTTCAGAGAGGTTAAACCTCTATCAATGGTGCTTTGACCATTAACGCTCTTTAAAATCACTATATTTGAGGATTTTAGGTTGAGTTTTTAAAGAACTAAGTTCTCGATTTGAAGGAACTGAGTTTCTAGAGTATTTTGGACTCCCACTTCTTTCTCTTTAAATTTGTTCTTTACTGAATCTTTGATTCTCAAGAATAAAATCTTCCCGATGAGAATTAAATTCTCAACTTGTGGGAGACTTGTCTTGTGAATCTCAGATCCAGAGAAAGAATTAAGTTCTTTTTACAATGGTTAAACCCTTAGATGTGATATTATAGATGATAGAGATATTTTGATCTCTTTTCTTTACCTAGGGTTTTGAGAAGAAAGGTCTTTTTATTTGAGAATTGAATTCTCTATTCTTTTTTAGAGCTCCCTTTATTTTTGCAGAAGCTTATGGGGGGTTTCTTCTATCTGAGACTTGAAGTCTCGGGTCCTTTATATAGTGGAAGTAAGCTTGTTATTTAATTCTGAGAAAATCTCTCATTGAGAGATTCCAATTGATTTAATTGGATTCAAAATTAAGTTGGGAAATTTTACCCACCATTGGATTTTTGATTCAAGGACTTTTGTTTTTACAGAATATGATTTTTGTTTTTAACGAGATTGGGGAAATATTTTCCCCTATACATAATTTATTCTTTAAAATTGGATTTTTTAATTCAATGGTTCTCTGTTTTACAGAGAGCAATCTTTCTTATTTAGAAAGATTGAGGGAATATAATTTTATTCTATAATTGGAACTTTGATCCAATCGAAAGTATCTTTCTTATTTTAGAAAGATTTGGGAAATGTTTTCTCCCAACAGAATTTCATTTTGTATTTTGATGATTTATTATCTCCGTTGGATCTTTGATCCAACGGCTTTATTTAATATGGAGTATTGTAGAATTTAATTCTACCTGGGCATTGGCGCTCACGTGTCGTGCACGTGGGTGCCACTCAAGAATTTAATTCCTAAGATGGGTACTTATATACTTTGCACATTGGTGCCTGCGTGAGGAGCACGTGCGGCGCCGCCTAAGAGTTTAACTCTTATGTAATGAACTCTCCTATGCTTTGCACATTAGCGCCCGCGTGAGAAGCACGTGCGGTGCCATTTAAGAGTTTAACTCTATGTAATGAACTGTTCTGTGCTTTGCACATTGGCGCCTGCGTAAGAAGAATGTGAGGCGCCACCATAGGATTTAATCCTATAAGATTGGCTCTGGCACTGGCGCCCTCGTGGAGAGCACGTGAGGCGCTGCCTCATTAAATTCAACAAAGTTTTACTCTTTTATTAGGTTAAATATATTGGGGAAACACCAGGTTTCTCCTGACCTTACCCTGGCATTGATTAATGCCGTGATCGGGGTGGGCTTGTTTGCGTTGGCGAAACGCTGTGTGAACAGCAGTTCCATCTCTGTAAATGTTTTTACGGAGTCATTTAGGAGCTCTAAGTACCATTCAAAGGCCGTTTTTGACGAGCTGCCAATGAACTGGCACAGTAACAGTTTGTCGTCGCCTCCAGTATTGCCGCACAGAGCTCTGAACTGCGCGACGTGCTGGTGAGGATTGCTTGTCCCTTTGTACACATAGAACATAGGGATCGTATATCCCGAAGGGTACTTAGTTTGATCATACCATCCTGGATACGGTCGTCCAGTTCTGACGATTTGGCCACCCGCTTCATTAGCTTGATGAGCTCTTATTTGTTGAGCTATATAATCATTAAGAGCAGCCTTGGAGATCGTTTCCTATTTGGCTGTTGATAAGGCCAGAAGAGGGTTCGATGTTTCTTCTCTGTCATCCTCGATGATTATCAGTAGATCCTCAGTTAGGAGTTCTGGCTGGATCATCATTCTAACCATATCTTGGAACAAAAGTGACATCTACTGCATGTCAGCAGCTTGTTCAGCGGCTTCATTGTCTTTTCTTTCGAGCACCCATTGCAGGAACTCTGTATCAGTTTCCTGCTCATAGAGCTGTTCGGCCGTTGGATCCGGACTTTCTTTCTACCCGGTAAGCACTGTCATTTTAGTTAGCGTTTACCGCCGGAAACAGAGACAAACTGGGATGGATCGTCTTGCCTGAGTTCTGGGGGCAGATGCTATTTGGATTTATCCGTCCACCTCATCGAAGATGCCAAGTTGATTTATGGCACCGTATATCAGAGGTTTGGACGGACACGGCCATTGTAGCATGATTTTATCAGATTCCCCCTCGTTTGTGAAGGCTTTTTAATTATAGTGATGTTCTTCCCTACAGGCGCAAGCCTCTGCAGCTAATTACGTTACCGCATCGCGATAACCACTTTCTCCTGCTCCGAAAGTTCACTTCGTGTCGTGTGTGTTTTGGTTTTATTTTGGTTGCCCATGGATTATATACGAAGACTATTTTATGTTGTCTCCCATAAGGCGTGGATTAGTCCAAATCAGTATATTTTTAGATTTGGGTTTGGGTTGATTTAAGGATCGTTAATCTGGTTTGAGATTAAGATCAGCTTAAACATATAAGCATTTGGGCTTGATTATTTTAGTTTAAGGACATCGCGGTCCATTATCGCCATGTTTAGGGGGTGAATATTAGGGTCCATTATTCATCTTACGCGCACGTGTATTTGTTACATGATGAAGTGAACAATGGAGTTATGGAATGTGCCCAATTTGGGGCACGATCCGATTTGAGGCGTGCATGTCAATTTGGAAGTGTATCGACGAAAGAAGTTGTTGGTCGTAGGGACCCGCCACCTCTCTGAAGATGTTGAGGAATTACAACGATATGTATCAGAGGTGTGAAGATATGTACCTTTAAACTAAATCCCGTATTTGAGGGAAAAGGGGTTGTTGTGGACCTAAAAATCATTAGTCATATTTGAGACTAAGAACTTTAGGAGACATAGGATGAATATCATTTTGGATATCATCAATGGGAGAACACTAGTCATTTTTTAGACCAAGATCAGTTTGGGAAACCATGAGCAATATGAGCTCGGTTGATTTAAAAACAAAGAGGTTTGAGCTCAGGAAACTTAGCCAATTTTGGGCTGAGATTGAATTTCCATAATTACCCAATAATGCTGATCACTGGGGCATAAAGCACTCACGTGTGAAACACATGGCGTGCTAGATTAGTGCTAAGCACTAGAGTCTTGTGGTACTCACGTGTGAAACACGTGAGGTGTTGGATTAGTGATAAGCACTAGAGTTCCGTGGCGCTCACATATGAAACATGTGACGCCCCCAGATGTGAACGTTTGTTAGTCATTTTGGACTAATCATAGAGTGCTGAGCACTCTGCATGATACTCAGCTTTGGGCTTTATTTGTTCATTTATCTCTTTTTACATAAGTTCTAAGTACTTGGATAGTGCTTAGGCGGCTGTCTAATTGACAAAAAAGTTTTTCTTTGCTTTTCAGGCGCCTACGTGAGAATCACGTGAGGCAGGTTTGGTTGTTCTTTTTGTTCGTTTGAAGCACTCACGTGGGAAACACGTGAGGCTTCAAGATAGTGCTAAGCACTAACGAGTCACTAAAATGTTCTTGTGTTTTCTTAGAGATATTAACCTCTGTTAATGACATTTTTAGTCATTAATGATCATCAAGATCTTGTTTTTGAGGATCTTGGATCATCATCATTTTTTTAAGAACTAATTTCTTTATATAGGGTTAAACCCTAATTTTTGGAAGAATTAAATTCCCATATGAACCTGTTATTTCTTTTTAACTTAGTTCTTTTCCCCTAAGTTTTGAATCTACAGAACAGAATCTCCCCGATGAGAATTAAATTCTCAAATTGTGGGGAGATCTGCTTCTGCAAATCTCAACCAGAGGAAGAACTAAGTTCTTATGTAAAGGATTAAACCTTTAGATAGGCAAAGAAGAGACACTATGATCTCTATGTTTCTTTTTTTAGCTAGAGTTTCAATGCGGCAAGTCTTCTTCTTCTTTTGAGAATTAAATTCTCTTTCTTTTTCAAGAGCTCACTGTATATATATATATATATATATATATATATATATATATATATATTGCAGAAACTTGTGGGGGGCTCTCTCTCTCTCTCTTTATTTTTTTTAATTCTCTCTTTTCTATTTATAGGATAAGAGAAAAGATCAGCCTGATAGGAAAATCTCTGATTGAGAAATCATGATCAATCCAAAATGATCTCTCGGATCACTTGGAGAATCTTATTCACCATCGGATTTTTAATACAAAGGCTCTCTGTTTAACAGAGAAGTTTTCTTGTTTATTTAACAAGATTAGGAAATATCTTTTCCTAAGATAGAATTTTTATTCTATCAGATGATCGGTGGGTGATTTTATAATCACCGTTGGATCTTTGATCAAAGGGTCTTCTGTTTAATAGAGAAGATCTTTCTAGTTTGATAAAGATCAAGAAAAATATTTCCTAAATAGAATTTAATTCTATCTTGCCAAAGAGTGTAGCAGAAGAACTCACATGTTTAACAAGTGACCCCTAGCATGGGTTTCAGTATGCTTTATTTTCAGCGCCCATATGTCTATCAACTCTCACGTGTTTAACACGTGAGACCTGTTTGGCTTGCGAATTATTTGATTGCAGCGCCTATATGCTTTGCATATAGGCGCTCACGTGTGGCTCTTTTAGCCCATTTGTTTTTAATTGCAGCGCCTATATGCTTTTGCATATAGGTGCTCACGTGTTTAACACGTGAGACTCTTTTAGCCCATTTGTTTTTAACTGCAGCGCCTATATACTTTTACATATAGGTGCTCACGTGTTTAACACGTGAGACTTTAATAGTGGGGAATTTTCTCCCTTTTCCTTTTTTATGAGGGAATAAATGTCTCCTAGTGTTGCTCTCACGTGACCTGTATGTGAGTGCAACGCTGTCCACCCTTACAACTGTTGAATTGCCTAGGGGGATGGGAAGATGAACCGCTCACCATCACGTGTTATAAATTGGGGGTTTGTCTCTTTAGAAGATCACTGTTTCTTCATCTTCTTCCTTAACCTTTTCTTGAGAATTTAATTCTCCTCTCAGAGCTTACCTCTCTGTCCACAGATTTTTCAGAGTTTAACTCTGCAAAACTCCTTTTTGGATAAGGATCTTGAACAACGTTTACCTCTTAAGGAAAACCCCCTTTCATTTTTTTCTGGATTTTAAATCCATCACCAGAGCTTTGCTCTTGCCTTGAACTGATCTATTAGAGATCTAAAAACACTCCCTTTTTCTTTTAAGAAGGCTCTGGGGTCTTGAGGATTGTTAGTTTTTTTTTACCTAGGGTTTACCCTATCATTGATCTTTGAGGATCCTTGGAATTTAATTCCATTTCCCTAGTGGATTTCTGGGATTTTATTCCATTGTTCTACAGAGCTTGGATCTGAGAATTTCTTTTAAAGAAATTATTTTGGGAATTTTATTCCCTTTCTTATTTTCCTTTTAGGATCCTTTTTTGGCAGATTTAAAATTTGTCTGTAAAATATATTTCTCGAGAGAGTTTAACTCCATAGTTCAATGGGATTTTCTCATTAAATGAGAATCCTTATTGATGAGGTATTAGAACCACTGTTTTTCTTTTAGATTATAAGAATCTAGATATTTTGATCCCTAAACTTTTGTTGATTTTTCTTTTTAGATACCATGGCTTCATATATATATGATCTTGATGAGATTATCTCTTATGAGGACATTCCGTCCAAGGCCGCTGTCAAGACCAGGAGTTTACCGACGCCCAATGCGCTGAGGTGATGCGTCGCTTTGACGATTACAATGGTCGATTACTTCCCCGCCGTTTTGCTCTTTTGAAAATCATCGTGGGGTCAATTTAGGAAGCACTTCCTGAACTTGAAGAGACTGCCACTCGAAGAACTTGATAATGCTAAAGATAAGGTGCATTCAGTATATCTGATGGGCCTTATCTCAAAGAAGCGAAGGGATGATCTTGTTGATGTTTTGCATCGCGTCTTCCAACAGACGACGATAATATCTACCTACCAGAGGACGGACGATATCAGTGGGGATCCCGACGCTTGTAATCGTAAGAAAATGCATAAGAAAATGGCCAGAGAAAATAGAAGCACTTTACTCGGACTTACTTCTAAATTCCTAAATCCATGTCCGGAATTTAGTCTTACCATTGTAAACATTTTGATGATGTTTTTTTGAATCACCCATGTATAAATTTTCTGAAGTATGAATGACAAAACTTCCGCTTCTTTTATACCATTGCTCATATGTGCCTCACGTGAAGTAGTAGTTACTCATATATACATATAAAAATATTAGTGCCGGCGCCCATATGTTATGCACGTGAGGCGCTGCCATGGGTTCTAAGGATTGGCGTTGGCGCCCCCATGGTATGCGCGTGATGTTCTATCACTGATTCTAAGATGCCAGCGCTAACGTGACACGCACGTAAAGCGCTGTAATTCTTTCACCTTCTTGCTCTGATTCCTATGAGTCAACTCGTTTCTTTTCCAATGCCCTTTTTCCAGGCCTTGGAAATAGTTCCACCATGCACATAATTTTCTGTGCTTAGACTTGAATGCTTCTCTTTATAATATAAAGCTATGTTTTCTTCCTTTTTCACAAAGAGAGAACCATTCAGACCTTAGGGTAACCCCCCTTTTTAAGAAACAAACCAAGAGTTATGGCTTACATCATCCTCATGCTCGTCGGCAACCATGAGAAGTACCTATCAAAGAGATCATTCCTCGTTTTGCTGCGTGGTTAGCAGATCCCCTTCTCACCGATGACCTATGCGACACGGTGATGTATGAGCTCCTGGATCGTAGGGGTTCTCCTCTTCTTATAGGCTTCATTTGGTTCCGGTTGATTTTCCTATCCGTGCTTGCTGACATCCTCCTTCATCCGGCGGAGATGACTCCGGCGATTCTCGACGTGGCAGAGGACAAGATCGAGTGCTTCCATGAGGCACATTTGATTACCCAGCCTCTGAGGAATTGTTCAGTTCAGTTGTAAGCCAGATACGGGCTCTGCGGGCCATCATGTCTGTCTTTACTGATAAGCACGGTACTGGCCGATGGAGAGAAACTCCTCGCGAAGATCTTCGCTTCAACATGGTGGAGAAGGCAGAGAGAGTTGGAGAATTTTGTTAATTGTTTTGTTAACCTCTGTATCTCTGATCGCATATTTGGTGATCTCTTCCCGGTAGAGTAGGATGTTTATTTAAATGTATTTCTTTTGGCTGTTGAATGTTTCATCTTCATCGCATATTTGTGTGTGCGTCTTCCATCTGAGCATGAGCTTTATACTTTACCCTTATGGATTTTTGCTAAGTGCAAACACCACTGTCATGCTCGTGTCATGCACTAATCCTTCTCACACATATATAAATCAGCATGCTCTGAACACTATTTCCATTCAAGTACATATGTAGTTGTAAATGAGTGCTTAAACGGGTGCGAATCAAATGTTCTTCCTATTGCCTTGCATAGCATACGGTCGGTCTCGAGGTTTTGCAGCATTTTTTAATTTCGATCTGAGAAGATAGCGAGTAATCATCATCATCTATCTATTTTCTCGATTCCTCCACGAGCGGAGGATTCACTCAAACATCATGAAAAAGAAAACAATCAAGAATTGATAACTCTTCATAATGCTCAAATGTAAAGAAAAGCAAGATCAAGAATTTTCACCTTTTATTATTCAACGTTTCGTTACAATTCACTCAAAGACTACAAGAATTGAGGAGAGAACACGATCGTCGAACTAGCTTCGCATCGTCTTCGTGAGTCGCGGATCGTCTTGGATCTCTTGCTCGGATGAAGATCGGCGTTGCTTCAAAAAGGCTTGTTGAATGCTTGCTTGAATCGGTACTCGAGGATCTTGATTTGGATCAAATTGTGTCACTCAATTTGTGTGGAATTGATTTGGATCTCACTAGAATTTTACCCTCAAATGATGAACAATGAACAACCACTTTTGTAATGAAGCCTTGAGTCCCTTTATATAGCCTCCTCCTTTAGCTTCCCCTAGAAGCTTGATCTAGCTTCCTTTAGAAGCTAAGCTAGGTTTAGCTTCCTTTGCAAGCTTGGTAGTTGAGTAGAAGCTTCTAGAATGAGTTAGTTATTAAGCTTACAAGAGAAGATAGGTTGTTATGAGAAGAAGGTTCTAGATTAAGGTAGTTAGCTAGCTTGCTTGAGAAGCTTGGTTGTTAGAAGAGAAGCTTCTGGAGATCTCTGGAGAATGAAGTATCTTGAAGAAGTTTTGATCTTGAAAGGAGACCTCAGGAATAGTAACCTGCCGATGACGTGTCAACGTGACCGCGGATCCACGGCAGATAGGCCCATTCGGCCGCGGATCCGCGGCCGTTTGGTGGTTTTGGTGCCTGAATCTTCCAGGTTGATTTGGTGATTATCCATAGGTCCTTATTTTATGTCTGGAATCTTTTTATACTTCCTTGTTCACTGCCAGATCACAAGTCTTGGACTTGGCGTATTTTTATCAGCACTTTTAGCATCCGGCTCTTTTCCTGGAGAATTTCCTGCACACAATCTCGAGACAAGTGTTTCGATATACAAAGATCATGCGTGCAATAATAAACACACAATTTACCTCAAAATACCGGTTATAATGTATAACACATGTTATTTGATATTTTACAGACGAATTGCTAATATGTGCTATATTCATACCGAACACCTTTAGATGATTGCAAATAGTAGGGAAATTGATGTGTTAAAAATGCAATATTTTCGACTGATCAAATTCCCCCAAACTTAATTTTGGTCGTCTCGAGCAAACTTGTTTTATTAGAAAGAGAAGGAGAAAATATAAGAAAAAGAAAAACTAATTAGCACACTTTCGTAGGCAACACGATTGCACTGAGCACGTGCAACAAGCCTTTAAACCTCTAGGTGTCCTTAGTAGGAGGAGTGTTGTCTCCTGAGGGTTTTCAGCGGATTGCACCCACAAAATCCCATAATAAAAGGTAGACCGTGAAAATTACTTGTAAAGATGAGAATTGTAAAAGAAAGACTTTGAAAATCAGAGTTTCCAACTATACTTGCTTTTCGGTTGTCATGGGCCCTATCTTAATAGTCATGAAAAGATATTAGAAATCACATCATCACTCAATAAAACATTGTATTTATTCTTCATTCCTACCTTTCTTCCAAACATCGATCATATACCTCTACGTGTGTGTAAAAGACATCCCTACACTCGGAGAATTCAATTCAAGCTATCATACTCTTGTCCATCAACCTCAGTACTTTTTAATTTGATGAATATTTAGATAGATTTGCTCACACATTTTTCATGCGACCGTTAATACTTCTTGAGGTACTAACCGACCGATTACTCATGTGCTTACTTATTAGGTGTATTAGTATTTTCCTCGTCTTGCACCACCTAAGGCTTAGCAGTGACTCCCAGACCAGTTGGTCTAAGGCACTAGGTGATGAAGCACCCTCGCTATATTTTTTATTGTTGCCTTGGCGATAACAAAACCAGTGTTCATTTTTCTTCACCATTTTTATAATTTATTCATTTTTATTATTTCCTTCATACTTTGGCTTTTAGATAAGAGCATTTCAAGGTATCCTCTACTATCCCGAGTTTCAAGATGTGTGTAAGTGCGTATAGTAGGGTATCGACATTCAAATGTTTGGCTTCCAGAATAGGAACTATTTTTCAGACTTATTTTTATCCTCAGATTAGTGACTTATTTCATCTTACTGACCCTTGGGACAACGGCTCATAACTACTTATTACTAGTTCGTTTAAGAAAACTTCTAATTTTCTTGGTTTTCTTAAATTTTTCTAATCTTTTGGATGTAATTTTTCACTATCTAATCTTTTATTATCTAATTAAATATTTTTATATCTTTTGAAAATTTTTAAATTTTTATATGTTTTAAAAGTTTTGTGCTTATGCAAAGTGATATGCAAATGATGCGTAAATAAGCACAAACCTCCCCCAAATTTGTTTTCAACAGTGTCCTCACTGTTTCCATCCGCTAGATCACAAAAACCTGTAAGCTTGGGAGGAAATTTATTAATGGGGGCAATAAATATGATCGTGAAAATCCTCCCCCAAACTTATTTTTGGCTCACCATTTTGTGTAAAAAAAATTCTTTTCAAGAGCCAGATTATCCCCCCCCCCAAACTTGAGTTAAACAATGTTAAGCTTTGAAAATCACAAGAGGGGTAAAAATTACTGGTCAATACCAAGCTTTGCAAAGACCGAAAGTCAACACCAACCATTCGAAAATTTTATCAGTGTAGTGCACCGGTTGGTGGAAGAACAAGTTGAAAAGACCCAAGAAGAAGTGGGGAAAAGAGAAGTGGTGTGAAAGAATGTGTTTGCGTCTCGTTTTGGAGAGAAAACATAGTGATTGTGATGGATTACTCGCATTCTCTTTATATTCCAGAAGAAGGGGTGGAGGTTCAATTTCTTTGTATTGAGGTGGATTCATCTCAACACCCGTGTTTGCTAAAAATGCGAGCTCATCAGCGAAAATTTCCTCAAAACTCTCATCGATACCCCGAAGAATAATGTCATCACAAAGCACGGGGTGATCTTCAGACTCCAAAAACGGTTCATAATCAGTGTTAGTTGTTGATCCGGACAACTCGGTGGAAGAGTCCGTATGTGTATGATACATAGTTGGGTCAAACAATAACATATGAAAAGAGTCTAGATCGGTATCATGAGGCTGATCAAATTCGCTGCTGTTGACATCCATTAATTCGACAGAATAGACCTGAGCAGTAGGTTCGGAGGGTACACTTCCCAACTTGTAAATGTTCAGCTCAATTGACATCTTCCCGAAGGATAAGGTCATAGAGCCATTACGACAGTTGATTATAGCATTGGAAGTAGCCAAAAAGGGATGACCAAGGATCACCGGAATTTGATTCTGTGGGTTCGCTACAGGCTGTGTATCAAGTACAATAAAGTCGTATCAAGTACAATAAAGTCCACAGGGAATACAAATTCCCTGATTTTTATCAACACATCCTCTAGTTCACCCCTAGATTTGGTGATTGATCGGTCGGCCATGTGGAGAGTGCAGTGAGCCGGTTTCAAATCTCCGATCCCTAACTGCTCATAAACCGAGAAAGGAAGCAGGTTAACCCTTGCGCCAAGGTCAAGTAGAGCACAGTTAATGTGTTTATCCCCAACAGAAATAGAAATAGTAGGATAGCCAGGATCCTTACGTTTCCTGTTAGTTATATGTATGCCCTAGAGGCCATTACTGTACATTGGATGTATATTGTAGTGGATGCTGGGTCATATATAGGTAGGACTTTCTTGCTCGACATGATAGTACGCTATCTGGTTGCTCTTTATCTTAACATGTATACTTTCTGTCTCTCTGTTACATGTTGATAAAACCCTTAGGATGTGTACTCGACTTCCAGGACTATGATGCAGATCATACTAGTGGGGCCTAGGTAGTCAATGGGTACATCCTTCAATGTTCCTAGTCATGGGAATATCGAGACGGGGCATCGATATTCCAGAGTAGACTAGCGTATATCTTCTCGACCTATGTGATGGGCGATGGATGATCCCATATCCATTGGTGTTTGACATCAGAGATGGTATGCGGGTGCTCAGTGGAGACTGGGTACACTGAACGGACTCGCCGAGAACTCCCAGATGGTATTATACCTCACGTCAGATGGCAGTTCTCTGGTGACACTGGTACAGCTTAGTCTGTTGACCCGAGATCGTCATAGAGTCTTGTGTGTCTCCCACTGTGCTTTGATTTCCACCCTACCACGGCTCTACTGAGTCGTGCAAACAGGTGGTTTTTGGGTACAGTCCTGATTCACATGGAGGCAATGAGCGATAGGAGGGGATTCGTCTCTCCCGGTATTGGGGGTTGATGTTGCGCTATGCACGACTGGCCATAACAGGAAATCCCTGGCCAGGGTTGCAGTGATATACTGGTAAGAGTTATCAGTAGTTTCACGATTGTTATGGACCTCACGTTGGCATGACTTATTGAGCTACTGGGGTCTGACGTTTACCACCCCTAGGCGAGATATACGACATATCAGACGAACAGACCGGACTGTACGGTAAGTGTTACTGGTTGGATTCACAGGAGTGTGAGCGGGCTTGCTCGTCGATCTTCTGATCGCTCAATACCCGGGTGGCCGTTACGTTTAGCAGACCGCTTGCGGCTTGTGGGTGTTTGATATGATCATCACCTGCTGCCGGCGTATTGACGAGTCTTTAGAGTCCTACACAGAGGTTTTCTGGCTCAAGCAAAACGAAATAGGAGCGCATATGAGATATGTGCGGGATCGAGAATAATGCGTGTATATGATACCGTATTCTATTCTCGCGATGAATGTATCGATTGGTTGTATGCGATATAACCTAATTATCGAATCGAGGATTGATTCGATAAGCCGATACCTTGGATATTAGTCGGTCACATGCGATATGACCGGATCGTTAAATCAAGTGTTGATTTAATGATTTAATGTATAATTATATATTTGATATATTACTTTACATTAACTAGTATTTGTTCACTTAAAATGGATTTTCTCACTTGATATGCACATTGTATATGTGATATATTTTTTGTGCACTTGATTGTATCATGTTTGATGATACATGAATGTTAGGGTGTATGTTTAGATTAAACCATGGTTATGTAATGGTTAAGGTTTTGATTTTATTTACTTATTCATTTATTTATTTATTTATTCATTTTTGAAATATAAAAAGAAATGGTGGCTTGATTTGTTTTTTAGTTGAAGCTTCATGAAGCTTTGAATAAGTCCACCATTTTTGTTTCATACTTAACCCTAACCATTCAACCTAACCTTAGTTAATTCTCTACACCTAACTATGGTTGAGATTATGATAAGTATCATTTTGTTTTCTATTTTAAATATACTTATCATATTCTTTCTTTTTCTTCTTCTTCTTCAACAAAGAAGAAACCTTGCCTCCATTAATGGCAACTTGAGAAAAAGAGTGAGAAATCCAATTCTAAAGTGAACCCACTTTCTATTTCTTCATCCTCTACCACTTGCCAAGTAGTATAAGGTGTTTTCTTCACAAGTTTCATGACTTGGTGAAGTTGGAGCTTGATCTTGAGTTGTCTCGACGTAGATCATCTTCGGCATCGAAGTCGACGACCTAGCCCGATCTTTTCTCCGATGAGACCACTCCGAGAGTCTAGGATTCCGATGGGTACAGCGGAGGGACGTCATCACGGAGCTAGAGAGGTGGAGGACCGGATCTACAAAGGTTGTAGCCCCTTTCCTTTAAGTTAAAGTTGTTTACTTGCATTGCATCGCCTATACATCTAGTTAACGATCCGTATTAGGGTTTGTAGGCACATGAAAAAATTTGAATTGGCCATGTTTGATCACTTGTAGAACCTCATGGGTGTGCCTAGAAACCCTATAGTGGTATCAGAGCCTAGCTAGAGCCTTAGGCGATGTGTAGACGGAGTTAGAAGTCCGATCGAACCGAAACCCTAATTCAAATTTGCTCTCTGTACATTTTTCCAAAATTGGGTTTTTTCCAGATTAAAAATTCTTAGAAAATTCAGCAGGAAGATCTAAGAATTATGGTGCAAAACGAGCTCCTGAATCATCTAAACCGCCGCGGAACAGCGGCAGAAGCATGGCTTCTGCGGCAGTTCCGCGGCCGTATGGTCACATTGCCCAATAATTTTTGCACAGTAATTCCTATATTTTGGTTCTGGATTTTCTGGGATTTTTTAAATATCACTCAAGAGTTGAGTTTTCTGGGTTGTATTGGGAGTTCGTAAATTCGATCGGATTATCAAACTTTGTCTATGTGTTTTTCCGGGTAATTTTAGAATATGTTAAAAAGTTCGACCAGATATAAATACCCACTTTTTCCCCTGCCGGAAAATTTCCAATTGTTGGACTTTTCCGTAGTTTAATGACGTTCCAAGTAGTGCAAGTAACGCGATGGTCCCTCTAGAAGACAACAAACCTTAACTCGATTATGTGACCGTCTTGAACTGCCCTTTGAACCTTAGGGTTTGGGGCAGTACGGCGTGCCACATGTGAGGCGTTGGCTTGACCCTCTATGGCTGGACCGTTGGTACTGAGGCATGAAGTGAATGTCTTTGAACCTATTTCATGTGTTGAGCTGTTTCGGGAAAACTTGGGTGTTCGATTGTTCGATCGGAAAGTTTAACATTTTCGATCTTATCCGGAATGTGATACAATAATTAGAATTCACAAATAGTTATGAGATAACTAATATGAATGTTATAAACATAGCAGTTTAGTCTCACTTGATCGGTTGCCATGGAATTTTGATGTGATCAAAAGTCCGTCGCAATCACGTAGCGTACGCGGATACTCGCCAGGTAAACTTAATAGACAGCCTCACTCCATAGCCCCGACCAAGTGACTGTAGGAGAACCCCGTCGCCGAAAGCATCCGTTCGGGTGCTCGCGGCAGCGGTGTTCCGCCTTGGTGCACTTTGTCGACGGCGTCGGGGGTGCGGCCGCCTACTGAAGTTTGCGACGAGCATTCGATCAGGATGTCGGGAATCTTGTTGAATTGCCCGACTTTATATTGAAAAGTGTTTTCGATTTTGAGACTAAAATGCGGGCTTTATAATTGTTAGGCATGCGATGTCTAAGTATTTCATTTGATTAGGCATGCGATGTCTAAAGAGGTTGCGGATTCCAACTGTTGTAGTTTTACACTTTCTTTTCTGTGATCGTAAGTGTAATATGTGATATCGCCGGTTTCGTTGCTATATGTCAACGACAATTGGGATGCGCATATTTACTTACGTTGATGACATGTGATGTTATGTGTTGCTGGATATGTTATATTGGATCGTCGTGTTTGAATAGCTGGGGTTTTTTTTATGTGAGATGAGTGTTTTTCCATTTTCATTCATGTAAAAACTTGTATGTAATATTCTTTTATTGGGGCACTTCCAGGTTGCGGATGATGTCACCATTTGTATATTATTTACTTTTCCGCATTAGGATAGACCCAAGGAGGGGAGAACAAGTAACCAGGTTCTAGGGTCCAGTGGGAGACCATCTCGAGGAGTCGAGTCCGGGTCTCCTAACCCTAGAATTGGTAGGGTTGCTTGCCGCTCTCGTAGGGGTCTAGGGATGTGGGATTGGCTATTCATCACGACCGTGGAATCCGTGTTTTATACTGGCTCGTATTAAAAAACACGGACGTCCTAGTATATCCAATATTTCATATGATATTTTCTGCTGCGTTATCTGTGATGTGATCATGTGATTTGTTCAGATAGATATTATATATAGTATATATGATATATTATATAGACGTTGCTTATGTTTTACACCCGCACTAGCCCTGCCTCGCTCTGGCGTTAGTTACCTAACCTAACGGTGCATACGGGACATCGAGGCGAATGCGGATGGCATAAGCGTACGTTATATTTATCTGTGATGTTTAGGTGGACTTAAATGATGGGATATTCATTAATGAGATTAATGAAAGAAAATAAACCTAATTGATGTTGTGGAATCGAATTTCAAAATAAAAACAGGTAGCTACAGTTCTTGTTTTGCATCGCGGTGTTCCTTGAAGAACATCCTGCACCTTATTCGATAAGAAAAGGACCGAGATCCCTTCACCGGGAGTGACTCCTTTAGCAATAACTGGCAGATGCTACAACACTCGGTTTATCTTTTGATTGCTTCTATAGTTTCTGCTTTGCACAGTGATATATATGATATATCCCGCACCTCATTCGACGAGGAAAGGGCCGACGATCCCTTCACCGGGAGTGACCCCTTTAGCAAAACTAGAAAAGCCTCAAAAACATTCCATTTAAAAACATTTGATTCCGCAACGAGATCAAGTTCAAAGCGTTAAAGGTTTTCATAAAAACCATTCGCAACCCTCCGTCATTTTAGGAAGTAGAGTATTTAGTATTCGTGTTGTGTTTGTTGACCTTAGTTAAGGCACAGTGTACGGTAGCTAAGTGATGTCTTCCTACACCGCATATGATGCGATTAGTTAGGACAGTCGCGTGACTTTGTTGACCTTAGTTAAGGGTCATGTGGGTGGGTCTAATTAATCACGAAATGACGGGTAGAACTTGACTGGTGCTTATGATTTGTTGACCATAGTTAAGGTCATAAGCGCTAGAGGTAAAAATCTTTATCGGGAGTTTCAAGTGTTGAAATCTGCAATGAGATTGCATACCTTCTATGTGATAGTTGGATCCCGATACCTACTGCGAGTAATTGTTACTCCTGGGAGAGTTTTGCACTTTACAATTAGCCGATCAAGTAGGTGTCTAGAAAGGTGTCAACGGGGTTACGCCTCTGGGAAAACGAGGTTTACTGTAATTAGGTCCGTGCGAAAGCACGGGGAACCTCCCTCAAAGTACCGACACTGGCCTGGTTGAAAAATTGGCGAACTTGTAGAGTGTAATTAATCCCGGCTAGTCTTTCCTTTTAAGGTTTGAAGGAAGATTTGATAAAAACAGTGGGAGCCATCCTGATTAGATAAAATAAATAACCAATCTAATCTTGCAAGAGCGCACGCAGAGTGTTTTCTTCTCTCTCTCTCCAGGTAGCGACCATATCACGCCCTAATCAAGATAATAATATGGATGTATTGACCGAACCCGCTTGTTATACTGAGCTGGGGAACGTTGGTCCCGCTCCAACTTATAATTGTTATAAGAAAGAGCAGGAAATAGGGGAATACCAGAATTCCTATGCCGCCCAAACGAAGAAAGTGCATATGATGCATCTCCTTCGGGTGTGTTCATTACAAAGAACTGTTTCTCAGTATCCTCTGCATCCTGGGTATTTGATACCGGATCAGGATCCCAGATATGTAATCTGTTACATAGGGCTACAAAAAGGTAGAAAAACTGAGAACGGGTGATAAGTTTCATGAGACAAAAAACGGGGCAAGTGTTGCAGCCAAGTCTGTTGGTCACTGTCACCCTGTATGACCAGTACATTGATTCTGAATGAATGTTATTAGATACCGAACCTGATATATAAAATCATATCAGTCTCTTTATTAGTAAAGAAAGGATATAATTTTGTATTGATGGATAATGTTTTGAACATTTCCTATATCAAAAGTTGATCGGTTCAGGCACGTTATCTAAAAGTATTGACGTTCTAAATCAAACTACAGTTCCTAGTATACAGAACACACACAAGAGGAAGAGTTCAGAAATGAACGATTCCTTCTTGAGTCATTGTAGACTAGGTCATATCAATGCGACCCGACTGGCTGAAGTTACATTTTAGATGCATATTTAAATCAGTTTGAATTTACATCTTGTGAAACTTGCCAGTCATGTCACAAAGATTAAATGACCATAGCTCTGTTTATTAGAAACAGAGAAAGAGTTAATGAACTCTTGGGACTGATACATGATGATGTATGTAAAGTCTCATGTCTACATATGCCAGGACTGGTTCTTTATACTTCATTACGTTCTCTGATAATCTCTCAAGATTCAGACATATGTTCCTGTTGAAACACAAGTCCGAACCTTTTGAGATATTCACAGAATATAAGCTAGAAGTAGAGAACCAATACGGGTATAAGTATTATGTCCTTTGATGTGATCAGGGAGGAGAATACTTGTGCATAGAATTCCTGGATTGTTCTAAAGGAGAATGAGATTCTCTCTCCGTATTACTCCTCTGAATACACCACAGCACAACGGTGTATCAGGGCGGAGCAATCGCATAATATTAGATATGGTGTGCTCTATGATGAGTATTACTGAGTTACCTATTTCCTTTTGGGGTTGTGCACTTGAGAAGCTGCATACCTATTGAATAGGGTTCGATTCAAATCAGTGCCTACCACTCCATATAAGATATGGTATAGGAAGAGCCTATCTCTTAAGTAAGTTAAGATTTGGGATTGTCCGGCCTGTGTCAAAAGCAAAATCCGTACAAGATCGAGGCAAGGTCAGTTCTGTAGAACTGGAAAGGTTTCAGCTATACAAACTGCAGCTGATGATTTGACAGAACCAAAGGATTCAATAATCCCCGATGAACCTTAGCCTCTCCGCCGATCTGGTAGGGTTCCTCACCTGCCTGAGAGATACTTCGGTTTCTCGATGACAGTGGGAGCGAGGACTGCATCATGAGATGATGACCCAACTAGATTCGAGCAGGTCATCAAGAGTAGGGACTCTGTAAGAATGGCTGGATGCTTAGCGATCTGAGATGGAATCCATGTACACCAGCAAAGTATGGACTTTAGCTGCTATATCTGAAGGGTTAAATCCCCATCAGGAGCAAGTATATCTTGAGAAGATTACTTGGTGTAGATGGAAAAGTTGAGACTTTCAAAGCTAGACTTGTTAAAGTTTTTCGTCATCAACCAGGCGTGGATAATGATGAAACCTTTTCAGGGACTATGCTTAAGTCCATTCAGATCCTACTTGCCATTGCTACATACCATGGCTACAATATCTGGTGGTTGGGTGCCATGACTACTTTTCTAAATAATGATTTAGAAGAGAACGTCTATAAGAACACAGCCAGAGGGCTTCGTAAACAGTGGGAGCAGCGGAAACGTGTGCAAGTTGCTTTACAGAATAAAGCAGGCATCGCGGAGTTGGAACGTCTGTTTTGATGTGATAGTCAAAGTGTTTGACTTCATCAAAATGGTAGACGAACCTTGTATATACAAAAAGGTAGTAGAGAGTAAGGTAGTCATCCTCGTATTGTACGTAGACAACATACTCTTGATAGGAAAAGAGTTTCCTATGCTACGCACAGTCAATCTCCTCTTATCACATGGATTCTCCATATAGGATCAAAGTGATACCTCCTAAATCCTGGGTTTTGGATCTATGAGATAGATCTAGATGGATGTTAGGATTCTCACTAGTTGTAGTGAGATGGTATCCTGGGGAGAATCACTGGAAGTGTTCCAGAGTGATAAGGACGACTGAATGTCAGTCACAGGCATTGTCTTCACCCTCAGTGGAGGGACGGTATGTTGGAAGAGTTCCAAGCTAGATACCGTGGCAAACTAGACGATAAAGGCTGGTAACATCGCTATTAAAGATACTACCAAAGAGGCAGTTTGGGTGTATATTGGTTCATAAGATGAACTAGGTTCCTACCATTGTGTGACAATGGAAGTGTGGCTTTGGCCCGTGAACCCTGGTCCCATCAGTGACCCAGACATATTCTGAGATAGCATCACCTGATCATGGAGATAGTTGATCTCCAGGGTGATCGAGGTTAGGAGAGTAGACTCAGAGGATAACACGGCGGATCCACTCACAAAGGTTTTTTCCAAGAGAGAGACTTATATGGGATGGTTGAGTATGTGATACTGCAACCACTGCTATAAATGGCCCTAGTGCAAGTGGGAGATTGTTAGTTATATATATGCCCTAGAGGCCATTACTGTACATTGGATGTATATTGTAGTGGATGCTGGGTCATATATAGGTAGGACTTTCTTGCACGACGTGATAGTACGCTATCTGGTTGCTCTTTATCTTAACATGTATACTTTCTGTCTCTCTGTTACATGTTGATAAAGCCCTTAGGATGTGTACTCGACTTCCAGGACTATGATGCAGATCATACTAGTGGGGCTTAGGTAGTCCATGGGTACATCCTTCAATGTTCCTAGTCGTGGGAATATCAAGACGGGGCATCGATATTCCAGAGTAGACTAGTGTATATCTTCTCGACCCATGTGATGGGCGATGGATGATCCCATATCCATTGGTGTTTGACATCAGAGATGGTATGCGGGTGCTCAGTGGAGACTGGGTACACTGAACGGACTCACCGAGAACTCCCAGATGGTATTATACCTCACGTCAGATGGCAGTTCTCTGGTGACACTGGTACAGCTTAGTCTGTTGACCCGAGATCGTCATAGAGTCTTGTGTGTCTCCCACTGTACTTTGATTTCCACCCTACCACGGCTCTACCGAGGCGTGCAAACAGGTGGTTTTTGGGTACAGTCCCGATTCACATGGAGGCAATGAGCGATAGGAGGGGATTCGTCTCTCCCGGTATTGGGGGTTGATGTTGCGCTATGCACGACTGGCCATAACAGGAAATCCCTGGACAGGGTTGCAGTGATATACTGGTAAGAGTTATCAGTGGTTTCACGATTGTTATGGACCTCACGTTGGCATGACTTATCGAGCTACTGGGGTCTGACGTTTACCACCCCTAGGCGAGATATGCGACATATCAGACGAACAAACCGGACTGTATGGTAAGTGTTACTGGTTGGATTCACAGGAGTGTGAGCGGGCTTGCTCGTCGATCTTCTGATCGCTCAATACCCGGGTGGCCGTTACGTTTAGCAGACCGCTTGCGGCTTGTGGGTGTTTGATATGATCATCACCTGCTGCCGGCGTATTGACGAGTCTTTAGAGTCCTACACAGAGGTTTCCTGGCTCAAGCGAAACGAAATAGGAGCGCATATGAGATATGTGCGGGACCGAGAATAATGCGTGTATGTGATACCGTATTCTATTCTCGCGATGAATGTATCGATTGGTTGTATGCGATATAACCTAATTATCGAATCGAGGATTGATTCGATAAGCCGATACATTGGATATTAGTCGGTCACATGCGATATGACTGGATCGTTAAATCAAGTGTTGATTTAATGATTTAATGTATAATTATATATTTGATATATTACTTTACATTAACTAGTATTTTTTCACTTAAAATGGATTTTCTCACTTGATGTGCACATTGTATATGCGATATATTTTTTGTGCACTTGATTGTATCATGTTATATGATACATGAATGTTAGGGTGTATGTTTAGATTAAACCATGGTTATGTAATGGTTAGGGTTTTGATTTTATTTACTTATTCATTTATTTATTTATTTATTCATTTTTGAAAGATAAAGAGAAATGGTGGCTTGATTTGTTTTTTAGTTGAAGCTTCATGAAGCTTTGAATAAGTCCACCATTTTTGTTTCATACTTAACCCTAACCATTCAACCTAACCTTAGTTAATTCTCTACACCTAAATATGGTTGAGATTATGATAAGTATCATTTTGTTTTCTATTTTAAATATAGTTATCATATTCTTTCTTCTTCTTCTTCTTCAACAAAGAAGAAACCTTGCCTCCATTAATGGCAACTTGAGAAAAAGAGTGAGAAATCCAATTCTAAAGTGAACCCACTTTCTATTTCTTCATCCTCTACCACTTGCCAAGTAGTATAAGGTGTTTTCTTCACAAGTTTCATGACTTGGTGAAGTTGGAGCTTGATCTTGAGTTGCCTCGACGTAGATCATCTTCGGCATCGAAGTCGACGACCTAGCCCGATCTTTTCTCCGATGAGACCACTGCGAGAGTCTAGGATTCCGATGGGTACAGCGGAGGGACATCATCACGGAGCTAGAGAGGTGGAGGACCGGATCTACAAAGGTTGTAGCCCCTTTCCTTTAAGTTAAAGTTGTTTACTTGCATTGCATCGCCTATACATCTAGTTAACGATCCGTATTAGGGTTTGTAGGCACATGAAAAAATTTGAATTGGCCATGTTTGATCACTTGTAGAACCTCATGGGTGTGCCTAGGAACCCTACATTTCCTAGGTAATTGTTGGGGAAAAGCTGTGTCTACAGTCTTTGACATGAATACCTTCTTTGGCACTTGAGTCTTCCTCTTCCTAGTGCAAAAGTCTTTGAGAATTTTCGCATAAGCGGGGACTTGTTGTGTTGCATCTAGAAGAGGGATGTTGATGTTAATCTGTTTAAAGATTTCAGTGATCTTCTCCATTTGCGGACTTGGTCTGTTTCCCCTTAACCGATTCGGATAAGGAGCTTTATCAATAAGAGCTGGGTCCAACATTGGAGAAGATCGTGTGGGTAGAAAAGATCCAAGAATAGGAGTGGGGATCGTCTTTGGTGGACTAGAAGAGATGTGCTGAGGGTTCGAGGCTTGGGGAAAACAGAGAATAGGCTCGGAAGAAAATGGTGGGGTAGACGGACTGGGGTCAGAAGTAGAAGTAGAAGTGGAAGGAAAAGTCTCAGCCGGGGTATCATCAATTGATTCTTCATTATTATCAATCTCTTCAACGAAATGGTTGTCAAGCACTCTTCCAGATCTCAACGTGGTGATAGCGTTCACATGATGTGAATAGCCAGGATTGGGTAAAGGTTGAGCTGGAAGTTTCCCTTTCTCTCTAGCACTCAATTCGACATTTATACGGGCAATTTGTGCTTCCATCGATTTAATATTCTCACTTTGGAAGTCAGAATTTTTCTGGATTTTATCGACGGAAGACTTTATCTCAGCCGAAACTTGCATGAAATTTGTCAGAAGCAAATTCATGGTTTGTGCGAGTGAAGAGAATTCATCAGTACCGGTCAACTGCAAAGGATTATACGGTGCAGGTGTGTTGACCGGATTTTGAAAGTTTTGTGATTGGTAGGGATGCTGACTCAGTTGAAGTGGTTGCTGTTGTGGTGGAGGAGCCCTTTGGAAATTGTTTTGATTTGGAACCGTGTTTTGAGTTTGTGATTGGTTCCAAGCAAAGTTAGGGTGATTCCTCCATCTCTGATTATAAGTGGAAGAATACGGGTCGTTTCTAGGTCTTTGTTGGAAAGCAGTATTGATTTGCTCTTGACCTTGAAACAGAGAATTCAATGGACATTCTTCCGTAAGATGTGATGGATCAGAACAGCATCCACAGACAGTTTTGGAGAGTGGCTTCTGATTTAGGGCGGCTGCTAAAAATTTATTTTCCATAGTTTCGAGTTTCTTTTGCTTTGCTGCCATTTCAGCTCTGACTCCTATGGAAACATCAGATTGGTTATTGCCACCCCTAGACGATGGTTGACTTACACTCTCCCACTATAAAGATTTTTCAGCGAAATCTTATAAAAATCTCCAGGCTTCACCAACATCTTTAGTCATGAAGGTGCCTTGACACATGGATTCAAGGGTCTGTTTTGTGGTAGGATTAATGCCCTCATATATGATTCTGCACAAATCCCATCTAGGAATTCTGTGATGTGGACATTGAACTAACAAATCCTTGAAGCGTTCAAAACACTTCGAGAATGGTTCATTTGGAAGCTGGGTAAATTGATTTATTTCGCTACGGACTCGAGCTGTTTTATGATTGGGGTAGAATTTCTTAAGGAATGCTGTTCCGAATTCTCCCCAGTTTGAAATAGAATGTGCGGCTGTGTTATAAAGCCACTTCTCAGCTATATCGCACAAGGTAAATGGGAGAAGATGTAAACGCATAGCATCCACAGAAAGCTGTGAAGTACCCATCATAGCGCATACATTTTCAAATTTGGTAATAAAGACATATGCGTCTTCAGACTCGAGACCGTGATATTTTGGTAGAAGATTGATGTATTGGGGTTTGATTTCAAAATTGTCCCCATTGGCTGGTGGAATGGTGAGACAGGTCGAAAGAGGACTTCGCATAGGGTAACATCTCTCTTGGAGAGAGATGCGGGATGGATTCTGCACACCTGCGGATGGTGGCAGAGTAGTATTAAAGAAGTTCGATGGAGAATTTTCCATCGAAGTGGGTGTGGTGGAGGGTAGAGAAAAAGTAGACGTAGAATTACTGACTTCGGAGTCGATAGGAGGAACGCGGACAAGACGGGCACTAGAATCCCATGTCCAGCCGAGCATGCACTAAATGGTTTAGCACAAGTGGCAGCGTTGTGATAATTAAGGAAAATGTGGATTGGTGTTTGTTTTGAAAAAGATACGGATTTTTTTGAAAAAGGCACACAAACAATGCACAAGAAATCCTAATTCTAGTGGTCACCTAGGTCAAGTCTCTAGACTACTCCTAGACTTCCAGAAGACAAGTCGCAAGATAAATCCTCTATTGCCTCTTTGTCCCTCCTGTGGCCAGGTAAATGCCAGGTAAGTGGGAGGTTCTCCACTACATAAGTAGTGGGCCTAATTAAGTAACCACTCGCCTTAGACACACTTGCCTTATACACCACAAAAGAAACACGGATAAGCAATAGATTACCCACGACCTCCTTTTGTCCTAAGTGAGCGCGACGGTCCTTAGAGTCATGTCTAGATATTTTTTAGTTAATGAGGGTAATGCGGATGCAGTTTTAGGGCTTAGGAAGGGTAATGAACTCCCCCACCAAATCTGAATTTGGTCTTTTCCCCTTAATTTCCGTATTAAAAATGCAAACAACCAAGATCAAACACGCAACAATTTTTCTTTTTGCGACGCTGCGAAGTTTTGCAAAGAAACCTGCAGAAATTGGTTAATGGAGCAGAGCAGGGAGGAGATAAGAAAGTAAGAGATGGACCTAAGAATTTTGGTGCAGTGAAGCAATTATTCCACCGCGGATCCGCCGCGATTAGGCTACAAAGACCGCGGTTCGGCCGCAGTTCAGAAAGTTTCCTGCACAAAAATTTTAGCAAATGCTCCTGATGACTCTCTGGACTCTCTGGAATATTCAGAAAATTTTTCCTCTCGCTCCACAGATTCCAGATCTCCTTGCAACAAATCACAATGAATCGTTTAGTGTTTGTGCGAATTTTGATCTAAAAATTCTGATGGAATAATAAATTTTTCAACTCAAATTTCAAAAACGAACAAATTAGCACACTATCCCCGGCAACGGCGCCATTTGATTGATAATCGATTTCGATGTCGTGTTTAGAAAAGTGTAAAGATAACAACCAAAGAAATTTGTACCGCAATCAATTGACGGTGTCTATTGTAGTTTCGTCAATGAGAACGGATCGTCCACTGAGAAAGTGTGATTTGCTCGCAATTGTTTTAGTTGGGTTGAAAATTAAAGGATAAAAGAAAATGATTCAAGATTTATGAAATTTAGTTTCAAGAATCATCAAGAAAAATAAGATCAAGAATCAAGAATCAAGAATTGTCAAGATGATATCCAAATCAAATGAATTATCAAGATCTGTAAAAAGGCTCGTAACAATCGATCCAATCAATAGTGATGATGAAGAATTAAGATTATAAATTCTTATCTATTGATGATTTGTTGCTCGATTAATAACGATCAACGAGGTTTAGGGATCTATTGAAGAAACTGGGGTTTCTTCATCATCATCCCTTGTCCTTTCGTTGATTAGCGTTCAAATTCTAGCCTTTAGGAAATTCAATCATCGATCGTTGGTCTCTAATTAAGAGCGAAAACATTCAAGAAAACATCTCGCTCGAAACTAGGTTATCGATAATTCAATTTCCTAAAGTTTACAAAACTCATAAGACTTAAGAATCGTTCAAGAATTTAATCATCATCATCTATCTATTTTCTCAATTCCTCCACGAGCGGAGTTTTCACTCAAACATCATGAAAAAGAAAACAATCAAGAATTGATAACTCTTCATAATGCTCAAATGTAAAGAAAAGCAAGATCAAGAATTTTCACCTTTTATTATTCAACGTTTCATTACAATTCACTCAAAGACTACAAGAATTGAGGAGAGAACTCGATCGTCGAACTAGCTTCGCATCGTCTTCGTGAGTCGCGGATCGTCTTGGATCTCTTGCTTGGATGAAGATTGGCGTTGCTTCAAAAAGGCTTGTTGAATGCTTGCTTGAATCGGTACTCGAGGATCTTGATTTGGATCAAATTGTGTCACTCAATTTGTGTGAAATTGATTTGGATCTCACTAGAATTTTACCCTCAAACGATGAACAACGAACAACCACCTTTGTAATGAAGCCTTGAGTCCCTTTATATAGCCTCCTCCTTTAGCTTCCCCTAGAAGCTTGATCTAGCTTCCTTTAGAAGCTAAGCTAGGTTTAGCTTCCTTTGCAAGCTTGGTAGTTGAGTAGAAGCTTCTAGAATGAGTTAGTTATTATGCTTACAAGAAAAGCTAGGTTGTTATGAGAAGAAGCATCTAGATTAAGGTAGTTAGCTAGCTTGCTTGCTTGAGAAGCTTGGTTGTTAGAAGAGAAGCTTCTGGAGATCTCTGGAGAATGAAGTATCTTGAAGAAGTTTTGATCTTGAAAGGAGACCTCAGGAATAGTAACCTGCCGATGACGTGTCAACGTGGCTGCGGATCCGCGGCGGATAGGCCCATTCGGCCGCGGATCCGCGGCCGTTTGGTGGTTTTGGTGCCTGAATCTTCCAGGTTGATTTGGTGCTTATCCATAGGTCCTTATTTTATTTCTGGAATCTTTTTATACTTCCTTGTTCACTGCCAGATCACAAGTCTTGGACTTGGCGTATTTTTATCAGCACTTTTAGCATTCCGGCTCTTTTCCTGGAGAATTTCCTGCACACAATCTCGAGACAAGTGTTTCGATATACAAAGATCATGCGTGCAATAATAAACACATAATTTCCTTCAAAATGCCGGTTATAATGTATAACACATGTTATTTGATATTTTACAGACGAATTGCTAATATGTGCTATATTTATACCGAACACTTTTAGATGATTGCAAATAGTAGGGAAATTGATGTGTTAAAATGCAATATTTTCTACTGATCAGCGAGCGAACACAAACGTCGTCACCCATCGTTAACTCAGATCTCACTTCTGTAGTTCTGAGCCGTGAGGCCCAAGGGTTGCACCTTTCTGTTTCTTGATATCTTGATCTAGCGCAAAATAGTTTATGTACCTTTTTCAATGTTTATAGTTTATCCACTCGTTTCGGAGTTTCTAGTTTATGTACTCATTTCGGAATTTGTAGTTTATTCAATCGTTTCGGAGTTTCTAGTTTATGTACTTATTTCGGAGTTTGTAGTTTATTCACTCATTTCGGAGTCTCTAGTTTTTGTACTCATTTCGGAGTTTGTAGTTTATTCACTTGTTTCGGAGTCTCTAGTTTATGTACTCATTTCGGAGTTTGTAGTTTATTCACTCGTTTCGGAGTCTCTAGTTTATGTACTCATTTCGGAGTTTGTAGTTTATTCACTCGTTTCGGAGTCTCTAGTTTATGTACTCATTTCGGAGTTTTTAGTTTATTCACTTGTTTCGGAGTCTATAGTTTATGTACTCATTTTGGAGTTTATTTAGTTTACCTCCCTTGGCTTTACAGGCAAACTTGTCCTAAAGTTATATGTAGATAACCTCCATTCTTTGCGACAGAGGTCCGTTAAGTTTTGTGGTACTAAGCTTTTGGTCCGTGGTACCGTCGTTTTGGATGATGTATTCCTTGATATGCGGTCTTTAAGCCGTTGTTCGAGTAGCCCACGACTGCCGTGTCTCTGATCCCTTCGAGGGATGGACAAGACGTCTTCAAATAATCTCCTTAGGATATATTACCGTCGGGAGAGCAAACGTCAGGAATTTTCCATGTCGCTTTTTACTTGAGGTTAGGCTCAGTTTGGAGCCCCGATGAGTCATAACCACTCCGCACTGGTGTAGGATGATCCCCGATAGTCTTTTAGGCTTTATATGAGTTGCCGCCGGGACCCGAAACTGGGAATATGCCGCTGCTTCATTTTTTGTTTTGACGATGTCGCGCCGATTCTTTGCTAAAGTAGGGTAGACATCTGTAAGACTTCTATGCTGTATGTATTGCAGTTGAAGTCCGGAGCTAGGAATATGCCATCGCCCCAATTTCGTTTGGTAGTTACGTCCGCATCCTGCTGAAATGAGGGGAAACATCGAGATAGTCTCTAGCTTGTATATGAACCGTCGAGACTTGGAGTTAGGGTTTTGCCGTGACTCCCCTTTTGGATTGACCCTTGGTTCTTTGTTGACGTTGTTGGAGATAGTGCCCTCAGAGTCAATTATTAGGTCACAGGTACGTGATTGTAATGATTGAGGGAGGACCTATCCCGGTAGGACAGTCTTACTCGAGATGATAGTATGCTATCTGGTTTACCTTTATCATCGTGTACTGTTTTAGGTGACCTGACATGTCGCTATTACACGTTGATAGAGCCCCTAGGATTCTTGCTTGACCACCAGCAGTATGAGGGCGATCATATAAGTGGGAGCTGGGGGTCTACAAGCATATCCTTAAAGGTCCCTAGTCGTGGGAGTTTCGAGACCGGGCATCGATACTCCATTAGTAGACTAGTGTATACAGTCGAGGCCCCGACGAGGGGCGGTGGCCGGTCTCACAAGCCACCGGTGTCAGTTGGATCACCTAAGATGTATACAGGTGCTCATTGGGTTATGAGTACACCGGACAGGACTCACCGGGAACATGCTAGTTGGTCATATACCAGACGTCAGATGGCAGTTCCCTGGTGACATGTGTGCAGGTTAGTTCATCGACCTGGGGATTGTCATTTGTCTCGTGTGAGTTCCCACTGTACTTTGATTACTACCCTACCACGGCTCAAAGGAGTCGTGCAAACAGGTTTTAGTTGGGTACAGTCCCGAGCCACATGGAGGCAGTGAGCGTATCTTCAGGGGTTCGTCTCTCCCGGTATTGGGGGTGAGGTCGTGCTGTGTCTAGGAGAGCCATTACACAAAGTCCTTGGCCAAGGCAAGGAGATTTACTGGTAGGTATTCCAGTAGTATCTCAGGGTGTTCTGGGCTACACTCCGACACGACTTGTACCGCTTTTGGGGGTCTGACTTTTACCAACCCCCTAGGCCCGCCATGCGATACTCATAGACGAACGGACCGGACTGTACGGATATTGTCACTGACAGGCTCAGTAGGGTGTCAGGATGACTTCGCTCATCGACGTCCCTTTTGGTCAATAGCTGGTGGCCCGTCACGTATTGGCTTATACCTCTGACGTGCTAGTGGTTAAATCCACAGCCATAGTATTGACGAGTCTTTAGAGTCCACCACACTTTCAGTTACTCAAGTTTCGGGCGAAACGCTGTAGAGGCCGTATGGAGATATGGCAGGGTCCGATCAGATACGTGCGGTATTGCACGGATCAGGATCGGACGGTTTGTACTGGTAGCCGTATAGGTATATGGCAGGGTTCGATCAGATACGTGCGGTATTGCACGGATCAGGATCGAACGGATATTACTAGCCGGCTTTGGTTTAAGCCGGTCCTAGTTTAGTACAGTGTAGATTTTGTCTCTTTGCATTTGTATCCGGACGGAATACAGATGCGGGTGTGTATGCACAGTATCGGGGTTTTCCTGTAATTTATTACGGGACCAGTTTTCTGGAGTTGCCAGTTTGCATTCTTTCCCGGCCGGACTTTTCCGATGGAGGGGGTAATTTGCAGTTTTGCAAATTACAATTGTGGAGGGGTTTTCTTGTAAAAGATTGATATGATAGCTTTCATATTTTTTTCCACCATGCTTTTGCTTTATTGTGACATGAAAGGGTATGGTTGGATTTGTATGAAGCATGGTGTTTGTTTTCTTGTCTCTTGGATGTGGTCACCTCCTTCTTCTCCTACACTCACCTCCCTCATATGATATAGTTTGTTTTCCTCCACCATTTCAAGAGAGCATTGGCCGGCCACACATTGTGAGGAGAGGAAAAATGAGAGGTTCATTTTGTGCTTCATTTGTTCATCTCATTTCCTTGCATAAATTGATAGCACCATTTGCCTCCAAAGTTTCATTCTTCCCTCCATCTAAAGGCAACTCCAAGACCCCAAAAAGAGACTACGATTCTACACTACACTTCCTACAGCAAATCTTGGACGCGTCGATTCGCCAGCTTCGCGCCCGAGTTGCCTCGGTATTGAGGTGGGAGCCCGTAAAAGCTACAGGCGATGTGGTGCCCCTTTCCGACGAGGAGGAGACGGACGGAGATCCCGCGAGGAGATCGGAGTGGAGATGAAGACCGGAGGACTTGGATCGTCGGTATACATCTCTTCCCTTTCTTATTGGTTAGCTAGACTTGTTAATGGTTACGATCCGGAGATTAGTGCGCGGTGGTGCCGGTTTGCAAAGTCCGCAAAATTTAAGTTTATCACCGCTTCCGCATTCCGGCGTCGGATTGACGGCCGGGGCGCCGCCGTGCACTTACAGTGGTATCAGAGCCTCGCCATTAACTTAGTCTAACTTTGTGTAATGTGTTTGCATTTCCGATCGATCAAAAAGTTCCAAAACTGCATTTTAGTTCGCATCAGTTTCTGTTGAAAATTTTTGGTCTCGAAAAATTTTTCAGATTGTAAAATATTGATGTACTGGAAAATCTAAGAGTTCTGTAAAAAGTTGACGAAGTAACTCCACAGTTGGAGCGCGGAACCGCCGCGAAAACCACCTTTGTGCGGCCCTTCCGCCGCGCACTATTCACATCACTTCACCATTTTTTTACAGAGGCCTTCTGGGCTTAAAATTTGGGCTTTGGAATATTAAAGTTGGGCCAATTGTTTCTGTGAGTGCTACAGTTTTCTTTGGGGCCCACTTGTTAATTGTTTGATCAATCGGAAATTTTTTAAACACATTTTTCACAGTATTTACATTATATCTGCGACCGTGAATGTCACTCGATCGGTAAATCCGGTCTAACTGCTATAGCCCGGTTAGACGGATTTGCGAACGTGACTTTCATGTTGATGTTCTATGTATTTGCTGTGATGTTGCGGATCGGTCGTGGGGGATAGCCTGGATGCAATGCTAGTACTGTGCTGTTGTATTATGTACATTTGATATTGCGGGGCGAGCGTCCGACATGTGGACTGCCGTCACTGCCTGATTGTATTATTATTTTGGGGCACGACCTGGTTGCGGTCGATGTACCCGGTGTATGTATATTTTACTTTCTGTACTAGGATTGCCCCGCGGAGGGGTGCACGGATAGCCGGGTTCTGGAGGGCAACAAGCCGGCATCTCATGGCATTGAGACGGAGGGGGCTTCACTCTAGGATTGGCGGGCTATTCGCCGCACTCGTAGGGGGTACAGGTTGACCCAGGAGGGGTGCCCAAGTTGCCGGATTCCGTGAAGTGCTGGGTGGTCCATTCACGGCGCTGAAGGGGGCTGCCTCGCTTCAGGTTTTGGCGGGTGACTTGCCGCGCCCGTAGGGGTCTAGGATTTCATTGCACAGGCTATCCACACGACCAGGGGAACGTCGGGTTTCAGCGGCTCTGTGAAACCCGGGGATCCCAGATATCTGTATTGTTTCTGTGATGCTGTACATTTCTGTGATGTTGCATTTTATTCACGCCTTGAGCGAATATAATATATTGGTATATATATTAGTAGATGTTGTATATGTTTTGCATCCGCGCTAGTCCAGTCCCCGCTCTGTCGTTAGTTAGCTAACCTAACGGGTAATGACGGGACCCAGTGGCGAATGCGGATGGCATATACGTACATCAGTATATTTTCGTTCTTTTTGGTGTGATCAATTGATGGGACTACATTGATTCGGATCAATGCAAGTTAAAAACAAACCTAATCTGATGTTGTTGGAACACTTTTCAAAAAGCTGTTATTGCAAGGACGTTCACTTTTGTTTTGCATCGCGGTATTCATTTAGAATATCCTGCTCCTCAGTCGATGAGGCAAGGGCCGAGATCCCTTCACCGGGAGTGACCCCTTGGACAAAAAGTTTGCGTCAGGGCATTAACTTCACTATAGCCGATTACTTTTGCTTTGCATCGTGGTATTCATTTGGAATATCCTGCACCCCATTCTACGGGGAAAGAGCCGAGATCCCTTCACCGGGAGTGACCTCTTTAGTAAAGGTTTTCGTCACTATATTTTTAAAAGCTATCCGTTCCTTCAATGATATCAAGTTCATTACGTTAAAGGTTTTCGCAAGAAACCATTCGTAGCCCTCCGTCGTTTCAGACGGGTAGCACGTAGTATTCATGCTATGTTTGTTGACCTTCGTCAAGGCATAGTGTATGGTAGCTGCTTGTTACTTTTCTGTTGCATAGATAGATGCGTTGGTTTGGGACAGTCGTACAGCCTTGTTGACCTTCGTCAAGGGCTTGTACGGGTGGGTTCAAATTAACCTGGACAATGACGGGTGGAACTTGACATGTGACTTATGATTTGTTGACCTTCGTCAAGGTCATAAGAGCATGGGGCAGAAATCACATCGGGAGTTTCAAAAGAACTGAAACTTGCCAGATATGCGCATACCTTCTGGAGTGTGATCCCGTGAGCGGATTCCGTCACGTTATCATGCGATGATAGTTGGATCCCGATTCCCACTGATGAGTTGGTTTACTCCTCGGGTGACCCCGACTAATTCTTCTTTCAGGTTTGGAGGAGAATTTGAGGTACAGTGGGAGGTTTCCAGATTAGATAAATTGGTAACCATTCTGATCTAGGTTAGAGTGCACGCTGAGTGTTTCTTTTCTCTCTCTCTTTGGCAGCGACCATTGACCCGACCCTAAGACTTTGACTCAGTGACCAAGTTGACCGAACCTTCTTAAACACCGGCTTTTGGATTGTCAGAGTTGCAAACCTCATTGCCACTCCTACTTTTACCCTTTTCTCCAGGACACCTCGTTTTACTACGAACGTCCACTTCCATTGGACAAAACCATCGTATGGTTAGATACGAACTCGAAAGAATTTATTCGAGGATGGTTTCCGGTTCTGGAGAAAACGGATAGGATTATTCAGTTGTCTTTTCCTTTTACCCTCTCTCAGGTTACGAGTACTCCTTGGTTTAGGGGTAGTACACCTATTACGCAAATTGGACTGTCTTCTTCCAAACCTTAGGCTGGTGCCGACCGGTAGGGAATGAAGAAAACCAATTAGCATAACGATGGTGTGCAGAAGGTATTAAGTTCAGACAAAGCAAGGGATTAGTAGGAGGGCAAAGTAAATTGCAACAGATATTCACGACCAAACCAAATATTTCGTTACCACTCCCACATCACCTTTGTATTTCTCCAGGACACTCCGTATCACTACGAAGATCCACAGTTTATTTGGATATTCCATCGTATGGTTATATACGAACTCGAAAGGAACTTGTTCCAGTTCGGGGATGGATCCTGGTTCAGGAGAAATAGGAATAAAGTACATTCAGGTGTCTTTTATCTTCACCTTCTCTCGTGTTGCGAGTGTTCCTAGGATTGGGACAGTACACCCATTATGCTTATTGGATAGTCTTCTTCCAAACCATAGGCTGGTGCCGAACGGTAGGGAAGGAAGAAAACCATTTGGCCTAAAGGGGTGTGCAGAAGGTAAAGACTAAAGACATATGAAGGGATTTGGAGAGGTGGCAAAGAACTATACGGTTACAGTCGTGAATCTGGAAGAGGCATTACTAGGAATACCAGGATACCCCATCGAAACATTTCAATGTTTCAGTTTCACTGTGTACTGTTAATAGAAAACTGATTTCCCGATTAGATACTTACTCCAGGGTATGTATTTACCAGGTACGATTCTCACATCTGTATGGTTTTACAGATGATGAGTGGGAGTAAGTTATTGGGAATTGGGTGATTATCCTCATTATATCGGGATTCGTTGTAATCGGTGATATTTGAGGAAATCACCTGGGCTGTTTGCCGGTCGGCAAATATTTGGTTTTGAATATCCGCTGTTATGCACCAATTTCAAATTGATATATCTGTACGTCTATTTTCATAGAGTGAGATATACCTTTCTGAAATTATGTCTACGACATTTACCTATATCAGTGGATGGTTAGGTAAGGAGCATTAAACAGCGGTGTAATTCTTCTTAACCATAAGTACAGTTTTCAACCTACGACACACAGTGAATGAGTTTTCAGACTCAAGGGACTTATACAGAGTATTGTATGTTGTCCAGGGTTCATCAGGACAAAGGGGTTGGTCCTCGTACTATATTCGGTTTACTTATGACTTCTCTAGTTTTTAGACAAGTGTTTCGTGGAAACACAGGGTCCGAATTTTGAGAAGTTATAGGTATTTGAATAGAGTAGAGAACCAGGTGTAGCAAGTATCGGGATTCTTCAAGGTGATCGAAGATGTAGATACTTGTGTATGGTATTCAGTTGATAGTAATGATTAAGAGAACTTGCTTCTCTTTCAGGTTACTCATAATTGGAAATGCTTCCTAAGTTGAGTAACGCTGATCGGCCTCCTTCCATTTAGTTGACATGCGCTGGGGACAGCTGCATGATTTGAATCTGGTTCAATTAAATCAGTGCCTCTGTTTCTATATTGGATATAGAACAGTTCATATCTTAAACGATGTTAAGGTACGGGGAGTTGTCCGGTTTATGATTAAAACCAGACACTGGACAACTCAAGGCACGTTTCTGTAATGGCTGTTTGTGGGTTGACCCAGGCTATGACGAGGGTTAACTTTCTACCATCTGGAAGATCAATAGAAATATTTTTCTAGACTCGCCACAGTTTTAATAAAAATGGATTTTTTCAGAAAACAGTAGTGGGAGTATGGTAGAACTGGAAGTGATTCCAGAACCACAAACGATTACTGAAGATTTGATAAGGAACCTAAAGATTCAATCTGGATTGACATTCCATTGGCCACTCCGCAGATAAAGTGGGTAACTTCAGGCACCCGAGAGGTACTCAGGTAGCCTCAAGGACGGTGACAGGGAAGTTCTTGTTTACCCACACTTGCCATTGTTGTTGTTCCAGGCTGCGAGACCCGGCAGGAGGATGAGTATAGCGTCGTTCTAAACTAGTTTTAGAAGTGCACGTCTATATGACTCTGGCAGAGGGTTGTCGTAGTCAGTGGGAGCAGCGGAAGCATTGGTGGACATCAGGCTTATATCTATTTATAGACTAAAGCAGATGTAGCGGAGATAGATCATCTATTTCTGATGTGACAGTCATGGGTTTGACGTCATCAGAATAGGGGATGGATCTGTTGAGAAGGTAGTAGGGTGTGATATCCTGGTATTTGGATGACATACATAGAATAGGAAAAGAAACTCCTATACTACAATCGGTTGTACTTTGGTCGTCACACAGTTGTTTCTCCACATAGGAATTGGGTATTATATCAGACATACTGGTTACTAGATCTATGGTTTTAGATCTAGATTCGGGTGGTTTCCCAATCAGGGTACTTGACAGCATTCTAAGAGTATTTAGGATGGACGACTCCTGGCACAGTAGTGTACCTGCAGGTAATGGAGTCACCCTCTCCAAAGGTGTCTTACAGACTAAAGGGGAGAGGGACGGGCATGATTGGCAGATCACTTGCTCAGGCAATTGAGTCAATCGTGAGATGTCAAGTACCACACCAGATGTTGTTCTTGCACTAGATGCAATAAGTTGACATTAATCCAATCCTGGAGAAACGGTCGGAAGCAGTTTTAGAACATAAGTAGATGTTCTAGGGATATGATAACGACAGCCTCATTCAGGAGACGGTTATCATTCCAGGCTTCCAAGGTGACATGGACGACAAGGAGGTTGTCAGAGTTATAGTTTTCCCTCTGACGAGGGGCAGTATTTTGGACAGGTGATCCAAGGCAATACTGAGGGAGGCATGGCGCGCAGGATACTGATTAAGTTCAGTTGACGATACAGTCTAAGAAGTTTGGATTTGGAGTTCATTTATGAGCTATGTCCCATCAGACATCCAGACACATTCTAAGACAGGTATTGCTCATTTCGGGAGATGGCTTTCTCCGCGAACATGAGATATAGAGAGACATAGAAAGAAACAACTAAGCGGATCCACTCACTGAGGCTATTCCTCGAACGCAATAGTTTCACAAACGAGCTTTGTGAGACTGACTTGTAGAGGAGTTGGATGTTCGGTATCACACGGGCTGTGAGTATGCGACATCGCAATAATTAGCCTTGAGTGCAAGTGGGAGATTGTTGGAGATAGTGCCCTCAGAGTCAATTATTAGGTCACAGGTACGTGATTGTAATGATTGAGGGAGGACCTATCCCGGTAGGACAGTCTTACTCGAGATGATAGTATGCTATCTGGTTTACCTTTATCATCGTGTACTGTTTTAGGTGACCTGACATGTCGCTATTACACGTTGATAGAGCCCCTAGGATTCTTGCTTGACCACCAGCAGTATGAGGGCGATCATATAAGTGGGAGCTGGGGGTCTACAAGCATATCCTTAAAGGTCCCTAGTCGTGGGAGTTTCGAGACCGGGCATCGATACTCCATTAGTAGACTAGTGTATACAGTCGAGGCCCCGACGAGGGGCGGTGGCCGGTCTCACAAGCCACCGGTGTCAGTTGGATCACCTAAGATGTATACAGGTGCTCATTGGGTTATGAGTACACCGGACAGGACTCGCCGGGAACATGCTAGTTGGTCATATACCAGACGTCAGATGGCAGTTCCCTGGTGACATGTGTGCAGGTTAGTTCATCGACCTGGGGATTGTCATTTGTCTCGTGTGAGTTCCCACTGTACTTTGATTACTACCCTACCACGGCTCAAAGGAGTCGTGCAAACAGGTTTTAGTTGGGTACAGTCCCGAGCCACATGGAGGCAGTGAGCGTATCTTCAGGGGTTCGTCTCTCCCGGTATTGGGGGTGAGGTCATGCTGTGTCTAGGAGAGCCATTACACAAAGTCCTTGGCCAAGGCAAGGAGATTTACTGGTAGGTATTCCAGTAGTATCTCAGGGTGTTCTGGGCTACACTCCGACACGACTTGTACCGCTTTTGGGGGTCTGACTTTTACCAACCCCCTAGGCCCGCCATACGATACTCATAGACGAACGGACCGGACTGTACGGATATTGTCACTGACAGGCTCAGTAGGGTGTCAGGATGACTTCGCTCATCGACGTCCCTTTTGGTCAATAGCTGGTGGCCCGTCACGTATTGGCTTATACCTCTGACGTGCTAGTGGTTAAATCCACAGCCATAGTATTGACGAGTCTTTAGAGTCCACCACACTTTCAGTTACTCAAGTTTCGGGCGAAACGCTGTAGAGGCCGTATGGAGATATGGCAGGGTCCGATCAGATACGTGCGGTATTGCACGGATCAGGATCGGACGGTTTGTACTAGTAGCCGTATAGGTATATGGCAGGGTTCGATCAGATACATGCGGTATTGCACGGATCAGGATCGAACGGATATTACTAGCCGGCTTTGGTTTAAGCCGGTCCTAGTTTAGTACAGTGTAGATTTTGTCTCTTTGCATTTGTATCCGGACGGAATACAGATGCGGGTGTGTATGCACAGTATCGGGGTTTTCCTGTAATTTATTACGGGACCAGTTTTCTGGAGTTGCCAGTTTGCATTCTTTCCCGGCCGGACTTTTCCGATGGAGGGGGTAATTTGCAGTTTTGCAAATTACAATTGTGGAGGGGTTTTCTTGTAAAAGATTGATATGATAGCTTTCATATTTTTTTCCACCATGCTTTTGCTTTATTGTGACATGAAAGGGTATGGTTGGATTTGTATGAAGCATGGTGTTTGTTTTCTTGTCTCTTGGATGTGGTCACCTCCTTCTTCTCCTACACTCACCTCCCTCATATGATATAGTTTGTTTTCCTCCACCATTTCAAGAGAGCATTGGCCGGCCACACATTGTGAGGAGAGGAAAAATGAGAGGTTCATTTTGTGCTTCATTTGTTCATCTCATTTCCTTGCATAAATTGATAGCATCATTTGCCTCCAAAGTTTCATTCTTCCCTCCATCTAAAGGCAACTCCAAGACCCCAAAAAGAGACTACGATTCTACACTACACTTCCTACAGCAAATCTTGGACGCGTCGATTCGCCAGCTTCGCGCCCGAGTTGCCTCGGTATTGAGGTGGGAGCCCGTAAAAGCTACAGGCGATGTGGTGCCCCTTTCCGACGAGGAGGAGACGGACGGAGATCCCGCGAGGAGATCGGAGTGGAGATGAAGACCGGAGGACTTGGATCGTCGGTATACATCTCTTCCCTTTCTTATTGGTTAGCTAGACTTGTTAATGGTTACGATCCGGAGATTAGTGCGCGGTGGTGCCGGTTTGCAAAGTCCGCAAAATTTAAGTTTATCACCGCTTCCGCATTCCGGCGTCGGATTGACGGCCGGGGCGCCGCCGTGCACTTACAGACGTTGTGTCTGCATCCTGTCGGAATGAGAAGGTACGTCGGGTTAGTCTTTAGGTTGTGTATGGACCGTCGATACTTGGAGTTAAGGTTTTGCCGTGAATCCACTTTTGGTTTGACCCTTGGGTCTTTGTTGACGTCGTGTCTGCATCCTGTCGGAATGAGAAGGTACGTCGGGGTGATCTCTAGGCTGTAAATGTTGCCATCGAGATCTGGCTCTCCCTTTGACGGAGCTTGGTGGGAAAATATGGTTCCCTTTTTCATTTGTGCCCATGGATTGTATATAGGGGTTAGTGTAGACCCACCTGCAGGGCAAAGAAATTTTCCTTTTATTTCTTTTTATTTTTGATTTTCGCGATGCTATATCTTTTCAGCTTTTCTTATCACGAAAGTCACGATTGCCCAATCATTTCGTCTTTTTTATGTGCGGTGCCCAATCATTTCGGCTATTTTTTTTTATATTTTTACTTGTTGCTTTTTATTGCGAGCTGCCCAAACATTTTGGCTGTTTATATGCATATTTTTTTGCTCGCTGATTTTTATTGTGAGTTGCCTTATTATTTTGGTTATTTAATATGCATTTTTTGCTCGCTGATGTTTTTATTGTGAGTTTGGAATCTAATATCAACCTTGGTATCAGTATCGCTACGACTGGAATATTCCCAGGAGCGAATTATCATTTGCCGTGAAATGACTTGAAGTTTGATACCTGTTTAGGTATAAACATCGCTACAACTGGAATGTTGCTAGGAGCGAATCATCATTTAGCTTGAGAGGACTTGAAGTTTGATGCCTTTTTAAACATCAATATCGCTATGACTGGAATATTTCTAGGAGCGACTCATCATTTGCCTTTGTTGATTTGAACAAAGGTGACTTAGCAAACAGGGTTAGGATCCTATCGTCTAAGGCTTTTTGACTTTATGAGCCGTAAGGGTCTCATAAAGTTATTTCTCCCTATGAATCGTGAGGATCTTGTAGGCATATTTTCTCCTTAGGAATCTTGGGGATTCTTAAGTGTGTGTTCTCTTATAAATCGTGAGGATCTTATAAGAATATTTTCTCCTTATAAGTCGAGAGGACTTATAAGTGTCGTTCACCATATGAGGACATTTCCCGTCATTGGTGGAACTTGGCAGGGAAATATTTTATTTGTACCCGTAGATTGTATGCAAGGGCCAATATTGGACAGCCTGTAGGGCAACTTGGGGGATACGACGGCTTAAGAACAGGTTTGGATCCCTGTAACTTAAGGCTTTTGAATCCTATCAGCCATGAGGGTCTCATAGGGGGAGTTCTCCTTACGAGTCAAGAGGATCTCGTAAGTGTAAAAAAATTTACGAGATTGCGTCCTTCCGGGTTTTCACAAGCTCGCCGGTAATCCTGAACTTTTTACTCACGGCGCCCTTCCGGGTTTTCATCCATGCCCATTTTGCTTGTGGACATATCCTTTTTTTACGAGATTGTGCCCTTCCGAGTTTTCATAAGCTCGCCGGTAATTCTGCTGTTTTTACTCATGGCGCCCTTTCGGATTTTCATCCGTGCCCATTTTGCTTATGGACATACCATTTTTTTATGACCCATCTGTTTTCCAGTGGGACTTTGGGGGTGACTTCACCACTGGAGTACCTGTGTAGCCATTGGGACTTGAGTTATAGTCTTCGCCGTTGGGGCATCAATTGTAATATAGATCTCAAGGGAGCATATCACCGTTTTGGAGGCGATGTGCTAGTTTAGGGACATCTTGGTCCGTTATCGCCATATTTGAGACGAAATTTTAGTTTAAGGACGTGTCAGTCCGATGTCACCATATTTAAGGTGAGGTTCTAGTTTAAGGACATCTTGGTCCGTCATTCCCCTTTTGGGGACATGTATTAGCTTAGGGACGTCTCGGTCCATTGTCGCCATATTTCAGGCGAAGCTTTCTTGAACAATACTTTTAGAGTTTTGACTCGGGAAGATAGAGAGCGGACACAAGCGTCGTCATCTATCGTTGACCTTAGTCATGACTCATCAAGCGTAGTATTTCTTGAGGAATCGGCCGTTTATCGGCGGAAGGGTCTTTCACCATGCATATCCAAGAGCAGGTGTAGGGTGTTTTTTGTCACCCAATTAAGATGGGAATACGCGCACGCTTGTCAGGCGTACTATAGATTCCCCCTGCCTAAGGTAGGCGGGGGTTTATTGATTGTGGGGATCCGAATCTCTGGCAGCCGCTGCCGTTAATTACCCCTCGCCTTTGGAGCGAGAGAACCTCCGATTGATAGGTCAAACAGGTCATGTGAACTCAACGTGCAGTGTGCGTATGTTTTGAAAGGGTTTTGGATATATCGGGGGCCCACGGAGTTTTTACAGGGGTCCCGCTACCCGGATAGCGGGCCGGGGGTCAAGGGGGCTAGCAGCCCCCTTGCGGGATGCGGGGCAGCGCCCTGCTAGAAAAATTTTCCTTACGGGGGACGTGTTTTGATGTGGAGTGCATAAAAAATGGGGGGAGGAACATCTTAAAGACGTGTGTATGGCACGTGGGTGCATGGTCCCCACGGGTCATGTGCCTGGCGCGTAAGCGCTTGGCGCCCGCTGGTCACGTGCGCAGCACGTGGGCGCTGGGTGCCAGTGGGTCATGTGCGCAGCACGCGACCGCGAGGCGCCCGCGGGTTACGTGCGCTGCACGCGACCACTAGGCACCGAGTGGGCCGCGTGGGGCGCACGTTGGTGCTATAGCGACCGCGGGTCACGTGCCTTGCACGCGACCGCGGGTCACGAGCGCTGCATGCGATCGCGGGGCGTGCACGCACGTGGGCACGTTAGTGCCCGCAGGTCACGTGCGCGCATGTGGGCGCTTTAGTGCCCGGGGTCACGTGCGCTGCATGCGACCATTAGGCGATTTAGCGCCCGCGGGTCACGTGCCATGCACGCGACTGTGGGGAGACCGTGGGTCACGTGCTCGGCACGCGACCGCTGGGCGCCCGCGGGTCACGTGCGCGGCACGCGACCGTCGGGTGCCCGCGGGTCACGTGCGCGGCACGCGACCATGAGGAACACCAACGGGAAAGGGCTTAACCCCTAGGTTGGGGAGTTGAACTCCCAAGGGGTTGGGGAGTTGAACTCCTAACAGAAATTTAATTTATGGAGTTAAACTCCAACAGATCTAGAAAGGAGTTAAACTCCAAGAAATCTTTGGCTCTTCTTTTGAGCCTTGTATCCTTGTTCATACCAGAGTATTGCATTTTATTACTACCCATTCATTATCTATTTTTGTATATATCGGTACTATTAACCAGTGTTTACTCAGTAATATAGATTATAGGTATCCGTGACAAAATACTAGAAATACATCCAGAATCACGGATATTACATTTGTGAGCTGACACTGCAACCAGAACTGCAAACCGATTAAGAATCAAAGAGTTTTTTTGTTAATAAACTAGTGTACACATATTTTGGTCCAACACATGACAAGTTGTGCACTAGCTCTTTGATGGCATTGACCTAGTGAGGGGGCTGCCCAATGCAAGACACAAGTGGGCATGGTGTGATGTGCATTAATAGTGCATTCAATGCATAAAGGTGTGATGTGATTTGTGTCTTCTTGTTTCCCTCCAAAACCTAGGTGCAGACCAAGCCTAATTTGAGAAATCAAACAACACCAAAGTCTTATTGAAGACAACCTCAGCACACCACAGGAGCACGACCCCATGTTCTTGGATTTGACCCGAGCACATGGCCTTCAAAACCAGGGTCCCCGGCCCTATCTCCCGCAACTGCGTCCATCTTTCTATGGGCCCCTCCTTACTGCCACGTAGCCCAATTTTTATTATTTATTTTCTTTTCTTTTCTGCCTATATATAGCAGGCAATGGGCAAAGGTTCATGGGTCATTCTTTAGTCTCACATTGTATCTTTCATTTTTACACTTTGTAACTCTTTTGTTTTCTTTTTAGTTCTTGTACATAACTTCCCCTTGAGATCCTTGCCTTCTCTTGATCTTTCAACCTCTTCATTAAGCTTGAAGATTTAATGGTTGGTATTTGATCTCAAGGGTTGTATCTTCTTGAAGATTAATAAATTTCTCTCTTTTGTGCCTTCATTTCCCTTGGGTTCTTAGTTTTCTCTTGATCTTGCAACCTCTTCATTGAGCTTGCAAGTTTAAGATTGGGCTATTGAATCCATGGATTGTCACTTGCACTTTGGTTCTTAGTTATTTCTTACTTGCTTTTTATTATTTGCTTTACATTCATGTCTTTTACATTCATGCCTTACATTCTTGCAATTTAATTCCTTGCACTTACTTATAATGGTCTTTTCTTTTCTTTGTTCTTTTCTTTTGTTCTCTCTTTTTGGTTTGTTTTGTGAATGTTTATGAATATGTGTTCTTAGGAAAAGAGAAAGATATTGTAAGTTAAAGTTTCGTTCCTCATATCCTTTTCCAGTATTTTTCATTTGAAACTCCGCCCAAACCTTACGCAAGCGCTCCGTTAGGCACCTTACCCTACCAAGGTAACGGTGATTCCTAACCGCGACTGGTTGCGTTCGATTTGGCCGGAGGCAAAAGCAAAAGACAAGAACGGAAGGACAGGGGTCAATAAGCCAGATTTCACGAATACCGTACTTAAATCCCCTAATCCACGTTGTTGTCGATTGCTCTAGTTTCAGCCGTTATGTTCGGCTCAAAGGACTTGTATACGGAATCCATTAACTTACATTATCCTATTGTTTCCTAACAAGCTTTATACTTGCATATAACACTCAGGGTAGATAAAGAACTTTCCGCCCACGCGCATTAACTCGTAAGTACAAGAACATAAAACGCTCCGTCTCCCTGTGGATCGACCCGTGCTCAACCGGCTAGCTGCAAAGCGACACCGTCTTGATTGCGGTTAACTTTAAATTCTTTCAATCAATTGGCGCCGTTGCCGGGGAGACGATAACATTTTTGTTTTTTTTTTCGGGTTAATCATTGTACATCTCACTTATAGAACTAACCCTATTTTCAAAACAACATAAAAATTTCAAAAACCAAAACCAAAACAAAAAAACTAACATTCTTAACTCATTTTGCTCTCTGGATTTTGTACCTGTAAACACTCTGGATCTCAATTAAAAAGGTAAACAATACCAGTGAGACACTAGGGGAACATTGAGACACCTGAAGAAAGTTGGAGCCCATCTACTACAAGAAATCCAGCGACATCTCCTCAAAATCCGGCGTCGCCGGCCGTACTGCCTCCTTCTCCTTCGAATTTTTCCTCTGTGCTCCAGTGTTCTGTTTTTGTCCTATTTTTGTTGTTTGCTTTTTATAATTTTTAGTGTGGAGGTATTTGGGCATTCGTATCGCTTTTCCGTATTAATATCCGTTTTTCCGACATTTGTAGATTTTTACGGATTTGTGAACTGCGATTGTGGGGAGCAAAGTGTACGTTCAAAGCTAAGGTGATTACGAAGTACAGTGCCAAAGATCTGGGTAGTTTGACCCGCGCAAGCGAACATTTCAAGCTATTCGGATTTAACTTCAACGGGGTTTTCTTAACCCGAAAATTTATCGGCACGTATTTCGTTAACACCTTCTTTCTCAAATCCGACGCATCCAATATACTATTCTTTGCAGGATTCTTTGCAAGTTTGCTTCCAAACGCTCAAATTAACTAACTCGTATTTGTTGCAGTGATGTGCTTAACGTAAAAAAAATGATTGTTTGATTCTTTGAATAATTTTTTTTATTAAATTGTGCATTGCATCAATTAATACGGACTTAAGGGCAAGCGAACTCCACAACATACGGCAAAGGATTTCATCACCTTTTCTGTGTCCCACAAATCACGAAACTGTGCATAACGTATACCCACACAAATTTTAAAAGAAACTAGACTTTAACCCTTAAGAACATCGTGCTCATTAGGAGAGGTTAACTGTGTTTAGAACACTGCTTAACGGTATATTGTTTACGGGGTGTTTAGGAAAGTGTTAACGGCGAAACCGCCAAAAGAGAAAGGGTTATTTAATTAAGGACCTTCACAAAAGCGTCGGAAAACCTCCCCTTATCTCTGCACTTACCTGGCCCCGTGATCAGTGTATCTTGAGCCCGTTTCTCGACACGGTTTTACTTCGCCAATCAAGTTCTTGAGCAGGTCTAGTTGACCTAGGTGAACCCTAGAACGATTAGGTGTGGTATTTTTGTGTCGTGATTATTTTTGTTCTAGATTCTTTTTGTGTGTATATTTCATTCTTTTGTTAATAACTAACTAAAAACTAAAAATAAAAAAAAAAACCACATTCTTTTTCTTTTTCTCTTATTCTTCTTCCTCTTTTCATATCATGAGTACCCCACCTCGTAAAACTCTTGCCGAACTTTGGTACCCACAACCGGACATAACTTCCTACAGTTCTTGCTTTGGCCGAACGTCGAACGACCCCTCCATGCCAAAAATTTCAATGAAATATCGCATAGACGCGTCTAGGACAAACACTTGCACTCCGCAATCCACTTTGTATCAACCTTTTCAACCTCCCCCACCCTCTTATGTTGATACCCCTTTTGCAAGTCGTCCTGTGTCCATCGCTGAATATATTGAACAATCCCGTAGCCGATCTTTCACTCCTTTCACCACTACAAATTCTTTGGATCAACAATTTCATTTACCTTCTTATCCAAAGGTTGATCCTACCCCTGTCCAGCCATTCAATTCCTATCCATCCTACCCAACTTTTGCACCTTCCCTAGACATTGCTTCTACACAGCCATTTGGGAGTTTCACATATCCAGATAACTTTGAATCTTTTACTGAAACTCCTTCACAACCCATGTCTAGTCTAGAACAGTCATTAGAAGACTTTAGGGTAGCGTCATACCAATAGATGATGGATTTGAATGCGTCAATGGCCACCCTCGTACAACCTAGTAACCCGGTAGCTAGTTTTCAACTAGCTCCAAATTTTCAAATGTATGAAGAGGCGGTAGGACAGGCTGAGAATTTGAGTGGAGAGAGTGAGCTGTACACCCTTCCAAATCAAACCTACCCATTGCAAATTGAATCCCACAACTCCTGTTTTGAAAGTCTATCGAGTGTCCCACATGATTTATTAGCTGAAGAAAGAATGATTAATGAGTTGTGCACCTTTGTAGTGTTTGATTTGCCCGATTGTGAAGGGTCCATGTCAAGTGAAACCACACCCAATCCTTTTGACCTCTACACCTCCACTCTAGAACCTGAATTGATTGATATCCATGCTTTTGTTGAGGTATCTGAGAATATTGATTTTCACTTGATTGATGATATCGACGCCGGGGATATTTTGGATGATGAACCCGTAGATTTGGCTGAGTTTTTCTCTCCAATTCATCATCCCGAGTCATTAACTGTTTTTCCCGAACTCCATATGCATCTTGATTTTGATGATAAATGCATGGATGAGCTTAACTTTGAGGAAAATTTTGAGGATATTTTTAAGAATGAACCAGTTTTGCTTGATGAGTCGGATTTTCTAATTCATCATGTCCCTTCCACTGACTGTGTACACCATACTAAACCTTTAACTGTTGCCCTTCCTCGATCACTCCCCTCTATCCTTTCCGTCGTTCTGTCCTTGCAAGAAACCGTATCACCTTCATTTCATATGTCTAGTTTACCAAGTTCGGCGTACCCATATTTTCTCATGAATCGTGAGGGATTTGACCCCATTTCTCGACGGGTTAATAGATTAGCACAAACGTTTCTTACACATCGGTCATTACAAATTGTGCTAATCTATTCACTCCATTTTCACCCTCAAGTTCGTACTCCGTTTCATTTTCCCTTCCGCCATTCTTTTTCTCATATACCGAGACCGTATCCCGCTTCTATCTCCATACGGTCTCGCGTATTCTCCATTTCTTTCCTCTTCACCTTCTTTCACCAACCCGTATATTACAGAGATAGAATTTTTGAATGGTTGGTGTTAACTTTTGGCCTTTATAAGGCCTTGTATAGCTTAATACTGTTCTCTTTCCCCCCTAATCCTGAACTTCAACGCTTAACAGTAGAAACACTGTTTTACTTAAGTTTAGGGAGGGCTCTTTTTGTGTATATATTTTTGGTTTTCTTTTTTTCTGTTTTGTATAAAATTTTCTTTTGGGGAGCGCCAACAATTTTGACCCACTTGGTGTAGTCTGACAGTGAGGGCACTATCAAGTTTAAGTTTGGGGGTGTGCTCGGTAAGCTTTCTTCCTTCCTTCGCATTCATTTGTATATTTTGCATTTGCATACATATTAAAAAACCGACAAAAATCGAAAATTTTTCCTAAAATATAAAAACTTTGTCGTCAAGTTAGCTAATAGGGTAACTTAGATTTTTATTCTGAAAGTTTAGTTGATACGTTAGAAATAACTAAATCCTAGGCTTAGGAATTGAAAACCCTAAAAATAACTTTCATTCTGTTTAACTTTGGTAATTATACGTCCTTACAGTTTTTTTTGAGAAATAGGTAATCTTGAGTTCAGTTTTTGAGTTAAGTCAAGATGAAAGGAAAGTATTGAAGCTTTAATGAAGAATAAGTCTGAAAAATAGTTTCTACTCTTAAGTCCAAATTTAGAAAGTATATACCGTACAAACTACACTTACGCGCACCTTGAAACTTGGGACAGTAGAAGATACCTAGAAATACTCTTGCCTGAAAACCTAGTATGGAAGAAAAAACGGTATTTAAAACTAAACACCAAAAGAGCATTATTGAAAAATATATCCAGTCTTGAAAAAGAAAAATAAAGAAAATAAATAAATAAATAAAGTCAAGACCTGGAAAATGCTATTTTCGCTTTAAGCTCGCACAATCAGTAATCGGCCGTTAGTGCCTCAAGAAGTATTAATAGTCGCATGAAAGGTGTGTGAGCAATTCCGTCCATCTTTAACGAAAAGAAGCAGTATTAGATATTAGGGCAAAGGTACTATAGCTTGAATTGAATTCTTAACTGTAGGGGTGCAAACATACACACACATAGGGATATACAATCGATGTTTGGATGAAAGATAGAAATGAAGAATATGACTTATGTTTTCTGTAAAGTTGATAAAAATCCTCGATTTAAGACCGCACTTTTAGAAGCAAAACTCAGGAGATACCAACATCTTTCTAAACTTTTTTGGAATGTATAGAGTCTAAGGTTAAATAGATAGGAGGTGTGAAACATAAGGGTTGGATATTTCTAATTTAGGATGATAGAATTTCTAACCTAGGTACTAAACTGTATGAGTAGAATCGATGTTAACTTGTGAAAATATCTTGACGGGATTTTGTGGGTAATATCCGCTGAAAACCCTCAGGAGACAACACTCCTCCTACTAGGGACACCTAGAGGTTTAACGGCTTATTGCACGTGCTTAGTGCAATCGCGTTCCCTGCGAAAGTGAGGCTGGGATTTTGTTTTGCTCGGGACGAGCAAAAGATAAGTTTGGGGGTATTTGTTCATACCAGAATATTGAATTTTATTACCACCCATTCATTATCTATTTTTTGTATATATCGGTACTATTAACCAGTGTTTGCTCAGTAATACAGATTACAGATATCCGTGACAAAATACCAGAAATACATCCAGAATCACGGATATTACATTTGTGAGCTGACATTGCAACCAGAATTGCAAACCGATCAAGAATCAAAGAGTTTTCGATTTGGCCGGAGGCGAAAGCAAAAGACAAGAACAGAAGGACAAGGGTCAATAAACCGGATTCCACGAATACCGTGCTTAAATCCCCTAATCGACGTTGTTGTCGATTGCTCTACCTTCAATCGTTAAGTTCGGCTCAAAGGACTTGAATACGGAATCCATTAACTTACATTATCCTATCGTTTCCTAACAAACTTTATACTTGCATATAACACTTAGGGTAGATAAAGAACTTTCTGCCCACGCGCATTAACTCATAAGTACAAGAATGTAAAACGCTCCGTCTCCCTATGGATCGACCCGTGCTCAACCGGCTAGCTGTAAAGCGACACCGTCTTGATTGCGGTTAACTTTAAATTCTTTCAATCAATCCTCCCAACGTGGGACTTTTGGAGATGGGTCTCCTTCTTTTTCCTCTCGGTTAGCTGGAACTTGGGGGAAAAGGAAGTGAGATTCAAAATCTCCCTTTTCAAAGATTTGATAGGAGATCCGAGTTCCCCTTTGTGGGTTTTGTGGTGAAAATCTACTTCTTTTTGAGAAAGGAAGAGTTAAACTCTTGATTTAATTGGAAAAGAGGAAGAAGGTTTTAAACCCTTGAGAAAGGGGAAAGATGCACTCAAACCTTAGATTTTGAGGAGAATGAAAAGTGTATATTTTATTCATCATCATGTTGCCTTATATAGGCTTACACATTCACATATAGCCCCTTGGGCTTTACAAAATGGCATTTTGCCCATCCCATATCTCATGTGCTCATTTCTTTTGCACATAAGCTATGGGCTTTACAAAAATTTGGCTTTATGCCCATTTTGCTTACATTCATGCATAAAAAATTACATCAAAATTATTTATTACATGACTTTTATTTTGGCATGGAGGAGGGCCGGCCGCTTCATGTTCGGACTCGACTTGGGCATGGGCCCACTTGATCTGGGCTTAGGCCCACTTGGCTTGGGGTTGACCTTGACTTTGACTTGGTCAACCGGGGTGCAATTTTTGACCCCAACAGCAGGTAGGCTCCACCTTGGTATACTTTGTCTATGATGTACGGTCCTTCATAGTTCGGCTCGAATTTCCCCCGTTTTGCACGACTGGGGATCATTGGTCTTTTGACGACTAGTACGAGCTCGCATTGGCGAAATGTTCTTGGCCTGGTCAGTCTTTCGTATGACAGTGTCATCCTTGCCTTATAAGCCTCCAGGTTTTGTTGTGCTCTAAGGCGGGTTTCGTCGAGAGCATCGAGCTCCTCAAGCCTAAGATGAACATTTTCTTCATCTGTCAACTCGTATTGAACTTCTATTCGTAAAGAGAGGATCTTTATTTCCAGTGGGAGCACTGCTTCCGTGCTAAACACTAACACATACTGTGTTGTATTCGTAGCCGTCTTGAACGTTGTTCGGTATGCCCGAAGAGTTTCGTGCAACCTTTCGTGCCAGTCTTTTTTGCTTCTGGACATTGTTTTCTTTATAATCTTTGTCAAGGTCTTGTTAAAGGCTTCAGCTAGACCATTGACTCGAGAATTATAGATTGAAGTGTATCTCCAATCTATTTTATGTTGCTGTTCGAAGCGAAAGATTTTATGGTTTCTGTAGGCTGGCCTATTATCCGAGATAATTCGTCGTAGAGTGCCAAACCGATAGATGACATATGTCCTAAAAAATGGAGGATATTCTCCGTCTTCACTTCCGTTAGTGGTACTGCTTCTGCCCACTTGGAGAAGTAGTCGATCGTTGCCAGTATGAACCGGTGTCCTTTGGATGATGCTGGTTCAATGGGGCAGATTATATCAGTTCCCTACATTTCGAATGGCCAACTAGCTACTGTTGGGTGTAGTGGGTTTGGATGCTGGTGGATGAAATCCTTGTGAATTTGTCACGAGTGACACTGCTTCGCATATTCGAGACAGTCTCGAATCATTGTGGGCCAATAATAACCCATTCTTTTGATCTTCAGCTTCATTATTGGCCCAGCTTGGTGAGAACCGCAGAGTCCGTCGTGAGTTTCTTAGACGACTCTCTTCGCTTCTTCTGGTCCCAGGCATCTTATCCACAGACAGTCGAACGATCTCTTATATAGAGTATCATTGACGAAGGCGAAGGACATAGCTCGCTTCATGAGATGATGTCGAGACGATGCATTTTCGGGCGTTCGTCGAGATTTGAAGTAGTCTATGAAGACTTCTCTCCAATCCTTGACCTTTTCTTCATCCTCTGTTTGAAGGGCAATTTGTTTGGTCGTTTCTTTTTGCTCAGATGGCTCTATTAGGTCTTCTGAAGATATCTCCATTGGCGCGAGGATCCTGCGACTTTGTACGATGATCTTTACGTCATCGAGGTCTTCGTCAGCTAATTCCTTAGCCAGTTTGGCTAACGCATTCGCCTTGTTATTTTCTGCACGCGGTATGCTCTCCAGGATGTAGGAGGGGATTTGTGTCAGCAGTTGCTATACTCTTTCGCTATACTTTATCAGCTCTGGCTTGCACATCTGATAGTCCCCATTTACTTGGCTAACGATTAGGTGGGAGTCTCCATATATGAAGAGAACTTTAATTCCCATGTCGACAGTGATCTCAAGACCTGCTATCAAAACTTCATATTCATCTTCGCTATTAGTCCTCGGCACTGTTAAGGAGAAGGCATAAGGCAATATCCCTCCTTGTGGAGTCACGAAAATAAGGTCTACCCCGGCTTTGATTATGGGGGTGTTTTGCTTTCACCTCTTCATTGAAGATGCTCCATCGAAGTAGAGTTCCCATCGGGAATCATTTTCTTCCTTCTCTCATTCGATTGTGTCGAACGCATGTTCATCCAGCAACTCGCAATTTAAGGGGGAGTCAGCTGGTATTGGATGCTCGGCGAGAAAGTCGGCGATGGCCTGGCCTTTCACTGCTTTGAGAGGTCGATACACTATCGAGAACTCCATCAGGAGGAGGGCCTATTTAGAAAGCCTTCCTGTTAATATGGCCCTTGACATAAGATATTTGAGAGGATCCACCTTTGATATGAGATGGACCTCATGTGCCAAGGCGTAATGTCTGAGCTTCGTTATCGCGAAGATCAGTGCCAGGCAATACTTTTCAATGAGGGAGTAGTTGTTTTCTGCCCCGAGGAGAACTTGGCTCAAATAGTACAGAGCTCTCTCCTTTTCCTGATCGTTCTCTTGTGCCAATAACACGTTTAGAGAACCCTCAAGGGCCGTTATATATAGGATAAGGGTTTTTCCCTTAACCGGAGCGGTCAATATCGGCGGATTTTGCAATTATTGCTTGGTTTCGTCTAGTGCATTTTGGAACTTTTGATCCCAGACGAACGGGGTCCCCTTCTTCATCAGATGACTGTAGGGACGGCATTTTCCGGAGAGGTTGGCTATAAACCGCCGGATATATGCGAGTTTTCGTTGAAGGGACCGCAATTGTTTAAGGGTCCTTGGCGTGGGAATTTCCGTAATCTCCTTGATTTTTGAGGGATCGATTTCGATTCTCCGGTACCGTATGATGAATCCTAGGAATTTGCCTCAGGAGACTCCAAACGCACATTTCAGAGGATTCATCTTTAGATTATACTTCCAAAGACATTGGAACACTATGTCTAGATGTTCCCAATGTTCCTTATTAGACTTGCTCTTCACCACTAGGTCGTCAATGTAGCATTCGACAATCTCATGGATGAGGTCATCGAAGATCTTTGTCATGACCCTCTAGTAGGTAGCGCCGGCGTTCTTTAAACCGAAAGGCATCTCCTTGTAGCAGAATATGCCCGGCGGAGTCCGGAAAGAGGTATGCTTTTGATCTTCAGGATGCATTTTTATTTGATTGTATCCCGAAGATCCATCCATGAAGGAGAAGACCTCATAGGTAGACGTGTTATCGATCATTAGCTCAGTAACAGGTACTGGGAAGTCATCCTTCGGGCAAGCTTTGTTGAGGTCTCGGATGTTTACGCAGATGCGCACCGTCCCATTTTTCTTCATCACCGGAACGATGTTAGCAATCCAGTTGGGATATTGAACTTCTTGGATGAAGCTGGAGTGGATTAGTTTCTTGGACTCAGCTTTTATACTCATTTCAAGTTCCAGTCGAATTCTTCTTGGCTCCTGTTTGACTGGCTTTATGTCCGGCGATATGGACAGTTTATGTACCGCAAATTTTGGATCTAGACCCGGCATTTCGGAATAGTTACATGCGAAGCTGTCTTTATACTGCATGAGCGCGTCCTTTAACGTGGCTACCTGTTTTTCAGATAGTAGCTCACTGACGAATGTTGGCCTCGGGTCGTTTTCCGTCCCTAAGTCAATTTTCCTTAGGTTGTCCGCCGCAGTGTGTATTCCGTCTTCCAGCTCTTTTGGCACCGGTGGAAACTCTGAGATCACCTCATCTTTGTCTTCATTTGCGAAGCACTTGAAGGGATCATCTATAGTCTCGTGCCCTCTCTCCTTTGAGGTGTTATCACATGGCAGGTATGGGTTTGCTTCCATTCTTGACGTTGAGCTGGTCCTGTCCCCACGGTATAGGTCTTCTTTGGCTCATGCTTTTGCGGTGGGGTTACCCTCCAGTTGTCGGACAAAGCGAACCTGCCATATTGATACTGGTCTTCGATCCAGTCTTTGAAGGTGAAGCAGTCTTCAAGGGTATGACCTATTGCTCGGTGATAGGAGCAATAATCCGGATGATGGACCTTGTTTATTTGTTCGGGATACCGAGACTCCGGAAGCGTCATCATTTGACGCTTCATGACAAGGTTGAATATTTTCCTTGTCTTTTCTTAAGGGAAAGAGTATTCCCGACCCATCTTCTTGATAAAGGATGGGTTCCAACCACATTTTTCTTGATAGCGCGGCTTCTTAGATCTACCTTGTTGTTTGCGAATGTTGTTTGCGCTCTTTGTCCTGTTTTTTCCTCTATTTCGGGATTTTTCTTTTTTGTGAGGACATACAGCGAGCTGAGGATGGAGGGCATTATAGTCTTCTTTCTCCGCGGACTGCTGGTTGAGGCGTTGCGTCCTGACCTTTTCATAAATAGCCATTTCGCGACTGTGGTTATCCCGAATCTTTTGACATGCTTCTTTTATTAGCTTGTAAACGTGTTCTTCGAACGATGGACTTAAGGTTCTTAGAGTGGGATCTCATTCTGTTTGAACGTCATGGCTATTTGGAAGAGCGTTCACTTCTTCATCAGAGCTGTTTATGACGCGGCAGCTGTAGAATCGTTCTCGTTTCTTGGATCAAACGTATCCGAGCCCGGTTGTTTCCATCTTCCCGTTGGGCATCTTTCGCTGGGTCTCAGGGATATCCCAAATCTTTTTGTAGAATTGGGCTTGCCGAACAGTTTGCTCGAGGAGTATGCCTTGGCATCTTAACAGCCGTTTCAATCCCTCCGCATAATATCTTGGCAGACGGATTGGTTGAAGCTTGTGAATCAAATGGCGTCGTTGCCGGGGATGGCGTTGTTATTTTCTTTTTGTAATTTCGGGTTAATATAAAATTGAAAAATCATAAAATCTGAAAAATTAAAAAAAATTATCATCTTGTTATTTTGTGAAGGGTATTTTCGTGTGAATTTTGCAGGATCGAAGAACAAGTTCGGATCTAGAAAAATCCAGAGATCAAAACAGAAAACCCTAGATCTGAACAAACAGAGGACAATCAGAACAGAGAACATCGAATTTTTGGGGATCTGAACCAATCACTAGGCCGCGGAACCGCGGCGAGGAGGCGACTTTGGCAGCGGAACCGCGGCAGGGTGGTGACGTCAGCAAGAAAAATTCCCACTGTATTTTTTCTCTTCTTCTTCTCTGAACCCCCTGATATCTCCTCTGTAAAATTTGCCTGCAGGATTCTTTGCGCTAAAAAATCTCTCCCCTTCCAATAATTGATCTTGTGCAGGATTCCTTGAGCCGCGCTAAAAAAAAATTGTTTGTAAGTGTTTGATTGTATTTACTGCTTTGCATACTTTAAATTGACTTTAAGGGGCTTTTTACACCAATCTAGATTGGGTAGGGATTTCATTACCCTTCCCAGGACCCCTGTTCAGTTGATAAAACTGCACATTTAATATGACATTTTTCCTACTATTTCTATATTAGAAAAGGTGTTTATTATAATATATGATACATATGAGGGTTTATCTGTAAAAATACTATTTTCATGTGTTTATATATTATAATTAACATTTAGTAGGAAAATGTAAGCATATAATATCCATGTAACATTTGACCCATTTAAAATATACTTACTTTATTAAATACCTTTGACCAAAGTCTTAATGGTTAAGTTAATATCTCAATATAACAAACTCTACTAAATATTATTTGTTGAGTTATTGTGCAGAATTTGCAGGGCTAAAATCAAGGGAATCAAAGTTGTTAAAGCAAACCTGCCTAATTAAGAAAGCAAACTAAAGAAATCAAATCCGGCAGAAACAAAAAAAGGATTTCCAGTTTACAAAGATTCCATTGATCACCACATGTCATGAAGATGCAAGGCCAGAAAATTCAACATGAGATCTCACTTTTTGGCCACGGATCCGCGGCCAAACACCCCTATTGGCAGCGGATCCGCCGCGTGCCAGAGGGTTCAGAAGGTGGGATTTTTTCTGTTGGATCATAACTAGTTGCTTCCAAATTTAGAAGCTAGATTTCTGGTTTTGGGACTATAAATAAAGACCGAGAGCCTCTTGGAAAAATCATCAAGCCGACGAGATCACGAAGTCCAAGACGGCTCACACATCCAGGCTGATCATTAACGGTTCATCTACCTCCTTAGAAGAGATCGAGAAGCAACTAGTATTTGTAATCATTTTCTAAGGAATCAAAGTGTAATGAATATTGTTGATTAATAAAGGTAGCTTTCTTTTTCCTATTCTATTTCTTCGTAATTTAATTATGCATTTTCTCTCCATCTCTTTTTCTCCCAACATGCGCGAGTAATTCTCCGCTTGTTAGGGTTCGTAGGATTAGGATAGGCTAATGGATGATGAAAATCCCTAAACTTATTTTAAGTCCTATAAAGTTTATAAACTTTATCAAAAGAATCATTAACATTCTAATCGGGCGCGCTACCAATTCATTGTTAGCATCGACCGCGATTAGAGTTTAGATTAATGATTGTTTTGGTAAAGGCTAGATATGAACGGAGTTCCGTGTCGAGATACAGGTTAAGAGTGGGATTCCTTTTCCCTCCAGAAACCCTAATCTACATGCATCACTGTCGTTCTAGTTTTAAATCTATTAAAGGATAAAAAGGGTAATTTTTAATTAATCATCCATAACTACTAAATCCTAACGAACCCTACAAGCCCCTTCTTATATTAACTACATCCATAAATAATCTAGATATATATTTTGCATTAGTGCTTAACGTAGATCTAGAAACCATTCCTCAACATTCTTATCCCTCCTCTCTTTTTCAACACATCTAAAGTAAGAGTAAAAGATTCAACGTTTCCCTGAGGATGACCCGTACTCATCTCGGTCTAACTACACGCAACACCGTTATTGATTGCGGTAAACTACTACAAACAAATTTTTCACATCAATCAAATGGCGCCGTTGCCGGGGATACGTGCGTAATTTTTTTATTCTTACTATTTGTGTTGAATTCTTATACGATCTGTATCATAAATAAAACAAAACTGCAAATTGTATATTTAACAATTATTGTGTGAATTTTGCGAGGGAATCTGGAGTCACAGACTTGAGGATACAGAGAGACAGAGGCATTCATCAAGATCCAGAGGAGTGTATGAGGCCACGTAGCAAAAATCAACACCTGATCCCTCTTTATTGCGGCGGAACCGCGGCAATAAGACACATTTGGCAGCGGAAGAGCGGCGGCAGAGGGGATTTAGGGCTGCATACTTCTCTTGTATATTTTCTATATCTTTCTCTCTCCTCTGAAATCCAATAAAATATCTTTTCTGCAGGATTCATTGCAAAATATCGCCGCTCAAAAATCTTTTTGCAAAGTTTTGTTTTGCGGTTTGTTTTTGCATATTTTAATACGGATTTTTAAGGGGCAAGACCAAAATCCAGATTAGGTGGGGATTTCATCACCCTTCCTAAGCCCCACAAATCACAAACCGAGCATCTGGATCAACCCTACATTAATTTAAAAAATATCTAGACCAGACTCTAAGGACTGTCGCGCTCAATAAGGACAGAGGAAGGTCGTGGGTAATCTATCGCTTATCCGCAGTACTTTTATGGTGTCTAGGCAAGTGTGTCTAAGGCGAGTGGTTACTTAATTAGGACCACTACTTTCGTAGTGGGGAGCCTCCCACTCACCTGGCACTTATCTGGCTACAAGGGTAGTAAAGAGGCGGTAGAAGATTGATCATACGGCTTGTCCTTTGGAAGTCTAGGAGCGGTCTAGAGACTGGACCTAGGTAACCATAGTTCTAGGGTTGTTTGTGCATTTTTGTGTGATTTGTCTAAATCCGTCATTTTTCAAAACAAACCAATTATTTTCTCCCCCTTTTACCCCTTCCCCCTTCTTCTCTTCTTATAATGGGTGACCTAAATAGAAGAACACTTGCCGAGCTTTGCTGTCCATAACCAGATATCTCTTGTTTTTGTAATCCCTTCGGTATACCGTCCGGCTTTTCCATGTCCTTAAGAGATCATATAGAACAAGCAGGAAGAAACAGTTGGCCACCTCAGTCTAGGTCTTATCAACCGTATCCTAATCCTACACCTGTTTCAGTTGATACCCAGAGTGAGGAAGCCCCTAGACGAATGTCCATTGCTGAGCACATAGCTAGGGCTAGAGGCCAAAGTTTCAACCCGGACCAATATCAACCATCACCTCCACTTTCCAAAGAAGAGTTTGATAGCCAATCGACCAACCCATATCAATATTCTTCTTATCACAATGTTGACCCTACTCCCACCCAATTTTTGCAACCATTCTATTCCTATCAATCCAATCCGACTTTTCCACCTTCTCTAGACAGTTCTTCTAATCAGTCATTTGGGAGTTTTAATTATCCACAGGAATTTCAATCTTATACTAAAACCCCTTATCAACCCAAGACTAGTCTGGAGCAGACATTAGAAAAATTTCTGGAATTGTCGAACCAAATTAGGAAGGAAACAACAGAGTGGATGCAAGCAAAGAATTTCAAACCTGCCCAAAAATTTTCAGTATATGATTCGGGCATAGGACAAAATGAGAATTTGGGTAGTGAGACAGAACTGTACACCTTTCCTAATCAAACCTCCCCATTCCAAATTGAAATCCACAACTCCAGTTTCATAGATTCATCAAGTACACCAAATAGAATGTCTGATAAGTTGTGTGACTTTGTAGTGTTTGATTTACCCGATTGAGAAGGGTCCATTTCAAGTGAAACCATACCCAACCCTTGTGATCTCTACACCTCCACTCTTGAACCAAAACTGATTGAAAACCATACTTTTGATGAGGTGTTTGAGAATTTTAACCTTCACTTGAATGAGGTGATTGACATTGGGGATATATTGATTGATGAACCCGAAATTTTGGATGATTTTGTCCCACCAATTAATCAAATCCTTTCACTTCCTTGTGGTCATCATCTTGAGCCTTTAATTCTTCCCGAACCCCAAATACGTCTTGAAGTTGATGATAATGGTATACCCGAAGATCAGACCGAAATTCAGCCTCGTTCTTCCACATCTGGTTCAGCAACACTCGACACACCAATTTGTTTACCCATTTCACCTTCTACTTTCTCCGGTTCTTCTTCTGTTCCTATAGTTTCAGTGAGTTTTGATGAATCACAATCCGTTAATTCAAGTTCAATAATACCAGAAATTCAACTTGATTTGGATATTTTTGAAAATGAGATAGATGAGTTTTAAAAGTCCTCTACCTCAATGATTTTTGATGAATCAAGTAGGATAAATTCTGGCACAAAACTCTTTGACAGCAAAATGTTCGATCACACCATTGATAAAAGTTTTGAAGAACTTTTTGCTGACGAACTTGAATTTTTAAACAATACAGATTTTGTGATTGATCAATCTCCACCTATAGAGGTTGAACCGCCACCATTCCTTCTTTCTAATCATTCACATTCATCCTCATTCTTTCTTTTCTCTAATTTAAAATTCAAACCCTTTCCAGACCACCTCTTATCCCTTTCCCTTTTGTTCTTGACTCGATACAACACATTCTTCCACCGACCTATATGCTATACTGATAAAATGTTTGAATGGTTGGTGTTAACTTTTGGTCTTCGTAAAGTCTTACTTTGACCAAATGACTCACCCCCTCTTAAATTGCTTCATATTGTCTAACTCATGTTTGAGGGGAGGTATATTTTTGGCTCTTGAACATAACTTTTGTCCTCAAATTTGTGAGCCAAAAATAAGTTTGGGGGAGGATTTTCACTTTCATATATTCTTTCCCCCATTAATAATGACCTCCCAAGCTTACAGGTTTTTGTGATCCAGCAGATAGCAACAGTGAGGACACTGTTGAAAACAAGTTTGGGGGAGGTTTGTGCTTATTTACGCATCAATTTGCATCATATTTTGCATAAGCACAACATTTTCAAAAAAATTATATATATTTTTTCTTTTATAACAAAAGAGTAGAAAGTGAAAAATTACATCCAAAAGATAGGAATAGTTTAAGAAAACCAAGAAAATTAGAAGTTTTCTTAAACGACCAGGTAATAAGTAGTTATGAGCTGTTGTCCCAAGGGTTAGTAAGATGAAGGAAGTCACTAATTTGAGAATAAAAATAAGTCTGAAAAATAGTTTCTATTCTGGAAGCCAAACATTTGAATGTTGATACCCTACTATATGCACTTACACACGTCTTGAAACTCGGGATAGTAGAGAATACCTTGAAATGCTCTTATCTAAAAGCCAAAGTATGAAGGAAATAAAAAAAATGAATAAAATATAAAATGGTGAAGAAAAAAATGAACACTGGTTTTGTTATCACCAAGGCAGCAATAAAAAAATATAGCGAGAGTGCTTCATCACCTAGTGCCTTAGACCAACTGGTTTGGGAGTCACTGCTAAGCCTTAGGTGGTGCAAGACGAGGAAAATACTATCACCTAAACAACAAGCACATGAGTAATCAGTCGGTTAGTACCTCAAGAAGTATTAACAATCGCATGAAAATGTGTGAGCAAATCTAAATATTCATCAAATTAAAATGTACTGAGGTAGATGGACAAGAGTATGATAACTTGAATTGAATTCTTCGAGTGTAGGGATGTCTATTACACACACGTAGGGTTATATGATCGATGTTTGGATGAAAGATAGGAATGAAGAATAAAGACGATGTTTTATTGAGGGATAATGTGATTTTTAACATCTTTTCATGACTATTAAGATAGGGCTCATGACAACTGAAAAGCTAGTGTAGTCGGAAACTCTTATTTTTAAAGTTTTCTTTTATGGTTCTTATCTTTATATGTAAATTTCACCATCTCTCTTTTATTATAGGATTTTGTGGGTGTAATCCGCTGAAAACCCTCAGGAGACAACACTCCTCCTACTAGGGACACCTAGAGGTTTAACGGCTTGTTGTACGTGCTCAGTGCAATCGTATTTGCCTACGAAAGTGTGCTTAGTTTTCTCCTTTCTTTTTCTCTTTCTCTTGAATAAACTAGTTTGCTCGGGACGATCAAAGACAAGTTTGGGGGTATTTGTTCAGTTGATAAAACTGCACATTTAATATGACATTTTTCCTACTATTTCTATATTAGAAAAGGTGTTTATTATAATATATGATACATATGAGGGTTTATCTGTAAAAATACTATTTTCATGTGTTTATATATTATAATTAACATTTGGTAGGAAAATGTAAGCATATAATATCCATGTAACATTTGGCCCATTTAAAATATGCTTACTTTATTAAACACCTTTGACCAAAGTCTTAATGGTTAAGTTAATATCTCAATATAACAAACTCTACTAAATATTATTTGTTGAGTTATTGTGCAGAATTTGCAGGGCTAAAATCAAGGGAATCAAAGTTGTTAAAGCAAACCTGCCTAATTAAGAAAGCAAACTAAATAAATCAAATCTGGCAGAAACAAAGAAAGGATTTCCAGTTTACAAAGATTCCATTGATCACCACATGTCATGAAGATGCAAGGCCAGAAAAATCAACATGAGATCTCACTTTTTGGCCGCGGATCCGCGGCCAAAAACCCCTATTGGCCGCGGATCCGCCGCGTGCCAGAGGGTTCAGAAGGTGGGATTTTTTCTGTTGGATCATAACTAGTTGCTTCCAAATTTAGAAGCTAGATTTCTGGCTTTGGGACTATAAATAAAGACCGAGAGCCTCTTGGAAAAATCATCAAGCCGACGAGATCACGAAGTCCAAGACGGCTCACGCATCCAGGCTGATCATTAACGGTTCATCTACCTCCTTAGAAGAGATCGAGAAGCAACTAGTATTTGTAATCATTTTCTAAGGAATCAAAGTGTAATGAATATTGTTGATTAATAAAGGTAGCTTTCTTTTTCCTATTCTATTTCTTCGTAGTTTAATTATGCATTTTCTCTCCATCTCTTTTTCTCCCAACATGCGTGAGTAATTCTCCGCTTGTTAGGGTTCGTAGGATTAAGGTAGGCTAATGGATGATGAAAATCCCTAAACTCTTTTTAAGTCCTATAAAGTTTATAAACTTTATCAAAAGAATCATTAACATCCTAATCGGGCGTGCTACCAATTCATTGTTAGTATCGACCGCGATTAGAGTTTAGATTAATGATTGTTTTGGTAAAGGCTAGTTATGAACGGAGTTCCGTGTCGAGATAGGGGTTAAGAGTGGGATTCCTTTTCCCTCCAGAAACCCTAATCTACATGCATCACTGTCGTTCTAGTTTTAAATCTATTAAAGGATAAAAAGGGTAATTTTTAATTAATCATCCATAACTACTAAATCCTAACGAACCCTACAAGCCCCTTCTTATATTAACTACATCCATAAATAATCTAGATCTATATTTTGCATTAGTGTTTAACGTAGATCTAGAAACCATTCCTCAACATTCTTATCCCTCCTCTTTTTCAATACATCTAAAGTAAGAGTAAAAGATTCAACGTTTTTCTGAGGACGACCCGTACTCATCTCGGTCTAGCTACACGCGACACTGTTATTGATTGCGGTTAACTACTACAAACAAAATTTTCACATCAATCAACCCCAGAAATCACATAAGGCATATTGCATTGTCCATCAATTAATTAAAAAAGATTAGACTCGGCCCTAAGGACTTCGCGCTCAATAGGACAGAGGAATAGTTGTAGGCATCGACCGTTGATCCTAACCTGACTTTGTGGTATCTAGGCAAGTGTGTCTAAGGTGAGTGGTTACTTAATTAGGCCAACTACTTATGTAGTGGAGAACCTCCCACTTACCTGGCACTTACCTGGCCACAATTGGCTGTGAAGAGGCGGTTTGAGGTCCTACTTCTTGCCCTTTGGAACAGTTAGGAGCTGTCTAGCTGACCTAGGTGACCCTAGATCTAGGCCTGATTGTGCATGTGTGGTTGATTGAACGTGTGTCTAAGCCTTTTATTGAAAATCTTTTTGCAAAAAGCTCCACATAAAAAAAAACACAAAAAGAAAAAAAAAGAAATTTTTTTACAAAACAACTTGCAACTTGTCACTAAGACATTCGTGCACCCCATATTCTTTTTCTTCTCCTTTCTTAAATCATGGGTATCCCACCTCACAAAACCCTTGCCGAACTTTGGTACCCTGAACCAAACTTTGCTTCATACGCGAATTGTTTCGGTCGAATTACGGACGACCCCTCCATGCCTAAAATTTCTTTGAAAGATCGAATAGAAGTGTCTAGGAGAAACAATTTGACTCCACAATCCACTTTGTATCAACCATTTCAACCTTCACCACCTTCTTTCGTTGATACCCCTTTTTCGAGTCCTATTGTAACTCCGAAACCCATGTCTATTGCTGAGCATATTGAACAATCTCGTAGCCGATCTTTCACTCCTTTCAACACATCCAGTTCTTGGGATCAACAGGTCCATTCACCTTTTTATCCAAATGTTGATCCTACTCCTGTCCAACCATTCAATTCCTACCAGTCCTACCCGACTTCCGCACCTTCCCTAGACATTGCTTCTACATAGCCATTTGGGAGTTTCACGTATCCAAACAATTTTGAATCTTTTACCGAAACCTCTTCACAACCCATGTCTAGTTTGGAACAGTCGTTGGAAGCTTATATTGAAGCGACAAACAAACAGATGAGGAATTTGGATGCGTCCATTGCCGCCCTTATGCAACCTAATGAACTGGTAGCTAGTTTCCAACTAGCTCCAAATCTTCTAATGTATGATGAGGCGGTTGGACAGAGTGAGAATTTGAGTGGTGAGAGTGAGCTGTACACCCTTCCAAATCAAACCTACCCATACCTAATTGAATTCCATAACTCCAGTTTTCAAACAAGTGTCCCAAATGATTCACCAGTTGAAAATAAAACGTTTAATGAGTTGTGCGACTTTGTAGTGCTTGATTTGCCAGATTGTGAAGAGTCCCTTTCGAGTGAAACCACACCTAATCCTTTTGAACTTTACACCTCCACTCTAGAACCTGAATTGATAAATATCCATGCTTTTGATGAGGTGTCTGAAAAAATAGATTTTCACTTGATTGAGGATATTGACGCAGGGAGTATTCTGGATGATGAACCTGTAGATTTGACTGAAATTTTCTCTCCAATTCATCATCCCGAGTCATTAAATGTTTCTCCGGAACTTCATATGCGTCTTGATTTTGATGATAATTACATTGATGAGATAACTTTTGAGGAGAATTATAAGGATAGTATTGAGGAGAGTATTGAGGATAGTATTGAGGATGAACCAGTTTTGTTTAATGTGTCGGATTTTCCAATTCATCCTCCTGAACTTTTAATTGTTATACTTCCTAAATCACCCTCCCTCCTTTCCATCGTTCCGACCACGTAGAAGATCACGCAGGAGGACTGTGAGCTTGAAAATTTTTTATTCGATCACAGCAGTTTGGACGCCACTAGTGCGTACCTCTTTGAATCTGACACAGTTCTCACAGCCGATAACGATTACGAGTATTTCACTTTTTCGGACGATATTGAAGACTCACCGCCCGAGTTTGAGTCCTTTGAATTTTCAGATGAGTTAGTTGAACCATCAAACTCAGTTACTTACAGTCATTTCGAACCATTCATGGAATCCTTCGAGTTCGAGACAGATTACTTAGGTGAGATTAAGACTATCCCTAAATCACTCCCTTTCGTCCTTTCTATCGTTTCGACCGAGCAAGAATTCGTCACGCTTCCATTTTCAATGTTTGGTTTACCAAGTTCAACGTACCCATGTTTTCTTGCGAATCTTGAGGGATTTGACCCCATTTCTCGACGGGTTGATAGATTAGCACAATCGCTTTTAACACATCACTCATCACAAATTGTGCTAATTTATTCACTCAATTTACACCCTCAAGTTCGTGCTACACTTCTTTCTCTTTTCCGCTATTCTCTTCCTCCATCGAGACCGTATACCGCTTCTATCGCCATACGGTCTCGTGTGTTTCTCAACTCCTTTCTCTACACTCCATTCGTCCACCAACCCTACCATTATCACGATAAATTTTTTGAATGGTTGGTGCTAACCTTTGGCCCGTGTAAGGCCTTGTATAGTTTGATTTTTTCTCCTCCCTAACTCTGAACTTTAACGCTTAAAACAGTGGAAACACTGTCTCACTTAAGTTTGGGGGGACCTTTTTGTATATGTATTTTTTTTTTCTTTTAAAAAAAATTATAAATAAATAAACAGGGGAGTGCCGACATTTTGACCCTCTTGGTGTAGCTTGACAGTGAGGACACTGTCAAGTTTAAGTTTGGGGGTATGCTCGGTAAGCTTTCTTCCTTCGCATTCATGTGTAGATTTTTGCATTTGGATACTTATTTTAAAACCCATAAAAAATTAAAAAATTTCAAAAATTATAAAAATTAAAACATTCAATTTTGGCCCTAATTGACTTGAGTTTGACAAAAAAGTTAACTAGCTAGAAACAACTAGATCTAGACTTAGTAAATTAAAAACCCTAAAAATAACTTTTCTTAAAGTTTAAGAGTAGAAAGTATATATCTTTATAGTTTATTTAGAAATAGGCAAATTTTGAGTTCACTTCTTGGGCTAAGTTAAAACAAGGGAAGAGTATTGATATTTTTATTAAAGTATAAGTTTGAAAAATAATTCCTAAGCTTAGGTCTAAATTCTGAAAATATATACCCTAAAAATTGCACAAACACGAACCTTGAAACTTGGAATAGTAGAAGAGACCTTGAAATGCTCTTGTCTAAAGTCCATAGTATGAAGAAAAATAAAAAAATACAAGTGTGAATAAAGAAAAAAAAATGAACACTGGTTTTTGTAATTACTTAAGGCTGCAAAAATAAAAAAAATATTTAGCGAGGATGCTTCATTACCTAGTGCCTTAGACCAACTGGTTTGGGAGTCACTGCTAAAGCCTTAAGTGTTACAAGACTAGGAATTACGCTTTAATATGCAAACACATTTTGTAATCGGTTGTAAGTACCTTAAGAAGTATTAACGGTCGCATGAAAGATGTGTGAGCAAATTTCATCTAAAAATTCACCAATTAAGAAGTGCTTTGGACGACGGACAAGAGTATGATAGCTTGATTTGAATTTCTAAGTGTAGGGGTGATACACACACACACGTAGGGGTATGTGATTGGGGTTTAGATAAGAGATAGGAATGAAGAATAGGATTTATATCTTTAATAGAGATGATAAATATTCCTAAGTTGAGATGGAACCCTAGAAGGAAAACTTAAGAGATGCCAAAAGCTAAGTAAATTCACAAGAATATATATAATCTTAAGTTAAATAATAAGGAAGCGTGAAAAATACGGGTGGATAATTTATGAGTCGAAGATAATAGAATTCCTTGTTGGAAAACCTAATTGGAGAATAAAAGTTAATAGGCCGAATTGATAGGATTTTGTGGGTAGTATTCGCTGAAAACCATCAGGAGACAACACTCCTCCTACTAGGGACACCTAGAGGTTTAACGGCTTGTTGCACGAGCTCAGTGCAATCGCGTTTCCCTGCGAAAGTGAGGCTAGGTCTTTTTCGAGAATAAAAACTAGGCTTGCTCGAGGACGAGCAAAAGATAAGTTTAGGGGTATTTGTCCATACCATAATTTTGCATTCTTATAGACCCCATTCTTATTTATTTTACAAATAAACAGGTGCTTTTGATTCATGTCTGCTACATAGTTGCAGGTTACAGGTTCTCAAAACAAAAACAGTGAAAAAGATGAAAAGACGATACAAAAGTGAGACTACGACCAACAAATGGAAGAATCTTGATCAAGTCTACAGTTTGGAGAATAAACAAAGATCAATAAACAAGTTCACAGAGTACAAAGGCAGTGCAAGGTTCAAGATTTCTATACGAAGCAAGCGGTAAAGTCCACGACATTATTCACTGTAGAAATCTGGAAGAAACCAGAAGACCATCTGAGAAACCAAGTGAAGAAAAGAGAAGAAAAATGCAACCAGAACATGCCCTGAAAATCTCAGCCCTAGATGCCCCTACATGGCCACGGAACCGCGGCCAAACCTGGGTCTTGGCCGCGGATCCGCGGCCGTGTGAGACACGTGTCGGTGGAAAATTCTGGAGTCGGCTGGTGGTGCGTTAACTAGTTCTTTTCTTAGGGGGTAAACTTGTAATTGCAGATATAACTCGATTGTAACCCTAGGGTTTCTATGTTCTATAAATAGAAACCCTAAAAACCTTTTTTAGGTTATGTCTCTTCTTGTGCCTCATTTTCATTATATCAAAATTCAGATTTGTAAATTTCTGCAATGTATGAAGAGAGCATCAAATAAAAATTAGAGTAAGTTTTCTTTATCTTGCCCTAGTTAAATTTATTTTCCTACCCTAGTATAGATTTTATTTATCTTCCCTAGTATAGATTTTATTTATCTGCCCTAGTTATAACTTTTAATTATTTGTCCTAGTTTAGATAATTAGGTTTTTAGTGATAATCGATTCGACAACAATCGGAATTAACTCGTTAGAACAATTAGGAAATACACAAAATCCCTGTGGACCGACCCATACTCACCGGCTAGCAACCAAGCGACGCCGTTCTTGATTGCGGTTATAAATATTCTTTGATCTATAAATCTCTAAAAATCAAGCGTAAATTCGGCACCGTGCCAGACTTATTTCTCTATTCTGGTCTCCGTAGATTGGTAGAAGAGAATCGCTTTTTCACCTCTTCGCTTAGGAGGGATATAGAAAGTCTGTAGTATTTGTACGCTGTATGTACGGAGTGCATCAAGTTCGTTTGGGCCTGTTGTTTTCATTCTAGGGTTGCCCCGAGTAGACTATTTCTTCATCCTCCTCGGAATCGCTCCCAAAGATCAGGATAGTGGTGAAGGATTTCTGTTTATCCTCCGGTTTATGATATCTTTCCGTGTCTTCAAAGTCTGGTAGGAAGTACTTTGCGTCTTTATATTTCCGAACTTCGTTTACGGAGAACGGATTCAGCTCCCCTGTGACGGTGCATTCCAAACCATCCTTGAAATACTTTATACACTGATATTATGTAGAAGGGATGACATTGTACTCATGCAGCCAAGGCCTGCCGAGCAAAGCGTTATAGCAAGTCTTGGCATCAATGACATGAAATTGGATGTCAGTGACGAGCAATCCGAAGCGTAACGTCGGAATTACGGACTTAAGCGTCCGTGACGACTGTGAGTCGAACCCGGAGATAGTAATTTTGTCTCGGGCCAAATAATGAACGTTCATGCAAATCTCCTTCAGCACTCTCATGTTGAGAAGGTTGACGGAGGATCCGTTATCGACAAGGATCTTCCCTATCTTGATGTCGTGACAGTACCCGGTGACGTATAACGGGCAATTATGTTCGTACGTACCGAGGAGGAGATCTTTATCGCTGAATGTAATGTCAGCCGTGTGGACTTCTGCTAGCTCATCCTTCATCTTCTCTTCTGCGACGAAAGCTTGGAACTGATCGGGCTCTTGTAATGCTTTGATCAGAGACTCTTGTGCTTCTTTGGACAAGAGGAGAGCATCCAATATACTCAGTTGTGAGGGAATTTTCCTCAAATGTGTCAGGACGTTGTAATCCACCTTATTTTTCTTAGGCGGGTCCCTCACCGCGAGCTCTTTGACAACTCCCTCATCAAGGGTGATTTCCTCAAGGATTTTTTCTTTCCCTTTGTCTTTTTTGGTCGAACCCTTATTTGTAGGTCCGAGATTCTTTTTAGGCAGCGTGCATCTACGCAGCTGAATGTTCTCACTGTTCTTCTCCCCCTCTTCTTTTTCGGAGGTGGAATCCTTGAAAAGAGGACTGCGGGTCATTTTGTCCTCAGAATCGCTTCCGAAGGTAAGAACTTAGGGTCTTTTCCTTTCCGGACTGGTATCAACTATATGACAGTTGCAGTCATTTTTTCACGTGCATCTGTCGCACTCATTTGCTGTCGACGAGCTTCGCGCTTCATCCTCTTGAAGTGTTTTTTATGGGCAACGTATCCATGCTACCACTTCTTGAAAGTACTGCATTCCTCGATGGGGTGGGTAACCCTCCGATGATATAAGCAGTAGTTTGGATGTTAATTATCTCTGTCTAGGCGTATGACCCTGGGAGTGTTCCCTACGAGAGGTGGCAGCTTCATTCCCATTGACAGGGATTTGGCGAACCGCTTCTCTGCCTTGATCCTGCTCTTATTTGTGGTAGGTGTGCTTCGGTTTGGTTGGAGTACTTTACGACTCATCCTCGTCGCAGCTTCTTTATCCCGATGTTGACGCTTAGCCTTTTCATATATGGTTGTTTCGCGTTCTCGATCGGATTTACTTTTCCGAAAGGCTTCGTTTAACATTCTATCGATCGGGTCTGACAGTTCCGAGGATTTTAGCGCCGTATCTTCCCCCAGTTCCTCTGCGTTGTTTTCTAACGCCGAGGTAGTTTTTTCATCATTTAATAACAAATGGGAGACCATGTGGCAACATGCTATATAGTCTTTGGTTTCTTCTGATGAGTCATTTTCCTGATCGTTATCACTATCTTCGTTCTCAAGAATATGCTTAAGGAACTGTTCGAAGGTGACTAGTGTCCGCGCCTTCTGGTTATACTCTTCCAACGCGTCAATGTACTTTTGTATGTTTGTGCACTTATCGTCATATTCGGCAGGCTGCACAGGCTTCTTGGTCTACTTCTTTTTCTTCGAAGACTTTGAAGGCTTGACTTGGGGATTTTGCCCTTTGTCAACAACTTTCGGTATTGGACGCGGTTTCAGCATCCCTTCGATGATTTCGGGTTCAAGTGGGCTTTTTCACCTGATTTCCGGACATTCCTGTAGATCTTTCAGCATTCTTTTGGTTTTAGCTAAAAGAACGACTTCCCATAGAGCTTCTTCCACTAGCGAGCATGATTCCCCAGGTGCATCCACCTTTTTGGGAGTGTGCTTCTGTGGCGGGCTCACCTTCCAGTTCTCAGAAAGCGCGAACTTCCTCAGTTGATACTGTTCCTCGATCCAGTTCTTGAAGACGTAGCAATCCTCAATTGGATGGCTCACTATTCTGTGATAGGAGCAGTAGTTGGGGTTGTTGACGTCGCCGGGTTGCAGTGGACGCGGTGGGTCTAGCAATGTGATGAGTTTGTTACGCATTGCTAACTCAAATAGTCTCTTCGTCTAATCGCGGGGAAACGAGTAAGCGCTTTCTAGCCTTTCTTCCAGGGATAGGCGTGGACGTGCATTGTTTGGGCGAGCAGCCGGTTTTGGGTCGCTCGATTATTGTTGAGCGTTGGCGACGAAGGCCGCTGTCATGAACCAAAATTTAGCACGTGACCGATACTTAAACCACGTAACGTCTACAGGCGTAACGCAATTTAAGTAAGCCGAAACCCAGAAATCTAAACCATCAAAAGTAGTAAGTGATAAAAACATTTTTAAAAACATTTGAAAATCTCAAGTAAAAATCTTTAAAGTTTAAATTTATTTTCTTAAAAATTTCGGCAGCACCTCCTCTATAAAAACTAGCCCCGAAACGGGTACAATATAAGATATAAGTAAAGCAACATATGATATAAATAAAGCATCCCCAAACGGGAGCAAATCACGCTTAAAGGCGGAAACAACCACCACAAGCATATATACGACGCCGTAGAGAAGAAACGGACAATATAAGTGAAAAACGGCATAAAAGATAAAACTGCATAATAAAAGCCGGCTCACACGAGCTCGACCACCCAGAGTCACAAAATAATATACAATATCGTACTCACAACTGGTCTCTAAGTCAATACATAAAGGTGGTAGATGGAGAGTACTAGATACAATAAGAGATATACAATGTACATAAAATCGGATAACCGCAACTCACCTACAGCAAAATGGCTCACAGCCAACCGTAGCGGTATCCGCTGCAAAAAGATACAATAAGATAGCCCTACCGCGATTACTTTGAGGGTCAAACCTGCAAAACACTATGGCACAACGGGGGTGAGTTTCCAACTCGTAAATAGTAAGTAATATTATACAGGTAATCGCAAGTATGCACGTACTGCGATACTCTATCACATGCAATCTGATAATATCAATATACTAATATGGATATGCAACAATCATGAAAGGTACTCTATCAGGTACTATAAATATATGAAGCAATGCATATCAATGAATGCTGAGTATAGGATAAAACATATCATCATCACGAATCATCATCGTGGAAAAACTCGGTGTCCATCAACGACACCCCAAGTCCCAATACCTCAGGCGCCGTCACTCTGATCGACCCTCATATCCTGTAAATCTCATGGAACCTGAGTGCCCAACATCGGCACTCAAAAACATCATGAAATACTCGTGTCCAATATCAACACGCAAATTCATATATATCGGGCTCCGTCAGTCCAGATCGGCCCATATCCATCTCTCGACTTCGGTCGGTATCCTTCGGATAACTGCCAGGTCCAATCAATCACCGGTAGGTAGTAGTCCCTCTGCCAGGCTCATCGTCTACTACGTGACATCCATTTCTTGCCCCGGGGTACTATACTGGGTCCACCATGAACTCACAAATGGATCATCTAACTCCTCGAATCGGGTTTCTATCACATGTCTCAGAACCAAGAAAATGCATGGTAGACGCACTGAAATATCATATCAAGAGAAACCGAGTTTTCAAAACAATGCATACTTTCTTGAAATAATACCACGGTTCTCAAATCCATATCTCAATGCGTAAATCCATGAAATGTGATATATGCAATATAAAACAGTAATATGAGCATATCAAGGGAAAACCGCTCTTTTAAATGAATCCAGTTTTAAAATATATCATGCGGTTCCCAATTCTTCCAAAATCCAATGCAACATCATATAAAGGTGTACATGTAACTATGTATGCACGATGCATTTCATATGTGCAATAGAATAGGAATCAATGTCTCAATATCAATAACAATACAATTTCGCATATCCGTATAGGTTGTGCGTGTCATGGCAATTACCGACGGTGTGGGTGTAGCATACAATTTAGTGCTCGTGCAACATGAACCGTCAGTAATGGTGCAGTGTCCACTAGATACTAAGTAAAGGCACAACAAGTAATAGTATGTAATGATGCTCATGCACAATCAACATATATGAATAAAAACATGCGGCTATAATATCCTATCAAGCCCTGACGCATAACGCCATACGGGAGATTTCCCCGTAGATGTTAAATCTACTCACCGGTGATCTCGGGCTAAGTAAATCCGACCACCTGCTTCCCTTTCTTCGCAACGTCCGAAGTCCCCACCTGCGATCCTATTAACAGAAAACATAGCAAGTGCAACACAGAAATCGACCAATAATACATACAAGTGACGTTTTGACCGACGCACCAACTCCAATCAAACCCTCTAGCGTTCGCTTAGCGGCTAACATGTGTAGCGACACCCTAAGAAAACCCAAGTGCAGAAATCACGCGAAGCACAGGAACTGAGTCGGACACCGTATCGCGCATCGACGAAACACTAAAACTAGCAAATTGATCCCAAATTTTACATACAATCACAACCTAAAAAGATAGCAGTACCGAACACCCTAAAACAGCAGCAGACAGCTACCCACAAAATTACAACATCCCGGTCCACCGTACGGCCGAGCTCGCCGGAAAACCCTCTCATGTCGCCGGCCAAACGAGGTTGGGTTGGGTTCAAGCTTCAGGTGTTCACATAGGGTCTCTAGTAAAACACTACAGCACTGCTAGTTTTTTCAGTAAACACTCGTAGTCACAGCAGATCACAGATATCCTAAAATGACACTAAAAACACAATACGTGCACAAAACTATATCTTTATCGTTCTAAACTGAAACTAATTAGCAATACAACATTAATAAAGTCCTAATTAACAGTAGAGAGTACTACCTTTCCAAACTTGCTCAAAACCCTAACTTTCTATGCTCCAAGTGATCTCCATAGGCTTTAGATCAAGTTTAATGAAGGGTTTAGTGGGGTTTAATGGAGATTTTGTTTGGTTTGTGAGGATTTATGAAGGTTGTGGGTAGGGGTTTCAGTTGAGGGAGTGTGAGGGAGATATGGGGTGAAGAAAATGATAAGTGAATGAGAGTGAGGGAATGAGGTGAGAGTGAGAGTGTATGAGTGAGGGTGAGGGGGGAGGGAGTGAAGGTGATGGGTGAGTTTAGAGAGAGCCATGCCCTTCTCTCTCCTCATTTAATGCATGGCATGCTTGCCCGTTTCTCATGATGCATGCCATGGTCAACCCTCTCTCTCTCTCTCTCTCAAGTCAACAATTTTTCAAACCTTATTATTTTAAAACTAACTAATTTAATTAATTACATATAACAAATGGTATGACCTTAGGTTAGGGTGCCATGGCTACTTAAGTATGGTTAAACCTAATTAACCCTAGGTTAACATGCACATGTATGTGCAAGCCCGAAATAAATATTAATAAAATATTAATTAATTTTTATAAAATATTTGAAAACTATTTTGGTAAACTTTTTACTAAAAATCCGCATTATCTCTTAATTAACACTAGTCGCATTCTAAGGTGTTACAATCTTCCCCCCTTAAAGAAATTCGTCCCCGAATTTAAAAATCTTACTATGTGTACCTTCAAAGAGATGAGGGAATTTCTTCCGCATCTCGTTCTCGGCCTCCCATGTGACCTCTTCACTATTCGGGCTACGCCAAAGAACCTTTACAGATGGCAAGACATTTGACCGAAGTTTCTTCACCTGCCGATCCAATATAACTACCAGCTGCTTGGTGAAGAAAAGATCGGGCTCAAGCTGAACGGTCTGGTACTAAATCATGTGAGAAGGGTCATGAAGGTATTTGCGAAGTATCGACACATGGAATACGGGGTGAACATCCGGAAAACTGGGTAGAAGTGCCAAACGATAGGCAACGGTACCAACTCGCTCAAGGATCTCAAAAGGACCTACAAATCTGGGACCGAGCTTCCCTTTCTCCCCAAATCTCACCATGCTCTTCATCTGAGAAATCCGTAGGAATACATGATCTCCCACTGCGAACTCGAGCCTGCGACGAAAACGGTCGGCATAAGACTTCTGCTTGCACTGGGCTGCTCTCATCCTATCCTGAATCAACTGGATCTTCTCCATAGTCTCTTGAACTAGCTGGGGTCCCAAAATCCTGCTCTCGCTATGTTCGGTCCAACAGACTGGCAATCGACACTTCCTACCATACAAAGCCTCAAAATGTGCCATTTGAATCGTCTCCTGATAACTGTTATTGTAGGAGAACTCTATCAACGGCAAGTGACGATCCCAACTGCCACCAAAATCAAGCATGCACGCATAAAGCATATCCTCCAGAGTCTGTATAGTCCGCTCTGACTGACCATCGGTCTGCGGATGGAAAGTGGAACTAAAGCTCAAACGGGTACCCAAGGCTTCCTGAAACTTTTGCCAAAGATGGCTAGTGAACTGGGTGCCCCTGTAGGATACGATGCATGTGGGAACGCCGTGCAAACGCATAATCTCATCAATATACAACTGAGCATACTGAGCATAACCGAAAATGGTCTTCACTGGAAGGAAGTGAGCCGCTTTCGTCAACCGGTCAACAATCACCCAAATGGAGTCATACCCTCGATCGGACCTGGGTAGACCTACAACGAAATCCATAGAGATCTGTTCCCATTTCCACTCCGGAACGGGTAAAGGCTGCAACTCTCCCGCTGGTCTCTGATGCTCAGCCTTGACTTGCTGAAAAGTCAGGCACCTCGAAACGAAATCCGAAACATCACTCTTCATCCCTACCCACCAGTAGATATCTCTCAAGTCACGGTACATCTTGGTGGAACCTTGGTGAACACTAAAAGCTGACTGATGTGCCTGCTCTGAGATCTCGCGTCTCAACCCATTGGTATCAGGTACACATAAACAAGTCCCAAAACGTAGTATACCCTGGTCATCAATCAAGAACTCCGAATCTCTACCCTGCCGAACATGCTCCAGAATCTCAGACAAACAGGCATCGGCGGGCTGTGCCTCACGAATACGATCAAGTAGAAGTGGACGGGTGCGGACATGAGCAAGCTGTCCCCCAGTGGAAGTGAACTCAAATTGTACTCTACTGTCACACAAGATCTGCCAATCTGCAAAAGACTGTCTTTGAACTGCGCTCAACTGGGACAAGCTACCCCCGGGCCTATGACTCAAAGTATCGGCTACCATATTCGCCTTGCCCGGGTGGTAAAGGATCTCACAATCATAATCCTTCACAAGCTCCATCCAACGGCACTGTCTCAAATTCATATGCCGCTGCTGGAAGATGTACTTTAATCTTTGGTGGTCTGTGAAAATCTGGCACGACTCCCCGTACAAGTAGTGTCTCCAAATCTTAAGCGCAAAGACCACCGCGGCCATGTCAAGATCATGAGTGGGATAATTCTGCTCATGCTTCTTCAACTTCCGAGAAGTATAAGCGATAACTCTATCATGCTGCATCAATACACAACCGAGCCCCACTCGAGAAGCATCACAGTGAACGACAAAGCCCCCCGATCCAGAAGGCAAAGATAAAATTGGTGCAGTCGTCAACCGAGTCTTCAACTGCTGAAAACTCTGCTCGCATGCCTCAATCCAAAGAAAAGAAACTCCCTTCCTGGTCAGTCCGGTCAGCGGTGCAGCGATACTCGAGAAGTCCTGCACGAAATGAAGGTAATAACCGGCTAAGCCCAAAAAGCTGCGGACCTCTGTCACTGATACAGGTCTGGGCCAAAGCTGTACGGCCTCGATCTTTCTCGGGTCCACACGAATACCGTCTCCCGTAACCACATGACCTAGGAAGTCAACACTATCAAGCCAAAAGGCACACTTCGAGAATTTAGCAAACAGCTGGTGCTCTCTCAATGTCTGCAAAGCAATCCTCAAGTGCTGCTTATGCTCCTCTCGACTCTTAGAATAAATCAGAATGTCGTCAATAAACACAATAATAAACTGGTCGAGGAACGGCCCGAAAATCCGGTCCATCAAATCCATGAACGTTGCTGGGGCATTGGTGAGTTCGAACAACATCACCAAAAACTCATAATGCCCGTAGCGCGTACGAAAAGCAGTCTTCGGAACGTCATCATTCCGAACCCGCAACTGATGATAACCTGATCTCAAATCAATCTTGGAAAAGTGTCCCGCACCCTGGAGCTGATCAAACAAATCGTCAATGCGAGGTAAAGCATACCTGTTTCGCACCATCACTCGGTTCAATTGACGATAATCAATGCACAACCTCAAACTGCCGTCCTTTTTCTTGACGAACAGGACAGGAGCTCCCCAAGGCGAAACACTCGGACATACAAGTCCCCTATCAAGAAACTCTTGCAACTGATCCTTAAGCTCCCTAAGCTCCGCCGGGGCCATCCGGTAAGGCGGTATAGAAATAGGCCCCGTGCCGGGGATCAAATCAATGCAAAACTCAAACTTATGCTCTGGAGGCAATCCAGGTAACTCATCGGGAAAAACGTTGGGAAACTCTCGCACGATAGGAACCCGGTCCAACGAATCTACTGCGGCTCTGGTATCATGAATGGAAGCTAAGAATCCCCGACACCCTCTCCTCAAAAGCCGACTAGCGCAAAAGGCAGAAATCAAACTGTGAGGGACGGCGCCACGGTCCCCCTGCACAACAAGAACTGACTCGCCGGGAAAACAAAACCTGACTGTCTTCTCGCGGCAGTCCACAGACGCGTAGCAAGTAGCTAACCAGTCCATGCCTAGGAGAACGTCGAAGTCCAACATCTCAAGAAGGATCAAATCGACGGACGAATCTCTCTCTCCAATACGGACAACACACGACCGAAACACGTGTCGCGCAACAAACGACTCGCCAACAGGAGTAGTCACAACAAGCGGCTGATCTAGCAAACACGACTCTCGGCCCAATCTCGACACGAAGTGTGTAGAAACATACGAGTGCATAGATCCCGGATTAAACAAAACGTGTGCATCGAAGGAACATACTGAAAGAGTACCTGCAACCACTGCATTGGACGCCTGCGCGTCCTGATGAGTCAAAGCAAATACTCGTGGCTGTTCTCTACCTGCAACTGGCTGTCCTCCGCCTCTTCCACCCCGTCCTCTCTGAACAAAACCTCTGTGACCATGACCTCTCTGAGCATAAGTCTGACGCAGAGCAACAACAGGTGCAAGAGGCAACGCTCTCTGAGGCGAAGAAGGTGGTAAGGTAACATGCGATATGGCTGCCTCGTCCTCACATGGCTCAGTACAATCTCAAATACGATGATAGAAACTCCCGCACCGGAAATATTTAGACGATGACTGCTGACCCTCCTGGGGATAAGAGCTGAATAACTGGCCTCGTCCCAAGCCTCTGCTACTCCTCGTACCTGAAAGAAATCTGTCGCGGCATCTAAACATCTGTCTCTGGGCTGATATACCGGTACAAACCCTCTTCGGTTCCAGAACGACCGACGTCTCGGAAAGACGCTCCTCAACCAATAAGGCTGCGTCCACTGCTGCTGCATATGTATCACAATGTTGTGCGCTGATAGAGAGAACAACTGGGTAAGCAAGCCTCGAACAAACCTCTTGATCCGCATCTCCTCAGTGTCCACCAAATACGGAGCATACACAGATAGCTTGGTAAACTGCACATCGTACTCTGCCACCGTCATACCCGGAGTCTGACGTAACGACTCGAAACTGCGCGCTCGAGCATCCCTGATGCTCTGCGGAAGAAAACGGGAAAGAAAAACTGTCACGAACTCAGCCCAGGTCATAGGAGAAAGACCTGCGGCTCTGCCTCTCTCTAAAGACTCGCACCACTTCTGGGCAAGACCTTCCAGACGAAAACTCGTGAACTCTATCCATCTCGCGTCGGAGTATCTCAACAAACGACATATCCTGGCCATCCGATCGAAAAATGACTGTGGATCCTCAGCTGTATCAGTGCCGGTGAAAACCGGAGGCTTCAGCCTCATGAACTCAGATAACGATACGGTGATAACCTCCGTAGCTGCAGGTACAACTGCCTGAACAGTAGGCACCATCGCGGTCCCCGCAACTGCTGGGACAATCTCCTGTCGCTGCGCTCGACTAGCCTCAACTAATGATCCCATCATCTGGCGTAAATCCTGCATAACGGCCTCTAGCGGATCAATCTGCTCCTATACAACGAGCGTACCGCACTGGTCAGTCCTCGTCTCCGACGAGCAAACTCTGACCTCGGATCTCGCGGCCGCTCTCTGCGCCCTCGTAGTCTTTGGCGGCATAATGGATGGAAATGAAAACATGATTCGATAAGAACACGGAAATCGAATCACAAAGATGTATATAATCACAGAAGGAATTTCAACCAACAAGTCCTAAGGTTACTTAGGCGGAGTACCGTGTCGTAAGTATGCCGCGGAACATACACACGCTACGTCACTCGGCTTAAGCTACCTACTCCATCATACCAAGGTCATCCTATACTCCGAAACGTAAAACCTAGTGCTCTGATACCAGCATTGTCACGACCCAAAATTTCACACGTGACCGGCACTTAAACCACGTAACGTCTACATGCGTAACGCAATTTAAGTAAGCCGAAACCCAGAAATCTAAACCATCAAAAGTAGTAAGTGATAAAAACATTGTTAAAAACATTTGGAAATCTCAAGTAAAAATCTTTAAAGTTTAAATTTATTTTCTTAAAAATTTCAGCAGCACCTCCTTTGTAAAAACTAGCCCCGAAACGGGTACAACATAAGATATAAGTAAAGCAACATATGATATAAATAAAGCATCCCAAAACGGGAGCAAATCACGCCCAAAGGAGAAAACAACCATCACAAGCATATATACGACGCCGTAGCGAAGAAATGGAAAATATAAGGGAAAAACAACATAAAAGATAAAACTTTATAATAAAAACTGGCTCACACGAGCTCGACACCCAGAGTCACAAAATAATATACAATATCGTCCTCACAATTGGTCTCTAAGTCAATACATAAAGGTGATAGATGGAGAGTACTGGATACAATAAGAGATATACAATGTACATAAAATCGGATAACCGCAACCCACCTACAGCAAAACGGCTCACAGCCAACCGTAGCGGTATCCGCTGCAAAAAGATACAATAAGATAGCCCTGCCGCAACTACTCTGAGGGTTAAACCTGCAAAACACTGTGGCACAACGGGGGTGAGTTGCCAACTCGTGAATAGTAAGTAGCATCATACAGCTAATCGCAAGTATGCACATACTGCGATACTCTATCACATACAATTTGATAGTATCAATATACTAATATGGATATGCAACAATCATGAAAGGTACTATATCACGTACTATAAATACATGAAGCAATTCATATCAATGAATGCTGGGTATGGGATAAAACATATCATCATCACGAATCATCATCATGGAAAAACCCGGTGTCTATCAACGACACCCCAAATCCCAATACCTCGGACGTCGTCACTCTGATCGGCCCTCATATCCTGTAAATCTCATGGAACCTGAGTGCCCAATATCGGCACTCGAAAACATCATGAAATACTCGTGTCCAATATCGACACGCAAATCCACATATATCGGGCTCCGTCAGTCCGGATCGGCCCACGAGCTCCGTCAGTCCGGATCGGCCTATATCCATCTCTCGGCTCCGGTCGGTATACTCCAGATAACCGCCAGGTCCAACCAATCACTGGTAGGTAATAATCCCTCCGCCAGGTTCATCGTCTACTGCGCGATATCCCTTTCTTGCCCCAGGGTACCATACTGGGTCCACCATGAACCCGCAAACGGATCATCCAACTCCTCGAATCGGATTTCTATCACACGTCTCATAACCGAGAAAATGCATAGTGGACGCACTGAAATATCATATCAAGAGAAACCGGGTTTTCAAAACAATGCATACTTTCCTGAAATAATACCACGGTTCTCAATCCATAAATCACATGAAATCCATATCTCAATGCGTAAATCCATGAAATGTGATGCAATATAAAATAGTAATATGAGCATATCAAGGGAAAACCGCTCTTTTAAATGAATCCAGTTTTAAAATATATCATGCGGTTCCCAATTCTTCTAAAATCCAATGCAACATCATATAAAGGTGTACATGTAACTATGTATGCATGATGCATTTCATATGTGCAATAGAATAGGAATCAATGTCTCAATGTCAATAACAATACAATACCGTATATGTGTATAGGTTGTGCGTGTAATGGCAATTACCGACGGTGTGGGTGTAGCATACAATTTAGTGCTCGTGCAACATGAACCATCAGTAATGGTGCGGTGTCCACTAGCTACTAAGTCAAGGCACAACAAGTAATGGTATGTAATGATACTCATGCACAATCAATACATATGAATATAAACATGAGGCTATAATATCCTGTCAAGCCCTGACGCATAACGCCATACGGGCGATTTCCCCGTAGATGTTAAATCTACTCACCGGTGATCTCGGGCTAAGTAAATCCGACCACCTGCTTCCCTTTCTTCACAGCGTACGAAGTCCCCTCCTGCGATCCTATTAACACAAAACATAGCAAGTGCAACTCAGAAATCGACCAATAATACATACAAGTGACGTTTTGACCGAGGCACCGACTCCAATCAAACCCTCTAGTGTTCGCTTAGCAGCTAACATGTGTAGCGACACCCTAAGCAAATCCAAGTGCAGAAATCACGCGAAGCACAGAAACTGAGTCAGACACCATATAGCTCGTCGCCGAACACTGAAACTAGCTAATTGATCCCGGATTTTACATACGGTCACAAACTAAAAATCTAGCAGTACCAAACACCTTAAAACAGAAGCAGACAGCTACCCACAAAATTACAACATCCCAGTCCACCGTACGGCAGAGCTCGCCGGAAAAACCCCTTATGTCGTCGGCCAAACGAGGTTAGGTTGGGTTCGTGCTTCATGTGTACACTCAGGGTCTCTAGTAAAACACTACAACACTGCTAGTTTTTCCAGTAAACACTCGTAGTCACAGCAGATCAGAGATATCCTAAAACGACACTAAAAACACAATACGTGCACAAAACTATATCTTTATCGTTCTAAACTGAAACTAATTAGCAACACAACATTAATAAACTCCTAATTAACAGTAGAGAGCACTACCTTTCCAAACTTGCTCAACACTCTAGCTTTCCATGCTCCAAGTGATCTCCATAGACTTTAGATCAAGTTTAATGAAGGGTTTAGTGGGGTTTAATGGAGATTTTGTTTGGTTTGTGAGGATTTGTGAAGGTTGTATGTAGGGGTTTCAGTTGAGGGAGTGTGAGGGAGATATGAGGTGAAGAAAATGATAAGTGAATGAGAGTGAGGGAATGAGGTGAGAGTAAGAGTGTATGGGTGAGGGTGAGGGGTGAGGGAATGAGGGGTGAGTTTAGAGAGAGCCATGCCCTTCTCTCTCCTCATTTAATGCATGGCATGATTGCCCATTCCTCATGGAACATGCTATGGTCAACCCCCCCTCTCTCTCTCAAGTCAACAATTTTTCAAACCGTATTATTTTAAAACCAACTAATTTAATTAATTACATATAACAAATGGCATGACATTAGGTTTGGGTGCCATGGCTACTTAAGCATGGTTAACCATAATTAACCCTAGGTTAACATGCATATGTGTGTGCAAGCCCGAAATAAATATTAATAAAATATTAATTAATTTTTATAAAATATTTGAAAACTATTTTGGTAAACATTTTACTAAAAAATCTGCATTATCGCTTAATTAACACTAATCGCATTCTAAGGTGTTACAGCCGCTTTCCCTTTACCCTTGGCATTTCGAGGGTTCTTATTTGAGGAGGAAGGCCCGTGGCCCATCTGGTCCATTTGGTCCAGTTTATCAATCAAAGCCTGGAAGGTTGTCGGCTTGATGAACGTCATGAACTGGGACACAGTCGTTAGCGGATTTAGGGTCCCGATGAACATGCCCACGGCGGGGGATTCTTCAATGCGTTGTTCGCATTTTGACCACAGGTTCCACCACCGGATCGCATATTGGGCCCAGGTTTCTCCCAGCCTTACCCTGGCAGTGATTAAAGTCGTGATCAGAGTGCTCTCACTTGCACTGGCGAACCGCTGTGTGAACAGCAGTTCCATTTCTGGGAATGTTCTTACGGAGTCATTTGGGAGCTCTGAATACCATTCAGAGGCCGTCTCTGACAGGCTACCAATGAACTGGCGAAGCAACAGTTTATCGTCGCCTCCAGTGTTGCATCACAAAGCTCTGAACTGCACGACGTGTTGGTGTGGGTTGCCTGTCCCCTTGTATACATGGAACTTAGGGATCGTATATCCCGACGGGTATTTGATTTGGTCATACCATGCTAGATACGGTCGTCCAGTTCTGATGATTTATTTGGCCAACCGCTTCACGAGCTCGATGAGCTCGTATTTGTTGAGCGATGTAATCATTAAGAACGGTCGCCCAGATCTGATGATGTGGCCAGCCGCTTCACTAGCTCGATGAGCAGCCTTGGAGATTATTTCCTCCTTAGCTGTTGATAAAGCTGGAAGAGGGTTTGATGTTTCCCCTCTATCATCCTCGATAACTGATCATCATTCCAACCATATCTTGGAACAAGAGCGCCGTCTGTTTTATGTTGGTGGCTTGCTGAGCAACTTCCTTATCTTTTCTTTCAAGCACCCTTCGCAGGAACTCTGTATCGGTCTCCTGCTCTTGGCACTGTTCAGCTGTTGCATCCGGACATTCTTTCTTCCCGGTGAGTACCGCCATCTTGGTCAACATTTCTTGGAGCTTTTGTTGTTGCTCCTAAGCTTTTGTCAACGACCGAGTTTGCGGTCGATGACTTACGGAAGCACGTCTTTCATCTTTCCTGGAAGACATGTAGACCGTATGCATAATCATGCCCCCAGACTTGGAGTGTTTGGGTCCGGCACCTTTGGAATTTGCCGCAAGCGGTGGGATGTTCTCCAACCTCACCCTTTTGTGGGAGGTTGAAGTTGAAGGAGCCGTTATAACAGGCGCCTCTGTAGAAGAATCCCCTCGCTGTATGACGGAGGGATGATCTTTTTTTTGCCGAGCCTTCGATTTCTTCGGTCGGCGGGAGTAGTTTTCGTCAATCACAGAGTCCTGGACTTTTCACCAGACTCTGTGAAGTTAGGAAGAAAGCCGCTGATGGGGCCGCTCCTGCTTTTCTTGCACAGGGACCTCAACAGGAGGAGGTGATTTTTTCTGTACCGCTGTAGGGGAGTTTTTGCGCACCCTCTTCAACGGTTCAAAGCTGTTTCTGGTTGGAACAGCAAAATCAATTTCCACCATTGGAGCTGGCGGAGTAAGTCCAGAGGGGGAGTTTCCCCCAGCTTTCCTTACCCAGCACCAGTGGCGACGTCGAGCGTGTCTTGCAGAGGGGACTACTTCGGTTTCGGAAGCGGTTTCGGTTTGCCCCTGGTTTTGTTGAGGAGCTCCAGCAGTTGCTATCCTGTTAAAGACCGACGTCCTTGGCAAGATTTGAATGGAGATGGTCAGCCTCTCGAAGACAGATCACCTGACTGGTGAAGCACTTTTGACGGCTTCATTTGCAGCAGGAATTGGGAGGGCTATCCTTTTTGGGGTAGCCCCTTCGGGAATCACGGGCTTCTTTGCGGGCCCGCTTAAGCTTTGGCTCAGCCTATTAAAGACCGAGACCCACTTTTTGGACGGCTCATTGAAAGGAGCCATTGCGGTCGTCAGTCGGTGGAAGACCGACTTCTTAGGAATATCGGGTTGCGGCATTGAGGCAACGGCACTCATTGGTGGGTACATGGTCCCGAAGAATAGTACAGTAGTGGCTTGCGTAACCTGCCCCGCCGACATTGAGAAAATGGAGGCCGTGTTGGGCCCGTAAGTCACTCCTCCGGTTGGGACGGAGCAGGAGTTGCTGTTGCAAATTGTGCAGTTGGAAACCATTGATTTTTCTTCTTCTTCTGCATAGGAGCATGAAACCAAATCTTAGTACCTCGAATCCAAGAGCAACCATAACGTACCATGATTTTGTTCTCGAAACACGACACACGAAGTGTGGAGTGAAAAGAGGAAGAGGTCCCACCAGGCGTGCAAGAATCTGTTTACCGTCGGAAACAGAGACGAACTGGGATGGATCGTCTTGCCTGAGTTCTGGGGGCAGATGCTATTTGGATTTATCCTTACACCTCTCCAAAGATGCCAAGTTGATTTATGGCACCGTATATCGGAGGTTTGGATGGACGCGGCCGTTATAGCGTGACTTCATCATATTCCCCCTCGTTTGTGAGAGCTTTTTAATTGTGGGGACGCTCTTCCCTACATGCGCAAGCCCCTGTAGTTAATTACATTACCACATCGCGATAACCATTTTCTCCTGCTCCGGAAGTTCACTTCGTGTCGTGTGTGTTTTTGTTTTATTTTGGTTGCCCGTGGATTGTATACGGAGACTATTTTATGTTGTCGCCCATAAGGCGTGGATTAGTCCAAATCTGTATATTTTTAGATTTGGGTTTGGGTTGATTTAAGGATCGTTAATCTGGTTTGAGATTAAGATCAGCTTAAATATATGAGCATTTGGGCTCGATTATTTTAGTTTAAGGACATCGCGGTCCATTATCACCATGTTTGGGGGGCGAATATTAGTTTAAAGACATTTCGGTCCATTATTCATCTTGTGTGCACGTGTATTTGTTACGTGACGAAGTGAACAATGGAGATATGGAATGTGCCCAATTTGGGGCACAATCCGATTTGAGGCGTGCACATCAATTTGGAAGTGCATCGATGAAAGTTGTTGGTCGTCGAGAGCTGCCACCTCTCTGAAAACATTGAGGAATTACAACGACATGTATCAATGGTGTGAAGAGATGTACTCTTAAACCAAATCCCGTATTTGAGGGAAAAGGGGTTGTTGTGAACCTAAAAATCATTAGTCATATTTGAGACTAAGAACTTTAGGTGACATAGGATGAATATCATTTTGGATATCATCAATGAGAGACCACTAATCATTTTTGAGACCAAGATCAGTTTGGGAAACCATGAGCAATATGAGCTCGGTTGATTTAAAAACAAAGAGGTTTGACTTTAGGAGACTTATCCAATTTCGGGCTGAGATTGAGTTTCTATAATTAACCAACAGTGCTGATCACTAGGACGTACAGCGCTCATGTGTGAAATACGTGTGGTGCTGGATTAGTGCTAAGCACTAGAGTCCTGTGGTACTTACGTGTGAAACATGTGAGGTGTTGGATTAGTGCTAAGCACTAGAGTTCTGTGGCGCTCAAGTGTGAAACACGTGAAGCCCCCAGATGTGAACGTTTGTTAGTCATTTTGGACTAATCATGGAATGTTGAGCACTCTGCATGATACTTATGTGGGAAGCACATGAGTGCTGGGCTTTAGGCTTTATTTGTTCATTTCCCTCTTTTTACAGAAGTGCTAAGCAATTGGATAAAGCTTACGTGCATTTCACGTGACTACTTCCTTTTGGGGCGGCTGCTTAATGGACAAAGAAGTTTTTCTTTGCTTTTTAGGCGCCCACGTGAGAATCACGTGAGACAGGTTTGGCTGTTCTTTTTATTCATTTGAAGCACTCACGTGGGAAACACGTGAGGCTTCAAGATAGTTCTAAGCACTAACGAGTCATCAAGATGTTCTTGTGTTTTTGTAATGACTCTGTTTTAATGTACAGAAAATTTGTTTAAAAGTTAATGTACAAATGGAGTATTTGCAATCCTGTGTATGCTATAAGTATTAAATTTACTTTTGAACAGCAAGAAAGCACTTGTAACTCATTGGTAAAGCCTTACACTGCTATGACATAGCCTCTATGTTCAAATCCCTCCAGCAACATATTATTTTTTAATTGATTTTTCTTTTAAACTTTTGGAAGCTCAAAAGTTTACACGTTCAATACACGTAAAAATGAAAAGTCTCATAAAACAAACATGTGAAAAATATTATTTAAGCAGACTCTGACACGTAGCCAAGATCCAAGACCCATCCCCCTTCACTTGACTAGCGAGATGATTCCCCAGACTGGCACCGCCGGTTTTCCCCATAGGTAATGCCCCCAACTTTTTTCCTTAGCATCCCTTGGCCTATCCCACTACCCCCATGCTGTTTGATTTCTCTGCATTTATCCAGAGAATGATAAATCCCCTCTTTAATCCATTTTAATACATATTTTTAATTCCTTCTTCATTACCCTAAACCCAAATTTCTCCTATAAATACAACCCTATACTTTGGCACTCCTCATTCAGAAATCCATTGCCAAAACTCTCAAAAAATTTCTAAGTCCAAAAGTTTTACAAGTGGAGTTAGCTCAAGGCAAAGTTTCGGTGACATTTCGGGACAAATCCGGCAATGAAACGACTCCATGACGCTTTCGAAAGTTCCCTCTACCACTTCCCTCTTCTTTCAATCAGTAAGTCCCCTCTTCCATATTCTCTCTCTAGTAAATAGAATCCTATTTTTAAAACTCGTTGGAAGCGGAATTATTCCGACTTCCGATTCTAATATCATCAAAAACACAATTTTTCTTAATAAAAAATTTACCATCTTTTTATATATTGTTTATTAACCATTAAATAATATTTAGAACAAGTTTCAATTCAAAATATAATGTGAAACAACTTTTATTTAACTTTTACGGTAAAATACCATCTAGTTTACATACGACATTATTTTATCGTTTTGCTCATTTAACATTTAGAAATTGCATGAGTTAATGACCTATCTCATCACAACACTCATCTTGACATAGTACGATGGCTTTTGTAATAATTTTTGTAGGACAAAATACAATTTACATTAAAATATCTTAAACTATCAAAACCCGTATTCTTTAAATTGCTTTAATTAATTCCTTACAATAAAGCCTCTACAACCCATTCTGGGGAACCTGATCGGTATGGTACGTGTTATTGCATGTCCTCGGGACTAGTAGAGCAAGATGCAAACCTCCTCACGGAGCATTCGATCTCGATGGAATTTTTATTACAATTTTAAAGAAAACGTGATTTCTATTTAATAAATAAATTCTATTTTTATAATTATATATATAAATATTATCAAAATATCTATTTCAAATATAATATATATTCCATGTTTTCTAATCAAAAGAAAAGAATCACAAAAGATCATGAAATTACCATCACATTCAATACATGTCAAATTACAATAAAATACCATATACTATTCAAAGTTAGATTTATATCCACTAGAATATTTCATTTTATAAGAATTACAACTATGAAAACCCTAAACACGATAAATAAATACTTGAGATTTATTTTGAAAATATATCAAAACTATTTTTCATAAAACCCCCTCAAGTTATCTTAATTTACAATAAGGACCCTAGTAAATATAGGTTTAAGAGGGATCAGTTCTCTTGAACCTTAGGGAGCCGGAGAATATGGGTGCTTGCCTATCTAAGCTAGACAACCTAAAAACGGTGTTATCAATATGGTAATTGTCTTGGAAAAATACACAAATTCTGCCGTCCATGTGCAGCAGTTACCGATAATATCAAAACTAATTTAGGACTTCAATTCTATTTAAGTGTCTGATTCAGGCAGAGTCCGGTCTAATCTGAAATCAATCAATCTATCCTTGAATATGATTCAAGTATAACTTCTATTCAACATGAATCCATTTATACCAGAATTCAATTTATATCAACATGACTCGACCGAACCGAACCATGGATATACTCTGATTACATGACTATCCATTTATATCCATTCCGTTTACATGATATCATGGTTTCGGCAAGTCATGCATCTATTAAACAAAACAATACAAATCAATACAAAATACATTATAGGGTTTTAAAGGGGTAGACTGGTACGGAATGTGTTAGAAGTGGCACGAGACGATCATTTTAATACACCTAACCTGAATATCTATTGTTGTTGTTCCGTGGCTTAACGGTTCCTTGTGCTCCGTATACTTTAGTCCACGGAATAGTTGGACTCCTCTCGAATACACTGGCATATTCTGTACCAAGCTACAAACAACTGTGTTAACATAACAAACTCACAATACACCAGTTATATTCTCATATCTGTCTATTCATCTGTCTATTCTATTCCTACTTTTCTTCGGGACTTACCGAGCGATTATTCACTGACGACATTCCTTCTCTCTTCTTTCTTTCAAATGTTGTCAGGGTGATCCGACTCACTGGAGATAGAGCACAGTTCAGAGGACTTGGATCAGTTCAGCGAGGACCCCGAGCTTTAGACTCTTGTATATACTTTACTTTCATGTTCATGCCATTGTTTAGGCATTGCTTTCATCATGGTATTTACTTTTCAGTTGTATTGTAAAGAAATGTTTAATAAATAAAAGTTGCTTTTAATTTATATTTCATGTCTTCTTGTGTATATTTACATTATATTCCTTAGATACGCTTAACATGTTTACTTCTGAGTAAATACGTAGCGGGCTTCATCGCGTCTCCTTACCCATACATTGGGAAGCGGGGCATGACAGGTTTTGTTGGCAGCCCATGCAGGTCACCTCTGCATGGACATGCAGGTCAATTCTGTATGAAGTCCTAAGCAATATAACACAAGAATCAGCAACTAAAAACATTCCTTACATTTTATATTCGTTGAATCTTACAATTTCATATCTTTGAATCTATCCTAACTCTATTTTTTCTTTCAAGGTTATGGATTCTCCAAACAATACCAGCACAAACTTCAATAATACACCCCCACCTCTTCCACTTATACTTACCGTTGCAGCTCCGATCAACGGGCAAACGGTATTGCTTGAGGCAATCCGAAGCCTCCTGGAAGGACAACAGCAGTAGACTACTATCTTATTGAACCGCCCAAAAGCGGAAGCACCCGGAGTGAAGCAATTCCGGGCATTACACCCGAAGCAATTTTCTGGGAAAGAGAGCCCTTTAGCAGCTCAAGAATGGGCTCAGAGCGTTGAGGACAATCTGGCGGCAGCATAAGTGCTAGAGATTGCCTGGGTTAGAGTTGCGAAGGTACAACTCACAGATAACGCCAGAGTTTGGTGTAAGGCAGAAGAAAACCGTCTTGACCAGCCAATCGAATGGAGGACTTCGCGAGATGTTCGATACGAAATATTTCCCCGAGACTGCCCGATTTAATATGGAGCAGCAATTCATCCACCTGCAACAAGGTTCGATGTGGACCAAATCTATGGATGAGTATGATGCTGAGTTTACCATGCTCAGTAGGTAAGATATGTCTCAATATTCGATAATATCACATACTACACAGCTAATACAATACCATAACAGGTTCATAGCATACCTCATTCCGACTGCTGAGATCAGGTCCAGACGATTTTAGCAAGGGTTAGATCTGGAGATCCAAGCTGCTTTAGCTACAGGGGATTTTCCAACCCATGAACTGGCTCTGAAAGCTGCCCGTCGATATGAGGCAGTAGTAAAGATGAAGGGCAGACCCTAATCTGTCAAAGTGAAATGCCCTGCCTCTCAGATGGCAGGAGGAGCCTCTTCAAGGCCACCTTTTGTACCCAGGAGACCGGTAGTACCAATCAACCATCCCACTCCAGCCTTTTGCACCTACTGCAAGAGGGATGGACACCTGGAGAAGGATTGTAGGCGTGCTAATCGCCTTTGCTTAGTCTGCGGCTCATCCACACATGATATTGGGCCTTGTCCTTATAGACTCAATCCAAATGCTGCACCTAGACCAGCAATTACCTATCCGCAGCGGCCAGCTATCCAGGCACCTGCTCCACGTCTTGCTCTCCCAGCTCCACCTCCTCGTGGACCGACTGCACCTCCTCCTCGTCAGTTCCACCAAGCACAAAGGAACTTACCTCAAGTACAGAGGAACGAATAGAGGAATGCTCCTCCAGCAAGGAGGAATGTACCGAGGCGACAGGCTTTCACAATGACTGTGGAAGAAGCTGAAGTCACTGGCCAAGTCATCACTGGTAACTCTTTTCTTTCAAGATGTCTTTCAATCTTTATACATACCCATATATTTTTTTCTTATACCTAAAACCTATCCCATATAACTTAGGTACGATCTTAGTAACCTCACTTCCTGCACTAGCACTCTTCGATACTGGAGCATCTCATTGCTTTATGTTGCAACGGTTCGTCCGAACTCGTGTGATTCCAGTCAAACCAGTTGTATCCAGCTGGAATATCAGTTTAGGGAACGACGTTCTAAAGACAATAATAGGATACGACTTATGTCCAGTGGTCATCTGCAGCAGAGAATTCTATACTGACTTCAAGGTGCTGGACATACCGAATTTCGATGTCGTTTTTGGTATGGATTGGTTAGGAACATTCTATACTGCCATTGACTGTCGTCAAAGGAGGGTAGTGTTCGAGATTCCAGAGCATCCGGTCTTTTATTTCAAAAGTGGAGACCGTACCCTGGAGCCAAGCACATACAAAGAAAAACCAAAGAAGGCAGTGATTGCAACACTTCAAGAAGAGGAAGGATCGAAGCCAGAGGTAGTTCGAGAGTTCGACGATGTATTTCCTGAAGAAATATCAAGTTTGCCTCCCGATCGAGCTCTTCAATTCAGCATTGATTTAGTACCTGGAGCACAACCGGTGATCAAAGCTCCGTATCGCTTATGTCCCAAAGGTTTGAAAGAGTTCCAAACTCAGTTGGATGAATTATTGAAGAAAATATGGATTCGTCCCGGCACTTCAAGTTGGGGATCACCAAATCTGCTTGTGAAGAAGAAGAAAGGTTCATATCGAATGTGCATTGATTATAGAGCTCTGAACGAAGTAACTATAAAGAACAAGTATCCACTTTCGCGCATCGACGATCTGTTAGATCAGCTAAGTGGGTCTTGCATTTTCTCCAAGTAAGATCTTCGTTCGGGTTATCATCAGGTGAAGTTCAAAAAGTCTGATACTCCGAAAATGGCATTTAGGACTCGCTATGGTAATTACGAGTTTCTTGTGATGCCATTTAGAGTGACCAACGCACCAGCTATATTCATGAACCTGATGAATCAAGTTTTCCGAGAGTACCTAGACAGGTTTGTTTTCATATTCATCGACAGCATCCTGGTGTATTCTAAGAGCCGGAAAGAACATGCCGAGCACCTACGAATTTTCCTGGAGACTTTACGACAGCATCAACTCTATGCCAAGTACATCAAGTGTGAGTATTGGCTAGATCAAGTCGTTTTTCTCGGACATATTGTATCAGACAATGGAATCTCTATAGATACAGCTAAGGTATCAGCAGTAAGCGAATGGCCGACACCGAAGTCAGTGAAGGACATTTGAAGTTTCTTGGGTTTAGCAGGAATTACAGAGGATTCATTGAAGGATTTTCGAAGATTTCAACATCCCTGACCAAGCTCACACGTAAAGATGAAGAATTCGTGTAGTTAGAAGCATGCGAACAAGTTTTCATAGAACTTAAGTCAAGATTGACATCAGCGCCTATTCTTGACATACCGGATCAATCTGGAGGTTTTGAAGTGCATTGCGATGCATCCGGTAAGAGATTAGGATGTGTTCTACATCGGCACGGTAAAGTTGTAGCTTGTTCATCAAGACTGCTGAACATTCATGAGTGCAACTATCTGACGCATGATCTAGAGTTGGCAGCCGTTATCTTCGCTGTTAAGATATGGCGCCATTATCTTCTTGGAGAACGAGTGGACATATACACAGACCACAAGAGTCTGAAATATGTGTTTACTCAGAAAGAGTTGAATATGCGGTAGAGAAGATGGTTAGAACTTATGGCAGATTTTGACATCAACCTACAATATCATCCAGGAAAGGTGAATGTAGTTCCTGATGCACTTAGTCGCCAACCACTATCAATGAATCTCACCGCACAATGGAAGCTTCAACAAGATTTGCATCAGATGGAAATAGAAGTCATCATGCAAGGTAACGGTTCAAGTTTGATGAACTTACAAGTTCAGTCTACAATTGTCAATCAGATCAAAACAGCTCAAGTAAGTGATGCCAAGTTGCAAAAGATCAGAGAACAAGTAGAAAGTGGACTTAGAACAGACTTCATCATCCATAAAGATGGATCTTTGAGATACGGCAGTAGTGTGTGTGTACCACAAGGTTCTGTTCAGGAAGAATTGATGAAAGAAGCTCATAGTTTTCCCTATTCAGTACACCCTGGTGGTACAAAGATGTACAAAGATCTGCGGCAACATTACTGATGGCATGGAATGAAGCGTGAAGTAGCCAGAAGTATCGCTAAATGTTTGGTGTGTCAGCAAGTGAAAGCTGAACATCACAGGACTGCTGGTTTACTTCAACCGTTACCTATTCCAGAATGGAAGTGGCAACACATCACTATAGACTTCGTGACTGCTCTTCCTCGTAGGACGAAAGGTAACGATGCGGTATAGGTTATTGTAGATCGACTCACAAAGTCGGCTCACTTCATCCCATTTCAATTTGGCCAATCTACCGAGACATTAGCAAAGAAGTACATGGAAGTAAGTATGAATCTAAGTAAGATTTAACTCTTCAATATGTACTATCTCTGATACCCATGAACTCATGCAGGAGATCGTGAGATTACATGAAGTACCGATTTGCATTGTCTCCGATCGTGACACCAGATTTCGATCGCAATTTTGGCAGAGTCTGCAAGCTAGCTTAGGAACAAGTCTGAACTTTAGCATAGCTTACCATCCACAAACAGATGGACAATCTGAGCGAACAATTCAGCTCTTAGAAGACATGGTAAGAGCTTGTATACTAGACTTCGGAGGATCGTGGGAAGATCACCTACATCTTGTGGAGTTTTCATACAACAACAGCTACCAAGTAAGTATTGGAATGGCGCCCTTTGCATCTCTATATGGAAGGAAGTGTCGTTCATCATTAAGTTGGGACGACATCGGAGATAGAGAACTCCTTGGACCTGAAATGATAGTAGCAACAGTGGATGTGGTTCTCACTATCAGGGAAAGAATGCGCATAGCCCAAGACCGACAAAAGCATTGGGCTGATGCAAGACGTCGTCACTTGGAGTTCCAACAGGGAGATCATGTCTTTTTAAAGATCTCACCAAACCGTGGAGTGTTCGCTTTGGAAGGCGGGGTAAGTTAAGTCCGAGGTACATTGGACCGTTCGACATACTCGAACAAGTCAGAGAAGTGGCTTATCGCTTGGCACTTCCACCCTCGTTGGAAGTAGTGCACAATGTGTTCCATATATTCTAACTTAGAAGGTATGTGAGTGACCCTAGTCACATTCTTGATCACTCCGAGCTCACTGTACAGACAAATCTATCTTGTAAGCAACAATCCGTTGAAATCCTGGACAGAAAGGTGAAGTCACTTCGGAATAAGGAAGTAAACTTGGTCTGGGTGATGTGGAGAAAAGAAACACTAGGAGAATCAACGTGGGAAAGAGAAGACGATATGCGTGCAAAATACCCTCACTTATTTGTAAATTATTCCTTAAATATAATTGTAAATTTCGATAACGAAATATTTGTAAGAAGGGTAGAATGTAATGACTCTGTTTTAATGTACAGAAAATTTGTTTAAAATTAATGTACAAATGGAGTATTTACAATCCTGTGTATGCTATAAGTATTTAATTTACTTTTGAACAACAAGAAAGCACTTGTAGCTCATTGGTAAAGCCTTGCACTGCTATGACATAGCCCCTGTGTTCAAATCTCTCTAGCCACATATTATTTTTTAATTGATTTTTCTTTTAAACTTTTGGAATCTCAAAAGTTTACACGTGCAATACACATAAAAATGAAAAGTCTCATAAAACAAACATGTGGAAAATATTATTTAAGCACACCCTGACACATGGCCAAGATCCAAGACCCATCCCCCTTCACTTGACCGGCGAGATGATGCCCCAGACCAGCACTGCCGGTTTTCTTCGTAGGTAATGCCCCCAACTTTTTTCCTTATCACCCCTTGGCCTACCCCACTACCCCCATGCTGTTTGATTTCTCTGCATTTATCCAGAGAATGATAAATCCCGTCTTTAATCCATTTGAATGCATAATTTTAATTCCTTCTTCATTACCCTAAACCCTAATTTGTCCTATAAATACAACCCTACATTTTGTCCCTCCTCATTCAGAAATCGATTGCCAAAACTCTCAAAAAATTTCTAAGTCCAAAAGCTATACAAGTAGAGTTAGCTCAAGGCAAAGTTCCAGCGATATTTCGGGACAAATCCGGTGACGAAACGACTTCACGACGCTTTCGAAAGTTCCCTCTACCTCTTCCCTCTTCTTTCAATCAGTAAGTCCCCTTTCCCTCTTCTATCTCTAGTAAATAGAATCCTATTTTTAAAACTCGTCGGAAGCGGAGTTATTTCGACTTCCGATTCTAATTTCATCAAAAACACAATTTTTCTTAATAACAAATTTACAATCTTTTTATATGTTGTTTATTAACCATTAAATAACATTTGGAACAAGTTTCAATTAACAATATAATGTTAAACAACTTTTATTTAACTTTTACGGTAAAATACCATCTAGTTTACATACGACATTATTTTATCGTTTTGCTCATTTTACCTTTAGAAATTGCACGAGGTAATGACCTATCTCATCATAACAGTCATCTTGACGTAGCACGATGGCTTTTGTAACAATTTTTGTAGGACAAAACACAATTTATATTAAAATACCTTAAACTATCAAAACCCATATTCTTTAAATTGTTTTAATTAATTCCTTGCAAATAAGCCTCTACAACCCATTTTGGGGAACCCGATCGGGATGGTATGGGTTATCGCACATCCTCGGAACTATTAGAGCGAGATGCAGATATCCTCATAGAGCATTCGATCTCGATGGAATTTTTATTACAATTTTTAAGAAAAAGCGCCGTGATTTCTATTTAATAAATAAATTATATTTTTATGATTATATATATATAAATATTATCAAAATATATATTTTAAATATAATATATATTCCATGTTTTCTAATCAAAAGAAAAGATCACAAAAGGTCATGAAATTACCATCACATTCAATACATGTCAAATTACAAGAAAATACCATTTACTATTCAAAGTTAGGTTTATATCCACTAGAATATTTCATTTTAAAAAATTACAACTATGAAAACCCTAAAGACGATAAATAAATACTTGATCTTTATTTTGAAAATATATCAAAACTATTTTTTCATAAAACCCCTTCAAGTTATCTTAATTTACAATAAGGACCCTAGTAAATATAGGTTTAAGCGGGTCTAGTTCTCTTGAGCCTCAGAGAGTCGGAGAATATGGGTGCTTGCCTATCTAAGGTAGACAACCTAAAAACGGTGTTATCAATATGGTAAATTTCTTGGAAAAAGACACAAATCCTGCCGTCCATGTGCAGCAGTTACCGATAACATCAAAACTAATTCAGGACTTCAATTCTTTTTAAGTGTCTGACTCAGGCAGAGTCTCGGTCTAATCTAAAATCAATCTATCTATTCTTGAATATGATTCAAGTATAACTCCTATTCAACATGAATCCATTTATACCAGAATTCAATCTATATCAACATGACTCGACCGAACCGAACCATGGATATACTCTGATTACATGACTATCCATTTATATCCATTCCGTTTACATGATATCATGGTTTCGGCAAGTCGTATATCTATTAAACAAAATAATACAAATCAATACAAAATACATTACGAGGTTTTAAAGGAGTAGACTGGTACGGAATGTGTTAGAAGTGGCACGAGACGGTCATTTTAATACACCTAACCTGAATATCCATTGCTGTTATTCCATAGCTTAACGGTTCCTTGTGCTCCGTATACCTTAGTCCATGGAATAGTTGAACTCCTCTCGTATATACCGGCATATTCTGTACCAAGTTACAAACAAATGCGTTAACATAACAAACTCATAATACACCAGTTATATTCTCATATCTGTCTATTCATCTGTCTATTCTATTCCTACTTTTCTTTGGGACTTACCGAGCGATTGTTCGCTGACGACATTCCTTCTCTCTTCTTTCTTTGGAATGTTGTCAGGTGGATCCGACTCACTGGAGATAAAGCCCAGTTTAGAGGATTTGGATCAGTTCAGCGAGGACCCCGAGCTTTAGACTCTTGTATATACTTTACTTTCATGTTCATGCCATTGTTTAGGCATTGCTTTCATCATTGTATTTACTTTTCAGTTGTATTGTAAAGAAATGTTTAATAAATAAAAGTTGTTGTTCATTTACATTTCATGTATTCTTGTGTATATTTACATTATATTGCTTAGTTACGCTTAGCGTGTTTACATCTGAGTAAATACGTAGCGGGCCTCGTCGCGTCTCCTTACCCGTACATTAGAAAGCGGGACGTGACAGTTTTCTTAGAGATATTAATCTTTGTTAACGACATTTTTAGTCAATGACCATCAAGATCTCGTTTTTGAGGATCTTGGATCATCATCATTTTTTTTAAGAACTAAGTTCTTTATATAGGGTTAAACCTTAAATTTTGGAGGAATTAAATTCCCATTTGAACTTGTTATTTCTTTTTAACTTAGTTCTTTTCCCCTAAGTTTTGAATCTCTAGAACAGAATCTCCCCGATGAGAATTAAATTCTCAACTTGTGAGGAGATTTGCTTCTGCAAATCTCAACCAGAGCAAGAACTAAGTTCTTATGTGAAACGTTAAACTCTTAGATAGGCAAAGAAAAGACACCATGATCTCTATGTTTCTTTTTTTACCTAGAGTTTCAATGAGGCAAGTCTTCTTCTTTTGAGAATTAAATTCTCTTTCTTTTTCAAGAGCTCATTGTATATAGTTTTTTTGCAGAAACTTATGGGGAGCTCTCTTTATTTTTTTTTGTTTTTTTATTCTTTCTTTTCTATTTATAGGATAAGAGAAAAGATCAACTTGTTAGGAAAATCTCTGATTGAGAGATCATGATCAATCCAAAATGATCTCTCGGATCACTTGGTGAATCTTATTCACCATTGGATTTTTAATTCAAAGGCTCTCTGTTTAACAATGAAGTTTTCTTGTTTACTTAACAAGATTAGGAAATATCTTTTTCTAAGATAAAATTTTTATTCTATCAGATGATCGGTGGGTGATTTTATAATCACCGTTGGATCTTTGATCCAAGGGTCCTCTGTTTAACAGAGAAGATCTTTCTAATTTGAGAAAAATCAAGGAAAATATTTTCCAAATAAAATTTAATTCTATCTTGCTAAAGAGTGCAGCAGAATAACTCACGTGTTTAACACGTGACCTCTAGCATGGGTTTCAATATGCTTTATTTTCAGCGCTCAAATGACTATCAACTCTCACGTGTTTAACACGTGAGGCCTGTTTGGCTTGCCAATTATTTGATTGCAGCGCCTATACGCTTTGCATATAGGCGCTCACGTGTTGAACACGTATGGCTCTTTTAGTCCATTTGTTTTTAATTGCAGCGCCTATATACTTTTTCATATAGGTGCTCACGTGTTTAACATGTGAGTCTCTTTTAGCCCATTTGTTTTTAACTGCAGCGCCTATATGATTTTGCATATAAGTGCTCATGTGTTTAACACGTGAGACTTTAATAGTGGGGAATTTTCCCCTTTTCCCTTTTTTTATGAGGGAACAGTTAGCATTTCCTGGAGCTTCTGTTGTTACTCCTGAGCCTTAGTCAGCGACCGAGTTTGCGGTCGGTGACTCGCCGAAGCACGGCTTTCTTCTTTCCTGGAAGCCATGTAGACCGTATGTACGATCATGCCCCCAGACTTGGGGCGTTTGGGCCCATCACCTTTGGGATTTGCCGCCGGCGGTGGGATTTTCTCCAGCCTCGTCCTTTTGTAGGAGGTTGAAGTTAAAGGAGCCGTTGTAATAGGCTTCCATGTAGAAAAAGTCCCTCGTTGTATGATGGAGGAGTGGTCCTTTTCTTGCCGAGCCTTCAATTTCTTCGACCGAGAAGAGTAATCTTTGTTAATCACAGAGTCCTGGACTTTCCGCCAGACCCTGTGAATTTGCAAGGAGAGCCACTGATGGGGCTGCTCCGGCTTTACTTGCCCAGTAACCTCTGTAGGTGGGGGCGATTTCTTTAGCACCGCCGTTGGAGAGTTCTTGCGCACCCTCCTAAGCAGATCAAAGCTGTTACCCGTTGGAATAGCAGTGTCAACTTCCACCATTGGAGCTGGTGAGGTAATTCCAGAGGGGGACTTACCTCAAGTTTTTCTCACTCGGCGCCAGTGGCGACGTCGAGCGTGCCTTGCAGAAGGGACCGTCTCAGTTTTGGAAGCGGCTTCTTCATGTCCCCGGCTTTGCTGAGGGGATGTTGTTGGTGTCAGCCTGTTGAAGACCGACGTTCTTGGCAAAGTTTGAGGAGGGCCGATCAATATTTCGAAGGCCGACTTTCTAGTAGGAGAAGCACCTTTAACGGCTTCGCCTAAAGAAGGAGTTAGGAGGGATATCCATTTTGGGGCAGCCCCTTCAGGTATCATGAGTCTCTTTGCGGGCCCGTTCGAACTTTTGCTCAGCCTGTTGAAGACTGAGACGCCAGATTTGGACGGCCCATTGAGAGTGGCCGTTGTGGTCGCCAGTCGATCGAAGACCAATCTCTTGGGAGCTTCCTCTTGCGGTGTTGAGGCACCGAAACTCACTAGTGGGAGTATGGTCCCGAAGAACAATCTTGTAGTGGCTTACGTAACTTGCCCCACTGGCATTAAGAAGATAGAGGCCACGTTGGACCCGTAGGTCACTCTTCCAGTTAGGGTGGAGCGAGAGTTGCTGCTGCATAAAATGCAGTTGGAAGCCATCGATTTTTCTGTATAGGAGCAACACACCAAATTTTAGTACCTCGAATCTAAGGGCAACCATAGCGAACCACGATTTTGATCGTAAAACACGACACACAAAGTGTGGAGTGGAAAGAGAAAAAGATCCCACCGGACGTACCAGAATTTGTTCACCGTTGAAAGACGGAGACCGAGATGTTGGGACGTCTGGCCTGAATTCTGGAGGCAGATGCTATTTAGACTTCTCCATCCACCTCACCGAAGATACCAAGTTGATTTATGGCACCATATAACGGAGGTTTGGACAAATGCGATCGTTGTAGCAGACTTTATCAGATTCTCCCTCATTTTGAGGGGTTTTTGATTGTGGGGACGCTCTTCCCTACAGGCGCAAGCCCCTGCAGTTAATTAAGTTATCGCATTGCGATAACCACTTTCTCCTACTCTGGCAGTTCTCTTCGTGCCATGCTGTGTTTTTTTTTTTTTTGGCTGCCCATGGATTGTATACGGAGTCTAGTTTATGTCGTCGCCCGTAGGATGCAGATTAGTCCAAATCCGTTTATTTTAGATTTGGGGTTTAGGTCAAGAATTTACTTGACGGGGTTTTGAACTTAGGTTATATATATTCCTTTGGTTCAAAAATATTTTGTTTTATTTAAGAACCGTTAATCTAGTTTGATATTAAGATCAATTTAAATGTATGAACATTTGGGCTTAATCTATTTTAAACTAAGGATACATTAGTCCTGTTTGAGACTAAGATCAACTTAGCAATATTTTTAAGAATCATTAAATTTATTAAGATCCAGAGCATTTAGGCTCAGTTGATACAGAAGGTATTCATGTATACGAGAGGAGTCCATCTTATCCCTTGGACTATGGTAACATGTAGTACAAGGCCCCGTCATAACCCACGGGACAACGGCACATGAATTTTTGTAGGTGTCTTTTAAAATAATCTCTCGTGCCACGATATACGTTCTGTACCAATCTACCCCTTTATCCCCGTGTATTGTATTATATAGATTAAGATTCTAGGTCTTGGCCAAATCTATGGATATAAAAATGTTCAGGTTCATGTTCAAGATGTAAGCATGTGTTCACGTATTCATGTCAAATTCATGTCAAGTTATATCCATGGTTCGGTCAAGTCGAGTCAAGTATTCAAGTTTGAGTTTGATATTTGAATTCAAGTATTCAGATTCATTATCAAGTATTCAAGTTCGTGTTTGATCTTGGATTCTGGGTCGAATGTGGATTCCTGTTGGAGTCAGAAACTTGTGAATGGATTTAACTCTTGAATTTCTTAGGTTCGGGAGTAATCGGCAACTGCTGCACATGGACGACAGGATTTGTGTTTTTTTCTAAGACAATTATCATTGATAACTCCGTTAAGTTGTCTAACCTGAATAGGCAAGCACTCACTTTCTCCAGCTCTCTAGGGCTCAAGAGAAATGATACCGCTTAAGCCTATGTTAATTCTATAGTCCTTAAAGTATTGTTTGCATATCTTTAGAGAGTTTTATGAAAAATATTTTAATATTACTTTAAAAATAACCTCGAGGGATATTTACAAGATTTAGGGTTTTCATGGGCATGTATTTTAATTATTGTGGTATTTTAATGATAAAAACTTAGTTTTTAAAAGTTTATGGTATTTGTATGAAAACTAGGTCTTTTGGAAACTTGATGGTGTTTTATTAAAAGTTTAATCTTTCATTTTAAAAATATAGTTTCATAATATGTTTTTATTGAAAATACGGATTCATATTTTTTATATAATTTTTCAAAAATTAGTTTTGTTTAGAAAAGTCGCATTTCTTAAAAACCGTATTTTTATTTCCTTTCGAGACCGAATACTCCGTGAGGAGTTCTGCATCTCGCTCTACTATCCTAAGGATGTGCGATAATCCGCACTATCTATTAGAGAGTCCCCTAACGAGGGTTGTAGAAGCGTAATTGCCAAGAATTTTAAAATACCGATTAAAAGAAACCCGTTTTGAAAAAGGTGTGGTATTTTAATGTAAAAGTCATTCTTTATATTATCTATATGATTAGAGTACCGTGCTATGAAACCATAATGTGTGTGTGGGATAGGTCGTTACCCCATGAAGTTTTTCTAAAGGTGTTTAAACTAATTATCGATAAGAGGGTGATACTAAAGTTCATGGTATTTTAATGAAAAAGTTCGTTTTATGATAGTCTTACATGGAAGTTTTGGTTAAATTCAAGCTAAAAGATTGTAATCAAAGTTACAAGTAGGGTGGTAAAATTAGTTTGACCTATGTATTAAGGAAAAGGGAGTTCCAAGTTCTGAACAAAAATGTATCGGAGGTAACTCCACTTTACCAATATATTTTTAGGAGATAATTTGAAATGAAAAGAAGAATAAATGAGAGAGACTTACGACTTTATAACTTCGAGAAGGGAGTAAGGAAAAGGGAGGGGGCTTCGTTGTATCGCGGAAACTCTGGAAATGGTTTCGATATTCGATGGAAGGAGTTTGGTTTCTAACTCCACTTGACTCTACTTGCACTTAGGAACTTTTGAGATGATTTTGCCAGCAATTTTCAGAATATAGGAGAGCTTGGGCATGGGGTGGTATTTATAGTGAAGAATTAGGGTTTGGAAATTAAAATTTTTGATTAAAATGTATTAAAAAGATGTTAAATGGTGAATAGAAGAGTCTCTGTTTGATTGCAAGAAAATCAAACAGTACAGAAGAGTTAAGGGGGGCTGAAGGGACAAGCGTCTAAAGCACGAAGGAGATTGGGGTATTTTGGACCGTCGGCGCCAGCCAAATTAGAGGAATGGGCGGTCAGATTTGGTTGGGTTGTCTCGAGATTCGTGCCACGTGTCAAGTTGGGTATGTACATTTCATTGCGCCTATTTGATTTTTCTGAAACTTTTCATTTCTCCGTGTATTGCACGTGCAACTCTTGGGCTTCCGAAAAATTAAAAAGAAAAAATATGAAAAATAATTGGGTCTGATAGGAATCGAACGCACAAGCTATGTCACGCAGTGTAGAGGCTTTACCAGTGAGCTACAAGTTGCTTCTTGCTTTTATTTAAAAAAATTAACTCTTACACAGGTTGTAATACCCCTTTTTGTACAATAACAAGAAATTTATGTACAGTGATTTCAGAGTCGTTACATTCTACTTCTTACAAAAATTTCGTCCTCGAAATTTACAATTATATAGGGGACTAATGTTCGAATAGCTAAGAGTATCGTGTACGCATATCTTCTTCTCTTTCCCAAGTTGATTCTTCTGGCGAATCCTTTCTCCACATCACTCAGACCAAGTTTACCTCCTTGTTCCATAATGTTTTCACCTTTCGGTACAGGATCTCAACTGGTTGTTACTCGCAGGTTAGGTCCGTTTGTACTGTGAGCTCTGAGTGATCAAGTATGTGGCTAGGGTCGCTCACATATCGTCGTAGCTGGGATATATGGAACACGTTGTGCACTCCTTCCAATGTGAGTGGTAATGCTAAATGGTATGCCACTTCTTCAACTCGTTCAATTATGCCGAATGGTCATATGTATCTTAGACAGAGTTTACTCCTCTTGCCAAAGCGGATCTCTCATCTGTTTGGAGAGATCTTCAGGAACACATGGTCTCCGAGTTAGAACTCCAGATGTCGACACTTTGCATCTGCCCAAAGCTTCTGAAGGTCCTGCACTATACGCATCTTTTCCCTGATCGTGTGAACCACATCTACAGTTGCCACGATCATCTCTGGTCCAAGGAGTTCACGATCTCCAATGTCGTCCGATTGATCGTTAAAAAGTTTTTTATAAAGTAACCGCAATCAAGACGGTGTCTCTAGTAGCCAGCCGTGATGAGTACGGGTCATCCGCAGGGAAACGTGAACTCTTTTCTTATTTTAGACGAGTTGATTAAAGAAGGGTGATTGTTTGTCGTTACGGGATTAGAATTTATAAAGAAAAGGCTCGTAGGGTTCATAGGACTTGGCAGTTATGGATGAATAATTAAAAATGACTCATTTATCTTTTATTAGTTTAAAACTAGATCGATAGAGATGAATGTAGATTAGGGTTCTTAGAAGAAACTAGGGTTTCCTCACTACTAACCCTTATCCTTGTATTGATCTTTATTCATGTCTAGCCCTTAACAAAACAAGTATTAAACCAATCTCAAATCATGGTCGAGCCTATCAATAAATTGGTAGCGCGCCCGATAAAGTTTTTAACATTTATTTTGCTAAAGTTTATAAACTTTAAAATGTATAAAAGAAGTTAAAATATTTTATCATCCATTGTTCTACCCTATTTTACGAATCCTGGCAAGCTAGGAATTACTCGCTCATGGTTAAAGATTTAGAAGAAAGGCTGAAGAATGAAATCATGATTAAGATGCAGAAATGTAAGGGCGGAAATTAATTGCAAAAAGAATAATAAAAATACTACCTTTATTATTCAACTATTGCATTTACAATTTTGCTCCTTAGAAAGTAGAATACAAAAACCCTAGTTTGCTCTAGATCTCTCTCTTGTTGGAAGTAGATAAATAGATGATGATCACTCGGATATGTGGATCTCTTGTTCTCTTCGGTGATGATTTTGAATGTGCAGCTCTCGGTCCTTTATGTAGTCCCTAAAACCAGAAATCCTAAATGCCATTTTTAAATATATGCTGTTACAATCAAATCCCCGAAATATCATATCCAATGGCCCAGATTGCGCCGCAGAACCGCCGCATATAGCCTTGTTTGGCTATGGTTCCGCCGCAACATAGTGGCATCAAGTTTTGGGATTTTTTTATGGTATCCTGTGTTGCCATGTGGAGATCCTTTTGATGTCTAGATTCTGAAAATAATGCTCTGAGTCTCTGCCGTTGCTAGATCTCTCGATTTGCTTCTAAATTTTGGCAGATTCGGTTTCGATATCCCGATTTGACTCGGATCTCTTACTTGGATTCCAGACCAGAGCTAATATCTGCACAATATCTCAAATCATAGTGTTAGTAGCATTTGCTATTTTTGAGATATTATCCTAACCATTTAAATGATATAATATCTTAAAAATATTGATTAGAAATATTTGATATGATATGCATATTTTAATTACTAAGATTTCATTTAAATATTATATGCATATATTTTCCTTTATTATGTTAAATATAATGTAGAAACATTTGATAAAAAAAATTTTACAAATAAACCCTCATATGTTCTATATTTACAATAAACACCTTTTAATACTTAACAATAGTAGGGAAATGTTCATTCAAATGTGCAATATTTTAGACTAATCATCGTCCCAACTCAGCGGGGAACAACATTTCCGTCCGTAGAGTGCTGCAAAAGATGACATCCCAATACTGGCCTGATAGCTATTGTTGTATGAAAACTCCACTAGGTGTAGGTGATCTTCCCACGAACCTCCGAAGTCCAACATACATGCTCTCAGCATATCTTCTAGTATCTAAATTGTTCGTTCGGATTGTCCGTCCGTTTGTGAATTGTATGCCATGCTGAAATTCAGACTCGTTCCTAGGCTAGCTTGCAAACTCTGCCAAAATTGTAATCGGAATCGTGTATCACGATCAAAGACAATACAAACAGGTACTCCATGTAATCTCACAATCTCCTGCATGAGTTTATGGGTATCAAGTATGGTACAACTTGAAGGTATCAAATCTTACTTTAGATTTATACTCACCTCCATGTACTTTCTTGCTAACGTCTCGGTTGACTGGCCAACTCGAAATGGAATAAAGTGAGCCGACTTGGTGAGCTGGTCTACAATAACCTAAATTGCGTCGTTACCCTTCGTGTAGCGAGGGAGAGTAGTCACGAAGTCCATGGTAATGTGCTGCCATTTCCATTATGGGATTGGAAACGGCTGAAGTAGACCAGCTGTTCTGTGATATTCAGCCTTCGCTTGCTGACACACCAAACACTTGGCTATGCTCCTTACTACTTCTCGCATCATTCCATGCCACCAGTAGTTTTATCATAGATCCTTGTACATCTTCGTACCACTGGGGTGTACCGAATACAGAGAGCTGTGAGCTTCTTTCATCAACTCTTCTCGAACAGGGCCGACTGGTATGCATAAATGGCTTCCATATCGTAAGGATTTATCTTCGTGGATGATGAAATCAGTTCGTAGTCCACTTTCTACTTGTTCTCGGATCTTTTGTACCTTGGCATTACTTGCTTGAGCTGCCTTGATCTGATTTACAAGAGTAGACTGGACTTGTAAGTTCATCAAAGATGAAACGTTACCTGGCACAACTACTTCGATCCCCAATCCATGTAGTTCTTGCTGCAGCTTCCACTCAGCGGTGAGGTTCATTACTAATAGCTGGCGACTAAGTGCATCAGGAACTACGTTTACCTTTCCAGGATGATACTGTAGGTTGATGTCGAAGTCCGCCATGAGTTTTACCCATCTTCTCTGCCGCATGTTGAGTTCCTTCTGAGTAAATACATACTTCAGACTTTTATGGTCAGTGTATATATCCACTCGTTCTCCTAAAAGATAGTGGCGCCAAATCTTGAGTGTTGATTGATCGTGAAAAAAGTGTTTTGTAAAATAACCGCAATCAAGATGGTGTCGCTAGTAGCTAGCCTCAATGAGTATGGGTCGTCCGCAGGGAAACGTGAACTCTTTTCTTGCATTAGATGAGTTGATTAAAGAAGAATGATTGTTTGTCGCCATGGATATAAGATTTATAAAGAAAATGATTGTAGGGTTCATACGACTTAGTAGTAATGGATGAATAATTAAAAATGATTTATTTTTCTTTTAATAGTTTAAAACTAGATCGATAGTGATGAATGTAGATTAGGGTTTCTTGGAAGAAACTAGGGTTTCCCCACTACTAACCCTTGTTCTTGCATTGATCTCTATTCATGTCTAGCCCCTAACAAAACAAGTGTTAAACCAATCTCAAATCGTGGTCATGACTATCAATAAATTGGTAGCGCGCCCGATAAGGATATTAACATTTATTTTGCTAAAGTTTATAAACTTTAAAATGTATAAAAGAGGTTAAAAGATTTTCTCATCCATTGTTCTACCCTATCCTACGAACTCTAGCAAGCTAGGAATTACTCGCTCAAGTTTAAAATAGAAGAAATGATGAAGAAGAGTGAAAACATGATTAAGATGCAGAAAGTAAGTGCAAAAAGAATTAAATAACAACCACTTTTATTAATCAACTATTGAATTTACAAATCCTTTGAAAGTAGAGTACAAGAACTCTAGTTGCTCTAGATCTCTTTCTTGTTGGAAATAGATGAATAGCTGATGATCACTCGGATGCGTGGATCGCCTGGACCTCTTGATTTCTTCGATGATGATCTATAATGTGCAGCTCCCGGTTCTATATATAGTCACCGAAACCAGAAACCATAGATTCCCTATGTGAATATATGCTGTTAAGATCCATAATACAAAATTTCACATCCTACGGCTACAAACATGCCGCGGATCCACCGTATATCCCCTACATTTGTCGCCCTTCCGCCGCAACCTAGTAGAATCAGGATTTGGGATTTTTTATGGTGTATTCTAATGATATTTGGTGATCCTGTCGATGTCTGGATTCTGAGAATAATGCTCTGACGTTGCTAGATCTCATGATTTGCTTCAATTATTTGGCAGATTCGATTCCAACATCCTGATTTATCCCGGATCTCTTGGATTCCAGACCTGAGCTAATATCTGCACAATATCTCAAGTCATAGTGTTAGTAGTATTTGGTATTTTTGAGATATTATTCTAACCATTTTATATGATATAAAATCTTAAGAATATTGATTAGAAATATTTGATATGATATGCATATTTTAATTACAAAGATTTATTTTAAATATTATATACATATATTTTCTCTCATTATGTTAATTATAATGTAGAAACATATGATAATAAATATTTTACGAATAAACCCTCATATGTTCTATATTTACAGTAAACACCTTTTAGTACTTAACAATAGTAGGGAAAATATTCATTCAAATTTACAATATTTTAGACTAATCAAGTGCGAAGATGACGGCTGCCAATTTAGATCATGTGTTGGATAGTTGCGTTCATGAACCTTTAGTTGTCTTGATGCAAAAGCAACAACCTTTCCATGCTGGTGTAGAACGCATCCCAATTCTTTACCAGACGCATCACAATGCACAACGAATCCACCTAGTAAATCCAGTATTACAAGAATAGGTGCAAAGATTAATCTCGACTTGAGTTCTACAAAAGCCTTTTCACATGATTCTAACCACATGAATGTTTCATCTTTACGTATGAGCTTGATCAGGGGTGCTACGATTTTTGAGAATCTTTCGATGAATCGTCGGTAGTATCCTGCTAAGCCCAAGAAACTTCTTATATCTTTCACCGTCTTTGGTGTCGGCCACTCGCTAACAGCTGACACCTTAGCTGGATCTACAGAGATTCCTTCGCCTGAAACAATATGTCCAAGAAATCCAACTTGATCTAGCCAAAACTCATAATTGTTGTACTTGGCGTAGAGCTGGTGTTGTCGTAATGTCTACAGGACAATCCGTAAGTGCTCGGTGTGTTCTTTCCGATTCTTTGAATACACCAGGATGTCATCGATGAAGATATCAACAAACCTGTCTAAATACTTTTGGAAAACTTGGTCCATCAGGTTCATAAAGATAGCAGGTGCATTGGTCACTCTAAATGGCATTACAAGATATTCATAATGACCATAAAGAGTCCTAAACGCCGTTTTCGGAATGTCGGACTCTTTGACCTTCACCTGATGATAACCCGAAAGAAGATCTATCTTTAAAAAACACAAGATCCACTTAACTGATCGAAAAGGTCATCAATGGGCTGTAGTGGATACTTGTTCTTAATTGTCACTTCGTTCAGAGCTCGATAATCCATACACATCCTGTAGGAACCTTCTTTCTTCTTTACTAGTAACAATGGAGATCCCCAACTTGAAGTATTGGGTCGGATCCAACCTTTTTTCAGTAGTTCGTCCAACTGAATGCGGATCTCCTTCAATCCTTTAGGACTTAATCAGTACAGAGCTTTGATCACAAGTTATGCACCAGGTTGTAAATCAATACTAAATTCAAGAGCTCGATCGGGAGGCAAACCTAATATGTCTTCAGGGAACACATCCTTGAACTCTCGAACTAGCTCAAGTTTTTCTTCTGCAGCTGGTAGAGGGAACACTTCTGCATTCTTCGGTTTCGCACAGTAGCTTCCTAGCTCCAAGGTTCTATCTCCACTTTTGAAATAGAAGACTGGGTGATCCGGTATCTCAAATACTACCCTCTTTTGATGGCAGTCAATAGTAGCATAGAATACTCCCAGCCAATCCATTCCCAATACAACATCAAAATTTGGTATGTCTAGTACTTTAAAATTTGTATAGAATTCTCAACCGCAAACTACAACTGGGCACTGATCATACCCTAAAATTGCCTTCAAGACTCCATTCTCGGAACTGATATTCCAGCTTGAAATGAATGGCTTCACTAGAATCGCGTGCGTTCTCACGAATCGTTGTAATATGAAGCAATGTGAAGCACCAGTGTCGAAAAGTGCGAGTGCAGGAAGGCTGGATACTAGTATAATACCTAAGTTGTGTGAGATTGTGTTTAGATATAGGAACAGTATAACAATGCACAAGAATTGAAAAGTTGAAAGGATGGGAGAATTTACCGGTGATGACTTGTTCTATGGCTTCGGCCTCCTCGACCGTCATTGTAAAAGCTTATCGTCTCAGTACATTCCTCCTCGCTGGAGGCACATTCCTCTGCCCTTGAGGCACGTTTCTCTGTGCCTGATAGAATTGATGCCGGGGCTGGGTAGGTGGTCCACGTGGTGCTTGTGCCGGAAGGGCTAGGTGAGGTGAAGGTGCCTGAATGGCTAGCCTCTGTGGAGCTGTAATTGCGGGTCTGGGTGCTGGTGCTATGTTAATACGATACAGGCATGCTCCTAAAGCGTGAGTAGATGCGCCACAAATCAAACACAGGCCATTTGCACACCTGCAGTCTTTTGCCAAGTGTCTAGTTCTCTTGCAGTAGAAGCAAAAATATGAACTGGACCGGTTAAACGATCTTCCTAGTCTCTTCGGTGCAAAATTCGGCCAGGAAGAGGCTCTTCCTATCATCTGTGTAGCAAGGCGTTTGATTCTGGCTGTTTGAGGCTTACCTTTCTTCTTGACCATGGCTTCATCACGGCGTGCTGCCTTCAAGGCGAGTTCATGAGTTGGGTAGTCGCCTGTAGCTAATGCCGCTTGAATCTCCGGGTTTAAGCTCTGTTGGAATCGTCTAGCCCGAATCTCATCGGTCGGGATCAAGTGTGCCGCGAACCTGATAAGATATTGATGTCAGGATAGTGATGTATCTTACAAAATAGAATTTGATACGAACTCTTTACCTGCTAAGCATGATGAAATCGGCATCATATTCATCCACCGATTTTACCCACATAGAGCCTTGTTGTAGGTGGATAAACTATTGTTCCATCTCAAAATGGACAGTCTCGGAGAATAACTTCGCATCGAATAGATCGCAGAACATCTTCCACTCTATGGGTTGTTGGCATGCCCCACTTCCCAGTATACGGGCAGAGGACGCGACTGGTCGCTACGTATTTACTCTGAAGTAAATACGCTAAGCATATCTAAGCTGTTAGTCATATGTATGCCCTAGAGGCCATTACTATACATAGGATGTATATTGTAGTGGATGCTTGGACATATATAGGGAGGACTTTCTTGCTCGACATGATAGTATGCTATCTGGTTGATCTTTACCTTAACGTGTACACTGATTGTCTCTCTGTTACATGTTGGTAAAGCCCTTAGGATGTGTACTTGACTACCTGGACTGTGATGCGGATCATACTAGTGGGGACATGGTAGTCTATAAGTACATCCTTCAAAGTCCATAGTCGTGGGTGTATCGAGACGGGGCATCGATATACCAGAGTAGACTAGCGTATACCTTCTCGACCCATACAGATGGGCGATGGATGATCCCATATCCATTGGTGTTTGACATCAGAGATGATATACGGGTGCTCAGTGGAGACTGGGTATACTGGACGGACTCGCCGAGAACTCCCAGATGGTATTATACCTTACGTCAGATGGCAGTTCTCTGGTGACACTGGTACAGAGTAGTCTGTTGACCCGAGATCGTCATAGAGTCTTGTGTGGTTCCCACTGTGCTTTGATTTCCATCTTACCACGTCCAAGAGGGCGTGCAAAACGGTGGCTTTTGGGTACAGTCCCGAATCACATGGAGGCAATGCGCGATAGGAGGGGATTCGTCTCTCCCGGTATAGGGGGTTGATGTTGGGCTGTGTTCGATTGGCTATAACCGGAAATCCCTGGCCAGGGTTGCTGAGATTTACTGGTAAGTATTACCAGTAGTTTCTCGAACTGTTATAGGCCTCATATCGACACGACTTATCGAGCTATTGGGGTCTGACGTTTACCACCCCTAGGCAAAATATGCGATATATCAGACGACGAGACCGGACTGTACGGTAGTGTTACTGGTTGGATTCCCTGGAGTGTGAGCGGGCTTGCTCGTCGATCTTTTGATCGATCAATACCCGGGTGGCCGTTACGTTTAGCAGACCGCTTGCGGCTTGTGGGTGTTTGATATGATCATCATCTGCTGCCGGCGTATTGACGAGTCTTTAGAGTCCTACACAGAGGCTTCCTGGCTCAAGCGAAACGAAATAGGAGCGCATATGAGATATGTGCAGGACCGAGAATAATGCGTGTATGTGATACCGTATTCCATTCTCGCGATGAATGTATCGATTGGTTGTATGCGATATAACCTAGTTATCGATTCAAGGATTGATTCGATAAGCCGATACATTGGATACTAGTTGGTTATATGCGATATGACCGGATCGTTAAATCAAGTGTTGATTTAATGATTTAATGTATAATTATATATATTTGATATATTACTTTGCATTAACTAGTATTGGTTCATTTTAAAGGGATTTTCTCACTTGAAGTGCACAATGTATATGTGATATACTTTTGTACACAAGTTTGTGTCATGTTTGATGATACAAGCTAACTTGAGTTTGTGTAAAGTTTAAACCATGGTTGTGTAATGGTTAGGGTTTTCTTTTTCTTTATCATTTATTTATTTTGTTTATTTATTTTGCAAAATAAATGAATGGTGGCTTTCTTTGGATGCTAGTTGAAGCTTCATGAAGCTTTGACTAAGTGACCATATTTGTCTCATGCTTAACCCTAACCATTCTACTAAACCTTAGTTCATTCTCTACACTTGACCATGGTTGGATTATGATAAGTATTCATTTATTTTCTATTTTGAAAAGGACTTATCATAATATATTCATCTTCTTCTTCTTCTTCTTCACAAGAAGAAGCTTGCCTCCATCAATGGCAACTTGAGAAAATGAGTGAGAAATCCAATTCTAAAGTGAACCCACTTCCTATTTCTTCATCCTCTACCTCTTGCCAAGTAGTATAGGGTGTTTCCTTCACAAGTTTTCATGGCTTGGTGAAGGTGGAGCTTGATCTAGTGATGCCTCGACGTAGATCATCTTCGGCATCATCGTCGATGACCTAGCCCACTTTTTCTCCGATGAAGCCGATGCTAGAATCATGGTTCGATTTGGACAGCGGAGAGGACTTCATCATGGAGCTATGGAGGTGGAGAAACGGATCTACAAAGGTTGTATTTCCGTTCTTTTAGTTTAGTTGTAAACTAGTATCATTGTTTCGCCTAAATATCTAGTTAACGATTCGTATTAGGGTTTCTCGGCACCCGTAAAATTTGAAATTGGCATGGTTGATGCCTTGTGAGACCTCATTAGTGTGCCTAGGAACCCAACAGTGGTATCAGAGCCTAGCTAGAGCCTTAGGCGATGCGTAGACGATGTTAGAAACCCGATCGAACCCCGAAACCCTAACTTTTAACCCTCTCTGGACTTTTTCTGAAAAAGTGGTTTTTTCCAAATTAAAAATGCTTAAAAAATTTAGCAGGAAATTCTAAGAATTACGGTGCAAAAATTACCTAATGATCTTTCTAAAGCGCGGCGGAACCGCGGCATTAGCCGCCTATTGCGGCGGTTCCGTGCCCATTTAGTCTCTTCAGTCAACCATTTTTGCACAGTAACTTCTTTATTTAAATGCCGAGTTTTATGGGAATTTTTAAAATTTATTCAAGAGTTGAATTTTCTGGGGTTGTTTTGGGGATTCGATAATTCGATCGGTAATTTCAAACTTTGTCTATGTGTTTTCCGGATATTTTTGAATATGTTAGAAAGTTCGACCGGATATAAATACCCACCTTTTCCCCTGCCGGAAAATTTCCAAGTGTTGGATTTTTCCGTGGTTTAAAGACGTTCTAAGTAGTGCAAGTAACGCGATGGACCCTCTAGAAGACAACAAACCTTAACTCGATTATGTGACCGTCTTGAACTGCCCTTTGAACCTTCGGGTTTGGGGGAGTACGGCGTGCCACATGTGAGGCGTTGGCTTGACCCTTCTATGGCTGGACCGTTGGTACTGAGGCACGAAGTGAATGTCTTTGAACTTATTTCATGTGTTGATCTGTATCAGGAAAACTTGGGTGTTCGATTGTTCGATCGGAAAGTTTAACATTTTCTATCTTATCCGGAATGTGATACAACAATTGGAATTCACAAGAAGTTATGAGATAACTGAATGAATGTTATAAACATAGCAGTTTAGTCTCACTTGATCGGTTGCAACGGAATTTTGATGTGATCAAAAGTCCGTCGCAATCACGTAGTGTACGCGGATACTCGCCGGGTAAACTTAATAGACAGCCTCACTCCATAGCCCCGACCAAGTGACTGTAGGAGAACCCCGTCGCCGAAAGCATCCGTTCGGGTGCCCGCGGTAGCGGTGTTCCGCCTTAGTGCATTTCGTCGACGGTATCGGGGGTGCGGCCGCCTACTAAAGTTTGCGACGAGCATTCGATCAGGATGTCGGAAATCTTGTTGAATTGCCCGACTTCATATTGAAAAGTGTTTTCGATTTTGAGACTAAAATGCGAGGTTTATAATTGTTAGGCATGTGATGTCTAAGGTATTCATTTGATTAGGCATGCGATGTCTATGTAGATATTGCGGATTCCAACTGTTGTAGTTTTACACTTTCTTTTCTGTGACCGTAAGTGTAATATGTGATATCGCCGGTTTCGTTGCTATATGTCAACGACAATTGGGATGCGCATATTTACTTACGTTGATGACATGTGATGTTATGTGTTGCTGGATATGTTATATTGGATCATTTTGTTTGAATAGCCGGGGGTTTTTATGTGAGATGAGTGTTTTTCATTTTCATTCATGTAAAAACTTGTATGTAATATTCTTTTATTGGGGCACTTCCAGGTTGCGGAAGTTGTCACCTTTTGTATATTATTTACTTTTCTGCACTAGGATAGACCCAAGGAGGGGAGCACAAGTAACCGGGTTCTGGAGTCCAGTGGGAGACCAACTCGAGGAGTCGAGTCCGGGTCTCCTAACTCTAGAATTGGTAGGGTTGCTTGCAGCTCTCGTAGGGGTCTAGGGGTGTGGGTTTGGCTATTCATCACGACCGTGGAATCCGTGTTTTATACTGGCTCGTATTGAAAACACGGACGTCCTAATATATCCAATATTTCATATGTTTCTTCTGCTGCGATATCTGTGATGTGATCATGTGATATGTTCTGTGATGGATACTTTATAAAGTATATATGATATATTATATAGTCGTTACTTATGTTTTACACCCGCGCTAGCCCTGCCCCGCTCTGCCGTTAGTTACCTAACCTAACGGTGCACGAGGGGACATCGAGGCGAATGCGGATGGCATAAGTGTACGTCGTATTTATCTGTGATGTTTAGGTGATTTAAATGATGGGACTTCATTAATATGATTAATGAAAATAAAAGAAACCTAAAGATGTTGTAGAATCGAATTTCAAAAATAAAACAGGTAGCTACAGTTCTTGATTTGCACAGAGGTATATGTGATATATCCTGCACCTTATTCGATGAGGAAATGACCGAGATCCCTTCACCGGGAGTGACTCCTTTAGCAATAACTGGCAGATGCTACACACTCGGTTTGTCTTTTGATTGCTTTTAAGAGTTTTTGCTTTGCACAGTGATATATATGATATATCCCGCACCTCATTCGACGAGGAAAGGACCGACGATCCCTTCACCGGGAGTGACTCCTTTAGCAAAACTAGAAAAGCCTCAAAAGCACTCCATTTAAAATCATTTGATTCTACAACGATATCAAGTTCATTACGCAATAGGTTTTCAGAAAAACCTGTCGTAGCCCTCCGTCATTTCAGATAAGTACTAGTTAGTATTCGTGCTACGGTTGTTTGGCATGCGTCAAGGCGTAGTGTACGGTAGCTAACTAGTGCTTATCTGCTAGCATACGATGCGATTGGATTAGGGTATTCGTACGGCCTTGTTTGGCATGCGTCAAGGGTCGTGTGGGTGGGTTTAATTCAATCAAGAAATGTACGGGTTGAACTTGACTAGCGGACTATGGGTTGTTTGGCATGCGTCAAGGTCATAGCACGCTAGGGGCAAAATATTATCGGGAATTTCAAGTGTTGAAATTTGCAATGAGATTGCATACCTTCTATGAGATAGTTGGATCCCGATACCCGCTGCGAGTAATTGTTACTCCTGGGAGAGTTTTACACATTACAATTAGCCGATCAAGTAGGTGTCTAGAAAGGTGTTAACGAGGTTACGCCTCTGAGAAAATGAGGTTTACATTAATTAGGTTCGTGCGAAAGCACGGGGGACCTCCCTCAAAGTACCGACACTGGCCTGGCTGAAAGATTGGCGAACTTGTAGTGTGTAATTAATCCCGGCTAGTCTTTCCTTTTAGGGTTTGAAGGAAGATTTGATTAAAACAGTGGGAGCCATCCTGATTAGATAAAATAATAACCAATCTATTCTTGCAAGAGCGCACGCTGAGTGTTTTCTTCTCTCTCTCTCCTGGTAGCGACCATATCACGCCTTAATCAAGATAATAATACGGAATATTGACCGAACCCGCTTGTTATACTGAGCTGGGGAACGTTGGTCCCACTCCAACTTATAATTGTTATAAGACAGAGCAGGAAATTGGGGATTACCAGAATTCCCGTGCGGCCCAAACGAAGAGAGTGTATGCTGATGCATCATCTTCGGGTGTGTTCGTTACAAAGAACTGTTTCTCAGTATCCTCCGCATCCTGGGTATATGATACCGGATCAGGATCCCAGATATGTAATCTGTTACATAGGGCTACAGATAGGTAGAGAACTGAGAACGGGTGATAAGTTTCATGAGGCAGAAAACGGGGCAAGTGTTGCAGCCAAGTCTGTTGGTCACTGTCACCCTGTATTCAAAATACATTGATTCTGAACGAATGTTATTAGATACCGAACCTGATATACAAAATCATATCAGTCTCTTTATAAGTAAAAAAATGATAAAATTTTGTATTGTTGGATTATGTTTTGAACATTTCCTATATCAAAAGTTGATCGGTTCAGGCACGTTATCTAAAAGCATTAATGCTCTAAATCAAATTACAGTTCTTAGTATACAGAACACACACAGGAGGATGAGTTCAGAAATGAACAAATCCTTCTTGAGGCATTATAGACTAGGTCATATCAATGCGACCTGACTAGCTGAAGTTACATTTAGATGCATATTTAAATCTGTTTGAATTTACATCTTATGAAACTTGCCAGTCATGTCACAAAGATACCATGACCATAGCTCTGTTTACTGGAAGCAGAGAAAGAGTTAGTAAACTCTTGGGATGATACATGTTGATGTATGTAAGGTCCCCTGTCTACACATGCCAAGACTGGTTCCTTGTACTTCATTACATTCTCTGATGATCTCTCAAGATTCAGACATATGTTCCTGTTGAAACACAAGTCCGAACCTTTTGAGATATTCACAGAATATGATTTAGAAGTAGAGAACCAAAACACGGGTATAAGTATTATGTCCTTTGATGAGATCAAGGAGGAGAATACTTGAGTACGGAATTCCTGGACTATTCTAAAGGAGAATGAGATTCTCTCTCAGCATTACTCCTCCGTATACACCATAGCACGATGGTATATCGGGGCGGAGCAGTTGCACCCTATTCGATATGGTGCGCTCTATGATGAGTACTACTGAGTTACCAGTTTCCTTTTTGGGAGTTATGCACTTGAGAAGCTGCATACCTATTGAATAGGGTTCAAATCAAATCAGTTGCCTACCACTTCATATGTGATATGGAAAGGGAAGAGCCCATATCCTAAGATGGTTAAGATTTGGGGTTGTCCAGCCTATGTCTAAAAGCAAAATCCGGACAAGCTCGAGGCCAGGTCTGTTATATAGAACTGGAAAGGTTCCAGCTATACAAGCTACAGCAGATGATTTGGTAGAACCAAAGAATTCAGTAGATTACCAACGAACCTCAGCCTCTCCGCCGATCTAGTAAGGTTCCTCACCCGCCTGAGAGATACTTTGGTTACTCTATGACAGTGGGAGCGAGGATTGTATCATGAGATGATGACCCAACTAGTTTCGAGCTGGCCGTCAGGAGTGGGACTCTGTAAGAATGGCTGGATGCTTAGCGATCTGAGATGGAATCCATGTACACCAACAAAGTATGGACTTTGGATGCTATATCTGAAGGGTTAAATCCCCATCAGGAGCAAGTATATCTTGAGAAGATTACTTGGTGTAGATGGAAAAGTTGAGACTTTCAAAGCTAGACTTGTTAAAGATTTTCGTCATCGACCAGGCGTGGATAATGATGAAACCTTTTCAAGTGGCTATGCTTAAGTCCATCCAGATCCTACTTGCCACGGCTACATACCATGACTACGATATCTGGCGATTGGGTGCCATGACTGCTTTTCTAAATGATGTTTTAGAAGAGAACGTCTATAAGTACATAGCCAGAGGGCTTCGTAGACAGTGGGAGCAGCGGAAACGTGTACAAGATGCTTTATAGGATAAAGCAGGTATCGCGGAGTTGGAACATCTATTTTGATGTGTTAGTCAAAGAGTTTGACATCATCAAAATGGTAGATAAACCTTGTATAAACAAAAAGGTAGTAGAGAGTATGGTGATGATCCTCGTAGAGTACGTGGATGTCATGCTCTTGATAAGAAAGGAGTTTCCTATGCTACGCTCGGTCAATCTCCGTTTATCACAATGATTCTCCATATAGGATAAAAGTGATACCTCCTAAATCCTGGGTTTTGGATCTATGAGATAGATCTAATTGGATGTTAGGATTCTCACTAGTTGTAGTGAGATGGTATCAACCGATCCTGGGGAGAATCACTGGAAGGGTTCCAGGGTGATAAGGACGACTGAAAGTCAGTCACAGGCATTGTCTTTACCCTCAGTAAAGGGACGGTATGTTGGAAGAGTTCCAAGCTAGATACCGTGGCATACTAGACGATAAAGGCTGGATACATCGCTACTTAAGATGCTACCAAAGAGGCAGTCTGGGTGTATATTGGTTCATGAGATGAACTTCGTTCCAACCATTGTGAGATAATGGAGTTGTGGCTTATGCCAAGGAACGCCGGTCCCATCAGCGATCCAGACATATTCTAAGGCAGTGTCACCTGATCATGGAGATGGTTGATCTCCAAGGGATCAAGGTTAGGAGAGTAGACTCAGAGGACAACACGGCGGATCCACTCACGAAGGCCTTTTCCCAGAGAGAGACTTTTATGGGATGGTTGAGTATGAGATACTACAACCACTGCTATCAGATGGCCCTAGTGCAAGTGGGAGATTGTTAGTCATATGTATGCCCTAGAGGCCATTACTATACATAGGATGTATATTGTAGTGGATGCTTGGACATATATAGGGAGGACTTTCTTGCTCGACATGATAGTATGCTATCTGGTTGATCTTTACCTTAACGTGTACACTGATTGTCTCTCTGTTACATGTTGGTAAAGCCCTTAGGATGTGTACTTGACTACCTGGACTGTGATGCGGATCATACTAGTGGGGATATGGTAGTCTATAAGTACATCCTTCAAAGTCCCTAGTCGTGGGTGTATCGAGACGGGGCATCGATATACCAGAGTAGACTAGCGTATACCTTCTCGACCCATACAGATGGGCGATGGATGATCCCATATCCATTGGTGTTTGACATCAGAGATGATATATGGGTGCTCAGTGGAGACTGGGTACACTGGACGGACTCGCCGAGAACTCCCAGATGGTATTATACCTTACGTCAGATGGCAGTTCTCTGGTGACACTGGTACAGAGTAGTCTGTTGATCCGAGATCGTCATAGAGTCTTGTGTGGTTCCCACTGTGCTTTGATTTCCATCTTACCACGTCCAAGAGGGCGTGCAAAACGGTGGCTTTTGGGTACAGTCCCGAATCACATGGAGGCAATGAGCGATAGGAGGGGATTCGTCTCTCCCGGTATAAGGGGTTGATGTTGCGCTGTGTTCGATTGGCTATAACCGGAAATCCCTGGCCAGGGTTGCTGAGATTTACTGGTAAGTGTTACCAGTAGTTTCTCGAACTGTTATAGGCCTCATATCGACACGACTTATCGAGCTATTGGGGTCTGACGTTTACCACCCCTAGACGAGATATGCGACATATCAGACGACGAGACCGGACTGTACGGTAGTGTTACTGGTTGGATTCCCTGGAGTGTGAGCGGGCTTGCTCGTCGATCTTCTGATCGATCAATACCAGGGTGGCCGTTACGTTTAGCAGACCGCTTGCGGCTTGTGGGTGTTTGATATGATCATCATCTGCTGCCGGCGTATTGACGAGTCTTTAGAGTCCTACACAGAGGCTTCCTGGCTCAAGCGAAACGAAATAGGAGCGCATATGAGATATGTGCAGGACCGAGAATAATGCGTGTATGTGATACCGTATTCCATTCTCGCGATGAATGTATCGATTGGTTGTATGCGATATAACCTAGTTATCGATTCAAGGATTAATTCGATAAGCCGATACATTGGATACTAGTTGGTTATATGCGATATGACCGGATCGTTAAATCAAGTGTTGATTTAATGATTTAATGTATAATTATATATATTTGATATATTACTTTGCATTAACTAGTATTGGTTCATTTTAAAGGGATTTTCTCACTTGAAGTGCACAATGTATATGTGATATACTTTTATACACAAGTTTGTGTCATGTTTGATGATACAAGCTAACTTGAGTTTGTGTAAAGTTTAAACCATGGTTGTGTAATGGTTAGGGTTTTCTTTTTCTTTATCATTTATTTATTTATTTTTTTTATTTTGAAAAATAAATGAATAGTGGCTTTCTTTGGATGCTAGTTGAAGCTTCATGAAGCTTTGACTAAGTGACCATATTTGTCTCATGCTTAACCCTAACCATTCCACTAAACCCTGGTTCATTCTCTACACTTGACCATGGTTGGATTATGATAAGTATTCATTTATTTTCTATTTTGAAAAGGACTTATCATAATATATTCATCTTCTTCTTCTTCTTCTTCACAAGAAGAAGCTTGCCTCCATCAATGGCAACTTGAGAAAATGAGTGAGAAATCCAATTCTAAAGTGAACCCACTTCCTATTTCTTCATCCTCTACCTCTTGCCAAGTAGTATAGGGTGTTTCCTTCACAAGTTTTCATGGCTTGGTGAAGGTGGAGCTTGATCTAGTGATGCCTCGACGTAGATCATCTTCGGCATCGTCGTCGATGACCTAGCCCGCTTTTTCTCCGATGAAGCCGATGCTAGAGTCATGGTTCGATTTGGACAGCGGAGATGACTTCATCATGGAGCTATGGATGTGGAGAAACGGATCTACAAAGGTTGTATTTCCGTTCTTTTAGTTTAGTTGTAAACTAGTATCATTGTTTCGCCTAAATATCTAGTTAACGATTCGTATTAGGGTTTCTCGGCACCCGTAAAATTTGAAATTGGCATGGTTGATGCCTTGTGAGACCTCATTAGTGTGCCTAGGAACCCTACATAAGCAATATAAATAAAAAATGCACAAGAGACAAAGACAGTAGGTATAACTGAACAATAACTTTATTTATTAAAATTCTTTTGTACAATGCATGAAAAAGTAAATACATCTGAATGAAAGCAATGCCTAAACAGTGGCATAACAGAAATGAAAGTACTGAAATAAAATGTGTGCAATGAAGCTGGAGCTCTGGGTTGTAGGCAAGCTGATCCAAGTCCTCGTTAGTAGGATCGATCTCCTGAGTGTCTAGATCACCTGACAACATTCCAAAGAAAAAAGAGAAGGAATGTCGTCAGCGAACAATCGCTCCGTAAGTCCCAAAGATAAGGGAGAAATAGAATAGACAGAGAGAGAGAGAGTAGCTTTTAAAGTTGTATTATATGGTTAACGCTGTTGTTTATGGGTTGGTACAGAAGGATGCCAGTGTATAGGAGAGGAGTCTCTATATGCCAGAGACTAAGGGCAATAGGAGTACAAGCAACCCATTTATGCCACGGTACAACAGCAATGGAAATACAGGTTATGTATCTTAAGTCTTGCAGTCTCGTTCCACTTCTAACACCTTCCGTATTAATCTACCCCTTAAACCCCGCGATATATTGATTGTATTGTTTGTATTGTATTCCAACTTGTATTGTCTTGTAATATAGATTGTATAATTGGATGACTTGCCGAAACTGTGATATCAGTAAATGGATGTAACTGGAGAATCATGAATGTAACTGGAGAATCATGGAGATGGAAGTATATGCATGGTTCGTTTCAGTCAATACAGATTGAATAGATTGAATATATGGATTCATGGATTCCTATTGGATTGTAGATTGTGGATCATATTCAAGTCAGATTATTTATAATGAGACCCAGTCTGAGTCCGAACAATTAAAAAGAGAGATTGAAGCCCTGAGTTTGGTTTTGATGTTATCGGTAACCGCTGCACATGGGCGGCAAGATTTGTGTCTTTTTCAAACACGATTACCGTGTTGATAACACCATTGTTAAGTTTTCTACCTTAAATAGGCAAGCACCCACTTCTCCGGCTCCCTGAGGCACAAAAGATTGGTCCCGCTTAAACCTATATTTACTAGGGTCTTTATTGTAATTTATAAAACTTGAGGTGGTTTTATGTAAAAATAATTTCGTATAATTTACAAAATACACCTCAAGTATTTAATTATCGTCTTTAGAGTTTTCATAGTTGTGGATTTTATATTTGTGACATTTCTAGTGAATAAACCCATTTTTCATAATATAGGGTATTTAATTGTAATATTGAACTTGTATGGAATTTCATGGTATTTTCATATAAAGTGATCCTTTTGATTTAGGAAATTTGGAATATTTATATTATATCAAAAATAGGTATTTTGATAATACATACATACATACATACATACATACATATATATATATATATATATATAATTTTATTATTTTCTAGAAATTTTATTTTCTTAAGATATTTGTATTTCAAATCTTTCGAGACCGAATGCTCCTTGCGGAGGTCTGCATCTCGTACTACTAAGTCCAGGGATGTGCGATAATCCGCACCATCCCAGTCGGGTTCCCCAAAATGGGTTGTAGCGGCGCTTTGCAAAGATTTGTAAAAATACGTAATCTTGTAGAAAACGGTTTTAATAGTAAATGGTATTTATATGTAAAGTTTCGTTTTCCCCTATTCTATGTTCCCGAAAGGTATTGTGCTATGTTGCATATGAGTGTTGTGAGGAGGTAGGTCATTACCTCGTGATCTAATTAAAGGTATAGCAAGATTAATGATGTTCTAAAGTCGAAACTATACTACATGGTATTTTACTGAAAAAAGTATGATAAAAATTGAAATATACATTCTTTTGAAATGGAATTTTTTCCATATATTTTGTTAATGATTAATAGTCAAGATGTAAGAGTTTTGTATGGTTGTGTTAAGGAAAATTGAACTTTACAAAGAAAACCGAATCGGAAGTCAAATTTAACTCCACTTCCGTCGGATTTTAGTTTTACAAAGTTTTAGTATGGAATAGAGAAGGGGGAGGAGGGACTTATGGGTTTAGATTCAAGAGAAGAGGGAGAGGAAGATGTAGGAGGCAACGGTGCGTCGTTTCGTCGCCAGGAGCTTCTCGGATCGTCATCGGAAAATCGCCGGAGCTTCGCCCTTTGCTAACTCCAATTGCACACTAAAAATTCTATAGAGTTTTCTTGAGAGTTTGGACAGAATTGTGAGTGAGGGGTGTGTGTTTAGGGGTGGTATTTATAGGGTAATCTAGGGTTTAGGGTAGGTGAAAGGGTGTAAAGAAAAAATGTATTAAATTGTATTAAAAATGGAATTTATTAAGATTTTAAAGGGCTCTGGAACTGTGCAGGAAATTTAAAGTGTACATGGGAGTTAAGAATACAAAAATACAGAAGTTTCATGTTGGCCCCAACCCGATCCGGCCGAGTCAGGCCGAGTCGGGCCAGGGATCGCCGTCAATTGGCCGTCGTCGTTTGGTCTTACCACTGGTCCAGTTTTTTTTAGTGTGACGTGGGGTTTTTACGAGTTATGCACGTGTAAACCCTTGGACTTCTAAAAATTTAAAAGAAAACAATATAAAAAATAATATGGGTGATGGGATTTGAACTCTGGTACTTTGGTTCAGCAGCGCAAGGTCTTACCAATGAGCTACAGGCTCTTTCTTGCTGTTAAAAAGAAAATCAAACTTATAACTTATACTCACGCAAAGGTACATATTTCTGTATTTTGAAAAATTTTGTATAGAAAGTTGTACGTAAAGTTTAGGGTTGTTATATTGTACCCTCCTTATAAAAATTTCGTTCTCGAAATTTGTAAAAGGAAGTGTAACAGATTCAAGGAAAGTTTGGTGATAGAAGTACTGAATAGTGTATGAATAATTACAAAATGATGTAACAGTTTGAAAAGGTTAAAGAGGATTACCAGGATTACCCTGGCCAACCGTCTCAACTTCTACGGCTGCCAAAGTGTAAGCCTGGCGTCTCGACACATTTCTTCATGCATGCTGGTATATCGCTGGTTGTCGAGGTAAAGGTGGTCTACGTGGAGGTGGTGCAGAAAAAGCTAACAGAGTAGGTGGAGCTTGGATAGCTGGTCTAGCTGCGGAATTAGGGTCAGTTCGATTATGTGGGCAAGTTCCTATGGTATGTGAGGATGATCCACATAACAGGCAAAGACCGTTTGCTCGTCGGCAATCTTTCATCAGATCTCCAGCTCTCTTGCAGTAGGTACAAAAGGCTGGGCTAAGCCTGTTGATTGGTACTCCCGAACTCCTTGGTACAAATGGTGGTCCTGATGAGGCTCCTCCTGCCATCTGGTTGGCATGGCACTTCACTTCGGCAGATTGAGGTCTGCCCTTCTTCTTCACCACTGCCTCATATCTTCGGGCAACTTTCAAAGCCATATCATGGGTTGGGAAATCCCCTGTAACTAATGCAGCTTGGATTTCCGGGTCCAACCCTTGCTGAAATCTTCTAGGTCTGATCTCAGCAGTCGGTATGAGATGGGCCGCAAAGCTGTTACGGTCTTGTGTTAGCTGTGTAGTATGTGATATATTGAAAAATCAAATTATTGAGACATATCTTACCGACTGAGCATGGTAAACTCAATGTCATATTCATCTACAGATTTGGTCCACATAGAACCTTGTTGCAGATGGATGAACTACTGTTCCATATCAAAGCAGGCAGTCTCTGGGAAATACTTTGCGTCGAACATATGGTGGAAATTCTTCCATTCGATAGGCTGATGAAGACGGTTTTCTTCTGCCTTCCACTAAACCCGTGCATTATCAGTGAGCTGCAGCTTTGCAACTCGAACCCAAGCTATCTCTGGCACTTGTGCTGCTACCAGGTTAATTTCAACGCTTTGAGCCCATTCTTCCGCTTCCAGAGGGCTCTCTTTTCGTCTGCTCGTTGATCGGAGCAGGGACGGCATGTGTGAGTGGTAGTGGTGGAGGTGTGTTGTTGACATTTGTGCTGGTGTTGTTTGGAGAATCCATAATCTTGAATGAAAATTTTAGGTTAGGACAGATTCAAAGTATATGAAATGATAAGAATTCAAGGAATTGTAAAGAATGTTTTAGTTGTTGGTTCTTGTGTTATATTGCTTAGGTTGTTCACGCAAATTGAACTGCATGGTATGGTTCCACACAGGTCTGACCTGCATGGGCCACCAACAAAACCTGTCACGCCCCGCTTCCCAGTATACGGGCAGAGGACGTGACTGGCCGCTACGTATTTACTCTGAAGTAAATACGCTAAGCGTATCTAAGCAATATAAATAAAAAATGCACAAGAGACAAAGACAGTAGGTATAACTGAACAACAACTTTATTTATTAACATTCTTTTGTACAATGCTTGGAAAAGTAAATACATCTGAATGAAAGCAATGCCTAAACAGTGGCATAACAGGAATGAAAAGTACTGAAATAAAATGGGTACAATGAAGCTAGAGCTCTGGGTCATAGGCAAGCTGATCCAAGTCCTTGTTGGTAGGCTCGATCTCCTGAGTGTCCAGATCACCTGACAACATTCCAAAGAAGAAAGAGAAGGAATATCGTCAGTGAACAATCGCTCGGTAAGTCCCAAAGATAAGGGAGAAATAGAATAGACAGAGAGAGAGAGAGAGAGAGTAGCTTTTAAAGTTGTATTATATGGTTAACGCTGTTATTTGTACGTTGGTACAGAAGGATGCCAGTGTATACGAGAGGAGTCTCTATATGCCAGAGACTAAAGGCAACAGCAGTACAAGGAACCGTTTATGCCACGGTACAACAGCAACGGATATACAGGTTAGGTGTCTTAAGTCTTGCAGTCTCGTGCCACTTCTAACACCTTCCGTATCAATCTACCCCTTAAACCCCGCGATGTCTTGATTGTATTGTTTGTATTGTATTGCAACTTGTATTGTCTTGTAATATAAATTGTATAATTGGATGACTTGCCGAAACCATGATATTAGTAAATGGATGTAACTGGAGAATCATGGATGTAACTAGAGAATCATGGAGATGGAAGTATATCTATGGTTCGGTTCGGTCAATACAGATTGAATAGATTGAATATATGGATTCATGGATTCATATTGGATTGCAAATTGCAGATTGTACTTGAATCATATTCAAGTCAGATTATTTATAATAAGACTCAGTCTGAGTCCGAACAATTAAAAAGAGAAATTGAAGTCCTGAATTAGGTTTTGATATTATCGGTAACCGCTGCACATGGGCGGCAAGATTTGTGTCTTTTTCAAAGACGATTACCATGTTGATAACACCATTGTTAAGTTGTCTACCTTAAATAGGAAAGCACCCACTTCTCCGGCTCCCTGAGGCTCAAGAGATTGGTCCCGCTTAAACCTATATTTAGTAAAGTCCTTATTGTAATTTATAAAATTTCAGCGGGTTTTATGTAAAAATAATTTCGTATAATTTACAAAATACACCTCAAGCATTTAATTATCATCTTTAGAGTTTTCATAGTTGTGGATTTTATATTTGTGACATTTCTAGTGAATAAACCTATTTTTCATAATATAGGGTATTTAATTGTAATATTGAACTTGTATGGAATTTCATAGTATTTTCATGTAAAGTGATCCTTTTGATTTAGAAAAGTTGGAATATTTATATTATATTAAAAATAGGTATTTTGATAATACATATTATATATATATATATAAATAATTTTATTATTTTCTAGAAATCTCATTTTCTTAAGATATTTGTATTTCAAATCTTTCGAGACCGAATGCTCCTTGCGGAGGTCTACATCTCGCACTACTAAGCCCAGGGATGTGCGATAATCCACACCATCCAAGTCGGGTTCCCCAAAATGGGTTGTAGCGGCACTTTGCAAAGATTTGTAAAAATACGTAATCTTGTAGAAAACGGTTTTAATAGTAAATGGTATTTATATGTAAAGTTTCGTTTTCCCCTATTCTATGTTCCCGAAAGGTATTGTGCTATGTTGCATATGAGTGTTGTGAGGAGGTAGGTCATTACCTCGTGATCTAATTAAAAGTATAGCAAGATTAATGATGTTCTAAAGTCAAACTATACTACATGGTATTTTACGGAAAAAAGTATGATAAAAATTGAAATATACATTATTTTGAAATGGAATTTATTCCATATGTTTTGTTAATGATTAATAGTCAAGATGTAAGAGTTTTGTATGGTTGTGTTAAGGAAAATTGAACTTTACAAAGAAAACCGAATCGGAAGTCGGATTTAACTCCGCTCCCGTCGAGTTTTAGTTTTACAAAGTTTTAGTATGGAATAGGGAAGGGGGAGGAGGGAATTACGGGTTTAGATTCAAGAGAAGAGGTAGAGGAAGATGTAGGAGGCGCCGGTGCGTCGTTTCGTCGCTGGGAGCTCCTCGGATCGTCGTCGGAAAATCGCCGGAGTTTCGCCCTTTGCTAACTGCAATTGCACACTAAAATTCTATAGAGTTTTTTTGAGAGTTTGGACAGAATTGTGAGTGGGGGTGTTTAGGGATGGTATTTATAGGGTAATCTAGGGTTTAGGGTAGGTGAAAGGGTGTAAAGAAAAAATGTATTAAAAATGGAATTTATTAAGATTTTAAAGGGCTCTGGAACTGTGCAGGAAATTTAAAGTGTAAAGGGGAGTTGAGAATACAAAAGGACAGAAGTTTCATGTTGGCCCCAACCCGATCCAGCCGAGATCGGCCGGCGGCGGCGGCCGAGTCGGGCCGAGGTTCGCCCTTGGACTTCTAAAAATTTAAAAGAAAATAATATTAAAAATATTGTTGGTGATGAGATTTGAACTCTGGCGTTTTGGTTCAGCAGTGCAAGGTATTACCAATGAGCTACAAGCTCCTCCTTGCTATTAAAAAGCAAATCAAACTTATAACTAGTGCTTAGGCAAAAGTACAATCTTTCTGTATTTTGAAAAATTTTGTACAGAAAGTTGTACGTAAAGTTTAGGGTTGTTACAGTTGTGTGAGACGGCTTTCCACCAGACTCTTGCATTGTCGGTGAGCTGGAGCTTGGCCACACGAACCCAAGCTATGTCTGGTACCTGTGTTGTGGCGAGATCGCCCTTTATACTCTGTGCCCATTTTTCAGCCTCAAGAGGATTCTCTTTCCCTGAAAATTTCCTTAGATGCAACGCACGAAATCGTTTTACTCCGGGTGCTTCGGCTTCCGGACGGTTCATAAGAGTAGCAGTCTGCTGCTGCTGGTCCTCCAGAAGACTTTTGATGGATTCTAGAAGCACCGTCTGTTCATTAATCGGAGTAGGAACGATAGGGGGAGGTGGTAAGGTAGGTGGTGGCATGTTGCCATTGACGTTGGTACTGGTGTTGTTAGGAGAATCCATCACCTTAATAGAAAATGAAAGATTAGGATAGATTCAAGGAATTTTAAATGTAAGTGTTCCCCGCCGAACACAGAGACGCGACCGCGCAGGTTCGTCTTGCCTGAAATTCGGGGCAGATGCTAATTGGTGCTATCCGTCCACCTCTCCGAAGATGCCAAGTTGATTTATGGCACCGTGTATCAAAGGTTTAAACGGATGTGGCCGATGTAGCAGACTTCGTCAGATTCCCCCTCGTTTGAGGGGATTTTGATTGTGGGGACGCTCTTCTCTGCAGGCGCAATCCCCTGCAGTTAATTACGCTGCCGCATCGCGGTAACAACTTTCTCCTTCTCCAGATGGTCACTTCGTGTCATGTGTGTTTGTTTTGTTTGTGGTTACCCGTGGATTGTATACGGAGACTAATTTATGTTGTCGCCCGTAGGGCGTGGATTAGTCCAAATCCATATTTTCATAGATTTGGGTTTTGGTTTGGGTTTAAGGATACGTTAGTCTCTTTTGAGACTAAGATCGACTTAAATGTTTGTTAAGGATACGTTAGTCTAATTTCTGTACTAAGATCAAATTAACGGGATTGTTTAGATCTAACAAGAGAGCAATTGGGCTCTATTGTTTAGTTTAGGGATATTGCGGTCAATTACCGATTTAAGGACATGGTGGTCCAATATTAGTTTAAGGACATCTCGGTCCAAGTTAAGGACATCGTAGTCCATGGGTTTAAGGACCCCACAGTCCAGGTTAAGGACATCGTAGTCCATGGGTTTAAGGACCCCACAGTCCAGTTTAAAGACATCGTAGTTTATAAAGTTTAAGGACATCGTAGTCCGTGAGTTTAAAGACATCGTAGTCTATGAAGTTTAAGGACATCGTAGTCCGTGAGTTTAAAGACATCGTAGTCTATGAAGTTTAAGGATATCGTAGTCCGTGAGTTTAAGGACATCGTAGTTCATGAAGTTTAAGGACATCGTAGTCCATGAGTTTAAGGACCCCACAGTCCGTGAAATATGTGGTTGTCGGGACCCGTCACCTCTCTGAAGACGTTGAAGGATTACAACGACAGATATCAGAGGAGTAAAGAGATGTACCCTCGAACCGGGTGTAAATTGGTTGAAAGATTTGTAGTCCAGTTTGGGACTAAGATTTGTTGAAATTTTCGTGAGCAGATGGGCTCAGTTCAATATAAGTTGAGGACTTACGGCCAATATTGGGCTAAGTCCATTTAAAATGTTTAACATTTTATTGTTCTGGCTATTGAGCCTTTATTCAGGCTTGGCCCTTTTAATAATGCTAAGCATTAGATCCTGACATTTTTTTATCTTGTATTGAATGCATAGTATTCATCAGAACAATGTGTGTTCTGACAGTGCGCCACGTGGCGCGCCAGGCGCTTTGCGCCAATCAAAGAGCGCGTTGCGCTTCTGTCGGGTAGCGCACACGAAGATGACACGTGTCGCGCTTAGCGCTAAGCGCCAGTTTATTAGAACATCGGGCTTTCAATTTATGAGCGCATTGCGCTAGTTCAGTAGCGCACCAGTGAGTGACACATGGCACGCTTGGTGCTGAGCGCCAGCCCATGAGTGCAGTGCGCTGTTTCAGAAGCGTAAAGCGCAAGCTGTGTTTGTGGTTGACACGTGGTATGTTTTGGCGCTGAGCGCCGGTCCAAGGAGCGCAAAAGCGCAATTCATGAGTGCAAGGCACTTTCCAATAGCGCAAAACGCATTTGATCAAATTTATGATCAGAGAACAAGTTTATGTTCTTTTTAAAGGAGGTTTTGCCTCAAGATTCAAGAACAGAAGTCCTTATTTTTGAAAGGGCTCCGCCTTTGTAGATCAATGATCTATGAATGAAGTAAATACTTCTTTTTGTTTTTATGATGAGATCTTTTGATCTCCCTTTTTTTATCAAAGACCTTGGTCTTTTCTAGATCTAAGATCTTTTTTAGAAGATAGTTCTTCTTTTCATGAGATGATTTCATCTCTGTGTTCAAGAATCATGTTCTTTACCTTGAAGAATTAATCTTCTTTTGCTAAGAGCTTGCACTTCTTTCTTTGAGTTTTCTCAAAATTTATAGGGGGGTTTCTCTATATCAGACTTTAGGTCTTGGGGCCTTTATATAGGGCAAATTGATTTGATAAATCAGTTAAAAAGATCTTTCTCTGATTAATTTGGGGATGTTTTCCCACCGTTGGATTTTTGATCCTAGGGCTTCTGTTTTACAGAAGGCAATCTTCTTGTTTTTTACAAGATTGGAAAGATCTTTCCATAACAGAATTTTAATTCTGATCAATTAATGATTTATCATTATTAGATCTTTTGATCTAACGGTGGGGAATTTTTAATTCCAGCGCTAGCGCACCTTGCGCTAGCGCACCTTGCGCTAGCGCACCTACGTTTGACACGTGGCGCGCAGCGCAGAGCGCAACGCAGCCTGCGCTAGCGCACCTGTGTTTGACACGTGGCGCGCAGTGCAGAACGCTGGATCTGAAGCGTTGCTTCAATTTATTTTTTTTGAATTTTGAATTTTAAAACAGAGCTTTGCTCTGATTGGGAGTGCACTGCCTAGGGCGCAGCGCAACTGGCGCTAGCATATCCGTGTTTGACACGTGGCGCGCAGCGCACCTAGCGCTGGATCTGAAGCGTTGCTTCAACTTTTGAATTTTGAATTTCAAAACAGAGTTTTGCTCTGATTAGGGGAAACAAATGCCCCTCCCCCCTACCGTTGCGCTCACGTGGCACACACGTGAGTGCAGCGGTGGCAGCATCTGAGCCTTTGGATCAACTCAGAAGTTAAAGAGGCGGTTCAATGCCTATAAATAGGACCTTTCGTCTTCTAGATGATTATCATCTTCTTTGAGAATTTTTGTTCAAAGCACAGCTCTTCTGTTTAAGAACTTCTCAAGAGTAAAAACTCTTTCCAAACTTAGGTAATTTTTTTTTAAAAAAATTTTAATAAATTTTAATAAATTAGGGTTTTACCCATTAACAGAGCCTTGCTCTTTATAAATCTTTGATCTACAGAAAACCCATTTAGGGTTTCATTAGCAGAGCTTTGCTCTCATGAACCCATAGATCTAAAGAGATCTTTTGGGGTTTCTCAGCCCATAAACAGAGCCTTGCTCCTTTGAATCATGTGTAGATTTCTTAATCTTTGATGAAGAACTCTTAAGAGTTTTTTAATGGATTTGAAGATCCCAGAATTTTTAATTTATAAAAATTATAAAAATTAATTTTAATTAATTCTTGATGGATTTTTCCATCATCATTACAGAGCCAGGCTCTTAAGGAATCTTATTCCTTCATGATTAGAGTTTGACAAGTGTCACTCTGTCATAGAGCTTTGCTCTCAAAGGAGATTTTCTTCTTTTCCCGAGGGATTTCTCATTCAATGAGAATTTTCTTGAGTATTTCCTCATTAATTAACAGTCTCATCCAATGATGATACTGTTTTATTAATTGATGCATTGTCATCTAGATTTTGTGGGTCCCTCTTTGGTCCCCTTTCCACTGCATTCCAGTGTGGTACAAATTTTAAAGTACCGAGTGTCAGATTTTTTAAAAAAATTAAATTAAAGCACTGACAGTTGACTTCTGTCCCTCTTTGCAGGCGACATGTCTTTCGATGCTACGTTTCCATTCGTCCGTTCAGAGGGACGATTCCCTGAGACACCTGTGGACCGGGAGATCCTCGCGCTCATCAAAGACCGTGACCCGGAACACAAAAATCTTCACTTGTGGGGTAGATGGTATGACCAGATTATCAGAGGTCGTCAAAACTTCTCTTGTGCGACGCCGTCGGAGCCTATCTCGGCGATTCCGTATGCAGATGGACCCCCGGTGAACTATGCCGTGGAGGTTGTCAATTGGACTTCGAAGGGTCTTCTTCAACCTTCGATTGCCGCCGTACCCATGTAGCCGGCGGTGGCTTTGGATACCCTGGGGTGGCGCATATGCCAGGGCGAGTCGCGCCCTTGGGGACAACCCTACAATATCGGGCTAACTCCCAGTCATCCGGCCGGGTATTTGCAGTGGGCCAGGTACATCTTGTCGGCGAAGAAATCGCAACTGCTAAAGCTCGGCCTATACCCTGCGGTCTATGCTTCGTTGTTCCAATACTCTGCTCCTCCCACATGGTGGATTAAGGCGTTCTTGGAGCAGTGGAACATCCCGACCCATACCTTCCTTCTACTGGACAGAGAGGTCTCCATCTCTTTGGAAGAATTTGCTGAGGTTTCCGGTCTACCGGTTAGGGGGGAGCACTACGAGGGGCTACTTTCTCCGGAAGAATAAGTTTTTTCCACCAAGCCGGTGGTGATGGGTCTCACGCCAGAGAACGCCATTCAGCACCAGTTCCCTAATCTGATAAAGGTGCTGAACATGTACAAGAGCCTCTTCCTGGAATCCGGAGGTCAGGGGGTCAGTTTTGCGGACTTCATTGCCCGGTTTCTTCGCCCGGAGATTTTGTCGCAACGAGGCGAAAAGTTTGCCAAACTCGATGATCCCTTCGGCTTTGGCTTAGACCGTCTGCCGGTACTGGAAACTGATCAGAAGGGCTTTTTCCTTCCTGATGCTGCGATCATCCCTCTGTCAGAAATCACCGCTCCGGGCATTGACGAGGAGGCTTTCTTAGGCTATGGTTGAGTTGGTTCGCGCTCCCTATGCATCCTCGTTACATGAGGCTTTTCATCTTCTACCCCACGCATCGCATGGTTGCCAGAATACAAGTGACCATCGGGATCGCCGGGTTAGCCCACCTATACCACGGTCTTAGCATGACGGCGGATACCACTGAACCGGGGGTGCATCCTGCCAACTTTCCGATGCATTACTTCACTTCATGGATGGAGATGCACGTGCTCGGGGTCTTTGGCATTCATAAGAGACCTTCGTTTTATGAGAAATGCAAGTTCCCATGAATTATGCGGCTGGTTGACGCCTCCATCGTGAGTCCGTCACAGCGGGAAGCTAGGGGCTTGCTCCTTCGTCCGTGCACAGTCGGAGATGGTATGTCTTTCACGGACAAAGTCCTGACAATCGGCCAGGAAACTTCCAAGACGGTGTTGGCAATGCGCGACGTTTTTAAGGACGGGGCCTCTGTGTTGAAAGCCCGGGAGATTCTCCATTTATACTCCATCAGGCCGGGCTTTCTTGTATTCAGGCAAAATGATGCGGCGCTATTCATGAGATACAACCCCCATCATTTTGCCTAGCAGCTGAGTTATAATCAGGGGGTCCCGCTGGAGGCTTTCTTGGTAGAACCTGCTGCCACCAGAGAGGGAATGCGGGGTGCGCTGCATCATTTCATGTGCTTGAATACGGGCTCTCACTTCTTTATCAGTGAGCCGAGTTGCGTCCTGAGGGCCCTTAACGTACACGTGGCCTGGTATCAACACACAATAGGTGCTGTTATCAGGGAAGAAAGGCGGCTGCTACTCGATCGCAAGAGCGCGCCCCCTGCCGGCGATCGCAACGTCCTTTTGAAGCGACGGACCACTGTCCCCCCTCCGCTAAGAGAGGTCGCTGCAGTTGAGCTTCTACGTGTGCTAAGCCCTACGCGCGGGTTGCCCCGTGCTCCTGTGGAGACGGTGGATGTACCATCGGTGCCCCATGCTCCCGCGGAGACGGTAAATGTAGCTTCCCCCAAATCTGGCGTGGGCTCAGATATCGGGACTCGTCGCCCCATGGTGCCCACCAAGCGTAAGCTCGTGCTTGCTGCGACTGGAGCTCGCGCGCAGAAGAGGAAGAAGAAGTCGGTCCTCTCCCTAGATGCTGTACTCGGCCTGGAGCCTCAGGCTCCTTGTAACGAGGGCCTGAGCGAATATGGGACCAACGAAGGTCTCTTCATAGCGCCGGAAGATACTGATCTCGAGGCCGCTATTGCAGCTTCTGTGCGATCCGCAAGCCACCAAGCGGAGATGGCCACCCTCGTGCAATCAAGTAAACATCAGTCGCACCTTGTTATTGCACTATATCTTTATTTTTATTATCATGTATTGACTGACATTTTTCTTTTTGTAACAGGCTTTACCACTGAAGAGGCTCTGGCGGCTTCCCTCAAGACCTTCGAGGAGGAGGAGAGGAATCGTGCTTTGTTGGACATCGGTATGTCTCGGCTCATTGCATCCTCATCCTCTTTTCTTATGGACAATCTAACTCTTTCTCTATCTTATTGCAGGGACCACAATGCCAATCCCGCAAGGTGATGCGGAGATTCTTCCCGGGCCAGTCATCGAAGTCCCGGCCTCCTTAGGATTGCCAAAAGAGGCTTTACTCAAGCAACCGATGACGGACGCCGTAACGGCTCCAGAGGTAGCTCCTGGCGTAGATGATGACGTCCCATTGACGGAGCTCTTGAGAAGATCAGCTCTCACGGCCCGAGCGGAAAGGAAGCGCAGAATGCGTGCAACAAGGGAGCGTAGTGCTGCCTTAGCCATGGGTGCGGGTTCGAGCACCGCTATCCCTGCCCCTACTCCCTCAGAGGAATTTCCGGCTGCCTTGTCCACAGCCTACAGATGAGCAGCACGTGTGGCTCGGGAGGCAAACAGAAGATCAACTCAGGGTAATGTGATATGGGGTTCCGTTGTCAATGTTTTAATTACCAGTTCTCACATATCTTATCTTGCAGGGCCGAGTCTTACCAAAGAAATGACGGCGACCGCTGAGCCTGGGGCCGCGGTAGAGGAGGTAGCTGTGATTGCCGAACCCGAGGCGGCGGTAGGCGAGGTGGCTCCAATTGCCGAGCTCGAGGCAGCGGCTGGTGAGACAGTCACGTTTGCTGTGCCTGAGATAGCTACCATTGCCGAGCCCGAGGTGGTGATGGGTGAGACGGCTACAATTGCTGAGCCCGAGGTGGCCGCTCCCTCTCAAGAGTCGGGCACTGCCCTGATCATCGCTCTTCCCACCTATGGCTCTTGGCCATCTCCTGGCATCGCAAGCGTTACGACGGCTCTTGTAGAGTCAGGGGATGAGGCGACGGGAGGTGAGACTATCCCGATGGAGGAGGGAGAAGCCATCGCTGTATCAAGTGGCGCCCTCATCGCGGTTCCGACTGGCGACTCATCAGGTAGATTTTGGGTCATTGCTTTTCCTTTTATTCTGCAATCCTTTTCAATATTTCCTGACAGTATTTATCTTGTTTCTAATGCAGGTGTGGCGAGCGCTGAGGTCGCAGTACCCGAGACAACGCCATCAACTAACTTTTTGATGGTGACTCCTTCTTTACCTTCTCTTGCACCGTCTCAGATGTTGGAAGGTACGGATTTGTGACCCATCAGTCTTACTTCTAGGCTGTATAATTTACGTACTGACATTGCATTACTGCGTCTTTGCAGGAGTCCTTTTTGACCACCTGTATCAGGTGCTGCATCCACACTTCTCCTTCCTGTCAGAGATTAGTCCGGCAGGTGGTGTCGGTGAGTATCTTTTCTAAACGAAGTTCTCTCTTTAACGGGCAGTCACATTATTGATAATCCCTCTTTGTATTGCTTGTAGCCCTAAAAATCGAAGGCGGGGACGCAGCTATCGTTGCGCTACCAGTACTCCCAGTTCTGCCTCCTGTTGCAGCCGGTATAGTAGACTCTATTTGTGTACTTTTTATTTCTCGAGCCGTGATCTGATTGTGATCTGTTTTGCAGCGATCACATCGACTCCAGCCCCGTTCGAGTCTCGCGCTATAATGCCGGCCGGACCCTTTTCCAGACGTCCATCCTCGAAGGGTGCCGCAAATAATCTGCACATGTTAAGCGACTATATTGAGGAGCTTGACGTGGAGACTCCCATATTTGCTGCGGACTTTGATGCGGAGGTTAATCTAATGCTGGCGATGCTTATGAACTTCCATAATGAAAGCGTTGTCGAGTCTTGGGTTAACTACTGCCGGAAGATTGAGGTCTGCCTGCACGAGCTTGAGCTTATGTGTCCTGCCCCTGAGACTCGGGCTTTGAACTCCCAGCGGGCCGCATGGGTTGAGCAGAGAGTTCCGTTCCTTCGCCATTTCGAACGAGAGGCAACCCTTAAGCGAAAGGAACATGAGGCGACTTCCGCTGAATCTGTTCAACTGCGCACTGAGGTTGCAGCAAATGCTGCCCAGCTGAACTCCATTTTTGAAAACCTTCAACGATGTATCTCAGACGGGATGGTGTTGAGGAAGAAGCTTGATCTTAGTGAGCAGGTTGCGCAGAGTCAGGAGGCTGCTCAGCAGGAAATTGATCAGAAACTTTCATCCTGTCTGAAGCAACGGGCCCAAATTGAAGAAGAACTGGCCGCGGCGGCTGATCGTGAGAAGGAGTTGAGAGGAGTGCGCGAGCAGCTAGCTGATTTATTGAAGACGCCTCCCTCCCAGTAGCTGTTTTTGTATAGATTGAACACTTGTAATCTTTGAATAACATGTATCTATTTTTTATTCTTTTATATGATTTTCCTTGTACTCAATTGAATTCATGAATAAAAGATACACATTTTTTGTTCTACTGTTGCTTTCTTCTTCTTGTTGTGTTGTTGCCATGTGATTTTACCAAGTGTGGCCGGCAGATGATAGGGTGAGCACCTTGTTATTGATTTCCTCGAGGGGTAGTGATGGCTTAGGAAGCAGGTTCAGATCTGCTGCCTAAGACTTTTTAACTTCATGAGTTGTGAGGGTCTCATGAAGACTTTTCTCCCTACGAGTCGAGAGGATCCCGTAGGCGTATTTTCTCCTTAGGAATCGTGAGGATTCCTAAGTGTGTTTTCCCTTATAAGTCGTAAGGATCTTATAAGAGAGTTTTCTTCCTTACGAATCGAGAGGACCCGTAAGTGTTTAGTGGGATTGACATGTAGATGACATATTTCCGAAACGGGGTCATATGGATGACGTATTTCCGTGACGGGGTCATGTGGATGACGTATTTCCGAACGGGGTCATGTGGATGACGTATTTCCGAGACGGGGTCATATGGATGACGTATTTCCGAGACGGGGTCATGTTGATGACGTATTTCCGAACGGGATGATATGGATGACGTATTTCCGAACGGGGTCATGTGGATGACGTATTTCCGAACGGGGTCATGTGGATGACGTATTTCCGAGACGGGGTCATGTGGATGACGTATTTCCGAGACGGGGTCATGTTGATGACGTATTTCCGAACGGGGTCATGTGGATGACGTATTTCCGAACGGGGTCATGTGGATGATGTATTTCTGAACGGGGTCATGTGAATGACGTATTTCCGAACGGGGTCATATGGATGACGTATTTCCGAACGGGGTCATGTGGATGACGTATTTCCGAGCGGGGTCATGTGGATGACGTATTTCCGAGCGGGGTCATATGGATGACGTATTTCCGAGCGGGGTTATGTGGATGACGTATTTCCGAACGTGGTCATGTGGATGATGTATTTCCGAACGTGGTCATGTGGATGACGTATTTCCGAACGGGGTCATGTGGATGACGTATTTCCGGACGGGGTCGTGTGGATGACGTATTTCCGAGACGGGGTCATGTGGATGATGTATTTCCGGGTGGGGTCATGTGGATGACGTATTTCCGAACGAGATCACGTGGATGACGTATTTCCGAACGGGGTCACGTGGATGACGTATTTCCGAACGGGGTCACGTGGATGACGTATTTCCATGACGGGGTCATGTGGATGACGTATTTCCGTGACGGGGTCATGTGGATGATGTATTTCCGAGACGGGGTCATGTTGATGACGTATTTCCGAGACGGGTCATGTTGATGACGTATTTCCGAGACGGGATCATGCTGATGACGTATTTCTGAACGGGGTCATGTGGATGACGTATTTCCGAACGGGGTCATGTGGATGACGTATTTCCGAACAGGGTCATGTGGATGACGTATTTCCGAACGGGGTCATGTGGATGACGTATTTTCGAGACGGGGTCATATTGATGAATTATTTCTGAACGGGGCCATGTGGATGACGTATTTCCGAGACGGGGTCATGTGGATGACGTATTTCCAAGACGGGGTCATGCTGATGATGTATTTCCGAACGGGGTCATGTGGATGACGTATTTCCGAACGGGGTCATGTGGATGACGTATTTCCGAACGGGGTCATGTTGATGACGTATTTCCGAGACGGGGTCATGTTGATGACGTATTTCCGAACGGGGTCATGTGGATGACGTTGCGTCTGTTGTAATGAGACGAATATCGAAGTGGTCTCCAGGTTGTCTATGAACCATCAAGATTTGGAGTAGAGGCTTTGCCTTAGCTCCAGGGTTGATTGCAGCGTCTGAATCTTGGTGGAATGGGGAGGAACGCTGTTTATGATCTCTAGGCTATCCCTGAACCATCGAGATTTGACTTCATTTTCTGATGGAGCCTGGTGAGGGAAGGCGTGATTCCTTCTTTGTTTGCGCCCCTGGATTGTATACAGGGATTGATGTGATATCACCTGTAGGGCATAAATTTCGTCTTTCTTTATTTCTTTCCGTGATGCTCTATCATTTCAGCTTTTGTATCGCGAAGGTCGCGATTGCCCAATCATTTCGGCTATTTTTCGCGGCGCCCCAATCATTTCGGCTATTTATTTTATTTTTACTCACTGCTTTTTATTGCGAGTTTCCCAATCATTTTGGCTATTTTGCATGCATACATTTTTACTTACTGATTTTGTTGCAAGTTGCCCCATCATTTCGGCTATTTCGTATGCATGTATGGCTCGCTAGCTTCTTTGCTGCAAGCTTGGAGTTAGACACCGATTTCGGCATCAGCACCGCTACAACTGGGATATTGCCAGGAGCAAATCATCATTTGCCTATGTCGATGACGAACAAAGGTGGCTTAGTAAACAGGGTTAAGATCCTGTCGACTAAGGCTTTTGACTTCATGAGCCGTAAGGGTCTCATAAAGGTATTTCTCCCTACAAGTCATGAGGATCTCGTAGGTGCATTTTCCCCCTAAGAATCGTGAGGATTCCTAAGTGCGTGATCTCTTATAAGTCGTAAGAATCTTACAAGAGTGTTTCCCCCTTATAAGTCGAGAGGACTTACAAGGGCCGTTCACCGTGCAAACATATCCCTAGTCACGGATGGGACTTTGTTAGGGAAATGTTTATTCGCGCCCGTGGATTGTATACAAGGGTTAATACTGAACCGCTTGTAGGGCATAATTGGAAGTTGTGCTGGCCGCTTAAGAACAGGTTCAGATCCCTGTAGCTTAAGACTTTTGAATCTTATGAGCCGTGAGAGTCCCATTAGAGGGTTCTCCTTACGAGTCGTGAGGATCTCGCAAGTGTAATTTCTCCCTAGGGATCGTAGGGATCCCTAAGTGTGTTGCTCCCTTGTGAGTCGTAAGGATCTCACGCAGGTGGTTTCTCCTTACAAAGTCGAGAGGACCTTGCAAGTGTCTTTTAACGAGATTACGCCCTTTCGGGTTTTCACAAAACTCGCCGGTAGCCCTGCTGTTTTTACTCACGGAGCCCTTTCGGGGTTTCATCCGTGCCCTTTTTGCTTATGGACATACCATTTTTTTTCCTTTTTTTTTATTCTAACGAGGTTGCGCCCTTTCGGGTTTTCACAAAACTCGCTGGCAGCCCTGCTGTTTTTACTCACGGAGCCCTTTCGGGTTTTCATCCGTGCCCATTTTGCTTATGGACATACCGTTTTCTTTTTTTCTCTTTTTTTTTCTTCTTTTTTTATCAGCTTTGGGACGCTGCAATCCACCGTAGTTTATCGACGTCTCGGTCAACGACTAGTTTTAGGACATAGTGGTCCACTATTAGTTTAAGGACGTTTCGGTCCGTTGTTAGTTTAAGGACGTTTCAGTCCGTTGTTAGTTTAAGGACGTTTCGGTCCGTAGTAAAGGAAGCCGGTTACTACTTATAGAGTTTGGGCTTAGGAAGATAGCGAGCGGACATAGTCGTCGTCATCTATCATTGACCTAGGCCGTGACTCATCAGGCGTAGTACTTTTTCAGAAAGCGACCATTTATTGGCCTGAAGGACCTTTCACCATGCACGTCCATGAGTAGATAGGCCCCACCCTGGTAGACCTTGTCTATGATATACGGGCCTTCATAGTTCAGTTCGAATTTCCCCCGTTTGGCACGATTGGGGATCATAGGTCTTTTGACCACTAGCACGAGTTCGCCTTGGCGGAATGTTCTCGTCCTAGTCAATCTTTCGTATGAGCGTGTCATCTTTGCTTTATAAGCTTCCAGATTTTGTTGCGCTATGAGCCGGGTTTCATCAAGGGCATCGAGATCCTCAAGCCGAAGATGAGCATTCTCTTCGTCCGTTAGCTTGTAGTGAACTGCCATTCGTAGAGAGGGTAACCCTATCTCGAGGGGGAGTACCGCCTTTGTACCGAATACCAATGCGTACGGCGTTGTGTTCGTGGCCGTTTGTACAACGGGTTGACAAGGAGGAGCATCTTCATTTTTCATAGACTGCTGAAGGAGGCGTTGCGTCCTGGCTTTCTCGTAGATGGCCATTTCACGATTATGATCGTCTCGAACCTTTTGACCTACTTCCCTTATAAGCTTGTCCATTTGTTCTTCGAACGACGGACTGTGCATTTTCATGGCGGGAGCTCTTTCTGGTTCAGGGTTAACATCTTCCCACAGAGCATCTCTTTCTTCATCGAAGTCATGTATGACGTAGCTGCCATGGACTCGCTCTCGTTTTTTGGATTGAACATATCCAAGCCCGATCGTTTCCATTCTCCCATTAGACAACTTGCGCTGAGTTCCGGGGACATCCCAAATCCTGTTGTAGAATCGAGCTTGTCGCGTGGTCTGTTTGAAGGGTACACCTTGTCGTCTCAAGAGTTTTTTTAGTCCGTTCGTGTAATATCTGGGCAAACGGATGGGCTGGAGCCTGTCAAGTGTAGAATCCGCGCCATGCCATATTTCTTTCTCCACTTTGGTTTTCCCGGATCGGTAGAATAGGATCGCCTTTTCACCTTCTCACCTGGGAGGGACGTAGAATGTTTGCAGTTCTTCCACACTGTAGGTATCAAGTGCGTCTAGTTCTTTATGATGCTTGGGCGGAACCATGGCAACTTGCAAACTTTAATCTTCATCAGCGAAGGTTTGTATTGATGGCCGAGCAGAGAATATGGCATTGACCTCATCTTCCGAGTCGCTGCCGAAAATCAACATAGGAGTGGACGGTCCCGGCTTGTTGCACTGGGGCGGACCTGAGTAAACTATCTCTTCTTCCTCCTTGGTATCACTCCCGAAGACCGGAATGGTAGTGATAGCTTTGTTCTCCAGTTTGTGACATCTTTCTGTGTCCTCAAAGTCTGGTAAGAAGTATTTTGCATCTTCGTACTTGCGGACTTCGTTCACGGAGAATGGGTTTAGCTCTCCTGTTACAGTGTACTCGAGACCATCTTTGAAATACTTCATACACTGATGTTGCGTAGAAGGGATGATGTTGTACTCGTGTAATCAGGGCCGGCCGAGCAAAGCATTGTAGCATGTCTTGGCGTCAATGACGTGAAACTTAATGTCTAAGACAAGCAACCCAAAGCGTAGTGTCAATATTACAGACCCAAGCGTCCGTGATGACTGGGAGTCAAACCCGGAGATGGTGATTTTATCGCGAGCGAGGTGTTGAACGCTCATGCAGATTTCCTTTAACACCCTTATGTTAAGGAGATTGACGGAGGACCCATTGTCGACCAGGATTTTACCTATCTTGATGTTATGACAGTATCCGGAGACATATAGGGGACGGTTATGCTCACACGTCCCAAGGAGGAGGTATTCATCGCCGAAAGTGATATCGGCCGTGTGTACTTCTTCCAGCTCGTCCTTCATCTTTTCTTTGGCGAGGAAAGCTTGGAATTGCTCGGGCTCCTGTAGTGCCTTGATCAAAGAATCCCTTGCTTCTTTTGATAGCAGAAGGGCGTCAAGAATGCTGAGCTGCGAGGGTATCTTTCTCAAGTGTGCCAAAATGTTGTAGTCCACCTTGTTTTTCTTTGGCGGGTCCTTGGCTGCCAGCTCTTTGACGGCTTGGTCATCAAGGATGACATCCTCAGAGACCTTTTCTTTCCCCTTATCTTTTCTATTTGACCCACTGTTCGAGGGCCCAAGATTCTTTTCGGGCACCGTACGATTGCGTAGCTGAATGTTTTCACAGGTCCTTGGTTCTTCCTCTTTTCCCAAGATGGACTCTTTAAAGAGAGGGCCAAGAGCCATTTCTTCGTCAGAGTCGCTCCCGAAGGTGAGAACTTGCGATCCCCCGGCGTTGACCATGCAACAGTTGCCGGTGGTTCTTTTATGCTCCTCGGTCGTATTTCTTTGCTCCCGATGAATTTTGCGTTTCATTCGCTTGAAATGTTGCCGGTGAGCAACATATCCCTGCCAACATCTTGTAAAAGCGTTGCACTCTTCGGTGGGGTGCTCAATCTTTCGATAATATAAGCAGTAGCTAGGATGTGTTTCCGCTTCACCAACAATATTTCCTTCGGAGGGTGGCAGCTTCATTCCCATCGATATGGCCTTGGCGAACCTTTTCCTCGTCTTGAACCTGTTTTTATTCGCGACGGAGGTATTTTGATCTGGCGGGAATGTTTCAACTCTTTCGTCCAGTCGCCAGCGTTTGGCTTTTTCAAATATGGCCATCTCACGCTCCCGATCAGCTTTACTTTTCAGAAGAGCTTCGTTTAGGAATGCGTCGATCATCTCTTCCGATGGTCCTAGAAGTTCCGATTCGAGACCTACCCCCAGTTTCTCTGTGTAAGTAGCTTCCTCATTGTCTATCGACGAGTGAGAGATCACATGGCAACTTGCTACGTAATCTTCAGATTCATCCGACGAGTCTTCTCCATCATCTTCGTCCTCAAGGACGTGATTGAGAAACTCTTGGAGTGTGATTGGAGTCCGCGCCTTCTGGTTATACTCTTCCAGCACGTCAATCTGCTTTTGCAGGTCCGTGCGCTTGTCGCTAGGCTTCACGGGCTTCTTGAATTTCTTCTTCTTTTTCGAAGATTTCGGAGGCTAGGTGTGAGTGCTTTGGCTATCACCACCGATCTTTGGAGTTGGGCACGGCTTCAGCATCCCTCCGATAATCTCTGGTTCGAGTGGATTCTTCCACCTGATCGGTGGACATGTGTGGAGATCCTTCAACATTCTTTTTGTCTTGGCTGAAAGAGCGACCTCCCATGGAGCTTCTTCTACGAAAGAGCATGATGCCCCCGGTGTATCCGTATTCTTGGGAGTGTGTGGCCGAGGCGGGTTCACCTTCCAATTTTCGGATAATACGAACTTGCCCTGCTGGTACTGATCTTCTATCCAGCTTTTGAAGATATAACAATCCTCGATCGGATGGCCCAACATTCGGTGATAAGGGCAATAGTTAGGATTGCTAGTGTCGCCTGGTTGCGCTGGGCGTCTTGGCTCTGGCAGAGTGATGAGCCTGTTGCGCAGTGCTAGCTCGAATAACCTCTTCGTCTTGTCTCGAGAGAACGAGTAAGGGCGTCTCATTTTATCTTCGAGAGATCGAGTTCTGTTAATTTGGCGATCAACTGGTCTCGGGACACCGGGCTGCTGTTGAGCATTGGCGACAACGATCGCTTTCCCCTTTTCCTTCTCATTTCGAGAGTCCGTCTTTGGAGGAGACGGTTTATGACCCATCTGGTCCATTTGGTCCAGTTTGTTGATTAGGGCTTGGAACGTGGTTGGCTTGACGAACATCATAAACTGGGAAATAGTTGCATGAGGGTCCAGAGTGCCCACGAACATACCCACCGCCGGTGCTTCTTCGATGCGCTGTTCGCACTTCGACCACAGATTCCGCCATCGTATGGCGTATTGGACCCACGTCTCACCTGGCTTCACCCTGGCATTGATCAATGCCGTTATCGGGGTGCGTTCACTAGCACTCGCGAATCGCTGGGTGAATAACAGCTCCATTTCCGCAAAAGTCTTGACGGAGTCGTTTGGAAGTTCAGAGTACTATTCGAAGGCCGTCTCCGACAAGCTGCCGACGAATTGATGGAGCAAAAGCTTATCATCGCCTCCGGTGTTGCCGCAAAGAGCCCTGAACTGGACGACGTGCCGGTGGGGATTGCCTGTCTCCTTGTACACATGGAATTTAGGGATCGTGTATCATGGCGGGTATTTTATTTGGTCATACCAGCCTGGATACGGTCGCCCAGTTTTAACGACTTGGCCGACCGCTTCATTCGCCTGATGAGCTCATATTTGCTGAGCTATATAGTCATTCAGAGCGGCCTTAGAAACGGTTTCCTCCTTGGCTGCTGAAAGAGCCGGAGGAGGGTTAGATGTCTTCCCCCTGTCGTCTTCAATAATGATCGGAGGGTCTTCAGTTGGAGGTTCCGGCAGTAACATCATCCCTACCATGTCTTGAAAGAGAAGTTCCATTCATTTCTTGTTGGCAGCTTGTTCTGCTGCTTCTCTGTCCTTCTTTTCGAGGACTCTGCATAGGAAGTCAGCATCGGTTTCTTGTTCGTGACGCTGCTCTGATGATGCCTCCGGGCTTTCTTTTGGCCCGGTGAGTGCGGCCATTGCAGTCAGCATTTCCTGAAGCTTCTGTTATTGTTGTTCCTGAGCCCTTGTTATTGATCGGGTGAGCGGTCTGTGGCTCGTCGAAGCGCGGCTTTCCTCTTTTCCGGAAGCCTTGTAAACAGTATGGACCGTTATGCCCCCAGACTTGGGGCGTTTGGGCTCAGCGTCTTTGCGATCTGCCGTAGTCATAGGGGCTTTCTCTGGCCTCCTTCTCCTTTGAGAAGTTGACATCGAGGGGGCCGTCGTAGCGGGCACCCAGGTGGTTGTCGTCCTTTGTGGCTTGCCAGGACGGTTCTCTTCCTGCTGAACCTTCAGCTTCTTTTGTCGGCGAGAATAGTCTTGATCAATCACCGACTCCTGGACCCGTCGCCAGACTTTGTAAACTTTAGAGGACAGCCGCTGAGAGGGCTGATCCGGCTTTATTTCTGTAACATTCTCCACCGGTGGAGGAGATCTTTTCAGTACGGCGGTAGGAGAATTCCTGCGCATCTTGTTCAGCAGTTCAAAACTGTTCCCGGTCGGAACAGCAGCATTGACTTCCACCGTTGGGGCTGGTGGAGTTAGCCCAGAGGGGGAGTTGCCCCCAGCCTTCGGCGCCAGTGGCGACGTCGAGCGTGTCGAGCCAATGGTGTTGGTTCGATGATGGGGATGGCTTTGTCTTGTCCCCTATTCAGGTGAGGCGCCGCCAGTACCAGCCTCTTGAAGACCGACGTCCGTTGAGTAGCGGTATCCAATCTGTCAAAGACAGACTTTTGAGTAGGAACGGGAGCCGGAGTGGGAGCCGAAACAGTCAGTCTTGTGAAGACCGACCCTTTGGCAGGAGAAGCCGTCTTAGCGACTTCAAGAACTGCAGGCTTCATCATGGGCCCGCATGAACCTTGGCCTAATCTGGCGAAGACCGAGGCGCTGGAGCTGGACGACCCGTTGAGAGGGGCCGCGGTAGTAGCAAGCCGATCAAAGACCGACTTCTTGGGAGCTTCTGGTGTTGGTACAGGGGTGCTGAAGCTCGTTGGTAGGAGCATAGTCCCAAAGAACAATCCAATGGTGGCCTGAGTCACCTGGTCCACCGGCATCGTGAACAAGGAAGCCGCTTGGGGCCGGTAAGCTATGCCTCCAGATGAGGCAGAGCGCGAGTTGCAATTGCAGTTGGAACACTTCACGCAAGTATATGCCATTGATGTTTCGCTTTCTGCGCCAAGCAAGAAACCAAATCTTAGTACCTCGAACCCAAGGGCAACCATATCAAACCGCGATTCGTTCGCGAACATGACACACTAAGTGTGGAGTGGAAAGAGGAAAAGGTCCCACCGGGCATGCCAGAATCTGTTCCCCGCCGAACACAGAGATGCGACCGTGCAGGTTTGTCTTGCCTGAAATTCAGGGCAGATGCTAATTGGTGCTATCCGTCCACCTCTCCGAAGATACCAAGTTGATTTATGGCACCGTGTATCGTTTAAACGGATGCGGCCGATATAGCAGACTTCATCAGATTCTCCCTCTTTTGAGGGGTTTTTGATTGTGGGGACACTCTTCCCTGCAGGCGCAAGCCCCTGCAGTTAATTACGCTACTGCATCGCGGTAATAACTTTCTCCTTCTCTAGATGGTCACTTCGTGTCATGTGTGTTTATTTTTTTTGTGGTTGCCCATGGATTGTATACGGAGTCTAATTTATGTTGTCGCCCGTAGGGCGTGGATTAGTCTAAATCCGTATTTTCTTAGATTTGGGTTTTGGTTTGGGTTTAAGGATACGTTAGTCTCTTTTGAGACTAAGATCAACTTAAACGTTTTTTAAGGATACATTAGTCTAATTTCTGGACTAAGATCAGCTTAACAGGATCGTTTAGATCCAACAAGAGAGCAATTGGGCTCTATTGTTTAGTTTGGGGACATTGCGGTCAATTACCAGTTTAAGGACATGGTGGTCCAATGTTAGTTTAAGGACATCTCGGTCCAGGTTAAGAACATCGTAGTCCACGGGTTTAAGGACCCCACAGTCCAGGTTAAGGACATCGTAGTCCATGGGTTTAAGGACCCCACAGTCCAGGTTAAAGACATCGTAGTCTATGAAGTTTAAGGACATCGTAGTCCGTGAGTTTAAAGACATCGTAGTCTATGAAGTTTAAGGATATCGTAGTCCGTGAGTTTAAAGACATCGTAGTCTATGAAGTTTAAGGACATCGTAGTCCATGAGTTTAAGGACCCCACAGTCCGTGAAATATATGGTTGTCGGGACTCGTTACCTCTCTGAAGACGTTGAAGGATTACAACGACAGATATCAGAGGAGTAAAGAGATGTACCCTCGAACCGGGTGTAAATTAGTTGAAAGATTTGTAGTCCAGTTTGGGGCTAAGATCTGTTGAAATATTCGTGAGCAGATGTGCTCAGTTCAATATAAGTTGAGGACTTACGGCCAATATTGGGCTAAGTCCATTTAAAATGATTATCATTTTATTGTTCTGGCTATTGAGCCTTTATTCAGGCTTGGCCCTTTTAATAATGCTAAGCATTAGATCCTGACATTTTTGTCTTGTATTGAATGCATAGTATTTATCAGAACAATGTGTGTTCTGACAGTGCGCCACATGGCGCGCCAGGCGCTTTGCGCCAATCAAAGAGTGCGTTGCGCTTCTGTCGGGTAGCGCACACGAAGATGACACGTGTCGCGCTTAGCGCTAAGCGCCAGTTTATTAGCGCATCGCGCTTTCAATTTATGAGCGCACTGCGCTAGTTCAGTGGCGTACCAGTGAGTGACACGTGGCGCGCTTGGCGCTGAGCGCCAGCCCATGAGCGCAGTGCGCTGTTTCAGAAGCGCAAAGCGCAAGCTGTGTTTGTGGTTGACACGTGGTATGTTTTGGCGCTGAGCGCCGGTCCAAGGAGCGCAAAAGCGCAATTCATGAGTGCAAGGTACTTTCCAATAGCGCAAAGCGTATTTGATCAAATTTATTATCAGAGAACAAGTTTATGTTCTTTTTAAAGGAGGCTTTGTCTCAAGATTCAAGAACAAAAGTCCTTATTTTTGAAAGGGCTCTGTCTTTGTAGATCAATGATCTATGAATGAAGTAAATACTTCTTTTTGTTTTTATGATGAGATCTTTTGATCTCCTTTTTTTTTATCAAAGACCTTGTTCTTTTATAGATCTATAATCTTTTTTAGAAGATAGTTCTTCTTTTCATGAGATGATTTCATCTCTGTGTTCAAGAATCATGTTTTTTACCTTGAAGAATTAATCTTCTTTTGCTAAGAGCTTGCTCTTCTTTCTTTTAGTTTTCTCAAAGTTTGTAGGGGGTTTCTCTATATCAGACTTTAGGTCTTGAGGGCTTTATATAGGGCAAATTGATTTGATAAATCAGTTAAAGAAGTCTTTCTCTGATTAATTTGGGGATGTTTTCCCACCGTTGGATCTTTAATCCTAGGGTTTCTGTTTTACAGAAGGCAATCTTCTTGTTTTTAACAAGATTGGAATGATCTTTCCATAACAGAATTTTATTTCTGATCAATTAATGATTTATCATTATTAGATCTTTTGATCTAACGGTGGGAAATTTTTAATTCCAGCACTAGCGCACCTTGCGCTAGCGCACCTACGTTTGACACGTGGCGCGCAGCGCAGAGCGCAACGCACTTTGCGCCAGCGCACCTATGTTTGACACGTGGCACGCAGCGCAGCCTGCGCTAGTGCACCTGTGTTTGACACGTGGCGCGCAACGCAGAGCGCTGGATCTAAAGCGTTGCTTCAATTTATTTTTTTTGAATTTTGAATTTTAAGACAGAGCTTTGCTCTTATTGGGGGTGCGCTATCTAGGGCGCAGCGCACCTGGCGCTAGCATATCCGTGTTTGACACGTGGCACGCAGCGCACCTAGCGCTGGGTCTGAAGCGTTACTTCAACTTTTGAATTTTGAATTTCAAAACAGAGCTTTGCTCTGATTGGGGAAACAGTAAGGAATGTATAGTTGCTGATTCTTATAATTTTTGTGATATATTACTTAAGACTTCATACAGATCTGATCTGCATGAGCCACCAACAAAACATGTCATGCCCCGCTTCCCAGTAGACAGAAACGGTGATGTGGCAAGCCCGCAACATATTTACTAAGAAAATACGTTAAACATAATTAAGCAATATAACAATGTGCAAGAAATACAAGAGTAAATTAAAATGAAACAACTTTATTTACATACAACTCTCTGAAATAAAAGATACAATAATGAAAGCAATTGCCTAAACAGTGGCATACTGAAGTAAGTGTAGGCTGGAAAGAGCTAGTAGTCTGGCTGAGCAGCAACCTGGTCCAAATCCTCCTGGCTCGGCTCTATCTTCTCAGAGTCCAGACCTCTTGACAAATATTCCAAACAAAGAAAACAGAGAGGAATGTTGTCAGTGAACTAGCGCTTGCTAAGTTCCAAAAGAAGTAAGAGAAGATAGTATACAATATGAATAGAAACCAAATGAACAGCAGGTAAAATTGTATATGATCATTTACAGGTATAAAATAGTTATTCTAACGTGGTTATTTGTAGTTTGATACAAAAGGTATTCATGTATACGAGAGGAGTCCATCTTACCCCGTGGACTATGGTAACATGTGTAGGGTGTTTTTCGTCACCCCATTGAGATGGGAATACGCGCGCGCTTGTCAGGCGCATTACAGATTCCCCCTGCCTAGGGCAGGCCGGGGTTTATTGATTGTGGGGATCCGAATCTCCGGCAACCGCGGACTAAGCTGCCGTTAATTACCCCTCGCATTTGGAGCAAAGGAACCTCCGATTGACGGGTTAAACTGGTCATGCGAACTCAATGTGCAGTATCGTGTGTTGAAGGGGTTTTGGAAATATCGGGGGCCCCGCAGAGTTTTTACGGGGGTCCCGCTACCCGGATAACGGGCTGGGGGTCAAGGGGGCTAGCAGCCCCCTTGCGGGGTGCGGGGCAGCACCCCGTTAGAAATTTTTTCTAACGGAAGACAGTGTCGTGGAGTCTGTGTATGTTTTCCTTCCCCCTTTTTTTTCTTAAAAGTGGAGTTTAATTTCGAAAGGAATTTTATTATGGAGTTAAACTCCAAAGAATTTTAAAATGGAGTTAAACTCCTAAAAGAATTTTATGCGGAGTTAAACTCCTAAAATAGAACTTTATTGTGGAGTTAAACTCCAAAGAAGATATATATATATATTTTAAAAGGGTTTAAACTCCAGAAGGGATTTTGTTGGGGAGTGCACGTAAAACGAGGGGGAAAAGAGAACAAAATGGCGTCTAAAGGACGCTCGCACAGCAGGTGAGCGCCTTAATGCCCGGGGTCACGTGCGCGCACGTGACCGATAGGCACTTTGGCGCCCCCCGGGGTCACGTGGGCACACGTGACCGATGGGCGCCTTGGCGCCCCAGGGGTCACGTAGGCACACGTGACTGATGGGCGTCTTGGCGCCCCAGGGGTCACGTGCGCACACGTGACCGATGGGCGCTTTGGCGCCCCGGGGTCACGTGGGCACACGTGACCGATGGGCATCTTGGCGCCCCAGAGGTCACGTGCGCACACGTGACCGATGGGCGCTTTGGCGCCCCGGGGTCACGTGGACACACGTGACCGATGGGCGTCTTGGCGCCCCAGGGGTCACGTGCGCACACGTGACCGATGGGCGCTTTGGCGCCCCGGGGTCACGTGGGCACACGTGACCGCGGGAAAAACCCGCGGAAAGGGAAGCCTAGCCCCTAGGCTGGGGAGTTGAACTCCCAAGGGAATCTTTGGAGTTGAACTCCTAACAGAAACAAATTTATGGAGTTAAATTCCAACAGAAATAAATTTATGGAGTTAAACTCCAACAACTTTAGAAAGGAGTTAAACTCCTGGGGATTTATTGCTCTTCTTTTGAGCCTTGGGTCTGTCCAAAGTTAGATCTTTGGAGATGGGTCTCCTTCTTCTTGCTCTTGACCGGCGGGATCTTGGAGAAAAGGGGATGAGCCTTAAAAGCCTCCCCTTTTCGAGATCTGATTGGAGATCTGAGCTCCCCTTTGTAGGTTTTATAGTGGAAATCTATTTGTTTTGAGGAAAGGAAGAGTTAAACTCTTGATTTAATTCAAAAGAAAAAAAAAAGAAGGTTTTAGAACCTTGAGGAAGGAGAAAGAGGCAGATCTGGATTCTTCTTTTTTTTTGGAGAGAGAAAAAAGTTGTTGAGATATTTCATTATCTTTGCCTTTATAGGCTATACACTTTACACATAGCCCCTTGGGCTTCACAAAATGGCATTTTGCCTATCCCATGGCTCATGTGCCATTTCTTTTTGCACATAAGCCATGGGCTTTACAAAAATTTGGCTTTATGCCTATTTTTCTTACATTTATCCATAAAATAAAATAAAAGAAATACAACAAAATTGTTTATTACAAAATTTTTATCTTGGCGTGGGGGAAGGCCGCCCGCTTCATGTTCGGCCTCGACCCGGGCATGAGCCTACTGGATCTGGACTTGGGCCCACTTGGCTTGGGGTTGACTTTGATTTTGACTTGGTCAACCGGGGTGTAAATTTTTACCCCAACAAATTGCCCCCCATCAATAAATGTACACCACATATGTGGGTCGTGTGCGTGAAATTGATGGATCTTCTTTCACGTGGGGGGCAACTTGATTCGGTTCCCACCTTTCGGGAAGCTGGCACTGCCCTTTTTACGACATGGACGGTCGGTGCTGCCCTTTTTAGCGACTTGGACGGTCGGTTCTGCCCTTTTTGCGACTTGGACGGTCGATGCTGCCCTTTTTGCGACGTGGACGGTCGGTGCTGCCATTTTAGCGACGTGGACAGTCGGTTCTGCCCTTTTTGCGACATGGACGGTCGATGCTGCCCTTTTTGCGACGTGGACGGTCGGTTCTGACCTTTTAGCGACGTGGACGGTCGGTGCTGCCCTTTTTGCGACGTGGACGGTCGGTGCTGCCATTTTAGCGACGTGGACGGTCGGTTCTGCCCTTTTTGCGACATGGACTGTCGATGCTGCCCTTTTTGCGACGTGGACGGTCTGTTCTGCCCTTTTTGCGACATGGACGGTTGATGCTGCCCTTTTTGCAACGTGGACGGTCGGTGCTGCCCTTTTTGCGACGTGGACGGTCGGTTCTGCCCTTTTTGCGACATGGACGGTCGATGCTGCCCTTTTTGCGACGTGGACGGTCGGTGCTGCCCTTTTTGCGACGTGGACGGTCGGTTCTGCCCTTTTTGCGACGTGGACGGTCGATGCTGCCCTTTTTGCGACTTGGACGGTCGATGCTGCCCTTTTAGCGACTTGGACGGTCGGTTCTTCCCTTTTTGCGACGTGGACGGTCGATGCTGCCCTTTTTGCGACTTAGACGGTCGATGCTGCCCTTTTAGCGACTTGGACGGTCAGTTCTTGATTTGACTTGCTCTGCTTCTTGCAGTGTCAGGGGTGGACTTGACTTGCTCCGCTTCTTGCGGTGTCGAGATTGGATTCTGACTCGCTCCGCTTTCTGCGGTGTAGGAGTGGAAGTTGACTTGTTGATTTTGATTTGGGTTGACATCAGCATCGCTATACCGGAATATGGTACCAGGAGCGAATCATCATCTGTCATTGAGAGGATTTTGGGATTTTGGTTTTTGTTTGGCATCTGCATTGCTGCACTGGAATAATGCCAGGAGCAACTCATCATTTGCCCCGAGAGGATTTGGGAATTGATGGCTTAGGAGGCAGGTTTAGATCCCTATCACCTAAGGCTTTTCAATTTTATGGGCCGTAAGGGTCCCATAAAAGCATTTTCTCCCTACGAGTCGAAAGGATCTCGTAGGTGTGTTTTCTCCTTAAGAGTCGTGGGGACTCCTAAGTGTGTTACTCCTTGGTGAGTCGTAGGGATCTCACGCGGGAATTTTCTCCTCACAAAGTCGAGGGGACTTTACGAGTGCATTTCATTTCTTTTTTACGAGTTTGCGCCCTTTCGGGTTTTCACAAACTCGCCGGCAGTCCCGCTATTTTTACTCACGGAGCCCTTTCGGGTTTTCATCCGTGCCCATTTTGCTTATGGACACACCATTTTTTTTTGTTTTTTTTTTTTGATCTTCCCTGCCGGTGGGACTTTGAATATGGTCTCGCCGGTAGGACTTGGGAGAGATTGGGATCGTTTTACGCCCGTGGATTGTATACGGTTTTGCAGGATGTATGATCCAGACCGTAGGGCCATAAAACTTTCGGGACTTTGTTGGCGTCTGCATCGCTGCACTGCAATATGGTACCAGGAGCGACTCATTATTCGCCGTAGGGGTATAGGGGTTGGAATTTGGTTGGCGTCTGCATCGCTACACTGGAATATGGTACCAGGAGCGACTCATCATTCGCCACTTTGGGGTTGGGGACTTGGAATTTGGATCTTGTTTGGCATCAGTATTGCTGCACTAGAATAATGCCAGGAGCAACTCATCATTTGCCTTGGGAGGACTTGGGATTTGGTTTTTTTTTTGTCGGCATCAGCACCGCTAACACTGAAGCGAAATGCCAGGAGCGACTCATCATTTGCCGTTGCCCGTTGGGGAACGATGGCTTAGGAGACAGGTTTGGGTCCCTATCACCTAAGGCTTTTCAATTTTATGGGCCGTGAGGGTCCCATAAAAGCATTTTCTCCCTACGAGTCGTAAGGATCCCGCAGGTGTATTTTTTTCCTTAGGAATCGTGAGGATTCCCAAGTGTGTTGCTCCTTTGTGAGTCGTAAGGATCTCACGCAGGGGTTTTCTCCTCACAAGGTCGAGAGGACTTTGCGAGTGTATTTCATCTCTTTTCACGAGTTTGCGCCCTTTCGGGTTTCCACAGACTCGCCGGTAGTCCTGCTGTTTTTACTCACGGAACCCTTTCGGGTTTTCATCCGTGCCCGTTTTGCTTGTGGACATACCATTTATTTCTTCTTCTTCTTTGTTTTTTCTTTCCTTTTCCCTTTTTTTGCCGCTGGTGGGACTTTAAAAGTAGTCTCACCGGCAGGATTTGGGAGAAATAGGGGTCATTTACGCCCGTGGATTGTATACGGTTTTGCAGGATGTATGATCCAGACCGTAGGGCTGATGTGCTCAGTTCGCCTGCGACTTGGAGCATTCACGTGTAGTATTTCTTGAGGTATCGGCCATTGATGGGTGGCATGGGCCTTTCTCCCTCGGCACTTATTAGTTGGTAGGATCCTCCGTCGAACACTTTCTCGATGACGTATGGTCCTTCCCAGTTTGGCTCGAATTTTCCCTTGGCATGTCGATTGAGGATGATCGGTCTTTTGAGGACCAACACCAATTCACCTTTCTTGAAAGCGCGGAGACGAGTTATCTTGTCATAGGCCCGTGACATTTGGGCTCGGTATAGCTCCAGACTTTGCTGCACCGCAAGCCTCTTTTCTTCGAGGGCATCGAGCTCTTCAAGTCGAAGGAGCACGTTTTCCTCTTCCGTCAACTCATGTTGAACGGCCATTCTTAAGCTCGGAACTTCTACTTCGAGGGGGAGGACCGCCTCCACTCCGAAGAGCAATGAGTATGGAGTGGACTGAGTTGGAGTACGGTGCGTGGTACGATATGCCCACAACGCCTCGTGAAGTTTGAGATTCCAGTCTCTCTTGTTGGCTGAAGCATTTTTTCTCAGGAGCTTGCATAGAGTCTTATTGAAGGCTTCGGCTAGCCCATTGGCTCTTAGATTATAGATGGAGGAATATCTCCAGTCTATCTTATGCTGAGTGGCGAACCTTGAGATATTGAAGCTCTTGAAAGAAGGCCCGTTGTCAGAAATGATTATTCTTGGTGTACCGAAGCGGTATAGAATATTATGCTGGAAGAATGTCAGAATATCTTTTGTCTTGACTTCTTTTAGCGGGACAGCTTCAGCCCATCTGGAGAAGTAGTCTGTCGCGGCCAGTATGAACCGGTGGCCTTTGGATGACGGAGGATCAATTGGGCCAACAATGTCGGTGCCCCAGACTTCGAAGGGCCACGACGCCACCGTAGGATGCAACGGATTGGGATGCTTGTGAATGAAATCACCATGGATTTGGCAGATATGACATTTCTTTGCATGCTCTCCGCAATCCCGTATCATGGTGGGCCAGTAATACCCAAGCCGTTTGATTTGAAGTCGCATCTTGGGGCCAGATTGGTGAGCACCGCAAACGCCCGAGTGAACATCTTTCATGACCTTTTGGGCTTCGGCCGATGACAGGCACCTGAGCCAGAGTTGGTCATATGACCTGCGGTATAACGTGTCATTCACAAACACGTATCGGAGAGCTCTTTTCTTCAGCTGAATCCTCGTAGATTTTTCTTCGGGCAGCTTGTCGTATCGGAGGTACTCTATGAAGGGTTCTCTCCAATCGGGCTCGTCTTGGATGATCGAAGCTTCTTCGGCAGGACTGCTCTCCTGTTCCGCGCTTTCCTCTTCTCGTAGAGAGACTGGGGGTAGAATTTGTCGGCTCCTGACTGTGATCAGAATTTCGTCCAAGTCAGGATCAGCCAGCTCCTTGGCTAGGCGAGCGAGTATGTCGGCTTTTCCGTTCAATGCTCTAGGGACTCTTGTTAGTTCAATGTGAGTGAACCGTTTCATGAGTTCCACCACCCGGCTTCTGTACCGAGCTAACTCGGGTTTGTATATCTTATAGGTGCCGCTTACTTGGTTGACAACAAGCTGGGAGTCACCGTAAACCCGTAGCCGAAGAATTTCCATTTCTATAGCGAGCTCCAAACCAGCTATCAGAGCTTCATACTCAGCTTCATTGTTTGTCCGAGGCTCGGTGAGAGCGAAAGAACGCCGTAAGGTTCCCATTGATGGTGTGATAAACACCAATCCTAGCCCTGCTTTTATCTCCGGGATGTTTGATCTGCCGGAGCTCCTTATTGATGAGGCCCCATCGAAGTAGAGCTCCCAATATGGCTCGTCTTCCTCGAGGTGCAGCACTTGTTCGTCGGGTAACTCACAATTTAGCGGCGATCCTTCTGGTATGGGATGAGCAGCGAGAAAGTCTGCAAGAGCTTGCCCTTTTACTGCTTTCTGAGAAGTATAAACTATGTCAAACTCAAGTAGCATGACAGCCCATCTTGCCATTCTGCCGGCTAGGCTTGCTTTGGTCATCAAGTGTTTGAGCGGGTCGACCTTGGAGATCAGCATAACCCGATGAGCGAGCAAATAGTGCCTCAGTTTCTTCACAGCAAATATTAGAGCCAGGCATTATTTTTCGATTGGGGAGTAGTTGTGTTCCGCCCCGACTAGAGTTCGACTGAGGTAGTAGAGGGCATTTTCCTTTCCCTCCTCATTATTCTGGGCGAGGAGCACACCGAGTGACTCATCTAGCGCGGCAGTGTAGAGAATCAACGGTTTATTTGGAATGGGAGCGGCCAGCACTGGAGGGTGCAACAGGTATTGTTTGATGCTTTCGAACGCTGCTTGACATTCGGCATCCCAGATAAAAGGAGTTCCTTTCTTCATGAGCTTTGAGAAGGGCCTACATCTCCCCGACAAATTTGAGATAAACCTCCGTATATAAGCAAGCTTGCCTTGGAAAGATCTCAGCTGCGTCAGACTCTTTGGAGGGGGCATCTCCATGATGGCCTTTATCTTTGATGGGTCAATTTCGATCCCTCGATGCCGGACTATAAAGCCCAGGAATTTTACCGATGACACGCCAAAAGCACACTTCAGAGGATTCATCTTCAGATCGTATTCCCTCGGTCTGGTGAGAACGGTCCTAAGATCTTGGATGTGGTCGGCCTTGGCTTCAGTTTTGACGACCAGATCATCAACATAGCATTCGATGACTTTATGGATTAGGTCATCAAAGATATTAGTCATTGCCCTTTGATATGTAGCGCCCGCGTTCTTCAGCCCGAACGACATCACTTTGTAGCAGTATATTCCGATCGGGGTTCGAAATGCTGTGTGCTTCTCATCCTCAGGCGACATCTTGATCTGATTGTATCCAGACGAGCCATCCATAAAGGTGAACAGCTCGTAATTTGAGGTGTCATCGACCATCATTTCCATGACTGGTAGCGGGAAGTCGTCTTTAGGACATGCCTTGTTGAGGTCCCTGAAATCGACACAAACTCGGATCTGCCCATTTTTCTTCTTCACTGGGACTATGCATGCGATCCAGTTTGCATATTTCTCTTCCCTGATGAAGCCGGCATCGATGAGCTTCTTGGTTTTCTCGATGAAATTTTCTTCTAGTTCCCTTCTCATTCTTCGAGGAGCTTGTTTGACTGGCTTAGCATCAGGAGATATAGCCAACTTATGTACGGCCACTTCAGGGGAAAGGCCAGGCATTTCTTTGTATGTCCACGCGAAGTAGTCAACAAACTCATGCAGCAGGGCAATTATCTGCGCTTTCATTTCCTCTGACAAGAGCGAGCTGATGTAGGTCGGCCTTGGATTATCGGGCGTTTCTAAGTCAATCTCGGTTAGCTCGTCAAAGGTTGCTTGTCCGCCATCTTCGAGCTCTTGAGGAGCTTCTTCTGGCTCGGCTATCTCGTCATCATCATTTGATCTTTCGCTGGCCTTACCAACATGGATCATGTAGCACGCTTTGGAATCAGGTTGAATGTAGCCTATGCCCCGTCTATCTGGAATTCGTCCCTCGATGAGTGCTCGGACCTGGGGCGGATACCATAGCCCTTCGTAAAACTTTGCTTCGGACTCCGTTTGGTACAACCGGCATCCGCACTTCTTAAAGTATTCCCGCATCTTGGGCGCATAGTATCTGGGATTGAGGACGGCTCTTATGCCTCTCTCATAGGGAAGGCACATGACAGAAAGATCGTCCGGGTGCACAACGGGGTTTGACCTGTAAAACAGGATGCCCTTCTGTCCATTTTTCCTCCCGGGCACGTAGAAAGTTTTCAGCTGGTCCACGGTAGAGACTGACAATGCATCGAGCTCTTTGCACATCCGTTCCGGCACCCTTGTGATGGCCAGGGACCCTTCTGCGACTTCGAAGGTCTCTCGTAGTTTCGCTTGCTGCATGGGGGTCCAATCTGCACAGCTGTTGCACGGCAGGTCCTCTTCTTCTGACTCTTCAGTGTCACTGCCGAGATGAGGGCGGACTTTGCTGCTAGATGGGCCTTCAGTAACAGATTCGTCCGTATCGCTGCCGAAACGAGGGCAAGTTTTACGGAAGGACGGGCTTCCAGCGTCGGACTCATCAGTGTCGCTGCCAAAATACGGGCGCACTTAGGCGTTTTTGCTTTTGAAAGTGACAGCCGGCGCAGATTTGCTTTTGAGTCTTGGGGCCGGTCTATCCTCAGTCATTTGTGGCTTAGCATTTTGGTGGTTCATAAAATACCGAGAATCTTCATAGCGGACTTCATGCACACCGAACGGCTGGATGTCTCCGTCAATGCGTCTTTCTTCGCCATTTTTAGTATACTTCATACATCGATGGAGAGTTGACGGAACGATGCCGTAATCGTGGAGCCATGGCCGCCCCAAGAGAATCTTATAAGACGTGTCTGCGTCGATCACGTATATCTTAGCTTCAGTTTGCAGATCCCCGAATTTGATTGGCAAAGCTATAGACCCCAGAACTTGCTGGCAATTTTGGTTGAAGCCTTGAATGACAATCCTTTCTCTTGACAGGTGTCGGACGTCCATTGACAAACTCTTCAGAGTTCTCAAGTTCATGATGTTCACTGAGGACCCCGGATCAATCAATATGCGATTAATTCGATCTCCGTCGCTGTACCCGGTCACGTAAAGCGGCCGATTGTGCTCAGCTGTTCCCAGTAGCAAGTCTTCATCCTTAAATGTGACTGCGGCGGCATGCAAAGTGTGCTGAGCTTCTTTCATATTAATTTCCGCGAAGTGAGCCTGATACCGCTCGGGGTTTTGTAGAGCGTGAATAAGAACATCTCTAAGCTCCTTAGATAGGACCAAGACGTCGTAGATGCTCAGGAGAGACGGAAGCTTCCGGAGATGTGCTAAGACATTATAGTCCACCGAGGAAGGACCTATGTTTTCATCAGCCAGTTCTCTGCCATCTTCTTCATTAGCGACTTGTTTTTTTTTCCCTTTTGGGGCGTTGCCTTGATTTGGCGGTAGAGCCCTGCCGCTTCTGAACTGGATTTGATTGGCCGTTGTGGCGAGCTCTTCGTCCTCTTCGGGAAAACAGAGCTCCTCTTCCGAGTCGCTGCCAAGATGGATGGCGTAGCAGGTCACTACTGGGATCTTTTCATTGGAGTCTTCTTCTAACTCCTCAAGAATTTCAGCCGCTTGTACAGGGAGGAACTCTTTTAATTGAACCAAAGTTCTTTCCTTCTGTTCATATTCTTTGAGGGAATCGATATATTTTTGAATGGCCGATCTCCCTGCAGACTCCTTTTCGCATCGAGCCGCACTTTTCTTCTTCTTGAGCTTCTTGGATTTTGAGCCTGACGGAGCTGCATTGGCAGCTGGACTGGTAGGCTTCTTCTTCCCTTCCCGTTCCGTCCTGGATTCTTTCCGAAGTAGCTTTATCATCTTCTTCGTCTTATTAGATATGTGCGTACTCCACGGAGGCCGCGATGAGTCCGTTTCGTTTCTCAGGGCAGCGGGTTCGGCTGTCTGCTCCCAGAAGGCTTCAGTTTCTGTCTGTATAAAGTTGGTGGTTGCAACTTGATTGTTCACCAACACGCTTTTGGACAGCTCGATCTCTCCAGCCTTGTACTGCTTCTCGACCCAGTCTTTGAAGATATAGCAATCCTCGATCGCATGGCTCACCACTCGGTGGTACGGGCAATACAGGGGATTGTCGGTCATTTTTGCTTCTTGGGGTCTTTTCGACTCTGGCAATTGTAGGCCGTTGTTCAAGGCATCTTTAAATATCTTGCGGACCTTGTCCCTTCTGAAAGAGTAAACCTTGTTCTTTTTCTCCTCTAGGGTGGGCCCATCTCCTCCCAGCAATGGCTTTCGAGACCGGTTAGTTTTGGATTCGGCCGCCCTTCGCTTTTCTTCATTATCGGACGCATTGAAGACATTGGTACTGCTAGAACTCCCGCTTCTACGGTTGTCTTCCCGCTTGCTTTTCCAAGTTTTGTCTCTCTGAGAATCCGGCGGGGACTCCTGCTTCGAGCGTTCCAGCATTTGGACTTTCTTGGTTAGCTCCTGAAATGTCTTAAGGCCCGCTGTACACAAGAATGGGACCATCCAATTGCTGAGGTTCCCAACGAGAAGGCTGACGGACTGGTCCTGCTCTAGCGGCGGTTCGCACTTGACTGTGAGATTACGCCATCGGGCGATAAAGTCGGTGTTGCTTTCATTCTTCCCCGGCTTGGTCCTCACAAGGTCGGCAATGGAGATTTTATCACTGACACTCATGAACCTTTGCCGAAACAGGGACTCCATTTGGGCAAAGGTAATGACGGACCCGTCCGGTATACTCGCATACCAGTCGAAGGCGACGCCGGTCAGGCTGTTGACAAACTGACGAAGAAGGAGCGCATCATTGCCCCCTGTATTTCCGCACGATGCTTTGAAGTGGGCGACGTGCTGATTTGCATTCCCCGTTCCATCAAATCTTCCGAACTTAGGAATGACGTAGTCGCTTGGGAACTCAATCAGATCGTACTGCGCGGGATATGGCCGCCCACTACTGCCGATTTCTTTCTGAGCTTCAGCTTCGGCCACCAATGTTTTAACCTTGCTGGTGACCAAATCCATTATCCGATCCTGTGTTAGCGGGATAGTGCTATCTGAGGCCAAGGCGTCCCCAGAAGCGGAGTGTGGCCGGCTTTCATATGGCTCGACCAGTCTTGGACCCGAAGGAACAGGCATTGGCTGCCTCGGATTGTCATCACCCGGCTGATTAGTAGCGGCTTGCGCTTGATTGGGAGGCGCTCGAGCAATTTGAGCCGTAAGTTGCATCACCACGTTCGTTAGGTCGTCAATCTTTGAATAGAGCTTGGCCATCTCTTTATCTTTACTCCTGAGCTGTTTTCGAAGCTCTTGAAGCAGTTCCTGCTCCGCAGTCCTGGGGCGGAAAGTCGGCTCTTCCTCGCTGTCCGAGCTTGACTCTGCATTGACCGAGGGGTCTTTCTGCCTATCATCCTCATCGAGAGGGTTTTCTTCATCCAGTGGGGGTGGCTGTTCTTGGGCGGCGGCAACCACATTTAGGCTAGATTGGGCTTGGGATGTGGTGGCCCCATCCTTGCTTTTGCTGCGGAGGTTGTCGCTGGGGCGCCCGCCCGCCATATAGACCGTATGGATGATATATCCGGCCGTCCTTCGATCATTGGCGGCTGATTTCACGGATCGCTGTCTTGACCTCCTTGCTTCGGTAGCTGGTAGTCGATTGAAGGCGGCTGGCCAAACCGGCTTCTTGAATGGGGCTGGCGCTTCTTTTCTGGATTTGCCCCGCTGCTTTCGTGCGACACAGAGCGCCTGATAGACCCTTGAAGAGACAGTGTCATACTTTTTCTGTTGGGGCCGGGACACGTCTCTTTGTGGCACTGTTCGGACCGCTGTCTTCTTGATTCTGGCGGTCATGGCATTTTTCTGAACCCACCTCAGAGGCTCGAAGGAATTGCTGATTCTCACGTCCGACTCAGCCGTCGTCGCGGGGCAACCCTGCACTTGGAAGTTCACACGATTCCATTTGGCCGAAGCCTTGGCCCTCTTGTTGGCTCGATACCTGAGACGCTTCTGCCTTAACTTTTCTGTTCTAAGCACCTGGCAGTCTTCGGCTCTTTGGGAAGACGCCGCAGACCGGGCGATGGAAGGCCTTGGAGACACGCTCGATCGTGCATTTGTTGGAGTCATCGCCTGAGCTCGTCCGCAACATTTGATGTTGCCCTTTGTACCGAAGTTCTTGCCCCCCGCTGGAGCACCAGGGAGTCGTTCAGACACCCTCTTAAGTTTCGGTTGTGGTGCCTTGGCGATCACGACGTTCGGCCTCTTACCCCTTGAGACCGGCTTGGCCACCTGTTCTGCTGGGATCTCCGCCAGATGAGCGCTTCCGGCAGGGTAGATGATGACGGAACCAAATTGACGGGGTGGCTCCTCCCATTGCCGGCTGAGACTTGCGGGGAGGACTACACGAGCGTTGATCTTGACCACGTACGGAATCGGGGTCATGTTGGAAGCTGAATTCGTCTGGAGAGACATTGTCGTTGAAGGTTGATTGCTACACAGAAAAAAAACATCATTTCAGTATCGACAATCGATATGTATATTGATTGAGTTCGCATGAACGTTTAACCCGAAATATGGGAGGAGAGATTTGTCCCACCGGGCGTGCCAGAATCTGTAAGGTGTTTTTCGTCACCCCATTGAGATGGGAATACGCGCGCGCTTGTCAGGCGCATTACAGATTCCCCCTGCCTAGGGCAGGCCGGGGTTTATTGATTGTGGGGATCCGAATCTCCGGCAACCGCGGACTAAGCTACCGTTAATTACCCCTCGCATTTGGAGCGAAGGAACCTCCGATTGACGGGTTAAACTGGTCATGAGAACTCAATGTGCAGTATCGTGTTTTGAAGGGGTTTTGGAAATATCGGGGGCCCCGCAGAGTTTTTACGGGGGTCCCGCTACCCGGATAGCGGGCTGGGGGTCAAGGGGGCTAGCAGCCCCCTTGCGGGGTGCGGGGCAGCGCCCCGTTAGAAATTTTTTCTAACGGAAGACAGTGTCGTGGAGTCTGTGTATGTTTTCCTTCCCCCCTTTTTTTTCTTAAAAGTGGAGTTTAATTTCGAAAGGAATTTTATTGTGGAGTTAAACTCCAAAGAATTTTAAAATGGAGTTAAACTCCTAAAAGAATTTTATGCGGAGTTAAACTCCTAAAATAGAACTTTATTGTGGAGTTAAACTCCAAAGAATATATATATATATTTTTTAAAAGGGTTTAAACTCCAGAAGGGATTTTGTTGGGGAGTGCACGTAAAACGAGGGGGAAAAGAGAACAAAATGGCGTCTAAAGGACGCTCGCACAGCAGGTGGGCGCCTTAATGCCCGGGGTCACGTGCGCGCACGTGACCGATGGGCACTTTGGCGCCCCCCGGGGTCACGTGGGCACACGTGACCGATGGGCGCCTTGGCGCCCCAGGGGTCACGTGGGCACACGTGACCGATGGGCGTCTTGGCGCCCCAGGGGTCACGTGCGCACACGTGACCGATGGGCGCTTTGGCGCCCCGGGGTCACGTGGGCACACGTGACCGATGGGCGTCTTGGCGCCCCAGAGGTCACGTGCGCACACGTGACCGATGGGCGTCTTGGCGCCCCAGGGGTCACGTGCGCACACGTGACCGATGGGCGCTTTGGCGCCCCGGGGTCATGTGGGCACACGTGACCGCGGGAAAAACCCGCGGAAAGGGAAGCCTAGCCCCTAGGCTGGGGAGTTGAACTCCCAAGGGAATCTTTGGAGTTGAACTCCTAACAGAAACAAATTTATGGAGTTAAATTCCAACAGAAATAAATTTATGGAGTTAAACTCCAACAACTTTAGAAAGGAGTTAAACTCCTGGGGATTTATTGCTCTTCTTTTGAGCCTTGGGTCTGTCCAAAGTTAGATCTTTGGAGATGGGTCTCTTTCTTCTTGCTCTTGACCAGCGGGATCTTGAAGAAAAGGGGATGAGCCTTAAAAGCCTCCCCTTTTCGAGATCTGATTGGAGATCCGAGCTCCCCTTTGTAGGTTTTATAGTGGAAATCTATTTGTTTTGAGGAAAGGAAGAGTTAAACTCTTGATTTAATTCAAAAGAAAAAAAAAGAAGGTTTTAGAACCTTGAGGAAGGAGAAAGAGGCAGATCTGGATTCTTCTTTTTTTTTTTGAGAGAGAAAAAAGTTGTTGAGATATTTCATTATCTTTGTCTTTATAGGCTATACACTTTACACATAGCCCCTTGGGCTTCACAAAATGGCATTTTGCCTATCCCATGGCTCATGTGCCATTTCTTTTTGCACATAAGCCATGGGCTTTACAAAAATTTGGCTTTATGCCTATTTTTCTTACATTTATCCATAAAATAAAATAAAAGAAATACAACAAAATTGTTTATTACAAAATTTTTATCTTGGCGTGGGGGAAGGCCGCCCGCTTCATGTTCGGGCTCGACCCGGGCATGAGCCTACTGGATCTGGGCTTGGGCCCACTTGGCTTGGGGTTGACTTTGATTTTGACTTGGTCAACCGGGGTGTAAATTTTTACCCCAACAACATGTAGTATAAGGCCCCGTCATAACCCACGGGACAACGGCACGTGAATTCATGTAGGTATCTTTTAAAGTGACTTCTTGTGCTACGATATATGTTCCATACCAATCTACCCCTTTATCCCCGCGTATTGTATTGTATAGATTAAGATTCTAGGTCTTGGCCGAATCCATGGATATAAAAATGTACAGGTTCATGTTCAAGATGTAAGCATGTGTTCAGGTATTCATGTCAAGTTCATGTCAAGTTATATTCATAGTTCGGTCAAGTCGAGTCAAGTATTCAAGTTTGAGTTTAATATTTGAATTCGAGTATTCAGGTTCATTATCAAGTATTCAAGTTCGTGTTTGATTTTTGATTCTGGGTCGAATGTGGATTCCTATTGGAGTCAGAAACTCGTGAATGGATTTAACTCTTGAATTTCCCGGGTTCGGGAGTAATCGGCAAGTGCTGCACATGGACAGCAGAATTTGTGTCTTTTTCCAAGACAATTGCCATTGATAACTTCGTTTAGTTGTCTAACCTAAATAGGTAAGCACTCACTTTCTCCGGCTACCTGGGGCTCAAGAGAAATGATACCGTTTAAGCCTATATTAATTTTATAGTCCTTAAAGTATTGTTTGAATATCTCGAGAGAGTTTTATGAAAAATATTCTAATATTGTTTTAAAAATAACCTCGAGGGTGATTTACAAGATTTAGGGTTTTCATGGGCAAGTATTTTAATTATTGTGGTAATTTAATGATAAAAACTTAGTTTTTAAAAGTTTATGGTATTTTTATGACAAGTGTGCAAAGTACGGAGGAGATTGGGGCATTTTAGACCGTCAGCACCAGCCAAATTGGGGGAATGGGCGGTCAGATTTGGTTGGGTTGTCTTGAGATTCGTGCCATGTGTCAAGTTGGGTGTGCACAGCTCATTGCGTCTGTTTAATTTTTATGAAACTTTTCATTTCTTCGTGTATTGCACGTGCGACTTTTGGGCTTCCGAAAAATTAAAAAGAAAAAATCTGAAAAATAATTGGGTCTGATGGGAATCGAACGCACAAACTATGTCACAGCAGTGTAGAGGCTTTATCAGTGAGCTAAAATTACCTCTTACTTTATTTAACAAAAATAACTTTTAACTCTTACACAGACTGTAATACCCATTTCTGTATAATAACAAGAAATTTATGTACAGTAATTTCAGAGTCGTTACACTCTATCTCGGATGCTCCCCCCGCAATAATCAATATACAAATGAATCGGAATTGTACATCTAACATCGCACATAAGGCTATCCATCACGACAATCCATCCGTAACATCAGTGCAATACAGAACATCAACGTGAATATCATGTTCGTAAACCCGTCTGATTGTACATATAGAAATCAGTCAGATTGTACCGCTCTATGATATTCACGGTCGTAGAAACTAACAAACGCTGTGAAAACCACAAATTCAAAATTTCAATTGATTAAAACTTTCCGCATTGGCCCTAAGCACAAACCAGTACTCAAACAAATCTGGGCCAAAACCAAATATCCCAAAAATCACATTTCCATAACCTAGAGTACCGGAAAAAATTTGGAGCACAACGGCCCATATTAGACCGCAGACCTGCGGCCAAATGGCATGTTTGGCGGCGGTTCCGCGGCTAAATTTTGGGCTCATGTGCCTAAATTTATTTTTCTGGCCTCTAGTTTTGCCAGCACATAATTTAATCCAACCAGAACAATTTTTTGAACAACTTTAAAATTTGAACAGCGTGCATGAATTTGGAAATGCGATTCAGAAAAATCCGTCGATCGAAACTCTAAATAAGTGCAAACTAGCTAGTTAAGATTTATAGAGTGTCTCTGATACCATGTTGGGTTTCGGTGCCCGCGCCGCGGAAGACGCGGTCGAGACGGAAGCGAAAACAAAAATTACACGAGCACCGAACACCCGTAAAACCCAGAATACGATCCAAAAACCTAAACTAGCTAACTAGAAATATAAGGGTTGAGAAACTATAACTTTTATCGCGTGTCCACCCAACTGTGGAAGACCCTCCAAGCTCGTAGCCACTGGTATCGCGCTTGAAAATCGACCACCCTCGCTGAAAACGATCCACCCGAGAGAAACCGGAGAAGGTTCTAACCGATGATCCAAACTTGCTAAGTGTGGATGGTCGGTGATGTAGAAATATTTTACTAAACTTTTCTCTCATATTCTCAAGCTCAAGTGAGCAACAGAAAGAAGAAGGAGAAGAGGTGAGGATAATGGTTGCTAACACTCACAATCATGGAGCATGAAGCATCTGGTGTAGAAAATGAGAATGGCTTCCATTTTACAACCATGGTTCAATAGTGAACACAAATGAATTTATCAATATAAAATCCCCAAGCTATACCTCTCTGCATGCAAAGAACCATACTTCATAACTCCTCACTTTACACCTCATTTCCATTTAATTTTCTAAAAAGAAAATCAAATATGAGGTGTCCTTCCTCTAGAAGCATTCCCGTATAAATACGGAATACTTCACCCGGTATATGTATCGCTACATATATGCGTATCCGTATAAAAATACGGATAGCACCAAAGAGAGAAAATGAATAGTGAACAATAATACTAAAATATATGTATCAAAATACATATATAAATTATTAAATCAAAACCTGATTTAATAATCTGTCTTGATCCTAAGTCGGCTAGTATTATCAACCGTCCGATTAAAATCTATGTATCCCGTACACGTATTTAATCGGACCCCTGCTCGTACCAACGTATGACTCCTACATCTATCGCCTGAACCGGGAAAACCCTCTGTTTGGGACTCTAAAGACTCGACAATACGCCAACAGTGGGTTTAACCACAAGCACGTCAGTGGCACTAGCTGTATGTAATGGCTACCCAGGTACTTGTCGAATGGGGGACCGACAATCAAGTGCGTCCTTATCCTACTGAGCCTGAATGCGACAATCTCCGTACAGTCTGGTCTCTTCGTCAATGAGTATCGCATATCGGGTTTAGGGGGTGGATAACATCAGACCCCTACTAACCCGATAAGTCGTGTCTGAGTCGATCTCATCACCAATAAAGATACTATTGTTCAACTATCAGTAAATCTCATCCACCGTGGCCACGGATTTCTGATGATAGCCAACTTAACATAACGCGACATCGACTCCTAATAGCAGGAGAGACGAATCCCTGACAGTCGACCACTGTCTACATGTGGCTCGGGACTGTTCCTAATTAAAACTTGTTTCCACGACTTTTTTGAGCCGTGGTAGGGTGGTAATCAAAGTACGTTGGGAACTCACATGAGACAAATGACGACTTTAGGTCAAAAGACTAACCTATACTCATGCCACATGAGAACTTCCATCTGACGATAGATATAATACCATCTAGAAGTTCTCGGTGAGTCCGTCCAGTGTACTCACCTCCAGTGAGCACCTGTATAATATCATAGGTGACACAACACCAATGGCTTGTGAGACCGGCCACTGCCCCTCGTCGGGGTCTAGAAACGTATACACTAGTCTACTCAAGAATATCGATGCCCAGTCTCAATACCCCCATGACTAGGGACATTTAAGGATGTGCTTATGGACAACCCAGCTCACACATATATGATCGCCATCATAATACTGGTTGTCAAGCAACAATCCTACGGGTTTCATCAAAGATGAAGACAAACTAGATAGCATACTATCATCTCGAGTAAGACTACTATACCTGTATAGGCCCTCTCTCAATTATCATAATCGCTTACTTGTGATCACAATAATTGCGGCACTATATCCAACAGAAACCAATAGAGAGAGAGAACAAAAATACCGTGGAATGGAAATAGTTGTCGAGTAGGGATTTCTCAATTAAATCCTTTTATAATATCCTGAATTATGGAGGGGTTGTGTTGAGAAATGATAGGAATATCTGGAAGCTTCCCGTGCGTTTAAAAGTTCGTGTCTTTTTGTGGTTGGCTTCCAATGACGCAATTTTGACGAGAGACAACTTAAGCTAGAGAAAGTGGATGCATTACGGTATATATGAGACACGATCAGAATCAGTGAACCATTTATTTTTCTTGTGCCTGTTAGCTATGAGTGTTTGGGATAAATTTTTAAGGTTTTTTGGGTTTTCATATCTGCCGAGCGCCTTTGGCGCTCTCTGGAATCGTTGGAGGATTGGGTTGGATAGAGAGCATTTGGGAAGTTGGAAAATAATGGTTTCTGTTGTATGTTGGAATATTTGGCTAAAGAGGAATAATATAATTTTTAATAATTCTAAGAAATCTGTATTGAATATTCTAAATATGATTGAAGTCATTATTGAATTCTGGTCTGGTGGTACTGCAAAAAGAGTTAAGATAAAGACAAGGATAGTGGTAGAGGACGAGGGCTCAATAGCATGTATGGAGAATTCAGCTCCCTTTGTTATTGAGAACGAGACGGTGCGAAACGGAGAAGGTTAACCTTAAACGGTAACGGCTCTGAAGGATAGTTTATGTGGGAGTAGGTTGTTTTTTTTTTTTTTGCGATAATAAGACTTGTATTTGGTTTTTTTTATAGGGGATATGTTATCCTATGTTTTTCTTTTCTTTTTTTCTTGTTTCTGAAAGAATTTTGAAATAGTTTCGTTAAATCGTCGTTTAATAGAACGTGGGGGCATTCAGCCTTCGTTTTAATTATAAAAAAAAGGATTTATCGAAGCGGGCTTCGGCTGAACGGGTTTGGGTTGGGTATGGAATGATTTAAGTATAAGTTTGTACGGACAAGTTATGAGTCAAATCCAACCTCCCACCTGACATATTTAATGATGACAGGTATACGCTGAGCCAAAAATTCCAAAGAAACATAAGTTATGTGCACACAATGTGCACAACAGGCCTTCATGCTTTTTTTCATGGCTTTATTTAACGTCAAGGCACCCAACTAGCCAAATAGCAATTTAAAAAATGGATGAACCTACATTGTTTAGAGAAAAAACAATCCCTCGAATTGAAATTGAAACGTGAGGAGAACAAAATTTGTCGAACAAGCCATAAACATTGCAATTTATTTAGCATTTGTTGTTGCTAATCTGGCTGTACCGAATGTTGCATCGTTAATAAATATAATCTAAATTTATCAGAGATTCTTCCTCAATGACCGGTACCTTTTCATTAGAAACATTTGCGGTTAAATTGTATTTTTACTTTTTCTTACAACCAAATGCAAAATGTAATTTGGATTTGGAAATTTAGCAACAAAATTCGCAAACAAGCAGACAATATAAGGTCATTTAATCAAATATTTCCTATGCTTTGGATGGCAACACCAATCAAGCAAGAAACCCAGTCTCATCCAAGTTATGGCCCAGAACTATGCTGGGGGCCTTGAGCTGATACATCACACAAGTTGGTCTCTAAAAAGATCTGGCAATTGAACAATATTAGCTTAGAATTCACAATATAGCTCAAGTCCAAACCCAGACGCGTTAACAGCCCAAAACCTACATTAAATTATCCAATCATTAAAACTTTAACATCATGCTTAAACGCATATCCTATAAAGGATATGCATTCGGAGTTTCCAACTTATTTTCTTGAAAGTTAAGGATGTACATCCTTCAGTGGGATTATCAAAAAAATGTTAAATTTATTAAATAAAACCATCTATCATCTGTCAGTCTCATCTGATATACCTATTATAAAGCAATTATTAGGGAGGGTCATTGGTTCATGGATTTTCATTTAATTTTTTGTGAACTTTACTATTTTATGTTATTGGTTCTGAACTTGAATTTGGATTTGAAAGTTATGTGCTATTAGTTGCTTTGGATTTGAAAGTTATGTGTTATCGGTTGCTTGGACCTGGAATTGTTTTGGACGATTAAAGCCGTAATTTTCAGCCATAGTATATATACTCTTTCCCAAAAAAATTCCAAAAACAAAGAACGAAATCTTTGGGCTCTCTCAAATCAGCATTTGAGGGGAGGAAAGTGGGGACGCACTTGAACCACTCGAGGAGCACCTGCAAGATGTCCTGCTCGGCGGCGGTGATGATCCGGTCCTGGGCGATCGATGACTGCACGTCGAAGGTCACGCTGTTCGCTCGGTCCTCGTCGTCCAGCACCGCTAGGATTCCGGAGGCCGCCCTCAGCTGCGTAATTCGCTTCAATCGGAGCCCTCCGCTGCCATAGGACGCCTGGAAGTTTCCCGAGGCGAGATCTAAAAGGTTGGTGTGCGATCTCGACATCATCGTGGCTACCGCAAAGACAGCGAGACCTGGCGATTATTCGTTTCAAAGAGTTTTAGATTAGATCGAAGAATTAAAAAAAACTAGGGTTTTTTAAAGAGATCGAAATGGATTGAGATCTTAATTTGGGAGAGAAAGTATAACTTAATTTAGGGGAGAAATTGATGGATAAATCTTTTATTTATTTGGAACTGATGAGAAGAATAAAGATCAGGGTAAAGAGGAGCTAACTTTTGTTTATACCTTAACAATGCTAGCTTCAACACATTAATATCTTCCTTGTTTGAGTAATTCCGAGCATTTTTTCCAAAGAGGCATAGCTCGCGACGTAGAAGTTTCTGCTGCTGATAGGTTGATAGGTGGCCAGTTCGATTCCTCGGCTCACAACATAAGAATAAACAAATAAACATCTCTTATAAATAATATTATTTAAATATAAAAATTATTTAATATTGGATACTCAATTTTTTATTGTAAGAATAATAACATATCATAAAATTAAAATTGAAGAATAATACTATATTAATACAAAGTCCTACAATATTGTCCAAAATCAAAGTCCAAGAAAAAGTTCAACGAAAAGTTCAAGTCCAAGTAAAATTCCTATTAAGATAAATGTCCTACTAGAACTTAAGAATCGGCCCTAAGGCAATATTCGTGGAATATTTCCTCTTCAAGCTTTTGTTTGTCTTCATACTTGAAAAATTAGACTCCACCCTCGTTAGTGTAAGCAAATATGCATTTAGCCCTTTCTCGTGAGAAATTAATTTTCTGCCCTCTATAATTTAGGTTAGTATGCATTTGACCCACTTTAAGTTTATCTTCATATTCACACAATATATTTTCGGATGAATTATCTGTATTTATTTTTATACAAGTTATTACTATTTAATCTAGATTTTAATGTAACATATATAGAAAGTATCTTCTCCATGGACACATGTGGATGGAAAATTAGATGAGGTTTTTGATATTTTTTGAAAATTACAATCAACCCGTCTACAATTAATTTGTATATATACATGAATGGAAAGTTAAAAGAGGCCCAAATGTATTTTGAAAAATTGCAATCGACAGTTTCACTATTATTTTGTATGCATTCTCATCAATCGTATACGCCCATCCACTGTTAGTTTGCACACGTACATGAATGAAAAAATAGATGAGGTTCAAATGTCCTTTTGAAATAATGCAATCGATACCTTCATTATTACTTTTGAATACGTTGTCATCGATCGGATATGGATCAGATGTAGATGTCATATTCGTATCATGTGGTTGTTGGCAGATGCAAATATGGATATCGATAGTTATAGGAAATGAAAATCCGAATATTATAAATCGACTACCAATAAGAAAATGAAATATATATTAAAAGTTATATACACTTCTGAAATATGTATTAAAAGCAGTGAGTTGAATTATATAATATGGAATCAAAAGAAGAGTATACGATGATGTGAAGATAATCGCCGTCTGAACGAGGAAGGAGGTTGACAAACGATCAATGATGATGGAAAAAAAATTTCAGAGAAAATCTTTCCAAATTTTAAATGCAATCAATGATAATGGTAGAAATTTTCGAATGGAATATGTATAAATGTGTATGACAAATACTTTTATGGAATTGCTTTAAGAGAAAATGAAGAATTTTTTTATGTAGTTTCTAGAGAATTTAGATTAATCTTGAAATTTTGCTTACAATAAAATTTAGTTACGATTCGGTCATCAATGCGGTAGCATATTTTTTCGGCAACTCGCTGGTTCCGTGCATAACACGAGGTCACTTGCCTGTATTGTTATTGTTATATATAATATAAATCTCCACTTCATGCTTTTATGCTTTTAGGCTTGATTCAAGCATTTCTTTTTCCCATTTTGCCCTTGCATTCATTTTAATTAATATTTTTTTCCTCAACTTAAATGTCATCAAGTTATTTTTTTGTCTTCATGTATGGAAAACTAGGCTCCATTCCTTCAGTTTAAGAAATTTTGCTTTTATCTACTTATTACAAGAAATTAATCCTCTATCCCTTATAATTTATGTTAATATGCATTTCGCCCAATCTAAGTTTATTTTCAGAATCACGCAATATATTTTCCGATGAATTATTTGTATTTATTTTCATACAAGTTATCTCTATTTAAGCTAAATTGTACTGTAATATCCATGCAAAGTATTTTCTCCCTGAGCACAAGTGGATGGAAAATTAGATGAGATCTTTGATATCTTTTGAAAATTGCAATCGACCAGTCCATTATTAATTTGAATATGTACATGTGTGGAAAATTAAATAAGACTCAGATGTATTTTGAAAAATTGCTTTCAATAGATTCACTATTACTTTGTATGCGTTCTCATCGATCGAATACGCCCTCCACTATTACTTTGCATAAATACATGCATGGAAAATTATATGAGGCTCGAATATCTTTTGAAAAATGGTAATCGACACTTTCACTATTACTTTTGAATATGTTCTCATCAACCGGATATGGATCAAATGTAGATGTTACCATATCGTATCATGTGATCATTGACGGATGCGCATATGGTTATGGATAGTTATGAGTAATGAAAATCAGTATATTATAGATCGACTACCAATAAGATTATGAAATATATATTAAAAGTGTTATATATATATATATATATATATATATATATATATATTTGAAATATACATTAAAAGAAATATATATTAAAAGTAGTGAGTTGAATTATATAATATGAAAAGCAGTAAGAGAAGAGTATATGATGAGTGAAGATAACCATCATCTGAAAAAGGACCGAGCTCGAGATCAATCAATGATGATGGTGGGAAGATTCTGGAGAAAATATTTTAAAATTTCAAATGCAGTTAGTGATGATGGCATGAATTTTCGTACATGGAAAATTATGTTGGGAATCTTCCCCTCCGATATGTATCGTTGAGGAAAAAATTCCGTCTTTAACGTTAGAGCACGTAAGGCTAACGATCCATAAGAGAAAGTAACAACACAGAATTTTTAACGTGGTTCGACCGATGAGCCTAATCCACGGAACAAACATAAGGATTCTATTGATATAAGAAAGAGTACACCCGAAGCCTTATTTTATCTTTGATTTGATCATCTAAATATATTAGCAACTCTCAAATTTAGATTAGATCCCTAATCTCTCAACGAAGATAAAGTTTATGAAATCTAACATATCTCATTTCTCTCCTACATCTCATCTCCTCTTCCCTCCTCTCTTGTCACCTCAAGAGAGGGGAGCTACAACCCTCATAAATCTAAAGACTACATCTCTCTTGCTTTAGCCTTAACCCTTGTTGTCTCTTTGCCTTCGCTTTTGCCTTTTTGCCTTTGCCCGTATGGGATTTATCTATTCGCCTTTTGCCTTTTTCAGGTCTCCTTGATGAAGCACCTTCTTATTTATAGGATAGGCCCTTCTCCTAATTAGATTAGGATCAACATAAATCTCCTTTATACTTATCTAATAGAATATCTTTTTTTAATCTAAATCTATATTTAAATAAAAGATTTATTTTAATTCTATCTATAATAACAAACTATTTAAATTTAAACTAATATCGACAATCTCCACTTTTGCTTAAATTTAAATAAAATATTTGAGTATGCACTCATCTTCTTATCCATTAGTAGCCCACACCAATGGATTACCTTGGCCTAATTGTCTGAGTCCAATCCGGAACTGTACATAGATGATCAACTGGTTATGAGACACAACTCCAACAATCTCCACCTTGACTCAAATCTGTTGAGCCTAATAACTTGAGATTAATTCATTGTTGTTCTCATAATTCTCCTCGCCGATGTCCTCACATATGCATCATGTTCCTTCTCGGAACCCTTATACCATCTTTGTTATTTCCATCTCAAGTATATGATAAGATCGTTACTTCCGAGTACTCACAATCATTACACCATACTCTATCCCCGAGCACTCAAGATCACTATACCGTACTCCACCTTGGCCCAAAACATTGGAATCCCTTATTCGGAAACACGCGAAAAAGTACTTGTAATGCGCTATGTCTGGAAGTGACCCTCCACTTATCAACATGAGGTTGCACCCCTCACCGTAAATCACCATGCAAACTTTGAGCTTTCTTTGATACTTTGACCACTACCATATACTCAACCTTTGTTTTTGACAACACCACTATACCCCACAACGTTTCTGCAACTAATGGCCTTAACCATCTAACGAATATATGCCTGCAGTCTATCCCTTGACCACCACGAACATGTACATAGCCTTATCTATTTGCTCGATCGAAACCGCACTTCCCTTGAGCTCGACATCTATCGATCCACCAAGCCAACAATAAATAATTACTTGACTTGGTTCATACCATAGCATATATTGCGATCTTATCGCTCTTGCACATGGTAACCAGGGCATCCTCTCTTCCTTACTAGATGGACACACTATGGAAGAGAGTTGAAGTGGTTGATGATAGGGGTACTCATCAACCAACTCCTCAATTCTGAATTGCTTCAGAATCATCTCAATTCACATCCTTCAAGATGGTTTAAGCCGCCTATTTCCATGTCCCGCTCTATCTTGAGAATTTTCCGCAACACCAAAATCATTCATGTCGAACTCTAATCCGGACTGATGACTTAGCTCTCTGATCTGTAGCATACCCTTCGTCAGTACCACCATAAAGAAAGTATGCTTGACTGCATGAGAAAAATCTCATTGTAGCCATCCCCTCCTTTTGAACATATCTCTTGATCTCCGTCTTGACCTATTTGCCCACATTCTTTCTTATGAAATATCCACAAGCAATCCATAGCTCTCGTCCTTTGTGCTACCTCCATTGATCTCCACGTCCGTATAACATGCTGGGTTCCTGGCGCTCGCGCAGGGAAAGCGAAGAACAAAGGCGAAATAAAAAATGAAAATTTTCATGTGAGCGCTAGAAAATGCAACCTAGAAATCACTCCAAACACTAAACTAGCAAACTAAAAGAGAGCTCTAACTACTATGTGTTAGTGATATGTATGTCCTAGAGGCCATTATTGTACATACGATGTATATTGTAGTGGATGTGTCACGCCCCGCTTCCCAAAAGAAGGAGAAGGAAGACGTGGCAAGGTCCGCAACCTAACTGTATTGAAGGTGGTCTATTCAATACAGTTACGTTAAGCGTAGAAATAATTAATATGCAGGATTGTGTACCAAAACAAAAATAATAAAAGCGAAAGGCATTTTATTTCCATTAACTAAACTTTATTACATTCCAAAGGAAATAGTAAAATAAACTAAGTAGTTTATTTACATCAAAGGAGAAGCAAAAAGCCCTAAACATGTGGGCAACAATAAAAATTAAAACTATCTAATCTTCCATTATCCTGTCTTCGTAAGTTGGCTTCACACCTTGATCTTCGCTGTAATACTCATTCTTATCTGACGGACATTCCAAGGATACAGAAAGAAAAGGAAGGTCCGTCAGCGAGTTAAACTCGGGTAGGATTGCCTCATAAGATAGTAAAGGTATAGGAATGAACATGTGTGTATAATGAATATGATGTACATGAGTATAAAGGTATGTGGTTAAGTAAAAAGTGGATATGTGAATATGAGTAGGTTATATATGTTGCAAGTTATATGTGTATGAAGGTAATAGTTTGTATTAGTTCGTTAAACAAGGGTCCGGATACTCGAGATTATTCCGTTGTGGCCACGGAACAACAACTGGGGAAGTGAAATGTACCGTTTCACTTCCCGGGATCATGATCGAGTAGTAGGGGAATCCGAGCTCCAAATTATCCTTGCCTAATCAAACTACCCATCCCCGTGGTTCAGTATATAGGTTTGGACGGATTAGAGTTAGTGCGTATACTTCTAGGCATGGAATTTCCATATTGTATAGTCGCCCACATTTGGACTGTTCATCCGAAATATCGGGATCTTCATATTTGTAGTCGCCCACATATTGGACTGTTCACCCGAAATATCGGGATCTTCATATTTGTATAGTCGTCCACTCTTTGGACTGTTCACCCTGCCTGCAGGGATCTTCATAAAGTATTCCATACCTAGGTCCGCGCATTATAACCCTAACCGTATCATGTTTTGTATATGTCATGTTGTCATAAGCTGAAATTTTAGAAAGAGTATTTGATCTCATTCAATATGGCCTTCCACAACCACTCGTTTTATTTTCTAGAATTTGTAAAGTACTTTGTGTTCTTCGGAAGAAGCTTAGTTAAATAATAAGGTTTAAATATCGTTTATTATTTCTAAGAAAAATCATGATATTTGGGGTATTTAATATTTTGGAAAAGAATAAGGTTTTACAGAAAATATCCTTTTGATACAAGGTTGTGATGTTTATTTGAAAATCTTTTAATAGGGGTTTTTATTTGAAAAATCTATACTGCTCCTAATATTCCAAAAGGACAAGTTATGAGGTCCTCAAATCGCCTCTTCACCGTCAATTGTGGCTAGGTAAGTGCCAGGTAAATGGGAAGGTACTCCACTACGTAAGTAGTGGGCCTAATTAATAACCACTAGCCTTAGACACACTTGCCTAGACAGCACAAAGGTTGGTTTAGATAAACGATCGATTCCTACAACCTTTCCTTTATTTTAGATTGGTTTTAAAGAAATTTCCTTTTAACAAATACTAAATATTCCCTTTTGAAAAGATATCGTTATTTAAATAATATTTTCTTAAAAAGTTGAGGGGGTTTAAAAATATTTGTAAGTAAAATATATCTAAAATATTCATTTTACATATATTTAAAATATAATATTTAAACGAGGGTATCTTGTGGAAGTAACCTATTTTGAGATCATTTTTATATTGTGGGTATGTCATAGGTGAAATAACAAGTCATGGGTTACATCAAATTCCAGGTATTATGAATGTGCAATATAATTGTGTACAGATGAAATTTAAATACCGTTTTAAAAAAAATGGGTTAATATTAAGGGTAAGAGGAAAAAGGGTATGCATAATTATAATAACAACATTTTAAATATGGGTTGATAATTAGAGGTTGGAATTTAGATAGAAGAAGGTGACAGGAAAAGGAGAGAGAGGCGGATCCTATCTTTTGTTTGAGTCGGAAAGCCGAAGAGCTAGAATTATAGCCTCGTACTAAAACCTTAATAACTTCGCGTCCCGATTTTTCCTCTGCGATTGGATGGAGCCGTAGCGTCCGCGTCGTCGATACGAAGGCACCGGTATTTTTTTCAGAATTTTTGGAGTTCTGAGTTGTGAGAAAATGAGGTTTGAAGGTGCCTATTTATAGGGGTCAAAAATAACAATAAAATCCAAAAAGTTGATAAAGCGCACGGAAAATCACGCCGGCCCAATGATTGCTGATGATTGCCCTCGTGATTCGCCCGCCGCCTTCAATTCCCTGCCGTTGGATTTAATCCAACGGCGCAGATCGCACCCGGGCCCGCCACGTGTCGCGAGCTCATTGGATCGCGACCGTGGGTGCGGATCGAGCGCGTGGTGCGCCGCCAGAGGGCTCTGGGCCGTTGGATCTCGTGATCCAACGGTCCAGGTTAAAAGGGATTTAAAAATATAAAAAAAAGATTTAATAAAATAATTAAATAGCAGATTATATTAAAATATTGATTTGGCTTTGTAAAATTAGTTAAAAATAGTAAAAAATACGGCAAAATTATGGAAAAATTCCAGAAAATATATTTTATTATTATCTTTAATATAAAAATAGTTTTGGGCTAAAATAATTATTATATTTATTTCTACATTGTTAACTAGTTATAATAACTATATAATATCTAGTTAATATTTAAAATATTTTTAAATTATGAATTAATTATTTTAATTGATAATAAAAATACGTAGATTATTTTAAGGTATTATAAAATCTTTCTAAAACATTTTAAGCCTATAAAAATAATAAATAAACTTTAGAATTTTCCTTTAATCATATTTACTGCTTTAAAAATTATTAACACTACATTAAAAATTATTATTATATAAACGAAACACGTAAATAATTATTTGATGGTAGAAATATATATAAAAATATATTTTATTAGGTATTGGAAAACATGGTCGTTACAATCTACCCTCCTTAAAATAATTTCGTCCTCGAAATTTCATAAGGTAGGTCAGAGGAAGAAAGAAATCACTTGATGCATGGAAAGTCTTGAAGGGTTAGGTATAAAGAAATGGAAATTATAAACTTGGTAGTTGCTTCCGGATGGTAAAGTTTGGAAGTTGAAGGAAGATACGAATTGATGGAAAACATGAGGGCTAGAATATAAAAACAACTAGTCGATAATACGGAAACTAGGGGAATTATGGTGAGTCCAACTAAGAATTGCAGTGAAAAAAATAAGTAAGAGTGGTATCGGAAGAAAGATTGCGAAAAGAAGAGTACCTATGTTGTCTTTCCACATGCCATCAGTCTCCACGGCCGTCATGGTAAAGGTCTGACGTTTGGGTACATTCCTTTGCGCTTGCTGAAAAACACGCTCCTGTGATGGCAAGGGTGGTCCTTTTGGTGTTGTCCCTTGACCGGTTGTTTTAGTGGCAGAAGGTGGCCGGTTTCCTTGTGTTGGTGCTCCATAATTAGCCGGCTTGATGACGGGGCCTGATTGTCTCCCTTTCTGCAGACAGTCCCCAATAGCATGATCCGGAGATCCACAGACTATGCAAAGTTTGTTCAAAATGCGACAGTCTCTCATGTGGTGTCCGGTCCTACCACAATGGTTGCATGTAACGACTGGTTTTCCGAAGATAGTTGGTCCTGCTGGTCTCTGGGGTTGTGATCTCCCGTTAAATCTGGAAGTTGATTCCTCAAGAATTTGGTTGGCCGGTCGCTTAATACCAGATAAACGGTTATCCTTCCTTATCCGTCTCTGAAGGTCTTCAAAGTTTCGTGCCGCCTCTAAAATTTCATCATAAGTTGATAAGGTAGCAGAAGACATGGATGACTGTGTCTTCAGGTCCAATCCCTGTCGGAATATTTTGGCATAAAGTTCTGGGGTTGCCACCAGATGGTGTGCGAATCGACTTAACCTTGAAAACTCTGAAGCATACTCGTCTACCGACTTATCCCACATACTTCCTTGTTGGGACTGTATAAACTCCCGTTCCATTTTTAGGTGTGCTACGGCAGGAAAATACTGAGTGTCGAACCGTCGTTTGAATGTTTCCCAGTCGACGGGCTCTTTCAGCCTGCTTTCCTCGGCCTCCCACCATATCCTGGCATTATCCGTAAGTTGTAGTTTGGCAATGTTCACCCATGCGTCCTTCGGGATTTGGGCGGCATTGAGATCATTGACCGTTCCCTTAAGCCATTCTTCAGCTTCTAAAGGAGTTTCCTTCCCCGAAAAAGTCTTAGGGTGGAGTGATCTGAACTGCTTCACTCCCGCCGAACCTTGTGGAACTGGGGTTAGTGCCTGCTTAAAAACTTCTGCTTGTTGTTGCCTACTCTCGCGCAGCTCTTGATGTAGGGCAGCTGTCTGCTGCTGCTGTTGTTCCAGTAATCCTTGTAACATTTGTAGCATCGCCGCGTGATGGGCAGTTGCTTTATTGTCCCCGTTTCCCCTTCGGTTGCGGTGATGGTGTCGTCCAGCCATCGATGATCTGAATCAGAACAGGCTGAGGTGAGGCAAGATAACTTGCATGAACGAACAACAATCAATGCAAGGGAGAGACTAAGAAGTGCAAGAGACACAATAGAGATTATTGCTCGAAACTAAGATTTTATTATCCAACTTCAATATGGAGAGCACAACCGAAAAGCAAGGACATTGTTTAATTCGGCCAAAGAAAGGGAAAAGACTTATTAGTCTCGATTATAGGAGTTCAATAAGTGATGATAGGTCCTTGATCTAAGAAAAGCACGACCATTCCCACGGTGCCTTGCGGGGACAACCGCCTGAGAGTCTACGACTTCGCCTTCTGAATCTTCAGATGTAGCTTCAAAATAATATCGGACATGTCATCCTCGTTGGAAAGATTTACCATGACCAGAAGGAAATGTTATGGTCACGGTACAGAATATCAAGGAAGGAACAAGGGACATAAGGAAAACTATGATATCGGTATAGATGGATAAGATTCACAAATATAATAAGTCAGTTAATGGTTTTATTTTAGTACACAAGAGGACCTGCATGGGCCACCATAAAAACTTGTCACGCCCCGCTTCCCAAAAGAAGGAGAAGGAAGACGTGGCAAGGTCCGCAACCTAACTGTATTGAAGGTGGTCTATTCAATACAGTTACGTTAAGCGTAGAAATAATTAATATGCAGGATTGTGTACCAAAACAAAAATAATAAAAGCGAAAGGCATTTTATTTCCATTAACTAAACTTTATTACATTCCAAAGGAAATAGTAAAATAAACTAAGTAGTTTATTTACATCAAAGGAGAAGCAAAAAGCCCTAAACATGTAGGCAACAATAAAAATTAAAACTATCTAATCTTCCATTATCCTGTCTTCGTAAGTTGGCTTCACACCTTGATCTTCGCTGTAATACTCATTCTTATCTGACGGACATTCCAAGGATACAGAAAGAAAAGGAAGGTCCGTCAGCGAGTTAAACTCGGGTAGGATTGCCTCATAAGATAGTAAAGGTATAGAAATGAACATGTGTGTATAATGAATATGATGTACATGAGTATAAAGGTATGTGGTTAAGTAAAAAGTGGATATGTGAATATGAGTAGGTTATATATGTTGCAAGTTATATGTGTATGAAGGTAATAGTTTGTATTAGTTCGTTAAACAAGGGTCCGGATACTCGAGATTATTCCGTTGTGGCCACGGAACAACAACTGGGGAAGTGAAATGTACCGTTTCACTTCCCGGGATCATGATCGAGTAGTAGGGGAATCCGAGCTCCGAATTATCCTTGCCTAATCAAACTACCCATCCCCGTGGTTCAGTATATAGGTTTGGACGGATTAGAGTTAGTGCGTATACTTCTAGGCATGGAATTTCCATATTGTATAGTCGCCCACATTTGGACTGTTCACCCGAAATATCGGGATCTTCATATTTGTAGTCGCCCACATATTGGACTGTTCACCCGAAATATCGGGATCTTCATATTTGTATAGTCGTCCACTTTTTGGACTGTTCACCCTGCCTGCAGGGATCTTCATAAAGTATTCCATACCTAGGTCCGCGCATTCTAACCCTAACCGTATCATGTTTTGTATATGTCATGTTGTCATAAGCTGAAATTTTAGAAAGAGTATTTGATCTCATTCAATATGGCCTTCCACAACCACTTGTTTTATTTTCTAGAATTTGTAAAGTACTTTGTGTTCTTCGGAAGAAGCTTAGTTAAATAATAAGGTTTAAATATCGTTTATTATTTCTAAGAAAAATCATGATATTTGGGGTATTTAATATTTTGGAAAAGAATAAGGTTTTACAGAAAATATCCTTTTGATACAAGGTTGTGATGTTTATTTGAAAATCTTTTAATAGGGGTTTTTATTTGAAAAATCTATACTGCTCCTAATATTCCAAAAGGACAAGTTATGAGGTCCTCAAATCGCCTCTTCACCGTCAATTGTGGCTAGGTAAGTGCCAGGTAAATGGGAAGGTACTCCACTACGTAAGTAGTGGGCCTAATTAATAACCACTAGCCTTAGACACACTTGCCTAGACAGCACAAAGGTTGGTTTAGATAAACGATCGATTCCTACAACCTTTCCTTTATTTTAGATTGGTTTTAAAGAAATTTCCTTTTAACAAATACTAAATATTCCCTTTTGAAAAGATATCGTTATTTAAATAATATTTTCTTAAAAAGTTGAAGGGGTTTAAAAATATTTGTAAGTAAAATATATCTAAAATATTCATTTTACATATATTTAAAATATAATATTTAAACGAGGGTATCTTGTGGAAGTAACCTATTTTGAGATCATTTTTATATTGTGGGTATGTCATAGGTGAAATAACAAGTCATGGGTTACATCAAATTCCAGGTATTATGAATGTGCAATATAATTGTGTACAGATGAAATTTAAATACCGTTTTAAAAAAAATGGGTTAATATTAAGGGTACAAGGAAAAAGGGTATGCATAATTATAATAACAACATTTTAAATGTGGGTTGATAATTAGAGGTTGGAATTTAGATAGAAGAAGGTAACAGGAAAAGGAGAGAGAGGCGGATCCTACCTTTTGTTTGAGTCGGAAAGCCGAAGAGCTAGAATTGTAGTCTCGTACTAAAACCTTAATAACTTCGCGTCCCGATTTTTCCTCTGTGATTGGATGGAGCCGTAGCGTCCGCGTCGTCGATACGAAGGCACCGGTATTTTTTTCAGAATTTTTGGAGTTCTGAGTTGTGAGAAAATGAGGTTTGAAGGTGCCTATTTATAGGGGTCAAAAATAACAATAAAATCCAAAAAGTTGTTTAAGCGCACGGAAAATCACGCCGGCCCAATGATTGCTGATGATTGCCCTCGTGATTCGCCCGCCTCCTTCAATTCCCTGCCGTTGGATTTAATCCAAAGGCGCAGATCGCACCCGGGCCCGCCACGTGTCGCGAGCTCATTGGATCGAGACCGTGGGTGCGGATCGAGCGCGTGGTGCGCCGCCAGAGGGCTCTGGGCCGTTGGATCTCGTGATCCAACGGTCCAGGTTAAAAGGGATTTAAAAATATAAAAAAAAGATTTAATAAAATAATTAAATGGCAGATTATATTAAAATATTGATTTGGCTTTGTAAAATTAGTTAAAAATAGTAAAAAATACGGCAAAATTATGGAAAAATTCCAGAAAATATATTTTATTATTATCTTTAATATAAAAATAGTTTTGGGCTAAAATAATTATTATATTTATTTCTACATTGTTAACTAGTTATAATAACTATATAATATCAAGTTAATATTTAAAATATTTTTAAATTATGAATTAATTATTTTAATTGATAATAAAAATACGTAGATTATTTTAAGGTATTATGAAATCTTTCTAAAACATTTTAAGCCTATAAAAATAATAAATAAACTTTAGAATTTTCCTTTAATCATAAGTACTGCTTTAAAAATTATTAACACTACATTAAAAATTATTATTATATAAACGAAACACGTAAATAATTATTTGATGGTAGAAATATATATAAAAATATATTTTATTAGGTATTGGAAAACATGGTCGTTACAGGATGCTTGGACATATATAGGGAGGACTTTCTTGCTCGACATGATAGTATGCTATTCGGTTACTCTTTATCTTAACATGTACTCTGATTGTCTCTATGCTACATGTTGATAAAGCCCTTAGGATGAGTACTTGACTTCCAGGACCATGATGCAGATCATACTAGTGGGGACAGTGTAGTCGCTAAGTACATCCTTCAAATGTTCTTAGTCGTAGGTGTATCAAGACAGGGCATCGATATACCAGAGTAGACTAGCGTATGCTTCTCGACCCATGAAGATGGGTGATGGATGATCCCATATCCATTGGTGTTTGATATCAGAGACAGTATATGGGTGCTCAGTGGAGACTGGGTACACTGGACGGACTCGCCGAGAACTCCCAGATGGTATTATACCTCACGTCAGATGGCAGTTCTCTGGTGACACTGGTACAGGTTAGTCTGTAGACCCGAGATCGTCATAGAGTCTTGTGTGATTCCCACTTTGCTTTGATTTCCACCTTACCACGTCCAAGAGGGCGTGCAAAACGGTGGCTTTTGGGTACAGTCCCGAATCACATGGAGGCAATGAGCGATAGGAGGGGTTTCGTCTCTCCCGGTATAGGGAGTTGATGTTGTGCTGTGTTCGATTGGCTATAACTGGAAATCCCTAACCAGGATTGCTGAGATTTACTGGTAAGTGTTATCAGTAGTTTCTCGAACTGTTATGGACCTCATATCGACATGACTTTCGGTTACTGGGGTCTGACGTTTACCACCCCCAGACTGGATATGCGACATATCAGACGAAAAGACCGGACTGTACGGGAGTGTTACTGATTGGATTCTCAGGAGAATGTACAGGCTTGCCTGTTGATCTTCTGATCGCTCAATACCTGCGTGGCTGTTACGTTTAGCTGACCGCTTGCAGCTTATAGGTGTTTTGATATGATCATCACCTACTGCCGGTGTATTGACGATTCTTTAGAGTCCTACACAGAGGTTTCCTGGCTCAGGCAAAACGGAGTAGGAGCACATATGTGATATGTGCGGGACCGAGAATAATACGTGTATGCGATACCGTATTAGATTCTCGCGATATGTGATATCGGCCGGGTATATGTGATATAGCCGGATCATCGGATCAAGTGTTGATTCGATGAACTGATACAGATTATATTAGTCGGTTATTTATGAAATAGCCGGATTATCGGATCAAGTGTTGATTCGATAATTTAATGTATAATTATATATTTGATATATTATATTACGTCAACTAATATAAGCTCACTTAAAGATTCTTTTTCTCACTTGGATAATACATTGATATATATGTGATATATGTTAATTGTATTATTTTATTTTTTTACAAAATATATTATATATGTGATATATAATATTGTAACAAGTTAGGGTTACAAATGCAACATGTTTTGTGGAGTTTAAACATGGTTGGGGTTTGGATTAGGGTTAAGCTTGGATGAAGCTTTCATGAAGCTTCATGAAGCTTTGACTTTGAGTTTTGATATTTTGTGTTGATATTTATTAACCCAACCCAAACCTTAGCCTCTAGTTTATTCTCTACAAGGGTTAACTCTATCATTCTTAACCCATGGTTGATTTGTAACCACAACAATGATTTTCATTATTCATCACAAAAGAATTGCTTCATCTTCTTCTTCTTTCTTTTTGATGAAAAGCTTCACTAGATTTTTCATAAGTGATGAAAATAAGTGAGAATATGAGAACAAAAGAGAGATAAATTCCTACTTCATCATTCTCATCTATTCTAACCACTTGGATTAGGGTGTTTGCTTTACTAATACATGATTAGTGAAGTAAGAGCTTGGGTTTGAGTTTTTTCAAGGTAGATCATCTTAGTTGTTGAAGATTGGAAGCGAGCTTGTATCTTTCTCTTCATGGAGCCTCTCTAGAGGCCAAGTACTTGATGATCGCAGCGAAGGGACCTCAACACGGAGCTTATGAAGTGAAGGAACGGACTACAAAGGTTGTAATCCCTAACTCTTAGATGTAAAGTTGTTTACATGCATGTTAACCCTAAGTCTCTAGTTAAGATCTTGGTTAGGGTTTGTTTAGCACCCCAAAATTTTTAAAGTAGCATGATTGATACTTGCCAAAACCTTCACAAGGTGCTAACCCTATACTATGTTGCGAACATACAACCTTTGAAGCGTGTCCACCCAATTGTAGAAGATCCCTCCAAGCTCCGTAGGCTAACGGGAACGAGTTTGAAAGTCGATCGTCCTTACCGAAAATGATCCACCAGAGAAAAACCGATCCAAGTTCTAGCTTCACACCAAGAACCACAAGTGAAGCAACCAACACTCTAAAATTGTTAGAAATGGAGTGTGAGTGATGTAGGAATTATCACAATTCTTTTTCTCCCATTTTCCAAACTCAAGAGGGAAGAACACTCAAGAGAGAAGAAGGATGAGGCAAGAGATGAGAGAGAGAAGGAATGAGAGAATAAAATCTAGTAAAATAAATGAGCCATATCCATAAAACTTTTAACAAATCATTTTTCAATAAAATATGCAAGCCCATTCCTCTCACCATCCCTCTTACCATGCTCTCTTTACAACTCACACCCCATCTCATTTCTTTTCTTTTAATAAAAAGAAAACTTAAAATGAAGCGCTCTCTTTCTAGAAGTATCTATGTATAAGTACATAATGCCCGGTATATACATCGAATAAATATACACGTATCTGTATAAAAATACGAATAGCCAAAAAGAGAGAAAACGAATAGTGAACATAATACTATATATATATATATATATATTAAATCAATACTTGATTTAATGATCCGGCTTAAACCTAAGCCGGTTAGTATTATCAAACGTCGGATTTAAGTCCGTGTAGCCAGACACGTATTTAATTTGACTCCTGTACGTATCAACGTATGCCAAATATCGTATCGCCTGAACCGGAAAAACCCTCTATGTGGGACTCTAAAAACTCGACAATACACTGGCAGTGATTTACTGGATAAATCCATAAACACAAGCACGTCAGCGACTGTTCCTCCAATATTTAAATATAGTTAAAGAGCAAAGATCTGTTGGAATTTAATAAGGCGGCTCCTTACGTGCTCTCCACGAGGTTGCCAGTGGTAGAGACAATCTTATAGAATTAAATCATATGGTAGCGCCTCACGCGCTCCTCACGCGAGCGACAATGTCCAAAGCATAAGAGAATTTATTACATAAGAGTTGGACTCTTATATGGCGCCGCACGTGCTCCTCAAGCGGGCGTCAATGTGCAAAGTATATAAGTACCTATCATAAGAATTAAATTCTTAAGTGGCACCCACGTACACAACACGTGAGCACCGACGCCCAAATCAAGATCAATATAATTAAATTCTACATGAGAATTTAGGATACTCTCTGTTAAACAGAGCCGTTGGATCAAAAATCCAACGGAGACGATAAATCATCAAAATATAGAATCAAATTCTATTAGAAGAAAATATCTCCCAAATCTTTCTAAATAAGAAAGATACTTTCGATTGGATCAATTATCCAATAATAGAATAAAATTCTATTTTGGGAATATATTCTCTCAATCTTCCTAAACAAAAAAAGAAATATTGCACTCTGTAAAACAGAGAACCCTTGGATTAAAAATCCAATAGTGATTAAAAATCACCACTTGACAGAATAAATTATGCATATGGGAAAATATTTCCCAAATCTTGTTAAAACCAAGAAAAACATATTCTGTAAAACAGAAGTCCTGGATCAAAGATCCAAAGGTGGGTAAAATTCTCCAACTCAATTTTGAGACCAATTAAATCAATTGGAATCTCTCAATGAGAGATTTTCTCAAGGTTAATTAACAAACTTGCCTCCATTATATAAAAGACCCGAGACTTCAAGTTTCACAAGAGAGAGAAAGACACCACAGATAGAAGGAACCTTCTATAATCTTTTGCAAAAATACAGTAAGCTCTCGAAAAGGACAAAAAATTTAATTCTCAAAGAAGAAGATCTTCCTTCTCAAAACCCTAGGTAAAGAAAATAGATCAAAATATCTCATTTACATATCATATTACATCTAAGGGTTTAACCCTTTTAAAAGAACTTAGTTTTTTCTCTGGATCTGAGATCCATGAGACAAGTCTTTCATAAGTTGAAAATTTAATTCTCATCGGAAAGATCTTTTTCTTGAGAATTAAAGATTCAGGGAAGAACAAATTTAAAGTGAAAGAAGATGGAGTCCATAATACTCCAGGAACTCAGTTCTTTAAAAACTCAATCCGAGATCCTAAAAAAATAGTGATTTTGGCGAGCGTTAATGGTTAAAATACCATTAACAGAGGTTTAACCTCTTTGAAAATATGAACAGAGATTAAATCTCCATATAAAAAAAGAAGACTAGCGCCTCACGTGCTTCCTACGTGGTTGCCTCACGTGAAAAACACGCAGGCGCCTAAAACAGAAGGCCAGCGCCTCATGTAAAACACGCGTAGACATTGAATAAAAGTGCTTAGCACTCTATATACAGCTGAAGATAGCTAAGTGTTTAGCACTGATTGGGCAGCACCCAGTGCCTCATGTGCTCCTCACGTGGGCGCCATATAAAAAGTGCTTAGCACTCCATATACAGTTGAAAACAGCTAAGTGTTTAGCACTGATTGGGTAGCGCCCAGCGCCTCACGTGCTCCTCACATGGGCGCTATATAAAAAGTGCTTAGCACTTCATATACAGCCAAAATGGCTGAGTGCGTAGCACTAATTGGAATGTTGGACCGAAACGTCCTTAAACTAACATTCGTCCCCAAAATGGGAATAATGAACCGAAATGTCACTAAACTAAAATTTCGCCTCAAACATGGTGATAATGGACCGTGATGTCCTTAAACTAAAATAATTAGGCCCAAACACTCATATGTTTTAAGTCGATCTTAATCTCAAACCAGATTAACGGTCCTTACATAAATCTAAGCCCAAATAAAAAATATATGGATTTGGACTAATTCACGCCCTACAGGCGATGACATAAAGTAGTCTCCATAGACAATCCACGGGCAACCTAAACAAAAAAAACACACACGATGCGAAGCGAACTGCCGGAGCAAAAGAAAGTGATCATCGCAATGCGGTAACGTAATTAACTGCAGGGGTTTGCGCCTGCAGGGATGAGCGTCCCCACAATAAAAAAACCCTCACAAATGAGGGGTAGTCTGATAAAGTCTGCTACAACAGTCGCATCTGTCCAAACCTCCGATATATGGTGCCATAAATCAACTTAGTATTTTCGGAGAGGTGGATGGATAAGTCCAAATAGCATCTTCCCCCAGATTCAGGCAAGACGATCTATCTCGGTTCGTGTCTGTCTCCGTCGGTGAACAGATTCTGGCACGCCCGGTGGGACCTTTTCTTCTTTCCACTCCATACTTTGTGTGTCATGTTTTGCGAACAAAATCGCGGTTCGCTATGGTTGCCCTTGGATTTAAGGTACTAAAATTTGGTGTCTTGCTCATGTGCAGAGAAAATCGATGGCTTCCAGCTGCACCTCTTGCAACAACGACTCTTGCTCCACCTCAGCTGGAGGAGTGACCTACGGGCCCAACGTGGCCTCTATCTTTTCAATGCCGGTGGAGCAAGTAACACAAGCCACTACTGGATTGTTCTTCGGGACCATGTTCCTACCGGTGAGTTTCGGTGCCTCAGCGCCGCAAAAGAAAGCCCCCAAGAGGTCGGTCTTTGATCGAATAGCGACTACAACGGCCCCTCTCAATAGGCCGTCCAAATCTGGTGTATCGGTCTTCAACAGACTGAGCAAAATCAAACGGGTCCACAAAGAGGCTCGTGATACCTGAAGGGCTATCCCAAAACGGATAGCCCTCCCAACTCCTGCTATGGGCGAAGTCGTTAAAGGTGCTTCCCCTACCAGAAAGTCGGTCTTTGAAAGATTGGCTGGACCTCCTCAAACCATGCCAAGGACATCAGTCTTCAACAGGTTGACGCCAACATCAGTCCCTCAGCAAAGCCGGGTGCATGAAGAAGCCGCTTCCAAAACTGAGGCGGTCCCTTCCACAAGGCACGCTCGACGTCGTCACTGACGCCGAGTGAGAAAAGCTGGGGGAAACTCCCCCTCTGGAATTACTCCACCAGCTCCAATGGTGGAAGTTGACGCTGCTATTCCAACCGGGAACAGTTTTGATCTACTCAGGAGGGTGCACAAGAACTCTCCAACGGCGGTGCTAAAGAAATCGCTCCTGCCTGCAGAAGCCACAATGCAGGCAAAGACGGAGCAGCCCCATCTGTGGCTCTCCTCGCAAACTCACAGGGTTTGGCGGAAAGTCCAGCACTCTGTGATCAACAAAGATTACTCTCCTTGACCGAAGAAATCGAAGGCTCGGTAAGAGGAAGACCACTCCTTTGTCATACAGAGAGTGGCTTCTTCTACACGGGAGCCTGTTACAACGGCTTCCTCTGTAAGTCTACGGTAGCGCCCCGGCCGTCTGTCCGAGGCCAAAATGCGGAAACGAAAACTTTTTCAAAACTTGAAACCGGCGCTATCGTATACTTTAAATCCGGATCGAACCACTAACCTACAACTAGCAAGTAGAGAAAGGGTTGGAAAACTTATACCGATCGATCCGTGTCCTTCGGTCTTTGACCACCATCCCAAGCTCCTCGCGGCATCTCCGATCTCCGGTATTCTTGTCGGAAAGGGCACCACATCTTCGAGTCTTTTTACGGGCTCCCACCACTAAACCGAGGCAACTCGGACACGAAGTTTGCTAGCCGACGTGTCCAAGATTGCTGTAGACTAAGTGTAGAACGCTTTGCCTCAAAGGTTAATCGAAGTTGCCACAATGGAGGGAAGATCAAAATGAGCTTTGAAATGGAGCTAATGTTTTTGTTGCAAGAATGAAAATGAGATCAAAACCTCACACACCGAATTGGGGCTGTCCAAGATGGGGCTCGGCCACACAAAAGAAGAGGAGGGGTGAGCATAATGCAAGAGGTGGTGATCATAAGAAAAAGGCAACAAAAACCTACACCAAAACATCACACTCAAACCTCACAATTAATGCAAAGAAATGATGCACAAAAGAATCAATCTTATCCTAGATCATTGTGTTTGCTGCAGGGATATGGAGCCCCGGCTACCACAAAAACACCCTCCATTTACTAATTTCATATTTGCAAATAAACCCCTTTTCAGCAAAGGAATTTCAGCCAAGAAAGGAGGAAAGGAAAATGGCCGAAACGGAATGCAAAATGGCAACTTCAAAAAGCGATCCCGTAATAAATTATAGGATAACCCCGCAACTGTATATACATACCCGCATTTGTATTCCGACCGAATACAAATGCAATGAGACAAAATCTACACTGTATAATACTAGGATCCGGCTTAAACCAAAGCCCGCTAATATTATCCGTCCGAACCATCACACGTGCATAAGTGCACGCGTATGTTCGAACCCTGCTATAAATCCATACGGCCTCTACAACGTTTCGCCCAAAACTTGAGAAACTGTCTGTGGGGGACTCTAAAAACTCGTCAATACTTTGGCTGTGGATTTAACCATGAGCACGTCAGAGGTACTAGCTGTACGTAACGGGCTACCAGGTATTGACCAAAAGGGAGGTCGATGAGCGAACTCATCCTGACACCCTACTGAGCCTGTAAGTGACAATATCCGTACAGTCCAGTCCGTTCATTTATGAGCATCGCATGGCGGGCTTAGGGGATTGGTATAAGTCAGACCCCCAAAAGCGGTACAAGTCGTGTCGGAGTGTAGCCCAGAATACCCTGAGATACTACTGGAATACCTACTAGTAAATCTTTTGCCTTGGCCAAGGACTTCGTGTAATGGCTCTCCTAGACACAGCGCGATCTCACCCCTAATACCGGGAAAGATGAAACCCCTGTCAATCCGCTCACTGCCTCTATGTGGCTCGGGACTGTACCCAACTAAAACCTATTTGCACGACTCCTTTGAGCCGTGGTAGGGTAGTAATCAAAGCATAGTGGGAACTCACATGAGACAAATGACGATCTTAGGTCGATGAACTAACCTGTACACATGTCACCAGGAAACTGCTATCCGACGTCATGTATAATACCAACTAGCATGTTCCCGGCGTGTCCTGTCCGGTGTACTCATAACCCAATGAGCACCTGTATACATCTTAGGTGATCCAACTGACACCAATGGCTTGTGAGACCGGCCACCGCCCCTCGTCAGGGTCTCGACTGTATACACTAGTCTACTAATGGAATATCGATACCCAGTCTCGAAACTTCCACGACTAGGGACCTTTTAAGGATGTGCTTATAGACCCCCAGCTCCCATGTATATGATCACCATCATACTGCTGGTAGTCAAGCAAGAATCCTAAGGGCTCTATCAATGTGTAATAGCGACCTGTAAGGTCACCTAAAGCGGTACACGATGATAAAGATAAACCAGATAACATACTACCATTTCGAGTAAGACTATCCTACCGGCATAGGTCAATCATTGCAATCACGTGCCTGTGATCCAATAATTGACTCTGAGGATACTATATCCAACAATCTCCCACTTGCACTCAAAACTAATTATTGCAATGTCGAATACTCACAGCCCGTGTGATACCGAACACCCAACTCCTCTACTAATCAGTTTCACAAAGCCCATTTCCGAAACTATTGCGTTCGAGAAATAGCCTCAGTGAGTGGGTCCGCCCTAATGTTTCTTTGTATGTCTCTCTTTATCTCAAGTTCGCGGAGAAAGCCATCTCCCGAAATGAGCAATACCTGTCTTAGAATATGTCTGGATATCTGATGGGACCTAGTTTATAAATGAACTCCAAATCTAAACTTCTTAGACTGTATCGTCAACTGATCTTAATCAGTATCCTGCGCCATGCCTTCCTTAGTATCCGCTTAGACCACCTGTCCAAAATACTGCCCCTCGTCAGAGGGAAAACTACAACTCTGACAGTCACTCTGTCATCCAGGTCACCTTGGAAGCCTGGAATGATAACTGTCTCCTAAAAGAGACTGTTGTTATCATATCCCTAGAACATCTACTTATGTTCTAAAACTGCTTCCGAACGTTTCTCCAGGATAGGATCAATATCAACTTATTGCATTTAGTGCAGAAACAACGTCTGGTGTGGTACTTGACATCTCATGATTGACTCAATTGCCTAAGCAAGTGATCTGCCAATCATGCACATCCTTCTCCCCTTTAGTCTGTAAGACACCTTTAGAGAGGGTGACTCCATTACCTGCAGGTACACTATCGTGCCATGAGTTATCCATTCTAAATACCTTTAGAATGCTGTCTAAGTACCCAGATTGGGAAACTACCCAAAGCTAGATCTAAAACCATAGATCTAATAACCAGAATGTCTGATATAAAATCCATGTCCTTTGTGGAGAAACTACTGTGTGACAACCAAAGTATAACCGATCGTAGTATAGGAATTTCACTTCCTACTCTGTGTATGTCATCCAAATAGCAGGACATCACACCCTACTACTTTCTTAACAGATCCACCCCTTATTCTGATGAAGTCAAATCTATGACTGTCACATCAGAAATAGATGATCTATTTCCGCTATATCTGCTTTAGTCTATAAATAGACATAAGCTACTTGTCCGCTATGCTTCCGCTGCTCCCACTGACTACAACAACCCTCTGGCAGAGCCATATACACGTACACTTCTAAAGCTAGTTTAGAACGACGCTATACTCATCCTCCTGCCAGGTCTCACAGTCTGGAACAGCAGCAATGGTAAGTCTGGGTAAACAAGAACCTCCCTGTCACCGTCCTTGAGGCTACCAGAGTACCTCTCAGGTGCCTGAGGTTACCCACCATATCTACGGAGTGGCCAATGGAATGTCAAACCAGATTGAATTTTTAGGTTCTTATCAAATTTTCAGTAATCGTTTGTGGTTCTGGAATCACTTTCAGTTCTACCATACTCCCACTACCGTTTTCTGAAAAAATCCATTTTTATTAAAACTGTGGCGAGTCAAGAACAATATCACTATTGGTCTTCCAGATGGTAGAAAGTCAACCCTCGTCATAGCCTGGGTCAACCCACAAACAGCCATTACTGAAACGTGCCTTGAGTTATTCAGAGTCTGCTTTTAAGCATAAGCCAGACAACTCCCCGTACCTTAACATTGTTAAGATATGAACTATTCTATATCCAATATAGAAACAGAGGCACTGATTTAATTGGAACCAGATTCAAATCATTCAGCTGTCTCCGGTGCTTGTCAACTAAATGGAGAGAGGCCGATCAGCATTACTCAACTCAGGACTGCATCCAAATATGAGTACCCTGAAAGAGAAACAAGTTTCTCAAAAACCATTACTATCAACTGAATACCATACATAAGTATCTACATCTTCGATTACCTTGAAGAATCCTGATACTTGCAATACCTGGTTCTCTACTTTATTCTTATACCTATAACTTCTCAAAACTTGGATCTTGTATTTCTACGAAACACATGTCCAAGAACTAGAGAAGTCATAAGTAAACAGAATATAGTACGTGTACCAACCCCTCTGTCCTAATGGATACTGGACAACATACAATACTCTGTATAAGTCTCCTGAGTCTAATAACTCATTCCCTATGTGTCGTAGGTTGAAAACTGTACTTATGGTTAAGAAGAATTACACCGCTGTTTAATGCTCCTTACCTAACCATCCACTGATATAGGTAAATGTCATGGACATAATTTCAAAAAGTCATATCTCACTTTATGAAAATAAACGTACAGATATATCAATTTGAAATTGGTGCATAATAACAGATATTCAAAACCAAATATTTGCCGTCCGGCAAACAACCCAGGCGATTTCCTCAAATATCACCAGTTACAACGAATCCCGATATAATGAGGATGATCACCCAATTCCCAATAACTTTCTCCCACTCATCATCTGTAAAACCATACAGATGTGAGAATCAAACCTGGTAAATACATACCCTGGAGCAAGGGCTAACTGGGAAATCAGTTTTCTTTTAACAATACACAGTTAAACTGAAATATGTAAATGTTTCGAAGGAGTATCCGGGTATTCTTAATAATGCCTCTTCCATTATCAGATTCACAACTGTAACCATATATTTCTTTGCCATCTCTCCAAATCCCTTTATATGTCTTTAGTCATTACCTTCTGTACACCCCTTTAAGCTAAATGGTTTTCTTCCTTCCCTACCGTTCGGCACCAGCCTATAGTTTGGAAGAAGACTATCCAATAAGCATAATGGGTGTACTCCCCTAATCCTAAGAGTACTCATAACCTAAGAGAAGGTGAAGATAAAAGACAACTGAATAAACCTTATTCCTATTTCTCCTGAACCAGAATCCATCTCCGAACTGGAACAAGTTCTTTCGAGTTCGTATATAACTATACGATGGAGTATCCAAATAACTGTGGATCTTCGTAGTGATACGGAGTGTCCTGGAGAAATACAAAGGTGAAGTAGGAGTGGCGATGAAATACCTGGTTTGGTCGTGAATAGCAGTCATAATTTACTTTACTCTCTTACTAATCCCTTTATTTGTCTTAACTTATTACCTTTTGTACACCATCGTTAGGCTAATTGGTTTTCTTCATTCCCTACCGTTCGGCACCTGCCTATGGTTTGGAAGAAGACTATCCAATTAGCGTAATAGGTGTACTGTCCTAATCCAAGGAGCACTCACAACCTGAGAGAAGGTAAAAAGAAAAGACAACTGAATAGTCCTATCCATTTTCTCCAGAACCGGAAACCATCCTCGAATCTGGAACAAATTCCTTCGAGTTCGTATATAACCATACGATGGTTTTATTCAATGGAAGTGGATGTTCGTAATAATACGGGGCATTCTGGAGAAAAGTGTAAAAGTAGGAGTGGCAATAAGGTTTGCAACTTTGACAATCCAAAAAGCCAGTGTTTTAAGAAAGTTCGGTTAACTTGGTCACTGAGTTATAATCAAGGGTCGGGTCATGGTCGCTGCCAAAGAGAGAGAGAAAAGAAACACTCAGCGTGCACTCTAACCTAGATCAGAATGGTTATCAATTTAGCTAATCAGGAAACCTCCCACTGTATCGTCAAATTCTCCTCCAAACCTGAAAGAAGAATTAGTCGGGATCACCCGAGGAGTAAACCAACTCATCAGTGGGAATCGGGATCCAACTATCATCGCATGATAACGTGATGGAATCCACTCACGTTATCACACTCCAGATGGTATGCGCATATCTGGCAAGTTTCAGTTTCTTTAGAAACTCCCGATGTGATTTTTACCCCATGCTCTTATGACTTTGACTTTGGCCAACAAATCATAAGTCACATGTCAAGTTCTACCCGTCATTATCCAGGTTAATTTGAACCCACCCGTACCTAACCTTAACTTTGGCCAACAAAGCAGTACGACTGTCCCAAACCAACGCATCTATCTATGCAACAAAAAGATAACAAATAGCTACCATACACTATGCCTTGACTTTGGCCAAAAACATAGCATGAATACTAAGTGCTACCCGTCTGAAATAACGGAGGGCTACGAATGGTTTTTGGCGAAAAACCTTTAACGTAATGAACTTGATATCGTTGAAGGAACCGGATAGCTTTTTTATGAAAATATAGTGGCGAAAACCTTTGCTAAAGAGGTCATTCCCGGTGAAGGGATCTCGGCTCATTCTCCGTAGAATGGGTGCAGGATATTCCAACTGAATACCACGATGCAAAGCAAAAGGCAATCGGCTATAGTGAAGTTATTACCCTGACGCAAACTTCTGTCCAAGGGGTCACTCCCGGTGAAGGGATCTCGGCCCTTGCCTCATCGACTGAGGTGCTGGATATTCATAACCTGCAAAACAAAAGAAAACGTCCTTGCAATAACAGTTTTTTTTGAAAAATGTTCCAACAACATCAAACAGGTTTGTTTAGCTTGCATTGATCCGAATCAATGCAGTCCCATCAATTAATCATACCACAAAAGAACGAAAATATGATGTACGTATATGCCATCCTCATTCGCCACTGGGTCCCGTCATCACCCATTAGGTTACTTAACTAACGACAGAGCGGGGACTGAACTAGCACGGGTGTAAAATATATACAACATCTACTAGTATATATATCAATATATAATATTCGCTCAAGGCGTGATAAAATGCAACATCACAGAAATGTAATAAGCATCACAGAACAATACAGATAATCTAGGATCCCCGGGTTTCATAGAGCCGCTACTGAAACCCGACGTTCCCTTGGTCGCGTGGATAGCCTGTGCAATGAAATCCTAGACCCCTACGGGCGCGGCAAGTTACCCGCCAAAACCTGAAGCGAGGCAGCCCTCTTCAACAAAGTGAATGTACCACCCAGCACTTCACGGAATCCGGTAACTTTAGCACCCCTCCTTGGGTCAACCTGTACCCCCTATGAGTGCGGCGAATAGCCCGCCAATTCTAAAGTGAATCCCCCTCCGTCTCAAAGCCATGAGATGCGGGCCTGTTGCCCTTTAGAACCCGTCTACCCGTGCACCCCACCGCGGGGTAATCCTAGTACAGAAAGTAAAAATATACAACGGGTAAATCGACCTCAACCCGGTCGTGCCCCAAAAGAATAATATACAAACAGGCAGTGACGGTAGTCCACATGTCGGACGCTCGCCCCGCAACATCAAATGTACAAATACAACCAAACTGTACTACCATTGCATCCAGGCTATCCACCACGACAAATCCGCAACATCACAGCACAACACAGAACATCAACGTGAATGTCACGTTCGTAAACTCGTCTAAAAGGACTATAGCAATTAGACAACATTTACCGCTCGAATGACATTCACGATCGCAGATATAATGTAAGTACTGTAAACTAACGTATTTAAAATTCCGATCGACAAAACTTCCCAAAGTGGGCCCCAAGTACAATTCCAGCACTCAAAATAATCTGGGTCAAAACTATATATCACAAAAATCATATTTCCATAAAATAAATCCCCAAAAAAAATTTGGGTTACTGTAGCCCAAAAAGGGCCGTGGAAGGGCCGCCAAATGCGACATTGAGCGGCGGTTCCGCGGCAGAATTTTGGTCTTAGGTCTCCAAAATTTTTCTGTAGCTTTAGAAATGCCTGCATGTATTTTTAAGATGCCTAAAATAATTTTTTGAACAACTTTGAAAATCGACAGCAAGCATACTGAAATGGAAATACGAATCGGAAATTTCGATCGATCGATATTTTAAACACGTTAGAACAAGCTAGTAAAGGTTAATGGCGTGCTCTGATACCATGTAAGTTTACGGTAGCGCCCCGGCCGTCTGTCCGAGGCCAAAATGCGGAAACGAAAACTTTTTCAAAACTTGAAACCGGCGCTATCGTATACTTTAAATCCAGATCGAACTATTAACCTACAACTAGCAAGTAGAGAAAGGGTTGGAAAAGCTATACCGATCGATCCGTGTCCTTCAGTCTTTGACCACCATCCCAAGCTCTTCGCGGCATCTCCGATCTCCGGTCTTCTTGTCGGAAAGGGCACCACATCTTCGAGTCTTTTTACGGGCTCCCGCCTATGAACCGAGGCAACTCGGACATGAAGTTTGCTAGCCGACGTGTCCAAGATTGCTGTAGACTAAGTGTAGAACGCTTTGCCTCAAAGGTTAATCGAAGTTGCCACAATGGAGGGAAGATCAAAATGAGCTTTGAAATGGAGCTAATGTTTTTGTTGCAAGAATGAAAATGAGATCAAAACCTCAAACATCGAATTGGGGCTGTCCAAGATGGGGCTCGGCCACACAAAAGAAGAGGAGGGGTGAGCATAATGCAAGAGGTGGTGATCATAAGAAAAAGGCAACAAAAACCCACACCAAAACATCACACTCAAACCTCACAATTAATGCAAAGAAATGATGTGTTTGCTGCAGGGATCTGGGGCCCCAGCTCCCTGCAAAAAACACCCTCCATTTACTAATTTCATATTTGCAAATAAACCCCTTTTCAACAACGGAATTTCAGCCAAGAAGGGAGGAAAGGAAAATGGCCGAAACGGAATGCAAACTGGCAACTTCAAAAAGCGATCCCGTAATAAATTATAGGATAACCCCGCAACTGTATATACATACCCGTATTTGTATTCCGACTGAATACAAATGCAATGAGACAAAATCTACACTGTATAATACTAGGATCCGGCTTAAACCAAAGCCCGCTAGTATTATCCGTCCGAACCATCACACGTGTATAAGTGCACGCGTATGTTCGAACCCTGCCATAAATCCATACGGCCTCTACAACGTTTCATCCGAAACTTGAGAAACTGTCTGTGGGGGACTCTAAAGACTCGTCAATACTTTGGCTGTGGATTTAACCACTAGCACGTCAGAGGTACTAGCTGTACATAACGGGCTACCAGGTATTGACCAAAAGGGAGGTCGATGAGCGAACTCATCCTGACACCCTACTGAGCCTGTCAGTGACAATATCCGTACAGTCTGGTCCGTTTCGTCTATGAGCATCGCATGGCGGGCCTAGGGGGTTGGTAAAAGTCAGACCCCCAAAAGCGGTACAAGTCGTGTCGGAGTGTAGCCCAGAATACCCTGAGATACTACTGGAATACCTACTAGTAAATCTCCTGCCTTGGCCAAGGACTTCGTTTAATGGCTCTCCTAGACACAGCGCGATCTCACCCCCAATATCGGAAGAGATGAAACCCCTGCCGATCCGCTCACTGCCTCCATGTGGCTCGGGACTGTACCCAACTAAAACCTGTTTGCACGACTCCTTTGAGCCGTGGTAAGGTAGTAATCAAAGAACAGTGGGAACTCACACGAGACAAATGACGATCTCAGGTCGATGAATTAACCTGCACACATGTCACCAGGGAACTGCTATCTGACGTTAGGTATAATACCAACTAGCATATTCCCGGCGAGTCCTGTCCGGTGTACTCATAACCCAATGAGCACCTGTATACATCTTAGGTGATCCAACTGACACCAATGGCTTGTGAGACCGGCCACCGCCCCTCGTCGAGGTATCGACTGTATACACTAGTCTACTAATGGAGAATCGATGCCCAGTCTCGAAACTCCCACGACTAGGGACCTTTTAAAGATGTGCTTATAGACCCCCAGCTCCCACGTATATGATCGCCATCATACTGCTGGTAGTCAAGCAAGAATCCTAAGGGCTCTATCAATGTGTAATAGCGACCTGTAAGGTCACCTAAAGCGGTACACGATGATAAAGATAAACCAGATAGTATACTATTATTTCGAGTAAGACTGTCCTACCGGCATAGGTTATCCCTCAATCATTGCAATCACATGCCTGTGATCCAATAATTGACTCTGAGGGCACTATATCCAACATCCTTAACCTCGACCTCCCACAAAAGGATGAGGCCGGAGAAAATCCCACCGCCTACGGCAAATTCCAAAGGCGATGGACCCAAAATCCCCAAGTCTAGGGGCATGGTCGTGCATACGGTTTACGTGGCTTCCGGGAAAGAAGAAAGCCGTGCTTCCGTAGGTCATCGATCGCAAACTCGGTCGCTAACAAAAGATCTGGAGCAACAACAAAAGCTCCAGGAAATGCTAACCAAAATGGTAGCCCTTACTGGGCAGAAAGAAAGCCCGTATACAACAGCCGAACAATGCTAGGAGCAGGAGACTGATATAGAGTTCCTGCGAAGGGTGCTTGAAAGAAAAGACAAAAAAGATGCTGAACAAGCTGCTAACATGAAGCAAATGGCACTCTTATTTCAGGATATGGTTGGAATGATGATCCAACCAGAATCCCCAGCCGAGGATCCGCCGATAATCATCGAGGATGATAGAGGGGAAACATCAAATCCTCTTCCGGCCTTATCGGCAGCCAAGGAGGAAATGATTTCTAAAGCTACTCTTGATGATTATATAGCTCAACAAATAAGAGCTTATCAAGCAAATGAAGCGGCTGGCCAAATCGTCAGAACCGGACGACCCTATCCAGGCCGGTATGATCAAATCAAGTACCTGCCAGGATATACGACCCCTAAGTTCCATGTATACAAAGGTGTTAGGAATACGTATGCCCTAGAGGCCATCATTGTATAATATAGTGGATGCTTGGACATATATATAGAGGGCTTTCTTTCTCGACATGATAGTATGCTATCTGGTTGCCCATTATCTTAACATGTACACTAGTATTATTATACTATATCTCTGATATATATTGATAAAGCCCTTAGGATGTTTGCTTGACTACCAGGACTATGATGCGGATCATACTACTGGGACTTGTGTAGTCCACAAGCACTTCCTTTAATTGTTCCTAGTCGAGAGAGTATCGAGACAGGGCATCGATATTCCAGAGTAGACTAGTGTGTACATTTCTTGACCATGTATGGGGTGATGGTTGATCCCATAACCATTGGTGTTTAACATCAAAGATTGTACACAGGTGCTCATTAGAGAATGGGTACACTGAACAGGACTCGCCGAGAACTCTTAGTTGGTACTATACCTATCGTCAGATAGCAGTTCTCTGGTGACACTGGTACAGGTTAGTCTATAGACCCGAGATCGTTATAGAGTCCTGTGTGGTTCCCACTGTGCTTTGATTTCCTCCCTACCACGGCTCAAAGGAGTCATGCAAATAGGTGGATTTTGGGTACAGTCCCGAGTCACATGGAGGCAATGAGCGATAGGAGGGGTTTCGTCTCTCCCGGTATTGGGAGTTGATGTTGCGCTTTGCTCGATTGGCTATAACAATAAGTCCCTGACCAGGGTTGATGAGATTTACTGGTAAGTGTTATCAGTAGTTTCTCGAACCGTTATGAGCCATATATCAGCATGACTTATCTAGTTACCAGGGTCTGACGATTCCACCCTAAGACTCGATATGCGACATATCAGACGAAGAGACTGGACTGTACGGTAAGTGTTACTTATAGGTTTCATGGGAGTTTGGACAAGCTTGCTTGTTGATCTTCTATTCGCTCAATACCTGGGTAGCCGTTATGTTTAGTTAGTACCGCTGACGGCTTGTGGGTAATCGATGTGATCATTACCTACTGCTGGCGTATTGACAAGTCTTTAGAGTCCCACACAGAAGTTTCCTAGTTCAAGCAAAATGAAGTAGGGCACATATGCTGATATGTGCGGAGGCCTGATTAAATACGAGTATGTGATACCATATTCTAATTTGGCGGTTATTTGATATCGATTAGGTTATATGTGATATAATCGGATTATTGAATCAAGTGTTGATTTGATAATGTGATATACAGATAAATGATATTAGTCGGTTATATGTGATATAACCGGATTATTAAATCAAGTGTTGATTTAATAATTTGATATTTATTTATATTTGATATAATTATATGTTAACTAATATTATTGCTCACTAATTATTTTCTTCATAATATATATATGAGAATAATGGAGGAAAGCTGCCATAGGAGGGAATTTCCTCCTATGGCGTCGAAAAAATACTCCCTCATTCATTTTTTTCGACGATCGGCACCCACCATCTTCATCATTATCATCTAAGATGTGGGTACACCAAATTTCACGTGATTCTACAACTTTTTCACCGTTGATTTAGCAATGTAAAAAGTTCTATTGTTGGTAAACCGTTAATTTTGAACCACTAAATCAACGGTGAAAAAGTTGTAGAAACACATGAAATTTGGTGTACTCACATCTTAGATGATAAGAATGAAGATGGTGGGTGCCGATCGTCGGAAAAAATGAGGGAGGGGGTATTTTTTCGACGTCATAGGAGGAAATTCCCTCCTATGGCCTCTTTTCTCCATTATTCTCTCTCTATATATATATATTATATGAAGCATGGTTAGATTTTCTATTTTGTGAAAATAGAAAATGAGGTGGAATATAAGAAGATTTTTGTGGAATGGTGAAGCATGGCTTTGATAATTATTATATTGGTCTTGACTCACTATTGAAGTATGGTTCCAATTGTTTATTTGGAAATTGTGGATGCTTCAATAAGTGAGGTATTTTGATGAACCATTCTTCATTCTTCACAACACTTGAGTTATTTTTCCTCACTTGAGCTCTTGCTCTCTTCATCTTCTTCCTCACCTCCTCCAAGCTCAATCCCTCACATGAGTTGTGAAAGCTTGAGCTTGTGAGAACCCTAGTGAGCAAACAAAACCCCTGTTTCACCATCCTACACTTGATTAGCAATTAACTGCAGTGTGTTTTCTTCACTAAAGAGTTTAGTGAAGAGATAACTTGGATTAGCGGAGCTTCGGGTGGATCATCTTCGGTATGAAGATCGTAAAGGAAGCTCGATCCAACTTCAAGTGGAGCTTAGTGGAGTTGCATGGACTACTACATGGAGCTTGAGAAGAGAATGACACGGTCTAAAAAGGTTGTAGGCTCTTTCTCTTAGTATAGTTTTCTTTATATCAAGCTAAAACCCTAATCATCTAGTTTAGATTCTAGGTTAGTGTTAATTAGCACCCCAAAATTTTTAAAAATGGCATGCTTGATGCTAGTAAAACCCAGTGGTGGTAATAAACACTTTCATGGTATCAGAGCCAAAGCTAGAAGATTATACGATGTAGTTAGAATTACGAAAACAAAAAACTTCGAAACTGAAACCCAAAACACCAAGTTTCTGTATATTTAAAAATGGACTCTGAATTTTTTTAAACAAGTGCAGAATATTATATGTGATGTAACTAGAACACCAGAGAAAAACGAGCACAAAACTTGGATGTTTGGCCAGCGAGAATGCCTCTATGGCCAGCGACGCCGGTTCTATAGTGATGTATTGGGCTCATTTTTGTTTGGTGTTCTGTGGTGTTGAGTTTAGTGTTTCATGGTTATGTTTGATTAGCCCAGTTTGCATGTGATATTAACTTTCCTATTGAGGACATTTGGAGTGTTTTGTAGCCGCAATTTTAACATCATTTTGGGTTTAAGTTTGACATGTGATACAATTTTTAGAATCCACAATAAATTAGTTTTGTGAAAACTAGTTTGTAATTATAAATCTAGCAATTTAGTCTCTATTGATCGATTGCCACGGAGTTTTGATTCGAATCAAAACTCCGTCGCAATCGCGTATAGTACGCGATCGCCGGTCGGGAATCTTGTTGAATTATCCGACTGCTAATTGAAAAGTGTTTTTGATTTGAGACTAAAATGCTAGGTTTATAGGGTTAGGCATGAAATTCGGAATTTGAGATATTCCGGGTTTATGATGTCTAAGGATATGCGGATTCTAATTATTGTAGTTTTTCATTTCTTTTCTGCGACCGTAAGTGTAATATGTGGGGTATCTCAGTGCTCGCTGCTATATTTCAATGACATTCGGGATACGCGTATTTACTTACATTGATAATATATGATATTATGTGTTGCTCTGATATGTAATATTGGATCGTCGTGATTGAATAGCTGGGGTTTTTATGTGAGATGAGAGTTTTTCAATTTTTATTCATGTAAAATTTGTATATAATATTCTTTTATTAGGACACTTCAGGGTTGAGGATGATGTCACCATTGGTGTATATTATTTACTTTTCTGCATTAGGATAGACCCAAGACGAGGAGCACAAGTAACCGAGTTCTAGAGTCCAATGGGAGACCATCTCAAGGAGTCGAGACCGAGTTTCCTAACTCTAGAATTGGCAGGGTTGCTTGCCGCTCTCGTAAGGGTCTAGGGATATGGGTTTGGCTATTCATCACAACCGTGGAATCCGTGTTTTTCATTATTGGCTTAATTTACAACACGAACCTCCTAGTATATCCAATATTTTATACGTTGACTTCTGCTGCTTGGTTCTGTGATGTGATCATATAACCGCATGAGACAAATGCTATATATATATGATATATATAATAAACGTTGCTTATGTTTTGCACCCGCGCTAGTCCATCCCCCGCTCTGCCATCAGTTAAGTAACCTAACGGTGCATGACGGGGTCCCGTGGCGAATGCAGATGGTATAAGCGTACGTTCTATTTTTGTTTCTTTTCTGTGATGTTTAGGAAAACATAAATGATGGGACTTCATTAATGAGATTAGTGAAAAGAAAAGAAACCTAAAGATATTGTAGAATTGAAATTCTTAAAGGGTAGCTCTAGTTCTTGCTTTGCATAGTGGTATTCCTTAATGAATATCCATCACCTCATTCGATGAAGAAAAAGCCGAGATCCCTTCACCGGGAGTGACCTCTTTAGCAAAACTAGCAAATGCTACAACCCACTCGTTTTTGTTTTTATAGCTTCTCTAATTCTTGCTTTGCATAGTGGTATTCCTTGATGAATATCCAGCACCTTATTCGATGAGGGAAGAGCCGAGATCCCTTCACCGGGAGTGATCTCTTTAGCGAAACTAGAAAAAACTACAAAAAACACTCCTTTTCAAATCACTAGATTCTACAACAATATCAAGTTCATTATGTTAAAGGTTTTCTTCAAAACTAGTCGTAGCCCTCCGTCATTTCAGATAAGTGCTATTTAGTATTCGTGCTACGTTTGTTGGCCTTCGTCAAGGCGTAGTGTGTGGTAGCTGATTGGTGGTTATCTGCAGCATGTGATACGATTGGATTAGGCTAGTCGTGCGGCTTTGTTGACCTTATTATGGTCCGTACGGGTGGGTTTAATTCAATCACGAAATGACGGGTTGAACTTGGCTAGCGCTTATGATTTGTTGACCATAGTTAAGATCAAAAGTCACTAGGGGTAAAAACAGATATTGGGAATTTCAAGTGTTGAAAATTGTAATGAAATTGCATACCTTCTATGAGATAGTTGGATCCCGATACCCACTACGAGTAAGTGTTACTCCTGAGAAAGTTTTCCACTTTACAATAAGCCGATCCATTAGGTGTCTAAGAAAGGTGTTAACGGGGTGCTGCCCCTACGGAAACGAGGTTATTTAATTAGTTCCATGCGAAAGCATGGGGAGACTCCCTCGGAGTACCAATACCTGCCTGGCTGACCGATTGGTGAACTTGTAGGGTGTAATTAATCCCGGCTAATCTTACCTTTTATGGTTTGAAGGAATATTTGATAAAAACAATGGGAGCCATCCTGATTAGATAAAACAATAACCAATCTAATCTTGTAAAGAGCGCATGCTAAAGCATTTCCTTCTCTCTCTCTCTCCTAGCAGCGACCATGACACGCCTTAATCAAGTTAATAATATGGATGTATTGACCGAACCCTCTTATTATACTGAGCTGGGGAACGTTGGTTCCGCTTTTTCTTATGATTGCCATAAGTCCGAGAAAGGAATAAGGGAATATCAGGATTCCCACGCAACTCGAACGAAGAAAAAGCATGTTGATGCATCGTCTTCAGGTGTGTTCGGAACCGAGAACTGTTTCTTAGTTTGCTCTACGCCTTGGGTATTGGATACCGGATCAGGATCCCACGTTTGTAATTTGTCACATGGGCTAAGAAGAGGTAGAGAACTAGGAAAGGGTGACATGTCTCTAAAAGTAGGGAATGGAGTAATTGTTGCAGCTAAAGTAGTTGGAGAATATCACCTAGTATTACCAAATGGTAATACAATGATTCTGATCGACTGTTATTACGTACCAAACATGATGTGCAATATTATATCAGTTTCTTTATTGCATAAAAAAGGATATAACTTTGTATTGGAGGATAATGTTATGAACATTTTCCTAAATCAAGTGTTAATTGGGTTTGGCACGTTATATAATGGTATATACGTTCTAAATCAAACTATAGTTCTAAACGTACAGAACACACACAAGAGAAAAATTTCATAAATGAACGAAGCCTTATTATGGCATTGTAGACTAGGTCATATCAATGCGACAAGACTAGCTAAGTTGCATAAAGATGGATATTTGAATCAGTTTGAATTTACATCTTATGAAACTTGCCAGCCATATCTCAAAGGTAAAATGACCAAAACTCTGTTTACTGGATACGGAGAAAGAGCTACCGAACTCTTGGGACTGATACATAGTGATGTATGCAGTCCTATGTCTACACATGTCAGGAATGGTTCCTCATACTTTATTACATTCACCGATGATCTCTCAAGATACGGACATGTGTTCCTGATGAAACACAAATCTGAATCTTTTGAGAAATTCAACGAATATAAGTACGAAATTGAGACCCAGACGGGTAAAAGTATTAAAATCCTTCGATCTGATCAGGGAGGAGAATACTTGAGCACGGAATTTCGTGACTAGTTAAAAGAGAATGGGATTCTCTCAAAGCTTACTCCTCCGTATACACCACAGCACAAAGGTGTATCGGAGCGGAGAAATCGCACCCTATTAGATATGGTGCGCTCTATGATGAGTACTGCCGAGTTACCTATTTTTTTTGGAGTTATGCGCTTGAGACGACCACATACCTATTGAATCAAGTTCTATCAAAATCTGTGCCTAAAACACTATATGAGATATGGAGTGGAAAGATACCATATTTTAAACGAGTTAAGATATGGGGTTGTCCGGCCTATGTCAAAAAGCAAAATCCGGACAAGCTCGAGGCAAGGTCAGTTCTTTGCAAGTTTGTGGGGTATCCAAAGAATTCACATGGATACCTTTTCTACCATAGTGAGGAACAAAAAGTGTTTGTTGCTCAACATGCTACCTTTTTAGAAGAAGAATTTCTTGTGAAAGAAATTAGTGGTAATGAGGTAGAACTGGAAGAAGTTCCAGCTACACAAACTACAACTGACGATTTGATAGAACCAGAGGATCCAATAGTCTCCAACAAATCTCAGCCACTCCGCAGATCTAGTAGGGTTCCTCATCCACCTGAGAGATACTACTGTTTTCTCATAGACGGTGGGAGCTTGGATTGCATCATGAAAGATGATGACCCAACTAGTTTCGAGCATGCCATCACAAATGGAGACTCTGTGAAATGACTGGATGCTATGCGGTCTGAGATAGAATCCATCTACACCAACAAAGTATGGACTTTGGAAGTTGCTCCTGAAGGGGTAATACCCATCAGAAGCAAGTGGATCTTTAAGAAAAAAATGGTGTAGATGGAAAGGTTGAGACCTCAAAGCTAGACTTGTAGCAAAAGGTTTTCGTCAACGACTAGGTGTCGACTATGATGAAACCTTTTCTCCTGTCGCTATGCTTAAGTCCATCAGGATCCTACTTGCCATTGCTGCATACCATGACTACGAAATCTGGCAGATGGACGTCAAGACTGTTTTTCTAAATGGAGATTTAGAAGAGTGCGTGTACATGACACAGCCAGATGGCTTCGTAAATAGTGGGAGTAGCGAAAGCGTGTGCAAGTTGCTTAAATCCATCTACGGATTAACATCTGTTTTGATGAAACTATCAAAGAGTTTGACTTCAGCAAATATGTAGATGATCCAAGTATATACAAAAAGGTTGTAGAGAGTAAGGTTGTCTTCATCGTATTATACGTAGATGACATACTCTTGATAGGAAACGTTGTTCCTATGCTACACTCAGTCAAGCTTTTCTTATCACACAAGTTCTCCATGAAAGATTTAGGTGATGCCTCCTACATCCTGGGGATAAAGATCTATAGAGATATATCTAAGTGGATGTTGGGATTGTCCCAATCCATGTACATTGACACCATACTAAAAAGGTTTAGTATGGAAGATTCTAAGCGTGGTAATTTACCCGCTTGCTCAGGAATCACTCTCTCCAAAGAGATATCTCCCAAGACTGATTTGGAGAGTGCTCGCATGCAAGAGATACCCTATGCTTCGGCAGTCGGGTCTATCATGTATGCGATATTATGTACCAGACCAGATGTAGCTTACTCATTAGGTGTAGTGAATAGGAATTAATCAGATTCTGGGGAGAAACACTGGATAGCTGTAAAGAACATTCTTAAGTATTTGAAAAGGACTAAAGAAATATTCTTGGTGTATGGTAACGGTGAACTCAAGGTCGAGTCCTTTACCGATTCGAGCTTCCAGAGTGATAAGGACGACAGTAAGTCGGTCTCGGGTTTTGTCTTCACCCTCAATGGAAGGACAGTATATTGGAAGAGTTCCAAGCAAGATACCATAGCAGACTCGATGATGGAGGCTGAATACATCGCTGCCAACGATGCTGCCAAAGAGTCTGTCTAGATGAAGAAGTTCATAGCTAAACTTGGTGTGGTTCCAGCCATTAAGCATCCAATACCTGTGTATTGTGATAAAAATGGAGCTGTAGTTTTGGCCAAGAAACCCCGGTCCCATCAGAGATTCAGACATATTCTTAGGCGGTATCACCTTATCTAGTCGACGGGAGTTTGAGATCAGGAGACTTGACATGTAGGACAATATAGCGGATCCACTCACGAAGGCCCTCCCCCAGACATAGTTTGAGAGACTTTTTGGGATGTTGGGTATGAGATACTACAACAAATGGCCTTAGTGCAAGTGGGAGATTGTTAGGAGTATGTATGCCCTAGAGTCCATTATTGTATGATATAGTGGATGGTTGGACATATATATAGAGGACTTTCTTGTTCGACATGATATCATGCTATCTGAATGCTCTTTATCTTAACATGCACACCAGTATTATTATACTGTCTCTTTGATACATGTTGATAAAGCCCTTAGGATGTTTGCTTAACCACCAGGACTATGATGCGGGATCATACTACTGGGACTTGTGTAGTCCACAAACACATCATTTAATTGTTCCTAGTCGAGAGAGTATCGAGACATGGCATCGATATTCCAGAGTAGACAAGCGTGTACGTTTCTTGACCCTGTATGGGGTGATGGTTGATCCAATAACCATTGGTGTTTGACATCAAAAATTGTACACAGGTGCTCATTAGAGAATGGGTACACTGAACATGATTCACCGAGAACTCCTAGTTGGTACTATACCTATCGTCAGATAGCAGTTCTCTGGTGACACTGGTACAGGTTAATCTGTAGACCCGAGATTGTCATAGAGTTTTGTGTGCTTCCCACCATGCTTTGATTTCCTCCCTACCATGGCTCAAAGGAGTCGTGTAAACAAGTGGATTTTTAGTACAGTCCCGAGTCATATGGAGGCAATGAGCGATAGGAGGGGTTTTGTCTCTCCCGGTATTGGGAGTTGATGTTGCGTATGATCGATTGGCTATAACAGCAAGTCCCTAACCAGGGCTGATGAGATTTACAGGTAAGTGTTATCAGTAGTTTCTCGAACCGTTATGAGCCATACATCGGCATGACTTATATAGTTACCGGGGTCTGACGATTCCACCCATAGACTCGATATGCGACATATCAGACGAAGAGACCGGACTGTACGGTAAGTGTTACTTATAGGACTCATGGGAGTTTGGACAAGGTTTCTTGTTGATCTTCTATTCGCTCAATACCTGGGTAGCCGTTATGTCCAGTTAGTACAGCTGACGGCTTGTGGGTAACTAATATGATCATTACCTATTGCTGGCATATTGACGAGTTTTTAGAGTCCCACACAGAAGTTTCTTAGTTCAAGCGAAACGAAATAGGGCACATATGCTGATATGTGCGGAGGCCTGATTAAACACGAGTATGTGATACCGTATTCTAATCTAGCGGTTATTTGATATCGGTTAGGTTATATGTGATATAACCGGATTATTGAATAAGTATTGATTTGATAATGTGATATACAGATAAATGATATTAGTCGGTTATATGTGATATAACCGGATTATTAAATCAAGTGTTGATTTAATAATTTTATATATATTTATATTTGATATAATTATATGTTAACTAATATTATTGCTCACTAATTATTTTCTTCATAATATATATATATATATATATATATATATATATATATATATTATGAAGTATGGTTGGATTTTCTATTTTGTGAAAATAGAAAATGAGGTGGAATATAAGGAGATTTTTGTGGAATGGTGAAGCATGGCTTTGATGATTATTATATTGGTCTTGACTCACTATTGAAGCAGGGTTCCAATTGTTTATTTGGAAATTGTTGATACTTTAATGAGTGAGGTATTTTGATGAGCCATTCTTCATTCTTCACAACACTTGAGTTATTTTTCCTCACTTGAGCCCTTGCTCTCTAGCTCTCTTCATCTTCTTCCTCACCTCCTCCAAGCTCAATCCCTCACATGAGTTGTGAAACCTTAAGCTTGCGAGAACCCTAGTGAGCAAACAAAACCCCTACTTCACCATCTTATACTTGATTAGCAATTAAGTATAGTGTGTTTCTTTCACTAAAGAGTTTAGTAAAGAGGTAGCTTGGATTAGCAAAGTTTCGGGTAGATCATTATCTGCACGAAGATCGCAAAGGAAGCTCGATCCAACTTCAAGTAGAGCCTAGTGGAGTCACGTGGACTACTACATGGAGCTTGAGAAGAGAACGGCATGGTCTACAAAGGTTGTAACCTCTTTCTCTTAGTATAGTTTTCTTTATATCAAGCTAAAACCATAATCATCTAGTTTAGATTCTAGGTTAGTGTTAATTAGCACCCCAAAAATTTTAAAAATAGCCTGCTTGATGCTAGTAAAACCCATTGGTGGTGGTAATAAACACTTTCAAAAGGGACCTCATCAGCACGTCACGCAGTTCAGAGCTCTGTATGGCAACACTGGAGGCGACGACAAACTGTTGCTTCGCCAGTTCGTTGGAAGCCTGCCAGAAATGGCCTTTGAATGGTACTCGGAGCTCCCAAATGACTCTGTATAGATATTCACAGAGATGGAACTGCTGTTCACACAGCGATTCGCCAACGCAAGCGAGCGTACCCCGACCACCGCATTAATCAATACCAGGGTAAGGCCAGGAGAAACTTGGGTCCAATATGCGATCCGGTGGTGGAACCTATGGTCTAAGTGTGAACGGCGCATCGAAGAATCTCCCTCCATGGGCATGTTCTTCGGGACCCTTGATTGTCAAACGACTGTGTCCCGGTTCATGACATTCTTCAAACCAACGACCTTCTAGGCACTGATCGATAAGCTGGCCCAAATGGACCAGATGGGCCGCGGGCCTTCCTCCTCAAATAAAGACCCTCGAAATAACAAGGGTAAGGGAAAGCGGACTTCGTTGCCAACTCGCAACAACAACCGAGTGGCCCAAAACCAGCTGCTCGCCAAAACAACGCGTGTTCCTGCCCATCCTTGGAGAAAAGACTGGGACGCGCTTATTCGTTTCTCCACGATAAGATGAGAAGACTATTTGAATTAGCAGTGCGTAACAAACTCATCACATTGCCAGACCCACGGCGTCCACCGCAATCCGGCGACGCCAAAAACCATAACTACTGCTCCTATCACAGAATGGTGAGCCACCCAATTGTGGATTGCTACGTCTACAAGAACTGGGTCGAGGACCAGTATCAGCAGGGGAAATTCACGCTGTGTAACAACTGGAGGGTAAACCCACCACAGAAGCACTCCCCCAAAAAGGTGGATGCGCCGGGGAAATCATGCTCGCTCGTGGAAGAAACTCCATGGGAAGTCGTTCTTTCAGCTAAAACCAAAAGAATGCTGAAAGATCTACAAGCATGTCCAGCAGTCAGGTAGAAAAGCCCACTTGAACCTGAAATCATTGAAGGGATGCTGAAACCCCGTCCCGTACTGAAATTTGTTGACAAAGGGCAAAACTCCCAAGTCAAGCCTTCGAAGTCTTCAAAGAAAAAGAAGAAGACTAAGAAGCCTGTGCAGCCTGCCGAGTATGACGACAAGCGCATAAAATTACAAAAGTACATTAACGCGCAGGAGGAGTACAACCAGAAGGTGCAAAAACCGGTCACGCTCGAAGAGTTCCCCAAGCATATTCTTGAGAACAAAGATAATGACAACGATAAGGAAAATGACTCATCAGAAGAAACCGAAGACTATATAGCAAGTTGCTACATGGTCTTCCATTCATCGTTAAATGACGAAAAAACTCTCTCGGCGTCAGAAAACAACGCAAAGGAATGGGGGGAAGGATCGGCGCTAAAATCCCTGGAACAGCCAGAAGACCCGATCGATAGGCTGTTAAATGAAGCCTTTCGAAAAGCAAAGCTGACCGAGAATGCGAAATGGCCATATACGAAAAAGCTAAGCGTCGACATCAGGATGAAGAAGCTGCGTCAAGGAGGAGTCGTAAAGTACTCAAACCAAACCAAAGCATACCTGCAACAAATAAGAGCAGGATCAAGGCAGAGAAGCGGTTTGCCAAAACTCTGTCAATGTGAATGAAGCTGCCACCTCTTGTAGGAAACACTCCCGGGGTCATATGCCTCAACGAAGGGAATTCGCATCCAAACAACTGCCTATATCATCGGAGGGTTACTAACCCCACCAAAGAATGCAGTACCTATAAGAAGTGGTGGTAAGGATATGTAGCCTATCAAAAACACTTCAAGAAGATGAAGCGTGAAGCTCGTCGGCGGCAAAATAGTACGACAAACGCGCATGAAGAAACGACTAGCAACTGTCATATGGTTGATACCAGTACGGAAGGGGAAAACCCCCAAGTTCTTACTTTCAGGAGCGATTCTGAGGACGAAATACCCCTCAGCCCTCTCTTCAAAGACTCCACCTCCGAAAATGAAGAGGAGAAGAAAAACCGCGAGAATATTCAGCTCCGTGACCACATGCTGCCTGAAAAGAATCTCGAACCTAAAAACAAAGGTTCGAGCAAAAAGGATAAAGGGAAAGAAAAAATCTTTGAGGAAATTGCCCTCGACGGTGGGGTTTTCAAAGAGCTCGCAGCAAGTGACCCGCTTAGGAAAAACAAGGTGGTTTACAATGTCCTAGCACATTTGAGGAAAATACCCTCATGACTGAGTATACTAGATGCTCTCTTCATGTCCAAAGAGGTAAGGGATTCTTTGATCAAGGCATTATAAGACCCCGATCAGTTTCACGCTTTCCTCGCAGAAGAGAAGATAAAAGATGAATCGGCAAAGGTCCACACGGCTGACATTACATTCAGAGATGAAGATCTCCTCCTCGGTACGTGAGAATATAATTACTCGTTATACGTCACCGGGTACTGCCACGACATCAAGATAGGAAAAATCCTCGTCGGCAATGGATGCTCCGTCAACCTTCTCAACGTGAGTGTGTTGAAGGAGATTTGCAGTCGTCACGGACGCTCGGGTTCAACTCAAAGTCGTCACGAACTCTCGGGTTCATAATACTGATGCTGCGCTTCGGGTTGCTCGTCACTGACATCAAATTTCATGTCATTGACGCCAAGACTTGCTATAATGTTTTGCTCGGCAGGCCTTGGTTACATGAGTACAACGTCATCCCTTCTACACAATATCAGTGTATGAAGTATTTCAAAGACGGCTTGGAATACACTGTCATAGGATAGTTAAATCCATTCTCCGTAAATGAGGTCCAAAAATATGAAGACTCAAAGTACTTCCTACCAGACTTCGAGGATACGGAAAGGTGTCATAAGCCGGAGGATAAACAGAAGCTCGTCGCCACTATCCCGATCTTTGGGAGTAATTCTGAGGAAGATGATGAAATAGTCTACTCGGGGCAACCCCTAAAAGAAAACAATAGGCCCGGACCATCTAATCCTATTTCGGTTTTCAGCAGCGACTCAGAGGACGAAGCCAACACAGTGTTCTCCATCCGCCCGTCAGTGCAAACCTTTGCCGGAATAAATCAGAGTCTACAAATCACAATGGCTCCGCCTCGACATTACAAAGAACTTGATGCGCTCGATACATAAAGCGTACAAGAACTATAGACTTTCTACATCCCTCCCAGACGAAGAGGTGAAACGGCGATTCTCTTCTACCAATTTACGAAGTCCGAAGTAGAAAAAGAAGTCCGTCATGGTGCCGATTTTGCACTTGACAGGCTTCAACCAACCCTCCTACCAAGATACTATGCGCAGAGATTGAAAAGGCCATTAAGATGCCAAGGTGTACCCCTCAAACAAACTGTTCGGCAAGCCTAATTCTATAAAAAGATTTGGGATATTTCCGGGACTCAGCGAAAGATGCCCAATGGGAAGATGGAGACAACCGGGCTCGGATACGTTCCGTCCAAGAAACAGGAGCGGATCCACAGTTGCCACGTCATAAACAGCTTCAGTAAAGGGGAAAACGATCTTCCAAATGGCCATGACGTTGAAACATAGCGAAATCCTGCTCTAAGAACGTTAAGTCCATCGCTTGAAGAACAAATAGAGATGCTAATAAAAGAAGCTTGTCAAAAGAGCCGAGACGATCACAGCCGCGAAATGTCCATTTATGAAAAGGCCAGGACGTAGCGCCTCAATCTGTAATCTACAGAGAAGGAAGACTATAATGCTCTTCATCCTCGGCCCGCTGCATGTCCTCGCGAAAAGGGAAAATCCCGAAATAGAGGCAAAAACAGGACAAAAAACGCAAACAACGAAGCAGATCCAAGAAGCCGTGCAATTGAGAAAAGGTCTATTGGAACCCATCCTTTATAAAGAAGATGGGTCGGGAATAATCTTTCCCCCAAGACAAGACGAGAAAAATATTCAACCTTGTCATGAAACACCAAATGATGACACTTCCGGAGTCTCGGCACCCCGAACAAATAAACGAGATCCACCATCCGGATTATTGCTCCTATTGTTAGTGTATATGCCCTAGGGGCCATTATTGTATCATACTAGTTTGTATATTAGTTAATGGAAGTTTGGGATATTCACAGTTATATTAACCGTCTTGCTCAACATAGTAGATGCTACTTGGTTTATATCTGTCTTAATATGTGTATATGTTTCTTTTAGCATATCGCGAATACATATTGATAGAGCCCATATGATCTTGCTTGACAACCAGCGTTGTGATGGCAGTCACACTAGTGGGGGCTGGGTAGTTTACAAGCACATCCTTTTTCAGGTCCCTAGTCGTAGGATTATCGAGACAGGGCATCGATACTCCAGAGTAGACTAGTGTGTACGCTTCTCATCCCAGCAGGAGAAATGGTCTGTCCCACGGCCATTAGTACGTTGTACTGGAGATAATATACATGTGCTCATTAGGTCACAGGTACACCGGACAGGACTCGCAGGGAACTATTGGTTGGTGTTCCCCGTCGAACACAAAGACGCGACCGTGCAGGTCTGTCTTGCCTGAAATTCGGGGCAGATGCTAATTGGTGCTATCCGTCCACCTCTCCGAAAATGCCAAGTTGATTTATGGCACCATGTATCGAAGGCTTAAACGGATGTGGCCGATGTAGCAGACTTCGTCAGATTCCCCCTCATTTGAGGGGTTTTTGATTGTGGGGACGCTCTTCCCTGCAGGCGCAAGCCCTTGCAGTTAATTACGCTACCGCATTGCGGTAACAACTTTCTCCTTCTCCAGATGGTCATTTCGTGTCGTGGGTGTTTGTTTTATTTGTGGTTGCCCGTGGATTGTATACGGAGACTAATTTATGTTGTCGCCCATAGGACGTGGATTAGTCCAAATCCGTATCTTCTTAGATTTGGGTTTTGGTTTGGGTTTAAGAATGCGTTAGCCTCATTTGTGACTAAGATCAACTTAAACGTTTGTTAAGGATACGTTAGTCTAATTTTTAGATTAAGATCAACTTAACGGGATCGTTTAGATCTAACAAAAGAGCATTTGCACTCTATTGTTTATTTTAGGGACATTACGGTCAATAATCAGTTTAAGGACATTACGGTCCATTTCCAGTTGTAAGGACATGGTGGTCCAATGTTAGTTTAAGGACATCTCGGTCCAGGTTAAGGACATCATAGTTCATGGGTTTTAAAGGACCCCATAGTCCGAGGTTAAGGACATCGCAGTCCGTGGGTTTAAAGAGACCCCACAGTCCAAGGTTAAGGACATCATAATCCGTGGGTTTTAAAGGACCCCACAGTCCAAGGTTAAGGACATTATAGTCCATGGGTGTAAGGACCCTACAGTCCAGGTTAAGGACATCGTAGTCCATTAGTTTTAAGGACCTCATAGTCCGGTTTAAAGACATCATAGTCTATGAGTTTAAGGACCCCACAGTCCGTAGAAATGTGTGGTTGTCGGAACCCGTCACCTCTCTGAAGACGTTGAAGGATTACAACGACAGATATCAGAGGAGTAAAGAGATGTACCCTTGAACTGGTGTGAGTTGGTTGAAAGATTTGTAGTCCAGTTTGGGACTAAGATCTGTTGAATATTTGTAAGCAGATGGGCTCAGTTCAATATAAGTTGAGGACTTATATCCAGAATTGGGCTAAGTCCAATTAAAATGTTTAACATTTTTAATTCTGGCTATTGAGCCTGTACTTGGGCTTGGCCCTTTTAGTAATGCTGAGCATTAGGTCCTGACAATTTTTGTCTTGTATTGAATGCATAGCATTCAGGAGAACAAAGTGTGTTCTGGCAGTGCGCCATGTGGCGCGTCAGGCGTTTTGCGCCAATTAAAGAGCGCATTGCGCTTCTGTCAGGTAGCGCATACGAAGGTGACACGTGTCGCGCTTAGCGCTAAGCGCTAGTTTATTAGCGCATTGCGCTTTCCATTTATGAGCGCTTTGCGCTGATTTAGGGGCGCGCCAGTGAGTGACACGTGACGCGCTTGGCGCCAAGCGCTAGCCCATGAGCGCATAGCGCTACTTTAAAAGCGCAAAGCGCAAGTTGTTTCTGTGATTGACACGTGGCACGTTTTGGCGCTGAGCGTCGGTCCAAGGAGCTCAAAAGTGCAGTTCATGAGTGCAAGGCACTGTTCAATAGCGCAAAGCGCATCCGATCAAATTTGTGATCAGAGAACAAGTTTATGTTCTTCTTTTAAAGGAGGCTTTGCCTTAAGATTCAAGAACAAAAGTTCTTGTTTATAAAAGGGCTCTACCTTTGTAGATCAAGGATCTGTGAATGAAGTAAATTCTTCTTTTATTTTAATGATTAGATCTTTTGATCTTTTTCTTTTTATCAAAGACCTTGGTCTTTTGTAGATCTTTGATCCTTTAAGAAGACAATTCTTCTTTTTTAATGAGATGATTTCATTTCTGTTGTTCAAGAATTAATTCTTTACCTTGAAAAAATGATCTTCTTTTTCTAAGAGCTTACTCTTCTTTCTCTTTGAGTTTTTCTCAAAGTTTGCAGGGGGGTTTCTCTATATGAGACTTGAAGCCTTGGGGCCTTTATATAGGGCCAATTGATTTGTTAAATCAGTTTTAAGAGATCTTTCTCTGATTGATTTGCGAATATTTCCCACCGTTGGATCTTTCATCCAAGGGCTTCTGCTTTGCAGAAGATAATCTTCTTGTTTTAATAAGATTAGAAAGATCTTTCCATAACAGAATTTTAATTCTGATTAATTAATAATTTATTATTATTAGATCTTTTGATCAAACGGTGGGGAATTTTTAATTCCAGCGCTGGCGCACCTTGCGCAAGCGCACCTACGTTTGACACGTGGCGCGCAGCGCAGAGCGCAGCGCAACTGCGCAGCGCAACTGCGCTAGCGCACCCGTTTTTGATACGTGGCGCGCAGCGCAGAGCGCTGGATCTGAAGCGTTGCTTCAATTTTTGACTTTAGAATTTCAATACAGAGCTTTTCTCTGATTGGGGAAAGGAAGCGTCGCTTCATTCCAAATCTTGGAATTTGAACAGAGGTTTGCTCTGATTGGGAAACAAATGCCCCCCATTGTTGCGCTTACATGGTCCATACATGAGCGCAGCGGTGGCAACATCTGAGCCCTTGGATCAACTCAGAAATTGAAGAGGCGGCTTAACGCTTATAAATAGGACCTTTGGTCCTCTGGATGATTATCATCTTCTTTGAGAATTTTTTCAGAGCACAGCTCTCTTGTTTAAGAATTTCTCAAGAGCAAAAAAATCTTTCCAAATTTAGGTAAAATTTTAATAAATTTTAATAAGTTAGGGTTTTACCTATTAACAGAGCCTTGCTCTTTGTAGATCTTTGATCTACAGAAAACCCATTTAAGGTTTTATTGGCGGAGCTTTGCTCTCATGAACCCATAGATCTAAAGAGATCTTTTGGGGTTTCTCAGCCCCTGAACAGAGCCTTGCTCTTCTGAATCATGTGTAGATTTCTTAATTTTTGATGAAGAACTCTTAAGAGTTTTCTCATGGATCTTGAAGATCACAGAATTTTTAATTCAAAAAAAAATTAATTTTAATCAATCCTTGATGGATTTTTCCATCATCATTGCAGAACCAGACTCCTAACCTTCTCGGGGAATCTTCTCAAATTCCTTTCATAATTGACTTTGACATATGTCATTCCTGTCTGCAGAGCCTTACTCTCGAGGAATTTAACTCCTTGACCCGAAGGGTTGCTTATTAAATGAGATTCCCTTTTTAGGATTTCTCAGTGATTCGAATTTATTAGGTGTCATAATTAGAATTCGTTCTCTCCATGGGGATATCATGAGCCGTTTAAATCCCTGCGCCTATTTTGCTTAATCATTCTGTCCGCTAATTCTTGTTAATTTTCTTTCCAAGAGTTATGGACACTCACATGTATGACCTTGACGAGATCATCTATTACGGAGACATTCGCTCACTCGGCCGTTCTTAAAATCGAGATTGTTAGGAATATGTATGCCCTAGAGTCCATTATTATATGATATAGTGTATGGTTGGACATATATATAGAGGACTTTTTTGTTCGACATGATATCATGCTATCTGGATGCTCTTTATCTTAACGTGCACACCAGTATTATTATACTGTCTCTTTGATACATGTTGATAAAGCCCTTAGGATGTTTACTTAACCACCAGGACTATGATGCGGGATCATACTACTGGGACTTGTGTAGTCCATAAGCACATCATTTAATTGTTCCTAGTCGAGAGAGTATCGAGACATGGCATCGATATTCCAGAGTAGACTAGCGTGTACGTTTCTTGACCCTGTATGGGGTGATGGTTGATCCAATAACCATTGGTGTTAGACATCAAAGATTGTACACAGGTGCTCATTAGAGAATGGGTACACTGAACATGACTCACCGAGAACTCCTAGTTGGTAATATACCTATCGTCAGATAGCAGTTCTCTGGTGACACTGGTACAGGTTAATCTGTAGACCCGAGATCGTCATAGAGTTTTGTGTGCTTCCCACCGTGCTTTGATTTCCTCCCTACCACGGCTCAAAGGAGTCGTGCAAACAAGTGGATTTTGAGTATAGTCCCGAGTCATATGGAGGTAATGAGCGATAGGAGGGGTTTTGTCTCTCCCGGTATTGGGAGTTGATGTTGCGCTATGATCGATTGGCTATAACAGTAAGTCCCTAACCAGGGCTGATGAGATTTACATGTAAGTATTATCAGTAGTTTCTCGAACCGTTATGAGCCATACATCGGCATGACTTATATAGTTACCGGGGTCTGACGATTCCACCCCTAGACTCGATATGCTACATATCAGACGAAGAGACCGGACTGTACGGTAACTGTTACTTATAGGATTCATGGGAGTTTGGACAAGGTTTCTTGTTGATCTTCTATTCGCTCAATACCTGGGTAGCCGTTATGTCTAGCTAGTACCGCTGACGGCTTGTGGGTAACTAATATGATCATTACCTATTGCTGGCATATTGACGAGTTTTTAGAGTCCCACACAGAAGTTTCTTAGTTCAAGCGAAACGAAATAGGACACATATGCTGATATGTGCGGGGGCCTGATTAAATACGAGTATGTGATACCGTATTCTAATCTAGCGGTTATTTGATATCGGTTAGGTTATATGTGATATAACCGGATTATTGAATCAAGTATTGATTTGATAATGTGATATACAGATAAATGATATTAGTCGGTTATATGTGATATAACCGGATTATTAAATCAAGTGTTGATTTAATAATTTGATATATATTTATATTTAATATAATTATATGTTAACTAATATTATTGCTCACTAATTATTTTCTTCATAATATATATATATATATATATTATATGAAGCATGGTTGGATTTTCTATTTTGTGAAAATAGAAAATGAGGTGGAATATAAGGAGATTTTTGTGGAATGGTGAAGCATGGCTTTGATGATTATTATATTGGTCTTGACTCACTATTGAAGTAGGCTTCCAATTGTTTATTTGGAAATTGTTGATGCTTTAATGAGTGAGGTATTTTGATGAGCCATTCTTCATTCTTCACAACACTTGAGTTATTTTTCCTCACTTGAGCCCTTGCTCTCTAGCTCTCTTCATCTTCTTCCTCATCTCCTCCAAGCTCAATCCTTCACATGAGTTGTGAAACCTTAAGCTTGTGAGAACCCTAGTGAGCAAACAAAACCCCTACTTCACCATCTTATACTTGATTAGAAATTAAGTATAGTGTGTTTCTTTCACTAAAGAGTTTAGTAAAGAGGTAGCTTGGATTAGCGAAGTTTCGGGTGGATCATTTTTGGCACGAAGATCGCAAAGGAAGCTCGATCCAACTTCAAGTAGAGCCTAGTGGAGTCACGTGGACTACTACATAGAGCTTGAGAAGAGAACGACATGGTCTACAAAGGTTGTAACCTCTTTCTCTTAGTATTGTTTTCTTTATATCAAGCTAAAACCATAATCATCTAGTTTAGATTCTAGGTTAGTGTTAATTAGCACCCCAAAAATTTTAAAAATAGCCTGCTTGATGCTAGTAAAACCCATTGGTGGTGGTAATAAACACTTTCAAAAGGGACCTCATCAGCACGTCAAGCAGTTCAGAGCTCTGTATGGCAACACTGGAGGCGACGATAAACTGTTGCTTCGCCAGTTCATTGGAAGCCTGTCAGAAATGGCCTTTGAATGGTACTCGGAGCTCCCAAATGACTCTGTATAGATATTCACAGAGATGGAACTGCTGTTCACACAGCGATTCTCCAGCGCAAGCGAGCGTACCCCGACCACCGCATTAATCAATACCAGGGTAAGGCCAGGAGAAACTTGGGTCCAATATGCGATCCGGTGGCGGAACCTATGGTCTAAGTGTGAACGGTGCATCGAAGAATCTCCCTCCATGGGCATGTTCTTCGGGACCCTTGATCCTCAAACGACTGTGTCCCAGTTCATGACATTCTTCAAACCAACGACCTTCTAGGCACTGATCGATAAGCTGGCCCAAGTGGACCAGATGGGCCGCGGGCCTTCCTCCTCAAATAAAGACCCTCGAAATAACAAGGGTAAGGGAAAGCGGCCTTCGTTGCCAACTCGCAACAACAACCGAGTGGCCCAAAACCAGCTGCTCGCCAAAACAACGCGCGTTCCTGCCCATCCTTGGAGAAAAGACTGGAATGCGCTTATTCGTTTCTCCACGATAAGATGAGAAGACTATTTGAATTATCAGTGCGTAATAAACTCATCACATTGCCAGACCCACGGCGTCCACCGCAACCCGGCGACGCCAAAAACCCTGACTACTACTCCTATCACAGAATGGTGAGCCACCCAATTGTGGATTGCTACGTCTACAAGAACTGGGTCGAGGACCAGTATCAGCAGGGGAAATTCACGCTGTGTAACAACTGGAGGGTAAACCCACCAAAGAAGCACACTCCTAAAAAGGTGAATGCGCCGGGGAAATCATGCTCGCTCGTGGAAGAAACTCCATAGGAAGTCGTTCTTTCAGCTAAAACCAAAAGAATGCTGAAAGATCTACAAGCATGTCCAGCAGTCAGGTGGAAAAGCCTACTTGAACCTGAAATCATCGAAGGGATGCTGAAACCCCGTCCCGTACTGAAATTTGTTGACAAAAGGCAAAACTCCCAAGTCAAGCCTTCGAAGTCTTCAAAGAAAAAGAAGAAGACTAAGAAGCCTGTGCAGCCTGCCGAGTATGACGACAAGCGCATAGAATTACAAAAGTACATTAACGCGCAGGAGGAGTACAACCAGAAGGTGCAAAAACCGGTCACGCTCGAAGAGTTCCCCAAGCATATTCTTGAGAACAAAGATAATGACAACGATAAGGAAAATGACTCATCAGAAGAAACCGAAGACTATATAGCAAGTTGCCACATGGTCTTCCATTCATCGTTAAATGATGAAATACTCTCTCGGCGTCAGAAAACAACACAAAGGAACGGGGGGCAGGATCGGCACTAAAATCCCTGGAACAGCCAGAAGACCCGATCGATAGGCTGTTAAACGAAGCCTTTCGAAAAGCAAAGCTGACCGAGAATGCGAAATGGCCATATACGAAAAAGCTAAGCGTCGACATCAGGATGAAGAAGCTGCGTCAAGGAGGAGTCATAAAGTACTCAAACCAAACCAAAGCATACCTGCAACAAATAAGAGCAGGATCAAGGCAGAGAAGCGGTTCGCCAAAACTCTGTCAATGGGAATGAAGCTGCCACCTCTTGTAGGAAACACTCCCGGGGTCATATGCTTCAACGAAGGGAATTCACATCCAAACTACTGCCTATATCATAGGAGGGTTACTAACCCCACCAAAGAATCCAGTACCTATAAGAAGTGGTGACAAGGATATGTTGCCCATCAAAAACACTTCAAGAAGATGAAGCGTGAAGCTCGTCGGCGGCAAAATAGTACGACAAACGCGCATGAAGAAACGACTAGCAACTGTCATATGGTTGATACCAGTACGGAAGGGGAAAACTCCCAAGTTCTTATTTCGGGAGCGATTCTGAGGACGAAATACCCCTCAGCCCTCTCTTCAAAGACTCCACCTCCGAAAATGAAGAGGAGGAGAAAAACCGCGAGAATATTCAGCTCCGTGACCACATGCTGCCTGAAAAGAATCTCGGACCTAAAAACAAAGGTTCGAGAAAAAAGGATAAAGGGAAAGAAAAAATCTTTGAGGAAATTGCCCTCGACGGTGGGGTTGTCAAAGAGCTCGCAGCAAGTGACCCGCTTAGGAAAAACAAGATGGATTACAATGTCCTAGCACATTTGAGGAAAATACCCTCATGACTGAGTATACTAGATGCTCTCTTCATGTCCAAAGAGGTAAGAGATTCTTTGATCAAGGCATTATAAGACCCCAATCAGTTTCACGCTTTCCTCGCAGAAGAGAAGATGAAAGATGAATCGGCAGAGGTCTACACGGCTGACATTACATTCAGCGATGAAAATCTCCTCCTTGGTACGTGCGCATATAATTACTCGTTATACGTCACCGGGTACTGCCACGACATCAAGATAGGAAAAATCCTCGTCGGCAATGGATCCTCCGTCAACCTTCTCAACGTGAGAGTGTTGAAGGAGATTTGCAGTCGTCACGGACGCTCGGGTTCGACTCAAAGTCGTCACGGACTCTCGGGTCCATAATACTGATGCTGTGCTTCGGGTTGCTCGTCACTGACATCAAATTTCATATCATTGACGCCAAGACTTTCTATAATGTTTTGCTCGGCAGGCCTTGGTTACATGAGTACAACGTCATCCCTTCTACACAATATCAGTGTATGAAGTATTTCAAAGACTGCTTGGAATACACTGTCATAGGATAGTTAAATCCATTCTCCGTAAATGAGGTCCAAAAATATGAAGTCTCAAAGTACTTCCTACCAGACTTCGAGGATACGGAAAGGTGTCATAAGCCGGAAGATAAACAGAAGCCCGTCGCCACTATCCCGATCTTTGGGAGTAATTCTGAGGAAGATGAAGAAATAGTCTACTCGGGGCAACCCCTAAAAGAAAACAATAGGCCCGGACCATCTAATTCTATTTTGGTTTTCAACAGCGACTCAGAGGACGAAGCCAACACAGTGTTCTCCATCCGCCCGTCAGTGCAAACCTTTGCCGGAACAAATCAGAGTCTACAAATCACAATGGCTCCGCCTCGACATTACAAAGAACTTGATGCGCTCGATACATAAAGCGTACAAGAACTATAGACTTTCTACATCCCTCCTAGACGAAGAGGTGAAACGGCGATTCTCTTCTACCAATTTACGAAGTCCGAAGTAGAAAAAGAAGTCCGGCATGGTGCCGATTTTGCACTTGACATGCTTCAACCAACCCTCCTGCCAAGATACTATGCGGAGAGATTGAAAAGGCCATTAAGATGCCAAGGTGTACCCCTCGAATAAACTGTTCGGCAAGCCTAATTCTATAAAAAGATTTAGGATATTTCCGGGACTCAGCGAAAGATACCCAATGGGAAGATGGAGACAACCCGGCTCGGATACGTTCCGTCCAAGAAACAGGAGCGGTTCCACAGTTGCCACGTCATAAACAGCTTCAGTAAAGGGGAAAACGATCTTCCAAATGGCCATGACGTTGAAACATAGCGAAATCCTGCTCTAAGAACGTTAAGTCCATCGCTTGAAGAACAAATAGACAAGCTAATAAAAGAAGCTTGTCAAAAGAGCCGAGACGATCACAGCCGCGAAATGACCATTTATGAAAAGGCCAGGACGTAGCGCCTCAATCTGCAATCTACAGAGAAGGAAGACTATAATGCTCTTCATCCTCGGCCCGCTGCATGTCCTCGCGAAAAGGGAAAATCCCGAAATAGAGGCAAAAATAGGACAAAAAACCCAAACAACGAAGTAGATCCAAGAAGCCGTGCAATTGAGAAAAGGTCTATTGGAACCCATCCTTTATAAAGAAGATAGGTCGGGAATAATCTTTCCCCCAAGACAAGACGAGGAAAATATTCAACCTTGTCATGAAACACCAAATGATGACACTTCCGGAGTCTCGGCACCCCGAACAAATAAACGAGATCCACCATCCGGATTATTGCTCCTATTGTTAGTATATATGTCCTAGGGGCCATTATTGTATCATACTAGTTTGTATATTAGTTAATGGAAGCTTGGGATATTCACAGTTAATTAAGAGTCTTGCTCAACATAGTAGTATGCTACTTGGTTTATATCTATCTTAATATGTGTATATGTTTCTTTTAGCATATCGTGAATACATATTGATAGAGCCCATAGGATCTTGCTTGACAACCAGCGTTGTGATGGCAGTCACACTAGTGGGGGCTGGGTAGTCTACAAGCACATCCATTTTTAGGTCCCTAGTCGTAGGATTATCGAGACAGGGCATCGATACTCCAGAGTAGACTAGTGTGTACGCTTCTCATCCCAGCAGAGGAAATGGTCTGTCCCACAGCCATTAGTACGTTGTACTGGAGATAATATACAGGTGCTCATTGGGTTACAGGTACACCGGATGGGACTCGTAGGGAACTGTTGGTTGGTGTTCCCCACCGAACACTGAGACGCGACCGCGCAGGTCTTTCTTGCCTGAAATTCTGGGCAGATGCTAATTGGTGCTATCCGTCCACCTCTCCGAAGATGCCAAGTTGATTTATGGCACCATGTATCGAAGGCTTAAACGGATGCGGTCGATGTAGCAGACTTCGTCAGATTCCCCCTCATTTGAGGGGTTTTTGATTGTGGGGACGCTCTTCCCTGTAGGCGCAAGCCCCTGCAGTTAATTACGCTACCGCATCGCGGTAACAACTTTTCCCTGCAGTTAATTATGCTCTTCCCTGTGGGTGTTTGTTTTATTTGTGGTTTCCCGTGGATTGTATACGGAGACTAATTTATGTTGTCGCCCATAGGACGTGGATTAGTCCAAATCCGTATCTTCTTAGATTTGGGTTTTGGTTTGGGTTTAAGAATACGTTAGCCTCATTTGAGACTAAGATCAATTTAAACGTTTGTTAAGGATACGTTAGTCTAATTTTTAGATTAAGATCAACTTAACGGGATCGTTTAGATCTAACAAAAGAGCATTTGCACTCTATTGTTTAGTTTAGGGACATTGCGGTCAATAATTAGTTTAAGGACATTACGGTCCATTTCCAGTTGTAAGGACATGGTGGTCCAATGTTAGTTTAAGGACATCTCGGTCCAGGTTAAGGACATCATAGTTCATGGGTTTTAAAGGACCCCATAGTCCGAGGTTAAGGACATCGTAGTCCGTGGGTTTAAAGAGACCCCACAGTCCACGGTTAAGGACATCATAATCCGTGGGTTTTAAAGGACCCCACAGTCCAAGGTTAAGGACATTATAGTCCATGGGTTTAAGGACCCCACAGTCCAGGTTAAGGACATCGTAGTCCGTTAGTTTTAAGGACCTCACAGTCCGGTTTAAAGACATCATAGTCTATGAGTTTAAGGACCCCACAGTCCGTAGAAATGTGTGGTTGTCGGGACCCGTCACCTCTCTGAAGACGTTGAAGGATTACAACGACAGATATCAGAGGAGTAAAGAGATGTACCCTTGAACCGGTGTGAGTTGGTTGAAAGATTTGTAGTCCAGTTTGGGACTAAGATCTGTTGAATATTTATGAGCAGATGGGCTCAGTTCAATATAAGTTGAGGACTTATATCCAGAATTGAGCTAAGTCCAATTAAAATGTTTAACATTTTTAATTCTGGCTATTGAGCCTTTACTTGGGCTTGGCCCTTTTAGTAATGCTGAGCATTAGGTCCTGACAATTTTTGTCTTCTATTGAATGCATAGCATTCATCAGAACAAAGTGTGTTCTGACAGTGCGCCACGTGGCGCGTCAGGCGCTTTGCGCCAATTAAAGAGCGCATTGCGCTTCTGTCAGGTAGCGCACACGAAGGTGACACGTGTCGCGCTTAGCGCTAAGCGCTAGTTTATTAGCGCATTGTGCTTCCCATTTATGAGCGCTTTGCGCTGATTTAGGGGCGCGCCAGTGAGTGACACGTGGCGCGCTTGGTGCCAAGCGCCAGCCCATGAGCGCATAGCGCTACTTCAGAAGCGCAAAGCGCAAGTTGTTTCTGTGATTGACACGTGGCACGTTTTGGCGCTGAGCGTCGGTCCAAGGAGCTCAAAAATGCAGTTCATGAGTGCAAGGCACTGTTCAATAGCGCAAAGCGCATCTGATCAAATTTGTGATCAGAGAACAAGTTTATGTTCTTCTTTTAAAGGAGGCTTTGCCTCAAGATTCAAGAACAAAAGTTCTTGTTTATAAAAGGGCTCTGCCTTTGTAGATCAAGGATCTGTGAATGAAGTAAATGCTTCTTTTATTTTTATGATTAGATCTTTTGATCTTTTTCTTTTTATCAAAGACCTTGGTCTTTTGTAGATCTTTGATCCTTTAAGAAGACAGTTCTTCTTTTTTAATGAGATGATTTCATTTCTGTTGTTCAAGAATTAATTCTTTACCTTGAAAAAATGATCTTCATTTTCTAAGAGCTTGCTCTTCTTTCTCTTTGAGTTTTTCTCAAAATTTGCAGGGGGGTTTCTCTATATGAGACTTGAAGTCTTGGGGCCTTTATATAGGGCCAATTGATTTGTTAAATCAGTTTTAAGAGATCTTCTCTGATTGATTTGCGAATATTTCCCACCGTTGGATCTTTGATCCAAGGGCTTCTGCTTTGCAGAAGATCATCTTCTTGTTTTAATAAGATTAGAAAGATCTTTCCATAACAGAATTTTACTTCTGATTAATTAATAATTTATTATTATTAGATCTTTTGATCTAACGGTGGGGAATTTTTAATTCCAGCACTGGCGCACCTTGCGCAAGCGCACCTACGTTCGACACGTGGCACGCAGCGCAGAGCGCAGCGCAACTGCGCTAGCGCACCCGTTTTTGACACGTGGCGCGCAGCGCAGAGCGCTGGATCTGAAAGGTTGCTTCAATTTTTGACTTTAGAATTTCAATACAGAGCTTTTCTCTGATTGGGGAAAGGAAGTGTCGCTTCATTCCAAATCTTGGAATTTGAACAGAGATTTGCTCTGATTGGGGAAACAAATGTCACCCCACCGTTGTGCTTACATGGTCCACACGTGAGCGCAGCGGTGGCAACATCTGAGCCCTTGGATCAACTCAGAAATTGAAGAGGCGACTTAACGCCTATAAATAGGACCTTTGGTCCTCTGGATGATTATCATCTTCTTTGAGAATTTTGTTCAAAGCACAGCTCTCTTGTTTAAGAATTTCTCAAGAGCAAAAAACTCTTTCCAAATTTAGGTAAAATTTTAATAAATTTTAATAAGTTAGGGTTTTACCTATTAACAGAGCCTTGCTCTTTGTAGATCTTTGATCTACAGAAAACCCATTTAGGGTTTTATTGGCGGAGCTTTGCTCTCATGAACCCATAGATCTAAAGAGATCTTTTGGGGTTTCTCAGCCCCTGAACAGAGCCTTGCTCTTCTGAATCATGTGTAGATTTCTTAATTTTTGATGAAGAACTCTTAAGAGTTTTCTCATGGATCTTGAAGATCACAGAATTTTTAATTCAAAAAAAAATTAATTTTAATCAATCCTTGATGGATTTTTCCATCATCATTACAGAGTCAGACTCCTAACCTTCTCGGGGAATCTTCTCAAATTCCTTTCATAATTGACTTTGACATATGTCATTCCTGTCTGCAGAGCCTTGCTCTCGAGGAATTTAACTCCTTGACCTGAAGGGTTGCTTATTAAATGAGATTCCCTTTTTAGGATTTCTTAGTGATTCGAATTTATTAGGTGTCATAATTAGAATTTGTTCTCTCCATGGGGATATCATGAGCCGTTTAAATCCCTGCGCCTGTTTTGCTTAATCATTCTGTCCGCTAATTCTTGTTAATTTTCTTTTCCAGGAGTTATGGACACTCACATGTATGACCTTGACGAGATCATCTCTTATGGAGACATTCGCTCACTCGGCCGTTCTTAAAATCGAGAATTCACAAATGCCCAGTGTGCCGAAATCATGAGTCGCTTTGACGCATACGATGGTCGACTGCTTCCTTGATGTTCCTCTCTCTTGAAGCTTATCGTGGGAGCGATCTGGGAGGCGCTTCCTTTATTCTGTACTGGCGTTCCACTTAAGGCATTGGATACTGCCGAGGATATGGTGCACTCGATGTGTCTGATGGGCCTAATCTCAAAGAAACGGCGAGACAACCTTATCGATCTTCTGCATCAAGCTTTTCAACAGTCGGCAATACTTGCTGCCTATCGGAGGGTGGAGGACATCCATAAGGATCCCGACGCTTGTGATCGCGAAAGAAAGCATACTAGGATGGTTCGAAAGGCCTGGAAGATTCTGGACAAAGTCACTTTTGAATTCCTCAATCCGTGTCCTGGATCTGAGGTTTTGCCATTGTAATCATCTTGATAATGTTTTTTGTTTACTGCTTTCATAATTGTAAGAACTTTTTCGCAGTATGAATGGAAAATTTCTCATTTCAGCTTGTTTTATTTTATGTATTAAATCTTTTGCACATGCATGAATAGGTATGTTTCGAACGCTTAATTAAATGCAAATCAGATGTTCTTTCCGTCACTTTCTTCTCTTTTTCGTTATCAGCATGTCACCTTAGCAAACATGGTCGGCAGATGATAGAGTGAGCATCTTATCTTGGCTTTTTCGAGGTGTAGTGATGGCTCAGGAAACATGGTTAGGATCTGTCACCTAAGACTTTTCAATTTTATGAGCCGTGAGGGTCTAATAAAAATTTTCTCTCTACGAGTCGTGAGGATCTCGTAGGTGTATTTTCTCCTTAGGAATCGTGAGGATTCCTAAGTGCGTTTTCCCTTATAAGTCGTAAGGATCTTATAAAAGAGTTTTCTTCCTTACGAATCGAGAGGACCCGTAAGTGTTTAGTGGGATAGACATGTAGATGACTTATTTCCGAAACGGGGTCGTATGGATGACGTATTTCCGTGACGGGGTCATATGGATGACGTATTTCCTAGCGGAGTCATGTGGATGACGTATTTCCGAACGGGGTCATATGGATGACGTATTTTCGAACAGGGTCATGTGGATGACGTATTTCCGAGCGGGGTCATGTGGATGACGTATTTCCGAACGGGGTCATGTGGATGACGTATTTCCGAGCGGGGTCATGTAGATGACGTATTTCCGAGCGGGGTCATGTGGATGACGTATTTCCGAACGGGGTCATGTGATGACGTATTTCCGAATGGGGTCATGTGGATGACGTATTTCCGAGCGGGGTCATGTGGATGACGTATTTCCGAACGGGGTCATGTGGATGACGTGAACGGGGTCATGTGGATGACGTATTTCCGAGCGGGATCATGTGGATGACGTATTTCCGAACGGGGTCATATGGATGACGTATTTACGAATGGGGTCATGTGGATGACGTATTTCCGAGCGGGGTCATGTGGATGACGTATTTCCGAGCGGGGTCATGTGGATGACGTATTTCCGAACGGGGTCATGTGGATGACGTATTTCCGAACGGGGTCATGTGGATGACGTATTTCCGTACGGGGTCATGTGGATGACGTATTTCCGAACGGGGTCATGTGGATGACGTATTTCCTAGTGGGGTCATATGGATGACGTATTTCCGAGTGGGGTCATATGGATGACGTATATCCAAGCGGGGTCATGTGGATGACGTATTTCCAAACGGGGTCATGTGGATGATGTCGCATCTGTTGTAATGAGACGAATATCAAAGTGGTCTTCAGGTTATCTGTGAACCGTTGAGATTTGGCTTCTTCTTCCGATGGAGCCTGGGGAAGGAAGGTATGATTCCTTCTTTGTTTGCGCCCCTGAATTGTGTACAGGGATTAATGTAATATCACCTGTAGGGCATAAATTTCATTTCATTTTATCTTTTTCCACGATGCTCTATAATTTCATCTTTTATATCGCGAAGGTTGCGATTGCCCAATCATTTCGGCTATCTTCGCGGTGCCCAATCATTTCGGCTATTTATTTTATTATTTTTTTCACTCGCTGCTTTTTATTGCGAGTTGCCTAATCATTTCGACTATTTTGCATGCATACATTTTTTTTACTTGCTAATTTTTTTGCAAGTTGCCCCATCATTTCGGCTATATCGTATGCATGTGTGGCTTGCTAGCTTCTTACTTGAAGCTTGGGATTAGACACCGATTTCGGCATCAGCACCGCTGCAACTGGGATATTGCGAGGAGCGAATCATCATTTGCCTCTGTCGGTGTCGAACAAAGGTGGCTTAGTAGACATGTTTAGGATTATGTCGACTAAGGCTTTGACTTCATGAGCCGTAAGGGTCTCATAAAGGTTTTTCTCCCTACGAGTCGTGAGGATCATGTAGGTGCGTTTTCTCCTTAGGAATCATGAGGATTCCTAAGTGTGTGTTCTCTTATAAGTCGTAAGGATCTTACAAGAGTGTTCACCGTGTAGACATATCCCTAGTCAAGGATGGGACTTTGTTAGGGAAATACTTATTCGCGCTCGTAGATTGTATACAAGGGTCAGCGTTGAGCCGCTTGTAGGGCAATATCGGAGGTTGTGATGGTTGCTTAAGAACAGGTTTAGATCCCTATAGCTTAAGACTTTCAAATCTTATGAGCCGTGAGGATTCTCCTTACGAGTCGTGAGGATCTCGCAAGTGTAATTTCTCCTTAGGAATCGTGGGGATCCCTAAGTGTGTTGCTCCCTTGTGAGTCGTAAGGATCTCACGCAGGTGGTTTCTCCTTACGAAGTCGAGAGGACCTTGCAAGTGTCTTTTAATGAGATTGCACCCTTTCGGGTTTTCACAAAACTCGCCGGTTGCCCTGCTGTTTTTACTCACAGAGCGCTTTCGGGTTGTCATCCGTGCCCATTTTGCTTATGGACATACCGTTTTCTTTTTCTCTTTTTTTTTATTTTAACGAGGCTGCGCCCTTTCGGGTTTTCACAAAACTCGCCGGTAGTCCTGCTGTTTTTACTCACGAAGCCCTTTCGGGTTTTCATCCGTGCCCATTTTGCTTGTAAACATACCGTTTTCTTTCTTCCCTTTTTTTATTATTTTTTTTGTATCAGCTTCGGGATGCTGTAACCTACAGTAGTTTATCGACGTCTCGGTCAACAGCTAGTTTTAGGACATAGTGGTCCGTTGTTAGTTTAAGGACGTTTCGGTCCGTTGTTAGTTTAAGGACGTTGTTAGTTTAAGGACGTTTCGGTCCGTTGGCTGGCTACTACTTATAGAGTTTGGGCTTAGGAAGATAGCAAGCGGACATAGTCATCGTCATCTATCATTGACCTAGACCGTGACTCATCAGGCGTAGTACTTTTTTAGGAAGCGACCATTTATTGGTCTGAAGGGCCTTTCACCATGCATGCCCATGAGTAGATAGGCTCCACCCTGGTAGACCTTGTCTATGATATTCGGGCCTTCATAGTTTGGCTCGAATTTCCCCCGCTTGGCGCGATTAGGGATCATAAGTCTTTTGACCACTAGTATGAGTTCGCCTTGGCGGAATGTCCTCGACCTAGTCAATCTTTCGTATGAGCGCGTCATCTTCGCTTTATAAGCCTCCAGATTTCGTTGCACTATGAGCCGGGTTTCATCAAGGGCATCGAGCTCTTCAAGCCGAAGGTGAGCATTCTCTTCGTCTGTTAGCTCGTAATGAACTGCTTCTCGTAAAGAGGGTAGCTCTATCTTGGGGGGAGTACCGCCTCCGTACCGAATACCAATGCTTACGGTGTTGTGTTCGTGGCCATTTTGAATGTAGTTCGATACGCCAAGAGAGCTTCATGCAGTCTCTCATGCCAGTCCATCTTATTTCGAGACACCGTCTTTTTCACGATCTTCGTCAAAGTCTTGTTGAAAGCCTCAGCCAGACCGTTAGCTCGAGGATTATAGACTGAAGAGTATCTCCAGTCTATGTTATGCTGCTGTGCGAAGAGGCTTATCTTGTGGCTTCTATAGGCTGGCTCGTTATCGGAGATGATCCGTCTCGGAGTCCCAAACCGATAAATGACGTGCATTTTGAAGAAATGGAGGATATTCTCCGTCTTCACTTCTCTCAGCGGTACTGCTTCTGCCCATTTGGAGAAGTAATCAGTTGTCGCCAAAATGAATCGATATTCTCTGGATGATGCTGGTTCGATGGGCCCGATTATGTCGGTCCCCCACATTTCAAACGGCCAGCTAGCCTCCGTTGGATGTTGTGGATTTGGATGCTGATGGACAAAGTCTCCGTGAATCTGGCACGCGTGACACTGCTTCGCGTATTTGAGGCAGTCTTGGATCATCGTGGGCCAATAATAACCCATCCGTTTGATCTTTAGCTTCATCTTCGGCCCGGCTTGGTGAGAACCGCAGAGTCTATCATGAGTTTCTTGGACGACTCTCCTTGCCTTGTCTGGTCCCAGGCATCTTAGCCACAGAGAGTCAAATGACCTTTTATACAGAGTATCATTGACGAAAGCGAAAGGCAGAGCTCGTTTCATAAGCTGATGTCTTGAGGACGCATCTTCAGGTGTTCGACGGGATTTGAAGTAGTCTATAAAGACTTCTCTCCAATCTGCAACCTTTTCCTGGTCTCTTATTTGTAGAGTCGTTTGCTCTCTCGCTCCCTTTTCTTTGGACGACTCCGGAGATATTTCTGCCGGTGCGAGAACCCGACGGCTTTGCACAACGATCCTCACGTCATCGAGGTTTTCGTCAGCCAGTTCTTTAGCGAGCTTGGCTAATGCATCTGCTTTGCTATTTTCTGTGCACGGTATGCTTTCCAAGGTGTAGGAAGAAATTTGAGTCAGCAGTCACTGTACTCTCTCGCCGTATTTCACCAACTCAGGCTTGCACGTCTGATAGTCGCCATTTACTTGACTAACGATCAGTTGGGAGTCTCCGTATATGAGGAGGTTTTCAATTCCTATATCAATGGCGATCTCGAGACCTGCTATTAGAGCTTCATACTCGGCTTCATTGTTCGTTCTCGGCTCTGTTAAGGAGAAGGCAAAACGCATTATCCGTCCTTGTGGAGTCACGAAGATGAGGCCTACCCCTGATTTGATTATAGGGGTGCTTTGTTTGCACTTGTTCATGGAGGACGCCCTATCAAAATAGAGTTCCCATTGGGTATCATTCTCTCTTCTCTCCCTGTCGATTGTATCAAACACATGTTCGTCTGACAATTCGCAGTTTAAGGGAGAACCGGCAGGTATTGGATGCTCAGCGAGGAAGTCCACGATAGCCTGGCCTTTCACTGCTTTAAGAGGTCGATAAGTTATCGAGAACTCCATCAATAGCAGGGCCCACTTAGCGAGCCGCCCCGTTAATATGGCCTTCGACATCAAATATTTGAGAGGATCCACCTTAGATATGAGATAGACCTCATGTGCCAACGCGTAGTGTCTGAGCTTCGTTATTGCGAAGATCAACGCCAGGCAGTGTTTTTCGATGGGGGAGTAATTGCTTTCTGCCCCCAGGAGAACTCGAATCAGATAATAAAGGGCTCTCTCCTTCCCTTGGTCATTTTCTTGTGCCCACAGCGCGCCTAAAGAACCTTCAAGGGCTGTTGCGTATAGGACGAGAGGTTTTCCTTTAACGGGAGCGTCCAGCACTGGCAGATTCTGCAGGTATTTCTTGATTTCGTCCAGTGCGCTTTGGCATTTGCGATCCCAGACGAACGGGGTTCCCTTCTTCATTAGGTGACTGTAGGGACAGCACTTTCCTGAGAGATTGGCTATAAATCGCCGGATATATGCGAGCTTCCTTTGGAGAGATCGTAATTGCTTGAGAGTCCTTGGCGGGGGCATTTCCATAATCGTCTTGATTTTTGACGGATCTATCTCAATACCTCGGTGTCGGACGACGAATCCTAGGAATTTGCCCGAGGAAACTCCGAACGCGCATTTGAGAGGGTTCATCTTCAAGTTGTATTGCCGAAGGCGTTGAAATACGATCTTCAGATGCTCTAAATGTTCCTCGTATGATTTGCTTTTTACCACAAGGTCGTCGATATAGCATTCGACGATTTCATGTATGAGATCATCGAAGATCTTCGTCATGACCCTCTGATAGGTGGCACCGGCGTTCTTTAGACCGAAGGGCATCACCTTGTAGCAGAATATGCCTAAAGGGGTCAGGAAGCGGTATGCTTCTGGTCTTCGGGGTGCATCTTTATCAGATTGTATCCTGATGAGCCGTCCATAAAAGAGAAAACCTCATGAGTAGACGTATTGTCTATTATCAGTTCGGTAACCGGTACTGGGAAGTCGTCCCTCGGGAAGGCCTTATTGAGATTCTGAAAGTCTACGCAGATACGCACCGTCCCATTTTTTTATCACTGGGACAATGTTGGCGATCCAGTTAGGATATTGAACCTCTTGGATGAAGCCGGAGTCGATTAACTTCTTGACTTTGGCGTTGATGCTCATCTCAAGCTCGAGTCGCATTCTTCTCGGCGCTTGTTTGATCGGCTTAACGTTCGGGGATATTGCTAATTTGTGTACAACAATCTCTGGATCTAGTCCTGGCATCTCGGAATAGTTCCATGCGAAGCAATCTTTATGCTGCATGAGCACGTCTTTTAGCATAGCCACCCTTTCTTTAGACAATAGCTCACTGACGAAAGTCAGCCGCGGTCACTTGCCATCCCCAAATCAATTTTCTTGAGGTTATCTGCAGTAGTATGTATTCCATCTTCCAGCTCCTTTGGCGCCGGTGGAAATTCTGAGATTACCTCGTCATCATCGTTTTCAAAGCACCAGGGGAGTTTGTCCATATTCTCAGGTTCTTCTTTTGATAACATTATCACGAGACAGGAACGAGTTCGTTTCCAAGACCGATGTGGATCTGGTTCTACCCTCATGGATTTGGGTTCATGCTTCTACGGCGGGTTACCCTCTAGCTGCTGGATAGAGCGAACCTGCCTTGCTGATATCGATCTTCGACCCAGTTCTTGAAGGTGAAGCAGTCTTTAATAGGATGTCCTATTGCCCTATGATAGGAGCAATAGTCCGGATGAGAGACTTCGCCTGCTTGCTCGGGGTGCTTGGACTCCGGGAGTGTAATCAGTTGATGTTTTATGGCAAGATCAAGTATTTTCTTTGTCTTGTCTTGGGCAAAAGAGTATGCTCGACCCATCTTCTTTATAAGAGATGAATCTTGGCCGCCCGATTCCTGATCGCGTGGCTTCTTAGACCCGCTTTGTCGCCGTCGAACTCCTTTCCCGTTCTTTGGCTTGTTTCTGCCTCTGCGTCGGGTCTTTTGTATAACGGGTTGACAAGGAGGAGCATTTTCATTTTTCACAGCCTGCTGAAAGAGGCGTTGCCTCCTGGCTTTCTCGTAGATGGCCATTTCGCGATTATGGTCGTCTCGAACCTTTTGACCTGCTTCCCTTATAAGCTTGTCCATTTGTTCTTCGAACGACGGACTAGGCATTTTCACGGCGAGAGCTCTTTCTGGTTCAGGGTTAGCATCTTCCCACAGAGCATCTCCTTCTTCATCAAAGTCACGTATGACGTAATAGTCGTGGAGTAGCTCCCATTTCTTGGATTGAACATACCCAAGCCCGGTCGTTTCCATTCTCCTGTTGGGCAATTTTCGCTGAGTTCCGGGGACATTCCAGATCTTGTCATAGAACTTAGATTTTTGAGCGGTCTGTTTGAAAGGTACGCATTGGCGCTTTAACAACCCTTTTAGTTCGTTCGTATAATATCTGGGCAAACGGATGGGCTGGAGCCTGTCGAGTGTAGAATCTGTGCCGTACCAGATTTCTTTCTCCACTTTGGTTTCCCCGGATCGGTAGAACAGGATCGCCTTTTCACCTTCTCGCCTGGGAGGGACATAGAACGTCTGCAGCTCTTCCATATTGTAGGTATCAAGCACGTCTAGTTCTTTATGATGCTTGGGCGGAACCATGGCAACTTGCAAACTTTTCTCTTCATCTACGAAGGTTTGTATGGATGGTCGGGCAGAGAATACGGCATTGACCTCATCTTCCGAGTCGCTGCCGAAGATCAACATAGGAGCGGATGGTCCCGGCTTGCTGTACTGGGGTGGCCCTGAATAAACTATCTCTTCCTCTTCCTCGGTATCACTCCCGAAGACCGGAATGGTGGTGATAGCGTTGTTCTCCGGTTTGTGACATCTCTCTATGTCCTCAAAGTCTGGTAAGAAATATTTTGCATTTTCATACTTGCGGACTTCGTTCATGGAGAATGGGTTTAGCTCTCCTGTCACAGTATACTCGAGACCATCCTTGAAATACTTCATACATTGATGTTGTGTAGAAGGGATGATGTTGTATTCGTGCAACCAGGGCCGACCGAGCAAAGCATTGTAGCATGTCTTGGCGTCAATGACATGGAACTTGATGTCCGTGACGAGAAGCCCAAAGCGTAACGTCAGTATTACGGACCTAAGCATCCGTGATGACTGGGAATCAAATCCGGAGATGGTGATTTTATCGCGAGCGAGGTGTTGAATGCTCATACAGATTTCCTTCAACACCCGTACGTTAAGGAGATTGACGGAGGACCCATTGTCGACCAGGATTTTACCTATCTTGATGTCATGACAGTATCCGGAGACATATAGGGGACGGTTGTGCTCGCATGTCCCAAGGAGGTTGATCTTCATTGCCGAAGGTAACATCGGCTGTGTGTACCTCTTCCAGCTCGTCCTTCATCTTTTCTTCGGCGAAGAAAGCTTGGAATTGCTTAGGATCTTGTAATGCCTTGATCAACGAATCTCTCGCCTCTTTGGATAGCAGAAGGATACCGAGAATACTGAGCTGCGAAGGTAGCTTTCTCAAGTGTGCCAGAATGTTGTAGTCCACCTTATTTTTCTTTGGCGGGTCCTTGGCTGTCAGCTTTTCGACGGCTTGGTCATCAAGGATGATATTCTCAGGGACCTTTTCTTTCCCCTTATCTTTTCTATTTGACCCACTCTTCGAGGGCCCAAGATTCTTTTCGGGCAGCGTACAGTTGCGCAGCTGAATATTTTCACAAGTCTTCGGTTCTTCCTCTTTTCCCAAGGTGGACTCCTTAAAGAGGGGGCCAAGGGTCATTTTTTCGTCAGAGTCGCTCCTAAAGGTGAGAACTTGGGAACCCCTGGCGCTGACCATGCAATAGTTGCCGGCAGTTCTTTTACACTCCTCGGTCGTACTTCCTTGCTCCCGACGAGTTTTGCGTTTCATCCGCTTGAAATGTTGCCGGTGAGCAACATATCCCCGCCACCATCTTTTAAAAGCGTTGCACTCTTCGATGGGGTGCGGGAGTGTCTCGACTCTTTTGTCCAGTCGCCGGCGTTTGGCCTTCTCAAATATAGTTATCTCACGTTCTCGATCAGCTTTGCTTTTAAGAAAAGCTGTGTTCAGGAATGCATCAATTATTTCATCTGATGGACCCAGAAGTTCCGGCTTAGGATTTGCCCCCAGTTTCTTGGTGCAAGGAGCTTCTTCATCGTTTATCGACGAGTGAGAGATCACATGGCAACTTGCCACATAATCTTCAGACTCATTTGACAAGTATTCTCCATCGTCTCCGTCCTCAAGGACGTGGCTGAGAAACTCTTGGAGCGTGATTGGAATCCGCGCCTTCTGGTTATACTCTTTCAGCGCGTCAATCTGCTTTTGTAGGTCCGTGCGCTTGTCGCCAGGTTTCACGGGCTTCTTGGATTTCTTCTTCTTTTTCGAAGACTTCGACGGCTGGGTGTGCGAACTTTGGCTATCACCACTGATCTTTGGAGTTGGGCGCGGCTTCAGCATCCCCTAGATGACCTCAGGTTCCAGTAGATTCTTCCATCTAATTGCCGGACATGTGCGGAGATCCTTTAGCATTTTTTTCGTCTTGGCTGAAAGAGCGACCTCCCATGGAGCTTCTTCTACAAAAGAGCATGACTCCCCCGGTGTATCTGTTTTCTTGGGAGTGTGTGGCCGAGGCGGGTTCACCTTCCAATTCTCAGATAATACGAATTTGCCCTGCTGGTATTGATCTTCTATCCAGCTTTTGAAGATGTAACAATCCTCGATCGGATGGCCCAACATTCGGTGATAATGGCGGTAGTTAGGATTGCTAATGTTGCCAGGTTGCGCTGGGCGTCTTGGCTCCGGCAAATTGATGATCCTGTTGTGCAGTACAAGCTTGAATAACCTCTTTGTCTTGTCTCTAGGAAACGAGTAAGGGTGACTCATTTTATCTTCAAGTGATCGAGTTCTGTTATTTTGGCGATCGACTGGTCTTGGGCCATCGGGCTGCTGTTGAGCATTGGCAACGATGATCGCTTTCCCCTTTCCCTTCTCATTTCGAGAGTCTGGTTTTGGAGGAGATGGTCTATGACCCATCTGGTCCATTTGGGCCAGTTTGTCGATCAAGGTTTGGAAAGTGGTCGGCTTGAAGAACATTATGAACTGGGAGATAGTCGCATGAGGGTCCAGAGTGCCCATGAACATACACACCGCCGGTGCTTCTTCAATGCGTTGTTCACATTTTGACCACAGATTCCCCCATCGTATGGCGTATTGGACCCACGTCTCGCCTGGCTTCACCCTGGCATCGATCAGTGCCGTTATCGGGGTGCGTTCACTAGCACTTGCAAATCGCTGGGTGAATAACAGCTCCATTTCCGCAAAAGTCTTGACGGAGTCATTTGGGAGTTCAGAGTACCATTCTATGGCCGTTTCTGACAAGCTGCCGACGAATTGACGGAGCAAAAGTTTATCATTACCCTCGGTGTTGCCGCAAAGAGCTCTGAACTGGACGACGTGCTGGTGAGGATTGCCTGTCCCCTTGTACACATGGAATTTGAGGATTGTGTATCCCGGCGGATATTTTATTTGGTCATATTAGGTTGGATATAGTCGCTCAGTTTTGATGACTTGGCCGGCCGCTTCATTCGCCTGGTGAGGTTGTATTTGCTGATCTATATAGTCGTCCAATGCGGCATTGGAAATGGTTTCCTCCTTGGCTGCTGAGTGAGCCGGAGGAAGATTAGATGTCTCCCCTCTATCGTCTTCAACAAGATCGGAAGGTCTTCAGCTGGAGGATCCGGCTGTAACATCATTCCTACCATGTCTTGGAAGAGAAGCGCCATTTTTTTTATGTTGGCAGCTTGTTCTGCTACTTCTCTGTCCTTCTTTTTGAGGACCCTGTGTAAGAAGTCAGCATCAGTTTCTTGTTCGTGACACTGTTCTGATGATGCCTCCGGGCTTTCTTTTGGCCCTGTGAGAGCGGCCATTGCAGTCAGCATCTTCTGAAGCTTCTGCTGCTATTGTTCCTGAGCTCTTGTGATGGATCGGGTGGTCGGTGGCCCGTAGAAGCGCGGCTATCCTCTTTCCCGGATGCCATATAAATAGTGTGCACCATTATGCCCCCAGACTTGGGGCGTTTAGTCTCGGCGTCTTTGCGTTCTGCTGTATTCATAGGGGCTTTCTCCGGCCTCTTTTTCTTTTGAGCAGTTGATGTTGAGGGGGCCGTTGCAGCGGGCATCCAGGCAGTTGTCGTCCTTTGTGGCTTGCTAGGACGGTTCTCTTCTTGCTGAACCTTCAGCTTCTTCTGTCGGCGAAGATAGTCTTGATCGACCACTGACTCCTGGACCCGTCGCCAGACTTTGTAAACTTTGGAGGACAGCCGCTGAGGGGGCTGTTCCGGCTTTGCCTCTGTAACATTCCCCAGGGGTGGAGGAGATCTTTTCAATACAGCGGTAGGAGAGTTCCTGCACACCTTGTTCAGCAATTCAAAGCTGTTCCCAGTTAGAACAGCAACATTGACTTCCACCGTTGGGGCTGGTGGAGTTAGCCCAAAAGGGGAGTTGCCCCCAGCCTCGGCGCCAGTGGCGACATCGAGTGTGTCAAGCCGATGGAGTTGGTTCGATGATGGGGATAGATTTGTCTTGCCCCCTGTTTAGGTGAGGGACTGTTGCTGGCGTCAGCCTCTTAAAGACTGATGTCCGTTGAGAAGCGGTATCCAACCGGTCAAAAACAGACTTCTGATCAGGGACGGGAACCGTAGTGGGAGTCGGAACAGTCAGTCTTGTAAAGACCGACCCTTTGGCGGGAGAAGCCTCCTTGACGACTTCAGGAACAGGGATGGCTATCCTTTTCGGAACAACCTTCTCTGGGATTGCAGGCTTCTTCACGGGCCCACATGAACTTTGGCCCAGTCTGGCAAAGACTGAGGAGCTGGAGTTGGACGACCTGTTGTGAGGGGCCGCGGTAGTAGCAAGACGATCAAAGACCGACTTCTTAGGAGCTTCTGATGTTGGTACGGGGGTGCTGAAGCTCATCAGTGGGAGCATAGTCCCAAAGAACAATCCGGTGGTGGCCTGAGTCACCTTGTCCACCGGCATCATGAACAAGGAGGCCACTTGGGGCCCGTAGGCTATGCCTCCAGATGAAGAGGAGCGCGAGTTGCAGTTGCAGTTGGAACACTTCATGCAAGTAGACGCTATTGTTTTCTGCACCCAGAAAGACACCAAATCTTAGTACTTCGAACCCAAGGGCAACCATTAACAAACCGCGATTCGTTCGCGAACGCGACATATAAAGTGTGGAGTGGAAAGAGGAAAAGGTCCCACCGAGCATGCCAGAATCTGTTCCCCGCCGAACACAGAGACGCGACCGTGCAGGTCCGTCTTGCCTGAAATTCGAGGCAGATGCTAATTGGCGCTATCCGTCCACCTCTCCGAAGATGCCAAGTTGATTTATGGCACCATGTATCGAAGGTTTAAACGGATGCGGCCGATGTAGTAGACTTCGTCAGATTCTCCCTCGTTTGAGAGGTTTTTTATTGTGGGGACGCTCTTCCCTGTAAGCGCAAGCCCCTGCAGTTAATTACACTACCGCATCGCGGGTAACAACTTTCTCCTTCTCTAGATGGTCACTTCGTGTCGTGGGTGTTTGTTTTGTTTGTGGTTGCCCGTGGATTGTATACGGAGACTAATTTATGTTGTCGTCCGTAGAACGTGGATTAGTTAAAATCCGTATCTTCTTAGATTTGGGTTTTGGTTTGGGTTTAAGGATACGTTAGCCTCATTTGAGACTAAGATCAACTTAAATGTTTGTTATGGATACGTTAGTCTAATTTTTAGACTAAGATCAACTTAACGGGATCGTTTAGATCCAACAAAAGAGCATTTGCACTCTATTGTTTAGTTTAGGGATATTGTGGTCAATAATTAGTTTAAGGACATTACGGTCCATTTCTAGTTGTAAGGACATGGTGGTCCAATATTAGTTTAAGGATATCTCGGTCCAGGTTAAGGACATCATAGTCCATGGGTTTTAAAGGACCCCACAGTCCGAGGTTAAGGACATCGTAGTCCGTGGGTTTAAAGGGACCCCACAGTCCAAGGTTAAGGACATCATAGTCCGTGGGTTTTAAAGGACCCCACAGTCCAAGGTTAAGGACATCATAGTCCATGGGTTTAAAAACCCCACAGTCCAGGTTAAGGACATCGTAGTCCGTGAGTTTTAAGGACCTCACAGTCCGGTTTAAAGACATCGTAGTCTATGAGTTTAAGGATCCCACAGTCCGTAGAAATGTGTGGTTGTCGGGACCCGTCACCTCTCTGAAGACGTTGAAGGATTACAACGACAGATATCAGAGGAGTAAAGAGATGTACCCTTGAACCGGTGTGAGTTGGTTGAAAGATTTGTAGTCCAGTTTGGGACTAAGATCTGTTGAATATTTGTGAGCAGATGGGGTCAGTTCAATATAAGTTGAGGACTTATGTCCAGAATTGGGCTAAGTTCAATTAAAATGTTTAACATTTTTAATTCTGGCTATTGAGCCTTTACTTGGGCTTGGCCCTTTTAGTAATGTTGAGCATTAGGTCCTGACAATTTTTGTCTTGTATTGAATGCATAGCATTCATCAGAATAAAGTGTGTTCTGACAGTACGCCACGTGGCGCGTCAGGCGCTTTGCGCCAATTAAAGAGCGCATTGCGCTTCTGTCAGGTAGCGCACACGAAGGTGACACGTGTCGCGCTTAGCGCTAAACGCGAGTTTATTAGTGCATTGTGCTTTCCATTTATGAGCGCTTTGCGCTGATTTAGGGGCACGCCAGTGAGTGACACGTGGCGCGCTTGGCACTAAGCGCGAGCCTAGGAGCGCATAGCGCTACTTCAGAAGCGCAAAGCGCAAGTTATTTCTGTGGTTGACACGTGGCACGTTTTGGCGCTGAGCACCGGTCCAAGGAGCGCAAAAGTGCAGTTCATGAGTGGAAGGCACTGTTCAGTAGCGCAAAGCGCATCTTATCAAATTTGTGATCAGAGAACAAGTTTATGTTCTTCTTTTAGAGGAAGCTTTGCCTCAAGATTCAAGAATAAAAGTTCTTGTTTATAAAAGGGCTCTGCCTTTGTAGATCAAGGATCTGTGAATGAAGTAAATGCTTCTTTTATTTTTATGATTAGATCTTTTGATCTTTTTCTTTTTATCAAAGTTCTTGGTCTTTTGTAGATCTGTGATCCTTTAAGAAGATAGTTCTTCTTTTTTAATGAGATGATTTCATCTCTGTTGTTCAAGAATTAATTCTTTACCTTGAAGAAATGATCTTCTTTTTCTAAGAGCTTGCTCTTCTTTCTCTTTGAGTTTTTCTCAAAATTTGCAAGGGGGTTTCTCTATATGAGACTTGAAGTCTTGTGGCCTTTATATAGGGCCAATTGATTTATTAAATCGGTTTTAAGAGATCTTTCTCTGATTGATTTGGGAATATTTCCCACCGTTGGATCTTTGATCCTAGAGCTTCTGCTTTGCAGAAGATAATCTTTTTCTTTTAATAAGATTGGAAAGATCTTTCCATAACAGAACTTTAATTCTGATTAATTAATAATTTATTATTATTAGATCTTTTGATCTAACAGTGGGGAATTTTTAATTCCAGCGCTGGCGCACCTTGCGCTAGCGCACCTACGTTCGACATGTGGCGCGCAGCGCAGCGCAACTGCGCTAACGCACCCATTTTTGACATGTGGCGCAGAGCGCAGAGCGCTGGATCTGAAGCGTTGCTTCAATTTTTGACTTTAGAATTTCAATACAGAGCTTTGTTCTGATTGGGGAAAGGAAGCGTCGCTTCATTCCAAATCTTGGAATTTGAACAGAGCTTTGCTCTGATTGGGGAAACAGTTGGTATTATACCCGTCGTCAGTTAACTGTTCCCAGGTGACATGAGTACAGCATAGTCCGTTGACTTGACATTGCTGCCTCGTCTCGAGTGTGTTCCCACTGTTTTTAGATTGCTACCCTAACACGGCTCAAAGGAGTCATGCAAACAAGTAGCAGTTGGGTGCAGTCCCGAAGCACTTGGAGGCAGTGATAGTTAGAAAGGATTCCTCTCTCCCGGTATTGGGAGTTGATATCGCACTGTGTTCGGAGAGCCATTACGCAAAGTCCCTGGCCAGGGCAAACGAGATTTACTGGTAGGAATTCCAGTAGTTTCTCAAGGTGTAATGGGCTTCACTCCGACACGACTTATACCGCTTTTAGGGGACTGACGCTTACCACCCCTTAGGCCCGATATGCGATAGTATTAGACGAACAGACCAGACTGTACGGAGATTGTCACATCAGGCTCAGTAGGAGTTCGGATGGGTTTCCTCATCGGCCTTCTTATCGACATTTACTTGGGGACCGTTACGTACGGCTATTACCGCTTGCGGCCTATGGTTAAACCCACTGCCAGCGTAGTGTCGAGTCTTTAGAGTCCCACACAGAGAGTTTCCCTGCTTTAGGCGAAACGATATAGAGGTCGTATGGTTTTACGACAGGGTTCGGACATGTAGTGTACTTGTACACATATGATGTTCGGACAGTTTATACTAGCGGGCTTTAGGCGGGCTTTAGTTTAAGCCAGGTTCTACTATTGGATTATTGGATTAATACAGTCTCAGTATTTCCGTGTTTTACGGATGGGAGGGGCATTCTCGTAATTAGTCGAGAAGCTTCTAGAAGATAGGTGACTCATTTAGTTTTAATTCATTTATGAATTAAACTAAATGAGGTGGAGAGCTTAGGTGTAAATTGCATTAAATGAATTTGTGACTCATGAAGTGATTCATCCAAGTGAGTTAATGAAACATTTATTGCTTAATGACTCATGAGATGATTCATTCATTTGTATTAAATGAAGCATGGTTGTAATTATCTATATGATTTATTTGATAATTATTACGCTTCATCAAATATAGAATGAGTTATATTTTCATTTTATTCTCAAATACACACTCTCTTTCCTCAAGCTCTTCTCTTCTTCAACCTAACCCTAATCCTTTCATGTGTTGAGATCTCAAGGGTTAGAAAGACTAATTAATCCTTAATCCATCTCTATATCCTCTAGGTTACTTGGATTAGCAATCCTAGCCACTTAGTTACCTCAAATGAGAGGTTAAAACTTGGAGAAGGAACTCTCGGGTGGATCTTCTATCACATCGAGGAGGCCGACGAGGAGGTGAACAACAAGAACAAGAAGGACTAGTATCTTAAGGTATAATCATCTATCATAGTAGTTTAGCACTTCTAGATAGTTTGTTAGTTAGGGTTTAGCAAAGATCCGTAAAGTTATTCGATGTTAACTCAAACAAAATGATTGTTTTACCTATTCCGCCTCCCCGCATCATATGGGGTGTCTAACGTCGACTTACAATGGTATCAGAGCCTAGCTAAACCATAACTAACATGTTAGCAAAGTCTTTAGAAATTCGATCGCAAACGAACCCGAAAAAACAACATTTTCACATAGTTTCTGCCGATTTTAAAACGGAGTCTAAAAATTTTTCAGGGACCCTTAAAAATACAAGCAGGGTTTTTTTAAGAATTGTGAAGAAATTTGGGATCGTGACTCGACCATACCACTGCGGAACCGCCGCCGAACCAAGCGATCCGCCGGGATCCGCGGCCGAGTTGACACCGAGTCAACCCAAATTTGCTCAGTTATTCTTCTGTGTTGATTTTGTGTTTTCTGGGATGATTTGTTTCTGCTCAGGTTTTATGTGCACAGAGAATTGTTTGGAGTAGATTCATTAGTGTTGCTTGATCGAAATTCTAAGATATTTGGCTAACTTGATTATATCTGTGTTGTGTTTAATGTGTTCGTAAACCTCCCCTAACTGCTAGTATGTCGGTTAACAGGGGGTTGCACATTTCTGTAATGGTTTTTACTGGTTTGTGATTGTGAACTTGTTGGATTGTCGTGAATGGATAGCCGGGGATGTGAGACGAGTGTTTCTTTCATTCAAATGTAAATTGTAATTTGTTGTAATATTCTTTTGCGGGGCACATCCGGGTTGAGGTTATAGCCACCATTGTATTATTTCATTTACCGTTTTCTGCTCCTAGGATAGACCCAAGGTGGGATGCACAAACTACCGGGTACTTTGAAGTGCTTAGTAGTCTACTCACGTCATTGAGGGAGACCGCTTCACTTCGGGTACTTGGCGGGTAGTTTGTCGTACCCGTAGGGGTCTAGGGTGGGGTTTTGGCTATTCATCACGACTATGTAATCCGTCTTTCTTTGCAGGCTCAAAAGGAATGCGGATTCTTAGAAAATCCAATATATTCATCAGTGATCTGGAATGCCTATTATTGCGTCTGATGAATGTACAATATCTATATATGATATCTAGTAGGCGCCACTTATGTTTTGCACCCGCGCTAGCCCAGCCCCCGCTCTGTCATTAGTTAAGTAACCTAACGGGTGAATGATGGGGCCCAGTGGCGAATGCGGATGGCATAAGAGGACGTTGTATTTTCGTTGTTTTCTGCAATGATAGGTTAATTGATGGGACGCATTATATTAATGCAAAGAAAATAAACCAAAATTGAATCGTTGGAACAGTTTAAAAGAAACCACTCGGTTATTTTAAAATAGAAGATATTTTTTTTAATTGCGGAGCTTAAACCACTCCTTTTAAAAGTTATCAGGTTCCATCGACCATATCAAGTTCACTACGTTCATGGTTTCGCCAAAACCATTCATAGCCCTCCGTCATTTCATTTGGGTATTCAGTAGTATTCAAGCTATGTATTTTGACCAACGCCAAGGCATAGTGTTTGGTAGCTGCTGGGTATTCATTTGTTGCATAGATAGATGAGTTGGTTTGGGATAGTCGTACTATCATTTGGCCAACGTCAGGGGTATGTACGGGTGGGTTCAAATTAACAAGATAATGATAGGTAGAACTTGACATGTGACTTATGATATTTTGACCAACGCCAAGGTCATAAAAGCATAGGGCAAAAATCCACATCGGGAATTTCTAAAGAAACTGAAATTTGCTAAGAGTTGCATACCATTTGGAGTGTGATAATTTTGGTAGGATTCCTTCAGCTTTATCACACGATGATATTTGGATCCCGATCCTACTGTGAGTATATGCTACTCATCAGGAGATTCTTTCACTTAACGATCAATACTATAAACCAAGTAGGTGTCGAGAAAGGTGTCAGCGGGGCTACGCCCCCAGAGAAAAGAGGTTATTTAATTAAGGAACTTCACGAAAGCGTCGTAAAACCTCCCTCGAAGTACCGACACCGGCCTGGCTGAACGGTTAAGCAAGTATTGTACGGTGAGAATAGTCCTGACCGGTTCTTCCTTTTCGGTTTGAGGAGGGATTCGAGAAACAGTGGGAGCCATCCTGTTTAGATAAACTAAAAACCACTCTAAACTTGCAAGAGCATCATGCTAAAGTGTTTCCTCTCTTTCTCCTAATTGCAGCGACCCAGAACATGACATGCCTTAAGCTATTATTAGATAAAAATATTTTGACAGGGCCAAACTATAAAGACTGGTTCCGGAATGTCAAAATGGCAATAACTTATGACAAGTTGGGGTACTACGAAGGCACCTGCTATCCCCGGTCCAAAATCTAGTGTCGCGAATAAGGAAATCCGCAAGACCTGGGAGTTAGACTGCACGAAGGCCAAATGTATCGTGCTTGCCTCTATGAATAATGAAGATCAGAGGAGGCACGAGAATATGGATTTTGAATTCATATTTCTCCACACCAAGGAACTGTATGGAGAGCAATCTCGTATAGCTAGATACGAGACCTCAAAGAACTTGTTTCAGTTGAGGCTGGCCGTCGGATCATCTGTAGGAGAACATGTCCTTAAGATGATTGGCTATATAGAAGAGCCCGCGGACCTCGGGACAACATTAGAGAACGAGATATATACATACTTGGTTCTTCAGTCCCTTCCTTCCACCTACGCCCAATTTATCTTGAATTTCGACATTCAAGGTAAGGAAGTTGAGCTTCCAGAACTCCTTAACATGTTGAGGAGTGCAGAGGGTATCTTGCAGAAAGCAAGGGAAACACCCACTATGTTTGTTCGTGGTTCTTCCTCTTCCATGTCCAAGGCAAGGGCCAAAGGAAGGAAGAAGAAGGCTGCTACCAAACCAAGTGGTGGTGTTGGTAAGGTGGGAGTTAAAGGAAAGGCAAAGGTTGCGGTGCCAGTAGTGGCAAAGGACGAGTGCTTCCACTGTCGTAGGAAAGGCCATTGGAAGAAAGATTGCAAAGCTTAGATTGCTAAGAACCAGGACCCGAAGCATGCTGTGGCTTTGACTTCAGGTGTGTTTGTAATTGAAAATTGTCTGTCAATCAACTCTACTTCCTGGGTATTCGATACCGGATCAGGATCTCATATATGCAATTCATTGCAGGCACTGAGAAACCGTAGAGTGCTGAAGGTTGGTGATATGACCCTCCAGGTTGCTAACGGAGCTAGCGTGAATGCTGTGTCCGTAGGGGATTATCACCTTGGATTGACGAGTGGACATATTTTGGTTTTGCACAACTGTTTTTGTGTACCCAGTTTAACGTGTAATATCATATCAGTATCATTGTTATCAAAAGAAAGTTATGATTTCACGTTTATAAGCGATGTTGTTAACATTCACCTTAATCATGGTTTGATTGGGTCCGGTACACTAGATAACGGTATATACGTGTTAAACCAATTACAAATTTTCAATGTCCAGAACACACTAAAAAGAAAGTCTCCAGATATAAATCAGGCTTTCTTATGGCATTGTAAACTAGGTCACATCAATGAGACAAGGTTAACTAAGTTACATAGAGAAGGATATTTGGATCCGTTCGAATATCAATCTTATGCCACTTGTCAGTCATGTCTCAAAGGAAAGATGACAAAGATTTCATTCACTGGACATAGAGTAAGAGCGAGCGAGCTCTTAGGACTCATACACAGCGATGTATGTGGTCCAATGTCTACATATGTAAGAGGCGGTTTTTCATAGTTCATTACTTTTACGGATGATTACTCTAGGTATGGATTCATTTTCTTGATGAAACATAAATCCGAGGCCTTTGAGAAATTCCAAGAATATAAGAATGAAGTAGAAAACCAAACCGGCAAAAGTATCAAGACACTGAGATCTGATCGAGGTGGTGAATACTTAAGTGCCGAGTTCCTGGGTTACCTGAAAGAGAATGGAATTCTCTCTCAGCTTACTCCTCCATACACTCCACAGCATAACGTTGTATCGGAAAGACGGAACCGAACCCTATTGGATATGGTACGTTCCATGATGAGTAATGCTGAGTTACCGCGATCTTTCTGGGGTTATGCACTAGAATCAGCTGCATATCTTTTGAACAGGGTTCCTACCAAGACTGTGCCTACCACACCATATCAGATGTGGAGTAGGAAGAAACCCTATCTTCAGTAACTGAAGATATGGGGATGTCCATCTTTTGTTAAAAACCAGCATGCGGACAAACTCGAGGAACGATCAGTACAGTGTAAGTTTATGGGATATCCAAAGAACTCTAAGCGGTATTTCTTCTATTACGCAGAGGAACAAAAGGTTTTTGTTTCTTGTAATGCCCATTTTCTAGAACAGCAGTTTTTAGAAAAGGAAATAAGTAGGAGCGCAATAGAACTGGAAGAAATTCCAGAACCACAAACTACTACTGAAAGTTTGGTAGAGCCAGAAGTTCAAGAAGAACAGGACATTCCCGCACCCCTCCGCAGGAGTAGTAGGCCGTCTCATCCGCCTGAGAGATACTACGGTTTTCTCATAGACGGGGATAGAGAAGATTGCGTCATTGATAATGATGAACCTACTAGCTTCCAGCAGTCCATCCAGAGCGGCGACTCAGTAAGATGGCTGAATGCAATGCGGAATGAAATGGAGTCTATGTACACCAACAAAGTATGGATTTTGGACTTTGCTCCAGATGGGGTAAAACCCATAGGATGCAAGTGGATCTTCAAGAAAAAGATTGGTGTAGATGAACAGGTGGAAACCTATAAGGCTAGACTTGTTGCAAAGGGTTTTCGTCAAAGATCTGGTTTGGACTATGACGAAACTTTTTCTCCAGTGGCTATACTCAAATCCATTCGGATCCTTCTTGCCATTTCCGCCTTCCATGATTATGAGATCTGGCAGATGGACGTAAAGACGGCTTTTCTAAATGGTAATTTAGAAGAATGCGTCTATATGGATCTGCCAGAAGGTTTCAATCAGAGTGGGAGCAGCGGGAAAGTATGCAAGTTGCTTAAGTCCATTTATGGACTAAAGCAGGCATCGCGGAGTTGGAACATCTGTTTTGATGAAACGGTCAAAGAATATGACTTTATCAAAAATCCAAATGAACCATGTATATATAGTAAAATTGTAGCACGAACTGTCGTATTCCTCATCTTGTACGTGGATGACATTCTCTTGATAGGAAATGACATTCCTATACTACAATCTGTCAAAAGATTCTTGTCACACAGGTTCTCCATGAAAGACCTGGGTGATGCCTCTTACATTCTGGGGATCCGGATCTGTCGTGATAGATCTAAGAGGATGTTGGGACTTTCACAGTCCTGGTATATCAACACTATACTGAAAAGATTCAGTATGGAAGATTCTAAGCACGGTAATTTACCAGCTTGTCACGGAATCACCCTCTCCAAAGAGATGTCTCCCAAGACTGGTTTGGAAAGGGGTCGCATGTCGATTATACCCTATGCTTCTGCGGTAGGCTCTATAATGTATTCGATGTTGTGCACCAGACTAGATGTAGCTTACGCACTGAGCGTGGTAAGCCGGTATCAGTCAGACCCAGGGGACAAGCACTGGATAGCAGTAAAGAACATTCTCAAGTACCTGAGAAGGACTAAGGATATGTTCTTGGTTTACGGTGGAAAAGACCTCAAGATCGAGGCTTTTGCTGACTCCAGCTTCCAGAGTTACAAGAATGACTCCAAGTCCATGTCAGGTTATGTCTTTACCCTCAATGGAGGGGCGGTATGTTGGAAGAGTTCCAAGCAGGACACCGTTGCTGACTCGACGATGGAAGCGGAATATATCGCTGCTTACGATGCCGCAAAAGAAGCAGTCTGGATAAAGAAATTCCTCACAGAATTTCAGGTGGTTCCATCGATTGTTGATCCAATACCTCTGTATTGTGACAACAACGGGGCTATAGCTTTAGCAAAGAAAGCCAAGTCCTATCAGAAGTCAAGACACATCTTAAGGCGGTATCACCTGATCAGGGAGATCATGGATCACCAGGAGATCGAGGTCCGGAGAGTTGCTACAGAGGAGAACATTGCAGATCCATTCACAAAGGCATTACCCCAGACACAGTTTGAGAGGCTATTCGAGATGATAGGTCTTCGATACGCTAGTACATGGCCCTAGTGCAAGTGGGAGATTGTTAGTGTATATGCCCTAGGGGCCATTATTGTATCATACTAGCTTGTATATTACTTAATGGAAGCTTGGGATATTCACAGTTATATTAACAGTCTTGCTCAACATAGTAGTATGCTACTTGGTTTATATCTATCTTAATATGTGTATATGTTTCTTTTAGCATATCGCGAATACATATTGATAGAACCAATAGGATCTTGCTTGACTACCAGCGTTGTGATGCCAGTCACACTAGTGGGGGCTGGGTAGTCTACAAGTACATCCTTTTTCAGGTCCCTAGTCATAGGATTATCGAGACAGGGTATCGATACTCCAGAGTAGACTAGTGTGTACGCTTCTCATCCCAGCAGGGGAATGGTCTGTCCCACAGCCATTAGTACATTGTACTGGAGATAGTATACAGGTGCTCGTTGAGTTACGGGTACACCGGACATGACTCACAGGGAACTGTTGGTTGGTATTGTACCCGTTGTCAGCTAACAGTTCCCAGGTGACATGAGTACAGCATAGTCCATTGACTTGACACTACTGCTTCGTCTCGAGTGTGTTCCCACTATTCTTAGATTGCTACCCTACCACAGCTCAAAGGAGTCGTGCAAACATGTAGCAGTTGGGTGCAGTCCCGAAGCACTTGGAGGCAGTGGCAGTTAGAAAGGATTCGTCTCTCCCGGTATTGGGAGTTGATATCGCACTGTGTTTGGAGAGCCATTACGCAAAGTCCCTGGCCAGGGCAAACGTGTAGGGTTCCTAGGCACTCTGGTGAAGGTTCATAAGGCATCAACGATGCCCGAATAAAATTTTAGACGTGCCGAACAACCCAAAGCCGGGATCTTTGCTAGATTATTAGGGTTTAACATGCAAGTAAACATCTTTACTATTAAGTGTGAGGGATTACAACCTTTGTAGTCCGCTCCTTCGCTTCATAAGCTCCGAGTAGAAGTCCCTTCACCGCGATCCACGATCTCCCAGACTCAAGAGAGGCTCCACAACTCGAACGATCCATGCTAGCTTGTAGTGTTCCGTTTCTCCGATGATCTACGTCGAAGTTGCTATAACTCAAGCTCTCTCACTCTAATGAGGTGAACACCCTAATCTAATGGGCTAGATTAGATGAGGATGATGGAGTAATATTTATGCTATCTTTTTATATCAATTTCTCACAAGAAATCATCACCAAAGGAAAATCTAGTAAGCTATTTCAAAAACTCAAGAGAGAAGAAGATGATGAATAATGAGATAATCCTTTTGTGATGAATAATGATAAGAGTATATCAATAATAATGCAACCATGGTTAATGATGACAAGGATAACCCTTGTAGAGAGTTAACTAAGGCTAGGGTTTGGTTGGGTTAAGAAATGAGTCATAAGAAAATATCTATCATAATATCTTCTTCGTGACAAAAGGAAAGCTTCTAGATGGTGCAAGAAGGAGCTAACCCTAATCAAACCCTAACCTCATTTAATCATCACTAAACATGTTTCATTATTAATCATATCATGTTACTATAATATATATCACATATATATTATATATTTGTAACAAAAGAAAATAATACAATTAACATATATCGCATATATATTAATGTATTATCCAGTGAGGAAATGAAATAATAAAGCGAGCCAATATTAGATAATGTAATACAATATATCATATATATTATTATACATTAAATCATCGAATCAACACTTGATCCGACAATCCGGTGATATCGAATATAACCGACTAATATATCATGTACCGATTCATCGAATCAACACTTGATCCGATGACCCGGTTCATATCTAAATATCGCGAGAATATAATACGGTATCTCATATCGCATTATCCTCGGTCCTGCACATATCACATATGTGCCTCTACTCCGTTTTTCCTGAGCCAAGAAACCTCTGTGTAGGACTCTAAAGAATCGTCAATACACCGGTAGCGGGTGATGATCATATCAAACACCCACAAGCTGCAAGCGGTCAGCTAAACGTAACAGCCACTCAGGTATTGAGCGATCAGAAGATCAACAAGCTAGCATGTACGTTCTCCTGTGAATCCAATCAGTAACACTCCCGTACAGTCCGGTCTGTTCGTCTGATATGTCGCATATCAAGTCTATGGGTGGTATATGTCAGACCCCAGTAACCGATAAGTCGTGTCGATGTGATGTTCATAACGGGTCGAGAAACTACTAGTAACACTTACCAGTAAATCTCTATATCAGCCCTGGCCAGGGACTTCCAGTTATAGCCAATTGAACACAGCACAACATCAACTCCCTATACCGGGAAAGACGAATCCCCTCCTATCGCTCATTGCCTCCATGTGATTCGGGACTGTACCCAAAAGCCACCATTTTGCACGCCCTCTTGGACGTGGTAAGGTGGAAATCAAAGAACAATGGGAATCACACAAGACTCTATGACGATCTCGGGTCTACAGACTACCCTGTACCAGTGTCACCGGAGAACTGCCATCTGACGTGTAGTATATCACCATCTGGGAGTTCTCGGCGAGTCCGTCCAGTGTACCCAGTCTCCACTGAGCACCCGTACACCATCCTTGATGTCAAACACCGATGGATATGGGATCATCCATCGCCCATCATATGGGTCAAGATGCGTATACGCTAGTCTACTCTAGTGTATCGATGCCCTGTCTCGATATACCCTCGACTAGGAACAGTTATAGGATGTGCTCATCGACTACCGTGGCCCCACTAGTATGATCTCATCATAGTCCCAGTAGTCGAGTACAGATCCTAAGGGCTTTATCAACATGTGAGAGAAAGACAGTAAACCAATACAAGTCAACATGTTAAGATAAAGGAAAACCAAATAGCATACTATCATGACGAGCAAGAAAGTCCTCTCTATATATATCCAAGCATCCATTATAATATATATCATATGTACAACAATGGCCTCTAGGGCATATACATAACTAACAAAACGAAATTTACTGGTAGGATTTCCAGTAGCTTCTAAAGGTGTAATGGGCTTCACTCCGACACGACTTATACCGCTTTTAGGGGACTGACGCTTGCCGCCCCTAGGCTCGATATGCGATATATTAGACGAACAGACCGGACTGTACGGAGATTGTCACATCAGGCTCAGTAGGAGTTCGGATGGGTTTCCTCATCGGCCTTCTTATCGACATCTACCTGGGGACCGTTACGTACGGCTATTACCGCTTGCGGCCTATGGTTAAACCCACTGCCAGCGTAGTGTCGAGTCTTTAGAGTCCCACACAGAGAGTTTCCCTGCTTCAGGAAAAATGATATAGAGGTCGTATGGTTTTACGACAAGGTTCGGACATGTACGTGTACTTGTACACGTATGATGTTCGGACAGTTTATACTAGCGGGCTTTAGTTTAAGCCAGATTTTAGTATTGGATTATTGGATTAATACAGTCTCAGTATTTCCATGTTTTATGGATGGGAGGGCATTCTCGTAATTAGTCGAGAAGCTTCTAGAAGATAGGTGACTCATTTAGTTTTAATTCATTTATGAATTAAACTAAATGAGGTGGAGAGCTTAGGTGTAAATTGCATTAAATTAATTTGTGACTCATGAAGTGATTCATCAAAGTGAGTTAATGAAGCATTTATTGCTTAATGACTTATGAAATGATTCATTCATTTGTATTAAATGAAGCATGGTTGTAATTATCTATATGATTTATTTGATAATTATTATGCTTCATCAAATATAGAATGAGTTATATTTTCATTTTGTTCTCAAATACACACTCTCTCTCCTCAAGCTCTCCTCTTCTTCAACCTAACCCTAATCCTCTCATGTGTTGAGATCCCAAGGGTTTGAAAGATTAATTAATTCTTAATCCATCTCTATATCCTCTAAGTTATTTGGATTAGCAATCCTATCCACTTAGTTACCTCAAGTGAGAGGTTAAAGCTTGGAGAAGGAACTCTCGGGTGGATCTTCTATCACATCGACGAGGCCGACGAGGAGGTGAACAACAAGAATAAGAAGGACTAGTATCTTGAGGTATAATCATCTATCATAGTAGTTTAGCACTTCTAGATAGTTTGTTGTTAGGGTTTAGCAAAGATCCGTAAAGTTAGTCGATGTTAACTCAAACAAAATGATTGTTTTACCTATTCCGCCTCCCCGCATCATGTGGGGTGTCTAACGTCGACTTACACCTATCATCGAGTAATAGGTCATCCCCTCGAAGACTGGTTCACCTTCAAAGACTGGGTAGAAGACGAATATCGATAAGGCGGGTTCTCTTTATCCGACAGCTAGAGGGCAACCCCGCCGCAAAAGCATGAGCCAAAGAGAATCTATACTATGAGGATGGGAACAGCTTAAAATCAAGAATGGAAGTGAACTCGTACCTGCCATATGATAACACTCTCAAAAGAGAGAGGGCACGAGACTATGGATGACGTCCACATGTGCTTCGCAAATAAAGACGGGGACGAGGTGATCTCAGAGTTTCTATCAGCACCAAAAGAGCTGGAAGATGGGATACATACTACGGCGGACAACCTAAAGAAAATTGACTTAGGGACGGAAAATGATCCGAGGCCGACATTCGTCAGTGAGCCACTATCTGAAAAACAGGTAGCCATGTTAAAAGACGTGCTCATGCAGTATAAAGATTGCTTCGCATGGAACTATTCTAATATACCGGGTATAGATCCAAAAGCAGCAGTATATAAACTGGCCATATCGCCGGACATAAAGCCCGTCAAACAGATGCCAAGAAAAATGCGGTTCGAACTTGAGATGAGTATCAACGCTGAAATCAAGAAACTAATTAACTTCGGCTTCATCCAAGAAGCTCAATATCTTGACTGGATCGCTAACATCGTTCCAGTGATGAAGATAAATGGGTCGGTGCGCATCTGCATAGATTTTCGAGACCTTAACAAAGCTTGCCCGAAGGATGATTTCTCATTACCTGTTATCGAGCTAATGATCGATATCATGTCTACCCATGAGGTCTTCTCCTTCATGGATAGATCTTCAGGATACAATCAAATAAAAATGCATCGTGAAGACTAAAAGCATACCATATTCCGGACTCCGCTGAGCATATTCTGTTATAAGGTGATGCCCTTCAGTTTAAAGAACGCTGGCGCTACCTACCAAAGGGCCATGACAAAGATCTTTGATGACCTCATACAAGAGATCGTCGAATGGTATATTGACGACCTTGTGGTAAAGAGCAGATTTCACGAGGAGCATTAGGAATATCTAAAAATAGTGTTCCGACTTCTTCGGAAGTATAATCTGAAGATGAATCCTCTAAAATACGTGTTTGGAGTCTCCTCAGGCAAATTTCTAGGATTCATCATACAGCACCGGGGTATGGCGAAAGAGTGCAGCAATTGCTGACACAAATCCCTTCCTACACCCTGGAGAGTATACCGCGTGCAGAAAACAGCAAGGCACATGCATTGGCTAAATTGGCTAAGGAACTGGCCGATGAAGACTTCGATGATGTAAGGATCATTGTGCAAAGCCGCATGATTCTCTCGCCGACAAATATATCTTCGGAAGACCTGATAGTGCCATCCGAAAGAAAAGATACGACCGAACAAGTAGCCCTTCAAATAGAGGATGAAGAAAAGGTTAAGGATTGGAGGAAAATCTTCATAGACTACTTCAAATCCTAATGAACGCCCAAAAATACGTCGTCTAGACATCAGCTCATGAAATGATCTTTGTCTTTCGCCTTCTTCAATAATACTCTATATAAGAGATTGTTCGTGTTAGTGTATATGCCCTAGGGGCCATTATTGTATCATACTAGATTGTATATTACTTAATGGAAGCTTGGGATATTCACAGTTGTATATACAGTCTTGCTAAAAATGGTAGTATGCTACTTGGTTTGTGTCTACTTTAATATGTGCATATGTTTCTTGTAACGTATCACTTATACATTTTAGTAGAGCCCATAGGTTTTTTGCTTGATTACCAGCGTTGTGATGGCAGTCACACTAGTGGGGGCTGGGTAGTCTGTAAGCAACATCCTATACAGGTCCCTGGTCGTTGGATTATCGAGATAGGGTATCGATATTCCAGAGTAGACTAGTGTGTACGCTTCTCATCCAAGTTGGGGAGATGGTCTGTCCCATAGCCATCGGTATGTCGTACTGGAGATAGTATACAGGTGCTCGTTAGGTTACGGGTACACCGGACAGGACTCGCAGGGGAACTGATTGGTTGGTATTATACCCGTCGTCAGTTAACAGTTCCTAGATGACATGAGTACAGCATAGTCCACAGACTTGACACTGCTACTTCGCCTCGAGTGTGTCCCACTGTTCTTAGATTGCTACCCTACCACGGCTCAAAGGAGTCGTGCAAACAAGTAGCAGTTGGGTGCAGTCCCGAGTACTTGGAGGCAGTAGTGGTTAGATAGGATTCGTCTCTCCCGGTATTGGGAGATGATATCGCGCTGTGTCAGAGTGCCATTACGCAAAGTCCCTGGCCAGGGCAAGCGAGATATACTGGTAGGTTCCAGTAGCTTCTCAGAGTGTAATGGGCTTCGCTCCGACACGACTTATATAGCTATTAGGGGACTGACGCTTGCCGCCCCCTAGACTTGATATGTGATAGTCTTAGACGAACAGACCGGACTGTACAGAGATTGTCACATCAGGCTCAGTGGGAATTCGGATGATTTTTCTCATCGGCCTTCTTATCGACATCTACCTAGGGACCGTTACGTACAGCTAGTGCCGCTTGCGGTCTGTGGTTAAACCCACTGCCAGCGTAGTGTTGAGTCTTTAGAGTCCCACACAGAGAGTTTCCCTGCTCCAGGCGAAACGATATAGAGGTCGTATGGTTTTACGACAAGGGTTCAGACGCATACGTGTGTTTACGCACGTACGACTTTTTCGGACAGTTTTTACTAGTCGGCTTTGGTTTAAGCCAAATTCTAGTATCGGGTTACTGGATTTATACAGTCTAAAGTTTTTCCGTGTTTTCACAGATTGGAGGGGCGTTCTCGTAATTTGTCGGGAAGCTTCTAGAAGAGTGGTGACTAAGGGGTTAAGGTGGCATTGCATTAAATGAGATTAGTGACTCATTTGTGTGATTCATCCATGTCATTAATGCATCATAAATGCTTAATGACTCATGGTGATGAATCACTCATAGATATTTATGAAGCATGGTTGTTAATTCAATTATTTCATTTTTGGATAAATAATATTGCTTCATATATATTATGATAACATCATTATCTCATTTCATTCTCATCTTCACCTTCTCTCTCCTCAAGCTCACTCTCTCTTCAAACCCTAACCCTAGCCTCTTATGTGTTGAGATCAAGGGTTAGCTAGACTAATACATCCATAACCTCACTCTATATCCCCTACGTAGCTTAGATTAGCACTTTAAGCAACCTAGTTATCTCAAGTTTGAGATTAAGCTTGGCGTAGGAGCTTTCGGGTGGATCGTCTTTGATTCGAGGAGGCCGTTGAGGTGCCGATGTTCCAAGGAGCCTACGAGGAGTGGAGGACCGCGATGAAGACCCGAAGGACTAGTATTGTGAGGTATAACTTCGTATCCTCGTAGTTTAACCTCTAGTTGTTAGTTAGCAATGGTTTAGAAACGATTCATGCGCTCAAGTCCATGTTACGAAGCTTTGATAATCGTTTTTCATATATTCCGCCTCCCCGCAAGTTCGTGGGGTGCATGACATGGACTTACAGTTCGACTGTCTGTGGCTAAGATGCCTGGGGCCAGAGGAAGCAAAGAAAATCGTCTAAGAAACTCATGACGGACTTTGCGGTTATCATCAAGCTGGGCCAAAGATGAAGCTGAAGATAAAAAGGATGGGTTACTATTGGCCCACGATGATCCAGGACTGTCTCGAATATGCGAAGCAGTGTCACTTGTGCCAAATCCATAGGGACTTCATCCACCAACATCCAAATCCGCTACACCCAACAGTGGCTAGCTGGCCGTTCGAAATGTGGGGAACCAATATAATTGACCCTATTGAACCGGCATCGTCCAAAGGACATCGGTTTATATTGGCAACGACCGACTACTTCTCTAAGTGGGCAGAAGCAGTACCACTAAGGGAGGTGAAGATAGAGAATATCCTCCATTTCTTCAGGACACATATCATCTATTGGTTCGGCACTCCGCAACGAATTATCTCGGATAATGGGCCAGCTTATAGAAGTCATAAAATCAGCCGTTTCGCTCAACAACATAAAATAGATTGGAGATACTCTTCAGTCTATAACCCTCGGGCCAACGATCTAGCTGAAGCTTTCAACAAGACCTTGAAAAAGATTATAAAAAAGATGGTTTCCAGAAACAAAAAAGACTGGCACGAAAGGCTGCACAAAGCTCTCTGGGCATACCGAACAACATTCAGAATGACCATGAATACAACACCAAACACGTTGGTATTTGGCACGGAAGCAGTGCTTCCCCTAGAAATAGAAATCCATTCTCTACGAGTAGTGGTTCGATACGAGCTGATAGATGAAGAAAATGCTCATCTTCGGCTTAAGGAGCTCGATGCCCTCGACGAAACTCGCCTTATAGCACAGCAAAATCTGGAGGCTTATAAGGCAAGGATGACACAGTCATACGAAAAACCGACCAGGACGAGAACATTCCGCCAAGGCGAACTCGTGCTAGTCGTCAAAAGACCCATGATCCCCAATCGTGCAAAACGAGAGAAATTTGAGCCGTACTATGAAGGCCTTTACATCATAGACAAAGTCTACCAAGATGGAGCCTACCTGCTCATGGATATGCATAGTGAAAGACCCTTCCGGCCAATAAACGACCGATTCCTCAAAAAATACTACGCTTGACGAGTCATGACTTAGGTCAATGATATATGACGACGTTCGTGTCCGCTCGCTATCTTCCTGAGTCAGAACTCTGAGAATAGTATACAAAAAAGCTCCGTCGTCCCAAAGATGACGACAACGGACCGAGAAGTCCTTAAACTAACAATCCGCCTCAAATACGGCGATATCGGACTGAGAAGTCCTTAAACTAACAATCCGCCTCAAATACGGCGATATCGAACCGAGAAGTCCTTAAACTAGCATTCTACCTCAAATATGGCGATGTCGAACCGAGAAGTCCTTAAACTAATTATCCGCCACAAATACGACGATGAAGGACCAAGAAGTCCTCAAACTAATTATCCGCCTCAAATATGGTGATATCGGACCGAGAAGTCCTTAAACTAATTTTCCGTTTCAAACATGGCAACAACGGACCGAGATGTCCCTAAACTAACAACGGACCGAGATGTTTTTAAACTAGAACTTCGCCTCAAACATGGCGATAATGGACCGAAAAGTCCCTAAACTAAAATTTCGTCTCAAACATGGCAATAATGGACTGGAACGTCCCTAAACTAGCGCGTCACCCCCAATACGGAGATATGCTCTCTTGAGATCTATATTGCAATCGATGTCCTAAAGGCAAAGGTTGCAACTCAAATCCCATTGGCTACACAGCTACTCCAACAATGAATCCATCCCCCAATCCCACTAGCAAACAGATGGGTCACCTGCGGCAAAACTACTCTCGGGTATTCCATCATTCAAAAAGAAAAAAGAAAAAAGAGTTATGTTCACAAGCAAAATGGGTACGGATGAAAACCCAAAAGGGCGCCGTGAGTAAAAATAGCAGGACTACCGGCGAGCTAGTGAAAACCCGAAAGGACGCAATCTAGTAAAAAAAGGTATGTCCACAAGCAAAATGGGCATGGAAGAAAACCCGAAAGGGCACCGTGAGTAAAAACACCAGGACTACTTACGAGGTTGTAAAAACCGGAAGGGCGCAATCTCGTACAAAAATAATAATAATATACTTACGAGATCCTCATGACTTGTAAGGAGAATTTCCCCTATTAGACCCACACGGCTCATAGGATTCAAAAGCATAGAGCTACAGGGATCTGAACCCGTTCTTAAGCCGTCATATCCCCCAAATTGCTCTACAGTCTGTCCAATATTGACCCTTGTATACAATCCACGGGAGCAAATAAATATTCCTTCACCAAGTTCTACCAATGGCGAGAAATGTCCCCATATGGTGAACGATACTTGTAAGTCCTCCCGACTTATAAGAAGAAAACATTCTTGGAAGATCCTTACGATTTACAAGAGAAAATATCACTTAGGAATCCCCACGATTCCGAAGGAGAAAATACACTTACGAGATCCTCTCGACTTGTAGGGAGAAATACCTTTGCGAGATTCTAGTTGTAGCAATACTGATACCTAAACAGATGTCAAACTCCAAGTCCTCTCACGGCAAATGATGATTCGCTCCTGGCAGAATTCTAGTTGCAGCGATACTGATGCCAAGATTGGGATCAGATCTTAAGTTCCTGACTCGTTAGAAAACTCAGCGAGTCGCAAAAAAAATGCATATAAAATAGCTGAAATGATGGGGCAACTCACAACAAAAATCAGCGAGAAAAAAATATGCATATGAAACAGCCGAAATGTTTGGGCAACTCATAATAAGAAATAACGAGTAAAAATAAAAAAATTGAAATAGCCGAAATGATTGGGCAATCGCGACTTTTGCGATATAAAAAGCTGAAAAGATAGAGTATCGCGGAAATAAAAAATAAAATAAAATAAAATTTTCTCTGCCCTGCAAGTATGTCCATATTGACTTTTGTATATGATCCATGGGCAAAAATAAAAGAAAAGGGAACCATATTTTCCCACCAGGCTCCATCAAAGGGAGAGCCAGATCTCGACGGCAACATCTACAGCTTAGAGATTAGCTCGATGTTTTTCTCATTCCAGCAGGATGCAGACGCAACGTCAACAAAAGTCCTAAAGGTCAATGCAAACCAAAATTGGAGTAATGGCAAAATCCTAGCTCCAAGTCTTGACGGTACATATACAACCTAGAGAATATCCCGGCGTTCCCCTTCATTTCAGCAAGATGCGGACACAACTATCAAATGAAATTAGGGCGATGACATATCCCTAACTCCGGACTTCAATTGCAATACAAACAGCACAGAGGTCCTACAGATGTCTACCCTACTTCAGTAAAGAATCGGCACGACATCGCCAAAGCAAAAAAACTCGGAGTGACGGCATATTCCTAGCTTCGGGTCTTGACGGAAACTCATATAAAACCCAATGACCGTTGGAGATCATGCTACCCTAGAAGGGTACGGTTATGACTCATCGGGGCTCTAAATTGAGCCTAACCTCAAGTAAAAAATGTCATGGCAAATTCCTAATGCTTGCTCTTCCGACGGTAATATGACCCGAGGAGATTACTTGAAGACGTCTTGTCCAGCCCCCGAAGGGATCAGAGACATGACCGTCGCGGGGTTACTCGAACAACAGCTTAAAGACTGCACATCGAGGAATACATTAGCCAACGCGATAGTACCATGGACTAAAACCCTAGTACCAAAAACCTAACGGACCTCTATCGTATAGAATGTGGGTTATCTATATACAACGTTAGGACAAGTTTACCTGTAAACCTAAGGGATGTAAATTAAAGATATTCTGAAATGTGTGAATAAACTAGAAACTCCGAAATGAATAGATAAACTAGAGACTCCGAAACGAGTGAATAAACTATAAACTCTGAGATGAGTACATAAACTAGAGACTCCAAAACGAGTGAATAAACTAGAGACTTCGAGACGAGTGAATAAACTAGAGACTCCAAGACGAGTGAATAAACTAATTGGCGCTAAATTGAGACATCAAACATAGAGGAGCGCATGCAAAAAAAATGTATATTCTTTATTCATGAATCAAAGTGTTTAAAAAATACAATTTAAATAAAAAGGGGGAATACAATTTTAGCCATTAAGAAGGCGGGGCTTTCAACAAAATGGCGACCCGCTCACTCTCTTCCCGCAGCTGCACCTCACGCGCTACTATTGCAGCCAGCATCGCTTCAACTCAGGCCCATTGTTGCAAGCATGATGAAAAATTCTCAGCAATTTCTTGCTTAGCCGCTTCGCAATCTCGCATTCCCTGCTCAGTAGAGTTGAGGTGCTGCCTCAGCGCCATCCCCTTAGAAACGCATTGCTGGAGATTCCCAAAAATAATTTGCAGCTGCGCGGCGTTCGCTTCGACCTGAGCACGCAATTGGCTGGATTCGCCAGAAGCTGTCGCATGTTCTTTTTGCTTCAGGGCCAATTCTGCTCAAAGTATTGAAGGGAAGCAGCACTTTGCTCGATCTATGCTATCAGTTAAGCCTTCGAGTTTAATGCTTCGGGTGTAAGACGTTTGCACCCGATCTTGTGGAGCTAAGCCTCAATTTGCCTACAATAGTTAATCCAAGCACCGACGAAGTCTTCATTGCGGAAAGTCACAAGCGTTGCCAGCATAGGGTTGACCTCGTCTGCAAAGTCCGTAGCAGAAGTGAGAGCTTCAATATTAAGGTCTTCGATAAATTCGCTTAGTATCTGCCTGCTATTTGTCGTATCTCTGGAGGACTGATGCTTAGCGAACGGCCCCGCGGTCATAGATATGCGAGACTCAAGAGGAGCCAATGCTGCTGTAGCTACTGTAGAATAAAGCACACACAAAGAAGGGTCAGATTTCAACCCAAGAGCTAAAAAGGATGATGATGAATGAGATCTAGCATACCAGTAGTCGAAAGTGGAAAATCAGGAAGCTTGGGAGGCTCTGCTATTCCTTCATTCTCTCCCTCGAGCCGTAAGACCATGGCTAATACGAGAAAAGCTTAGCGATAGAAAGATCACTCATGAAAAGGTGAAATGAGAGATGAAGAATATACTGACCGACACTCGAAGCATGAACGAATTCTGGTTGGAAGGCGAAGTGCGAGCTTAGCATTTGGTATAGGCGGTCAAAAAGCACTCCTGCAGTATTGCAACAATATATGGCAAAGAAATGGATCCAAGAAAATGATATCTACACCAAAACAAAGAAAGGAGAAATCTTTCCCTTCCGTCATTAAACCCGAGAGAACTCGGGAGGACACAAAACAGAGGGGTGGAATGACAGTCGTGGCAATGGCTGGCAGTGATTCTTTAATCAGCACAGCGCCGGGGTTTACTACGCCTGTATTCAGAATAAAGGAGATATTAGTAGAGATGTCTAGCAAGATTAAGAACTCAAAAGTAATAGCTCGAGGAATAACTGACAGGGCGGAAACCATAACAGTGTCTGGAGCATCACAAGCTATAACGGCTTCCTCGGTTTCCACCATCATCGGGAAGGTGGATTCAGCATCCACACCTTCGTCCCCTGAATTGATAAGGGTCGTCGTCCCCGCCGATATCAGAGATCCATAAAGGGAGGAAGCGGCAGTTGGAATAGTCTCAGATTCGCAAGGAAGTCCTGCCACTTCAGGCTTTTCAAGCGTTGGCGCTTCGCTCGCCACGTCACCATCTAAACTTGGCCCTGTTAAAAAAATGTGTTACAATTCAATAAAAAAAGGCTGTTACTAGGTTTCAATAACGGATCGTGCGCTATTTTACCTTGAAGTAACCGCTCGGCCTTTTCACAAGCCACAAGCGCAACTTGCTTATGAGAGGTGGACAGGGCAGAAGGAACATCCTCCATAGGAACGTCATAGGGTTGAGCATCACTCTAACCTGCGCATGCGGCCAGGTTAACCTGACGCTCCCTTGCTGCATGCTTTTTGCACTTCCTCTCAGCTTTGGCTATACGAATAGATCTCCTCTGGAACTCCGACAGAGGAGCGTCTTTGTCCAAATCAGGCTCGACCTCCAGATCTACCGCAATATCCATCATCGGCTGTTTTAGTGATGCCTCCCGCGACAGGCTTGGGGTGACCTTAACCGTAACCGGTGGCTCTGAAGGCTCCTCCGCACCACCACCTAAGGTTGGCATTGTATTCAGAACAACACGAGTTGCGGTGGTTCCTGTAAGAGAAAGAGGAAGGGAGTCAGGGTGTGAATGAAATGAATTAAATATGTAAATGTGTGGCAAAACTTACTGAGACCCATGAAAGCGCGAAGCCTCTCCTCTTCCTCACATGTCTTGAGGGATGTCAAGAGGGCCTCTTCAGTGGAGATTCCGGTTAAGAAAAAGAGCGTTAATAAAGCATAATAAATTCAAAGAAAAATGTGTACAAAAGAATCTAAATGGAATATACCGGACGCCGCAAGAGAAGCAAGTGCTGCCTGCTTGTGGGCTAATTTTTCAGAAGCCTCGATAGTGGCTTGAAGATCAGTAGTGGCATTCTCGTCGACAGAGGCTTCGAATAGACCAACGTTGGTGTTGTATTCGACTAAGCCTTCTCTATAAGGAGCATGCAGCTCTGACCGAATACAACGTCAATTGAGAATAAAGATTTCTTCTTTTTCTATGAGCCGGCCCTAACACCCGACGAAAAAAGTTTATGCTAAACGGGCTTCTTCGGACGGCAAGTTCCTATCTCCGAGCCGATACTCAACTCAGGGGACGCCACATCCACCACAGTCACGAGAGCACTTACATCCGATCATGGCTTATTCGGAAAGGCTCGCGGAATTACAGCCGTAGCACCCTCTCTTAAAGAAGGACGAACAAGTGCTCGTCGCTTCAGCGGGTCCGCGGGATTACCGGCCGGGACAGAATCCTTGTGGTCGAGAAGCATCCGCTTTTCCTCTTTGATGATGGCACCCATGACATGCTGGTACCAAGCGATAAAAGCATTTGAGGCCTTCAGGAAACGGCTTGGCTCACTAATAAAGAAATAAGACCCCGTATTTAGCCGCATGAAGTGATGCGCCGCGTTGCAAACGCTCTCTTCTGTAGCAACCGGGTAGATGAGGAACGCTTCAAGGGGAACGCCTTGGTTGTAACCGGATTGCTGGACGAAACGATGCGGGTTGTATCTCATAAATAACACCGAGGCGTCCTGTCTGAATATAAGGAAACCCGGCCTGATGGAATATAAATGAACGATCTCCTAAGCCCTCAACGTAGAAGTTCCATCCTTGAAGATATTATGGAGCGGCTGGATTACTTTTGAAGATTCCGTGCCGATGGTCAGGACCCTGTTGACGAAGGTCATGCTATCCCAGACCATGCGCGGGCGAAGAAGTAATCGCCGAGCCTCTCGCTGGGTTGGGTCTGGAGAAGAAGCATCGACCAATTGCATGACCCAAGGAAAATTATATCCTTCATAAAATTTGGGCCATTTATGCACGCCAAAAGCACCCAGCACATGTATCTCGATCCACGAGATGAAGTAGTGCAATGGGAGATTTACGGACTTTAAACCCGGCTGAGTGGTGTCGGCTGCTATACTCAAACCATGATATAGGTAAGCCAGTCCTGCGACCCCGATAGCCATGCGTGTCCCCGCGAAGATGCGATGAGCTGGATAAAAGATATATGGTCTCATATAGCGAGGGTGCATTGGAAACGCAAACTAACTCAGCCACAAGCCGATAAACCCAATGAAGAACGTCTCCTTATCAATGTCCGGAGCGGCAATCTATGCGAAAGGGACGACCGGAGTCGGCAGTTTGTCCAAACCAAATCTTAATGGATCATCGAGCTTGGAAAACTACGCAGCTTTCTTCGATAGAGCCTCCGGACAAAGAAAGTGGACAACAAAGTCCGTAAAACTAACTCCATACCCCCCGGGCTCTAAGATCTTTGATCAAGCTCGGAAACTTGTGTCGAACAACATTTTCTGGGGTAAGACCCATAACGACTTATTCAGTAGCGAAGATGTACTCGTCAGGAAGAAGTATCTCCTCGTAATGCTCTCCTCTGACGGGTAATTCGCATATCTCTGCAAATTCCTCCAGTGAGATTGATACCTCCCGATATGATAAGAAAAATGTGTGGGTCGGGATATTCCACTGCTCCAAGACGGATTTAACCCACCACACATGAGGAGTGTGGTAATAAAAAAGGGATGCGTAGATAGCTAGATATAACCCGGTCTTTAGCAGCAACAACTTCTTGGCTGACAAAATGTAACGGGCCCACTGCAGATTACCAGCCGAATGACGGGGGGTCAATCCTATCGTATAGACCTGGCCTCTAGGACGTGCTTCTCCTTGGCATATGCGACTCTCTAGAATGTCTAAGGCCATCGGCGGCTGCACTGGTATCGACGCCATGGAAGGTTGGAGACGACCTTCCGAAGTCCAGTTGACCTCTTCCACTGCGTAAGCGACTTGCGGAGGGTTCGTGTAAAAAATCGACGGGATCAGTTCTGACAGCACCGCACAAGTAAAACTGCGCTGATCCCGGATAATGTAACTATACCCTGACCCCCACAAATGAAGAGACTTCTGCTCTGGGTCATAGTCCTGAATTAGTACAAAGACAACAAATGGCATGACATTAGGTTAGGGTGCCATGGCTACTTAAATATGGTTAACCTTAATTAACCCTAAGTTAACATACACATGTGTGTGCAATCCCGAAATAAATATTAATAAAATATTAAAGTCACCACAGTCCAAAGAAAAGGGATAATGGGCCCCACAAAATCAAGGTAATGCCCTATTAATGATGAGGTAGGCACTCATTGTAAGAATCCAAAAGAATTCTCATTTAATAAAAAATCTCATTGAACAGTGGAGTTCAAGATTCCCAATGTCCTCGAAGAACGTGCTCTACAACAGATTTGAATCTGTGAGAAGAATCCACAACAAATCTATAAAAAGAAAATAAGAAAAGGGAATAAAATTCCCAAAAAATTCAAAAGAAATTTTCTCAAAGCTAAGCTCCGTAGAATAAACCGGAATTGAATACCTATGATGATAGGATTAAATCCTAGAAATTCCTTTGGGAAATACACTGGAATTAAATTCCAGAGAACCCTTAAAGATCAGAGTAATAAAGTAAAACCCTAAGTTCTCTAAGACCCACGGTTTCCTAAAATAAAGTTTTTTAAGATCTTTAAAAGATCATTTCAAGAAAAAGAGCCAAGCTCTGTTGATGGGTTAAACACCCAAAACAAAAAAGAGTTTCTTTTAAAAGTTAAAAAGTTGGTCATAATCTTTACCAATTTTCTTAAACAGAGTTCAACTTTAAGAGTTTCTTTGGGTAGAGATCTAAGCTCTGAGAAGAGAATTAAAATCTCAGGAAAGAAGAAGGAAGATGACGAAACGACAATCATCTCAAGAGCTAAAGGCCCTATTTATAAGATGTGAAGGGACGATTTAACTCCCTAGGAGATCAAACAGTGGAAAAGGTGACACCGTTTCACTCACGTGTGAGCCACGTAAGAACAACGGTGGAGGCCATTTGTTCCCCCCAATATTTAAATATAGTAAAAGAGCAAAGCTCTGTTTGAATTTAATGAGGCAGCACCTCACGTGCTTTCCATGAGGGCGCCAAAGCCAGAGCCAATCTTATAGAATTAAATCCTATGGTGGCGCCTCACACGCTCCTCACGCGGGCACTAATGTGCAAAGCACAAGAGAATTTATTACATAAAAGTTAGACTCTTATATGGCGTCGCACATGCTCCTCACGCGGGCGCCAATGTGTAAAACACATAAGTACTTATCATAAAAATTAAATTCTTAAGTGGCGCCCACGTGCACAACACGTGAGCACCGTCGCCCAAGTTAAGATTAATAGAATTAAATTTTACATAAGAATTTGGGATACTCCCTGTTAAACAGAGCCGTTGGATCAAAAATCCAATGGAGATGATAAATCATCAAAATATAGAATCAAATTCTATTAGGAGAAAATATCTCACAAATCTTTCTAAATAAGAAAGACGCTCTCGGTTGGATCAACGATCCAATAATAGAATAAAATTCTATTTTGGGAATATATTCTCTCAATCTTTCTAAACAAAAGAAAGAAAGATTGCTCTCTGTAAAATAGAAAACTCTTGGATTAAAAATCCAATGGTGATTAGAAATCACCACTTGACAGAATAAATTCTGTATATGGGAAAATATTTTCCAAATCTTATTAAAAACAAGAACAACATATTCTGTAAAACAGAAGTTCTTGGATCAAAGATCCAACGGTGGGTAAAATTCCCCAACTCAATTTTGAGACCAATTAAATCAATTGGAATCTTTCAATAAGAGATTTTCTCAAGGTTAATTAACAAACTTGCCTCCACTACATAAAGGATCCGAGACTTTAAGTCTCACAGGGGAGAGAGACAGAGGGATACCACAGAGAGACCACAGATAGAAGGAACCCTCTATAAACTTCTGTAAAAATACAGTAAGCTCTCAAAAAGGACAGAGAATTCAATTCTTAAAGAAAAAAATCTTCCTTCTCAAAACCCTAGGTAAAGAAAAGAGATCAAAATATCTCATTTACATCACATCTAAGGGTTTAACCCTTTTAAAAGAACTTAGTTCATTCTCTAGATCTGAGATCCACAAGACAAGTCTCCCATAAGTTGAGAATTTAATTCTCATCGGGAAGATCTTGTTCTTAAGAATCAAAGATTCAAAGAAGAACAAATTTAAAGTGAAAGAAGATGGAGTTCATAATACTCCAGGAACTCAGTTCGTTCAAATCAAGAACTTAGTTCTTTAAAAACTCAACCCGAGATCCTAAAAAAATAGTGATTTTGGCGAGCGTTAATGGTCAAAATACCATTGACAGAGGTTTAACCTCTTTGAAGATATCAACAGAGATTAAATCTCCATATAAAAAAAGAAGACTAGCGCCTCACGTGCTTCCCACGTGGGTGCCCTGTTCGTATCATAATTTTGCATTATTATATTCCCTATTCTTATTCATTTTATAAATAAACATGTGCTTTTGATCCATGTCTACTACATAGTTGCAGCTTACAGGTTCTCGGAACAAAACAGTGAAATTGATGAAAATACGATACAAAAGTGAGACTACGACCAACAAATGGAAGAATCTTGATCATGCTTACAGTTTGAGGGACAAATGAAGATTAATAAACAAGTTCACAAAGCATAAAGGCAGCGCAAGGTTCAAGACTTCGACACGAAGCAAAAGGTAAAAGTCCACGACATTATGCACTGTGGAAATCTGGAAGAGACTAGAAGACATTCTTCAAACCAAGGGAAGAAAAGGCAAGTAAAAAGTAACCTGAGAATTACCAGAGAAGCAGAAGCCCAAGAGACTCCAAGATGGCCGCGGATCCGCGGCCAAACAGGGCTTTTGGCCGCGGTTCCGCGGCCATGACAAGCATGTGTCGGTGGGAATTTTCATGGTGCGGCGATGCGTTGACTAGGCTTCTTTAGGGTATATTTGTAAATGCGGATGTGAATCGAATGTAACCCTAGAGTTTCTATGATCTATAAATAGAAACCCTAAACCTCTTTTTGAGGTATGCCGCCTCATTTTATTTATCAAAATTCAGAATTCAATTCCTGTAATGTTTGAAGAGAGTATCAAATAAAAATTAGAGTAAGTTTTCTTTTTATTGCCCTGGTTAATTTTTCTTTCTGCCCTAGTATAACTTTTATTATCTGTCCTAGTTAATTAGTTTAGAACATGTTTATCAATTCCCTAATGAGTGAGTAGTTCCTCACTTGTTAGGGTCAGGAATAGGAGAGATTTGAGAGATGAAAATCTCTCACCCCTTTCTTGCTCATCACATATTTTTATAGGACTCCATGCATACATACACACACCGCTCCCTATGGCACCCTACCCCACGAGGTAGCGGTGATACCGTAGTTTAAAAGACCGGTTGTGAATGTTTTCCATGGAGTTTAGGGTAAGAATTAAGAAAGGAAAGACAAGAACCTAGAGGAAGAACCCTAGTTTCTTCCCGATGGTCCTAATCCCCTTTATTAATTATTACCATAACACCTCATAGATCTTAATTAGGGCATAGAAAGCGGTGAGGAATATTGACTTTCCAAACTTATCCTAAACCTAACCCTAGCAAGATTTTAATTCTAGTCTAGATCAACTTAGTTTTTAGTGATAATCAATCCAACACCATTTGGAATTAACTCGTTAGAACAAATTGAGAATACACAAAATCCCTGTGGACCAACCCGTACTCACCGGCTAGCTACCAAGCGACGCCGTTCTTGATTGCGGTTAACAATTCTTTGATCATAAAATCCAACATTCAATCATGCCCTCTTAATAGTGCCTAGCGCCTCACGTTAAAAACACGCGGGCGTCTAAAACAGAAGGCCAGCGTCTCACATGAAACACACGTGGGTGCTGAATAAAAGTGCTTAGCACTCCATATATAGCAGAAGATAGATAAGTGCTTAGTACTGATTGGGCAGCGTCCAGCGCCTCACGTGCTTTTCACATGGGCGCGATATAAAAAGTTCTTAGCACTCCATATACAGCCGAAGACAGCTAAGTGCTTAGCACTGATTGGGCAGCGCCCAGCACCTCACATGCTCTTCACGTGGGCGCCATATAAAAAGTGCTTAGCACTCCATATACAGCCAAAACTGTTGAGTGCTTAGCACTAATTGGGCAGCGCCCAGCGCCGCACATGCACCTTATGTGGACGCCATAAAAAGTGCTTAGCACTTTTCATTTAGTCAAAAGGACTAAAGTGTTCAATATTCATTGGGCAGCGCGTGACATATATGTGAACGCTTTACATGACATATATGTGAGCATCAGAGTTCAAATAAGTCTTGGCAGTTTCACACAAAAAGAAAATGGCTAAACAAACAGAGCCCAAATAAGTGCTTGGCACTTTTGAAGGAAAAAGAAAAAAGAATAAGCAGACTAAGCCCAAATTGGCTAAGTCTCTGATGTTTCTGGCAGCTGCGCCCAAATACTCTTTTGCTGGATCTTAAGTAAAAATGATCCTAAAACATTATTAAACCGATCTTAGTCTCAAACTAATGATCTCTCATTGATGATATCCAAAATGATATTCATCTCGTACCTCCTAAAGTAATCTTAGTCTCAAATATGACTAACGATTCTTAGGACCACCACAAACCCTTTCCCTCAAATACGGGATTTGGTTCAAGGGTACATCTTTCCACACCTCTGATATATGTCGTTATAATTCTTATTGTCTTAAGAGAGATGGCGGTCCCGATAACCAATAACTCCTTTCGTCATACATCAATGCACTTCCAAATTGACGTGTACACCTCAAATCAGATCGCTTCCTAAATTTGGCGCAATCCATGTTACCATCGTTCACTCTGCCACGTAAAAAATACACGTGCACACAAGATGAATGTTGGACCGAAATGTCCTTAAACTAACATTCGTCCCTAAAAGGGGAATGTTGGACCGAAACGTCCTTAAACTAACATTCATCCCTAAGATGGGAATGTTGGACCGAAACATCCTTAAACTAACATTCATCCCAAAAATGGAAATAATGGACTGAAATGTCCCTAAACTAAAATTTTGCCTCAAACATGGCGATAATGGACCGTGATATTCTTAAACTAAAATAATTAGGCCCAAATGCTTATATGTTTTAAGTCAATCTTAATCTCAAACCAGATTAACGGTCCTTAAATAACCTAAGCTCAAATCTAAAATATACGGATTTGGACTGATCAGCGCCCTATGGGCGGCGACATAAACTAGTCTCCGTATACAATCCATGGGCAACCTAAACAAACAAAAACACACACGACGCGAAATGAACTTCCGGAGCAGGAGAATGTGGTTATTTCAATGCAGTAATGTAATTAACTGCAGGGGCTTGCCGCTGCAGGGAAGAGCGTCCCCACAATAAAAAAACCTCTCTCAAATGATGGGGAATCTGATAAAGTCTGCTACAACAGTCGCGTCTGTCCAAACCTCCATTATATGGTGCCATAATTCAACTTGGTATCTTTGGAGAGATGGATGGATAATTCCAAATAGCATTTGCCCCCAGATTCAGGAAAGATGATCTATCCTAGTTCGTCTTTGTCTCCGGCGGTGAACAGCGGCGCTAACCGTATATAACGGCTACCAGGCATATATTGAAAGCGAGATCGACAATCAAGTCCGTCTGTACCCTACTGAGCCTGTAAGTGACAATCTCTGTACAGTCATGTATCTTCGTCTAAGAGTATCGCATACCAGGTCTAGGGGGTGGATAACGTCAGACCCTTAATAACTAGATAAGTCGTGCTGGTGTCAAGTTCATAACCAACCGAGAAAGTACTGATCTCCTATCATTAAATCTCATCTGTCCTGGTCAAGGACTTATGGTGATGGCCAACCGAATATAGCGCAACATCGACTCCCTATACCGGGAGGGATGAATCCCTTCCGATCGCTCACTGCCTCCATGTGGCTCAAGACTGTACCCAACTAAAACCTGTTGGCACGACTCCTTTGAGCTGTGGTAGGGTAGTAATCTAAGTACAATGGGAATTTACACGAGACAAATGACGATTTCAGGACTAAAGACTACCCTGTACTCATGTTACCAGAGAACTTCTATCTGACAATAGGTAAATACCAACTATGAATTCTCGGTGAGTCCGTCCGATATACTCACCTCCAATGAGCACCTGTATATAATCTTAGGTGCCACACACCAATGGTTGTGAGACCGGCCACCGCCCATCGTCGGGGTCTAAAAACATATATACTAGTATACTTTAGAATATCGATGTCTAGTCTCGATACTCCCATGAATATGGACATTTAAGGATATGCTTATAGACTATCCAGCTCTCACAATATGATCGCCATCATAATGCTGGTAATTAAGCAAGGATCCTATGGGTTTTATTATTATGTATTAACGACACGTAATACTACGTATACACATGAATGATGAAGACAAACTATATAACATACTATTATCTCGAGCAAGACTGTTATACCCGTATAGGGTTTCCCTCAATTACCATAATTGCCTACCTGCAATTATAATAATTGCTTTGAGGGCACTATATCCAACAATCTCCCACTTGCGCTTAGTGCTAATTATTACGGTATCATATACACACAGCTCTGTGTGCTATCGAATATCCAACTTATTTACTAATCATTTTCGCAAACCGTGTTTGAGAAACAACCGTGTTCGATAATTAGCTTTAGTGAGTGGATCCACAACAATATTTCTAACTTTATCTTTCTATATCTCAATTTTGCGGAAATAAAATATCTTCCGAACTGAGTGATATCTGCCTTAGAATTTTTCTGGATAGTTGATGTGACCAAGTTCCTAAATGAACAAATTTATCTAACAAATTTCTTGGGCTGTGTCCTCCATTGGTCATAATCAACATCCTACTCCATATCTATCTCAGTATTCTGCTTCGAAACCTTTCCAACATACTCCTTAGAAGAGGGTAAACTTATAACTCTGACAGCCACTCTGTCATCCAGGTCACCTTGGAAGTCAAAATCGGTAACCGCCTCCTGTAGTAGGCTGTCATTACCAAACACCAAGAACATTCTCTTATGTTCTTCACTGCTTCCTTTTATTTCTCCAGAATTAGATTAATATTTGCTTGTTACAGTAATTGCAATAGCAACATTTGGTCTGGTACATGACATCACATGATTGATCTAATTGCCAAAGTAATTGAATGTCATTCATGCGAATCCCTCTCCTTAATAGTCTAGAAAACATCCTTTAGAGAGAGTGACTTCATCACTGTGGGTATACTACCATGCCAGAAGTCGTCCATTCTAAACCCATTTAGAATGGTGTCCAAGTACCTGAATTGCGACACTTACCAAATCTAGATCTATCGACATAGATCTAGTCATCAGAATTCTTGATATATTTTCCAAATCCTATATAGAGAAACATTTGATTAGTCGAAAATATTGCATATTTTAGCCGGCAATTTCCTCATCATTTGCATTCATTTAGAAGTGTACGGTATTCATATTTTAAATATTAGCAAAATTGTCGCAAAATATCAGATTGCATGTATTAGACTCTAAAACCGACACTATAAAAGAAATTGACCACATTTCATGGCATCGCATCATCCCTACATTTGCGCAACACTTGTTTTGAGATCTGTGCAGGAAAATCCAGAAGAAATGCCAAAATGTACAGGGTACCGATCAAACATTACGCCAACTCAATGATTTCAGTTCTGGTATCAATCAAAAGGGGAAAATACAAATCAACATATCAGATAAAGCCCCAAATGTCATTCCAAGACCACACCAGAAAGCCCAAGGCCCAAGCCCCACAAAGTGCCGCGGATCCGCGGCAGGAGCCTGCTTGCGCCGCGGATCCGCGGTGGGTCCAAGGATTTAGCCTCCCAAATTTGGTGCAAAATGCTTCTCTCAGGGCCTACACTTCAGCAAGACACAACAATTTCCAGAAGACTCCAGAGGTTTCTGCCAGATCAGCAAACTAGGGTTTTTAAGCTTAATCAATCCTAGCTTAAAACCTAAGCTAGCTCCTAACAAACTCTTTCTAGAAACTCCTCAATAAACTTTTGGAGGGAATTGTAAATTCAAACCTAGACCTAGGGTTTGGGAAGTCTATAAATAGAAGCCTAGACCTAGGGTTAAAAGGAGGATTATTGTATCTAGAATCTACAATCTAGACCCATTCACTCTCTTTCTCCATCTTCTTCTTCCATAAGTCTAGTGAGAGGGTTTGTGTGAAACCCTAACCCTAATTCCAATCAAAATCCAAGATCCCGAGTACCCATCAAGCAAGAAGCCTTGCATCCTTTTATGAGCCGAGCCGATCTTCAACAGAGCAAGTGATCCAAGCCGATCCGCGACTCACGGAGCCAAGCGACGCCAATTCAACAATTTAGTTCTTCCTCTTGTAGTTCTTGAGCGACTGTAATCAAATTGTTGATATAAATAAAAGGTGATATTCTTTTATCTTGTTTTCTTTAAATTCTCGCATCATGTTATCTTTTCAATTCTTGAATGCTTTCTGTGCAATGATATTTGAGTAATACTCCGCTCGGCAAGGAGTCGAGACGATCAATAGAATGATGATGTAATATATCTTAAATCGATTCTTGAATCCTACGAGTTTTGTAAACCCTAGCAAGTTCAAGAATCGACGACCCAATTCGTTGCGATGCTTTCTTGATTGATATCGCTCGAGATTGGGGAGTTACGATCGTTTCTTGAAATTGTTAGAGGCTAGAATGCGAATGATATCGACGAAAGAACAAGGGTTAAACGATGAAACCCTGGTTTCATCAAAAAATCCTTAACTCTCGTCGATCATCATCGATCTAGTATCAATCCTTCGAAGGACAAGAACACGAAATCTTGAGATTACATTACGTCTATAGATCCGATCGATTCCTACGAGCCTCATTTAGATTCTTGACATTTTGGTTGGAAATATCATCAAAACACCAATTCTTGATTTGTTTATCAGTTTCTTGATTCTTGATTAAACATCGTGACACCTGAATCAATCGATAAATTCTTGAATCATGTTTTCTTTTCCTTTCGATTAATTTTTCGATTCAAACAAATTAAACACAGAAACGAATCGCACAATCCCTGTGGACGATCCGCACTCGCTTACGATCTACAACTGATACCGTAGTTGATTGCGGTCAAATATAATTTTTTGATTGTGAACTTTATTCAATTTTCTAAATACCGATACAAGATACTATTATCGATCAAATGAAACCGTTATCGGGAAACAATTGATTCGATACTTGCTTTTTTACAAACACATCCGAGAATTACACTAAATCAAAATGGCGCCATTGCCGGGGATCGCGCGCTAATTCGTTTTATATCAAAGTTTGAATTGAAAGATTTATTTCATTGTGATTTTTGAGATCAAAATTCGTGCAAACCCTAAACAATTTGTTGTGTTTCATTGCAAGGAGATCTGGAGCTTGCTGGAAATTGGAAAATTTTTTTGGAATATACCAGAGAGCTGAGGGAGTCTACAGAAGCTCCCTGAAAAAGTTTGGTGCAGTGTTTTCACTACCCTACCGCGGAAGCGCGGCCTAAGTGCCCATTCGCGGCGGAACCGCGGCATCTTGGGAGGATCTCTACAAAATTTTTGTCTCAGGTATTTTCTTACCTTCTCCTCTCTCCTCTTTTAGCTCCAACTAACAATTTTCTGCAGGTTTCTTTGCAAATAATCGCAGCGCCGCAAAAGCAAAAATTAAATTTGTGCGTGATTTTGATTTCTTGGTTGTTTGCATTCTAAATGCGGAAATTAAGGGGCACGGCCAAATCCAAATTAGGTGGGGATTTCATTACCCTTCCTAGGCCCCGAAAACCACAAAACTTGCATCCGCATTGACCCACATTAACTAAAAGAAATCTAGAGATGACTCTAAGGATTGTCGCGCTCAATTAGGACAAGAGAAGGCCGTGGGTAATTCATTGCTTATCCGCGTTTTCTTGTTGTGCCTAAGGCGAGTGTGTCTAAGGCTAGTGGTTTTTAATTAGGCCCACTACTTACGTCGTGGAGTACCTTCCCACTTACCTGGCACTTATCCGGCCACAGGGGGACAAAGAGGCAGTGGAGGATTCTATCCCGCGACTTGTCTTTTGGCAGTTAGGAGCGGTCTAGAGCCGGACCTAGGTGACCACTAGATTCTAGGGTTTGACCACTAGATTCTAGGGTTTGTGTGCTGCATTTGTTGTGTCGCATCATTTTTTCAAAAATCCGTCCCTTTTTCAAAGCAAGCACTGCATTCATTCATTACCCCTAATTATAAGTCAACGCTGCCACTTGTACTAACCCTTTTTAGTGCAAGATAGGCTGGACACGGGATTCTAGTGCCCGTTTAGTCCGCGTACCCTTTATCGACTCCGAAGTCGATATTTCTCCATTTACCTTTTCTTTACCCATTACCACACCCACACCGATGGATCCGAATCCATCAAACTTCTTTAACCCTAATCTGCCGCCGTCCGTTGGTGCGCAGAATCCCCCCCGCATCTCTTTCCAGAAGAGGTGCTACCCTATTCGAGGTCCTCTTTCGACCTGCTTATCCACACCACCAGCCAACGGGGATAACTTTGAGATTAAGCCCCAGTATATCAATCTTTTACCCAAATTCCACGGACTCGAGACTGAGGACGCTTACATTTTCATTACCAAGTTTGAAAACGTATGCGCAATGATGGGTACGTCACAACTTTCAGTGGATGCGATGCGTCTACGACTTCTTCCATTTACATTGTGCGATATAGCCGAGAAGTGGCTATATAACACTACCGCACACTCTATCATGAATTGGAAAGAATTCGTCGCTGCATTCCTTAAGAAATTTTACCCAATACAAAAGATAGCTCGAATCCGTAGCGAACTGAATCAATTTGCCCAGCTCCCTACTGAACCTTTTTCAAAATGCTTTGAACGTTTCAAGGATCTATTAGTTCAGTGTCCTCATCACGGCATCCCGAGATGGGAATTGTGCCGAATCATTTATGAGGGCATTAACCCAAGCACTAAACAGAGCCTTGAAAACATGTGTCAAGGTACTTTTATGACCAAAGATGATGGGGAAGCTTGGAATTATTTAGAAGAGTTCGCTGAAAAATCACTACAATGGGAGAGTGGAACCCAACCATTGAATAGGGGTGGCGTACACCAAATAGATGTGTCCATAGGTGTTCGAGCTGAGATGGCAGCAATGCAAAAGAAGCTCGACGCTATGGAACACAAATTTGCAGCAGCCTCCGTAAATCCAGTGTCACTCCCCAAAACTGTTTGTGGGTGCTGTTCTGATCCGTCTCATTTAACGGAAGAATGTCCATTAAACTCTGCGTTTCATGGTCACGAGCATTCTAATGCCGCATTTCAAAGACCTAGAAACGATCTATATTCTTCCACGTACAATCAGGGTTGGAGGAATCACCCGAATTTCGCTTGGAACCAAAACCAATCTCAAAACACGATTCCAAACACGAATAATTTTCAAAGGGCTCTTCCTCCACCACAACAGCAACCCCTTCAACTCACTCAGCACCCCTACCAGTCACAAAACTTCCAAAACCAGGTCAACACTCCTGCACAGCCTAATCCTATGACCTGTTCTGACGAATTCTCTCAATTCACTCAAACCATGAAATCACTTTTTTCAAATTTCATAGAGGTTTCGGCTGAGGTTAGATCTTCCGTCGGTGAGATAAAGAAAAACTCAGCGTCCCAAGTTGAGAGTATCAGAACTATGGAAGCTGAAATCGCACGACTTAAAGCCGAAATGAGTGCGAGAGAAAAAAGGAAACTTCCCTCTCAACCCCTACAGAATCCTGGGCATTACAATGTAAATGCCGTCACAACGTTGAGATCGAGAAGAGTGCTGAACAATCATGTCGGGGAAGGTATTGATGATACTGAAAATCAAATCAACACCCCGGCTGAGACCTTTCCACACACACACACTTCTCCTTCTGATCCTTCTCCTTCTACCACACCATCTTCTCGCGAGCCTATTCTCTATTTCCCACTAGGCTTGACACCTCAGTATAGCCCTTCTAGTTCTCCACAGACGGTCCCCACACCTCTTTTGGGACCTCGTTTACCCCCTCTTTCTTCTCCTATGATGGACCCTACGCTCATTGCGAAAGACCTTACCCAAACCGGTTAAGGGCTAATAGAACGAGTCCTCATATGGAGAAAATTATGGAAATGTTCAAACAGGGTAACATCAATATCCCTCTCCTAAATGCAATTCAACAAGTCCCCGCATATGCGAAAATTCTTAAGGAGTTGTGCACTAGGAAGAGGAAGACTCAAGTGCCGAAGAAGGTCTTTATGGATAATAATATAAGCACTGCTTTTATTCCCCAGCTACCTAAGAAACGTAAGGACCCAGGATGTCCTACAATATCGATTTCTATTGGGGGTAAAAACATAAATCGTGCTCTTTTAGACCTTGGCGCAAGTGTTAACCTGCTCCCTTATTCTGTCTATGAGCAATTAGGGATTGGAGAGCTGAAACCTGCTCACTGCACTCTCCAAATGGCAGACCGTTCAATCACCAAACCAAGGGGTGAATTAGAGGATGTGTTGATAAAGGTCGGGGAATTTGTTTTCCCTGTAGACTTCATTGTACTCGACACACAGCCTGTAGCAAACCCCCGGAGCCAAATTCCGGTGATTCTGGGTCGTCCTTTCCTTGCCACTTCCAACGCTGTTATAAACTGTAGAAATGGTTCAATGAACTTATCATTTGGAAATATGACCATTGAACTAAATATCTACAAAGTTGGAAGTCAGTCATCAAAACCCTCTGCTCATATTTTAGATGTGTGCTCTGTCCATGAGATCGCTCCCGATAGTTGTGGAGCTGAGGAACTTTGCTTTACTGATCTCAATGACATTACCACATCTTTGTTTGACTGTACACATGATCTTAGTGAGGACACTTTCTTTACACTTGAATCCTGCACACTTTTCTCCACCCGAGTCTGTATCTTTCACAGGCTCTGAGCTTCTTTGTAAATCCAAAAATCACTCATTGATCCCTCCTTCTATCATTTCTCCGCCTGAGTTAGATCTCAAAATTTTACCTTCTCACCTTAAATATGCATATCTAGGTGAGAATGAGTCTTTACCAGTTATCATATCCGCTTCTCTTGCATCAAAGCAAGAGAATGCCCTTTTATCGGTATTGAGATCTAACAAAGAGGCGTTCGGTTGGAGTATGGCGGACATCAAAGGGATTAGTCCCTTGATAGTTGAACATCATATACATGTGATGGATGATGCCAGACCAACCCGAGAACCACAGAGACGGTTGAATCCCGTCATGAAGGAAGCGGTCATGAAAGAGATCGTCAAATGCTTAGATAATGGTATTTTATACCCCATCTCCGATAGCCAGTGGGTGAGTCATATACATGTCGTTCCTAAGAAATCCGGCATCAATGTTATAACCAATGAGGCAAATGAGTTGATTCAGACACGCGTCCAAACTGGGTGGCTAGTATGTATTGATTATAGAAAACTCAATGCTGCCACGAGGAAAGACCACTTTCCTCTACCATTCATTGATCAGATGCTGGAACGCTTAGCGGGACGAAAGTATTATTGTTTTATGGACGGATACTCAGGCTATAATCAGGTCCCCATCGCCAAAAAGGATCAAGATAAAACCACTTTTACTTGTCCTTTTGGTACCTTTGCTTACAGTCGCATGCCCTTTGGGTTATGCAATGCTCCCGCTACCTTTCAGCGGTGTATGATGGGGATATTCTCTGATATGGTAGAGAATTTTCTGGAGATCTTTATGGACGATTTCTCGATTTTTGGAGACTCTTTTTCTGATTGCCTAGCGAATCTTGACGCGGTTCTTACTCGTTGCAAAGAGAAGAACTTGACTTTGAACTGGGAAAAATGCCACTTTATGGTCCAAGAAGGAATAGTACTTGGACATGTCATTTCACAGAAAGGCATTGAGGTTGACAGAGCTAAGATAGATGTCATTCAAAACCTTCCTCATCCCAAAAGCGTCAAAGATATTCGATCTTTCCTTGGCCATGCGGGCTTTTATAGGAGATTCATTAAGGACTTTAGCAAAATTGCTAGACCTTTAACTCTTCTCCTGGCCAAGGATACGACCTTCCATTTTGACTCGGACTGCGAGACAGCTTTCGACTCACTTAAACACTCACTCACTTCAGCCCCCGTGCTATCATCACCAAACTGGGACTACCCCTTTGAGCTGATGTGTGACGCATCTGATTTTGCAGTAGGTGCAGTCTTAGGACAGCACAACGAAAAGATGCCACACGTGATATATTATGCAAGTAAGACCCTGAATGATGCGCAAATCAATTATACAACCACAGAAAAAGAACTCTTAGCGGTTGTATTTGCATTAGAAAAATTCAGGCCTTACTTAATTGGCTCACCTATAGTTGTGTATACTGACCATTCCGCTTTAAAACATCTTCTGGCGAAGAAAGATGCAAAAGGTCGACTAATACGTTGGATCCTTCTGTTACAAGAATTCGATCTTGTTATCAAAGATAAGAAAGAATGTGAAAACGTAGTAGCTGACCATCTTTCACGCATCATTTCTTCCCCTGTGACCCTGCCGATTAATGACTCGTTCCCTGACGAACAACTCTTGAGTGTATCCGCTGAACCATAGTTCAGGGATATTATGAACTATCATGCCACGAGACTGATACCGAGCGATTGGTCAAAACAGGACAAATACCGTTTTCTATCCCAAGTAAAACACTTTTACTGGGACGAGCCCTATTTGTTTAAATATTGTCCTGATCAGATCATTCGCCGGTGTGTCCCGAATGAAGAGTTCAAGAGTGTTCTTTCATTTTGTCATGATCAGGCCTGTGGGGGTCACTTTGGTCCTAGAAAGACAGCGGAAAAGGTTTTGCAATGTGGATTTTATTGGCCGACCTTATTCAAGGACGCATTTGAGTATTGCAAAACCTGTACACAATGTCAGTACACGGGTAGAATATCCCAGAGGAATGAAATGCCTCAGCAACCCATCTTGGTTGTTGAAATATTTGATGTTTGGGGCATTGATTTTATGGGTCCTTTTCCCAACTCCTTTGGGAATCTGTACATATTGCTGGCGGTTGATTATGTCTCAAAGTGGGTAGAAGCCATTCCATGTCGCACTAATGACAAGAAAGTTGTCATTAAGTTCTTGAAAGAGAATATCTTTTCGCGATTTGAACACCCACGCGCTATCATTAGCGATAATGGGACACATTTCTGCAACAGATCTTTCGAGACTCTGATGCGAAAATACTCAATCAACCACCGACTTTCTACACCCTATCATCCCCAAACAAGCGGGCAGGCTGAAATCTCAAACAGACAAATCAAACTTATCCTGGAGAAAACTATTGCTAAAAATAGAAAAGACTGGTCGACCAAACTGACGGATGCTCTTTGGGCATTCAGGACTGCATATAAAACCGATCTAGGGATGTCTCCATATAGGATAGTGTTTGGGAAAGCATGTCATTTACCCGTCGAGATAGAACATAAAGCATTGTGGGCTATAAAAGAAATAAATTTTGATTTAAACCTTGCTTGCAACTTTCGGAAGCTGCAAATAAATGAGCTAAGCGAACTCCGCGATGAAGCTTATGATAACGCTGTAATCACAAAGAATAGGACTAAGGTTTTTCACGATAAAAACATTTTGAGGAAAACATTTTCACCTGGTCAACAAGTCCTTCTTTATGATTCACGATTACAGCTTCACGCGGGTAAGCTCCGATCTCGATGGAAGGGACCTTTTGTTGTGCGGTCTGTATACCCGCACGGGGCAGTAGAAATAGAAAATGTTAAAAACGGCACCTTTTTCAAAGTGAATGGACATAGACTTAAGCCGTATTTTTCCACTGACCCCACGGAGGAGCTCTTGTTCTTACAAGAGCTAGTTTATTTTGATTAAAATTCCTCCGTCTCACCTTCATATCCAGTATATCATTGCATCATCTTTTGAATGGAGGTGAGTGAAAAGAGTAAGTTTGGGGGAAGTTCTTCATTTATATATTTTGCCCCTACTAATAATTCCCCCCATGCTTACAGTTTTGTAGGTATAGAGATTGGCAACAGTGAGGACACTGTTGGAAACAAGTTTGGGGGAGGTTTGTGCTTATTTTTGCATCATTTTCATATCATCTGCATAAGCACAAAACATTTCTTTTAAAAATCTATAAAAATTGAAAAATTTCAAAACCCATAAAAATTTAAAAATTTCCAAGTATAAAAATAATTTTAATATTTACACTTTTTTGTACATAAATAAGATAATGAAAGTTTAGATAGTGAACAATTACATCCATGAGATTGGGAAAATTTAAGAAAACTAAGAAAATTAGAAGTTTTCTTATACGAACTAGTAATAAGTAGTTATGAGCCGTTGTCCCAAGGGTTAGTAAGATGAAGGACGTCACTAATCTGAGGATAAAAATAAGTCTGAAAAATAGTTTTTATTCTGGAAGCCAAACATTTTGAACGTCGCTACCCTGCTATTCGCATTTACACACGTCTTAAAGCCTGGGATAGTAGAGGATACCTTGAAATGCTCTTGTCTTAAAGCCGATGTATGAAGGAAATAAAAAGAAAAAAAAATGAATAAAGAAAATATAAAGTGGTGAGAAAAATGGACACTGGTTTTTTTATCACCAAGGGCAATAAAAAATGTATAGCGATGGTGCTTCTTCACCTAGTGCCCTAAGGCCAACTGGTCTGGGAGTCACTGCTATGCCTGAGGTGGTGCGAGACGAGGAAAATACACCAAATAAGCAAGCACACAAGTAATCGGTCGGTTAGTACCTCAAGAAGTATTAACGGTCGCATGAAAGTGTGTGAGCAATCTCATCTAAATATTTATTAATTAAAAAGTACTGACGCTGATGGGTAAGAGTATGATAGCTTGAATTGAATTCTCCGGGTGTAGGGATGTCTTTACACACACGCAGGGTGATATGATCGATGTTTGGAAGAAAGATAGGAATGAAGAATAAGACGATGTTTTATTGAGGGAGGACGTGATTTCTAACATCTTTTCATGACCATTAAGATAGGGCTCATGACAACCGAAAAGCTAGCTTAATTGGAAACCCTAATTTTCAAAGCTTTTCTTCTACGATTCTTGTCTTTAAATGTAATATTCATGATCTTTCTTTTATTATTGGATTTTGTGGGTGCAATCCGCTGAAAACCCTCAGGAGACAACACTCCTCCTACTAGGGACGCCTAGAGGTTTAAAGGCTTGTTGCACGTGCTCAGTGCAATCGTGTTGCCTACGAAAGTGTGCTAGTTAGTTTTTCTCTTTCTTTATTTTCTTCTTCTCTTTTTAATAAAACAGTTCGCTCGAGACGATCGAAATTAAGTTTGGGGGAATTTGATTAGTCAAAAATATTGCATATTTTAGCCGGCAATTTCCTCATCATTTGCATTCATTTAGAAGTGTACGGTATTCATATTTTACATACTAGCAAAACTGTCGCAAAATATCAGATTGCATGTATTAGACTCTAAAACCGAAACTATAAAAGAAATTGACCACATTTCATGGCATCGCATCATCCCTACATTTGCGCAACACTTGTTTTGAGATCTGTGCAGGAAAATCCAGAAGAAAGGCCAAAATGTACAGGGTACCGATCAAACATTACGCCAACTCAATGATTTCAGTTCTGGTATCAATCAAAAGGGGAAAATACAAATCAACATATCAGATAAAGCCCCAAATGTCATTCCAAGACCACACCAGAAAGCCCAAGGCCCAAGCCCCACAAAGTGCCACGGATCCGCGGCAGGAGCCTGCTTGCGCCGTGGATCCGTGGTGGGTCCAAGGATTTAGCCTCCCAAATTTGGCGCAATATACTTCTCTCAGGGCCTACACTTCAGCAAGACACAACAATTTTCAGAAGACTCCAGAGGTTTCTACCAGATCAGCAAACTAGGGTTTTTAAGCTTAATCAATCCTAGCTTAAAACCTAAGCTAGCTCCTAACAAACTCTTTCTAGAAACTCCTCAACAAACTTTTGGAGGGAATTGTAAATTCAAACCTAGACCTAGGGTTTGGGAAGTCTATAAATAGAAGCCTAGACCTAGGGTTAAAAGGAGGATTATTGTATCTAGAATCTACAATCTAGACCCATTCACTCTCTTTCTCCATCTTCTTCTTCCACAAGTCTAGTGAGAGGGCTTGTGTGAAACCCTAATCCTAATTCCAATCAAAAGCCAAGATCCCGAGTACCCATCAAGCAAGAAGCCTTGCAACCTTTTATGAGCCGAGCCGATCTTCAACAGAGCAAGTGGTCCAAGCCGATCCACGACTCACGGAGCCGAGCGACGCCAATTCGACAATTTAGGTCTTCCTCTTGTAGTTCTTGAGCGACTGTAATCAAATTGTTGATATAAATAAAAGGTGATATTCTTTTATCTTGTTTTCTTTAAATTCTCGCATCATGTTATCTTTTCAATTCTTGAATGCTTTCTGTGCAATGATGTTTGAGTAATACTCCGCTCGGCGAGGAGTCGAGACGATCAATAGAATGATGATGTAATATATCTTAAATCGATCCTTGAATCCACGAGTTTTGTAAACCCTAACAAGTTCAAGAATCGACGACCCAATTCGTTGTGATGCTTTCTTGATTGATATCGCTCGAGATTGGGGAGTTACGATCGTTTCTTGAAATTGTTAGAGGCTAGAATGCGAATGATATCGACGAAAGAACAAGGGTTAAACGATGAAACCCTAGTTTCATCAAGAAAGCCCTAACTCTCGTCGATCATCATCGATCTAGTATCAATCCTTCGAAGGACAAGAACACGAAATCTTGAGATTACATTACGTCTATAGATCCGATCGATTCCTACGAGCCTCATTTAGATTCTTGACATTTTGGTTGGAAATATCATCAAAACACCGATTCTTGATTTGTTTATCAGTTTCTTGATTCTTGATTAAACATCGTGACACCTGAATCAATCGATAAATTCTTGAATCATGTTTTCTTTTCCTTTCGATTAACTTTTCGATTCAAACAAATTAAACACAGAAACGAATCGCACAATCCCTGTGGACGATCCGCACTCGCTTACGATCTACAACTGACACCGTAGTTGATTGCGGTCAAATATAATTTTTTGATTGTGAACTTTATTCAATTTTCTAAATACCGATACAAGATACTATTATCGATCAAATGAAACCGTTATCGGAAAACAATTGATTCGATACTTGCTTTTTTACAAACACATCCGAGAATTACACTAAATCAACATTCGTGATTGATCTAATTTCCAAGAACATTCTCTTATGTTCTTCACTGCTTCCTTTTATTTCTCCAGGATTGGATTAATATTTTCTTGTTACAGTAATTGCAAAAGCAACATTTGGTCTGGTACATGACATCACATGATTGATCTAATTGCTAAAGCAATTGAATGTCACTCATGCGAGTCCCTCTTCTCAATAGTCTAAAAAACATCCTTTAGAGAGAGTGACTCCATCACCTGCGGGTATACTACCATACTAGAAGTCTTCCATTCTAAACCCCTTTAGAATGGTGTCCAAGTACCTGGATTGGGACACTTCCCAAATCTATATTTATCGACAAAGATCTAGTCATCAGAATTCTTGATACATTTTACAAATCCTATATACAGAAACATCCTTGACAACCAAACTTTGACCGATTGTAGCATATGAACATCTCTTCCTATCAGAAGTATATCATCCATTTACCATATGACAATACTCCCTAAACACTTCTTACCAGATTCATCTGTTATTTTGATGAAGTCAGACACTATGACTGTCATATCAAAACAGATGATCTATCTCCGCTTATGCCTATTTTAGTCTATAAATAGACTTAAGTAACTTGCACACCTTCCGTTGTTCCCACTGACTACGACAACCCTCTGGCAGAGTCATATACACGTGCATTTCTAAATTCCCATATAGAAAGACATTATAGTCATCCACCTGCCAGATTTCATAGTCATGGATAAACAGTAGTGGCAAGTTATATCCGTATGGACTTCAGCACACACTGAAGAAAAAGTTTCATCACAACTCACAGCGAGTATTTGATGTAAACCTTTTGCTATAAGTCTAGCTTTATTAGCTTACTACCTTTCCACCTGCACTGGTCTCGAAAGTTTTACTTGCTCCTAATGGGTTTTACCTCTTTAGGAGCATTCAGTAAAGTCCAAAATTCATAATTTGCTGGAGTGCGTGGAGTCCAACTTGGATATAATGCATCCAGCAAATAGTCGGAAGTCACCACTTCTATGGCCTGCTGATAACTAATAGGGTCATTGTCACTATGATGTTGATCTCCTTGTCACCGTCTACGAGAAAACCAAAGTATCTCTCAGGTGGCTGATGTTACCTATTAAATATACGAAGTGGCTATGGTTTCTCGATTTCAATTGAATCTCCAGATTTTACTAAATTTTCAGCAACCATTTGTGGTTCTGAAATTACTTCCAGTTCTACCATAGAATCAAATGCACTAATTTAGATTGAACCATATTCAATTGGCATGCAGCTGTTTTCAGTACATATCACCTAAATGGAAAAAATTTGTACAACATTACTCATTAAGAAGCGCATCCACGGATGAGTAATCTGAAAGAGAATTAAATTCTCAATGATACCACAACGGAATACCTAGCATTATTATCTACATCTTCGATCACTTTGAAAAATCTTGATACTTCCAATGTATGGTGCTCTACTTTATTCTAACATCCAATGAACTTCTCAAAATATTTGGACCTTGCATTTCAACGAATGCGTGACAAAATGAAGTAAGAGTACCAACCCCTTGTTCTAAAGGATACCAGACAACATACATAATCATGTAAAGTCCTAAGAGTTCAATAACTCAAATTCCGTGTGTTGTAAGTTGGGAACTGCATTTTGGTTAAGAACATCTACACTGTTATTAATACACCTTACCTTATCTTCAACTGATAAAGGTAAATGTTTTTCAAAAATTATATCTCACTTTATAAAATAAAGAGACAAATATATTAGTTTTAAAAATTATTGTATAACAACGGTTATTCAAAACCAAATATTTGCTATTAGGCAAAACCAGGTGATTTTCCTAATAACATCAATTGCTACGAATTCTATCATTGAGGAACAAATCACTCTTTCCCAATACTCTACTCTTTTTCAGCATCTATAGAGCCCTACAGATGTAGGATTCTAGTCCGGTATCCAAATACTCAGGAGTCAGAATTAATTTAGAAACATTTTTCAATTAAAACCATACATGAAAATTTAAACATTGAAAATGTTTTTAGGGGTGGCCGGGTATTCCTAGTAATATCTCTTCTATTACCCAGATTCAAGACACTAGTTGCAATTTCTTTTGCCCTCACTTCAACCCCTTTATATGTCTCTACATCTTACTTTATGTACACCATAGTTAGGTTAGTTGGTTTTCTTCCTTCCCTACCATTTAACACCAGTCTAAGAATTGGAAAAAGGCTATCCAACAAGCGTAACTGGTGTGCACTCATAATACAAGGAGTTCTTAACTCGAGAGAAGGTAAGGGAAGCGAAAACAGAATTATACAATTCAATTTCTACAGAACCTGTGGCCATCCTCGGACTGAAAATAGATTTTTTCGAGTTCGCATGTAACTATACGAGATGACCTTTCCAAGTAATATGGATTTTCGTAGTGATACGAAATGTTCTGGAGAAGGCAAAAAGGAAGTAAGAGCGGCAGGGATATATGCGAGTTTGTCGTGAATGGAGTCATTCCAAAGCCAGATGGTAAAAATGTTCGGTCAACTTGGTTTACGAGTTTTATTTTAAGGTCAGTCATAGTCGCTATCATAGAGAGAGAAAAGAAACACTCAGCGTGCACTCTATCAAAATTAGATTGGTTAATTAATTTATCTAATTAGGATGGCTTCCACCGTTTCCTCGAATTCTCCTTCAAACCTTAAAAGGAGAACTAGTTAGGATCATATACACCTTACAAGTTTGCTAATCGTTCAGCTAGGTCGGTGTTGGTACTCCGAGTGAGGCCCCTATTCAGTTGATAAAACTGCACTTTTAATATGACATTTTCCTTCCTATTTATATATAATAAAAGATGTTTATTATAAATATAACACATATAAGGGTTTATCCGTAAAAATATTATTTTCATGTGTTTATATATTATAATTAACATTATGAAGGAAAAATGTAAGCATATAATATTCATATAATATTTGGACTATTTTAATATGCTTACTTTATTAAATATCTTTGACCAATTCTCTTAAAACTAAAATATCATGACAAATGGTTAAGATAATATCTCAATAAAAACAAATTCTACTAATATCATTTATTGAGATAATTGTGCAGGAATTATATCATGACTGAAATCAAGAAAATCCGAGTTGGCGAGATCAAATCTGCCGAAGATATTCAAGTAAATTGAAGAAACCAATTCTGGCAGAAATGTAGAAAAGATTTTCAAAGTCTAGATATTCAAAAGATTAACAAGTGCTACAGATATGAAGCTACAGAAATTAGAGCCCATGATCCCACTATAAGGCGGCGGATCCGCGGCCAAACCCACCTAGTAGCAGCGGTTCCGCCGCACATCTGAAGAGTTAGGATTTTGGATTTTTTTGGTTAAGATCCTAACAACTAGTTACCATATTAGGAAACTAGGGTTCTGGCTCTATGACTATAAATAAGGACCGAGAGTCTCTTTGAAAAATCATCAAACCGACGCGATCACGAAGTCCACGACGGCTCAAGAATCCTGGTTGATCATCAACGATTCATCTACCTCCTTAGAAGAGATCGAGAAGTAAACTAGGGTTTTGAAATCATTTTCTAAGGAAACAAAATGTACTTGATCTTGTTGATTAATAAAGCTAGTTGTTTTCTTATATCATTTTATTTTTCTGCATTTTACATTATGTTTTCCCTCTCTATCTTTTTTCCCCCAACATGCGCTAGTAATTCTCCGCTTGTTAGGGTTCATGGGATTAGGGTAGATTAATGGATGATGAAGATCCTTAAACTCTTTTTAAATCCTATAAAGTTTATAAAGTTTATCAAAAGAATAGTTAACATCCTACTAGGGCGCGCTATCAATTCATTGATGGTCACAACCATGATTAGAGATTAGATTAACAATTGTTTTGGTAAAGCCTAGACATGAACGGAGATCCATGGCAAGATAGGGGTTAAGAGTGGGAACCCTATTCCCTCCATAAACCCTAATCTACATGCATCACTGTCGATCTAGTTTTAAATCTATTAAAGGATAAAAATAGTAATCTTTAATTAATCATCCATGACTACTAAATCTTAATAAACCTTACAAGCCCCCTTCTACTATAAAACCTACATCCGTAGTTAATCTAGATCTATATTCTGTATCCATGTTTGACGTAAATCTAGAATCTACAACCATTCTTCACCATTCTTTATTCTTCATCCTTTCTTTCTCAACACGCCTAAAGTAAGATTAAAAGATACAACGTTTCTCAGAGGACGACCCGTACTCATCTCGGTCTAACTACACACGGCACCGTTATTGATTGCGGTTAACTAATACACATAAAACAGATCAATCAAATGGCGCCGTTACCGGGGATAAGTGCGTAATTTTTTATTCTTACTATTTGTTTTGAATTCTTATTCGATCTATATCATAAAAATAAAAAAACTGCAAATTGTATATGTAACGATTATTGTGTGAATTTTGCGAGGGGATCTGGAGTCACAGAATTGAGGAAACAGAGATCCAGAGACATTAATCAAGATCCAGAGGAGCAAGGGAGGCCACGTAGCAAAAATCTCCACCTGATCTCCCAAGTCAGCGGCGGAAGCACTGCAAGAAGGCCTATTCGGAGGTGGAACTGCGGCGGATTTGAGAGATTAGGATTCCAAACTTCTCTGGTAAATTTCTCAACTCTTTCTCTCGCCTCTGAAATCCAATAAAATATCTTTCCTGCAGGATTCTTTGCAAAAAATATCGCTGAGCAAAAATATTTTTGCAAGTTTTGTTTTGCGGTTTATTTTTGCATATTTTAATACGGACATTTAGGGGCAAGACCAAATTTCAGATTAGGTGGGGATTTTATCACCCTTCCTAGGCCCCACAAATCACAAAACGAGCATCCGTATCAACTCTACATTAATTAAAAAATATCTAGATAAGACTCTAAGGACTGCCGCGCTCAATAAGGACAGAGGAAGGTCATGGGTAATCTATCGCTTATCCGCATTACTTTTGTGGTGTCTTGGCAAGTGTGTCTAAGGCAAGTGGTTACTTAATTAGGCTCGCTATTTTCGGTGATTCGTATAGCAGATACCTCCCACTTACCTGGCACTCACCTGGCCAAAAGAGTAGTAAAGAGATGGTAGAGGATTGATCCTGCGGCATGTCCTTCGGAAGTCTAGGAGCGGTCTAGAGCTTGTCCTAGGTAGCCATAGTTCAGGGGTTGTTTATGCATTTTTTGTGATTTTGTGAGTCAACCCCCAAATCCACTTTTAAAGCAAAACAATCCAATTTTTTTTCTTTTCCTTTTTACCCTTCCCCGCCTATTTTCTTCTTATAATGGGTAATCCAAACAGACGAACTCTTGCCGAGCTTTGCTATCCACTACCAGATATTTCTTGTCTTCATAATCGTTTCGGTATACCATCCGACTCTCTCATTTCTTTAAGAGATCGGATAGAACAAGAGGATAGAAACAGTTGGCTACCTCAGTCCAGGTCTTATCAACCGTATCCTAATTCTACATCTGTTTCAGTTGATACTCCGGGTGAGGATACCCCTAGACGCATGTCCATAGCTGAGTATATAGCAAGGGCTAACGGCCAAAGTTTCAACCGGACCAATATCAACCATCACCGCCACTTTCTAAAGAAGAATTTCATAATCGGTTTGTGGTATATATGATGTCTATTGAAAATAGCCAACCAACCAACCAATATCAATATTCTTCTTATCATAATGTTGATCCTACTTCTGCCCAATTTTCGCAACCATTTTATTCCTATCAATCCTATCCGACTTTTACACCTTCTCTAGACAGTCCTTCTAATCAGTCATTTGGGAGTTTTAATTATCCACAAGAATTTCAATCTTATACTGAAACCCCTTATCAACCCAAGTCTAGTCTTGAGCGGACATTAGAAAAATATGTGGAAATGTCACACCAAATTAGAAAGGAAACAACAAAGTGGATGCAAGCAAATAATTCAAACCAGCCCAAAATTTTTCAGTATACAATATGGCCATAGGACAAATTGAGAATTTGGGTAGTGAGAGAGAGCGGTACACCCTTCCAAATCAAACCTCCATATCCCAAATTGAAATCCACAACTTCAGTTTCACAGATCTATTGAGTACACCAAATGATTCACCAATTGAAGATAGAATGTCTGACGAGTTGTGTGACATTGTAGTGTTTGATTTACCCGATTGTGAAGGGTCCATTTCAAGTGAAACCATACCCAACCCTTGTGATCTCTACACCTCCACTCTTGAACCAAAATTGATTGAAAATCATAATTTTAATGAAGTGTTTAAGAATTCTAACCTTCACTTGAATGAGGAGATTGACGTTGGGGATATATTGAATGATGAACCTGAAAATTTGGATGAGTTTGTCCCATCAATTCATCAGGTCCTTTCACTTCCTTGTGGTCATCATCTCGAGCCATTAATTATTCTTGCCGAACCCCAAATGTGTCTTAAAGTTGATGATAATTGTATAACCGAACAGCAGACCGAAATTCAGTTTTCATCTCCCACATCTGGTTCAGCGATACTCGACACACCAATTTGTTTACCCATTTCACCTTCTACTTTCTCAGATTCTTCTTCTATTCTTCCTATAATTTTAGTGAGTGTTGATGAATCACAATCCGATAATTCAAGTTTGATAATTCCAGAAAGCCAACTTGATTTGGATACTTTTGAAAATAAGGCAGATGAGTTTTTCGAGTCTCCTACCTCTATGATTTTTGACAAATCAAGTATGATAAATTCTGGCACAAAACTTACTGACAACAAAATGTTCAATTACATCATCGATGAAAGTTTTGAAGAACTTTTTGCTGACGAACTTGCATTTCTAAACAACACGGATTTTGTGATTAATCAACCTCCACCTATAGAACTTGAACCACTACCCTTTATTCTTACAAAATACGAGAATGCCAATATTCCACTCATTCACATTCTCGTTTTTATTTATCATCACCTCTTATCTCCTCACATTCACGTTCACGCAAACCCTTTCCATACCACCACTTATCTCTTCCCCACTTCTTCTTGGCTCTATATAACATGTTCTTCCACCGACCTATACGTTACATTGATAAAAAATTTGAATGATTGGTATTAACTTTTGGTCTTTGTAAAGTCTTATATTGACCAAATAACTTCACCCCCCTTAAAATGGTTAAAATTGTTTAACTCAAGTTTGGGGGGGTTATATTTTTGGCTCTTGAAAACAAAATTTGTCCTCAAAATTGTGAGCCAAAAATAAGTTTGGGAGAGGATTTTCACTTTCAATTTTTGTTGCCCCCGTTAATAACTTTTCCTCCCAAGTCTACAGGTTTTTGAGATTTAAAAGAGACAACAGTGAGGACACTGCTGCAAACAGGTTTGGGGGAGGTTTGTACTTATTTACACGTTACTTTGCATTATACTATATATAAGCACAAAAAATTTTTATAATGGAAGTTAGAAAGTGACAAATTACATTTGAAAGATAGGAATAATTTAAGAAAAATAAGAAAATTAGATATTTTCTTAAACAAAACTAGTAGTAAGTAGTTATGAGCTGTTGTCCCAAAGGTTAGTTAGATGAAGAAAATTGCTAATCTGAGAATAAAAATAAGTCTGAAAAATAGTCTCTATTCTTGAGGCCAAACATTTGAACTTTGATACCCTATTATACGCACTTACACACATCTTGAAACTTGGGATAGTAGAGGATGCCTTGAAGTGCTCTTGTCTAAAAGCCTTAAAAAAATAGTAAGTATAAATGGTGAAAGAAAAATTGAACACTGGTTTTGTAATTACCAAGGCAACATAAAAAATATTGCGAGGGTGCTTTATCACCTAGTGCCTTAGACCAACTGGTTTTGGAGCCACTGCTAAGCCTTAGGTGTTGCGAAACGAGGAATTACGCCTAAATACGCAAGCATATTTTGTAATCGGTCGGTTAGTACCTCAAGAAGTATTGACGGTAGCATAAAGAATGTGTGAGAAATTTTATCGAAAATATTCACCAACTATAAAGTACTTTGGAAGATGGACAAGAGTATGACAACTTGAATTGAATTCTCTAAGTGTAGAGATGTCTTTTACACACACGTAGGGGTATATGATCAATGTTTGGAAGAAAGATAGGGAGAAAGAATAAAGGCGATGTTTTATTGAGGGATGATGTGATTTCTAACATTTTTCACGACCATTAAGATAGGGCTCATAGCAACTGAAAAGTTAGTGTAGTTGGAAGCTCTTATTTTCAAGTTCTTTCTTTTATAAGTTCTTATCTTTATATGTAACTTCTACCATCTATCTTTTATTATAGGATTTTGTGGTTGTAATCCGCTGAAAACCCTCAGGAGACAACACTCTTCCTACTAGGGACACCTAGAGATTTAACGGCTTATTGCACGTGCTCAGTGCAATCGTGTTACCTACGAAAGTGTGCCGCTAAGTTTTTTCATTTTCTTTTTCTCCTTCTCTTGAAAAACTAGTTTGCTCGGGACGATCAAAGTTAAATTTGGGGGTATTTGTTCAGTTGATAAAACTGCACTTTTAATATGACATTTTTCTTACTATTTATATATAATAAAAGATGTTTATTATAAATATAACACATATAAGAGTTTATCCGTAAAAATACTATTTTCATGTGTTTATATATTATAATTAACATTATGAAGAAAAATGTAAGCATATAATATTCATATAATATTTGGACTATTTTAATATGCTTACTTTATTAAATATTTTTGACCAATTCTCTTAAATCTAAATTATCATGATAAATGGTTAAGATAATATCTCAATAAAAGCAAATTCTACTAATATCATTAATTGAGATAATTGTACAGGAATTATATCATGACTGAAATTAAGAAAATCCGAGTTGGCGAGACCAAATCTGCCGAAGATATTCAAGTAAATTGAAGAAACCAATTCTGGCAGAAACGTAGAAAAGATTTTCAAAGTCTAGATATTCAAAAGATCAATAAGTGCTACAGATATGAAGCTACAGAAATTAGAGCCCATGATCCCACCATAAGGCGGCGGACCCGCTGCCAAACCCACCTATTGGCCGCGGTTCCGCCGCACATCTGAAGAGTTAGGATTCTGGATTTTTTTGGTTAGGATCCTAACAACTAGTTACCATATTAGGAAACTAGGGTTCTGGCTCTGTGACTATAAATAAGGACCGAGAGCCTCTTGGAAAAATCATCAAACCGACGCGATCACGAAGTCCACGACGGCTCAAGAATCCTGGTTGATCATCAACGGTTCATCTACCTCCTTAGAAGATATCGAGAAGCAAACTAGGGTTTTGTAATCATTTTCAAAGGGAACAAAGTGTACTTGATCTTGTTGATTAATAAAGCTAGTTGTTTTCTTATATCATTTTATTTTTCTGCATTTTACATTATGTTTTCCCTCTCTATCTTTTTTTTTCCCAACATGCACGAGTAATTCTCCGCTTGTTAGGGTTCATGGGATTAGGGTAGATTAATGGATGATGAAGATCCTTAAACTCTTTTTAAATCCTATAAAGTTTATCAAAAGAATAGTTAAAATCCTACTAGGGCGCGCTATCAATTCATTGATGGTCAAAACCATGATTAGAGATTAGATTAATAATTGTTTTGTTAAAGCCTAGACATGAACGGAGATCCATGGCAAGATAGGGGTTAACAGTGGGAACCCTATTCCCTCTATAAACCCTAATCTACATGCATCACTGTCGATCTAGTTTTAAATCTATTAAAAGATAAAAAGAGTAATCTTTAATTAATCATCCATGACTACTAAATCTTAATAAACCCTACAAGCCCCCTTCTACTATAAAACCTACATCCGTAGTTAATCTAGATCTATATTCTGCATTCGTGTTTGACGTAGATCTAGAACCTACAACCATTCTTCACCATTATTTATTCTTCCTCCTTTCTTTCTCAACACGCCTAAAGTAAGATTAAAAGATTCAACGTTTCCCAGAGGACGACCCGTACTCATCTCGGTCTAGCTACATGCGACACCATTATGTATTGCGGTTAACTACTACACATAAAACAGATCAATCAGCGCCCCGTGATTTCGCACGGACCCAATTTAATAACCTTGTTTCCACAAAGGCATAACCCCATTAGCACTTTTCTCGACACCTGATGGGTTAGCTAGTTGTGAAGTGAAAATCTTTCGGGAGTAATACCTACTCATCAGTGAGAATCGGGACTCAACTATCATTATGTGATAATCTTGATGGAAGCTAATCAAAGTCACCACACTCCAGAAGGTATGCGCATACCTGGAAAGTTTCCCTTATATTTGAAACTTTCGATATGGTTTTTGTCCCTAGGACCCTAGTGTCCTAGCAATTGTATGCGCATACTTACGATTCATGCCATGTTTATTGAAACATTTCTATTAATTAGTAAATTTTATGAGTTTTGCTTTAGTATACTTATCATGAATATACTCAGTTTACCAATACTATGTTTCTTTTCCTTTACTATGCTTTCGCGAACACAATTGCTAGGATGCCTGCAATTGCTAGGATGCCTGCACAGTTACTAATGATTACCCTGCGGTAACAATACAAACCACATGTTACATGTACACATCATTAGTAACTACCATGATACGTATACACTAGAACACTTATATGTTTACTAGTAATTGCCATGTGGTATAATCACAAACTCGCATGCTAATACGTACATATTACTAGTAATTGCCGAGCCTTACATATTATAATATGATCAATGTTATGTTGTGTATGCGACTAAATGTTTGTACTGATTATTGAGCGAGTATGCGACCAGAGGTCCGTACTATTCGCTGTGCGTGTACGTGACCAGATGTCAGTATTGATCGTTAAGCGAGTGCGTCGATGAGATGTCCTCACCAGTCGCTGTGTGTGTACACGACTAGATGTCTGTACTAATTGCTGTGTGAGTACGTAGACTAGCGGTCCTTACTATTTGAACTGTGTGTTTGCATACGTAGACTAGATGTTCGTATTGACTATTATTGTGCGCATTATATTGTTTATCGTAACCCTCAGAATTATTGAAAAGGAATTTATGATTTGATTCAATGGGATATTTGATTGTCATCGTACGGGGTGAGATTTCATACTGGATAAAATGATGATGGTTAGCTGAATACGGCCTTTTATTTTTGACTCGCCGAGTCTCATTATTTATCCCGATTGGGAGATTATGAAATGACAAAGATTTTACTTATTTTTAAAAACAACGATTCGTTCATGTTTTAAAAATACAAAGGATATGCAGCTTGGATTTCAAAAGAATATCTATTTTTAAAACATCGCAACCTCCTTATTTCCAAACAACGTTTCATTTTATTTTAAAGTATAACTAAATTATTCGGAAGTAATTATACATTTACTTATTATTCGTTCATGCTATACTTGCTTATTATTCGTTCACGCTGTGCTTGCTTTACTTATTATTCGTTTATGCTACGTTTGCTTTACTTGTTATCCGTTCACATTATGATTATATTATTTGTTTGTGCTACGTTTATGTTATCCGTTCACGCTTTGATTATGTTGTTTGTTTGTGCTACGTTTATGTTATCCGTTCGCGCTATAATTATTTTCTCTTAAAATGATATTGATACGTTCACCATGAGTTTTCTATGTATTTATGGTTTGATATTATCCGGTACTGGGGGTAGCCGATTACTGATACACGGTGGACTGGTTTGGTGGTACCCGGTACCGAGGGCGGGTGGCCTGTTATGGATACCTGGTGGATTGGTTTGGTGGTATCTAATATCGAGGTAAGGGGAGAAACTGCTATCGGATACATGTGAAACACGGCGGATATCCGGAGGATACTGACCGTGGTTATATGATGAAATTGAAAAGAAATGATAGTGATTGTACACCGTTATATATATATATTGACCGTGGTTATATAATGAAATTGAAAAGAAATGATAGTGATTGTACACCGTTATATATATATCTATATATCTATATATATATATATATATATATATATATATATATATATATATATATATATATATATAGATATATATAGATGAGTTGTTCCCGAATGATTATTGTTATCGTTTGATTGCACTTAAATTCAAGTTTAAGATATGCACATTACATTCATGACTCACATGCTTTCATATGCTTTAGTAGTTCTGCTATGCGCGTATCGGATGAAATGTAGAATTATTTTATGAAGCCATGATAACCACATATGTTAGTATACTACACAGGCTAGGATAGTAGTATATGAGTTGTACATGATGGGTTATTATTATTGTTGTTCATTACTTGAATTCTAGTTTCAATGCATGCTTATTTATCTTCCGCAATGTACATGTTTATCCGTGCCTAAGTTGTTTCACCGTTTATGCACGTGATTTCTATCTTGTTATATGAATTTTACTCACGAGTTAGCAACTCACCCCTATTGTGCCATAGCTTCTTGCAGATTTAGTCGCTTGGATGGATAACGACAGTTAGAGAGCTCATTTGGGCGTAGTTGCATCTTTATCCTTGAGCTAGGTGGGTTATAATTCATTCGATATTTTCCTAGTATCTATTTTTATCCTAGAAAAACTCCATCAACCAAGTCGGGTGTATTTGCCCGAGACCTTCTCTTTTTAGCATTGAAGTGAGCCCGGATGTGGAGTCGGCTTGACTTTATTTATATAGTGTTTATTGTTTTTCACCTTGGCGTCATATATTATTGCGTGAATTGTGTCACCACTGTGTGGACATCGAGTTAGCTTCCGTGTGGAGATGCGTTTATTTACTGCTATTGTATCGGGATATATTCAAATTTTACAAAGGAGGCGATGTCTGTTTTTCAAGCAATATAGATTTTATTCAAATTTTACAGAGGTCGCCCGTAGGCCCATGAGTTGCACCCTTAGAAGCTATCCACCGCCGGAAGACGGACCGGGACGTTAGGACGTCTAGCCTGAATTCTGGGGGCAGAAGATATTTAGATTTATCCCTCCACCTCTCTGAAGTTGCGACGTTGATTTATGGCACCGTATATCGGAGGTTTGGACAGATGCGACCGTTGTAGCAAACTTTATTAGATTTCCCCTCATTTTATAAGGGTTTTTTTTTATTATGGAGACAGTCTTCTCTGCAGGCGCAAGCCCCTACAGTTAATTACGTTACCGCATTGCGATAACCACTTTCTCCTGCTCCGGAAGTTCACTTCGAGTCGTGTGTGTTTTTGTTTGTTTTGGTTGCCCGTGGATTGTATACGGAGATTAATTTATGTCGTCGCCCATAGGGCGCGGATTAGTCCAAATCCGTATATTTTAGATTTGGGCTTAGGTTTATTTAAGGACCGTTAATCTGGTTTAAGATTAAGATCAACTTAAAAGTGTGAGCATTTTAGGCTCAATTCGTTCTTGCTAAGGATGCGTTAGTCTAAATTGAGATTAAGATCAACTTGGCAGAATTTTAAAGATCATTTTTATTTAAGATTCAGCAAAAGAGCATTTAGGCTCAGCTGCAAGAAAATTTAGAGACTTAGCCAGTTTGGGCTAAGTCTGCTTAGCCTTTTTCTTTTCAAAAGTGATAAGCACTTATTTGGGCTCTGTTTGTTCGGCATTTTTCTTTTCATATAAAAGTGCTAAGCACTTGTTTGACGCTCTGACACTCACATGGGTGTCGTGTGAAGTATTTAATTATGAGCGCCGCCCAATGAGCGCTGAGCGCTCAGCTATTTTGGCTGTATATAGAGTGCTAAGCACTTTTCTCTCTTCTCTTTCTTCTCTTTTTTTCTTTGGCGGTGCCCACGTGAGGAACACATGAGACGTTGGGCGCTGCCTAATCAGTGCTAAGCACTCAGCCGTTTTGGTTTTTTATGAAGTGTTAAGCACTCTTTATGTGGCGCCCACGTGTGTTTCACGTGAGGTGCTAAGCGCTGTTGAAGAGGGGCGCCCATATGGGAAACACGTGAGGCGCTAGTTTCTTTTATATGGAGATTTAATCTCTGTTTATGTTTTTAGAGAACTTAAATCTCTGTTAATGGTATTTTGACCATTAATGATCATCAAGATCATTATTTTGAGGATCTGAGATCATATTATTTAAGAACTAAGTTTTTAATTTGAAGGAACTGAGTTCCTGGGGTTTTATGGACTCCATATTCTTTCTCTTTAAATTTGTTCTTCCCTAAATTTTTGATTCTCAAGAACAAGATCTTCCCAATGAGAATTAAATTCTCAACTTATGGGAGACCTATCTTGTGAATCTCAGATCCAGAGAAAGAACTAAGTTCTCGAAAAGGGTTATACCCCTGAGATATACTATGATAGATAAAGGAGATGTTTTGATCTCTGTGGTTTCTTTACCTAGGGTTTAGGGAATGACGCCCTTCTTCATTGCGAATTGAATTCTCTTTTGTTTTTTTGGAACCTTTTGAGAGTCTTCTCCTCTCTGTGTGTTGTTCTGTGTTTCTCTCTCTATGCCTATCTCTTTCTCCCTCTTCCCTTTCTTTTTCTATTTTCTCCCTTTTTCTCCTTTAGGTGGCGCATCGAGTCCTTTATATAGTGGAGACATATTGTTAATTAGTTTTGAGAAAATCTCTTATTGAGAGATTCCAATTGATTTAATTGGTCTCAAAATTGAGTTGGGGAATTTTACCCACCATTGGATTCTTGATCCAAGGACTTCTATTTTACAGAATATGTTGTTCTTATTTTTAACAAGATCTGGAAAATATTCTCCTATATACAGAATTTATTCTATCAAGTGGTGATTTGTAACCACCATTGGATTTTTAATCCAAGAGTTCTCTGATTTACAGGGAGCAATCTTTTTGTTTGGAAATACCGAGGGAATATATATTCCAAAAATAGAATTTTATTTTATTATTAGATCATTAATCCAACCGAGAGTATCTTTCTTATTTAGAAAGATATGGGAGATATTTTCTCCCAACAGAATTTAATTATGTATTTTGATGATTTATCATCTCCGTTGGATCTTTGATCCAACGACTCTATTTAACAGGGAGTATTATAGAATTTTAATTCTACGTGGACGCCGGCGCTCACGTATTATGTACATGGGCGCTACTTAAGAGTGTAATTCTTATAATGGGTATTTATGTGCTTTGCACATTGGCGCCCGCGTGAGGAGCACGTGCGGCGCCATCTAAGAGTTTAACTCTTATGTAATGAACTCTTTTGTGCTTTGCATATTGGCGCCCGCGTGAGGAGCACGTGAAGTGCCACCATAGGATTTAATTCTATAAAATTGGCTCTGGCGCTAGCGCCCTCGTGGAGAGCACGTGAGGTGCTGCCTCATTGATGAAGGTTTCTTTTCTCCTTCTTTCTCTGCTTTTCCCGAGTCAAACTTTCTTTTCCAATGCATTCTTTCATCAAAGCTTGGAAATAGTTCCACTTTACACAACATTTTCTGTGCCGAGACTTAAATACCTCTCCTTATAATCTGAAACAATGCTCCTCTTCTCTCTCACTTTCAGAGCATCATTTTAACAAAGGATAGTCATGGCTTGCAATCGTCCACATGCTCATTGGCAGACATGGGAGGTGCCCATTGAGGAAATTGTTCCTCGTTTTGTTGCGCGCTTGGTGAATCCTGCTCTTACGGATGACCAATGTGATACGGTGCTGCACAAATCTTGACTCGTAGAGGATCTCCTCTCCCCATCGGCTCCATTTGGCTCCGGATGATCCTCCTGTTTATGCTCGGTGACATTCCCCCTCGTCCAGCGGAGATGAGTCCGGTGATGCTTGACGCGGCGGAAGAAAAGATCAAGTGCTGTCATGAAGCACTTTTGATTACCACGCCTTTGAGGGATCACTCTGTTCAGCTGCTAAGTCAGATACGGGCTCAGCGAGCCATCATTTCTGCCTTTGCCGATGGTCACAGCACTAACCGATGGGGAGCGACTTCTCGCGAAGATCGCTGCTTCGTCTTGGTGGAGAAGGCGGAGAGGACTTTAGAAAACTTTATTCATAGTTTTGTAAACCTTTGTACTTTTGATCCCATGTATAGTGATCTATTTCCTGTAGAATAAAATGTTTATTTAAATGGTTTCCTTTTATCGTTGACCACTGAGTGCTTCCTTTCTAACACATGTTCTTCCTCTGATTGTATTGTTGCAACCCACATGTGTACATGTGCATATATGAATGAGCCTATTTTCACACATATCTGTAAACGAAGCTTAAACCAGTGTAAATAAATGCCCCCACTACTTTACTCACGGAGGTATACATGTAAGTGAAGTGGTGTAGCCTAATACGTATCATACAACCAGTTTCAGGCTGGTATATCGTTCATAACTTTTAGAATCTTGATCTGAGAAGATAGCGAGCGGACACAAGCGTCGTCATCTCTCATTAACTCAAATCTCAATACTAAACCCTGAGGCCCATGAGTTGCACCCTTCTGTTTCTTGATGTCTTGATCTGGCGTGAAGTAGTTTATCTACTCGCTTTGGAGTTTGCAGCTTATTCACTCATTTCGGAGTCTCTAGTTTATGTACTCATTTCAGAGTCTGTAGTTTATTTACTCGTTTCGGAGTCTCTAGTTTATGTACTTATTTCGGAGTCTATAGTTTATTCACTCATTTCGGAGTATTTAGTTTACGTAGTCATTTCGGAGTTTGTAGTTTATTCACTCATTTCGGAGTCTCTTGTTTATGTACTCATTTCGGAGTGTTTTTTAGTTTACCTCCCTTGGGTTTACAGGCAAACTTGTCCTAATGTTATATGCAGATAACATCCATTCTTTACAACAGAGGTCCGTTAGGTTTGTGGTACTAGGTTTTTAGTCCGTGGTACCGCCGCGTTGGCTGGTGTATTCCTCGATATGCGGTCTTTAAGCCGTAGTTCGAGTAACCCCGCGACTGTCGTGTCTCTGATTTCCCTTAGGGGGCTGGACAAGACATCTTCAAGTAATTTTCTTAGGTCATATTACCGTTGGAAGAGCAAACGTTAGGAATTTGCCATGATGCTTTTTACTTGAGGTTAGGCTCAGTTTGGAGCCCCGATGAGTCATAACCCCTCCGCGCTGGCATGGGATGATCTCCGATAGTATTTTAGGCTTTATATGAGTTGCCTTCAAGACCCGAAGCTAGGAATATGCCGTTGCTTCATTTTTTTGTTTTGACGATGTCGCGCCGATTCTTTGCTGAACTAGGGTAGACATCTATAAGACTTCTATGCTGTATGTATTGCAATTGAAGTCAGGAGCTATGAATATACCATTGCTCTAATTTCATTTGATAGCCGCATTCGCATCCTACTGAAATGAGGGGGAATGTCGGGATAGTCTCTAGGTAGTATATGCGCCGTCGAGACTTAGAGTTAGGATTCTGCCGCTACTCCACTTTTGGTTTCGACTCTTAGGTCTTTTGTTGACGTTGCATCTGCATGAGAAGGAACGTCAAGATAGACTCTGAGTTGTATATGACCCGTCAAGACTTGGAGCTAGTATTTTGCCATGGCTCCGTTTATGCTTTGACCTTTGAGTCTTTTGTTGACGTTGCGTCTGCATCCTGTTGGAATAAGAAGAACGTCGAGTTAGTCTCTAGGTTGTATATGAACCGCCGAGATCTAGCTCTCCCTTTGACGGAGCCTGGTGGGAAAGTATGGTTCCCTTTCTTTCATTCGTGCCCATCGATCGTGTACAAGAGTCAATATGGACATACTTGCAGGGCAGAGGAAAATTTATTTTATTTCATTTTTCATTGCCGCGATGCTCTATCTTTTCAGCTTTTTATGTCGCGAAAGTCGCGATTGCCCAATCATTTCGGCTATTTTGTTCGCGGAGCTCAATCATTTCGGCTATTTTAAATAGTTTTACTCATTGCTTTTTATTGCGAGTTGCCCAAACATTTCGGCTGTTTTTATATGCATATTTTTTGCTCGCTGATTTTTATTGCGAGTTGCCCTATCATTTCGGCTATTTCATATACATTTTTTTTGCTACTCGCTGCTGTTTTTATTGCGAGTTTGGAATCTGATACCAACCTTGGCATCAACATCACTGTGACTGGGATATTGCCATGAGCGAATCATCATTTGCCTTGGGAGGACTTGGAGTTTGATACCTTTTTAGGCATCAACATTGCTGCAACTGAGATATTTCCCGGAGCGAATCATCATTTGCCTTGAGAGGACTTGAAGTTTGACACCTATTTAGGCATTAGTATCGCTGCAACTGAGATATTTCTAGGAGCGAATCATCATTTGCCTTTGTTAATTTGGACAAAGGTTGCTTAGCAAACAGGGTTAAGATCCTGTCGGCTAAGGCTTTTGACTTTATGAGCCGTAAGGGTCTCATAAAGGTATTTCTCCCTATGAGTCGAGAGGATCTCGTAAGTGTATTTTCTCCTTAGGAATCATGGGGATTCCTAAGTGATATTTTCTCTTGTAAGTCGTAAGGATCTTCCAAGAGTGTTTTCTCTTTATAAGTTGAGAGGACTTACAAGTATCGTTCAACATATAGGGACATTTCTCTCTATTGATAGAACTTGATGGGGGAATATTTATTCATGCCCGTGGATTGTATACAAGGGTCAATATGGACTGCCTGTAGGGCAACTTGGTGGATATGACGGCTTAAGAACAGGTTTAGGTCCCTGCAGCTTAAGGCTTTTGAATCTTATGAGCCGTGAGGGTCTCATAAGGGGAATTTTTCTTACGAGTCGTGAGGATCTCGCAAGTATAATTTCTCCTTAGGAATCATGAGGATTCCTAAGTGTGTTGCTCATTTATGAGTCATAAGGATTTCACGCAGGTATTTTCTCCTCACAAGGCCGAGAGGACTTTGCAAGTGCACATGAATTTTTTTATTTTACGAGTTTGCGCCTTTCCGGGTTTTCACAAACGCGCCGGTAATCCTGTTGTTTTTACTCACGGCGTCCTTTCGGGTTTTCATCCGTGCCCATTTCGCTCGTGGACATACCTTTTTTTACGAGTGATGGAACTCTCGAAAGTAACTTCGTCGCAGGTGACCCATCTATTTACTAGTGGGATTTGGGGGTGGCTTCATCGCTGGAGTAGCTGCATAGCCAGTGGGACTTGAGTTGCAACCTCCGCCGTTAGGACTTTGATTGCAATATAGATCGCAAGGGAGTGGATCGCCGTATTTAGGGCGATGCGCTAGTTTAGAGACGTTCCGGTCCATTATCGCCATGTTTGAGGCGAAATTTTAGTTCAGGGACTTTTCGGTCCGATGTCGCCATATTTGAAGCGAAGTTCTAGTTTAAGGACATCTGGGTCCGGTGTTAATTTAAGGAGATCTCGGTCCGCTGTTGCCATGTTTGAGGCGACGTGGTAGTTAGGGACATTCTGGTCCATTATCGCCATATTTGAAGTGAATTTCTAGCTTAAGAACTTTTCGATCCATTGTTAGTTTAGGGTCTTCTCGGTCCGTTGTTAGTTTAAGGACTTCTCGGTCCACTGTTAGTTTAGGGACTTCTCAGTCCGTTGTTGCTATATTTGAGGTGGATTTCTAGTTTAAGGACATCTCAGTCCTTTGTCGCCATGTTTGAGGCGAATTTCTAGTTTAAGGACATCTCGGTCCTTTGTCGCCATGTTTGAGGCGAATTTCTTTGCATACTATTCTCAGAGTTCTAACTCAGGAAGATAATGAGGGGACACGAGCGTCGTCATCTACCATAGACCTAAGTCGTGACTCATCAGGCGTAGTATTTTTTGAGGAATCAGCCGTTTATTGGTTGGAAGGATCTTTCCCCATGCATATCCATGAGCAGGTAGGCTCCACCTTGGTAGACTTTGTCTATGATGAATGGGCCTTCATAGTTTGGCTCTAATTTCCCCCGTTTTTCACGATTGGGGATCATTGGTCTTTTGACAACTAGCACAAGTTCGCATTGGCGGAATGTTCTCGGCCTGGTCAGTCTTTCATATGACCATGTCATCCTTGCCTTATAAGCCTCCAAGTTTTGCTGTGCTATAAGGCGAGTTTCGTCGAGGGCATCGAGCTCCTCGAGCCGAAGATGAGCATTTTTTTCATCTGTCAGCTGGCATCGAACCGCTACTCGTAGAGAAAGGAGTTCTATTTCCAGGGGAAGCACTGCTTCTGTGCCGAATACCAATGCATATGGTGTTGTATTTGTCGTTGTTTTGAATGTTGTCTGGTACGCCCAGAGAGCTTCATGCAATCTTTCATGCCAGTCACTCTTGTTTCTGGAAACCATTTTCTTTATAATCTTCATCAAGGTCTTGTTGAAAGCTTCAGCTAGACCGTTGGCCCGAGGATTATAGACTGAAGAGTATCTCCAATCTATCTTATGCTGTTGTGAGAAGCGGCTGATTTTATGGCTTCTATAAGCCGGCCCATTATCCGAGATAATTCGTCGCAGAGTGTCGAACTGATAGATGACATGTGTCCTGAAGAAATAGAGGATATTCTCCATCTTCACCTCCCTTAGTGATACTGCTTCTACCTACTTAGAGAAGTAGTCGGTCGTCGCCAGTATAAACCGATATCCTTTGGACGATGCTGGTTCAATAGGGCTAATTATTTCGGTTCCCCACATTTCAAACAGCCAGCTAGCCACCGTTGGTTGTAGCGGATTTGGGTGTTGATGGATGAAGTCTCCGTGAAGTTGGCATGAGTGACACTGCTTCGCATATTCGAGGCAATCCTGAATCATTGTGGGCCAATACAAACCCATTCTTTTGATCTTCAGCTTCATCTTTGGCCCAGCTTGGTGAGAACCGCAGAGTCCGTCGTGAATTTCTTGAACGACTTTCTTTGCTTCCTTCGGCCCCAGGCATCTTAACCATAGACAGTCGAACGATCTCTTATATAGAGTATCATTAACGAAGGTGAAAAACAGAGCTCGTTTCATGAGCTGATGTCGAGACGACGCGTTTTTGGGCGTTCGTTGGGATTTGAAGTAGTCTATGAAGACTTCTTTCCAATCGTTGACCTTTTCTTTGTCCTCAATTTGAAGGGCTGCTTTTTCGGTCATTTCTTTTCTTTCGGATGGCTCTATTAAGTCTTCCGAAGATATATATGTTAGCGTGAGAACCCGGCGGCATTGCACGATGATCCCTACATCATCGAGGTCTTCATCGGCCAGTTCCTTAGCCAATTTGGCTAATGCATCCGTCTTACTGTTTTCTGCACGCGGTATACTCTGTAGGATGTAGGAGGGGATTTGTATCGGCAGTTGCTGCACTCTTTCGCCGTACTTTATCAGCTCTGGCTTGCACGTCTGATAGTCGCCATTTACTTAGCTAACGATTAGCTGGGAGTCTCCATATATGAGGAGGTCTTTGATTCTTAAGTAGACAGCGATCTCAAGACCTACTATCAAAACTTCATATTCAGTTTCGTTATTAGTCCTTTGCTCCGTTAAGGAGAGGGCGTAATGCAATACCCTTCCTTGCGGAGTCACGAAGATAAGGCCCACCCCGGCTTTGATTATGGGGTTGTTTTACTTTCGCCTCTTCATGGAAGACGCTCCATTGAAGTAGAGTTCCCATTGGGAATCATTTCTTCTTTCTCTCCTTCGATCGTCTCGAACGCATGTTCATCCAGCAAGTTACAATTTAAAGGGGAGTCGGCTGGTATCGGATGCTCCGCAAGAAAGTCGGCAATGGCCTGGCTTTTCACTACTTTGAGGGGTCGATACGTTATCGAGAACTCCATCAGGAGGAGGGCCCATTTGGCAAGCCTTCATGTTAATATAGCACTTGACATCAAATATTTGAGAGGATCCACTTTTGATATAAAATGGACCTCATGTGCCAAGGCGTAATGTCTAAACTTCATTATTGTAAAGATCAATGCCAGGCAGTGCTTTTCGATGTGGGAATAGTTGTTTTCTGCCCCCGGGAGAACATGGCTCAAATAGTATAGAGCTCTCTCCTTTCCCTGATCGTTCTCTTGTGCCCATAGCATGTCTAGAGAACCTTCAAGGGTTGTCGTATATAGGATAAGGGGTTTTCCCTTAACCGGAGTGGTCAATACCGGCGGATTTTGCAGGTATTGCTTGATTTTGTCTAGTGCATTTTGGTACTTTTGATCCCAGACGAACGGGGTCCCCTTTTTCATTAGATGACTGTAGAGACGGCATTTTCCGGAGAGGTTGGTTATGAACTACCGGATATATACGAGCTTTCCTTGAAGAGATCGCAATTGTTTGAGAGTTCTTGGCATGGGCATTTCCATAATCGCCTTAATCTTTAAGGGATCGATTTCGATACCCCTGTGACGTATGATGAATCCCAAGAATTTGCCCGAGGAGACTCCAAACACGCATTTTAGAGGATTCATCTTCAGATTATACTTCCGAAGACGTCGGAACACTATTTTTAGATGTTCCCAATGTTCCTCATGAAATCTATTTTTAACCACAAGGTCGTCGATGTAGCATTCGACGATCTCATGGATGAGGTCATCGAAGATCTTTTTCATGGTTCTCTAGTAGATAGCGCTAGCGTTCTTCGGATCGAAGGGCATCACCTTATAGCAAAATATACCCAGCGGAGTCCTGAAGGCAGTGTGCTTTTGATCTTCAAGATGCATTTTTATTTGATTGATCTATCCATGAAGAAGAAAACCTCATGGGTAGACGTGTTATCGGTCATCGGCTCGATAGCAGGTACTGGGAAGTCATTATTCGAGCAAGCTTTGTTGAGGTCCCGAAAGTCTGCGCAGAAGCATACCGTCCCATTTTTCTTCATCATCGGAACGATGTTGGCGGTCCAGTCAGGATATTGAACTTCTTGGATGAAGCCGGAGTCGATTAGTTTCTTGACCTCAGCATTTAAACTCATCTCAAGTTCGAGCCGCATTCTTCTTGGCATCTATTTGACTGGCTTTATATCTGGCGATATGGCCAGTTTATGTACTGCCACTTTTGGAACTAGACCCGACATCTCGGAATAGTTCCATGCGAACCAGTATATATATTGCATGAGCACGTCTTTTAACGTGGCTACCTGTTTTTCAGATAGCAGTTCACTGATGAATGTTGGCCTCGGATCATTTTCTGTTCCTAAGTCAATTTTCCTTAAGCTGTCCGCTGTAGTATGTATCCCATCTTCCGGCTCTTTTGGTGCCGGTGGGAACTCGGAGATCACCTCTTCCTCATCTTCATTTGCGAAGCACATGTGGAGATCATCTATAGTCTTGTACCCTCTCTCGTTTGAGAGTGTTATCATATGGCAGGTACGAGTTCGCTTCCATTCTTGACATTGAGCTGGTCCTATCCTCACGGTATAGGTCTTTTTTGGCTTATGCTTTTGCGGCGGGGTTACCCTCCAGCTGTCGGATAAAGCGAACATGCCTTACTGATACTGGTCTTCTACCCAGTCTTTGAAGGTGAAGCAGTCTTCAAGAGGATGACCTATTACTTGGTGATAGGAGAATCCGGATGATGGACCTCGTTTATTTGTTTGGGGTGCCGAGACTCCGGAAGCGTCATCATTTGGTTCTTCATGACATGGTTGAATATTTTTCTTGTCTTGTCTTGAGGGAACAAGTATTCCTGACCCATCTTCTTTATAAAGGACGGGTTCCAATCGACCTTTTCTCGATTGCACGGCTTCTCGAATCCACTTTGTTGTTTTCGAACATTGTTTACGTTCTTTGCCCTCTTTTTTCCTCTATTTCGGGATTTCCCCTTTTGTGAGGACATACAGCGGGCCGGGGTTGAAGAGCATTATAGTTTTCTTTCTCCGCAGATTGCTGATTGAGGCGCTGTGTCCTAGCCTTTTTATAAATGGCCATTTCGCGGCTGTGATCGCCTCGGCTCCTTTGACAAGCTTCCTTTATTAACTTGTCTATTTGTTCTTCGAGCGACAGAATTAACGTTCTTAGAGTGGGATTTCGCTCTGTTTCAACGTCACGGCCATTTGGAAGATTGTTTTCCTCTTCGCCGGAGCTGTTTATGACGCGTCAACTGTGGAACTGCTCCCGTTTCTTGGACCGAACGTATCCCAGCCCCGTTGTCTCCATCTTCCCGTTGGGCCTTTTTCATTGAGTCCCGGGAATATCCCAAATCTTTTTGTAGAATTGGGCTTGTCGAACAGTTTGTTCAAGGGGTACACCTTGGCATCTTAACAGCCTTTTTAATCCCTCCACGGAGTATCTTGGCAAACGGATTGGTTGAAACCTGTCAAGCCCAAAATCGGCACCATGCCAGACTTCTTTTTCTACTTTGGTCTTCGTCGATTGGTAGAAGAGGATCGCCTTTTCACCTCTTTGCCTTGGAGGGACGTAGAAAGTTTGTAGTTCTTGTACGTAGTATGTATCAAGCGTATCAAGTTCCTTGTAATGCCGAGGCGGAGCCATTGTGATTTGCAGACTCTGATCTGCTCCAGCGAGGGTTTGCACTGACGTGTGGATGGAGAACACTGCGTTGGCCTCGTCCTCAGATTCGCTGCCAAAGACTAGAATAGGGGTAGATGGTCCGGGCCTATTGTTTTCTTTCTGGGGTTTCCCCGAGTAGACTATTTCCTTATCTTTCTCGGAATCTCTCCTAAAGATCGGGATAGTGGTGACGGACCTCTGCTTATCCTCTGGCTTATGACGCCTTTCTGTATCTTTGAAGTCTGGTAGGAAGTATTTTGCGTCTTCGTATTTTCAGACTTATTTTACGGAGAACTGATTTAGCTCTCCCGTGACGGTATACTCCGAGCCATCTTTGAAATACTTCATACACTGATGTTGTGTAGAAGGAATGACGTTATATTCGTGTAATCAGGGCCTACCGAGCAAAGCGTTATAGCAAGTCTTGGCATCAATGACATGAAATTTGACGTCAGTGACAAGCAGCCCGAAGCGTAGCGTCAATATTACGGACCCAAGTGTCCGCGACGACTGTGTGTCTAACCCGGAAATGGTAATTAAATCTCGGGCAAGATGGTGAACGTCCATGCAAATTCCCTTCAGTACCTTCACGTTGAAAAGGTTGACGAAGGATCCATTATCTATAAGAATTTTCCTTATTTTGATATTGTGGCAGTATCCAGTGACCTATAATGGGCAATTATGTTCATACGTACCGAGAAGGAGATCTTCATTACTGAATGAAATGCCAGCTGTGTGAACCTCTGCTAGCTCATCCTTCATCTTCTCTTCCATGAGGAAAGCTTGGAATTGATCGGGTTCTTGTAATGCCTTGATCAGAGACTCTCGTGCTTTTTTGGATAGAAGGAAAGCATCCAATATGCTCAGTTGCGAGAGTATTTTCCTCAGATGTGCTAGATCAATGTAATCCACCTTGTTTTTCCTAGGCAGGTCCCTTACTGCGAGTTCTTTGACTGCTCCATCGTCGAGGGCGATTCCCTTAGAGATTTTCTCTTTCCCTTGGTCTTTTCTGCTCGAACCTTTGTTTGTGGGTCCGAGGTTCTTTTCAGGCAGCGTGCGGTTACACGGCTGAATATTCTTGCAGTTCTTCTCCACCTTTTTTTTCCGAAGGTGGAGTCTCTGAAGAGAGAGCTGAAGGATATTTCGTCCTCAGAATCGCTCCCGAAAGTAAGAACTTAGGGTTTTCCCCTTCTGATTTGGTACCAACCATATGACAGTTGCCAGTCGTTTTTTCACACGCATCTGTCGCACACTTTTGCTGTCGACGAGTTTCGCGCTTCATCCTCTTGAAGTGTTTTTGTATGGGGCAACGTATCCTTGCCACCACTTGTTGAAGGTATTGCACTCTTCGGTGGGGTGGGTAGCCCTCCGATAATATAGACAGTAGTTTAGATGTGAATCCTCTCCGTTAAGACATATGACCCTGGGAGTGTTTCCTACAAGAAGTGGCAATTTTATCCCTATTGACAGGGCTTTGGCGAACTGCTTCTTTATTTTGATCCTGCTTTTATTTGTAGCAGGTGTACCTTGGTTTAGTTGGAGTACTTTACGACTCATCCTTACCTCAACTTTTACACCCTGACGCTGACACTTAGCCTTTTCGTATATGGCTGTCTTACATTCTCGGTCGAGTTTGCTTTTGTGAAAGGCTTCGTTTAACAGCCTATCGATCGGATCTTCTGGCAGTTCCGGGGATTTTAGCGCCGACTTTGCCCCTAATTCCTCTTCATTATTTTTTGACGCCAAGGGAGTTTCTTTGTCATTTAACGACAAATGGGAGATTATGTGACAACTTACTACACGATCCCTAGCTTCTTCCGATGAGTCATTTTCCTCATCATTATCACTATCTTCGTCCTCAAGAATATGCTTGAGGAACTCTTCGAGCGTGACCGGTTTCCGCGCCTTCTGGTTGTACTCCTCCAGCACGTCAATGTACTTTTGTAGGTCTATGCGCTTGTCGTCATACTCAGAAGGATGCACAGGCTTCTTGGTCTTTTTCTTTTTCTACGAAGACTTTGAAGGCTCGACTTGGGGGTTTTGCCCTTTATCAACAACTTTTGGCATGGGACGTGGTTTCAGCATCCCTTTGATGATTTCGGGTTCAAGTGGGCTTTTCCAATTGTCTGCCAGACATACCTATAGATCTTTCAGCATTATTTTGGTTTTAGCTAAAAGAATGACTTCCCATGGAGTTTCTTCCACGAGTGAGCATGATGCCCCCGGTGCATCCACTTTTCTTGGAGTGTGCTTCTGTGGTGGGTTCACCCTCCAATTCTCAGACAACACGAACTTCCCCTGTTGATACTGGTCCTTGACCCAGTTCTTGAAGACGTAAAAGTCCTCAATTGGGTGGCTCACCATTCTGTGATAGGAGCAGTAGTTGGGGTTGTTGACGTCGCCGGGTTGTGGTGGACGCCGTGGGTCTGGCAATGTGATAAGTTTGTTACGCATTACCAACTCAAATAGTCTCCTTGTCTTATCGCGGGGAAACGAGTAAACGCGTCCTAGCCTTTCTTCCAGGGATAGGCGTGGATGTGAATTGTTTTGGTGAGGAGCCGGTTTTGGGCCATTCGGTTGTTGTTGAGTGTTGGTAACGAAGGCCGCTTTCCCTTTACCCTTAGCGTTTCGAGGGTCCTTATTGGAGGAGGAAGTCCCGTGGCCTATCTGGTCTATTTAGGCCAGTTTATCGATCAAAACCTGGAAGGTAGTTGGCTTGAAGAATGTCATGAATTGGGACATAGTCGTTTGAGGATCAAGAGTCCGGATGAACATGCCCACGGCGAGTGATTCTTCAATGTGTTGTTCTCACTTTGACCATAAGTTCTGCTACCGGATTGCATATTGGACCTAGGTTTCTCTATGCTTTACCCTGGTATTGATTAATGCCGTGATCGGGGTGCGCTCACTTGCGCTTGAGAACCGCTGTGTGAACAGCAGTTCCATTTCTATGAATGTTCTCACAGAATCATTTGGGAGCTCCGAGTACCGTTCAAAGGTCGTTTCTGACAGGCTGCCAACGAACTGGCGAAGCTACAGTTTGTCATCGCCTCCATTGTTGCTGCACAAAGCTCTGAACTGCGCGACGTGCTGATGTAGGTTGCATGTCCCCTTGTATACATGGAACTTGGGGATCGTATATCCCGTTGTGTATTTAATTTGGTCATACCAACCTTGATACGGTCGTCCAGTTCTGACGATTTGGCCTGCAGCTTCATTAGCTTAATGAGCTCATATTTGTTGAGCTATATAATCATCAAGAGCAGCCTTGGAGATCGTTTCCTCCTTGGCTGTTGATAAAGCTAGAAAAGCGTTTGATATTTCCCCTCTGATGATTATCGGCGAATCCTCGGCTGGGGGTTCTGGCTGGATCATCATTCCAACCATGTCTTGGAATAAGAGTGCTATCTGCTTTATGTTAGCAGCCTGCTCAATAGATTCCTTGTACTTTCTTTCAAGCACCCTTCGTAGGAACTCTGTATCGGTCTCCTGCTCTTGGTGCTATTCAGCTGTCATGTCTGCTGCCTCGTAAGTGCTGTCATTTTGGTCAGCATTTCCTGGAGCTTTTGTTGTTGCTCCTGATCTTTTGTCAGCGACCGAGTTTGCGATCGATGTCCTACGGAAGCACGGCTTTCTTCTTTCCCGGAAGCCATGTAGACCGTATGCAAGACCATGCCCCCAGACTTGGGGCGTTTGGGTCCATCGCCTTTGGAATTTGCCGCCGGCGGTGGGATTTTCTCCGGCCTCATCCTTTTATGGGAGGTTGAAGTTGAAGAAGCCGTTGTAACAGGCACCTGTATAGAAGAGGTCCCTCGCTGTATGACGAAGGGACAGTCTTTCTCTAGCCGAACCTTCAATTTCTTCGGTCGACGAGAGCAATCTTTGTTGATCACAGAGTCCTGGACTTTCCACCAGACCCTGTGAATTTGGGAGGAGAGCCGTTGACGGAGCTGCTCTAGCTTTGCCTGCACTGTGGTTTCTGTAGGCAGGGGCGATTTCTTTAGCACCGCCGTTGGAGAGTTCTTGCGCACCCTCCTGAGCAGATCAAATCTATTCCCGGTTGGAACAACAGCGTCAACTTCCACCATTGGAGTTGGTAGGGTGAGTCCAGAAGGGGAGTTTCCCCCTTCTTTCCCCACTCGGCGCCAATGGTGACATCAAGCGTGCCTTGCGACAGGACTGCATCAGTTTTGGAAGCGGCTTCTTCGTACCCCCGGCTTTGCTGAGGGGCTGCTGTTGGTATCAACTTGTTGAAGACCGACGTCCTTGGCAGAGTTTGAGGAGGAACGGCCAATCTTTCAAAGACGGATCTTCTGATGTGAGAAGCACTTTTGACGGCTTCACCTGCAAGAGTTGGGAGGGCTATCCATTTTGGGGTAGCCCCTTCAGGTATCACGAGCCTCTTTGTAGGCCTGTTTGGGTTCTTGCCCAGCCTGTTGAAGACTGAGACGTCGGCTTTGGACGGCATGTTGAGAGGGGCCATTGTGGTTGCTGGTCGACAGAAGACCGACCTCTTGGGAGCTTCCTCTTGCGGCGCTGAGGCACCGAAACTCACTGGTGGGAGAATAGTCCCGAAGAACAACCCAGTAGTGACTTGTGTAACTTGCCCCACCGGCATTGAAAAGATTGACGCCTCGTTGGGCCCGTAGGTCACTCCTCCATCTGGGGTGGAGCGAGAGTTGCTGTTGCAAGAAGTGCAATTAGAAGCCATCGATCTTTCTCTGCACAGGAGCAAGACACCAAATCTTAGTACCTCAAATCCAAGGGCAAGCATAGCAAACCACGATTTTGTTCGCGAAACACGACATACGAAGTGTGGAGTGGAAAGAGGAAAAGGTCCCACCGGGCGTGCCAGAATCTGTTCACCGCCGAAAGATGGACCGGGACGTTGGGACGTCTGGCCTGAATTCTGGGGGCAGATGCTATTTGGATTTATCCCTCCACCTCTCCGAAAATGCCAAGTTGATTTATGGCACCGTATATCGGAGGTTTGGATAGATGCGACTGTTGTAGCAGACTTTATCAGATTCCCCCTCATTTTATAAGGGTTCTTTGATTATGGGGACGATCATCCCTGCAGGCGTAAGCCCCTGCAGTTAATTACGTTACCGCATTGCGTTAATCACTTTCTCCTGCTCCGGAAGTTCACTTCGTGTCGTGTGTGTTTTTGTATGTTTTGGTTTCCCGTGGATTGTATATGGAGACTAATTTACGTCGTCGCCTATAGGTCGCAAATTAGTCCAAATCCATATATTTTAGATTTGGGCTTAGATTTATTTAAGGACCATTAATCTGGTTTGAGATTAAGATCAAATTAAATGTGTGAGCATTTGGGCTCAATTCGTTCTTGCTAAGGATGCGTTAGTATAATTTGAGACTAAGATCAACTTGGCAAAATTTTAAGGATTATTTTTATTTAAGATCCATCAAAAGAGTATTTGGGCTCAGCTGCAAGAAAATTCAGAGACTTAGCCAGTTTGGGCTAAGTCTGCTTAGCCATTTTCTTTTCAAAAGTGCTAAGCACTTATTTAGGCTCTGTTTTTTCGGCACTTTTCTTTTCATATAAAAGTGCTAACCACTTGTTTGACACTCTGACACTCACAAGGGTGTCATGAGAAGCATTTAATTATAGGCATCGCCTAATGAGCGCTGAGCACTCAGCCATTTTGGCTGTATGTGGAATACTAAGCACTTTTCTCTTTTCTATTTCTTCTCTTTTTTTGGCAGCTCCCACGTGAGGAACACATGAGGCGCTGAGCGCTACCCAATCGGTGCTAAGCACTCAACCATTTTAGCTTTTTATGGAGTGCTAAGCACTCTTTATATGGAGCCCATATGTGTTTCACGTGAGGCGCTAAGCGCCGTTGAAGAGGGGCGCCCATGTGGGAAACACGTGAAGTGCTAGTTTCTTTTATATGGAGATTTAATCTCTGTTAATGTTTTTAGAGAACTTAAATCTCTGTTAATGGTATTTTGACCATTAACAATCACCAAGATCATTATTTTGAGGATCTGGGATCATATTATTTAAGAACTAAGTTCTTAATATGAAGGAACTGAGTTCCTGGAGTGTTATGGACTCCATATTCTTTCTTTTTAAATTTGTTCTTCCCTGAATCTTTAATTCTCAAGAACAAGGTCTTCCCGATGAGAATTAAATTCTCAACTTATGCGAGACTTGTCTTATGGATCTCAGATCCAGAGAAAGAACTAAGTTCTCGAGAAGGGTTATACCCCTCAGATATACTATGATAGGTAAAGGAGATGTTTTGATCTCTGTGGTTTATTTATTTAAGGTTTAGAGAATGAAGCCTTTCTTCTTTGAGAATTGAATTCTCTGTTTTTTGGAACCTTTTGAGAGCATCCTCCTCTCTGTGTTTTGTTCTGTGTGCCTATCTCTCTCTCCCCTTTCCCTTTCTTTTTCTATTTTCTCCTTTTTTTTCTCCTTTTGGTGGCGCCTTGAGTCCTTTATATAGTGGAGGTAGATTGTTAATTGGTTTTGAGAAAATCTCTCATTGAGGGATTCCAATTGATTTAATTGGTTTCAAAATTGAGTTGGGAAATTTAACTTACCATTGGATCTTTGATCCAAGGACTTCTATTTTACAGAATATGTTGTTCTTGTTTTTAACAAGATCGGGGAAATATTCTCCTATATACAGAATTTATTCTGTCAAGTGGTGATTTTTAATCACCATTGGATTTTTAATCTAAGGATTCTCTGTTTTACAGGGAGCAATATTTTTGTTTGGAAATACTGAGGGAATATATATTCTAAAAAAAGAATTTTATTCTATTATTGGATCATGTATCTTTCTTATTTAGAAAGATATGGGAGATATTTTCTCCCAACAGAATTGAATTCTGTATTTTGATGATTTATCATCTCCGTTGGATTTTTTATCCAACGGCTCTGTTAAACAGGGTGTATTGTAGAATTTTAATTTTACCTAGGTGCCGGCGCTCCCGTGTTATGCATGTGGGTGCTACTTAAGAGTTTAATTCTTATAATGGATATTTATGTGCTTTGCACATTGGCGCCGCGTGAGGAGCACGTGCGGCGCCATCTAAGAGTTTAACTCTTATGTAATGAACTCTTGTGTGCTTTACACATTGGTGCCTGTGTGAGGAGAACGTGAAGCACCACCATAGAATTTAATCATATAAAATTAGCTCTGGCGTTGACGCCCTTGTGGAGATCACGTGAGGCGCTGCCTCATTTATGAAGGTTTTTTTCTCCTTCTTTCTCTGCTTTTCCCGAGTCAAACTTTCTTTTCCAATGTCTTCTTTCGTCAGAGCTTAGAAATAGTTCCACCATACACAACATTTTCTGTGCCGAGACTTAAATGCCTCCCATTATAATCTGAAACAATACTCCTCTTCTCTCTTACTTTCAGAAAATTATTTTAACAAAGAAGAGTCATGGCTTGCAATCGTCCACATGCTCATTGGCAGCCATGGGAGGTGCCTATCGAGGAAATTGTTCCTCGTTTTGTTGCACGCTTGGTGAATTCTGCTCTTACGGATGACCAATGTGATACGGTACTGCACGAGCTCTTGACTCGTAGAGGATCTCCTCCCCCCATCGGCTCCATTTGGCTCCGGATGATCCTCCTATTTATGCTCGGTAACATTCCCCCTCATGCAGCGGAGATGACTCCGGTGATGCTTGACACAGCGGAGGATAATATCGAGTACTTTCATGAAGCACTTTTGATTACCATGCCTCTGAGGGATCGTTCTGTTCAGTTGCAAAGCCAGATATGGGTTCAGCGGGCCATCATGTCTGCATTCGCCGATAGGGCACGACGCTAACCGATGGGGAGCGACTCTTCGCGAAGATTGCCGCTTTGTCATGGTAGAGAAGGCAGAGAGGACTTTAGAAAACTTTATTCATAGTTTTGTAAACCCTTGTACTTTTGATCGCATCTTTGGTGATCTATTTCTTGTAGAATAAAATGTTTATTTAAATACTTTCCTTTTATCGTTAACCACCAAGTGCTTCCTTTCTAACATATGTTCTTCCTCTGATTGTATTGTTGCAACCCGCATGTGTGCATGTGCGTATATGAATGAGCCCACTTTCACGCATATCTGTAAATGAAACTTAAACCGGTGTAAACAGGAGGCGCTGTCTTTTTTCAAACTTAAACTCTTTACAAAACAAGTTTTACTTCATTTTATAAATCTTTTCTAAAAACTTCACCTCTATTTCTTTTAACTTATAGGTTTTGATCCTGATTTAGGCATACTTAGATTACGTTATTGCTCAATTGATTTTGCGTAATCTAAGTGACGGTTGTTCGCAGCCGAAAACCGGGAAAGGCAAACGTCTTGCCTGAATTTGGGGGTAGATGCTATTTGGTTTTATCCGTCCATCTCTCCGAAGATACCAAGTAGATTTATGGCACCATGTATCGAAGGTTTAGACGGATGCGGCCGATGTAGCAGACTTCATCAGATTCCCCCTCATTGTAAGGGGTTTCTGATTGTAGGGACGCTCTTCCTTGCAGGCGCAAGCCCCTGCAGTTAATTACGCTATCGCATCACGGTAACCACTTTCTCCTTCTCCAGATGGTCACTTCATGTCATGTGTGTTTGTTTTGTTTTTTGGTTGCCCGTGGATTGTATACGGAGATTAATTTATGTTGTCGCCCGTAGGGCGTGGATTAGTCCAAATCCATATTTTCTTAGATTTGGTTTTGGGTTGGGTTATAAGATTGTTAATCTCATTTGAGACTAAGATAAACTTAAACGTTTGTTAAGGATACGTTAATCTAATTTTAGACTAAGATCTACTTAACAGGATTATTTAGATCCAACTAAAAAGCATTTGGACTCTATTATTTTAGTTTAGAGACATTGTGGTCCAATGGGTTTAAGGACATCATAGTCCATGTCAGTTTAGAGACATCATAGTCTGTAAAGTTTAAAGACATCATAGTCTATGAGTTTAAGAACCTTACAGTGCATAAAGTTTAAGAACATCATAGTCCAGTTTAAAGACATCATAGTCTGTGTGGTTTTGATTCAACCGTTTGGAGATGCACCAAAAATTATTGGTTATGGGGACCCTCCGTCTCTCTGAAGACGTTGAAGAATTACAACGACATATATCAGAGGTACGAAGAGATGTGCCCTTGAACCAATATTGGTTGGAAGATCTGTAGTCAAGTTTGGGATTAAGATCAGTTAAAAAGATTTATGAGCATATGGGCTCAATTAATCTAAATGAGGGATCTGTGGCCAACTCGGGCTCGGCCCACTCAGTTAGAATGTTGAATATTTATTTGTGCTCGACCCTTTTTTATTTAACAATTCTGAGCATTGGTTTGGGTTCTGACAACTTTTTGTCTTTTGTTGAGTGTTGAGCACCCATTATAGCTCTGGGGCTTTATTTAAAGAACAATTTATGTTCTCTCAGCGCACACGTAAGGAGCACATGATGCGCTTGGCGCTGAGCGTCAGATTTAGAGCGCTAAGGCGTTTTCTGTGAAGGAGCGCACATGTGAGGAGCACGTGGTGCGCTTGGTGCTGAGCGCCAGTAAATGAGTGCAGAGCGCTCCTTGTGAAAGAGCGCACACGTGAGGAGCACGTGGTGCGCTTGGCGCTGAACGCCAGTAAATGAGTGCAAAGCGCTCCTTGTAAAAGAGCGTACATGTGAGGATCACGTGGTGCACTTGGCGTTGAACGCCAATAAATGAGTGCAGAGCGCTCCTTGTGAAATAGCGCACACGTGAGGAGCACATGGTGCGCTTGGCGCTGAGCGCCAACCTTGAAGCGCTGGGCGCTCCTTTTAAAATAGCGCTTTGAGCGCTGCGGCGCTGTGCACCAGTCTTGGAGCGCTGAGGTGCTTCTTTTTAATTTGGAGCGCTAAGGCTCTTTTTAGGCAACTTTGATCAGTGCTGCGCTTTGAGAATTAAATTCTCGTTTATAAGAGACTTTGTCTCGTGGGTCTAAGAACAAATTTCTTATTTTTATAGGATATGTTACAATCACTTTTTTTGTGAAAGGCTTTGCCTTTATGGATCTGTGATCTGAAGAGAATTGAATTCTTCTTCCCCCCTTTTTTTATGATGAGATGCTATGATCTCTTTTGTGAAAGACGTCTGTCTTATAAATATATGATATAGAAAAAGAACTAAGTTCTTCTTCTCTTGATGATATTCTTTGACCTCTCTGTTTTATTTACCTTGAAGAAATTCTTCTTCTTCCGAGAGGTTGCTCTTCTCTTTAAAATTTCTCAAAGTTTGGGGGGGATTCCTCTGTGTTTGAAACTTATGGGGAGTTTCCTCTCCTTGAAACTTATGGGGAGTTTCCTCTTTCTTCTTCTTTCTTTTTTTGGAAAGCAGAATCATTGGTCGTTGGGACCCACTACATCTCCGACGACACTGACAGATTACAGCGCCATATATCGAAGGTGTGGAGGGATGTACCCTTTGAACCATGTACCACTCATCAGGGGGAAGAACAGGCTGGACCTTAAGCTTCTCGCTGCTGAAAAAGGCTTCTTTGCGTTCGCGTACGTACGTCACACGTGACGCACGTGCGTCGCACGTGTTGGACGCATGTTTGCACGTGGCGCACATGGAGCTTGCGCATATGTGCATTATGGGGGGCAGCTATGGTCCTAACTTGGAGAACTAAGCCCCTTTGAGGATTAAATTCTCCTACGTGGTGGGCACGCGTGCGATGGACGTGGTGCGCACGTAACAGGCGCACGTGCGTTGCACGTAGCACTTGTGCATATGCGCATTATGGGGGGCTATGGCCCTAACTTGGAGCACTAAGCTCCTTTGAGGATTGAATCCTCGCACGTGGAGCGCACGTGGCGCGCACGTGGCGGTCGCACGTGCGTGGCACGTGGCGGGCGCACGTGCATGGCACGTGGCGTACATGGCGCTTGCGCATATAAGCATTATGGAGGGAGTAAGCTCCTATGGAGAACTAATCTCCTTTGAGAATTGAATTCTCCATCTTTTCTAAGAGCTATCCCCTCTTATTTATATGAGAGTGGTAGAAAAGGGATCTTTCTTTTTCCCGATGTGGGACTAAAAATGCATCCCCCATGTAGTAGAGCATTACTTTAGATTACACGTGCGTAGCATATTTGGTCATAACTTTTGATCCCGGATGAATTAGGAGGCCTATAATATATCAAATCGAAGGATTTTTCGAGAAACTTTCGATACCATCAGAATTTAGCTATTTCTCATTCGGGAGTTTGTCAAAATACAGCCCGGAAAATACTGGTTCACATTTTCTTAAGTGCATCACTGCCATTTGGTATCTTGGGCTCTTTTGCACAGAAATTTTTGGCGGGAACAACGGTCACGCTCTGTTTCCATGTCGTGACTCTTTTAAAGGCTCTATCTTTTTCATAATAATATATAACATTGCATCTGTAACGACCCTAAAATTTCTATACCTTTATATTATCTTTCTCTTTGTTTTTGAGTATTTTCCGTATGAAATCTTTTCTATTAAATATATTATTCATTCTTCCATCTATTTTTCCTACCATAATTATTTTTCCAAAACTCATTTCTTTTTAAAACCAAATACTAACCCATTTCAAATAATAACCTAAGACCAACAGCCCACCCTATTTATAATTTTATTAAAACTCAAATAATATCCAAATCAAACAACCCACGCCCACTTAATTTATTAAACCAAACCAAAACCCAAATCTCTTTTCTTTCTTTTCTTTTCTTCTTTTCTTTCCTTCTTCCCTTCAGGCTGAAGCCCGCTTCTTCTTCTTCTTCTTCTCCCTTCTTTCTTTTTCTTTTCTTTCTGTCTTTCACCAAACTGCTCACTTTCCCTCCCATCTAACTGTTGGAGATAGTGCCCTCAGAGTCAATTATTGGATCACAGGCACGTGATTGCAATGATTGAGGGAGGACCTATCCCGGTACGACAGTCTTACTCGAGATGATAGTTTGCTATCTGGTTTACCTTTATCATCGTGTACTGCTTTAGGTGACCTGACAGGTCGCTATTGCACGTTGATAGAGCCCCTAGGATTCTTGCTTGACGACCAGCAGTATGAGGACGATCATATACGTGAGAGCTGGGGTCTACAAGCATATCCTTAAAAGGTCCCTAGTCGTGGGAGTTTCGAGACAGGGCATCGATTCTCCAGAGTAGACTAGTGTATACAGTCGAGACCCCGACGAGGGGCGGTGGCCGGTCTCACAAGCCACTGGTGTCAGTTGGTTCACCTAAGATGTATACAGGTGCTCATTGGGTTATGAGTACACCGGACAGGACTCGCCGGGAACATGCTAGTTGGTCTTATACCGACGTCAGATAGCAGTTCCCAGGTGACATGTGTACAGGTTAGTTCATCGACCTGAAGATTGTCATTTGTCTCGTGTGAGTTCCCACTGTGCTTTGATTACTACCCTACCATGGCTCAAAGGAGTCGTGCAAACAGGTTTTAGTTGGGTACAGTCCCGAGCCACATGGAGGCAGTGAGCGGATCTTCGGGGGTTCGTCTCTCCCGGTATTGGGGGTGAGGTCGCGCTGTGTCTAGGAGAGCCATTACACGAAGTCCTTGGCCAAGGCAGGAGATTTACTGGTAGGTATTCCAGTAGTATCTCAAGGTGTTCTGGGCTACACTCCGACACGACTTGTACCGCTTTTGGGGGTCTGACTTTTACCCACCCCCTAGGCCCGACATGCGATGCTCATAGACAAACGGACCGGACTGTACGGATATTGTCACTGACAGGCTCAGTAGGGTGTCAGGATGAGCTCGCTCATCGACGTCCCTTTTAGCCAATAGCTGGTGGCCCGTCACGTATTGGCTTATACCTCTGACGTGCTAGTGGTTAAATCCACAGCCATAGTATTGACGAGTCTTTAGAGTCCACCACACTTTCAGTTACTCATCTTTCGGGCGAAACGCTGTAGAGGCCGTATGGAGATATGGCAGGGTCCGATCAGATACGTGCGGTATTGCACGGATCAGGATCGGACAATTTGTACTAGAGGCCGTATAGTTATATGGCAAGGTTCGATCGGATACGTGCGGTATTGCACGGATCAGGATCGAATGGATATTACTAGCCGGCTTTGGTTTAAGCCGGATCCTAGTATAGTACAGTGTAGATTTTGTCTCATTGCATTTGTATCCGGTCGGAATACAGATGCGGGTGTGTATGCACAGTATCGGGGTTTTCCTGTAATTTATTACGGGACCAGTTTTCTGGAGTTGCCAGTTTGCATTCCGTTCCGGCCGGTTTTCCTTTGTTCTTTCCCGGCCGGACTTTTCCGTTGGAGGGGGTTATTTGCAATTGTGCAAATAACATTTGTGGAGGGGGTTTCTTGCAATTGTTTTAATTATGATAGCATCATTATCTTTTGCACCATCACTTGCATTAATGAGATTAGAAAGGGTATGGTTGGATTTAAATGAAGCATGGTGTATGTTTGGATGTGGTCACCTCTTCTATTCTCCTACACTCACCTCCCTCTTATGTTTTTGCTTTTCCTCCACCACCATTTCCTACATGTAATGGCCGGCCACATGAGATTAGGAGGATGGTTCATTTCATTTTTCTGAGGGTGTGGGAAAAATTATTGATTCATCTCATTTTTCCATTGCTACAAAAACCCCAAGTTCATTTCTTATTGATTCCTCCATCAAGGCAACTACTGAGACTTGCATGATCTACACCACATTCTACAGCACTTCTTGGGCATGTCGACTTGCCGGCTTCATGCCCGAGTTGCCTCGGTATAGAGGCGGGAGCCCGTAAAAGATGCAGGCGATGTGGTGCCCTTCCGGCGAGGAGGAGACGGACGGAGATCCCGCGAGGAGATCGGAGTGGAGATGAAGACCGGAGGACTCGGATCAGTCGGTATATCTCTTCCCCTCTTGTAGTTAGCTAGAACTAGTTTAATGGTTACGATCCGGGTGTTTAGTGCGCGGTGGTGCCGGTTTGCAAAGTTCGCAAAATTAAAGTTTATCACCGTTTCCGCATTTGGCCGTCGGATTGACGGCCGGGGCGCCGCCGTGCACTTACAGTGGTATCAGAGCCTCGCCATTAACTTCGTCTAGCTTCGTTTGATGTGTTTTTCAGTTCCGATCGACCAAAATTCCAAAAACCGTATTTTTCCCTTCACATCAGTTTCTGTTGAAATTTTTTGAAGTCTAAAAATTTTTCAGGTGGTCTCAGAATGATGTGCAGGGAGTTCTAAGAACTCTGGGAAAATTCGACACACTGATCTCTCATCCAGAGCGCGGAACCGCGGCCACACCCTTCTATTGGGCCGCGGTTCCGCCGCAGTCTAGAGGTTTTAGTGGGCCAACTTTTTCCAATGGGCTTCAGGGGATTAATTAGGGGTTTTGGAATATTAAAATTGGGCCAATTATTTCTGTGAGTGCTACAGTATTGCTTGGGGGCCCACTTGTTAATTTTTTTTGTCAATCGGAAAATTTTAAACACATTTTTCACAGTATTTACATTATATCTGCGACCGTGAATGTCACTCGATCGGTAAATCCGGTCTAACTGCTATAGCCCGGTTAGACAGATTTGCGAACGTGATTTTCACGTTGATGTTCTGTGTTTTTGCTGTGATGTTGCGAATCGGTCGTGGGGATAGCCTGGATGCAATGCTAGTACAGTGTTGTTGTATCATGTACATTTGATATTGCGGGGCGAGCGTCCGACATGTGGACTGCCGTCACTGCCTGTTTGTATTATTCTTTTGGGGCACGACCTGGTTGCGGTCGATGTACCTGTTGTATGTATATTTTACTTTCTGTACTAGGATTGCCCCGCGGTGGGGTGCACGGATAGCCGGGTTCTGGAGGGCAACAAGCCCGCATCTCAGGGCATTAAGACGGAGGGGGCTTCACTCCAAGATTGGCGGGCTATTCGACGCACTCGTAGGGGGTACAGGTTGACCCAGGAGGGGTGCCCAAGTTACCGGATTCCGTGAAGTGCTGGGTGGTCCATTCACGGTGCTGAAGGGGGCTGCCTCGCTTCAGGTTTTGGCGGGTGACTTGCCGCGCCCGTAGGGGTCTAGGATTTCATTGCACAGGCTATCCACACGACCAGGGGAACGTCGGGTTTCAGTAGTGGCTCTGTGAAACCCGGGGATCCCAGATATCTGTATTGTTCTGTGATGCTGTACATTTCTGTGATGTTGCATTTTATTCATGCCTTGAGCGAAATACTATATATTGGTATATATATTAGTAGATGTTGTATATGTTTTTCATCATCGCTAATCCAGTCCCCGCTCTGCCGTTACTTAGCTAACCTAACGGGTGATGACGGGACCCAGTGGCGAATGCGGATGGCATATACGTACGTCAGTATATTTTCGTTCTTTGTGGTGTGATCAATTGATGCGACTGCATTGATTCGGATCAATGCAAGTTAAACAAACCTATTCTGATGTTGTTGGAACACTTTTCAAAAAGCTGTTATTGCAAAGACGTTCACTTTTGTTTTGCATCGTGGTATTCATTTGGAATATCCTGCTCCTCAGTCGACGAGGCAAGGGCCGAGATCCCTTCACCGGGAGTGACCCCTTGGACAGAAGTTTGCGTCAGGGCATTAACTTCACTATAGTCGATTACTTTTGCTTTGCACAGTGATATTCGGTTATGAATATCCAGCACCCCATTCTACGGGGAAAGAGCCGAGATCCCTTCACCGGGAGTGACCTCTTTAGTAAAGGTTTTCGTCACTATATTTTCTAAAAAGCTATCCGTTCCTTCAACGATATCAAGTTCATTACGTTAAAGGTTTTCGCCAGAAACCATTCGTAGCCCTCCGTCGTTTCATATGGGTAGTCAATAGTATTCAAGCTGTGTATGTTGGCCAAAGTCAAGGCACAGTGATTGGTAGCTATTGGGGTATTCATATGCAGCATAGATAGATGCGTTGGTTTGGGACAGTCGTACTGCCATTTTGGCCAAAGTCAAGGGTATGTACGGGTGGGCTCAAATTAACCTGGAGAATGATGGGTTGAACTTGACATGTGACTTATGATATGTTGGCCAAAGTCAAGGTCATAAGAGCATGGGGTAGAAATCACATCGGGAGTTTCAAAAGAACTGAAACTTGCCAGGTATGCGCATTCCTTCTGGAGTGTTATAGCGTGAGCGGATTCCGTCACGTTATCATGCGATGATAGTTGGATCCCGATTCCCACTGATGAGTTGGTTTACTCCTCGGGTGACCCCGACTAATTCTTCTTTCAGGTTTGGAGGAGAATTTGAGGTACAGTGGGAGGTTTCCAGATTAGATAAATTGGTAACCATTCTGATCTAGGTTAGAGTGCACGCTGAGTGTTTCTTTTCTCTCTCTCTATGGCAGCGACCATTGACCCGATCCTAAGACTATGACTCAGAGACCAAGTTAACCGAACCTTCTTAACACTGGCTTTTGGATTGTCAGAGTTGCAGACCTCATTGCCACTCTTACTTTTACCCTTTTCTCCAGGACACCCCGTATTACTGCGAACGTCCACTTCCATTGGACAAAACCATCGTATGGTTAGATACGAACTCGAAGGAATTCGAGAATGGTTTCCGGTTCTGGAGAAAACGGATAGGATTATTCAGTTGTCTTTTCCTTTTTGCCTTCTCTCAAGTTACGAGTACTCCTTAGTTTAGGAGATAGTACACCTATTACGCAAATTGGATAGTCTTCTTCCAAACCTTAGGCTGGTGCCGACCGGTAGGGAATGAAGAAAACCAATTAGCCTAAACGGTGTGCAGAAGGTATTAAGATTAAGACAAAGCAAGGGATTAGTAAGAGGGCAAAGTAAATTGCGACTGATATTCACGACCAAACCAAGTATATCTTCGCCAATCCTAAAATCACCTTTGTATTTCTCCAGGACACTCCGTATCACTACGAAGATCCACAGTTTATTAGATACTCCATCGTATGGTTATATACGAACTCGAAAGGAACTTGTTCCAGTTCGGGGATGGATTCTGGTCCAGGAGAAATAGGAATAAGGTTTATTCGGTTGTCCTTTATCTTCACCTTCTCTCGCATTGCGAGTGCTCCTAGGATTAGGACAGTACACCCATTATGCTTACTGGATAGTCTTCTTCCAAACCATAGGCTGGTGCCGAACGGTAGGGAAGGAAGAAAACCATTTGGCCTAAGGGGTGTGCAGAAGGTAATGACTAAAGACATATAAAGGGATTTGGAGAGGTGGCAAAGAATTATACGGTTATAGTTGTGAATCTGGATAATGGTAGAGGCATTACTAGGAATACCAGGATACCACATCGAAACATTTCAATGTTTCAGTTCAACTGTGTACTGTTAAAAGAAAACTGATTTCCCGATTAGACACTTGCTCCAGGGTATGTATTTACCAGGTTCGATTCTCACATCTGTATGGTTTTACAGATGATGAGTGGGAGTAAGTTATTGGGAATTGGGTGATCATCCTCTTTATATCGGGATTCGTTGTAATCAGTGATATTTGAGGAGATCACCTGGGCTGTTTGCCGGTCGGCAAATATTTGGTTTTGAATATCCGCTGTTGTGCACCAATTTCAAATTGATATATCTGTACGTCTATTTTCATAGAGTGAGATATACCTTTTGATATTATGTCAATGACATTTACTTATATCAGTGGATGGTTAGGTAAGGAGCATTAAACAGCGGTGTAATTCTTCTTAACTATAAGTACAGTATTCAACCTACGACACACAGTGAAAGAGTTGTTAAACTCGGCGGACTTATACAGAGTATTGTATGTTGTCCAGTGTCCATTAGGACAGAGGGGTTGGTCCTCATACTATATTCTGTTTACTTTTAACTTCTCTAGTTCTTAGACATGTGTTTCGTAGAAACACAGGGTCTAAGTTTTGAGGAGTTATAGGTATTTGAATAGAGTAGAGAACCAAGTGCAGCAAGTATCGGGATTCTTCAAAGTGATCGAAGATGTAGATACTTGTGTATGGTATTCAGTTGATAGTAATGATAAAGAGAAATTGCTTCTCTTTCAGGTTACTCATAATTGGAAGCATTCCTAAGTTGAGTAACGCTGATCAGCCTCCTTCCATTTAGTTGACATGCACTGCAGATAACTGCATGATTTGAATCTGGTTCAATTAAATCAGTGCCTCTGGTTCTATATTGGATATAGTACAGTTCATATCTTAACATTGTTAAGATACGGGGAGTTGTCCGGCTTATGATTAAAACCAGACTCTGGATAACTCAAGGCACGTTTCTGTAATGGCGTTTGTGGGTTGACCCAGGCTATGACGAGGGTTGATTTTCTACCATCTGGCAGATCAATAGAAATATTGTTCTAGACTCGCCACAGTTTTGTTAAAAATGGATTTTTTCAAAGACAGAAGTGGGAGTATGGTAGAACTGGAAGTGATTCCAGAACCGCAAACGATTACTGAAGATTTGATAAGGAACCTAATGATTCAATCTGATTTGACATTCCATTAGCCACTCCGCAGATAAGGTGGGTAACTTCAGGCACCCGAGAGGTACTCCGGTAGCCTCAAGGACGGTGACAGGGAAGTTCTTGTTTACCCACACTTGCCATTGTTGTTGTTCCAGGCTGCGAGACCCGGCAGGAGGATGAGTATAGCGTCGTTCTAAACTAGCTTTAGAAGTGCACGTCTATATGACTCTGCCAGAGGGTTGTCGTAGTCAGTGGGAGCAGCGGAAGCATTGGTGGACATCAGGCTTATGTCTATTTATAGACTAAAGCAGATATAGCGGAGATAGATCATCTATTTCTGATGTGACAGTCATAGGTTTGACGTCATCAGAATAGGGGATGGATCTGTTGAGAAGGTAGTAGGGTGTGATATCCTGGTATTTGGATGACATACACAGAGTAGGAAAAGAAACTCCTATACTACGATCGGTTATACTTTGGTCGTCACACAGTGGTTTCTCCACATGGGATTTGGACATTATATCAGACATACTGGTTACTAGATCTATGGTATTAGATCTGGATTTGGGTGGTTTCCCAATCAGGGTACTTCGACAACATTCTAAGAGTATTTAGAATGGACGACTCCTGGCATGGTAGTGTACCTGCAGGTGATGGGGTCACCCTCTCTAAAGGTGTCTTATAAACTAAAGTAGAGAGGGATGTGCATGATTGGCAGATCACTTGCTTAGGCAATTGAGTCAATCATGAGATGTCAAGTACCACACCAGATGTTGTTCTTGCACTAGATGCAACAAGTTGACATTGATCCAATCCTGGAGAAACAGTCGGAAGCAATTTTAGAACATAAGTGGATGTTCTAGGGATATGATAACGACAGCCTCATTTGGGAGACAGTTATCATTCCAGGCTTCCAAGGTGACATGGACGACAAGGAGGTTGTCAGAGTTATAGTTTTCCCTCTGATGAGGAACAGTATTCTGGACTGGTGATCCAGGCAGATACTGAGGGAGGCATGGCGCATGATACTGATTAAGTTCAGTTGTCGATACAGTCTAAGAAATTTGGATTTGGAGTTCATTTATGAGCTCGGTCCCATCAAACATCCAGACACTCTAAGACAGGTATTGCTCATTTCGGGAGATAGCTTTCTCCGCGAACTTGAGATATAGAGAGACATAGAAAGAAACATCTAGGCGGATCCACTCACTGAGGCTTTTCCTCGAACGCAATAGTTTCGCAAACAGGCTTTGTGCGACTGACTAGTAGAGGAGTTGGGTGTTCGGTATCACACGGGCTGTGAGTATGCGACATCGCAATAATTAACCTTGAGTGCAAGTGGGAGATTGTTGGAGATAGTGCCCTCAGAGTCAATTATTGGATCACAGGCACGTGATTGCAATGATTGAGGGAGGACCTATCCCGGTACGACAGTCTTACTCGAGATGATAGTTTGCTATCTGGTTTACCTTTATCATCGTGTACTGCTTTAGGTGACCTGACAGGTCGCTATTGCACGTTGATAGAGCCCCTAGGATTCTTGCTTGACCACCAGCAGTATGAGGGCGATCATATACGTGAGAGCTGGGGTCTACAAGCATATCCTTAAAAGGTCCCTAGTCGTGGGAGTTTCGAGACAGGGCATCGATTCTCCAGAGTAGACTAGTGTATACAGTCGAGACCCCGACGAGGGGCGGTGGCCGGTCTCACAAGCCACTGGTGTCAGTTGGTTCACCTAAGATGTATACAGGTGCTCATTGGGTTATGAGTACACCGGACAGGACTCGCCGGGAACATGCTAGTTGGTCTTATACCTGACGTCAGATAGCAGTTCCCAGGTGACATGTGTACAGGTTAGTTCATCGACCTGGGGATCGTCATTTGTCTCGTGTGAGTTCCCACTGTGCTTTGATTACTACCCTACCACGGCTCAAAGGAGTCGTGCAAACAGGTTTTAGTTGGGTACAGTCCCGAGCCACATGGAGGCAGTGAGCGGATCTTCGGGGGTTCGTCTCTCCCGGTATTGGGGGTGAGGTCGCGGTGTGTCTAGGAGAGCCATTACACGAAGTCCTTGGCCAAGGCAGGAGATTTACTGGTAGGTATTCCAGTAGTATCTCAGGGTGTTCTGGGCTACACTCCGACACGACTTGTACCGCTTTTGGGGGTCTGACTTTTACCCACCCCCTAGGCCCGACATGCGATGCTCATAGACGAACGGACCGGACTGTACGGATATTGTCACTGACAGGCTCAGTAGGGTGTCAGGATGAGCTCGCTCATCGACGTCCCTTTTAGTCAATAGCTGGTGGCCCGTCACGTATTGGCTTATACCTCTGACGTGCTAGTGGTTAAATCCACAGCCATAGTATTGATTCATCTCATTTTTCCATTGCTACAAAAACCCCAAGTTCATTTCTTATTGATTCCTCCATCAAGGCAACTACAAACCCCAAATGAGACTTGCATGATCTACACCACATTCTACAGCACTTCTTGGGCATGTCGACTTGCCGGCTTCATGCCCGAGTTGCCTCGGTATAGAGGCGGGAGCCCGTAAAAGATGCAGGCGATGTGGTGCCCTTCCGGCGAGGAGGAGACGGACGGAGATCCTGCGAGGAGATCGGAGTGGAGATGAAGACCGGAGGACTCGGATCAGTCGGTATATCTCTTCACCTCTTGTAGTTAGCTAGAACTAGTTTAATGGTTACGATCCGGGTGTTTAGTGCGCGGTGGTGCCGGTTTGCAAAGTTCGCAAAATTAAAGTTTATCACCGTTTCCGCATTTGGCCGTCGGATTGACGGCCGGGGCGCCGCCGTGCACTTACACTAACCGCACGCACGCGCCAAGTTCTCCTCCCTTCCTCTCGTGCGTAACCGATGACACACTCTCTCACCATAACCCCCACTCTCTTCATCTCCCTTTCAATCACCCAATCTCTTTCTCTCTCTACATATACATATACATACACATACACATACACACATTCATCTCTATCTCTTAAAACTCACATCTCGGCCTTTTTCTCCTCGGCCAACCGAGAGCCAAACCAAACACCTCTCTCCATTGTCAACATCATCTCCCCTCTCTTTTTCTTCCCCGTCAAAACCAAACTCCCCACTGTAACAATTAGACGAGAACTCCTATTTGTTTCAAAGCAAAAAACTCCATCGTAAACGCCGTTCTAGGCCGAGAAACAAGCTCCAAGTCCAGTGCCACGTCCACGTGAGTGCCATAATTGTTTCGCCGCCTCCAGATCTCCGTTCCGTCGACGTTCCAAGTTTGTACGCGACGGTGTTCGATGAAATGCCTCAATGGAAACTTATGTCATTTCTTTACGTTCTAACCATCTGTCATGCCTCGCTTCCCAATAGACGGAAATGGTGATGTGGCAGGCCGCAACGTATTTACTAAGAAATAAATACGTTAAACATAATTAAGCAATGTATATAAAATACGCAAGAACGACAAGAGATATAAAATGAACAGGAACTGTTATTAACATTCATCTTTACAATATAACTACTTTAAAAAGGAAAGATACAATGATATAAAGCAATGCCTAAACTAGCATACAAACTGAAATAAGTACAAGATGAGCTAGAAGTCCGGTTGGGCAGTGAACTGGTCCAAGTCCTCCTGGCTCGACTCGATCTCCTGAGAGTTCGGTCCTCCTAACATACATTCCAAAGAAAGAAATAGATAGGAATGTCGTCAGCGAACTAGCGCTAGATAAGTCCCAAAAGAAATAATGGAATAGAACAAGTAATATGAAATAGAACTAGTAAATCGTACAGGGATATGCTTGTTATTCTAACGTAGTTATTTGTAGTTTGGTACAGAAGGTATTTGTGTATACGAGAGGAGTTCATCTTACCCCGTGGACTATGGTAACATGTAGTATAAGGCCCCGTCAAAACCCACGAGACAACGGCATGAGAGTTCATGTAGATGTCTTTTAAGTGACCATCTCGTGTCACATTAATACATTCCGTACCAATCTACCCCGTTATCCCTGCGTAATGCGTTGTATAGAGTTATATTTACAAGTCTTGCCGAAACCATCGATACAAGTTGTTCAAGTAGTCAGGTTCAGGATGTAATAGTGTATTCAAGAAGTCATGTCAAGTTATAACCATGGTTCGGTTAAGTCAAGTCAAGTTTTCATGTTTGAAATTGAAGAAATTCAGGTATTCAGGTTCATGTTCAGATATACATGTTAGATTTTGGATTCATATTTGAATTGGACTCTGATTTGAGTTTGGATTCAGGTTTGAGTTAGACTTAGACTTGAGTCAGACACTAGTAACTGATTTAGATCTTGAATTAAGTTCAGGAGTTATCGGTAACTGCTGCACATGGACGGCAGGATTTGTGTCTTTTTCCAAGACAATTACCATTGATAACTCGGTTGAGTTTTCTACCTTAAACAGGCAAGCACTCACTTTCTCCGGCTCCCTGAGGCTCAAGAGAATTGATCCCGCTTAAACCAATATTTATTAAAGTCCTTAAATATTGTTTTATATAACTCGAGGGAGTTTTATGAAAAATGTTTTTAATAAAATTAAAAATAAACATCGAGAAGTTATTTATATTATTTGTGGTTTTGATGAATGTGAATTTTAAGGATTTGGGGTATTTTAGTAATAATAGCTTAGTTTGGAATGTTCATGGTATTTTATTGTAAAACCTGTCTTTTGTTGGTATCTTAATGGTATTTTAGTGAAACTTGTAATTCTTACATTTAAAAAAATGTAAGTTTATTATATTTTGAAAATATATGGATTTGTAATTTTTATATAATTATTAAAAATTAAATTTTATTTAAGTATAAAAATGTGTTTTTCTTAAAAACCGTAATTAAACCTTTCGAGACCGAATGCTCTGTGAGAAGGGTTGAATCTCGCTCTACTAGCCCAAGAATGTGCGATAATATGCACCATCCAATAGCGAGTCCCCTAAAAGGGGTTGTAGAGGTATAATCGCAAAGGTATTTAAAATACAATTTAAAAGAAATCCGGTTTTTATAGTAAATGGTATTTTCATGTAATCTTGTACTCGTAACAAATATTCCACTAAAATGTATCGTGCTATGGGACCATGTGTGTATGTGATGGGCAGCTCATTATCCCGTGAAGTTTTCTAAAGGTTAAGTATTAACAAAATACTAAAAGAGGCGATGTTTGAAATTCATGGTATTTAAATGAAAAACTTAAGTTAAAGTTATTTTACATGAGAATTTTAATGAAAATTTGATTCTAAATATTAAGGTTTAAGGTAAAAATTATAGTGTAAAAGATTGGTTGATCAAAGAATGAAGATACGAAGTTCCTATGGTTTAGACAAAAAGGATATCGGTATTAACTCCACTTACCGATATAAGTTTTGAAATAAATTTTTTAAAGAAGAGAAGTGAAAATTAGAAGGGACTTACTAGTTGATTGACTTAAAGAAAGGTAGAAGAGGGATGGTTGAACTTCGTGGCGTCGCGGGATCGCCGGAATTTGCTTCGATCCTCGCCGGAAGTTGGTAGCTTGCTAGCTCCTCTTTTACTCCATTTGTACTTAAGAAATTTTGGCTAGAATTTTCAGAATAATGAGGTGCTAAAGCATTACCTTTCGTGCTCTTCCCAGGCTAGCTGGATTAGGGTTTTGGAATATTTATACTGCAGAATTAGGGTTTTGGAATTAAAAATCTACAAGGTATAGGTGATCTTCCCACGAACATCCGAAGTCTAATCTACAAGCTCTTAGCATATCCTCCAGAATCTAAATTGTTCGGTCGGACTGTCCGTCCGTTTATGGATGGTAAGCCATGCTGAAGTTCAGACTCGTTCCCAGGCTAGCTTGCAGACTCTACCAAAATTGTGATCGAACACGATCGGAGACGATGCAAATTGGTACTCTATGTAATCTCATAATCTCCTGCATGAGTTCATGGGTATCAATATAGTACATTTTGAAGAGTTAAATCTTACTTTAGATTCATGCTCATCTCTATGTACTTCTTTGCTAACGTCTCGGTAGATTGGCCAACTCTGAATGGAATAAAGTGAGCCGGTTTGGTGAGTCAATCCACAATAACCCATACTGCGTCGTTACCTTTCGTGCTGCGAGGAAGGGCAGTCATGAAGTCTATGGTAATGTGCTGCCATTTCCATTCTGGGATTGGTAACGGCTGAAGTAGACCAGCAGTTCTATGATATTCAGCATTTACTTACTGACACACCAAACACTTGACTATGCTTCTGGCTACTTCACGCTTCATTCCATACAAACAGTAGTGTTGTCGTAGATCCTTATACATCTTTGTACCACCGGGGTGTACAGAATAAGAAGAGCTGTGAGCTTCTTTCATCAACTCTTCTCGAACTGAGCCGTGTGGCACACAGAATCGACTTCCATATCTCAAGGATCCATCTTCGTGGATGATGAAGTCAGTTTGAAGTCCACTTTCTACTTGTTCTCGGATCTTTTGTAGCTTGGCGTCACTTGCTTGAGCTGCCTTGATCTGATTGACAACAGTAGACTGGACTTGTATGTTCATCAAATACGAAGAGTTACCTGTCATAACTACTTCAATCGCCAATCCGTGCAATTCCTGCTGTAGCTTCCACTGAGCGGTGAGATTCATTGCTAACGGCTGGCGGCTAAGTGCATCAAGAACTACATTCACCTTCCCGGGATGACACTGTAGGTTGATGTCGAAGTCCGCCATGAGTTCTAGCCATCTTCTCTGCAGCATGTTCAATTCCTTCTGAGTAAATACATACTTCAGACTCTTATGATCAGTGCATATATCCACTCATTCTCCTAGAAGATAGTAGCCCCAAATCTTAAGTACAAAGATAACGGCTGCCAACTCCAGATCATGTGTTGGATAGTTGCGCTCATGAACCTTCAGCTGTCTTGATGCAAAAGCTACAACTTTTCTATGATGGTGTAGAACACATCCTAATCTCTTACCGGAAGCATCACAATGTATGACGAATCCTCCAGATTGATCCGGTATTACAAGGATAGGAGCTGAAGTTAATCTTTATTTGAGTTCTACAAAAACTTGTTCACATGCTTATAACCACACGAATACTTCATCTTTACCTGTGAGCTTGGTCAGGGGTGCTGCAATCTTCGAAAAACCTTCAATGAATTTTCGGTAGTATCCCAAGAAACTTCGTATATATTTCACCGTCTTTCATATTGGACACTCACTGACAACTGACACCTTAGCTGGATCTACCGAGATTCCTTCACCTGAAACAATATGCCCGAGAAATCTGACTTGCTCTAACCAAAATTCACACTTGCTGTATTTGGCGCAGAGCCGATACTGTCGTAAGGTCTCAAGGACAATCCGTAAATGCTCGGTGTTGTTTCCCCAATCAGAGCAAAGCTCTGTTCAAATTCCAAGGTTTGAAATGAAGCGACGCTTCTGCTCCCCCCAATCAGAGCAAAGCTCTGTTCAAATTCCAAGGTTTGCAATGAAGAGACACTTCTGCTCCCCCCAATCAGAGCAAAGCCCTGCTTCAAAATTCAAAATTTAAATTGAAGCAATGCTTCAGATTCTGCGCGCTGCGCTCCACGTGTCAAACACGGGTGCGCTAGCGCAGTTGCGCTGCGCTCTGCGCTGCGCGCCACATGTCGAGCGTAAGTGTGCTAGCACAAGGTGCGCCAGCGCTGGAATTAAAAATTCCCCACCGTCAGATCAAAAGATCTACTAATAATAAATTATTAATTAATCAGAACTAAAATTCTGTTATGGAAAGATTTTTCAATCTTATTAAAACAAGAAGATTATCTTCTGTAAAACAGAAGCCTTAGGATCAAAGATCCAACGGTGGGAAATATTCCCAAATCAATCAGAGAAATTTCTCTTAAAACTTATTTAACAAATCAATTAGCCCTATATAAAGGACCCTAGATTTCAAGTCTAAAGGGATATAGAGATACAGAAAAAACAAAAGAAAAGAGAGAGAAAAACCCTCTGCAAAAGAAGAGAAAACTCTTTAAAAAAAAGAAGATTTTTCTTCATTTTCAAGGTAAAAAGAACTATGTTCTTGAATAATAGAGATGAAACCATCTCGTAAAAAGAAGAACCATCTTCTAAAAAGATCAGAGATCTAAGAAAAAGACCAAGGTCTTCAATAAAAAAGAAAACATCAAAAAGATCTAATCATAAAAAGACTGAAAGAAGCATTTTACTTCATTCACAGATCTTTTGATCTATAAAGGCAGAGCCTTTTATAAAAACAAGAACTTTTGTTCTTGGATCTTGAGGAAAAAACCTCCTTTGAAGAACATAAATTTGTTCTTTGATCTTAAAATTGATCAAATGCGCTTTGCGCTATTGAAAAGTGCCTTGCACACATGAATTGCGCCCTTGCGCTCATTGGACCGGCGCTCAGCGCCAAAACCTTCCGCGTGTCAACCAGAGACACAATCTGCGCTTTGCGCTTCTAAAACAGAGCACTGCGCTCATAGGCTGGCGCTTAGCGCCAACCACGCCACGTGTCACTCACTGGTGCGTCAACAGACTAGCGCAATGCGCTCATAAATTAAAAGCGTAATGCGCTAACAAACTAGCGCTAAGTGTGACACGTGTCCTCTTCATGTGCGGTACCCGACAGAAGCACAGTGCGCTCTTTGACTGGCGCAACGCGCCTGGCGCGCCACGTGGCGCACTGTCAGAACAAACATTGTTTCTGATAAATGCTATGCATTCAATACAAGACAAAAATGTCAGAGCCCAATGCCTAGCATTATTAAAAGGGCTGAGCCTAAATAAATACTTAATAGCCAGAACAAAAATAAAATGTTAAAACATTTTAATTGGACTTATCCCAATTTTGGCAATAAGTCCTCAACTTATTTTGAATTGAGCACATCTGCTCTTTCAACCAACTCACCTTGGTTCAAGGGTACATCTCTTCACTCCTTTGATATTCGTCGTTGTAATTCCTCAACGTCTTCAAAGAGGTGACGGGTCCCGAAAACCACACATTTCACAGACTATAACGTCTTTAAAATCGGACTGTGGAGTCCTTAAACTCATGGACTATGATGTCCTTAAACTTCATAGAATACGATGTCTTTAAACTACGGACTGTGGGGTTCTTAAACTCACGGTTTATGATGTCCTTAACCTCGACCGTGATGTCTTTAAACTAACATTGGACTGTGGGGTCCTTAAACCCATGGAATATGATGTCCTTAACCTCGACCGTGATGTCTTAAAACTAATATTGGACTGTGGGGTCCTTAAACTCATAGACTATGATGTCCTTAACCTCGACCGTGATGTCTTTAAACTAACAATGGACTGTAGGGTCCCTAAGCCTATGGACTATGATATCCTTAAGCTTGACTGTGAGGTCTTTAAACTCACGGACTATGATGTCCTTAACCTCGACCGTAATGTCTTTAAACTAACAGCGGACTGTGAGGTCCTTAAACTCATGGACTATGACGTCCTTAACCTCAACCATGATGTCATTAAACTAACAGCGGACTGTGAGGTCCTTAAACTCAGGGACTATGATGTCCTTAACCTCGACCGTGATGTCTTAAAACTAATATCGGACTGTGGAGTCCTTAAACTCACGGACCGTGATGTCTTTAATCTCGACCGTGATGTCTTAAAACTAACATCGGACTGTGGGGTCCTTAAACCCATGGACTATGATGTCCTTAACCTCGACCGCAATGTATTTAAACTAACAATGGACCGTAATGTCCTTAAACTAACAATAGACCGTAACTTCCTTAAACTAATCGACCGCAATGTCACTAAACTAAGCAATAAAATCCAATTGCTCTCTTGTTGGATCTAAACGATCCCGTTAAGTTGATCTTAGTCTAAAATGAGACTAACGTATCCTTAACAAACGTTTAAGTTGATCTTAGTCTCAAATGAGGCTAACGTATCCTTAAACCCAACCCCCCAAACCCAAATCTAAGAAAGATACGGATTTGGATTAGTCCATGCCCTACGGGCGACAACATAACTTAGTCTCTGTATACAATCCACGGGCAACCAAACACCAAACAAACACCCACGACATGAAGTGACCACATGGAGAAGGAGAAAGTTGTTACCGTGATGCGGTAGCGTAATTAACTACAGGGGCTTGCGCCTGCAGGGAAGAGTGTCCCCACAATCAAAAACCCCTCAGACGAGGGGGAATCTGACGAAGTCTGCTACATCGGCCGCATCCGGATAAACCTTCGATACATGGTGCCATAAATCAACTTGGCATCTTCGGAGAGGTGGACGAATAGCACCAATTAGTATCTGCCCCGAAATTCAGGCTAGACGTCCGCCGCGTCTCCGCCGCGTCTTTCGGAAGGGAATAGATTCTGGCACGCCCGGTGGGACCTTTTCCTCTTTCCACTCTACACTTCGTGTGTCGTGTTCGCGAACGAATCACGGTTTGCTAATGGTTGCCCTTGGATTTCAAGGTACTAAGATTTAGCGTTTTGCTTGGTGCAGAAAGCAAAGGATGAATGGCGTTCACCTGCTCGAAGTGTTCCAAATGCAACTGCAACCCACGTTCTGCCTCAACTGGAGGCATAGCTTACGGGCCCCCGGCGGCTTCCCTGTTCATGATGCTGGTGGAACAGGTCACCCAAGCCTCCACAGGATTGTTTTTCGGGACCATGCTCCCGCCAGCGAGCTTCACCGTTCCTATGCCCACACCAGAAGCTCTCAAGAAGTCGGTCTTCGATCGGCTTGCTGCTACCACGGCCCCTCTCACCGGATCGTCTAGCTCCAACTCCTCGGTCTTCGCCAGACTGAGCCTGAACTCCGATGGGCCTGCCAAGAAGCCCATGACACCTGAAGTGGCCATTCCAAAGAAGATAGCCATCTCTGCTCCTGAAGTCATCAAGGCGGCTTCTCCTGCCAAAGAGTAGGTCTTTACAAGACTGACTATTCTGGCTCCCGTTCCTGCTCGAAAGTCTGTCTTTGACAGATTGGATACCGCTACTCAAAAGACGTCAGTCTTCAAGAGGCTGGCACCAGCGGCGCCTCATCTGGACAGGGGACAAGACAAAGCCATCCCCATCGCCAAACCAACACCGTCCGCTCGACACGCTCGACGTCGCCACTGGCGCCGAGTAAGGAAGGCTGGGGGCAACTCCCCCTCTGGGCTAACTCCACCAGCTCCAACGGTGGAAATTAATGCTGCTATTCCAACTGGAAACAGCTTTGAGCTGCTGAACAAGGTGCGCAGGAATTCGCCTACCGCCGTATTAAAAAGATCTCCGCCGCCGGTGGAGACTGTCACAGAAATGAAGCCGGAACAGTCCCCTAACGACTGTCTTCTAAAGTTTACAAAATCTGGCGACAAGTCCGAGAGTCGGTGGTTGATCAAAACTATCCCCACTGGCAGAAGAAGTTGAAGGTCCGACAGGAAGAAAACCGTCCTGTTAAGCCACAAAAGATGATGGCTACTTGGGTGCCCACTGCAGCGGCCCCCTCAACTTTGACAGCTCATAAGAGGAGAAGGCCAGAGAAAATCCCCATGCTTTCGACAAATGTCAAAGGCACTGAGCCTAAACGCCCTAATTCTGGGGGCATGGTGGTGCATACCGTCTACATGGCATCCGTAAAAGAGGATAGCCTTATCTCCACAGGTCATCGACCGCTTACGCAATCCATGACAAAAGCCCAAGAGCAGTAGCAGAAGCTTCAGGAGATGATGACTGCGATGGCCGCGCTCACAGGACCGAAAGCAAGCCCAGAGGCATTCTCGGAGCAACGCCATGAGCAGGAAACTGATGCCGAATTCCTTCGGAGAATGCTTGACAAGAAGGACAAAGAGACCGCGGAACAAGCGGCCAATATAAAGCAAATGGCCCTTCTATTCCAGGATATGGTGGGCATGATGATCCAGCCGAACCCCCCAACCGAAGATCCTCCAGTAATAATTGAAGATGATAGAGGAGAAACATCAAACCCTCTGCCGGCTCTGTCAACAGCCAAGGAAGAGACAATCTCCAAAGCCGCCCTGGATGATTATATCGCTCAGCAGATACGAGTTCACCAGGTGAATGAAGCGGCCGGCCAAGTTGTTAGAACTGGGCGACCGTATCCAGGCTGGTATGATCAGATAAAGTACCCGCCGGGCTACACGATCCCGAAATTCCATATGTACAAGGGGACAGGAAATCCCCGTCAACATGTCGCCCAGTTCAGGGCTCTTTGTGGCAACACCGGCGGTGATGATAAGCTCTTGCTTCACCAATTCGTCGGTAGCTTATCAGTGACGGCGTTTGAATGGTACTCCGAACTTCCAAACGACTCCGTCAAAACTTTCGCAGAAATGGAGTTGTTGTTCATCCAGCGATTCGCAAGTGCCAGTGAACGCACCCCAATAACGGCATTGATCAATGCTAGGGTGAAGCCGGGCGAGACATGGGTTCAGTACGCAATCCGATGGCGGAATCTGTGGTCTAAGTGCGAACAGCGCATCGAAGAAGCACCAGCGGTGGGCATGTTCGTGGGCACCCTAGACCCTCATGCAACTATTTCACAGTTCATGATGTTCTTCAAACCGACTACGTTCCAGGCTTTAATCGACAAGCTAGCCGAGATGGATCAAATGGATTATAGACCGTCTCCTCCGAAGCCGGAGCCGCGGAACGAAAAAGGTAAGGGGAAGGCGACCTTCGTTGCAAATACCCAACAGCAGCCCAGTGCTCCAAGACTAACAGATCAACTGGAAGAGAGACGACGCTATTATAATGAGAAGATGAAGCGTCCTTACTCGTTCCCACGAGAAAAAACGAAGAGACTATTCGAGCTGGCGATGTGCAACAGGTTATCAATCTGCCGAATCCAAGGCGACCATTGCAAACCAGCGAAGCGAATAACCCCAATTATTGTCCTTACCACCAAACGGTGAGCCATCCAATCGAAGATTGCTTCGTCTTTAAGGGATGGATCGAGGATCAGTACCTACAAGACAAGTTTGCGCTGTCTGAGAAGTGGAAAGTAAACCGCACACTCCTAAAAAGACGGATACACCGGGGGAAACGTGCTCTTTTGTTGAGGAAGCTCCATGGGAGGTGGCTTTTTCGGCCAAAACCAAAAGGATGCTGAATGAGCTCCAGACATGCCCAGCAATCAGGTGGAAGAATCCACTGGAACCCTAGATCATCGAAGGGATGCTGAAGTCGCACCCAACTCCAAAGGTTGGTGGTGATAACCAAAGTGTTCATATCCAGCCGTCGAAATCTTCGAAAAAGAAGAAGAAATCTAAAAAGCCCGTGAAGCCTGGCGACAAGCGCACGGACCTGCAGAAACAGATCGACGCGCTCGAAGAGTATAACCAGAAGGCGCGGACCCCAATCACGCTCCAAGAGTTCCTCAGCCACGTCCTTGAAGACGGAGATGATGAAGAAGACCCGTCGGATGAATCTGAAGATTACGTGGTAAGTTGTCATGTGATCTCTCACTCATTGATAGATGATGAAGAGGCTCCTTGCACCAAGAGACTGGGGGCAGGTCCTGAGCCGGAACTTCTATGGCCGTCAGACGAAATGATCGACGCCCTCCTGAGTGAAATTCATCTGAAAAGTAAATCCGATCGGGAGCGTGAGATGGCCATATTTGAAAAGGCCAAGCGTCGGCGACTGGACGAAAGAGTCAAGACACTTCCACCGAATCAAGGGACATCCGTCGCGAATAAAAACAAGTTCAAGACAAGGAAAAGGTTTGCTAAAGCCACATCGATGGGAATAAAGCTACCACCCTTCGAAGGAAACACTGTCGGTGAAGCAGAGATGCATCCTAGCTACTGCTCATATCATCGAAAGATTTCGCACCCCACCGAAGAATGCGACGCTTTTAAAAGATGGTGGCAGGGATATGTTGCTCACCGGCAACATTTTAAGCGGATGAAACGCAAAACTCGTCGGGAGCGAAGAAATACGACCGAAGAGCATGGAAGAACTACCGGCAACTGTCGCATGGTTAACGTTGGGGGATCGCAAGTTCTCACGTTCGGGAGCGACTCCGATGAAGAGATGACTTTTGGCTCTCTATTCAAGGAATCCACCTCGGGAAAGGAGAGAGAATCGAAGACCTGTGAAAATATCCAGCTGCGCAATCGTACGCTGCCCGAAAAGAATCTCGGACCCGCAAACAGAAAAGATAAGGGAAAAGAGAAGGTCTCTGAAGATATCGTCCTAGATGACCAAGTCATGAAAGAGCTGACCACCAAGGACCCGCCAAGGAAAAGTAAGGTGGACTACAATATTCTGGCACACTTGAGGAAGTTGCCCTCGCAGCTCAGCATTCTCGACGCTCTTTTACTATCAAAAGAAGCAAGGGACTCAGTGATCAAGGCGCTACAAGAGCCGGAGCAATTCCAAACTTTTCTCGCCGAAGAAAAGATGAAGGACGAGCTGGAAGAAGTACACACAGCCGATATTACCTTCGGCGATGAAGATCTCCTTCTCGGGACGTGCGAGCACAACCGTCCCCTATATGTCTCCGGATACCGTCATGACATCAAGATAGGTAAAATCCTGGTCGACAATAGGTTTTCCGTCAATCTCCTCAATGTGCGAGTGTTGAAGGAAATCTGCATGAGCGTTCAGCACCTCGCTCGTGATAAAATCACCATCTTCGGCTTCAATTCCCAATCATCACGGACCCTCGGGTCTGTGATACTGACGCTGCGCTTCGGACTACTCGTCACAGATATTAAATTTCACGTCATCGATGCCAAGACATGCTACAATGCTTTGCTTGGTCGGCCTTGGTTACACGAGTACAACATCATCCCTTCTACACAGCATCAGTGTATGGAATACTTCAAAGATGGTCTCAAGTATACCGTAACAGGAGAGCTGAACCCATTCTCCGTAAACGAAGTCCGAAAGTACGAAGATGCAAAATACTTCTTACCAGACTTTGAAAACAGGGAGAGATGTTATAAACCGGAGAACAAAGCTATCCCTACCATTCCGGTCTTCGGAAGTGATACCGAGGAGGAAGAAGAGATAGTTTACTTAGGTCCGCCCCAGTGCAACAAACCAGGACTGTCCGCTCCTATGTTGATCTTTGGCAGCGACTCGGAAGATGAGGTCCATACTATATTCTCCGCTCGGCCTTCTATACAAACATTCGCTGATGAAGAGCAAAGTTTGCAAGTCGCCATGGTTCCGCCCAAGCATCATAAAGATCTAGACACGCTTGATACCTACAGTGTGGAAGAGCTACAGACGTTCTATGTCCTTCCCAGGCGAGAAGGTGAAAAGGCAATCCTATTCTACCGATCAGGAGAAACTAAAGTGGAGAAAGAAATCTGGCACGGCGCGGATTCCACACTCGATAGGCTCCAGCCCATCCGTTTACCCAGATATTACACAGACGGACTAATGAGACTCTTGAGACGCCAAGGTGTACCCCTTAAACAAACTGCTCGACAAGCACGGTTCTATAACAGGATCTGGAACGTCCCTGGAACTCAGCGAAAGTTGTCCAACGGAAAAATGGAAACGATCAGGCTTGGATATGTTCAATCCAAGAAACGAGAGTTACTCCGCGACTACTACGTCATATATGACTTTGATGAAGAGGGGGATGCTTTTTGGGAAAATGCTAACCCTGAATCAGAAAGAGCACCCGACGTAAAAATGCCCAGTCCGTCGTTTGAAGAACAAATGGACAAGCTTATAAGGGAAGCGAGTCAAAAGGTTCGAGACGACCACAATCGCGAAATGGCCATCTACGAGAAAGCCAGGACGCAACGCCTTCTTCAACAAACTGCGAAAGATGAAAATGCTCCTTCCTGTCAACCCGTTGTACAAAAGGCACAACGCAGAGACAGAAACAAACCAAAGAACGGGAAAGGCGTTCAAGAGCGATAAAGCGGGACCAAGAAGCCACGCGGTCGGGAATCGAGTAATCCAGATTCGTCTCTTATAAAGAAGATGAGTCCAGCATACTCTTTTCCTCAGAACAAAACATGGAATATACTCGATCTCGCCATAAGACATCAATTGATTATACTCCCGGAGTCCAAGCACCCCGAGCAAGCAGGAGAAGTCTCTCATCCGGACTATTGCTCCTATCATAGGGCAATAGGACATCCTATTGAAGACTGCTTCATCTTCAAGAACTGGGTCGAAGATCAATATCGACAGGGAAGATTCGCTCTATCCAGCAGCTGGAGGGTAACCCCGCCGCAGAAGCATGAACCCAAATCCATGAGGGTAGAACCAGATCAACATCGGTCTTGGAAGCGAGCTCGTACCTGCCACGTGATAACGCTATCAGAAGAAGACCCCGACGGTATGGATAATCTCCCCTGGTGCTTCGAAAACAATGAGGACGAGGTGATCTCAGAGTTTCCACCGGCGCCGAAAGAGCTGGAAGATGGAATACATACCACTGCAGATAACCTCAAGAAAATTGATTTGGGGACGGCAAGTGACCCGCGGCCAACGTTCGTTAGCGAATTGCTGTCTGAAGAAAGGGTGGCTACACTAAAGGACGTGCTCATGCAGTATAAAGATTTCTTCGCATGGAATTATTCCGAGATGCCAGGACTAGACCCAGAGATTGCGGTTTACAAACTGGCCATATCCACGGACGTCAAGACAATCAAACAAGCGCCGAGAAGAATGCGGCTCGAGCTTGAGATGAGCATCAACGCCGAGGTCAAGAAGCTGATCGACTCTAGTTTCATCCAAGAGGTTCAGTATCCTGATTGGATCGCCAACATTGTCCCAGTGATGAAGAAAAACGGGACAGTACGCATATGTGTGGATTTTCGGGATCTCAATAAAGCCTGCCCGAAAGATGACTTTCCAGTACCGGTCACCTAGCTAATGATTGACAATACGTCCACTCACGAGATTTTCTCCTTCATGGACGGCTTGTCAGGATACAATCAAATAAAAATGCATCCTGAAGACCAGAAGCACACCTCTTTCCGGACCCCTTTGGGTATATTCTGCTATAAAGTGATGCCTTTCGGTCTAAAGAACGCCGGTGCCACCTATCAGAGGGCTATGACGAAGATCTTCGATGACCTCATACATGAAGTCGTCAAATGCTATATCGACGACCTCGTGGTGAAAAGAAAATCATACGAGGGACATTTAGAGCATCTGAAGATCGTGTTTCAATGCCTTCGACAATACAACTTGAAGATGAACCCTCTCAAATGCGCGTTTGGAGTTTCCTCGGGCAAGTTCCTAAGATTCATCGTCCGACACCGAGGCATCGAGATAGATCCGTCAAAGATCAAGGCAATTATGGAGATGCCCCCGCCAAGGACTCTCAAGCAATTGCGGTCTCTCCAAGGGAAGCTCGCGTATATTCGGCGATTTATAGCCAATCTCTCAAGCAAGTGCCGTCCTTACAGTCACCTGATGAAGAAGGGAACCCCGTTCGTCTGGGATCACAAATGCTGAAGCGCGTTGGACGAAATCAAGCAATACCTGCAGAATCCGCCAGTACTGGCCGCTCCGGTCAAGGGAAAGCCTCTCATTCTGTATACAACCGCCCTTGAAGGTGTAAGTCGATGTAGTACACCCCAGTACTTGTGGGGAGGCGGAATTTTCAAAAACGATCAAGTTTAAAGAACGAACATCGACTAACCGCTTAAATCGAAGCTAAACAACTAATAACCGAACACATATCTATACTAAACTATAGTGTTAAGGGATTATACCTATCGATACTAGTCCTTCGTCTTTACGATCTCCTTGTTCTCCTCGGCCTTCTCTAGGTAGTAGACGATCCACCCGAGAGCAAAACTCCAAGCTAAACGTCTAACTTGAGGTAACTAATCAACTTTGATTGCTAATCAAAGATGAAAGGATGATATAGAGTGATGGTTATGGATTGTTTAGTCTAACTAATCCTTTGATCTCAACTCATGAGGTGTAAGGATTAGGGTTTGAAGATGAGAGCTTGAGGAGAGAGAATGTGAGATATGATAATGAGATGAGAGAGAGTCTATCATAATATATTATGAAGCATTTTCTAATAATGAGAAAAGAATAAAGAGTGATGATAAATCATGCTTCATAAAATATCTAGTGGTGATTCATTAGCATGAGTCATTAAGCAATAAATGTGCATTTAATGAAATGAATGAATCACCACCATGACTCATAACCTCATTTAATGAATATGACACATAACCCTCCTTAGTCACCATCTTCTAGAAGCTTCTCGAACAATTACGAGAACGCCCTCCGATCCGTAAAAATACGGAAAAACTTTAGACTGTAAAAATCCAATAACCGGATACCAGTAACTGGCTTAAACCAAAGCCGACTGGTAAAAACTGTCCGAAAGTCGTACGCGCGTAAACGCACGTATGCGTCCGAACCCTTTGTCGCAAAACCATGCAACCTCTATATCGTTTCGTCTGGAGTAGGAAACTCTCTGTGTGGGACTCTAGAGACTCGACTACTACGCTGGCAGTGGGTTTAACCACAGACCGCAAGCGGCACTAGCTGTACGTAACGGTCCCCAGGTAGTTGTCGATAAGAAGGCCGATGAGGAAACCCATCCGAACTCCTACTGAGTCTGATGTGACAATCTCCATACAGTCCGGTCCGTTCGTCCAAGACTATCGCATATCGGGCCTAGGGGGGCGGCAAGCGTCAGTCACCTAATAGCGGTATAAGTCGTGTCGGAGGGAAGCCCATTACACCCTGAGAAACTACTGGAACCTACCAGTAAATCTCGCTTGCCCTGGCCAGGGACTTTGCGTAATGGCTCTCTGACACAGCACGATATCTACTCCCAATACCGGGAGGGACGAATCCTGTCTAACCGCCACTGCCTCCAAGTGCTCGGGACTGCACCCAACTGCTACCTGTTTGCACGACTCCTTTGAGCCGTGGTAGGGTAGTAATCTAAGAACAGTGGGACACACTCGAGGCGAAGTAGCAGTGTCAAGTCTGCGGACTACGATGTACTCATGTCACCTGGGAACTGTTCACTGACGACTGGTATCAAACCAACCAACAGTTCCCTGTGAGTCCTGTTCGGTGTACCCGTAACCTAACGAGCACCTGTATACTATCTCCAGTACGACGTACTGACGGCTGTGGGACAGACCATCTCCCCAACTGGGATGAGAAGCGTACACACCAGTCTACTCCGGAGTATCGATGCTCTGTCTCGATAATCCAACGACCAGGGACCTGAATAAGGATGTGCTTGTAGACTACCCAGCCCCCACTAGTGTGACTGCCATCACAACGCTGGTAGACAAGCAAGATCCTAAGAGCTCTATCAATACGTACACTCACATATTAAGATAGAAAAACCAAGTAGCATACTACCATGTTTAGCAAGACTGTTATATACATGTGAATATCCCAAGCTTCCATTAAGTAATATACAAGCTAGTATGATACAGTAATGGCCTTCTAGGGCATAAACACTAACAATCTCCCACTTGCACTAGGGCCATGTACTGGCATATCGCAGACCGATGATCTCGAGTAGCCTCTCGAACTGAATCTGAGGTAGGGCCTTCGTGAATGGATCAGTAATGTTCTTTTCAGTAGCAACTCTCCGAACCTCGATCTCCCGACGATCAATGATCTCCCTGATCAGGTGATACCGCCTCAAGATGTGTCTGGACTTCTGATGGGACCTTGGTTCCTTCGCTAAAGCTATAGCTCCGTTGTTGTCGCAATACAGAGGTATTGGATCAACTATGGTAGGAACCACCTGAAGTTCTGTTAGGAACTTCTTCATCCAGACTGCTTCTTTTGCGGCATCGCAAGCAGCTATATACTCCTCTTCCATCGTCGAGTCAGCAACGGTGTCCTGCTTGGAGCTCCTCCAGCACACCGCCCCTCCATTGAGGGTAAAGACATAACCCGACATGGACTTAGAATCGTCCTTATCACTCTGGAAGCCGGAATCAGCAAAGGCCTCCAACCTGAGGTCTTTAGCGCCGTAAACCAAGAACATCTCCTTAGTCCTCCTCAGGTACTTGAGAATGTTCTTTACTGCTATCCAGTGTTTCTCCCCTGGGTCAGACTGATACCGGCTTACCACGCTCAGTGCGTAAGCTACATCTGGTCTGGTACACAACATCGCATACATTATAGAGCCTACCGCAGAAGCGTAGGGTATAATAGACATGCGTTCCCTTTCCAAATCAGTCTTGGGAGACATCTCTTTGGAGAGGGTGATTCCGTGACAAGCCGGTAGATTACCACGCTTAGAATCTTCCATACTGAATCTTTTCAGTATAGTGTCGATATACCTGGACTGCGAAAGTCCCAACATCCTCTTGGATCTATCACGATAGATCCGGATCCCCAGAATGTATGAGGCATCACCCAGGTCTTTCATGGAGAACCTGTGTGACAAGAATCCTTTGACAGATTGTAGCATAGGAATGTCATTTCCTATCAATAGAATGTCATCCACGTACAAGACGAGGAATACGACACTTCTGGCCACAACTTTACTATATATGCACGGTTCATCTGGATTTTTGACAAAGTCATATTCTTTGACTGTCTCATCAAAACAGATGTTCCAACTCCGCGATGCCTGCTTTAGTCCATAAATGGACTTAAGCAGCTTGCATACTTTCCCGCTGCTCCCACTCTGATTGAAACCCTCTGGCTGATCCATATAGACGCTCTCTTCTAAATTTCCATTCAGAAAAGCCGTCTTTACGTCCATCTGCCAGATTTCATAATCATGGAAGGCAGCAATAGCAAGAAGGATCCGAATGGATTTGAGCATAGCCACTGGAGAAAAAGTTTCGTCATAGTCCAAACCAGGTCTTTGACGAAAACCCTTTGCAACAAGTCTAGCCTTATAGGTTTCCACCTGTCCATCTACACCAATCTTTTTCTTGAAGATCCATTTGCATCCTATGGGTTTTACCCCATCTGGAGCAAAGTCCAAAGTCCATACTTTGTTGGTGTACATGGACTCCATTTCGGTCCGCATTGCATCTAGCCATCGTACCGAGTCGCCGCTCTGGATGGCCTGCTGGAAGTCAGTAGGTTCATCATCATCTATGATGCAATCCTCTCTATCCCCATCTATGAGAAAACCGTAGTATCTCTCAGGCGGATGAGACGGCCTACTACTCCTGCGGAGGGGTGCGGGAATGTTCTGTTCTTCTTGAACCTCTGGTTCTACCAAACTTTCAGTAGCAGTTTGTGGTTCTGGAATTTCTTCCAGTTCTATTTCGCTCCCACTCTTCTGATTTTCCAAAAATTCAGTTTCTAAGAAGCGGGCATGATGAGAAACAAAAACCTTTTGTTCCTCTGCGTAATAGAAATAATATCCCATAGAGTTCTTTGGATATCCCACAAACTTACACTCTACTGAGCGTGCCTCGAGCTTGTCCACATGCTGCTTTTTAACAAAAGCTGGACATCCCCATGTCTTCAGGTACTGAAGACAGGGTTTCTTCCCACTCCATATTTGATATGGTGTGGTAGGTACAGTTTTGGTTGGAACTTTGTTCAAAAGATATGCCGCCGATTCTAGCGCATAGCCCCAGAAAGATCGCGGTAACTCAGCATTACTCATCATGGATCGTACCATATCCAATAGGGTTCGATTCCGTCTCTCCGATACACCGTTATGCTGTGGAGTGTATGGAGGAGTAAGTTGAGAGAGAATTCCTTTCTCTTTTAGGTAACCTAGGAACTCGGCACTTAAGTATTCTCCACCTCGATCAGATCTTAGTGTCTTAATACTTTTGCCTGTTTGGTTTTCCACTTCACTCTTGTATTCCTTGAATTTCTCAAAGGCCTCGGATTTATGCTTCATTAAGAAAACATGTCCATACCTAGAGAAATCATCTGTAAAAGTAATGAAGTAGGAATAACCACCTCTTGCATGTGTAGACATTGGACCACATACATCACTGTGTATGAGTCCTAAGAGCTCGCTCGCTCTTACTCCTTGTCCAGTAAATGGAGTCTTTGTCATCTTTCCTCTGAGACAGGATTGACAAGTGTCATAAGATTGATATTCGAACGTGTCTAAATATCCTTCTATATGCAACTTAGTCAACCTTCTCTCATTGATGTGACCCAGTCTACAATGCCATAAGAAAGCTTTATTTAAATCTGGAGACTTTCTTTTTAGTGTATTCTGGACATTGAAAATTTGGAGTTGGTTTAGAACATATATGCCGTTATTTAGAGTACCGGACCCAATCAAACCATGATTAAGGTGGATGTTAACAACATCTCTTACAAACGTGAAATCATAACCTTTATTTGATAACAAGGAAACTGATATGATATTACACGTTAAGCTTGGTACAAAATAACAGTTATGTAAAACCAAAATGTGTCCACTCGTCAATCCTAGGTGATAATCCCCGACGGACGCAGCTCCCACGCTAGCTCCGTTAGCAACCCTGAGGATCATATCACCTTCCTTCAGCACCCTACGGTTTCTCAGTGCCTGCAATGAATTGCAAATATGAGATCCTGATCCGGTATCCAATACCCAGGAAGTAGAGTTGATTGACAGACAATTCTCAATTACAAACACACCTGAAGTCGAAGCCACAGCTTGCTTCGGTTCCTGGTTCTTGGCGTTCCACGCCTTGCAATCCTTCCTCCAGTGCCCTTTCCTGTGACAGTGGAAGCACTCATCCTGGCCAACTACCGGTGCTGCAAGCTTTTTCTTTCCCTTCTTTCCCACCTTACTAACACCTCCTCTAGGTTTGGGTGCGGCCTTCTTCTTCCTTCCTTTGGCCCTAGCCTTGGACCCTGAAGAAGATGAACCGCCAACAAACATAGCGGGTGTTTCCCTTACCTTCTGTAAGGTGCCCTCTGCACTCCTTAACATGTTCAGGAGTTCCGCAAGTTCAACTTCTTTTCCTTGAAGGTTGAAGTTGAGGATAAACTGGGCGTAGGTGGGAGGAAGGGACTGGAGAATAAGGTCTGTATAGAGCTCATTATCCAAAGTCGTCCCAAGGTCTGCGAGCTCCTCAATATAGCCGATCATCTGTAGGACATGTTCACCTACCGATGACCCGACAGCCAACCTCGCTCGAAATAATTTCTTCGAGGTCTCGTATCTTGCAATACGAGATTGCTCTCCATAAAGTTCCTTTGTATGGAGAAATATGCCATCTAGAGACATATCCTCGTGCCTCCTCTGATGTTCGTTGTTCATAGAGGCAAGCACGATGCACTTGGCTCTCGCGCAATCTAAATCCCAGGTTTTGCGGATTTCCTTATCCGCATTGCTGGATTTGGGACCAGGGACAGCAGGTGCCGTAGCGGTGAGGACGTACCCCAATTTGTCATAGGTCAAGGCCATTTTGACATTCCGCAGCCAATCTTTATAGTTTGGCCCCGTCAGTATATTCTTTTCTAAAAGTAACTTAAGTCCAGTCATTTTCAGGGTCGCTGCAATTAGGAGAGAGAGAAGAAAACACTTTAGCATGATGCTCTTGCAAGTTTAGAGTGGTTTTTAGTTTATCTAAACTGGATGGCTCCTACTGTTTCTCGAATCCTTCCTCAAACCATAAAAGAAGAATTAGCCAGGACTATTCTCACCGTACAATACTTGCTTAACCGTTCAGCCAGGCTGGTGTCGGTACTTCGAGGGAGGTTTTCCAACGCTTTCGCGAAGTTCCTTAATTAAATAACCTCTTTTCTCTGGGGGCGTAACCCCGCTGACACTTTTCTGGACACCTACTAGGTTTATAGCATTGATCGTTAAGTGACGAATATCCTGATAAGTAGCATATACTCACAGTAGGATCGGGATCCAAATATCATCGTATGATAATGTTGAAGGAATCCTACCAACATTCATCAAACTCCAAATGGTATGCATCTCTTTGCAAATTTCAGTTTCTTTAGAAATTCCCGATATAAGTTTTTGCCCCATGCTCTTATGACCTTGACGAAAGCCAACAAATCATAAGTCACATGTCAAGTTCTGCCCATCATTATCTTGTTAATTTGAACCCACCCGTATATACCCTTGACGAAAGCCAACAAGGTAATGCGACTGTCCCAAACCAACACATCTATCTATGTAACAAATGAATACCCCAGCAGCTACCAAACACTATGTCTTGACGAAAGCCAACAAACATAGCTTGAATACTACTGACTATCCATAAGAAATGACGGAGGGCTACGACTGGTTTTGGCGAAACCGTGAACGTAGTGAACTTGATATAATCGAAGGAACCTTGATAGCTTTTAAAAGGAGTGGTTAAGTCTCCGCATTTTAAAAATATCTGTTTTAAAAATAACCGAGTGGTTTTCTTTTAAATTGTTCCAACGATTTAAACTTGGTTTATTTTCTTTGCATTATAGATAATGCGTCCCATCATTAACCTATCATTGCAGAAAACAACGAAAATATGACGTCCTCTTATGCCATCCGCATTCGCCACGGGGTCCCGTCATCACTCGTTAGGTTACTTAACTAACGACAGAGCGGGGGCTGGGCTAGCGCGGGTGTAAAACATAAGTGACGTCTAAATAGCTACAATATATATAGATATTTTACATTCGTCTGACGCAATGATATTCATTCCAGAACACAGATAAACAATATTGGATTTGCAAGCAATCTGTATTTCTTTTGAGCCTGCAAGAAAAGACAGATTACACAGTTGTGATGAATAGCCGATACCCCACCCTCGACCCCTACGGGTACGGCAAACTACCCGCCCGGCAATTTGTGTACCCCACCTTGGGTCAGTCCTAGGAGCAAAAACAGTAAAAAGAAATAATACAACGGTGGCTACAACCGCAACCTGGAAGTGCCCCGCAAAAATAATATTACAACAAATTACATTTACAACAAATGAATTAAACAATAACCCATTGCAAACCCCGGCTATACACCACAACAGTCCAATACAGTTTATATGCACAAACAGATATAACCATTACAGAAATGTGCAACCCCCTGCCAACCGACATACTAGCAGTTAGGGGAGGTTTACGAACACATTAAACAATCACAGATATAATCCAATATGCAAATACTGTACAATTTCGATCGATTAAACAACATCAATATTGCTCCAAAATCTGCTCTGTTAAACAGTAACCTGAGCAAATATTAAAAATTCCAGAGAACTCAAAATACCAGAGAGGACCCACACAAGAAATACGAGTCCATGACTCGGCAACTCGGCCGCGGAAGCGCGGCGGATCGGTGCGATCCGCCGCCCTTCCGCGGCGCTTTAGCCGATTCATGGGCTCTAATTTCTTGGGTGTTCTTCTGGACCCTTTACAAGCTTTCTGAGATTACCTGAACAATTTTAGGACATCATTTTAAATTCGACAGAAACTTGTAACTTTTAGGGTTTTCCGGCTTCGTTTTTCCGTTCGAAATTCGTACAAATTTGCAATCAAGTTATTTAGTGTTTAGCGAGGCTCTGATACCACTGTAAGTCGATGTAGTACACCCCAGTACTTGTGGGGAGGCGGAATTTTCAAAAACGATCAAGTTTAAAGAACGAACATCGACTAACCGCTTAAATCGAAGCTAAACAACTAATAACCGAACACATAGCTATACTAAACTATAGTGTTAAGGGATTATACCTATCGATACTAGTCCTTCGTCTTTACGATCTCCTTGTTCTCCTCGGCCTTCTCTAGGTAGTAGACGATCCACCCGAGAGCAAAACTCCAAGCTAAACCTCTAACTTGAGGTAACTAATCAACTTTGATTGCTAATCAAAGATGAAAGGATGATATAGAGTGATGGTTATGGATTGTTTAGTCTAACTAATCCTTTGATCTCAACTCATGAGGTGTAAGGATTAGGGTTTGAAGATGAGAGCTTGAGGAGAGAGAATGTGAGATATGATAATGAGATGAGAGAGAGTCTATCATAATATATTATGAAGCATTTTCTAATAATGAGAAAAGAATAAAGAGTGATGATAAATCATGCTTCATAAAATATCTAGTGGTGATTCATTAGCATGAGTCATTAAGCAATAAATGTGCATTTAATGAAATGAATGAATCACCACCATGACTCATAACCTCATTTAATGAATATGACACATAACCCTCCTTAGTCACCATCTTCTAGAAGCTTCTCGAACAATTACGAGAACGCCCTCCGATCCGTAAAAATACGGAAAAACTTTAGACTGTAAAAATCCAATAACCGGATACCAGTAACTGGCTTAAACCAAAGCCGACTGGTAAAAACTGTCCGAAAGTCGTACGCGCGTAAACGCACGTATGCGTCCGAACCCTTTGTCGCAAAACCATGCAACCTCTATATCGTTTCGCCTGGAGTAGGAAACTCTCTGTGTGGGACTCTAGAGACTCGACTACTACGCTGGCAGTGGGTTTAACCACAGACCGCAAGCGGCACTAGCTGTACGTAACGGTCCCCAGGTAGTTGTCGATAAGAAGGCCGATGAGGAAACCCATCCGAACTCCTACTGAGTCTGATGTGACAATCTCCATACAGTCCGGTCCGTTCGTCCAAGACTATCGCATATCGGGCCTAGGGGGACGGCAAGCGTCAGTCCCCTAATAGCGGTATAAGTCGTGTCGGAGGGAAGCCCATTACACCCTGAGAAACTACTGGAACCTACCAGTAAATCTCGCTTGCCCTGGCCAGGGACTTTGCGTAATGGCTCTCTGACACAGCACGATATCTACTCCCAATACCGGGAGGGACGAATCCTGTCTAACCGCCACTGCCTCCAAGTGCTCGGGACTGCACCCAACTGCTACCTGTTTGCACGACTCCTTTGAGCCGTGGTAGGGTAGTAATCTAAGAACAGTGGGACACACTCGAGGCGAAGTAGCAGTGTCAAGTCTGCGGACTACGCTGTACTCATGTCACCTGGGAACTGTTCACTGACGACTGGTATCAAACCAACCAACAGTTCCCTGTGAGTCCTGTTCGGTGTACCCGTAACCTAACGAGCACCTGTATACTATCTCCAGTACGACGTACTGACGGTGTGGGACAGACCATCTCCCCAACTGGGATGAGAAGCGTACACACCAGTCTACTCCGGAGTATCGATGCTCTGTCTCGATAATCCAACGACCAGGGACCTGAATAAGGATGTGCTTGTAGACTACCCAGCCCCCACTAGTGTGACTGCCATCACAACGCTGGTAGACAAGCAAGATCCTAAGAGCTCTATCAATACGTACACTCACATATTAAGATAGAAAAACCAAGTAGCATACTACCATGTTTAGCAAGACTGTTATATACATGTGAATATCCCAAGCTTCCATTAAGTAATATACAAGCTAGTATGATACAGTAATGGCCTTCTAGGGCATAAACACTAACAGAAGGTTCCTTAGGCGCATAATGGGCATAAGAGAACGACCAAGGGAAGGAGAGAGCGCTCTACTATTTGAGTCGAGTTCTGCTGGGGGCAGAAAGCAATTATTCTCCTATCGAAAAACACTGCCTGGCATTAATCTTCGCGATAACGAAGCTCAGGCACTATGCATTAGCGCATGACGTCCGTCTCATATCGAAGGTGGATCCTCTCAAATATTTGATGTCAAAGGCCATATTGCCGGGGCGGCTCGCTAAATGGGCCTTGCGCTTGATGGAATTCTCAATAACGTATCAGCCTCTTAAGGCAGTGAAGGGACAGGCCATTGCCGACTTTCTCGCTGAGCATCCGATACCTGCCCATTCTCCCTTGAACTGCGAATTGCCAGACGAACATACGTTTGACACGATCGACGGAAGTGATACCCGATGGGAACTTTACTTCGATGGAGCGTCTTCCATGAAGAAGCGCAAGCAAAGCACCCCCATAATCAAATCAAAGGTAGGCCTCATTTTCGTAAGTCCACAAGGAGGGATGATGCGTTTTGCCTTCTCCTTAACAGAGCCGAGGACAAACAATGAAGCCGAATACGAAGCTTTGATAGCAGGTCTCGAGATCGCCATTGACATGGGGATTGAAAACCTCTTCATATACGGAGATTCCCAACTGGTTGTTAGTCAAGTAAACGGCGACTATCAAACGTGCAAACCAGAACTGGTGAAGTACGGCGAGAGGGTACAGCAACTGCTGAACTAAATACCTTCCTACACCTTGGAAAGCATACCGCATGCGGAAAATAGCAAGGCAGATACATTATCCAAGCTCGCTAAAGAACTGGCTGACAAAAACCTCGATGACGTGAGGATCGTTGTTCAAAGCCGTCGAGTCCTCGCACCGGCAGAAATATTTCCAGAGACGTCCGAGGAAAAGGGAACGACCGAGCAAATGGCTCTACAAGTAAAAGAGCAGGAAAAGGCTGAGGATTAGAGAGAAGTCTTTATAGACTACTTCAAATCCCGTCGGACGCCTGAAGATGCGTCCTCAAAACATCAGCTCATGAAGCGAGCCCTATCTTTCTCCTTCGTCAATGATACTCTGTACAAGAGGTCATTTGATTCTCTGTGGTTAAGATGCCTGGGACCTGAAGAAGCAAAAAGAGTCGTCCAAGAAACTCACGACGGACTCTGTGGTTCTCACCAAGCCGGCCGAAGATGAAGCTGAAGATCAAACGGATGGGTTATTATTGGCCCACGATGATCCAAGACTGCCTCGAATACGCGAAGCAGTGCCACTCGTGCCAGATTCACGGGGACTTCATCAATCAGCATCCGAATCCGCTACATCCGACAGTGGCTAGCTGGCCGTTCGAAATGTGGGGGACTGACATAATCGGCCCCATCAAACCAACATCGTTAAGAGGACATCGGTTCATTTTGGCAACAACTGATTACTTCTCCAAATGGGCAGAAGCAGTACCGCTGAGAGAAGTGAAGACAGAGAATATTCTCCATTTCTTCAAGTCACGCGTCATTTATCGGTTTGGCACTCCGCGACGGATTATCTCCGATAACGGACCAGCCTACAGAAGCCACAAGATCAGCCGCTTCACACAACAGCATAATATAGACTGGAGATACTCCTCGGTCTATAATCCTCAAGTTAACGGTCTGGCTGAGGCTTTTAACAAGACATTGACGAAGATTGTAAAGAAGACGGTGTCTCGAAATAAAAAGGACTGGCACGAGAGACTGCACGAAGCTCTCTGGGCGTACCGAACGACGTTCAAAATAGCCACGAATACAACGCCGTACGTATTGGTATTCGGTACGGAGGCAGTACTCCCCCTTGAGATAGAGCTACCCTCTCTACGAGTGGCAATTCGTTATGAACTAACGGACGAAGAGAATGCTCACCTTCGGCTCGAGGAGCTCGACGCCCTTAACGAAACCCGGCTCATAGCGCAACAAAATCTAGAGGCTTATAAAGCAAAGATGACGCGCTCATATGAAAGATTGACTAGGCCGAGGACATTCTGCCAAGGCGAACTCATGCTAGTGGTCAAAAGACCTTTGATCCCCAATCGCGCCAAGCGGGGGAAATTCGAGCCAAACCATGAAAGCCTGTACATCATAGACAAGGTCTACCAGGGTGGAGCCTATCTACTCATGGACATGCATGGAGAAAGGCCCTTCAGGCCAATAAATGGTCTCTTCCTGAAGAAATACTACGCCTGACGAGTCACGGCCTAGATCAATGACAGATGATGATGACTATATCCGCTCGCTATCTTCCTAAGCCCAAACTCTATAGATAGTAGCCGGCTTCCTTAACAAAGGACCGAAACGTCCTTAAACTAACAACGGACCGAAACGTCCTTACACTAACAACGGACCGAAACGTCCTTAAACTAACAATGGACCGAAACGTCCTTAAAACTAACAACGGACCACCATGCCCTAAAACTAGCCGTTGACCGAGATGTCGATAAACTACGGTGGATTGCAGTATCCCAAAACTGATATAAAAAAATAATAAAAAAAAAGAAAGAAAAGAGAAAACGGTATGTCCATAAGCAAAAAGGGCACGGATGAAAACCCGAAAGGACTCCGTGAGTAAAAACAGCAGGGCTACCGGCGAGTCTTGTGAAAACTCGAAAGGGCGCAACCTCGTTAGAATAAAAAAAGAAGAAGAAGAAAAAAACGGTATGTCCACAAGCAAAAAGGGCACGGATGAAAACCCGAAAGGGCTCCGTGAGTAAAAACAGCAGGGCTACCGGCGAGTTTTGTGAAAACCCGAAAGGGCGCAATCTCGTTAAAAGACACTTGCAAAGTCGTCTCGACTTTGTAAGGAGAAACCACCTACGTGAGATCCTTATGACTCACAAGGGAGAAACACACTTGGGGATCCTCACGATTCCTGAGGAAAAATTACACTTGCGAGATCCTCACGACTCGTAAGGAGAACCTTCTTATAGGACCCTCACGACTCATAAGATTTGAAAGTCTTAAGCTACAGGGATTTGAACCTGTTCTTAAGCAGCCCCCGCAACCTCCAATACTGCCCTACAAGCGGCTCAATGCTGACCCTTGTATACAATCCACGGGTGCGAATAAACATTTCCCTAACAAGGTCCCATCCATGGCTAGGGATATGTCTGCACGGTGAACTGCCCTTGTAAGTCCTCTCGACTTATAAGGAGAAAACACTCTTGTAAGATCCTTACGACTTATAAGAGATCATACACTTAGGAATCCTCACGACTCGTAAGGAGAAAACACACCTACGAGATCCTCACGACTCGCAGGGAGAAATACCTTTATGAGACCCATACGGCTCATGAAATCAAAAGCATTAGTCGACAGAATCCTAGTCCTGTCTACTAAGCCACCTTTGTTCGACATCGACAGAGGCAAATGATGATTCGCTCCTGGCAATATCCCAGTAGTAGTGGTGCTGATGCCAAAATCGGTGTCTAATTCCGAGCTTGCAGCGAAAAGCCAGCAAGCCACACATGCATACGAAATAGCCGAAATGATGTGGAAACTTGCAAATAAAATCAGCAAGTAAAAATATATGCATGCGAAATAGCCGAAATGATTGGGCAACTCGCAATAAAAAGCAGCGAGTAAAAATAAAACAAATAGCCGAAATGATTAGGCACCGCGAAAAATAGCCGAAATGGTTGGGCAATCGCGACCTTCGCGATATAAAAGCTGAAATGATAGAGCATCGCGGAAATTAAAAAAAATGATAAATGGAAAAATGAAATTTATGCCCTACAGGTGATATCACATCAATCCTTGTATACAGTCCAGGGGTGCAAACAAAGAGGAAATCACACCTTTCCTCCACGGGTTTTTATCAGAAGAAGAAGCCAAATCTCAACGGTTCACAGATAGCCTGGAGATCATCTCAACATTTGTCTCATTACAACAGACACAATATCAAGCAAACTGGAACAGAGGCAACTCCCATTTCCATGACTCGGCGGTGCACAAAAAAAACGAGAGTCAAACCCCGACTCCGTGAAATGCGGATAAAGTCAAAATTCCTGGCTATGTGGAACGCGGATTATATCACTCCTGACCCCGTGGGAAACGTCCAGAGCGGATCCTGGTCCTCGCAGAGCATGGCAATGACCCCGTGTGAAGCATCCAGAGCGGAGTCTGGTCCTCGCCGAACATGGCAGTGAACCCGTAGGAAGCATCCAGAGCAAAATTCCTGGTTACGTGGAACGCGGATTATGTCACTCCTGACCCCATGGAAAACGTCCAGAGCGGATCCTGGTCCTCGCAGAGCACGGCAGTGAACCCGTGTGAAGCATCCAGAGCGGAGCCTGGTCCTCGCCGAACACGGCAATGAACCCGTGGAAAGCATCCAGAGCAAAATTCCTGGTTACGTGGAACGCGGATTATGTCACTTCTGACCCCGTGGAAAACGTCCAGAACGGATCCTGGTCCTCGCAGAGCACGGCAGTGAACCCGTGTGAAGCATCCAGAGTGGAGCCTGGTCCTCGCCGAACACGGCAGTGAACCCGTGGGAAGTATCCAGAGCAAAAATTCCCGGCTACGTGGAACGCGGATTATGTCACTCCTGACCCCATGGGAAACGTCCAGAGCGGATCCTGGTCCTCGCAGAGCACGACAATGACCCCGTGTGAAGCATCCAGAGCGGAGCCTGGTCCTCGCCGAACACGGCAGTGACCTCGTGGGAAGCATCCAGAGCAAAATTCCTAGCTATGTGGAACGCGGATTATGTCACTCCTGACCCCGTGGGAAACGTCCAGAGCGGATCCTGGTCCTCGCCGAACACGGCAGTGAACCCGTGGGAAGCATCCAGAGAAAAATTCCTGGCTACGTGGAACGCGGATTATGTCACTTCTGACCCCGTGGAAAACGTCCAGAGCGGATCCTAGTCCTCGCAGAGCACGGCAGTGAACCCGTGTGAAGCATCCAGAGCGGAGCCTGGTTCTCGCCGAACAGGCAGTGAACCCGTAGGAAGCATCCAGAGCAAAATTACTGGCTATGTGGAACGCGGATTATGTCACTTCTGACCCCGTGGAAAACGTCCAAAGCGGATCCTGGTCCTCGCAGAGCACGGCAGTGAACCCGTGTGAAGCATCCAGAGCGGAGCCTGGTCCTCGCCGAACACGGCAGTGAACCCGTGGGAAGTATCCAGAGCAAACATCAGACTGTAAGGTCCTTAAACTCATGGACTATGATGTCCTTAACCTCAACCGTGATGTCTTAAAACTAACATTGGACTGTGGGGTCCTTAAACCCATGGACTATGATGTCCTTAACCTCGACCGTAATGTCTTAAAACTAACATCGGACTGTGGGGTCCTTAAACCCATGGACTATGATGTCCTTAACTTCGATCGTGATGTCTTAAAACTAACATTGGACTGTGAGGTCCTTAAACTCATGGACTATGATGTCCTTAACCTCGACCGTGATGTCTTAAAACTAACAATGGACTGTGAAGTCCTTAAATCCACGAACTATGATGTCCTTAACCTCGACCGCGATATCTTTAAACTACGGTATCCTGGAAAACGTCCAGAGCGGAACTTGGTCCTCGCAGAACACGGCAGTGAACCCGTGGGAAGCATCCAGAGCAACTCCTAACTCCGTGAAATGCGGATAAGGCAACTTCACCCATCACTTGCGGGTCCTCACGACTTGTAAGGGAGTAAATTCTCTTGTGAGATCCTTACGACTTTCAAGAGAAAACACACTTAGGAATCCTCACGATTCTTAAGGAGAAATCACACCTACGGGATCCTTTCGACCGGTAGGGAGAAAAGTCTTTATGAAACCCTCACGGCTCATAAAGTTGAAAAGTCTTAGGTGACAAATCCTAACCCTGTTTTCTAAGCCATCACCACCTCACAAAGAGCACAAGATTGACAGGTATATACTATCTACAGACCGCACTTGCTAAAATCACATGGCAAACAACACAGCAAGGAGAAGAAAGCGACAAGGAAAACATTTGATTCACATTTAATTAAGCGTTCAGGGCATACCCGTTCATGCATGCGCAAAAGATTTAGTATGTAAAATAAAACAAGCTGAAATGAGAAACTTGCCATTCATACTGCAAAAAAGTTCTTACAATTATGAAAGCAGTAAACAAAAACATTATCAAAATAATTACAATGGCAAAACCTCAGATCCAGGGCGTGGATTGAGGAACTCAAAAGTGACTTTGTCCAGAATTTTCCAGGCCTGGCGAACTATCCTAGCATGCTTTCTTTCACGATCACAAGCGTCGGGATCCCCACGGATGTCCTCCACCCTCCGATAGGCAGCAAGTATGGCCGACTGTTGAAAAGCCTGGTGCAGGAGATCGACAAGATTGTCTCGCCTTCTCTTTGAGATTAGGCTCATCAGATACACCGAGTGCACCTTATCCTCGGCGGCATCCAACGCGCTAAGCGGCACGCCGGTACAGAATAAAGGAAGCGCTTCCCAGATCGCTCCCACAATAAATTTCAGGAGAGAAGAACGTCGAGGAAGCAGCCGACCATTGTATGCGTCAAAGCGACCCATGATTTCGGCACACTCAGCGTTTGTGAATTCTCGATTCTGAGAACGGCCGAGTGAGTGTATGTCTCCGTAGGAGATAATCTCGTCGAGATCATACATGTGAGCGTCCATTACTCCTGAAAAAGAAAATCAACAAAATTAGCGGACATACTGATTAAGCGAATTCTTATTAAAAAGAGGCATAGGGAGTTAAACTCCTTGAGAGCAATGCTCTAAGGACAGGAGTGACACCTGTCAAAATCAATTATGATGGGAATTTGAAAAAATTCCCCGAGAACATTGAGAGCCTTGCTCTGAGAAGATGATATAATTCACTAAAGATAAAATTCCATTTTTAATCTTCAAGATCCATGAAAAACACTTAAGAGTTCTTCTATATGATTTGAAAGGAGCAAAACTCCATTAATGAATTAAGAAATCATGAGTAAAATCCTTTTGGAGAGCGAAGCTCTATTAATGGAACCCTAAAAGGATTCTCTTTAGATCAAAGATCTATGGAGCAAAGCTTTGCTAGTGAAACCCTAAATGGGTTTTCTATAGATTAAAGATCTATTAAGAGCAAGGCTCTGTTAATGGGTAAAACCCTAACTCATTAAAATTTATTAAAATTTTTACCTAAGTTTAAAATAAAAAAAAATTACTCTTGTGAAGTTCTTAAAAAAAAGAGCTGCGCTCTGAATAAAAATTCTCAGGAAAGAAAATGATAATCATCTGAGGACCAAAGGTCCTATTTATAGGCGCTAAGATGCCTCTTCAACTTCTGAGTTGATCCAAAGGCTCAGATGTTGCCACCGCTACGCTCACGTGTGGACAACGTAAGCGCAACAGTGGGGGGCATTTGTTTCCCCAATCAGAGCAAAACTCTGTTCAAATTCCAAGGTTTGAAATGAAGCGACGCTTCTGCTCCTCCCAATCAGAGCAAAGCTCTGTTCAAATTCCAAGGTTTGAAATGAAGCGACGCTTCTGCTCCCCCCAATCAGAGCAAAACTCTACTTCAAAATTCAAAATTTAAATTGAAGCAACGCTTCAGATTCTGCGCGCTGCACGCCACGTGTCAAACACAGGTGCGCTAGCGCAGTTGCGCTGCGCTCTGCGTTGCGTGCCACGTGTCAAACATGGGTACGCTAGCGCAGTTGCGCTCTGCGCTGCGCGCCACGTGTCGAGCGTAGGTGTGCTAGCACAAGGTGCGCCAGCGTTGGAATTAAAAATTCCCCACCGTCAGATCAAAAGATCTACTAATAATAAATTATTAATTAATCAGAACTAAAATTCTGTTATGGAAAGATTTTTCAATTTTATTAAAACAAAAAGATTATCTTCTGAAAAACAGAAGCCTTAGGATCAAAGATCCAACGGTGGGAAATATTCCCAAATCAATCAGAGAAAGATCTCTTAAAACTGATTTAACAAATCAATTGGCCCTATATAAAGGACCATAGACTTCAAGTCTAAAGGGATATAGAGATACAGAAAAAACAAAAGAAAAGAGAGAGAGAAACCCTCTGCAAAAGAAGAGAAAACTCTTTTAAAAAAAAGAAGATTTTTCTTCATCTTCAAGGTAAAAAGAACTATGTTCTTGAATAATAGAGATGAAAGTATCTCGTAAAAAGAAGAACCATCTTCTAAAAAGATCAGAGATCTAAGAAAAAATCCAAGGTCTTTAATAAAAAAGAAAAGATCAAAAAGATCTAATCATAAAAAGACTAAAAGAAGCATTTTACTTCATTCACAGATCTTTTGATCTATAAAGGTAGAGCCTTTTATAAAAACAAGAACTTTTGTTCTTGGATCTTGAGGAAAAAGCCTCCTTTGAAGAATATAAATTTGTTCTTTGATCTTAAAATTGATCAAATGCGCTTTGCGCTATTGAAAAGTGCCTTGCACTCATGAATTGCGCCCTTGCGCTCAGCGCCAAAACCTGCCACGTGTCAACCAGAGACACAATCTGCGCTTTGCGCTTCTAGAACAGAGCACTGCGCTCATGGGCTGGCACTCAGCGCCAAGCTGCCACGTGTCACTCACTGGCGCGCCAACAGACTAGCGCAATGCGCTCATAAATTAAAAGCGTAATGTACTAACAAACTAGTGCTTAACGCTAAGCACGACACGTGTCCTCTTCGTGTGCGCTACCCGACAGAAGCGCAGTGCGCTCTTTAACTGGCGCAATGCGCCTGGCGTGTCAAAACAAACATTATTTCTGATAAATGCTATGCATTCAATACAAGAAAAAAATGTCAGAGCCCAATGCCTAACATTATTAAAAGAGCTGAGCCCAAATAAAGGCTTAATAGCCAGAACAAAAATAAAATGTTAAAACAGTTTAATTGGACTTAGCCCAATTTTGACCATAATTCCTCAACTTATTTTGAATTGAGCACATCTGCTCTTTCAACCAACTCATCTTGGTTTAAGGGTACATCTCTTCACTCCTTTGATATTCGTCATTTTAATTCCTCAACGTCTTCAAAGAGGTGACGGGTCCCGACAACCACACATTTCACAGACTATGACGTCTTTAAAATCGGACTATGGGGTCCTTAAACTCATGGACTACGATGTCCTTAAACTTCATAGACTACGATATCTTTAAACTACGGACTGTGGGGTCCTTAAACTCACGGACTGTGATGTCCTTAATCTCGACCGTGATGTCTTTAAACTAACATTGGAGTGTGGGGTCCTTAAACCCATGGACTATGATGTCCTTAACCTCGACTGTGATATCTTAAAACTAACATTGGACTGTGGGGTCCTTAAACTTATGGACTATGATGTCCTTAATCTCGACCGTGATGTCTTTAAACTAACAATAGACTGTGGGGTCCCTAAGCACATGGACTATGATGTCCTTAATCTTGACTGTGAGGTCTTTAAACTCACGGACTATGATGTCCTTAACTTCGACCGTGATGTCTTTAAACTAACAGCGGATTGTGAGGTCCTTAAACTCATGGACTATGACGTCCTTAACCTCGACCATGATGTCTTTAAACTAACAGCGGACTGTGAGGTCCTTAAACTCATGGACTATGACGTCCTTAACCTCGACCGTGATGTCTTAAAACTAACATCGGACTGTGGGGTCCTTAAACCCACGGACTATGATGTCCTTAATCTCGACCGTGATGTCTTAAAACTAATATCAGACTGTGGGGTCCTTAAACCCATGGACTATGATGTCCTTAACCTCGACTGCAATGTCTTTAAACTAACAATGGACCGTAATGTCCTTAAACTAACAATGGACCGTAACGTCCTTAAACTAATCGACCACAATGTCACTAAACTAAACAATAGAGCACAATTGCTCTCTTTTTGGATCTAAACGATCCTGTTAAGTTGATCTTAACAAACGTTTAAGCTGATCTTAGTCTCAAATGAGGCTAACGTATCCTTAAACCCAACCCCCCAAACCCAAATCTAAAAAAGATACGGATTTGGACTAGTCTACGCCCTACGGGCGACAACATAACTTAGTCTCTGTATACAATCCACGGGAAACCAAACACTAAATAAACACCCACGACACGAAGTGACCACATAGAGAAGGAGAAAGTTGTTACCGTGATGCGGTAGCGTAATTAACTGCAGGGGCTTGCACCTGCAGGGAAGAGCGTCCCCACAATCAAAAACCCCTCAGACGAGGGAGAATCTGACGAAGTCTCCTACATCGGCCGCATCCGTTTAAACCTTCTATACATGGTGCCATAAATCAACTTGGCATCTTCGGAGAGGTGGATGGATAGCACCAATTAGCATCTGCCCCGAAATTCAGGCTAGACGTCCGCTGTATCTTTCGGAGGGGAACAGGTGTGTTCTTTCCGATTCTTTGAATTCACTAGGATGTCGTCGATGAAGATGACAACGAACCTGTCTGAGTACTCTCGGAAAACTTGGTTTATTAGATTCAAAAAAATAACGGGTGCATTGGTCACTCTATATGGCATCATGTTCAGTCGAATATATTGCACATTTGATGGAACTTTTTCCTTGCTTTTGTTAAGTATTTAAAGGTGTTTATCGTTAATATGGAACATATGTGGGTTTATCTGAAAAATACTCTTTATCATATGTTTCTACATTATAATTAACATTATGAAAGAAAATATATGCATATAATATTTATATGATATTTTGATAATTTAAATATGCATATCAAATCAAATATCCCTAATCAATATTCTTAAAATATTGTATCATATAAAATGGTTAGGATAATATCTCAAATTAATAACAAATATTACTAATACTATGAATTGAGATATTGTGCAGAGTTAGCTCAGGTCTGGAGATCAAGATATTCAAGATGCCGAGAATAAAATATGCCGATAAAGTTGAATCGAATCGTATATCATAAAACGGCAAAGACTCAGTGGAAGATTTGAAGAATCCAGACATCACAAAGATCTCCACATGTCAACACCAAGCAGAAGAAGAAATTTCATCACCTAATTCCACCAAGGTGCTGCCCAACCGCGGCCAAACTACCATTTGTGTTGCGGATCCGCGGCAGTATTGGAGCATTAAGATTTGAGATTTTTTTGGTGTAACCTTAACAACAAATCCTCACCTATGGAATCTAGGGGTTGTATCTTCTGTGACTATTTAAAGGACCGAGAGCCACACTTGAAAAATGATTAATCCAAAGCGATCAAGAGGTCCACAGCGATCCACGAATCCAGGAGATCAATCAACGCATCATCTACTTCCTACGAGACAGAGGTCGGGAGCATAAACTAGGGTTCTTGTACTCTAAATTCGACGGATTTGTAAACGATAGTTGATTAATAAAAAGGTTGATCTTTAATTTAATTCTTTGCATTTTTACTTTCTGCATTACATTCTGCATTTACAATATGATCTCCTTCTTCATCTTCTTTTCTATCTCAACCATGCGTGAGTAATTCCTAACTTGCTAGGGTTCATAGGATTAGGGTAGATCAATGGATGATAAAATCTCTTAACTTCTTTTACATCTTTTAAAATTTATAAATTTTAGCAAGATAAATGTTAACATCCTTATCGGACGCGCTACCAATTTATTGATAGTCTCGACCGCGATTTGAGATTAGATTAACACTTGTTTTGGTAAAGGCTGGACATGAATAGAGGTCAATGAAAAGATAAGGGTTAAGAGTGGGAACCATATACCCTCCAAGAACCCTAATCTTCATTCATCACTATCGATCTAGTTTTAAATCTATTAAAAGATAAAAAGAGTCATTTTTAATCATCCATTACTACTAAATTTTATAAACCCTACAAGCCTCTTCTTCATAAATTTTACATCCGTATATCATAAATCTATAGCAACTCGACCATGTTTCAATCAACTCGTCTAAAGCAAGATAAAGATTCCACGTTTCCCTGAGGACGACCCGTACTCATCTCGGCTAGCTACTCGTGACACCGTTATTGATTGCGGTTACTTTACAAAACACTTCTTTTTAAAAACACATCAATCAAATGGCGCCGTTGCTGGGGATACTTGCGTAATTTTTTTTCTTGCTATTCGTGTTGAATTTTTATAAAATCCAGAAAACATATTATAAAAGAGAACCAAAACCGCAACTTACATATTTAACGATTATTATAAGAATTTTGCAAGGGTATCTGGAGTCATAGGAACGAGGAATTGGAGATTCAGAGATTTTTTACAAAGCTCAGAGGAGCAAAGGAGGCCACTTAAGAAAATTAGTTAAACGATTCCACCATACTGCCGCAGAATAGCGGCATAGGTGAGCAAAGTGCGGCGGAACCGCGGCTTAGTGGTGGGTTCAAGTCGCCAAAATCCTCTGGTATTTTCTTCATATATTTCTCTCCTTTAGAAATCCAATAATATAATTTTCTGCAGGATTCTTTGCAAATATCGCCGCTAAAAAATTCTTTTTGCGTGTTTTGATATTGGTTTTTTTTTTTTTTTTTGCATATTTCTAAAACAGACTCTAAGAGGCAAGACCAAAATCCAGATTAGATGGGGATCTTATCACCGTTCTTAGGCCCCATAAATCACAAAACGAGCATCTGCATAACCCTAAATTAATTAAAAAATATCCAGACCAAGACTCTAAGGATCGTCGCACTCAATTAAGACAGAGGAGGGTCGTGGGTAATCTATCGCTTATCCGTATTTCTCCTGTGGTGTCTAGAAAAGTGTGACTAAGGAAAGTGGTTATTTAACTATACCCGCTATTTTCGGTGATTCGCATAGCGGATATCTCCCACTTATCTGTCACCTACCTGGCCACAGGAGTGATAAAGAGGTGGTAGATGATTGATCCTGCGGCTTCTCCTTTGGAAGTCTAGGAGTGGTCTAGTGTTTGACCTAGGTGATCTTAATTCTAGGGTTGATTGTGCATTCTGTGATTTGTTGAGTCAAGGCTCACGTCGGACACTTTTTCAAAACAAACCATTTTAAAATCGTTCTCACATATTACACGCTGCCACGTGCGCTAAACCCGCTTAGTGCATGATTAGCTGGACACGAGATTCTAGTATCCGTCTTGTCCGCGTTTCTGCTATCGACTCCGACGTCGGTACTTCTTCATCTTCTTTTTTCCTTCCACCCACCACATCGACCGAGATGGATGGTTCTCCATCAGATTTTACTAACACACCCCTGCCGCCACCCGTAGGTGCGCAGAATCCACTGCGTATCTCTCTCTAAGAAAGATGCTACCCGATACGCGGTCCCTTTCCTACTTGTCTATCTATTCCACCAGCCAATGGGGATAACCATTTTACCCAAATTCGAAGACGCATACATTTTTATCATCAAATTCGAAAACGTATGCGCAATGATAGGCACTACATAACTTTCTGTAGATGCTATGCGATTACGTCTTCTCCCTTTTATCTTGTACGACCTAGCAGAAAAATGGATTTATAGCACTTCCGCACATTCTATCGCCAAATGGGACAAATTCGTTATAGCATTCCTTAAGAAATTTTATCCCAATCACAAAACTGCCCATGTTCGAAGCGAGATTAACCATTTTACCCAACTTCCCAACGAACCATTCTGGAAATTCTTTGAACGGTTCAAGGATCTTTTTCTACAATGCCCCCATCACGAAATTGATAAATGATAACTTTTCTGAATTATATATGAGGGTGTTAATCCAGCGACAAAACAGATGCTTGAAACTATTTGTCAATGCCATTTCATGTCTAAAGACGATGGTGAAGCTTGGCAATTCCTGAAAGATCTCGCCGAACAAATCTTACAGTAGAAAAGCGTTAGACCAACTTCGTCTAGGGCAGGAATCCATCAGCTCGATGTTTCCATTGCAGTAAAAGCCGAAATGGCCACAACGCAAAAGAAACTCGACACTATTGAAAACAAATTCTCATCAGCCTCCCTAAACCAGGTTATGCTCCCCAAAACCTTGTGTTGTTGCTGTTCCGACCCATCACATTTGACGGAAGAATTTCCTTTGAATCCTCCGTTTCAAGGTCAAGAATAAACTAATGCTGCTTTTCAGCAACGACCTAGAAACGATCCTTATTCTTCCACATACAATCAGGGATGGAGGAATTATCCTAATTTTGCTTAGAACCAAAATCAAACTCAAAATCAAAATCCGTTACCAAGCCAAAATAACTATCAAAGGCCTTCTCCACAGCAACAGCAACCACCATAACAGAGTCAGCACCTCTTCCAACCACAAACTTTTCAAAATCCGGCCAACAACTCTACATCTTACAATAATTCTTTCCCAACGGCTAGTACCGAAAAATTCTCTGCACTCGAACGAAATTTGGAAACGTTTATTAAACATTCCATACAAACGACGGCTAATTTAACATCTTCTATCCAAATGTTAGTACAGCACACCGCTTCCCACGGTGAAAGCATAAAATCGATAGAAGCACAACTTGCACAGTTAAATGCCGCGATGAGTGAGAGAGAGAAATGGAAACTTCCATCTCAACCTCTACCGAATCCTGGCCACTCATAAAGTCATAATGTGAGTGTCGTAACCATATTGAGATCGGGAAGAGTGCCGAACAATCAAGTCAGTTAACAGGTTGATGATGTTGAATCAGATAAAACCCTGGCTTTTTATTCTAACCTTAATTCGTCTAGCCCACCATCTTCTTCTGAGCTTATTCTCCATTTCCCACTAGGCTCAAGCCCTCCGCCCACTCCCTTGAGTCAACCTAAAACAATTCCAACACCAATCCTGGGATCGATTCCATCCCCATAAACTTCTCCTCCAATGTTGGACCCAACCCTTATTGATAAAGCTCATTTTCCCAACAGGTTGAGGGCCAACAAACATAATACACAAATGGAGAAGATTGTTGAAATGTTTAAGCAAGTTAACATAAATATTCCTCTCTTATATGTTATTCAACAAGTTCTGTCTTATGTGAAAATCCTTAAGGACTTGTGCACTAGGAAGAGGAAAACTCAACTGCCAAAAAAGGTGTTCTTAACTAGCAATGTGAGCACAGTTTTTACCCAACAATTGCCTAAGAAACGTTAAGATCCCGGTTGTCCTACAATATCTATAACTATTGGGAGTAAAAACATCAATCGTGCTCTACTTAACCTAGTCGCTAGTGTTAACTTTCTTCTGTATTCTGTGTATGAGCAGCTAGATATTGGAGAGTTGAAACCTGCACACTGTACTCTCCAAATGGCCGATCGATCTATCACCCAACCTAGGGGTGAGTTAGAGGATGTGTTAATCAAAGTCGGGGAATTTATATTTCCTGTGGACTTTATTGTTTTAGCTACACAGCCTGTGGCGAACCCACAAAACCAAATTCCGGTGATTCTCAGTCAGCCTTTTCTAGCAACTTCCAATGCTGTAATAAATTGTTGTAACAGTTCTATGAACCTATCCTTCGGGAAGATGACAATTGAGTTTAACATTTACATGCTAGGAAGTCAACCATCTGAACCTTCTGCTCATCTAATCGATATCTGTTTTGTTAACGAGATAGTTTCCGATAACTGCAAAGTTGAGGAACTTTACTATAATGATCTTAACGACACTAGTGAGTCATTGTTTGATCTAGAAAATGATTATACTAGTGAGGAGACCTTTGACGAGTCTACCCCCAAGTTCGAATCCTTTGACTCGTCGTAAAAGTCAGTTGATCTTTCCGAGTTAATATCATACGCTAGTTATGAACCTTTTAGGGAGTCCGAGTATAATTCCCCTACCCTACTTTCTGTCGTCTCTCCACCGACACTAGATCTCAAGACGCTACCTTCTCATCTTAAATATGTATATTTAGGTGAGAATGAGTCTTTACCCGTGATCATATCATCTTCTCTAGTTTTAGAGCAAGAGAGCGCTCTTTTGTCGATCTTGAGATCAAATCGGCAAGCTTTTGGTTGGACAATGGTGGACATCAAAGGTATTAGTCCCTTAATTGTTGAATATCATATACATTTGATGGATGAAGCTATACCAACCCGAGACCCACAAAGATGGTTGAATCCCGTCATGAATGAGGCGGTAAAGAAAGAAATCGTCAAGTACCTAAATAGTGGCATAATTTACCCAATATCTGATAGCCAATGGGTAAGTCCTATTCATGTGGTCTCTAAAAAGTCTGGTATCACGGTCATAACTAATGAGGCTAATGAGTTGATCCAAACACGCACCCAAACTGGGTGGCAGGTATGTATTGATTATAGAAAACTCAATGCCGCAACGAGGAAAGATCACTTCCCTCTACCTTTCATTGATCAGATGTCAGAACGATTAGCCGGGCATGAATACTACTGTTTCTTGGACGGATACTCCTGCTATAACCAGGTCCCCATCGCTGGAAAGGATCAAGATAAAACAACATTTACTTGTCCTTTCAGTACTTTTGCTTATAAACGCACACCCTTCGAGTTATGCAACGCTCCCGTTATATTTTAGCGGTGTATGATGGGGATATTCTCGGACATGGTCGAGAATTTTCTGGAGATATTTATGGACGATTTCTCCATATTTGGGGACTCCTTTGAGGAATGCCTACATCATCTTGACGCTGTTCTTACTCGCTGTAAGGATAAGAATTTAACTTTGAATTAGGAAAAATACCATTTCATGGTTCAAGAAGGTATAGTCCTTGGGCATATCATTTCACGAAAAGGAATAGAGGTAGACAGACCTAAAATATATGTCATCTATAACCTTCCTCCTCCGAAATGCGTCAAAGATGTACGATCCTTCCTTGGTCATGCAGGATTTTATATGAGTTTCGTTAAGGACTTTAGAAAAAATTTTAAACCCTTAACTCTTCTCTTGGCCAAAGATACAACATTTCACTTCGATTCGGATTGCGATGCTGTTTTTGAATCACTTAAAAGTTCTCTCACTATAGCCCTCATTCTGTCATCTCCAGATTGGAACCACCCTTTCGAGCTGATGTGTGATGCATCAGATTTTAGTATTAGTGCAGTCTTAGAACATCATATTGATAAGATGCCACATATAATTTACTATACAAGTAGGACCTTGAACGATACCCAAATTAATTATACAACTACTGAGAAAGAACTCTTGGCAGTTGTATTTGCATTAGAAAAATTCAGGCCCTACTTGATTGGCTCGCCTATAGTGGTTTACACCAATCACTCCGTCCTACGACATCTTTTATCGAAGAAGGATATTAAAGCCAGGCTTATACATTGGATCCTGTTGTTACAAGAGTTTGATCTTGTCATACGAGACAAGAGTGGATATGAAAATATAGTAGTCGACTATCTTTCACGCATCTCTTCTTCACCAATGTTGACTTTGCTAATAAACGACTCCTTTCCTGACGAACAGTTCTTGACCGTATCTTGCGAACCTTGGTCCGTGGATATTGTGAATTATCTAGCGATGGGACTTATACCCAGCGATTGGTCGAAACAAGACAATCATCGATTTCTATCCCAAGTAAAACATTTTTACTAGGATGAACCTTATTTGTTTAAGTATTGTTCTGATTAAATCATTCACGGATGCGTTCCTAATGATGAATTCAAGAGTGTTTTGTCTTTCTGCCATGATCAGGCATGTGACGGTCACTTTGGTCCACGTAAAACGGCGGAGAAAGTTTTGCAATATAGCTTTTATTGGCCAATATTATTTAAAGATGCATATGATCATTACAAAACTTGTCTTCGGTGTCAACACATGGGTCGGATTTCAAGGAGAAATGTGATGCCGCTCCAACCTATCTTCGTCGTGAAGATATTTGACGTTTGGGAAATTGATTTTATGGGCCCTTTTCCCAACTCTTTTGGGAATTCATACATCTTACTTGCGGTTGATTGTGTCTCTAAATGGGTGGAAGCAGTACCGTGTCATACTAATAACAACAAGGTTGTTATTAAGTTCCTTAAAGAAAATATCTTTTCGCGATTCGGATGTTAGTTATATGTATGCCCTAGAGGCCATTACTATACATAGGATGTATATTGTAGTGGATGCTTGGACATATATAGGGAGGACTTTCTTGCTCGACATGATAGTATGCTATCTGGTTGCTCTTTACCTTAACGTGTACACTGATTGTCTCTCTGTTACATGTTGGTAAAGCCCTTAGGATGTATACTTGACTACTTGGACTATGATGCGGATCACACTAGTGAGGACATGGTAGTCCATAAGTACATCCTTCAAGGTCCCTAGTCGTGGGTGTATCGAGACGGGGCATCGATATATCAGAGTAGACTAGCGTATACCTTCTCGACCCATACAGATGGGCGATGGATGATCCCATATCCATTGGTGTTTGACATCAGAGATGATATACGGGTGCTCAGTAGAGACTGGGTACACTGGACGGACTCGCCGAGAACTCCCAGATGGTATTATACCTTACGTCAGATGGCAGTTCTCTGGTGACACTGGTACAGGTTAGTCTGTAGACCCGAGATCGTCATAGAGTCTTGTGTGATTCCCACTGTGCTTTGATTTCCACCTTACCACGTCCAAGAGGGTGTGCAAAATGGTGGTTTTTGGGTACAGTCCCGATTCACATGGAGGCAATAAGCGATAGGAGGGGATTCGTCTCTCCCGGTATAGGGAGTTGATGTTGCGCTGTGTTCGATTGGCTATAACAGGAAATCCCTGGCCAGGGTTGCTGAGATTTACTGGTAAATGTTATCAGTAGTATCTCGAACTGTTATAGACCACATATCGACACAACTTATCGAGCTACTGGGGTCTGACGTTTACCACCCCTAGGCAAGATATGCGACATATCAGACGAACAGACCGGACTGTACGGTAAGTGTTACTGGTTGGATTCACAGGAGTGTGAGCGGGCTTGCTCGTTGATCTTCTGATCGCTCAATACCCGGGTGGCCGTTACGTTTAGCAGACCGCTTGCGGCTTGTGGGTGTTTGATATGATCATCACCTACTGCCAGCGTATTGACGAGTCTTTAGAGTCCTACACAGAGGTTTCCTGGCTCAAGCGAAACGAAATAGGAGCGCATATGAGATATGTGCGGGACCGAGAATAATGCCAGTATGTGATACTGAATTCTATTCTCGCGATTTGTATCATCGGACTGTTATATAAGATATAGCCGGATTACCGAATCAAATGTTGATTTGATATATTGATACACTTGATATTAGTCGGTTATATGCAGTATGACCGGATCATTAAATCAAGTGTTGATTTAATGATTTAATGTATAATTATATATTTGATATATTACTTTATATTAACTAGTATTTGTTCACTTAAGATTATTTTTCTCACTAGATTGTGCACATTGTATATATGATATATGTTTGTGCACTAGTTTGTATCATGTTTGATGATACATGCAAACTTGGGTGTGTATGCTTTAAACCATTTTTAGGTTAATGGTTAGGGTTTTAACTTATTTATTTATTTTATTTATTTATTTATGGCAAAAAATAAAATGGTGGTTTTCTTTCTTTACTTTAAGCTTCATGAAGCTTCTTAGCATCTTTGACCATTTTGTTTTTTCCTTTAACCTAACCATTACACCTAAACCCTAGTTTATTCTCTACATGTGTTAACTCACCCATGGTTGCAATATGATAAGCTTCACTTGAATTTTCTTTTTGAAATAATTCATTTTCTTTTCTTCTTCTTCATCTTCTTCAAGTGAAGAAGAAAGCTTTCTTGAAAATTCCAAGTGTTGAAATCAAGTGAGAAATCCAAATCCAAAGTGAACCCACTTCCTATTTCTTCATTCTCTACCACTTGCCATGTTGTATAGGGTGTTTTCTTCATAAGCTTCATGACCAAGTGAAGATAGAACTTGAGTTTGAATCGCCTCGACGTAGATCATCTTCGGCACCGAAGTCAACGACCTAGCCCGCTCATTTCTCCGACGAAACCATCACTAGAGTCCGGGATCCCGATGATCGCAGCGGAGGGACATCATCATGGAGCTAAAGAAGTGGAGGACCAGATCTACAAAGGTTGTAATCCCTTTCACTTATTAGCAAAGTTGTTTGCTTGCTTTTACTTTCGCCTTACTTCTAGTAATCGATCTAGCATTAGGGTTCTTTGGCACATGGAAAATTTGATTTTGGCATGGTTGATGCCTCATGGAACCTCTTGAGTGTGCCTAGGAACCCTACATCGGACACCCTCGTGCTATAATTAGCGATAACGGGACGCATTTCTATAATCAGTTTTTTGAGGCTTTAATTCGGAAATATTCAATCAACCACAAACTTTCTATGCCCTATCATTCCCAAATGAGCGGGCAAGCTGAGATCTCCAATCGACAGATCAAACAAATTTTGGAGAAAACGGTTTCTAAGAACCGTAAAGATTGGTCCACCAAATTGACGGATACTCTTTAGGCATTCTGCACCGCTTATAAGACCGATCTTGGTATTTCTCCATACCGAATTGTGTTTGGGAAGGCTTACCAGCTTCCTGTTGAGATCGAACATAAAGCAATGTGGGCTATTAAGGAGCTAAACTTCGATTTTGATCAAGCCAGCAGCTATCGGAAGCTGCAATTAAAAGAGCTAAGCGAACTTCGCGATGAAGCTTACGATAATGCGGTTATAGTAAAGAACCGGACTAAAGTGTTCCACGATAAAAACCTTTTTAGAAAATCTTTCACACCGGGACAACAAGTCCTTCTTTACGATTCTAGTCTCCACCTTCATCCGGATAAGCTAAGATCTCGTTGGAAATGACCTTTTGTGGTGCGGTATGTGTTCCCGCACGGTGCAGTGGATATTGAAAATGTTTTAAATGGTTCTATTTTAAAGTAAATGGGTATAGATTAAAACTGAATTTTTCCGCTGACCCAGCAGAGGGGCTCCTGTGTTTACAAGAGCCGCTTTATCATAACTAATTTTCCTCCGTCTCACCTCCATGTTTCGATAACACTATTTCATCTAAGAATGGAGGTGAGTGAGTTATGATATACCTGAATATCCGTGCATGCTAAAGAACAAGTTTGAGGATAGTTTTCAGTTAACTATTATTTCACCCCTATTATTTTCCTCCCAAGTATACAGGTCTATGCGCTCAAAGAACAACATCAGTGAGGACACTGCAGAAAACAGGTTTGAGGAGAGGTTTGTATTTACTAATATGACATTTGGTACTAGGCACTATATATAAAAAAAATTGTGTATAATTTTTTTTTTTGATAATAAAAATTAGAAAGTGAAAATTTACATATAAAAGATAGGAATAGTTTGTGTAACAACCCAAAAACTTCTGTACAAATTTTTTTTTTGTAAAGTACAGAAAGGAATACCTTAGCCTGAGCATAAGTTATAAATTTAAATTGGTTTTGAACAGCAAGAAAGCACTTGTAGCTCATTGGTAAAGCCCTGCATTGCTGTGACATAGCCCATGTGTTCAAATCCCCTCAGCCATATATTATTTTTGTTGATTTTTCTTTTAAAATTTTAGAAGCTCAAAAGTTTGCACGTGCACTGCATGTAAAATGAAAATCACTCAAATCAAACATGTGCACTGAGCTATATGAAGCGACTAGGACACGTAGCAGCAATCCCACACCCCACCACCCGACAACGACCAGCGAGATCATCATGTTAGTTATGTATATGCCCTAGAGGCCATTATTGTACATATGATGTATATTATAGTGGATGCTTGGATATATAGAGAGAGGACTTTCTTGCTCGATATGATAGTATGCTATCTGGTTGCAGTTTTTCTTAACATGTTGACTTGTATTGTGTTACTGTCTTGCTCTTATATGTTGATAAAGCCCTTAGGATGTATACTTGACTATTAGAACTATAATGTAGATCATACTAATGAGGTCAAGGGTAGTCCACAAGTACATCCTATAATTGTTCCTAGTCGAGGGTGTATCGAGACAGGGCATCGATACTCCAGAGTAGAATAGCGTAGACGCATCTTGACCCATATGATGAGCGATGGATGATCCCACATCCATTGGTGTTTGACACCAAATATGGTATACGGGTGCTCAGTGGAGACCGGGTATACTGAACGAACTCGCCGAGAACTCCTAATTGGTATTATAGCTATCGTCAGATAGCAGTTCTCTGGTGACACTGGTACAGGTTAGTCTATAGACCCGAGATCGTCATAGAGTCTTGTATGATTCCCATTGTGCTTTGATTTCCACCTTACCACGTTCATGAGAATGTGCAAAATGGTGGCTTTTGGGTACAGTCCCGAATCACATGGAAGCAATGAGTGATAGGAGGGGTTTCTTCTCTCCCGGTATAGGGGTTGATGTTGCATTTTGTTTGATGGCTATAACTGGAAGTCCTTAACCAGGGTGATATGGAGATCTACTGGTAAGTGTTATCAGTAGTTTCTCGACCCGTTATGAGCCTTATATCGGCACGACTTATCGGTTACCGGGGTCTGACGTTTACCACCCTTAGACTGGATATACGACATATCAGACGAAGAGACCGGACTGTACGGTAGTGTTACTGATTGGATTCGCAGGAGTATGTACAGGCTTGCTTGTTGATCTTCTGATCACTCAATATCCGGGTGGCCGTTACGTTTAGCTGGCCGCTTGCGGCTTGTGGGTGTTTGATATGATCATCACCTACTGCCGGCATATTGACGAGTCTTTAGAGTCCTACACAGAGGTTTCCTGGCACAGGTGAAACGGAGTAGGGGCACATATGTAACATGTGCGGGAACAAGATTGATACGCGTATGTGATACCATATTCTATTCTCGCGATATGTGATATCGGCCAGTTATATGTGATATAGCCGGATTATCGGATCAAGTGTTGATTCGATAAAATGATACATATTATATTGGTCGGTTATATATGATATAGCCGGATTATTAAATCAAGTATTGATTTAATAATTTAATGTATAATTATATATTTGATATATTAAATTACATTAACTAATATTTGCTCACTTAATTGTTTCTTTTTCTCACTTTTGTGTACACTTTACATATATGTGATATATGTGATTGTGTCATAGTTGTTGATACATGCAACATGGGTGTATGAGACTTACACCATGCTTTGGATAAATTAGGATTTTACTCATTTAAAGTAATTCAAAATGAATTGGATTTTGTCATGGCAAAGAAGCTTGGAGAAGCTAGGGTTTGCCATTGACTTAGTCCACTCAATTTGGATTACTTAAGATATTTATTAATCTTACCATTTATCCTTGACCATGGTTTATTCTCTACAAGAGTTGGTATGAGATATTATCTCACCATGGTTGCTATTCTCACACAACTAATTCACTTGTTCATTTTCTCTCTTCATCTTCTTCCTCATCTCAAAAGCTTTCTAGGGTTTCATGAGGTGATGAATCTTAGTGAGAGAATAAATTCTAAAGTGAGCAAAATTCCTATTTCATCATCATTTTCTATACTAGCCATATAGTTTAGTGTGTTGGCTTCACTAATTCATTATTAGTGAAGAGATTGCTTGAGTTTGTGTTTCCTCGAAATAGATCATCATAGACTTTGAAGACTACAAGCAAGCATGCATCATTCACCTTGTGGAGCTTCTTAAAAGTCCGGGAGTTCGTTGATTGCAGCGAAGGGACCACAACAAGGAGCTATAGAAGCAAAGAAACGGACTACAAAGGTTGTAATCCCTAATCACTTAGTTGTAAAGTTATTTACTTTAAGTTTCCGTATGATTCTCTAGTACAAGATCTAGGTTAGGGTTTTTTGAAGCATGGCAAAATTTTAATTTGGCATGGATGATGTCACCCGAAACCTTGCTGGCGTGCTTAGGAACCCTACACATCACAAGAGACCGGCACCGCCGGTTGAACACATAGGGAATGCCATCAATTTTTGCCCTAGCACCCATTGGACTCCCCCCACTAACCCTAGTCTGTTTGATTTCCATGTACATTTCCAGAGAATTAAAATGATCCTTAAAACTAAATTTTAATTCATTTTTAATTCTCATTTCAATACCCTAAACCGTAATTTCTCCTATAAATATCACACTACACCATAGCCCTCCTCATTCTGAAATCTATTGCCAAAACTCTCTAAGATTCCTAAGTCCAAAAGTTGTACTGGTGGAGTTAGCCAAGGTCAAAGTTCCGGCGACATTTCAGGACAAATTCGGCGACGACGCGATTCCACGACGCCTTCGAAATCTTCCTCTACATCCCCATTCTATAATCAATCAGTAAGTCCCCTCTCCCCTCCTCTCTTTGTATTAAAAAGACTTCTCTTTTCAAAACTCGTCGGAAGCGGAGTTATTCCGACTTCCGATTCTCTTTTCTTTAAAAATTCAACTTTTCTTAAACAAAAAATTTACCATCTTTTCATATATTGTTTAGAAACCATAAAACAATAATTTGACCAAGTTTCAATTCAAAATTTAATGTTAAACAAATTCTATTTCACTTTTTCGGTAAAATACCATCAAGTTTACATACGACATTACTTTATCGTTTTGCTCATTTTACCTTTAGAAATTGCATGAGGTAATGACCTACCTCATCACAACACTCATCTTGACATAGCACGATGGCTTTTGTAACAATTTTTATAGGATAAAACACAATTTATATTAAAATACCTTAAACTATCAAAACCCGTATTCTTTAAATTGTTTTAATTAATTCCTTGCAAATAAAGCTATACAACCCATTTTGGGGAACTTGGTCAAGATGGTGCGGGTTATCGTACGTCCTCGGGACTAGTAGAGCAAGATGCAGACCTCCTCACGGAGCATTCGATCTCGATGGAATTTTTATTACAATTTCTAAGAAAACGTGATTTCTATTAATAAATAAATTCTATTTTAGTATAATTATATATATATAAATATTACCAAAATATCTATTTTAAATATAATATATATTCCATGTTTTCTAATCAAAAGAAAAGAATCACAAAAGATCATGAAAATACCATCACATTCAATACAAGTCAAATTACAAGAAAATACCATATACTATTCAAAGTTAGGTTTATATCCACAAAAATATTTCATTTTATAAAAATTATAACTATGAAAACCCTAAAGATGATAAATAAATACTTGAGATTTTTTTTATAAATATATCAAAACTATTTTTCAAAAAACCTTCTCAAGTTATAATAATTTACAATAAGGACCCTGGTAAATATAGGTTTAAGCGGGACCAGTTCTCTTGAGCCTCAGGGAGCTGAAGAATATGTGTGCTTGCCTATCTAAGATAGACAAATTAAAAACAGTGTTATCAATACGGTAATTGTCTTGGAAAAAAACACAAATCATGCCGTCCATATGCAGCAGTTAACGATAACTCCAAAACTAATTCAGGACTTCAATTCTGTTTAAAGTGTCTAATTCAGACAGAGTCTCAGTCTAATCTGAAATCAATCAATCTATTCTTGAATATGATTCAAGTACAACTCCAATTCAACATGAATCTATTTATACCAGAATTCAATCTATTTCAACATGACTCGACTGAACCGAACCATGGATATACTCTGATTACATGACTATCCATTTACATGAACTACTGATATCATGGTTTTGGAAAGTCGTACATCTATTAAACAAAACAATATACAATTAATATAAAAGACATTACGGGATTTTAAAGGGGTAGACTGACACAGAATGTGTTAAAAGTTGCACAAGATGGTCATTAAAAGACGTAACTATACATCTATTGCCGTTGTTCCGTGGTTTTATCGACGAAGCCTTAGACTACGGGTTACCATAGCCCACGGTGTAATTTGGACTCCTCTTGTATACACTGGCATATTCTGTACCAAGATACAAACAACTGCGTAAGCATAACAATTAAACATTATACCAGTTACATCCTCTTATCTGTCTATTCTATTTCTATCTCTTTGGGACTTACCAAGCGATTGTTCGCTGACGACATTCATATTTATCTTCTTTCTTTGGAATGTTTTCAGGAGGACCCGACTCTGAGGAGTTCGAGACTAGCCAGGAGCATTTGGAGCATACCACTGAGCAGCACGACCATTAGGCTTTAATTTCATGTACATGCCATTGTTTAGGCATCGCTTTCCATTCTTGTATTTACATTTTCAGTTGTATTGTAAATAAATGTTTAATAAATAAAAGTTGATGCTCAATTATATCTCTTGTCATTTTACTTGTGTACTTTATTATATTGCTTATTTACACTTAGCGTGTTTACTTTTGAGTAAATACGTAGCGGGCCAGTCACGTCTCCTTACCATACACCGGGAAGCGGGGCGTGACAGGTTTTGTTGGCGGCCCATGCAGGTCAGTTCTGCATGGAACCCTACCATGCAGGTTCATTTCTACATGGACATGCGGGTTAGTTCTGCATGGACATGCGGGTTAATTCTGCATGAAGTCCTAAGAAATGTAACACAAGAATCAGTAACTAAAAACATTCTTTACATTTCATATTCCTTGAATGTTATAATTTCATATTCTTTGAATCTATCCTAACCCTATTTTTTCTTTCAAGGTTATAGATTCTCCAAACAATACCAGCACAAACGTCAACAACACACCACCATCACCTATTCCACTTAAGCCTACCATTGTAGCTCCGATCAACGAGAAGACGGTACTGCTCGAGGCAATTAAGAGTCTCCTGGAAGGACAGCAGAAGCAGACTGCTATCTTATTGAACCGCCCAAAAGCGGAAGCACCCGGAGTGAAGCAATTCCGGGCATTGCATCCGAAGCAATTTTCTGAGAAAGAGAGCCCCTTGAAAGCTGAAGAATGGGCTCAGAGTATCGAAGATGATCTGGCAGCAACATAAGTGCCAGAGATTGCCTGAGTTAGAGTTGTGCAGCTGCAACTCACAGATAACGCCAGAGTTTGGTGGAAGACGGAAGTAAGCCATCTTGACCGACCGATCGAATGGAAAACTTTTCGCGAGATGTTCAATGCGAAATATTTCCCCGAGACTTCCCAATTTGACATGGAGCAGCAATTCATCCACCTGCAACAAGGTTTGATGTTGACAAAATATGTGGATGAGTATGATGCTGAGTTTACCATGCTCAGTAGATTCGTGGCACACTTGATACCAACGGCTGAGATCAGGGCCAAACGATTTCAGCAAGGGTTGGACCAGGAAATCCAAGCTGCTCTAGCTACAGAGGATTTCCCAACCCATGACTTAGCTCTGAAAGCTGCCCGTCGATACGAGGTGGTAGTGAAGAAGAAGGGCAGACCTCAATCTGTCGGTGTGAAGCGCCCTGCCACCTATATGGCAGGAGGAGCCTCTTCAATACCAACTTTTGAACCCAGGATACCGAAAGTAACAAATAACCGGCCAAGTCCAGATTTTTGCTTCTACTGCAAGAGGGATGGACACCTGTGGAAGGACTGTAGGCGTGCAAAAGGCATGTGCTTAGTTTGTGGCGCATCCACTCATGAAATTGGAACAAGTCCTTATAGACGCAACCCAGTTACAACTCACAATACTTATCCACAGTGGCCAGCTATCCAGGCTCCCGCACCTCGTCTTGCTCTCCCAGCTCTACCTCCACGTGGACCTCCTGCACAGCCTCCTTGCCAATTCCATCAGGTAATGAGGAACATGCTTCAAGGGCAGAGAAACATACTCCAAGGATAGAGAAATATACCTTCAGCTAGGAAGAATATACCCCGACGTCAGGCTTTCACATTAGCAGCCGTAGAAGCCGAGACTATCGACCAAGGTAACACTGGTAATTCCCTTCAATCTTTTCAAACCCTTACATTATCTCGTTACTTTTCATGCACTACCAGTATTTCTTTCACCACCGCTATCATCAAACTTTTCTTGAATCTGTTACACTTTCTTTTTATAAATTTCAAGTACGAAATTTTTATAAGGAGGGTAGAATGTAACAACCCTAAAACTTCTGTACAATTTTTTTGTAAAGTACAGAAAGGAATATCTTAGCCTGAGCACAAGTTATAAATTTAAATTGCTTTTGAACAGGAAGAAAGCACTTGTAGTTCATTGGTAAAGCCCTGCACTGCTGTGACATAGCCCCTGTGTTCAAATCCCCTCAGCTACATATTATTTTTGTTGATTTTTCTTTTAAACTTTTAGAAGCTCAAAAGTTTGCACTGCACTGCACGTAAAATGAAAAGTCACTCAAATCAAACATGTGCACTGAGCTATATGAAGCGACTAGGACACGTGGCAGCAATCCCATACCCCATCACCCGACAACTACCAGCAAGATCATCACAAGGGACCGGCACCGCCGGTTGAACCCGTAGGGAATGCCCTCAATTTTTGCCTTAGCACCCCTTAGACTCCCCCTTACATTGGCACCGCTGGTTGAACCCGTACCCTCAATTTTGAGAAGGTCGTACGACAGACTATGCCGTACGAGATGTATATATGATGATTGATCCGTACTTTTGACTCGGGATTAGTTTAGCCTTTTAGTCTTTTAATTAGTTAAGTAGATGTTAGAATAGGGTTCGAGTCATACCTATTTTCAAAACTAACGAATCGTGTACATTTCAAAGGATAAACCGAGGGACGCTACGGATTTCAAGGTATTGCTTTTCTTTAAAAACACCGTAGTACCTACTTTTCTAAAAATAAAGATTCGTGCTATTTGAGATACGATAATTGTATGGCTCATATATCGAGGTATATCTTAGCTTGTTGCGTTACTATTTTCCTTTCTGCTACGTTCATTTTACTATCATTGCATTATATATATAAATATATATATATATACATGTGCTTCATTTGTTGTTATGATATCGTCTGTTAGTACACTTGCACAATTATCAATGATGCGTATGATACACTTACACAAGATTTGCTGGCTCACACACAATCATCATCGGTAACTGCTATGCCACTTACACAGTAGAATTGCTATATCATGATATTATTCATAACCATAAAGTACATTCATTGTTCAATACTACCACTTGACATGCTTGCATGATATACTTGATATGCTCATATTACTGTTCAATGTTTGCATATATTGTACTTATGGTTATATGCATTGAGATGCTGTTTTCATGAGATTTCTGGATTTGAGAACTGCGGTTATATTTCAAAGGAAATTATGAATTGGTTTAAAAATGCGATTTCTCTTGATATGTGATCTCGAGGCGTTCACCATGAGTTTTCTCGGTTCTGAGCTTGTTTTCGAGACTCGATTCGAGGAGTTGGATGAACCGTCTGCGGGTACATGGTGGACCCGATAAGGTACCTCGGGGCAAGAAGATCGTGGGGATGATGATGAGCCTGGCAGGAGGGAGCACTACCTACCGGTGATAGTTTGGACCCGGCGGTTATCCGGAGGATACCGACCGGAGTCGTGAGATGGATATAGACCGATCCGGACTGACGGAGCCCGAGATATGTGGATTTACGTGACAATATTAGACACGAGTTTCATGATCTTTCAAGTGTCGATGTTGGATACTCAGGTTCCATGATATTGATGTGTCATTAATGGACACACATGGATGATATCTACATGCATACAGGCATATGATTTCATGATGTTTCGAGTGTCGGTGTTGGACATTTAGATTCCATGATATTGATGTGTCGTTGATAGACACACGTGGATGATATCCACATGCATATAGGCATATGATTTTAGATGTTTATTTCAACATGCCATTGGCATTGACTCTATTTTTGACATATATGCATACATGGTCACCCTAAATATCATAGTATTACCTTCATGATACAGTATGACCTAGGAATCTTTGTTATTCGATTTCTACCTACTGATGTTTTCTACTCACGAGTTAGCAACTCAACCCCGTTGTGCCACAGCTTTCTTGCAGATTTGACCACTTTGGATCAGTAGCGGTATCGCTAGTACACAGCTTTGCCCAGGGTGTTTTGCTATGGTAGGTGGGACGCACGTTGGATCATGCTTACTCTTGTACTTATTATTTCTATTGTATCTAGATAAACTCTATCAATTAGAAACTAGAATTTGTATATTGGTAGACCTGGATAGACTGGTGTATTTGCGAGACTTAGAGTGATGGGTGTATGTTCGCTTCTTTGAGATGATGATGTCTTGCTCTATTTATTCTTTCTATGTTGATTTTCGCCGTTGGGCGTCGTATATATGTTTATTGCATGGTTGTGATTCCGCCAATATGCGAAGAGCCAGCTCTCACTTGGGGATGCCTATATATATTGCTTGTATGGGGTTTTGGATCAAAAATTACAAGAGAGGTGCTATCCAAATTTTTAAAAGGACAAAAAAATTGTTTTCAACTAGTATATAATTCACTTGTCTTTTCATATATCATTAGTTATGCATTTAAAGAAAAACTTGATTTCATTATACCTTTATTTTAAAAACTTCACCTCTATTATTTTCCCTAAAAAGGTTTAGATTTCTGGGCTTCGGTTTACTTGAATTACGTTATGCCTTTAAACGTTGCGTGATTTAAGTGCCGGTCATGAGCTAAATTCCGGGTCGTAGCAGTACATTCCTCCTTACTGGAGGCACATTTCTCTGCCCTTGAGTCACGTTTCTCTGTGCCTGATGGAATTGACAAGGAGGTTGTGTAGGAGGTCCACGTAGAGGTAGTGCAGGGAGTGCTAGACGAGGTGCAGGAGCCTAAATAGCTGGCCGCTGCGAGACTGTGATTGCGGGTCTAGGTACTAGAGCTAGGTTGAGTCGATATGGACATGCTCCTATGGCATGAGTGGATGCGCCACAAACAAAACACAGGTCATTTGCAGGCCTGCAAACTTTCGTCAGGTGTCCATTCCTCTTGCAGTAGAAACAAAAGTCCGGACTGGGTCGATTAAATGATCCTCCGGGTCTTCTGGGTGCAAAAGTTGGCCTGGAAGAGGCTCCTCCTGCCATCTGTATGGCAGGGCATTTCACACCGGCTATTTGTAGTCTGCCCTTCTTCTTCACCACTGCCTTATAATGTCGGGCAGCCTTCAAAGCGAGATCATAGGTTGGGAAATCCCCTTTAGCGAGTGCAACTTGGATTTCCGGGTCCGACCCTTGCTGAAATCGTCATGCCCGGGTCTCAGCAGTAGGAATCAGGTGTGCCGCGAACCTGTTACGACCTTGTGTTAGCAGTGTTGTGGGTGAAATCGGGAATTTGAATTTGAGACAATATCTTACCTGCTAACCATGGTAAACTCAGCATCGTATTCATCCACGGACTTGCTCCACATCAAGTCTTATTGTAAGTGGATGAACTGCAGTTCCATATCGAAACGGGCAGTCTCAGGGAAGTATTTTGCATCGAACATATCATGAAACGTCTTCCATTCAATCGGTTTGGCGAGTTGGCTTTCTTCAGCCTTCCACCAGATTCTGGCGTTATCTGTTAGTTGCAGCTTCGCAACTCTCACCCAAGCAATCTCTGGCACTTGTGCTGCTGCCAGGTCATCTTCTATCAACTAAGCCCATTCTTCTGCCTCCAGTGGGCTCTCTTTTTCTGAGAAATGTTTCAGGTGCAGTGCCTGGAATTGCTTGACTCCGGGTTCCTCGACTTCAGAGAGATGCATGAGGATAGAAGTCTGCTGCTGCTAACCCTCCAAGAGGCTCTTGATTATCTTAAGCAGTACCGTTTGCTCGTTGATGGGAGCTGCAACGGTAGGTAGTGGTGGTAGAATAGGTGGTGGAGTGTTGCCATTGACGTTGGTACTCGTGTTGTTTGGTGAATCCATGACCTTGATAGAGAAAGAAAGGTTAGGATAGATTCAAGAAATTTGAAATTGTCACGCCCCGCTTCCCGGTGTACGGGAAAGGAGACGTGATGAGAGACGCGGTGTATTTATTCAGAAATAAACACGTTAAGCGTAAATAAGCAATATAAATGTACAGCACAAGAATTAAAAGAGATGTAATAAAACAACAACTTTTTTTTGATAATCATTCTTTACATACAACTGAAAAGTAAAGTACAATGATAGAAAATGATGTCTAAACAATGGCATATGAACTAAAAAGAAAATAGTACAAGTAAGGCCTAAAAGTCTGGCTCCTCTGTAAACTGCTCCAAGTCGTCCTGGCTGGGCTCGATCTCCTGAGAGTCGGGTCCTCCTGACAATATTCCAAAAAAAGAAGAGACAGGAATGTCGTCAATGAACTAGCGCTCGGTAAGTCCCAAAAGATAAAATGTAATAGATAGGTAAAGAGAATAGAATAAGTAAAGTATGTGTTTGTTATGCTAACATAATTGTTTGTAGCTTGGTACAGAATGTATCAGTGTATACGAGAGGAGTCCAACTTACTCCGTGGACTAAGGTAACATGTAAGCACAAGGCCCCGTCAAAACCCACGGGACAACGGCACAGGATGTTCATGTAGGTGTCTTTTAGTGACCATCATCGTTCCACTTTTAACACATTTCGTACCAATCTACCCCGTTAAAACCCCGTAGTGTATATTGTATTGAATTAGGGCTATCAGACTTGCTGAGATCATAGTATAAGTTGTTCATCTAAACTGATTTAGGATGTAAACGATAGTCATGTATTCAAGTTCAAGATATAACCATGGTTCGGTCAAGTTAAGTCATGTTGATATTGTTCTGGTATTCATGTTCAAGTTCAAGTGTTCATGTTTAAATTCATGTTGACTTGGATTCATATTTGTATTGGGTTCAGATTGATTTAGACTTGGACTCAGACTTGAGTCAGACACTTTAAACAGAATTAGATTCTGAATTAGGTTTGGAAATTATCGGTAACTGCTGTACATGGACGGCAGGATTTATGTCTTTTTCCAAGACAATCACCATTGATAATTCCATTTTAGTTTTCTATCTTAAATAGGCAAGCACCCACTTTCTCCGGCTCCCTGAGGCTCAAGAGAATTGGTTCCGCTTAAACCTATATTTACTAGGGTCCTTAATGTAATTTAATAAATAGGGGTTTTATGAAAAATGATTTTAATATACTTTCAAAATAAACCTCGAGTAATCATTTAGAATTGTCATGAATGTGAATTTTAGAGAATGGGGTATATTAGTGAACATATACATAGCTTGAATAGTTCAAGGTATTTTAGTGTAAAGTTTGACTTGTATTGATTCTTGATGGTATTTTAGTGAAACTTGTCATTCGTTTATTTTCTAAAAAACATGGAATTTTATTATATATTAAAAATATATAATTTGATAATATTTATATAATTATTAAAAACAAATTTTTATTATCAAATAGAAATCCTCGTTTTTCTTAAAAATTGTATTAAAATTCCATCGAGATCATATGCTCTGTGAGGAGCTCTGCATCTCGCCCTACTAGCTCATAGATGTGTGATAATACGCACCATCCAATAGCGGGTTCCCCCGAAATGTATTGTAGAGGCATAATTGCAAAGAATTAAGTAACACAATTTAAATAAATCCGGGTTTTTAATAGTTTAAGATATTTTGATGAAAAATCGTATTTTGCCACAAAAATATTGTTCAAAAGAATCGTGCTATGTCAGGATGTGTGTATGTGAGAGGTAGGTCATTATCTCGTGAGGTTTTCTAAAGGTAATATAAAGCAAAACAATTAAAAGATGTCGTATATAAACTTCATGGTATTTAAACGTAAAAGCTTAATTAAAATTATTTAACATGGAGTTTTAGAGTGAAATTGGTTTCTAAACATTAGCTAAATGATTACAAGTAAGGTATATACATGAGTACAAGTTATTCTTAAGAAGAATTGTGGTTTTCAAAGGTTTTAGAAACAAATGTCGGTATAACTCCACTTACCGACATGTTTTGAAAAAGAGAAGTTTTATAGTAGAAAGAGAAAAAGAGATATGGGACCTACAAGTTTAAAGGAGATAGGGAAGGTAGAGAATGAGGGTAGTAGCCTTCATGGAGCCGCAGGGTCACCGGAAACGTCTCGAATCCTCGTCGGAATTTGACCTAGGGCTAACTCCACTTATACTCTTCTTAGACTTAGAAAATTTTTGAGAATTTTGGTAATAGATTTCATAATGAAGAGGGCTAGGGTATGGGGTTGTATTTATAGTGTAAAATTAGAGTTTTGGAATTGAAGAAAGAATTAAAAATGCATTAAAAATGGGATTTATGATGAATATAAATTCTCTGGATAATTACAGGAAAAACAAACAGAACAAGAGTAGTGGGGTAGGCCAAGGGGTTTAGTGGGCAAAACAGGGGACTTTTCCTCACGGGGGGACTGTCGGCGCTGATCTGGGGGCCGATCTCGCCGGTCGAAGTGAGGAGTTGGGGGCTTGGATTTGTGCCATATGTCCATGTCAGTTCATACAACATTTAGCACATGTTTGATTTTCTATGACTTTTCATTTTATGTGCAGAGCACATGTAAGCTTTTGGGCTTCCAAAAAGTTTAAAAGAAAAAATCAGTAAAAATATATGTGGTTGATGGGATTCGAACACATGGGCTATGTCACGGCAGTGCAAGGCTTTACCAATGAGCTCCAAGTGCTTTCTTGTTGTTCTTAAATAAAAATAACATTTAAAGTATACTCAGGCTTGCAAACTCCATTCTGTATATTAACTTGAAATTTTTTTTGTACAATAAAAACAAAGTCGTTACAGAAATGTAAGGAATGTATAGTTGCTGATTCTTATAATTCTTGTGATATATAATGCTTAGGATTTCATGCAGAACAGACCTGCACGGGCCACCAACAAAACCTGTCACGCCCCGCTTCCCAATAGACGGAAACGGTGACGTGGCAGGCCGCAACGTATTTATTAAGAAATAAATACGTTAAGCGATTTAAGCAATGTATATAAAATGCACAAGAATGACAAGAGATATTGTCACACCCCGCTTCCCAGTGTACGAATAAGGAGACGCGACAAGGCCCGCTACGTATTTACTCAGAAGTAAACACGCTAAGCATAACTAAGCAATATAATGTAAATATGCACAAGAAGACATGAAATGTAAATGAAAATCAACTTTTATTTATTAAACATTTCTTTACAATACAACTGGAAAGTAAATACAATGATGAAAACAATGCCTAAATAATGGTATGAACATGAAAGTAAAGTATATACAAGAGTCTAAAACTCGGCGTCCTCGCTGAACTGATCCAAGTCCTCTAAACTGGGATCTATCTCCAGTGAGTCGGATCCACATGATAACATTCCAAAGAAAAAAGATAGAAGGAATGTCGTCAGTGAACAATCACTCGATAAGTCCCAAAGAAAAGTAGGAATAGAATAGACAGATGAATAGACAGATATGAGAATATAACTGGTGAATTGTGAGTTTGTTATGTTAACGCAATTGTTTGTAGCTTGGTACAGAATATGCCAGTGTATACGAGAGGAGTCCAACTATTCCATGGACTAAGATATACGGAGCATAAGAAACCGTTAAACCACAGAACAACGGCAATGGATATTCAGATTAGGTGTATTAAAGTGACCATCTCGTGCCACTTCTAACACATTCCATACCAGTCTACCCCTTTAAAACCCCATAATGTATTTTATATTGATTTGTATTCTTTTGTTTAATAGATGTATGACTTGCTGAAACCATGATATCATGTAAACGGAATGGATATATATGGACAGTCATGTAATCAGAGTATATCCATGGTTCGGTTCGGTCGAGTCATGTTGATATAGATTGAATTCTGGTATAAATGGATTCATATTAAATAGGAGTTATACTTGAATCATATTCAAAGATAGATTGATTGATTTCAGATTAGACTAAGACTCTACCTGAGTCAGACACTTAAACGGAATTGAAGTCCTGAATTAGTTTTCATGTTATCAATAACTGCTGCACATGAACGGCAGCATTTGTGTCTTTTTCCAAGACAATTACCATATTGATAACACCATTTTTAGGTTGTCTACCTTAGATAGGCAAGCACGCATATTCTCCGGCTCTCTGAGGCTCAAGAGAACTAGTCCCGCTTACACCTATATTTACTAGGGTTCTTATTATAAATTAAGATAACTTGAGGGGGTTTTATGAAAAATAATTTTGATATATTTTCAAAATAAACCTCAAGTATTTATTTATCGTCTTTAAGGTTTTTATAGTTGTAATTTTTATAAAATGAAATATTCTAGTGGATATAAACCTAACTTTGAATAGTATATAGTATTTTCTTGTAATTTAACTTGTATTGAATGTGATGGTACTTTCATGATCTTTTGTGAGTCTTTTCTTTTGATTAGAAAATATGGAATATATATTATATTTAAAATAAATATTTTGATAATATTTATATATATATATATATATAATTATAAAAATAGAATTTATTTATTAAATAGAAATCACGTTTTCTTAAAAATTGTAATAAAAATTCTATCGAGATCGAATGCTCCGTGAGCAGGTCTGCATCTCGCTCTACTAGTCTCGAGGATGTACGATAACCAGCACCATCCCGATCGGGTTCCCCAAAATGGGTTGTAAAGGTTTATTTGCAAGGAATTAATTAAAACAATTTAAAGAATACGGGTTTTGATAGTTTAAGGTATTTTAATGTAAATTGTGTTTTATCCCACAAAAATTGTTACAAAAGCCATCGTGCTATATCAAGATGTGTGTTGTGATGAGATAGGTCATTATCTCATGCAATTTCTAAAGATAAAATGAGCAAAACGATAAAATAATGTCGTATGTTAACTTGATGGTATTTTACCGTAAAAGTTAAATAAAAGTTGTTTAACATTATATTTTGAATTGAAACTTGTTCCAAATGTTATTTAATGGTTAATAAACAATATATAAAAATATGGTAAATTTGTTATTAAGAAAAATTAAGTTTTTTATGAAATTAGAATCGGAAGTCGGAATAACTCCGCTTCCGACGAGTTTTGAAAATAGGATTCTATTTACCAGAGAGAGAAGAAGGAATAGAGGACTTACTGATTGAAAGAAGAGGGAAGAGGTAGAAGGAACTTTCTAAAGTGTCGTGGAGTCATTTTGTCGCCGGATTTTTCCCGAAACGTCGCCAGAACTTTGCCTTGAGCTAACTCCACTTGTACAACTTTTGGACTTAGAAATTTTTTGAGAGTTATGGCAATGTATTTCTGAATGAGGAGGGCCAAAGTGTAGGGTTATATTTATAGGAGAAATTAGGATTTAGGGTAATGAAGAAGGAATTAAAAATATGCATTAAAATGGATTATAGAGGGGATTTATCATTCTCTGGATAAATACAGAGAAATCAAACAGCATGGGGGTAGTAAGGTAGGCCAAGGGGTGCTAAGGAAAAAAGTTGGAAGCATTACCTATGGAGAAAACCGATGGTGCCGGTCTGGTGCATCATCTCGCCGGTCAAGTGAAAGGGGATGGGTCTTGGATCTTGGCCACGTGTCAGGGTCTGCTTAAATAATATTTTCTATATGTTTGTTTTATGAGACTTTTCATTTTTACGTGTATTGTATGTGCAAACTTTTGAGCTTCCAACAGTTTAAAAGAAAAATCAATTAAAAATAATATGTGACTGGGAGGATTTGAACACAGGGGCTACGTCACAGCAGTGCAAGTCTTTACCAATGAGCTACAAGAGTTTTCTTGCTGTTCAAAAGTAAATTAAATACTTATAGTATACACAGGATTGCAAATACTCCATTTGTACATTAACTTTTAAACAATTTTCTGTACATTAAAACAGAGTCGTTACATTCTACCCTCCTTACAAAATTTTCGTCCTCAAAATTTACAATTATTTTTAAGGACTAATTTATAAACAAGTAAGGGTATCTTGCACGCATATCGTATTCTCTTTTCCACGTTGATTCTCCTGGTGTGTCTTTTCTCCATATCACCCGGACCAAGTTTACTTCCTTGTTCCGAAGTGACTTCACCTTTCTGTCCAGGATTTCAATGAGTTGTTGCTAACAAGATAGATTCGTCTGTACAGTGAGCTCGGAGTGATCAAGAATGTGACTGGGGTCACTCACATACCTTCTGAGTTGGGATATGTGGAACACATTGTGCACTCCTTCCAACGAGAGTGGAAGTGCCAAGCGATAAGCCACTTCTCCGACTTGTTCAAGTATGTCGAACGGTCCAATGTACCTCGGACTTAGCTTACCCCGCCTTCCAAAGAGAATCACTCCACAGTTTGGTGAGATCTTCAATAAGATATGATCTCTCGGTTGGAACTCCAAGTGACGACGCTTTGCATCAGCCCAGTGCTTTTGTCGATCTTGGGCTTTGCGCATTCTTTCCCTGATAGTGTGAACCACATCTACTATTGCTATTATCATCTCAGGTCCAAAGAGTTCTCTATCTCTGATGTCATCCTAACTTAATGGTGAACGACTCTTCCTTCCATATAGAGCTGCAAAGGGTGCCATTCCAATACTTTCTTGGTAGCTGTTGTTGTATGAAAACTCCACAAGATGTAGGTGATCTTCCCACGATCCTCCAAAGTCTAGCATACAAGCTATTAGCATATCTTCAAGTATCTGAATTGTTTGCTCAGACTGTCCATTTATTTATAGATGGTAAGCTGTGCTAAAGTTCAGACTTATTCCCAAGCCAGCTTGCAGACTCTGCCAAAATTGCGATCGAAATCTGGTGTCACGATCGGAGACAATGCAAACCGGTACTCTATGTAATCTCACGATCTCCTGCATGAGTTCATAGGTATCAGAGATAGTACATATTGAAGAGTTAAATTTTACTTGGATTCATATTTACTTCCATTTACTTCTTTGCTAATGTCTCTGTAGATTGACCAACTCGAAATAGGATGAAGTGAGCTGACTTTGTGAGTCGATCCACAATAACCCATACCGCATCGTTACCTTTCGTGCTGCAAGGAAGAGCAGTCACGAAGTCCATAGTGATGTGTTTCCACTTTCATTCTAGAATAGGTAACGGTTGAAGTAAACCAGCAGTCCTGTGATATTCAGCTTTCACTTCTGACACACCAAACATTTAGCGACGCTTCTGGCTACTTCACGCTTCATTCCATGCCACCAGTAATGTTACTGTAGATCTTTGTACATCTTTATACCACCAGGGTGTACTGAATAGGGAGAGCAATGAGCTTCTTTCATCAATTCTTCCCGAACAGAACTTTGTGGTACACACACTCTACTGCCGTATCTCAAAGATTCGTCTTCATGGATGATGAAGTCTGTTCTAAGTCCACTTTATACTTGTTCTCTGATCTTTTGCAACTTGGCATCACTTGCTTGAGCTGCTTTGATCTGATTGACAATTGTAGACTGAACTTGTAAGTTCATCAAACTCGACGCGTTACCTGGCATGACCACTTCTATCTCCATCTGATGCAAATCTTGTTGAAGCTTCTACTGTGCGGTGAGATTCATTCACAGTAGTTGGCGACTAAGTGCATCAGGTACTATATTCACCTTCCCTAGATGATATTGTAGATTGATGTCGAAGTCCGCCATGAATTCTAACCATCTTCTCTGCCGCATATTCAACTCTTTCTGAGTAAACACATACTTCAGACTCTTGTGATCCGTGTATATGTCCACTCATTATCCAAGAAGATAATGGCGCCAAATCTTAAGAGCAAAGATAACGGTTGCCAACTTCAAATCATGCGTCGGATAACTGCGCTCATGAATCTTCAGCTGTCTTGATGCATACGCTACAACTTTACCATGCTGATGTAGAAAACATCCTAATCCCTTACCGGATGCATCGCAATGCACTTCAAAACCTCCAGATTGATCTGGTATGACGAAAATAGGCGCTGATGTAAATCTTGACTTAAGTTCCACGAAAACTTATTCACATGCTTCTGACCACACGAATTCTTCATCTTTATGCGTGAGCTTGGTCAGGGGTGTTGCAATCTTCGGAAATCGTTCAATGAATCTTCTGTAATATCCTGCTGAACCCAAGAAATTTCGAATGTCCTTCACTGACTTCGGTGTCGGCCATTCGCTTACTGCTGATACCTTAGCTGGATCTACAGAGATTCCATCGTCTGATACAATATGTTCAAGAAAACCGACTTGATCTAGACAATACTCTCACTTGCTGTACTTGGCATAGAGTTGATACTGTCATAAATTCTCCAGGACAATTCGAAGGTGCTCGGCATGTTCTTTCCGACTCTTAGAATACACCAGGATGCCGTCGATGAAGATGACAACAAACCTGTCTAGGTACTCTCGGAAAACTTGATTCATTAGGTTCATGAATATCGCTGGTGCATTGGTCACTCCAAATGGAATCACAAGAAACTTATAATGACCATAGCGAGTCGGAGATGTCGTCTTCGGAATATCAGACTTTTTGACCTTCATCTGATGATAACCAGAACGAAGATCTAACTTGGATAAAACTCAAGACCCACTTAGCCGATCGAACAAATCGTCGATGCGCGGAAGTGGATACTTATTATTTATAGTTACTTCGTTTAGAGCTCTATAATTAATGCACATTCTATATGAACCTTCCTTCTTCTTCACAAGCAGAACTGGTGATCCCCAACATGAAGTGCTGGGACGAATCCATCCTTTCTTCAATAATTCGTCCAACTGAGTTAGGATCTCTTTCAAACCTTTGGGACTCAAGCGATACGGAGATTTGATCACCGGTTGTGCTCCAGAGACTAAATCAATGCTGAATTCAAGAGCTCGATCGGGAGGCAAACCTGATATATCTTCAGGAAATATATCGTCGAACTCTCGAACTACCTCTGGCTTCGATCCTTCCTCTGCTTGAAGTGTTGCAATCACTGCCTTCTTCGGTTTTGCTTTGTATGTGCTTAGCTCCAGGGTACGGTCTCCACTTTTGAAATAAAAGACTAGATGCTCTGGAATCTTGAACACTACCCTCCTTTGACGACAGTCAATGGTAACATAGAATGTTCCTAACCAATCCATACCCAAAACGACATCGAAATTCGGTATGTCTAGCACCTTGAAGTTGGCATAAAATTCTCTGTTGCAAACGACCACTGGACACAGATCGTATTCCATTATTTCTTTTAGAACGTCGTTCCCTGAACTGACATTCCAGCTGGATATAAGTGGTTTAACTAGAATCGCATGAGTTCGGACGAACCGTTGCGATATAAAGCAATGAGATGCTCCAATATCGAAGAGTGCTAGTGCAAAAAGTGAGGCTACTAAGATCGTACCTAAGTTATGTGGGATAGGTTTTAGGTATAAAAGATATATGGGTATGTATAAAGATTGAAAGAAATCTTGAAAGAAAAGAGTTGCCAGTGATGACTTGGCCAGTGGCTTCAGCTTCTTCTACAGTCATTGTGAAAGCCTGTCGCCTTGGAACATTCCTTCTTGCTGGAGGAGCATTTCTCTGTCCTTTCCTCTGTACTTGAGGTAAGTTCCTTTGTACTTGGTGGAACTGACGAGAAGGAGGTGCAGTCGGTCCACGAGGAGGTGGAGCTGGGAAAGGAAGAGGTGGAGCAGGTGCCTGGATAGCTGGCCGCTACAGATAGGTAATTGTTGGTCTGGGTGCAGCATTTGGATTGAGTCTACGAGAACAAGACCCAATATCATGTGTAGCTGAGTTGCAAACTAAGCAAAGGCGATTAGCACGCCTACAATCCTTCTCCAGGTATCCATTCATCCTGCAGTAGGTGCAAAAGGCTGGACTGGGCCGGTTGATTGGTAATCCCGGTCTCCTGGGTACAAAAGGTAGCCCTGAAGAGGCTCCTCCTGCCATCTGAGTGGCAGGGTCACTCCAGAAGATTGGGGTATGCTCTAAATCTTTACTACTGCCTCATATCGACGGGCAGCTTTCAGAGCCAGTTCGTGGGTTGGAAAATCCCCTATAGCTAAAGCAGCTTGGATCTTCAGATCTAACCCTTACTGAAATCGTCTGGACCTGATCTCAACAGTCGGAACGAGGTATGCCACGAACCTGTTACGATCTTGTGTTAGCTGTGTAGTATGTGATATAAGAAAATCGAATATTTGAGACATATCTTTACCTGCTTAATATAGTGAACTCGGCATCATACTCATCCACCGATTTGCTCCATATAGAGCCTTGGTGTAAGTGAATAAATTGCTGCTCCATGTCGAATAGGGCAGTCTCGGGAAAATTGTTCGCGTCGAAAATTTCGCGAAAAGTTTTCCATTTGATAGGCTGGGCAAGATGGCTTTCTTCCGCCTTCCACCATACTCGGGTGTTGTCGGTGAGTTGCAGCTTTGCAACCCGTACCCAAGCGATCTCTGGCACTTGTGCTACTGCCAGATCGTCCTCAATTCTCTGAGCCCATTCTTCAGCTTCTAAAGGGCTCTATTTCCTTAAAATTGATTCGGGTGCAATGCCCGGAATTGCTTCACTCCGGATGCTTCCGCTTCTGGGCGATTCAATAAGAGAGCAGTCTGCTGCTGCTGTCCTTCCAGGAGGTTTCGAATTGCTTCAAGCAATACCGTTTACTCATTGATCGGAGCTGCAACGGTAGGCATAAGTGGAAGAGGCGGTGGTGGTTTGTTGTTGACGTTTGTGCTGGTATTGTTTGGAGAATACATAACCTTGAAAGAAAAAATAGGGTTAGGATAGATTCAAAGAATATGAAATTGTAAGATTCATGAAATATGAAATGTAAAGAATGTTTTTAGTTGCTGATTCTTGTGTATATTGCTTAGGACTTCATGCAGAATTGATCTGCATGTCCATGCAGAGATGACCTGCATGGGCCGCCAACAAAACCTGTCATGACCCGCTTCTCAGTGTACATGTACGGAGACGCGACGAGGCCCGCTGCGTATTTACTCAGAAGTAAACACGCTAAGCGTAACTAAGCAATAAATGTAAATATACACAAGAAGACATGAAATGTAAATGAACAGCAACTTTTATTTATTAAACATTTCTTTATAATACAACTGAAAAGTTAATACAATGATGAAAGCAATGCCTAAACAATGGCATGAACATGAAAGTAAAGTATATACAAGAGTCTAAAGCTCGGGGTCCTCGCTGAACTGATCCAAGTTCTCTGAACCGGGCTCGATCTCCAGTGAGTCGGATCCACCTGACAACATTCCAAAAAAAGAAGAGAGAAGGAATGTCGTCAGCGAACAATCGCTCGGTAAGTCCCAAAGAAAAGTAAGAATAGAATAGACAGATATGAGAATATAACCGGTGTATTATGAGTTTGTTATGTTAACGCAGTTGTTTGTATCTTGGTACAGAATATGCCAGTGTATACGGGAGGAGTCCAACTATTCTGTAGACTAAGGTATACGGAGCACAAGGAACCGTTAAGCCACGGAACAACAACAATGGATATTCAGGTTAGGTGTATTAAAGTGACCATCTCGTGCCACTTCTAACATATTCCGTACCGGTCTATCTCTTTAAAACCTCGTAATGTATTTTGTATTGATTTGTATTATTTTGTTTAATAGATGTACGACTTGCTGAAACTATGATATCATGTAAAAAGACTGGATATAAATGGATAGTCATGTAATTAGAGTATATCAATGGTTCGGTTCGGTCGAATCATGTTGATAAAGATTGAATTCTGGTGTAAATGGATTCATGTTGAATATGAGTTATACTTGAATCATATTCAAGGATAGATTGATTGATTTCAGATTAGACTGAGACTCTGTCTGAGTCAGACACTTAAACAGAATTGAAGTCCTGAATTAGTTTTGATGTTATCGGTAACTGCTACACATGGATGGTAGAATTTGTCTTTTTCCAAGATAATTACCGTATTGATAACACCGTTTTTAGGTTGTCTACCTTAGATAGACAAGCACTCATATTCTCCGGCTTCCTGAGGCTCAAGAGAACTGGTCCCACTTAAACCTATATTTATTAGGGTCCTTATTGTAAATTAAGATAACTTGAGGGGGTTTTATGAAAAATAGTTTTGATATATTTTCAAAATAGATCTCAAGTATTTATTTATCGTCTTTAGGGTTTTCATGGTTTTAATTTTTATAAAATGAAATATTCTAGTGGATATAAACCTAATTTTGAATAGTATATGGTATTTTCTTGTAATTTGACTTGTATTGAATGTGATGGTATTTTCATGATCTTTTGTGATTATTTTCTTTTGATTAGAAAACATGAAATATATTTTATATTTAAAATAGATATTTTGATAATATATATATATATATAATTATAAAAATAGAATTTATTTATTAAATAGAAATCACGTTTTCTTTAAAATTGTAATAAAAATTCCATCAAGATCGAATGCTCCTGAGGAGGTCTGCATCTCGCTCTACTAGTCCCAAGAACGTGCGATAACCTACACCATCCCGATCGAGTTCCCCAAAATGGTTTCTAGAGGCTTATTAGCAAGGAATTAATTAAAACAATTTAAAGAATACAAGTTTTGATAGTTTAAGGTATTTTAATGTAAATTGTGTTTTGTCCCACATAAATTGTTACAAAAGCCATCGTACTATGTCAAGATAAGTGTTGAAATGAGGTAGGTGATTACCTCGTGCAATTTCTAAAAGTAAAATGTGCAAAACGATAAAATAATGCCGTATGTAAACTTGATGGTATTTAACCGTAAAAGTTAAATAAAAGTTGTTTAACATTATATTTTGAATTGAAACTTGTTCCAAATGTTATTTAATGGTTAATAAACAATATATAAATAGATGGTAAATTTTTTAGTAAGAAAAATTGCGTTTTTGATGAAATTAGAATCGGAAGTCGGAATAACTCCGCTTCCGACTAGTTTTGAAAATAGGATTCTATTTACTAGAGAGAGAAGAGGGAAGAGGGGACTTACTGATTGAAAGAAGGGGGAAGAGGTAGAGAGAAATTTTGAAAGCGTCGTGGAGTCGTTTCGTCACCGGATTTGTTCCGAAACGTCGCCGGAACTTTGCCTTGAGCTAACTCCACTTGTACAACTTTTGGACTTAGAATTTTTTTTAGAGTTTTGGTAATGGATTTCTGAATAAGGAGGGCCAAAATGTAGGGTTGTATTTATAGGAAAAATTAGGGTTTAGGATAATAAAGAAGGAATTAAAAATATGCATTAAAATGGATTAAAAATGGGATTTATCATTCTCTGGATAAATGCAAAGAAATCAAACAACATGGGGGTAGTGGGATAGGCCAAAGGGTGATAAGGAAAAAAGTTGGAGGCATTACCTATGGAGAAAACCGGCGGTGCCGGTCTGGGGCATCATCTCGCCGGTCTAGTGAAGGGAGATGGGTCTTGGATCTTGGCCACATGTCAGGGTCTGCTTAAATAATATTTTCCACATGTTTGTTTTATGAGACTTTTCATTTTTACGTGTATTGCACGTGTAAACTTTTGAGCTTCAACAAGTTTAAAAGAAAAATCAATTAAAAATAATATGTGGCTGGGGGGGTTTGAACACAGGGGCTACGTCACAGCAGTGCAAGGTTTTACTAATGAGCTACTAGAGTTTTCTTGCTGTTCAAAAGTAAATTAAATACTTATAGCATACACAGGATTGCAAATATTCCATTTCTACATTAACTTTTAAACAAATTTTCTGTACATTAAAACAGAGTCTTTGCGGATATAAAATGAACATCAAATTTTATTAACATTCATCTTTACAATACAACTGCTTTAAAAAAGAAAGATACAATGATATAAAGCAATGTCTAAACAGTGACATACAAACTGAAATAAGTACAAGATGAGCTAGAAATCCGGCTGGGCAGTGAACTGGTCTAAGTCCTCCTGGCTCGGCTCGATCTCCTGAGAGTCCGGTCCTCCTGACGAACATTCCAAAGAAAGAAATAGGCAGGAATGCCGTCAGCGAAATAGCTCTCGGGAAGTCCCAAAAGAAAGAATGGAATAGAACAAGTAATGTGAAATGGAACTGGTAAATTGTACAGGTATATACTTATTATTCTAATGTAGTTGTTTGTACCTTGGTACAGAAGATATTTGTGTATACGAGAGGAGTCCATCTTACCCCATAGACTATGGTAACATGTAGTATAAGGCCCCGTCAAAACCCACGGGACAACGGCACGAGAGTTCATCTAGGTGTCTTTTAAGTGACCATCTCGTGCCACATTAATACATTCCGTACCAATCTACCATGTTATCCCCGCGTAATGTGTTGTATAGAGATATATTTACAAGTCTTGCCGAAACCATGGATACAAGTTGTTCAAGTAGTCTGGTTCATGATGTAATTGTGTATTCAAGAAGTCATGTCAAGTTATAACCATGGTCCGGTCAAGTCAAGTCAAGTTTTCATGTTTGATATTGAAGTTTGAATTCAGGTATTCAGGTTCATGTTCAGATATACATGTTAGATTTTGGATTCATGTTTCAATTGGACTCTGATTTGAGTTTGGATTCAGGTTTGAGTTAGACTTAGACTTGAGTCAGACACTTGTAACTGATTTAGATCTTGAATTAGGTTCGGGAGTTATCGGTAACTGCTGCACATGGACGGAAGGATTTGTGTCTTTTTTCAAAAAAAATTACCATTGATAACTCCGTTAAGTTTTCTATCTTAAATAGGCAAGCACTCACTTTCTCCTGTTCTCTGGGGCTTAAGAGAATTGATTTCGCTTAAACCTATATTTACTAAAATCCTTAAATATTGTTTTATATAACTCGAGGGGGTTTTATGAAAAATGTTTTTTAATAAAATTAAAAATAAACTTCGAGAAGTTATTTATATTATTTAGGGTTTTCATGAATGTGAATTTTAAGGATTTGAGGTATTTTAGTAATAATAGCTTAATTTGGAAAGTTCATGGTATTTTATTGTAAAATCTGTCTTTTGTTGGTATCTTGATTGTATTTTTGTGAAACTTGTAATTCTTACATTTTAAAAAATATAAGTTTATTATATTTTGAAAATATATGGATTTGTATTTTTTATATAATTATTAAAAATTAAATTTTATTTAAGTAGAAAAATGTGTTTTTCTTAAAAACCGTATTTAAACCTTTCGAGACTGAATGCTCCGTGAGGAGGCCTGCATCTCGCTCTACTAGCCCAAAGATGTGCGATAATCCGCACCATCCAATAGCGGGTCCCCTAAAAAAGGTTGTAGAGGCATAATCGCAAAGGTATTTAAAATACAATTTAAAAGAAATCCGGTTTTTATAGTAAATGGTATTTTCATGTAATCATGCACTCGTAACAAATATTCCACTAAGATGTATCGTGCTATGGGACCATGTGTGTATGTGAGGGTAGGTCATTACCCCGTGAAGTTTTCTAAAGGTAAAGTATTAACAAAATATTAAAAGAGGTAATGTTTGAAGTTCATGGTATTTAAATGAAAAACTTAAGTTAAAGTTATTTTACATGAGAATTTTAATGAAATTTTGATTCTAAATATTAGGGTTTAAGGTTAAAATTATAGTGTAAAAGATTGGTTGATCAAAGAATGAAGATAAGAAGTTTTCTAGGGTTTAGAAAAAAAGGATATCGGTATTAACTCCATTTACCGATATGAGTTTTGAAATAAATTTTTTAATGAAGAGAAGTGAAGATTAGAAGGGAATTACTAGTTGATTAACTTAAAGAAAGGTAGAAGAGAGAGGGTTGAACTTCGTGGCATCGCGGGATCGCCGGAATTTGCTTCGATCCTTACCGGAAGTTGGTAGCTTGCTGCCTCCTCTTTTACTCCACTTGTACTTAAGAAATTTTGAGAATTTTGGCTAAAATTTTCAGAATGATGAAGGGCTAGGGCATGGGGTAGTATTTATAGTGCAGAATTAGGGTTTTGGAATTAAAATGCATTAAAATGATGATAAATTGTGAATTGAAGGGGCTCTGTTTGATTGCAGGGAAATCAAACACTGCAGAGGAGTTAGGGGTAGACCAAGAGTCGAGTGTGCAAAGACCGGGCCTTATTGGCCACTGTTGGACCGTTGGTGCCGGTCTAGGGGGCATTTGGCCGGTCGATTTTGGGAGACGAGGCTCTGGATTGATGCCACGTGTACTACACAGTGTTTAAACCCTTCTGCACATGTTTGATTTTTCTTACTTTTCATTTTTATGTGTATTGCACGTATAAACTTTTGGGCTTCCAAAAAATTTTTAAAAAAATAAAAAATATAATGTGTCTGATGGAGATCAAACACAAGGGCTGCATCACAACAGTGCAAAGGCTTTACCAGTGAGCTACAAGTTATTTCTTGCAGTCAGTTAACAAAATTAACTTATAACCCAATCTCAGGCCGTATAACTCATTTATGTATATTAAACTGGAAAATTCCGTACAGTAAATTCAGATTTGTTACACCATCTGTAAGTCCCCTTTCTCCGTCTCTCTCTCCCCCTATCTCTCTGTGTTCAATTCGATTGCTGGGATTTCATAGTTTATGTTTTTTAACATTAGCTAAACATGAGTGCATAAAACATTATTGTAAATTAGTTAGAATGTGTTTTGTCACACCCCGCTTCACAGTATACGGGCAGAGAACGCGACGAGACCGCTACGTATTTACTCTGAAGTAAACACGCTAAGCGTAACTAAGCAATATAAAAGAAATAAACACAAGAGATAAATGTAATGAATATCAACTTTATTTGTTAACATTCTTTTTACAATGCATCTGAAAAGTAAATACATGGAATGAAAAGTAATGTCTAAACAGTGGCATAACAGAATGGAAAATACAGAATGTAAATGTGTACAAGGAATCTAAAGCTCTGGGTCGAAAGCTAGTTGATCCAAGTCCTCGCTGGTGGGCTCGATCTCCTGAAGGTCTGATCCATCTGACAACATTCCAAAGAAGAAAGAGAAGGAATGTCGTCAGCGAACAATCGCTCGGTAAGTCCCAAAAATAACGGAGAAGTAGAATAGACAGAGAGAGAGTGTGTAGTTTTTAAAGTTGTATTATGTGGTTATAATGTTATATTTAGTGTTAACGCTGTTGTTTGTACCTTGGTACAGAAGATACCAGTGTATATGAGAGGAGTCTAAGTAGACAAGAGACTAAGGTGGACGGAAATTACAAGGCTCCGTGATAAAACCCGAAACAACGGCAATTGAATTCAGGTTATGTGTCTTAATAATTACAGTCTCGTGCCACTTTTAACACCTTCCGTACCAATCTATCCCTTAAACCCCGCGATGTCTTGATTGTATTGTTTGTATTGTATTGTAAATTGTATTGTCTTGTATTATAAATTGTATAAATGGATGACTTGCCGGAACCATGATATCAGTAAATAGATGTAACTGGAGAATCATGTAGATGGATGTATATCCATGGTTCGGTTTAGTCAATACAGATTGAATATATTGAACGGATTGATTATATGGATTCATGGATTCATATTGAATTGTTACACACACACACACACACACACACACACACACACACACACACTTGAATCTCATTCAAGTCAGATTGATTATATTGAGACTCGGTCTGAGTCAAACAATTAGAAAAGAAATTAAATCCTGAATTAGGATTTTGGTGTTATCGGTAACCGCTGCACATGGCCGGCAGGATTTGTGGATTTGTATCTTTTTCAAAGACGATTACTATGTTAATAACACCGTTTATTAAGTTGTCTACCTTAAATAGGCATGCACCCATATCTCCGGCTCTCTAAGGCCCAAGAGACTGGTCCCGCTTAAACATATATTTACTAGGGTCCTTGTTATAATTTAGTATAACTTAAGGGGGTTTATGTAAAAATAATTTTGTATAATTTTCAAAACACGCCTCAAGTATTTTATTATCGTATTTAAAGTTTTCATGAATGTATATTTTAACATTATGACATTTCTAGTGAATAAAATCTATTTTTCAAAATATATGATATTTATTTGTAATATTCGAATTGTATGGTACTTTCTAATAAATGAGATATTTTTCTTGAATTTTGGAAATGTGGAATATTATAAATATTAAAAATAGATATTTTGATATTAATTACATATATATTTATTTATTAAAAAAATAAGTTTTATTTATAATAGAAATCACATTTTCTAAAGAAAATTGTATTTTTTAAATCTTTCGAGACCGTATGCTCCTTTCGGAGGTCTGCATCTCGCACTACCAACCCCGAGGATGTGTGATAATCCGCACCATCCAGAATGGGTTTCCCGAAATGGGTTGTAGCGGCACATTGCAAAGATTTGTTTAAAATACATATCTTGTAGAAAAATGTTTTTTTATAAGTTTGAGATAGTTTTGTGTAAAATAGTATTTTCTCAAAACTATGTTCCTAAAAATTATCGTGCTATATTACATATGAGTGTTGTGAGGAGGTAGGTCATTAACTTGTGAACTATCTAAAGGTATAGCAAGCGGTAATGGTGTTTTATGTCGAAACTAAACTATATGGTATTTTTCTGTAAAAGTGCTATAAAAATTGAAATATAAATTCTTTTGATATGAAACTTGCCAATATATTTTGTTAATGTTTAATTATCATGATGTGATGGTTTGGTATTATTGTTTTTAAGAAAATTATGATTTTTAAGGAAAAACCGAATAGGAAGTCGGATTAACTCCACTTCCATCGGGTTTTAGAATTTTAAATTTTTATAATAATAAAGAGAAGGGGGAGAAGGGACTTACTGAATTGTAGTGGAGAGGAGAGAAAAAGGAAGATGTAGGAGATGCCGGTGCGCCGTTTCGTCGCCGGAATCTCCTCGGAACATCGTCAGAAGTTCACCGGAGTTTCGCCCTTCGCTAACTCCATTTGCGCACAAAAAGTCTAGGGAATTTTCTTGAGAGTTTGGACAGAGATTTGGAAGTGAGGAGGGGTGAGTTTAGATGTGGTATTTATAGGAAAATTTATGATTTAGGGTAAATGAAAGGGTGTGATAAAATTGTATTTAATTTTGCATTTAAAAAATTAGAAAGGGTATTTTAAATTCTCTGTTTAATTTCAGAGATTTTAAATAGTGCAGGGGGAGTGGGGTAGGCCAAAGGTCTCTGAGAGTTGAAGAAAATGTTGAGTTCGGCCGAGTTGACCCGGCACCGTCGGCCGAGTCAGCCGCGCCGCTGGCCCGAGTCAGGCCGATTCTCCATGCCGCGTGTCCCTTGGTACTGTGTCTTGACTCGTGGACCCGTTTGTTTTATGTGTGACTCTTGATTTTTACAAGTTATGTACGTGTAGACTCTTGGGCTTCTAAAAAGATTAAAAGAAAATTAATTAAAAATAATGTGGCTGATAGGATTTGAACTCTGGTGCTTTGGTTCAGCAGTGCAAAGTCTTACCAATGAGCTGCAAGCTCTTGCTTGCTGTCCAAAAGTAAATCAAACTTATAACTTATGCTCAGGAAAAAGTACCCCTTTCTGTATTTTTGAAGAAAAAAATTGTACAGAAAGTTTGGGGTTGTTACATTCTACCCTCTTTATAAAAATTTCGTCCTCGAAATTTGTAAAAGGAATGTGTAAGAGATTCAAGGAAAGTTTAGTGATAGAACTATTGGTAGTGTATGAAAAATATGTGAGAGAATGAAAAAATGCGAAGGTTTTAGTAAGATTGTAAAATAGGTGAGAGAATTTTGGGTTAGGACAGATTCAAAATATATGAAATTGGAAAATTCAAGGAATATGAATTGTAAAGAATGTTTTCAGTTACTGGTTCTTGTGTTATATTGCTTAGGTTGTCCACGCAGAATTGAACTGCATGGTAGGGTTCCATACAGCTCTGACCTGCATGGGCCACCAACAAAACCTTTCAAGCCTCTCTTCCCAGTATACGGGCAGAGAACGCGATGAGGCCGCTACGTATTTACTCTGAAGTAAACACGCTAAGCGTAACTAAGCAATATAAAAGAAATATACACAAGAGACAAATGTAATGAACAACAACTTTATTTATTAACATTCTTTTTACAATGCATCTGAAAAGTAAATATATGGAATGAAAATCAATGCCTAAACAATGGCATAAAAGAATGAAAAATATAGAATGTAAATGTGTACAAGAAATCTAAAGCTCTGGGTCAAAAGCTAGCTGATCCAAGTCCTCGCTGGTGGGCTCGATCTCCTGAAGGTCCGATCCACCTGACAACATTCCAAAGAAGAAAGAGAAGGAATGTCGCCAGCGAACAATCGCTCGGTAAGTCCCAAAGATAAAGGAGAAATAGAATAGACAGAGAGAGTGTGTGTGTGTTTCTTTTAAAGTTGTATTATGTGGTTATAATGCTGTATTTAGTGTTAACGCTGTTGTTTGTAAATTGGTACAGAAGATACCAGTGTATACGAGAGGAGTCTCAGTAGACCATAGACTAAGGTGAACGGAAAGTACAAGGCTCCGTGATAAAACCTGGAACAACGGCAATTGAATTCAGGTTAGGTGTCTTAATAGTTGCAGTCTTGTGCCAATTTTAACACCTTCCGTACCAATCTATCTCTTAATCCCTGCGATGTCTTGATTGTATTGTTTGTATTGTCTTGTATTATAGATTGTATAGATGGATGACTTGCCGGAACTATGATATTAGTAAATGGATGTAACTGGAGAATCATGTAGATGGATGTATATCCATGGTTCGGTTTAGTCGATATAGATTAAATATATTGAACAGATTGATTATATGGATTCATATTGAATTGTTTTATATATACTTGAATCTCTTTCAAGTCAGATTGATTATATTGAGACTCGGTCTGAGTCAGACAATTAGAAAAGAAATTGAATCCTGAATTAGGGTTTTGGTGTTATCGGTAACCACTGCACATGGACGGTAAGATTTGTGTCTTTTTCAAAGACGATTACCATGTTGATAACACCGTTTATTAAGTTGTCTACCTTAAATAGGCAAGCACCCATATCTCCGGCTCCCTGGGGCTCAAGAGACTGGTTCCGCTTAAACTTATGTTTACTAGGGTCCTTGTTGTAATTTAGTATAACTTGAGTGGGTTTTATGTAAAAATAATTTTGTATAATTTTCAAAATACACCTCAAGTATTTTATTATCGTCTTTAAAGTTTTCATGGATGTATATTTTATCACTGTGATATTTCTAGTGAATAAAACTTATTTTTCATAATATATGGTATTTATTTGTAATATTGGAATTGTATGGTATTTCTTGTAAATGAGATATTTTTCTTGAGTTTTGGAAATGTGGAATATTATAAATGTTAAAAATAGATATTTTGATATTAATTACATATATATTTATTTATTAAAAAAATAAGTTTATATATAATAGAAATCACATTTTCTAAAGAAATTTGTATTTTTTAAATCTTTCGAGACCGTATGCTCCTTGCGGAGGTCCGCATCTCACACTACTAAACCCGAGAATGTGCAATAATCCGCACCATCTTGAACAGGTTTTCTGAAATGGGTTGTAGCGGCGCATTGCAAAGATTTGTTAAAAATACATATCTTGTAGAAAAAGGTTTTTTTTATAAGTTTGAGATAGTTTTGTGTAAAATCGTATTTTCCCAAAACTATGTTTCCAAAGATCATAGTGCTATATTACATATGAGTGTTGTGAGAAGGTAGGTCATTATCTCGTGAACTATTTAAAGGTATAGTAAGGGGTAATGGTGTTTTATGTCGAAACTAAACTATATGGTATTTTCTGTAAAAATGCTATAAAAATTGAAATATAAATTCTTTTGATATGAAACTTGCCAATATGTTTTTTTAATGTTTAATGATCATGATGAAATAGTTTAGTATTATTTTTTTTAAGAAAAATATGATTTTTAAGGAAAAGCCGAATCGGAAATCGGATTAACTCTACTTCCGTCGGGTTTTAGAATTTTAAATTTTTAGAATAGTAAAGAGAAGGGGAAGAAGGGACTTGCTGGATTGTGGTGGAGAGGAGAGGAAAAGGAAGAAGTAGGAGGTGTCGGTGCATCGTTTCGTCACCGGAATCTCATCGGAACGTCGTCGGAAGTTCACCGGAGGTTCGCCCTTCGCTAACTCCACTTACACACAAAAAGTCTAGAGAATTTTTTTGAGAGTTTAGACAGAGATTTGGAAGTGAGGAGGGGTGAGTTTAAGTGTGGTATTTATAGGAAAAATTAGGGTTTAGGGTAGATGAAAGGGTGTGATAAAATTGTATTTAATTTTGCATTTAAAAAATTAGAAAGGGTGTTTTAAATTTTCTGTTTAATTTTAGAGATTTTAAATAGTGCAGGGAGAGTGTGGTAGGCCAAAGGTCTCTGGGAGTTGAAGAAAATGTTGAGTTCGGCCGAGTTGACCTGGCGCCGCCGGCCGAGTCAGCCGCGCCGCTGGCCCGACTCAGCCGAGTCAGGCCGATTCTCCATGTCATGTGTCCCTTGGTGCTGTGTCTTGACTCGTGGACCCGTTTGTTTTATGTGTGACTCTTGGTTTTTACGAGTTATGCACGTGTAGACTCTTGGGCTTCTAAAAAGATTTAAAAAAAACTAATTAAAAAATAATGTGGCTGATAGGATTTGAACTCTGGTGCTTTAGTTCAGCAGTACAAGGTCTTACCAATGAGCTACAAGCTCTTGCTTGCTGTCCAAAAGTAAATCAAACTTATAACATGTGCTCAAGCAAAAATACCCATTTCTGTATTTCTGAAGAAAAAAATGTACAGAAAATTTCGGGTTGTTACTTGTTTAATGGCACCATTATAACCTATTTATGATATATTCTAGCAATATATATAACAGAATGTTTATTTATCGAAATAGTTAATTTTTAGTGATTTTTATCATTAGAGAATTTGTAATTCATTTTAATCATCATATATGCAGTGCGGTAACAGAGATGCATGGTTTTTTTTTATTATCATCATAAAAAGTTATATTGTCTAACATATGTTGTTTTTTAATTATTACATTATTGTAAAGATATGGGTGCTGGAAGGAAAGAGGTTTGCTTTGGAAGTGGCTGTAAAACAATTTCATACACCTAATAAGAGTAAAACATTTCACGAGACCAAAATACGAATGATCAGTGATCGTATTTGAGTGAATAAATCATTTGAATCAACCAACAAGTAATCATGTACATTGGTATGAACATTATATAGACACACACACACACACACACACACACACACACACTCTGTATTGACACAAATTTGGCAAAATCAACAGGAATCACTGAACTTTGATGTTGGTCATAAAAAATCACATAGTTGGGTTTGCAAAGATAAAGTATTTAATTTAGATGAGTATTCTAGTGTACTTGTTATTTATTTTGGTATATTTACATATTGAATATAATGGTAAGATTTGATATGTTGAGACATATGAACATATGGATATTTATTCATAATATTTTTATCAACTATTGGTTTGTAAACATTGCTTGTAGAAGACCATGAAACCCTAAAGAATTAGTTAACAGTTTACTTGATCATTCCTTTTAAAAGAAACCAGTTATGGTTTGTTAAATATTATTTAGCTAATACCACATGGGGTAAGGAACTAACCCCCCACCCCCACCCCCACACACTTTTGTATCACAACACCCTTACATATTCATAGTAATATTTATCATACCCTTGAGTTTAATCTATAACTATATCTTTGCAATTTCATCTCTACACCCCTCGTTAGGGAAGCCCTGTTGCGGATGATGCGGATTATCGCACGTCTTGGGTCTAATAGGGTTAGACGCAGAGCTCTTCACGGAGCAGGGTCTCGAATGAATGTAATTTTAAAAAAGCTAAAACAATTTCTTAAAAAATTAAAATAAAATGAAAAGATGATAAACTAGACTAATTAAGTTAATAACCTTAATTTATCATTTCTAATTAGTTAAAAAAACAAAGTTTTAAATTAATTAGAGTTTTCAAGAAAACATCCTAAAGTTAAGTTTTTACTAAAATACCATAAAATTAGGTTTTTCACAAAAATACTCTAACCTCCCAAAAGTACATTTTATCAAAACACCCTCGAGATTTTGAAATAAAGTATTTTACATAAAAAATCCTTGAACTTTAATGAAATATTTTACATAAATACCTTAAATTACCAAATGATATAATTACATAAAAATACCTAGAACTATAAAACAAGTAGATAACTGGTATTTAGGTAACAGATGGGTTTAAGTGATATATTCTCTGTTGAGCCTCGGTGAGCCAGAGACAATAAGTGCTTTCACTTGCCTAATCTCCCTAGTCGAACAAGTTATTACAACTTGACATGAATTCCTGAACTTGACATGAATACTCGAACCCAATACGTACACTCGAACCGACTTGACTCGAACCATGAATACAATTGATATGAATTCCACTTGACATGACTACATGATCTTAACATGAACTCAGTCTTGAAACTTGATATCATACATCAACTTTTTTATTCATGAATTCGATCAAGATCCGTAACATTAATCATAAACTAATATACGCGAGGTGTTGGGGTAGTTTGAGTATGAATTCAATGGAATCTCATGAGTCCCATAACTACAAATCACGTTGCTGTGGTACCGGGCTGAAACGGTACAAATCACGAATTCACGAATGAGGGCCTGTGTTTCCAAGCCCCTAGATGACAGCCTGTTAGGTTTGGAATACTTCAATAATAATTAAAGTCCCGCTATTTTGGGCCCGTGATTCCTTACTCCTAGACGATAGTTTTGGGTTCTAAAATGCTCTTGAGATTAGTTGATATTCACACTTAAACTGACGCTAGGATAGATTACCTTGTAGAGACCTCTAGAACACCATACTATTTATTTCATACTCAGCACTTTCTTTTATTACAGGTCCACATGAACCAACACATGCTTATGTTTTCTTGCTATGTTTATAAAGTTGACATACACATTATCATGCCATACTTGTTCACCTGTTCACTATTTTTATTCATACCACACTATATATCGCTTTGCACTTTATTTTATAATTCTCATTCTTTCTGGGGATTTACCGAGCGCAAGTTCGATGACGGGCATTCTACCCATCACTTTGTTTTCTTGGAATGTTCGTCGGGTAGCTTAGAGACTGAGGAGATTGAGTCGGGTCAGGAGGTTTACTCTTAGCTTGCACCGCAGACCGATTACTAGTTTTTCTTCAATTTTTCTTTTTTAGTATGCCACTTGTTTATGCATTTTCATTGCATCTTTGTTTCAGATATCTTATATCGGTTCAAAATTTGTAAAGTTGGGAATGTAAATATATAAAATTGGATTTTTATTATCATGTTATTTCTTATCTTTTTTATATTGCTTACTTTACGCTTAATGTATTAGTTTTGAGAAATCACTTTCTCGAATAAATATATCGCGGGGTTGTCATGTGTCGTTACCGCTCTTTTGGAAAGCGGGACGTGACAACATCATTGGCGGATATAGATGTGTCAAGTGAATTAAAACCATGCCTATATTTATTTGTTCTACTGTAAGATTCAAGTGATGAATTAATTAGATAACATAAATCAAATAAACTTGGTTTTACTTGTTCGTCATCTATATTCCTAATTTTTTTAATTTAAATTTTAAATTTAAATTATTTAAAATTTAAATTTTTTTTAAAAATTATTAAATTACTTTTAAATTTTAAATTCAAAATTTTTTAACGATATTTTAAAATTTAATTTACTTTAAATTTGAAATTATTTTTTAAATTTTTTTAAAAATTTTTATTAAAAAAAAAAAGAAAGACAAAAATTAATTCAAAAAATTTAACTAAAATTTCAAACCGTCCTCCCGGCAACGGCGCCGAAAAATTGATGGGATTTTTCTTAGTAGGTTTAAATTATATAGCAAGTGCATGTTGTCAATTGTAGCACTTGTAGGTCGATTCACAAGGAAGAGGGTAATCCTAGTTAAATCAAACGAATTAAAAATAGGTTTTTGAAAGATTTATTAATTACTAATTATTTAAATGCAAAAAGTAAAATAAAGAAAATACTAAATATTTAATTGCAGAAATTAAAGCAATAAAAGATAAAACTTTAAAGAAAATACGAGAAAGATAATATACCTAGGTATTGAATCCCCTACATCTAATCATGAGATAAAAATATTCATATTGCTCTCTTTTCCATCACTACTCCATAACAATTATAATTTTCATATCAAAAGCATAAGGTATTCATCCATGGATATAATCTATCAATATGAGAGAGTATAAACTATTCCATCCTCGACATAACCTATCAATCTATATAAAGTTATAATGTGATAATTCAGAAAATAAAAAATATTATTTTTGGAATTTAAATAATAAAATAATAAATTCCACGGATATTATACGAATATATATTTGAGTTTTAGTAGAATGGTATAATTATATAACTATATTTTTGGAATATAATTGGAATTTACAAATGAATTACTATTTATGAAAGCATTTAATTGATTTAGGCTTTTTATAAATTAATTTATAATTATTTCCATACAAGTTTAATTTAAACTTGATTAGTGTTTTTCTAATTATGCATTAAACAAAGTTTATTTTTGGTTAAAACAATGTTTAAGTGTCATGACATGTAATCATTGTATTTATGACATTTGGTTTTTGTATTTCTAAATAAAAGATAAAAGAAAAGAAAAGATAAGAAAAGAAAAGAAAAATGAAAAATAGAATGAGAAGGGACAAGGGGGGTCACATAGGTATGGATGAGAGAGAGTGGGAGAAAGAGAGAGTTATGGTTAGCCTCCAACCATTCCTTGTTCCCTTCATCATTTTATTCTTTCATTCACTCATTACTTCATCTCCTCCCCTTCCTTCATCTCCTCCACCTCCTCTACTACCACTAACTACCATCCAAAGCTCTTCAAAACCATATGAAGCTTCACAAAAAATATTCACAAGCTCATCCTAAGTATCATGGTGAGATCAAGTTTAGGTTTTAAGGACCTCATGCCATCTAGGAATATTCTTGAGTTGATTTTTGAGGTAATAACTCCACCTTTAGATTAGTTTTTATGTTCCTAACCTCCTATATATGTTTAGAGTAAAAAAGTTTATGTTTAGTGAACTTGAAAAATTCTAGGATGAGATTAGTGGATCAAATGAGTAGAAGTGGTGTAGTAGAGACTTAGTTACTGATTACAACCCTAATTAGTGATAGAATCCTTGATCTAGATAAGATTAGGAGTTCACCATGTCGGTCGAAGAGGCCGAACCTACAAGTCAGGTTATCACCGGTACAATCTTAGTAGCCTCCCTACCTGCACTCGCGCTCTTCGACACTGGCGCATCGCATTGCTTTATGTCACAACGGTTCGTCCGAACTCATGCGATCCTAGTTAAACTGCTCGTATCCAGCTGGAACATATGTTCGGGGAACGGTGTTCTAAAAGCAACTTTGGGATACGATCTGTGTCCAGTGGTCGTCTGCAGTCGAGGATTTTATATAGAATTCAAAGTGCTGGACATACCGAACTTTGACGTAGTCTTGAAAATGGACTGGTGAGGGACTTTCTTTGCTACCATTGACTATCACTAAAGGAGGGTAGTGTTCGAAATACTAGATCATCCAGTATTCTACTTCAACGGTGGAGACCGAACCTTGGAACCCAGCGTCTACCGAGCAAAACTAAAGAAGACAGAGATTGCAGCATTGCAAGCAGAAGAATCGAAGCCAGAGGTATTTTGAGAGTTCGATAATATATTCCCGCAAGATATATCAGGTTTGCCTCCCGATCAAACTCTTGAATTCAGCATCGATTTACAACCCAGCTCACAACCAGTAATAAAAGCTCCTTACCGATTAAGTCCGGAAGGATTGAAGGAGATCCGCATTCAGTTAGACGAACTCCTAAAGAAATGTTGGATTCGTCCTAGTACTTCGAGCTGGGGATCTCTGGTGCTACTGGTGAAGAAGAAGGAAGGTTCCTACATGATGTGTGTGGATTATCGAGCTCTGAACGAACTGACAATTAAGAACAAGTATCCACTATCACGCATCGATGAGCTTTTCGATTAGTTAAGTGGATCTTGTGTCTTTTCAAACCTAGATCTTCGTTCGGGTTACCATCAGGTGAAGGTCAAGGAGTCTAACATTCCGAAAACGGCATTTAGGACTCGTTATGGTTATTATGAATATCTCGTAATGCCATTTGGAGTGACCAATGAACCTGCCATCTTTATGAACTTGATGAACCAAATTTTCTGAGAGTACTTAGACAAGTTTGTTGTCATATTCATCGACGACATCCTGGTGTATTCAAAGAATCGGAAAGAATACGCCGAGCACTTACGGATTGTCCTGAAGACATTACGACAACATCAGCTCTACGCCAAGTACATCAAGTGTGAGTTTTGGCTAGATCAAGTCAGATTTCTCGAACATATCGTTTCAGGTGAAGGAATTTTTGTAGATTCAGCTAAGGTGTCAGCTGTCAGTGAGTGGCCGACACCAAAGACGGTGATAAATATACGAAGTTTCTTGGGCTTGGCAGGATACTACCGACGATTCATCGAAGGATTCTTAAAAATCGCAGCATCCCTGACCAAGCTCAAACGTAAAAACAAAGCATTCGTGTGGTCAAAAGCATGTAAAAAGGTTTTTATAGAACTCAAGTCGAGATTAACCTCTGCACCAATTCTTGTAATACCGGATCAATCTGGTGGATTCGTTGTGCATTGTGATGCATCCGGTAAAGAATTAGGATGTGTTCTACACCAGCATGGAAAAGCTGTGGCTTTTGCATCAAGACAACTAAAGGTTCATGAGCGCAACTATCCAACATATAATCTAGAATTGGCATCCATCATCTTCGCACTCAAGATTTGGCGCTACTATCTTTTGGGAGAACGAGTAAATATATACACTGACCACAAAAGTCTGAAGTATGTATTTACTCAGAAGGAACTCAACATGCGGCAGAGAAGATAGCTAGAACTCATGGCGGACTTCAATATCAACCTACAGTATCATCCTGGAAAGGTGAACGTAGTTCCCGATGCCCTTAGTCGCCAGTCATTAGCAATGAACCTCACCGCTCAGTGGAAACTAAAGCAAGAATTGCATGGATTGGAGATCGAAATAGTTATGCCAGGTAACGCTTGATATTTGATGAACTTACAAGTCCAGTCCACTCTTGTCAATCAGATCAAGGCAGCTTAAGCAAATGATGCCAAGCTACAAAAGATCCGAGAACAAGTAGAAAGTGAACTTCGAACTGACTTCATCATCCACGAAAATGGATCCTTGCGATATGAAAGTCGTTTATGCATACCAATCGGACCTGTCCGAGAAGAGTTGATGAAAGAAGCTCACGGCTCTCCTTATTCTGTACACCCCGATGGCACAAAGATGTATAAGGATCTACGACAACACTACTGGTGGCATGGAATGAAGCGCGAGTAGTAAGGAGCGTAGCCAAGTGTTTGGTATGTCAGCAAGTGAAGGCTGAACATCACAGAATTGCTGGTCTACTTCAGCCGTTACCAATCTCAGAATGGAAATGGAAGCACATTACCGTGGACTTCGTGACTGCTCTCTCTCGCAGCACGAAGGGTAACGGTGCAATTTGAGTTATTGTGGATCGACTCACCAAGTCGGCTCACTTTATTCCATTTCAAGTTGGCCAGTCAACCGAGACGTTAGTAAGGAAGTACATGGAGGTGAGTAAAAATCTAAAGTAAGATTTAAAACCTTCAAGATGTACCATACTTGATACCCATAAACTCATGCAGGAGATAGTGAGATTACATGGAGTACCTGTTTGCATCATCTCCGATCGTGATACGAGATTCCGATCACAGTTCTGGCAGAGTCTGCAAGCTAGCCTGGGGACGAGTCTGAATTTCAGCACGGCGTATCATCCACAAATGGACGGACAATCTGAGCGAACAATTTAGATTCTGGAAGACATGTTGAGAGCCTATATGTTATACTTCGGAGGTTCGTGGGAAGATCATCTGCACCTTGTGGAGTTTTCATACAACAACAGCTATCAGGCAAGCATTGGGATGGCACCATTCGTAGCACTCTACGGACGGAAATGTCATTCCCCGTTGAGTTGAGACGACGTTGGAGATCGTGAACACCTTAGACCAGAGATGATCATGGCAACTATGGACGTGGTTTGCACGATCATGGAAAGGATGCGAATATCCCAAGACCGACAGAAGCATTAGGCAGATGCAAAGCGTCAACATCTGGAGTTCTAACCTGGAGACCATGTATTCTTGAAGATCTTTCCAAATATAGGAGTGATACATTTTGGCAAAAGGAGTAAGCTAAGTCTAAGATACATAGGACCGTTTGACATACTCGAATGAGTTGGAGAAGTGGCGTACCGTTTAGCATACCACCCTCGTTGGAAGGCATGCACAACGTGTTTCACATATCCCAATTACTATGATATGTAAGCGACCCCAGCTACATACTTGATCAATCAGAGCTCACAGTACAAACCGACCTAACATATGAGTAACAACCAATTGAGATCCTGAACCGAAAGGTGAAAACATTACGGAATAAGGAGGTAAATTTGGTCCGAGTGATGTGGAGAAAGGATTCACCACGAAAATCAACTTGGGAAAGAGAAGAAAATATGCGTGCACGATACCCTTAGCTATTCGAAAATTAGTCACTTATATAAATTTCGAGGACGAAATTTTTATAAGGAGGGTAGAATGTAACGACTCTGAAATCACTGTACAGAAATTTCTTGTTATTGTACAGAAAAGGGTATTAGAGCATGTGTAAGAGTTAAAAGTTATTTTTATTAAATAAAAACAAGAAACAACTTGTAGCTCACTGGTAAAGGCTCTGCACTACTGTGACATAGCATATGCGTTTGATTCACATCAGACCCAATTATTTTAAGATTTTTCTTTTTAATTTTTCGGAAGCCCAAGAGTTGCACGTGCAATACATGGAGAAACAAAAAGTTTCAGAAAAATCAAACAGGCGCAATGAGGTGTACACACCCAACACGACACATGGCACGAATCTCGAGACCAATCACCAAGATCCGACCGCCCATTCTTGGCAAAGGGCCGGCGTCGACGGTCCAAGATGCCCCAAATCCCCCCGTGCTTTGCATACTTGACCCTTCGACTCCCTTCAACTCTCCTACACTGTTTGATTTTTCTGCAATCAAGAAGAGACTCTTCAATTCACCATTTAAAGTCTTTTAATCCACATTTTTAATTCTCAAACCCTAATTCTTCACTATAAATACCACCCCATGCCCTAGCTCTTCCCGATTTCGAAATTTCTAGCAAAAATTCTCTCAAACTCTCTAAGTACTAAATGGAGTTAAGCACCTCAAGTGGAGTAGCAAGCCAAACTCGACGACCGGAGCATTTCCGACGACGCCATGACACTCGAAAGCTTCTTCTTTCTCTTGTTAACCACCTAAACTCATAAGTCTCTTCATCTATATCCTTTTCCACCTCAAAACAAATTTTTAAAACAAATCGACAAAAGTGGAATTATCTCCGATGTAATCTTCTTTTTTAATTTTTGTATTCCACTTGATAAGCAATTTAGATCAAACTAACATCCTATATTAATCTTAATCTTATTTCCTATCATTTAGTTTTTAGTTAAACAAAATTTTCATGTGAAACAACATACAACGAACTTTTTCATTAAAATACCAGGAACTTTAATATAACCCCTTTTCAATAATTGTTAAAAAGATACCTTTAGGAAAACTTCATGGGGTAACGACCTACCCCACATGCACACTATGGTTTCATAGCACGGTACTCTAAACATATAGTTAATTTAAAGAATAACTTTTTCATTAAAATACCACACCTTTTCAAAACGGATTTCTTTTAATCGGTATTTTGAAATCCTTGGTAATTACGCCTCTACAACCCTCGTTAAGGGACCTGCTAATGGATGGTGCAGATTATTGTACATCCTTGAAACAATAGAGCGAGATGTAGAACTCCTTATGGAGTATTCGGTCTCGAAAGGAAATAAAAATATGGTTTTTAAGAAATACGACTTTTCTAAATAAAAAACTAAATTTTGGAAAATTATATAAAACTATGAATTCGTATTTACAATAAAAACATATTATGAAACTATATTTTTAAAATGAAAAGTTAGAATTTTTAATAAAATACCCCCAAATTTCCAAAACTAGTAGTTTTCATAAAAATACTATAAACTTTTAAAAAGCTAGGTTTTATCACCAAAACACCACAACAATTAAAATATATGTTCATGAAAATCCTAATATTATAAATCACCTTCGAGATTTATTTTTAAACTATATTAAAGTATTTTTTATAAAACCCTCTCGAGATATGTAAACAACATTTTAAGAACTCTAGAATTAATATAAATTTAAGCGGTATCATTTCTCTTGAACCCCAGAAAGCCGGAGAAAGTGAGTGCTTGCCTATTTAGGTTAGACAACTTAACGGAGTTATCAATGACAATTTTCTTGAAAAAAGAAACAAATCCAGCCGTCCATGTGCAACAGTTGCCGATTTCTCACGAACATATGATTTTTAACAATTTATATTGATTCCCATGAAAAGACATGAACTCGAATCCAAACTCGAAACTAAACTTGAACTCGAACTCGAACTCGAACTCTAATCTAACTCGAACCCGAACTACTCGAACCAACTTGACTCGAACCAAGATTGCAATTGGCATGACTCGCATATTACTCGACTCACTCGATTACATTCCACCCCTTTCGCAATCTATGGTTTCGATCAAGACATGTTAATCAATCAATCAAACCAAATTAAGTATATTAACCAGTTATATATGTTGGGTTACACTAATGCCCTGGCCATCAACCGAGGCCAATTGCGGAACAAAATTTTTACAACGATTCAAAACTGGCGCTAGAATAACCCTAAACTGGATCTACCATAAACCTAACTAGCATAACTAGAGAAACTATCTACTATGAAAGTAGTTTATACCAAGAGGCTCAAGTCCTTCGAGTCTTCACTCTTCTCCTTTAGTGTGCTCCTAGTGGCCTCCACGATCGAGCTTGATCGTCCGTCTCCTCACGTCAAAGATGATCCACCCGAGAGTGTCTACTTTGAGCTCCTACTTTTAAACCAAGGTAACTAGGTTACTTAGTATGCTAATCTAAGTAGCCTATAGGATGTAGAGAGTAATGCTGGATTAATTAGTCTCAAGATACCCTAGGTTTCTCAATACATGAGACATTTAGGGTTTGAGGTAGAAGAAGAGAGCTTGGAGGAGATGAGAGTGTTGTGGTGAGCATAGGAAAAAATGAAGAATGATTAAGTGTTGTAGATAATAATGCAAACACAAAAATATCTATACAAAATATCAACCATGAATCAATAGTAAACCATGAGTCACTACATGAGTCACCAAGTAGCCATACTTCATTCAATGAATGATAACACCTCACCCTCCACCTCATTAACCATTTAACTAAATGGTTAAAACAAATAATGAGGTGTCTTTAGAAGCGCCATTATAACAAATTACAAGAATACCCCTCACCGTATATACATACCCGTATCCATATTCCGAAAAAAACAAATACAAAGAGACGAAAATAATCCAACAATATAATACTAGGATCCGGCTTAAATCAAAGCCCGCTAATATTATCCGCCCGAACATCATACGTGCACAAGTACACGTATGTGATCGAACCCTGCCGTAAAACCATACGGCCTCTACATCGTTTCGCCCGAAGAAGAGAAACCCTCTGTGTGGGACTCTAAAGACTCGACAATACGCCGACAGGACATTACTGGATAAATCCATAACCACAAGCACGTCAGCGGCACTAGCTGTACGTAACGGCTACCTGGGTACTTGTCGAAAAGGAAAACCGACGAGCAAGCTCATCCGGATCACAACTGAGTCTATCCGTGACATTCTCCGTACAGTCCGGTCTCTTCGTCTAAGAGTATCGCATATCGGGTCTAGGGGTGGTAAACGTCAAACCCTAATAACCCGATAATTCGTGCTGATGCGGCTCAGGACCAATCCGAGAAATTACTGATCAACCTATCAGTAAATCCAAACTGCTTTGGCCAAAGTCTTATGGCCCTGGCCAATCGAACACAGTGCGATATCGACTCCCAATACCTGAAGAGACGAATCACTGACAATCACTCACTGTCTCTATGTGGCTCGGGACTGCACCCAACCAAAACCTGTTTGCACGACTCAGTAGATGTCAAGCCCCGCTTCCCAGTATACGGGCAGAGGACGCGACGAGGCCGCTACGTATTTACTGTGGAGTAAATACACTAAGCGTATCTAAGCAATATAAAAATAAAGCACAAGAGACAAGATATAATAAAAACAGCAACTTTATTTATTCACATTCTTTTTGTACAATGCATGGAAAAGTAAATACATCTGGAATAAAGCAATGCCTAAACAATGGCATAACAGAAATGAAAAGTGCTGAATGGAAAGTGTACAATGAACTAGATCTCGGGGCCTTCACTGGATTGGTCCAAGTCTTCAGCAGTGGGCTCGATCTCCGCCGTGTCCAGATCACCTGACGACATTCAAAGGAGAAAGAAAGAGAATATCGTTAGCGAACAGATCGCTCGGTAAGTCCCAAAGATAAGAGGAGAAATAGAATAGACAGAGAGTAAGAGAGAGAGAGAGAGAGTAGCTTTTACAGTTGTATTATATTGTTATATTGTTGTATTTAGTGTTAACGCTGTTGTTTGTAGCTTGGTACAGAAAGATGCCAGTGTATACGAGAGGAGTCTCACTTGCCCTGAAGACTAAGGTATCAGAAACTCAAGGAACCGTTGGGCCACGGTACAACAGCAACGGAATATAAGTTAGGTATCTTATGGTTGCAGTCTCGTGCCACTTCTAACACCTTCCGTACCAATCTACCCCTTAAACCCCGCGATATCTTGATTGTTTTGTTATATTGTAAATTGTATTGATTGTATAATTGGATGACCGACCGAAACTATGATATCAGTAAACGGATGTAACTGTAAAATCATGTAAATGGAATACCTGGAGAATCATGTAAATGGATGTATATCCATGGTTCGGTTCAGTCAATGTAGATTGAATGTATTGAATAGATTGAATATAGGGATTCATGTTGAATCAGAATATTGTAGATTATAAATTGTAGATTATAGATTGTACTTAAATCATATTCAAGTCAGATTATAATGAGACTCAAAGTAAATTGAAGTTCTGATTGTTTTGATGTTATCGGTAACCGCTGCACATGGGCGGCATGATTTGTGTCTTTTTCAAAGACGGTTACCTTTTTGATAACACCATTGTTAAGTTGTCTACCTTAGATAGGCAAGCACCCACTTCTACGGCTCCCCGAGGCTCAAGAGATTGGTCCCGCTTAAACCTATGTTTACTAGGGTCCTTATTGTAATTTATAGAACTTGAGGGGGTTTTATTTAGAAATATTTTTATATACTTTTCAAAATATACCTCAAGTATTTATTATTCGTCTTTAGAGTTATAATGAATGTGAATTTTATATTGTGATATTTCTAGTGAAAATATCCTAATTTCATAATAAGTGGTATTTATTTGTAATATTGGTTTTGTATGGAATTCATGGTATTTTAGTGAAAAATGATTCTTGTGACATTTTTAGAAAAAGTGGAATATTTGTAATAATTCAAAATAGATATTTTTATGTTACATATACATATATTTATATGAAAATAATTTTAGTATATATATAATATTTTAGAAATCTCGTTTTCTTAAGATGTCGTATTTTAAATCTTTCGAGACCGAATGCTTCTTGCGGAGGTCTGCATCTCGCACTACTAAGCCCGAGGATGTGCGATAATCCGCACCATCCCGAACGGGTTCCCCAAATGGGTTGTAGCGGCGCTTTGCAAAGATTTGTATAAATACTAAATCGTTTAGAAAACGGTTTTATTAAGTAAATGATATTTATTTGCAATGATGTCGTTTTCCCGTATTTTATGTTCTAGGGTCTCCTAAGTCAACTAGACTGCTCCTAACTGGTCCAAAGCGACAAGTTGTGAGATATCTCTCAAATCGCCTCTTCACCGCCAATTGTAGCCAGGTAAGTACAAGTGAAGAAAGGAGCGATCCGCTCACGAATCACCATGAGACGGGCATTTTAAAGTTACCTTTCTTACTTGTCTAGCTTAGGCACCACAAAGTCAGGTTTAGATAAATGACTGAATGTCCACAACCTTCCTCTGTCCGAATGAGTGCGACAGTCCTTAATTGACTGAGTCTAGATATTTTTATTATTAGCTCAAAGGTTATTTATTTGTAAAGATGTATCAATACTAAATCTTTTAGAAATGGTTTTATTAAGTAAAGGGTATTTAAATGAAAATGTTTGTTTTCCCATATTCTAAGTTCTCGAGGGTATCGTGTTATGTTGCATATGCGTGTGTGAGGAGGTAGGTCATTACCTCGTGGTCTACTTAAAGGTATAGCAAGTTTAATGAAGTTAAATGTATAATTGAAACAATATAGTATTTAAATGAAAAATACGATAAAGTGAAATAGCCATCATTTTATGAAATGAAACTTGATCAATTTGGTTGATTAGTATTTAATAGTCAACATGAGGGAGTTTAAGCATAATTGTATTAACGAGAAGTGAAGTTTTATAAAGAAACCGAATCGGAAATCGGATTTGTTCCGATTCTGTCGGGTTTTGTAAATCCGTATTTTTAGAAAAGAAAAGAGACGTAGAAATGGGGACTTACGGGTTTTGGACAATAACGAGAGTGAGATGGAATAAGACGAATCGCCGGCGCGTCGATTCGTCTCCGAGAGTTCTTAGAACGATCGCCGGAAGTTCGCCGGGAATTTCACCGTAGCTTCGCTTCGTGCTCGTTTTCAAAGTACACAAGATTTCTTGAGAATTTTAGAGAGTTGGCTCAGAGTTTTGGGGTGAGAGGGTAGAGGGTAGGGGTGGTATTTATAGGGTTAGGGTAGATGAAGAGTTTAAATGAAAAAATGTAAAAAAATATATTAAAATTCATTAAAATGTGGAGTAAATGGGAATTTCAAAGGTTTCTGGAACCGATCTGGGAAAATAAAGTGTGCAGAGAAGTAGGGGAGAGGAAGAGCCGGATTTTTCCTATTGGGGACTCGGCCGTCCGGCCGAGTCCGGCTGGCGGCGCCGGCCCGAGTCGCCACGTCAGGAGGTAGGGGGTCTCGAGGTGTAGGCTCTGGTACTTTCAGTTTTTCAGGTTCAGTGGAAAGTTTAGGAGTTATCTCGTGTGGACTGTTGGGCTTCTATAAAATTTAAAACAAAATCAATATTAAAAATAATGTGGGGTATGGGATTTGAACTCTGGTAGTTTTGTTCAGCAGTGCAAGGTATTACCAATGAGCTACAAGCTCCTTCTTATAATTAAATTGCTAATTAATTACTTAAGTCTTGTGCTTAGGCAATAAATACCCCTTTAAGGATTTTGAAAAAAACAATTTAAAAATTTGTATGGAAAAAGTGTATAAGAAAAATAGGGTTGTTACATTTTACCCTCCTTATAAAAATTTCGTCCTCGAAATTTATAAAAGGAAAGTATAACAAATCTAAGGAAAGTTTGGTGTTGGTGTACTGACAGTATGTGAAAAATAATAAGGTGGTGCAAGGGTTTTAAAAATGTGAAGAATGTGTGAAGGAATGAAAGAATGTGAAGATTTTGGTAAGATTGTAAAAGAGGGAATTTTGGGTTAAGACAGATTCAAAATATATGATTCAAAGAATATGAAATGATAAGATTCAAGGAACACAATTGTAAAGAATATTTTATTTGCTGGTTCTTGTGTTTTATTGCTTAGGTTGTTCACGCAGAACAGAATTGCATGGCAGTGTTCCATACAACTCTGACCTGCATGGGCCACCAACAAAACTTGTCACGCCCCGCTTTCCAGTATACGGGCAGAGGACGCGACGAGGCTGCTGCGTATTTACTGTGGAGTAAATACGCTAAGCGTATCTACGCAATATAAAAATAAAGCACAAGAGACAAAATATAATAAAAACAACAACTTTATTTATTCACATTCTTTTTGTACAATGCATGGAAAGGCAAATACATCTAGAATAAAACAATGCCTAAACAATAGCATAAGAGAAATGAAAAGTACTAAATGGAAAGTGTACAATGAACTAGAGCTCGGGGTCTTCACTGGATTGGTCCAAGTCTTCAGCAGTGGGCTCGATCTCCGCCGTGTCCAGATCACCTGACGACATTCAAAGAAGAAAGAAAGAGAATGTCATCAGCGAATAGATCGCTCGGTAAGTCCCAAAGATAAGAGGGGAAATAGAATAGACAGAGAGTGAGAGAGAGAGAGAGAGCTTTTACAGTTGTATTATATTGTTATATTGTTGTATTTAGTGTTAACGCTGTTGTTTGTAGCTTGTTACAGAAGGATGCCGGTGTATACGAGAGGAGTCTCACTTGCCCCGGAGACTAAGATATCAGAAACTCAAGGAACCGTTGGGCCACGGTACAACAGCAACGGAATATAGGTTAGGTATCTTATGGTTGCAATCTCGTGCCACTTCTAACACCTTCCATACCAATCTACCCCTTAAACCCCGCGATGTCTTGATTGTTTTGTTGTATTGTAAATTGTATTGATTGTATAATTTGATGACTGACCGAAACCATGATATCAGTAAATGGATGTAACTGTAAAATCATGTAAATGGAATACCTGGAGAATCATGTAAATAGATGTATATCCATGGTTCGGTTCGGTCAATGTAGATTGAATGTATTGAATAGATTGAATATAGGGATTCATGTTGAATCAGAATATTGTAGATTGTAAATTGTAGATTATAAATTGTAGATTATAGATTGTATTTGAATTATATTCAAGTCAGATTATAATGAGACTCAAACTAAATTGAAGTCCTGATTGTTTTGATGTTATCGGTAATCGCTGCACATGGGCGGCAGGATTTGTGTCTTTTTCAAAGACGATTACCTTTTTGATAACACCATTGTTAAGTTGTCTACCTTAGATAGGCAAGCACCCACTTCTACGGCTCCCCAAGGCTCAAGAGATTGGTCCCGCTTAAACCTATATTTACTAGGGTCCTTATTGTAATTTATAGAACTTGAGGGGGTTTTATGTAGAAATACTTTTATATACTTTTCAAAATATACCCCACGTATTTATTATTCATCTTTAGAGTTATAATGAATATGAATTTTATATTGTGATATTTCTAATGAAAATATCCTAATTTCATAATAAGTGGTATTTATTTGTAATATTGGTTTTGTATGGAATTCATGGTATTTTAGTGAAAAATGATTCTTGTGACATTTTTAGAAAAAGTGGAATATTTGTAATAATTCAAAATAGATATTTTTATGTTACATATACATATATTTATATGAAAATAATTTTAGTATATATATAATATTCTAGAAATCTCGTTTTCTTAAGATGTCGTATTTTAAATCTTTCGAGACCGAATGCTCCTTGCGGAGGTCTGCATCTCGCACTACTAAGCCCGAGAATGTGCGATAATCCGCACCATCCCGAACGGGTTCCCCAAATGGGTTGTAGCAGCGCTTTGCAAAGATTTGTATAAATATTAAATCGTTTAGAAAACGGTTTTATTAAGTAAATGGTATTTATTTGCAATGATGTCGTTTTCCCGTATTCTATGTTCTAGGGTCTCCTAAGTCAACTAGACTGTTCCTAACTGGTCCAAAGCGACAAGTTGTGAGATATCCCTCAAATCGCCTTTTTACCGTCAATTGTGGCCAGATAAGTACAAGTGAAGAAAGGAGGGATCCGCTCACGAATCACCGTGAGACAGGCCTTTTAAAATTACCTTTCTCACTTGTCTAGACTAGGCACCATAAAGTCAGATTTAGATAAACGACTGAATGCCCACAACCTTCCTCTGTCTTAATCAGTGCGACAGTCCTTAATTGGCTGAGTCTAGATATTTTTATTATTAGCTCAAAGGTTATTTATTTATAAAGATGTATCAATACTAAATCTTTTAGAAATGGTTTTATTAAGTAAAGGGTATTTAAATGAAAATGTTTGTTTTCCCGTATTCTAAGTTCTCGAGGGTATCATGTTATGTTGCATATGCGTGTGTGAGGATGTAGGTCATTATCTCGTGGTCTACTTAAAAGTATAGCAAGTTTAATGAAGTTAAATGTATAATTGAAACAATGTGGTATTTAAATGAAAAATACGATAAAGTGAAATAGCCATCATTTTATGAAATGAAACTTGATCAATTTGGTTGATTAGTGTTTAATAGTCAACATGAGGGAGTTTAAGCATAATTGCATTAACGAGAAGTGAAGTTTTATAAAGAAACCGAATCGAAAATCGGATTTGTTCCGATTCCGTCGGGTTTTGTAAATCCGTATTTTTAGAAAAGAAAAGATAGGTAGAAATAGGGACTTACGGGTTTTGGACAATAACGAGAGTGAGATGGAAGAAGAGGAATCGCCGGTGAGTCGATTCGTCGCCGAGAGTTCCTAGAACGATCGCCGGAAGTTCGCCGGGAATTTCGTCGTAGCTTCGTTTCGTGCTCGTTTTCAAAGTACATAAAATTTCTTGAGAATTTTAGAGAGTTGGCTTAGAGTTTTGGGGTGAGAGAGTAGAGAGTAGGGGTGGTATTTATAGGGTTAGGCTTGGGTTAGGGTAGATGAAGAGTTTAAATGAAAAAATGTAATAAAATATATTAAAATTCATTAAAATATGGAGTAAATGGGGATTTCAAAGGTTTCTGGAACCGATCTGAGAAAATAAAGTGTGCAGGGGAGTAGGGGAGAGGAAGAGCTGTATTTTTCCTGTTGGGGGCTCGGCCGTCCGGCATAGTCCTGCCGGCGGCGCCGGCCCGAGTCAACCGGTCCGCCGGCCCACTCGGCCGAGTCGGGCCGAGTCGCCAGGTCGGGAGGTGGGGGTCTCGAGGTGTAGGCTCTGGTACTTTTAGTTTTTAAGGTTCAGTGGAAAGTTTGGGAGTTATCTCGTGTGGACTGTTGGACTTCTATAAAATTTAAAACAAAATAAATATTAAAAATAATGTGGGGTGTGGGATTTGAACTCTGGTGGCTTGGTTCAGCAGTGCAAGGTATTACCAATGAGCTACAAGCTCCTTCTTGTAATTAAATTGCTAATTAATTACTTAAATCTTGTGCTCAGGTAATAAATACCCCTTTAAGGATTTTGAAAAAAATAATTTAAAAATTTGTATGGAAAAAGTGTATAAGAAAAATAGGGTTGTTACAGTAGAGCCGTGGTAGGGTAGTGATCAAAGTACAGTAGGAACCCACACGAGACAAATGACGATCTCAGGTCCGAAGACTAACATGTACACATGTTACATGAGAACCGCTATCTGACGATAGTTATAATACCATCTAGAGGTTCTCGGCGAGTTTGTCCAGTGTACTCACCCCCAGTGAGCACCCGTATACAATCTTAGGTGTATCAGACCAATGGCTACGGGACCAACCATTGCCCCTTGTCGGGGCTGGAAACGTATACACTAGTCTACTCTGGAGTATCAATGCCCAGTCTCGATACTCACGCGATTAGGAACCATTTAAGAATGTGCTTATGGACTACCCGACTCGCATAAGTATGATCGCCATCATAACGCTGGTAGTCAAGTAAGATCCAACGGGCTTTATCAACATGTAACCGCAATATGTAATACTGTGTATAACATATGCACATGTTAAGATAAAATCAAACCATAATAGTATACTACTGTATCAAGTCTTTATCAATATGTGCAAGCTGGATAAAATATCAATAGAAACAAATACATATATTCTGATAAAAACAACTCAAATAATATACTATATAACTGAGCAAGAATGTCCTGTACATACATATCCCCAGTATCCACATGTATACATATATAATAATGTCCTGTAGGGCATACATATCCAACAATCTCCCACATGCACTAAAAGCCAGTAATTGGCATACCGAATACCCAACGTTTGCTCTAAGGCCAACTGTTGGTGTACCGCATACCCAACATCTCAAAAAGTCGCTTCGAACTGCGCTTGAGGGAGGGCCTTTGTAAATGGATCCGCCGTGTTTTCTTTTGTATCCACTCTCCGGACCTCGATTTTCTGGCGATCTATGATCTCCCTGATCGGGTGATACCGCCTTAAGATGTTTTTGGATTTCTGATGGGACCGTGGTTCCTTCGCTAAAGCTATAGCTCTATTGTTATCGCAATACAAAGGTATCGAATCAACAATGGATGAAACTACCTGAAGTTCAATAATGAACTTCTTTATTCAGACCGCTTCTTTTGCGGCATCGTTCACAGCAATGTATTCAGCCTCCATCGTCGAGTATGCGACGGTGTCCTGTTTGGAGCTCCTCCAACACACCGCCCCTCCGTTGAGGGTAAATACAAAACCCGAGACAGACTTGCTATCATCCTTGTCACTATGAAAGCTGGAATCAGTAAAGGACTCGACCTTAAGGTCTCCATTACCGTATACTAAGAGCATCTCCTTAGTCCTTCTCAGGTACTTAAGAATGTTCTTTATAGTCGTCCAGTGATTCTCACCTGGGTTTGACTGATACCAGCTCACCACGCTAAGCGCGTATACTACATCTGGTCTGGTCTGGTACATAGCATCACATATATTATAGATCCTACCGCCGAAGCGTAGGGTGTAATGCTCATACGAACCCTCTCCTCATCAGTCTTGGGAGATATCTCTTTGGAGAGGGTAATTCCGTGCAAAGCGGGTATGTTACCGCGCTTGGAATCACCATACTAAATTTCTTTAGTACGGTCTTTATGTACCTGGACTGCGAAAGTCCCAATAATCTCTTAGATCTATCTCTGTAGATCTTAATCCCTAAAATGTACGTGGCATCACCTAGGTCCTTCATGGAGAACCTTTCTGACAAGAACAACTTGACCGATTGTAGCATAGGAATATCGTTTTCTATCAAAAGAATGCCATCCACGTTTAAGACTAGGAATACGACAGTTCGTCCTACAATCTTCTTATAAATACATGGCCCATCCTCGTTCTTGATGAAGTCAAAGTCCTTGACTGTTTCATCAAAACAGATGTTCCAACTCCGCGATACTTGTTTTAATCCATAAATGGATTTGAGTAATTTGCACACCTTCCCGCTGCTCCCACTGTCTACAAAACCTTCTGGCTGATCCATATAAACGCACTCTTCCAAACTTCCGTTTAGAAAAGCCGTTTTTACGTCCATCTGCCAGATCTCATAGTCATGAAAAGCAGCAATGGCAAGTAGGATCCAAATGGATTTGAGCATAGCCACTGAAGAAAAAGTTTCGTCATAGTCCAATCCTGGTTTTTGACGAAAACCTTTCGCAACAAGTCTAGCCCTATAGGTTTCCACATGCCCATCTACACTAATTTTCTTTTTGTAGATCCATTTGCATCCAACGGGTTTTACCCCAGGTGGAGCAATTTCCAAGGTCCACACTTTATTGGCGTACATGGACTCCATTTTAAATTGCATAGTATCCAGCCACTTATCGGAGTCCCTACTGATAATGGCCTACTTGAAACTAGTAGGATCATCTTCTTCCAATATGCAATCCTCTCGATCTCCGTTTATGAGAAAACCGTAGTATCTCTCGGGCGAATGAGAAATCCTATTAGATTTGCGGAGTGGCTGAGGTTTGTCCGGGATTATTGAATTCTCTAGTTCTACCAAATCTTCAGTTATAGTTTGTCCTTCTGGAATTTCTTCCAGTTCTACCGCGCTCCTACTAATTTCTTTTGCAAGAAATTGTCACTCTAAAAATGTGGCGTGCTGAGCAATAAACATCTTCTGTTCCTCGGTTTAGTAGAACAGATATCCATTTGAATGCCTGGGATATCCTACAAACTTACATAAAACTGACCGTGCCTGAAGTTTGTCCAGATTCTGTTTTTTAACATATGCCGGATACCCCTATATCTTAACCCGTTTAAGACATGGTTTTTTACCACTCCATATTTCATATGGAGTCTTAGGCACAAATTTAGACGGAACCTGATTTAATATGTATACTGATGTTTCAAGCGCAAGCCCTCAGAGTGAAAGAGGCAATTATGTATTACTTATCATGGAGCGAACCATGTCCAATAGGGTACGATTCCTCCGCTCTGATACACCGTTGTACTGTGGTGTATACGGAGGAGTAAGCTGAGAGAGAATACCATTCTCTTTCAGAAAGCCCCGGAATTCGATGCTCAAGTACTCCCCTCCTCTATCAGACCGGAGGATCTTGATACTTTTGCCAGTCTGGTTCTCTACTTCCTTTCTGAATTCTTTGAATTTCTTAAAAGCTTCAGATTTGTGTTTCATAAGATACACATACCCGAACCTAAAGATATCGTCAGTGAATGTGATGAAGTACGAGAACCCACCCCTTGCATGTATAGATATACCACACACATTACTGTATATGAGTCCCAAGAGCTCTGCTGCTCTTTCTCCGTGTCCGGTGAACGGAGATTTTCTCATCTTTCCCTTGAGACAAGACTGACAAGTTTCATAAGATGAAAATTCAAACGTATTCAAATATCCATCCTTATGTAAATTACTTAGTCTTTTCTTTCCGATATGACCAAGTCTATAATGCCACAGGTAGGATTCATTCGTATCTGAACTCTTTCTCTTGCATGTGTTTTGTACATTGAAAACTGTGTTTTGATTTAGAACATAGATACCATTACACAGTGTACCTTCTGTAACGAATACCTGATTAAGGTAAATGTTCATGATATTTCCATCAAGAACAAACTTATATCTTTCTTTATCAAGTAAAGAAACTGATATGATGTGGCAAACCATGGAAGGCATAGTAGCAATTGTTCAAAATCATAGTCTTGCCTTTTGGCAACACTAGGTGATATTCACCTACGACAGCAGCATCAACTTGTACTCCGTTCCCTACTCTGAGGGACATATCACCAGGTCCAACTATCCTACTTTTTCTCAGTTCATGCAATAAATTACAGATATGAGATCCTGATCCGGTATCTAGTACCTAGGAGGTAGGACTGACCGAAAAACAGTTCTCAATAATAAGAACACCTGAAGGAGATGCAACAATATGCTTCTTCATTGTTGGGGTCATGAAGGAATTCATGCAATCCTCTTTCCTTTACTCATACTCATGACAGCTGTCATAGTTTAGAGCCGAACCGACGTTCCCTAGCCCCGAATAAGAATTCGGATCGGTCAAGCGATACATTTTATTATCTTAATTAGGGCGTGAAATGGTTACTACCTGGAGAGAGAAAGAGAAAAGAAACACTTAGCGTGCGCTCTTGCAAGATTAGATTGGTTATTAGTTTATCTAATCAGGATGGCTCCCACTGTTTCCTCGAATTCTCCATCAAACCTTAAAAGGAAAACTAGTCAGGATTAATCGCACGTTACAATACTTGCTTAATCTTTCGGCCAGGTTGGTGTTGGTACTTCGAGGAAGGTTTTCCAACGCTTTCGCGGAGTTCCTTAATTATGTAACCTCTTTTTCCTGGAGGCGTAACCCCGCTAACACCGTTCTAGACACCTACTTGGTTTATAGTATTGATTATTAAGTGAAATAATCTCTCAAGAGTAATCCTACTCATCAGTGGGATCGGGATCCAACTATCATTGTGTGATGACCTAGATAGAATCTACTCTAGTCACCACACTCCAGAAGGTATGCTAAAACTGCGAGTTTCCTGTATATTTGAATCTCTCAATGTAGTTTTTTTCCCCAAGCGGCTTATGACCTTGACAGAAGTCAACATGTCATAAGTCGGAAGTCAAGTTCAACCCGTCATTGTCCTGGATTAATTTAGACCCACCCGCACAAGCCTTTGATAGAGGTCAACATGACCATGCGACTGTTCTAAATAATCGCGTATCTATGCAACAAACAAACATTACTTAGCTACCATTCACTATGTCTTGACAGAGGTCAACATAAAAAGCATGAATACTAAGTAATACTTGTAAGAAACGACGGAGGGCTACGGTTGGGTTTTTGGTGAAAAACCCTTTAACGTAATGAACTTGATATCGTTGAAGGAATCTGGGTAGTTTTGAAAAGGAATGGTTTAGGCTCTGCTTTTGAAAACTTCTGGTTTTGAAAAAACTGAGTAATCTACAGTATAAACTTTTGCTCAAGAGGTCACTCCCCGTGAAGGGATCTCGGCTCTTGCCTCGTGGAATGAGGTGCTGGATATTCACACTGAATACCACTATGCAAAGTGAAAGAATATAACTATAGTTTTTCAAAAAAAATTCCAACAACATCTTTTAGGTTTCTTTTATTGCATTAAGCAAGGTTAATGCGGTCCTATCAAATAATTCTATCACACCAGAAAAGAACGAAAATACAATGTACGTATATGCCATCCGCATTCGCCACGGGATCCCGTCATGCACCGTTAGGTTACTTAACTAATGGCAGAGCGGGGGCTGGACTAGTGCGGGTGCAAAACATACACAACATCTACCAGTATATATATAAATATATATAACATTCTTCCCAGGCGTGATAATAAGAAACATCACATAATCTCAGCCAGCAACACAGAATGGTAGATAATCTTGGAGTCTCTGGTTTCATTTGAGCCGCAAATAAAACTCGACGTTCCCGGTCATGTGGATAGCCTGTGCAATGAAAACCTGGACCCCTACGAGCACGGCAAGTTACCCGCCAATCCCAGAAGTGAGGCAACCCCGGCAAGTTACCCGCCAATCCCAGAAGTGAGGCAACCCCAATCAACAAAGTGAATGGCCCACCCAGTACTTCAACGGGATCCGGTAACTTGAGGTCAAACTATACCCCCTACGAGTGCGGCGAATAACCCGCCAATTCTAGAGTGAAGCCCCCTCCATCTCAACGCCATGAGATGCAGGCTTGTTGCCCTCTAGAACCCGGTTATTCGAGCACTCCACCGCGGGGTAATCCTAGTACAGAAAAAGAAAATAAATATGTACAATGGTGACATCAACCTCAACCTGGTCGTGCCCCAATCAAATAATATACAATCCGGCAAAGACGACAGTCCATATGTCGTACGCTCGCTCCGCAATATGAATATACAAATGAATCTTAACTGTACTACTATCATTGCACCGCAAGCTATCCACCACGACAATCCAACCACAACCACAACACAAACACAGAACATCACCGTGAATGTCATGTTCGCAAACCCGTCCAAAAAAGCATATAGCAATTAGATGGGTTATACCGCTCTAATGATATTCACGATCGCAGATAGTAATGTATGCACTGAAACTATTAAACAGTGTTAAAAATAGCGAATTCGAAATACTCCGTATAGCCACAACAGAAAGATAACAGTATAAGCAATCTTGGCAAAAACAAACAACATCTAAAACCCTAGATCCAAGTAACAAGAACACCAAACAAAATACAACCCAATTCCACACAATTGAACCAGTGGGGCCGGTCAAAAATGGCACTTTGGTCGACCATGATGAGGTGGAATTGTCTCGTTTTTTGTTTGTGTTCAACTGAAAGAGCACTCTGCAATTGTTTAGAGTCTCTGAAAATTTCGACAGAAACTTGGATTTATCGTTTCGTGTTCGGAGTTATTTCGGTTTTGTTACTTTAACATCGCTTAAACCTGCTAGTATAGGATTTATGGGCTGGCTCTGATACCATGTTAGGTTACGCTAACCCCCTGGCCATCAACCGAGGCCGATTGCAGAACAAAAATTTTACAACGATTCAAAACTGGCGCTAGAATAACCATAAACCAGATCTATCATAAACCTAATGTCACGCCCCGCTTCCCGGTATACGGCGAAGAGGACGGGACTGGTCCGCTACGTATTTACTGTGAAGTAAATACGCTAAGCGTATCTAAGCAATATAAAAATAAGCACAAGAGACAAGATATATAAACTGAACAGCAACTTTATTTATTAACATTCTTTTGTACAATGCATGAAAAGTAAATACAACTGAATAAAAAGCAATGCCTAAACAATGGCATAACATAAATGAAAGTACTGAATGGAAAATGTACAATGACTAGAGCTCGGGGTCTTCACTGAACTGGTCCAAGTCTTCAGTAGTGGGCTCGATCTCTGACGGGTCTAAATCACCTGACGACATTCAAAGAAGAAAGAAATAGAATGTCGTCAGCGAACAGATCGTTCGGTAAGTCCCAAAGATAAGAGGAAAGTAGAATAGACAGAATAAGAAGGTATCTTTTAAAATTGTATTGTAATGTTGTATTAACGCTGTTGTTTGTAGTTTGGTACAGAAGGATACCAGTGTATACGAGAGGAGTCTCTATATGCCAGAGACTAGAGGCAAGTATAGTACAAGGAACCGTTTATGCCACGGTACAACAGCAATTGGATTCATGTTAGGTGTATTAAGTCTTACTGTCTCGTGCCAGTTCTAACACCTTCTGTACCAATCTACCCCTCAAACCCCGAAATGTCTTGTTTGTATTGTATTGTATTGTAAATTGTATTGATTGTATAATTGGATGACTGACCGAAACCATGATATCAGTAAACGGATGTAACCGTAGAATCATGTAAATGGAATAACTGGAGAACCATGTAAATGGAATGTATATCCATGGTTCGGTTCGGTCAAGTTGTATAGATTGATAATTGGATTCATGAATTCATGTTGAATTGTAATATTGAAGATTGTAGATTGTAAATTATAGATTGTAGATTGTACTTGAATCATATTCAAGTCAGATTATAATGAGACTCACTCTGAGTCAGACAATTAGAAAAGTAAATTGAAGTCCTGATTGTTTTGATGTTATAGGTAACCGCTGTACATGAACGACAGGATTTATGTCTTTTTCAAAGACGATTACCGTATTGATAATACCATTATTAAGTTATCTGCCTTAAATAGGCAAGCACCCACTTCTCCGGTTCCCTGAGACTCAAGAGATTGGTCCCGCTTAAACCTATGTTTACTAGGGTGCTTAGGGTAATTTATAGAACTTGAGGGGGGTTTATGTAAAAATACTTTGTATAGTTTTCAAAATACACCCCAAATATTTATTATTCGTCTTTAGAGTTGTAATGAATATAGATTTTATATTGTGATATTTCTAGTGAAAATATCCTAATTTCATAAATAAAGGTATTTATTTGTAATATTGGTTTTGTATGGAATTCATGGTATTTTAGTGTAAAATGATTCTTGTGATATTTTTAGAAAAAATGGAATATTTATATTATTATAAAATAGATATTTTAAGGATAAATATACATATATTTATATGAAAATAATTTTTAATATATATAATATTCTAGAAATCTCATTTTCTTTAGATTTTCGTATTTTAAATCTTTCGAGACCGAATGCTCCTTGCGGAGGTCTGAATCTCACACTACTAAGCCTAGGAATGTGCGATAATCCGCACCATCCCAGTCGGGTTCCCCAAATTGGGTTGTAGCGACGCTTTGCAAAGATTTGTATAAATACTAAATCCTTTAGAAAACGGCTTTATTAAGTAAATGGTATTTAAATGAAAACGTGTCATTTTCCCGTATTCTATGTTCCCAAGGGTATAGTGATATGTTGCATATGAGTGTGTAAGGAGGTAGGTCATTACCTCATGATCTACTTAAAGGTATAGCAAGGTTTTGTGATGTTGAAGGTGGAATTGAAACTATGTGGTATTTACATGAAAAAATGCAGTAAAATGAAATAGCAATTGTTTTGTGATATGAAACTTGATCAATTTGGTTGATTAGTGTTTAATAGTCAATATGAGAGAGTTTAAGTATAAATATATTAACGAGAAGTGAAGTTTTATAAAGAAACCGAATCGGAAATCGGATTGGTTCCGATTCCGTCGGGTTTTGTAAATCCGTATTTTAGAAAAGAAAAGAGAGGTAGAATTTTGGGACTTATGGGTTTAGGACAAGCAGGAGAGAGAGATTGATCGGGAGGAGTCGCCGGTGCGTCGTTTCGTCGCCGGGAACTCCTAAGATGGTCGTCGGAAGTTCGCCTGAAAATTCGTCGTAGCTTCGCTTCTTGTTCGTTTTCAAAGTACACAAGGTTTCTTGAAAAAATTTTAGAGTTGGCTCAGAGTTTGGGGTGATGGGGTAGTGTGTATGGTTGGTGTTTATAGGGTTAGGCTAGGGTTAGGGTAGATGAAGGGTTTAAATTGAAAAAATGTATAAAAAATGTTAAAATTCATTAAAAATGGAGTAAATGGGACTTTTTGAATTCTCTGGAACCGATCTGGAAAATTGAAGTGTGCAGGGGGGTAGAGAATACCAAAAGGCAGGATTTTTATGTTGGGGACTCGGCCGTTCGGCCGAGTCCGACCGGCGGCGCCGGCCCGAGTCGGGCCGAGTCAGGCATGGGGAAGGTGAGGGGTCGTCTGATGTACACACTGGTATATTTATTATTTCAGGTATAGTGGGAAAATTTGGAGTTATCACATGTTGACTGTTGGTCTTCTAAAAAATTTAAAACAAAATAATATTAAAAATAATGTAGGGTATAAGATTTGAACTCTGGTGGCTTGGTTCAGCATGCAAGGTATTACCAATAAGTTACAAGCTCTTTCTTGTAATTATGGAGTTAATTAATTACTTAAAATAATAACAGTAAATGTAAATACCCCAGGTATACATTAATTTTAAAGCAAATTTTTGTACACTAAAAATGGAGTTGTTACATTCTTTTAACTTGTAATTAAAAAGAAAAATAATTACTTATATCTTATGCTCAAGCTAAAATACTCCTTTATGGATTTTGAAAAAAATATTTTGAAAAAATTTGTATAGGAAATTTAGGATTGTTACACCTGACTAGCATAACTAGAGAAGCTATCTACTATGAAAGAAGTTTATACCAAGAGGCTCAAGTCATTCGGGTCTTCACTCAAGTCCCTCGGGTCTTCACTCCTTTCCTTTGGTGTGCTCCTAGTGGCCTCCATGATCGAGCTTGATCGTCCGTCTCCTCGCGTCAAAGATGATCCACCCGAAAGTGTCTACTTTGAGCTCTTACCTTTAAACAAAGATAACTAGGTTACTTAGTATGCTAATCTAAATAGTCTAGAGGATGTAAAGAGTGATGATGGATTAATTAATCTCAAGATACCCTACATTTCTCAACACATGAGACATTTAGGGTTTGAGATAGAAGAAGAGAGCTTGGAGGAGATGGGAGTGTTGTGGTGAGCATAGAAAAAAATGAAAAATGGATAAGTGTTGTAGATAATAATGCAAACACAAAAATATCTACACAAAATATCAACCATGAATCAATAGTAAACCACGAGTCACCGCGAGTCACCAAGTAGCCATGCTTCATTCAATGAATAATAACAGCTCACCTTCCACCTCATTAACCATTTAACTAAATGGTTAAAACAAATAATGAGGTGTCTTCTTCTAGAAGTACCCTTGTAACAAATTACAAGAATACCCCTCACCGTATATACATACCCGTATCCGTATTCCAAAAAATACGAATACAAAGAGACAAAAATAATCCAACAATATAATACTAGGATCCGGCTTAAATCAAAACCCGCTAGTATTATCCTCCCGAACATTATACGTGCACAAGTACACGTATGCGATCAAATCCTGCCATAAAACCATACAGCCTCTACATCATTTCGCTCGAAGCAGAGAAACCCTCTGTGTGGGACTCTAAAATCTTAACAGTACGCCGACAGTGTGTTACTGGATAAATCCATAACCACAAGCACGTCAGCGGCACTAGCTGTACGTAACGGCTACCTGAGTACCTGTCGAAAAAGAAAGCCGACGAGCAAACTCATCCGGATCCTAACTGAGCCTATTCGTGACAACCTCCGTATAGTCCGGTCTCTTCGTATAAGAGTATCGCATACCGAGTCTAGGGGGTGGTAAATGTCAGACCTTAATAACCCGATAATTCATGCTGATGAGGCTCAGGATCAATTCGGGAAACTACTGATCAACCTATCAGTAAATCGCAACTGCCTTGGCCAAAGTCTTATGGTCCTGGTCAATCGAACACGGTGCGATATCGACTCCCAATACCTGGAGAGACGAATTCCTGACAATCACTCACTGTCTCCATGTGGCTCGGGACTGCACCCAACCAAAACCTGTTTGCACGACTCAGTAAAGCTGTGGTAGGGTAGTGATCAAAGCACAGTGGGAACTCGCACGAGATAAATGATGATCTCAGGTCCGAAGACTAACATGTACACATGTCACATGAGAACCGCTATCTGACGAAAGGTATAATACCATCTAGAGGTTCTCGGTGAGTCCGTCCAGTGTACTCACCCCCAGTGAGCACCCGTATACAATCTTAGGTGCATCAGACCAATGGCTGCGGGACAACCATTGCCTCTTGTCGAGGCTAGAAACGTATACACTGGTCTACTCTAGAGTATCAATACCCAGTCTTGATACTCACGTGACTGGGACCATTTAAGGATGTGCTTATGGACTACCCAGCTGTTGGAGATAGTGCCCTCAGAGTCAATTATTAGGTCACAGGCACGTGATTGCAATGATTGATGGAGGACCTATCCCGGTAGGACAATCTTACTCGAGATGATAGTATGCTATCTGGTTTACCTTTATCATCGTGTACTGTTTTAGGTGACCTGACAAGTCGCTATTACACGTTGATAGAGCCCCTAGGATTCTTGCTTGACCACCAGCAGTATGAGGGCGATCATATAAGTGGGAGCTGGGATCTATAAGCATATCCTTAAATGGTCCCTAGTCGTGAGAGTTTCGAGACAATGCATCGATACTCCAGAGTAACTAGTGTATACAGTCGAGACCCCGACGAGGGGCGGTGGCCGGTCTCACAAGCCACTGGTGTCAGTTGGATCACCTAAGATGTATACAGGTGCTCATTGGGTTATGAGTACACCGGACAGGACTCGCCGGGAACATGCTAGTTGGTCATATACCAGACGTCAGATGGCAGTTCCCTGGTGACATGTGTGCAGGTTAGTTCATCGACCTGGGAATCGTCATTTGTCTCGTGTGAGTTCCCACTGTACTTTGATTACTACCCTACCACGGCTCAAAGGAGTCGTGCAAACAGGTTTTAGTTGGGTACAGTCCCGAGCCACATGGAGGCAGTGAGCGTATCTTCAGGGGTTCGTCTCTCCCGGTATTGGGGGTGAGGTCGCGCTGTGTCTAGGAGAGCCATTACACGAAGTCCTTGGCCAAGGCAGGAGATTTGCTGGTAGGTATTCCAGTAGTATCTCAGGTGTTCTGGGCTACACTCCGACACGACTTGTACCGCTTTTGGGGGTCTGACTTTTACCAACCCCCTAGGCCCGCCATGCGATGCTCATAGACGAACGGACCGGACTATACGGATATTGTCACTGACAGGCTCAGTAGGGTTGTCAGGCTGAGTTCGCTCACAGACGTCCCTTTTAGTCAATACCTGGTAGCCCGTTACGTATTGGCTTATACCTCTGACGTGCTAGTGGTTAAATCCACAACCAAGGTGTTGACGAGTCTTTAGAGTCCCCCACATTCTGTTACTCAGCTTTCGGGCGAAAGGTTGTAGAGGCCGTATGGAGATATGGCAAGGTCCGATCAGATACGTGCGGTATTGCACGGATCAGGATCGGACAGCTTGTACTACAGGCTGTATGGTTATATGGCAGGGTTCGATCAGATACGTGCGGTATTGCATGGATCAGAATCGAACGGATATTACTAGCCGGCTTTGGTTTAAGCCGGATCCTAGTATAGTACAGTGTAGATTTTGTCTCATTGCATTTGCATTTCGGTCGGAATACAAATGCGGGTGTGTATGCACAGTATCGGGGTTTTCCTGTAATTTATTACGGGACCGGTTTTCTGGAGTTGCCAGTTTGCTTTTCGTTTCGGCCAATTTCCTTTGTATCGTTCATTGGCCGAAGATTGGTGGAGGAGGGCTTATTTGCATTTGTGCAAATAAGCAATTGTGGAGGGGGTCTTTGCATATTATCATGTCATGATACTTGTCCCATCATTTGACTTCATAAACTCATGATTGCTTGACTTTCTTTATCATCATGGTTTTGATGATGGTTGTTGATGAGTGTAGTTGTGGTTGTGATGATGATGCCTCATCATCAACCTTTTTCTCTTGTTTTTTGAACTACCCCCTCTTGGACTTTTTGTACTCACTCTCCATTTTTCTCCACCACAATGCATTGGCCGGCCACATAAGTGTGGGGGCTGTCCCATTTTTTGCATGGAGGAATTACACTCATTTGGCTTTGGAAAAATCCTACAAGCTCCATCTCTAAACTCCTTAGTTCATCCCTCCACCAAATGGCAATTCCTACAACCCCAAAATGAGACTTCTTCACTACACATTCTACAGCGAATCTTGGGCACGTCGACTAGCCAGCTTCGTGCCCGAGTTGCCTCGGCATTGAGGTGGGAGCCCGTAAACGATGTAGGCGATGTGGTGCACTTCCGGCGACGAGGAGGAGACGGGACATTCCGCAGGAGATCGGGACGACGACGAGAAGACCGGAGGACTCGGATCTGTCGGTATACTTCTCTTCCCTATCTTGTAGTTAGCTAGGACTAATTAATGGTTCGATCTGGGTATTAGTGCGCGGCGGTTTGCCAGTTCAAGAAAAATTAAAGTTTATCACCGCTTCCGCATTTGGCCGTCGGATTGACGGCCGGGGCGCCGCCGTGCACTTACAGTGGTATCAGAGCTTCGCCATTAATTTAGTGTAGCTTTGTTTAATGTGTTTTGCATTTCCGATCGACCAAAATTCCAAAATCTACATTTTTGTTCACATCAGTTTTCTGTTGAAATTTTTTGGTGTCGAAAAATTTTTCAGGTTACAGAAAAGTGATGTACTGGAAAATCTAAGAGTTCTGTGAAAATTCGATGACGTAACTCCTCTGTAGGAGCGCGGAACCGCGGCCAAACACCCCCTTGGGCCGCGGTTCCGCCGCACTACTTTGGGTTTACTGCACCAATTTTTTACAGAGGCTTTCTGGGGTTAAAATTGGGGTTTTGGAATATTAATATTGGGCCCAGAATTTCTTGATGTGCTACAGTAGTGCTTGGGGCCCACTTGTTAAAATTTTGATTGATCGGATATTTTAAACACATTATTTCACAGTATTTACATTATATCTGCGACCGTGAATGTCACTCGATCGGTAAATCCGGTCTAACTGCTATAGCCCGGTTAGACGGATTTGCGAACGTGACTTTCACGTTGATGTTCTGTTTTTGCTGTGATGTTGCGGATCGGTCGTGGGGGATAGCCTGGATGCAATGCTAGTACAGTTGTGGTTGTATTATGTACATTTGATATTGCGGGGCGAGCGTCCGACATGTGGACTGCCGTCACTGCCTGATTGTATTATTATTTTGGGGCACGACCTGGTTGCGGTCGATGTACCCGGTGTACGTATATTTTACTTTCTGTACTAGGATTACCCCGCGGAGGGGTGCACGGATAGCCGGGTTCTAGAGGGCAACAAGCCCGCATCTCATGGCATTGAGACGGAAGGGGCTTCACTCTAGGATTGGCGGGCTATTCGCCGCACTCGTAGGGGGTACAGGTTGACCCAGGAAGGGTGCCCAAGTTGCCGGATTCCGTGAAGTGCTGGGTGGTCCATTCACGGTGCTGAAGGGGGCTGCCTCGCTTCAGGTTTTGGCGGGTGACTTGCCGCACCCGTAGGGGTCTAGGATTTCATTGCGCAGGCTATCCACACAACCAGGGGAACGTCGGGTTTCAGTAGTGGCTCTGTGAAACCCGGGGATCCCAGATATCCGTATTGTTCTGTGATGCTGTACATTTTCTGTGATGTTGCATTTCTTATCACGCCTTGAGCGAATATAATATATTGGTATATATATTAGTAGATGTAGTATATGTTTTGCATCCGCGCTAGTCCAGTCCCCGCTCTGTCGTTAGTTAGCTAACCTAACGGGTAATGACGGGACCCAGTGGCGAATGCGGATGGCATATACGCACATCAGTATATTTTCGTTCTTTTTGGTGTGATCAATTAATGGGACTGCGTTGATTCGGATCAATGCAAGTTAAAAACAAACCTAATCTGATGTTGTTGGAACACTTTTTCAAAAAGCTGTTATTGCAAGGACGTTCACTTTTGTTTTGCATCGTGGTATTCAGTTGGAATATCCTGCTCCTCAGTCGACGAGGCAAGGGCCGAGATCCCTTCACCGGGAGTGACCCCTTGGACAAAAAGTTTGCGTCAGGGCAATGACTTCACTATAGCCGATTACTTTTGCTTTGCTCCGTGGTATTCAGTTGGAATATCCTGCACCTCATTCTACGGGGAAAGAGCCGAGATCCCTTCACCGGGAGTGACCTCTTTAGCAACGGTTTTCGTCACTATACTTTTAAAAAGCTATCAGTTCCTTCAACGATATCAAGTTCATTACGTTAAAGGTTTTCGCCAGAAACCATTCGTAGCCCTCCGTCGTTTCATATGGGTAGTCAATAGTATTCAAGCTGTGTTTGTTGGCCAAAGTCAAGGCACAGTGTTTGGTAGCTGTTGGTTATTCATATGCAGCATAGATAGATGCGTTGGTTTGGAACAGTCGTATAGCCTTGTTGACCAAAGTCAAGGGCTTGTGCGGGTGGATTCGAATCAACCTGGAGAATGACGGGTAGAACTTGACATGTGACTTATGATTTGTTGGCCAAAATCAAGGTCATAAGAGCATGGGGCAGAAATCACATCGGGAGTTTCAAAAGAACTGAAACTTGCCAGATATGCGCATACCTTCTGGAGTGTGATACCGTGAGCGGATTCCGTCACGTTGTCATGCGATGATAGTTGGATCCCGATTCCCACTGATGAGTTAGTTTACTCCTCGGGTGATCCCGACTAATTCTTCTTTCTGGTTTGGAGGAGAATTTGAGGTACAGTGGGAGGTTTCCAGATTAGATTAATTGGTAACCATTCTGATCTAGGTTAGAGTGCACGCTGAGTGTTTCTTTTCTCTCTCTCTTTGGCAACGACCATTGACCCGACCCTAAGACTATGACTCAGTGACCAAGTTGACCGAACCTTCTTAACACTGGCTTTTGGATTGTCAGAGTTGCAAACCTCATTGCCACTCCTACTTTTACCCTTTTCTCCAGGACACCCCGTTTTACTACGAACGTCCACTTCCATTGGACAAAACCATCGTATGGTTAGATACGAACTCGAAAGAATTTATTCGAGGATGGTTTCCGGTTCTGGAGAAAACGGATAGGACTATTCAGTTGTCTTTTCCTTTTTACCTTCTCTCAGGTTGCGAGTACTCCTTGGTTTAGGAGATAGTACACCTATTACGCAAATTGGATAGTCTTCTTCCAAACCATAGGCTGGTGCCGACCGGTAGGGAATGAAGAAAACCAATTAGCTTAACGATGGTGTACAGAAGGTATTAAGTTAAGACAAAGTAAGGGATTAGTAAGAGGGCAAAGTAAATTGCAACAGATATTCACGACCAAACCAAATATTTCGTTACCACTCCCAAATCACCTTTGAATTTCTCCAGGACACTCCGTATCACTACGAAGATCCACAGTTTATTTGGATATTCCATCGTCTGGTTATATACGAACTCGAAAGGAACTTGTTCCAGTTCGGGGATGGATTCTGGTTCAGGAGAAATAGGAATAAGATTTATTCAGGTGTCTTTTATCTTCACCTTCTCTCGCATTGCGAGTGCTCCTAGGATTAGGACAGTACACCCATTATGCTTATTGGATAGTCTTCTTCCAAACCATAGGCTGGTGCCGAACGGTAGGGAAGGAAGAAAACCATCTGGCCTAAAGGGGTGTGCAGAAGGTAAAGACTAAAGACATATGAAGGGATTTGGAGAGGTGGCAAGGAACTATACGGTTACAGTTGTGAATCTGGAAGAGGCATTACTATGAATACCAGGATACCCCATCGAAACATTTCAATGTTTCAATTTCACTGTGTAATGTTAAAAGAAAACTGATTTCCCGATTAGACACTTACTCCAGGGTATGTATTTGCCAGGTATAATTCTCACATCTGTATAGTTTTACAGATGATGAGTGGGAGTGAGTTATTGGGAATTGGGTGATCATCCTCATTATATCGGGATTCGTTGTAATCGATGATATTTGAGGAAATCACCTGGGCTGTTTGCCGGTCGGCAAATATTTGGTTTTGAATATCCGCAGTTATGCACCAATTTCAAATTGATATATCTGTACGTCTATTTTCATAGAGTGAGATATACCTTTATGAAATTATGTCTACGACATTTACCTATATCAGTGGATGGTTAGGTAAGGAGCATTAAACAGCGGTGTAATTCTTCTTAACCATAAGTACAGTTTTCAACCTACGACACACAGTGAATGAGTTTTCAGACTCAAGGGACTTATGCAGAGCATTGTATGTTGTCCAGGGTCCATCAGGACAAAGGGGTTGGTCCTCGTACTATATTCGGTTTACTTATGACTTCTCTAGTTTTTAGACAAGTGTTTCGTGGAAACATAGGGTCCGAATTTGGAGAAGTTATAGGTATTTGAATAGAGTAGAGAACCAGGTATAGCAAGTATCGGGATTCTTCAAAGCGACCGAAGATGTAGATACTTGTGAATGGTATTCATTTGATAGTAATGATAAAGAGATCTTGCTTCTCTTTCAGGTTACTCATAATTGGAAGCATTCCTAAGTTGAGTAACGCTGATCAGACTTCTTCCATTTAGTTGACATGCACTGGAGACAGCTGCATGATTTGAATCTGGTTCAATTAAATCAGTGCCTCTGTTTCTATATTGGATATAGAACAGTTCATATCTAAACGATGTTAAGGTACGGAGAGTTGTCCGGTTTATGCTTAAAACCAGACACTGGACAACTCAAGGCACGTTTCTGTAATGGCTGTTTGTGGGTTGACCCAGGCTATGACGCGGGCTGACTTTCTACCATCTGGATGAACAATAGCAATATTGTTCTAGACTCGCCACAGTTTTAATAAAAATGGATTTTTTCAGAAAACAGTAGTGGAAGTATGGTAGAACTGGAAGTGATTCCAGAACCACAAACGATTACTGAAGATTTGATAAGGAACCTAAAGATTCAATCCGGTTTGACATTCCATTGGCCACTCCGCAGATATGGTGAGTAACTTCAGGCACCCGAGAGGTACTACGGTAGCCTCAAGGACGGTGACAGGGAAGTTCTTGTTTACCCACAATTACCATTGCTGTTGTTCCAGGCTGCGAGACCCGGCGGGAGGATGAGTATAGCGTCGTTCTAAACTAGTTTTAGAAGTGTACGTCTATATGACTCTGCCAGAGGGTTGTCGTAGTCAGTGGGAGCAACGGAAGCATTGGTGGACAGGTAGCTTATGTCTATTTATAGACTAAAACAGATGTAGCGGAGATAGATCATCTATCTCTGATGTGGCAGTCATGGGTTTGACTTCATCAGAATAGGGGATGGATCTGTTGAGAAGGTAGTAGGGTGTGATATCCTGGTATTTGGATGACATACACAAAATAGGAAAAGAAACTCCTATACTACAATCGGTTATACTTTGGTCGTCACACAGTTGTTTCTCCATAAAGGAAATGGATTTTATATCAGACATACTGGTTACTAGATCTATGGTTTTAGATCTAGGTTTGGGTGGTTTCCCAATCAAGGTACTTTGACAGCATTCTAAGAGTATTTAGGATGGACGACTCCTGGCATGGTAGTGTACCTGCAGGTAATGGAGTCACCCTCTCTAAAGGTGTCTTATAGACTAAAGTAGAGAGGGATGTGCATGATTGGCAGATCACTTGCTTAGGCAATTGAGTCAATCATGAGATGTCAAGTACCACACCAGATGTTATTCTTGCACTAGATGCAATAAGTTGACATTGACCCAATCCTGGAGAAACAGTCGGAAGCAGTTTTAGAACATAAGTGGATATTCTAGGGATATGATGACGACAGCCTCATTTGGGAGACAGTTATCATTCCAGGCTTCCAAGGTGACATGGACGACAAGGAGGTTGTCAGAGTTATAGTTTTCCTTCTGATGAGGGGCAGTATTTTGGACAGGTGGTCCAAGGCAATACTGAGGATGGCATGGCGCAGGAGATTGATTAAGTTCAGTTGACGATACAGTCTAAGAAGTTTGGATTTGGAGTTCATTTATGAGCTAGGTCCCATCAGACATCCAGACACATTCTAAGACAGGTATTGCTCATTTCGGGAGATGGGTTTTCTCCGCGAACTTGAGATATAGAGAGACATAGAGAGAAACATCAAAGCTGATCCACTCACTGAGGCTATTCCTCGAACGCAATAGTTTCGCAAATGAGCTTTGTGAGACTGACTAGTAGAGGAGTTGGGTGATCGGTATCACACGGGCTGTGAGTATGCGACATCGCAATAATTAGCCTTGAGTGCAAGTGGGAGATTGTTGGAGATAGTGCCCTCAGAGTCAATTATTAGGTCACAGGCACGTGATTGCAATGATTGATGGAGGACCTATCCTGGTAGGACAATCTTACTCGAGATGATAGTATGCTATCTGGTTTACCTTTATCATCGTGTACTGTTTTAGGTGACCTGACAAGTCACTATTACACGTTGATAGAGCCCCTAGGATTCTTGCTTGACCACCAGCAGTATGAGGGCGATCATATAAGTGGGAGCTGGGGTCTATAAGCATATCCTTAAATGGTCCCTAGTCATGAGAGTTTCGAGACAGGGCATCGATACTCCAGAGTAGACTAGTGTATACAGTCGAGACCCCGACGAGGGGCGGTGGCCGGTCTCACAAGCCACTGGTGTCAGTTGGATCACCTAAGATGTATACAGGTGCTCATTGGGTTATGAGTACACCGGACAGGACTCGCCGGGAACATGCTAGTTGGTCATATACCAGACGTCAGATGGCAGTTCCCTGGTGACATGTGTGCAGGTTAGTTCATCGACCTGGGGATCGTCATTTGTCTCGTGTGAGTTCCCACTGTACTTTGATTACTACCCTACCACGGCTCAAAGGAGTCGTGCAAACAGGTTTTAGTTGGGTACAGTCCCGAGCCACATGGAGGCAGTGAGCGTATCTTCAGGGGTTCGTCTCTCCCGGTATTGGGGGTGAGGTCGCGCTGTGTCTAGGAGAGCCATTACACGAAGTCCTTGGCCAAGGCAGGAGATTTGCTGGTAGGTATTCCAGTAGTATCTCAGGTGTTCTGGGCTACACTCCGACACGACTTGTACCGCTTTTGGGGGTCTGACTTTTACCAACCCCCTAGGCCCGCCATGCGATGCTCATAGACGAACGGACCGGACTGTACGGATATTGTCACTGACAGGCTCAGTAGGGTTGTCAGGCTGAGTTCGCTCACAGACGTCCCTTTTAGTCAATACCTGATAGCCCGTTACGTATTGGCTTATACCTCTGACGTGCTAGTGGTTAAATCCACAACCAAGGTGTTGACGAGTCTTTAGAGTCCCCCACATTCTGTTACTCAGCTTTCGGGCGAAAGGTTGTAGAGGCCGTATGGAGATATGGCAAGGTCCGATCAGATACGTGCGGTATTGCACGGATCAGGATCGGACAGCTTGTACTACAGGCCGTATGGTTATATGGCAGGGTTCGATCAGATACGTGCGGTATTGCACGGATCAGGATCTAACGGATATTACTAGCCGGCTTTGGTTTAAGCCGGATCCTAGTATAGTACAGTGTAGATTTTGTCTCATTGCATTTGTATTTCGGTCGGAATACAAATGCGGGTGTGTATGCACAGTATCGGGGTTTTCCTGTAATTTATTACGGGACCGGTTTTCTGGAGTTGCCAGTTTGCTTTTCGTTTCGGCCAATTTCCTTTGTATCGTTCATTGGCCGAAGATTGGTGGAGGAGGGCTTATTTGCATTTGTGCAAATAAGCAATTGTGGAGGGGGTCTTTGCATATTATCATGTCATGATACTTGTCCCATCATTTGACTTCATAAACTCATGATTGCTTGACTTTCTTTATCATCATGGTTTTGATGATGGTTGTTGATGAGTGTAGTTGTGGTTGTGATGATGATGCCTCATCATCAACCTTTTTCTCTTGTTTTTTGAACTACCCCTTCTTGGACATTTTGTACTCACTCTCCATTTTTCTCCACCACAATGCATTGGCCGGCCACATAAGTGTGGGGGCTGTCCCATTTTTTGCATGGAGGAATTACACTCATTTGGCTTTGGAAAAATCCTACAAGCTCCATCTCTAAACTTCTTAGTTCATCCCTCCACCAAATGGCAATTCCTACAACCCCAAAATGAGACTTCTTCACTACACATTCTACAGCGATCTTGGGCACGTCGACTAGCCAGCTTCGTGCCCGAGTTGCCTCGGCATTGAGGTGGGAGCCCGTAAACGATGTAGGCGATGTGGTGCACTTCCGGCGACGAGGAGGAGACGGGACATTCCGCAGGAGATCGGGACGACGACGAGGAGACCGGAGGACTCGGATCTGTCGGTATACTTCTCTTCCCTATCTTGTAGTTAGCTAGGACTAATTAATGGTTCGATCCGGGTATTAGTGCGCGGCGGTTTGCCAGTTCAAGAAAAATTAAAGTTTATCACCGCTTCCGCATTTGGCCGTCGGATTGACGGCCGGGGCGCCGCCGTGCACTTACACCAGCTCCCACAAGTATGATCGCCATCATAACGCTGGTAGTCAAGTAAGATCCTACGGGCTTTATCAACATATAACCGCAATATGTAATACTGTGTATAACATATGCACATGTTAAGATAAAATCAAACCATAATAGTATACCACTGTATCAAGTCTTTATCAATATGTGCAAGCTGGGTAAAATATCAATAGAAACAAATACACATATTCTGATAAAGACGACTCAAATAATATACTATATAACTGAGTAAGAATGTCATGTACATACATATCCTCAGCATCCACATGTATACATATACAATAATGGCCTCTAGGGCATACATATCCAATAATATACATTATACTCGGGGTGTTTGGGATAGTTTCTTCTGTGAATCCAACGGAGCTTCAGGAGTCCCGTATTAACCTCTTTTTTTATTTTACTCGAATATCAGTCGGGTTAACTCATCCACAGCTTAGAACCCCAATACTAACATATGAAATGGGCCCGTGTTTCCTTACTCCTGGGGCCCCATTCTTGAGCTCGTGAATACTTCTACGACTGCGTTGACATTCACACTTGGAACTTAACGTTAATATAGTGACCATATAGAGACCTACAGAATATATTTACCCATGATCATATACTCTTACTCGTCATATAAATATTCTACAATTGTCATTTTCTTTACTCTTACTTATTTTTGGGACTTATCGAGCGCAAGTTCGCTGACGGGCATTCCACACACTTTTCTTCTCTTGGAATGTTCATCAGATACGGTCGAGATGGAGGAAGTGGAGACCACCGAGGAGGATTACAATAGGATTGCTCCATAGGATTAGCCTACCTTCACTTTTCTTCAGTTTATGTATGCCACTTGTTTAGGCATTTCCCATATTGTATTTTCTTTCCAACATAAACTCATGTACTTGTAAATATTGGAAGTTGAATGTAAATAAAGATACTTGTTGAAAAATTTTACAGTTTTCATTTATTCTTGTATTGTGTAATATTGTTTCAATACGCTTAGTATATTTATTTAAGGAATGACCTTCTCTGGATAAATATGCTGCGGGCTTGCTACGTTACCGTTTCCGTCTACTGGGAAGCGAAGCGTGACACATGGTCGTTCGACGTTCATACGTTGACGTCGGGGGTTGTTTTGTTGTTTAAGCATGAGTTGACCATAGGTTCTAACCTATGTGCGTTTCGCTTGTCGTGTCGGTTTTTTATTTGGATTTTTATGCGATACGATATACTTTGAATTGTAGGTACAAGCGCGTGGACTTTCAGGACGACGAAGGAGGGCAAGGCATCCGTCGGGATCAACTAGAGCAAGGCATTGTAGGTGAATAGATATATATCTACGGGGGAAGTCAGGTGGATGGCGTATAGCACCCCCGTAACTATAGAATTAGGATATGTACTTATAGGTATATTTACGTAGATATTAGATATGTATACCTAGCTAATATAGTTCTAGAATACTATATGCAATAGTAGTATACTTAGTAGAAGATATTCCCTAGTTCCATTTTCTTGCCATTAGGCTATACATACACACACACCTATATATGATGTGAGGATAATTATCATATGATGATGATACGAGTCGATATGACATGAGGATAATATGAACCGGTATGATTGGATATGATGATTTGAGACGATGTTACATGAAATGATGTATGATAATATGAGATGAGATAATGTATGTGATTATAAATTCTTACTATTGATTTGATGATATCGTACGATGGATTATACCGTACGTGATATGATGAGGATGGATCGTCGATATTACTTTCGACTCGAAAGGAAATGTTCAAAATCACTCAAGTAGATAGTATAATACGTTTAGAGCCATACCTATTTTCAAAACTAACGAATCGTTACACACTTTTAAATGATAACTTTAAGGGACGCTACGATTTTCCAAATGGTATCTCTTTTTTCAAAAACATCATAACCCCCAATTTTCTAAAAACAACGATTCATATTATTTTTAAACTATAACTGTATGGCTCATACGTAATAACGTATTAATTTTTTTATACCGTTCGCATTTACGATTTCTTTATTCTGTTCACGCTCGCGTTACGATTTCTTATTTCTGCATACGCTCGCATTATTTTCGTTTACGATATATATATACTACGCTTCATACCCTTTATCTTTACGTGACTTCGTTCGTTAGGACACACGCACCATTACCGATGATGCACATGTTGCACGTATACATTACTTGTTGGCTCACACACACATCATCGGTAATTGCCATGCCACGTACACATTAGTACTCGCTATGTCACCTTATCACCTTATAACCTGTTAGCATCTTAATTACTGATTAGTACACAGTACCCCATATTATTGTAGATATTGCACTTTCTTTACCCTACTACACTACATGCTCATATGAACACACTTGCCATACATTACAGTGTTGTTCTGTGTCTGCACATATTATTTCATTACTGCCATGTTTTTATGAGATTCTGTTTTCATGAGATTTCTAGATTTGGGAAACCGTAGATATTATTTAAAAACTTATGATTGTTTTAAAAACGCGGTTTCTCTTGATATGGTATTTCGATGTCCACCATAAGATTTCTCGATGCTGAGCTATGATGATTGCCCGATTCGAGAAGTGGGGAGTCGCTGTCTGCGGGTACATGGTGGACCCGGTATGGTACCCCGGGGTAAGCAATTCGTATAGAAAGGCGTTGAACCTAACAGGGGAACACTACTTACCGGTGATAGTACTGGACTCGGCGGATATCCGGAGGATACCGACTGGAGTGATATGAGACTGATGGATATGAGGACCGATCTGATGAGACGTTGTGAGATATGAAGGCCGATCTAATAAGACGACGCCTGAGATATGAAGATTTATGCGTCGATACTGGGCACGAGTTTTATGATGATTTTGAGTGTCAATACTGGACACTTAGGATTTTATGATGATTTTGGGTGTCGTTGATGGACACTCCTTAGATGATATGTATACACATACACGATATGGATAACTTAGTATCACATATTGACACATGCACTGTATTATATTATTATACTTATGTATACACAATCAATTAATACCATACGGCACGCTATTACTATATTACTATATAACCTACGAGATCGTCATACATTCGATTTCTACTTGATGATATCTTCTACTCAAAAGTTGGCAACTCGCCCTTATTGTGCCATAGTTTTCTTACAGGATCGACCGCTTGGATCAGTAGCGGTTTGCTGGCACATTACTTCTTTCGGATGATTTGCATTGATAGGTGAGTTACAGTACAGAGTGTAACAACCATTGTATACTTTATATTCTTTGTATCAATTAAAAACTCAATCAACCAGACTATGTATATTTGGCTGACTCAGAGACTAGTTTGTATATTGTTTCAGGCCTAGTGTCGAGACTTGTATTATTCTTTATATTGGATTTGATAATATTTTGGTTTTTCTTTACTCTTTTTCTATGATTAATCTTCGCTTTGGGCGTCGTATATTTCATATTGCGTGGTTGTGATTCCGCCAATTGGCGAAGAGCTAGCTCCCGCTTGGGGACGCCTATATTGTTAGTGATTATGAACTGGGTTTGATCAAAATTTACAAAGGAAGTGCTGCTCAAATTTTAAATGACGAAAATATTTTTTTAACTTTAGAATACAATCTACTTGTATTTTCAAAACAAACCTTATTTATACTTCAAAGGAAAGAACTTGAATTCATTATACTTTTGTTTCAAAACTTCACCTCCACTATTTTTCTTTAAAAAGTTTAGAATTCTGAGTTTTCGGCCCACTTGGGTTACGGTGGGGTCCTATAAACTTCACGTGATCCAAGTGCCGGTCATGTGCTATTTCCGGGTCATGACATATAATTATTAATAAAGTACTTTTTCTAATTACTACAGTTTTAATCTAATCTCTACCTTCCCCTTGAATATAATTTATGCTTGTCATTAAATAAATTTCTATCAAAATTTATCTGCAAGTTAGAGTTAATCTTATAATAACTAGGTCAAATCTAGAACAATATCAAATCTAACTTTACCTCTATTTTCCTTAGAAATAAACCCCTATATTGTCACCCCATAATAATTTATTCTATTTTATCAACAAGGTTTTAGCAAGGTTGAATCTTGTGCTATCTAGTTCTGTTATACTCATAAAAAAAACATATAAATACAATATCAACTATGCATGAATCAATCGAACTACTTATGTTCTCTCAATTTTTATCATCCTACAACACCTATAGATCTATTGTTATAAACATAAAATATTCGTTCATCGTAATAACCCATCAAAACCTAAGTAAGTATAAATTATATGCTCTTCAATTTACTCTATCAAACAACCAATCTCTATAATTATTCTCGGATATAGTTCTAATTAGTCTAGCATTGCCCTAAATAGATCTAATACTTGTCATCGTAGAGATCTACCTAAGTTTATCGATTAGTAAGTATTAACCTAGAAACTATAGATCAAATCTAGTCTATGTTAATCAACTTATTCTCTGCTTTCCTTAAATTAAATATACGGTTGTCAATCAGAAATTCTAATCTAGTTTATCAATAGGGATTTTATTAAGATTAAATTAACATATCTATATTTGTATTAGCACGTAGAGAACAATAAGTAAGATGATCAATTCATAATAAAGCATAAGTTCATCAACCTAGGTATTTTAAGATTACTTATGCATAATTGAAAAGAAAATAAAAGCAAAAATAATAAAAACATGGATAAAATTAAAGTGCAAAAATAAAATAAATTTATTAAAAATATTTGATCTCCTCCCATAAATAACTTAGGAAAACTCTAGATAGAAAAAGAAAGCCAAGAGGAGATGAAACCCTAAAATAAATCTACAGCAGTATATACAGGCTCTCTGGCCGATTACAAGAGATATAACCATATAATATTAAATTCAAGAGAAGCACATAAAATTTCAGGGAAGAACTCGAACAAAGGGCAACGATTAGTCGGCCGATTAAGCCCAATCGGCTTCAATTTTGGCTTGGCTTCTTGGTCTTCTGAGTTGACTCTTTTGGCTGTCTGTTTGTTTTTTTGGCTCGACTCTTATATTGGTTTCTTCATTAACTTATTTACGTCAAAAGTATGTAAGTTGATCTTTTGTGTATTCTTGCAATTGAGACCCTGTAATATGCATTTATTCACAAAATATATATCGAGTAGCATTAAATGGGTAAAATAAGATAAATACGAATACAAAAATATACAATAAATTACACCTATCAATATGTATGCCACGAATGCCCCATATAAACTTTCCGTCGAACTCCCAATCCCTTATCCTTGGAGACTCGTCCCTAGTCTCTCCAGTGCGCCTAAATCGCATCGGCCACTGGACTCTCCATCTGAATCGAAATACCGACTGCCTCATCTTCCGTAACATGGAATGAAGGCTCAAATACCATCTGACTCAGTAGTCCTGTTCTCTGCTCACCATCTGCCTGAGTTTATTTTTTCCGAGATATCGCAGACTCAGCAACTATAACACGTCGGATGATTACTCGATCCTTAGTATCAGGACAGTACATCCTGTACCATTTTGCTCCGCATCTAGAATCACGAAACCCTTAGTAATTTCCGGCCCCTCCTTAAGAATTGTCGTTTTACCGCCGTCGATTGTGACCGATTGATGAAATACTTCGCAGTAGATAGGGCCTTCACCCGAAACTCCTTCGAAACTCCTGCTATAGGCCGTGAATACTTGTTCTTCCCAAACAATGTCTGAATCATCTGCTCTGCTCCACCAATATACCTAGAATAAATAATGGTGTGATGCACGATCTTTCTGACTTGCAGAACCCTCCATCATGATCAGAACGAATAGCCTTCATGCGCTTTCCGAACTACTTCTTCACAACCCCCTTTCTGAAATCTCAACATTCTCGATCATGATGTTAAACGAATCGGATGTCATTCTCCTTAACCATTAGAAGTTCCACTGGTTGGTGAGACACCAAGCTCTTTCCTATGTTTGTATTTTGTGTTCATTATTTCAAATTTGAGGGCATCATCAGCATAGTCACATGATTCACGAATTATTCGCCGAATTCGTGAATAATTCATGCATTTTTGATCAGCTGATTTAATCGCCGAATTAATCGGTGGGCCGAATAATTCGCGAATTATTCCCGAATTATGTGAAAAAACAGCGAATAATTCAAAAAAACAGTAAATAATTCACAAAATCAAAATCTAGCGTTTCATATATTCATTTCTTGCTCGAAATCCTTTCCGAACATTTCCCGAACACTTACCGAATCTTTTCCGAATACCTGCCGATTTTTTCCGAATAGTTCTCCGAATCCGAATTTTTGACCTCACCGAATTATACCGTACGGCGAATTTGTGACTATGATCATCGGCGGATAGGTCCTCTCACGGGAATCCAACTGTCTATCAAATCAATTTATCATGAAGAGCATCGGTTTCCAGAAGCATGATGGATGGATGGCACATCTGCTCACCGATTTTATCACCGGAGAGAATCCATACTCCACTGTCTCAATGGGCTTGCATCCGGGTACGGGTCCTACAAACTAGAAGATGGATCCAGTGCCATCCGACCCGACTCCAACCCGTTACCAACGAGATCTTACGATAAAAGGAAAGCTCTCCCTTCACTGGTTCACTCCTCTCTCCTCATTTCCCGCCGCCTCGGTGCTCGCTCTCTCTCGCGCCAAGGGGGTTTTTCGTAATTAATTTAAGATTTCGTGATTTTTTGCTAATTTTTCGTTTTAATTTTGCAATTTAATTCTGACTGTTTCGTGTCTCAGAACCCGGTCTCGATCCGGTCTCTCCCACACACTCTGCGAGAAATTAGGGCGAAAAAAGATCCCACCTTTGCCATAAATAGAAACCCTAGCGATGAGAGCGATGGTTGGGAGCTTGAACGGATTACCGACGATGGATCTGAACGAAAAGGCGGAGCCTTTGCCTGAGGAGCTCGACCCGAGGGCGATCCCTTCAGATCTCAGCGGCAAGACTCGAGAGATCGTGCTTGGGCGAAATGTGCACAAGTCTTGCTTCGAGATCAGCGAGCCTGAGGATGATGATGACGTCACTGGAGAGAAGGAGGCGTACATGGCGAGCGTTTTGGCGAGGTATAGGAAGTCGCTCATGGAGAGGACGAAGCATCATTTAGGTATGAGACTGTTCTAATTTAATGATCAAATTATGGTTAATGATTAAAAAGGTGGAAACTTGATTGATTTAGTTTGAAAAGCTGACGTAGAATCTGTTGTCATTTGGTTGCTTGAGCTTCGGTATGAGGCTTGTTCAAGACTGTTCTATTTGTTGCTTGATTTGAAACTGGCTTGTATTTGAGCTTGAGAATGATTAATTTGTTTATTTTATCCCAGTGGAAATCTCAACTCTTTCATTGAGTTTTCCCTAACTAGTTTTAGGAATGTGAACTATAGTCATTTGCTCAGGCTTGTAAACACTGATATCACACTAGCTATATCTTGGGCTTGACTCGCTTCATAATTAGGCTGAACTTGAACCTTGAGATTTACTATCGAACATAAATAATATTGATTTAATAAACCAATATCAGGTTGAGGGTGTTAGTGCGTCATGAGATTAGCCCTCGAGGCATTAGGACCATCATCGATATTTTAGATCCAGAAGGTAAGCCCTTTATGTTTGATTCGCATTTAAGTGTCCATCTTCCTGTTCTGTTTTTGGTATCGATCCCCTTTTTTCTTCTTGGAAATTGTATATAATGAGTAATAAGCCCGTACAACTCAGAGGGGAAATAAAAACCCTAACCGGTCTTCTGTCCAATCAAATATCCCGGTCGGTACAACTCAGAGGAAAAACCCTGTCAAAACCACTTTCATGGTTTGTGTATCTTAAATGTTCAGTGCCTTTATCTTGGCTGTCAATTTAGCTTCACATGTTGTATTCTCTTCTCACATAATAGTTGAACCCTGTAGGTGCAAATTCCTAACAAACTTGGACAAACTTTGTAAGGTTGAATCCAATAATTTCAGAACCGCCTTCGGTTCTAACCTGCGTGGCTTCTTTCATCATGTCTTTGACACCCATTGGTAAAAAGAAAAAGAGGAAAAAAACAACCTAGAAAGCCCATTTAAATTCTGAATTAGTTGAAAGAGTCCACAAGGCGCTATGATTTTACATAAAACTATTGTGTCAAGTTTTCTGCATTGCTTTACAGGCTTGATGCCCCACTGCAGCCTGCTCTAGGGGCTTGAAGCCTCAATCTAACCTCATTTTCATGGATCAAAGTGATGTAAAACTTGAGTTTGCATTCTACATGACTTTAGACTAGGCTTATTTTATCGTTAGTTTTTTAAAAACTAATAACAGGCTAGGCTAGGCCGTCCGGCCGGCCAAAGCTTGACTTGTTTGATAAATCAGCTTAACTTCAACCGTGATATTTACTTTTGAATATAAATAAACAGGATTAAATAAGCCAAAATCAAGTTGACAGGACGGTAATGTGGTAGGGGCTTGACCCTGAAGGCATCAGCAATGTTATATATATAGATTTTAGATCCAAAAGCCTATTAAGTTTGGTCCCAATCACATTTAAGTGGCCATCTTCCTTATCTCATCTGACTTGAATGTGAGTTTATCTTAATTCTAATTGTCCCCATTTCTATTATAACTTGGTTTTTTTTTACGCGGATACTAGAGAACAAATGCAACGTTCTCTATTCTGACATGTATCTAATGAGCCAAACAACTGAGATAAATCTATCACAACCATGCTCATGGTCATGGGTTGCAGCTGACTATATCGATACATCTATATTGGCTGACAATTCTAACTTAACATGATTTATTCTTTTCTCGCCTAATGTTGAACCCTGTAAGCACAGATTCTTGGCAAACTTTGTAGAAAAACTTAAAAATGAATCCACTGGTCTAAATTTCAGAACCATCTTTAGAATTAGCATGTGTTAGACACTTGTCTGAAAGTGACTGATGTGTCCACCTCTGCAGGAATATGGATATGAATGGATTGTCCTAGCAATTGATTTGCTCTCATTATTCAGAATCAAATAAACTCAAAAGTTAAGATATGCCATCCTCTGCAGGAATGAGCTACTGACTCAACTTGTCAACTGCAAAATATTAAGCAGTAACAGCTATTCGTATTTCACCTATTCTTGTGCCTATTTGACCGATATTGTGAATGATATATCTTATTTATAAAGGCATCCTTTGTTTGGAAACTGTTAATCATTCAATATTTTATATAGTTTGTGTTTCACGTGTCCATAACTTATTATCTCTTTATATTGTAGGTTATCCATACAATTTGGATTTTGATTATGGCGCTCTGGCCCAGTTGCAACATTTCTCCATCAACAATCTGGGTGATCCCTTCATCGAGAGCAACTATGGCGTCCACTCTAGGCAGTTTGAAGTTGGAGTTTTGGATTGGTTTGCTCGTCTTTGGGAATTGGAGAAGGATGAATATTGGGGTTACATGACTAATTGTGGTACTGAAGGAAATTTGCATGGTGTTCTTGTTGGGTAAGCAAACTCGTTACCTTGGATGTACTTTATTTTTAGTGTTAAAATCATGTCTGATAAAGTTTCATGCATTGTTCAAATGATTATGCAGGAGAGAGGTTTTCCCAGATGGGGTTTTATATGCCTCGAAGGAGACCCATTATTCTGTTTTTAAAGCAGCAAGAATGTATAGAATGGAGTGCGTAAAAGTGGACACTTTGATCACTGGAGAGATTGATTGTGCTGACTTTGAAAGCAAACTCCTATTGAACAAGGGGAAACCAGCCATTATCAATGTCAACATTGGTAACCAATTCTTCCACTTTTTTTGCCACTGATTTCCTTTGTCTTTTGTTTCTCTCTTTATTAATATTACAATGAGCTACAGGAACAACGGTGAAGGGGGCAGTCGATGATCTCGATATGGTTATAGAAACTCTTGAGAAGAATGGTTTTAAGGATCGGTTTTATATTCACTGTGACGGTGCTCTGTTCGGGCTCATGATGCCTTTCGTTAAACGAGTATGCTCTCTTCTAACTATCACTTGTTTGTTATCAACATAGTTATCACTGTGCTTTTCTGTTGACGCTTTGCAATGACGAAAAGGTTCTATCCAAATTTTAGACTTCCTCTGCACACATTCATTTCGAATGTCACTATAACATAATACTATTATCCTAACGGTAAAGTTTCTTGTCGTCAAGCAACAAGGGCTCAAATCCTGGTTGCGATGTCATGCAACCTATTATATATAGAAAAGCTGCAAGGGGGAGCCGGATCCGGCTCTTTTTTGGCGTTTTCTTCGGAAAAGTATACTCCGGCCCTTCCTTTTTTTTATATAGGAAATTAGCATTTTACCGCCCCTTCTTAATGAATGGTGATTGGTGATGTGCAGGAAAATTTTATAGAGCACCCGTCTTAATGATAGCAGCCAACTTCACAGATATAATCCTTGTTTTATATTCATAGCTTCATGCCAATTGTTTTAAAATTATTACTAACTAAGAATAATTTAAAAGCAAATTAATTAATAAGAGTATATAATAGTTTTTCTTCTCACTGTCACAAATATTTTACCCACAAAAAAATCAAAAGATCACTCATTCTTTTTCTACAAAAAAATTATCCAATAAAGAAAATCTGATTGAACTGATTCATACACATTGACAACAAAGAAATTTTTATTTGATTGATTCCTACAAATTAGTTTTTTTGTTTTCTATATAATAAAAAGAATAATGTGATTGTGACTTATGCTTTGACAAGGTAATGCAAAAACATTGGAAACCTATCGACGGATTTATGATTCTATTTCAAAGTTTTCTGTTTGGAAATCCCTATTTGAAACAACTTTTAATTTGATTATAATTTTTCATGTTTTCTTCTGCTGGATTGCAATTGAGTTATATTTAGAGACATTATATTAACTGGTATAGTGGTATGTATTTAATCAAAACAGATAGGGTGGAATTGGCCTGGCTTCGAACTTTGGTTTACTAAAATTCGAACTCTCAAAAGCTTTCAGATAAATAAGTAGATACCCTATTTCAAAATTCTCACAAAACCTTATGCAGGATATGAAGTTGAAATGCAATTTAATTCGGAAACATGCAACATATTTTGTGCAGATGTGCCATCATCAAACTATTGTTGTAATTTTTGGGAATTTTCCCCTCAGATATCTATCGTCGAGGGAAAAATTTCCTCTTCAACGTTCGAGCACACTGACAAACGGTCTATAAGAAGTAACAACACAAGTTTCTAACATGGTTCGACCGACCGGTCTAATTCATGAGGCAAACACGAGTATTCTATTGATATAAGAAAAAGTACACCCGCCATCTTTATCTTCTCCTTGATTTGATCATCTAAAATATAAGTATCTTTCAAATCTAGATTAGAACCCTAATATCTCAATGAAGATAAAATTTACAAGATCTCATACATCTCAGCTCTCTCACATCTCATCTTCCCTCTCTTGATCTCACCTCAATAGAGGGGAGTTACAACCCTTATAAATTTAGAGACCACATCTCTCTTGCAAATCAGCCTTTGCTCGCCTTGGCTTTACCTTGTTATGCCAATCCCTTTTTATGAAAGCATCTTATTTATTTATATCATAGAATAAGTTTTCTCCTAATTAGATTAGGATCAACATAAATCACCTTAATCCTTATCTAATAGAATATTTTCTCATATCTAAATCTATATTTAACTAAGAGACTTATCTTAATTCTATCTGTAATAATAACTAACTTTTTAAATTTAAACTAATATCAACATTAATTTTGTACGAGTTATTTTTACTTAATTTTGTACGAGTTATTACTATCTAATCTAGATTGTTCCAAAACATCTACGGAAAACATTGTTTCCCTTGACAACCACCCATACATGACGCGGGGGCCACTTGCTAGTTATTAGAAAGTTGCTACTAGATTCATGCTCTTCAATTTACTCTTGCACTAGTTTTCGTAACCTGTTTAACAAAAAAGTGTTTGGGGTTGGTTGTTATAAGATGATTGCAACTTTAGTCTTATAATTTAATTATATTGTTTTATTAATCAATGCGCACAAATGAACAAAATAATATACCTGTTCCTTGTCAAATCTTTTTTATTGCAACATTACTAATTTTGAAGTGTTTAAATGAAAAATATCTTTGTTTCGGCATACATGAAATTTGCCTCATGTCTGATCTACATAGGTGCCATCAAGTAGTTGGGCACATGTAATTCAAAAATATGTACGACAAATTAGAATCTCGAAATAGGCAGAGCCCCAAAGAGGTCGTCTTTGTGGCCATTCAGGAGAATTGAAGAAGTTTCTTGCAATTTAGCTCTTTTTTTATGTAGTTAATTAGGGCACAATCAACAAGAAGTTTTACCACTGCCTATTTTTATAATAATAGAAAATTTACCTTTTCTTGATCAGGCACCAAAGGTCACATTTAAAAAGCCAATCGGGAGTGTGAGCGTGTCCGGACACAAATTCGTTGGATGCCCCATGCCCTGTGGCGTCCAAATCACTCGTCTGAACCAGATTAACGCCCTTTCAACCAACGTGGAGTACCTGGCCTCCCGTGACGCCACGATCATGGGCAGCCGCAACGGCCATGCCCCCATCTTCCTCTGGTACACCCTCAACCGAAAAGGATACCGAGGGTTCCAAAAGGAGGTCCAAAAATGCCTAAGAAACGCCCACTACTTGAAAGACCGGCTAAGGGCAGCGGGAATTGGTGCCATGCTTAATGAGTTGAGTAGTACGGTGGTTTTCGAGAGGCCGAAGGATGAGGAGTTTGTGAGGAGGTGGCAGCTTGCTTGTGAAGGGAATATTGCACATGTGGTGGTGATGCCTAATGTTACGGTCGACAAGTTAGATGGGTTTGTGGACGAGTTGATCCAGAAGAGATCAGGGTGGTATGCAGATGGGAATGGGGAACCACCCTGTCTTGCAGCTGAAATTGGCGAGGGGAACTGTTTCTGCTCTATTCACAAGCACTGATATGGAAGGAGTTTGCTGTTCTTTTCTTAGGCATAAACTTTCATGTGTTGTATTTTTGCGAACTATATATGTTTTGGTTAAAGTTTCCTAATTCCATGTAAGATGAGATTGAACAAAGTATGTGCTGTGTCTTTTGCTTTGTCTACAAACTTTGGAATAAATGTAGCAGCCCAGTTTTATTTCTGTCGAAGCTTTAGGGAATGTTTAAAGATTGTTGAAGTTAAAGCAATCAACTCCATGGAGAGTAAACGTCAACAACATTTTAGCTAGCTCAAACACAAACAAGTTATACAGATCATTGTAATCACAACAGCTATAGATTAATTTCCATCAGAATTCCTCTGCCTTCATTCGTCATTCCCATCTTAAATAAGGGCAGAAATACACATAATTGTCGCATATTACATTTATTTACTTCAGACAAACTTAAACTCAAAGATGATACAACACAAATGTTTGTATACAATCAAATAATAAAATAATAATTATACAAATAACTTCATTTTCCTAACATACAAAATAAACTAAGCACTATATCACATGGATATGCTTGGAAAATGAAGAGAATCTAGATACGGTTGGTCCTATATAAAGCCATCACATGTCAATGGAATCATGTTGAGAATTATCGCGGAGAGATCGTCCATTTGGGGGAGTTTGGGCCTGATGCGCATTCGAGTTTGAAAGCTGCTGCTGTTGTGGGCAAGAGAAATATTGAGATCCTCTATTGAAGGAGTTCCCGTTGATGTTAGGAATGTGCCCTGCTTCTATCTTAAGCCGCTGAACTTCTTCCCTCAGCGCCTTGTTGAGAGCTGTAAAGAAACGAAATGGGCACCATCATCATTTATGTATACATGAAAGGGTTAAAAATCACAAATTTTGCAAATATAAATATTTTCATCACTTAAAAATAAGTACAAAGCCTAATGACCAGTTTTCTTAAAATTCTCCCACATCATCATCTTCTAATTTCTCCTAGACTAACAGTAAAGCTCAAAAATAAAAGGGAAAGATGATAGATTTGTTTATAGGAAACTATGTTGCACTGAAAGCAGAACCAAACATAAATCTGGTGAGCTCTGGAATCATTTATGCACACATGAAAAGGATCCACAAACATCTAAAACAGTTCGGCTAATGGCTAATGAAGTAAGACTTCATTATTTTCTCTTTAAGAAATTAGCGACCCTTTTGATATCTAGTATCAAATTGCTGACCAAGAAAATGCCAAGCAAGAGAGAGGTTTGAGATGATACTGAATGGCCAGTTGTTGTCTTCTAAATTCTCATAGACTATAATGTAAAGTTCCAAAGAAAGGGAAAGATCATTAATTTGCTTATAGAAAACCATGCTGAACTGAAAACGAAACACAAATCTAAAACCCTTCTTGAAAGCAATGGGCTCTAAAATCAAACTGGATATAAATGGGTAAATCTAACCAAAGAAATCTAAAAAATACTCAAAATTGGTATAATCCGGTCAGTTTAAGTCTGGTTGATCAAACAATTATGCAAGAGACATGTTCTGTATCTTATCAACTTATTATCAAGATATTACATATCTCATTAATTTTACAGCTACCTACACTATTTACTTATAAACTTTAGAATACAGTTTTCCCCATGCCAATGAGTGAGATTGAGCTCCAATATTTGAATATTTAATAGACTACATCTCTACAATCACAAATTACTAGTATGGTTGCACATGTATGTGTTAGAGTTAAGATTTGCTTAGGTAACTAAAAGAGGCGTTTGGTTGCAGGAAAAAGGAGGTTTTTGAACTGTTTTAGATGATTTGTTGGTGTTGATTGTATTTATTCTCCAAATTAATCATGTTTTCTTTTTGATGCTGTAAACTTCGGTCTCTTAAGATCTTAGAATTGTATTGTACTTTCCACATGGAAATCCTGTAAACTTCGTCCTTATATAACTTCATTAGGAGGAATTGAAACTAAAATTATGATACAATTTAGACATTAATAGTAAAAATATAATTTGATTCAAGTGCAAATAACTGTGCATGCTGTGTGATGTGAACATTCTATTAGAAAATGTTTCGGAAAACCTTTGTAATCAATGTATAAATAATTATAATACAATTGTACGTGAAAGTATAATCTTAGTTTATGGAGTGCAAATCAAGAGGAGTCTGGATAACCATTTGGTGTGTAATATAAAAATGTAGGGTGTTTTAAGAATCAAAATAAAACATAAAATAAAGAAGTGTGATGGTGTTAAAAGTGTGCAGGGCCTTTGTACAAGTAGCAATGCTGCTCAAATTTTGAGCATTAAAGGATGACATGTCCAACACCCATCCCCTACGTTGATCTTGATCTATGATATAGGCATAAGCTGCCAAGCAGGAGATGATGCAAACTACTTTTGTGATTGCAGTTTTAAAACTCGTTCAAGGCATCTATTATCTGAACGACATGGCTCAGTCATCCTTTTGGATACCATATGACGCCTTCGAGAAAAGTCTACCAGTCTATAATTTGCACAATTACTTTAGCAGCTAATATAGTTAAATATACTAATACAAGAATTTGACAATGAACTGATATGAAATTGCAAGTGCCAAATTTATATAATACCGTTATTTATGTGCATAGCTTGTGCCAAAACTAATATATACAAATGACATACCCTCATGAAGATGAGCTTGTTGCTCCATACCATGCAGTCGCAATTTAAGTTTCCTGTTCTCATTAGTCAAACTAGTAGTATCCCTCTGGGAAAAAAAGGAAGAAAAAAAAAAGATATTAGTGGCATCCTATGAAAATGGGCTATAGGAATAGGTAGCTTCCATTACATTGGAACATTGGCATCTGCAGTTAAATTTTAAATAAAAGCTAAAGAAGATATCGGTTTACGATCATCTATTCAGAGAGAGAGAGAGAGAGAGAGAGAGAGAGAGAGTTTCTGTACTGCTACTAAATAGTCTATACTTCTCAAACTGACCCACATCCAAATCTTTTTAAACTCGATTTCACGCTCCAAATCGTGATCTATGCTATATGCTTAGCCTTTCACTTGTTTTATGTCTACACCAAGTTGATATGGAATTGTAATCAGCCTTTCTGCTAACTGGGAAAATTCAGAGCCGGGACAGCGAGCAGGTACTCTCCCAAAAAAAAAACAACAGAATGATTTAATTCAAGGCTACAAGCCTACATAGTAAATGGTTTGTTGAACGTACAACAATAAAAACACTCAAGCTTTCTCACAAATCATTTTCTACCATTCAACTATGTCAAGGGACATCTCAATTAAATTAATAATTATCATATCCTTCTTAAATGCATCCATCCATCTTTATATTGGCCTAGCTCTAGCCTTTGTAGCCCCATTAACTAATGTTGGACGTCCAGAGTGATCAATTGATAAGTGCCAAGTATTGAATGAGATATAGTTTAAAGGTGTTATATGCAAATAATCCTATAATAAAATGTTGGGCTTGATATCATCTCCAGCTAACCTATGATTATGAATAAGCTAACTACCTAATGGCAATTTGATGTCCTTAACAATAGCTTTTTTCTCCCCATGAATCCAGCATAAACGAGACTATCCTAGACTTCTCAGTAACTCAATATCAGCTCGGTACATAATATTAGGGTAAAAGTATTTCACAACCACGATTCAACTTAAATAATTGAAATTGTGGAATCACTGAGTACACCAGCAGATGATTTCTAGAATCCAAGAGAGTAGACTTTGTGCAGACACTTCTAGACTCCCTACCTTAGTGAAGAGTAATCAATCACAATCCCTATGTATTATGAGAAAACTAAATACCCACTATATTCTCCTTTTATATAGACAGACAGTTTTATAGTAAGTACTATCTCTTAGTAAACAATTGCTTCCTGCAACAGAGAAATCTCAGTGCAAGAGGTCTACTATACCAGTTTGGCACAAATTAAAAGCAATTAGTTGGACCAAGAACAGAACGAGGCAGAATGAATATGTAGATGCAGGAAGATGTACGCAAAGAATAAAATATCATTATGCAACTGCAGAAAGATGCACAATCGCACAAACCTGTGAGAAAAGGTGAGGACTTGGCAAAATGCACCCGCAGGGCTTCACCAATTGACAACAGAAGCAAACTAGTGCTTATGAAGTAAAACCCAGCAGAAAAAAGATAAAGAATTCTCTAAAATTCTATAAAGTACAAGTGCAAGTGCTTAAAATTTGGATCATTGATATGCAGGTCAAATTCAAACAAGTACACAACAAAGGAGCAATCCCCCAAAACTCTAATAAGTGCAGAGTAAAAAATGTTCAATAACCTAACTTGTTTTCATGGTTTGCAGCTTGGATGAAAATGAGTCTTAAGGAAAGACGAAAAGAACGGAACTAAAGGGCTCTTGATTCATCATATTACACCTTGATAGATTTCTAAAGTATGGACATTAGAACAGTTTGATATTTCTAAATTTCCTAATTGATTAATCCTGTCAAGCTGCTACAACTTTCCATTCTAAATCTATACAAAGAGATGTGAAGTATAGACATTAGTTTGAATTAAGTTTACAACAAGAGATTTTTCTCATTGGCGCGTACATCTTTTGGTTAAAAAAAGTTCCATCAAGTCAGAATTGGTCATTATTCAAATATATTTGATTAGGTTATCAACCATTTGTTTGGAGAACTATATGCATCACACCAATATTCAGTCCCACATTCCTATTGCTATGTATTAAGAACAAAGCAGCATTCAACTGTTAAGGGGACATGTTTTAAAGAAAACGTTTCCGCCTGATTTCACAGTGATCGACATACACGGTTATAGAAGATGCACGGAACAATGCTGACGCATGAGAAATTGAAAATTTTAATTGATCTCATGGAGATCGAGCAATGTGACAACTTGTTCAATAGGTCATACGACGCCAAGTGAATTTTCATTACCAACGAAAGTAATCTGCTTCAATTCAACATATATTAATGAAGCCAACTCACAGTCCTACCTGCAAGAAAGTGACTTGTGTCGAAAGGGTCGTGGCCTCTGTTTGCAAAGTCTGCACCTTGCGTTCGAGTTCGCTCGTATACTGAATCTTCCTCTCCTTCGACCGAGCTGCCGATTCCCTGTTTGCAAGAATCCTACAGCAAAAACAGACCCACAAGCAAAATTCAATAAAACACCAATCAAACTATAAATTTTTTTAAAATTTTACCTAAAAAGGGGCCAAAAAAGTCACCTTTTGGCTCTCTTGGGATCGAGCAGGGCCAGCTCCGCCAGCTTATCCGCCGGCATCGCCTTCTTGGCGTAATCCGACGACGTGGCGCTCGAGGAGTCCGCCTCGTCCATCGACCCGCTCCTCTTGTGGGCCCGCCCGCCCGCCCCGTGAGCCTGAAACCCTAGCCCCTCGAAGAACGCCGCGTCCACCGACAGGCTCCTCCCATGCCGGTGGTCCCCTCCTCCTCCGCCGCCGCCGCCTCCCGCAGCCGCCGCCGTGGGGGGCGACGAGATGACGTCATCGGAGAGGGCCGGGAGGCTGATGTCGGAGATGCTGAAGTGGGGGTCGGGGTCGGGGTCGGGGTCGAAGAGGAGGTCGTCAGGGAGGCGGAAGATTGTATCGGAGTGGCGGCGGCGGTGGCGATTTATCGGGTTCGTCCGCGGCGGCGGTCTCGGGCCGAAACGGTTTGGTATCGGGTTTGGGTCCATGGGATTGGGTCTGAATGAAGGGACCGATGATTGAATTTGGAGGAGAGTGAAGGCATCAAAAACGAGAGGGAAAGCGTGTAGTAAGATTTTAGAAAGCGTTTAAAGAAATGAAATTATTGGTTGCTAATTTTGATGGAGGAGTGTGGGAGGGGTTTCATCTGGTCAGTGAATTTTAAGTAAGAAATTGTTCACTTTCGGGGGTGTAATTCATCTATCTGCGTAAAAACAGAATGATATTTATGGATATCCTATATTTCTATTCATTTTTTTATTAAAATGTTCCTAAAGGACAAGTTTTTTATTATGTTTTGTTCGGAAGGAGATGCTTCATTTACCTGGATTAATAATTCTGAGTTTTGGATCTAACCCATATGATCTGGACAAAGATGGAGCTAGAAATATTTAAAACAATTCTACAATGTTTTTTCTCGTCTCATGACAAAACATATGTGTTGGCGCATTTGTATGATTCGGCTGCATTCATGGTTTCTTTTTTAATGAAAACAAAAGAAATGCAATATGTAAAATTTTCTTTATTGATTTGAATTTCGTTTTAGACTTTATTGAGAATTAACCTACGGGGCCACAACAATTAGAAAGGGGATCTCAAAGGATTGCGCTTCCTTGACACTTACTTCATTGAGTGATAAAGATGTAAGATTCCGCCGTGAGAACTATTCTAGTGTGTGCCACACATATATCTAATCATAAAACATGAAGAAAAAATATTAAGACAGTAGATCTTAAAATGCTTTGTAAGATTGTCCAAACATTTCTGTGTTTTATCATTCTTTTGTTCAGCTACATTGCATCTGCAACATGAAACTAATTATTTCAAACGGATTCTTATCATATGAGAATACAATCCAAATTGTATGCAACACCCCGAAACTATTAAGTCTCAAGAATATATAAGTTTAGTTTTTGCATCATATTTCTCATCAATCAAACTGCTCCCACTTTCACCTCAAGAAAAAATTATCCATCCTTAAGAAAGGAACAATCTTTCACACTTTTCCAATTGCTTGTCAAAGATTTGATCCTTCATGTGGTGAACAATAATCATGTGGAAGACCAAGAACAAAATCTCATGAACCCTTCGTGGGATCTTTTTGTAATGAAGAATTCAAACCAATCACGTCAATCACCTGCTTAGATGTCACAACACTTTGTCCCTGGAGATAGGGTTGGTGTATTAAGGCGCTTTTTAAGTAAGGCACTCGCAAACCGATCCGCGTTTTTTAAAAACGGAACTCTCAATTTAATTTTAATGATCTGATCTGTTCAAACTGATCACCCTACTCTCAAATATATGTGTATGAAAAATCAAGGGGTTTAAAGACTTCTAGCATATGCATTGGATGATGTATAGGTTGCATCGTCGAAAGACGTTCATTTTTGCACCCGTCGATGCATAGGCCAGAAGTCTTTAAATCTCTTGATTTTTCGTACACATATATTTGAGGGTGTTAGAACTGCGGAAACCTACAACACAATAGTACTAGAGAGGAGGAATAGGACTATGCAACCAATATACCCAAATTAAAAATTCTATACTACACTTGCTAATAGAGAACACAATTGTAAAACTTAACAAATGATATACCAATATGATAAGTAGCTGAACAAACTACAGTTGTGAAATATACAATATACAGCAAGAGATATAGCAATATTAAGAACAGACAATGAGCATATAGAGCAAGGGAACATAAACATGGAATTTCTAAGTTATAAAAATAAAGCTAGAGATAAGAAATTGAAAATGCAAACACAATCGATTTATAGTAGTTCGGCATCCCGATAACAGCTCGGTCCCCAGTCCACTTTCTTTAGGCCCTCAAGCCCGTTCCCTTTATCTTCATGTCTCGGATAAGACAAACACGTCATTCAACACACGAGTGACTCTTCTCTTTACAAACTCTCCTCTCTTACAAAGGCACCGATAACGTGTCGGTCCTCGCACAAAGAAAGAACAACTTTTCTCCCAACTCCCTTATAAAGACACCCTTGCACTCAAAACTTCCCACACAAAAAAAGAAGATGGATACAATTAAACACACTACTCTCAATGGAGTTTCTCTCAAGCTCACTTCTAATACTCTTTAAGTATGGATAATCAAATGAAGCTATTGATTTTGTGTGTGAGAGTGATTTGATAATCAAATGAAAAAACTCTTTTGAACTTTAATAAGAGATGAGATTTTTGCTCTTGATCACTTTAGAAATAGGCAAGGGAAAATGCTCAAGTGGTTGGGGCAGAAATTTATAAAGCAAAACATATATAAAGGCCCCATACAAAACTAGCCGTTTTAAATTGTCACGCCCCGCTTCTCAGAGTGCGCTAAGATCGGCACGTGACAGAGCCGACCATGCTACCTGTGGATAGGAAATATCCCTCCACAGTCACATTACGGCTGTAGAGATATCAAGAACTAAATATACTATCTAATACATGTCCATAAGCCAGAATAAAGAGTCATGAAATAAAATAATGCGGAAGCAAAAGATCCAATACAATAAATCTGGAATGTGCGTCCCATAATGCGGGCTCACATCAGAAATGAAATACTGAAGAAAACTAAACTAAACTAATAACAGGTCCTCACTGCTCGGCCTGTTCATCAAAATACTCCTGGATTGCCTGCGATAAGGATAAGGGATCTGGGCCATGCAAAACCCAGACGTCAGTGCGTTATAATATCAATAATTCTAAGCAAGCAGGATGTGATGAAATATGCAGGCATGAAGTATGAACAGTAACAAGTCATCAGTAGCAAGTAAACCGTAACATGAATATAGATCGGTGAACAGGATATAAACAGGCGGAGTGCAGTGAGTAATCTAAACTGTGCTATAGGGTTTGTTGGAGATAGTGCCCTCAAAATCAATTATTGGATCGCAGGTACGTGATTGCAATGATTGAGGCAGGACCTATACCGATATGACAGTCTTGCTCGAGATGATAGTATGCTATCTGGTTTGTCTTTATCATCGTATACATGCTTTAGTTCACTATTGCATGATGATAGAGCCCATAAGATTCTTGCTTGACTACCAGCAGTATGATGGCGATCATATACGTGGGAGCTGGGGTCTGTAAGCACATCCTTAAACGTGTCCCTAGTCGTGGGAGTTTCGAGACAGGGCATCGATACTCCAGAGTAGACTAGTGTATACAGTCGAGACCCCGACGAGGGCCTGTGGCCGGTCTCACAAGCCACTGGTGTCAGTTGGATCACCTAAGATATATACAGGTGCTCATTAGGTTATGAGTACACCGGACAAAACTCGCCGGGAACATGCTAGTTGGTATTATACATATCGTCAGATAGCAGTTCTCTGGTGACATGTGTACAGGTTAGTTCATCGACCTGAGATCGTCATTTGTCTCATGTGAGTTCCCACTGTGCTTAGATTACTACCCTACCACGCTCAAAGGAGTTGTGCAAACAGGTTTTAGTTGGGTACAGTCCCAAACCACATTGGAGGCAAGTGAGCGGATTGTCGGGGGTTCGTCTCTCCCGGTATTGGGGGTTGATGTCGCGCAGTGCACGGGTGGCCATCACTAGAAATCCTTGGCCAAGGTAGTGGAGAATTACTGATTTGAATCAGTAGTTTCTCAGGTGGTGATGGGCTTCATACCGACACAAATTATCGCGTTATTAGGGGTCCGACTTTATCCACCCCCCTAGACTCGATATGCGATACTCTTTAGATGAACGGACCGGACTGTATATACATTGTCACTGTTAGACTCGGTAGGGTTCATAGATGAGTTCGCTCGTCAGCTTCCCTTCCAATCAATACATAGGCAAATCGTTACGTACAGCTTGTACCTCTGACGTGCTAGAGGTTATACCCAGTGCCAGTGTGTTGATGAGTCATTAGAGTCCCCCACAGACACTTTCTTAAGTTCGGGAAAAACGTTGTAGAAGCCGTATGGGTTTATGGCAAGGTTCGGAAAATGCACGTGCGTTTTCGCACGTGTCATTTTTCGGGCAGATAATATTGGTAGGCTTTGGTTTAAGCCGGATCTGAGTATTATACTGTGTAGATATAATATCTTTGTCTCAGTTGCATTTGTATTCGGTCGTAATACAAATGCGGGTATGTTTATACCATTGCGGGGTTATTCTGAAATTCGTTTCAGGATCACTTTTGGAAGTTGCCAGTTTCCAGTTTTCTATCAGCCGTATTTGACAGTCGGTTAAATACGGATTTATCTTTTTTCTTGGGATGAGTGTGGAAGGTTCTAGAAGTTTCTAGAAGAGGTGACTAGGATTGGTGAGGTGGCTAAGTGCAGTAATGGAGCAATTAATGTTGTGATGACTAGATTAATTATCATTGGTTCGCATTAAATGTGTTCATACTTGGTGTCATGATAACCTTTGTTCTTGTGGCCATCTTCCCCTCTCCTACACTCACCCTCCTTCATCTATAAGTGGTCGGCCATTCATTTGTGAAGGATCATGGTTGTTGTTCATTTGGTAAAAAGATTATGATAGTTTTGGATTCATGGAAATTAGAATAGACAATTCTCATTTCACCCGATTTAAATGGCAACTTCATTAAACCGTTCGTCCATAACCTTGGACGTAACGAGACAAAGTGTTCTACTCATTCTCTACTTCATCTTGGTCGTCTCTTTTAGCAAACTTGACGATCGAGTTGCCTCGGTTCAGAGGCGGGAGCCCGTTTAAGATCCGTCGACGTGGTGCCACCTGGACAAGAAGACTGGAGATTCAGGAGATCGGAGCAGCCGCAACAAGCGTGGGATGATGGTTGAAGACCGAAAGACTCGGATCATTCGGTATAACGTTTCTACCCACTTTGTAGTTTGTTAGTTTAGCTTTAATGGCAGATCCGGGTTATGGTACGCGATAGCGCCAGTTTGAAAAAAAAGTTTTGTTCCGCATTTGGCGTCTGTTAGACGGGCGGGGCGCTACCGTGGACTTACAGGGTTATCTACTCTAAAATTATTCGAAATTAATTAATGTAATCCTCATCGTAACCCATCGGTCTATGCCCCGTTCAACCCCACGGGACCACGGTAAAAGGATAATAGACTGTGAGTCTATGTCCCGTTCAACCCCACAGGACCACGGTAAAAGGATAATAGCCCTTTGAGTTACGTTCGGCTACATTCTTGATTTCCCCATACCCCCAAGTAATGTGTGTAAGTCAGGTATTGATAAATCAGGAGTTAATGCCAACACAGGATCAAGCAGGTATAGGTTTGTCTATAGAGACAACAGGATATGTCCATAGGGACAACATGTCAAGATTTGTCGGCATTAGTAACAAGATCAGGTAACAAATCAAGTAGTGATGTAATCAGGTCATGTCAAGTAGTGCACATGTATCAAGTTATGTCAAGTAGTATATTAGGTCATGTCAGGTAGTGCACAAATATCAAGCGGGTGCTCATAATCAAACTGTAATAAGTATGGGTGCACAAAATCAAGTATGGAGTACTAATATAACAATAAAATGAAATAATGTGACATAGTATGCAAATAGATATAAAATCAATGATATGAATGCACAATTATCGATTAGAGTTACATTTATAGTTCCAATACTAATTAGGATGCACTTTATTAAACATGGGGTGTTAATATCACAGTATTATGTATTAATGTGATTTATAGATGCAATTATATATATTTTAAATGAGATGGATGCAAACGGATATACGAAAATAGTAAAACTGTAAAATGGTAATGTGGGATGTACAACTAAGCAATATGAGATGTAAATATTCCATTAGGTACAATATATTGTAATATAGTATGTAACAAGATAGGTTTGCATGCGCTAGATATAAACTAACACGTACGGATGCAGACGGATGTCGAAAAACTGTAAAAGTAAACATGAGGTGCATAATTTGAAATACCAGTATTATATTTATTAAAATAGATGTGTATAAAGTAATGTAGTATGTAGCAAGATAAACTTGCTTAGACGGATTAAGAAACGGACATGTTCGGTACGTCCGACGTCGGCAAACTGTCGCGACGCACGCACGACACACGGAATGGGTCCAAGTAACGCACGAGGGTGATCACGCAGGTAAGGTACGTCGTCTGGATCGTCGGCGTCAAGCCCGGCTCCGGCGAACTATGAAATACAAAAAATCAAGAATCTAAAGAAAAGAAAAGAAAGAAAGAAGGAGGAGGAAGAAGAAGAGAGGGAAGGGATTGCTCACTTAGCGCGCTTGGCAAGTGATCGAAATCAACTTGACGAACGATCGCTAGACAGATGGCCGACCTGACATGGAAGCCCAACAATGCAAACCAATGAAACTAAAGAAAAAGTTTTATTACTAAAAGGCAAAGTCTTTACAAAGGGTATTTTGGGCTCCCCAGCCTTGCAAAATGCCCGGAGGCTTACAAAATTCCAGAAGCAACAAAATAAAAGAAGGATGAAGACGGGGGATTTAGGCCTCGGGGCCAGGAGCGACCTCGGGGCCCTCGACATCCACCACGAGACGAGCTGGCTCCTCGGCGACTTCCTCGCCAGGAATCTCCTGCCCTGGTCATCAGCATCCGCGAGGGGGTATTCGGCCCGGAGCTCTTCGTCGGCGAACCCCGGCATCCGAGCCTTAACGGCGTCGAGGGCCTCATACCAGATGATGGTTGTGGCAACGGCCAGGTCATCATAGAAGTCCTTCGACTTCTTATAGCCCTCCACCGTCTTCGCTGCCGAGAGGTCGGCCAACTTCGCCGCTCTCAGGTCGGCCGACTTCGCCGACTCGGCTGCCGCCCCCAGCTCCTTCCGGAGGGTTTTCACCGTCTTCTTCAGGTTGCCGGCAAGCACCTGAGCGTCCTCGAGCTTGGCCTCGGCAGCCACGGCGGCATCACGGTACCGGGCGACCTCCCGCTTCCCGGCCTCCACCTCGCCCTCCAGGGCGGCGACCCACGCCATCACCACCTCCATCTCCAGCTTGGAGCTCTTTTCCAGCGAGGCGAGCTGGCCCGTAGCCTTCATCGCCGAGGCTATCACCTCGGCCTCCATGCGTAGGGCGAGGGCAACGTGCTGGAGAACCTAAAAGACAGGAAAGAGATCAGAAAGACGAAGAAGGCACCGAATCTCACCAAAAAACCAAACACTCACCTGCACGGACTCCTGGGTGATGGACGCCAGCTGAGCCCTGAAAGTCCCCCCTGGGACTCTACCCCGGCCGATATCTCTATTTCATGCAGCAGGCTATCCGCGACGGATAGCCCCAAAGGCACTGCGAACTGGAGGCCCCTTTCCTCCACCATGATCGGCGAAGACGGGCCCCGGGATCTTTGGGAACTCCTCTTGAGCGGCTCTGAGGGAAAGCCGATCTCCTCCTCCGAGGCCGAGTCCTCCAGAATCCGAGCCCGCTTCCAGCCCGACACTCTGCTAGGCCCCAGGGCGGGATCCGCCCCCGAACGCTCATGGGACGCGACCACCGGAGGAGAAGGAGCCGGGGCAGGCTTTGAGCGAGAAGAGCTGGCGCCTCCAGCCTTCGCGACCTTCCTCGGCTGGCGCATGGAAGATCGGAGCGAGTCCATGTCCATGGGTACTACAAAAAACCAAATGCAAAGAAGTCAGTGACACAAGCAATATACAAGCCAAAAAGCAAGCCTAAACTTACCGATGAACTCAACGGGGCTGAGCCCGGCCCAACTCAGGACCCTCTCAAACAGCAGCACGTTGAAACGGGGGATGGGCTTCCACGACGCCACTCTCACCACGACTGGGTCACTGGACTGGTTCCCCGGCAAGCATTTCTGGCCAATCCTCGCCCTCGGGGGGGGAGGAACGAAGAAGAACTTCTTCTTCCAGTCATGAATGGAAGAAGGCATGGCCACAACCCCTGTCCCGGCGGCGCCCCCCTGTCTCTTTCTAAAAGAAAGGTAGACCCACCTCGGGTCGCCCGCTCGACCACCATGGTGATTTTTGAAGACGAGGGAAGAATCAAGGAGGGAGAGGCTGAAGGGAATAGCCTGTAACTTCAGACGGATCAGGAACCCAAGGAGAATCTTCCACGAGTTCGGCACTAACTGGCCAGGGGCTAACCCGAAAAAGTTCAGCGGTTCGACGACCTCGGGAGAGAAGGGTAGGCGCATTCCACCCCCAAAAAGCTTCCAAATACAGGGCGATCTCCCTGCCCCGTACTTGGTTTGCCCTCTCTCCCTCCTTGGCCAGACGAAGAGTATAACATGGGGGGATGTGGAAGCGAGCTCGAGCATTGGCGAGCTCGTCCTCATGCCTCACCCAATACGAGACGCCGGGGGCAGCATCTACCGCCTCCTCCCTGGAGGCTTCCCCCGCCGCACGATCCCGGGAAGAGGGCCCGACCCTTACTCCCGGGGAGGACTCAGGCTCACCTAAAGGGTTTCTAGAACCTACTCCAATGACACCTACTGAATCGACAGAGGAAGACATCTAACCTTGAGAAGAAGGGTCCTCGGGAAACGAAAGCGGAAGAAAGAAGACGAGCGCCGATCAACCAGGACTTAGAACGGGGAAATATGAAGGAGTAGGGGACCTGGAACGGGTCCCACCCCTATTTATCACCGCGAGCGACCTCATCCAACGGCGCCCTTCATCTCCCGCCAAAACGCCTCTTCGCGTTCAATGGCTCCGATTGCTCCACTTGTCGTTCCCATACTTGATCGTACCCCTTCAAGCGTCGTAGGTCTGCACACGTCGTGTCGGCCAACCGACGCTTGACACGTAGACCGTCACTTCAACGACAGGATGCGCGAACCGGCGCACCTTCCTTAAATGCAGAGATCTCGCCCTGATTTGCTGACAAAAAAGACAGCCGACAGCCCGGGGGCACGTCCCGACGAAACCTTAGGAGGGAGCTCACCCCGGGCGTCCCGGCAGTCCATTCCTGACCCGACTCGCTAGCTGGTCGGGACAAGAGTGGGGGCTAATGATGATGCTCAATATTGACGACCCCCAAGATCAGGACACGTGGCAGATGACATGTCCCAGAACTCAGAAGAAAGGGCCCATAGGGGCCGACCAGGCCACCCCTGTACCCGACCTGCAAGCACAAGCTGGCCCTCCTAAGGACCCCCTGCAAATTGGCCTCTTCGGCCCCTCAGCTTGCCCCAAGCTGCCCCAAGACCAAGACTTCTCGGCCTTCTCGCTCGTCTCCGAGCTCCCCAGCCGAGGCCGTCTTCTTCGGCCCTCCGACCAACTCCACCACTCACAGGCGTAACTGCCGCTCTGCAAATCTTGCCATGCGCAGATTCTCCGCCAGCAACATCCCACGTTCCACGCCATCACGATCCCCATTAATGGGCGATCCGTTCTCTACGCGGGCGTAACATCGGGAGCATAACTGCCGGCGAGATTCTCGCGCCTGCTGCTGCGTGCTACCACCGCTATATAAACCCCCATCACAGAGAGGTCAAGTAAGCCATTTTTTACTGCACTTAGCCGTTACGCTGCTCGAATCTAATACTAACTTGATTGTCGGAGGGTCCTCGGTGGTGTCAAACTATCCCGGGACTTCTTTGCAGGTACTCGACGCTAAACTCCTCAAATCACCAATCTCTTCAAAACCCATTGAGACCCACATGCAATAGGAGATCACCTCCAAAATCCACCGGGAGATCGACAGAAGACAACATCCGAAGGAGACCCGAAAAGGAGCTCCATCAATAAGAAAGTGAGAAAGTGTGTTGCCACATAAGTATTTCGTGTGGTTTTCAATTTCTTGTCTAAACCATGGAAAGTGGAGATAAAGTGAAAGAAAATAAGTATTTTATTATAATTTTATTCTACTTTCATTTTTTTTCTTTCTTGCTTTCTACTACTCCAACCAAACAACCAAATCTCACTTTCTATTGCCATATAAACGCCAATCCAGCTTCTTTCCCACTTTTTATTTAACAAAACAAATAAGAATTAATACTATTTTCATTTTTTTCCATTTCGCTTTCCTACCACTTTCTTATTTTTCTATTTTTTTTTCAATTTCCAATTACCAAAAAGCGCCTTAGATTTAATAATTTCGGCCGATAACTGCCTGAACATCTAGAGTTATTTTCTTATAGAAATAAATATTTGGGTAACTCTAGCCGAAAGTCTTTTTTTATTGATCCCAACACAAATCTCTCTCTCTCTCTCTCACATTCTTTTAACGTTATTGCATTACTCGTTTACTGCACAAGACTTGCATGTATGTATGTATGTACTCATAATGAGCTCATCTAAAACCTAATTGAAAACAAAACACCATATCAATTTCCCCGACTGACCAAAAGCTTGAATTTCAAAAGCTACTAACAAATTAAAAGAAAAACGAGGATGGATCCTTGATTTTAAGTTGGAACAGGACCCATTTCAGAAGCCGCGAGGTGCATTCACAACCAAGTAGCCAACTTGGCGTTGGCTTTCACGTGCTAATTCTTGTCAGCAGATAAATACCAATACAGTAAGGCTCCTGTCTTGTTACCAACCGCAGCTCGTAGGAATGGCCGCGGCAGATTCGTAAATACCGCGTTCTCCACCTTCAGCCTAGGGTTTCCCAAATTTTGAAACCCAAGAATTTTTTCTTCTGTTTTAAAACCCTTCGAATCTAACGGCTTCTAGGGTTTCGATTCTCACTTTTGAGGTAGGCTTCTCCCCCTTTTCTTTCCCTCTCAATTTATTACATGATTCTGTGTTTTGATATCGAAATCTGATCTTCTCAAATTCCTTCCACTTAGGTTTTGATTCGCGTTCTTGCTCTTGAATTCGAGCCATGTTTTTTCTTTCTTTCCCTTTTTGGAATTAAAACGTGTTGTATGATGCTGTGTGCTAAAGCCCTTAAATTGTAGCGGATGATCACGAAATTTCTAATCTTTCACTAACTCTATCTCTTCTTCTTAGATTTTCTCTAAGTTTGCCACAGAAACCCTACAATTAGAACAAGCTTTGTCTTGTAACTAACTTCATTTTGCTAATTGCCACTGAGTTCTCTGTTGAAGTTCCCATCTTGCTTAAGTTTTATGAGAAATGGCATCGTCCCCTTCGAATTCGGTCTCTGAACCCGCTGTCATCGAGCAAGTAATCACTGAATTCTTTGCCAAGAGCCTCCACATCATACTTGAATCTCGGTCCCCTTATGTCTCGTCCCGGAACTATGGTGCTGACTTATTCACCCCTTCACCACCACCATCATCATCGAGTGGTCGGCCAAGGGATAAGTGGTTCAATTTGGCCTTGAGGGATTGCCCGGCTGCACTCGAGAATTTCGACTTATGGCGACAGAGCAACCTTGAACCGTTAGTTGTTGATGTGATTTTGGTCCGGAGAAGATCAAAAGAGCTACCTTTGAGCTCTTGGAGCTCCAGGCACGATGAGTTTTTGCCGGATAACAAGAGTGAGAAGATTGTGGAGAGATGGGTAGTCCAATATGAGAGTCGGAAAAGCAATGGCATTCCAAGAGAGTTGCATTCGAGTGCAAAGAGAAGTGGCAGCGGTAGCTCCCACTCGTCGGAAATCCCTTCTGCTTATAAGAAAATATACAAGAGAACAATTGTATTCCTTCGATCTTTATATGCTATGGTTAGGCTTTTGCCGGCATACAAAGTTTTTCGAGACCTCAATTCCTCTGGGCGAATCTGCGCGTTTAGCCTCTCCCACAAAATATCTTCTTTTGTCGAGCCCTTCACTCGAGCCGAGGATGCGGAGATGAGTCAATTTAGTTTTGTGCCTGTCGACACACCTTGTGGCAGGCTTGCATTATCTGTATGTTATCTACCAATATTAGAAGATGTGAACTCTGAGCCTTCGACAACAATATCACCACAATTCATACCGGATTATGTAGGGAGCCCAACAACTGATCCCCTTAAAAAGCTTCACTCTCTTCCCTCTGCAGGATCATTACCAACTTATATCTCATATAGTCGTAGGCATAGTTGGAGCAATGATCATGGAGCTGCACCTTCATTTTCTCCATCTCCATCATCTACATATTCCGATTCTCGTGCTTGGCATTATACACCAAGACCCCAACTCCCTCCCCAAAATCACCCATCTGATCACTATTCGTCGACATGCCCAACCTCACACAATTTATGGTCATTGATTAATAAAAGGAACATGGGTTTTGATGAATTTTTGCCTTCTCCTCCATTTTCTCCATCTTCTTCCCCTTCTCCACCAACACACATGCGGGGTTCTCTTCTGAGGTCAGAGAGTGCTCCAGTCAGCATTCCTTTGCCTAGGCTTAGGGCGAACATAGTTAGTCACGGCTTGCCTCCATCCCCTTCTTTAAAGAGTGTGAAGGATCTTAGAGCTCAAGTGACCGCTGCCTCTGCATCTCAGACATCTTCGCTTGATAGTAAGTTTCTACCGAAGAAAAGCTCAGGCGAGCTTCATACTGGGATGGCCTTGCAAAAGGTAAAATCTAATATCCCATCCTGAAATAGAAAAGGTTGTAACAAAAGCTAATATACACTTCTTAGATTGGGGCATGTCTTGAACCTCTTACCATTTCTTCTTCAGATATTATATTCTGGAAAGGATGAGGTTGGATATCTGTCTCCTGGAATCCTGGATGAGTTTGATGACTCTGACTTTACCTGCCCATTTGCTGTAGATGATGTTCTAGTGGATTCAAGCAGGTATCTCCTTCATATTAATTTCCTGTGTTCTTCTGACAAATGACCTGAACTTGAAGTAAGAAAGGTGCATGTAGATATACTGAATTAATTTCAAAATGCCTCAAGCTTATTCAATGATTGTACCTTTGCCAGATTATTTAATCTTATGTCATACAATTCTTTTTATTTATATTAGGATACCATTCTTTTGGTTTATTTTTTGTTGAAAGGCCGTCCGTCATGCATACTCAATAGAGGATAGCAGATGTGTGCAAGTGCACAACATTATCCAATGGTTTTATTCATGTACTTTTGAAGTTGGAACTTTGAGATGCCATGTTTGGCAGTTACCTTGTTGCATCAAATATGGAGATACTATTAATATGCAAATATTATCATGTGGTAGCTGGTGTAATGTTGAGGCCACTAATTCCATAAAAGTGGTGGATCAAGATCAATTCCTTAGGGAAGGTCTTACAATCTAATACATGTAGTGACGTGAGTACCATAATATTTTCACAATGGCGATTTTGCATCATAAACATGTATATGCTAGGTGAAAATCTGTATTTTCAATGATATAACTACCGAATAACTATTATATTCTTAATTTAGTCATTTGAGCTATTAAAGTTTAATTTCGTACTTAAACATCTCATGTTCCAAATAAAATATATAAAGCTAAATGACCACATTAGTTACATCTACCATTGATAAAATATGTTAACAAAAATGACAGCGTGAAATTGTGTTGATCGAGAGACTGAGTGAATCCAACCTATTGGTTATGTTGGTTTAATCTGATCGCTAGTGTATCTATTTCAAGTGTCGTAGTATCGAAACTTATTGGGGGTAGCGGATGGTATTGGCATCTATAAATAATATTTTTCTCTAGGGTATTAAATTATGTGAAGTAATAGTCTCTCCTTTCTTCGCATCCTCTAAACTCATCTCGTAATAGCTTACCATCATTATGGTATGAAAGCACAAAAAAAATCTAATTAGTTTTATCCATCTCTACCAATTTCCCCTCTAGAAAAAATAAAGAAATAAAGGAAAAAAAGAAAAAAGGAAAAGAAATTAAAGGAAAATCCATCTCTCAATTTATTCATCTGATTTTTTTTCTCCTTCCATCGCTAAACTCTCCTTAACAACAAATCTTTTTGTGGATAGACCGCTCTATCACAATGGGATAGACTCTAGGGTTTTGTATAATGAGAAAAAAAATTTCTCTTTCCATCCTCTTGTCCTTTGACCTCTACACATCATTTTCTTAATGAAAGTTGACACATTTGAGGGGGATAATGAATTTGATCACAAGCGAATCCTGTAAATTAAGCGGACCCCTTATATCATAACCTCGCGTCTTAGGTTATTAAAAACTTTTAAATGAAGGATACCTTTAATAGTAAATAGAGGGTATACATTACAAATTTGGTATTTTTATTTTTGTATAACTAACCCTAGGACATTACTTCTTGTTTGGGTTTTTTTGATATAGGCCTTCTTAAAATATTGGTATTTTGAAAAACACCCTCTAAAACCCCATAATTTTTAAATACACCCCCTAAAACCTCGACGTTAACTAAAAACACCCTTTTCCTTATGTTAATTGGGATTAATTGTTGGATTAGATTTAATATGATGGATTAGGCGATAAAAAGTCTTATATACCATCGATATTACTTAATAATCTCTCTCCTCTCTTTCCAAAGCAAATATGAAGTTATTAGCGGGACAAGGTTGTCATGTTAGCTTCTAAATCGAGATTTCTAACAGAGTTAGGGATGGTAATTAAGCATAGGGGTCAATTTAGTTTAATTAAGAGTTTTAGGGGGTGTATTTAAAAATATGAAGTTTTAGGGGGTGTTTTTCAAAATACCAATGTTTATGGGGCTATATAAAAAAACCTTTTAGTTTTCATCTTTCATTCCTTTTAACCACTAATCTTCTCATATTGGATATCTTCTCTCCAACACATTGTCGATGAAATCCATTCTAATTAGCATAGATCTTAACATTTTATTCCTAATTATGGACCGTGGTTTTACTTGATAATCATACAATAAATATTTTAGCAATGCTAATTTTGGAGCCTGCAATCATTTGCATCAAGAAAATTAATCGTGGAAATTTATCAATGTAACATGTGTAGGTATAATTAAAGCTTTACCTTGCCTATGTGCAATTGAAGACTTAAGGGTCTGCGTTAGCCAACCTGTAATGCTGTACTAATTATTTATCCATATTGATTTTTTATTAGATAATCGGATACTTATTTTACTTTGAACTTTTATTAGATTACCGGTCTATTAGATTATTAGATTCTTGCATAAACGGTTCAAAGTATAAATTCATAGACGTGAAGTGGGAAAGTCTAGAAGAAAGGGAAAGAATCTAGGATTTGCATTCTTTCACTAGTAAATTGCGTGTATTCTGCGTTATATTTTCTATTTTTGTGACGATATATGCAACAATTAAACATTAGAAAACTAACCTATGCTATTGAATCATTGCCTTATATGACCCGATAGAGCTGAGCAATTACCCATCCCATGCATTCAAAAGCTAAAAAGGTTTGTATAAAAAAGAAATACAGTATTGATGTGAAAAAAACAATGAAATGAGCAGTAACTCCTCACATATACAAATAAGCTAGAAGCTATAAAGAAAGGATAAAAAGATAACCTTCAGCGAATCAGCAACAATCGGAAAAGTACTTCTAGAGGAGACATATTTAAGCTTTTCTTCCCCATTTCATCTCTTTCAACAACAATAGCATGATATTTAATCATGAACACATCTTCGGGTTCTTATCTTTATCATACCCTTATATTTTCCATTCTTTGTATAGCCTCGTTACAGTCTTCATGAGCCCAATCCCATTTGGCAGGAGATCAGCAACATCAACATTTATTATATCGAATCCTTAACTATTGAGGAATTTCGCTTGAATCGATTGTATCCCATTTCTCTATCCCAATCTGTGCTACTTAGACAACCGATTTAGTTAATTATACCTCGTTTAAATGAGCCATCCTCGCTTGGTGGCCTGGTTTAAGTAAATGGGCACCTATGAAGCACAAACACAGACAAATGGATACCGGTATGAACATGGGGACACAAAATTTTTATTTATATGTATATGCAAGTCATATATATGTATATGTATAACAAAATATGATAAACTATGAGATAAAACATACAGCTATATGACTTAAAATACAATAAAAGTAAAATCAAGGTATTAACCTTTATCCAAAACTATAAGATTTCTTGGTACATATAACTACAAATATATGCAACTAAATTTAAAATACACAAGGATTACAATCCATAATAGCTAAATGAGCAAAATGTTAACCCATTTTAATTGGGGTCGAAGTTTATATACCCGACTTAATCATTTGCATCATTTCCAAGCTTTTACTCCTAGCTTTAATCCATAAGGAGAAAGATTTGCAATATTTAATATTTCATATCTTAGAAAATGTCAAGTTGTTTGACAACTATATTCAACTATCTTATTTCTCGACTCCGTGAGCTAAATAGAAGCGTTGGACACCCTCAATTTGGGCTGACATGGCCCAACCGTGTTGGACTGTTTGACCGGCGTGTTGAAGTGTCCAGCATGTGTTGGCACTGATATGGAGAGCAAATAAAGTGTCGATGCTGGCTAGGTGAGCACTTATTAGGAAGACATCTGTAATGATTTGCTTGTTTATGAAAAACTAAAGAAATGTAACTTACATTGTAAGTAGTTACAACTATTATCATAATAAAATTAATAGTCTAATTTATACATTAGTTATATAAAATTAAAAGAAATATAGTTCTTTGAGAAATTGTGATTGTTGGTAATTTGCTTTGACTATGCTTGTGTATGAGCAGAATCATATCAAGATGTCACTACATGGAATTCTGCAACGTAAAAGTAGTGCTCATGCATGTGAAATTTTGAAGATTATTTAGAAATATTTCTTGTGTCATGCACAAGAATGATAATGATTAGAGAAGTTTCTTTCTTGCCTTTAAGTTGTAGAAACACAATATATTACTTGTTACCAGTTTGTATATTTTCCATGGACTAGCCGTAAATTCATTCTCTTATCGATTACTTGATTTAGATGCTTCACTACATGTTCCAAAATGGATTTTTGACTGACAAATGTATTCTTTTCAATCAGATATTTATGACCTGACATGTGATGTTATCATGAAATACATGAGCCGGTACAACTATACCAAGACGTCAGTGAATTACCGATCAGACTATTAAATATTCTTGGCAGTATTCTTGGTACCATAGGGGCACATGCATACTGCCCTAGGCCTGAGTATAAATTACATAACATAGCAAGTGCTTCCAACTATTTTCAATCTCAAATCATGGAGTTGCCATTATACGGGATGTATGATATGGAATTATACTTAATTTCCTCGATAAATAGGATTGAAACCTTATATCAATTTGGGTTTTGGGATGTGAGAGAGAATCATGGAGTTGCCATTATAGATGTATGAAATGGAATTATACTAAATTTCATCGATAAATAGGATTGAAACCTTATATCAATTTGGGTTTTGGGATGTGTGTATGAGAGAGAGAGAAACCTTATATCAATTTGGGTTTTGGGATGTGTGTATGAGAGAGAGAGAGAGAGAGAGAGAGAGAGAGATTTGGGGAAATGATTTTGGATAGTTAGGGATAAGCACCTAACCTATTTTATATAGACTTGGTTATTTACACATACATCCCTCTCTAATTGCATATGACAAATCATTCTCAGAATACGCTAGAATCACCTAGAATATCTCAGCATGTTCTAACATATCCATCCCTTTATGGGTGTGAGAATATTAATGACGTCTTAACACACTTTTAAAGAGGTGAAATTTTAGAAGGAAAGAGAAATCAGAGAAAGGAAATCCCAATGGGGACTGCAAGGTCTTATTCTCAGTCAACATTGTTGGGAAATATCCATTCTTTCATTAATCAAAAGATTTAAAACTATCTGCCGAGAATACAAACGGTATATATTTCTGCTAAACATGAAGTCCTAATTCATTAGCAACTGCATATTCTAACCAACACTCAAATTTTAATTATTTTTAATGATAAAGAATAAACTTTCAAACAAATATAGATTCTAAGTAAAAGTCATGTTATATCGTAATCTACATGATATATTCAATTAACAAAAAAATAAACCTATTATAATATTAATCGAAGCCAAACTAGTTGATAAGAGATAAAGAGAAATCTACATTCCTGAAGATGAAAAAAAAGCTGAATAATGGTATAGTTTTTTTATGGGTTTCAACGTGTTGCTATCGGATCTATGCAGTGGGGTATGCATCAAGTTTTCACTAAAATAGGATACTTGCCTTTATAGATATAACAGGAAGAGTGGACGGTGCAAGTACATCTTTATGGTTTATTTCTATTGATTTGATCAGACTAATTTATAGAACATAGCTTGTTAAAACATTTCACAATGTAATATGGTTTTTTAACTTCATCATAGATATCAAAGAGAGGAATTTCAGAGCCACTTCTAGAGGCATTTGCCTTGTGATAGGTGGCCGCAAATTCAGGCATGCCTTCAACCAACATAACTAGAGAAATTTTATCTCAATTATAGGGAAGGATGGGTATTATCCACCTTATTCATTCAAAAGATTTTAGCAGTGATTTGCTGTCACAATCATCCATTTGGGACTCTCTTCAGAGTATATGACACATTCTAATTTATTTGGTATAAAGCTTGCTTGCAAGCCACTACACATATTAGTCCTATTGGTAAATATTGTGTTTGTGCATCTTGCCGAGACCCTCTTTTCATCTTGCGGTATTTTAATAAATCGAAGAAACGGATTTAAATCCACATGTGAACTTTTTAATTTACTTGCTTTTTTTCCCCTGAAAAAAACTAAAATAGGCCTCCTGCTGCAATGGCTGGTGCCCTTGTGCAAATGCTTAAGACTGCAACACCATTGCAACAACAAGATCACCCATATTCTGTAACCTCTCTCCGTATCAAGGGAGAATCTTTATACAAAGATAAGGAAGTTGGAGCGGAGAAACATGACACTGCTTCAGGCTCTTCAATGATTACTGCTTCAGGGCTTTTGAAGGCGAGGACTGCTGCTGATGCATTAGAAGAGTTGAAGAGTTACAAGGAGATGAAAGAATTGTTACTTAAGCAAAATGGATCTCAGCCGTTGGATGTTGACCGAGCAGAAAATTTGGCTTCTGAAGGATTGTCAGAGTTCTAGAGATGTCGACTCATTTTTGTACATATATACAGTGTTTTGAGCTACAACTTGAGGAATGCCTGCTGCCCCTTTATGATTAAACTGCTATATCTTATATCTTATTATTGTATGTACATATAAAAAGAATTGCATGTAATCATGCCTAAGCATATTTAACTGGCTTGACCTTTTGATTAAATACCTTCTAGGATGTGTATATATTGTCCAGTAATAAGCAAAATATTGATGATTTTATTTTTTGTCATATGAACAAATTTGTGCATCCATAGATTTCATTCGTGTACTATGCTTTGCTAAAATGATTGTGGTGGAAGATATAACGGCATGCTTCGTCTCATTAAAAGTTCAAAAATGATATCTTGGCTCTATTATATAAGAGAAAACGGGCCCAGAGTGTCACGACGGCTCAAACAGAGACAAGGCTCATGTGTGGTGGGGCCCAAGGAGCTATTTACAAAATAGCCAGGGGCTTATTGGTAAAACTCCCATCCCTGTGAGTCTTGTCACTGTAAGCCTATGGTGACACTCTAGGCCCCGTTTTCTCCTATTATATATGCGTCGACACAGTCATATGAATATATGCTTTTGATTTTATCTTCGTTAGTTGGTTCTTCCTTCAGGTGGTCTGTCTATTACTTTTCAAATATGATTGTGATATTAGTGGTTAATTCCCAAAAACTACCAAACACTTAGGAGCTGTGGCAAATAACTACCAAATTACATAAAACTGCCGAGGGAACGAAAACTTATAAAATTAATAAATAATAAACTACCAAACTTGGTTTAGTAAATGTACAATAAACTACCAAACTTATTTAGTAAATATTCAATAAACTACCAAACTTATTTACTGGATATTCAATAAGTTACCAAACTAGTTTAAGGATGTCCGTACACTTTGGTAGTTTTATATAATTTTCAAAGAATTTGGTAGATTCTTGTCACAACCACTAATTTTTTGGTAGTTTTTTTGGAATTAAGCATGATATTTACTAATCAATTTTTTTTTTTTGAAATGGAAAAAGGGTATTTTCTAGAGCATTAACCATAATGAAAAATGTATTGCTGTTATTTTGTTAAGTTCAATAACTCTTACTGGACTTGAACATAACATGTAGGACCTCTTGGTGGCATAACTATATCAATATGAATAGGCATCTTCAGAAATCAAATGCACTATGGTAATAATTATAATAGATGACTATTAAGCATTCAGTTCTCAAATCATCTAACTCATACCATCTAATAATTAGTTTGATAAAATTTGCTAGTAACTCTCAGTCTAACTTTAACTACTGAATTAGTGCCAAACCCTAAAACAATAGCAGGATTGTTGATGAAAGCCATATGAGAAAAACTGTTAATTTTATCTGACAAATGGAAAATCTAGTGCCTTGTCTTATGACTTGCTCTTAGCAAACATTTGGTTTCGGAAAAGAGAGTCTCATCTTATCCCCTTTAGGAGCGGATCAAGTGCAAGTCAAATAGACTTTTCTCTTACGAGAAGGATAGATAGAGGTGGTTGCATCGACTGTAAGGTAGTGCCAGGTGAGAGTGTAACCACTTAACATAGACTTTTAGTTCTAGATTTTCAATTTAGAAGAGGATATAGGAAGATTAAACATAAGGTAGAACCTAGAATTAAGTGGTGACGACCGAAGAAAAGTAACCAAATGACTTTTATAGATCATGTAGTTCAAGAGGCGGATTAACAGTCTGAAAATGATTCAGACCGAACATGGAACAAGATGGCTAGTTGTATCAAGAGGGTAGCTAGAGATCTACTTGGTGAGTCGAGAGGTGGTGCTCTACCATCTAAGAACACGTCATGGTGGAACGAAAAAGTAAAGCCTGCTATTAAAATCAAGAGAGATTCTTATAAAAATTTGAAGAAAAGCAGAGATACGGAGAGATTTGAGAAGTATAAAATGGTTAAAAAGAAAGTTAAGAAAACTGTTCGGGAAGCTAAAACTAAGCTCTACAGGGAGGTGTACGAGAAGTTGGACACTAAGGAGGCTGAAAATGATATATACTGGATTGCTTGGATACTGGAAAAGAAGACCAGAGACTTATGTGCAGTGAAGTGTGTCAAAAATGAAGATCAGAAACTTTTAATTTAGGATGAGAATATCAAGAAAAGATAGAGAGATTATTTTGACAAATTGTTCAATGAGTGTTTTACTAAGAATTTGGATGAACTTGTCATTCAATCTCAAGATATAAACCGTGATTTCATGCATAAAATAAGAATACCAGAGTTTAAAGAGGCTTTGAAGAGAATGGGATCAAGAAAGACGGTTGGTCCAGATAAGATTCCTATTGAGATTTAGAGATACTTAGGAGAAATAAGCGTTAAATGGCTGACAGATCTGTTTAATAAGATTTGGCAGACCAAAAAGATGCTAAATGAGTGAAGGAAAAGTACCCTTGTACCTATCTACAAAAACAAGAATGACATTCAAAGTTGCTCAAACTACCGTGAAATAAAACTTATGTGTCACACCATAAATTTTGGGAGAGATTGAACACAGGCTAAGAAAGAATGTTAAGACAACAGAGAACCAGTTTGGGTTCATACCCGGACGATTGATGGCAGAGACTATTCATTTGCTTCGTCAACTTGTCGAGCGTTTTCGAGAGAGAAAAGATTTGCATATGATATTTATTGATTTAGAGAAAGCGTATGACAAGGTATTTAGAGAGGTATTATGGGGGACAATAATGAAGAAGGAGGTCCTCGTCAAGTACATTGATATAATCAAGGATATGTACGATAGATTAGTGGCAAATGTCAGAACTTACGGCGGTCTAACGAGTGATTTTCCGATTACAATTGGCTTACATCAAGGATTTGCATTTCTGTTTACCATCGTGATGGATGTGTTAGTTATATGTATGCCCTAGATGCCATTACTGTACATATGATGTATATTGTAGTGGGTGCTAGGACGTATATAGGGAGGACTTTCTTGCTCGACATGATAGTATGCTATCTGGTTGCTCTTTACCTTAACGTGTACACTGATTGTCTCTCTGTTACATGTTGGTAAAGCCCTTAGGATGTGTACTTGACTACCTGGACTATGATGCGGATCATACTAGTGGGGACATGGTAGTCCATAAGTACATCCTTCAAAGTCCCTAGTCGTGGGTGTATCGAGACGGGGCATCGATAAACCACCTTCTCGACCCATACAGATGGGCGATGGATGATCCCATATCCATTGGTGTTTGACATCAGAGATGATATACGGGTGCTCAGTGGAGACTGGGTACACTGGACGGACTCGCCGAGAACTCCCAGATGGTATTATACCTTACGTCAGATGGCAGTTCTCTGGTGACACTGGTACAGAGTAGTCTGTTGACCCGAGATCGTCATAGAGTCTTGTGTGGTTCCCACTGTACTTTGATTTCCACCTTACCACGTCCAAGAGGGCGTGCAAAACGGTGGTTTTTGGGTACAGTCCCGAATCACATGGAGGCAATGAGCGATAGGAGGGGATTCGTCTCTCCCGGTATAGGGGGTTGATGTTGCGCAGTGTTCGATTGGCTATAGCCGGAAATCCCTGGCCAGGGTTGCTGAGATTTACTGGTAAGTGTTACCAGTAGTTTCTCGAACTGTTATAGGCCTCATATCGACACGACTTATCGAGCTATTGGGGTCTGACGTTTACCACCCTTAGGCGAGATATGCGACATATCAGACGACGAGACCGGACTGTACGGTAAGTGTTACTGGTTGGATTCACAGGAGTGTGAGCGGGCTTACTCGTCGATTTTCTGATCGCTCAATACCCGAGTGGCCGTTACGTTTAGCAGACCGCTTGCGGCTTGTGGGTGTTTGATATGATCATCACCTGCTGCCGGCGTATTGACGAGTCTTTAGAGTCCTACACAGAGGTTTCCTGGCTCAAGCGAAACGAAATAGGAGCGCATATGAGATATGTGCGGGACCGAGAATAATGCGTGTATGTGATACCGTATTTCATTCTCGCGATGAATGTATCGATATGGTTGTATGCGATATAACCTAGTTATCGAATCAAGGATTGATTCGATAAATCGATACATTGTATATTAGTCGGTTATATGCGATATGACCGGATCGTTAAATCAAGTGTTGATTTAATGATTTAATGCATAATTATATATTTGATATATTACTTTGCATGAACTAGTATTGGTTCACTTTAAATGGTTTTTCTCACTTGTTTGTGCACATTGTATATGTGATATACTTTTGTACACAAGTTTGTATCATGTTTGATGATACATGCTCACTAGGGTTTGTGTAAAGATTAAACCATGGTTGTATATTGGTTAGGATTTTTATTTACTTATTCATTTATTTATTTATTTATTCTATTTTGGCAAAAGGTAAAATGGTGGCTTGATTTGTTTTCAAGTTGAAGCTTCATGAAGGTTTGACTAAGTGACCATTTTGTCTTCATGCTTAACCCTAACCATTACATCTAACCATTATTTATTCTCTACACTTGACCATGGTTGCCATATGATAAGTATTGTTTTTATTTTCTATTTGAATAAGACTTATGATAATATTCATCTTCTTCTTCTTCTTCTTCTTGAAGAAGAAAACCTAGTTTCCATCAATGGTGATTGATGAAAAAGAGTGAGAAATCCAAATCTAAAGTGAACCCACCTCCTATTTCTTCATCCTCTACCTCTTGCCAAGTAGTATAGGGTGTTTTCTTCACAAGTTTCATGACTTGGTGAAGTGGGAGCTTGATCTTGTGATGCCTCGACGTAGATCATCTTCGGCATCGTTGTCGACGACCTAGCCCGTCCATTTCTCCGATGAAGCCGACGCTAGAGTCCGGGATCCGATATGGAAAGCGAGGGGACTTCATCACGGAGCCCTGGAGGTGGAGAGCCGGATCTACAAAGGTTGTATTTCCGTTCTTGTAGTTAAGTTGTTAACTAGTTTCATTTGTCGCCTATATATCTAGTTAACGATCCGTATTAGGGTTTCCCGGCACCCGTAAAATTTGAAATTGGCATGGTTGATGCCTTGTGAGACCTCCTTAGTGTGCCTAGAAACCCTACAGTGGTATCAGAGCCTAGCTAGAGCCTTAGGCGATGCTTAGACGATGTTAGAAACCCGATCGAACCCGAAACCCCAAACTTTTCATGCTCTCTGGACTTTTTCCAAAAACTGGGTTTTTTCCAGATTAAAAATTGCTAAAAAATTCAGCAGGGAATTCTAAGAATTACGGTACAAAATTTGACTCATGATATGTTAATAGTGCGGCGGAACCGCGGCAGAAGCATGGCTTCTGCGGCGGTTCCGCGGCCAAATGATGAGAGTTGCCTGTAAATTTTGCACAGTAATTCATTTTTTCAGGTGCTGTATTTTCTGGGAATTTTTAATATTTATTCAAGAGTTGAATATTCTGGGTTGCATTGGGAGTTCGTAGAATCGATCGGATTATCAAACTTTGTCTATGTGTTTTTCCGGATATTTAGAATATGTTAGAAAGTTCGACCGGATATAAATACCAACTTTTCCCCTGTCGGGAAATTTCCAAATGTTGGATCTTTCCGTAGTTTAAAGACATTCTAAGTAGTGCAAGTAACGCGATGGACCCTCTAGAAGACAATAAACCTTAACTCGATTATGTGACCGTCTTGAACTGCCCTTTGAACCTTAGGGTTTGGGGCAGTACGGCGTGCCACATGTGAGGCGTTGGCTTGACCCTTCTACGGCTGGACCGTTGGTACTGAGGCACGAACTGAATGTTTTAGACTTATTTCATGTGTTGAGCTGTTTCGGGAAAACTTGGGTGTTCGAATGTTCGATCGGAAAGTTTAATATTTTCTATTTATCTGGAATGGGATACAATAATTGGAATTCACAAGAAGTTATGAGATAACTGTATGAATGTTATAAACATAGCACTTTAGTCTCACTTGATCGGTTGCCACGGAATTTTGATGCGATCAAAAGTCCGTCGCAATCACGTAGCGTACGCGGATACTCGCCGGGTAAACTTAATAGACAGCCATGCCCCATAGCCCCGACCAAGTGACTGTAGGAGAACCCCGTCGCCGAAAGCGTCCGTTCGGGTGCTCGCGGCAGCGGTGTTCCGCCTTGGTGCACTTCGTCGACGGTATCGGGGGTGCGGCCGCCTACTAAAGTTTGCGACGAGCATTCGATCAGAATGTCGGGAATCCTGTTGAATTGCCCGACTTGATATTGAAAAGAGTTTTCGATAATGGGACTAAAATGCGGGGTTTATAATTGTTAGGCATGTAATGTCTAAGTATTTCATTTGATTAGGCATGCGATGTCTAAAGAGGTTGCGGATTCCAACTGTTGTAGTTTTACACTTTCTTTTCTGTGACCGTAAGTGTAATATGTGATATCGCCGGTTTCGTTGCTATATGTCAACGACAATTGGGATATGCATATTTACTTACGTTGATGACATGTGATGTTATGTGTTGCTGGATATGTTATATTGGATCGTCGTGTTTGAATAGCCGGGTTTTTTTTTTATGTGAGATGAGTGTTTTTCATTTTCATTCATGTAAAAACTTGTATGTAATATTCTTTTATTGGGGCACTTCCAGGTTGCGGAAGATGTCACCCTTTGTATATTATTTGCTTTTCCGCACTAGGATAGACCCAAGGAGGGGAGCACAAGTAACCGGGTTCTGGAGTCCAGTGGGAGACAACTCGAGGAGTCGAGTCCGGGTCTCCTAACTCTAGAATTGGTAGGTTTGCTTGCCGCTCTCGTAGGGGTCTAGGGGTGTGGGTTTGGCTATTTATCACGACCGTGGAATCCGTGTTTTATACTGGCTCGTATTGAAAACACGGACGTCCTAGTATATCCAATATTTCATATGTTTCTCCTACAGCGGTATATGTGATATATCCTGCACCTTATTCGATGAGGAAAGGACCGAGATCCCTTTACCGGGAGTGACTCCTTTAGCAATAACTGGCAGATGCTACACACTCGGTTTGTCTTTTGATTGCTTTTAAGAGTTCTGCTTTGCACAGTGATATATATGATATATCCCGCACCTCATTCGAAGAGGAAAAGACCGACGATCCCTTCACCGGGAGTGACTCCTTTAATAAAACTAGAAAGGCCTCAAAAGCACTCCATTTTAAAATCATTTGATTCTACAACAATATAAAGTTCTTTATGCAAAAGGTTTTCTTAAAAACCTGTCATAGCCCTCCATCATTTCAGATAAGTCCTAGTTAGTATTCGTGCTGCGTTTGTTGACTCAGTCAAGACGTAGTGTGCGGTAGCTGATTAGTGCTTATCTGCAAAGCATATGATGCGATTGGATTAGGGTAGTCGTGCGTCCTTGTTGACTCAGTCAAGGGTCGTGCGGGTGGGTTTAATTCAATCGAGAAATGACGGGTTGAACTTTACTTGTGGTCTATGATTTGTTGACTCAGTCAAGGTCATAGATCGCTTGGGGCAAAATATTATCGGGAATTTCAAGTGTTGAAATTTGCAATGAGATTGCATACCTTCTATGAGATAGTTGGATCCCGATACCCGCTGCGAGTAAGAGTTACTTCTGGGAGAGTTTTACACATTACAATTAGCCGATCAAGTAGGTGTCTAGAAAGGTGTCAACGGGGTTACGCCTCTGGAAAAACGAGGTTTACATTAATTAGGTCCGTGCGAAAGCACGGGGAACCTCCCTCAAAGTACTGACACTGGCCTGGCTGAAAGATTGGCGAACTTGCAGTATGTAATTAATCCCGGCTAGTCTTTCCTTTTAGGGTTTGAAGGAAGATTTGATAAAAAGCAGTGGGAGCCATCCTGATTAGATAAAATAATAACCAATCTATTCTTGAAAGAGCGCACGCTGAGTGTTTTCTTCTCTCTCTCCAGGTAGCGACCATATCACGCCTTAATCAAGATAATAATACGGAATTTTGACCGAACCCACTTGTTATACTGAGCTGGGGAACGTTGGTCCTGCTCCAACTTATAATTGTTATAAGACCGAGCAGGAATTTGGGGATTACCAGAATTCCCGTGCCGTCCAAACGAGGAAAGTGCATATGATGCATCATCTTCGGGTGTGTTCGTTACAAAGAACTATTTCTCTGTATCCTCTACATCCTGGGTATATGATACCGGATCAGGATCCCAGATATGTAATCTGTTACATAGGGCTGCAAAAAGGTAGAAAAACTGAGAACGGGTGATAAGTTTCATGAGGCAGAAAACGGGGCAAGTGTTGCAGCCAAGTCTGTTGGTCACTGTCACCCTGTATGACCAGTACATTGATTCTGAACGAATGTTATTAGATACCGAACCTGATATACAAAATCATATCTATCTCTTTATTAGTAAAGAAATGATAAAATTTTGTATAAGTTGGATAATGTTTTGAACATTTCCTATATCAAAAGTTGATCGGTTCAGGCACGTTATCTAAAAGTATTGATGTTCTAAATCAAACTACAGTTCTTAGTATACAGAACACACACAGGAGGATGAGTTCAGAAATGAACGAATCCTACTTGAGGCATTGTAGACTAGGTCATATCAATGCGACCCGACTAGCTGAAGTTACATGTAGATGCATATTTAAATCAGTTTGAATTTACATCTTGTGAAACTTGCCAGTCATGTCGCAGTGATAATATGACCATAGCTCTGTTTACTGGAAGCAGAGAAAGAGTTAGTGAACTCTTGGGATGATACATGTTGATGTATGTAGGTCCCCTGTGTACACATGCCAAGACCGGTTCTTTGTACTTCATTACATTCTCTGATAATCTCTTTAGATTCAGACATATGTTCTTGTTGAAACACAAGTCCGAACCTTTTGAGATATTCACAGAATATAAGTTAGAAGTAGAGAACCAACGCGGGTATAAGTATTATGTCCTATGATGAGATCAAGGAGGAGAATACTTGAGCACGGAATTCCTGGACTTTTCTAAAGGAGAATGAGATTCTCTCTCAGTATTACTCCTCCGTATACACCATAGCACGATGGTATATCGGGGCGGAGCAATCACACCCTATATGATAAGATGTGCTCTATGATGAGTACTACTGAGTTACCTATTTCCTTATGGGAGTTATGCACTTGAGAAGTTGCATACCTATTGAATAGGGTTCAAATCAAATCCGTTGCCTACCACTTCATATTTGATATGATAAGGGAAGAGCCCATCTCTTAAGTTGGTTAAGATTTGGGGTTGTCCGGGCTATGTCTAAAAGCAAAATCCGGACAAGCTCGAGGCAAGGTCTGTAATGTAGAACTGGAAAGGTTCCAGCTATACAAACTACAGCAGATGATTTGATAAAACCAAAGGATTCAATAGTTGCCAACGAACCTCAGCCTCTCCGCCGATCTAGTAAGGTTTCTCACCCACCTGAGAGATACTTCTGTTTCTCTATGACAGTGGGAGCGAGGATTGCATCATGAGATGATGACCCAACTAGTTTCGAGCTGGCCATCAGGAATAGGACTCTGTAAGAATGGCTGAATGCTTAGCGATCTGAGATGGAATCCATGTACACCAACAAAGTATGGACTTTGGTTGCTATATCTGAAGGGTTAAATCCCCATCAGGAGCAAGTATATCTTGAGAAGATTACTTGGTATAGATGGAAAAGTTGAGACTTTCAAAGCTAGACTTGTTAAAGGTTTTCGTCATCGACCAGGCATGGATAATGATGAAACCTTTTCAAGTGGCTATGCTTAAGTCCATCCAGATCCTACTTGCCACGGCTACATACCATGACTACGATATCTGGGGTTGGGTGTCATGACTGTTTTTCTAAATGATATTTTAGAAGAGAAAGTCTATAAGTACACAGCTAGAGGGCTTCGTAGACAGTGAGAGCAGCGGAAACGTGTACAAGATACTTTATAGGATAAAGCAGGTATCGCGGAGTTGGAACATCTGTTTTGATGAAATAGTCAAAGAGTTTGACATCATCAAAATGGTAGATGAACCTTGTATAAACAAAAAGGTAGTAGGGAGTATGGTGCTGATCCTCGTAGAGTACGTGGATGACATACTCTTGATAAGAAAGGAGTTTCCTATGCTACGCTCGGCCAATCTCCGTTTATCACAATGATTCTCTATAGGATCAAAGTGATACCTCCTAAATCCTGAGTTTGGATCTATGAGATAGATCTAATTGGATGTTAGGATTCTCACTAGTTGTAGTGAGATGGTATCAATCGATCCTGGGGAGAATCACTGGAAGGGTTCCAGGGTGATAAAGACGACTGAATGTCAGTCGCAGGCATTGTCTTTACCCTCAGCAAAGGGACGGTATGTTGGAAGAGTTCCAAGCTAGATACCGTGGCATACTAGACGATAAAGGCTCGATACATCGCTACTTAAGATGCTACCAAAGAGGCAGTCTGGATGTATATTAGTTCATGAGATGAACTTCGTTCCTCCCATTGTGTGACAATGGAGTTGTGGCTTATGCCAAGGAACACCCGTCCCATCAGTGATCCAGACATATTCTAAGGCAGTGTCACCTGATCATGGAGATGGTTGATCTCCAGGGTGATTGAGGTTAGGAGAGTAGACGCAGAGGACAATACAGCGGATCCACTCACAAAGGCCTTTTCCCAGAGAGAGACTTTTATGGGATGGTTGAGTATGAGATACTACAACCACTGCTACAGATGGCCTTAGTGCAAGTGGGAGATTGTTATATAGGGAGGACTTTCTTGCTCGACATGATAGTATGCTATCTGGTTGCTCTTTACCTTAACGTGTACACTGATTGTCTCTCTGTTACATGTTGGTAAAGCCCTTAGGATGTGTACTTGACTACCTGGACTATGATGCGGATCATACTAGTGGGGACATGGTAGTCCATAAGTACATCCTTCAAAGTCCCTAGTCGTGGGTGTATCGAGACGGGGCATCGATATACCAGAGTAGACTAGCGTATACCTTCTCGACCTATACAGATGGGTGATGGATGATCCCATATCCATTGGTGTTTGACATCAGAGATGATATACGGGTGCTCAGTGGAGACTGGGTACACTGGACGGACTCGCCGAGAACTCCCAGATGGTATTATACCTTACGTCAGATGGCAGTTCTCTGGTGACACTGGTACAGAGTAGTCTGTTGACCCGAGATCGTCATAGAGTCTTGTGTGGTTCCCACTGTGCTTTGATTTCCACCTTACCACGTCCAAGAGGGCGTGCAAAACGGTGGTTTTTGGGTACAGTCCCGAATCACATGGAGGCAATGAGCGATAGGAGGGGATTCGTCTCTCCCGGTATAGGGGGTTGATATTGCACAGTGTTCGATTGGCTATAGCCGGAAATCCCTGGCCAGGGTTGCTGAGATTTACTGGTAAGTGTTACCAGTAGTTTCTCGAACTGTTATAGGCCTCATATCGACACGACTTATCGAGCTATTGGGGTCTGACGTTTACCATCCCTAAGCGAGATATGCGACATATCAGACGACGAGACCGGACTGTACGGTAAGTGTTACTGGTTGGATTCACAGGAGTGTGAGCGGGCTTGCTCGTCGATCTTCTGATCGCTCAATACCCGGGTGGCCATTACGTTTAGCAGACCGCTTGCGGCTTGTGGGTGTTTGATATGATCATCACCTGCTGCCGGCGTATTGACGAGTCTTTAGAGTCCTACACAGAGGTTTCCTGGCTCAAGCGAAACGAAATAGGAACGCATATGAGATATGCGCGGGACCGAGAATAATGCATTTATGTGATACCGTATTTCATTCTCGCGATGAATGTATCGATATGGTTGTATGCGATATAACCTAGTTATCGAATCAAGGATTGATTCGATAAATCGATACATTGTATATTAGTCGGTTATATGCGATATGACCGGATCGTTAAATCAAGTGTTGATTTAATGATTTAATGCATAATTATATATTTGATATATTACTTTGCATTAACCAGTATTGGTTCACTTTAAATGGTTTTTCTCACTTGTTTGTGCACATTGTATATGTGATATACTTTTGTACACAAGTTTGTATCATATTTGATGATACATGCTCACTACGGTTTGTGTAAAGATTAAATCATGGTTGTATATTGGTTAGGATTTTTATTTACTTCATTTATTTATTTATTTATTCTATTTTGGCAAAAGGTAAAATGGTGGCTTGATTTGTTTTCAAGTTGAAGCTTCATGAAGTTTTGACTAAGTGACCATTTTGTCTTCATGCTTAACCCTAACCATTCCATCTAACCATGATTTATTCTCTACACTTGACCATGGTTGCCATATGATAAGTATTGTTTTTATTTTCTATTTGAATAAGACTTATGATAATATTCATCTTCTTCTTCTTCTTGAAGAAGAAAACCTAGTTTCCATCAATGGTGATTGATGAAAAAGAGTGAGAAATCCAAATCTAAAGTGAACCCACCTCCTATTTCTTCATCCTCTACCTCTTGCCAAGTAGTATAGGGTGTTTTCTTCACAAGTTTCATGACTTGGTGAAGTGGGAGCTTGATCTTGTGATGCCTCGACGTAGATCATCTTCGGCATCGTTGTCGACGACCTAGCCCGTCCATTTCTCCGATGAAGCCGACGCTAGAGTCCGGGATTCGATATGGACAGCGAGGGGACTTCATCACGGAGCCATGGAGGTGGAGAGCCGGATCCACAAAGGTTGTATTTCCGTTCTTGTAGTTAAGTTGTTAACTAGTTTCATTTGTCGCCTATATATCTAGTTAACGATCCGTATTAGGGTTTCTCCGCACCCGTAAAATTTGAAATTGGCATGGTTGATGCCTTGTGAGACCTCCTTAGTGTGCCTAGGAACCCTACAGGATGGGCTTACTAGAACTATCCAAAATGAGGCACCTTGGTGTATGTTATTCGCTGATATTATTGTTCTAGTAAATGAGACGAATGCATGGGTTAATGCCAAATTGGAGTTATGGAGGCAAATGTTGGAATCTCGGGGGGTTCAGATTGAGCAAGTTCAAGACAGCATATATATATCGCAAATTTAGCAAACAGAGAAGTCGAGACCACATTGGTATAACACTGGAAAGACAAGAGATATCACCGAACGATCAGTTTAGATATCTAGGTTGCATCATCCAAAAGGATGAAGAGATCGATAGCGATATTAATCAAAGGATCCAAGTTGGTTAGTTGAAATAAAGGAGTGCAACAGGGATTTTGAGCGATCGTAACTTTCCGTTAAGGTTGAAAGGGAAGTTTTATCGGAGCGCTATTCGGCCTGTCTTATTATATGGTACAAAATGCCGGGCTTCTAAGAAGTATTATACACAGAAAATGTACGTAGCGGAGATGCGAATGCTTCGTTGGATGTGTGGTAACACTAGAAAAGATAAGGTGCGAAATGAGAATATTCATGCAAAAGTTGGTGTAGCACTTGTGTTGGGGTTCCTAGCGTCCTGGCCGTCGACCGCGGCTATTGCGGAACGAAAATTTTTGGGTTTATAAAACTTTGCGTTAGAAACAACTACCTAGAACCGAAACCAAATATGAAATTAGCAAGCTGCAAAGAGGTTATCTACTGTGATAGAATTGTTTTACCAAAAGATCCGTGTCCTTCGGTCTTCTACCCTTTTTGTTAGCTCCTTGAGGTCTTCTTGATCGAGCTTGACTGCCGGGCTTCCTCCGTCGAAGATGATCCACCCGAGAGATGTGGTTCATGACTCTAGCTCCACACTAAAAATCTAGTAGAGCAATTAGGGACTCTAGGTTGCTAATCTAGAATGTAGTGATGTAGTGAGTTGTTCTTTAGTGTATATGTATCTCTCTTTCACTCTTGATTCTTAACACATAAGATGGTAGGGTGGAAGATCAAGAAGAAGGAGGAGCTCAACAAAGGCTAGTGAGGAGAGATGAGCAAAATGGTGAGAATGATTTCATCCAACTAACAAAGTGAGAAAAATATGAAGCATGGTTCTGTATAAACATTTTTTCAGTAAACATATAGCAACCATACTTGAATAATTTGCACAAATGAATTGAAAATTCATTTGTCAATACTATTTAAGCATGATTCTCACCATTCTCTCATCACTACCTTTACACATCATTTCCATTTAAATTAATAAATGGATAAACCAAATTGAGGTGTCCATCTTCTATAATGTTTTCCGTATAAATACGGAATACACTCAACTGTATATACATATCCGTATTCGTATCAAAATACGAATATCCAAAGAGATAGAATAACAAAAAGAACATAATACTAGAATATACATATCGAAATATATATACGTAAATTATTAAATCAATACCCGATTTAATAATCCGGCTCAATCCTAAGCCGGCCAGTATTATCAATCGTCCGATTGAAAGACCGGGTAACTAGTACAATCATTCGATCGGAGCCTTGCACGTATCAAAATACGTCTATTACACCATTTCGCCTGAACCAGGGAAACTCTCTGTATGGGACTCTAAAGACTCGACAGTACGCCGGCAGTGAGTTACTGGATAAATCCATAACCATAAGCATGTCAGCGGCACTAGCTGTACATAACGGCTACTCGGGTACCTGTCGAAAATGAAGGCCGACGAGACTTATCCGGATCTCTACTGAGCCTATTTGTGACAATCTCCGAACAGTCCGACCTCTTCGTCTAAGAGTATCACATATTGAGTCTAAGGGGTGGATAAAGTCAGACCGTAATAACGCGATATTTCGTGTCGGTGTGAAGTCTATCACCCACTGAGAAACTACTGATCCAAATAAGTAATTCTCGTCCACCTTGACCAAGAATTTTTGGTGATGACCACCTGTGCACAGCGCGACATCAACCCCCAATACCGGGAGAGACGAATCCCCGACGGTCCGCTCACCGCCTCCATGTGGCTCAGGACTGTACCCAACTAAAACCTGTTTGCACGGCTCCTTTGAGCCATGGTAGGGTAGTAATCAAAGTACAGTGGGAACCCACACGAGACAAATGACGATCTCAGGCCGAAGGACTAACCCGTACTCATGTCACCTGAGAAGTACCATCTGACAATAAGTATAATACCATCGTGAGTCCGTCCACTGTACTCACCCTCAGTGAGCACCTGTATATCGATGCTCAGTCTCGATACTCTCACGACTAGAGACATTTAAGGATGTGCTTATGGACTACCCAGCCCTCACATGTATGATCGTCATCATAACGCTGGTAGTCAAGTAATAATCCAATGGACTTTATCAACATGTAATAGTGATCTGTAATACCACATAATGCATGCACATGATGATAAAAACAAACCAGATACTATCATCTCGAGTAAGACTGTTCTACCCGTATAGGTCCTCACTCAATCATCGCAATCGTCTGCCTGCGATTACAATAATTGACTTGAGGGCAATATATCCAAAACCTGTGGAGGAGATGCGGGAAAACCGGCTAAGATGGTTTGGCCATGTGCGACGCAGACTTATTGAAGCACCGGTTCGACGAATGTACACTATCGGTATAGGCAATGTCAAAAGGGCGAAAGGGAGACCGAAGAAAATATGGATGGCGATGATACGAAAAGATATGGTTGCCAAAGGCCTCAATGGAAGTATATTGTTCGATAGGAGTGCGTGGAGGCGGAGGATTCATGTGCTGGACCCGGCGTGATTCTCATGTTGGTTCATGTAGCCTACCCCAATATGCTTAGGATAAAAAGCTCAGTTGTTGTTGTAAATGGAAGATCTAGATCCTATTTATCCTTTTGAAATTTCTATTTCACTGATTATAGTCGGCTTGAATTTTGGTAGTTGTCATGAACAAGGAGAACTAAGAAATTTATGTATCTATGAATGCATAATATTACACAGCTATACAGCCGAAGAGGGAGTGAAATCATTGGATGCATCTAATTGTAATTGATTTAAATGTTCAGCTGACTATGAAGTGGTAAATGTTTGATCACAAAGAATAATTGTCATTTAGAAACCCAGGTTATTTGAAACAGCTAGGGGGTTGATCAACTAATATTGAAGGAAATATTTAGAAGCATAGATATCTGAAGGTTTTGCTTTCTAGGATTAGGCCCGGCTAACGAAGTGAATCGCCTGCCTCACTTATCAGACGAAAGCGAGTTGGGCTCGATCCGCCGGGAAGGCGAGACGGGGCTAGCCCAACAGTGCCCGAACGTTATCCTTGATTAATTTTATAAAAAAATAAAAAAACTTAAAAATCAAGAAAAAATCGAAAATTGAACTAAAAGTTTCGGAAAAATAAATCAAATTACAATTTCATAACACAATTTGCTGTTTTTTTACATTAGAGACTGAACCCATCCGGACTGCCTATATATCCCTCCCAAATATTAAGTTCAATAAGAGTGAATCGGGTTTACGCAGTTCTTTTTCTACTATTACAGATCGTACTCACTAGTCACTACTCGTCGGCGCCGGTAACGGTTCCTCCTTTGGTGTTGGTCTCGTCCGATCCTGTAAGCTCCTCTGGTAAATAATCTTAGTCCAAAGTGATTGCATTTTGTTTCTTAACAGCGGCCGCTTCCCAATCTTGCGAGCACATCATGTACTCCATTGTGTTGTGCGCCACGCTGTATATGTTTTCGTTTAATATCCTGCCACCTGTATTAAAAGCACTTTCCGATACTACTGTAGACACTGGAATGGTTAAATCACGGGTCAAAGTAGAAAGTACCGGATACAAATGTCCGTGTCTTTTCCACCAGGCTAAAATATCAAACTTATCTATAGTATAATCTACATCTGATTCAATTTGTAAATATATTGTTAACTCATTTAAAGCTGACGATGATGATGCCATGGGGCATTTAGCCTTTTTTCTTTGTTGAATAAGTGCTAAAACTGAAGTTGAAGTACGTGAACTGATTGCGACCGATGGTCTACTAGTTCAACCAGAAAAAGATCGTGCAACATACAAACCAAACACTTTAGGTAGATTACTTTTAACGGTACTGATATAATCATTAATATCAAGTATGCCCCATGGCTGTGTGGAACCCGTTTAAAAAAGCCTCCAAACCTTCTAATTTAAGTCTAGGGTCCATTATCAAACATAAACAATAAACAATTGGAATTTCAGCAAAATATTTAGAAATCTTACCCAGCATAACAAGTATAATTTAGTATAGTAAATGATTTTCGATGTGACTGGCAAAATATTGAGCTATATTATACAATTCAGAGACAAGAATATGAGAAGTGGGGGTATAAGTAGCAGAAAATCGTTCGGTTGTTATTTTAAAAGTCATAAGAAAATCTAAAAAAAGATCTCCAACCGCCGAATGATTCTCTTTTAAGTGGTTTTCTATGGGCATAGCTTCATTCCACATGTTACTAATAATTCCGGCGATCTTTGATGCAGTACGAAGCATATCATATGTACTATTCCATCTACTGGCCGCATCTTTCCTAATAGACAGCCTTACTCCTGCAGCCAGACATCTAGTTTTATATTCAGCTTTTCTTTTTGCAGAACTTTTAATAAACTTGCATTCATTTTTAATCATTTGAATATTTGCACCACATAAAGGATATGCATCATGTACAGATAGATTAAGTATATGACATGCACAACGAATATGAAAAAACGACCGTTGCAAATTGGTTTGCAAAGCCTAATAAGTTCAGGAAATCAAGGTGAGTTGCCGATTCGCCTAGCCTCGCCTCTATTTGTCCGTTTCTAGTCGTTGGATGGGGAAATCAAGGCGAGGCGAAGCGAATCGGATCGTCTTGCCGACCCGTCTCGTCTCGTCTTGATTTGCCCGTTTCTAGCCGTTGGATGGGGTTTCCAAGACGAGGCGAAGCAACACGTGGTGAAGCGAGGCGGCTCAGCGTGCACCTAGCCGTTGCTGACCGTTGGACGTCGACTTTGAGTGAATTGGTCAACGAGGTGAAGCGAGGCGAAGAGAAGCGGCGATTCGTGTCGAATCAAGACGATCCCCGAAGCGAGGCAATGCGAGTCGACGGGTTGGGCGAGGCGAACTCTGACGAGGCAACATCGCGGATTTGAGGAACTCACTCGCTTTGCTTGACTCACCGCAACGAAGCGAGGCAATTTGCCTAACTCGGCCATGTCATCTAAAAGGCGAAGTGAAGCGAGGCGAGTCGTGAAGCATTTGCTTCATTAGCCAGGCCTGCTAGGATATAATTAATGGAATTATTTGGACTAGTATCCCTCTAGGAATATAATTTCCCAAGATAGAGTTAAACTCAGAGATAACAGCAGGACTACTGAGTGTTGAAGGGGACTACAAGAATTTAATTGTTCTGGGTTCAGCTTTTAATTTGTGGCTTTGGGTTAAATCAAATTCAGAACTTTGTTTAAAAAGATTATTGGCTTAGCTAAGTACAAGTTGCGAATTGCATTTAATGTGATCATATTTATGCGGTAGTGTAGCTTAGATTTTGGAATTTTGATGATGTTTTGTGTGGCTTATATTGGGAAAGATTTGGGATTTTGGTAGTATACATTTTGTGTAATATCTTTATTTGTTTAGAAGGTCCTGTTCTAATTAAAATGGAAAGAGAGATTAGAGAGCAGAAGTACACTGAGGCTCACAGTGATTTAAAAAATATACATTGAGTCCGGGCCTTGATTTTAAAAATGAGGCCTAACTTCTCAAACAGTCGACCCGCTGTGTTTCTCACCGATCCGACCGGTCATTATGATGTATATGTTTTAGATAATTCATGTATCAAAATTCACGGAGCCCGCACCCTCCATTTTACCTTCGGACAGATTGGATGTGCGGACAGCAGCTAATTAGCTGTGGTATACCACTCCTAGCAACCCTTTTTCCTGTCATTCCTCTTCTCTTCATTTCTTTTATTATTTTATAAAAGCTTAGTTTCCCAAAACCACATACTTGCACCTTGATTGTATTCTAACCAGTATCTCCACTAACAAACTACCTGGAAAAACACTATGAGTGCAAAAGCACTCAATGTTGGATATGTATTTAGAACTGCAACTGTAAGGGATTAAATCTTTCATATTTCACACATAAATCTACTATCAAGGATCCTCATTGGCTTTGACATGAGCAGTTGGCTATTTATCATAAAAAATTTGATTATGATACCTTTTACAAAAGGAAATCCTTTAGTCCTCTTCCGTCACATAGTAGAGAGGCGATAATCGAAATCTCTACAGCAAGATTCTTAGTACTGGCAATGAGAAGGCATCCGTAAGTTTCCCACTAAAATAAACTAGCAAATACCTCGCGTGTTACGTCTGAGTGTCAAATGAATCTATGATTAGATTGAAAGGAAAAATATATGGCTGCTTACATAGATTATTCAGCTAAGGAAATAAAGAATGATCATTGCCTGTACAAGAAGAGAGAGAATGTGCTAGTTTTTTGAGAAAATCGCTCAATTTCTACTTGTCTTGACTTGAATTTATTAGATGCTGTAAGGTTTTGGTTTTGCCAATTGATGGCTGTATAAGAAGAGAGAGATGCTGTGATCCAATGGAGGATTTGGTTTTGCCAATTTATTTAAATTATTTATCGAAAATTTATTTAGAATGAATCTACTTTAGAGCTCCTGTTTGCTAAATAAATTACGGTTATTTTTACCACCTTTTAGGCAAAATTTACTCTTAAGCATCACCAAAACCAACATGCTATATATGAAGAAAAGCCAAATTGGATATCTTTATAATTAATCATCAATAATTTCATTTTTTTAAAATCAAATATCTTGTCTCTTGCCTGGATTAATGCCTAGATTAAGGAAAGGGACCAAACAGAAAATATAAAGTAACTTCAGAAAGATATAACTTCTTTATTGTACTCGGAAGCAATTTATTACCTTTGAGGTATTTAAATGAAAATAGAATGATAAGATCATATATAATGCTATCAATATGTTTCTATTTGCTATTAGAATTTACAAAATTATCAAAATCATTTTTTCTCTGTCATATCAAAAATCAAAGCTAAGGGCAAATATGAAGATGATAATTAACCTAGGGGTATAATGGGGAGTTTAAAAAATAGTGTTTTGAGGGAATATTCCCTTCTTGGTGGAATATGCCTAAAACAAACCCTTACTATGTATTATATTAATGATAAATGATAAATAATGGCAAAAATGTAGCTGTCCACTTCACAACTAAGCTTGAATGTGGGATGCACATCCATTTTACTGTTTGGATAGGTCATGCTTTTTAAGTTGCGGTGGGGCCCAAAACAGTAAAATGGGTGCATTCACAGCCAATCTTGGCTGTGATGCGCACAGCCACGTTAATAACCTCAAAATTAATTCTTATCCACACTTGGCCACACTCTTTTTTCCCTCCTAATCTAAATCTTTCATAAACAATCTATCATTTTATGTTGGAAGAGGAAATGGATAAGATACTGAATCCAAACCCATCTTTTTTCCTTTGTGCTCTTTCATTTTACAGCCTGGATACAAATAATGAGATTTGACAAGCTGGAAAGCTCTAAGGTATTCTAATGCTGTTGGGATTGATACCCCACATATAGAAGTGGAGCTTCATCTAAAATTTGTTTAGTCATGGATTTGGTGGTTGTCATTAATTTGTAAGATTATAATTATGTTCTTGGTTAATGAAAGATTATCGCTTTGCATGATTAAGCCAAAAGTAAGACTTGATTTTTAATGTTGATGGCATTTTGCTAGCTGCAATCAGTTTTTTGACTGCTTAAAATTGGTTTGTTAAGCATCTCAAGTAAGATGATAAGTAATTCTGCAAGTGTTATTATAAACTTCATTGAGGTTTTATCTTTGTTGATATACAAGCAGAAAACTCTTATGAGATTGTAGGAGATGAGATAATGCTGCTAGGCAGGGAAGTGGGCTAGGTCGGGCAGGGTTTCGATAATTTTTTTATCCGACCAACTTAAACCTGAAATCCGTCTGAACCCGACGGTTTGCAATGCATTATATTTAAACATGAAACTTCGGGTTTTGGACGGGTTTTTATTGAAATAACCAGAGAAGTTTTTCCAAAAATGTGTAAAACTTGAGCATTGAAGAAATGATATTAAATTATATGTTATAAATTTTAAATTAAATACAATTCAATAAGTTAAAAATGGTCAACATTTTGTCTATGATGTACATTTTGGTTCGAGTCGGGTTAAATTTAGTAAGCTGAGTTTGGTTCAGGCAGACAAGCTTCATGTTAAACCTATGCCCGACTTGAAAAATCGGTGGCTAATTTTAAATCCGTCCGTTTAGATTGGACAGATATAGCATATCAAAAAGACCTGAAAATATCGGATTGGGTATTGTCCGATTGGGTCAAACCCATCACTGACTTTCAACCATAAGTGCTGTGCAAATAACAAACTAGAATATAGAAAATTTGTGTCCAAATTAGTTATACATATAAATAATAAATGTCAAAAAAACAGGGCGTTGGCTGCTGCAATGAGAGGTCGAGGAATAATTATATTTACAGAGATTATAATAATTATTAAATGTCTTGGAGGCAAGCTCCCTATTTTGATGAAAAGTGAATGTTTACATTCTTTCCTTATGCTAAGGAATTAGTAAATCTATGCACGGGGATGAAAGATAAGAAAGAATCAAATTATTAAATAGAGTATGTATAAATTAAGGTTTTTTTTTTATGAGATTAATCTGGCTGTGAAGTTCACAGACTTGGTTGTGAACTTCACACGCAATCTACTGTTTGGGTCTTGACCCAACTTAAAATACGGGACCCATCTAAACAGTAGAATATGAGCGAACTTCATAACCAACCTTTGCTCTGAAGTTCATAGCCATATTTTTTCCTTTTTTTTGATATACCACCCTAAAATATAAGGTGTTTCCAAAAATCATCCCGAAAGATTCGATAATCCAAATATCACCCCCCAAAATTTTCCGTTAGCCAAAAACCTCCATCCGTTACCTATTTTTGTTAAATTTGTATAACTTTTGGTTCTTAAGGTTAGGTTAATCTAAATAGGACAGGATTAAGATAAAATATGAGAGAGTGTCTTCCCTCCCCCAACTTCTTTAGCTCTTTCTTCCTTCGTATCAAAATTCATTTTGTCATGTCTCGCTTCTCAAAAGAGCGGTGACGATCACATGACAGGCCTACGACGTATTTATTCCGAGAAGGTCTTTTCTCGAAACAAATACGCAAAATGTTTATAAGCAATATAAAATATGACAAGAATAAACATGGTAATGAAAATCCAAACAACTAGCTATTACGTTCAAGTTCCACGGATGTTCAAAACATAGATACAATATTTGAAACAAATACGATAATAACGATAAGCCTTGAACACGAGACATATAGAAAATAGAAAAGCTGAAAAGAACTAGAAGCCCGCTTGTGATGCAAGTTAATTGTACTTCTCTTCTGACGGTTCTCCCTCCTCCGTCCCTAAGTCACCTGACGAACATTCCAACGATAGAAAAAAAGGATGGAATGCCCGTCAGCGAACTTGCGCTCTGTAAGTCCCAAAAAGAGATGTAAATTATATAAATGAAGTGCAAGACGACATATAATATAATATAAATGGATATCATGAACAAGTATCATATGGTAATATACAGGGCAACTATAGGATATATGAGCATAACAATATAGTATAACATGTATTGGTCAATATAAGCATGTAATAAGTGTATATGGTGAATATAAAGTGAATGTCAATATGTCTTAAAGGGTCTCTACAAGGGTAATCTAAATAACGTAAGTTTAAGTATGAGTGTCAACCAATTTCAAGAGTATTCTTGAACCCAAGGCTGTAATTCAGGGACAAGGAATCAGAGGCTCACATGTGTTAGTACTCATGTGTTAGTATTCATGTGTTAGTATGGGACTGCTGAGATTATAGTGAACTCACAACTCAAACTACCTCAATACCCCGCGTATTTTAATCTACAATTAATGTAATAAGTCTTGATCGAATTCATGAGTACAAGAGAGAGTTTTAGTTCATGTCGATTTCTTATATTCATGTCAAGTTCAAGTATTCGTTTTAAATTGCATTCATGGTTCGAGTTAAGTCAAGTCAAGTTTAGCATGTGATATGTTTATTCATGTAAAACATGTGGATATAACTTAGAGATCAGGAATAAAGCACACATATTCGCAAGCATGGGATGAGGTATTTATGATATTCAGGCAACAATTAGCAATAACATGGTCACATGAAAATATCATAAAACTAGCAGAGTCAAAAGTAACATGATCAAATAATTAATATATCCGTATTCTATCATATTATATGTCAATTAAAATGTTTAGGCAATATGACTTATATTTATGGATTAAATTATCATATAAGATTCCATGTCAGCTTTCGTATCGGTTTTAGATGGCTCAAGTATGCTTGAGACAGCTCACAAGTTATCTACAATCATAATTTAGTTCTCTGGATGTAAGAGATGACTCAAAATGTTCTTGAGCCGGCTCGACACAAATCTTGAGACGGCTCAACAGTCTTTGAGATATCATGTTTTTTCTTTGTTACCATGAGACGACTCAATGTTATGTAGAGCCGGCTCAACCATGACTTGAGACGGCTCAAATACAAATTTGAGCCGACTCACGACATGTCCAAAGATGAGTTTTCCTTTCTGTGGGTATGAGATGGCTTGTGTTCTTTTGAGCCGGCTCAAAACCCGATTGTTCAGATGATCAAGTTTTAAGTTCTATTATATTTTCGTATCGATGCAACTTTTGTTTGTACTCATTCCATAGTATCAATTATGTGTATTTTCAATATCTATGGCATGCATGAGTTGTGGTTATGATGATAGGCAACATTTAATTATAGATTTGAACGAGAATAACAATTGAATTAACATAAACCATATACTACAATTCTACATATATAAATGTTGACATTAACATGGATAATCATCGGTAAGCATGGATTCACGAGAAATAACAATTAAGTTTAACTATACATGTGAATCTAAATTCATGCATTTAAAACAATATTTTATTGGGGATTTCTACGAGAAAAGAACAACGGTTTTACGGAGGAGACAAGATAAGAGAAAGAGAGAGATGACAGGATGAAGAGAAAGATCAAGAGAGGAAAGGATGGAAATTTATTTGCGTTACGATACGGTATAACAACCGTATCACCGTAAATAAAGGTACCGAACTTGATCGGCCTCGATGTTTAGATGAAGAAACTTGATGATTGACCTGAAGGTCTTCAATTTTTAAGAGGAATTCTTAAAGGGAATTTTCAATTTTCAGAGAAGAAGAATTTTGGGTGGTCAAAAGAATGAGAAAGAAGAAAACACAATTTAAAGAGTTTTGTATTAGAAGAAATTGAAAGGCATTAGAGGTGAATGAATGGCATTAAAAGAGGATTTATGCAGGAATTGAAGAGTTTGGGGGTTAATGAAATGAAGGGGACGGTTTTAGAAATGAAACGAACAGTCACAAGCCCATAGAACTCGTCCCTTGGATGTCTAGAACGTTTCAGGGCCGAGAGTGTGCATGAGACGGCTCAAAATTCTCTTGAGCCTACTCATGAGGACAGAGGGTAAAAACAACTTTCCAAGCAAGATTTGAGACGACTCAAACTTCTTTTGAGACGTCTTAAGGGGATAGAGAATGAATTAGGCAGTTTCGCATATGAAACGAAGAGTCTCGGGCCAAAAAAGACTCGTGCTCACGGACTTAGCACGAGTGGGGCCCACCAGGCCGCCCGAACCTGCTCAAAGACCGCCCTTGTCGGTCCCATCTCGAGCAATGGGCTCAAGTATCGAACTTTAGGCTCCAGTCGATAATTGCGGTCTTAAAACCTATATCATTTCTTCTATAAAAGTTTTGTAACTCTGTGCATCGCTCGTGAAATTGCCGGGGTTCGAAAACATTAAAAGGAAAATGAAAGAAAAGAATTGGGGTGCAAGAATTCAAACACCCAAACTGAAAGACAGCGGTGTAAAGACTTAACCAATAGGCTACAAGCTAATTCTTGCATATATTCAATAAGTATTAAATATATACCAGATTTTCAAAGGAAACAATGTTTTATTAAAGAAGGATGATACGAATGTATATGAATTTTGGTACCGTTACATCACTTCTTCACCACTTTACATTCACAAAAAGAAAATAAAAACAAAATAAAAACCCAAAGATTCATCTAAAATTACTTGATTCAATTCTAATAACTTTTTCATCAATGAAGAGCCAAACCTCACTTAATCTTCATTCTTATTGTTAAATATGTCAAAAAGATTTCCTTGTCCAAAATTTAGTTTGCTTGGGTTTATTATTCAAATATTGGACAGTGGATTTGTAAAATTTGTATGGATGTGCATTCTCTCACAATTTTCGAAATCTTGGATTTTCATTTCTTTTGTTTTAATTTTTGGAACTTGGGTATTTATTTACTCTCCTTTGTATGTATAAACTTATTTGGGTTATTTTTTTATGTTAGTAATTAGTATAATTTGTAAATATGGAAGACAAAGGTCTAATGTTTTCTCCAAAGGTAAACCCTGATTTTAAAATAAGGGTAAAATCCAAACCCTAGCCATTAGGAAAGAGAATAAGATGACTATTCAATGGTCATTTTCGTGTTTTACTAATCCTCAAAGTCACTTTAAAGGAGTATGCCAATAGATGCTGAGTAAAACTAACCATAGGGTTTTTTGGACAACTTACGGCTTTTTGGGATGATATTTGGAATATCGAATTTTTAAGGTGATTTTTGTAGTCCACTTATTTTTTGGGATGGTTTATAAAAAAAACTCATAAATTAATAAATACTAAAAGGGATATGTATTATTTTCGGTTTCAAATTCCAACATACATGAATGCTTTTTTTTTTGTTGAGTGATTGGGTGTGGGAGTGGGGGTGGTAGGGGTTGCGGGGGCAGGGTTTGTTTTGGGTTGGGTGTAAGACAACTTTGAATAAATTGTAGACTTTTAATTTATTATTTGGCTATTTGCATTTTTTTTCCTTGAAACAGGACGAAATAGCGCATGGTTCTAGGTATAATTGTAAAGATATCCCTAATAAATGACAATAATAATAATAAGGGCGATACAAAAGGTTCCTCCTTTTTTAAAATATAAGATAAGCAAATAAATGGAAAATTCTTTCATAAGACTAGCCTTAAATCATGTCAACATCTCTCTTCAAACTTATGAGTAGTGCGTGTATCTGCCCATAACTTGCATATGTCCATAAACTATTATTTAATAGTATTATGAATATATTATATTTCCATATATTTCTCAAGATATATGTATTTACTTAATCTATGTTCACAATAAAAGTTTTCTTATATATTAATCCATTGATCCTTTTCCGCTTATTATTTATAATTCAATGGTTATACAAAAAGTATTAATTTAAATATTTATTATAGTTACTGATGGAGGTCCTTTTCAGATCTCCTTCAGATGTTGTCTCCTGTCGATCTCCCGATGGATTCTGGAGGGGATCCCTGTTGTGTGTGGGTCTCAATGGGTTTTGAGGGGATTTGGTGATTGGAGGAGTTGGACGCCAAGTACCGACAAAGAAGTCCCGGGGTGGTTTGACGCCACCGAGGACCCTCCGACGATCAGATTAGTACTAGATCCGAGCAGCGTAATGGCTAAGTGAGTCAAAAAAAATGGCTTACTCGACCCCTCTGTGATGGGGGTTTATATAGCGGTGGTGGCACGCAGCAGCAGGCGTGAGAATTTCGCCGGCAGTTACGCTTCCGAAGTCACGCCCGCGTGGAGAGCGGATCGCCCATTAATGGGGATTGCGGAGGCGTGGAACGTGGGATGTTGCTGGCGGAGAATCCGCGCATGGTGAGATTCGCGGAGTGGCAGTTATGCCTGTGAGCGGTGGAGCTGATCGGAGGACAGAGGAAGATGGCTTTGGCTGGGGGGCTCGGAGACGAGCGAGGAGGCCGAGGATATTTAGTCTTGTGGCAGCTCAGGGCGAGCAGAGGGGCCGAGGAGGCGAATCTGCAGGGAGCCCCGAGGAGGGCTAGCTTGTGATTGCAGGTCGGGTAAAGGGGAGGCCTGGTCGGCCTTTGTGGGCCCTTTCTTCCGAGTTATGGGACGTGCCATCCGCCACGTGTCCTGATCCTAGGCGTCGCCAATATTGAGCATCATCATTAGCCCCCCACTCTTGTTCCGACCAGCCAGAGGGTCGGGTCAGGAGTGGACCACCGGGCCGCCCGGGGTGAGCTCCTTCCTAATGGTTTCATCGGGATGCGTCCCCGGGCCGCAAGCTGTCTTTTCTGCCAGCGAATCAGGGCGAGATCTCCGCATTCAAGGAGGGTGCGCCGGTTCGTGTATCTTGCCTTTGAAGTGGCGGCCCACCTGTCGAGCGTCGGTTGGCTGGAGCGACGTGTGCAGACCTGCGACGTCTGAAAGGGTGCGGTCCAGTGTGGGGACGACAAGTGGAGCAATTGGGGCCGTCAGATGCGAGGAGGCGTCTTGGCGGGAGATGAAGGGCACCGTTGGATGAGGTCGCTTGCGGCGATAAAATAGGGGCGGGGCCCGTTCTGGGGCCCCTACTCCTTCACATTTCCCGTTCCAAGTCTCGGTTGCTCGGCGCTCGTCTTCTTCCTTCCACTTTCGTTCCCCGAGGATCATTCTTCCCAAGGTTAGATGTCTTCTCTTGTCGAGTCGGTAAATGTCGTTGGGGTAGGTTCTAGGAACCCCTTAGATGAGCCTGAGTCCTCCCGGGGGGCAGGGGTTGGCCCCTCTTCCCGGGATCATGTGGCGGGGGCAGCCCTCAGGGAGGAGGCGGTGGATGCTGCCCCCAGTGCCTTGTGTTGGATAAGGCACGAGGACGAGCTTGCCAACGCGAGGGCTCCCTTTCACATCCCCTCGCGCTATACGCTCCGCCTGGCCAAGGAGGGAGAGAGGGCAGACCAAGTACGGGGCAGGGAGATCACCCTGTATTTGGAAGCATTTTGGGGTGGAATGCGTCTGCCTTTCTCTCCTGAGGTCGTTGAAGCGTTGAACTTCTTCGGGTTAGCCCCCGGTCAGTTGGTGCCAAACTCGTGGAGGATTCTCCTTGGGTTCCTGGTCCGCCTGAAGTTACAGGCAATCCCCTTCAGCTTTTTCCTCCTTGATTCTTCCCTCGTCTTCTCTAAATCCCCGTTTCCATCTTAATAAAAGTTCCCATTTTCTAAAATTCCAGTGATTTCCTTTCTTTTCCCTTCGTATTTTTATTGGTTGTTAAGCTTAATATTTAAACCTTATTTTTCCAACTCTTTTGAAATCATAGTCCAGCCCCTAAAAGCCAAATTAAATTAATACCAAAACTAAAACAAGTAGAACATTTTAAATTTAAACCCCAACCTTACTTAAGCCTATTATTTAAAACCCTCAGCCCACTACAAAATTTATTCTCAAACCAATAAATTTACCCAGCCCGTTACTCCTCCTCAGCCCACTCACCATTTTTCTAAATAAAATCCTTATAAAAAACACCCAGCCCGTTTCTCTTTTTCTCAGCCCACTCAGGATTTTTAAATAAATCCTTTAATTATTTTCCCCGGCCCGTTCTCCCTTCAGCCCACTAAATATTTATTTTAAAAGGGAATTTTATCCTCAGCCGGCCCACTTCCTTGGCCCGCTTCCTCAACTCACCCGACCCGACCCCACTCCTGTTCATCTTCTTTACTCCTCCAACGGTAACCTCCCTCTTTCTCGCTCGCGAACGCTTCCTCCGCCGCGCCTTGCGCCTCGCGCCCACGCCCTCGCCCCCGTTTTCGCAACGTTCAACCATGACATTCAACCCTCATTCATTCCTCACGCCCTCATCTCTCTCTCTTCTCTATCATTTTCAAATTTCCCCAACTCCTCTCCACTCACGAAAACTCACCGAGCACTTTTTTCCCTCACTTCGCCGTCGGCGACGACCCTCGACAACCCTCGGCAACCCTCGCTCACTCCTTCCCTACCAACACAACTCCTCTACAACTCTACCCGACCCTGCACACCAACTCCCCTGCACACATACCTATTACAACCGAGCTCGGCCACCTTGCACCCATCCACGCCGGCGAACTCCCCACCACATCGCCGACCACCCTACGATCTCTTCGCCAGCAGCATTAACACCCCCCCACACCCACTAAACCTACACAACCAAGCTCACTATCCCTCTCTCTTTCAAGTCCCAACTACCAAGCTTAGGAGCTCACTGTTGCTATCCGCCGGAGCACCGTCGTCGACCCCAGCAAATCCCAGACCAACCACAGAGCACCACCTCCGCTTCCAGCAAGCACGTGACGACTCCGGACAACTTCGACTCAAATTCCACATCTCGAGCCAAGCTCGCGCGAATCCGTTTCACGGCGTAATTCACGCGTTCGTGACGCCGCTGCTGCCGTGCGACCCCGAGACGTTTCCAGGCAAGTGTTTACTTGCTTCATGCTAATATAGTTATGGTACAAACCTAAATCGTATAGTTTATAAATTTTCCGATTACCGTTATATTATGTGACCTAAGTGTTCGATGCTAGTCTCCAATGAATATAATTGTTTAATTTGATGGAAATAAATGTTTTCTGTTGGCCTTCATAATGATAAGTATCGTGTATGAATTTCGCTGGAAAATACGATTGTTAGAGACTAAAATTGACACCCCCAAATATGCCGTTAAAACTAGAATTTTTCTCGTATCTGAAAATGAATAAAATCACTGTAAATTATATACATATTGGAATGATACGTTCGAGAGCTTAAATCGAAGCCGACTCGACGAACTTTAACCCTATGTAAACTTATAATGATTTCTGTTCTGTAACTGTGATGATAATTAGATCGGAGTGCGACTCTGGACTGCAGTCCAGAGCGACTCTGTTTATCGTGTACTGTACCAAAATGTGTGTCACTGTGTTTCCTGAAGTCGTATGTTACGGAACCCTGCAGTAGATTAAAGGAAATTCTGTTAGATAAACAAAACAAGTGGTTCCATTCCGTTTCATTGCCGTTTGCTATTTTAAACTGTATTTAAAAGGGCAGAACGTATAACTGTCCAGAACAAATTCAGAAGTGATATATTGATGTTAAACTGTGTATAACTTTCAACGTACTGATGCGATTGAGGATCCGTCTATTGCTTTGAATACTCTATTGAAAACCCTAGATTTCATTCAACTGTAGCATTGTTAAAATCTGAACTCAACTGGGTGCAATTCGTGTCGTGAAACGGACGTTCAGTTCTGAAACTGAATTTCTAGCCGCGAGCACTTAAAATGAAACAGTTGTATCTTGAAAACCGGAATCCCGATTGAACTAAAACAAATTTTGATGAATTTCTGACTGAATGTTCTATTTATCTTACTTACATCATTTTGTTGAATTCTAAACGGATGAATTTATGCAAGTTATGTAGGTTAAATGACATGCATGTTGATTCTTAACATACTTAGCTTATTGACGGCATACATTCATATATCATACCCCATTTGCCATATACTTAGTGTTAGTGCGTATTAGAGTCAGTGGACATTGCATTATCGTGCGTGGTTGATGTTGGTTTAGAAGTGACGAGTATACTAATGGGAAGTGAATATTCGTGACAGTGATTGATACAGTGAGCAGTGATAAAACCGTGCCATTGGTATACTTGTACACGACTGAATCAAGATCACAAATAGTGTAAACCTGGGAATAAAGGGGAAATCGAAGTGGAAAGAGAATCGTATTTAGCGGGACCGTGTTTTAGAGGATGATCATTCGAGCAGTGATATATATATTAGGTAGGATCTAGCGATCCGGCTGACAGGGTTATGTCCCGAGCATGTGGGCCGTTGTCTCGGGTATGTACGAGACTCCTGTTAAACATGATCCTCCTTCCACTATGCGATTTCAAACATGACCTAGAGACCGATAGGGACACATCACATATTCTGCATCATATAGTGACATAGTGATTACTTGCATTGTTCTTACACCAGTATTACCTCATTTACCTGTTTCATCTTATTATAATAATATTGTTATTGTGTCGCTCCGACGACTTGAGTATGCATGCTCAGATTCCGTGGAAGGACAAGCACAGGAGACGGATCTACCCTTCGAGTTCACGGAGATATAGTTTGGTGTACTTTCTCCATTTACTGCTTTCCATACAAGTGATCGTGAGATTGAACTTGGTTAGTAATTGTTCTTGTTATCTGTAATTTGTGAACAATGAAATTTTAATGTAATAAATTAGTGATGTGATTCCTTTACTACTGTGGTTTATTACTGATTACCATGTAGTGCTAGAAGCCGAAGTGTGACTACGGCGGGATTTTCCCCTGACCGTAGGAGCATGGCTGGCCTAGTCATCCCTCGTTTCCCGTATTTTGGGAAGCGGGGCGTGATATGGTTTAGTTGGTATCAGAGCCCGTGTTTAGTATCAAGGGATAACATTAACTATACTGTATTACGTTATTCTTGTTTCACTACTCTTGATTTTCATTCTTGAATCTGATCCTATCTTTTTGAATCTTCCAGTGATATGACGTCCCCGAACGACCCCTCCTCGGACTCCAGCTCTCAGGACTGCACGGAAAGATTAGTGCACTGACCACTTTCGCGGAAGTTCACGAGAGGAAGACAGATTTACTCACTGAGGGACTCAGGGCGATTTCCGCCGCAGGAGGACCCTCCGCACTCATTACCGCCCCCGATGACGCTACTCCACCAGCTTATCATGCTAGGGCTGGTACCGTATCAGACTTCCGACGGTTACACCCAGCTGCATTCACGGGGCTAGCTGAACCCCTTGAGGCTGAGCAATGGCTGGTGAACATGGAGAATTTATTGACAGCCGCCAGGGTTCCAGAGGAAGATAGGGTGGACGTGATAAAGATACAATTGGAAGACGAAGCCCGTACATGGTGGTCGGTGGAAGAAAGCAGACTTGACGGGCCGATTGAATGGAGCAAGTTTAAGGAGTGCTTCCTAGATCATTATTTTCCTTCCACAGCCAAGGCAGAAATGGAGGAAAGGTTTATTCTTTTGAAGCAGAATGGACGCCCAGTGGACGTTTATGCGGCAGAGTTCAACCGTCTGAGCCGCTTTGCTCCATACATGGTCAAATCAGAGGCCACCAGGGCCAGACGCTTCCTTCAGGGGTTAGATTTCGAGTTGCAGCAGTTGATTGCATCGTTGGATTTGCAGACTTTCGCACAGGTACTCAACGCGGCGAGAGTTCAGGAGCAATTGATTAACAAGTTCAGAAGACCCCCAGTCGTTCCAGCACGTACCCATGCGCCTTCTCGAGGAGCCATATCGGTTCACAGAGCAGGAACGACACAAATGAAGCGCCCGTTCGTACTACAGCATCGCCCCCAGAGACAGGGTGTAGTTTGCGGCTATTGTGGCAGAGGTGGGCATACCCAAAAGGACTGTCGCCGTGCCAAGGGACAGTACTTGATTTGCGGATCCAGTCAGCACAAGATTAGCAGTTGCCCTGAGCGAGCAGAAATACAGGGAGGTTCTGGACCGTCACAACAGAGGCCACAGGAGCAGAGGCAACCCTTTACAGGTCGCGGTCAGGGATGGGATTTCACCTTGACCGCCGAGCAGGCAGAGGCGTCAGGAGACGTGGTTACAGGTACTCTATTCGTACATTCCTCGCCAGCTAGAGTACTATTTGATTCGGGAGCATCGCATTGTTTCTTGTCTGAGCATTTCACTGATACACACTCAATACCATATGAACCACTAACCAAAAGATGGGAAATACATACGGGTAATGGCATTATAATATCTAGTCGAGAATGTAGATTATGCCCGGTTGTAGTGTGTGGCAGGGAATTCTATGCGAATTTCCTTCTGATTGGGACGGGCAGTTACGACATAATTCTCGGGATGGATTGGATGAGCACTTTCCATGCAGTTATCGATTGTCGTGCAAGGAAGGTGATCTTCCGCATCCCCAATCACCCGGAGTTTATTTTCGAGGGCGGAAGTGAATCTTTGGGGCCAGCTAAGTATAGAGCCAAGCCCAAGGAACTGACAGCTATGGAGATTGATAAGAACCCAGTCCCAGAAATTGTTCGGGACTTTCTGGACGTATTTCCCGAAGATCTACCAGGTCTACCACCTCCTCGAATTTTGGAGTTCTCAATCAATTTGACTCCAGGTACAGCCCCAGTATCCAGAGCCCCATACAGAATGACACCAGTTGAGTTGGCGGAATTGAAGAAGCAGATGGAGGAACTATTGGAGAAGGGATTTATTCGGCCAAGCGCTTCACCGTGGGGTGCACCAGTTCTGTTAGTAAAGAAGAAGGATGGATTGCTGCGAATGTGTATAGATTATCAGGAGCTGAATAAGGTCACAATAAAGAACAAGTACCCAATCCCGCGCATTGACGACCTATTCGATCAGCTAAGTGGAGCCAAGGTATTCTCGAAGTTGGACCTCCGTTCTGGATATCATCAAATCAGAGTAGCAGCCGAGGATGTATGCAAGACGGCTTTCAGGACCCGATACGGACATTACGAGTTCCTTGTGATGCCGTTCGGTGTTACCAATGCCCCAGCAATATTCATGGACTTGATGAACAGGGTGTTCTCAAAGTACTTGGACACGTTTGTCGTTGTGTTTATCGACGACATACTTGTCTACTCGAAGACCCAGGAAGAGCACGCTGAACATTTGCGCACGGTACTACAAATTCTTCGGGAAGAGAAGCTGTATGCGAAGCTAAGCAAGTGTGAATTCTGGCTCGACAAGGTTCAGTTTTTGGGACATATTGTTTCGGGCGAAGGCATCTCGGTGGACCCGGCAAAGATAGAATCCGTCAGAGATTGGCCAACGCCGAAGTCAGTGGCTGAGATCAGGAGTTTTCTGGGATTGGCAGGTTATTATCGGAGATTCGTCCAAGATTTCTCAAGAATCGCTGAACCATTGACGAGGCTGACACGGAAGGACGTGCCGTTTACATGGACAGAGGAGTGCACTCAGGCATTTGACACACTGAAGCAGAAGTTAACCACGGCGCTTATACTTACAGTACCGGATAATTCCGGTGGTTTGGTGATACACAGTGATGCCTCAGGGAAGGGATTAGGTTGTGTCCTAATGCAGCACGGCTGAGTGGTTGCTTACGCCTCTCGACAACTGAGAAACCACGAGAAGAACTATCCTACGCATGACTTGGAGTTAGCTGCGGTAGTCTTTGCGTTGAAGATTTGGAGGCACTATCTTTTGGGTGAGAAAGTGGAAGTGTACACAGATCACAAAAGTTTAAAGTATGTTTTTACTCAGAAGGAACTAAATATGAGGCAGCGCCGATGGCTAGAGCTGATGGCAGATTATGACTTGGACCTTCAGTATCACCCGGGAAAGGTGAATGTTGTACCAGATGCACTCAGTCGTAAGCCAGCGGTCATGATGTTGACCAATCAGAGGAGCATTATCGAGGACTTTCAGAGACTCGAACTTGAAGTCGTTACGCCGAACGCACTCAGTCAACTTTGGCAACTGCAAGTGCAATCTTCCCTGGTGGATCGCATCAAGATTGCACAAGCGGATGATCCCCGATTGCAAAAGTTCAGAGAGCAAGTGGAAGCTGGACTGAGAACGGATTTGATTATACATGAAGATGGCTCTCTGAGATTCGGTAGCAGACTCTGCGTATCTAAGGGAGATATTCGAGAAGAAGTTTTGGCTGAAGCACACAGTTCAGCTTATTCTGTGCACCCGGGAGGTACAAAAATGTATCAGGACCTAAAGCAACACTTTTGGTGGAACGGAATGAAGCGGGAAATTGCGAGGTTCGTATCCAAGTGCTTGGTATGTCAACAGGTGAAGGCTGAACATCAGAGGACAGCAGGATTGTTACAACCACTGCCAATACCTGAATGGAAGTGGGAGCACATTACTATGGATTTTGTGACGGCCTTACTACGGAGCCCTAGGGGCAATAACGCCATTTGGGTTATCGTCGATCGCCTCACAAAAGCTGCACATTTCCTACCTTTCCGAGTGGGACAGTCGACAGAATCACTGGCAGAAAGATATATGCAGGAGATTGTACGACTTCACGGTGTTCCAGTAAGCATTGTGTCAGACCGGGACACCAGATTCTTGTCGCACTTTTGGAAGAGCTTACAGGAGAGCTTGGGTACCCGCCTTAAATTCAGCACAGCTTATCACCCGCAGACGGATGGACAATCCGAGCGTACGATTCAGACGCTCGAGGATATGTTGAGAGCCTGTATGTTGGACTTTCAGGGTTCCTGGGAGGACCATCTGCATCTAGTCGAGTTCTCTTACAACAATAGTTATCAGGCTAGTATTCAGATGGCTCCTTTTGAAGCATTATACGGGCGGAAGTGTCGATCCCCACTATGTTGGGATGATGTGGGAGAACGAAGATTACTGGGCCCCGAACTCATTGTTCAAACAGTCGACAAGGTCCAAATGATCAGACAGCGTATCAAGGCGGCTCAGGATCGACAAAAGAGTTGGGCAGATACCAGCAGGAGGGCACTAGAATTCGAAGTCGGAGATCATGTGTTCTTGAAGATTTCCCCTACTCGTGGAGTTATCAGGTTCGGAGGTCGGGGAAAGCTTAGTCCCCGTTTTATCGGACCTTTTGAGGTGCTAGAGCGAGTGGGAGAGGTGGCCTATCGACTGGCCTTGCCTCCATCGCTAGCTGGTGTGCACAATACCTTCCACGTGTCACAGTTGCGGCGTTATGTTCGGGATGAGAGCCATGTCCTGGACCATTCGGAGCTAGTTTTGGGTACCGATTTATCTTACGAGGAGCAGCCCACTACCATCCTCGACCGCAGAGAGAAAGTGCTGAAGAATAAGATCATTCCGTTAGTCCGAGTGTCTTAGGGCGGTCGTTCCCCAGGAGAATCCACCTGGGAGCGGGAGGAAGATATCCGTGATCGTTATCCACGTCTCTTTGTTTAGTACATTGTTTTCCTTGTATCCATGTTAAATTTCGAGGACGAAATTTTTGATTAAAGGGGGGGGGGTATGATGTAAATCCCCGTTTCCATCTTAATAAAAGTTCCCATTTTCTAAAATTCCAGTGATTTCCTTTCTTTTCCCTTCGTATTTTTATTGGTTGTTTAATATTTAAACCTTATTTTTCCAACTCTTTTGAAATCATAGTCCAAACCCTAAAAGCCAAATTAAATTAATACCAAAACTAAAACAAGTAGAACATTTTAAATTTAAACCCCAACCTTACTTAAGCCTATTATTTAAAACCCTCAGCCCACTATAAAATTTATTCTCAAACCAATAAATTTACCCAGCCCGTTACTTCTCCTCAGCCCACTCACCATTTTTCTAAATAAAATCCTTATAAAAAACACCCAGCCCGTTTCTCTTTTTCTCAGCCCACTCAGGATTTTTAAATAAATCCTTTAATTATTTTCCCCGGCCCGTTCTCCCTTCAGCCCACTAAATATTATTTTAAAAGGGAATTTTATCCTCAGCCGGCCCACTTCCTTGGCCCGCTTCCTCAACTCACCCGACCCGACCCCACTCCTGTTCATCTTCTTTACTCCTCCAACGGTAACCTCTCTCTTTCTCGCTCGCGAACGCTTCCTCCGCCGCGCCTTGCGTCCACGCCCTCGCCCCCGTTTTCGCAACGTTCAACCATGACATTCAACCCTCATTCATTCCTCACGCCCTCATATCTCTCTCTTCTCTATCATTTTCAAATTTCCCCAACTCCTCTCCACTCACGAAAACTCACCGAGCACTTTTTTCCCTCACTTCGCCGCCGGCGACGACCCTCGACAATCCTCGGCAACCCTCGCTCACTCCTTCCCTACCAACACAACTCCTCTACAACTCTACCCGACCCTGCACACCAACTCCCCTGCACGCATACCCATTACAACCGAGCTCGGCCACCTTGCACCCCTCCACGCCGGCAAACTCCACACCACATCGCCGACCACCCTACGATCTCCTCGCCAGCAGCATTAACACCCCCCCCACACCCACTAAACCTACACAACCAAGCTCACTATCCCTCTCTCTTTCAAGTCCCAACTACCAAGCTTACGAGCTCACTGTTGCTATCCGCCGGAGCACCGTCGTCGACCCCAGCAAATCCCAGACCAACCACAGAGCACCACCTCCGCTTCCAGCAAGCACGTGACGACTCCGGACAACTTCGACTCAAATTCTACATCTCGAGCCAAGCTCGCGCGGATCCGTTTCACGGCGTACTTCACGCGTTCGTGATGCCGCTGCTGCCGTGCGACCCCGAAACGTTTCCAGGTAAGTGTTTACTTGCTTCATGCTAATATAGTTGTGGTACAAACCTAAATCGTATAGTTTATAAATTTGCCGATTACCGATATATTATGTGACCTAAGTGTTCGATACTAGTCTCCAATGAATATAATTGTTTAATTTGACGGAAATAAATATTTTCTGTTGGCCTTCATAATGATAAGTATCGTGTATGAATTTCGCTGGAAAATACGATTGTTAGAGACTAAAATTGACACCCCCAAATATGCCGTTAAAACTAGAATTTTTCTCGTATCTGAAAATGAATAAAATCACTGTAAATTATATACATATTGGAATGATACGTTCGAGGGATTAAATCGAATCCGACTCGACGAATTTTAATCCTATGTAAACTTCTAATGATTTCTGTTCTGTAACTGTGATGATAATTAGATCGGAGTGCGACTCTGGACTGTAGTCCAGAGCGACTCTGTTTATCGTGTACTGTACCAAAATGTGTGTCACTGTGTTTCCTAAAGTCGTATGTTATGGAACCTTGCAGTAGATTAAAGGAAATTCTGTTAGCTAAACAAAACAAGTGGTTCTATTCCGTTTCATTGCCGTTTACTATTTTAAACTGTATTTAAAAGGGTCGAACGTATAACTATCCAGAACAGATTCAGAAGTGATATATTGATGTTAAACTGTGTATAACTTTCAACGTTCAGACGCGATTGAGGATCCGTCTATTGCATTGAATACTCTATTGAAAACCCTAGATTTCATTCAACTGTAGCATCGTTAAAATCTGAACCCAACTGGGTGCAATTCGTGTCGTGAAACGGACGTTCAGTTCTGAAACTGAATTTCCAGCCGCGAGCACTTAAAATGAAACAGTTGTATCTTGAAAACCAGAATCCTGATTGAACTGAAACAAATTCTGATGAATTTCTGACTGAATGTTCTATTTATCTTACTTACATCATTTTGTTGAATTCTAAACGGATGAATTTATGCAAGTTATGTAGGTTAAATGACATGCATGTTGATTCTTAACATACTTAGCTTATTGACGGCATACATTCATATATCATACCCCATTTGCCATATACTTAGTGTTAGTGCGTGTTAGAGTCAGTGGACATTGCATTATCGTGCTTGGTTGATGTTGGTTTAGAAGTGACGAGTATACTAATGGGAAGTGAATATTCGTGACAGTGATTGATACAGTGAGCAGTGATAAAACCGTGCCATTGGTATACTTGTACACGACTGAATCAAGATCACAAATAGTGTAAACCTGTGAATAAAGGGGAAATCGAAGTGGAAAGAGAATCGTATTTAGCGGGATTGTGTTTTAGAGGATGATCATTCGAGCAGTGATATATATATTAGGTAGGATCTAGCGATCCGGCTGACGGGGTTATGTCCCGAGCATGTGGGCCGTTGTCTCGGGTATGTACGAGACTCCTGTTAAACATGATCCTCCTTCCACTATGCGATTTCAAACATGACTTAGAGACCGATAGGGACACATCACATATTCTGCATCATATAGTGACATAGTGATTACTTGCATTGTTCTTACACCAGTATTACCTCATTTACCTGTTTCATCTTATTATAATAATATTGTTATTGTGTCGCTCCGACGACCTGAGTATGCATGCTCAGATTCCGTGGAAGGACCAGCACAGGAGACGGATCTACCCTTCGAGTTCACGGAGATATAGTTTGGTGTACTTTCTTCATTTATTGCTTTCCATACAAGTGATCGTGAGATTGAACTTGGTTAGTAATTGTTCTTGTTATCTGTAATTTGTGAACAATGGAATTTTAATGTAATAAATTAGTGATGTGATTCCTTTACTACTGTGGTTTATTACTGATTACCATGTAGTGCTAGAAGCCGAAGTGTGACTACGGCGGGATTTTCCCCTGACCGTAGGAGCATGGCTGGCTTAGTCATCCCTCGTTTCCCATATTTTGGGAAGCGGGGCGTGACATCTTCAAAAATCACCCCGGTGGTCGAGCGGGTGACCCGAGGTGGGTTTATCTCTCTTTCAGAAAGCGACCAGGGAGGCCCCGCCGGGACGGGGGTTGTGGCCCTGCTTTCTTCCATTCATGACTGGAAGAAGAAGTTCTTCTTCGTTTCCTGTAACACCCGAGCCCAATAATACTATTTATATTACTAGTTGAGGGTCATATATTGCTCATTCTAATTTTCCTGATTTTCTGGTGTTTATTGCTAAATTTTACCCGGTTAAGTCATTTTGGCACATAACAAATTTTAACTCCGAAAATGAAATTTAAGATGTCCATGTTAGCCTACTCGTCGCCACTAGTCGCGTGGTAGCGTCCGCATGTCGAGATTCCGTTCCGTTTGGCTAAACGGGCCAGTTTGGGCAATTACGCGCTCGTGCAAGTGTCCGACTTGGGGGCATGCATTTTAATCACTAAACACCTCTTTTCAAAATTTGGAACCCGCTTAAAATCATATAATTTGAATTTGGAACATTTGGGCGCAACCCGGGCGCGATTTGGAAATGTTTCATTTCGCGCCAAAAAGGGCCCGTTTCAATTTAATATATAAAACTATAATTTTATACGAAAATATATTCCTAACAGTTATTTTTCCTCAAATCCTTAACCAAATATTTTCTCCACCTGGCCTCAGCCAATCACAGCACGAGTTTCACCGCGTGGGCCCCGCCTCCTTTTCCTCATCTCTCTCTCTCTCTTCACTCAATCTCTTTCCTTCTCTCTCCAATCTCCCTTTCTCTCTCTAATCCCTCTCTCTCTCTCTCCTCTATATATATAACCATGCACGCAGCCGCCTCCTTCGACCCACCTTCACCACGAGAACCCAACAAACCCTAACCCTAGCCTCGTACTCGCACAGCCACCATCGCCACCGCGACCTCGCCGTCGCCGCCAGCAACGCCTCCTCGACCGCCGCACCTTCCTCCTCCTGTTCTCCCGACGATCCCGCGCCTGCACCCATTCCCGACCTCGCCTCCAACCCTGCACAGCCGACGTCGACGCTGCCCCTCGCCGCCGACGCCTCCCACGACTCCCTCTCACCCTCCTCGACCCGACCTCGTCGTCGTTTCCCTCCTCCCCTCGCCGGACACCAACCCGAGCCATAACCCCTCGCCTAACCTCCGCTGTTCGCCGGAGAAGCGCGCCGGCGACCTCGTCGACGCCACCTCCGACCACCTACTTCTTCCCCTCGACCACCAGAGCCGACCCCCTCTCCTCCAGCTCGCCGCAGCACCCTATCCCGCGCACCCCGAAGCCTTTAACCCTCGCTGCAGCCGCTGCCGTCGCTTCGCCGGCGTTCCAGCGCCGTCGAGCTCGCCGGGGTCACCTGGTATACCTCTCTGTAAGTGTCCCCTTTCCTTCCTTTGTGTAAATCATTCCCCTTGCTGGTCGTAGTCGCTTGTATCCTATCGTTTTGCTAACTTCGCTCCCTTTTGTCGTTGCCGGAACCCGACCGTGCCGTCTTGGCGAACCCGACGCTCCAGCGAAGCCCCCTGGTCCGTGTGATCCCGTTGACCTCTGTTGGGACTCGATCCGTGGCCCGTGCTTTCATATCGCGTTTTCTGCCGACATCGCATCCGTGTTCCCGTTTGCAGACCGTCGAGGCAAGTATCTGAATACTTGCTTGAACATGCTAGCGTGCGAGATCTAGTCTTGCCACGCAATTTAATTCAAACTATTTAATACCGTAACTTAGTGATGGCATTTGATATCGTATTATTGCTGTTATCTTAAAGTGGAATCGTTACAACAGTTCGTTGAAATCATTTAACCCACATTAATCCATGCTTTAACTAAATAAAACGACTAAATCATATCTGCTTAAACTGTTAAACCATTCATGAGATAATTGTTATTATTTAGTATGATTTCATGTAGTTCCTTAATTTATAATTGCGGCTATTGCTTCACCTTGTGGCTTTTGCACCCCAAAGGTGCGTGAACCGGTTAATATGAAAATACAAACATCACTGTGTTCACATAGAATAATATTGTTAGTTACTGTTCCTGTGTTGTTCATTATTCGTTACTATACCTGTTATCAGCATATACCTGATTGCATTACATATTGACCGATTTTGATACACCTGACACATGTACTGATACGCCGGACACAACACCCTGTACATATCGACTCTACCTGTTGAAAGTAACCTGACCTGTTACCTGATCTCATGCCTAATGCCGAAAACCCTGACCTTTCCTGCTGTCGATCCAGACAGACCTACTTTTACTTGACTTTGTGTTGGCATTAGTCCTTGACTACTGAATACCTGACCTGACATACATAGCTTGGGGGTATGGGGAAATCAAAGATGAACCTGACTTGTAACTCGACAGTTCACTACCGTTCGAGTGTACACATTCCTTTCTGTGCCTTACGGCATGTCTCGGTTTCAGCCGAGAATATTGTGGCCGTGATCCCGGGTATGTACGGGGTAATACCGAGTGTACACTTTCCTTTCTGTGCCTTACGGCATGTCTCGGCTGCCGCCGAGAATATTGTGGCCGTGATCCCGGGTATGTACGGGATACTAATACTTCCTTTCTGTGCCTTACGGCATGTCTCGGCTGCCGCCGAGAATATTGTGGCCGTGGTCCCGGGTATGTACGGGATACTATTGGGTTACATCGACGATTCATCAATTGATTTCAAAGACTATAAAGTAGAAAACCTGATAGGACAGTTTAGTCACTTTTGCACATTACCCTGCTTGTTACCTCTTATTATTGCTTTATTCATGTTCATACTTGCATTGCTTATTACCATGTTTATGCTATATACTTGATATCATGACGCGCTGACGTCTGGGTTTTGCATGGCCCAGATTTCGTACCTTTGTCGTCGACCGAGCAGGAGTACTTCAGCCAGCAGGCTGACCAGTGAGTCCTTAGGGTTTAGTTTATTTATTGCTTTCATTTCCAGATGTGAGCCCGCATTATGGGACGTACTGTTTATTCATTGTATTGGATCATTAGCTTCCGCACTTATTGTTTATTGATTCTTGTTATTATGGATTTGGACATGTATTAGTTTAGTTTATTTTACTGTTCTTGATATCTCTACAACCGTAATGTGACTGTGGACGGATGCGTCCTACCCGCAGGTAGCATGGTTGGCTATGTCACGAGCCCAAGTTTGCGTACTCTGGGAAGCGGGGCGTGACATGGTTCTTTTGGTATCAGAGACATAGGTTAATTGGGTTGATTCTTTGTAGTTGGGTATTGCACCCGATACACGAATCATAATACCCGTGATTAGGAAACATGTCCTGCCACCTTGACCGCTTTACCATCCTTGAATCATTCTTCCGGATCATGTCGACATGCAAACTTACTTTGCATTGTCAACTCGAAAACCTAATTTCTTGTTATCTCTAGGACTTAGGCGACTTGGGTGGAGTTAAGTAATTGCGGCTATGATACCGCGGCATAGCTACAATGCGGTACTCTATTTAAGTATCTTGGAGTTCTAGCCTTGATCCCCATTCAGAATCTATCATCATGCTAATGTTGGGTGTTTTGAGTTTAGGATTATGACAGGTAAGAAGTTGAAGACTTACCAGAGGCGTGTGAACGAAGCCGCCATGCTTGGAGTGATAAGAGGAATGCTGGAAATCAAAGAGACAGACTGAGCTGATCCAGCAATAGCAGATTCGTTTCAGGAAGGTTTGCAGATCGTTCAGCAGTCTGTAAACAACGATGGAACTAGACCAGTCGAACGAGTAGGGACTGTAGCAGATTTCAGACTTTTGGGTCCGTCTACTTTCACTGGTCTGGAGGAGCCGTTGCCAGCCGAGCAGTGGCTAGTGACACGGAGAATTTGCTGATTGCGGCACAGATTCCAGAGGACATAGGAGTTGATGTAGTGCGCATTCAACTAGTGGATTACGCCCGAGAGTGGTGGCTTGTGGAGGAGAACCGCTTGCCCCAGGCCAAGCAGTGGGCGGATTTCTCTAAGAGTTTACTGGAGAAGTCCTTCCGCGGACTGCGCGGAGGAAATGGAAGAGAAGTTCATCGGACTAAGGCAGAATGGAGCAACCGTGGACGTGCATGCAGCAGAATGGACGAGACTCAGTAGTCTCGCTGGACCTTTCGTGGCCAACAATGTAGACAGCAGTTGCGGTAAGGAAGCAGTTCTGTCGGGCCAGTCGAGTTTAGGACTAGGCCGACAAACAGTGTTCTTGCAGCTATGGAAGTTAATAGTAATGAATAGCCGGCAGTTGTTCGCGACTTTATGGATGTGTTTGAAGACATTTCGGGCTTACCGCCGAAGCGAGAGGTGGAGTTTGCGATTGACCTTATTCCCGGTGCAGCGCCAGTATCAAAGTCTTATTATCCAATGGCACCGGTGGAATTAGAAGAAGTTAAGAAACAAGTTGGTGAACTACTCGAGAAGGGATGGATTCGAAGCAGCAACTCACCTTGGGGAGCTCCAGTTCTTTTAGTGAGGAAGAAGGATCGCACTGCAGACGCTGAGACAAGAGAAGTTATTTGCGAAGATGAGTAAGTGTGAATTCTGGCTGGAAGAAGTGAAGTTTCTGGGGCATGTCGTGTCGGGCGATGGAATCGCCGTCGATCCCGAAAAGATTGCAGCAGTTCGAGATTGGCCTATTCCCAAGAATGTTGCGGAGATAAGCAGTTTTCTTGGACTCGCCGGTTACTACAGAAGATTTGTGGAGAACTTCGCGCGTTTAGCTGAGCCGTTAACCAAGCTTACGCGTAAGGAGGTACCGTTTGTTTGGACGGATGGATGTGCATTGGCCTTCGAGACGTTGAAGCAGAAGTTGATAACCGCCCCTATCCTAACCGTACCGGATGATTCAGGAGGACTGGTGATTCACGGCGACGCATCTGGAAAAGGATTGGGATGTGTTTTAATGCAGAATGGGAAAGTCGTCGCTTACGCATCGAGACAGCTGAAGACTCATGAGAAGAACTATCCGACTCATGACTTAGAGCTTGCAGCCGTGATCTTCGCCCTGAAGATTTGGAGACACTACCTTTTGGGCGAGAGAGTTGAAGTCTTTACAGATCACAAGAGTTTGAAGTATGTGTTCACTCAGGAGGAGTTGAACATGAAGCAACGCAGATGGTTGGAGCTGATGGCCGACTACGACCTTGACCTTAAGTACCATCCGGGGAAGGTTAATGTCGTGCCGGATGCGCTACGTCGGTTACCAGCCATTCAGGTATTGACCGCACAAAGGGTGATCATCACAGATTTTCGGAGACTTGACTTGGAGGTTGTGCTACCACATGCTACAGGACAGTTGACGCAGTTGCAAGTACAGTCGTCCTTAGTTGAGAAGATTAAAGTGGCAAAATCGCAGGATCCTAGACTGCAAAAGTTTCGAGAGCAGGTTGGAGCCGGACTACGAACCGATTTACTGATCCATGAAGACGGTTCGTTGAGATATGGTAGCCGTGTGTGTGTGCCAAAAGGAGATGTGCGTGAAGAGCTCATGAAGGAGGCACACAGTTCAGCTTACTCTGTACATCCAGGAGGGACAAAGATGTACCGAGGTATTCGACAGCATTTCTGGTGGGAAGGTATGAAACGGGAAATTGCTCGCTTCGTGGCTAAGTGCTTGGTGTGTCAGAAAGTCAAGGCTGAACACCAAAGGGTTGCTGGTTTGTGGCAACCACTTCCGATTCCTCAGTAGAAGTGGGAACATATAACCATGGATTTCGTGACGGCTTTACCTCGGAGTCCAAAGGGCAACAATGCAGTATGGGTGATTGTCGATCGGTTGACCAAGGCAGCTCACTTTATTCCGTTTCGGGTTGGTCAATCGACAGAGACTTTGGCAGAGCGGTACATGCAGGAGATTGTCAGATTGCATGGAGTACCGGTAAGCATCGTGTCCGATCGGGACACTCGGTTCTTGTCACACTTTTGGAGGAGTTTACAAGAAAGTTTGGGGACTCGATTGAAGTTTAGCACAGCTTATCATCCTCAGACCGATGGACAATCAGAGAGAACGATCCAGACCCTTGAAGATATGTTGAGGGCTTGCATGTTGGACTTCAAAGGTTCTTGGGAAGATCATCTACACCTGGTGGAGTTTTCGTACAACAATAGCTTCCAAGCAACTATTCAGATGGCCCCGTTTGAAGCACTGTATGGTCGTAAGTGCCGTTCGCCGGTTTGTTGGGATGATGTTGGTGAACGAAGGTTACTAGGACCAGATTTGGTGGTACAGACAGTCGAGAAGGTGAATACAATCAGGAAGCATATGAAGGCAGCTCAAGACAGACAGAAAAGTTGGGCCGACACGTCAAGAAGACCTCTAGAGTTCGCCGTGGGTGATTTGGTATTCCTGAAAATATCACCGACTAGAGGGGTGATTCGCTTTGGAAGTCGGGGAAAGCTTAGTCCCCGATTCGTTGGACCCTTCGAGATATTGGAGCGTGTTGGAGAGGTATCGTACCGGTTGGCGTTACCACAGTCTTTAGCAGGAGTTCACGATGTGTTTCATGTGTCTCAACTACGGAGGTATGTTCGTGATGAGACTCATGTCTTGGATCATTCGGAGTTGACGGTGCGAGAGGACCTGACTTTCGAGGAGCGACCAGTAGAAATCAAGGATCGAAGAGAAAAGGTTCTTAAGAACAAGGTTATCCCTCTTGTGCTAGTTTCTTGGGGTAACCGATCGCATGGAGAATCTACTTGGGAGCGAGAAGACGAGAACCGGCAGAAATTCCCTCATCTTTTCCAGTAGTTAGCTATCTTGTATTCTTGGAATTTCGAGGACGAAATTCTTTTGTAGTTGGGTATGATGTAACACCCGAGCCCAATAATACTATTTATATTACTAGTTGAGGGTCATATATTGCTCATTTCAATTTTCCTGATTTTCTGGTGTTTATTGCTAAATTTTACCCAGTTAAGTCATTTTGGCACATAACAAATTTTAACTCCGAAAATGAAATTTAAGATATCCATGTTAGCCTACTCGTCGCCACTAGTCGCGTGGTAGCGTCTGCATGTCGAGATTCCGTTCCGTTTGGCTAAACGGGCCAGTTTGGGCGACTACGCGCGCGTGCAAGTGTCCGACTTGGGGGCATGCATTTTAATCACTAAACACCTCTTTTCAAAATTTGGAACCCGCTTAAAATCATATAATTTGAATTTGGAACATTTGGGCGCAACCCGGGCGCGATTTGAAAATGTTTCATTTCGCGCCAAAAAGGGCCCGTTTCAATTTAATATATAAAACTATAATTTTATACGAAAATATATTCCTAACAGTTATTTTTCCTCAAATCCTTAACCAAATATTTTCTCCACCTGGCCTCAGCCAATCACAGCACGAGTTTCACCGCGTGGGCCCCGCCTCCTTTTCCTCATCTCTCTCTCTCTCTTCACTCAATCTCTTTCCTTCTCTCTCCAATCTCCCTTTCTCTCTCTAATCCCTCTCTCTCTCTCTCCTCTATATATATAACCATGCACGCAGCCGCCTCCTTCGACCCACCTTCACCATGAGAACCCAACAAACCCTAACCCTAGCCTCGTACTCGCGCAGCCACCATCGCCACCGCGACCTCGCCGTCGCCGCCAGCAACGCCTCCTCGACCGCCGCACCTTCCTCCTCCTGTTCTCCCGACGATCCCGCGCCTGCACCCATTCCCGACCTCGCCTCCAACCCTGCACAGCCGACGTCGACGCTGCCCCTCGCCGCCGACGCCTCCCACGACTCCCTCTCACCCTCCTCGACCCGACCTCGTCGTCGTTTCCCTCCTTCCCTCGCCGGACACCAACCCGAGCCATAACCCCTCGCCTAACCTCCGCTGTTCGCCGGAGAAGCGCGCCGGCGACCTCGTCGACGCCACCTCCGACCACCTACTTCTTCCCCTCGACCACCAGAGCCGACCCCCTCTCCTCCAGCTCGCCGCAGCACCCTATCCCGCGCACCCCGAAGCCTTTAACCCTCGCTGCAGCCGCTGCCGTCGCTTCGCCGGCGTTCCAGCGCCGTCGAGCTCGCCGGGGTCACCTGGTATACCTCTCTGTAAGTGTCCCCTTTCCTTCCTTTGTGTAAATCATTCCCCTTGCTGGTCGTAGTCGCTTGTATCCTATCGTTTTGCTAACTTCGCTCCCTTTTGTCGTTGCCGGAACCCGACCGTGCCGTCTTGGCGAACCCGACGCTCCAGCGAAGCCCCCTGGTCCGTATGATCCCGTTGACCTCTGTTGGGACTCGATCCGTGGCCCGTGCTTTCATATCGCGTTTTCTGCCGACATCGCATCCGTGTTCCCGTTTGCAGACCGTCGAGGCAAGTATCTGAATACTTGCTTGAACATGCTAGCGTGCGAGATCTAGTCTTGCCACGCAATTTAATTCAAACTATTTAATACCGTAACTTAGTGATGGCATTTGATATCGTATTATTGCTGTTATCTTAAAGTGGAATCGTTACAACAGTTCGTTGAAATCATTTAACCCACATTAATCCATGCTTTAACTAAATAAAACGACTAAATCATATCTGCTTAAACTGTTAAACCATTCATGAGATAATTGTTATTATTTAGTATGATTTCATGTAGTTCCTTAATTTATAATTGCGGCTATTGCTTCACCTTGTGGCTTTTGCACCCCAAAGGTGCGTGAACCGGTTAATATGAAAATACAAACATCACTGTGTTCACATAGAATAATATTGTTAGTTACTGTTCCTGTGTTGTTCATTATTCGTTACTATACCTGTTATCAGCATATACCTGATTGCATTACATATTGACCGATTTTGATACACCTGACACATGTACTGATACGCCGGACACAACACCCTGTACATATCGACTCTACCTGTTGAAAGTAACCTGACCTGTTACCTGATCTCATGCCTAATGCCGACAACCCTGACCTTTCCTGCTGTCGATCCTGACAGACCTACTTTTACTTGACTTTGTGTTGGCATTAGTCCTTGACTACTGAATACCTGACCTGACATACATAGCTTGGGGGTATGGGGAAATCAAAGATGAACCTGACTTGTAACTCGACAGTTCACTACCGTTCGAGTGTACACATTCCTTTCTGTGCCTTACGGCATGTCTCGGTTTCAGCCGAGAATATTGTGGCCGTGATCCCGGGTATGTACGGGGTAATACCGAGTGTACACATTCCTTTCTGTGCCTTACGGCATGTCTCGGCTGTCGCCGAGAATATTGTGGCCGTGATCCCGGGTATGTACGGGATACTAATACTTCCTTTCTGTACCTTACGGCATGTCTCGGCTGCCGCCGAGAATATTGTGGCCGTGGTCCCGGGTATGTACGGGATACTATTGGGTTACATCGACGATTCATCAATTGATTTCAAAGACTATAAAGTAGAAAACCTGATAGGACAGTTTAGTCACTTTTGCACATTACCCTGCTTGTTACCTCTTATTATTGCTTTATTCATGTTCATACTTGCATTGCTTATTACCATGTTTATGCTATATACTTGATATCATGACGCGCTGACGTCTGGGTTTTGCATGGCCCAGATTCCGTACCTTTGTCGTCGACCGAGCAGGAGTACTTCAGCCAGCAGGCTGACCAGTGAGTCCTTAGGGTTTAGTTTATTTATTGCTTTCATTTCCAGATGTGAGCCCGCATTATGGGACGTACTGTTTATTCATTGTATTGGATCATTAGCTTCCGCACTTATTGTTTATTGATTCTTGTTATTATGGATTTGGACATGTATTAGTTTAGTTTATTTTACTGTTCTTGATATCTCTACAACCGTAATGTGACTGTGGACGGATGCGTCCTACCCGCAGGTAGCATGGTTGGCTATGTCACGAGCCCAAGTTTGCGTACTCTGGGAAGCGGGGCGTGACATTTCCCCTCCCGAGGGCGAGGACTGGCCCGTGCTTACAGAGTGGTCGAGGGAGAAGCACTTGCCGGGGAACCAGTCTAGTGACCCCGTTGCGGTGACAGTGGCGTCGTAGGAGCCCATCCCCCGTTTCGACGTGCTGTTGTCTGAGAGGGTTCTGAGTTGGGCCGGGCTCAGCCCTGTTGAGTTCGTTGGTAAGTTTAGTTTTTCCTTTTTGGTTCGTATGTTGCTTGTATCACCGACTCCCTCTACATTTAGTTCTGTGCAGGATCCATGGACATAGACTTGCTCCAGGCTTCAATGCGCCAGCCGAGGTCGGCTGCGAAGGTTGGGGGCGCCGGCTCTTCCCGTTCATAGACTGCCCCGGCTCCCTCTCCCCCGGCGGTAGTGCCCCGTGAGCGCTCGGAAGCGAATCTCGCCCCGGGGCCCAGCAGAACGTCGGGTCGGAGGCGGGCTTGGATTCTGGAGGACCCGGCCTCAGACGAAGAGACCGGCTCTCCCCCGAGTCCGCTCAAGATGAGATCTTCCCGGGGACTGTCTTCGCCGATCACGGTGGAGGAAGGCGGTCTCCAGTTTGCCGTGCCTTCAGGGCTATCCGTCGCGGATAGCCTGCTGCATGAGATAGAGGCATCGGCCGGGGGTAGAGTCTCCGGGGGGACCTTCAGGGCTCAGCTGGCGTCCATCGCCCAGGAGTCCGTGCAGGTAAGCGCCTGTCTTTCACTACTATTTGAGGTTCGGTGCCTCTCTCATTTTCCTGATCTCTCTTCTGCCTTTTAGGTCCTTCAGCACGTTGCCCTCGCCCTGCGCATGGAGGCCGAGGTGGTTACCCCGGCGATGAAAGCTGCGAGCCAGCTCGCCTCGCTGGAAGAGAGCTCCAAGCGGGAGCTGGAGGCGATGAAGGCGAGGGTTGTCGCCCTGGAGGGTGAGGTGGAGGCCGGGAGGCGGGAGGTTGCCCGGCACCGCGAGGCCGCCGCGGTCGCTGAGGCCAAGCGTGAGGACGCTCAGGTGCCGGCCGACAATCTGAAGAAGACAATAAAATCCCTCCGGAAGGATCTGGGGGCTGCGGCCGAGTGGGCAAAGTCGGACAACCTGAGGGCGGCCAAGTTGGCCGACCTCTCGGCGGTGAAGGCAGTAGAGGGCTACAAGAAGTTGAAAGACTTCTATGATGACTTCACAGTCGCCACGACCCTCATCTGGCATGAGGCCCTCGACGCTGTTAAGGCCCGAGTGCCGGGGTTCGCCGATGAAGAGCTCCGGGCCTTGTACCCTCTCGCGGACACCAGTGGGTAGGGGCAGGAGATTAATGATGAGGGAGTCGCCGAGGACCCAGCTCGCCTCATGGTGGATGTCGAGGGCCCTGAGGTCGCTCCTGGCCCCGAGGCCTAAAGCCCCGTCTTCCTCCTCTTTTTTATTTCGCTGCGTCTAGATCTTTGTAAGCCTCTGGGCATTTTGTTAGGCTGGGGAGCCAAGAATACCCTCTGTAAAGACCGCCTTTTAGTAATAAAACTTTTCTTTCTTTGGTTTCCTTGATTTGCGCTTTTGTCTTTTGTTCATGAAGAACGCTTGTAAATTTTTCTTCTTGCGCTGTTGGGCCTCCGTGTTAGGTTGGATATCTGCCTAGCGATCGTCTGTCGAGTTGATTCATGCGCTGCTGAGGAGAAGGCATCTCCATGGCCCCGAATTCGAGGGGAGATCACTCGAGACTTGGATAGATCTGATGCCCTTGGTTGGAAGCTCGGGCCATCCGTGCATGGTGGGCGGAGGGCTGCCCGTCTTATCTGGACCGAGCAGGGTAGCTGCCCGGTTGCCTCTTGCGAGGGCTTTTGATCCTTCAGGACGGGGAACGAGCAGGGTTACTGCCCAATGCCTCTTGGCGAGGACTTTGATCCCTGTCGGTTGTGGTAGGAAGCTACCAGCCGGGGATAGCCGAGCAAGGACTCGACTGCCTCTGGGAGGACTTTGGTCCTTGGTGCGGAAGGGGCTGTAGAAGCCTACCAAGGACCCTTGGCCGGGCAGGGTTACTACCCGGTGCCTCTTGGCGAGGGCTTTTGTCCTGAAGGATAGTTGAGTGAGGGATCCTCGGGCTCGACCGTCTCTGGGAGGGCTTTCTGATCCTTGGCGTTGAGGTAGGGAGGCTACCCACCAGGGATAGCTGAGCGATGGTTGTGCTCGACTGCCTCTGGGAGGACTTTCTGATCCCTGGCGTTGCGGTAGGGAAGCTACCCGCCAGGGACAGCCGAGCGATGGTTGGGCCCGACTGCCTCCGGGAGGACTTTCTAATCCCCGGCGTTGCGGTAGGGGAGCTACCCGCAAGGGGTGACCGATCTGGGCAGCTGCTATGTTGCTTCTTGGTGAGGGCTTTGGTCCCCGGCGTTGCGGCAGGGAAGATACCCGCCAGGGGTGAACGAGTAGGGCAGCTGCTGGCTTGCCTCTTAGCGAGGGTTCTGATCCCTGGCGTTGCGGTAGGGGAGCTACCCGCCGGGGATGACCGACTAGGGCAGCTGCTAAGTTGCCTCTGGGAGGACTTTCTGATCCCTGGCGTTGCGGCAGGGAAGCTACCCGCCAGGGATAACCGAGCAGGGTGGCTGATGGCAGCTGTGGGTTGCCTCTTGGTGAGGCTTTCTGATCCTTAGCGTTGCGTTAGGAGAGCTACCCGCCAGGGATAACTAAGCAGAGCAGCTGCTCGGTCGAATCTTCAAGAGGTTTATCCCGACCATACACCTGGGGAACTGGAACGGTTAGCATGCGTATTGAATGCGGGGGGGGGGGGGGGGAAGGGTGAAGCGCCAGGGCCACGTTGCTTCGGTTCCGTCGGAGGAGGCTTGGTGATCGCCGCATGGCAGCAACTCCTTGGACGAGAGTGGGTGACCGTTGAGTTCCTCTGGGACGCGGCGGGCTATATAAGGTTGAAGGAGCACTAGATCTTCCTTCCCTTGCAAACAGAGCGTTGAGAATGCAGAACTTCCCATTTACCATCCCCGAGATCATCAATTTCGAAGATGTGTACCTGTATGACCAGAATTGTACCGAGGACACGGTGCAGTTGGTGTACAGGAGCATCGAGGACCACTTCGGCCGGTTGCTCCCTCGACGTTCTTCCCTGCTGCGGCTGCTGATGTACTCCATCTGGAGGGCGTCGCCGGGGCTCTACAACCCCCTGTCCGAGCAGCTCTATGACGAGGCCGTGGGCAAGCTACGGTCTTTGAGGCGCTTCGACCTCATCTCCGCGAACCGGCTGGCTCGCTCGGAGGCGCTCATCCGCGAGTGCTATGAGCTGAGGCTCGGGATCAACGCACGTGGGGGGAACCGAGGGGAGAGGTTGGACCTTGCGAGGCCTCGGCTGGTGGAGATCTTCACCGAGTATCATGAGCAGTGCTCTCTGCACCCCCTTCCCCCGCTGTTGTAATATATTTTTTTTCCGAATAAATAAGATCTTTTCTACTTTCTTCGCAATGTTCTGTTGATCTTTATTAAATTGACAATAGGCCCTAGGGAGAGTTTACATTGCCTCAAAAGAAAAGTACATTCTAATAGATGACCCCATCAGCGTGGCCCGAGCTTCCTGGCAGCTTGCTGGTCTCTGTGCTTGGCACTGGGTACGGGGCTACCCGGGCGCCGGACTGGTCGTCTGAGGAGACAAGCATGATCTGGCCGATGGTCAGCTCGGCAGGAGGTGGACGCTGCTCCTGTTCGCGGTCGGCCTACCGTTTATCCCTTAAGTAAGCGGCGAGGTGTCCCGACCGGATGAGCTCCTCGATTTAATCCCGGAGTTGCTTGCAATCCTCGGTGGCATGGCCCAGCATCCGGTGGAAGGCGCAGTAAGGGCCACGGGTCCGCTTTGAGGCCTGACGCGGGATTGGAGGGAACTTGAAGAACCCTTCACCTTGGGCCTCCTCCAGTAACACTGCGAGGGAAACGTTGAGCGGGGTGTACTCCTGGAACTTTGGGTAATAGGGCTGCTGACGCTCTGGCCTCTCCTCCCGAGCCCTCTTCTTCTGGTCGGACCGATCTGCTCGGGGGTGGTTCGCGTTCACCTCGGACTCTAGCTGAACCTCGCGCTCGGTCCACGCCTTGACCTCGGCCATGGTCTTAGGCTGTGCCAACGCAAAGGAGCGCAGCCACTCCTTGTGCCTCAGAACAGATCTGAGCGTCGTGATGACGGTCTCATCCCGGTGCTCGGGAACCTCGAGGAGGGCGTTGTAAAAGTGGGTGATGTAAGCTTTGAACGTCTCCTTGTCTCCACTCTTAATTGTGAAGAGGTAGTCGACCGTGCGCTTCTGCCGATGGTTCCCAACGAAGTGGCCGAGGAACTGAGTAGCCAGCTCGTCGAAGGTCGAGATTGAGTGAGGCTCGAGTCCTCGAAACCAGTCCCGACCAGAACGGATGAGGGTGGCTGGGAAGGCCCTGCACTGGGCGGCATCGGAATGGTCCTGGAAGCTCATTCCCGCGGTGAAAGCGTCCAAATGGTCTTTGGGTTCGGTTTTCTCGTCGAACAGAGAGACCTTCGGGGGTTTGTTGCGCGGGGAGACGTAGACAGCGAGCAGTTCCTCGGTGAACAGTTTGGTGAGCGAGTCGGCGGCGTACTCGGCCCTGTCGGCCGAGAGGTGACCTTCCCGGCGCATGCCTCGTTCTTCTTCTCAAGAGCGTCGAGTCGGCCGTGGTACCCCGAGGACTCGGCACCTCGTGATCCCTGGCCCTCGCTGTGGGAGACCTGCGTCTGGGCACGGCTCCGGTTCCTCTCGATGAGGTTTCTCAGATCCCCAGGCGCGGTGGCTCTCGAGCCATCGTGGCGAGCCCCTTCTGTGCGATCCCGTCGGGGGAGTAGGTGCCGGCCATGCCTGTGGGCAGGCGAGGTGACCGACATCTCCTAGGGGGTCAAGGGTCGTGAGGAGGTTCGAGACGTGGTGCTCCGGCGGCAGACCTTGGGGTGGAGCCGCGAGGCGCCCAACGGGCCTTAGGGAGTATCGGTCCGTGAGATCCGTGGTCAGGAGTCGCAGCCTGCCGGTGGTTGGCCGTGCCGATGGGGGCAGAGCATTCAGGATTCGGAGGAGCGGCGAGGTGGGGCCCAGGCTCGGCCGTTTGGGCGCGGACGAGCGCCTCCACGAGGGACTGTAGCCGATCTATTCGGCTGGCGAGGGCGTGGATGATGGTCGCCGGAGGGGGTTCATCCGCGTCTCCGGTGAGGGGGAGGCGGCGGCTGGTACCCGAATCTTCAGGATGGTCGCTTGCCATGTGGACGGAGATCGGAAGGCCAACTTTGTTTTTTTGTGGAGTTTGCGTTCCCACAGACGGCGCCAACTGATGGAGGTCCTTTTCAGATCGCCTTCAGATGTTGTCTCCCGTCGATCTCCCGATGGATTCTGGAGGGGATCCCCTATTGTGTGTGGGTCTCAATGGGTTTTGAAGAGATTTGGTGATTGGAGGAGTTGGACGCCAAGTACCTGCAAAGAAGTCCCGGGGTGGTTTGACGCCACCGAGGACCCTCCGACGATCAAGTTAGTACTAGATCCGAGCAGCGCAATGGCTAAGTGAGTCAAAAAAATGGCTTACTCGACCCCTCTGTGATATAGGTTTATATAGCGGTGGTGGCACGCAGCAGCAGGCGCGAGAATCTCGCCGGCAGTTACGCTCCTGACGTCACCCCGCGTAGAGAGCGGATCGCCCATTAATGGGAATTGCGGAGGCGTGCAACGTAGGATGTTGCTGGCGGAGAATCCGCGCATGGCGAGATTCGCGGAGCGGCGGTTACGCCTGTGAGCGGTGGAGCTGGTCGGAGGACCGAGGAAGACGGCTTTGGCCGGGGGGGAGGGGGCTCGGAGACGAGCGAGGAGGCCGAGGAGATTTAGTCTTGTGGCAGCTCAGGGCGAGCAGAGGGGCCGAGGAGGCGAATCTGCAGAGAGCCTCAAGGAGGGCTAGCTTGTGATTGCAGGTCGGGTAAAGGGGAGGCCTGGTCGGCCTCTGTGGGCCCTTTCTTCCGAGTTATGGGAGGTGCCATCTGCCATGTGTCCTGATCCTAGGCGTCGCCAATATTGAGCATCATCAGTTACCGAAAATAGAATCAGTCGTGAAAATGATAAATGATATAGATTACTGATAAAAAAGTGATAAAACTTATTTCTTATGGAAATTAGATTTCATATCTTTTATGTATTATCTGCTTATGTATTTATACACATATCTTGATAGATGTACATACGTGCATTGCACAAACAAAAAAGCCAGTATATACATGAGAGGTGACAGCTAGCTATGAAATTAATTAATATTTGAGCAATACGTTGTAAATTAAGTCTGATTAATATAACTTTTTAACATACAGGATGGTTTTCTGTTAATGCGGACAAAAGTTGATAGGTTTTTTGTGATTTAACGGTAGCATATATTTTCAAATGGATTCAAGGGAAATACCTATGGATCTCTATCCAAATCTTATCTCATTTTTTATTCACCACATAATGGAATCCTCTCATGCCTCTGCCCTTTTCTCTTTTCAGAAAGATTTCACAGGTCAGTGATCTGGAGCCACATAACGTGGCTGTGGGCCCCGCAGCCAAATCGCCATAAACAATTCAGAGCCAATGGGGTTTATTAGTGCATAAGCAGTTAGCCGTTTATTTGCTGGAATCAAAAAACAAAATTAGGAATTGAGGTCTTGCAAAAAGAAAATTTTGTCTTCTAAAATTGTCATTTCCTTATTTATTTGTACAGAATTGGAATGGTTTTTGTCTTCTTAAATCTTTTTCTTTGTTTGTTTGGTTGAACAAAGAAAAATGGGAATTGAGTTTTGGGAATTGGATAAAGAGGAGGGAGGGGGAGGGAGGGGGAGAGAGAGAGAGTAGGTAAGCATAACTTTTACCAAATAAAATAACTCCTTTAATCCTATATGTCCTTGGGAATGGACAATTCCATCCAAAAAATCTTGGATTTGGAATTGCTAAAAAGGTGATATCAATTCCCATTTTGATGATGTCAATTTTCAAAACTTGCAATTCCTATTCCATTCAAACAAACAAGGAAAATTCTTTGGTGATTCCCACCTCCCACTTAGAAAAACGCGCACATAAGGTAAAATAGGGTTGTTTCCGGGTTGAACCAATAGAATTACGACAGGTGTCGGTTCCTTTCAATTTTCTCTCTCTTATCCTCTCTTATCCTGATTGATAATAATAAGTATTTTTATATTATTTTCTTAACACTAACTCTCAGTTTTCAGTCCTTTAATATTTTGTATGTTTCCGGTTTTTTTTAAACATCGCCGGTGGAGATTACTTGTCGCCGATGGAGATTACTCCGACTCCTCCTTGCTTTTGCAAAACATATTCCTCCTTTCTCACAAACCCATCGTCGGTGGAGATTACCTGTCGTGATGGATCCTCACCATTTTCTTTCCCTCCCAATCTGTAACATATCAAAAATTTTAAAGTTTATTTTAGAGTTTTAATAATTATATTACGAGTTTTATTAAAATGATAGCAAAACGTTGGAATTTTTGGGCTGCAGTTTTTAAAACAACACATTTGGCAGTTTTTAATATCTATTATGACATGATAGGCATACTACAACATTAACATTTTCTTTTTCTTTTTTCCTAAATAATTATTGAAGGAGGGAGATATGGGAATGGGAGAGACATGGGGAAGGCATGGGCTTCACCAAACCATTCATGTATGTTCACATATCCCATTTCTTTTTCCTTCCAAATTTCTCTCTCTTTTAATCTCACTCAAACTTTAGCTCTCTCTCACTCCCTCTTATTTACCTCCTCCACACCAAACACATTTTTTCAAGTAGAAGCCACTTCAGGTCCTTCAAGTAACATCATTTAAGTATTGGATCTCCTCATTTGCTCAAATCTTCTGAGGTAAACCTTTTGATTTCAAGTATTAAGTTTTATTTGCCATGAAAACTATGTCTTCTACTTAAAAATCATATTTTTATGGCTTAAATCTTGCACAAATGGAGTTTATATATTATTGTAGTTGTAGTATATTTAGTGTAGCTATTTGTTGTTGCTACAACATGTTTTGGATTGTAGAGGGTAGTTTTAAGCAAAAGTTTTGGTTTTAAAGTGTTCGACAAATCCCAGTTTTCGAACAACATTTTTCCTTCTTCGAACGTCTAAGTTCAGAGTTTTAGACGTCTGCGAGTTCTTTTTTTTATTTCTTTTTTTTTTGATTCGTATTGTTTGTTAGACATCTGAGCTTAAAACTTCAGACGTCTACTCTTTCTCTGGGATCTCTGCATTTTTGAGTTCAGACGTCTGACACTTGTTCTTCAGACGTATGTGATTTCTCTGTATTGTTTCATGATTTTTCTTCTAACATCTGAGCTTTGAGCTTCAGATGTCTGCCGCTTCCCTGTCTCGACGAGACGTCTTCTTCAGATGTCCGAGCCTTTGAACTTCAAACGTCTGATGCTATTTTGTTTGCCTGATTAGCTTGAGTTTTGCTTCATGTTTTGTTTGCTTGGTTTTATATCTATATTGATGGGGTTTTCTTGTATGTTTATAATTATTATTGGTTATAAGATCAAGTGCGGGTGATCCCGAGACGATGAGGAGAGGTGCAACAGTTGTGAGATTCGACTAGCTAGTGCTACAGTCGGTGAGTAGATTTAGCATCTACAAGTAGGAAATCGGGTGGATGGCATATAACATCCCCGATATCTAAATTTGTTATGAACACTTCTTTATTTATTATAATTCATGTCTTATATTCTCATTTTACCAATGCTATGTTTATTTTCCTTTGCTATATTTGCGCGAACATACTTACTAGGAAACTTGCACAATTACTAATGATTACCATGAGGTACCAACACAGACCCGTATGCTACAAATACACATCATTAGTAATTGTCATGATACGTATATATTAGAACACTTACACAATTACTAACGATTACCATTAGGCACCATCATAGACTCACATGCTAACATGTACACATTAATAGTAATTGACATGCCACGTGTAGAACTTGCCATGCTTTACATGTTATAGTATGATAAATGTTATGTGTGTGTATGCGACTAAATATCCGTATCGATCTTTGAGAGAGTACGTCGACGAGATGTCCGTATCAGTCGTTGTGCGTGTACGCGATTAGATGTTGCTGTGTGTGTACGTAGACTATCGGTCCGTACTATTTGAACTGTATATTTGCGTACGTAAACTAGATGTCCGTACTAACTGTTATTGAGCGCATTAAATTGTTTCCGGACTAAATGAATTTATGATTTTGATTCAATGGAATATTTGTTGTCCTCGTACGTGATGAGATTCCGTACTAGATGAGGTGGTGATGGTTAGTGGCCGTTTTTTATTGACTCGCTGAGTCTTACGATTTATCCCGATTGGGAGATTATGTAAATAAAAGTTTGTACTCATTTCTAAATAACGATCCATTTCATGTTTTAAACAATAATGCAAAAGATGTGCTGCTTGGATTTCAAAGGGATATCTAATTTTAAAATATCGCAACCTTCTTATTTTCAAACAACGTTTCGTTTTACTTTAAAGTATAATTGGATTATTTGAAAGTATTTATCCATTTACAATGCTCGTTCACACTATGCTTGCTTTACTTGTTATCTGTTCACGCTATAATTATGTTATTTGTGCTACGTTTATACAATCCGCTCGCGCTATGATTATGTTATTATGCTATTTATTTGTACTACGTTTATGCTATCCGTTCGCTTTATGATTGCGATATTTGTTTGTGCTACGTTTATATTATCCGTTCGTGCTATGATTGTGTTATTTGTTTGTGCTACGTTTATCTTATCCGTTCATGCTATGAGTATTTTCTTTTGCAATGATGATGATACGTCCACCATGAGTTTTCTATGTATTGTGGTTTGGTGTTATCCGATACCGAGGTGGATGAGAACCGGTTACGGATACGTACCAAGGAGGGGGAGAACCGGTTACAGATACATATTATTTTACTAGTTTGCACTGCATTACGTTACCCGTCTGTGCTAGACTTATTTCACGCATACCAAAAGGGTACAATTTAATCGAGATTTACATTATTGAGGAACACCTTGTGCAATCAATCCAAAGAGATTGAGGATAATCTGAAAGAGAATTAAGATGTGACCAATCCGTGAGTAATTGAGATTATATGTGATCAATTCATGAGTGATTGAGCTCAGAAAGCATAAGATGTCTTACTGAGGTCAGAGGAATCATTATAGATACCCTGCCGAGGACGGAGGGTCGTTATAGATACCCTGCCGAGAATGAGATGTATTAAACTATATAGTTTTCGAACAAAACTGGTTCAAGAGACGGTACCTGAGATATTGTTTTAATGTGTCGATATTTGACACGGGGGTTTTCAACAAGAGCTATTGTTGTATTATTTTCTACGTGTCTATGATCGACACAAGAGTTTTTCAAAAGAAAACCTTTTTATCATTTTCAAAAAGTGTGACGTATATTTTAATGAAATGTCTATATTGCTTTGAAAATTGACGTCTGCTACGTATGTCGTGATATACACACAGTACAACCACTTTTAAATGATTGCATATTGATGCATGTTATATATGTGTTATAGCCGTATTATAGTGCTTGCGCATGGTCGCATGTTATAAATATTGTATTACGGCTACAATGATAGCAATTATATATATATAGGGCAGTACCTCCTTTGTTAATTTTGTTTGAAAATACATACGTTGTTTAAAAATCGGGCAGTACCTCCTTTGTAAATTTTGAATAAAACCACATACAAGTACAATATATAATAAGTATCTCCAACGGGAGCTAGCTTCCACGGGCAAACGGCGAAGCAACCATGCAGTTAATATACGATGCCCAAGGTGAAGAAAAACAAGCGAAACATAAATAAATACAATATAAAGTAGAATCCAAATGAGTGTGACACTCAAAAACACATAAACCTCTAAGTCTCGCTTCTAAGTCCAGAATAATACAAATATACAAGTTTTGGTTGATGGAGTTTTAACTAAATCAAAAGAATATACATATACAAGAGGCGGTTACGATGCAAATATATAACCCGCCTACCAAAAGCAATCACTGTTGATAGAAGCGTGTTGGCAAGCCGGTACTGATCCGAACGGTCGATCCTGCAAGAAACTAAGGCACAACGGGGATGAGTTGCTAACTCGTGAGTAAAAAGATATCACAAAATAGAAATCGAAATATATAACAATCTTCCTAGGTCATACAATAATATATCAACATACTATGTGATAACCAATACACACACATCACATCAGTATCCATAAGGGCATCCTCGGATCGCACATAATAATCATGATCTACAAGATCAACATCATATGGAAATATAACATCATATGCTCAAGTAAGTGTCTATCATCGACACTCGAAATCATCCACCGAGTGTCCATCACCGACACTCAAAATCATCATCCACCGAGTGTCCATCACCGACACTCAAAATCATTATAAATCTCGTGTCTATCATTGACAAGTAAAACCCAGATATTGTAGGCACTGTCTCGTCAGACCGACCATATCTCGATATCAAATTAGCTTCGGTCGGTATTTTCCGGATATCCGCCGCGCACTAATACTATCACCGGTATCGACCGACCTCGCTAGGGTCCCCGTACCTCCCTATGGACTTTTTGCCTCTCGGTGTCGTACCGGGTTCACCATATATCCGACTGTATATCTCCCCCACTCGGTTCGGATAACATAGCACATCTGCAACCGTATATCTCCCCTATTCGGTCCGGATAAAATCAAATTAGAAAACTCATGATGGACGCCAAATTCTCATATCAAGAGAAAACTACATTTTTAAAATATACTCAAGTTTTATAAATCACACCGCGGCTTCTCAAATACATGGAAAATATCAAGTTTCGAAGAACGCATATATATAATTCATTTTTACCACATTTGAAAACAATCATATACGAATATCCAAGGCAATGGTATTCGTATATCAAAATCAGCAAGTATTATGCACTCTAGCATATATAATCAACACATGAACAATGTCGGTTTCTACTGTGTCATGGCAATACCAATGATGTGTAGTGCAGCATATGCGTCTTTGATCGTGCAGCATGGCAATCATTAGTAGTTGTGCCAGTGTTCTATTAATTTGTTGGCACAATAATAGCTTTCAATTCCTATCAACAGCATATACATAACTAACAATCAATCCCCTATATATAGAGAAGTTATAATAGACCGTATCGATATCAATATGGATATAACTTAGTATAGTAGTTCTACAATGTCATGGCAGTACCAATAATGTGTTGTGTAACATGCGCGTCTGTGATTTGTGCAACATAGCAATTATTGGTAGTTGTGCAGTGTTTTATCAGTGTATTCATACAAGCATATCAAACGCAACTAGCATATGAAGCTAGTTAGAGCTAAATGTATAAACGTAGCATATATACTAAGTAATCGAAGCGCGAGCGTAAAATAACCGTGAGTGAACAAGCATTAAACCTAGTTACTTATCAACGAGCTATATGGTTATAGTTTAAATTAGAACGAAATGTTGTTTTGAAATAAGGAAGCTGCGGTGTATTTAAAATAGATATTCGTTTTGAAGTTAGCAGCGCATCCTTGACATTATCATTTAAAAGTACGCAACGAATCGTTGGTTTTAAAATAAGTATAGCTCTAAACATCTCATAAAGTCCCAATCAGGATTTAGCAAGACCTCCCAGATTAAATAAATACCGGCCGTATCCGGCAATCTATCCTCATCACATCAGGTACGGAATCTTCCTCGTACGATATCATCCAATCAAAATAGTACGGATCTATAGTCGCGTACGCAAACACATATCATATATAGTACGGACATCTAGTCGCGTACAACACATAACAATATATATATATATATATACATACATATACATATATATATATATATACATATACACATATACATATATATATATATACACATATACATATATACACACACACACACACACACATATATATATAGCTATGAAATAGAGACTAAATACATAACTATCTACTAAGAATACAAATATACACATATGGGTGTTCTAGCATGACCCTAAAGGCTAGGTATATTTGTAACATTTCAGAAATATAAAATATTATTTTTGGAAATTAAATAATAAAATAATAAATTTTATGAATATTATAAAAAAATATGGAAATTGGTTTTAATGGAATTGTATGATTATATACATATAGTTTGGAAAATAATTGGAATTTTAAAATGAATTATTGATTATGGAAACATTTATTTGGATTTGGACATTTTATAAATTATTATACAATTATTTATATACAAATTTAATGCTAAACTCGATTAATATTTTACTAATTATGTATTAACCCTATTTATGTATCATGACATGCAACATTTTATGTTATAACATTTGTCCAAATTTATTGAACCATGGCTTCATTTTCTTTAGTTGCTTTAAATTGTTTTGTTTTAATTTGAGAAAGAAAAAAGAAAAGAATAAATGAAGATGAGAAAGAGACTTGAGGTGACAAGTATCATGGGTGAGAGGGAGAGGGGGGGGGGGGGGAGAGAGAGAGTGAGAAAGTTCCACACAATTCTCGGCCATCTTTCACTCTTCTTCATTTCTTTATCTCCCATTTCTTCATCTCCTTCTCCTTCATCCTCCTCCATCCTCACTACCACCACAAGTCCACCCTCAAAACCATCCCAAAATTAATTAAGACCTTCACAAAAATTATTCCTTGGCTCACTACAAGCACCATGGTAGGCTCAAGTTGGGACTTTGAGCAGTTTGGTCATCTTAGAAATTTCTTGAGTTGCTCTAGGAAGATAATTCCCTTACTTTTAGTTAAGTATTTGAGTTTCCTAATCTCCTATAGTAGTTTAGAGCTAAACAAGTGTAGATTTAGTGATCTTGGAAAATTCTAGGATGATATTTATTAGATGTTTTGAGTTGTGGAAGTGTAATCGAGGCTTAGTTAGTGACCACAAACCTTTAGTGATAGAATTCTGGATGAAATAGAGATTAGAAGTCCCAAAACATGAACTTGGAATTTTCTGATATCGGGTTTTTGTGGAAATGTGATGATCAATTAGGACCTGCTATAACTCGAGAGCTCTGAAAAATATTTTGCAAACACAGATAGATGTGCAAGGTGTTAGGAACATACCCTAGAAACCCGAGCCCCCAACTCCCTCCTTTGGCCGCCAGAAATTCCTATCTGGCCGCAAATTGCGGCCTGACCTAGATGAGTGGGTCCCAGGTTTGGTCCATAGCTCTATTATTCGATATTTAGGCCTATCCTATATGCAAAATATCCTAATTTCACCTAGGGTAAAATATGGGAGTGTTTTTCCAAGTTGCTGATTTCGTTTTGCGACTTTTATTAACTTGAGTTTTGACTCAGTCGTTTGACGTTTGTATGTCAACGTCGAGAGTTGTTTGGTTATTCTTGCTTGCGTGGACCGTAGGTTCTAACCTATGTACATTTCGCTTGCCGTATCGGTTTTCGGATTTGATTCTTGTTTACGATACGATACTCCTTGAATTGTAGGTACCTTCACGTGGACTTCCAGGACGACGAAGGAGAGCAAGACGTCCATCGACTTCGGCTAGAGCGAGGATAGTAGGTAAGTAGATGTATATTTACGGGGGAAGTCGGGTGGATGGCGTATAGCACCCCCACAACCGTAGCAATAGGGTACTTATATGAGATCCCGAGGATGTAATTGGCCAGATGCCTTCTACAGGGTATTAGAGATGCCGAGTTCGTAGCTTTGAAAGAGACTCTAGATATGACTATAGCTAATTGGAGCCACACAGCTACGAAGAGATGATTCTGAATTGGTCCATATTGAAGGGAAGCGGAGTAAGAGGTTCGAGCGGGATCTTAATGAATCGCCGTTCATCCCCGTTGATATCAGAACCTTGACACGCACGCAGAGGCGTTGGATATGGCCTTTTTTTCATAGGAGAGTCGTGATGGGAATGCGGCTGTCCCAGAACAAGAAACAGATTAAGTAAAGAGTACCAACTTCCGGACAGTTCTGTTAGTTATATGTATGCCCTAGAGGCCATTACTATACATAGGATGTATATTGTAGTGGATGCTTGGACATATATAGGGAGGACTTTCTTGCTCGACAAGATAGTATGCTATCTGGTTGCTCTTTACCTTAACGTGTACACTGATTGTCTCTCTGTTACATATTGGTAAAGCCCTTAGGATGTGTACTTGACTACCTGGACTATGATGCGGATCATACTAGTGGGGACATGGTAGTCCATAAGTACATCCTTCATGGTCCCTAGTCGTGGGTGTATCGAGACGGGGCATCGATATACCAGAGTAGACTAGCGTATACCTTCTCGACCCATACAGATGGGCGATGGATGATCCCATATCCATTGGTGTTTGACATCAGAGATGATATACGGGTGCTCAGTGGAGACTGGATACACTGGACGGACTCGCCGAGAACTCCCAGATGGTATTATACCTTACGTCAGATGGCAGTTCTCTGGTGACACTGGTACAGGCTAGTCTGTAGACCCGAGATCGTCATAGAGTCTTGTGTGATTCCCACTGTGTTTTGATTTCCACCTTACCACGTCCAAGAGGGCGTGCAAAACGCTGGTTTTTAGGTACAGTCCCGAATCACATGGAGGCAATGAGCGATAGGAGGGGATTCGTCTCTCCCGGTATAGGGAGTTGATGTTGCGCTGTGTTCGATTGGCTATAACCGGAAATCCCTGGCCAGGGTTGCTGAGATTTACTGGTAAGTGTTACCAGTAGTTTCTCGAACTGTTATAGACCTTATATCGACATGACTTATCGAGCTATTGGGGTCTGACGTTTACCACCCCTAGGCGAGATATGCGACATATCAGACGAACAGACCGGACTGTACGGTAAGTGTTGCTGGTTGGATTCATAGGAGTGTGAGCGGGCTTGCTCGTCGATCTTCTGATCGCTCAATACCCGGGTGGCCGTTACGTTTAGCAGACCGCTTGCGGCTTGTGGGTGTTTGATATGATCATCACCTGCTGCCGGCGTATTGACGAGTCTTTAGAGTCCTACACAGAGGTTTCCTGGCTCAAGCAAAACGAAATAGGAGCGCATATGAGATATGTGCGGGACCGAGAATAATGCGTGTATGTGATACCGTATTCTATTCTCGCGATGAATGTATCGATTGGTTGTATGCGATATAACCTAGTTATCGAATCAAGGATTGATTCGATAAGTCGATACATTGGATATTAGTCGGTCATATGTGATATGACCGGATCATTAAATCAAGTGTTGATTTAATGATTTAATGTATAATTATATATTTGATATATTACTTTACATTAACCAGTATTGGTTCACTTAAAATGGATTTTCTCACTTGATATGCACATTATATATATATGATATAGTTTTGTGCACTAGTTTGTATCATATTTGATGATACTTGCAAACTTGGTTGTGTGTATGCTTTAAACTATGATTAGGTTAATGGTTAGGGTTTCATTTACTCATTTATTTACTTTATTCTTTTTGGCAAAAGAAAAGAAAATGGTGGGTTTTTTTGTTTTACACTTGAAGCTTCTTGAAGCTTTAAGAAGCTTTGACCATTTTTGTTTCTTTTGCTTAACCTAACCATTCATCTAACCCTAGTTGATTCTCTACACTAAACCATGGTTGCAAATATGATAAGGATCTCTTATTTTCTATTTTTTATCATATTCTTTTTCTTCTTCTTCAAGAAGAAGAAAGCTTGCAACCTTCAATAGTGACTTGATGAAAAGAGTGAGAAATCCAATTCTAAAGTGAACCCACTTCCTATTTCTTCATCCTCTACCACTTGCCAAGTAGTATAGGGTGTTTTCTTCACAAGTTTCATGACTTGGTGAAGTTGGAGCTCGAGTTAGAGTCGCCTCGAAGTAGATCATCTTCGGCATCGAAGTCGACGATCTAGCCCGATCATTTCTTCGACGAAACCATTACTAGAGTCCGGGATCCGATGATCGCAGCGGAGGGACGTCAACGCGGAGCTATGGAGGTGGAGGACCGGATCTACAAAGGTTGTATTTCCGTTCACTTAGTTATGTTGTTAACTAGTTGCATGTTTCGCCTATTCTCTAGTTAACGATCCGTATTAGGGTTTCTCGGCACATGAAAAATTTGAAATTGGCATGGTTGATGCCTTGTGAGACCTCATTAGTGTGCCTAGGAACCCTACAGTGGTATCAGAGCCTAGCTAGAGCCTTAGGCGAAGTGTAGACGATGTTAGAAATCCGAACAAACCTCGAAACCTTAACTCAAACCACTCTCTGGAAAGTTTCTGAAAATTTGGCTTTTTGTGAATTAAAAATTGCCAAAAATTCAGCAGGTAATTGTAGGAATTACTGTGAAGCACGTGACTCTAACTCGACCAAAGCGCCCGTGGAACCGCGGCCCCACCCTGGCTTGCGCGGCGGTTCCGCGGCCATATTGGTGAGTTAGGCTACGTGGTTTGCACAGTAATTCTTTTCTGGTAGTGCTGTGTCTTATGGGAATTTTTAAAACATACTCCACTGTTGAGTTTTCTGGGGTTGTTTTGGGGATTCGATTATTCGATCGGATTGTCTAATTTTGTCTATATATTTTCCGGATAATTTTTGAATATGTTAAAAAGTTCGACCGGATATAAATACCCACTTTTTCCCCTGTCGGGAAATTTCCAAGTGTTAGATCTTTCCGTGGTTTAATAACGTTCTAAGTAGTGCAAGTAACGCGATGGACCCTCTAGAAGACAACAAACCTTAACTCGATTATGTGACCGTCTTGAACTGCCCTTTGAACCTTAGGGTTTGGGGCAGTACGGCGTACCACATGTGAGGCGTTGGCTTGACCCTTCTACGGCTGGACCGTTGGTACTGAGGCATGAAGTGGATGTTTTTAAACTTATTTCATGTGTTGATCTGTTTCGGGAAAACTTGGGTGTTTGCTTGTTCGATCGGAAAGTTTAACATTTTCTATTTATCTGGAATGTGATACAATATTTGGAATCCACATGTTGTTATGAGATAACTGAATGAATATTATAAACATAGCACTTTAGTCTCACTTGATCGGTTGCCACGGAATTTTGATGCGATCAAAAGTCCGTCGCAATCACGTAGCGTACGCGGATACTCGCCGGTAAACTTAATAGACAGCTACACCCCATAGCCCCGACCAAGTGACTGTAGGAGAACCCCGTCGCCAAAAAGCATCCGTTTGGGTGCTCGCGGCAGCGGTGTTCCGCCTTAGTGCACTTCGTCGACGGCGTCGGGGGTGCGGCCGCCTACTAAAGTTTGCGACGAGCATTCGATCAGGATGTCGGGAATCTTGTTGAATTGCCCAACTTGATATTGAAAAGTGTTTTCGATAATGAGACTAAAATGCGGGGTTTATAATTGTTAGGCATGCGATGTTTAAGGAATTCATTTGATTAGGCATGCGATGTCTATGCAGGTTGCGGATTCCAACTGTTGTAGTTTTACACTTTCTTTTCTGTGACCATAAGTGTAATATGTGATATCGCCGGTTTCGTTGCTATATGTCAACGACAATTGGGATACGCATGTTTACTTACGTTGATGACATGTGATGTTATGTGTTGCTGGATATGTTATATTGGATCGTCGTGTTCGAATAGCCGGGGTTTTTTTTATGTGAGATGAGTGTTTTTCATTTTCTTTCATGTATAAACCTGTATGTAATATTCTTTTATTGGGGCACTTCCAGGTTGCGGAAGATGTCACCTTTTGTATATTATTTACTTTTCCGCACTAGGATAGACCCAAGGAGGAGGGCACAAGTAACCGGGTTCTGGAGTCCAGTGGGAGACCAACTCGAGGAGTCGAGTCCGGGTCTCCTAACTCTAGAATTGGTAGGGTTGCTTGCCGCTCTCGTAGGGGTCTAGGGGTATGGGTTTGGCTATTCATCGCGACCGTGGAATCTGTGTTTTATACTGGCTCGTATTGAAAACACGGACGTCCTAGTATATCCAATATTTCATATGTTTCTTCTGCTGCGATATCTGTTATATGATCATGTGATGTTCTGTGATAAATACTGTATATAGTATATACGATATATTATATAGACGTTACTTATGTTTTACACCCGCGCTAGCCCTGCCCCGCTCTGCCGTTAGTTACCTAACCTAACGGTGCACGAGGGGACATCGAGGCGAATGCGGATGGCATAAGTGTACGTCGTATTTATCTGTGATGTTTAGGTAACTTAAATGATGGGACTTCATTAATATGATTAATGAAAGAAAAATAAACCTAAGATGTTGTGGAATTGAATTTTAAAAATAAAATCAGGTAGCTACAGTTCTTGCTTTGCATAGCTGTATATATGATATATCCTGCACCTTATTCGATGAGGAAAGGGCCGACGATCCCTTCACCGAGAGTGACCCCTTTAGCAATAACTGGCAGATGCTACACACTCGGTTTGTATTTTGATAGCTTCTATAGTTTCTGCTTTGCACAGCGATATATATGATATATCCCGCACCTCATTCGACGAGGAAAGGGCCGACGATCCCTTCACCGGGAGTGACCCCTTTAGCAAAACTAGAAAAGCCTCAAAAACACTCCATTTCAAAATTCATTTGATTCTACAACGATATCAAGTTCATTACGCAATAGGTTTTCAGAAAAACCTGTCGTAGCCCTCCGTCATTTCAGATAAGTGGTAGTTAGTATTCGTGCTACGTTTGTTGGCCTGCGTCAAGACGTAGTGTGCGGTAGCTAACTAGTATTTATCTGCTTATGCATATGATGCAGATTGGATTAGGGTAGTCGTGCGACTTTGTTGGCCTGCATCAAGGGTCGTTCGGGTGGGTTTAATTCAATCAGGAAATGACGGATTGAACTTGACTAGCGCACTATGGTTTGTTGGCCTGCGTCAAGGTCATAGGACGCTAGGGGCAAAATTATCGGGAATTTCAAGTGTTGAAATTTGCAATGAGATTGCATACCTTCTATGAGATAGTTGGATCCCGATACCCGCTGCGAGTAAGAGTTACTCCTGGGAGAGTTTTACACATTACAATTAGCCGATCAAGTAGGTGTCTAGAAAGGTGTTGACGAGGTTACGCCTCTGGGAAAACGAGGTTTACATTAATTAGGTTCGTACGAAAGCACGGGGGACCTCCCTCAAAGTACCGACACTGGCCTGGCTGAAAGATTGGCGAACTTGTAGCGTGTAATTAATCCCGGCTAGTCTTTCCTTTTAGGGTTTGAAGGAAGATTTGATAAAAAACAGTGGGAGCCATCCTGATTAGATAAAATAAATAACCAATTTGATCTTGTAAGAGCATACGCTGAGTGTTTTCTTCTCTCTCTCTTCAGGTAGCGACCATATCACGCCTTAATCAAGATAATAATACGGATGTATTGACCGAACCCGCTTGTTATACTGAGCTGGGGAACGTTGGTCCCGCTCCAACTTATAATTGTAATAAGACAGAGCAGGAAATAGGGGAATACCAGGATTCCCATGCCGCCCAAACGAAGAAAGTGCATGCTGATGCATCTTCTTCGGGTGTGTTCATTACATAGAACTGTTTCTCTGTATCCTCTACGTCCTGGGTATTTGATACCGAATCAGGATCCCGGATATGTAATCTATTACATAGGGCTACAGAAAGGTAGAGAACTGAGAACGGGTGATAAGTTTCATGAGGCAGAAAACGGTGCAAGTGTTGCAGCCAGGTCTGTTGGTCACTGTCACCCTGTATTACCTGAGTACATTGATTCTGAACAAATGCTATTAGATACCGAACCTGATATACAAAATCATATCTGTCTCTTTATTAGTAAAGAAACGATAAAATTTTGTATTGTTGGATAATGTTTTGAACATTTCCTATATCAAAAGTTGATCGGTTCAGGCACGTTATCTAAAAGCATTGATGTTCTAAATCAAACTACAGTTTTTAGTATACAGAACACACACAAGAGGAAGAGTTCAGAAATAAACGAATCCTTCTTGAGGCATTGTAGACTAGGTCATATCAATGCGACCCGACTAGCTGAAGTTACATGTAGATGCATATTTAAATCAGTTTGAATTTACATCTTGTGAAACTTGCCAGTCATGTCACAAAGATATAATGACACCAGCTCTGTTTATTGGAAACAGAGAAAGAGTTAGTGAACTCTTGGGATGATACATGTTGATGTATAAAGGTCCCCTGTCTACACATGCCAAGACCAGTTCTTTGTACTTCATTACATTCTCTGATGATCTCTCAAGATTCAGACATATGTTCCTGTTGAAACACAAGTCAGAACCTTTTGAGGTATTCACAGAATATAAGTCAGAAGTAGAGAACCAATACGGGTATAAGTATTATGTCCTTTGATGAGATCAAGGAGGAGAATACTTGAGCACGGAATTCTTGGACTTTTCTAAAGGAGAATGAGATTCTCTCTCAGCATTACTCCTCCGTATACACCATAGCACGATGGTATATCGGGGCGGAGCAATCACACCCTATATGATAAGGTGTGCTCTATGATGAGTACTACTGAGTTACCTATTTCCTTTTTGGGAGTTATGCACTTGAGAAGCTGCATACCTATTGAATAGGGTTCAAATCAAATCAGTTGCCTACCACTTCATATTTGATATGATAAGGGAAGAGCCCATCTCTTAAGTTAGTTAAGATTTGGGGTTGTCCGGCCTATGTCTAAAAATAAAATCCGGACAAGCTCGAGGCAAGGTCTGTTATGTAGAACTGGAAATGTTTCAGTTATACAAACTGCAGCTGATGATTTGAAAGAACCAAAGGATTCAATAGTTACCAACGAACCTCAGCCTCTCCGCCGATCTAGTAGGGTTTCTCACCCACCTGAGAGTTACTTCGGTTTCTCTATGACAGTGGGAGCGAGAATTGAATCATGAGATGATAACCCAACTAGTTTCGAGCTGGCCATCAGGAGTGAGACTCTGTAAGAATGGCTGGATGCTTAGTGATCTGAGATGGAATCCATGTACACCAACAAAGTATGGACTTTGGTTGCTATATCTGAAGGGTTAAATCCCCATCAGGAGCAAGTATATCTTGAGGAGATTACTTGGTGTATATGGAAAAGTTGACATTTTCAAAGCTAGACTTGTTAAAAGGTTTGCATCATTGACCAGGTATGGATTATGTTGAAACCTTTTCTAAGGATCTATGCTGAAGTCCATCCAGATCCTACTTGCCATGGCTACATACCATGACTACGATATCTGGTGGTTGGGTGTCAGGACTGCTTTTCTAAATGATGTTTTAGAAGAGAACGTCTGTAAGTATACAGCCAGAGGGCTTCGTAGACAGTGGGAGCAGCGGAAACGTGTGCAAGTTGCTTTATAGGATAAAGCAGACATCGCGGAGTTGGAACGTCTGTTTTGATGTAGTTGTCAAAAGGTTTGACTTCATCAAAATGGTAGATGAACCTTGTATATACAAAAAGGTAGTAGGGAGTATGGTGGTGATCCTCGTAGAGTACGTGGATGACATACTCTTGATAAGTAAGGAGTTTCCTATGCTACGCTCGGTCAATCTCCGCTTATCATAAGATTCTCCTTAAAGGATCAAAGCGATACCTCCTAAATCCTGAGTTTTGATCTATGAGATAGAAGTAACTGGATGTTAGGATTCTCACTAGTTGTAGTGAGATGGTATTAATCGATTCTGGGGAAAATCACTGGAAAGGTTCCAGAGTGATAAGGACGACTGAATGTCAGTCATAGGCATTGTCTTTACCCTCAGTGAAGGGACGGTATGTTGGAAGAGTTCCAAGCTAGATACCGTGGCATACTAGATGATAAAGGCGGGATACATTGCTACTTAAGATGCTACCAAAGAGGCTGTTTGGGTGTATATTGGTTCATGAGATGAACTAGGTTCCTACCATTGTGTGACAATGGATGTGTGGCTTTGGCCCGGGAACCACGGTCCCATCAGTGATCCAGACATATTCTAAGGCAGTGTCACCTGATCGTGGAGATGGTTGATCTCCAGGGGATCAAGGTTAGGAGAGCAGACTCAGAAGGACAACACGGCGGATCCACTCACAAAGGCCTTTTCCCAGAGAGAGACTTTTATGGGATGGTTGAGTATGAGATACTACAACCACTGCTATCAGATGGCCCTAGTGCAAGTGGGAGATTGTTAGTTATATGTATGCCCTAGAGGTCATTACTATACATAGGATGTATATTGTAGTGGATGCTTGGACATATATAGGGAGGACTTTCTTGCTCGACATGATAGTATGCTATCTGGTTGCTCTTTACCTTAACGTGTACACTGATTGTCTCTCTGTTACATGTTGGTAAAGCCCTTAGGATGTGTACTTGACTACCTGGACTATGATGCGGATCATACTAGTGGGGACATGGTAGTCCATAAGTACATCCTTTATGGTCCCTAGTCATGGGTGTATCGAGACGGGGCATCGATATACCAGAGTAGACTAGCGTATACCTTCTCAACCCATACAGATGGGCGATGGATGATCCCATATCCATTGGTGTTTGACATCAGAGATGATATACGGGTGCTCAGTGGAGACTGGGTACACTGGACGGACTCGCCGAGAACTCCCAGATGGTATTATACCTTACGCCAGATGGCAGTTCTCTGGTGACACTGGTACAGGTTAGTCTGTAGACCCGAGATCGTCATAGAGTCTTTTGTGATTCCCACTGTGTTTTGATTTCCACCTTACCACGTCCAAGAGGGCGTGCAAAACGCTGGTTTTTGGGTACAGTCCCGAATCACATGGAGGCAATGAGCGATAGGAGGGGATTCGTCTCTCCCGGTATAGGGAGTTGATGTTGCGCTGTGTTCGATTGGCTATAACCGGAAATCCCTGGCCAGGGTTGCTGAGATTTACTGGTAAGTGTTACCAGTAGTTTCTCAAACTGTTATAGACCTTATATCGACATGACTTATCGAGCTATTGGGGTCTGATGTTTACCACCCCTAGGCGAGATATGCGACATATCAGACGAACAGACCGGACTGTACGGTAAGTGTTGCTGGTTGGATTCATAGGAGTGTGAGCGGGCTTGCTCGTCGATCTTCTGATCGCTCAATACCCGGGTGGCCGTTACGTTTAGCAGACCGCTTGCGGCTTGTGGGTGTTTGATATGATCATCACCTGCTGCCGGCGTATTGACGAGTCTTTAGAGTCCTACACAGAGGTTTCCTGGCTCAAGCAAAACGAAATAGGAGCGCATATGAGATATGTGCGGGACCGAGAATAATGCGTGTATGTGATACCGTATTCTATTCTCGCGATGAATGTATCGATTGGTTGTATGCGATATAACCTAGTTATCGAATCAAGGATTGATTCGATAAGTCGATACATTGGATATTAGTCGGTCATATGTGATATGACCGGATCATTAAATCAAGTGTTGATTTAATGATTTAATGTATAATTATATATTTGATATATTACTTTACATTAACCAGTATTGGTTCACTTAAAATGGATTTTCTCACTTGATATGCACATTATATATATATGATATAGTTTTGTGCACTAGTTTGTATCATGTTTGATGATACTTACAAATTTGGTTGTGTGTATGCTTTAAACTATGATTAGGTTAATGGTTAGGGTTTCATTTACTCATTTATTTACTTTATTCTTTTTGGCAAAAGAAAAGAAAATGGTGGCTTTTTTGTTTTACACTTGAAGCTTTAAGAAGCTTTGACCATTTTTGTTTCTTTTGCTTAACCTAACCATTCATCTAACCCTAGTTGATTCTCTACACTAAACCATGGTTGCAAATATGATAAGGATCTCTTATTTTCTATTTTTTATCATATTCTTTTTCTTCTTCTTCAAGAAGAAGAAAGCTTGCAACCTTTAATGGTGACTTGATGAAAAGAGTGAGAAATCCAATTCTAAAGTGAACCCACTTCCTATTTCTTCATTCTCTACCACTTGCCAAGTAGTATAGGGTGTTTTCTTCACAAGTTTCATGACTTGGTGAAGTTGGAGCTCGAGTTAGAGTCGCCTCGACGTAGATCATCTTCGGCATCGAAGTCGACGATCTAGCCCGATCATTTTTTCGACGAAACCATTACTAGAGTCCGGGATCCGATGATCGCAGCGGAGGGACGTCAACGCGGAGCTATGGAGGTGGAGGACCGGATCTACAAAGGTTGTATTTCCGTTCACTTAGTTAAGTTGTTAACTAGTTGCATGTTTCGCCTATTCTCTAGTTAACGATCCGTATTAGGGTTTCTCGGCACATGAAAAATTTGAAATTGGCATGGTTGATGCCTTGTAAGACCTCATTAGTGTGCCTAGGAACCCTACAAGTTCGGCAGAGTTGAGATCGGAAGAGACCATAGCAGGTTCTTTCCAGGACACCTTAGCTATAAATATTTGGACCCAGAATCGGTTGTATCGCACATACTCAGAAGGCTAGAGGCCACCATCATTGACGTGCTACATTACGAGTGGCCATGTTAATTGGCCAGGAAATGCTCAGAGAGGCGTCAGAACGGGACTGTTTCCGTCGCTACCCCCTAACGGACTGTCGAGCAGAGGAGTCATGCAGTTGGTGATCCACAAAGAAAAATGAAGACCCAGGGACAGAGGACGCCAGACCGTGGGCAGGAGGCAAGTAGATAATCTTGCTCTGCCAGCTTGGGTGCACCGGCACCTTTCGACATTGAAGGAGGTATATCTCAATGTCATTTATTTTTTGATTTGTGTTTTGTGATCCGAGTATCACGCCTATATCGTTTTAGGCTTTTGAGTTTTGATAATTTAGTTTCATGATTGATATTTTTGTGCACTATAGCCGCACTTGACATATATTTTCTATGTGCACCATAGTTGCACTTGATTCATATTTTTATATATCAGCTGTACTGATTTTTGTTTTCATGCATACCCATTGCACTCGATTTTGATTTTAAGCACTCCAAGATACTTGATTTTGATTTCGTGCATATAGTTTGCGCTTGATTTTGACTTATGCATTCGGTGTAGTCTACGAGCGCTTTTAGTGCATTGATATGGGTTTTGTGCACGCGGTTGCACATGTTTACGATTTCATATATCGTGGTATACTTGATTTTGATTTGGTGCATGTTGTATACCGTTGATTTTGATTTTGATACTCGATATTCGTTTTCGTGCGCCATAGTGCACTAGATTATGTTTTCGTGCACCATGTGCACTCGATATTCTTTTTCATGCACCCTATTGCACTAAATATTTTTGTGCGGACTTGGCGCACTTGAGGTGACTTTATGCACACCAGATGCACTAAATTGAGATTCTTCGTGCATATTAGATGCACTTGATATTGTTGTCGTGCACACTCGTTGCACTTAACAGATGCTTTCGTGCACACCCGTTGCACTTAATTTTTGCTTTGTGCACATTTGTGTCACTTATATTTGATTTTAATTTCCGTGCGCACCAGACGCACGCGGCATTTTTGTATACACTATTTGAGATTGATTTCTTTCGAGTATCATGTTTTTATGACATATACTATATTATATAATAACCGAGCAGGACTAGTCTGAGGACAGTACTTGAGTATTTTGCATGCATCGATAATTACCGAGGGGTTTTTCAAAAAGAAGCTATTGTCTCAATGTTTTCCTACGTGTCCATGATGACACGAAATTTTACAAAGAAAACCTTTCCAACTCATTTTCAAAAAGGCGAGACGTATATCTTTAGTAAAATGTATATAGACATATATAGCTATTTCTCTATAAATGAACATCCGCTACTTGTGCCAGGATATATGCATCACACGACAATTTGAAAAGGATTTTGCATGCACTTTTATTCAGTTGTTTAGACGACTTCACAAGAATGCGTACTATATATATGTTATAGTCTTAATTATATTATGTTTGATTTTAATAGTGGATTTTGAAACTTGTATTTTCGTCATAACTCTCATGATTGCGTGACGCTTGACGGAGTTTTGATTTTGAGTTTTGCACTCGTTTTCATGCGCGTGCGTTGCGCTATAATATATCTTATGTATTCGTGATTTCGGAGCCCCGTTGATTTTTTTACTGAAATATTTTAGTATTTAGGGGTTTAAATTTAAATTCGGGGACTGAATTTATTTAAATGGGATCATTGTAACATTTCAGAAATATAAAATATTATTTTTGGAAATTAAATAATAAAATAATAAATTTTATGAATATTACAAAAAAGTATGGAAAATTGGTTTGAATGGAATCGTATGATTATATACATATAGTTTGGAAAACAATTGGAATTTTAAAATGAATTATTGATTATGGAAGCATTTATTTGGATTTGGACATTTTATAAATTATTATAAAATTATTTATATACAAGTTTAATGCTAAACTCGATTAATATTTTACTAATTATGTATCAACCCTATTTGTATATCATGACATGCAACATTTTATGTTATAACATTTGTCTATATTTATTGAACCGCGGCTTCATTTTCTTTAGTTGCTTCAAATTGTTTTGTTTTAATTTGAGAAAGAAAAGAATAAATAAAGATGAGAGAGAGACTTTAGGTGACTAGTATCATGGGTGAGAGATAGAGAGTGTGTGAGAGTTAGAAGGTTCCACACAATTCTTGGCCATCCTTCACTCTTCTTCATTTCTTCATCTCCCATTTCTTCATCTCCTTCTCCTTCATCCTCCTCCATCCTCACTACTACCACAAATCCACCCTCAAAACCACCCCAAAATTAATTAAGACCTTCACAAAATTTATTTCTTGGCTCACTACAAGCACCATGGTAGGATCAAGTTGGGACTTTGAGCACTTTGGTCATCTTAGAACTTTCTTGAGTTGCTCTAGAAAGGTAATTCCCTCACTTTTAGTTAAGTATTTGAGTTTCCTAATCTCCTATAGTAGTTTAAAGCTAAACAAGTGTAGGTTTAGTGATCTTGGAAAATTCTAGGATGATATTTATTGGATGTTTTGAGTTGTGGAAGTATAATCGAGGCTTAGTTAGTGACCACGAACCTTTTAGTGATAGAATTCTGGACAACTAGAGATTAGAAGTCCCAAAACATGAACTTGGAATTTTCCGATATCGGGTTTTTGTGGAAATGTGATGATCAATTAGGATCTGCTATAACTCGAGAGCTCTGAAAAATATTTTGCAAACACATAGAGATGAGCAGGGTGTTAGGAACATACCCTAGAAACCCGAGCCCTCAACTCTCTCCTTTGGCCGCCAGAAATTCCTATCTGGCCGCAAATTGCTGCCTGACCTAGATGAGTGGGTCTCAGGTTTGGTCCATAGCTCTATTATCTGATATTTAGGCCTATCCAATATGCAAAATATCCTAATTTCACCTAGGGTAAAATCTGGGAGTGTTTTTCCAAGTTGCTGATTTCGTTTTGCGACTTTTATTAACTTGAGTTTTGGTATTTGAGTTTTGACTCAGTCGTTTGACGTTTGTATGTCAACGTCGAGAGTTGTTTGGTTATTCTTGCATGCGTGGACCGTAGGTTCTAACCTATGTGCACTTCGTGTGCCGTATCGGTTTTCGGATTTGATTCTTGTTTACGATACGATATTCCTTGAATTGTAGGTACCTTCGCGTGGACTTCCGGGACGACTAAGGAGAGCAAGGCGTCCATCGATTTCGGCTAGAGCGAGGATGGTAGGTAAGTAGATGTATATTTACAGATGAATTCGGGTGGATGGCGTATAGCACCCCCACAACCGTAGCAATAGGGTACTTATATATATATATTTATATATAGTCCAATATTAGATATGTATACTTAGCTAATAGGGTTCTAGGAGACTATAGGCTATAATAAGCGTACCCATTGGAAAGGTATACCTTTAGCTCTTGTTTTCTTAGTTTTGAGCCTTTGGTATATATATTGTCACACACACACACACACACTTGGTATGATATGTGGGTATATATACACGTATATATAGATATATGTACGTATATATACGTACGTGTACGTATATCTACGTACATGTACGTATATCTACGTATATGTACGTATACGTATGTGTACATATATGTATATGTACATGTTTATGTATGTATGTATATATATATATATATATATATATATATAGAGAGAGAGAGAGAGAGAGAGAGAGAGAATAATGGAGGAAAGAGGCCATAGGAGGGAATTTCCTCCTATGGCGTCGAAAAAGTACGCCCTATCTCATTTTTCCGACGATCGACACCCATCATCTTCATCGTTATCATCTAAGATGTGAGTACACCAAATTTCATGTGATTCTACAACCTTTTCACCATTGATTTAGCAATGTAAAAAGTTCTGTTGTCAGTAAACCGTTAATTTTGAACCCACTAAATCAACGGTGAAAAGGTTGTGGAATCACATGAAATTTGGTGTACCCACATCTTAGATGATAATGATGAAGATGATAGGTGCCGATCATCGGAAAAAATGTGGGAGGGTGATTGATAGAGATTTGGTGTGTTTAATTTTAATTACCGCAATCAAGACGGTTTCGCTTGGTAGCTAGCCGGATGAGTACGGGTCGGTCCACGGAGAGATGGGAATCTTTTTCTTAGTGTTTTAATGAGTTAAGTCCAAATTGTCCAGGTTTGTTTAAGATTAACTATGTGCTAAATATGTATAAAAATAGCTTGTTAGGATTAGGATTAGGTTAGTTTGAGTTAGGAGTCGCTCACTTCTTTCGTTGCCGCTCTTAATATTGATGTTACGGTACACGGCAACAACGGGGATTAACACGACTAGGAAGGAAACTTGCGAGTATAAGCTAGACTTTCCAACGCTTAGTTCCTTTCTTTTGGTCCTTGTCCGTCCATTCTTGGCTCTTAGCCGTAACCTCCGGTCAATTCAACCACAACCGGTCTCACTAGGGTGTCACCGCTATCATGTAGGATAGGGTGCCATAGAGAGCGGATTGTAATTAAATTGACGGGAGTCCGAATCAAGATGTTGGACAAAGAAAAGAGTGTGAGAGATTTCCTTCTCTCAAACTTCCCTTATCCTACCCTAACAAGTGAAAGGCTACTCATCCATTATAAAGAAAAATAAAATAAAATAAACACAGAAGATAGAAAGAAATAGTTAAAGAATCACAACTAGCTATTTAGGACCTCACTTAGGCAAGGATCCCTATCTCATTTTTCCGACGATCGACACCCATCATCTTCATCGTTATCAACTAAGATGTGAGTACACCAAATTTCATGTGATTCTACAACCTTTTCACCATTGATTTAGCAATGTAAAAAGTTCTGTTGTCAGTAAACCGTTAATTTTGAACCCACTAAATCAACGGTGAAAAGGTTGTGGAATCACATGAAATTTGGTGTACCGACATCTTAGATGATAATGATGAAGATGATAGGTGCCGATCGTCAGAAAAAATGTGGGAGGGTGATTGATAGAGATTTGGTGTGTTTAGTTTTAATTACCGCAATTAAGACGGTTTCGCTTGGTAGCTAGCCGGATGAGTACGGGTCGGTCCACGGAGAGATGAGAATCTTTTTCTTAGTGTTTTAATGAGTTAAGTCCAAATTGTCCAGGTTTGTTTAAGATTAACTATGTGCTAAATATGTATAAAAATAGCTTGTTAGGATTAGGATTAGGTTAGTTTGAGTTAGGAGTCGCTCACTTCTTTCGTTGTCACTCTTAATATCGATGTTACGGTAATCGGCAACAACGGGGATTAACACGACTAGGAAGGAAACTTGCGAGTATAAGCTAGGCTTTCCAACGCTTAGTTCCTTCCTTTTGGTCCTTGTCCGTCCATTCTTGGCTCTTAACCGTAACCTCCAGTCAATTCAACCACAACCGGTCTCACTAGGGTGTCACCGCTATCATGTAGGATAGGGTGCCATAGAGAGCGGATTGTAGTTAAATTGACGGGAGTCCGAATCAAGATATTGGACAAAGAAAAGAGTGTGAGAGATTTCCTTCTCTCAAACTTCCCTTATCCTACCCTAACAAGTGAAAGGCTACTCATCCATTATAAAGAAAAATAAAATAAAATAAACACAGAAGATAGAAAGAAATGAGTTAAAGAATCACAACTAGCTATTTGGGATCTCACTTAGGCATGGATCACACTCAAGCATCATTGTTGTAAGGATAAATAAAAAGAGAAAAAGAAAACAAACAAACAAACAAATAACAAAAACTATTTTAACAAAGAAAATTACAAGCAAAATATAAGAACTCAATTATAAGACATGCATGTTAAAAGAACTCTTCTTTATTCATCATTCACTCAAAAGCTCACTACAATATCAATGGAGAATGATGAAGAGGAAGAGGAAGTTACAAATTACTATACTAAATCTTAATACAAGAAAAGCATCCTTTACTTGGCTTGAAGCTGGGCTATTTATGGGCAGATACAAGAAATCCTAGGGCTAAAATCTGAGCCCTTACACAATTACAAAACTACCCTGAAAATATCTCCTGTCTCCGAGTCAACTCGGCCGCGAAACCACCGCATAAGTGCCACATTGGCCGCGGTTCCGCGGCCCTTTGGGTGAGATGTTTTGCCATTTTTTCTGGGGTTTTCCATGTTGTTGTTCTTCTCTGTTTAGTACACTTGGTTTTTCAGAATCACTTCATTTTTCTCCGAAATTCTCAACAATACAAAAAGATGAAAGAATGTGGACTTTTGCCTTGATTTTTTTGAGCTCCACGTTATAAACTTGGTTCTTGTGTTGCCTCCTTGTGCTTTGTGTATGAAATGACCATTGATTTCCATTTTGTCCCTCGAACTGGTAGGCGACATCTAACGGATGGTGAGCGGAGACCCGTATTTTTATCTGTTGTTGGCAGTAGTCCTGAATTTGTCGCGACTATTCATGATTTTCATTGTTTAGAGCTAAGAACCTGTAACTTGCAATTATTTAGCAAACACGGATCAAGAGTACCTACCTATATGCAATGCGATCAAGAATGGGCGGTATAAAAGTGCAAAATTCTGATATGAACAAATACCCCCAAACTTATCTTTTACTCGTCCTGAGCAAAGCCATTTCATTCACAAAAAGTCCTAACCTCACTTTCGCAGGGAACGCGATTGCACTGAGCTCGTGCAACAAGCCGTTAAACCCCTAGGTTGCACTAGAGGAGGAGTTTTGTCTCCTGAGGGTTTTCAGCGGATAATACCCACAAAATCCGATCAAGTTGGCCGATGACTCTAATCCTACAGTTCAGCATTCTAGCAAGAAACTCTATCATCTTTAACTTAGACATATTCATCCCTTATTCTTCACACTTCCTTTTCATTCAACTTAAGATCATATACGTTTTGCCAGTTTATAAAGCTCTCAGCATCTCTTGAATTTTCCTTCTAAAACGCAATCTCAAATATGGAATTTTTATCATCTCTATTGAAGATATAAGCCCTATTTTTCATTCCTATCTCTCCTCCAAACTCCGATCATATACCCCCACGTATGTGTAAATATCACCCCTATACTTGAAAATTCAATTCAAGCTATAATACCCTTGCCTTAATACCTAGTACTACTTCTTCTTTATTAATGGTGGACGGATTTGCTCACACATCTTTCATGCGACTATTACAGCTTCCTGAGGCATTAATCAGCCGATTACTGAATGTGTGAGCATTAAAGCGTAAATAGCAGTTTCCAGGTCTTGTACTTTTTTTTAATTTTATTTCAAGACCGGATATATTTTTCAATGATGCTCTTTTGGTGGTTAGTTTTAAATACCATTTTTTCTTTCATACTAGGCTTTCAGGCAAGAGTAATTCTTGGTATTCTCTACTATCCTAAGTTTCAAGGTGCGTGTATGTGCAATTTGTAGGGTAGATATATTTTTAGAATTTGGACTTAAGATTCGGAACTATTTTTCAGACTTACTCTTCAAAATAGAGCTTTCAATACTCTTCCTTCAATTCAACTTAACCCAAGAACTGAACTCAAAATTGCTTATTTCTAAATAAACTGCAATGGCGTATATTTTCTACAGTTATACTTCAAGGAAGGTTATTTTTAGGGTTTTCAATTACTAAGTTTAGGATTTAGTTTTTTCTAACTAGTCAACCGTCATGTCAAACTTGAGTAAAAAAATGCCAACATTGAAAATTTTCATTTTTTTATATTTTTTATAATGCAATGCAGAAAAATGCGATGCGGAATTTAAACATGCAAAGTAAAAGAACAAATATTTATATATATAAAAAAACGTGCAGATGCAGAATGCAAGGATAACTATTTACAACAAAACCCCACCCCCAAACTGACTCACAGCAGTGCCCTCACTGATGCCTACGGCGTCTCCTAGAACCAGACGCAGCCTCACTCTCTCCTGCTTCACTCTTGTCCGTTCCACGACCCTTTGATCTTGCTCTTTCTTCTCGTGCCAGCAGGGTTGACATCCCCTGCTCAAGACTCGTCAAACGCTGATCAAAATTTGTCAGCATCCCTAATACTTTCTCTACCCCCTATGAGTACGTCTCAGCAAGCGTGCCTGCGCGGCGGGGGTCAGCTCTTCATCGCTCACAGTGGAGCTCGAGCCGGGCGTCTTTGCCATCACATCTTCGGCCGGCTCGGTGCGCGACCATAACCTATGAAGTCTCGTGTATGATGTGGAGACACCTTCAAGAAGGGGTCGAATGGGAACCCCACCATGCATAAAAGTATCGAATTCTTCAACAGAAAGGAAATAGCGATATAATTGCGTCACTAACATTGGGCATGGGTAATTGGCTGCCCCCTTGCCGGCGCCAACCGAGTGTAAAAGCACAGTGCACATGTCATAGCTAGGGTTCTTCATCATTAATGTGTGCACAATGTGTAGGGATGGGGTAAAAAAGGTGGTGTTGTGCGAACTTCCAAAGATGTTGTTTTGTGCCCAACGGCACACGGTTAATATGTTCGCGTACAGTGTTCGTACTTGAATGCCCTTCCTAGGTTTTCTAGAACAATCATCGCCCATCAACGGCATGTAATTCTCAAAGCGTAGGGGTTGATCGTGTGTGGGGATACGAGATATCAAAGTGACTTCATGAATGAAGTTCCTATCTATAAAAATTTCCCGATCCCCCTACAACAAGCGTATAAACCCGTGTTTAGCTAAACAACCATCCTCCATACTCTCAAAGAAATGCGCAACGAGATCCGGAATCGCGAACGTGTTTGGATGGTTATACAACAGGAAATTCCATCTGCGTTTCCGGATCTCATCGTCAAAGTAGCTACCATAAACGTTATGGGTGAATAATTGCGAGAAATCCCGTTCAAATTGAAAATTAGGAGCCATGGACAGAAAACACAGAGTTATTAAATTTACAGAGAGGAGATGAGAAAAGCAAACCTCCTCTGAAAATTTCAGAGGGAGAAGCGGCTGAACGGCGGCGGATCGGCGGCGAAGGGGACATTCCGCAGCGGTTCCGCGGCTTGTTGGGGCGATCGCTGGTGGAATTTTCAGTGGTGGCTAGGGTTTTCTGTGTAGGTTTGAGTGGATGCTCGGGAATTACAGAAAAAATAGAGGGTGTATTTAAAGGGGCAGTCAACAAAAAGGGGTCTATTTGTACAAAAGTCCTCCCCAAAGAAGAAATTATTTATTTTATTAAATTTTATTTATTTATTTATTTATTTTTTATAGATAGTTCTGAATATTTAAAAAAAAAACCTTCTTTTTTTTATTTATATTTTTTCTTATTTTATTTTATTACAAATGGGAATTTCACCAGGCAAGAAATATCCCGACACAAAAAAAAAAACGAAATGGATATGCACCGGACAAGAATATCCATTATATATATACAAGATGGTATATACATACCCCCAAACTTATTTTAAACAGTGTTTCCACTGTTTATGGCTGGATAACCGAAGTTTGGTGGTAAACAGAGGAAGATTAGTCAATGTAAACTGGCTCCTACAACATCAGGAGCTCCTTTGATAGTTCTGCGGTGAGGAACGGTTTTATTCTGTGTCCGTTCACTTAGAATAGTGAACCGTCCTCTGTATTCTCCAAATCCACCGCGCCATGCGGGTATACACTCCGCACAAAAAAATGGTCCTTTCCACCGAGATCGAAGCTTACCGGGATGGAAATGGAGTCGGGTGTCGTAAAGATGTACATGTTGTCCAGGCGTGAAGGTTTTGCGCGTAAGGTGTTTATCATGAAACACCTTCGTTCGGTTCTTTATAATAACCGCGTTCTCATAAGCTTCATCCCGAAGCTTATTCAGTTCGTTAAGTTGCAGCTTCCGATAGCTGCCCGCATCTTCAAGGTTTAGATTCAGCTCTTTGATCGCCCAAAATGCACGATACTCGATTTCCACAGGAAGGTGGTAAGCCTTTCCATACACAAGCCGATAGGGAGGCATTCCAAGATCAGTCTTGTACGCAGTTCGAAATGCCCAAAGGGCATCAGTTAGTTTCAACGACCAATCTTTACGGTTCTTGGAAATCGTTTTCTCCAAAATCTGCTTGATTTGCCGATTTGAAACTTCGGCTTGCCCACATGTTTGGGGGTCGTAGGGCATGGATAGATTATGATTAATAGAGTATTTCTGCATCAAGGCCTCGAAAGTCCTATTACTGAAATGCGTCCCATTGTCGCTAATGATCGCGCGGGGGTGGCCAAACCGGGAAAAAAATGTTTTCTTTAAGGAATCTAACGACAACCTTGTTGTCGTTCGTCCAGCTTGGCACTGTCTCAACCCATTTAGAGACATAATTAACAGCTAAGAGAATATACAGGTTCCCAAAAGAGCTGGGAAACGGTCCCATGAAATCAATTCTTTAAACATCGAAAATCTCAACAACCAAGATTAGTTAGAGCGGCATCTCGTTTCTCCCGGAAATCTGGCCCAAGTGTTGGCACCGGGAGCAAGTCTTGCAGTAATCATATGCATCTTTGAAGAGTTATGGCCAGTAAAAGCCACATTGCAAGACTTTCTCAGCTGTCTTTCTTGGGCCAAAATTCCCGCCACACGCTTGATCGTGGAAAAATGAGAGCACACTCTTGAACTCATTATCAGGAATACACCGACGAATAATTTGGTCTGGACAGTACTTGAATAGGTAGGGTTCATCCCAGTAAAAGTGTCTTACTTAGGATAAAAATCCAAGTCTGTCCTGACTTGAACATTCGTTCGGTATTAGTCATGTCGCCAAATAGTTCACAATATCTGCGAACCAGGGTTCGCACGATACTGTTAAGAGTTGTTCTTCAGGAAAAACATCGTTAATTGGGAGAGGAAGCGTCGGCGAAGAAGGAAGTCATGACAGATGGTTGGCCACTACGTTTTCACATCCTTTTTTGTCCTTAATGACAAGGTCAAATTCTTGAAGTAAGAGGATTCAACGTATTAACCGAGATTTTGCATTCTCTTTCGCAAAAAGATGTTGCAGAGCTGAATGATTGGTGTAGACAATGACTGGAGAGCCGATCAAATAAGGCCTGAATTTCTCTAAAGCAAACACAACAGCCAAGAACTCTTTCTCGGTTGTTGTGTAAATCATTTGGACGTCTTTAAGGGTTTGGCTTGCGTAGTAGATTATGTGCGGCATTTTATCGATGTGCTGTCCTAGGACCGCACCGATAGCAAAGTTGGATGCATCATATATAATCTCAAAGGGATACGTCCAGTCAGGTGAAGAAAGAACGGGAGCAGAGGTGAGCGAGCTTTTCGGTGATTCAAAAGCAGTCAAACAGCTCGAGTCGAAGTGCAGTGGCGAAAGAGTCCCGCCCCGACACCTCTCTAAACACCTCCTGTCCAAGTACTCTAGCCTCTTGCAATATAACACGTCAACGATGGTCTCTGGCTCTATGGGAAAGCGCCATACCACTGGCCCTTGGTCTAATCTTTATCACTGTTGTATCCCAGAAAGAATCCGCCATGGCTTCTGTCGATATCATCTCTGTCGAACTGCAGGAAACTGGCACACTACAATGAATCTGCTTCCGTTCCGAAACAGCTGCAATCTCATCAAGACGTTCCTATATAAGTGTGGCCGCATCGAACATCTCTACATACGTATCAAATCTCTGACATCAACGAAGATGAACAACTACTCATAGAGACGTCGCATGAATCTCGTAATCCACTTCTCTTCAGTATCGACCAAGTAGAGAGCACATCGTGATAGTTGCGCGAACTGTAAGTCATACTCGGCTATGATCATGTCCAGAGTTTTACACAAAAACTCAAAACTACGAACTCGGGCATCTCTGACACTCTGTGGCAGAAATCTGGCTAAGTACACCCTCGAGAACTTGTCCCAGGAAATCGGAGGAAGGCCCACTGCTCGGCCTCTCTCGATCGACTCACACCAGGTCTGAGCAAGACCCTTCAAACGGAAACTAGCCAACTCAACTGATCTCGCATCGAAGTATCTCAACGAACGAAATATCCTAGTTACTTTATCCAGGAATGACTAAGGATCCTCTGTCACATCCATGCCTGTAAACACTAGCGGCTTCAGCTTCATGAACTCTAGAAACGACACCTCGAAAATCCCAGCAACAACTGGTACAACTATCTGAACAGTAGGCGGCACAACGATCTCTGGAGTATGTTGTACGACGACAGGCCTCTCAGTCCGGCTGGCCTCAAGTAATAACCCGACCATCTGGTGCGGATCCAGAACACTCACCTCCAAATAAGAAATCCTATCACAAAAGAATAATCAACATGTTCCTGTGTCACCGGGTAACACCCCGGTCAGTCCTTGTCTCAGACCAGCCCTCCCTGACCGCATCTCTAGCTGCAACTCTCTCGGCTTGCGTAGACATGGTGACCGGAATAACAAACAAGTATTGATGAGGATAGATCAAAAGAACGAATAGAAGAAAGGATCCCAGGATATATATGCTAAGATTACTTAGGTGGAGTATCGTTGTTCTCGCAAATTTTTTTGGCCAAAGCGTGATGTTCCTTTTATAAAAAATGGAGGACAGCCCCCACGTGCAGAGCACGAGAGCACTCACATGCAAAGTATGTGAGTATCGACTTCAGATAGAATTAAATCTTATGATAGCCCCCACGTGTGAAATACATGCGCACCCATATGCAAAGCATTCAAGTGTTGCTTCAGATAGGATCAAATCTTATATTGGTTCCTATGTGTTAAACACGTGAGCGTCTCACATGATATCTGCGTGAGCGCTAGTGCAAGCATCTTGGTAGCGCCTCACGTGATATCAACATGAGCGCACTTGCCAGTCTCTTGGCAGCGCCTCACGTGATATCCACGTAACCGCTATAAGCCAGCGCCCTACGTGCAATGCACGTGAGTGTTCTTTTTGGTAGAATTAAATTCTATGTAGAATTAAATTTTATGGGGGAAATATTTTCCTGATCTTTCTCAAACTAGAAATGTCTTCTCTGTTAAACAGAGGACCCTTGGATCAAAAATCTAACGATGATTATAAAGTCACCAATTAAACCATCTGATAGAATTAAATTTTATGTGATAGAATTAAATTCTATTTAGGAAATATTTTTCTGATCTTTCTAAAATAGGAAAGATCTTTTTTGTTAAATATAATTAAATTATATGGTTAGAAAAATATCTTCCTAATCTTGTTAAACTAAAAAGATATTCATATGATAGAATAAAATTCTATGTTAGGAAAATATTTTCCTAGTCTTGTTAAACTAGTAAGATATTCATATAATAGAATAAAATTCTATGTTAGGAAAATATCTTCCTAATCTTGTTAAACTAACAATATATTCATCTGATAGAATAATATTCTATCTTAGGAAAATATTTTCCTAATCTTATTAAAATAAACAAGAAATTTTCTCTGTTAAAGAGAGAGCTTTTGGATTAAAAATCCAACGGTGAATAAAATTCACCGATTGATCGTTAAGATCATTTTGATTGATTAAAAAATTAATCATGTTCTCTCAATGAGAGATTTTCTCAACAAATTGATTTTTCTCTTCTCCTATAAATAGAAGCAACGAGATCAAATCTAAGGGAAAACCGCCCAATAAGTTTCTGTAAAAATACAGAAGGCTCTTCAAAGATTCCACAAAACAAAAGAGAATTTAATTCTCAAAGATCATCTTCCTCATCAAAACCCTAGGCAAAGAAAAAAACAGAGATCAAAATATCTTTTTTACCTATTAAGGGTTTAACCCTTCTCAAGAACTTAGTTCTTTCTCTGGATCTGAGATCCACAAGACAAGTCTCTCACAAGTTGAGAATTTAATTCTTATCGAGAAGATTTTTTTCTTGAGAATCAAAATTTCAGGAAAGAACAAAATTGAAAAGAAAGAAGATAGAGTCTATAATACTCCAGGAACTTGGTTCTTTTAAATCAAGAACTTAGTTCTTTAAGAATCTGATCCAAGATCTTCAAAATAGTGATCTTGGTGATCTTTAATGGTCAAAATACCATTAACAGAGGTTTAACCTCTCTAAAAACAAGAACATAGATCAAATCTCTAAGAACCCAGTGCTTCACGTGAAACACACGCGAGCGCTCAAAACTAGGAACTTAGTTCCTTCAAATCAAGAACTTGGTGTTTACCCAATAAGAGCAAGGCTCTGTTCAAATTCCAAGGCGGGAAACGAAGCAACGCTTCTGTTTCCCCCAATCAGAGCAAATCTCTGTTTTGAAATTGAAGTGAAAATTAAAGTTAAAATAAATGAAGCAACGCTTCAGATCCCCTGTGCTGCGCGCGGAGCGCCACGTGTCAAAATCAGACGCGTCAGCGCAGGAAGCGCAGCGCCGAAGGCAGCGCACCCAATCAGAGCAAGGCTCTATTCAAAACAAAATTAAAGGAAGCAACGCTTCAGTTGCGCTGCGCTCTGCGCTGCGCGACACGTGTCAGCGCAGTTGCGCTGCGCTCTGCGCTGCGCGACACGTGTCAAGCGCAGGTGCGTTTGCGCCAAACATAATTAAAATTCCAGTAAGATCTTTCTGTTCTTGTTAAAATAAGAAGATTGTCTTCTGTAAAACAGAAGCCCTTGGATCAAAGATCCAACAGCGGGGAAAAATCCCCAAATCACTCAGAGAATGATCTCTTTAACGAATTTAACAAATTAATGGGCACTATAAAAAGGCCCCTAGACTCCAAGTCTAAAACACACAGAAACACATACAAAAAAGGGAGAAAAAGATAGAGAATTCCTCTAACCTTGAGAAGAAACTCAGAGAGATAAAAAAGGTAAAAACCTTTGAGAAAAAAAGAAGAGTTTCTTCTAAAAAGATCATTGATCTAAGAATAAGATCAAAGATCTTCAATAAAAAAATATATAATAACAACAAAGGCATTGCCTTTTGATGAACCACTGGTTCTGGCATCTTAAAAGATTCTTTTCTTGAATCCAAAATTGGATCAAGATATTAAAACAATGCCTTGCACTTGTAAATCTGCACTGTTACGCTCTTGGGTTGGCGCAAACCACCAGAGAGCGACACGTGTCAGCTTCAGAACAACTTGCGCTATGCGCTTTTAAAATAGAGCATTGCTCTCTGAAATTGGCGCAACTCACCAGAGTGCGCCACGTGTCAGCAGCGCAACAGCGCAGCGCACTGCGCTAACTGCGCTTGCGCTCACCAGAGCATGACACGTGTCACCTCCACATGCGCTTGCGCTCATTAATTGGCGCAGAACGCCTGACAGGCCACGTGGCCACTGTCAGATCATTAATGCTCTGCATTATTTATAGAGGGCTGAGCCCAATTAAAAAGGGCCTAACAGGCCTAATAAAATGCCATGCATTATTTTAAAAAAGGGCAGAGCCCAAACAAGGGTCTGTCAGACCAAAACAGATGCTGTGCATCATTTAAAAGGGGCAGGGCCCAAATAAAGGTCCAACAGAGACCAAGATTAATGATATACATTATTAAACAAAGGGCAGAGCCCAAGCCAAGGCCTAACAGGTCAGACAAATAAAAAATTGTTGAATATTCTCAACTGGACTTAACCCAATCATGGCCATAAGTCCTCAAATTAAAATTGACTGAGCATGACTGCTCTCTTAAATCAATTTACACTCGGTTTAAGGGTACATCTCCGAACTCCTCTGACACCTGTCGTTGTAATCCTTCAACGTCGTCAGAGAGGTGACGGGTCCCGACGGCCATACATGCAATGGACCACTACGTCCCTAAACTGGAACAATAAAGCCCCTAAATGCTCTTTCCGTTAAGTTAATCTTAGTCTCAAATAGGACTAACGTATCCTTAACGAACGTTTAAGTTGATCTTAGCCTCAAATACGGCTAACGTATCCTTAAACTAAAACCCCAAAGCCAAATCTAAGTAAATACGGATTTGTACTAATCCACGTCCTACGGACGACGACATCACTTAGTCTCCGTATACAATCCACGGGCAACCATAAACAAAACAAACACACACGACACGAAGTGAAATTTTGGAGAAGGAGAAAGTGGTTACCGCGATGCGGTAGCGTAATTAACTGCAGGGGCTTGCGCCTGCAGGGAAGAGCGTCCCCACAATCAAAAACCCCTCAAGTGAGGGAGAATCTGACGAAGTCTGCTACATCGGCCGCATCCGTCTAAACCTCTGATACACGGTGCCATAAATCAACTTGGCATCTTCGGAGAGGTGGACGGATAAAACCAAATAGTATCTGCCCCGAATCTCAGGCAAGACGTCCATGTCTTGGCCGCCGTTCGGAGGGGAACAGATTCTGGCACGCCCAGTGGGACCTCTTCCTCTTTCCACTCCACACTTCGTGTGTCGTGTTCGCGAACAAATCGCGGTTTGCTGTGGTTGCCTGTGGATTCAAGGTACTTAGATTTGGTGTCTTGCTCCGTGCAGAAAACAGAAGATCAATGGCTTCAAACTGCACTACCTGCAACTGCAACTCTCGCTCCGTCCCTGCTGGAGGAGTGACTTACGGACCCCAAGCGGCCTATCTTTTCAAGATGCCAGTGGAGCAGGTAACTCAAACCACCACTAGACTATTCTTCGGGACCATGCTCCAACCGATGAGCTTCAATACCCCAATGACATCGCAAGAAGCTCCAAAGAAGCCGGTCTTTGATCGACTTACCACCGCCGCGACCCCTCTCAACGGGTCGCCCAACTTCACTGCCTCAGTTTTTAACAGACTAGGTCAGAGCTCCAACGGGCCCATGAAGAAGCCTGCAATACCAGAAGGCGTTATCCCGAAGCGGATAGCCATCCCTGCTCCCAAAATCGTCAAGGCGTCTTCTCCTGCCAAAGGGTCGGTCTTCACAAGACTGACTATTTCTGCTCCCGTTCCAGGTAAAATCACCAAGGTTGCTTCCCCTACTCGGAAGTCTGCTTTTGATAGGTTGGCCGTCCCCATTCAACGGACGTCGGTCTTTAAAAGGCTGATACCGGCGAATTCTGACCAACACAGGGGGCATGAGGAGGTCTCCCTTACGGCTAAACCAACTCCAATCAAACGACATGCTCGCCGTCGTCACTGGCGCCGGGTGAGGAAGGCTGGGGGAAACTCCCTCTCTGGGCTAACTCCGCCAGCTCCAATGGTGGAAATCAATGCTGCTGTTCCGACTGGGAATAGCTTTGAACCGCTAAGAAGGGTGCGTAGAAACTCTCCTACTGCGGTGCTGAAAAGAACTTCTCCACCTGTGGAGAATGCCCCAAAGAAGAAGTTGGAGCAGCCCCCTCAACGGCTGTCCTCTAAAATTTACAAGGTCTGGCGTCAAGTCCAAGACTCCGTGATGGATCAAGACTATCTTTGCCGACAGAGAAAAATGAAGGTTCGGCAGGAGAAGGACTACTTTGTCAAGCCACAAAAAGAAACAGCTACTTTGGTGCCCACTACAACGGCCCCCTCAACTTCGACCGCCCACAAAAGAAGGAGGTCAGAGAAGATCCCCGCGTCTTTGGCAAATTGCAAAGACACTGAATCTAAACGCCCCAAGTCTGGGGGCATGGTGCTGCACACCGTTTATATGGCTTCCGGAAAGGAGGGAAGCCGTGCTTTGACGGGTCACCGACCGCTCACCCGATCCGTGACAAAAGCTCAAGAACAGCAACAGCAGAAGCTTCAAGAGATGCTGACTACAATGGCTGCACTTACCGAGCCAAAAGAAAGCCCAGAGGCATCATCAGAGCAGCGTCACGAACAAGAAACTGTTGCTGACTTCTTACGCAGAGTCCTCGAAAAGAAGGACAGAGAAGCCGCAGAGCAAGCGACTAACATAAAGCAAATGGCGCTCCTCTTCCAAGATATGGTAGGGATGATGTTACAGTCGGACCCTCCAGCTGATGGCCCTCCAATCATTGTTAAAGACGATAGAAGGGAGACATCTAATCCTCCTCCGGCTCTTTCAGTAGCCAAGGAGGAAACCATTTCCAAAGCTGCACTGGATGGCTATATAGCTCAGCAAATACGAGCTCATCAGGCGAATGAAGCGGCTGGGCAAATTGTTAGAATCGGACGACCCTACCCGGGCTGGTATGACTAAATCAGTTATCCACCGGGATATACGATCCCCAAATTCCATGTGTACAAGGGGACAGGAAATCCCCATCAACATGTCGCTCAGTTCAGGGCTCTTTGCGGCAATACTGGAGGCGATGACAAACTGTTGCTTCACCAATTCGTCGGCAGCTTAGCAGAAACGGCCTTCGAATGGTATTCGGAGCTGCCCAACGACTCTGTCAAAACATTTGCAGAGATGGAGCTGCTGTTTACACAAAGATTCGCAAGTGCTAGCGAACGCACCCCAATCACGTCATTGATCAATGCCAGGGTGAAGCCTAGAGAAACTTGGGTCCAGTATGCGATACGGTGGCGTAATCTATGGTCAAAGTGCGAGCAGCGCGTCGAAGAAGCTCCTGCCATGGGTATGTTCGTGGGTACTCTCGACCCTCAAGCGACCATCTCCCAATTCATGATGTTCTTCAAGCCGACCACTTTTCAGGCCTTGATTGACAAGCTGGCCCAAATGGACCAGATGGGTCATAGACCATCTCCTTTAAAGACAGAGCCTTGGAATGAAAAGGGCAAAGGGAAAGCAACCTTCGTCGCCAATGCTCAACAACAGCCGAGCAACTCAAAACTGATTGTTCGCCAAAACAACGTGCGTCCACGCCCATCCCTCGAGGAAAAACTGAGACGTCCTTACTCGTTTCCCCAGGATAAAACGAGGAAACTGTTTGAGCTGGCAGTGTGCGACGGATTCATTAATCTGCTGAGTCCGAAACGTCCGCTACAGCCAGGCGATGTCAATGATCCCAATTACTGTCCCTACCACCGAGTGTTGGGTCATCCGATCGAGGATTGCTACGTCTTCAAAAACTGGATTGAAGACCAATACCAACATGGCAAATTCGCGTTGTCCGAAAGATGGAAGGTGAACGCGCCGCAACTTCATACCTCGAAAAGGGTGAGCACGCCGGGAGCAACGTGCTCCGTTGTTGAAGAAGCTCCGTGGGAGGTTGTGCTATCAAGCAAAACCAAGAGGATGCTGAACGATCTCCAGACATGCCCGGCGATCAGGTGGGAGAACCCGTTGGAACCTGAGATCATCAAGGGAATGCCGAAGCCGCGCCCAACTCCAAATATTGGTGGTGATAGACAAAGCGTTCACACCCAACCGTCGAAATCTTCGAAAAAGAAGAAGAAATCCAAGAAGCCCGTGAATCCTGGTGACAAGCGCACGGACCTGCGGAAACAAATCGACGCGTTGAAAGAGTATAACCAGAAAGCGCGGACTCCCATCACGCTCCAGGAATTCCTTAGCCATGTCCTTGAAGACGGAGATGATGGAGAAGACTCATCAGATGAATCTGAAGACTACGTAGCAAGTTGTCATGTAATCTCTCACTCGTTGATAGATGATAAAGAAGCTCCCTGCACCGAGAAACGGGGGGCAGGTCCTGAACCAGAACTTCTGTGGCCGTCAGACGAGATGATCGATGCCTTCCTGAATGAGATTCGTCTGAAAAGTAAAGCCAATCAGGAGCGTGAGATGGCCATATTGGAAGGAGCCAAATGCCGGCGACTAGACGAAAGAGTCGAGGCACTCCCATCAAATCAAAAGACATCCGCTGCGGATAAAAACAAATTCAAGACGAGGAAAAGGTTTGCTAAAGCCATATCAATGGGAATGAAACTACCACCCTCTGAAGAAAACACTCTCGGAGGAGTAGAGATGCATCCTAATTACTGCTTATATCATCAGAAGATCGCACATCTCACTGAAGACTGCGACTCCTTTAAGTGTTGGTGGCAAGGGTATATCGCTCACAGGCAATACGTCAACAGAACAAAGCGGGAAGCTCGTAGACAGCGAAAAAATATGACAGATGAGCGTAAAAGAATTACCGGCAATTGTCATAGGGTTGATCCCGGGGCATCACGTGTTCTCACCTTTGGGAGCGATTCCGACGAAAAAGTAGCCCTCGGCCCTCTCTTCAAGGAGTCGATCTCTGAAGGATTGAGGAGTTGCAAGAATATTCAGCTATGCAATTGCGCGATACCCGGAGAGAATCTCAGTCCCACAAACAACGGGGCGAACAAAAAGGATAAAGGAAAGGGAAAAACGGCCTTCGTCGCCAACACTTAACAACAATCGACTGGCCTTAGACCGATTATTCGCCAAAACAACAAGCGGCAACCCCTCTACGAGAGGTTGAAACGTCCTTACTCATTTCCCCAGGATGAAACAAGGAGGCCGTTCGAAGTGGCGGTGCACAACAGGCTTATCACTCTACCGGAGCTGAAATACCAACCACAACTGAATGATGTCGACAATCCTAATTATTTCCCTTACCACCAAGTATTGGGACATCCGATCAAAAACTGCTACGTTTTCAAAAACTGGGTCGAAGACCAATACCAACAGGGCAAGTTCGCGTTGTCCGAAAACTGGAAGGTGAGCCCGCTACAACCACATGCTCCGAGAAAGATGGATATACTGGGAGCATCATGCTCAGGGAAAGCCCCATAGACCGAAAAGTCAGTAAACTAAAGATTCGCCTCAAATACAGCGACGGCGGACCGAGACGTCCTTAAACTAACGATGGACCACTACGTCCTAAAACTAGCTGATGACCGAAACGTCTTTAAACTACTATCGCAGCATCCTCAGGCTGACGAGATAAAAAAAAAGAGAGAATAAAAAAAAAGATAATAAAGACGGTATGTCCAGAAGTGAAATGGGCACGGATGAAAACCCGAAAGGGCTCCGTGAGTAAAAACAGCAGTGCTACCGGCGAGTGTTCGTGAAAACCCGAAAGGGCGCGACCTCGTTAGAAAAAAGAATAAAAAGAATAAAAAAAACGGTATGTCCATAAGCAAAATGGGCACGGATGAAAACCCGAAAGGGCTCTGTGAGTAAAAACAGCAGGGCTACCGGCGAGTGTTCATGAAAATCCGAAAGGGCGCGACCTCGTTAGAAAAAAGAATTAAAAAAATAAAAAAAACAAAAAAAAACGGTATGTCCATAAGCAAAATGGGCACGGATGAAAACCCGAAAGGGCTCCGTGAGTAAAAACAGCAGGGCGACCGGCGAGTGTTTGTGAAAACCCGAAAGGGCGCAACCTCTTTAAAAGACACTTACAAGGTCCTCTCGACCTTGTAAGGAGAAACCACCCGCGTGAGCTCCTTACGACTCACAAGGAAGCAACACACTTAGGGATCCTCACGATTCCTAAGGAGGAATTACACTTGCGAGATCCTCACGGCTCGTAAGGAGAACTCTCTTATGGGACCCTCACGGCTCATAAGATTTGAAAGTCTTAAGTTACAGAGATCTGAACCTGTTCTTAAGCAACTTCCACAACCTTCGATATTGCCTTACAAGTGGCTCAATACTGACCCTTGTATACAATCCATGGGCGCGAATAAACATTTCCCTAACCAAGTCCCACCCGTGACTAGGGATATGTCCATATGGTGAACAACCCTTATAAGTTCTCTCGACTTATAAGGAGAAAACCCTTTTGTAAGATCCTTACGACTTACATGGGAACATACACTTAGGAATCCTCACGATTCCTAAGGAGAAAACACACCTACGAGATCCTCACGACTCATAGCGAGAAATACCTTTGCGAGACCCTTACGGCTCATGAAGTCAAAAGCCTTAGTCGACAGGATCCTAACCCTATTTACTAAGCCACCTTTGTTCGACATCGACAGAGGCAAATGATGATTCGCTCCTGGCAATATCCCAGTTGTAGCGATACTGATGCCTAAACCGGTATCAAATTCCAAGCCCTTTTATGGCAAATGATGATTCGCTCCTGGCAATTTTCCAGTTGTAGCGATGCTGATGCTGAGATTGGCGTCAAATTCCAAGTTCCACACTCGCGATAAAAAAAATCAGCGAGCCATACATACATACGAAATAGCTGAAATGATGGGGCAGCTTGCAATAAAAATCAGCAAGTAAAAATGTATGCATGAAAAATAACCGAAATGATTGGGCAACTTGCAATAAAAAGCAGCGAGTAAAAATAAAATAAATAGCCGAAATGATTGGGCACCGCAAAAAATAGCCGAAATGATTGGGCAATCGCGACCTTCGCGATATAAAAGCTGAAATGATAGAGCATCGCGGAAATAAAATAATAGTATAAAAAAATGAATGAAACCAATGCCCTACAGGTGAGATCACATCGATCCCTGTATACAATCCAGGGGCACAAACAAAGAGGGAACCATACCTTCCCAATAGGCTCCACCAGAAAGCGAAGCCAAATCTCGACGGTTCATAGACAACCTAGAGACAACCTCGACATTTGTCACAATATTGCAGACACGATGTCAACAAACGGAGCAAAAGAAGATCCCTAACTTCAGGGTCTCGACGTTGATATCGACAACTTAGAGATCGCTAACGGCGTTTCTCCTCACTCCAACCAGATGCAGACATGACTTCATCAACCGACCTCAGAGTCGCAATGAAACGGAGCCACGGCATAGTCCCTAGTTCTAAATCTTAACGGCAATTCTACAGCCTAAGAATCAACAAAGGCGTTCCTTCGCAGTCCAGCAAGATGCAGATACAACGCCAACAAAAGACCTCACGGTCGAAACAAAGCGAAGCGACGGAAAAATCCCAGCTTCACCTCAACATTCGTCTCGATACAGCAGACGAGATGTCAACAACGGCGTTCCTACGCAGTCCAGCAGGATGTAGATGTAGCGTCAACAAAAGACCTCGCGGTCGAAACAAAGCGAAGCGATGGCAAAATCCCAGCTTCACCTCAACATTTGTCTCGATACAGCAGACGAGATGTCAACAACGGCGTTCCTACGCAGTCCAGCAGGATGTAGATGCAGCGTCAACAAAAGACCTCGTGGTCGAAACAAAGCGAAGCGACGGCAAAATCCCAGCTTCACCTCAACATTCGTCTCGATACAGCAGACGAGATGTCAACAACGACATTCCTTCGCAGTCCAGCAGGATGTAGATGCAGCGTCAACAAAAGACCCCATAGTCAGTAAACCGGAGTGACGGAAAAATCCCAGCTCCACCTCAGCATTCGTCTCGTTACAGTAGACGCAATGTCTACAACAATGTCCTTCTTCCAACAGGATTTGGATATGACAAAACAAACGAAGCGAAGGCCAAATACCTAGCTTCAGAGTCTTAACGACAAGTCATATAAAGCCTGAAAGACAATCGGAGATCATATTGCACCAGTGCGGAATGGTCACCACCTCGACATTCGTCTCGACAACAGCAGACGCAACATCATCAAACAGCGGAGCCACGGCAAAGTCCCTAGTCCCAAACCTCTACGGTTCACCAACAACCTAGAGACAACCGCGGCATTCGTCCCGATATAGAGGACGCAATGCCAGCAAACGAAGCGAAGGCCAAATTCCTAGCTTCAAGGTCTTAATGGCAAGTCATATAAAGCCTGAAAGATAACCGGAGATCATCCCACACCAGTGCGGAGTGGTCACTACCTCGACGTTTGTCTCGATACAGCAGACGAGATGTCACCCCAGCATTCTTCCTCCAACAGGATTCGGACGCGACAATCAAACAGCGGAGCCACGGCAAAGTCCCTAGTTCCAAACCTCGACGGTTCACCAACAACCTAGAGACAACCGCGACATTCGTCTCGATATAGAGGACGTAATGCCAGCGAACGAAGCGAAGGCCAAATTCCTAGCTTCAGGGTCTTAACGGTAAGTCATATAAAGCCTGAAAGACAATCAGAGATCATCTTGCACCAGTGCGGAGTGGTCACCATCTCGACATTCGTCTCGATACAGCAGAAAAGATGTCACCCTAGCGTTCTTCCTTCAACAGGATTCAGACGCAACAATCAAACAGCGGAGCCACGGCAAAGTCCCTAGTTCCAAACCTCGACGGTTCATCAACAACCTAAAGACAACCGCGACATTCGTCTCGATATAGAGGACGTAATGCCAGCAAACGAAGTAAAAGCCAAATTCCTAGCTTCAGGGTCTTGACAACAAGTCATATAAAGCCTGAAAGACTATCGGAGATCATCCCACACCAGCGCGGAGTGGTTATGACTCATCGGGGCTCTCCAAAACGAGCCTAACCTTAAGTAAAAAGTGACATGGAATATCCCTACGCTTGCTCTTTCGACGATAATATTACCTGGAAGATTACTTGAAGGCGTCTTGTCCAGCCCCCGAAGGGATCAGAGACACGACAATCGCAAGGCTACTCGAACAGCAAGATTGCCTATCGAGGAATACATTAGCCAGCGCGACGGTACGACGGACAAAACCCTAAGTACCACAGACCCTAACGGACCTCTGTCGTAAAGAGCAGAGGTTAACTGTGCTGTTAGGATACTCTTACGAGAAATGCTCGATTCGTCTCGACTCGTGAGGAAATTAGTGTCTTTACGAGAATTACTCGATATGTTTCGACTTGTGAGGAAAAGCCTTAGGCAGCGGGGATCGAAAAACCTGTTTCCTAAGCACTGGGACCCTGCAAGTCGGTCCAAAATGGACTCTTGCATACTATTCACGGGTCACACTCTCCAAAGTCGAATCTCGACAAGGAGGGAAACAACCGCTTACGGGTCCTCTCGACTCGTAAGAGGGAAAATTCTCTTGTGGGATCCTTACGACTCTCAAGAGAAAACACACTTAGGAGTCCTCACGACCCCTAAGGAGAAAATACACCTATGAGATCCTCTCGATCCGTAGGGAGAAAAGTCTTTGTGAGACCCTCACGGCTCATGAAGTTGAAAAGCCTTAGGTAGCAGACCTGAACCTGCTTCCTAAGCCATCACTACTCCCCAAGATATTCAAGACAGAATGTTCTATACAGGCTATGCTTACTTGAAGAATATGCCGATAGCAAAGCAGAAAATAAAAGGAAGGAGGCAAAAGATTTGTCATTCATACTCGGAAAATTCTTACATCAATGAGGACAATAAACAAAAGCAGCATTATTGAAATGTTTACAATGGCAAAACCTCAGATCAAGGGTATGGATTAAGGAATTCGAAAGTAAGGCCATCTAGAGTCTTTCTGGCATTTCTGATCATTCTCGTGTGCATCCTCTCGCGCTCACGCGTGTCAAGATCTTCGGCAAGGCCCCCATCCTTCGATAAGCAGCAATTATCGTCATCTGTTGAAAAATTTGATGCAGAATGTCATTGAGGCTATCTCGCCGTTTCTTCAAGATCAGCCCCGACAGGTACACTGAATGCACCTTGTCTTCGGTATCATCCAGCGCATTAAGCGGCATGGCCTCGTGAAACCCCGAAAGTGCTCTCCAAATTGCTCCCAGCACGACTTTCAAGAGAGCAGAACGGCGAGGAAGCAACCAACCAACGCGTGCGTGCAGACGACCCATAATCTCCGCACACTGGGCATCTGTAAATTCTTGGTTTTGGTGACGGCCCTGTACGTGGATATCCTCATAGGTAATGAATTCGTGCAGACTAAATAAATGAACAGCCATAATGCCTGAAAGAAATACCATTGGAAGATTAGCAATAAAAAAAAAGACACAGGGAGTTAAACTCCTCGAGAGCAATGCTCTGCAGACAGGAGTGACACCTGTCAAAATTATGAGGAGAATTTGAACATTGGAACCCTAATAGGGTTTTCTTTAGTTCTCTTTAGATCCCTAGAGCAAAGCTCTTCTAGTGAAACCCTAAATGGGTTTTCTTTAGATCAGGGATCAATTGAGAGCAAGGCTCTTAAAATTGATTTAATTTAATCTAATTTAATTTTTACCTAAAAAATTCTTCAGAGTTTCAACTCTTAAAAATGCTTGAACAAAAGAGCAAGGCTCTGAATAAAAATTCTTATGAAGAGATGAAAATCATCTAGGGGGCCAAAGGTCCTATTTATAGGCATTGAGAGCCGTTTCAACTTCCAAAAGATGGCGCGATGGTTGGAATTCTGCCACCGCTGCGCTCATGTTTGGGGCCACGTAAGCGCAACGGTGGGGGGCATTTGTTTACCCAATAAGAGCAAGGCTCTGTTCAAATTCCAAGGCGGGAAACGAAGCAATGCTTCTGTTTCCCCCAATCAGAGGAAATCTCTGTTTTGAAATTGAAGTGAAAATTAAAGTTAAAATAAATGAAGTAACGCTTCAGATCCCCTGCGCTGCGCGCAGAGCGCCACGTGTCAAAATCAGACGCGCCAGCGCAGAGAGCGCAGCGCCCAAGGCAGCGCACCCAATCAGAGCAAGGCTCTATTTAAAACAAAATTAAAGGAAGCAACGCTTCAGTTGCGCTGCGCGACACGTGTCAGCGCAGTTGCGCTGCGCGACACGTGTCAAGCGCAGGTGCGTTTACGCCAAACAGAATTAAAATTCCAGTAAGATCTTTCTGTTCTTGTTAAAACAAGAAAATTGTTTTCTGTAAAACAGAAGCCCTTGGATCAAAGATCCAACGGTGAGGGAAAATCCCCAAATCACTCAGAGGATGATCTCTTTAACGAATTTAACAAATTAATGGGCACTATAAAAAGGCCCCTAGACTCCAAGTCTAAAACACACAGAAACACATACAAAAAAGGGAGAAAAAGATAGAGAATTCCTCTAACCTTGAGAAGAAACTCAGAGAGATAAAAAAGGTAAAAACCTTTGAGAAAAAAAGAAGAGTTTCTTCTAAAAAGATCATTGATCTAAGAACAAGATCAAAGATCTTCAATAAAAAATATATAATAACAACAAAGGCATTGCCTTTTGATGAACCACTGGTTCTGGCATCTTAAAAGATTCTTTTCTTGAATCCAAAATTGGATCAAGATATTAAAACAGTGCCTTGCACTTGTAAATCTGCACTGTTGCGCTCTTGGGTTGGCGCAAGCCACCAGAGAGCGCCACGTGTCAGCTTCAGAACAACTTGCGCTATGCGCTTTTAAATTAGAGCATTGCTCTCTGAAATTGGCGCAACTCACCAGAGCGCGCCACGTGTCAGCAGCGCACTGGCGCAGCGCACTGCGCTAACTGCGCTTGCGCTCATCAGAGCATGACACGTGTCACCTCCACATGCGCTTGCGCTCATTAATTGGCGCAGAATGCCTGACAGGCCACGTGGCCACTGTCAGATCATTAATGCTCTGCATTATTTAAAGAGGGCTGAGCCCAATTAAAAAGGGCCTAACAGGCCTAATAAAATACCATGCATTATTTTAAAGAAGGGCAGAGGCCAAACAAGGGTCTGTCAGACCAAAACAGATGCTGTGCATCATTTAAAAGGGGCAGAACCCAAATAAAGGTCCAACAGAGACCAAGATTAATGCTATGCATTATTAAACAAAGGGCAGAGCCCAAGCCAAGGCCTAACAGGTCAGACAAATAAAAAAATGTTGAATATTCTCAACTGGACTTAACCCAATCATGGCCATAAGTCCTCAAATTAAAATTGACTGAGCACGACTGCTCTCTTAAATCAATTTACACTCGGTTCAAGGGTACATCTCCGAACTCCTCTGATATTTGTCGTTGTAATCCTTCAACGTCATCAGAGAGGTGACGGGTCCCGACAACCACACATCGATACTGACTGTGGGGTCCTTAAACTCATGGACGTATGTGTCCTTAAACCAATAATACGGACTGTGAGGTCCTTAAACTCATGGACTGATGCGTCCTTATACTCACGGACTGATGCGTCCTTAAACCAAAATACGGACTGTGGGGTCCCTAAACTCACGGACTAATGCGTCCTTAAACTAATGGACTAATGCGTCTTTAAACACATCCATACGGACTGTGGGGTCCTTAAACCCATGGACTTAAACGTCCTTAAACTCATGGACTAATGCGTCCTTAAACTAATATCCGTCCTCAAAACGGGAACGATGGACCACCATGTCCCTAAACTGGAAATGGACCACCATGTCCCTAAACTGGAAATGGACCGCAATGTCCTTAAACTACCTACGAACCACTACGTCCCTAAATGGGAACAATAGAGCCCCCAAATGCTCTTTTGTCGGATCTAAACGATCCCGTTTAAGTTGATCTTAGCCTCAAACATGGCTAACGCATCCTTAAACCTTCAAACAGACTTTAGTCCCAAATTGGACTATAGATCCCCCAATCAACCTTGGTTCAAGGGTACATCTCTGAACTCCTCTGATATCTGCCGTTGTAATCCTTCAACGTCGTCAGAGAGGTGACGGGTCCTGATGTCCATACATGCGATGGACCACTATGTCCCTAAACTGGAACAATAGAGCCCCTAAATACTCTTTTGTCGGATCCAAACGATCCCGTTAAGTTGATCTTAGTCTCAAATTGGACTAACGTATCCTTAACAAATGTTTAAGTTGATCTTAGCCTCAATTATGGCTAACGTATCCTTAAACCAAAACACCAAACCCAAATCTAAGAAAATACGGATTTGGACTAATCCACGTCCTACGGGCGACGACATAAATTAGTCTCCGTATACAATCTACGGGCAACCACAAACAAAACAAACACCCAAGACACGAAGTGAAATTCTGGAGAAGGAGAAAGTTGTTACCGCGATGCGGTAGCGTAATTAACTGCAGGGGCTTGCGCCTGCAGGAAAGAGCGTCCCCACAATCAAAAACCCTTCAAGCGAGGGGGAATCTGACGAAGTCTGCTACATCGGCCGCATCCGTCCAAACCTCCGATACACGGTGCCATAAATCAACTTGGCATATACGGAGAGGTGGACGGATAAAACCAAATAGCATCTGCCCCAAATCTCAGGCCAGACGTCCATGTCTTGGCCGCCGTTCGGAGGGGAACACTTGGTTCTTAAAGAATCTGATCCAAGATTCTAAAAATAATGATCTTGGTGATCGTTAGTGGTCAAAATACCATTAACAGAAATTTAAGTTTCTCTAAAAGTATCAACAGAGATTAAATCTCCAAAAGAGCTCAGCACCTCACATGAAAAGCACGTGAGCACCTACTTCCAAGTTACTCAGCGTCTCACGTGAAACACACCTGAGCGCCGGAAAAGGTTAATGTTTAGCACTATTGGAGCGCTTCACGTGAAACGCACGTGAGCGGCAGAAACGGAAAAGTTTAGTGCTTAGCACTATTTCAGCGCCTCACGTGAAACACACGTGAGCGCCAAAACTCAATGCCTTACGTGAAATATACGTGAGTGCTCAAAAGAAACCAAAAACTCAGCGTCTCATGTGAAACACACGTGAGCGCCACAAAAGACTAGTATTTAGCACTATTTCAGCGCCTCACGTGAAACACGTGTGAGCGCTATTTGTCTGAAGTTCTTAGCACTGCTGGGCAGTACAGAAACCCAATCTTAGTTCCAAATTGGCTAAGTCTGTGAAGCTTAAGCTTTCTCTTAAATAAACCGAGCCCATATGTTCATGATTTCCAAACCGATCTTAGTCCCATATACGACTAGTGTTCTCTCATCGATGATATCCAAAATGATATTCATCTCATATCTCCTAAGGTAATTTTAGTCTCAAATATGACTAACGATTCTTAGGTCCACCATGATCTTTTCCCTCAAATATGAGATTTGGTTCAAGGGTACATCTCTTCACACTTCTGATATATGTCGTAATTTCTCAACGTTTTCAGAGAGGTGGTGCGTCCCAATAACCAACAACTCCTCTTCCTTCGTCTCTAAAATAGGAATGTTGGACCGAGATGTCCTAAAATAAATATTCGCCCCAAACATGGCGATAATGGACCGAGATGTCCTTAAACTAATATTCGTCCCAAATATGGAGATAATGGACCAAAATGTCCTTAAACTAGTATTCGTCTCAAACATGGCGATAATGGATCGCAATGTCCTTAAACTAATATGTTTTGCCCTGCGGACTAACTCCATATTGACTACCGTATACTATCCATGGGCAATGCATATGTGATCTAATGATCAGTTGAGCCCATATGCTCATTTGTTCTTAAGACGATCTTAGTCTTATATATGACTAACGATCCTTAGATCAAACTCAAATATCCCGTGAATTGATAGACCTCACAAATATGAGAAATGCGTCCAAAGTTCATTCCCATTGGCAAACCAAACTACCAACATGGACCTCGTCAAGAAAATCCTTGACCCAAACCCAAATCATGAATATATATGTACGGATTTGGACTAATCCGCGCCCTACGGGCGATGACACAAACTAGTCTCCGTATACAATCCACGAGCAACCTTAACAAACAAAATAACACACGATATGAAGTGAACTACTGAAGCAGGAGAAAGTAGTTATCGCAATGTGATAACGTAATTAACTGCAGGGGTTTGCGTCTGCAGAAAAGAGTGTCCCCACAATCAAAAACCCCTCATAAATGAGGGGGAATCTGATAAAGTCTGCTACATCGGTCGCATCTATCCAAACCTTTGATATATGGCGTCATAAATCAACTTGGTATCTTCAGAGAGGTGCGTGGATATGTCCAAATAGTATCTGCCCTAAAATTCAGTCTAGACGTCCCAACTTCTCAGTCCAGTTTTTGGCGATAAACAATCGTATCGTAAATGCCGCGGAATATACATATGGTACGTCACTCTACTTAGTACCTACTCCATCATACCAAGATCAACCTACAAGAGTTCGGGCATAAAATCTCCGAAGACAAGTTTAAGTTCCGTAAGGTTAGGCCTAGGTTCCGAAAATATACGTCCTAGACTCCACATAGTCAAACTTAGACTCGAACAAAGGTTTAACCTAGCACTCTGACACCAACTTTGTCACGACCCGGAAAAAGGCACATGACCGGGACTTGAATCACATGAAGTCTATAGGACCTCACCGTAATCAAATAACCCGGAATCTAAACCTTTTTAAAGAAATAGTGAAGGTAAAGTTTTGAAAAGGGTTATTAAATGAAATCAAGTTCTTTTTTAAAGTATAAGTAAGTTTGTTTGAAAACACATACGCCGTTTAAAAATCGGGAAGCACCTGTTTTTTAAATTTTGAATAAAACCACATACAAGCACAATATATAATAAGCATCCCCAACGGGAGCTAGCTTCCATGCCCAAACGACGGAGCAACTAAGCACTTAATATACAACGTCCAAGGCGTAGAAAAGAAAGTGAAACATAAACAAATACAATATAAAGTCGACTTCAAATGAGCGCGACACCCAAAAACACATAATCCTCTAAGTCTCGCTTCTAAGTCCAGAATAATACAAATATACAAGTTTTGGTTGATGGATTTTTAACTAGATCAAAAGAATATACATATATAAGAGGTGGTTGCGATGCAAATATGTAACCCGCCTATCAAAAGCAATCACCGTCGATAGAAATATGTCAGCAAGCCGCGACTGATCCGAGCGGTCGGTCCTGCAAGAAACTAAGACACAAAGGGAATGAGTTGCCAACTCGTGAGTAAAAAGATATCACAATGTAGAAATCAAAATGCATAACGATCTTTCTAGGTCATACAATAATATATCAACATACTATGTGATAACCTACACACATACATCACATCAGTATCCATGAATGCATCCTCGGATCGTGCATAATAACCATGATCTACAAGATCAACATCATATGGAAATATAACATCATATCCTCAAGTGAGTGTTCCTCATCGACACTCGAAATCATCATCCACCGAGTATCCATCACCGACACTCAAAATTATCATAAATCTCATGTCTATCATCGACACGTAAAACCCAGAATCGTAGGCACCGTCTCGTCAGACCGGCCCTCTCTCGATATCAAAATAACCTTGGTCGGTATCTTCCATATATCCGCCACGCTCCAATACTATCACCAGTATCGACCAACCTCGCTAGGCTTCCTGTATCTCCTTACGGACTTCTTGCCCCTCGGTGTCGTACCGGGTCCACCAAGTATTCGACTGTATATCTCTCCTACTCAGTCCGGATAACATAGCACATCCGCAACCGTATATCTCTCCCACTCAGTTCGGATAAAATCAAATCAGAAAATTCATGGTGGACGCCAAATCATTATATCAAGAGAAACCAACATTTTAAAAACATTCTTAAAATTTATAATCACACCGCGGCTTCTCAAATCCATGGAAAATATCAAGTTCCGAAGAACACGCATATATATATAATTCATCTTTTCCATATTTGAAAACAATCATATACGAATATCATGGCAATGGTATTCGTATATCAAAATCAGCAAGTATTATGCACTCTAGCATATATAATCAACACACGAACAAGCATGCCAGTTTCTACCGTGTCGGGGCAACACTAATGATGTGTAGTGTAGCATATGCGTTTGTGATTGTGCACTATGGCAATCAGTAGTAGTTGTGCAAGTGTTCTATCAATGTATTCGCAGTCCTACAGCGTCATGGCAATATATATATATATATATATATATATATATATATATAACTACTAATTAATCCCCTTTATATTGTGAAGTCATAATAGATCGTATTGACATCAACATGGATATAACGTAGTATAGTAGTCCTCCAGTGTCATGACAGTATCAATGATGTGTTGTGTAACATGCGCATCTGTGATTTGTGCAACATATCAATCATTGGTAGTTGTGCAGTGTTTAATCAGTGTATTCATACAAGCATACCAAACGCAACTAGCATACGAAACTAGTTAGAGCTAAATGTATAAACGTAGCATATATACTAAGTAATCGAAGTTCGAGCGTAAAATAATCGTGACAAGAACAAGTGTTAAACGCATTAAACTTGGTTACTTATCTACGAGCTATACGGTTATAGTTTAAATTAGAACGAAACGTTGTTTTGAAATAAGGAAGCTGTTGTGTATTTAAAATAGATATTCGTTTTGAAGTTAGCAACGCATCCTTGACATTATCTTTTAAAGTACGTAACGAATCGTTGGTTTTAAAATAAATATAGCTCTAAACATCTCATAAAGTCCCAATCGGGATTTAGCAAGACTTCCCGGGTCAAATAAATATCGGCCGTATTCGGCTATCTATCTTCATCACATCAGGTACGGATCTCCCTCGTACGATATCATCCAATCAAAATAGTACAGATCTATAGTCGCCTACAGCACATAAAAATAATCACACACACACACACACACACACACACACACACACACACACAGCTATGAAATAGAGACTAAGTACATAATTATCTACTAAGTATACAAATATACACATATGGGTGTTCTAGTGTGACCCTAAAGGCTAGGTATATGGTTCAAGTATATAGTATTCTAATTACTACGGTTGCGAGGGTGCTATTCGCCATCCATCCCACTTCTCCTGTAAATATAAATCTACTCACCGACATCTTGAGCTAGTCGAAACCTACGATCGTCTCGCTCGTCCTCGTCATCTAGGAAGTCCTCGTGATCTAACCTACAATCGAAACCATAATATAACGTGTAAAAATCCACATTGAAATCGAAACAACGAGCGAAGCGCACATAGGTTAGAATTTATGGCCAACACGTACTAAATACGACAAAATACCCCCAACGTCGACGTAGGAATGTCGAACAATCAAGTCATGACATAGAAATCCGTAAACCAAGTTTTAAAACCTGCAAAACATGGTTTAAAACCAATTAAAACGTGCCCAGATTTTCCTACAGTGAATCTGGGGCAAAAGGAGGTATACCAGTAGCCTATTCATAAGGTGTTTAATCTACAGACCCAACCCCAACCCCTAACTCAAAAGCAAGGCCGTAAATTGCGGCCAAAAGGGATATTTTGGTGGCCAGGAAAAGGAAATAGAGTCTCGGGCTTGTATGGTAGTCTTCTACTGGTCCCAGCATCTCAAAGTAATTTTTTTATTTTTCAGATCTCCCAAATTGCTCCAGATTTTATTTGATCACCCAAAAGCTCAATGAAAACATAATTTTAAAACTTTAAAACACTTTAAACCAAGAATTCTTGCATCAAAATACCCTCATCTATCCCTATATTAGTTATGATTAGTTAGGAAACCATCCTAGCACAACATCCACTTTAAAACCTATTTTGAAATATCAAAACCATCTAAAACATGAACCTTAACTTAAAATTAGAGTTAACATGGCAAGTGTTTGTAGAAACTTGTTTAAAGATGGGATTTTTATCTCTTTGATGGGGATTTGGAAATGTTTCAAGCTTGGAAATTGGCTCTAGTTGTGGACTTGGTCACTTCATGAATTTGGAGAAAAAGATTAGATTTTTGGTGTAAGATTCATTGAGATGGAGAAATTTGTATACGTGTGTATGTGGACGAGGGTGATTTGGAGATGGTGAAGGGGGAGAAGAAGAATAAGACAGAGAAATGAAGAGATGAGAAAAATGGGAAGGAATGAGAAAAGGATAAGGTGGTGGATGGCATGCCCATGCCCATCTCTCTCTCTCCTATACTCCCTCTCTCATCAAAAATTTCAAATAAAGAAAAACCAAAAACATAAATGGAAATGTTAATCTCTCATTAACATACCATGACACCTTAGGTGCAAAATTAGAAAGGAAAACTTAGTTTTAGTAAAATAGTTAGTATAGACCATTGTTTTAACACCAATTAAAGAAAACACAATGAAACAAATGTCCTCATAATTATAAATTCATTTTATTTTCAATTAATTTCCAAAAATAGTATTTAAATTTTCCGATATGTTACATTATTTATATATAGTGTTTTTGCTTTTCGCTTGTTGTTCTTCGCCTTAGGTGTCATATATTTTGTATGGATTGTGTCTCCGCCGTATGGGCATCGAGTTATCTTCCGTGTGGGGATACGTTTATTTTACCGCTGTTGTACCATAATTTTATTCAAAATATACAAAGGAAGTGTTGTCCGTTTTTCAAACGTTAACTTTTTACAAAACAAACTTTACTTCATTTTACAAATCTTTTCTTAAAACTTCACCTCTATTTTTCTTGCAACTTATAGGTTTTGATCCTGATTTAGGCTTACTTAGATTATGTCATTTCTCAATTGGTTTCGCGTAATCTATGTGCTGGTCACGTGCCGTTTCCTGGTTGTTACACAATCTGCTTATCTGCCTCCAAATTACTGCCACAGTATGATATAAGAAAAATTGAAGTTATAATTTATTATATGGATTGATGAATTATAAGAAAATTGCCAACTGCCATTACCCATAAAGAAATAACTAAAAATATATACACAAGAACGAAGATAACTTCACAAAAGACCTAACTTTTACTTGATCATCAACATTAGACTAAATATTTTCAAATTCAGAAGAGGCGGTTAATGCAGAGGTTGCTGAGATCGGTGCAGAGGTCGCCGCAACGGATTGCAGGAAGGGGAAGGAAGATTTGGGGGTGATTGCGGGAGAGGTAGGGAGGGGATTGGATGGATATCTTATTTTTGAAAGGAGTGTCTTGGTTCAAGTTACTGATTTAGGGGCTTTAATGTTCCGGCGGCGACTACTGAGTTAGGGGCTTTAATGTTCCGGCGGCGGCGGCTACTGAGTTAGGGGTTTTAATGTTCTGGCGGCGGCAGGAAGTAGCAGTCGACGCAGCGAAGGCTGGTGCTCATCATCATCTCTCCCTATGTTTTGTTTGGGCTTTAAAAAGAAAATTTTAGACCTTCAGATAGACGGGAGAGGGCGGTGTCTTTTTCCTTTCGTTTTTCTTTCCTTTTTTTTTGCTGGAGAGGGCCGACGATGTTGTAATTGAAATAGAGAGGGAGTGGCGGTTGTTTTTTGGTGTTTAGAGAAGAAGGCGACTGGGCCAAAGAGAAGAGGACCTAGATATTGACGTTTCGTCCTTATATTGTAGGTGAAGTTAAGATCCAACAGTTCTTATTTCATCTGTATATTCTGATCAAAAAATTTATGGAAGCACGGAAGAATAACCCAATAGGAAAAGGAATGAAAATTCTATGCTTTTTTTTGTTTTGATGAATAGTGTTTTGTCCCCGCAATTCTCATAAGTTTTGGAAATTCTTTGCAAACAAACATTCCCTTACTAACATCATGATCTTAAGCAAAACTAGACATGCAGCGATAATTTTCAGGTGTATTTTGAAACCGATGTCACATGGGGTTGTAGTTGACTACAACCTTTAAATATACGCTCGTGCAGGTAAAAGAGAACGATTAAGCCCTAGGTTTAAGTTGGGACCAGAAGATACTCTATGGATAACGGTAATAGTTTTACTTTGACATGTAAGGGGATGCAAATGCACTCACAATCGCTAAGCACATATGCTAGTAATCACCCTGATACCATAAGAAGAAAATAACACCAAAATTATATGACTCGACCAAACTCGAAGTTTTCTACAAGACAATCATCTCAAGTGAATTTCACCATCATGAAAAATACAAGATACAAGACACCTCTGATGACTCACTCCATCTCTCTCGTATCGCTCATCTCCCTATCTTTTTTCTCGTCAAACACAAACCCTCTAATGTTGTAAGAAACCATATATAATGTTATAAGAAACTATCAATGGTTTTGTAGCTCACACTAATAAACAGATGACATGATTTGATGATACTCGATACTGGGGGTTTCCCCAGATCATGACACGTGGCAAGTGACATGTCCCAAAGCCTACGAGAAAGGATCAAGAAAGGTACATTGGAAGCATGCCCCGAGCCCTCGCCCGAGGATGTTCCTGACCTTCGGTGGCCTTCCAGACCACTCCCATGCTCGCTTTACAAACAACCGCCGGCTCGCCTCCGAGCCGTCCCACATGCTGAGTTCCTTCAGCCCCCTAGCTCGCCTCCGAGCTATCACCGAACCAAGCTCGCTCGGCCTCCCGCTCGTTCCCGAGCCTCCCGTCGAGCTTAGCTTCCTCGGTCTCATCGACCGACCCACAGCACAGATCACAGGCCTCTCCGCCACAGCTCTGTGAATCTCGCCAGACGCGAGATATCCGCCGCTTATGATCCAGCGTTCCACGTCATCGCGTTCCTTCATTAACGAGCATATCTCGTCATTAATGGGGAATCTCGCCTTTCACATGGGCATAACTCCAGGGGCGTAATGGCCGGCGTGAATCTCGTGCTCGCCTGCCCATGGCTACCACTATATAAACCCCTCTCTCAAACGACTCAGGTAAGGAAATTTTACCCCAATAGGCCGCTACTCTGCCCATTTAGCCCGTCTAACTTGATCGTCGGAGGGTCCTCGGTGGCACAACCACCACGGGACTTCCTTGTAGGTAGTTCGGCTTCAACCACTTCAAGCCCATTGAGATCCACACGCTTCAGGAGGAAACCTCCAACTCAATCTCAGCCGCTCGACTTTACTCGCTGCAGATCAACGGAAGGTAACAGCTGAAGGAGATCCAGAGATCCATCAGTTGGCGCCGTCTATGGGAAACACTAGTTCCACTCAACAAAAGTTCACCTTCCGATCTCAACTTCATGGCGAGCGATCACCGCGACGATCCAAGCACTAGCCGCCGCCTTCCTCACAATGGAGGCACGGATGGATCCCCTCCTCCCTCGAACGCCATTCACGCCCTATCTGCTCGGATAGATCGGCTCGCGTCCGTCGTGGATGGGCTCGTCCATGTCTAAACGGCCGGGTAAACTCCCCAGTTCGCCGCTCCTCCACCTCGGGACCGGGACCCCTACAGAGGGAGAGAAGACGATGCCCACGTCGACACGACCGAGCATCGCCTCGCTGTCTCCGGCGGCTGCAGATCCCCCGGGCCAACCAATTCGATAACCCGGTAGGCACCTTACAGCTCGACGTCGAGGTCTTATGAAAGATCACCCCGCCCTGAGGCCCATCACGCTCCTTCCCCTCCCGAGGAGGTGTCGGTCAGCTCGCCTGCTCCCAGGCGTGACCGGCGCCCCCTCCCTCGACAGGGTCGCACGGACGGGACTCATCATGGTAGCTCAAAAACGACCTCGCCACGGGACCTAAGGAACCTCATCAAACGGAACTGGAGCCGCGGTCAGGCGTAGGTCGCCAGCAGCAAAGGCCATAAATCAGAGTATGCTGAATCGTCAAGATACCACGGCCGACTCGACGCCCTCGAAAAGAAGATCGAAAGCATGCATCGGGAAAATCATCTTTCAAGCGAAGGGGCTAAATATGCCGCCGACTCGCTAACGAAGCCCTTCACCAAAGAGCTACTCGTTGTCCACGTTTCCTCCCGGAACAAGCCCCCGAAGATCTCCCTCTTTGACGGGAAGTTCGACCCGAAAGACTATTTGGACGCGTTCACAGCCGGGATGAGTTTCCAGGACAGTTCTGACGCCACACAATGCCGCGCTTTCCCTGCCACTCTCATCCGCTCTGGACGAGACTGGTTCCGAGGACTCGCGCCACGCTAAATCTCTACCTCCGATGAGCTGGCCACCCAGTTCCTCGGTCATTTCGTCGGGAACAGACGGCAGAAGCGGACCGTTGATCATCTCTTCACCATAAAGAGCGGGGATAAAGAATCCTTTAAAGGATACGTCACCCGCTTCTACAACACCCTCCTTGGGGTCCCGGAGCACCGGGACGAAACGGTCATTACGGCCCTTAGGTCAGGTCTTAGGCACAAGGAGTGGCTGCGCTCCTTTGCATTAGCGCAACCTAAGACCATGGCCGAGGTAAAGGCCTGGACCGAACGTGAGATCCAGCTTGAGTCCGAGGTGAACTCCAACCTGCCCCGGACAGAGCAAGCCGATCAGAAGAAAAAGGCCAGGGAGGAGAAAAAGAAGATTGAGCGGCCAAAGCCCTACTCCCCGAAGTTTCAGGAGTACACCCCGCTCAACGTCTCCCAGACGGTACTGTTGGAGGAGGCTAAGGGAGAGAGGTTCTTCAAACTCCCCCCAGTCTCGAATAGGGTGGCAAAGCGTACTCGAGACCCCTACTGTGCTTTCCACAGGTCGCAGGGCTACCCCACCGAGAACTGCAAGCAACTCCGAGACTACATCGAGAAGTTAATCCGCTCGGGGCACCTGACAAGGTACTTGCGAGACAAGCGGCAAGCCAACCGTGAGCAAGAGCACCATCCCCCCCCGACGAGTTAACAATTGGCCAAATCATGGTCATGTCAGCAGGGGTACTTCCGGGACCGACGAAAAATGGCCCCCCTTGCCGGTCGAGGGAGTTATCAACAAACCCGGGAAGAGGGCCAAGGAAGCTGAGCCGATCATATTTACCGACGAGGACCTCCATAGGATATCCCTGCCTCACAACGACCCACTGGTGATCACAGCCCGGGTCCACCTCTATGAAGTGCAGAGGATATTGGTCGACTCGGGAAGCTCGGCGGACATTCTCTTTTATGACTGCTTTCTGCGTATGGGACTCACCCCGTCGGACCTAAGGCCAACCGTCCACGTCCTGTTGGGGTTCACTAACCACTCCATCCCTACGGAAGGGGTAATCACCCTCCAATTTAACATCGGGGAAGCAGGCCGTACGCACACCGTGCCTATGGAGTTTATCTTCGCGAGAATTCCATCGGCTTACAACGTCCTCCTAGGTCGCCCGACACTGAACTCCCTCCGCGCCTAGATATCGGCCTACTACCTAGCGATAAAGTTTTCGCTAGACCAAGGTGGGATAGGTCGGGCCTACGGGGACCAAAAAACCGCAAAGGTTTGCTTCACCGCAACATCTACGTTTGAGGCCAAAAAATGACCTTGAGTGCGAGGATGAGGGTTCCCTGGATACTCGAGACGAGCAAAAAGAGGTTCGAGGAACCCCAGTGGAACCACTGACCGAGGTCCCCCTTGCGGAAGGGGACAATGAGCGAACCGTCCAGATCGGATCACTCTTGACGGGGAATCGCCGAGATGACCTGATCCACTTCCTCAAGAATAACTCGGACGTATTCGCTTGGGCGCCTGCCGACATGCCGGGGATTGACCCCAAAATCATATCACATAAGCTCGGGGTGGACCCTATAGTCCGGCCCGTCAGGCAGAAAAAGAGAAGCTTCGCCCCGATCAAACAAAAAGCAATCGAGGACGAGGTAGACAGGCTCCTCGCCGCCAACTTCATTCGTAACGTGCCTTACTCGGAATGGTTGGCGAATGTAGTCATGGTTAAAAAGTCTAGCGGGAAGTGGCGCATGTGCGTCGACTTCACTGACCTCAACAAGGCCTGCCCGAAAGACAACTATCCCCTCCCTCGGATAGATCAGCTCGTCGATAGTTCGGCAGGCTAAGAGCTACTTAGCTTCATGGATGCGTTCTCCGGCTACAACCGGATCCATATGAATCCATCGGATGAGGATCTCACCGCATTCACAACGGACCGGGAGGTATACTGCTATAAGGTGATGCCCTTCGGCCTCAAAACGTCAGGGCTACGTACCAACGCTTGGTTAATCGGATGTTCAAGCCATAGATCGGCTGTAATATGGAGGTTTACGTCGATGGCATGCTCGTCAAATCAACCTCATTGGATGAACACGCCAAGGATCTAGGCGAGGCCTTCGACGTCCTCTGCAGATACAAGATAAAACTGAACCCCGCTAAGTGCGCATTCGGAGTCATCAATGGAAAGTTCCTCGGCTTCACGGTCACCCACCGTGGAATCGAGGCCAACCCAGAGAAAATCAGTGTCATCCTCGACATGTCCGCATCCAAGACTAACGTCAAAATCATGCAGCTAATAGGGCGGGTAGCCGCTCTGAGTCGTTTCATGTCAAGCTCTGGGGAGAAGTGCCTCCCGTTCTTCAAAGCCCTAAGGAAGATACCAAGGTTCGAATGGTCGAAGGAGTGCCAAACCGCCTTTGAGCAATTAAAGAGGCACCTTGCGACTCCCCCGCTGCTCACCCGGCCAGTTGAAGGGGACGAGCTATCGCTATATCTAGCGGTGTCCGACCACGCTGCAGGTTCGGTGCTCGTCCGAGAGGTCGAGGGGGTCCAGAAGCCGGTATACTATGTGAGCCATGTCTTCAAGGACGCGGAAACGAGGTACCCGGACATAGAGAAGATCGTCTTAGCACTCATCGTGGCCTCAAGGAAACTACGACATTATTTCCAGGCGCACACCATCCTCGTTCTTACCGAGCGACCTTTAGGGGCTATCCTCGCCTCCCCCGAGTCCACTGGTCGTTTGGAGAAATGGAGGTAGGAGTTGTCCCAGTTCGACATAAAATACCGTCCGAGGCAGGCTATCAAGGCACAAGCCCTGGTCGATTTTATCGTCGAGTGTACCATCCCCAGTAAAGAGCCGGAATCCACGTTGGCCCCCGGAGCTCAACCCTCAGTCGATGAGAAGCCCGGCTCCGTTCCGATTGGATCCTTTACGTCGATGGGTCCTCAACCGAGGAAGGCTGTTGTGCCGGCCTCATCATTCGGGGCCCGAACAAGACAGAGATGGAGTATTCTCTAAATCTCGGGTTCAAAGCCTCAAACAATGCAGCGGAATACGAGGCCTTGCTGGCCGGAATACGGATAGCCTCCGGAGTGGGGCTGAAAATGATCCAGATCCGCGGCGACTCCGCCCTAGTCGTTGGCCAAGTGACCGGCCGATTCGAGTGTAACATTTTAGAAATCGTTATGCGAATTTTTCCGTTTTGGGGTAAAATTGTCGGTATTTTCCGTTTTAACCCGACTGTAATCAAACGTCCATATAAACTTGCCGGCACCTAGTTTAGCTAAAATAAAGCTAGTGCGCAAGCTTTGGTGGTATACGGAACGTTTTGGTTCAGATAGAATTTTTCCCAATTTTAATATTATTTTAATGTGATATTTACTTTTTGGGTTGGAAAAATTTCTCCTAAAATTTTATCAAGCTTGAATAAAACCAAACCCTACTTATAATATCTAGATATTCTTGTGAGAAAAGGGATTAAGTTTTAAGAAAAGAAAAGAAATGAATGAATGAGGTGGCTTCATGCATGCATATGCATTTATGAGCATTCATTGTAAGATAAGCTAGAAAACCCTACACAATTTCCTCACCTCCTTCATTATTGGCCGAATCCTCCTCCTCCTTCTGCCCTTGATCTTTTTCTTTCTCCATTTGCAACAATTTCAAAGCTCATAAATCCCCAAAATTCCCAAGATAAATCACAATATTACATCAAGTCTTGGTTTTTGCTTCTTGATCACTTGGAGCTAGGAAAGCTTGGATCTTGGGAGTAAGGGTTGTTAGGTATAATCCCTAATCTGTTAATTAAGAGTTTTTATGATGGGTAGCTTGTTGGTTATTGTTTAGAACACTTTAAATATCGATTAGTGCAATATCGTGTTTTTAGTGTCCTTTTTGAACCTCTGTGAACTGCTGTGACCTGGAAATTTTACTGAGTGACCAAACAAAATTGTAGTGATGTGCTAGTGACCCTGGAGTTCCACTTGAGACCCGAGCACCACCCCAACGGCTTCGGCCGGTGACCCCTTTGAAGAAATCCGGCGACACTGGTTTTTCAGGAGAGATGGGTGTTGGTTTTTTTGTGGGTAGCTATCTGCTGTGGTTTAGGGATATTTGGTACTGTTTACTTTTTTAGTAATTGCAGTATGAAAAATTTGGGATCACTTTCCTATAATATAGTGTTTTGAATCCGCGCGTTACGTAGTCCGACACGAACCGTGATCTTGTGCAGCTGCTGCACTTGGGTAGGTTTTGTGGTATCGTTACGCACATTAGCCACTAGATGCACACTTGTGAATTAGTTTAGTGCTGGTGCGTTATTTTAAAACGTAGTTTATATTGGTCGATTTCTGAGATTTTTGCACTGTTTATGTGTTTGTGAAATTATAACGTCGCAAGCGGGGACTTCGGACGCTGCGAACAAGGGGAAGCAGGTGGTCGGATTTTCATAGCTTGAGACCATCGGTGAGTAGATTTAACATCTACGTGGAAATCGTCCGTATGGCGTTAAGCGTCAGGGCTAGATATGATATGATATTAGTCGCATTTGTATATGCTTATATATAGATGATGCATGCATTTCATTGCATATAGCTACTTGTTGTGTCTAAACCTGTATTCTTTGTACACTGCACTATTATTGACAGTCCATGTTGCACGAGCACCAATGATATGCTACACATACACTGTCGGTAATTGCCATGATACGCATAACACAATTATTCATTGATATCCCTTGCTAGTGATTAGCGACATAGAGGTAGTTATTCTTATGCGATAGCGTATATGACATATAGCATACATGCGTACCTATATGCCTATATATATGCCATACTATACCTACATGCTCGCACATATACTTTGCTATTGTTACATGATCAGCTTTTTATAACATATATATCGGTGGAATGGGACGCTGTATATATATATATGTAATTTGGATTGGGATATTTGGGAACCGCGAAATGTATTTAATGACTTGATGCATTTAAATAGCGGACTTTTACCGTGATATGCTCATATTGATGTTTTATGTTGCATATGATATTTTACATGGATTTACGCATTTGAGATATGTTTTCATGCGATTTGGGAATTTCAAGTGTCGATGTTAGGCACTTATATTCCGAGAGATATATGGATTTTGAAAGACCGATACATGGAATCACAAGTGTCGAGGTGGGATACTTAGGTTTCGAGGAACGTATGGATATCAGAAAGACCGATACGTGGAACACAAGTGTCGAAGTGGGATACTTGGGTTTCGAGGAACGTATGAATACGAGTATTTACGTGTCGATGTTAGGCACTGGTTTTCATGATGTTTTAGAGTGTCGATATTGGATACTCAGGTTCCATGAGACTTACAGGATTTGAGGGCCGATCTGAGGGCCGATCTGAATATTTTTGGGATTTGGGGTGTTGTTGATTTACACCGGGCTTTTCCATGCTTATGATCTGTGCATGAGATTATTATTTTCCCGCACTCAGTACTTAATTAATATGCACTAATTCATGTAGATATATTATCTGGTGGTGTACCTTGATCATGATAGCTGCATATTCATATTGTCATACTCATGCTACCAGCTTACATGCTTTTGCTCATTGCTGTTAGTGCATACTTGCGATTTCAGTATTATGTTATTTACTATTCACGAGTTGGCAACTCACCCCTGTTGTGCCACAGTGTTTTGCAGGACTTACCCTCTGAGTAGTCACGGCAGGGCGTCTTATCATCTCTACTTTTGCGGATACCGCTACGTTAGGCTGTGAGGCCTTTGCTTTTAGATGGGTGTGCGGTTATCTGTTTGTACATTGTATATCTCTTTGATTGGATCTAATATCCTCCATCTACCACTTCTTGTATTTGACTTAGAGACGACTTGTGAGGATTCAGTGTTGTATTATTTTGGTGACTTTGGGTGCCGTGCTCGTGGGAGCCGGTCTGTGAAAAGTTTACTTCCTTATGCAGTTTTCTTTTATATTTTTTTCGCTTCGGCGCCGTATATATATTTGTGGTGGTTGTCTCCGCCGTTGGGCGTGATTTGCTCCCGTTTGAGATGTTTTATATATTATATATGTTGTACCCGTTTTTGGGGCTAGTTTTTACAAAGGAGGTGCTGCCGAAATTTTCAAGAAAAAAAAAACTAGAGTTAGATATTTTACTTGTGATTTTTTTCGAATGTTTAAAACTATGTTTTCTCCGTTGATCCAGTTTTTCTGTGGTTTAGATTTCTGGGTTTTCGGCTTACTTAAGTTGCGTACGCCTGTAGACGTTATGTAGTTTAAGTGCCGGTTACGGGCCAAATATTGGGTCGTGACATCGAGGCACGGGAGCCTCTGATGGTGAAGTATCTGGCCGAGGTGAGAAAATTACGAAAAGACTTCGACGAAGTCCAGGTGGAGCAGATCCCCAGACAGCTAAACGCCCAGGCCGACGCCTTGAGTAAGCCGGCTTCATCTTATACGGCCAACAACAAGAGGAACACCCTCTTTGAGGTCTTGCCACAACCCAGTATAGAATACGGGGCGACGCCACTTCGAGTGTACACAGCCCAGGAAGAAGACCGGGATTGGAGGAAGCCCCTCGTGGAATTCCTGAAGGAAGGTACACTCCTAGAAGATCGAGGGGAAGCCCGCATTCTCCGAGCCAAATCTTGCCATTTCGTTTGGAGCAATGGGAACCTCTACAAGAAATCATTCACTCAACCCCTGCTCCAGTGCGTCGACCCTCACGAGGCCGACTACGTCCTCCGTGAGATTCACGAAGGGGTCGGCGGCGTGCACCAAGGGGCCCGCAACTTAATTCAGAAGACACTGCTCTAAGGGTACTATTGGCCGACGATTCATCAGGACGTCCAAAAGCTCGTTAGGAGGTGCAAAAGCTGCCAACTCCATGGCAGCATACCTCGCCTTCCGGCCACTGAGCTAACAACCCAAACCTCCCCCTGGCCGTTTGCCTAGTAAGGAATGGACATGATAAGCCAGTTCCCTACCAGTACGGGGGACACAAGTACATCCTCATCGCAGTGGACTACTTCACGAAGTGGATCGAGGCCGTCCCCATCAGGAAACCGGATGCCACCGCGACTATCAAGTTTCTGCAGAACAACGTAATATTCCGGTTCGGTATCCCGAGGTGTATCATCACCGACCATGGAACAAATTTCGAGAACGAAAATGTTAAGGAATTCTGCAGCGAATACCATATCCTTATGAAGTTTGCCATGGTCGCGCATCTCCAATGCAACAGGCTGGACGAGGTCGCTAACCGGGACGTCCTCCGAGGTCTTCGGACACGCCTAGAAGGACGCCAAGGCAGTTGGGTCGAGGAACTACCCCGGGTCTTATAGGCATTGCGCATGTCGAAGAAGACCACCACCGGAGAGACCCCTTTCAGCCTCTGCTACGGCACTGAGGTAATGGTCCCAGCGGAGATTGGGCTGCCCAGCCACAGGGTCGAGCACTTCAAGGATGAAGCCAACACCTCCGCCCTCCGGACTAATCTGGACATGTTGCTAGATAAACGAGACCGACCTCAGATCAGAGCTGCCGCCTATCAACAGCAAACCGCCCGCTACTACAACGCGTGAGTAAAGCGTCGCTTCTTCAAAACCGAAGATTTAGTCCTAAGGCGAAATGAGTTCGTCGATCAAGGAAAACTGCATAAGTTTTCCCCGAAATGGGACGGTCCCTTCTTCGTCTCCAATGTCCTGCCCGGCGGAGCCTATCGTTTACAAGATGCGAATGGTCGCAAATTTCCACGGCCTTACAACGTCGAAAAGCTCAAGCTGTACCTCTGAAAAGAATATCTATGAATGTATATTTCTTATTTCACAAAAGCGACGTAAATCTTTCTAAAGATCTTTTTTAATAATAAGAGGGAAACGATTGAGCATCGCAAAAAGGAGAATTTTATTCATTCAAAAGGTATTGTAGGCTCCTCAGCCTTACATCAAAAAGGAAAAGAAAAATTCTTACAACAGCGGGGGAAAGGGGTGCATGAAACATTGCACGTGGTACTTCGAAGAAACAGCCGTCAGCCGAGCCCTGGCCGCCTCGGACCTGTGCCTCTGATGCTGTCCGCGAACCCTCGAGGCCATGGACGGGCCGGAAGGCTCTACGGGCGGGCACCCATCGGTGAGATGCCTCAGTCGGTAACACTCGAGGACGAGTGCCACCGAGCGATCCCGCCGAATCATCGAGATCAGGCAGAGACGGCATAGCGATCTCAGCTTGCCAACCGCCTCATCTTTCAGTTGTTCGGACAAAGGGTTATGTAACCCCGGCGACGCCCTCCAAATCGAATACATCAGCAGCTGGAGCAGGAGTGATCACCGAGGAAGCAAGCGGCCGACATGATCCTCCACACGCCAAACCACCGCCGGTAATGTCTCCTTGGAGCTCTGCTGATCATACAAATATACGTCTTCGAAGGAAATGATCTCGGAAATGGAGAAAGGGAATCCGTCCATTATTATGTTTCCGGGTGCAAACCTAAGTATGGGCAACACACCCTTCTCTATTTATAACCCCAAACAGCATCCCTAAGGACCCAAATTTGCACGCGCATGGGCGCGAGTCCTGGGATCCACCCAAATTACTCCAATACCGCACCGCCACGTGGCGGAACTGACGCAGCTCTTCGAAACGCTTCGCCTTCCCCATGCGTTCCTGACACGTGTCGTCCACGACGGTTACTCTTCCCGATGTTCGCACACTAAGGAAGGTTAGACCGAACCTCGCAAAGCCGAGCAGCAACCCTGCTCGTCCATCTTTAGCAGGTAGCTCCTTGCCCTCCTGCGCTAAGGATCGAAGCCCTCATCAAAAGGCCGCCGAGCAGCTTCTCTGCTCAGTCCATCCTTGGCCAGTAATCTCTTACCCAATGACGCCAAGGATCAAAGCCCTCATCAAGAGGCAACCGAGCAGCAACCCTGCTCGGTCCATCCTTAGCAGGAAGCTCCTAGCCCTCTCGCGCTAAGGATCGAAGCCCTCATCAGGAGGCCGCCGAGCAGCTTCCCTGCTCGGTCCATCCTTGGCCGGTAATCTCTTACCCAATGACGCCAAGGATCAAAGCCCTCATCAAGAGGCAACCGAACAGCAACCCTGCTCGGTCCATCCTTGGCTGGTAATCTCTTACCCAACGACGCCAAGGATCAAAGCTCTCATCAAGAGGCAATCGAGCAGCAACCCTGCTCGGTCCATCCTTAGCAGGCAACTCCTTGTCCTCGTTCGCTAAGGATCGAAGCCCTCATCAAGAGGCCACCGAGCAGCTTCCCTGCTCGGTCCATTCTTGGCTGGTAATCTCTTACCCAACGACACCAAAGATCAAAGCCCTCATCAAGAGACAACCGAGCAGCAACCCTGCTCGGTCCATCCTTGGCTGGCAACTCCTTGCCCTCCCGCGCTAAGGATCGAAGCCCTCATCAAGAGGCCACCGAGCAGCTTCCCTGCTCGGTCCATCCTTGGCTGGTAATATCTTACCCAACGACGCCAAGGATCAAAGCCCTCATCAAGAAGCAACCGAGCAGCAACCCTGCTCGGTCCATATTTGGCTGGTAATCTCCTACCCAACGACGCCAAAGATCAAAGCTCTCATCAAGAGGCCATCGAGCAGCTTCCTTGCTCAATCCATCCTTAGAAGGTGACTTCCTACACGTCTTTGCTAAGCGATCCCCACCTCGACTTCGAGGCCTTGGAGATACCGACCTTGCACCGGTCTTTGCATACTTGGAAAATGGTTGAGTTCAACTCGACGTGCGATCGCTAAATGAAAAACCGATCTCCGACCTAACGCATCATGAAAGCAGTACCGTGCAAGTAGAGATTTTACCACAAACAAAGGGAAAATATGTACGCAAAGAACACTGCAAAAAGATTTCATTCACAAAAACCGGAAGTCTTTACAGGAGTATTATAGGCTCCCCAGCCTTACAAAAACGCCCGGAGACTTACAAAATTTCAGTGCAAAAGAATATAAGGAGGCGAGGAGATTTAGGCCTCGGGACCGGGAAGAACCTCGATGAGCTCCGCTTCCACCACTACAACCGGGGTGGCGTCTTGAAGGTCGGCGCCCACCGCAGGAGCCTCGGCGTTGGGAGCCTGGGTGACCGACTTCTCTTGAACGCTCCCACCAGGGGTCTTTCCCCCGGCAGCGCTTCCGGGAGAATTTCCCTGCGCCTCACCCCCGAGGGGGTACTCACCCCGGAGCTCGCTGTCAGGAAACTCCAGCATCAGGGCTTTGACAGCGTCGAGGGTCTCATGCCAAATGAGGGCAGCGGCTTCAGCGAGGTCGACGTAGTACCGGTCCGACTTCTTGTAGCTCTCCACCGCCTTCGACGCTAGGAGGTCGGAACGCCTCACTCCTTCCCTCGCCGCCTCATTATCCCTCCGGAGGGTGTTCGCCGTCTTCTTCAAGGTGGGGACAAGCACCCTGGAATCTTCCAACTTAGCCTCGGTGACTCGGACGGCCTCTCGGCAATTGGCGATCTCTCGATCCCCGTCCGCCACCCGGTCTTCGAGGGCGGTGACCCTCTCCATCACCGCTTGCATCTTCAACCTCGAGCTCTCCTCCCGCGAGGAGGACTCGCCCGCGATCTGCATCGCCGGGGCAGTTTCCTCGTCTTCCATGTTGACAACGAGGGCGCAGTGCTGGAGGACCTGAAGAAAAAAAGGGAGGGGTTAAAAAGAGAAAGGAGGCACCCAATCTTGCGAACAAAAAGTATTGAATAAAAACCCGAGCGAGGTGCGAACACTGGCCTGCACGGCCTCCTGGGCTATGGCCGAGCGAGGGTCCCCCGAGGGATTCTGTCCCCGGCCGACCTTTCCATCTCCGAGAGAAGGATGTCGGCAATGGAAAACCCCGAGGGCACCTCGAAGCGAAGCTCCCCTTCATCTACGATGATCGGGGAAGCCGGGGTACGGGGCACCGTCTTATGGTACCTCTTGAGAAGAGATGCAGGAGAACCGGTCTCGCCTCCCACCTCCAAAACCCGGGGCTCCTGCTCCCGAGCGCGTTTTCGGCCCAGCGCATGGATGGACTCCGGGGCCCGGGGCGTGCTCGAGCGCCTGGCTGAAGCGGCCGCCGGTGGAGCCGGACTCGACGACGGGCGGGAGGGGCTGGCACCTCCGGCCTTCCTCCCTTTCTTTTATTCGACCAGGGCTACCCGAAATTTATCTAGGTCCATGGGTTCTGCATAAGACGAAAATACAAAGAAGGAGTTAGCAATGCCAGAAAAAGTGGAAGAATACACGTATAAACAGGTCGCCTAAAGACTCTTAACTTACCCGCAAAATGTGCGGGGCTGAGCTCGGCCCAACTGAGGGCCTGCTCAGACAGCAACACATCTGCCCGGGGGAGGGGCTCCCACTCCAACACCGCTACCGCGTCGGGATCATTCGAACGCCTCACCCACGGGAAGTTGTCCCTATGCCACTGGATGGGCACAGGCCAATCCTCATCCTCGGGTGGCCCGACAAACAAAAACTTCTTCTTCTATTCGTGGATGGAAGAAGGTACTACGATGATCCCCGACCCGGCAGCACCTCCCCGGTGCTTTCTAAAAGAAATGTATACCCAGCTCGGCTTGTCCTTGCGAGTGCCGGGGTGGTTTTTGTAGCAGAGGGAGGAAAGGAGAAGGTTCATACTGAAAGAGATCTCCCGCAATTTCAACCGGACCAGGAACCTGAGGAGGATCCTCCAGGAGTTCGGCACTAACTGGCCCGGGGCTAACTGGAAACAACGCAGCGCCGCACTCACCTCGGGAGAGAAGGGCAGACGTATTCCGGCCCAAAAGTCCTCCAAGTACAAGGCAATCTCCTTGCCCTGTACTTGATCTGCCCTCTCTCCCTCCCCGGCCAGACGAAGCGAGTAGCCGGGAGGATTATGGAAGCGAGCCCGGATGGTGGCAAGCTCGTCCGCATGCCTCAATATGGATGACGCGTCACTGACGCCCCTTACCTGCGCTTTGGGGACCGTCCCCGCCGCACGACCCCGGGAATCACGACTAACCCTAATCTCCCGGGAAGATTCGGACCCGGACGAAGAGGAGGAAGCTGCAGAAGACTCCCCAGACTCTACCCGAACTACCTTGACAAACTCCTCAGAGGAAGGCATCTAACCTGAGCAGAGGAAGGGGACGTCCGAGAGAAGAATGCAGGAAATCCGACCTAGAGGGAGGAGCGCCGAGTTAATACATGGAGGGAAGAGGAAATTATAGCGAAGTGTGGATACTCAGGGGAATCCTACCTCTATTTATAACAATCGGCAAACACATCCAGCGGCGCCGATCGTCTCCAGCCAAAATAACAGTTCGCATTCAATGACCATCGAAGCTCCACCTGTCGCATGCGCATTGGGCACGTCCCATCGGGCGCGAGAACACCAGCGGTCCGTCATATCAGCCAACCAGCGTCGGACACGTGACCTGGCGCACAATGAACGTACGCCCGAATCGGCGCATCCTCTTTAATGCGAGATCTCTTCGTTGATCTGCTGACGTCACCAAGAAAATACAATCAATTGCCTGGGAATACGCACTGACGACATCTTCAAATAAGGGCTTACCCCGGGTGATCGGTCGGACCACTCTCGACCCGACCCATTAATGGGTCGAGACGAGAGTGGGGGGCTAATGATGATACTCGATACCGAGGTTTCCCCAGATCATGACACGTGGCAAGTGACGTGTCCCAAAACCTACGAGAAAGGATCAAGAACGGTACATTGCAAGCATGCCCCGGGCCCTCGCCCGAGGATGTTCCCGACTTTCGGTGGCCTTCCAGACCACTCCCATGCTCGCCTTACAAACAACCGCCGGCTCGCCTCCGAGCCTTCCCACACGCTGAGTTCCCTCAGCCCCTTAGCTCGCCTCCGAGCTATCACCTAACCATGCTCGTTCCCGAGCCTCCCGCCCGTTCCCGAGCCTCCCGCTGAGCTTAGCTTCCTCGGTCTCATCGACCGACCCACAGCACTGATCACAGGCGTCTCCGTGAATCTCGCTAGACGCGAGATATCCGTTGCCCATGATCCCGCGTTCCACGGCATCGCGTTCCCCCATTAACGAGCATATCTCGTCATTAATGGGGAATCCCGCCTTTCATGCGGGCGTAACGGCCGGCGTGAATCTCGTGCCCGCCTGCCCATGGCTACCACTATATAAACCCCTCCCTCAGACGGCCTAGGTAAGGCAATTTTACCCCAATAGGCCGCTACTCTGTCCATTTAGCTCGTCTAACTTGATCGTCGGAGGGTCCTCGGTGGCACAACCATCCCGGGACTTCCTTGCAGGTAGCTCGGCTCAACCACTTCAAGCCCATTGAGATCCACACGTTTCAGGAGGCAACCTCTAACTCAATCTCAGCCGCTCGTCTCTACTCGCTGCAGAACAACGGAAGGTAACATCTGAAGGAGATCTGGAGATCCATCATGATCCTAATGGTCTAAATCGATCTACAAACTTATGCAATCCAATCGATCCCGTCTCGATGTAAAAATGATACTAGACCATTTTTTATCCTTTTTAGTACTCAACTTAAATTGCACATGCAAATCATTGCACATGCAAATCACGTGCCCCCTAAACTTATTTGCCTTGACCATTAGACGCGTTATCAAGTGGAAAAGGAGGTGGTTAAAATAAACGCGCGTCAATTGGAAGGAGCAAGCTCAATTTCCACGACATCTCTCCATTCTCAAAGATTTTGACACGTGGCGAATGAGTGCTCACTTAGGAACAACACCATGACACATGGCGCTCCGTAGTTCGTTGAAAATGGCGGGGAACCAAGGAGGATAGGACCATTTTAGTGGAGGCTCCAGATGATGGGGGATTAAATAAAAGTTTTTGATCCTATGTTCAAATGGAGCTTTAGTGTATAAAATACTTTTTTTTGATCCTATGTTGAAACAAATTTATTTTGAAGGTTGGGAGGGTGATGAATTCTACGCCTTAATCTCTTCACAGTATACTTCAAAAAACGGCTAGAAAGAAATTTTGATTGATGATCGATATAGTCAAATTGTACGGCCTGTTACAACATGAAAAGTCACACAACAAAATTTTCATTAAAGGTTTGAAGCCGGAATTCTTCTTAAGATAGGAAGCGCCGCGCCCGTCTTCTCTTATTCTTGTACGGCGGGTGTATGGATCTGATAGACTTTAAATTCAAACGTTTTAAATATGCAACTACTGTCGTGCTTCTTATTTAATATTTTAACTTTATATTTAATTTAATTAATAGGGGGTTACAAAGCTCGCATATCACATGAATCTAAGAGTTTCCCCCCCCTATATAACTAATTTTGATTCAAGCCCGCAAGCTCAAATCAACCTATATTATAATTTGGACACAAATACTGTGTTGTAACACTGTTTATAATTGTCAAAAGTCTAATTTATATAAGACAAAAATCGTATAAGCCTATGTTGACTGGTTTCAAACCTATTGCTAACCCTAATTCTTTGTCAATTTTTTTTGGCAAATTCAAATCCTTAAGAAGCTCCAAGACAGGCGATCCCCACGGCAATGAGCACCAAGCCACCGACTATCAAATGGCAAAGGTGCACTAATTTTGGTGGGACCCACACTTGATCACCTTTTGTCCCCTCCCCATCCCCTCCCCATCTATAAATAATACTCTCTAAATCATCCCCAAAGAATTATCAACCAAATTTCCAACAACTAAGATGTCCTCTAAAATCCTAGTACACTCAAGAAGGCTTTTGCTCCACTCTCCACTCTCTCAATCGGGTATAAACCGAAACACACCCGCACCCGACCCGTCCTTATTGGATCCAGGCACACCCGGATCCGCAAGCCACTTTGACGCCAACGTGGTCACCATACTCGCCGTCCTTTTATGCGCTTTGGTTTGCGCTCTCGGGATCAACTCAATTGTTAGGTGTGCCCTTAGGTGCTCAACTCGGGTCGGATCTGAACCCGAGCCAGGCCATGCGGCTCGGCTCGCTATGACCGGGGCTAGGAGAAAAGCGGTACGGGCAATACCCGTTAAGCTTTACTCGCCTGGCTTGAAATTGAACGGTTCGGGTACGGAATGCGCGATTTGCTTATCGGATCTTGTTTCGGGCGAACGGGTTCGGGTCATGCCAAAGTGTAGCCATGGGTTTCATGTGAGGTGCATAGATAGGTGGCTAATGGCACAGGCAACGTGTCCGACATGTCGGCAATGCTTATTTCCAACGGATCAGAAGGATTCGGATTGTGGGGAAGCGGGTCAGATCGATGCGGGTATGGATCGTTCAGTTATTGTGCCTTTGGGACCCGAACCGTTTGTACAAAATGATAGATTGGTAGGCTAATTGGATGGCTGAGACCAGGGGTGTATCTCATTTGGTATACTTTGTTAACAATGAAGATATGTGATTTTTTTTACTCATTTTATGAAATTTTTGTTGTAGGAAATGTGATTGTTCTTCGGACTCTCTAATTCCAAGCTTAAGGATCCGCATTTTTTTTTAATTTTTAAATCAACCGCTTCGTAAATCCAACTTGCTCATATAGAAAATTGATACCAACTGACCGGTTGATTTAAGGATCTGCATTACATATTTACAATTAATTAAATTTCTCAAGTTGATTACCAAGTGGAGTTTTGGGGCTAAGCGTATGTGAAAACAACACAATACTGGAGCTCCAATAGTTGCTTATAAATAGGGTAAAGCTGATAAAGCTCAGGGATGTTAGTTCCAAGTAATATTTAGAATCTAAATCGAATGATGAAAATGTTCCGTTTAAAACCGAAAGAAACCATGATTGATGATGGTCGGATGGCGTCGGTGATGACTGAGAGACGATGATAGGAAGGGGAAAGTGGTGACGGCAAAAGCAGTTGTTAGCAGCATAATTGTTAGATGGTGGCAGATGGGAGGATACTGTAGGCAGGGCAAGTCGGCAGTTGCAGTAAAGCCGGCAGCAAATATGGCGATGACCATGGTAGTATTTATTTATTTGATTAAAACGAAGGCTAAATGCCTCCGCGTTTCATTAAACGACGATACAACGAAACTACATCAAAAGTCTACATTGTCTCATTTATTGATAGTAATGTGGTTTTCTAAAATCAAATGTTCAATTTTGTATGTAAGGGGATGCGTATTCAATGTTTGTATATTGGAAGTTCGACATTTGAACCAAGACTTTGTATAGGAAAATTTCTGCAAACAATAACTTCCTAAACATGCTTTATAAATTTTTTGTTAGTCTGTCTACGGATGAAATTTATTTTAAACATGCTATATGTAAATGTTGAGATGTGATTGGGAATATTCCCACGTTCTAATAAAAATTACGAGATATCCATGAGTATAAAATATAAGATGGGATAAATTTCAACAAAACTTGAGTATTATAAAAAATCTAGATACCTACCCAGATTATCCTAGAGAGAGTGAATAGGGTGATGACTCTAAATAAAAAATTATTCGATTTCTACTTATTCAATTAAACCAATTAATAGCTAATGTAGAATATAAACAAGCAGAAAATAGCAAATAATGCAGAAAAGACAAATCACAAATACAAAGAATCATTCAGAAGTTCGGCCCCCATGCCTATGTCTCCTTCCCCGTCTCTCAAGAAAAATAAAAATATATGTTTTAAATCAACGATTATCTCTAATAACAAGATGATCTAATTCAAACTAACTAGAGATATAAATCTAAACCTAGAAATATCCCAAACCCTAATATAATTGTTCTAGCGAAAAATAAAACTCCAATAAACGAGTTAGAACAATTTCACCAAAATAGTCTTGTGGTTTGGATGGAAAATCTCTCTTGAATCTGAATGTTTGATGAGTGAATTGAAACCTTTTCTTCTCCCTTTAATATCGGGGTGAACAGGGTGATGGCTCTAAATTAAAAATTATTCGATTTCTACTTATTCAATTAAATTAATTAATAGCAAATGCAGAATATAAACAAGCAGAAAAACAGCAAATAATGTAGAAAAGACAAATCACAAATACAAAGAATCATTCAGGAGTTCGGCCTCCATGCCTAGTCTCCTATCCCGTCTCTCGAGAAAAATAAAAATATATGTTTTAAATCAACGATTATCTCTAATAACAAGGTGATCTAATTCAAACTAACTAAATCAATAAATCTAAACCTAGAAATATCTCAAACACTAATATAATTGTTCTAACAAAAGATAAAACTGTAATAAATGAGTTAGAATAATTTTACCAAAATGGTCTTATGGTTTGGATGGAAAATCTTCCTTGAATTTGGATGTTTGATAAGTGAATTGAAATTTTTTCTTCTCTCTTTAATGTCTGTAAAGATAAAAAAATTTGTAGCTCTCCAACCCTATATATAGATTAGGGTTTCAACTATATTGGCTTTACAGATTAGGGTTTCGACTATATGGGCCTTGGCTGTTCCTGGGCTCGAATGCGCCTCAGCACCTTTATATCAACTTTTAAGCTCTTTAATTCTTTTTAAATTTCATTTAAAATTTCATTAACATCAGTATGTCTATAACAAAATCTTCACCAGCTCTGAAAGACTATAGACAAGATTTCTTCGATTTTCCATATATTGATACTTCAATTTCTTTTACCATGTGTGATTTCCAACTTTTGAATACTTGTATATCTTTTCACCTGCACTTATGCACTCAAAACGAAATTTAGCAACATGTGTACTTGTTAGCTATCATCAAAATATTCAACTACGGGGAATGTGAAACAAGCGAAACATAAACATTCGAAACATGAACATTTGAAACATGACATTTGGGCCAACAATCTCTTTTTTTTTATGATGGAAAATAAGTACTTATAAAGACAATATGAAGTGCGATTTTCATTTAAAACTCTCAAACATAATAAATAGGACCCCCTATCTATATGCATGAGTTGACGAAAATTTTTGTTCTTTCTAAAAACTCCCAAGCACTCCCCCTTAAACCATGATTCTCCCTCCTTTGACAAAATTTCAAATTCATAAAATTTGTTTTCTTTTCTTCCCCATTTGACATCTATCGACAAAGAGCACCAAAAATCATTTTTCTTAATCTTTTAGTCGAATTCATCAAGTGTTAAAATACAATATGTTGGTTATCATGATGTATAATGAATAAATAAAAATGCAAGATTTTAAAAGTCCGGTTTAAATAAAAATACTTATTCCTCACAAATGCATATCGCATGAAAATTATCTAGTTTACCATAACTAGTAAAATATAGTTAATACGCGCACATGTTCATTACCTCAATGCACAACTAAGAAAAGTGGTATTATTCGATTTAGGTTGGTACAAATGGAGACTATATAGATAATATCAAAACATATCTTTGAAACACACAAAAATTCTCAAAACTGCCCTGTTTCCTCCAATCAGAGAGCAAAACTCTATTCAAAATTTGAAATTTGAACTGAGGCAGCGTCTCACGTGCAAAGCACGAGAGCGCTCGCGCCAAGAGCGCCAGCGCTAAGAGTCAAAGACTCTGAGGCAGCGCCTGTTGGATATAGTGCCCTCAAAATCAATTATTGGATCGCAGGTACGTGATTGCAATCATTGAGGGAGGACCTATACCGATAGGACAGTCTTGCTCGAGATGATAGTATGCTATCTGGTTTGACTTTATCATCGTTTACATGCTTTAGTTCACCATTGCATGTTGATAGAGCCCATATGATTCTTGCTTGACTGCCAGCAGTATGATGACGATCATATACGTGGGAGCTGGGGTCTATAAGCACATCTTTAAAGTGTCCCTAGTCGTGGGAGTTTCTAGACAGGGAATCGGTACTCCAGAGTAGACTAGTGTATACAGTTGAGACCCCGGCGAGGGGCGATGGCCGGTCTCACAAGCCATTGGTGTCAGTTGGTTCACTTAAGATGTATACAGGTACTCATTGGGTTATGAGTACACCGGACAGGACTCGCCGGGAACATGCTAGTTGGTATTATACATATCGTCAGATAGCAGTTCCCAGGTGACATGTGTACAGGTTAGTCTGTCGACCTGAGATCGTCATTTGTCTCGTGTGAGTTCCCACTGTGCTTTGATTACTATCCTACCACGGCTCAAAGGAGTCGTGCAAACAGGTTCTAGTTGGGTACAGTCCCGAGCCACATGGAGGCAGTGAGCGGATCATCGGGGATTCGTCTCTCCCGGTATTGGGGGTGAGATCGCGCTGTGTTTAGGAGAGCCATTACACGAAATCCCAGGTCAAGGTAATCGAGATTTACTGGTAGGTATTCCAGTAGTATCTCAGGGTGTTCTGGGCTTTACTCTAACACGACTTATACCGCTATTGGGGGTCTGACGTTTACCAGCCCCCTAGGCCCTATATGCGATACTCATAGACGAAGAGACCGGACTGTATGGATATTGTCACTGTCATGCTCAGTAGGGTTTCTGAATGAGTTCGCTCGTCATCTTCCCTTCCGTTCAATACATAGGCAACCGTTACGTACAGCTAGTACCTCTGACGTGCTAGTGGTTATACCCAGTGCCAGTGTATTGATGAGTCATTAGAGTCCCCCACAGACCGTTTCCCAACTTCGGGCAAAACGTTGTAGAGGCCGTATGGTTTTATGGCAGGGTCCGATCATATCCGTGCACTTGTGCACGGATCAGGATCGAACGGATAATACTAGTGGGCTTTGGTTTAAGCCAGATCCCAGTATTACAATGTAGGAGTATTTTTGTCTCACTGCATTTGTATTCGATCGGAATACAAATGCGGGTATGTATTTACTGTTGAGGGTTAATCTCGTAATTCGTTACGGGATTATTTTAGGAGTTGCCAGTTTCCTTTTCCGGTTTCAAAACACCTTGATCCATGATTATTTCCATGAATATTTATATGTGAGCATTTCCCTTTTTCCCCTTGACCTTTTTTTCCCCATGCTTGCACTGTGGGGGAGGGGTTGCGTGCACTGTGGAGGAGGGGCTGCCCATTTATGAGGCATGGCCATTTAATTAGGTGGAGGCATGGTCATTTAACGTGGTGGCGTCTGTTTTCCCCCCAAAGGGTCCTCTACAAATTTCGCCAGGATGTTAATTGGGACGGTTTTTTTTTTTGCGGTGGGTGATTTTCTTTGGAGGGTGGTCATTTTATTAATCCTCAGCACAACATTGTTTTTATTTTATTTTGGGTTCTCTCTCTCCAATTGCAAAAAAATCCCAGCGAGCTTTGTTTTGAAGCCTTCCCCATTCATTCTGGCCGAGCATAATTTCTTTTGCTTGGGGTTTTTTCCTTTGCTAAATCCTTTGCTCACATCATATCCTAATTGGCAACTTAAGTCTTGAGACAAAATATTCCACTCTCTCTACTTCAATCTTACACATGTCGGCTGGCAAACTTCATGTACGAGTTGTCTCGGTTTGAGGCGGGAGCCCGTATAAAGATTCATAGATGTGGTGCCACACCGACGGGTGTGATCGGGGAGCGGACTTCGTCGGCGCAGCAGCGGGAGTTTGGTGCGGAGATTAAAGATCGAAAGATACGGATCGATCGGTATAATTTTTACAAACTCTTTTACATTTAGCTAGTTTACGGTTAATGGAACGATCCGGGTTTTTGGGTTGCGGTAGCGCCGGCTTTGTAAAAAGTTTTTATTCCGCTTTTGGCGTCGGTTTGACGGCCGAGGCACCGCCGTGACCCAACATGGTATAAGAGCCACCCCATTAACCGTATACTAGCTTGTTCTAATATGTTTAAAAGCTCGATCGGACAAAATTTCGAAAACCGCATTTTCATGTTCAAAGTTTCTGTCGAATTTTTTTGTGGTCTAAAAATATTTTTCGGTACGCCAGAAAATCAGGCAGGCTTTTCTAAGACATCTGTAGAAATTTGGGAAAGTGATTTTACTGTACGGCCGCGGAACCGCGGCCATACCCACGTTTCGGCCGCGGTTCCGCCGCAGTCAAGTTTCTTCAGTGCACCATATTTCTACAGGTGGTCTTTTGCATGGAATTGTGGTTTCTAGAATTTTTATTTTTGACCCAGATTATTTTGAGTACTGGACTTGTACTTGGGGCCCACTTCGGGAAATTTTTATCGATCGAAAATTTAAACAACTTAGTTTGCAGTACATTACATTTCTATCAGTGACCGTGAATGTCATTTGATCGGTAAATCTTGTCTAATCGCTATAGTCCTTTTAGACGGATTTGCGAACGTGACATTCACGTTGATATTCTGTGTTGTGCTGTGATATTGCGGATTTGTCGTGGTGGATAGCTCCTGTGCAATGGTAGTGCAGTTTGGATTTATTTGTATATTTGATATTGCGGGGCGAGCGTCCGACATGTGGACTGCCGTCACTGCCTGTTTGTATATTATTCTTTTGGGGTACGACCGGAATGAGGTCGATATACTCGTTGTGTATATTTTCTTTTCTGTACTAGGCATACCCCGCGGTGGGGTGTACGGATAGCCGGGTTCTAGAGGGCAACGGGCCCGCATCTCATGGTGTTGAGACGGGGGGGGCTTCACTCTAGAATTGGCAGGCTATTCGCCGCACTTGTAGGGGGTATAGGTTTTCATTGCACAGGCTATCCACACGACCAGGGGAACGTCGGGTTTCACTTACGGCTCAATGAAATCCGGGGCTCCCAGATTATCTGTATTGTTCTGTGATGCTTATTACTTTTCTGTGATATTGCATTTATCATATCTGGAGCGATTATTATATATTGATATATATATACTAGTAGATGTTGTATATGTTTTGCACCCGCGCTAGTCCAGTCCCCGCTCTGTCGTTAGTTAAGTAACCTAACGGGTGATGATGGGACCCAGCGGCGAATGCGGATGGCATATACGTACATCATATTTTCGTTCTTTTCTGGTGTGATTAATTGATGGGACTGCATTGATTCTTATCAATGCAAGGAAAACAAACCTATATTTGATATTGTTGGAACCAATTTTTCAAAAGCTGTTATTGCAAGGATGTTCTCTTTTGTTTTGCACAGTGGTATTCGGTCATGAATATCCAGCACCTCATTCGACGAGGCAAGGGCCGAGATCCCTTCACCGGGAGTGACCCCTTGGACAAAGGTTTGCGTCAGGGTAATAACTTCACTATAGTCGATTATTTTTGCTTTGCATCGTGGTATTCAGTTTGGAATATCATACACCTCATTCGACCGGGAAAGAGCCGAGATCTCTTCACCGGGAGTGACCTCTTTAGCAAAAGTTTTCGCCACTATATTTTTATAAAACTACTCGGTTCCTTCAACGATATCAAGTTCATTACGCTAAAGGTTTTTCGCCAAAAACCAGTCGTAGCCCTCCGTCATTTCAGATTAGTATTGCTTAGTATTCGTGCTATATATGTCGTGCATTGCCGAGGCGTAGTGTTCGGTAGCTCTGTAATGCTCTTCTGTCGCATGGATATGTGGATTGGTTAGGACAGTCGTACGGTTATGTTGGCATTGTGAAGGACTCGTACGGGTAGGTTTAACGCAATCAAGATAATGACGGGTTGAACTTGACTAGGACTCTTTGATACGTTGGCATTGTCAAGGTCACTTGGGTCCGAGGGGTAAAAACACACATCGGGAGTTTCAAATATACAAGAAACTTGCCAGGCTTGAGTATACCTTCTGGAGTGTGATAACGTGAGTGGATTCCATCACGTTATCATGCGATGATAGTTGGATCCTGATTCCCACTGATGAGTTGGTTTACTCCTCGAGTGACCTCGACTAATTCTTCTTTCAGGTTTGGAGGAGAATTTGAGGATACAGTAGGAGGTTTCCTGATTAGATAAAATAATTAACCATTCTGATCTAGGTTAGAGTGCACGCAGAGTGTTTCCTTTCTCTCTCTCTTTGACCGCGACCATGACCCGTCCCTAGACTATGACTCAGTAACCAAGTTAACCGAATTTTCTTAAAACACTGGCTTTTGGATTGTCTGAGTTGCATACATCATTGCCACTCCTTCTTTTACCCTTTGAGTTTCTCCAGAACACCCCGTATTATTACGAACATTCACTTCCATTGGATAAATCCATCGTATGGTTATATACGAACTCGGAGGAACTTCTTCGAGGATGGATTCTGGTTCTGGAGAGATTGAATAGGACTATTCAGTTGTCTTTTCCTTTTACCTTCTCTCAGGTTGTGAGGGCTCCTAGGATTAGGAGAGGGTACACCTATTACGCTTATTGGATAGTCTTCTTCCAAACCATAGGCAGGTGCCGAAATGTAGGGAATGTAGAAAACCAATTAGCCTAAGTTGGGTGTACAGAAGGTAATAAGTAAAGACAAATAAAGGGATCAGAAAGAGGGCAAGGTAAATTGCGACTGTTAATATTCACGACCAAACCACGTATTTCATCGCCACTCCTACTTCACCTTTGTATTTCTCCAGAACACCTCGTATCACTACGAACATCCAATTCCATTGGATAAATCCATCGTATGGTTATATATGAACTCGAAGGAACTTTTTCGAGGATGGATTCTGGTTCAGGAGAAATAAGAATAATGTTTATTCAGTTGTCTTTTATCCTTATCTTCTCTCAGGTTGCGAGTGCTCCTAGGATTAGGACAATACACCTATTATACTTATTGGATAGTCTTCTTCCAAACCATAGGCTGGTGCCGAACGGTAGGAAGGAAGAAAACCATTAAGCCTAACGATGGTGTACAGAAGGTAACGACTAAAGATAAATAAAGGGATTTGGAGAGATGGCAAGGAAATATACGGTTACAGTCATGAATCTGGATATTGGAAGAGGTGTTACTAGGAATACCTGGATACCCCTTCGAAACATATTCATGTTTCAGTTTCACTGTGCACTATTAATTGAAAACTGATTTCCCAATTGGACTCTTGCTCCAGGGTATGTATTTACCAGGTATGATTCTCACATCTGTATGGTTTTACAGATGATGAGTGGGAGTAATTTATTGGGAATTAGGTGATCATCCTCATTATATCGGAATTCGTTGTAATTGGTGATATTTGAGGAAATCGCCTGGGTACAGTTTTCAACCTACGATGCACAGAGTTTGAGTTATTCAACTCAGGGGACTTATACAAAGTATTGTATATGTCCAGTGTCCATTAGGACAAAGGGGTTGGTCCTCGTACTGTATTCTGTTTACTTGTGACTTCTCAAGTTTTGGACGGGTGTTTCGTAGAAACACAAGGTCCAAGTTTGAGAAGTTATAGGTAAAATAATAAAGTAGAGAACCAGGTGTCACAAGTATCGGGATTCTTCAAGGCGATCGAAGATGTAGATACTTGTATGAGGTATTCAGCTGATAGTAATGGTTTTGAGAAACTTGTTTCTCTTTCAGGTTACTCATAATTGGACGCACTCCTAAGTTGAGTAATGCTGATCGGCCTCTCTCCATTTAGTTAACATGCACTGGAGACAGCTGCATGATTTTGAGTCTAGTTCTAATTAAATTAGTGCTTTTGGTTTCTATATTGGATATATATAGAATCAATTTATATCTTAACGATGTTAAGGTACGGAGAGTTGTCCGGCTTATGCTTAAAACTAGACTCCGGATAACTCAAGGCACATTTCTGTAATGGCTGTTTGTGGGTTAACCCGGGCTTTGACGAGGGTTGACTTTCTACCATCTGGAAGATCAATAGTGATATTGTTCTTGACTTTCCACAGTTTTAGTAAAATGGACTTTTTCAGAAAACAGTAGTGGGAGTATGGTAGAACTGGAAGTGATTCCAGAACCACAAACGATTACGGAAAATTTAATAGGATCTAAAAATTCAATCAGGATTGACATTCCATTAGCCACTCCGCAGATATGGTGGGTAACCTCAGCCACCTGAGAGGTACTCTGGTAGCCTCAAGGACGGTGACAGGGAGGTTCTTGTTTACCCAGATTTTCCATTACCACTGTTCTAGACTATGAGACCCGGCAGGAGGATGAGTATAGCGTCATTCTAAACTAGCTTTAGAAGTGCACGTGTATATGATTCTGCCAGAGGGTTGTTGTAGTCAGTGGGAGCAGCGGAAGCATAGTGGATAAGTAGCTTATGTCTATTTATAGACTAAAGCAGATATAGTGGAGATAGATCATCTATTTTTGATGTGACGGTCATGGACTTTGACTTCATCAGAATAGGAGATGGATCTGTTAAGAAGGTAGTAGGGTGTGATGTCCTGGTACTTGGATGACATACACATTGTAGGAAGTGAAATTCTTACACTACGATCGGTTATACCGTGGTTGTCACACAATAGTTTCTCCACATAGGATATGGTTATAATATCATATGTTGTTTTTTGCACTAGATGCAATAGGTTGATATATTGTTCCAATCCCGGAGAAATGTTCGGAAGCAGCTTATGAACATAAGTGGTTGTTCTAGGGATTTGATAATGACAGCCTCCTTCGGGAGATAGTTATCATTCCAGGCTTCCAAGATGACCCGGATGACAGAGTGACTGTCAGAATTATAGTTTTCCCTCTGACGAGGGGCAGTAGTTTGGACAGGTAGTCCAGGCGGATGCTGAGGAAGGCATGGCGTAGGATACTGATTAATTTCAGTTGACGATACAGTCTAAGAAGTTTGCTGGATTTAGAGTTCACTGATGAATTGGGTCCCATCAGATATCCAGACATATTCTAAGACAGGTTTTGCTTATTTCGGGAGATGGTTTTCTCCGTGAACTTGAGAAAAAGAGAGACATGGAAAGAAACATCAGGGTGGATCCACTCACTGAGGCTATTTCTCGAACACAATAGTTTTACAAACGAGCTTTGTGAAACTGATTAGTAGAGGAGTTGGATGTTCGGTATCACACGAGCTGTGAGTACGCGACATCGCAATAATTAGCCTTAAGTGCAAGTGGGAGATTGTTGGATATAGTGCCCTCAAAGTCAATTATTGGATCGCAGGTACGTGATTGCAATCATTGAGGGAGGACCTATACCGATAGGACAATCTTGCTCGAGATGATAGTATGCTATCTGGTTTGACTTTATCATCGTTTACATGCTTTAGTTCACCATTGCATGTTGATAGAGCCCATAGGATTCTTGCTTGACTGCCAGCGGTATGATGACGATCATATACGTGGGAGCTGGGGTCTATAAGCACATCCTTAAAGTGTCCCTAGTCGTGGGAGTTTCGAGACAGGGCATCGGTACTCCAGAATAGACTAGTGTATACAGTCGAAACCCCGACGAGGGGCGATGGCCGGTCTCACAAGCCATTGGTGTCAGTTGGTTCACCTAAGATGTATACAGGTGCTCATTGGGTTATGAGTACACCGGACAGGACTCGCCGGGAATATGCTAGTTGGTATTATACATATCGTCAGATAGCAGTTCCCAGGTGACATGTGTACAGATTAGTCCGTCGACCTGAGATCGTCATTTGTCTCGTGTGAGTTCCCACTGTGCTTTGATTACTACCCTACCACGGCTCAAAGGAGTCGTGCAAACATGTTTTAGTTGGGTACAGTCCCGAGCCACATGGAGGCAGTGAGCGGATCATCGGGGATTCGTCTCTCCCGGTATTGGGGGTGGGATCACGCTGTGTTTAGGAGAGCCATTACACGAAATCCCTGGCCAGGGTAATCGAGATTTACTGGTAGGTATTCCAGTAGTATCTCAGGGTATTCTGGGCTTTACTCTAACACGACTTATACCGCTATTGGGGGTCTGACGTTTACCAGCCCCCTAGGCCCTATATGCGATACTCATAGACGAACAGACCGGACTGTACGGATATTGTCACTGTCAGGCTCAGTAGGGTTTCTGGATGAGTTCGCTCGTCATCTTCCCTTCCGTTCAATACATTGGCAACTGTTACGTACAGCTAGTACCTCTGACGTGCTAGTGGTTATACTCAGTGCCAGTATATTGATGAGTCATTAGAGTCCTCCACAGACTATTTCCCAAGTTCGGGCGAAATGTTGTAGAGGACGTATGGTTTTATGGCAGGGTCCGATCATATCCGTGCACTTGTGCACGGATCAGGATCGGACGGATAATACTGATGGGCTTTGGTTTAAGCCGGATCCCAGTATTACAATGTAGGAGTATTTTTGTGTCACTGCATTTGGATTCGGTCGGAATACAAATGCGGGTATGTATTTACTGTTGATGGTTAATCTTGTAATTCGTTACGGGATTATTTTAGGAGTTGCCAGTTTCCTTTTCTGGTTTCAAAACACCTTGATCCATGATTATTTCCATGAATATTTATATGTGAGCATTTCCCTTTTTCCCCTTGACCTTTTTTTCCCCATGCTTGCACTGTGGGGGAGGGGTTGCGTGCACTGTGGGGGAGGGGCTGCCCATTTATGAGGCATGGCCATTTAATTAGGTGGAGGCATGGTCATTTAACGAGGTGGCGTCTGTTTTCCCCCCAAGGGTCCTCTGCAAATTTCGCCAGGATGTTAATTGGGAAGGTTTTTTTTTGTGGTGGGTGATTTTCTTTGGAGGGTGGTCATTCTATTAATCCTCAGCACAACATTGTTTTTATTTTTTTTGGGTTCTCTCTCCAATTGCAAAAAAAATCCCAGCGAGCTTTGTTTTGAAGCCTTCACCATTCATTCTGGCCGAGCATAATTTCTTTTGCTTGGGGTTTTTTCTTTTGCTAAATCCTTTGCTCACATCACATCCTAATTGGCAACTTCAGTCTTGAGACAAAATATTCCACTCTCTTTACTTCAATCTTGCACATGTCGGCTGGAAAACTTCATGTACGAGTTGTCTCGGTTCGAGGCGGGAGCCCGCATAAAGATTCATAGATGTGGTGCCACACCGACGGGTGTGATCGAGGAGCGGACTTCGTCGGCGCAGCAGCGGGAGTTTGGTGTGGAGATTAATGACCGAAGGATACGGATCGATCGGTATAATTTCTACAAACACTTTTACATTTAGCTTTACGGTTAATGGAACGATTCGGGTTTTTGGGTTGCGGTAGCGCCGGTTTTGTAAAAAGTTTTTGTTCCGCTTTTGGCGTCGGTTTGACGGCCGGGGCGCCGCCGTGACCCGGCAGCGCCTCACGTGCAAAGCCCGAGAGCGCTAGCGCCAAGAGCGCCAGACTCTGAGGCAGCGCCTCACGTGCAAAGCACGAGAGCGCTAGCGTCAAGAGCGCGAGCACCATGAGTCAAAGACTTTGAGGCAGCGCCTCACGTGCAAAGTACGAGGGCGCCAGCGCTAAAACTAAATGTTCTCCACCCTTGGATCAAAGATCCAACAGAGATGATAAAATCATCAAATTACAGAATCAAATTCTGCTGAGAAAATATTCCTCGAATATTTCTAAACAAGAAATATTGTGCTCTGTAAATCAGAGCACCGTTGGATCAAAAATCCAATGGTGATTAAAAATCACCATGATACAGAATAAGTTCTGTATGGGGAAAATATTTTCCCAATCTTGTTAAAAATAAGAAAAATGTTTTCTGTAAAACAGAAACCCTTGGATCAAAGTTCCGATGGTGGGAAACATCCCCAAATCAATCAGAGATCTCTCAATGAGAGATTTCTTTAACTGATTCAACAAATCAGCCTCCCCTATATAAAGGACCCAAGACTTCAAGTCTTGTACAGAAGAACCCCCCATAAACTTCAAGTTCTCAAAAGAGAAAAAGAGAAGAGCAAGCTCTAAGAAGAAGAATTTTCTTCAAGGTAAATAATAATAAGTGAGATCATAGCATCTCTGCTATATTTGAGAGTTCAACTCTGAGGCAGAAGAACTTAGTTCTTTTTTTAGATCACAGATCTATAAGACAAAGTCTTTCATAAGAAGAAGAGAGATCATAGCATCTCCTCCACATCTATGAGTTTAACTCTCACATCATAAGAACTTAGTTCTTTTTCCAGATCTCAGATCTATAAGACGAAGTTTTTCACAAGGGAAAACCAAATTCTCAGAGAATTAAGTTGGGCAGAATAAAAAGTCAGTGCTTAGCACTCAAATCTGGCGCTCAGCGCCAAGAGCCCCATGTGCCCCTCACGTGGGCGCTGCTCAATAGAGAGCGCTCAACACTCAAATGCTGGCGCTCAGCGCCGAGCGCTCCATGTGCCCCTCACGTGGGCGCTGCTCAAAATAAAAAGTGCTTAGCACCCAAATGCTGGCGCTCAGCGCCAAGCGCTCCACATGCCCTTCACGTGGGCGCTGCTCAAAATAAAAAGGGTGCTCAGCGCTCAAATGCTGGCGCTTAGCGCCAAGCGCCCCACGTGCCCCTCACATGAGCGCTACTTAACACAGAGCGCTCTGCGCTCCATAAGAAGAGCCTAGTTCCATAAATAGTGTTCAACACTCATAAAAAACAAAAAAAAAGTGGGTGTCGGTATTCACATAAATGTTTAGCATTATGTGCACAGAGAAAGGATTGTGTCCTAGAAAGTGTCTAACACTTTATAAAAAGAGGGGACCAAGCCTAAATAAATAATCAAGTAGGCCGATCCCAAGGTTGGTCAAACCCCAAAATCGACCGAGCCAATAGGTCTTCTTCCAAATTGGGCTTAGTCCTAAACAAGATCATCAAATCTTTGATGAACATTCTCTGGTTCAAGGGTACATCTTTTCATACCTCTGATACATGTCGTTTTAATTCTTCAATGTCTTCAGAGAGATGGAGGGTCCCAATAACCAATAACTTCTGGCACATCCCCAAACTGTTAAACCAAAACCTTACAGACTATGATGTCTTTACACCAAACTATGATGTCTTTAAACCTTATAGACTATGATGTCTTTAAACCAGACTATGATGTCTTTAAACCTTACAGACTATGATGTCTTTAAACCAGACTATGATGTCTTTAAACCGGACTATGATGTCTTTAAACCTTACAGACTATGATGTCTTTAAACCGGACTATGATGTCTTTAAACCTTACAGACTATGATGTCTTTAAACCAGACTATGATGTCTTTAAACCCAATGGACTGTAACGTCCCTAAACTAAATTCTATGGACTATGATGTCCTTAAACTTATATGGACTATGATGTCCTTAAACCCAATGGACCGCAACGTCCCTAAACTAAGACGATGGAGCCCAATACTCTTTCGTTGGATCCAAAAGATCCTGACCCCCCGTTGAATAGATCTTAGTCTAAAATTAGACTAATGTATCCTTAAAAAACGTTTAAGTTAATCTTAATCTTAAACGAGGTTAACGAGCATCCACCAAACCCAAATCTAATAAAATACGGATTTGGACTAATCCCCGCCCTACAGGCAACAACATAAATTAGGCTCCGTATACAATCCACGGGCAACAAAAAAATTAAAACAAACACACACGACACGAAGTGACCTTCTGGAGCAAGAGAAAGTGGTTACCGCGATATGGTAAAGTAATTAACTGCAGGGGCTTGTGCCTGCAGGGAAGAGCGTCCCCACAATCAAAAAACCCCTCGCAAATGAGGGGGAATCTGACGAAGTCTGCTACAACGGCTGCATCCATCTAAACCTCCGATGCATGGCGCCATAAATCAACTTGGCATCTTCGGAGAGGTGGACGGATAAAACCAAATAGCATCTTCCCCCAAATTCAGGCAAGATGACCTTCGCGGTTTCGTCTCCGTTTTCGGCGGTGAACAGATTCTGGCACGCCCGGTGGGACCTTTTTCTCTTTCCACTCTACACTTCGTGTGTCGTGTTTCGCGAAAAAATCGCGGTCTGCTATGATTGCCTGTGGATTCGAGATACTAAGATTTGGTGTCTTGCTCCTGTGCAGAGAAAAGAAGATCAATGGCTTCCAGCTATGCCAACTGCAACAACAACTCCCACTCCGTCCCGGCTGGAGGAGTGATTATGGGCCCCAAGCGGCCTCCATCTTCGCAATGCTGGTGGAACAGGTGACACAGGACACCACTGGGTTGTTCTTCGGGACCATGCTCCTGCCAATGAGCTTCAACGCTCCAATGACGTCATAGGAAGCTTCAACGAAGTCGGTCTTCGATCGGCTTGCAACTACCATGGCCCCTCTCAACGGGTCGTCCAAGTCTAACGCCTTGGTCTTTAATAGATTAGGCCAAAGCTCAAGTGGGCCCGTCAAGAAGCCTGCAATACCCGAAGGAGTTATCCCGAAGCGGATAGCCATTCCAGCTCCGGTAAACAAAGTCATCAGAGGGGCTTCTCCTGCTAAGGGGTCTGTTCTTCGCCGGAAGACGCGACCGGGACGTTGGGATGTTCGGCCTGAATTTCGGGGGCAGATGCTATTTGGTGCTATCCGTCCACCTCTCCGAAGATGCCAAGTTGATTTATGACACCATGTATCGAAGGTTTAAACGGATGCGGCCTATATAGCAAACTTCGTCAGATTCCCCCAGTTGAGGGTTTTTTTTATTGTAGGGACGCTCTTCCCTGCAGGCGCAAGCCCCTGCAGTTAATTACGCTACCGCATCGCTGTAACCACTTTCTCCTTCTCCAGATGGTCACTTCGTGTCGTGTGTGTTTGTTTTTTTTTGGTTGCCCGTGGATTGTATACGGAGACTAATTTATGTTGTCGCCCGTAGGGCGTGGATTAGTCTAAATCCGTATTTTCTTAGATTTGGGTTTGGGGTTGGGTTTAAGGATACGTTAGTCTCATTTGAAACTAAGATCAACTTAAACGTTTGTTAAGGATACGTTAGTCTAATTTTAGACCAAGATCAACTTAACAGGATCATTTAGATCCAAAAAAGAGCATTTGAGCTATATTGTTTAGTTTAGGGACATTGCGGTTGATTAGTTTAAGGACATTACGGTCGAATGTTAATTTAAGGACACTACGGTCCATAGGCTTAAAAGACCCCACAGTCCGAGGTTAAGGACATCATAGTCCATGGGCTTAAGGACCCCACAGTCCAAGGTTAAGGGCATCATAGGCCATGGGCTTAAGGACCCCACAGTCCAATGTTAAGGACATCATAGTCCATGAGTTTAAGAACCCCACAGTCCAAGGTTAAGGACATCATAGTCTGTGAGTTTAAGGACCCCACAGTCCATGGAACGTTTAGTTATCGGGACCCGCCACCTCTCTGAAGACGTTGAAGGATTACAACGATAAATATCAGAGGAGTGAAGAGATGTACCCGTGAACCAATTTTGGTTGAGAGATCTGTAGTCCAATTTGGGACTAAGATCTGTTAAAAGATTTATGAGCATATGGGCTCAATTAATCTGAATGAGGGGTTTATGGCCAACTTGGGCTCGGCCCACTCAGTTAAAATGTTAAACATTTGACAATGCTGAGCATTGATTTGTGTTCTAATAATGTTTTTGTCTTTTATTGAATGTTGAGCATTCATCATAGCTCTGGGCTTTATTTAAAGAACAATTGATGTTCTATCAGCGCACACGTGAGGAGCACGTGGTGCGCTTGGCGCCAGTCAAAGAGCGCAGAGCGCTTCTGCTGGGTAGCACACGTGAGGAGCACGTGGCGCGATTCGCGCTAAGCGCCAGATAATGGGCGCATTACGCCAGTTTATGAGCGCAAAGCGCTAGCTGTTAAGTGGCATACACATGAAGAGCACGTGGTGCGCTTGGCGCTGAGCGCCAGTCCAAGAGCGCAAAACGCTAGTTTATGAGCGCAAAGCACTATTTGATCAGTTTTATGACCTAAGAAATAAATTCTCATTTATAAAAGACTTTGTCTCAAGATTCTAAGAACAGAGTTCTTATTTTATAGGTGATGTTTCAATCTCTTATTTTGTTGAAAGGCTTTGCCTTTATGGATCTGTGATCCTAAGAGAATTGAATTGTTCTCCCCTCTTTTTTATAATGAGACATTCGTGATCTCTTTTTGTAAAAGACCTTAGTCTTATAGATCTATGATCTGTGAAAAGAATTATGTTCTTCTTCTTATTTTATGATGAGATCCTTTGATCTCTTTGTGAAAGACCTTGGTCTTGTAGATCTGTGATCTTAAAGAAAGAAGTGAATTCTTCTTTTTATATGAGACGATTTCGTCTTTTTGTTCTTTTTACCTTGAAGAAAAGTTCTTCTTCTACCGAGAGCTTGGCTCTTCTTTCCGAGATTTCTCAAAGTTTGTGTGTGTGTGGGGGGGGGGGGGGGAGGTTCCTGATTGTTCTATGTTTTGCGTATGCGTTTTAAAAATCAAAGTTAAGAATACCGCAATCAATAACGGTATCGCTTGGTAGCTAGCCGGTTGAGTACGGGTCGGTCCACAGGGAAAACGTGTTCTTTTCTTTATGTTCTTACGAGTTAAGTCCTAATTTTGGTAGGTTTTGATTTTTATAAAAACTAAGATTGAATTTAATTTGGATTAAAACCTTGCTAGGGTTAGGATTAGGTTAGTTTGGAAAGATAATTCTACTCACTACTTCCTTTGCCATAATTAAGAACATAGGTGTTAGGGTAATAATTAACAAAGGGGATTAGCACGATAAGGAAGAAACGTAGTTTCTTCCTTTTGGTCCTTGTCCGTCTTTTCTTAACTCTTAGCCCTAACCTCTATATAAATCAACCACAACCGGTCTAACTAGGGAATCACCGCTATCTCGTAGGATAGGGTGCCATAGTGAGCGGTGTGTGTTTGATTAACATAGAGTCCTAATTTAAAGTTTTATACGGGCGAGAAAGGAGTGAGAGATTTCCATCTCTCAAACCTGCCCAATCCTAACCCCAAGAAGTGAGGAACTACTCACTCATTAGGGAAATCGCGACAAAATTCATTTTTATAAATTTTCATTTTAATTAACTAATGAATTTGCAGATAAATAAATACAGATAAAAAAATGCAGAGAAATAAAAGACGAAATGAAAATTGCAAGATAAAAACTTACTTTATTGACACCTCTTGACGATTACAATGAAATTGAAAATTTAAATTTAGAAAATAAAAAGAGGCATGCCCCAAAAGAGGCTGTGGGCTTTCCTATTTATAGATAGGAGAAACCCTAGGGTTTACATCTGATCCACATTTAAAATTACAAGACTACCCTAAGAAAGCCGGGTCAAAGCACCGACACCCACCGACACATGCACCGACACGTGCACAGCACGACTGCGGATCCGCGGCAGAATGCCAAGTTTGGCCGCGGATACGCGGCCATCTTGAGGGAACTCTAGCTCTTTTCTTCAGGGTTGCTTCATATTGCCTTTTTCTTCTGTTTTCTTCACTTGGTTCTTCAGAATCTTTTCTAATTTCTTCCAGATTTCCAACAGTGCAGAATTTGTGGACTTTTACCGTAAGCTTCGCGTTGAAGTCTTGAATCTTGTGCTGCCTTCGTACTTTGTGCAATTGAACTGTTCATTGATCGTTGTTTGTTCCTTAAACTGGTAGGCGGCATCATACAGATTCATCTACTTGTTGGTCGTAGTCTCACATTTGTAGCATCTTTTCATAAATTTCACTGTATTGTTCTGAGAATCTGTAACCTGCAACTATTTAGCAGACATGGATCAAAAGCACATATTTATTTGCAATATGATTAAGAATGGGGAATATAATAATGCAAAATTCTGATATGAACGGTTCCTCTGTATGTTTCTCTCTCCCTGAGACTTGAAGTCTTGGGGCCTTTATATAGGGCGAGCTGATTTGTTCAATCGGTTAAGGAGATCTTTCTCCAATTGATTTGGGGATTTCTCCACCGTTGGATCTTTGATCAAAGGGCTTCTGATTTACAGAAGGCAATTTTCTTGTTTTTAACAAGATTGGGAAATCTTTTCCTATACAGAATTTACTATGTAATTTTGGTGATTTTTAATCACCTTTGGATCATTGATCCAACGATGCTCTGATTTACAGAGCACAATCTTTTTATTTGGAAAGATTTTGAGGAATCTCTCCTTAACAGAATTTTATTCTGATTAATCAATGATTTATCATCTTTATTGGATCTTTGATCTGACGGTGGGAAGCTTTTAGTTCCAGCGCTAGCGCACCCGTGCTTTGCACGTGGTGTGCTGCTTAGAGTGCAACGCACTTAGCGTTAGCGCACACGTTCTTTGTACGTGGTGCGCTGTTTAAGTGCAGCGTTCTTAGCGCTAGCGCACACGTGCTTTGCACGTGGTGCGCTGCTTACAGTGCAGCGTTCTTAGCGCTAGCGCACATGTACTTTACACGTGGTGCGCTGCTTAGGGCGCAGCGCACTTGGCGCTGCTATGAAGCGTTGCTTCATTTCAAAATTTGAAATTTGAACAGAGCTTCGCTCTGATTGGGGGAAACAAATACCCCCCTACCGTTGCGCTCACGTGGCCCACATGTGAGTGCAGCGGTGGAAACATCTGCGCCCTTGGATCAACTCAGAAGTTGAAATGGCATCTCAGTGCCTATAAATAGGACCCTTGGTCCTTGAGATGATTTCTGTTCATCTTCTTACTTTCTGAGAATTTTTATTCTCCTTCAGAGCATAGCTCTTCATCTTAAGAATTTTCTTAAGGACAGAACTCTGTCAAAATTTAGGTAAAGATTAAATCTTTTAAAGGATCTTGTAATAATCTAGGGTTTTACCCATTAACAGAGCTTTGCTATTCATAGATCTTCGATCTAAAGAAAACCTTCTTTAGGGTTTCATTAACAGAGCTTTGCTTTCTTGAAATCATAGATCTAAAGAGATCTTTCTTGGGGTTTCTTAACCCATTAATGGAGCTTTTGCTCTACTGAGATCATAGATCTTCAAGAAAACCTTTGTAGGGTTTCTCAACAGAGCTTTGCTCTTGTTAGATCTTAGATCTTAAGAGATCCTTTTCAGGGTTTCTTAACTCATTAACAGAGCTTTGCTCTTTTCAAATCATATAGATTTATTAATCTTTCATAAAGAACTCTTAAGAGTTTGTTCATGAATTTTGAAGATCTCAGAATTTTAATTCATCAAGAATTTTAATTCAATTTTTCTGATGGTTTATTCCATCATTTTTACAGAGCAAGGCTCTTGAGGAATTCTCTTTGGGGAATTTTATTCCTTTCATCATTAAAATTTGACAGATGTTACTCTGTTGAAGAGCACTGCTCTCAATGGGAGATTTACTCCTCGCCCCGAGGGGTTCTCATTGAATGAGAATCTCTCTTTAGGATTTCTGTTTTATTTACATAAATTTAAATTTGTTAGGTGTCATAACCAGAACTTGTTTTCCCGATGGGGATATCAAGAGTCGTTCAAATCCCTATGTCTGTTTTTAATAAGGATTTTCTTGATAAGTCTGTCCACTAACTCCTGCCGATTTTCTTTTTCAGATGTTATGGACGCTCATATGTATGATCTCGACGAAATTATCTTTTACGGAGACATTCGTGCAGTCGGCCGTTCTCAAAACCAGGAATTCACAAACGCTCAGTGTGCTGAAATTATGGGTCGCTTCGATGAATACAATGGTCGACTGCTTCCTCGCCGTTCCTCTCTCTTGAAGCTTATTGTGGGAGCGATCTGGGGAGCACTTCCTCTATTTTATGCCGGCATGCCGCTTAAGGCATTGGATGACGCCGAAGATAAGGTGCACTCGGTGTACCTGATGGGCTTAATTTCAAAGAAAAGGCGAGACAATCTTGTTGATATCCTGCATCAAGCTTTTCAGCAGGCGGCGATACTTGCTGTCTATCGAAGGGTGGAGCACATCAGTGGGGATCTTGATGCTTGTGATCGTGAGAGGATGCACACGAAGATGGTCCGAGAGGCCCGAAAATTTTTGGATGGCCTCACTTTTGAATTTCTCAATCCATGTTCTGGATTTGATGTCGTGCCTTTGTAAACATTTTAATGGCGTTTTTGTGTTCTATTTTCATCAATGTAGGAATTTTCTGAAGTATGAATAGCAAGCTTTTCCATTTCCATGTGTTTATTTTATGCATTAAACCTTTTCGCACATGCATGAATGGGTACGCTTTGAACGTTTAACTGAATGCGAATCAGATGTTCACCTTACTGTTGCTTTCTTCTCTTTGCTGTGTCATTGCCATATGATTTTTAGCAAGTGCGTCCCGTAGATAGTAAGTGGCGGTCCATATTGGACTCTTTGCAGGGTAACGATGGCTTAGGAAACTGGTTCAGGTCTACTGCCTAAGACTTTCCAATTTTATGAGCTGTGAGGGTCTCATAAAGAATTTTCTCCCTACAGGTCGAGAGGATCCCGTAGGTGTGTTTTCTCCTTAGAAATCGTGGGGATTCCTAAGTGTGTTTTCCCTTGAGAGTCGTAAGGATTTCCCGAGAGAATTTTCTTCCTTACAAGTCGAGAGGACTTGTAAGTGGTTGTTTTCTTTCTTGTCGATGTTTGACTTAAGAGAGTGTGGCCTGTAGAAAATCTACATTGACCTCTCTGCGAGGCAATGATGGCTTAGGAGACAGGGTTAGGATCTGCCACCTAAGACTTTTCAACTTTATGAGCCGTGAGGGTCTCATAAAGACTTTTCTCCCTACGAGTCGAGAGGATCCCGTAGGTGTAGTTTCTCCTTGAGAATCGTGAGGATTCCTAAGTGCGTTTTCTCTTGAGAGTCATAAGGATCTCACAAGAGAATTTTCTCCTTACAAGTCGAGAGGACTCGTAAGTGATTGATGAGTTGACCTGCTCCCGAGTCAAAGCATTGCTTCGACGTGAGTTCAAGAGTTTACTCTGGCTGTTTCCCACGGAGTCAGGATTGACTTTGGCCGTGTTCCATGGGACCAGGAGGGGTTGACTTTATCCGTGTTTCACGGAGTCAGGGGTTGACTTTATCCGCATTTCACGGAGTCAGGGGTTGACCTTATCCGCATTTCACAGGGTCAGGGGATTGACTTTATCCGCATTTTACGGAGTCAGGAGTTGACTTTATTCGCATTTCACGGGGTCAGGATGTTGACCTTATCCGCATTTCACGGGGTCAGGGGGTTGACCTTATCCACATTTCACGGGGTTAGAGGGTTGCTCTGTACGTTTCCCACGGGGTCAGGATTGACATTAGCCGTGTTCCACAGGACCAGGATTTGCTTTGGGCGCTTCCCACGGGGTCAGGATTGACATTAGCCGTGTTCTTCGGGACCAGGATTTGCTCTGGGCATTTCCCACGGGGTCAGGATTGACATTATCTGTGTTCTACGGGACCAGGATTTGCTCTGGGCGTTTCCCACGGGGTCAGGATTGACATTAGCCGTGTTCTACGGGACCAGGATTTGCTCTGAGGATTGACATTAGCCGTGTTCTACGGGACCAGGATCTGCTCTGGGCGTTTCCCACGGGGTCAGGATTGACATTAGCCGTGTTCTACGGGACCAGGATTTGCTCTGGGCGTTTCCCACGGGGTCAGGATTGACATTAGCCGTGTTCTACGGGATCAGGATTTGCTCTGGGCATTTCCCACGGGGTCAGGATTGACAATAGCCGGGTTCTACGGGAGCAGGATTTGCTCTGAGCGTTTCCCACGGGGTCAGGATTGACATTATCCGTGTTCTACGGGAGCAGGATTTGCTCTGGACGTTTCCCACGGGGTCAGGATTGACATTAGTCGTGTTCTACGGGACCAGGATTTGCTCTGGGCTTTTCCCACGGGGTCAGGAATAACGTTAGCCGTGTTCTACGGGACCAGGAGGTGCTCTCTCGGTTGTCTGTGAACCGTCAAGATTTGGAACAGGGACTTTGCCATAGCTCTAAGGTTGATTGTCGCGTCTGAATCCTGCTGGAATGAGGAAGAACGCTGTTGGTGATCTCTAGGTTGTCTGTGAACCGTCGAGATTTGGCTTCTTTTTCTGATGGAGCCTGGTGGGAAGGTATGGTTCCCTCTTTGTTTGTGCCCCAGGATTGTATACAGGGATCGATGTGATCTCACCTGTAGGGCAAAAGGTTTCATTTTATATATTTTTCTTTCCGCGATACTCTATCATTTCAGCTTTTATATCGCGAAAGTCGCGATTGCCCAATCATTTCGGCTATTTTTCGCTGTGCCCAATCATTTCGGCTATTTGTTTTATTTACTCGCTGCTTTTTTATTGCTAGTTGCCCAACCATTTCGGTTATTTGTTTTATCTGCTCGCTGCTTTTTATTGCGAGTTGCCCAACCATTTTGGCTATTTTGTATGCATATATTTTTACTTGCTGAGTTCGTTGCAAGTTGCCCCATCATTTCGGCTATTTCACATGCATTTGTGGCTCGCTGACTTTTCGCTGCGAGTTTGGGATTTGATACCGATTTAGGCATCAGTATCGCTACAACTGGGATATTTCCAGGAGCGAGTCATCATTTGCCTCTGTCGATGTCGAACAAAGGTGGCTTATCAAACAGGGTTAAGATCCTGTTGACTAAGGCTTTTTGACTTCATGAGCCGTAAGGGTCTCATAAAGGTATTTCTCCCTACGAGTCATGAGGATCACGTAAGTGTATTTTCTACTTAAGAATCGTGAGAATTCCTAAGTGTATGGTCTCTTATAAGTCGTAAGGATCTTACAAGTGTGTTTTCTCCTTATAAGTCGAGAGGACTTACAAGGGTTGTTTACCGTGTGAGCATATCCCCAGTCTCTGGTGGGACTTTGTTAGGGAAATGTTTATTCGCGCCCGTAGATTGTATACAAAGGTACCGCTTGTAGGGCAGCATTGGACATTGTGATGGCTTAAGAACAGGTTCAGATCCCTGTAGCTTAAGGCTTTTGAATCTTTTGAGCCGTGAGGGTCTCATAAGAGGGTTCTCCTTACAAGTCGTGAGGATCTCGCAAGTGTAATTTCTCTTTAAGAATCATGGGGATCCCTAAGTGTGTTTCTCCTTTGTGAGTCGTAAGGATCTCATGCAGGTGGTTGCTCCTTACAGGGTCGAGAGGACCTTGCAAGTGTCTTTTAACGAGATTGCGCCCTTTCAGGTTTTCACAAAACTCGCCGGTAGTCCTGCTGTTTTTACTCACGGAGCCCTTTCGAGTTTTCATCCGTGCCCATTTCGCTTATGGACGTACCGTTTTTTTGTCAGCCTTGGGATGCTGCGGTCCGTAGTAGTTTATAGACGTCTCGGTCAACAGCCAGTTGTAGGACATAGTGGTCCATTGTTAGTTTAAGGACGTTTCGGTCCGCAGCCAGTTTTAGAACATAGTGTCCATCGTTAGTTTAAGGACTTTTCGGTCCGCAGCCGGTTACTACTTATAGAGTTTGGGGTTAGGAAGATAGCGAGCGGACATGGGCGTCGTCATCTATCGTTGACCTAGGCCGTGACTCGTCAGGCGTAGTATTTTTTCAGGAAGCGACCGTTTATTGGCCTGAAAGGTCTTTCACCATGCATGTCCATGAGTAGATAGGCTCCATCCTGGTAAACTTTGTCTCTGATATACGGGCCTTCATAATTCGGCTCGAATTTCCCCCATTTGGCACGATTGGGGATCATAGGTCTTTTGACCACTAGCACGAGTTCGCCTTGGCGGAATGTTCTCGGCCTAGTCAATCTTTTGTATGAGCGCGTCATCTTTGCTTTATAAGCCTCTAGGTTTTGTTGCGCCATGAGCCGGGTTTCATCAAGGGCGTCGAGCTCCTTAAGCCGAAGGTGAGCATTTTCTTCGTCTGTTAGTTCGTAGTGAACCGCCGCTCGTAGGGAGGGTAACTCTATCTCCAAGGGGAGTACCTCTTCAGTGCCGAATACTAATGCATACGGCATTGTGTTTGTGGCCGTTTTGAACGTAGTTCAATACGCCCAGAGAGCTTCATGCAGTCTCTCGTGCCAGTCCTTTTTATTTTTGGACACCGTCTTTTTCACGATCTTCGTCAGGGTCTTGTTGAAAGCCTCAGCTAGACCGTTAGCTCGGGGATTGTAGACCGAAGAGTATCTCCAGTCTATGTTATGCTGTTGCGCGAAGCGGCTGATCTTGTAGGTTCTGTAGATGGGCCCGTTATCGGAGATAATCCGTCGCGGAGTGCCGAACCGGTAAATGACGCGTGTCTTGAAGAAATGGAGAATATTCTCCGTCTTCACTTCCCTTAGCGGTACTGCTTCTGCCCATTTGGAGAAGTAATCAGTTGTCACCAAGATGAATCGATGTCCTTTGGACGATGCTGGTTCGATGGGCCCGATTATGTCAGTTCCCCACATTTTGAATGGCCAGCTAACCACCGTTGGATATAACTGATTTGGATGCTGGTGGATAAAGTCCCCGTGAATCTGGTACGAGTGGCACTGCTTCGCGTATTCAAGACAGTCTTGGACATTGTGGGCCAATAATGGCCCATCCTTTTGATCTTCAGCTTCATCTTCGGCCCGGCTTGGTGAGAATCGCAGAGCCCGTTGTGAGTTTCTTGGACGACTCACTTTGCCTCTTCAGGTCCCAGGCATCTTAGCCACAGGGAGTCGAACGATCTTTTATACAGAGTATCGTTGACGAAGGCGAAGGATAGAGCTCGTTTCATGAGCTGATGTCTTGAGAACGCGTCTTCAGGTGTTCGACGGGGTTTGAAGTAGTCTATAAAGATTTCTCTCCAATCCTTAGCCTTTTCCTGGTCTTTTATTTGTAGGGCCATTGCGGTCGCTCCTTTTTCTTCGGACGACTCTGGAGATATTTCTGCCGGTGCAAGAACCCGATGGCTTTGCACAACGATCCCCACGTCATCGAGGTTTTCGTCAGCTAGCTCTTTAGCGAGTTTGGCCAATGCATCCGCCTTGCTATTTTCCACGCGTGGTATGCTTTCCAGGGTATATGTAGGGATTTGAGTCAGCAATTGTTGTACCCTTTCGCCGTACTTTACCAACTCCGGTTTGCACGTCTGATAGTCGTCGTTTACTTGACTAACGACCAGCTGGGAGTTTCCGTATATGAGGAGGTTTTCAATTCCTATGTCGACAGCGATATCGAGACCTGCTATCAAAGCTTCATATTCGGCTTCATTGTTCATCCTCAGCTCTGTTAAGGAGAAGGCAAAGCGCATTACCCCTCCTTATGGAGTCACGAAGATGAGGCCCACCCCTGATTTGATTATGGGGGTACTTTTTTTGCGCTTCTTCATGGAAGATGCTCCGTCGAAGTAGAGTTCCTATTGGGTATCACTCCATCCTTTCCCCCCGTCGATCGTGTCAAACGCGTGCTCGTCTGGCAATTCGCAGTTCAAGGAAGAATCGGCGGGTATCAGATGCTCAGCAAGGAAGTCGGTGATGGCCTGGCCTTTCACTGCCTTGAGAGAACTCCATCAAGAGCAGGGCCCATTTAGCGAGTCGTCCCGTTAATATGGCCTTTGACATCAAATATTTGAGAGGATCCACCTTTGATATGAGATGAACCTCATGTTCCAACGCGTAGTGTCTGAGCTTCGTTATCGCGAAGATCAACGCCAGGCAGTGTTTTTCGACGGGGGAGTAATTGCTTTCTGCCCCTAGAAGAACTCGACTTAGATAGTAGAGGGCTCTCTCTTTCCCTTGGTCGTTTTCCTATGCCCATAGTGCGCCTAAGGAACCTTCAAGGGCAGTTGTATACAGGATGAAGGGTTTTCCCTTGACCGGAGCAGTTAGTACTGGCGGATTCTGCAGGTATTGTTTGATTTCGTCTAGTGCGCTTTGGCATTTACGATCCCAGACGAAAGGGGTTCCCTTCTTCATCAGGTGACTGTAAGGGCGGCATTTGCCAGAAAGATTGGCTATAAATCGCCGGATATACGCGAGCTTTCCTTGGGGAGACCGCGGTTGCTAGAGAGTTTTTGGCGGAGGTATTTCCATGATCGCCTTGATCTTTGACGGGTCTATTTCGATATCTCGGTGTCGGATGATGAATCCTAGAAACTTGCCCGAGGAAACTCTGAACGCACATTTGAGAGGGTTCATCTTCAAGTTGTATTTCCGAAGACACTGAAACACGATCTTCAAATGCTCTAAATGTTCCTCGTATGATTTGCTTTTAACTATGAGGTCTTCGATATAGCATTCGACGATTTCATGTATGAGGTCATCGAAAATCTTCGTCATGGCCCTCTGATAGGTGGCACCGGTGTTCTTTAGACCGAAGGGCATCACCTTGTAGCAGAATATGCCCAAAGGGGTCCGGAAAGCGGTATGATTCTGGTCCTCGGGATGCATCTTTATCTGATTGTATCCTGATGAGCCGTCCATGAAGGAGAAAACTTAGTGAGTGGACCTATTATCTATCATCAGCTCAGTGACCGGTACTGGAAAGTTATCTTTCGGGCAAGCTTTGTTGAGATCCTGAAAGTCCATACATATACGCACCGTCCCATTTTTCTTCATCACTAGGACGATGTTGGCGACCCAGTCAGGATACTGCACCTCTTGGATGAAGCCGGATTCGATTAGCTTCTTGACCTCAGCGTTGATACTCATCTCAAGCTCCAGCCGCATTCTTCTCGGTGCTTGTTTGACTGGCTTGATGTCCGGAGATATCGCTAATCTGTGCACGGCTATTTCTGGATCTAGTCCCGACATCCTGGAGTAGTCCCATGCGAAACAATCTTTATACTGCGTGAGCACGTCTTTTAGCGTAGTCACTCTTTCTTCAGACAACAGCTCACTGACGAATGTCGGCCGCGAGTCACTTGCCGTCCCCAAGTCAATTTTCTTGAGATTATCTGCAGTAGTATGTATCCCATCTTCCAGCTCTTTTGGCGCCGGTGGAAATTCTGAGATCACCTCGTCATCATCATTTTCGAAGCACCAGGGGAGATCATCCATATTCTCGGGTTCTTCTTCTGACAGCGTTATCACGTGACAGGTACGAGATCGCTTCCAAGATCGATGTTAGTCTGGTTCTACTCTCACCGCATACGTAGCTTTCAGTTCATGCTTCTGTGGTGGGGTTGCCTTCCAACTGCTGGACAGAGCGAACTTGCCTGCTGATACTGGTCTTCGACCCAGTCTTTGAATGTAAAGCGATTTTCGAGAGGATGCCCTACCGCTCGGTGATAGGAGCAATAGTCCGGATGATGAGAGACCTCGTCTGCTTGCTCGGGGTGCTTGGACTCCGGAAGGGTAGTCATCTAATGTTTAATGACAAGATCGAATATCTTCTTTGTCTTGTCTTGGGGAAAAGAATATGCTCGACCCATCTTCTTCATAAGAGACGAATCCTTGTTGCTCGATTCTCGATCGCGTGGCTTCTTAGACCCGCTTTGCCGCTGTCGAACGTCTTTTCTGTTCTTTGGTTTATTTTTTCCTTTGCGCCGGATCTTTTGTATGACGGGTTCGCGACGAAGAGCATTGTCATTCTCCGCGGTCTGCTGAAGGAGGCGCTGCGTCTTGACTTTCTCGTAAATGGCCATTTCGCGGCTATGGTCGTCTCGAACCTTTTGACCCGCTTCCCTTATAAGCTTGTCCATCTGTTCTTCGAACGACGGACTTGGCATTTTCATGGCGAGAACTTGTTCTGGTTCAGGGTTAGCGTCTTCCCATAGAGCATATCCTTCTTCGTCAAAGTCATGTATGACGTAGCAGCCGCGAAACCTCTCTTGTTTCTTGGATTGAACATATCCAAGCCCGATCGTTTCCATTCTCCCGTTAGGCAATTTTTCCTGAGTTCCGAGGATGTTCCAGATCCTGTTGTAGAACCGAGATTGTCGAGCATTCTGTTTGAAGGGTACGCCTTAGCGCCTCAACAGCCTTTTTAATCCTTCTGTGTAGTATCTGGGAAGACGGATGGGCTGGAGCCTGTCAAGCGTAGAATCGGTGCCATGCCAGATTTCTTTCTCCGCTTTAGTTTCTGCGGATCGATAAAAGAGGATCGCCTTTTCATCTTTTCGTCTGGGAGGAACATAGAATGTCTGCAGTTCCTGCACACTATAGGTATCAAGTGCGTCGAGTTCTTTGTAATGCTCTTGCGGAACAATGGCGATTTGCAAACTCCGATCATCGTCAGCGAAGGCTTGTATCGATGGCCGAACAGAAAATACGGCATTGACCTCATCTTCCGAGTCGCTGCCGAAGACCAGAATAGGGGTGGACGGTCCCGGCTTGTTGTATTGGGGCGGCCTTGAATAAACTACTTCTTCTTCCTCTTCGGTATCACTCCCGAAGACCGGAATAGTAGTGATAGCTTTGTTCTTCGGTTTGTGGCATCTTTCCGTGTCTTCGAAATCTGGTAAGAAGTATTTTGCATCTTCGTACTTTCTGACTTCATTCGCGGAGAATGGGTTCAATTCCCCTGTCACGGTATATTCGAGACCATCCTTGAAATACTTTATACACTGATGTTGTGTAGAAGGGATGATGTTGTACTTGTGTAGCCAAGGCCTGCCGAGCAAAGCATTGTAGCATGTCTTAGCGTCAATGACGTGAAATTTAATGTCCGTGACGAGCAGCCCAAAGCGTAACGTCAGTATCACAGCCCGAGCGTCCTTGATGACTGGGAGTCAAACCCGGAGATAGTGATTTTATCACGAGCGAGGTGTTGAACGCTCATGCAGATTTCCTTCAACACTCTTACATTGAGAAGGTTAACGGAGGACCCATTGTCGACCAGGATTTTGCCTATCTTGATATCATGACAGCATCCGGAGACATAAAGGGGACGGTTATGCTCGCAAGTCCCAAGGAGGAGATCTTCATCGCCGAAGGTGATATCGGCTGTGTGCACTTCTTCCAACTCGTCATTCATCTTTTCTTCGGCGAGAAAAGCTTGGAATTGTTCGGGCTCTTGTAGCGTCTTGATCAAATAATCTCTCACCTCTTTGGATAGCAGAAGGGCGTCGAGAATACTTAACTGTGAGGGTATCTTCCTCAGGTGTGCCAGAACGTTGTAATCCACCTTGTTTTTCTTGGGCGGATCCTTGGCTGTCAGCTCTTCGACGGCTTGGTCATCGAGGGTGATATCCTCAGGGACCTTTTCTTTCCCCTTATCCTTTTTGTTCGACCCCTTGTTTAAGGGTCCGAGATTCTTTTCAGGTAATGTGCGATTGCGCAGCTGAATGGTCTCGCAGCTCTTCGGTTCTTCCTCTTTTCCTGAGGTGGATTCTTTGAAGAAAGGGCCAAGATTCATTTCTTCTTCAGAATCACTCCCGAAGGTGAGAACTTGCGACCCCCTGCTATCAACCATGTGACAGTTGCCGGCAGCTCTTCCACGTTCGTCTGTCGTATTTTTCCGCTGTCAATGAGCTTCATGCTTCATCCTCTTGAAGTGCTGTCTGTGAGCGACATACCCTTGCTACCAATTTTTAAAGGCGTTGCATTCTTCAGTAGGGTGCGCAATCCTTCGATGATATAAATAGTAATTAGGGTGCACATCCTCTTCATTTAGGTGTATTTCATCAGAAGTGTTTCCTTCGGAGGGTGGCAACTTCATTCCCATCGATATGGCTTTGGCGAACTTTTTCTTCGTTTTAAACTTGCTCTTGCTGGCCCAGGGCATGCCTTGGTCTGGTTGGGGTGCTTCAACCCTTTCATCCAGTCGCCGGAGTTTGGCCTTTTCAAATATGGCCATCTCGCGCTCTCGATCAGCTTTTCTTTTCAGAAGAGCTTCGTTCAGGAATGCGTCAATCATTTCGTCTAATGGTCCTAGAAGTTCCGGCTCGGGATCTGCCTCCAGTTTCTCTGCATCCAGAGCTTCTTCACCATTTATTAACGAGTGAGAGATCATGTGACAGCTTGCCACATAATCTTCAGGTTCATTGGACGAGTCTTCTCCATTGTCATCCTCTCCGTCCTCAAGGACGTGGCTAAGAAACTCCTAAAGTGTGACTGGGGTCCGCGCCTTCTGGTTATATTCTTCCAGTGTATCAATATGTTTTTGCAGGTCCGTGCGCTTGTCATCAGGATTCACGGGTTTTTTGGTCTTTTTCTTCTTTTTCGAAAACTTTGATGGCTGGGTATGGGCGTTTTGATCATCCCCACCAATTCTTGGCGTCGGGCGTGGCTTCAGCGTTGACTTCGGGTTCCAGCGGACTTTTCTATTTGATCGCCGGGCATGTTTGGAGATCCTTCAGTATTCTTTTCATTTTGGCTGAAAGAGCGACCTCCCATGGAGCTTCTTCTATAAAGAGCATGATGCCCCTGGTGTGTTCGTCTTTTTGAGAGCGTGCGGCTGGGGCGGGTTTACTTTCTAATTCTCGGACAGTGTGAATTTGCCCTGTTGGTATTGGTTCTCAATCCACCCTTTGAAGACGAAGCAATCTTCGATTGGATGGCCTATCGCTTGGTGATAGGGGCAATAATTGGGATTATTAGCCTTACCGAGTTGCAATGGGCGTTTTGGATCCGGTAAGTTGATGAGCCTGTTGCGCACCGCCAGCTCGAACAATCTCCTCGTTTTGTCCCGGGGAAACGAATAAAGGCGCTTCATTTTCTCATTATAGAATCGCCGTCTCTCGTCTTGGCGGTCAGTTAGTTTTGGACCGCTGGGCTGCTGTTGAGCATTGGCGACGAAGGTCACTTTCCCTTTCCCTTTTTCATTCCGCGATTCCAGCTTCGAAGGAGATGGTTTGTGGCCCATCTGGTCCATTTGGGCTAGCTTGTCAATCAAGGCTTGGAAAGTGGTCGGCTTGAAAAACATCATGAATTGTGAAATGGTCGCTTGAGGGTCAAGGGTCCCTACGAAGATGCCTACCGCAGGTGCTTCTTCGATGCGCTGTTCGCACTTCGACCACAGATTCCACCATCGTATTGCGTATTGCACCCACGTTTCGCCTGGCTTTACCCTGGCGTTAATCAGTGCGGTGATCGGAGTATGCTCGCTAGTGCTTGCGAATCTCTGTGTAAACAGCAGCTCCGTCTCTGCAAATGTCTTGACAGAGTCATTTGGGAGTTCCGAATACCACTCGAATGCTGTCTCCATCAAGCTGCCAACAAACTGGCAGAGTAGTAGTTTATCATCACCTCCAGTGTTGCCGCACAGAGCCCTGAATTGAGCAACATGCTGGTGTGGATTCTCCGTCCCCTTATATACGTAGAATTTAGGGATCGTGTATCCCGGCGGGTACTGTATTTGGTCGTACCAACCCGGATAGGGTCGTCCAATCTTAACAATTTGCCCAGCCGCTTCATTCACCTGATGAACTCATATCTGCTGAGCGATGTAATCATCCAGGGCAACTTTGGAGATGGTCCCCTTCTTGGCTGTTGACAGAGCCGGCAGAGGATTTGATATCTCTCCTCTATCATCTTCAATTATTATTGGAGGATCTTCAGCTGGAGGGTCCGGCTGGATCATCATGCCCACCATATCTTGGAACAGAAGGGCCATTTGTTTTATATTGGCCGCTTGTTCCACAGCCTCTTTGTCCTTCTTCTCAAGCATTCTCCGAAGGAATTCGGCATCAGTTTCCTTCTCACGGCGCTGCTCCGAAGATGTCTCCGGGCTTGCTTTCGGTCCCGTAAGTGCGGCCATAGCTGTTAGCATTTCTTGGAGCTTTTGTTGTTGCTGCTCCTGAGCCTTAGTCACTGATCGCGTAAGCGGTCGATGACCTGTGGAGATACGGCTATCCTCTTTTCCGGATGCCATATACACGGTATGCACCACCATGCCCCCGGACTTGGGGCATTTAGATTCAGTGTCTTTGTGATTTTCCAAAGACGCAGGGATCTTCTCCGGCCTCCTTCTTTTGTGGGCGGTCAAAGTTGAGGGGGTCGTTGTAGTGGGCACCTAAATAGCTGTCGCCTTCTGTGGCTTGACAGGATGGTCCTCTTCTTGCTGAACCTTCATCTTTTTCTGTCGGCGGGGATAGTCTTGATCTACCACGGAGTCCTGGACCTGTCGCCAAACTTTATAAATTTTAGAGGATAGCCGCCGAGGGGGCTGCTCCGGCTTCGCCTTCGTGATCTTTTCAACAGGCGAAGGAGACTTTTTTAGTACAGCGGTTGGCGAATTCCTGTGCACCCTGTTAAGTAGTTCAAAGCTGTTCCCGGTTGGAACAGCAGCATCAACTTCCACCATTGGAGCTGGCGGAGTCAGTCCAGAAGGAGAGATGCCCCCAGCTTTCCTCACTCGGCGCTAATGGCGACGTCGAGCATGTCGTGCGGCCGGGATCACCTCCGCCGTTGGCTCAGCTTTTTCATGCCCTCTGTTCTGATGAGAGTCTGTTGTTGGCGCCAGCCTATCAAAGACAGATGCTTGCTGAGAGGGAATGGCCAATCTTGAGAAGGCCGATTTTTGTACAGGGGAAACGGCATTGGTTACTTCACCCGGAGTGGGAGCTGAAACGGCTAGTCTTGTAAAGACCGACCCCTTATCCGGAGAAGCCGCCTTGGTGACTTCAGGAGTAGGAATGGCTATCTTCTTCGGGATAATCCCTTCCGGTATCGCGGGCTTCTTCATAAGCCCATTAGAGCTTCGGCCCAATCTGTTAAAGACTGAGGCGCTTGGTTTGGGCGACCCGTTGAGAGGGGCCGCAGTAGTTGTGAGCCGATCAAAGACCGACTTCTTCTGAGCTTCTTGTGATGGTAGTGGTGTGTTGAAACTCATGGGTGGGAGCATGGTCCCGAAGAATAGCCCAGTGGTGGCTTGAGTTACCTGTTCTACAGGCATTGTGAAAAGGGAGGCCGCTTGGGGCCCGTAGGTTACTCCTCCAGATGAGGCGGAACGGGAGTTGCAGTTGCAGCTGGAGCAGTTAGAGGCCATTGCTGTTCTTTTTCTGCACGGGAGCAAAACCAAATCTTAGTACCTCGAAGCCAAGGGCAACCATATTATACCGCGATTCGTTCGCGAACATGACACATGAAGTGTGGAGTGGAAAGAGGAAAAGGTCCCACTGGGTGTGCCAGAATCTGTTCCCCGCCGGAAGACGCGACCGGGACGTTGGGACATCAAGCCTGAATTTCGGGGGCAGATGCTATATGGTGCTATCTGTCCACCTCTCCGAAGATGCCAAGTTGATTTATGACACTATGTATCGAAGGTTTAAACGGATGCGGCCGATGTAGCAGACTTTGTCAGATTCCCCCTCGTTGAGGGGTTTTTGATTGTGGGGACGCTCTTCCCCGCAGACGGATCCGCGGCCATCTTGAGGGAACTCTGGCTCTTTTCTTCAGGGTTGCTTCATGTTGCCTTTTTCTTCTGTTTTCTTCACTTGGTTCTTCAGAATCTTTTCTAATTTCTTCCAGATTTCCAACAGTACAGAATTTGTGGACTTTTACCGTAAGCTTCTCGTTGAAGTCTTGAATCTTGTGCTGCCTTCGTACTTTGTGCAATTGAACTGTTCATTGATCGTTGTTTGTTCATTAAACTGGTAGGCGGCATCATACATATTCATCTACTTGTTGGTCGTAGTCTCACATTAGTAGCGTCTTTTCATAAATTTCACTGTATTGTTCTGAGAACCTGTAACCTGCAACTATTTAGCAGACATGGATCAAAAGCACCTATTTATTTGCAATATGATTAAGAATGGGGAATATAATAATGCAAAATTCTGATATAAACAGTTCCTCTGTATGTTTCTCTCTCCCTGAGACTTGAAGTCTTGGGGCCTTTATATAAGGCGAGCTGATTTGTTCAATTGGTTAAGGAGATCTTTTCTCCAATTGATTTGGGGATTTCCCCACCGTTGGATCTCTGATCCAAGGGCTTCTGATTTACAGAAGGCAATTTTCTTATTTTTAACAAGATTGGGAAATCTTTTCCTATACAGAATTTATTCTGTAATTTTGGTGATTTTTAATCATCTTTGGATCATTGATCCAACGGTGCTTTGATTTACAGAGTGTTCACACCATAATATTGCATTATTATATTCCCCATTCTTATTCTTTTTATAAATAAACAGGTACTTTTGATGCATGTCTGCTACATGTTACAGGTTACAGGTTCTTGGACAGGAAACAATGAAAACGATGTAAAAACGATGAAAATATGGACTTTTGACCAACAAATGGGAGCATCTTAGTCAAGCCTACATCGAAAGACAGTTCACAATTAACAAGGCAATGCAAGATCCCAAAATGTCAAGGCAAACGGTTAAAAAGCCATTGCAAATTGTTCACTGAAGATCTGGAATCAATATTGAAGCGCAATTGTTAAAAGAACCCAAGAACCAGAAGCCCAAAGTGATCCATAACAAAGCCCAAAAATTTCAGCAACTGAACCTTCTAAAGGGCCGCGGAACTGCGGCCCAAGCCCGCCATTGCCGCGGTTCCGCGGCCTTCTGGTGCCCGCGCTTCGAGAAATTTTATCAAAATTCTTTTGCTGCTCTGAAAATATTTCCTAAGGGCTATTTTTGTAATTTCAGACATGCGAAACAATTGTAACCCTAGGATTTCCTATCCTCTATAAATAGGAACTCTAAAGAATGTATTTTCTTATGCCTCCTTTTAATAATAAATTCAGAATTCTTTATGGAGAGCATCGGTGTTTTCTGTTCCATTCGGAAATTCAGATCTGATAAACCTGCATGGATGATTGGAGGGATGCATCTGTAAGTAGATTTAATTTCTCGCCCTAGTGTAGATTTTAATTCTTTGCCCTAGGTAGATTTAATTTCATGCCCTAGGAACTTATTTAGGGTTTAGTTTTGGGGAAGGATTTTGAGAGATGAGATCTCTCATCCCTTTCTTACCCACCAAATATTTACAATAGGACTCCATGCATACACGCACATACCGCGCCCTACGGCACCCTACCCCTCGAGGTAACGGTGACACCGTAGTGTAAAGGCCCGGTTGCGCGTGTTTTCCATGGAGGTTAGGGTAAGGATCTCTAAAGGAAGGACAAGAACCTAGAGGAAGGAACACCTTCCCGAATGGATCTAATCCCCTTTATTGATAATTACCATAACTCCTCATAGATCTTCATTCGGGTATAGAAAGCATTGAGATTTACCTGCATTTCCAAACCATCCCTAAATCTAGCCCTAGCAAGAATAGATCTAGATAATTAATATAGAATAATTAGATTTTTAGATTTAATAACAACTCCGAACACCCTTCGGAATTAACTCGTTAGCGCGATTAGGAGATTCACAAAATCCCTGTGGACCGACCTGTACTCACCGGCTAGTTTCATGCGACGCCGTTCTTGATTGCGGTTACAAATATTTTTGATCTATCTTTTAGAAAGCGCAAGCACGCTAAATCAATTAATCAAATGGCGCCGTTGCCGGGGATGGCGTAGAATTTTCTTTTCGCGATTTCGGGTTAATCATAAAATTAAAAAAATCATAAAAATCTGAAAAATCCCAAAAATTATAAAAATATATCAATTGTTATTTTTTGGAAAGGATACTTTGTTGTTTGAATTTTTGCAGGATTTACAAACAAAGACGGATCTGGAAATTTCCAGAAAGCAAAACAGAAAAGAGAAGATCAGAACAGAGGAGAATTTCAGAAAAAGAACAACAGAAAAATTCTCGAGACGTGAACCGCCCACTAGACCGCGAATCCGAGGCAAAAACCGCCTTCTGCCGCCTTTTCGCCGCGCTCTGGAGAGATCTTGGGATCTGCGCCGCTTCAGCCGCCGCGCTTCCGCCGCGCCAAGCCGCCTACGACCGCGATTCCGCGGCTATCTAGTGTCTTCAACACAGGAAATTTGCTCTGTAAGCTTCTCTGGTTCATCCTCTGTAATTTTTGAAATATATTTTCTGAAAAATGCTTGCAGCATTTTGTGCACTTTAAAAATATATTCCCTTCCATATAACAATCTTGTGCAGGATTTTTAGGCCCCGCTTAAACTAAATTGATTGCAAGAAATATTTTGTTGTTGCATATCTTTTCTCGAATATCTTTTTGCAACAATTTTTTCCAAATAAAGATTCTTGTGATATGCTTAAAATAATAATTGATTGCAAGTAATATTTTGTTGTTGGATATCTTTTTTCTCTAAAATCTTTTTGCAACAAAATTTTTCCAAATAAAGAGAAAAAGAATAAAAATAAAAAGGACAAATTTTATTAGAAACTTGCAAAATTTTCGGCCTCAAATAGATCCTTGCACCACAAACTTTCTTTCTTTCCCCTTTCTTACTAACATGGGTACCCCTCATAATAAATCATTAGCCGAACTTTGATATCCCGAACCTAATTTTGCGTTGTACGTCAATTTGTTCGGTCAATTTAAAAACGGTCCTTCCTTGCCAAAAATTTCGTTGAAAGATCAAATAGAGGCGTCTCGGAGGAACAGTTTGACTTTTCAACCCACTTTGTGTCAACCTAGTCAACCTTCACCACTTACATACGTTGACACCACTTTTTCAAGTCCTTCTGTCACTCCTATGCCGATGTCCATTGCTGAGTATGTTTCTCAATCTCGCAGCCGATCTTTCAACCCTCTCCACTCATCTAGTTCTAGGGATCAACAAGTCCATTCACCTTTTTATCCACATGTTGACCCTACTCCTATCCAACCACCCACTTCCTACCAGTCATACCCGACCTTCCCACCTTCACTAGACACTGTTTCTACACAGCCATTAGGGAGTTTCACATATCCAACCAATTTCGAATCTTTCACCGAAACCCCCTCACCACCTAAGTCTAGTTTGGAGGAGTCGTTGGAAGCTTATATTGCAGCAACAAATAAAATGACTAGGAATGTGGAAGTGTCCGTGGCCGCCCTTATGCAACCTAGTGAACCGGTAGCTAGTTTCCCGCTAGCTCAAAAATTTTCAATATATAAGGAGACGGTTGGACAGAGTGAGAATGTGAGAGGAGTTCCAAATCAAACCTACCCTTACCCAATTGAAGCCCACAACTCCGGTTTTCCATCGATTGTCCCAAATGATTCACCAGTTGAAAATAAAAATGAGTTGTGTGATTTCGTAGTGCTTGATTTGCCAAATTGTGAAGAACCCCTTTCGGGTGAAACCGCACCTAATCCGTTTGACCTTTACACCTCCACTTTAGAACCTAAATTGATAAATATCCATGCTTTTGAGGAGGTGTCTAAAGAAATTGATTTTCACTTGATTGAGGATATAGACGCCAGGAATATTTCGGATGATGAACCTGTCGATTTAATTGAAATTTTATGTTCAAATCATCATCCCGAGTTATTAAATGTTTCTCCCGAATCTCATATGCGTCTTGACTTTGATGATAATGGCATGGATGAGTTGAATTATGAGGAGAATTACAAGGATAGTATTGAGGAGAGTTGTGAGGATCATATTGAGGTTGAACCATTTTTATTTGATGTGTCTGATTTTCCAATTCATCCTTCTGAACCTTTGACTGTTATATCACCCTCCCTCCTTTCCATCGTTCCGACCACGATCACACTTGAAGACTGTGAGCTTGAAATTTTTTCCTTTGAATCCGATACTGTTCTCACAGATGATAACACAGACGAGTGTTTCTCTTTTTCGGACGATGTTGACGTCTCCCCGCCCGAGTTTGAGTCCTTTACATTTTCAGATGAGTTAGTCGAACCATCAGACTCGGTTGATTACAGTAGTTTCGAACCATTAATGGAATCTTTCAAGATCGAGACAGTTTACTACGGTGAGAATGATACTATCCCTCGTTCACTTCCTTTCGTCTTTCCCATTGTTCCGACCGAACAAGAGACCGTTACGCTTTCATCTCCTATACCAAGTTTGGCGTACCCATGTTTTCTTGCGAATCTTGAGGGATTTGATCCCATTGCACGACGGGTTGATAGGTTAGCACAATCGCTTTTCACACTTCCGTCATCATATATTGCGCTAATTTATTCACTCGATTTACACCCTCAAGATCGCGCGACCCTTCTTTCTTCTTTCCGCCATTCTTCTCCCACACCGAGACCCTATTCTACCACCCTTCTTTTCATTCGGTCTCGTGTGCTTCTCATTTTTTTTCTTTCCATCCCATTCTGGCACCAACTATACCATTACCACGATAAGATTTTTGAATGGTTGGTGCTAATCTTTGGCTTGTGTAAGGCCAAGCTTAAGTTTGGGGGGAGCCTTGTTGTATATATGTATATATATTTTTGTTTTCTTTTTCTATAAAAAAATAAAAAAAAATTTCAAAACATTAAAAATATAAAAAAAATTTTATAAATAAATAAATAGGGGAGTGCCGACATTTTGACCCTCTTGGTTTAGTATGACAGTGAGGACACTGTCAAGTTCAAGTTTGGGGGTATGCTCGGTACGTCTTTTTCCTTCGCATTCATTTGTACATACTTTTGCATTTGCATACTTATTTGAAAACCCATAAAAATTGAAAATTTCAAAAAATTATAAAAATTATTGTATTCAATTTTGGTCTAATTGACTTGTGTTTGACAAATAGGTTAACTGACTAGGAACAACTAGATCTTAGACTTAGTAAATTAAAAACCCTAAAAATAACCTTTCTTAAAGTTTAATGGTAGAGAGTATATTTCTTTGTAGTTTATTTAGAAATAGGAAAATTTTGGGTTCACTTCTTGGGCTAAGTCAAAATAAGGGAAGAGTATTGATGTTCTTATTAGAGTATAAGTTTGAAAAATAGTTCCTAGCTTAAGTCTAGATTCTGAAAACGTATACCCTACAATTTGCACAATCACGCACCTTGAAACTTGGAATAGTAGAAGAGACCTTGAAATGCTCTTGTCTAAAGTCCTTAGTATAATGAAAATAAAAGAAAAAAAGTGTGAATAAAGAAGAAAAAAAATGAACACTGGTTGTGTGATTACTTAAGGCTGCAAAAAATAGAAAAATATTTAGCGAGGGTGCTTCATCACCTAGTGCCTTAGACCAACTGGTTTGGGAGTCACTGCTAAACCTTGGGTGTTACAAAACTAGGATTTACGCTTTAAAGTGCAAACACATCTTGTAATCGGTTGTTGGTACCTCAAGAAGTATTAACGGTCGCATGAAGGATGTGTAAGCAAGATTCATTTAAATTCACCAACTAATAAGTACTTTGGACAACAGACAAGGACATGATTGCTTGATTTGAATTTCCAAGTGTAGGAGTGATTTATACACACACGTAGGGGTATGTGATTGGAGTTTAGATGAAGGAAAGGGATGAAAAATAGAACTTGTATCTTTAGTAGAGTTGATAGAAATTCCTAAGTAGAGATGGAACCCTAGAAGGAAAACTTAAGAGATGCCGAAAGCTAAGTAGGTCTACATAACATATATAATCTTAAGTTAAATAATGAGGAAGTGTGAAGAATATGGATGGATAATTTACAAGTCAAAAGATAATAGAATTCCTTGTTAGAAAACCTAATTGGAGAACAAAAGTCAATGGGCCGAATTGATAGGATTTTGTGGGTAGTATCCGCAGAAAACCCTCAGGAGACAACACTCCTCCTACTAGGGATACCTAGAGGTTTAACGGCTTGTTGCACATGCTCATTGCAATCGCGTTTCCCTGCGAAAGTGTGGATAGGTTAGGATTTTAGTGAATAAAAATAAGTTTGCTCGAGGACGAGCAAAAGATAAGTTTGGGGTTATTTGTTCACACCATAATATTGCATTATTATGTTCCCCATTCTTATTCTTTTTATAAATAAACAGGTACTTTTGACGCATGTCTGCTACATGTTACAGGTTACAGGTTCTTGGACAGGAAACAGTGAAAACGATGTAAAGACGATGAAAATATGGACTTTTGACCAACAAATGGGAGGATCTTAGTCAAGCCTACATCGAAAGACAGTTCACAATTAACAAGGCAACGCAAGATCCCAAAATGTTAAGGCAAACGGTTAAAAAGCCATTGTAAATTGTTCACTGAAGATCTGGAATAAATATTGAAGCGCAATTGTTAAAAGAACCCAAGAACCAGAAGCCCAAAGTGATCCATAACAAAGCCCAAAAATTTCAGCAACTGAACCTTCTAAAGGGCCGCGGAACCGCGGCCCAAGCCCGCCATTGCCGCGGTTCCGCAGCCTTCTGGTGCCCGCGCTTCGAGAAATTTTATCAAAATTCTTTTGCTGCTCTGAAAATATTTCCTAAGGGCTATTTTTGTAATTTCAGACATGCGAAACAATTGTAACCCTAGGGTTTCCTATCCTCTATAAATAGGAACTCTAAAGAATGTATTTTCTTATGCCTCCTTTTAATAATAAATTCAGAATTCTTTATGGAGAGCATCGGTGTTTTCTGTTCCATTCAGAAATTCAGATCTGACAAACCTGCATGGATGATTGGAGGGATGCATCTGTAAGTAGATTTAATTTCTCGCCCTAGTGTAGATTTTAATTCTTTGCCCTAGGTAGATTTAATTTCATGCCCTAGGAACTTGTTTAGGGTTTAGTTTTGGGGAAGGATTTTGAGAGATGAGATCTCTCATCCCTTTCTTACCCACCAAATATTTACAATAGGACTCTATGCATACAGGCACACACCGCGCCCTACGGCACCCTACCCCTCGAGGTAACGGTGACACCGTAGTGTAAAGGCCCGGTTGCGCGCGTTTTCCATGGAGGTTAGGGTAAGGATCTCTAAAGGAAGGACAAGAACCTAGAGGAAGGAACACCTTCCCGAATGGATCTAATCCCCTTTATTGATAATTACCATAACTCCTCATAGATCTTCATTCGGGTATAGAAAGCATTGAGATTTACCTGCATTTCCAAACCATCCCTAAATCTAGCCCTAGCAAGAATAGATCTAGATAATTAATATAGAATAATTAGATTTTTAGATTTAATAACAACTCCGAACACCCTTCGGAATTAACTCGTTAGCGCGACTAGGAGATTCACAAAATCCCTGTAGACCGACCCGTACTCACCGGCTAGTTTCATGCGACGCCGTTCTTGATTGCGGTTACAAATATTTTTGATCTATCTTTTAGAAAGCGCAAGCACGCTAAATCAATTAATCACAGAGCACAATCTTTTTATTTGGAAAGATTTTGAGGAATCTTTCCTTAACAGAATTTTATTCTGATTAATCGATGATTTATCATCTTTATTGGATCTTTGATCTGACGGTGGGGAGCTTTTAGTTCCAGCGTTAGCGCACCCGTGCTTTGCATGTAGTGCGCTGCTTAGAGTGCAGCGCACATAGCGCTGGCGCACACGTGCTTTATACGTAGTGCGCTGCTTAAGTGCAGAGCTCTTAGCGCAAGCGTACTTTGCACATGGTGCGCTGCTTAGAGTGCAGCGCACTTAGCGCTAGCGCACACGTGCTTTGCACGTGTGCAACGCTCTTAGCGCTAGCGCACACGTGCTTTACACGTGGTGCGCTGCTTAGGGCGCAACGCACTTGGCGCTGCTATAAAGCGTTGCTTCATTTCAAAATTTAAAATTTGAACAGAACTTTGCTCTGATTGGGGGAAACATGGTCGGTCTTCGCAAGGCTGGCCGTTCCAACTCCCACTGCGGGTGAAGTCGTTACAAGTGCTTACCCCATCCGAAAGTCAGTCTTCGACAGGTTGGACGTTTCTTCTCAGTGGACGTCAGTTTTCAATAGGCTGGCATTATCGGTAGCCCTTCACCAGAACAGGGGGCATGATGAAGCCACCCCCGTAACTGAACCAATACCATCTGCAAGACACGCTTGACGTCGCCACTGGTGCCGAATGAGGAAAACTGGGGGCAGCTCTCCCTCTGAACTGACTCCACCAGCTCCGATGGTGGAAATTGACGACGTTGTTCCAACTGGGAACAGATTTGATCCTCTCAGGAGGGTGCGCAAGAACTCTCCTACTGCCGTGTTGAAAAAGTCTCCTCCACCCGCTGAAAATGTTATTAAGGTGAAGCCGGAGCAACCTCCTCAGCGGCTGTCCTCCAAAATCCACAGGGTCTGGCGAAGGGTCCAAGACTCTGTAATTGACAAAGAATACTCCCGCCGACAGAAGAAAATGAAGGTTCGGCAAGAGGAGGACCATCTCACCGCCGTCGTACCACGGAAAGCATCGGCTGCAACAGCCCCCTCAACTTTGACCGTCCATAAAAGGAGAAGGCTGGAGAAGATCCCCGTGTCTGCGACAAATCTCAAGGGCACTGAATCCAAACGCCCCAAGTCTGGGGGCATGGTAGTGCACACCATTTACATGGCATCCGGAAAGGAGGATAGCCGTACCTCCATGGGTCGACCGCTTACGCGATCAGTAACTAAGGCTCAGGAGCAACAACAGCAAAAGCTCCAGGAAATGCTGACAAAGATGGCCACACTCACTGAGCCAAAGAAAAGCCCGGAGGTATTGTCAGAGCTGCGCCAGGTGCAGGAAACTGATGCCGAATTCCTCCGAAGAATGCTCGAGAAGAAAGACAAAGAGGCCGCGGAACAAGCGGCTAACATAATGCAAATGGCGCTTCTGTTTCAAGATATGGTCAGGATGATGATACATCCAGATCCACCAGCTGAAGACCCTTCGATTATCTTTGAAGACGACAGAGGGGAGACATCAAACCCTCTTCCTGGTTTTTCAGCAGCCAAAGAGGAGACGATCTCGAAAGCTTCCCTTGACGACTATATAGCTCAACAGATACGAGCTCATCAGGCGAGCGAAGCGGCTGGCTAAATCGTCAAATCTGGACGACCCTATCCGGGTTGGTACGATCAAATAAAGTAACCGCCGGGATATACGATCCCTAAATTCCACCTGTATAAGGGAACGGGTAATCCACACCAGCACGTTGCTCAGTTCAAAGCCTTGTGCGGTAATACTGGGGGTGACGATAAACTGCTGCTTCGCCAGTTTGTTGGCAGCTTGTCGGAGACAGCATTCGAATGGTACTCTGAGCTCCCGAATGACTCTGTCAAGACATTTGCATAAATGGAGCTACTGCTTACACAAAGGTTCGCAAGCACCAGCGAACGTACCCCGATCACGGCATTGATCAATGCCAGAGTGAAGCCGGGAGAAACCTGGGTTCAATACGCCATTCGGTGGCGGAACCTATGGTCAAAGTGTGAAAAACGCATAGAGGAAGCTCCTGCCGTGGGCATGTTTGTGGGAACCCTTGATCCTTAGGCGACCATATCTCAATTTATGATGTTCTTCAAGCCGACCACTTTCCAGGTCTTGATTGACAAGCTGGCCCAGATGGATCAGATGGGTCATAGACCGTCCTCTTCAAAAGCGGACTTTCGGAATGAAAAAGGCAAAGAGAAAGCGACCTTCGTCGCCAACACTCAACAACAGCCGAGTGATCCAAAACCAGCTGCTCGCCAAGGTAACAAAGTGTGATTCCTCGACGACAAGTTAAGACGTCCTTACTCGTTTCCTCGGGATAAAACGAGAAGATTGTTCGAATTAGCGGTGTGCAACAGGCTCATCACCCTGCCGGATCCGAAGCGCCCACTGCAGCCCGGTGACGTCAACAATCCCAACTACTGCCCCTACCACCGAATGTTGGGTCATCCGATCGAAGATTGCTTCATCTTTAAAAACTGGATTGAGGACCAGTACCAGCAAGGCAAATTCACGCTGTCTGAAAACTGGAGGGTAAACCCGCCACAACCACATGCTCCGAAGAAGATGGACACGCCGGGGGCATCATGCTCATTCATAGAAGAAGCTCCATGGGAAGTTGTTTTTTCGGCAAAAACTAAAAGAATACTGAAAGATCTCCAAGCATGCCCGGCAATCAGGTGGAAAAGCCCGCTAGAGCCTGAGATCATTGAAGGGATGCTGAAACTGCGCCCAACACCGAGAATTGGTAATGAGGGGAAAAGCACCCAGGCCCAGCCGCAAAAGTCTTCGAAGAAAAAGAAGAAGACCAAGAAGCCCGCGAAGCCTGACGACAAGCGCACGGAGCTGCAAAAGCATATTGACGCGCTGGAAGAATATAACCAGAAGGCGCGAACTTCGGTCACACTCCAAGAGTTTCTCAACCACATCCTTGAGGACGGAGATGACGATAATGATGAGGGAGAAGACTCGTCAGATGAACCTGAGGATTATGTGGCAAGTTGTCACATGATCTCTGTTCCCCTCCGAATGGCAGCGACGACGTGAGGACGTCTAGCCTGAGATTCGGGGCAGATACTATTTGGTTTTATCCGTCCACCTCTCCGAAGATGCCAAGTTGATTTATGGCACCGTGTATCGGAGGTTTAGACGGATGCGGCCGATGTAGCAGACTTCGTCAGATTCCCCCTCGCTTGAGGGGTTTTTGATTGTGGGGACGCTCTTCCCTGCAGGCGCAAGCCCCTGCAGTTAATTACGCTACCGCATCGCGGTAACAACTTTCTCCTTCTCCAGAATTTCACTTCGTGTCGTGTGTGTTTGTTTTGTTTGTGGTTGCCCGTGGATTGTATACGGAGACTGAGTAATGCCGTCGCCCGTGGGACGTGGATTAGTCCAAATCCGTATTTTCTTAGATTTGGGTTTGGTGTTTTTAGTTTAAGGATGCATTAGTCGCGTTGCGGCTAAGATCAACTTAAACGTTCGTTAAGGATACGATGGTCCTGTTTGAGACTAGGATCAACTTAACGTAATAATCCATTTAATATCTGGCCATCGGGACTCGTCACCTCTCTAACGTCGTTGAAGGATTACAACGGCAGATGTCAGAGGAGTTCAGAGATGTACCCGTGAACCAAAGTCAATTTGGATTTTTACAGTCCATTTGAATGTTTAAGGATACGTTAGCCGTGTTTGGGGCTAAGATCAACTTAAACGGGATCATTTAGATCCGGCAAAAGAGATTTGGAGGCTCTATTTTCCAGTTTAGGGACGTGGTGGTCCGTATTCCAGTTTAGGGACGTGGTGGTCCGCTATTAGTTTAAGGACGTTTCGGTCCAATATTAGTTTAAGGACGTTTCGGTCCAATATTAGTTTAAGGACCCCGCAGTCCATATTCATGTGTGGTTGTTGGGACCCGTCGCCTCTCTGACGTCGTTGAAGGATTAAAACGAAAGGTGTCGGAGGAGCTCGGAGATGTACCCTCGAACCGGATATAAATTGATTTAAGGGAGCAACATCGCTCAGTCAATTTAATTTTGAGGACTTACGGCCAGATTTGGGCTAAGTCCGGTTGAAAATGTTCAACATTTTATTTATTTTTAGTCTATTAGACCTGTGCTAGGGCTTTGCCCACACTTAAATAATGCATTGCATTACTTCTATTTTTTTGTTTGGGCTCTGCCCATAAAAGATGCAGAGCATCAATTTCACTTGGGCTCTGCCCCCTTTTTATTGCTTTGCAATTTATTTTGGCCTGCTAGGTCTTCTGATTTGGGCCTGGCCCTTTTAAGAAATGCATTGCATTTATCAGGCGCTTTGCGCCAATCACTGAGCGCAAGCGCTTGTGGTGAGGACACGTGTCATGCTCTGGTGAGCGCAAGCGCAACAGCGCAGTGCGCTGCGCTGTTGCGCTGCTGACACGTGGCGCGCTCTGGTGAGTTGCGCCAATTCCAGAGAGCAAAGCTCTATTTTAAGAGCGCGTAGCGCAAGTTGTTCTGTAGCTGACACGTGGCGCTCTCTCAAGAGCGCAACAGCGCAGTTTGGAAGTGCGAAGCACTTAGAATCTTTTAGATTCAAGTACAGAAGTGCAAAGCACTATTTGATTTCTTGATCTAATTTAGATCAAAGAAAAATAAGTTTTTCTTTTTGTTTCAAGAACCAGAGGTTCATAAAAGTGCAAAGCACTATTTTTTTTTATTTTGTTGTTTTCTTGTTTTTTTAAAGAACCAGTGGTTCATAAGAAGTGCAAAGCACTGTTTATTATGTAAAGAACATTGATCTGGTTTTTAGATCGATGATTTATTAAAAGAGATTTCTTTTCTCTCGTAAAGGTTTTTACCTTTTTCTTTGAAATTTTCTCAGATTTCTCTCTCTGTTTGAAGCTCTTGACTTTTTTCAAGAAAAATGTTCATGCTTTTGAATTGAGGCTTGGGGTCTTTTTTATAGTGCCCATAAATTAGTTAAAGAGATCTTTCTCTGAGTGATTTGGGGAATTTTCCCCACCGCTGGATCTTTAATCCAAGGGCTTCTGTTTTACAGAAGAGAATCTTCTTGTTTTAACAAGAACAGAAAGATTTCATTAAAATCTTTATTCTGTTTTGGCGCAAATGTTCCAGCGCGTGACACGTGTCGCGCAGCGCACAGCGCAGCACAACTGCGCTAGCGCACCTGCACTGACACGTGTCACGCCGCGCACAGCGCCGCGCAACTGCGCTAGCGCATCTGCGCTGACACGTGTCGCGCAGCGTAGTGCCTGCGCAACTGAAGCGTTGCTTCCTTTAATTTTGCTTAAAATAGAGGTTTGCTCTGATTGGGCGCGCCTTCTTGGGCGCTGCGCCGACGTATCAGCGCCTGACTTGTGGCGCGTTGCGCCCGAGATTTGAAGCGTTGCTTCAAAATTTTGAATTTTGAATTTCAACAGAGCTTTGCTCTAATTGGGCGAAACAAATGCCCTCCCCACCGTTGCGCTCACGTGGCGCACACGTGAGTGCAGCGGTAGCAAACACCTGATCGTTGGATCAAGGGGTGAGCTCAAGGGGCGCAAGCGCCTTATAAATAGGACCTCTGGTCCTTAGAAAAGCCTTACCGTTTTAAGATTTTTGATTTCAACAGAGCTTTGCTCTTGCTTAAGAACTTCAGTGCTTTGTTCATTCCCAAAGTTAGAAACTTTAGGTAAAAATTAATTTAAATCAAATTAATTCAAATTAATCTTAACCAAAGAGTTTTGCTCTCACAGATCTTTTGATCTAAAGAGATCCCCATTGGGGTTTCATAAACAGAGCTTTGCTCTCAAAACTTATAGATCTACAGGGATCTTGTTCATGGGTTTTAACCCATGAACAGAGCTTTGCTCATAGATCTAAAAATAGCTCTTTTAGATTTGAAAAATGAAGAGTCCTTTTATAAATTTTTCATGAATCTTTCAAGATTCCAAAATTTTTAATTCTTTTAAGTGTAAAAAAAAGTTTTCTGATGGACCTTTTCCATTATTGCCATAGAGCCATGCTTCTTTAAGGAATCTTATTTTCCTGAGACCAGAGTTTGACAAGTGTCACTCTGTGACCGAGCTTTGCTCTGAAAGAGAAGATTTTCTCCTTGTCTCTAGGGATTCTCCCCCCGTTTTTTTTAAATGGGAATATTTTCCTGGGGACCAACTGACAATCTTATCCAATGATGAGGTTGTCTTATTAATTGACGTATTGTCATCCAGATTTTGTGGGTTCCCCTTTGGTCTCCTACTCACTGCGCTGCTGTGTGGTGTAATTAATTAATTTTAATTTAATTAATGCATTTTCTTTTTTTTAGATGCCAAACGTTGGAATTACAATACTAATGGCTAAATTGTTCTTTTTGCAGCGATCATGTCTCTAGACACTTCATTCCCATTCGTCCGCTCGGAGGAGGGATTTCCCGAGGCGCCCTCGGACCGTTAAGTCCTGACCATGATTAGAGAATACGACCCGGAGTACAAGAATCTTCACCTTTGGGGGTCCTGGTATAACCAGATTATTATGGGTCGACGCAGCTTCACATGCGCAGTGCCGTCTGAGCCCATCACGGCGATTCATTATGCTACCCCACCCTCGGTGTAGTATGCCGTGGAGTTGGTGGATTGGACATCGAAGGGCTTTCTACATCCCGCCATAGATGCGATACCGGTTCAGCGTCCTATGGTTTTGGACATCCTAGGACGCCGTATCTGTCAGGGTGAAGCACGACCTTGGGGGCAATCGTATAACCTTGGTCTGATCCCCCGCCACCTGATTGGCTATCTGCCGTGGGCCCGGTACATCCTGTCGACGAAGAAGTCGCAGTTGATAAGATTAGGACTGTACACCGCGGTCTACATCACTCTTTTCCAGTATCCCACGCTCCCCACCTGGTGGTTCAAAGCTTTCTTGGAGCAATGGAATATTCCTACCCACACTTTCCTCGCCATGGATCGGGAAGTGTCAATCTCCTTGGAGGAGTTCGCGGAGGTATCCGGTTTACCAGTGATGGGGGAACATTATGAGGAGCTGCTCCCGACAGATGTGTACGTCTTTGGTGCTAGGCCGATGGTAAGGGGGGTCACACCGGAGAATGCCGTTCAACATCAATTCCCAAGCTTAATTAAAGTGTTGAACATATATGAGTCCCTCTTCGTCGAACATGGGAGTCGGGGAGTTAACTTTGAGGACTTCATTGCTCGTTTCCTTCGTCCAAGTGTCATCTCATCAGAAGCTGCTAAGTTTGCCACCCTGGATGACCCTTTCGGTCTAGGTGTGGACAACCTACCGGAGAAGGATATAGATCAAAAGGGTTTTTTTCTTCCGGACTTCCCTACTATGTCATTTGCAGAAATTGCGGCCCCTGGAATGGATGAGGAGGCCTTTTTCTTAGGATTTCTTGGATTGTGGCTGAGCTGGTTTGCGATCCCAATGCACTCTCATCGGATGCGACCCTCTGTCTTTTACCCAGCCCACCGGATGGTCATCGAGCTAAAGGTAGCTGTTGGGATCGCTGGCTTGGCGCACTTATACCATGGCCTCAGTCGAGCAGCGGATGCTAATGAGCCCGGGGTACTGCATGTGGTCTTCCCGATGCATTACTTTGCATCGTGGCTCGAGCTACACACAGCGGGTGTCTTCGGCATGCATAAAAGGCCATCGTTCTTTGACAAGTGCGGTTTTCCTCGCATTATACAGCTGATCGGCGCATCAATTGTAACCCCATCACCGCGGAACGCCAGGGGCTTACTCCTTCGCCCTCATACCGTTGGATCCGGTATGTCCTTTGTCGATAAGGTATTGACCATTGGAAAGGTGTCTACCACTGTGACGCGGCCATTACAAGATGTCTTTAAGGATGGAGCCTCAGTTTTGACGGCTCGGGAGACCCTTCACTTATATTCCATTAGACCGGGTTTCTTAGTTTTTAGGCAGAATGGTGTGGCAATTTTTATGAGGTACAACCCGCATCGTTTTGCTCAATAATTGGGCTACGATCAAGGGGTCCCCTTGGAAGCCTTCTTGCTGGAACCCACTGCCACTGAAGAAGGGATGGAGAACGCACTGCACCATTTCATGCGCCTGAATACGAGCTCTCATTTTTTTCTCAATGCGCCGGCTTACGCTCCGAGACTCCTCAATGTGTACAAAGACTGGTACAACCATGCAACAGGAGCAGTTATAAAGGAGGAAAGGCGACTGTTGGTCGATCGTAAGGGTGCGCCTCCAGGTACCGATCGCAACGCTCCTTTGGTCCCGAGGACTCCAGTAATTGCCCCTCTAAAAGAGGTCAGAACTGGACCATCACGTGCGCAGAGTCCTCCGCACGGATTGCCGCTCCCTGATATTGCGGATGCACCACCAGCTCCCTGTGCTCCAGTGGAGACAGTGGTTACAGCCTCACCGGAGTCTGGCGTGGGTACGGACATCGGGACCCGCCGTCCCAAGGCGGCTGCTAAGCGGAAGTCGATCCCACGTGAGCCTAGGGGCTGAGGGCAGAAGAAAAAGAAATCGCTTTCCGCTGCCGATGTCGTGTTCGGTCAGGAACCCTATGCTCTCTATGCCGAGGGCCTGATCGAATACGGGACTAACGAAGGATTAGTGATGCCGCCGCCGGACGATACAGACTTGGAGGCTGCTCTTGAAGCTTCAGCGTGGTTGGCGAGGCGTGACGCGTGGCTAGCTAAGCTTGCGCAATCAGGTAACTACTAGTCGCCTTTTCTTTATTGCAACATATCATCTTCATTGCTTTTGACTAACGCTTTTCTTTCGTTACTTTCGACAGGCATCACTGATGAAGAAGCCATTGCCGCTTCTCTGAAGACTTTCCAGGAGGAGGAACTTCTTAGAGCATCCATGGGCCTTAGTAAGTTTCAATTCACCAAGTTTTCATTTCCCTTGTGTTACGGTCAATCTAACCTTTCCCTTTTAATCACAGGAACCTCAATGCCGCTCCCTCCAAGTGACGCAGATGTCCTACCGGCTGCCGACGTTCCTGCTTCCTCAGGGTTACCGCAAGAAGTCCGTCTTGAGGAGCCGATGAGAGACTCCTTAAAGGCTCTGGAGGTGTCTTTGTTTACGGATGACGATGCTGCGGTGAAAGAGGCGTCACAGAGGTCCATTGTGACAGCTAGGGAGGAAAGAAAACGGCTAAGGCATGAGGCGAAGGCATGCAGGGCTGCCTTGGCTGTGGGAGCGGGCCCCAGCACCGTCCCTCGCGCTGATACTCCATCCGAAGAGGCCCCTGTCGCCTTATCCACTGCCCGCAGAGAGGTGGCGCGCGCAGTTCGGAGCGCAAACGGTAAATCCGCTTCAGGTAATATTTCTCTCAGAGTTTTTTATTATAAGGATTTTAATGCCATTGGTCCTTATATCTCTTATCTTGCAGGGCCAAGTCCGATCGAGGGGGAGTCGGAAACCGTTGATTCCAAGGAGACAGAGGAGGCAGCTCCTACCGAGCCTGAGCTGATGGTGGGCAACGTCGTCGAGGCTTCGAGGCCCGAGATGGAGGTTGAGGGGTCTGCAGCTGAGAGGGTCATTGATGCCCAGTCTAAAGTGGCGGCAGATGAAATTATCATTACAACTGAACCGAGGGTGTTGGCGGATGAGGAGCTTGAGGCCGGTGACCTCGTGGTGACGGTGGATGAGCCGATGGAGACGGCAGAGCCCGAAGAAGTAGCGGGTAAGATGGGTATGACTCTTGGGGAAGAGTCAGTCGCTTCCTTCCAAGAATCCGGCAACGCTCCAATCATTGCCCTCCCTGCTTACGATCTCCTGCCGTCTCCTGGTCGCGCTAGCACGACGACGGCCCCCATTGAGTCAGGCGATGAGGCCACAGACGGTGGTCTCATGTCGATAGAGGAGGGAATTGCCTCCGTTTCAGCCGGGAGCTCCTCAGGTAAACCCCAAGTTGCTGTTTTTCGTTACTTTGCTTTACAATCTTTCTGACAAATTTACCTTTTTTGTAACTCAGGTGCAGCCAGCGCCGATGCCCCACTGTTCGAGGGAGCGCCTTCAACGACTGCCTTGGCGGTGGTCACCTCTCGACCCTCTCTCATACCCTCGAAGATGTTGGAAGGTATGGGTATGCAATTTATTAATCTTATCTTCCAGACGCATAATTTGTGTACTAAAGTCACACTATTGTGTCTTTCAGGAGTGCTTTTTGACCATCTTTACCAGATGTTGCTCCCACACTTCTCCTTCCCATCCGAGCTAGCTTCTTCCTCTGGTGGCGTTGGTGAGTATGATTTCCAATGATATCCTTCTTTCTTCATTGATGGGATTACTTCTAAACCCTTTTTTCTCATCTCGACTGCAGCGTTACAAATCGAAGGAGGGGATGAAAGATGGGCTGCGCCGCCAACCCTTCCGGCCCTGCCACCTGCCTCAGATGGTACAGCGACTATCACATTGATAAATCCCCCCTTCTTTATTTTCTGAACTGTTATCTGATCACATCTTGTTTCTTTTCAGCTGTCGTCCCGGTCTCGGCGCCCTTCGAATCTCGCATCATAATGCCAGCAGGTCCTTACCTGAGACGTCCATTTTCGAAAGGCGCCGCGAACAGCTTGCGTATGTTGAGCGATTACGTTGAGGAGCTCGATGTCAAGACCCCTACTTCTGCTGCGGATTTTGCTACAGCGGTTAACCCGATGCTGGTGATACCCGTGAACTTTCATGACAAGGGTATCATCGCATCTTGGGTTAACCATTGCAGGGAGATCGAGGCCCGCCTGCATCAGTTGGAGTCGCTGTGTCCCGCTCCCGAGACCTTGGCCGCCAGCAATCAAAGAGCAGCGTGGATTGAGCAGAGCGCTTCTTACTTCCGCCATCTCGAACAAGAAGTCATTTCAAGGCGTAAGGAGCATGGTGAGACTTCGAGCAAGTCTGCCCAACTGCATGCTCGGGTGGAGGCCAATGCTGTACGGCTGAAGGTTGTTTTTGAGGGCCTTCTGCAATGTCTTTCCGAAGGGTTATCATTGAGGCAACAGCTTGACGTCGTCGAGCGAGATGCGTCCAGTCAGGAAGCAGCCCAAAAGGCGGCGGAGGAGCAACTTTCATCCTTCTTGCAGCAGCGAGCCCAGGTGGAAGCAGAAGTGGCCGCGGCAGCCACTCAGGAGGAGGCGCTGAAGGAAGTGCGAGAGCGGCTTGCGGATTTGTTAAAGACACTTCCTCCTCAGTAGCTATCCCTCTTTATATCGTTTGTAATTGTAAATAAAAAAGTATATATATATTTTTCATTCTTTAGCACAATGTATCCTGTACTCAACCAAGTTTGTGAATAAAAGATACACATTTTTTTTGTAATGTCTTGTGTCATTCCTCTGCCTTTTCTTTCTTTTATTATCAGCATACCATCTCAGCAAACATAGTTGACGGATGATTAGAACGAGTATTCCGACTTTCTTAAGAAGTAGCGATGGTTTAGGTCGCAGGTTCAGATCTGCTGCCTAAGACTTTTCAACTCTATAAGCCGTGAGGGTCTCATAGAGACTTTTCTCCCTATGGATCGAGAGGATCTCGTAGAGGGGTTTTTCTCCTTAGGAATCGTGAGGATTCCTAAGTGTGGTTTTCTCTTATAAGTCATAAGGATTCTATAAGAGAATTTTTCCCTCTTACGGGTCGAGAGGACTCGTAAGAGGTTGTTTCCCTCCTTGTCGAAACTCGACTTTGGAGAGTGAGACCCGTGAATAGTATGCAAGAGACCATTTTAGATCGACTTGCAGGATCCCATTGTTCAGGAAGCAAGTTTTTTTGTCCCTGTTGCCTGAGGCTTCATTTTGCAAGTTGAGACGAATCAGGCATTTTTTCCGCGGAGACACTGGTTTCTCTGCGAGCCGACGCGAATCAGGAGGCTCTCGTCAAGGAGTGTTTGTATCCGTGAGTCGAGGAATTTGCTAGGGATTATTTGTTTCCCAAGCGCCAAGGATTATTTGTTTCCTTGGGGTTTGAAACGAGTCGAGGATTTTCCACGGAGGCACTGGTGGCTCTGTGAGTCGACGCGGATCAGGAGGCTCTCGTCAAGGAGTGTTTGTATCCGTGAGTCGAGGAGTTTGCTAGGGATTATTTGTTTCCCAAGCGCCAAGGATTATTTGTTTCCTTGGGGTTTGAAACGAGTCGAGAATTTCCCACGGAGGCACTGGTGGCTCTGCGAGTCGACGCGGATCAGGAGGCTCTCGTCAAGGAGTGTTTGTATCCGTGAGTCGAGGAATTTTCTAGGGATTATTTGTTTCCCAAGCGCCAAGGATTATTTGTTTCCTTGGGGTTTGAAACGAGTCGAGAATTTCCCACGGAGGCACTGGTGGCTCTGCGAGTCGACGCGGATCAGGAGGCTCTCGTCAAGGAGTGTTTGTATCCGTGAGTCGAGGAATTTGCTAGGGATTATTTGTTTCCCAAGCGCCAAGGATTATTTGTTTCCTTGGGGTTTGAAACGAGTCGAGGATTTCCCACGGAGGCACTGGTGGCTCTGCGAGTCGACGCGGATCAGGAGGCTCTCGTCAAGGAGTGTTTGTATCCGTGAGTCGAGGAGTTTGCTAGAGATTATTTGTTTCCCAAGCGCTAAGGATTATTTGTTTCCTTGGGGTTTGAAACGAGTCAAGAATTTCCCACGGAGGCACTGGTGGCTCTGCGAGTCGACGCGGATCAGGAGGATCTCGTCAAGGAGTGTTTGTATCCGTGAGTCGAGGAATTTGCTAAGGATTATTTGTTTCTTCGGAGTTGGACTGAACCGTCGAGATTTGGCTTCGTTTTCTGGCGGAGCCTGTTGGGAAAGTATGGTTCCCTCTTTGTTTACGCCCTTGGATTGTATACAGGGATCGATGTGATCTTAACTGTAGGGCCAAAGTTTTATCATCATTTTTTTTTGTTTTATCTCCACGATGCTCTATCATTTCAGCTTTTATATCGCGAAGGTCGCGATTGCCCAATCATTTCGGCTATTTTTCGCGGTGCCCAATCATTTCGGCTATTTTGCATGCATACATTTCTACTTGCTGCTTTTTATTGCAAGTTTCCCTATCATTTCGGCTATTTCGTATGCATGTGTGACCTATTGGCTTTTTGTTGTAAACCAGTTTCGCCTTCAGCACCGCTACAACTGGGATATTGCCAGGAGCGAATCATCATTTGCCTCTGTCGATGTCGAACAAAGGTGGCTTAGCGACCAGGGTTAGGGTCCTGTCGGCTAAGGCTTTTGACTTCATGAGCCGTAAGGGTTTCACGAAGTTATTTCTCCCTACAAGTCGTGAGGATCTTGTAGGTGTATTTTCTCCTTAGGACTCGTGAGGATTCCTAAGTGTTCGTTTCCTCTGTAAGTCGTAAGGATCCTACAGGAGGGTTTTCTCCTCATAAATCGAGAGGATTTACAAGGGTTGTTTAACATGCGAACATATCCCCAGTCATAGATGAGTCTTGGTTAGGGAAATGTTTATTCGCGCCCGTGGATTGTATACAAGGGTCAGTACTGAGCCACTTGTAGGGCAATATCGGAAGTTGTGGGGGTTGCTTAAGCACAGGTTTAGGTCTCTGTAACTTAAGACTTTTAACTCTTATGAGCCGTGAGGGTCCCATAAAAGAGTTCTCCTTACGAGTCGTGAGGATCTCGCAAGTGTATTTTCTCCTTAGGAATTGTAGGGATCCCTAAGTGTGCTGCTCCCTTGTGAGTCGTAAGGATCTCACGTGGGTGGTTTCTCCTTACAAGGTCGAGAGGACCCTATAAGTGTCTTTTAACGAGGTTGCGCCCTTTTAGGTTTTCACAAACACTCGCCGGTAGTCCTGCTGTTTTTACTCACGGAGCTCTTTCGGGTTTTCATCCGTGCCCATTTTGCTTATGGACATACCGTTTTTTTTTATTCTTTTTATTTTCTTTTTCTCTCTTTTTTTTTATGAGGTCGCGCCCTTTCGGATTTTCACGAACACTCGCCGGTAGCCCTGCTGTTTTTACTCACGGAGCCCTTTCGGGTTTTCATCCGTGCCCTTTTTGCTTATGGACATACCGTTTTTATTTATTATGTTTTTTCTTTATTTTATTTTTTTATATCAGCCTATGGATGCTGCGGTATTAGTTTAAAGACGTTTCGGTCTGCTATTAGTTTAAGGACATTTCGGTCCGGCGTTGAGAGGCTGGCTACTGCTTATAAAGTTTGAGCTTAGGAAGATAGCGAGCGGACGTAGTCGTCGTCATCTATCATTGACCTAGGTTGTGGCTCATTAAGAGTAGTATTTCTTTAGGAAGCGACAGTTTATTGGCCTGAAAGGCCTTTCACCGTGCATATCTATGAGTAGATAGGCGCCGCCCTGGTAGACCTTATCTATGATGTACGGGCCTTCATAGTTTGGCTCGAATTTTCCTCGCTTGGCGCGATTGGGAATCATAGGACTTTTGACCACTAGCACAAGTTCGCCTTGGCGGAATGTCCTCGGTCGGGTCAATTTTTCATATGAGCGCGTCATCTTTGCTTTATAAGCTTCCAGATTTTGCTGTGCGATGAGCCGGGTCTCATCAAGGGCGTCAAGCTCCTCAAGCCGAAGGTGAGCATTTTCTTCGTCCGTTAGCTCGTAGTGGACTGCCACTCGTAGAGAGGGTAATTCTATCTCGAGAGGGAGTACTGCTTCTGTACCAAATACCAACGCATATGGCGTTGCGTTCGTGGCCGTTTTAAACGTAGATCGATACGCCCAGAGAGCTTCTTGCAGTCTTTCGTGTCAGTCTTTCTTATTTCGTGACACCGTTTTCTTCATGATCTTCGTCAAGGTCTTGTTGAAGGCTTCAGCTAGACCGTTAGCTCGCGGATTATAAACCGAGGAATATCTCCAATCTATATTGTGCTGTTGCGCGAAGCGACTGATCTTGTGGCTTCTGTAAGCTGGCCCATTATCGGAGATGATCCGTCGCGGAGTTCCAAACCGATATATGACGTGCGTCTTGAAGAAGTGGAGGATATTCTCCGTCTTAACTTCTCTCAGCGGTATTGCCTCTGCCCATTTAGAGAAGTAGTCAGTCGTCGCTAGGATGAAACGATGTCCTCTAGACGATGCTGGTTCGATGGGGCCGACTATATCAGTCCCCCACATTTCGAATGGCCAGCTAGCCACCGTTGGATGCAATGGATTTGGATGCTGATGGATGAAGTCCCCATGGATTTGGAATGAGTGGCATTGCTTCGCATATTCGAGGCAGTCCTGAATCATCGTGGGCCAGTAGTAGCCCATGCGTTTGATCTTCAACTTCATCTTTGGGCCTGCTTGGTGAGAACCGCAGAGTCCGTCATGAACTTCCTGGACGACCCTTCTCGCTTCGTCAGGTCCTAGGCATCTCAGCCACAGAGAATCAAATGACCTCTTGTATAGAGTATCATTGACGAAGGCGAAAGATAGAGCTCGTTTCATGAGCTGATGTCTTGTGGACGCTTCTTCGGGCATTCGGTGGGATTTAAAGTGGTCTATGAAGACTTCTCTCCAATCCTCAGTATTTTCCCAATCTTTTACTTGCAGGGTGGTCTGCTCGTTCGCTCCTTTTTCTTCGGATGATTCCGGAGATATTTCTGCTGGGGCAAGCACCCGACGGCTTCGTACCATGATTCTGACGTCATCGAGGTTCTCGTCAGCCAGCTCTTTAGCAAGTTTGGCCAACGCGTCTGCTTTGCTGTTTTCCGCGCGCGGTATGTTCTCCAAAGTATAGGAGGGAATTTGGGTCAACAGTTGTTGCACCTTTTCCCCGTACTTCACCAACTCCGGTTTGCACGTTTGGTAGTCGCCGTTTACTTGACTAACGACCAGTTGAGAATCTCCGTATATGAGGAGGTTTTCAATTCCCATGTCGATGGCGATCTCGAGGCCTGCTATCAGGGCTTCGTATTCGGCTTCATTGTTTGTCCTCGGCTCTGTTAGGGAGAAAGCAAAGCGCATTATCCCTCCTTGTGGAGTTACAAAGATGAGCCCTACGCCCGATTTGATTATAGGGGTGCTTTGTTTGCGCTTCTTCATGGAATATGCGCCATTGAAATAAAGTTCCCATTGGGTATCACCACCGTCGATCGTGTCAAACGTATGTTCGTCTGGTAAATCACAGCTCAGAGGAGAATCGGCGGGTATCGGATACTCAGCAAGGAAGTCGGGGATGGCCTGGCCTTTCACTGCCTTGAGAGGTTGATACGTTATCGAGAACTCCATCAAGAGCAGAGCCCATTTAGCGAGTCGACCTGTCAGTATGGCCTTTGACATTAAATACTTAAGAGGGTCCACCTTCGAAATGAGACGGACTTCATGCGCCAACGCATAGTGCCTGAGCTTTGTTATCGCGAAGATCAACGCTAGGCAGTGTTTTTCAATGGGGGAGTAGTTGCTTTCTGCCCCTAGTAGAACTCGACTTAAGTAGTAGAGTGCTCTTTCTTTCCCTTGATCGTTCTCTTGTGCCCATAATGCGCCTAAGGAACTTTCGAGGGCGGTTGTATAAAGATTGAGGGGTTTTCCCTTGACCGGAGCAGCCAACACCGGCGGGTTCTGCAGGTATTGCTTGATCTCGTCTAGTGCGCTTTGGCATTTTTGGTCCCAGATGAACGGGGTTCCCTTCTTCATCAGGTGGCTGTAAGGACGGCACTTTCCTGAAAGGTTGGCTATAAATCGCCGTATATATGCGAGCTTTCCTTGGAGAGACCGCAGCTGTTTGAGATTCCTTGGCGGAGGCATTTCCATGATCGCCTTGATCTTAGACGGATCTATTTCAATACCTCGGTGTCGAACGATGAATCCCAGGAATTTGCCTGAGGAAACTCCGAATGCACACTTGAGCGGGTTCATTTTCAAGTTGTATTGTCGAAGGCGTTGAAATACAGTCTTCAGATGTTCGAGATGTTCCTCATATGATTTGCTTTTAACCACGAGATCGTCGATATAGCATTCGACGATTTCGTGTATAAGGTCGTCGAAGATCTTTGTCATGGCCCTTTGATAAGTGGCACCGGCATTCTTTAAACCGAAGGGCATCACTTTATAACAGAATATACCTAGAGGGGTCCTGAAGGCGGTATGCTTCTGGTCTTCGGGATGCATCTTTATCTGATTATGCCCTGATGAGCCATCCATGAAGGAGAAAACCTTATGAGTGGATGTATTGTCTATCATCAATTCGGTGACTGGCACTGGGAAATCATCCTTCGGGCAAGCTTTATTGAGATCCCGAAAGTCCACGCATATGCGCACCGTCCCATTTTTCTTCATCACCGGGACGATGTTGGCGATCCATTCAGGATATTGAACCTCTTGGATAAAGCCAGAGTCGATCAGCTTCTTGACCTCTGCGTTGATACTCATCTCGAGCTCGAGCCGCATTCTCCTCGGTGCCTGTTTGACTGGCTTGATGTCTGGGGATATCGCCAATTTGTGTACAGCAATTTCTGGATATAGTCCCGGCATTTCGGAATAGTTCCACGCGAAGCAATCTCTATACTGCAGAAGCACAACTTTTAACGCAGCTACCCTTTCTCCAGATAGTAATTCGCTGATGAATGTCAGTCGCGGCTCGCCTGCCGATCCCAACTCAATCTTCTTGAGGTTATCTGCAGTGGTATGGATTCCATCTTCCAGCTCTTTTAGCGCTGGTGGGAATTCTGAGATTATCTCGTCGCTGCTGTTTTCGAAGCACCAAGGGAGCTCATCTATGTCCTCGGGCTCTTCTTTTAATATTGTAATCATGTGACAGGTGCGAATTCGCTTCCAATCCCAATGTGGAACCGGTTCTTTTTTCGTGGCCTTGGGCTCGTGCTTCTGTGGTGGCACTACCCTCCAGTTGTCGGACAGAGCGAATTTGCCAAGCTGATACTGATCTTCGACCCAATTCTTGAAGGTGAAGCAATCTTCAAGAGGATGCCCTATTACTCGATGGTAAGAGCAATAGTCCGGGTGTGAGACTTCGCCCTCTTGTTCGGGATATTTAGACTCCGGCAGTGTAAGCATCTGATGTTTTAGAGCGAGGTCAAGTATCTTCTTCGTCTTGTCTCGCGGAAACGAGTATGCTCGACCCATTTTCTTCATAAGGGATAGATCAATAACGCTCGACTCCCGTTTGCGTGGCTTCTTAGCCATGCTTTGTTGTTGTTGAGCGCCTTTTTGACTTTTCGACTTATTTCTGCTTTTGCGCCGAGCCCTCTTTATAACAGGTTGACAAGGAGCGGCATTTTCATTCTTTACGGCCTGTTGGAGAAGGCGTTGCGTCTTGGCTTTCTCGTAGATGGCCGTCTCACGGTTGTGATTATCTCGGACTTTTTGACCAGCTTTCTTTATAAGTTTGTCCATTTGTTCCTCGAACGACGGACTGGACTCTTTTGCATTTGGAACTTTTACTATCTCGGGATTAGCGTCCTCCCATTGAGCATCCGCTTCTTCCTCGAAGTCATACATGACATAGCAGCTGTTTAGTAGCTCTCGTTTCTTTGACAGGATGTATCCAAGTCCTTTTGTCTCCATTCTCCCGTTAGGCAGTTTGTGTTGAGTCCCAGGAACGTTCCAGACTTTGTCATAGAACTTGGCTTTTTGAACGGTCTGCTTGAAGGATATCCCCTGGCGTTTCAGCAGCTTTTTCAAGCCTTCCGTATAATATCTGGGGAGACGGATAGGTTGAAGCCTGTCGAGCGTAGGATCCGCCCCGTGCCAGATTTCTTTCTCCACTTTGTTTTCTTCAGAGCGGTAGAATAGAATTGCTTTCTCGCTCTCTCGCCTGGGAGGGATGTAGAATGTTTGTAGCTCTTCTACGTTGTAAATATTAAGTGCATCCAGTTCTTTACGGTGTTTAAACGGCACCATAGCGACTTGCAGACTTTGCTCTTCATCAGCGAACGTTCGTATTGAAGGTCGAGCAGAGAATACAGCATGGACTTCATCTTCCGAGTCGCTGCCAAAGATCAACGTAGGAGCTGATGGTCCCGGCTTGTTGTGTTGGGGCGGACCCGAATAAACCATCTCCTCTTCCTCCTCGGTATCACTGCCGAAGATAAGGATGGTGGCGTTAGTTTTATTCTCCGGCTTGTGACACTTCTCCGTATCTTCGAAATCCGGTAAGAAGTATTTGGCATCTTCGTATTTGCGGACCTCGTTCACAGAGAACGGGTTCAGTTCTCCCGTCACGGTATACTCGAAACCATCCTTAAAATACTTCATACACTGATATTGTGTAGAAGGGATGATGTTGTACTCGTGTAACCATGGTCGGCTGAGCAAAGTGCTGTAGCATGTCTTGGCGTCTATGACGTGGAACTTAATGTCCGTGACGAGTAGCCCGAAGCGTAGCGTCAGTATCATAGATCCAAGAGTTTTTGACGATTGGGAATCGAACCCGGAGATGGTGATCTTGTCCCGAGCAAGGTGCTGGACGCTCATGCAGATTTCCTTCAACACCCGCACATTGAGTAGGTTAACAGACGACCCGTTATCGATCAGGATTTTGCCTATCTTTATATCATGGCAGTATCCCGAGACATAGAGAGGGCGATTGTGTTCGCACGTCCCAAGTAGAAGGTCTTCATCGCCAAAAGTAACATCGGCCGTGTGCACTTCCTCCAATTCATCCTTCATCTTTTCCTCGGCCAGGCATGCTTGGAATTGTTCTGAGTCTTGGAGCGCCTTAATTAACGAATCTCTCGCCTCTTTTGATAGCAAAAGGGCGTCAAGAATGCTGAGCTGTGAGGGCAGCTTCCTCAGATGTGCTAAGACGTTGTAATCCACCTTATTCTTCTTTGGTGGGTCTTTGGCAGCTAGCTCTTCCACCACTTGGTCATCTAAGACGATATCTTCAGTGGCCTTTTCTTTCCCTTTATCTTTTTTGTTCGAGGGTCCGAGGTTCTTTTTGGGCAGCATGCGATTACGTAGCCGGATATTTTCGCAAACCTTCGGTTCTTCTTCTTTTCTCGAGGCGGATTCTTTAAAGAGAGGGGCAAGTTCTAACTCTTCATCAGAATCACTCCCGAATGTGGGCACTTGTGATCTACCGGTGTTAACCATGCAACAATCGCCAGCAGTTCTTTTAAGCCCTTCGGTCATATTTCTTTGCTCTCGACGAGTTTTACGCTTTTCCCGCTTAAAGTGTTGTCGATGAGCAACATATCCTTGCCACCATCTATCGAAAGGTTTGCACTTTTGAGTGGGGTGCGAAATCTTTTGATGATATAAGCAATAGGAGGGGTGCGTTTCCATTTCACCAGTGATGTTTCCTTCAGAGGACGGTAGCTTCATGCCCATTGATATGGCCTTAGCAAACTTTTTCCTCATCTTGAATTGGCTTTTGTCGGTAGCAGAAGTGTTTAGCTCCAGCGGGATCGTCTCAGCTCTTTTATCAAGTCGCTGGCGCTTAGCCCTTTCCAATATAGCCGTCTCGCGTTCTCGATCAGCTTTACTTTTCAATTGAGCTTCGTTGAGGAATGCGTCAATTTCCTCATCTGATGGCCCCAGAACTTTTGGTTCAGGATCTGCCCCCAGTTTTTCAGTGCAAGGAGTCTCCTCCTCGTTTGTGGCCGAATGGGAAGTCATATGACAGCTCGCCTGTGGCCGATGAACTTTCTTCCTCATCTTTTTCTTGAAAAACGTGATTGAGGAATTCTTGGAGCGTAATGGGAGTCCGTGCCTTTTGGTTGTATTCATCCAGCGCGTCAATTTGCTTTTGTAAGTCCGTGCGCTTGTTGCCAGGCTTCACGGGCTTCTTTGACTTATTTTTCTTCTTCTTCTTCGAGAATTTTGACGGCTGGTTGCGAGTGCTTGAGCCACCACCGTCGGTCTTTGGAGTTGGACGTGGCTTCAACATCCCCTCAATGACCTGCGGTTCCAACGGGTTCTTCCACTTGATCGCTGGACATGTCTGAAGATCGTTTAGCATCCTCTTTGTCTTGGTTGATAATACAACCTCCCAAGGAGCTTCTTCAATGACGGAGCATGTTGCCCCCGGCGTATTCGTCCCCTTAGAGGCGTGGGGCTGCGAGGGATTCACTTTCCATTTGTCAGATAACGCGAACTTGCCCTGTCGGTACTGGTTTTCAAGCCAATTTTTGAAAACGTAGCCATCTTCGATCGGATGGCCTAGTACTCGATGATAAGGACAGTAGTTGGGTTCGTTGACGTCACTTAGTTGCAACGGACATTTTGGATCCGGCAGATTTATGAGTCTGTTGCGCAACGCCAGCTCAAATAACCACCTCGTTTTATCACGGGGAAAGGAATAAGGACGTCCCATCCTATCCTCAAGGGGTACGTAGGGGCGTAGATTACTTTGACGAGCAACCGGCTTCGAGTCGCTCGGTTGTTGTTGAGCATTAGTGACGACGATCGCTTTTCCCTTCCCTTTGTCATTTCGGGAGTCCGGCCTTGAAAGAGAGGGTTTATGGCCCATCTGATCCATCTGCGCTAGCTTGTCAATCAAAGCCTGGAAGGTAGTTGACTTGAAAAACATCATAAATTGCGAGATGGTTGCTTGTGGATCAAGGGTTCCCACAAACATACCCACTGCGGGAGCTTCTTCAATGCGCTGCTCACACTTCGACCATAAGTTCCGCCATCGTATAGCGTACTGAACCCACGTCTCGCCGGGTTTTACCCTGGCGTTAATCAATGCCGTCATCGGGGTACGTTCACCGGCGCTTACAAAACGCTGAGTAAACAGCAGCTCCATCTCCGCGAAGGTTTTAATAGAGTCGTTCGGAAGCTCAGAGTACCATTCGAACGCCGTATCTGATAAGCTTCCAACAAACTGGCGAAGCAACAGCTTGTCATCACCGCCGGTGTTGCCGCAGAATGCCCTGAACTGGGCAACATGCTGATGAGGATTGCCCGTCCCTTTGTAGACATGGAACTTGGGAATTGTATAACCGGGTGGGTACTTGATTTGATCATACCGACTTGGATATGGCCGCCCCGTTTTTACGACCTGACCTGCCGCTTCGGTCGCATGATGAACCCGTATTTGTTGGGCGATGTACTCATCCAAATCAGCTTTGGAGATTGTATCCTCCTTAGCCATCGACAGAGCTGGTGGAGGATTTGATGTTTCTCTCCTATCGTCTCCAAGAACGATCGGGGGCTCTTCGGCCGGAGAATCTTGTTGTATCATCATCCCTATCATGTCTTGGAAGAGGAGGCCCATACGCTGTATGTTGGCTGCTTGTTCAGCAGCCTCTTTGTCCTTCTTCTCCAATATCCGACGAAGGAATTCGGCGTCGGTTTCTTCCTCTTGGCGTTCATCCGAGGACGTTTCAAGGTTTTCTTTTGGCCCTGTAAGTGCGGCTATAGCATTCATCATTTCTTGGAGCTTCTGCTGCTGCTCCTGAGCCTTGGTCACTGACCTCGTCTGCGGTCTATGACCTGTTGATATGCGGCTATCCTCCTTTCCCGATGCCACATAAACTGTATGAATTATCATGCCCCCTAACTTAGGGCGTTTAAGCTCACCACCTTTGACATTTGTCGCCGGCACGAGGGTTTTCTCCGGCCTTCTTCTTTTGTGGGCCGTTGAAGTTGAAGGGGCCGTTGCAGTGAGCATCTTGGTGATCGTTGTCGTCTGCTGTTTAATAGGACGGTCCTTTTCTTTTTGCACCTTCATCTTCTTTCGTTGACGGGAGTGATCCGTGTCGATCACGGAGTCTTGAACCCTCCTCCAAACTCTATAAATTCTTGAGGACAGCCGTTGAGGGGGCTGTTCTTGCTTTGTTTCTGGGACTCTCTCCGCAGGCAGAGGAGATCTTTTCAGTGTAGCGGTTGGAGAATTCTTCCGTACCCTCTTCAGCAGTTCAAAACTGTTCCCAGTTGGAACAGCAGCGTTGACTTCCACCACTGGAGCCGGTGGAGTTAGCCCTGAGGGGGAGTTGCCCCCTGCCTTTCTTACTCGTTGCCAATGGCGACGTCGAGCACGACGAGCCGTTGGGACTGGCTCGGAGATAGAGGTAGCTTCTTTTTGCCCCCTGTCTGAATGAGGCGCCGCCGGTGTTAACCTCTTAAAGACTGAGGTTGTCTTTTGGGGGGTGATATTTAACCTGTCGAAGACAGATCCTCGGGCAGGGGCAGGAGCAGGAATCGTCAGTCTTGAGAAGACCGACTCTCTGACAGGGGAAGCCGCCTTGACGACTTCTGGAGCAGCAGTTATTGCCTTCCTTGGGATAGCCAATTTAGAGTTCTGATTTAGCCTGGTGAAAACAGAGGCTGTCGTTTTGGTAGTGGGCGACCCGTTGACAGGGGTCGTCGTAGCAGTGAGCCGGTCAAAGACCGACTTCTTGTTCACTTTCGGTGCCGGTATTGGCGCAGAGAAGCTTGTAGGTGGGATCATGGTCCCGAAGAACAGGCCAGTGGTGGTGTGGGTCACCTGGTCTACCGGTTGAGTGAGGAAGGAAGCCGCTTGGGGCCCATATGCTACACCTCCCGGTGAGGTGGAGCGTCCGTTGCAGTGGCACTTCGAGCAGTTGGTGCAGTTAAAGGCCATTGATTCTTGAGTTCTGCGCCAGGCAAGAGACCAAGTCTTAGTAACTTGAAATCCGAAGGCAACCATTTAACAAACCGCGATTGGTTCGCGAGGACGACACACGAAGTGTGGAGTGGAAAGAGGAAAAGGTCCCACCGGGCGTGCCAGAATCTGTTCCCCTCCGAATGGCGGCGACGACGTGAGGACGTCTAGCCTGAGATTCGGGACAGATGCTATTTGGTTTTATCCGTCCACCTCTCCGAAGATACCAAGTTGATTTATGGCACCGTGTATCGGAGGTTTAGACGGATGCGGCCGATGTAGCAGACTTCGTCAGATTCCCCCTCGCTTGAGGGGTTTTTGATTGTGGGGACGCTCTTCCCTGCAGGCGCAAGCCCCTGCAGTTAATTACGCTACCGCATCGCGGTAACAACTTTTTCCTTCTCCACAATTTCACTTCGTGTCGTGTGTGTTTGTTTTGTTTGTGGTTGCCCGTGGATTGTATACGGAGACTGAGTAATGCCGTCGCCCGTGGGACGTGGATTAGTACAAATCCGTATTTTCTTAGATTTGGGTTTGGTGTTTTTAGTTTAAGGATGCATTAGTCGCGTTGCGGCTAAGATCAACTTAAATGTTCGTTAAGGATACGATGGTTCTGTTTGAGACTAGGATCAACTTAACGTAATAATCCATTTAATATCTGGCCATCGGGACTCGTCACCTTTCTAACGTCGTTGAAGGATTACAACGGCAGATGTCAGAGGAGTTCAGAGATGTACCCGTGAACCAAAGTCAATTTGGATTTTTACAGTCCATTTGAATGTTTAAGGATACGTTAGCCGTGTTTGGGGCTAAGATCAACTTAAACGGGATCATTTAGATCCGGCAAAAGAGCATTTGGAGGCTCTATTGTTCCAGTTTAGGGACGTGGTGGTTCACATTCCAGTTTAGGGACGTGGTGGTCCGTATTCCAGTTTAGGGACGTGGTGGTCCGCTATTAGTTTAAGGACGTTTCGGTCCAATATTAGTTTAAGGACGTTTCGGTCCACGAGTTTAAGGACCCCGTAGTCCATATTCATGTGTGGTTGTTGGGACCCATCGCCTCTCTGACGTCGTTGAAGGATTACAACGAAAGGTGTCGGAGGAGCTCGGAGATGTACCCTCGAACCGGATATAAATTGATTTAAGGGAGCAATATCGCTCAGTCAATTTAATTTTGAGGACTTACGGCCAGAATTGGGCTAAGTCCGGTTGAAAATATTCAACATTTTATTTATTTTTAGTCTATTAGACCTGTGCTAGGGCTTTGCCCACACTTAAATAATGCATTGCATTACTTCTATTTTTTTGTTTGGGCTGTGCCCATAAAAGATGCAGAGCATCAATTTCACTTGGGCTCTGCCCCCTTTTTATTGCTTTGCAATTTATTTTAGCCTGCTAGGTCTTCTGATTTGGGCCTGGCCCTTTTAAGAAATGCATTGCATTTATCAGGCGCTTTGTGCCAATCACTGAGCGCAAGCGCTTGTGGTGAGGACACGTGTCATGCTCTGGTGAGCGCAAGCGCAACAGCGCAGTGCGCTACGCTAGGGCACTGTGCTGTTGCGCTGCTGACACGTGGCGCGCTCTGGTGAGTTGCGCCAATTCCAGAGAGCAAAGCTCTATTTTAAGAGCGCGTAGCGCAAATTGTTCTGTAGCTGACACGTGGCGCTCTCTCAAGAGCGCAACAGCGCAGTTTGGAAGTGCGAAACACTAAGAATCTTTTAGATTCAAGAACAGAAGTGCAAAGCACTATTTGATTTCTTGATCTAATTTAGATCAAAGAAAAATAAGTTTTTCTTTTTGTTTCAAGAACCAGAGGTTCATAAAAGTGCAAAGCACTACTTTTTTTATTTTGTTGTTTTCTTGTTTTTTTAAAGAACCAGTGGTTCATAAGAAGTGCAAACAACTGTTTATTATGTAAAGAACATTGATCTGGTTTTTAGATCGATGATTTATTAAAAGAGATTTCTTTTCTCTCGTAAAGGTTTTTACCTTTTTCTTTGAAATTTTCTCAGATTTCTCTCTCTGTTTGAAGCTCTTGACTTTTTTCAAGAAAAATGTTCATGCCTTTGAATTGAGGCTTGGGGTCCTTTTTATAGTGCCCATAAATTAGTTAAAGAGATCTTTCTCTGAGTGATTTAGGGAATTTTCCCCACCGTTCGATCTTTAATCCAAGGGCTTCTGTTTTACAGAAGAGAATCTTCTTGTTTTAACAAGAACAGAAATATTTCATTAAAATCTTTATTCTGTTTTGGCGCAAATGCTTCAGCGTGTGACACGTGTTGCGCAGCGCACAGCGCAGCGCAACTGCGCTAGCGTATCTGCGCTGACACGTATCGCGCAGCGCAGTGCCTGCACAACTGAAGCGTTGCTTCCTTTAATTTTACTTAAAATAGAGCTTTGCTCTGATTGGGCGCGCCTTCTTGGGCGCTGCGCTGAGGTATCAGCGCCTGACATGTGGCGCGTTGCGCTCGAGATTTGAAGCGTTGCTTCAAAATTTTGAATTTTGAATTTCAACAGAGCTTTGCTCTGATTGGGCGAAACAATCTCTCATTCACCAATAAACGATGAAGAAGCTTACTCAGCATCAGAAGATAATATAGAGGCGCTGGGGGCAGGATCGGTGCCAAAATCCTAGGAACCGTCAGATGAGGTGATTGACATGCTGCTGAATGAAGCCCGTCAGAGGAGCAAAGCTGATCGAGACCGCGAAATGGCCATATTCGAAAAAGCCAAACATCGGTGACTGGATGAAAGGGTTGAAGCACTCCAATCAGATCAAAGCACGCCTGCGGCAGACAAAAGCAGGCTTAAAACGAGGAAACGGTTTGTTAAAGCCCTGTCAATGGAAATGAAGCTGCCACTTTTCAAAGGAGATACTCCTAGCAGTATACACCTTGACGAAGCGGATGTACATCCTAACTACTGTTTATTCCATCAAAGGATTGCGCACCCTACCGAAGGGTGCAATGCCTTTAAAAACTGTTGGCAGGGATACATTGCTCACCGACAACATTTCAAGCGGATGAAGCGCAAGGCTCGTCGGAAGCAGAGAAGCACGACAGATGAGCATAAAAGAACTGCCGACAAATGTTACGTGGTTGATTCCGAGAGATTGCAAGTTCTCACCTTCGGAAGCGATTCCGATGAAGAAGCAACCCTCGGCCCTATCTTCAAAGAATCCACCTCAGGAAATGAGGAAGAGACGGAGGACTGTGGGAATATTCAGCTGCGCAACCGTACGTTGCCCGAAAAGAATCTCGGACCTGCAAACAAGGGATCGAACAAAAAAGATAAGGGGAAGGAAAAAGTCCCTGAGGATATCGCCCTCGATGATCGAGTCGTCGAAGAGCTGGCAGCCAAGGACCCGCCTAAGAAAAACAAGGTGGATTACAATGTCCTGGCACATCTGAGGAAGATACCCTCACAATTGAGTATCTTGGATGCCCTTCTCCTATCTAAAGAAGCCCGAGATTCCCTGATTAAGGCATTACAAGAGCCTGAGCAGTTCCAAGCTTTCCTTGCCGAAGAAAAGATGAAGGACGAGCTGGAAGAAGTGTATACAGCTGACATCACTTTCGGCGATGAAGATCTCCTCCTCGGAACGTGCGAGCACAACCGTCCCCTATATGTCATCGGATACTGCCATGACATCAAGATAGGTAAGATCCTAGTTGACAACGGGTCCTCTGTCAATCTCCTGAATGTGAGAGTGCTAAAAGAAATCTGCATGAGCGTTCAACACCTCGCTCGGGATAAAATCATTATCTCCGGGTTCGACTCCTTGTCGTCACGGACGCTCGGGTCTGTGATACTGAAGTTACGCTTTAGGCTGCTCGTCACTGATATTAAATTTCAGGTCATTGACGCCAAGACTTGCTACAACGCTTTGCTCGGCAAGCCTTGGTTACACGAGTACAACATCATCCCTTCTACACAACATCAGTGTATGAAGTACTTCAAAGATGGTCTCGAGTATACCGTGACAGGGGAGCTGAACCCATTCTCCGTAAATGAAGTCCGAAAGTACGAAGATGCAAAGTATTTCCTACCAGACTTTGAAGACACGGAAAGATGCCATAAGCCGGAGAATAAGCAGAAAGCTATCACCACTATTCCAGTCTTCGGGAGCGATACCGAGGAGGAGGAAGAGATAGTCTATTCAGGACTGCCCTAATGCAATAAGCCGGGACCACCTACCCCTATGCTGGTCTTTGGCAGTGACTCTGAAGACGAATTCAACGCAGTGTTCTCGGTCCGTCTGTCAGTACAGGCCCTCGCTGAAGATGATCGAAGTTTGCAAATCACCATGGTTCCACGGCAGCACTACAGAGAGCTTGATTCGCTTGAGACATATAGTGTGCAAGAACTGCAGACATTCTACGTCCTTCCCAGGCGAAAAGGTGAAAAAGCGATCTTATTCTACCGATCCACGGACACTAAAGTCGAAAGAGAAGTCTGGCGTAGTGCCGAACCTGCGCTTGACAGGCTTTAACCTATCCGACTGCCAAGATATTACGCAGAGAGATTGAAAAGGTTATTGAGATGCCAAGGCGTACCCTTTGAGCAAACCGCGTGTTCATATCATAATATTGCATTTTGCAATCCCCATTCTTATGCATTTTACAATGAAAACAGGTGCTTTTGACCCATGTCTGCTACATGTTACAGGTTACAGGTTCTTGGAGCGAAAACAGTGAAAAACACAAAAGACGACACAAAAAGGACTTTTGGCCAACAAATAGAAGGATCTTAGTCAAGCCTACACAAAGATAAAGTTCACAAAGCATAAGGCAGCGCAAGGTCCAAGATTACAAAGAAAACGGTTAAAAGTCCACTGCAATTGTTCACTGGAGATCTGGAAGAAATAGAGAAGCCAAATTGAATAAAGATCCAAAGAAATAAAAAGCCCAAGAAGCCCAGAATCAGTTCCAAAATTTCCAGACATAAAATTTTACCAAAGCTTGGAAGTCTACATTGACTAGGTCTTCCTAAGGATATTTTGGTAAATGTAGAAATGCGAATCAATTGTAACCTAGGGTTTCTATCTCCTATAAATAGAAGCCCAAATCATTGTATTCTTTTCATGCCTCCCTATGCCTCTTTTTATGAATAAAATTTAGAATTCTTTTGGAGAGCATCGATGCCTCTTTTCATATCATCTATTCAGATCTGACAACCCTGCGTAAATGTTTGGAGAGAGCCATCTGTAAAGTAAGTAGATTTATTTAATTGCCCTAGTTTAGATTTCAATTCTTTCCCTAAGTAATTTTCATTCCCTGCCCTAGATAAATGTTTTTAAATTCCCTAATGAGTGAGTAGTCTCCTCGCTTGTTAGGGTTAGATCTGGCGAAAGACCCTTCAGGCCAATAAACGGCCGGTTCCTGAAAAGATACTACGCCTGACGAGTTACGGCGTAGGTAAACGATAGATGACGACGCCTATGTCTGCTTGCTATCTTCCCAAGCCCACACTCTATGAGTAGTATCCGGCGAAGCCTCACATCAAAATCGCAATGGACCGAAACGTCCCTAAACTAACAACGGACCGTAATGTCCTTAAACTAACTACGGACCGAAACGTGCTTAAAATAACGATGGACCGTAATGTCCTTAAACTAACTATGGACCGAAACGTCCCTAAACTAACAATGGACCGCAATGTCCTGAAACTAGCTACGGACCAAAGCGTCGTGAAACTACTATGAACCGCAGCATCCTTAGACTAACGCGGCAAAAAATAATAAATAAAAAATATATATATATATATAATGGTATTTCCATAAGCGAAATGGGCACGGTTGAAAACCCAAAAGAGATCCGTGAGTAAAAACAGCAGGGCTATCGGCGAGTTTGTGAAAACCCGAAAGGGCGCGATCTCGTTAAAAGACACTTGCAAGGTCCCCTCGATCTTGTAAGGAGAAAATACCTGCGTGAGATCTTTATGACTCACAAGGGAGAAACACACTTAGGGATCCCCACGATCCCTCAGGAGAAATTACACTTACGAGATCCTCATGACTCGTAAGGAGAATCCTCTTATGAGACCCTCACGGCTCATAAGATTCGAAAGCCTTAAGCTACATGTATCTGAAGCTGTTCTTAAGCCATCACATTTCCCAGACTGCCCTACAAACGGTTCAATATTAACCCTTGTATACAATCCACGGGCACAAATAAACGTCTCCCCCACCAAGTTCCATCAATGGCGTGAAATCCCCCTATTTGGTGAACAGAAACTTATAAGTCCTCTCGACTTATAAGGAGAAAATACTTTTATGAGATCCTTACGACTTACAAGAGAAAACACCACTTAGAAGTCCTCACGACTTCTAAGGAGAACATACACCTATGAGATCCTCACGACTCGTAGGGAGAAACACCTTTATGAGACCCTTACGGCTCATGAAGTCAAAAACCTTAGTCGACAGGATCCTAACCCTGTTTGCTAAGCCGCCTTTGTTCAAATTGACTAAGGCAAATAATGATTCACTCCTGGCAATGTCCCAGTGGTAACGATGCTGATGCCTAAATCGGTATCAAATTCCAAGTCCTTTCGCGCCTTTCACGGCAAATGATGATTCGCTCCTGGCAATATTCCAGTCGCAGCGATGCTGATGTTAAGATTGGTATCAGAACCCGAGTTCCATACTCGCAGCAAAAAGTCAGCGAGCCATAAATGCATATGAAATAGCCGAAATGATAGGGCAACTTGCAACAAAATCAGCAAGTAAAATATATGCATACAAAAATAGCCGAAATGATTGGGCAACTAGCAATGAAAAGTAGCGAGTAAAAAGAAAAAAATAACCGAAATGATTGGGCAATCGCGACTTTCGCGGTATAAAAAGCTGAAATGATAGAGCATCGCGGAAAGAAATAAAAAAATGATGAAAGAATGAAACTTGTGCCCTACAAGAGAGTCCATACTGACCCCTGTATACAATCCATGGGCATAAACGAAAAGGGAACCATGTTTCCCCACCGGGCTCTTTCAAACAAAGAGTCAGATCTCAACGACAATATCTACAGCCTAGAGATCAACAACGACGTTCATCCTCGTTCCAGCAGGGTACGGACGCGACATCACCCATCGGAGCCATGGCAAAGTCCCTAGTTCCAAGACTCTACAGTTCACAGACAACCTAGAGTCAACCCTGACACTGCAGAATGCTGAGCACGTCAACCCCGACCCCGCAGAAAGCTGAGCACGTCAACCCCGACACCGCAGAAAGCAGAGCACGTCAACCCTGACACTGCAGAAAGCAGAGTACGTCAACCCTGACACCGCAGAAAGCGGAGCACGTCAACCCTGACACCGCAGAAAGCGGAGCACGTCAACCCTGACACTACAGAAACGGAGCACGTCAACCCTGACACCGCAGAAAGCGGAGCAAGTCAACCAGTAATTCCTCGATTCGTCTCAACTCGTAGTGGAAAGCCTTAGGCAACGGGGATAAGGACTTGTTTTCTAAGTATTGGGACCCTGCAAGTCGGCCCAAGATGGGCCATTGTATACTATTCACGGGTCACACTCTCCAAATTCGAATCTCGACAAGGCGGGAAACAACCATTTACGAGTCCTCTCGATTTGTGAAAGGGAAAAATTCTCTTGTGAGATCCTTACGATTCTCGAGAGAAAATGCACACTTAGGAATCCTCGTGATTCCTAAAGAGAAATTACACCTACGAGATCCTCTCGACTCATTGGGAGAAAAGTCTTTATGAGACCCTCACGGCTCATAAAGTTGAAAAGTCTTAGGCAGCAGACCTGAACCTGTTTCCTAAGCCATCGCCACCTTACAAGGAGGTTAAGATGGACTGCTATATACTATCTACAGGCCACATTTGCTAAAGTAACATGTTAATAACACAACAAAGAAAAGAAGGCGATAGTACAAGATAAAAAATGTATCTTTTATTCATGAATTCAATTGAGTACAAGATACATCAAAAGAATAAAAAAATGAATGAAAGCATGTTATTCATAGATTACAAATTTTCGGTTAATACAAAGATGGCTACTGGGAAGGAAGCGTTTTTAACAAATCAGCAAGCCGCTCGCGCACTCCTCTCAACTCCTTTTCATGATCAGGCGCCGCGGCCAACTCCGCTTCAATTCGAGCCCGTTGTTGCAAACAGGATGAAAGCTTCTCATCAATTTCCTGCTGAGCGGCTTCATAACTCTGCGTAACCCGCTCAGTAAATTCAAGCTTCTTCCTCAGCACCAGCTCGTCAGAAATACATCGTTGGAGACCTTCAAAAATAGTTTTCAGCTGTGCGGCGTTCGCTTTGACCTAGGCACACAATTGGACAGGCTTGGTGGAAGCCGCCTCACGTTCCTTTCGCCTCAGGGTCGCCTCTTGTTCAAAATGGCGAAGGAAACGAACACTCTGCTCAACCCATGCAGCTCGCTGGGAGTTCAAAGCCGATACTTCCGGAGCGGGGTGCTTGAGCTCAATCTAATGCAGGCAAGCCTCGATTTTTCTGCAGTGATTAACCCAAGACTCGACGACACCTTCGTCATGAAGTTCATGAGCGTCGCCAACAAAGGATTAACCTCAGCAGCAAAGTCTGCAGCAAATGTGAGGGCCTCGGCGTCAAGATCCTCGACGAACTCGCTCAACATTCGCAGGCTATTCGTAGCACCCCTGGAAGATGGGCGTTTAGCAAAGGGCCTTGCCGGCATTGGGATTCAAGACTTGAAGGGAGCTGGAATCGGTGCGATTGCTGCAAGACAAATCATAGTCAAATGTCGACTCGAGAGGTAAAAAGAAATACACGAGCGATGGAGTCTACTATACCGGCTGTGGCGGATGGCAAAATTGGGAGTACCGGAGGTGCGGCTATCCCCTCGTCTCCTCCTCCGATCCGCGACGCTGCGATCAATATAAAGAAGACTTAGCGACAGTACGGCTATTTATAAAATGGGGAAAAACAATAGCTGAAAGATATACTAACCAATACCAGCAGGCGGAGTGACTTCCGACTGGAAGGAGAAATGTGGGTTCAGCACCTGATACAGATGGTCAAAAAGGATTCCTGCAAAGTTGTGACAATATATTGTCATTACAAGGAGGATAATACCCACAATGAAACCAATAAATCGTAAACATATACCTTCCAACATTTCGGAGGACATAAGAGAAGGCGAGGGAACAACAACCGTCATGGCGGCGACCGGAGGTGCTTCAGATGGCATAATCTCAGCGTTCGCTGCACCTGCAAATAAAACATCGTCAGAGGAATCTGAACGGGATTGTAAAATAAAAAGAGAACAGTGATTCAAGACTTACCTGATGGATCATCAACCAAGACCGCGACAGAAGCATCACCTGGCGTTACGGCTTCTTCGCTCCCCCGCAGAGGTGTAGTCTCTGCGCCCATGGCTTCGTCCCCCGATTCGACGAGGGCCTTCGTGACGCTTGCGATGCCCGCCGATACCGGGGAGCCACAAGGAGAAGGAGCGACGGTTTGGGCAGTCCCAGACTCCCGAGAGAGAGTAGCCACTTCGGGCTCTGTGGTCGCCATCATCTCGCCAGGACTTGGCCCTGTGGGATATGATGTATATCGAGTTCTAATAAAAAGACTGGGCATTACGTTACCTTGCGAAAGATTCTCGATTGCTTCCCAAGCCACGCATGCAACCTGTTTATGGGCGGTTGACAGAGCAGCCGGAGTACCCTCTGAAGGAATAGCAACAGATGGAGTGGTGTTTGAGCCTGCACCTACAGCCAAAGCGGCATCGCGTTCCCTCGCCGCACACTTCCTACGCTTCTTTTCGGTCTTAGCAGTGAGAAGCGATCTCTTCAAGACCTCGGTCAAAGGGACGTCATCGTCCGAACCAAGCTCTATCTCTGGATCCGTTACGGCATCCTTCATTGGCCGCTTCAGTAAAGCCTCCTGCTGGGATGATGGGAGAGCTGGTGCCACCACAACTGGCTCTGGAAGCGTCGCCACATCACCACGCGGGATCGGCACCGCACTCGGGATAACCGGAGTCAAGGTAATCCCTACAATAAGATAAAGGAGAGGGCCAGACCACAAATAAAGAAAAAGGGAATGAAGGCACAATGAACCGAATTATACCAAGACCCAAAGAAGAGCAGAGCCTTTCTTCTTCTTCGAAAGTCTGGATGGAAGCCACGAGAGCCTCTTCGGCAGAAATACCTGGTGCAGAAAAGGTCATTAGTAAAAGCATAATAATAAGCAAGGAATAAAAAGGGAGAAAATACAACCGGAGTATACCTGACTTTGCGATGGTGAGTAGCACCGCTTCTTCGCGAGCCAGTCACTCCGAGGCCAGAAGGGCGGCCTGGAGATCGGTGTCGGTCGCAGGCGTGTCGAACAAACCATCATTAGTGCCATACTCACATAAGCCTTCGCTGTAGGAAGCATGGGGCTCCTGGACGAATACAACGTTGGCAGAAAAGAGCGACTTCTTCTTTTTCTGTGAGCGGACGCCGGCAGCCGGCAACAGGAGCTTGTGCTTTGAGGGCAATTTTGGGCGACGAGTCCCGATCTCCGTACCCATGCCAGACTCAGGAGACGCTGCAGCTACCGCTTATACAGGAGCACAGGGCAGAGGCTTCTCAGGAAGAGTGCGCGGGACCGCAACCGCAGCAACTTTTCTTAAGGGAGGACGAACGATAGTCCGTCGCTTTAGGGGAACGGCTGGATTACCAGCAGGGGCTGCACCCTTGCGATCGAGCAGCAATCGCTTTTCTTCCCTAATAACAGCGCCCGTCGCATGCTGGTACCATGCCACGTATGCGTTCAAGGATTTTGGAACGCAGCTCGGCTCACTGATCAAAAAGTTGGACCCGGTGTTTAGGCGCATGAAGTGGTGCAACGCGCTCCAGATACCCTCTTTAGTAGCAACCGGTTCTGCCAAGAAGGCCTCGAGGGGAACACCCTGATTGTAACCCGACTGTTGGGCAAAACGGTGCGGGTTGTACCTCATGAAAAGCGCCGAGTCATTTTGCCTGAACACCAAGTAGTCCGGCCTGATCGAGTACAAATGCAAGATCTCCTGAGCCTTCAACGTGGGAGCCCCGTCTTTAAAGGTGTCCCGCAGCGGTTGCACCACCTTAGCGGACTCATTGCCGATAGTCAGGACCCTATCGACAAAGGTCATGCCATCCCCAACCATACGCGGGCGAAGGATCAGGCCCCGAGCCTCTCGCTGTGACGGATCTAAAGCAGAAGCATCAACTAGGGACATGACCCGAGGGAAATTATAATTGTCGTAGAAGCGAGGCCGTTTATGGACTCCAAAAGCGCTGAGCACATACAACTCGATCCACGACGTGAAATAATGCAGCGGAAGATTTACGGGCTGTACCCCCGGTCGAGTCGTGTCTGCCGCTAAGCTCAGGTCGTGATACAAATGAGCCAGCCCAGCAATCCTGATGGCAACCCGTGTCCCTTCAACCATTTGATGAGACGAGTAAAAAATGGACGGCCTCATGTAGCGAGGGTGCATGGGGAGCACAAACCAGTTTAACCATAGGCCAAAGAACCCCAAAAAGAACGCCTCTTCGTCGATGTCTGGGGATGCGAGTTCCGCAAAGGGGACGACCGCTGCATTTGGGAGGAAGAAATTCTTTTGATCTGCTTCCGCTGTCGGCTGTCTGTCTAAGCCAAAACCGAAAGGATCGTCAAGCTTGGCGAACTTCGCACCTTGTTTCGACAAGACTTCCGGGCGAAGAAAACGGGCGATGAAATCTGTGAGGCTAACCCCGTGGCTTCAGAATTCGAGAAATAGACTCTCATAAATATTCAGCACCTTGATCAGACTCGGGAATCGATGTTGAATAGCATCCTCCGGAGTAAGGCCCATCACTACCGATTTGGTGGCAAAGACGTACTCGTCAGGGGGTAATATCTCCTCGTAATGTTCCTCTCTGACAGATAAGCCGGAGATCTCCGCGAATTCCTCCAAAGAGATTGAAAATTCCCGATCTGATAGAAGAAAGGTATGAGTCGGGACGTTCCATTGTTCCAAAAAATCTTTGACCCACCATACAGGGGGCGTGGAATACTGGAAGAGAGAAGCATAAATTGCGGGGTACAACCCGAGCTTCAGCAGCAGCGATTTCTTGGCCGACAAGATGTATCGAGCCCACTGCAGATATCCGGCTGAATGGTGGGGAGTCAAGCCAATCATGTACGCTTGTCCCCAAGGGCGCGACTCGCCTTGACATATGTGTCGCCCCAAGATATCCATAGCCATCGGAGGCTGTATGGGTATTGCAACTATAGAAGGCTGGAGATGACCCTCCGAGGTCCAGTTAACCTCCTCTACGGCATAGTTCACTTGGGGTGAGTCGGCGTAGTGAATAGTGGAAATCGGATCTAAAGGCGTCGCATAAGAGAAGCTACGCCGACCCTGAATGATTTGATTGTACCATAACCCCCATAAATGAAGAGACTTCCGCTCTGGGTCATGATCTTTGATCAGTTCAAAAACTTCCCGGTCTACGGGCGCGTCAACAAATGCGCTCTCCGGACGAACGAAGGGGAAAGAAGTGTCGAAAGACATAGTACCTGCACGAAAAGGAACAAAGGTTAGCTGTCAATACTACAGTCCAAATTCTAAAACTTGGTACTTAAAATTTGTACCACACTGCAATTCAGTGGAAAGGGACCAAAGGGGACCCACAAAATCAAGATGACGGCTCATCATTGATGAGACAGTTATTCATCAGAGAAGAAATCCTAAAAGAAGATTCTTATTTAATAAGAGGCTCATTGGGCCAAGGAGTAAACTCCCTCGAGAGCAGCGCTCTGCAACAGAAATGACATCTGTCAAAATTAATGATGAAGGGAATAAAAATTCCCCCCAAAATTCTAAAGAGATATGCTCTGTGAAAATGATGGAGTAATCCATCAAAAACCCTAAAAAGCAAAGCTTTTACCGAGTTAAAAAAATTCCGAGATCTCTAAAATCTGCAAGACTAACTCTAAGAGTTCTTCATTAATGGGTTAAGAAACCCTAAAAGAAGATTTTTTTGATCTATGATCTAAGAAGAGCAAGGCTCTGTTAATGGGTAAAACCCTAGAATATGAAATGATTCTTTCAAAGATTTGATCCTTACCAAAATTTTTGGCAAGGTTATGACTCTAGAAGAGTTTCTTAAGGCAGAAAGCTTAGCTCTGAAGGAGAATTAAATTCTCAAGAACAAGAAAGCAAGAAGATAAACAAAAGTCATCTCAAGGGCCAAAGGCCCTATTTATAGGCGCTGGAAGTCGATCCAACTTCCAAGTTGATCTAACGGTGGGGGGTAGCATTTGTTTCCCCCAATCAGAGAGCAAAGCTCTATTCAAAATTTGAAATTTGAACTGATGCAGCGCCTCACGTGCAAAGCACGAGAGCGCTCGCGCCAAGAGTGCCAGCACTAAGAGTCAAAGACTCTGAGGCAGTGCCTCACATGCAAAGCATGAGAGTGCTCGCGCCAAGAGCACCAGCGCTAAGAGTCAGAGACTCTGAGGCAGCGCCTCATGTGCAAAGCACGAGAGTGCTAGCGCCAAGAGCACCAGCACCATGAGTCAAAGACTCTGAGGCAGCGCCTCACGTGCAAAGCACAAGAGCGCCAGCACTAGAACTAAATGTTCTCCACCCTTCGATCAAAGATCCAACAGAGATGATAAAATCATCAAATTACAAAATCAAATTCTGCCGAGGAAATATTCCTCGAATCTTTCTAAACAAGAAAGATTGTGCTCTGTAAATTAGAGCACCGTTGGATCAAAGATCCAACGGTGATTAAAATTCACCAAGATACAGAATAAGTTCTGTATGGGGAAAATATTTTCCCAATCTTGTTAAAAACAAGAAAAATGTTTTCTGTAAAACAGAAACCTTTGGATCAAAGATCCGATGGTGGGAAACATCACCAAATCAGTCAGAGATCTCTCAATGAGAGATTTCCTTAACTGATTCAACAAATCAGCCTCCCCTATATAAAGGACCTAAGACTTCAAGTCTTGTACAGAAGAACCCCCCCCCCATAAACTTCAAGTTCTTAAAAAAGAAAAAGAGAAGAGCAAGCTCTAAGAAGAAGAATTTTCTTCAAGGTAAATAATAATAAGTGAGATCATAGCATCTCTTCTATATTTGAGAGTTCAACTCTAAGGCAGAAGAACTTAGTTTTTTTTTTAGATCACAGATCTATAAGATAAAGTCTTTCATAAGAAGAAGAGAGATCATAGCATCTCCTCCACGTCTAAGAGTTTAACTCTCACATCATAAGAACTTAATTCTTTTTCCAGATCTCAGATTTATAAGACGAAATCTTTCATAAGAGAGAACCAAATTCTCAGAGAATTTAATTGGGCAGAATAAAAACTCAGTGCTTAGCACTCAAATCTGGTGCTCAGCGCCAAGCGCCCCACGCGCCCCTCACGTGGGCGCTGCTCAATAGAGAGCGCTCAACACTCAAATGCTGGCACTCAGCGCCGAGCGCTCCACGTGCCCCTCACGTGGACGCTGCTCAAAATAAAAAGTGCTTAGCACCCAAATGCTAGCGCCAAGCGCTCCACGTGCCCTTCACGTGGGCGCTGCTCAAAATAAAAAGAGCGCTCAGCGCTCAAATGCTGGTGCTCAACACCAAGCGCCCCACATGCCCCTTACATGGGCGCTACTTAACACAGAGCGCTCTGTGCTCCACAAGAAGAGCCTAGTGCCATAAAGAGTGTTCAACACTCATAAAAAACAAAAAGAAAGTGGGTGTCGGTAGTCATATAAATGTTTAGCAGTATGTGCACAGAGAAAGGACCGTGTCCTAGCAAGGGCCTAACACTTTATAAACAGAGGGGACTAAGACTAAATAAATAATCAAGTGGGCCGAGCCCAAGGTTGGTCAAACCCCAAAATCGACCGAGCCCATAGGTCTTCTTCCAAATTGGGCTTAGTCCCAAACAAGTTCATCAAATATTTGATGAACATTCTCCGGTTCAAGGTTACATCTCTTCATACCTCTGATACATGCCGTTGTAATTCTTCAACGTCTTCAAAGAGATGGAGGGTCCCAATAACCAATAACTTTTGGCGCATCCCCAAACTGTTAAACCAAAACCTTACAGACTATGATGTCTTTAAACCAGACTATGATGTCTTTAAACCAGACTATGATGTATTTAAGTCAGACTATGATGTATTTAAACCTTACAGACTATGATGTCTTTAAACCAGATTATGATGTCTTTAAACCGGACTATGATGTCTTTAAACCTTACAGACTGTGATGTCTTTAAATCAGACTATGATGTCTTTAAACCCAATGGACTGTAACGTCCCTAAACTGAAATCTATGGACTATGATGCCCTTAAACTTATATGGACTATGATGTCCTTAAACCCAATGGACCGCGACGTCCCTAAACTAAGACGATGGAGCCCAATACTCTTTCGTTGGATCCAAATGATCCTGACCCCCCGTTGAGTAGATCTTACTCTAAAATTAGACTAACGTATCCTCAACAAACGTTTAAGTTGATCTTAATCTCAAACGAGATTAACGAGCCTTAAATCCACCAAACCCAAATCTAAGAAAATACGGATTTGGACTAATCCCCGCCCTACGGGCGACAACATAAATTAGTCTCCGTATACAATCCACGGGCAACCAAAAAAATAAAACAAACACACACGACACGAAGTGACCTTCTGGAGCAGGAGAAAGTGGTTACCGCGATACGGTAACGTAATTAACTGCAGAGGCTTGCGCCTGCAGGGAAGAGCATCCCCATAATAAAAAAAACCCTCGCAAACGAGGGGAATCTGACGAAGTCTGCTACAACGGCCGCATCCGTCTAAACCTCCGATGCATGGTGCCATAAATCAACTTGGCATCTTCGGAGAGGTGGACGGATAAAACCAAATAACATCTGCTCCCAAATTCAGGCAAGACGACCTACACGGTTTCGTCTCCGTTTTCGGCGGTGAACAAGCCCAATGATACATACATGTGAATCTTAATTTTTTTTAAAAATTAAAGTATATCAGCCAATTTGAAGCATATAAACTCTATAGTAGGAAAACAATTTATGGATATGAAGTTTAACTACTCCTTTAATTAGGAGTCCAAGATACGATAAGACGCATTGCTTGGACTGTTAAACTTGGAACACATATAATTGCATGTGCATTACTAAATAATACTCTTTTCTGTTTTTAACTTTCGACTCTCATATGAGATTTGAGATATGCTAGATAATATTTAATCATAGTTGTTGCGTATTGCTCGAAAACCATCAAGATACGTCCATCTTTTACCGTTAGTATCATATGCAAGATAAGTAACTTATTTTTCTTTGCACTTATCCATATAATTGTTTTAAAACAAAGACACGTGAAGGCATCATTAAATGAAGTCATACACTATTAGTTACCTAATAGCATAGCGTTCTCATGGTTAATACAATTAAGGTGTAATTCATGCACATGTTTGAGAAATTTTCATATTTTTATACTTTTCAAGATCATATTTCAAGATATTTTACTGCGATCAAAAATAGTGTTTCAATAGATTTATAAATCATCTAAATATTTTCTTAGTTTGTATGAGTGTCAATCCTAATCATGTTTTAAAGTAATTTAGCATGTGACTAGAAACAATAAAAACATTCACTTCTAGAAACTGTATGTATTAGAGACCGGGTATTAGCGACCGTATACACGATCGGCAATACTAGGCTCGTATTGGCGGCCGTGCTATAAGTATTAGTGACTGTATAGACGATCGCTAATACCATCTCGCTTTTGATTGGTCCAATTATGTTGTCACGGATCACCCTCTCCTCCAAATCCCAAACGTCCATTCTTCCACGATCCAATGGTCACAGACCCCCATCTCCCTCTTCCTCTCCTTTATATAACTCTCAATCCTTTTCATTTTCCCCACATCAAATCCCAACTAAAAATTTAAAAGAAAACCTCAGATATCAATCAATGGAGTCTCCGAAAACCAAGAAAGACGCCGGCGGTCGCAAAGGCAGCGGCCCCAAGAAGAAGTCGGTGACCCGCTCCATCCGCCGAGGTACAATGCATGTGATATGGTCAATCTAGAGAGAGATGCATGTAAAAACCAATATTTCAACGATAAAATGAGAAAAGTTATTATAGATTTCATTATGTACAGATAACAGGTTTATAAGTAAAATAAAAATTAGTTTGATTCTTTTGGTCTATTGGGACTTGTGTGTAATTAGATAGTTATTTGAAATAGTTACTTATGCATTCCTTGATTTTGTAGGATATTAATATCTTCCAATTGTTTATTAGATTAGAAAGAATAAGTAAACCAATTTAAAGAATTTTGACAGAAACCTCGTGATTTTTTCCCGTGCTTTTCCCGAAGAAGACGAAGGAAAGCAGCAGCAGCGCCGAGCCTAAGTCTACGAGTACGTATCAGCGACCGTGTAAGACGGTCGCTGATACGTATCAGCGACCGATCGTATTAGCGACCGTTTAATTATACGGTCTCTAATACCTTTATCAGCGACTGACGCTAATACCTTTATCAGCAACTGACGTTTCAGCGACCAGGGTATTAGCGACCGTCTATAATTTAAACGGTCGCTAATACCTATTGGTGACCGTCTACAGTGTATTATAGACCGTTTCGTAACGGTATCAAGTGGTAGTTTTATGAGTTTGCACCAAAAAATTGGGAATTTTATATTTTTCATCTAAACAGGTTCTCAAAAATCAATTTAATACATGAAAATCATTGAAAACCATCATAAATATCACATATAAAAAATAATATACTTGATGAAATGAATGCACATACCCAAAATTAGCTTATATGATGAATGTAGTAGCCTTAATACAATTTTTAGCATATGCATGTGCAATGTGCCATATCGCTTAATCAATTAGTGATAATATCTCAACTCTCTTCAAAGGTTTGGTGAAAATATCGGTTAATTGATATCTAGTGTCAATGTATTTCAAAGAAATATCACCTTTATCTCTATTATCTCGCAAAAAGTGATGACGGATATTTATTTGTTTCGTTCTAGAATGTAGGATAGGGATTTTAGACAAATTTATAGCACTAGTGCTATCACAATAGATGTTGGTTTGTTGAAATGTTAAATCGTAATCCTTAAGAGTTTGTCTCATCCATAAAATTTGAGCACAACAACAACCGGCCGCTATGTATTCGACTTCGGTTGTGGACAAAACTATCAAATTTTGCTACTTAGAGAACCATGAGACTAAGGAAAATTCTAGTCATTGGTATGTGCCATTAGTACTTTTCCGATCTACTCAATCGATAACCAACTAAATCTAGTGATATTGACTTAGGATATCATAACCCTACATTTAATGTCCCTTTGACATATCTAATTATCCGTTTCACATGTGTAAAGTGAGATTCTTTTGGATTTGACTGAAAACGAGCACATAAATATATACTAAACATGATATCAGGTCTACTAGAAGTTAAATATAATAAGTCACCAATCATACCTCGATATATGCGCTCATCTACTTATTTACTTTTCTCATCATCATCGATTTTGATGTTTTGTGCCATGGGGGTGGAGCATTCTTTCGCATTCTCAAGCCCGAATTTCTTAACCATCTTCTTGGTGTACTTTGGTTGATTAATGAATACTCCATCTTCGCATTACTTAATTTGCAGTCTTAGCATGAATCTCAACTCTGCCATCACGCTCATCTCAAATTCACTGCGCATACACTCAGAAAATTCCTTGCAAAGTAAGTTGTTGATATCACCGAAAATTATATCATCAACGTAAATTTATACTATTAGAATATCTTTATTGAGATGCTTAATAAAAAGTGTTTTATATTTCTGCTGTTACTGAACTTATTAGGCTGTGCAAACTAATTTGCAATGGTCGCTTTTTTATATTCGATGTGCATGTCATATACTTAATCTTACTGTATAAGACGCATATCAAGTATGTTCTTCAAATATTCAAACAATTAAAGATGGATGCAGGTTTATTAAAATTTCTGGAAAAAGAAAATCTGAATATAAAAGTAGATGATAGGCTGCAGGATTAAGGCCGTCTCTTAGAAAAGATGTTTCTACTAGGTAGAATAGTACATATGACGTGCTTCGTAGTGTATCAAAGACTAGCAGAATTATTAGTAATATGTAGAATGAGCAAATGCATGTAGAAAACCAATTCACGTGCTTCGACTCTAGCCTTTGCACTTATTCTACAGTCAAAAAGGGCACGAGGCCTTGTGGCCTCATCATCGTCATCTTTAAATGAATTAACAATATATTTACAAACTGAGTTAGACGTAGATTATACTATAGATGAGATTGATGTTTTAGCCTGGTGGAAAAGCCACAGACATTTGTATCCGATACTTTCTATTATGGCTCGTGATTTACTAACCATTTCAGTATCCATAGTAGCGTCAGAAAGTGCTTTTAGTACAAGTGACAGGATATTAAGCAAGAAAAGATGCAGTTTGGAGTACGACACATGGAGTGCATGATTTGTTCGCAAGATTTGGAAGCAACAGCTGTCAGGAAATAAAATGTAATCAGTTTAGACACAGATTATCTACCTGAAGAGATTACAGGATCGGACGAGACCAATATTGAAGGAGGAATCACAACCGGAGGCGAAAAGTAGTGAGTAGGAACTATAATAGCAGAAAAAGAACTACGTAGACCCGATTCCCTCTCATTGAGCTCAATATTTGGAAGGGATACTTAGACAGCCCAAGTGGGTTCGGTCTCTAATGTAAAAAAATAAATTGTATTATTTAATTGAATTTTGATTTATATTAATAAAAATTTTAGTTCATTTTTCATTTATTATTGATTTTTAAGGATCTTTTTTTAAAAAACTTAGAGTCAGGCAAGTCGACTCACCTGACTCGGGCGAGTCGCCTCGCCCCGCCTCGCCTTGTGATTTGCTTAGGCAAAATGAGCAGGGTCACGTTCGGCTACTGTAGAACTCGTCCCGCTGGCTAAGCGAGGCGAGTTCAACTTGCCTCAACTGTCGGGCGATTCGCGAAGCGAGTCGGGCCAGCTCGCTTCATTAGCCACGCCTACAAGATACACAATTTGGTCACAAAAAAAGTTGATGCTTGATAATAAGGAACTAGTAAATTCTGATTGCTCTAATGAAACACACTTTCTCAATTATCATACAATAATCAAGGGTAAATTGTTGAAAAGCTCCCTGCCCACAAAAAAGTGGTCAAAAAGTCCCTGGTATTTTCGAAATAGTGAGAAAAGGCCTATCGTTCAAAAACTTGGTCTAAACATCCTTAGCCCAAGGTCTGTGTATTATATTTTGGTGGGTGGACCAAAATACCCCCAATCATTCACGGCCACTCAAAATTTCTTTCTTTCTCTCTCGCTCCCATCTCCTCAAATTCCCGAGCCTTCACTTTCCTCTCTGATCCTTTTGCGCACAATAGCGGTATCCTAGAGTGGGACAGTCGCTAGCGTGTGCCCGCTCCAGCGATGAGCACGAGTTCTTCAGTGCGGTCCAAACCGGCGACTTGGCGACCTTCGAGTCCTTCCTCTCCGTCGAGCTCCAGATTCTCCGGTGAGCCACCGTCTTCGATCATCTCTTTGCCCTTCATATCGCCGCTTCCAATGGGAAGGTCAAGGTCTGCTCAAGTTTTTGAGCCCTTACCACTTTTTTGCCATTTTTGTGATTTTTTTGGAATTTTTTGGGGCTGATTTTAGGTTCTTTCGACGATCTTAGATCGCGTGAAACCGGATCTTTTGAATAGGCATAAACAGGTAATGGGCGTGTTTCAAATTTAGATCTTGAGCAACGCGTGTTTCAAATTTAGATCTTGAGCAACATTTTGTAAGTTTTGAGAAGTTAGTGATTGATTTTGGTGATATTTTTGGGTTTTTGTTAATACTCTATTGATACTTGCTGCAATGCATAGAAAGGTTGCTTGTGTGGAGAATCTCTTTCAAGTTGGCGCTAATGTAAGCACCTTATTAGAAGTTATAAGCAAATTGCCTGTAACTTCTACACAGTTGCCTGTAAGTTCTATGCACTTGTCAAAAACTTCTAACCACTTGTTGCACCTTCTAATTAGTTGCCTATAACTTCTATGCACTTGTCAAAAACTTCTAACCACTTGCCTATAATTTCTAATTAGTTGCCTGTAATTTCTAATAAGTTGCATGTAATTTGTAAGCACTTGTCTATAGTTTCTAACAACTTGCCTGTAACTTCTAATTAGTTCCATGTAACATTTAGGCACTTGCCTATAACTTCTTATAAGTTATATGTGTTGGATATAGGTGCGCTCAAGGCAATTATTATAATTGAAAGAGGACATATACGAGAGAACAATCTTACTCGAGATGATAGTATACTATCCGGTTTGTCTTTATCATTCATGTGAATACGTTTTACTCGTTATCATGTATCGCTAATACATAATGATAAAGCCCATAGGATTTTTGCTTGACTACCAGGATTATGATAGGGATCATACTAGTGGGGCCTGGATAGTTTTTCATATCAGAATTTTGCACTTTTATACCACTCATTCTTGATCGCATTGCATATAGGTAGGTTCTTTTAATCCGTGTTTGCTATATAAATACAGGTTACAGGTTGTCAGTCTAAACCAATGCAAATCACTAACAATTACGATAAATTTAGGACAACTGCCAACAAACGGATAAAAATACGGGTTCCGCTCATCCACATCCATCAGGTGCCGCTTATCAGTATAAGAGACAAGATCAAGAGATGGTCATTCGTATCTCGGACAAGCACAAAGCACGAGAGTAGACGCACAAGAATCAAGAAGGCAACACGGAGCTCGAGGAAGATCAAGTCAATAAGTCCAATCATTTTTCATTTTGGGACTGTTGACAATCTGGGAGTATTTTGGATTGATTCTATAAATATAAGTGTACTAAACAGAAGAATAAAGCAACACAAGAAAGCACAAGAAAATTGAAAACCCAATTCACCAACATGACCGCGGAAGCGTGAAATATTGGGCGTTTAGGCAGCGAATCCACGGCCTTACTGTGGCATCTCGCGATGAATTTTTATGGGTGTTTTGGTCATTGTATATGGGTTCAGAAAAAGACCCAAGGGCTTCACTTCACTGCCTATAAATACTCCATATCAAAGGCAAATAAAGGATGTATATTTTTCCTAGTTTTGTTATAATTTAGTGTAAACTTTTTTTCTTTATCTTTCCTCCATTAAAAATTGTATGAGAGCTTTTTGAGTGGCTGATACATGAAGTTGAGAGTTTTATATGCATATCTTGCTTCAATTATTAACTAGTTTACTTACTTGTTTTTATTTTTCTTAGTAGTATAAATTGTTATTTATTGGTTTTTATTTCTTTTTTTCTATTTTTGTTTATCATTGCAACCATGATATAAAAATGTGATTCTTGCTTAGAAGAGATCCCAAGTAGTTAGTTGTCGTCTTCTATCTCATTTCTTTCTATCTTATCTACTTGTTTTTCTTTTTCTTTTTTTATATAATGAGTGAGTAGTTTTCTCACTTGTTAGGGTAGGATAAGAGAAGTTTGAGAGAAGGAAATCCCGCTCACTCTTTATTTTGCCCAACAGCTTGAATTGAACTCCAATCAAGGCATCCACAATCCGCTCCCTACAGCACCATATCCTCTATGATAGTGGTGATACCCTAGTGAGACCGGTTGTGGTTGGATTGACCGGAGGTTGTGGATAAGATCCAAGAACGGACGCATAAGGACCAAAAGGAAGGAACTAAGCGTTGGAAAGCCTAACTTATACTCGCAAGTATCCTTTCTAGTCGTGCTAATCCCCGTTATTGTCGATTACCGTAATATCAATATCAAGAGAGGCAAATGAAAGAAGTGAGCAAACTCCTAACTCAAACTAAGCTAATCCTAACTCTAACAAGCTTCCATTAACATACATATCAAAACACATAGTTAGTATTGAACAAACTTGACTTAACTCATTAAAACATAAAGAAAAAGGTTCCCATCTCTCCATGGATCGACTCGTACTCAACCGGTTAGCTACAAAGAGAACCCATCTTGATTGCGGAATAGGACTTTAAAAACTAGGGTGAAAAATCCTTTCAATCAGTGGTCTATGAGTACATCCTTAAAAGTCCCTAGTCGAGGGAGTATCGAGACTGGGTATCGATACTCCAGAGTAGATTGGTGTATAAGTTTCTTGAGCCTGACCGGGGCGATGGTTGATCCCATACCCATTGGTGTTTGACACCAAAGATTGTATACATGTGCTCATTAGATAAATGAGTTTCACTAGGCGGACTCACTTGAGAACTCCTAGATGGTAGTGTACCTATCGTCAGATAGCAGTTCTCATGTGATATGAGTACAGGGTAGTCTATAGACCTAAGATCATCATAGTGTCATGTGTGTGTTCCCACTATACTTTGATTACTACCCTACCACGGCTTTAAAGAATCATGCAAACATGCTTTAGTTAGGTACATTCCCGAAGCACATGGAGGCAATGAGTGATCGAAGGGATTTCGTCTCTCCCGGTATTAGGAGTCGAGATCGTGTTGTGCCAGATTAACTATAACCATAAGTCCTTGGCCAAAGCAGTTGAGTTTTACCGACAAGTGTTATCGGTACTTTCTCTAGTGGTTATGAGTTCATATAGGCACGACTTATTGGGTTATTGGGAGTCTGACGGTTTCCACCTCCCAGACCCGGTATGCGACACTCTTAGACGAAGAGACTGGACTGTACGGTGATTGTCACTGATAAACTTTGTAGGGTTCGAATGAGCTTGCTTGTTGACCTTATTTTGATCAATACCTGGATAGTCCTTACGTGCAGCTAGTATAGTTGATGTGCTTGTAGGCTATAGATATGATCCTAACCTACTGCCAGTGTATTGTTGAGTCTTTAGAGTCTCACATAGAAGTTTCCTAGCACTGGCGAAACAATGTAGGGCACGTATAGGGATACCTGCAAGAGTTCGATTAAACACGTGTATGTGATACACGTATTTTAATCAGGTGTTTGATTATATTAGCCGGTATATATATGATATAACCAGATTATTAAATTAAGTGTTGATTTAATAATTAAATGTATATTTATATATTGATATACAAATATTAATTTATATCATGCTCACTTTTATTATTTTCTTCTCCTTATTTATATTTATATTTGATATAAATATACATACACGTTTTTTCATGTATGTTGATACATGAAACATGTGTGTGAGAATCATATGGAATGAGATGAGAACAACCTTCTTTTCTTTATAATTTTTAAAGAAAAGATTGAGTCATTTGTTAAAAAAGAGTTTAAAATTATTTAGATAATTCTTGACTTGTCTTTGATAAATGAATGGATATTTATTTTTTGTTCTCATTCTTAACCTTAGATAATTCTCACAATGGCTCTCTCTTGAGTTTTCTCAAGTGAGAAAGAAAAAAGAAAAGAGAAGAAAATTAGTAAGCAAAATTAATCTACATCCTTACTTAATTATCCTAGCAAGATTATTGAGTGAGTTGCTTCACAAATGATGTGATCAAGTGAGGCTAAACTTGTTTTAGAGTTACTTCAAGGTGGATCATCTTCGGCAAGGAGATCACCGAGCAAACTTGTTATGGACCTAGTGGAGACTAGCCGGAGTCCAAGGAGAGGTGGCTAACACGCTACAAAAATTGTAGCCCCTAACTTGCTCTCTTAATTTTCGATAACCTCTAGAATTTGAATGATTTTGGGCTTGGGAAATGGTGCTATGTTCTTGATTATTTTTTTTGATCATTTCGCTGCGGTCCGCTATCGTAACGACCCTAGCACCCTTCCCAACAATGGTATCAGAGCCGATTCAAATTCAAGTAGTTGTTTTGGTGGCAAAATGATCTCAAAACCCTAGATTTTCTGCGACTTTCTTACTGTTTTGGCTGTCCAGAAAATCAGCCATGAAAATCTCCGCATTTCTCGCTTGTACTCACACTCCGGGGCTTACGGTTCAAACCGAGAGCCTCATGGATGCGTGGGGATGACCCCAGGGCTGTCCCCGGGGGCTTGGGTGGACCCCCGCACCCGAGACCACCACAAAATGGCATCGGATGCGGGGCTGGACCAGCAAGCACACTGTTGTGTGCTTGCTGATCCAGCAGCCCATCTATGGCCACAACTTTATGGCCATGGGTTGGGGGGCCCATCTAAAGCTCCTTGGGGCCCCACTGGTCGTACCCGGGTTCCTCCCGGAGTCTCGGGCACTTTTCAGGTCATTTGTGATTCGAAATTTGCAAAAAAGGAGAAGGTTTTTGGCACCGGAATGAATTTGAAATTCGATTCTTGGAATTTCAGGTTTGCAATTCCGTAGGTTGTGAATAGTTTGTTGTAGCTTCAAATTATCTTGATGATGCATTGAATTGAGTTAGTTTGATTACATATGTGATAGGCCGTGTTTAACGTCGCCGAATTGATGCGATCAATCTGACGGGGTTGCACATTTACTTGTTTATGATGGTTAAACGAATCGTCGGATGAATAGCCCCTTGTGTGAGATACTTGTATAATTGTTATATATGTGTTTCATTTATTCGGGATGAGGGTCGACATATGGTCGTCGTTTGTATATTATTTTATTGGGACACTTCCGGGTTGAGGTTGATGTCGCCACTTGATGTATATTTTTCGATTCATGTACTAAGATACCCTACTAAGAAGTGCACGGGTCACCGGATTTTAGAATACAACGGGTGAAAATCTCAAGGAGTTGAGATCCAGATTACCCTATTTTAGAATTGGCGGGTGGTTCGCCGTGCTTATAGGGGGTTGGGTATGACCCACGGAGGAGCATCCAAGTTATCGGGTTCTAGATAGTGATAGGTAGCCCATTCATGATATTGAGTGCGGGTTGCCTTACTATTAGGATTGGTGGGTGGCTTACCGCGCTCGTAGGGGTCTTGGATCGACAATGTACGAGCTATTCACACGACCATGAAATTTCGTATTTCGTGATCGGCTCAATCGAAACGCGTTATTCTTAGGATATCCGCTTTTCTATATTCTATGATATTTATTGCATACCTGTAATGTGATTACCTGCCTGTGATGATATTTACCGCATGCCTGTGTGTCACGCCCCGCTTCCCAGTATACGGAGAAGGAGGCGTGGCGGGCCGCAACATATTTACTTAGAAGTAAACACGCTAAGCGTAAATAAGCAATATATAAATAAAAGCACAAGAATGACAAGAGATGTAATATAAACAGCAACTTTTATTAACATTCAACTTTACATTACAACTGCTTTTGAAAAGGAAAATACAATGATGAAAGCAATGCTTAAACAGTGGCAGATGAAATGGAAATAAGTACAAGTAATCTAAAAGTTTATCTGGGCTTCAATCTACTCCAAGTACTCCTGACAGGGCTCGATCTCCTGAGAGTCGGGTCCTCCTGACGAACATTCCAAAAAAAGGAAGAGATATGAATGTCGTCAGCGAACTAGCGTTCAGTAAGTTCCAAAAGAAAGAATGGAATAGACAAGTAAGGAGAATAGAACTGGTAATTAGTACAAGTATATGTTTGTTATACTAACGTAGTTTTTTGTAGTTCGGTACAGAATGTATCAGTGTATACGAGAGGAGTCTAACTATCCTGTGGACTATGGGAAACGGAAAGTATAAGGCCCCGTCAAAACCCATGGGACAACAACAATGGATGTTAATCTACGTCTTTTAGTGTCCATCATCGTGCCACTTTTAATACATTCCGTACCAATATACCCCGTTAAAACCCCGTAATGTATATTGTATTGATTGTAGTTATCAGACTTGTCGAGACCATGGATATAAGTTGTTCATGTAAACAGTTTCAGGATGTATCAAGTAGTCATCTGGTCAAGTCAAGTCATAGCCATGGTTCGGTCAAGTCAAGTCAAGTCATGTTTGCATGTTGATATTGTTCTGGTATTCAGGTTCAGGTTTAAGCATACATGTTATAGTTTTGATTCATGTTGAATTGGATTCATGTTTGTATTAGATTCATGTTTGGATTGGATTCTGGTTGGATTCAGATTGAGTTAGACTCAGATTGATTTAGACTCTGACTTGAGTCAGACATTTTAAACAGATTTGGATCCTGAATTAACTTTGGGTGTTATCGGTAACTGCTGCACATGGACGGCAGGATTTGTGTCTTTTTCCAAGACAATTACCATTGATAACTCCGTTAAGTTTTTCTACCTTAAATAGGCAAGCACTCACTTTCTCCGGCTCCCTGAGACTCAAGAGAATTGATCCCGCTTAAACCTATACTTACTAAGGTCCTTAATGTAATTTTATATAACTCGAGGGGGTTTTATGAAAAATATTTTATATACTTTCAAAATAAACCTCGAGTAATTATTTATCGTATTTAGGGTTTCATGGATGTAACTTTTAAGCTTTGAGGTATTTTAGTGAAACTTGTCGTTTTTTATCCTTTTAGAAAACATGGAATTTTATTATATCTTGAAAATATGTGGTTTGATAATATTTATATATTTATAAAAAAATTAATTTTATTATTAAATAGAAAATGTCGTTTTTCTTTAAAATCGTATTAAAAATCTTTCGAGACCGAATGCTCCGTGAGGAGGTCTGCATCTAGCTTTACTAGCCCAAGGATGTCCGATAAACCGCACCATCCAATAGCGGATTCCCCAAATAGGTTGTAGAGGTATAATCACAAAGAGTTTGAAATACAATTCTAAAGAAAACCGGGTTTTTATAGTTCATGGTATTTTGATGAAAAGTTGTAATCGCCACAAAAATAGGTTTCCAAGAGTATCATGATATGTCAATATGTGTGTATGTGAGGGGTAGGTCATTACCACGTAAAGTTTTCTAGAGGTATGATTAAGCAAAGCAATACAAAGTTCATGGTATTTAAACGTAAAACTCAATTTAAGGTTATTTAACATGATGATTTAGGGTGAAAGTTGTTTCTAATTATTAGTTTCATGATTAGCAAGTAAGGTATAGAATATGAATGAGCAAGGCTTATTAAAAAGTGTAGTTTCAAGCATTTTAGAATAAGATATCGGTATAACTCTACTTACCGACATATTTTACGAAAAGAGATTTTTAGAGAAAAAGGGGGAGAATTAGAAGGGACTTACTAGCTAGAAAGGTAGGAGAGAGGAGGAAGAAGATGTGGTATCCTTCGTGGCGTCGTGGAGTCGCCAGAACTTGCTCGATTCCTCACCGAAAGTTGGTCTTGGGCTAACTTCACTTCTACTCCACTTGTACTTAGAAAAATTTGATAATTTTGGATAGGGATTTCAGAATGATGAGGGACTAGGATATGAGGTTGTATTTATAGTATGAAATTAGGGTTTTGGAATTGAAATATTGAATTAAAATGCATTAAAATTGGATTTAAAAATGAAATTGAAGTCTCTATTTAAATTCAGATAAATCAAACAGTGCGGGAGTAATGGGGGTAGGCCAAAGGTCAAGTGTGTAGAGTATGGGTCTTTTCACCTACGAATTCCCGCCGTCGCCGGCCCAAACCCACATCTCGCCGGCCATCTTGTTGAGGTGAGCCGTCGGATCTTCGCCACATGTCCATATCGTTGTATATAACATTTTACACATGTTTGTTTTCCAGACTTTCCATTTCTATGTACAGTGCACGTGTAAACTTTTGAGCTTCCAAAAAATTTAAAAGAAAATTCAAGAAAAATAATATGTAGCTGATAGGATTCGAACACAGGGGTTACGTCACAGCAGTGCAAGGTTTTATCAGTGAGATTTAAGTTGTTTCTTACCGTTCTTAAACAAAAATAACTTATAAATTGTGCTCAGGTTTGCAAACTCTTTTCTGTACTTTAAGAAGAAAATTTTTTTACAGAAAATTCAGGGTCGTTACACTGTGATGTTGATTATCTGCATGCGATGATATGTGTGTGTGTGTGTGTTATATACTTTTTGCACTCACGCTTGCCCCGCCCCACCCTGCCGTAACTTAAGTAACCTTACGGTGAAGACCCGGGACCCCGTGGCGAATGCGGATGGTGTGTATGTGCATTCTATATTTCTTTTCATATCATGTTTTTTCTGTAATGGTGTAAGAAGATACTAGATAATATGTGATTATCTAATTGATGGGATTGCATTAATTCGGATTAATTCAAAGAAAGCAAACCTAAAATACGTTTATAGAACCAACTTTTTACAAAAGAAATTATAGCCGTATTCTTTTACTTAGCATAGTGATGTTCGGTTAGGAATATTCTGCACCTCATTCGATGAGGAAAGAGCCTTGATCCCTTTATCGGGAGTTCGCTCTTAAGCAAAAGTTTATGTTATTATAAATTTGAAAAACCACTCGGTTCCTTCAATGATATCAAGGTCATTACGTTAAAGGTTTTCTTCAAAACCAGTTGTAGCCCTCTGTCATTTTAGGAAATATTACTTACTATTCATGCTACGTTTGTTGACTTCGTCAAGGCGTAGTGTATGGTAGCCAATTGATGCTTCATGCTTGCATATTATGCGATTAGCTAGGACAATCGCATGGCCTTGTTGACCTCGTCAAGGGCTCGTGCGGGTGGATCTAAATTAATCTTAAAATGGCGGGTTGAACTTGACTAGCGGCTTATGGTTTGTTGACCTCATCAAGGTCATAAGCCGTTTAAGGTAAAAACCGATATCGGGAGTTTCAAGCATTGAAACTTGCAATGTGACTGCATACCTTCTATCGATTGGGGTGATTTGTTGACCTTGTCAAGGTTACCACACCATGATAGTTTGGGTCCTGATTCCCACAGTAAGTAATAGTTACTTTCGGGAGATTTTCAAATGATACTGGCTATTTCTCCTTTTAGGGTTTGAAAGAGAATTTGACAAAACAGTGGGAGACCTGATTAGATAAATTAATTAACCAATCTAATATAGGATAGAGTGCACGCTGAGTGTTTCTTCTCTCTCTCTCTCTCTCGCAGCGACACATGACTGACCTTAAACTAAAACTCATAAACCAAGTTAACCGAATCTTTTTACAATTAACGGCTTTGGAATATCATGATTGCCCTAAATCACAACAAAGTCGCATGTGTCTTTGCCACTCCAACTTCCACTTTGTTGCTCCGGAACCCTCTGTATCCGGTACAGAGATCCATATTGCTTGGAAGGCTATTGTATAGTTAGATACGAACTCGAAGAAATTGTTTCAGTTCGAGAATGGCCACTGGTTTTGGAACAAATGAACTGTTCATTTGTTTGTCCATTCTACTTTATCTCAAGTTCGAGAGCTCCTTAAATAATGAGAATATACCAGTTATGCTTGTTGGATAGTCTTCTTCCAAATCTTAGTGTCATGACCCGAAATGGCACGTAACTGGCACTTGAATTATATGAAGTCTATAGGACCCCATCTAATTCAAGTAAGCCAAAAATCCCAGAAATCTAAACCATTTTAAAGAAAGAAATGAAGAAAACATGTTTTAAAGCAAGTGGTTTTAATAACATAAGCCGAAGTGTGCATTTTTGAAATCTCAAGTCTTTTCTGAAAATTTCGGCAGAGTTTCCTTTGTAAATACTGGCCCCAAAAGGGGTACAACATGCATAATATGAATAAAGGTATCGCCAAGCGGGAGCTAGCTCTTCGTCAATTGACGGTCACAACCACGCAAGCAAAATAATATACAACGCCAAGGGCGAGGATCAAAACTCAAAAGGAAAATTAAAACATCAAGAAAACCATAATAATACGACGCGCGACTCTAAGGTCAAAAGAATAATACACTGGTCTTCTAAGTTTAAAATATACAAGTCTGGTTGATAAAGTTTACTAGATACAACTGAAATATAAATAAAGTACAACGGTGGTCACGATGCGAGTGAACCCACCTACCAAAGCAATCACCCGAAAAGGAGCAGCGTGCCAGCAAAGCCGCAACGAAACCTATACGGCAAAACCTGCAAGAACTGTGGCACAACGGGGGTGAGTTGCCAACTCGTGAGTAGAAAACATCACAGAGCAGAAATCGTATGTATGACTCAATTCTAGGTCAAAACGATCAGTAATATTTATCCTCAAAATGATAAGGTCTGAAGTATGATAAGATGGCAAGGGTAAACATCTATACAAGTGTAGTACCAAGTGCTCGTGTCAGTGCCTCAGGTAGCAACAAATCATAATATAAGGTATGAATGCAGTATAATGAAAACAGAATGCATCAGGAATGTGAAAACTGTTTTCTTTATTTAGTGATATTTCTGTATATAAAATCGAGATATCATCAATGAAATCAACATAAAACAGTGTCTAGTATCGACACAAAAATATATATCTCGCTGTCTCAATATCTAGGGCTCCGGCTATCCGGACTGGCCCCTGGGCTCCGGCTATCCAGACTGACCCAAACTCCGATCGGTATCCTCCGGATATCCGACGAGTCACAATGAAGTCACCGGTCGGTAGTGCTCCCCTGCCAGGCTCAACGCCATCATCTGCGGCCTTCTCGTCCCGGGGTACCGCACCGGGTCCACCATGCACCCACAGACGGTTCATCCTCCTCCTCGAATCGGGTGTATCATATCGCTCAAGTGCCGAGAAAACAAATGGTGGACTCCTCTCAAATCATATCATAAGAAAACCGCAAGTTTCATTTTAAAATGATAATCAGTTTATAAAAATCCTTGCGGTTTCTCCAAATCCAAAAATCTCATGGAAATCAGAAATCCAAATCTCAAGTATAAATAAACAATGAATTCTAAAATATTGGGCTCCGGCAATCCGGACTGGCCCTAATAATAATGCATGAAAATGAACGTATAAATATGCATGACAATCACAGTAATAAATGCAATGTCTAAGCTATCACAATAATAATATATATATATCGGAACTATCAGCTAAAAAGTGATATCAATGAATTAATATTCTCTACAGCGTACGTGGCATGGCAATTACCGATGATGATGTGTGTGAGCCGGCAAGCAGGTGTACGTGGAACATACGCATCATCGGTAATGGTGCTGGTGTCCTGACAGCATGATTTCAATAATAGCATATGAAAACACGATATAAGCATGCGATGCGATGCGAACAGCAAGAATATGCGGGAGCTGAATAATAAACACAACAATAAATAATCTACATTAATATATATGGGCCATACAGTTTGCCCTTTGAAATAACATGAATCGTGGTGTTTAGAAAAATAGAGCTACGGTGTTTTTAAGAAAAGGTACGTCCTTTGAAATATCCGTAGAATCCCTTGGCTTGTCTTTAAAATACTCACGATTCGTTAGTTTTAAAATAGGTATGACCCGAGTCTAGTCTAATATCTACAAGTAAACTACTGGACTAAACTAACAGACTGATCAAAAGAGTAAGGAAAACCACCTAAGTCTGAGTCGATATATATATATATATATATATATATATATATATATATATATATAAAATAGTCGGTGATCCCGCCTCAATAGTATCACATATGATACAATATATAACATAACATTCTCGAGTCAAGAGTGCGGATCTATCATCAATATATAGCTCGTACGGTAAATCCATCGTACGGCATCCCAAATCTGGGTACGGGTCAATTATCGCATTATCTCATTATTCATCTGGTATCCTTTTCATCATATATCATGATCTAGGGGTACTGATCTAAGTCTATTACATACTGATACCATCTATATAGATGTATGTGTGTGTTTGAAAACACATCGCCCAAGGACCCGCTATAATATCATGTCGTATCACAAATACGAACCATGTCACATCACCGATCTCATTGCATCATGCCCAATTTCATCGACTCATCTCCAAATACCATATACTATCATCATCATCCATGTATATGTATACGTGTGTGTATATATATATATATATACATAGTCCCATACATATACATACGTATATATATATATATACATATCCCCATATACGCACAAATAATAAAATGTATGCATGTGTGCGCGCGCGCGTATGGGTGTAATCTCTAATCTAGGGTTTCGCAACTAAGAAGCTAAACTAAGTTACTTCTAATTACACTAACACTATATCATGAACACCTAGAATCTATCTTGATAATCAATAATCTCACAATAAACATATATATATATATATACGTATTCGTATACTACACTACGAAACTGCGGGGATGCTATACGCCATCCACCCGACTTCCCCCGTAGATATATATCTACTCACTTGCTCTTGCTTGCCGATTTCGATGTCGCTACGCCCTTGCTCGTCATCCCGAAGCTCGCGCGGAGGTACCTACATGTCACAACGTATCGTATCGCATTAATAACCGACTCGAAACCAAAACGACCCACGAATCGTACATAGGTTAAAACCTATGTCTACGCATGAAAGAATAACCAACAACTCTCGACGATTGACGTATAAACTTGAATCGACCAATAAAAACACAAATATCAAAACTTCAATTCATTAAAAACCGCAAAACGAATTCAGAAACTTCGTAAAACACCTCCAGATTTTACCCTAGCTGAAATTAGTCAATTTTGCATACATGGAGGGTCTAGTTTACAGGTAATAAAGCCATGCACCAAACACGATGCCCTACCCCCCTGCTCTGGCCGCAAATTGTGTCCAGAAAGGATTAATCTACGGCCTGGGATTGGTTCTGGGGTCTGGGGTCTCAGGGATAGTCTTTTGGTCACCTACACAACTCTCAGTCTTTGCTAAATAATTTTCCAGGTCCCCGAGTCACTCCAGATTCCTAAATCCCATCACAATTCTCACAATTTTCCGATGTCGGGGTTTCTAAGTTCGTGTTCCGGGGTTTAAGTCTCAGGTTTTGTCCAAAATACTAACACTACAGGTGTTGTATGGTCTCTACTAATTTCAATTTCACCTTTACAACTCAAGATTTCATCAAAACCCTAACTTGGAATTTTCAAAGTTCACTTAAACTTAACATATCGATTCTAAACTAAACATAGGAGCTAATGGAATGAAATGCAATACTATGGTATAGGAATTACCTCATTTGGCAACTGAAGTAATTTCTTGAGTTTCCCCAAGCCTTCAAAATCCGATTTTTCTTTGTCCAAATTGCTTGTAAGGATCTTGTGCATACTTTTAATGAAGTGGAGATGATATTTTGAGTTGTTTTTGGTGGTGTTGTGAGGGTTGAAGAGGAGGTGAAGAGGAGAGAAAAAGATGAGGATGAAGATGAGAATAATGAGCCATGACCAAGGTTTGACCCCTCACCCTCTCTCTCTCTTGCCCATATCCTTTAGTTTATTCCATTTTCTTTTCTTTATCTTTTCTTTTCTTCTCTCATTTAAATTCAACCATGCTTGAAAAACAAAAATGAAGAAGCCAAAGTAGAAAATGCAACAAGTGCTAAAAATGTGACATGGTGCATGTCATGTGCACAATTTGAGCTTGCGCGATTAGTGATATTTAATCGCACTTAGCATTAAAATGGAATAAAATCAATTATATAATAATCTATAATGCATCAAATCTTGAAATCTCTTTCAAATTCAATAATTAACATAATTTCCAAATATTTCCCGATTTATCGGTATCTAATTATACCGCATTATTAAAATATTCATAATATTTATTATTTAATTATAAAAATTCCCAAAAATAATATTTTATTTTTCTGAAATGTTACAATCTTTCCCCCTTAAAGAAATTCGGTCCCCGAATTTAAATTTAAACCCCCAAATACTTAAACATTTCAGTAAAAAGACTATGTCGTCGGGGCTCCGAAATCATAAATACATAAAACATATCGTAGCGCAATGCATGCGCGTGAAAACGAGTATATAAACCAAAAATCAAAACTCCGTCAAGCATCCGCAATCATCGGAGTTATGGTGAAGACACCAATGTCAAAATCCAATACGAAAACCAACATGATATACATCAAAACGATAAATGTACTCATCGTTGCAATTTCGTCAAACATCTAAAGTAAATGCATGCCAAACTCTTTTACAATCACTGTGCAATGCGCGTATCATGGCACAAGAAGCGGACGTTTACTGTAAGAAAATAACTGTATATATATATACCCTTTGTTTAACATACACGTCCCGCCGTTTTTGAAAAATAATTTAGAAGAGTTTCCTTGTAACATTTTTCGTGTCATCTCGGACACGTAGGTAAATACTGAGACTATAGCTCCTTTTTTTTTGGAAATCCCTTCAAAAACTATCAATGCATGCAACAATATGTTCTGGTACTGTCCTCCGACTAGTCCTGCTAAGTCACTATACTAAATAGTAAATATCATAAAAACATACTGCTCAAAGAAAATCAATCCCAAATGTATATAAGAACGCCATGTGCGTCTGGTGCGCACGGAAATCGAATCAATGAATGTGCCATACATGTGCACAGAAACAAAATCTAAGTGCAACGGGTGTGCACGAAAACACCTGTCAATGGCAACGTGTGTTCCTGACAGCAATATCAAGTGCCTCTAATATGCACAAAGAATCTCGATTTAGTGCATCTGGTATGCACCAAAATCGCACCAAGCGCCCAAGCATGCGCAAGAATCCAAATCAAGTGCACAAGGTGCACGAAAACAAATATCGAGTATCATAATCGAAATCGACGGTATACAACACATTTCAATCCAAATCCAAATCCAAATCCAAATCGGGTATACCGTTGTATATAATCTCACAACCATGTGCATCAGCGTGCACAAAATCAAATCAAAATACTAAAAGTGCATGAAAACTATGCCGAAAGTATTAGTCAAATCACATGCATACTATAAGCATGGAATCAAAATCAATATCTCAAATGACATCAAACCGAAGTCAAGTGCAACTGTGGTGCACAAAATCTCAATCATGCAACTAAATGGCCCAAAACACTGAAATCAAAAATGGCGGAAACAGTCCCGCTCTAGCACATCCTCTAAAGATCTCTGGCCAACTGTCATGGTCGCTCATAACATATCTCGTCGACGATGCCGAACTCTGGCCCACTGGGTGTGCGTAATATGACCGCTCCTGGGTCCAAGTCTTCTCGTATAGTATTCCAGAAAGGTTCTGTCGAAGTCTCTCCCAAATCTCGTTTCTGCCGAACTGCCCGGAAGTTATCATCCTTTACTAAATCTGTTTCTTGTTCCGGAACGGCTGCATACTCATCGCGACTCCTCCTGGAAGATATATATCCATATACAACGCCTCTACATGCGTATCATATCTCTGGTGTCAGCGGAGTGGAACGTCATCTCGTCAAACTCTCGTACGAACCTCTTACTCCACTTTTCTCTAATGTCGACTGATTCGGACTCGTCTCTTCGTGGCTGCATGGACTGTGCTCCAACGGCTATACTCGTATCTGGAGTCTCCCAAGCAATGCATCCCATCATATGGTATCCGAATGAAGTCGAACCTTTCGATCGATTCGTCAAAACCTCATAATCCCCCAAGAGCTCAACTCTTGAGTACAGTTTAATAGTATTCCAGTACATGCCACAGTACCTGTAGACCAACCGTAGAAGGGCAAACCCAAGCCTCATCAATGGCACCGCTGAACTGCTGCAAACCCTGAGGTTTCCAAGCGTTCTCATGGTCATTATATCGAGTTAGGGTTTCATTCTTCTAGAGGGTCCATAGAATTACTTGCATGTTTGTCCGAATACTTTAAACTTGGAAAATGGGTTTCTGACATTTGATCGTTTTCTTTCGACTCCCAACGTACCTGCGTGATGTCGTCTCTAACTGGAATCAATCAGTCTGATGACCTCGCATCGGGGTAGGCACCGAATTACATGTCCTAGTCATTCCTCCTGGGGTGACTAGCGATCTTCTATCATATCTCTAAGTATATGCTCGTGCTGCAGCAGCTCCAACATCTGGGGCGATATCTCGTCATTCGCAGCAGCAACTGGCTCATTCGTCTGCACGCTGAACAGTGCCTCAATCATCAAGAATAATCTGTGTATTGACGGTCATCACATTCTGGCTGGCCTCTATCAGTAGCCCAATCCTCTGGTGCTGATCTGCACTTCCGAGTAATCTTGTAAAAGCGATCCATCAAACGCTCATGGTGCGAAAACATAATAAAACGATGCATCTATGCAAATCGTATATCCCTGAAATCACGCCCTGGTCAGTCCTCGTCCGTGACGAGCTCGTGCTGACGCGACTCTAGCCGTAGCTCTCTCTGCCCGTGTAATCGTGGCAGCAAAACCATAAACCAATATCGATGAGGATAGATCATAGAAATGAATATAATGCTGTGGAAGGAAATGTGCATCCTAAGCCTTCTTAAGCGGAGTAGCGTATCGTAAGTATGCCGCGGAACATACACACGGTACGTTACTCTCCTTAAGTCACCTACTCTATCAACCGAGGTCAACATATACGACGAAAGTTCGGGTCTAATACCCCCTCGACTAAGTCTACGTTCCATAAGGTCAAACCTAGATTCCGTATATATACAAACGCCCTAGGCTCCGCATAGTCAAACATAGACTCGAACCAAGGTTAACCTAGTACTCTGATACCAACTTTGACACGACCCGAAATGGCACGTGACTGGCACTTGAATCATATGAAGTCTATAGGACCCCATCTAATTCAAGTAAGCCAAAAATCCCAGAAATCTAAACCATTTTTAAGAAAGAAATGAAGAAAACATGTTTTAAAGCAAGTGGTTTTAATAACATAAGCCGAAGTGTGCATTTTTAAAATCTCAAGTCTTTTCTGAAAATTTCGGCAAAGTTTCCTTTGTAAATACTGGCCCCAAAAGGGGTACAACATGCATAATATGAATAAAGGAATTCCCAAGCGGGAGCTAGCTCTTCGTCAATTGACGGTCACACACGCAAGCAAAATAATATACAACTCCAAGGGTGAGGATAAAAACTCAAAAGAAAACTCAAAACATCAAGAAAACCATAATAATACAACGCGCGACTCTAAGGTCGAAAGAATAATACACTGATCTTCTAAGTTTAAAATATACAAGTCTGGTTGATGGAGTTTACTAGATACAACTGAAATATAAATAAAGTGCAAGGGTGGTCACGATGCGAGTGAACCCACCTACCAAAGCAATCATCCGAAAAGGAGAAATGTACCAGCAAAGCCGCAATGAAACCTGTACGGCAAAACCTGCAAGAACTGTGGCACAACGGGGGTGAGTTGCCAACTTGTGAGTAGAAAACATCACAGAGCAGAAATCGTATGTATGACTCAATCGTAGGTCAAAACGTTCAGTAATATATATCCTCAAAATGATAAGGTCTGAAGCATGATAAGGTGGCAAGGGTAAACATCTATACAAGTGTAGTACCAAGTGCTCGTGTCAGTGCCTCAGGTAGCAACAAATCATAATATGAGGTATGAGTGCAGTATAATGAAAACAGAATGCATCATGAATGTGAAAACTGTTTTCTTTATTTAGTGAGATTTCTGTATATAAAATCGAGATATCATCAATGAAATCAACATAAAACAGTGTCTAGCATCGACACAAAAATATATATCTCGCTGTCTCAATATCTAGGGCTCCGGCTATCCGGACTGGCCCAAACTCCGATTGGTATCCTCCGGATATCTGACGAATCACAATGAAGTTACCGGTCGGTAGTGCTCCCTTGCCGGGCTCAACGCCATTATCTGCGGCCTTCTCGCCCCGGGGTACCGCACCGGGTCCACCATGCATCCACAGACGGTTCCTCCTCCTCTTCGAGTGTATCATATCGCTCAAGAGCCGAGGAAACTCATGGTGGACTCCTCTCAAATCATATCATGAGAAAACCGCAACTTTCATTTTAAAATGATAGTCAGTTATAAAAATTCTTGCGGTTTCTCCAAATCCAGAAATCTCATGGAAATCCGAAATCCTAATCTCAAGTATAAATAAACAATGAATTCTAAAATATTGGCCTCCGGCAATTCGGACTGGCCCTAATAATAATGCATGAAAATGAACGTATAAATATGCATGACAATCACAGTAATAAATGCAATGTTTAAGCTATATATATATATATATATATATATATATATATATATATATATATATATATATATCGGAACTATCAGCTAAAAAGTGATATCAATGAATTAATATTCTCTACAGCGTGTGTGGCATGGCAATTACCGATAATGATATGTGTGAGCCGACAAGCAGGTGTACGTGGAACATACACTGAAAAAGGGCTCTCTCCTGGTCAGTACCTTAAACTAATTAGCCATTTCCAAATCGGTAATGGTGTCGGTGTCCTGACAGCATGATTTCAATAATAGCATATGAAAACACAATATAAGCATGCGATGCAATGCGAACAGCAAGAATATGCGGGAGCTGAATAATAAACACAACAATAAATAATCTACATTAATATATATGGGCCATACAGTTTGCCGTTTGAAATAACATGAATCGTGGTGTTTAGAAAAATAGGGCTACGGTATTTTTAAAAAAAGGTACGTCCGTTGAAATATCCGTAGAATCCCTTGGCCTGTATTTAAAATACTCACGATTCGTTAGTTTTGAAATAGGTATGACCCGAGTTTAGTCTAACATCTACAAGTACACTACTGGACTAAACTAACAGACTGATCAAAAAGGTAAGGAAAACCACCTAAGTCTGAGTCGATATATATATATATATATATATATATATATATATATATATATATATATATATATATAATAGTCGGTGATCTCGCCTCAATAGTATCACATATGATACAATATATAACATGACATTCTCGAGTCAAGAGTGCGGATTTATCATCAATATATAGCTCGTACGGTAAATCCATCGTACGGCATCCCAAATCTGGGTACGGGTCAATTATTGCATTATCTCATTATTCATCTGGTATCCTTTTCATCATATATCATGATCTGGGGGTACTGATCTAAATCTAGTACATACTGATACCATCTATATATATGTATGCGTGTGTATGAAAACACATCGCCCAAGGACCCGCTATAATATCATATCGTATTACAAATACGAACCATGTCACATCACCGATCTCATGGCATCATGCCCAATCTCATCGACTCATCTCCAAATACCATATACTATCCTCATCATCCTTGTATATGTATACGTATATATATATATACATAGTCCCATACCTATGCGTATATATATACATATCCCCATATACGCACAAATAATAAAATGTATGCATATGTGTGTGCGCGTGTGGGTATAATCTCTAATCTAGGGTTTCGCGACTAAGAAGCTAAACTAAGTTACTTCTAATTACACTAACACTATATCATGAACACCTAGAATCTATCTTGATAATCAATAATCTCACAATAAACATATATATATATATATACGTGTTCGTATACTACACTACGAAACTGCGAGGGTGCTATACGCCATCCACCCGACTTCCCCCATAGATATATATCTACTCACTTGCTCTTTCTTGTCGATGTCGATGTCGCCACGCCCTTGCTCGTCATCCCGAAGCTCGCGCGGAGGTACCTACATGTCACAACGTATCGTATCGCATTAATAACCGACTCGAAACCAAAACGACCCACGAATCGTACATAGGTTAAAACCTATGTCTACGCATGCAAGAATAACCAACAACTCTCGACGATTGACGTATAAACTTGAATCGGCCGATAAAAACACAAATATCAAAACTTCAATTCATTAAAAACCGCAAAACGAATTCAGAAACTTCATAAAACACCTCCAGATTTTACCCTGGCTGAAATTAGTCAATTTTGCATACATGGAGGGTCTAGTTTACAGGTAATAAAGCCATGGACCAAACACGATGCCCTACCCCCCGCTTTGGCCGCAAATTGTGGCCAGAAAGGATTAATCTACGGCCTGGGATTAGTTCTGGGGGCTGGGGTCTCAGGGGTAGTCTTCTGGTCACCTTCACAACTCTCAGTCTTCGCTAAATAATTTTCCAGGTCCCCGAGTCACTCCAGATTCCTAAATACCATCACAATTCTCACAATTTTCCGATGTCGGGGTTTCTAAGTTCGTGTTCCGGGGTTTAAGTATCAGATTTTGTCCAAAATACTAACACTACAGGTGTTGCATGGTCTCTACTAACCTCAATTTCACCTTTACAACTCAAGATTTCATCAAAACCCTAACTTGGAATTTTCAAAGTTCACCTAACCTTAACATATCGATTCTAAACTAAACATAGGAGCTAATGGAATGAAATGCAATACTAATGGAATAGGAATTACCTCATTTGGAAAAATATCGGATTTTGAACGCTTGGGGCAACTCAAGAAATTTCTTGAGTTGCCCCAAGCGTTCAAAATCCGATATTTTTTTTTGTCCAAATTTCTTGTAAGGATCTTGTGCACACTTTTAATGAAGTGGAGATGATGTTTTGAGTTGTTTTTGGTGGTGTTGTGAGGGTTGAAGAGGAGGTGAAGAGGGTTGTCATGAGAGATGAGAAGAGGAGAGAAAAAGATGAGGATGAAGATGATAACAATGAGCCATGACCAAGGTTTGACCCCTCATCCTCTTTCTCTCTCTCTCTCTCTTGTCCATACCCGTTAGTTTATTACATTTTCTTTTCTTTATCTTTTCTTTTCTTCTCTCATTTAAATTCAACCTTGCTTGAAAAACAAAAATGAAGAAGCCAAAGTAGAAAATGCAACAAGTGCTAAAAATGTGACATGGTGCATGTCATGTGCACAATTTGAGCTTAATGCACGATTAGTGATATTTAATCGCGATTAGCATTAAAATGGAATAAAATCAATTATATAATAATCTATAATGCATCAAATCTTGAAATCTCTTTCAAATTCAATAAATAACATAATTTCCAAATATTTCCCGATTTATCGGTATCTAATTATACCGCATTATTAAAATATTCATAATATTTATTATTTAATTATAAAAATTCCTAAAATAATATTTTATTTTTCTGAAATGTTACACTTAGGATGGTGTTGAAAGGTAGCGAAGGAAGAAAATCAACTAGTTTAAGTTCGGTATACTGAAGGTAAGATGGAAAGACATCAAAAGAGGTCGAAGTGAGCGGAAAGAAAAATGCAACTACTGTTATGAACCTAGGCAGTGAAAAAGACATTACTAGGAATACTCGGCTACCCCTTGAAACATTTTGATGTTTCATATTTTCTATGTGATTGTAATCGAAAACTTTTTTCCAATTAACTCTGACTCTTGGGTGTATAGATACCGGATTAATATCCCCCATCTGTAAGATATTACAGATACTGAGAAGGATTAGATTATTGAAAAGGTGATTTGATCCTCAATATCGAAAATTGGAGCAATTGTTGCTATTGGGGAAATCACTTGGTTTTGCCAATCAATAAACTTTTGGTTTTGAATAACCGTTATAATGCACCAATTTTTAAAACTCATATATCCGTCTCTTTATTTCATAAAATGGGATATAAATTTTGAAAAATATGTTATGAACTTTTTTCTTTATCATTTGATAATTGGATAAGGTGCATTGAATAATTGGATACACATTCTTAACCAAAATACAGTTTTCAAATTACAACACATAGAGTATGAGTTAGTGAACTCATAAGACTTATACATAGTGATGTATGTTGTCTGGTATCCACATGGACAAAGAGTTAGTACTCATACTTTGTTCCATTTACTATGAGTCCTCTGGTTTTAGACACGCGTTCTTATTAAAATGCAAAGTCTAAATATTATGAGAAGTTTATAGGATATAAGAATAAAGTAAAGAACCAAACGTCGGATGTTTTAAGATTCTTCAAAGTATTCGAAGACGTGGATACTTATGCTAGGTATTCTGTTACCGAGAATTTGATTCTCTCTCGGATTACTCATCCTGGGTACGCTCTTTGATTGGGTAATGTTGTATAGCCTTTTTTATTTAAGGATATGCACTGAAAATAGTTGCATACCAATTGAATATGGTTCCATCTAAATTAGTGTTTGTGATTCTATATGTGATATAGAATGAGAATATATCTTAAGGGTGTTAAAATATGGAGTTATCTGGCTTATACTTATAAATACAATCCGGACAAACTCAAGGCACGTTTTGGTAATTGTCAGTTTGTGGGTTATCCCAAGCTTTAACAAGGGTTTAGCTTCTACAATTTTCGGGATCAAAAGTTGTTTTGTTCTCGACACGCCACCTTTTGAGAAAAGGAATTTCTTGCAAAAGAAATTAGTGGGAGTATGGTAGAACTGGAATACACTCTAGAATCACAAACGGTTACTGAAAAGTTAGTAGAACCTGGAGATTTAATTGACCCTGACAAAACTTAAGCACTCCGCAAATTTAGTAGATAAGCTCAACCACCCGAGAGAGATGCTTCGGTTTTCTCCTAGACGATGACAGGGAAGCTTGCATCATGTAATGATGACCCTACTATATCGGCAAGACATAGGAAGTAGTGACATCCGACTGATGGCTAGATGCCAAGATATCCAAATTGGACTCCATGTACTACAACAATGTATGAACTTTGTTGGGTGCTCCTGAAAGGGGTAAAACCCATAAGGAGCGAGTGGATCTTTTGAGATCAGTGCAAATGGAAAGGTATTAACCTAATAAGCCAGAGTAAAAGATTTTCATCAAATTCCCGATGTGGATTGTGATGAAACTTTTACTTAATGGTCTGTGCTGAATTCCATACGGATATAACTTGCCATTGATGTTCTTCATGACTATGATATCTGACAGGTGAATGAATATAACGTCTTTCTAAATAGGGATTTAGAAGTATACGTATATATGACTCTGCTAGAGAGTTATCATAATCAGTGGGAGCAACGGAAGGTGTGCAAGTAGCTTACGTCTTTTTATAGACTAAAGCATACATAGCGGAGATGGATCATCCGTTTTGATGTCATGGTCAAAGTGTTTGACTTCATCAAAATGATAAATGAACCTGGTATTTGTAAGAATGGTGTAGGGAGTACTGTCATGATCCTCATATTGTATGTGGATGACAAACCCCTGATAGGAAGTGAAATTCCTATACTACTGTTCAGTTAAAACTATGGTGGTCACAAATGTTTCTCCATAAAGGATTTGGATAATATATCAGCCGATTCTGGTAACTAGGTCTATAGAGATAGATCTAGTAGGAGTTTTTGGGATTGTCCCAACTCAGATAAGATGACACCATTCTAAAGCGGTTTAGAATGGACGACTCGTAGCGCAGTAGTGTACCCACAAGTGGAAGAGTCACTCTCTCTAAAGAGATGTCATGTGCCAGACCAGATGTTGCTTTTGCACTTGATTTAGTAAGTAGATATAGTCCAATCCTGGAGAAACAAATGGAAACAAATGAAGAACATAAAAGAATGTTCTTGGTGTATGGAAATGACATTCTCCATCTGGAGGCGGTCACCGATTCTGGTCTCCAAGGTGTCATGAAAGACAGAGTACCTGTCACGGGTTATTAGTTTACTCTCTTTAGTGGGAGCAAGATATTAGAAAGAGTTCCAAGTAGGATAGTAGGGTAGTCATGGCGTTGGGTGCTGATTATGAATCAGCTGTGGATACAGCCTAAGAAGTGCTAGATAAAATTGTTCATTTATGAACTTTGTCCCATCATCTATCCAGGAAAATTCTAAGGCATGCATCGCTCAGTTCAGGAGATAGTTGATCTCTGCGGAATTAAGATATAGAGAGATAAAGATAGATTCATTGCAGCGGATCCACTCACTGAGGCTGTTTCTCGAATACATTTTGTGAAATTGTTAGTAGAGAAGTTGGGTATGCGATGCCGCAATAATTGGCCTCAAGTGCAAGTGGGAGATTGTTAGATATAAGTGCCCTCAAGACAATTATTTTAATTGAAAGAGGACCTATACGAGAGAACAATCTTACTCGAGATGATAGTATACTATCTGGTTTGTTTTTATCATTCATATGAATATGTTTTACTCGTTATCACGTATCGCTAATACATAATGATAAAACCCGTAGGATCTTTGCTTGACTACCAGGATTATGATAGGGATCATACTAGTGGGACATGGGTAGTCTATAAGCACATCCTTAAAAGTCTCTAGTCGAGAGAGTATCGAGAGTGGGCATCGATGCTCCAGAATAGACTAGTGTATACATTTCTTGACACCGACCGGGACGATGGTTGATCCCATAGCCATTGGTATTTGACACCAAAAATTGTATACAGGTGCTCATTAGATAAATGGGTTTCACTCGTCAGACTTACCTGAGAACTCCTATATGGTAATGTACTTATCGTCAGATAGCAGTTCTCATGTGACATAAGTACAGGGTAGTCGTTAGACCTAAGATTGTCATAATATCTTGTGTGTGTTCCCACTGTACTTTGATTACTGCCCTACCACGGCTTTAAAGAGTCGTGCAAACATGTTTCAGTTGGGTACAGTCCCGAAGCACATGGAGGTAGTAAGCGATCGAAGGGATTTCGTCTCTCCCGGTATTGGGAGTCGAGGTTGTGTTGTGCCAGATTAACTATAATCATAATTTCTTGGCCAAGGCAGTTGAGTTTTCCGATAAGTGTTATCGGTAGTTTCTCGAGTGGTTATGAGTTCATATAGGCACGACTTATTAGGTTATTGGGAGTCTGACGGTTTCCACCTCCCAGACCCGGTATGCGACACTCTTAAATGAAGAGACCGGACTGTACGATAATTGTCACTGATAAACTTTGCAGGGTTCGGATAAGCTTACTCTCTTTGTTTTTTATAACTACTAGAATTTGAATGATTTCGGGTTTAGGAAATGGTGTTATGTTCTTGATTATTTTTGTTGATCATTCTGCCGCAGTCCGCTAGCGACCCTAGCACCCTTCTCAATAGCTTGTAACTTCTAGACAGTTGCCTGTAACTTCTAATTAGTTGTATGTAACGTCTATACACTTACCTGTAACTTCTAAGCTCTGTGGTTAAAATAGACTTTATTATGCATTATGAGAAACAATAATGATGGTGTAATTCATATCATCATAATTGTAATTTAATAAGAATTCAGGTTTGTACCTATGAGAATGATATTCCATATGACCAAAATAAAATAAATAACCAGGTTGAAGTCGTCAAGTAACATCTTGCATGGTTCCATCACAAAATAAAAAAAGTAGCACTTTGCATGGGAAAAAACTACTCTAGAAGGGCTTGCATGGTGCAAGCCCCTCTAGAGCCCTTGGATGGGCTCCTCTTGTATGTGGGGAAAGCCCATCCAAGGGCTATACAAGGGCTTGCACCATGCAAGTCCTTACATAGTAGATTTTTCTCTTTGCATGATACAAAAATATATTGTAGAGTAGTTAGTAGTTACTTGCATGTATAAGTTCCATGAGAAAGTGGACATCTTTGGCACAGAGTTTAAGGGAGAGGTTATGAATAGAATGGTGAAGTTATTTTGTTAATGGATTGGGCTATCATCCAACTCCTATTGAGAACTTTCTTCTTTTAATCACTGCTATGTGTTTTTCTGCAGCTTTAGTTGAAAGGATTGCTCAAGAGTTTGGAAGCAGAGGATGAAATACCTTAGAGAGGGGGTGAATAAAGTTTCTAAGTGTTTTGGATATTACTGGTTTTACTTCGTAGATGTTGGCCGATGAAGAGTATTGTATAATGAATGTTAAAAATTGTTGACGTATTTACTTTAATATCGTCGATATTGACCGATATTGTGAATGATATTTTTGTTGATATTATCAGTTTATATATCCGATGTTGGCTAATATTGTGTTATGAATAATATTTTTATTGATTTTATCAGTTTTATATAGCCGATGCTATGTTATGAATAATATTTTTGTTAATGTTATTGGTTTTATATAGCTGATATTGATGTATTTTTTGTTGATGGTGTATTTTTGTTGATATCAAAAATTGTTGATGTATTCTTGATAATGTTAAAAGTTACAGGCAGCTGCTTAGAAGTTACAGGCAATTAAGTACTAGACATCTGGTTACATGCAACTAATTAGATATTACAGGCAAGTTGTTAGAAGTTACAAAACTAAGCACCAAACGTCTGGTTACAGTTTACAAGTTACAAGAACCAGATGTTTGGTTATCAATTTCCACATGTATATTTTGAACTGGAGACGTCTGGTACTTGTAACCATACGTCTCCAGTTCAAAATATACCTCTGAATATTGACGTCAGAGACGTCTAGTACTTATAACCAGACGTCTGGTATTTAATTGCCTGTAACTTCTAACAACTTGCTTGTAACTTCTAATTAGTACCAGGCGTCTGGTTACAAGTACGAGACGTCTGGTTGTTAATTTTCAAAGGAATATTTTGGACTGGAGACGTCTCCGGTTTAAAAGATGACGTCTGTTATTTGTAACCAAACATCTGGTATTTAGTTGCATATAATTTCTAACAATTTGCATGTAACTTCTGATTAGTACCAGTCGTCTTTTTATAAATATCAGACATCTGGTCGTCAATTTCCAGAGGCATATTTAAAATTGGAGACGTCTGGTTATGAGTACCAGATGTCTCCAGTTCAAAATATGCCTATGGAAATTGACTTCATAAATGCTGGAGACATCTGGTACTTGTAAACAGACGTCTTCAGTTCAAAATATGTCTCTGGAAATTGACAACCAGACATCTGGTACTTGTAACCAGACGTCTGATGCTTAATTGCCTGTAACTTCTAACAACTTGCCTGTAATTTCTAAATACTTGCATATAATATCTAAGTACTTACCTATAATTTCTGATAAGTTGCCTGTAAGTTCTAATAAGTTTCCTGTAAATTGTAAGCACTTGCCTGTAACTTCTAACAATTTGCCTGTAATTTCTAATTAGTTGCATGTAATTTCACATCACAGTATCGGCCAGTATCATCCAACATCAGCTATATAAAACAGATAATATCAACAAAAATATCATTTGTATCACAATATCGGCGATATTAAAATAAATACGTAAACAATTTTTTCATTCATGAGACAAACCAGTAACATTAAGCAATTTGTCATCCTCGCTAAAAAAATGTAATAATATCGGTCAAATACAAATAGATGAATATATGTACGAATAATAAAGAGTTCAAATTTCGGCCAAACAAAAACTGAAACAATATTAAGCCATTTCTTTCTCGTTCGCTAATAGAATTTGGGCACCTCATTTTTCACACAAACATTCTTCCAATGTGTCGCTTGTGCTTCAAAGGACATGCCCTTCATATTATCCTTCTCATCCGGCTTCTCAACAAATCATTTCTCTGGAATCTGCACCAATGAAAACCACAATATATTATAATCAAGTTAAAATTAGATTAAGTAATAAGCTTAAGTGTCAGAAATTACAGACAAGTTGTTAGAAATTACATGCAAGTGCTTACAAGTTACATGCAACTTATTAGAAGTTATATGCAATTAATTAGAAGTTATAGGAAAGTTATTAGAAGTTACAGGCAAGTGATTATAAGTTACAAACAATTTAGTAGAAGTTACAAGCAACTGCTTAGAGATTACATGCAACTTATTAAAGGTTACATGCAACTGCTTAGAAATTACAGGCAACTGCTTACAAGTTGCAGGCATACACAAAATACATACATACACACATTTAAGCTTATTATTTAATCTAATTTTAATACCCATAAGCTTCTAGCCTTCTGTAATCTACTTGGAGTTGGCCTTCAAAGTATATCTTTTCAGCCTCTAACAACACCTTATCTATTATAAAATCAACTTAATAAAACTCATAACAAAAAAAATGATGTAACAACAAAAACGACACTAAAATTGCAACTTCATTCAAAAATTCCACAAAACTTGCATTTTTCTTGACCGCTTCAATCAACATGCTCAACAGAGCAATTCATCAAACAATTACTGTGTAACAATAAAAACAATACTATAACTGAAAATTACGAAAAACCCATTAACATAAAATTAGGCTTAGATCGAAGTTATTAACCCAACTTTGCAATGTAGAGAACACTTGATCGTCAAAATACACTCAAGCAATTGGACTTAGAAGATAGAAAGCAACTGACGAGGTTGAGGATAGTCTTTCATGTTATGCCGCGCTGCTTCTTAAGAAGACGGGGTTGAAATGACGACGACGATGACGAAACCGATAACGACGACGAGAGGCGAATTGGGTTCTGCAATTTGGGTTTTCTGAAATCGAACGAGAGAATAACGGCAACGATAGCAAAGGCGGTGACAACGATGGCGAAGCCGACGATGACGAGAGATGAATTAGGTTTTCTTTGATTGAGCAAGAGAGAGAGATAAAATGAAGAAATTTTGAACGGTTGTGAATGAATAGAGGGTAAGGGCATTATACCCACTGTCGTGAGTATGTGAAGGAAAAATGATAGGCCTAGGGTTTTTTTAACATGTTCAAAAATTCCAGAGACTTTTTGACCCCTTTTTCTTGGACCGGGGTTTTTTCAACAATTTACCCAATAATCAATTACCCAATTCTTAAATCTATGAGACAAAGTCTTTTAAAAGAGAATTTAATTCTCAGTGCATAGCGCTGCATAAAAGAGCCTTAGTGCTCCATATTAAAAAGAAGCATCTCAGCGCTCCTGATCTGGTGCTCAGCGCCAAGCGTACCATGTGCTCCTCACGTGTGCGCCACTGAACAAATAACGCTTTGCGCTCATAAATCAGCGCAATGCGCTCATAGACTGGCGCTCAGCGCCAAGAGCACCACTGTCCCTCACGTGTGCGCTACTCGGCAAAAGCGCACTGTGCTCTTTGACTGGCGCAAAGCGCACCACGTGCTCCTCACGTGTGCGCTGATAGATTATAAACTGTTCTTTAAAATAAGCCCCAGAGCTATGATGAATGCTCAGCATTCAACAAAAGATAGAAATACTGTCAGAATCCAAATCAATGCTCAGCATTGTTAAAAGGACCAAGCCCAAATAAATGCTCAACAGCCCACAATAAATGTTAAACATTTTAACTTGATTGGACTTAGCCCAAGATTGGCCATAAGTCCTCAATTCAGATTTAACTGAGCTCATGTGCTCATAAATCTTTTAACAGATCTTAGTCCCAAATTGGACTACAGATCTCTCAACCAAAATTGGTTCAAGGGTACATCTCTTCACTCCTTTGATATTTGTCGTTGTAATCCTTCAACGTCTTCAGAGAGGTGACGGGTCCCGATAACCAAACATTCCATGAACTGTGTGTAAGTCTACGGTAGCGCCCCGGCCGTCTAACAGACGCCAAATGCGGAACAAAAACTTTTAACTGGCGTTATCGTATACTATAACCCGGATCTATCATTATTGCTAAACTAACAAACTGTAAAGAGAGTAGAAAGATTATACCGAACGATCCGAGTCCTTCGTTCTTTAACCATCATCCCACGCTCCGTTACGGCTGCTCCGATCTCATCGATCTCCAATCTTCTCGTCCAGGTGGCACCACGTCAACGGTTCTTTAAACGGGCTCCCGTCTCTGACTCGAGGCAACTCGGTCGTCAAGTTTGCTAAAAGAGACGACCAAGAATGATGTAGAGAATGAGTAGATCACTTTGTTTCGTTACGTCCAAAACTATGGACAAACGGTTAATAAAGTTGCCTTTTGGATCGGGTGGAAATGTGAAATGAGTATGCTTAATTTCCATGAACCAAATAACTATATCTTTTTTCTAGCAACCATAATCCCTCACAAAGGAATGGCCGGCCACTTATAGATGAGGGGAAGGTGAGTGTAGGAGGGGGAAGGTAACCACAAGGAAATGAAGCTTATCATAACTCATTAAAAGAAAAGCATGAGTCACAAAGAACAATTAATGCATAAATGATGACTATTAAACCTAGTCACCATTACAATAAATGCAACCAAAGATACATGAACCTAGACACCAATCTAGAAGCTTCTAGAAGCACGACTCACCCTCATGACTCATCAGAGTGACGGAAAGATAAATCCGCATTTAACCGAATGTCAAATACGGAAACTGGAAACTGGCAACTTCCAAAAGCGATCCTGAAACGAATTTCAGGACAACCCCGTAACAGTATAAATATACCCGCATTTGTATTACGACCGAATACAAATGCAACTGAAACAAAAATATTATATCTACACAATATAATACTCAGATCCGGCTTAAACCAAAGCCCACCAGTATTATCTGCCCGAAATATGACACGTGCATAAACGCACGTGCATTTTCCGAACCCTGCCATAAAACCATACGGCCTCTACAACGTTTCGCCCGAACTTGGGAAACTGTCTGTGGGGGACTCTAATGACTCGTCAGTACCCTGGCAATGGGTTTAACCACAAGCCGTCAGTGGCACTAGCTGTACGTAACGGCTGCCCATGTACTGACCTCAAGAGAGGCCGATGAGCGAACTCATCCGGAAACCCTACTGAGCCTAACAGTGACAATGTATATACAGTCCGGTCTATTCGTCTATGAGTATCGCATATCTGCCTAGGGGGCTAGTAACGTGAGACCCCCAATAGCAGTATAAGTCGTGTCGGAGTGTAGCCTAAAAACACCCTGAGATACTACTGGAGTACCTACCAGTAAATCTCCTGCCACGACCGTGGGCTTTGTGTAATGGCTCTCCTAGACACAGCGCGATCTCACCCTCAATACTGGGAGAGACGAATCCCCTGCCGATCCGCTCACTTGCCTCCATGTGGCTCGGGACTGTACCCAAAAAGTACCTGTTTGCACGGCTCCTTTGAGCCGTGGTAGGGTAGAAATCAAAGCACAGTGGGAACTCACACGAGACAAATGACGACCTCAGGTCGATGAACTAACCTGTACACATGTCACCAGGGAACTGCTATCTGACGATATGTATAATACCAACTAGCAGGTTCCCGGCGAGTCCTGACCGGTGTACTCATAATCCAATGAGCACCTGTATACATCTTAGGTGATCCAACTGACACCAATGGCTTGTGAGACCGTCCACCGCCCCTCGTCGGGGTCTCGACTGTATACACTAGTCTACTCCAGAGTATCGATGCCCTGTCTCGAAACTCCCACGACTAGGGACCACAATTAAGGATATACTTATAAACTACCCAACTCTCACGTATATGATCGCCATCATACTGTTGGTAGTAAAGCAAGATCCTAAGGGCTCTATCAAAGTGTAATAGTGATCAGTCACCTGAACCTGTACATGACTGATAAAGGCAAACCAGATAGCATACTATCATCTCGAGTAAGACTGTCCTACCGGTATAGGTCCTCCGCAATCATTGCAATCACGTACCTGCGATCCAATAATTGACTCTGAGGGCACTATATCCAACAATCTTCCACTTGCACTTAAGGCTAATTATTGCGATGTCGACTACTCACAGCCCGTGTGAAACCGAACATCCAACTCCTCTACTAATCAGTTTCACAAAGCCCGTTTGTAAAACTATTGTGTTCGAGAAATAGCCTCGGTGAGTGGATCCGCCCTGATGTTTCTTTCTATATCTCTCTTAATCTCAAGTTCGCGGAGAAAGTCATCTCCCGAATTGAGTAATACCTGTCTTAGAATATGTCTGGATATCTGATGGGACCTAGTTCATAAATGAACTCTAAATCCAAACTTCTTAGACTGTATCGATCACTGAACCTAATCAGTATCCTACACCATGCCTCCCACAGTATCCTCTTGGACCACCTGTCCATAATACTGTCCCTCGTCAGAGGGAAAACTATAACTCTGACAATCACTCTGTCATCCATGTCACCTTTGAAGCCTGGAATGATAATCGTCTCCCGAAGGAGGCTGCCGTCATCAAATCCGTAGAACATGCACTTATGTTCTAAAACTGCTTCCTTATGTTTCTCCGGGATTGGATTAATACAAACTTATTGCATCTAGTGCAAAAACAATATCTGGTGTGGTACTTGACATCTCACTATTGACTCAATTGCCTAAGCAAGTGATCTGCCAATCATGCACATCCCTCTCCCCTTTAGTCTGTAAGACACCTTTAGAGAGGGCGACTCCATCACCTGCAGGTACACCACCATGCCAGGAGTCAACTATTCTAAAAACTATCAGAATATTGTCAAAGTACCCATACTAGATCTAAAACCATAGATCTAGAAACCAGAATGTCATATATTATATCCATATCCTGTCTGGAGAAACAACTGTGTGACGACCACAGTACAACCGATCGTAGTGTAGGAATTTTACTTCCTACTCTGTGTATGTCATCCAAATACCATGACATCACACCCTACTACCTTCTTAACAGATCCATCCCCTATTCTGATGAATTCAAACCCATGACTGTCACATCAAAATTAGATGATCTATCTCTGCTATAACCGCTCTAGTCTATAAATAGACATAAGCTACTTGCCCACTATGCTTCCGCTGCTCCCACTGACTACGACAACCCTCTGGCAGAATAATATATACGTGCACTTCTAAAGCTAGTTTAGAACGACGCTATACTTAACCTCCTGCCGGGTCTCATAGTCTGGAACAACAGTAGTGTCAAGTCTGGGTAAACAAGAACCTCCCTGTCACCGTCCTTGAAGCTACCAAGTACCTCTCGGGTGTCTGAGGTTACCCACTTTTTCTGCGGAGTGACTAATGGAATGTCAAACCTGATTGAATCTTTAGGTCCTATCAAATTTTCCATAATCGTTTGCGGTTCGGGAATCACTTCCAGTTCTACCATACTCCCACTATTGTTTTCTGAAAAAATCCATTTTACTAAAACTGTGGCGAGTCAAGAACAATATCACTTTTGATCTTCCAGATGGTAGAAAGTCAACCTTCGTCATAGCCAGGGTCAACCCACAAACTGCCATTACAGAAACGTGCCTTGAGTTATCCAGAGTCTGGTTTTAAGCATAACCTGGACAACTCACCGTACCTTAACATCGTTAATATATGAACCATTCTATATCCAATATAGAAACTTTGGCACTTATTTAATTGGAACCATATTCAATCATGCAGCTGTCTCCAGTGCATATCAATTAATGGAAAGAGGCTAATCAGTATTACTCAACTTAGGAATCCATCCAATTATGAGTAACCTGAAAGAGAAACAAGTTTCTCAAAACCATTACTATCATCTGAATACCAATCACAAGAATCTACATCTTCGATCTCTTTGAAGAATCCCGATACTTGTGACACCTGGTTCTCTACTTTATTCTTATACCCACAACTTCTCAAAACTTAGACCTTGTATTTCTACGAAACACTTGTCTAAAAACTAGAGAAGTCATAAGTAAACAGAACATAGTACGAGGACCTACCCCTTTGTCCTGATGGACACTGGACAACATACAATACTCTGTATAAGTCCGCTGAGTTGAATAACTCAAAACCTGTGCGTCGTAGGTTGAAAACTGTACCCAGGTGATTTCCTCAAATATCACCAATTACAACGAATTCCGATGTAATGAGGATGATCACCTTATTTCCAACAACTTACTCCCACTCATCATCTGTAAAACCATATAGATATGACAATGAAACTTGGTAAATACACACCCTTGGAGTAAGTATCTAATCGGGAAAACAGTTTTCCTTTAACAATGCACTGAAACATGAAAATGTTTCGTAGGGGTATCTTGGTATTCCTAGTAATTCCTCTTCCATAATCCAATTTATGACAATAACCGTGTATTTCTTTGCCATCTCTCCAAATCCCTTTATTTGTCTTTAGTCGTTACCTTCTGTACACCATCCTTACCATTCGGCACCAGTCTATGGTTTGGAAGAAGACTATTCAGTAAGCATAATAGGTGTACCCTCCTAAACCAAGGAGTACTCACAACTTGAGAGAAGGTGATGATAAAAGACAACTGAATAATACATTATCCTATTTCTCCCGAACTGGGGAAAAAAGCACAGGTGAAATAGGAGTGGCGATGAAGTACGCGGTTTGGTCGTGAATGATAACAGTCGCAATTTACTTTGCCCTCTTTTTAATCCCTTTATTTTGTCTTTAGTTATTACCTTCTGCACACCCTACTTAGGCTAATTGGTTTTCTTCATTCCCTACCTTTCGGCACCTGCCTATGGTTTGGAATAAGACTATCCAATAAGCGTAATAGGTGTACTCTCCTAAACCAAGGAGCCCTCGCAACCTGAGAGAAGATGATAATAAAAGACAACTGAATAAACCAATTCTATTTCTCCTGAACCTGGATCCATCCTCGAAGAAGTCCCTTCAAGTTCGTATATCACCATACGATGGATCTATCCAATGGAAGTGGATGTCCGTAATAATACGGGGTGTTCTGAGAAATGCAAAGGGTAAAAGAAGGAGCGGCGATGACTTATGCAACTCGGACAATCCAAAAGCCAGTATTTTAAGAAGGTTCGGTCAACTTGGTCACTGAGTCATAGTCTAGGGTCGGTCAAAGGTCGCTGCCAAAGAGAGAGAGAAAAAGAAACACTCTGCGTGCACTCTAACCTAGATCAGAATGGTTATCACTTTATCTAATCCGGAAACCTCCCACTGTACTGTCAAATTCTCCTCCAAACCTGAAAGAAGAATCAATCGGGATCACCCGAAAAGTAAACCAACTCATCAGTGGGAATCGGGATCTAACTCTCATCGCATGATAACGTGACGGAATCCACTCACGTTATCATACTCCAGAAGGTTTGCGCATACTTGGCAAGTTTCAGTTTCTTTAGAAACTCCCGATATGATTTTTGCCCCATGCTCTTATGACTTTGACTTTGGCCAAAATGCCATAAGTCGCATACCAAGTTCTTCCCGTCACTATCTTGTCAATTTGAACCCACCCGCACATCCCCCTGACTTTGGCCAATCGGCAGAACGACTGTCCCAAACCAACTCATCTATCTATGCAACAAATGAATACCCAGCAGCTACCAAACACTATGCCTTAACTTTGGCTAAAATGCATAGCTTGAATACTACTGAATACCCAAAAGAAATGACGGAGGGCTACGGCTGGTTTTTGGCGAAAAACCTTTAACGTAATGAACTTGATATCGCTGAAGGAACCTGTTAGCTTTTTATAAAAATATAGTGGCGAAAACCTTTTGCTAAAGAGGTCACTCCCGGTGAAGGGATCTCGGCTCTTTCCTCGTGGAATGAGGTGCAGGATATTCCAACCGAATACCGCGGTGCAAAGCAACTTGTAATCGACTATAGTGAAGTTATTACCCTGACGCAAACTTCTGCCCAAGGGGTCATTCCCGGTGAAGGGATATCGGCCCTTGCCTCGTCGAATGAGGTGCAGGATATTCCTACCGAATACCGCTATGCAAAACAAAAGGAAACGTCTTTGTGATAACATTTTTTAAAATTGTTCCAACAACTCCAAACAGGTTTGATTTTCTTTGCATTGATCAGAATCAACGCAGTCCCATCAATCAATCACACCAGAAAAGAACGAAAATAAAATGTACGTATATGCCATCCGCATTCGTCACTGGGTCCCGTCATCACCCGTTAGGTTACTTAACTAACGACAGAGTGGGGACTGGACTAGCGCGGGTGTAAAACATATACAACATCTAATAGTATATATACCAATATACTATAATCGCTCCAGGCGTGATAATATGCAACATTACAAAAAAGTAATAAGCATCACAGAATAATACAGATAATCTGGGATCCCCGGGTTTCACAGAGCCGCTGCTGAAACCCGACGTTCCCCTGGTCGTGTGGATAGCCTGTGCAATGAAACCTAGACCCCTACGGGTGCGGCAAGTTACCCGCCAAAACCTGAAGCGAGGCAGCCCCCTACAGCAAAGTGAATGGACCACCCAGCACTTCACGGAATCCGGTAACTTGAGCACCCCTCCTTGGGTCAACCTGTACCCCCTACGAGTGCGGCGAATAGTCTGCCAATTCTAGAGTGAGGCCCCTCTGCCTCTCAAAGCCATGAGATGCGGACCCGTTGCCCTCCAGAACCCGGCTATCCGTGTACTCCGTCGCAGGGTACACCTAGTACAGAAATAAATAATATGTACAACGGGTACATCGATCTCAACCCGGTCGTGCCCCAAAAGAATATTATACAACAGGCAGTGACGCCAGTCCACATGTTGGACGCTCGCCCCGCAATATCAAATGTATAAATAAATCCAAACTGCACTACCATTGCACACTGCTATCCACCACGACAAATCCGCAAGATCACAGCACAACACAGAACATCAACACGAATGTCACGTTCGCAAACCCGTCAAAAAGAACTATAGCAATCAGGCGCGGTTTACCGATCAAATGACATTCACGGTCGGAGATATAATGTAAGTACTGTAAACTAACATGTTTAAATTTCGATCGACTAAATATCACGAAGTGGGCCCCACGTACATCTGTTGTACAGTAACAAAATCTGGGCCCAAAAGATATATACCAAAAACCACAATTTCCACAGAAGAAGTCACTGTGCAAATTTGGACCAATGATCACACAGACTGGCCACGGATGCACGGTCAAACCTTAGGTTTGACTGCGATTCCGCGGCGGCCTTGTAGGGTCACGTGACCAAATTTGTACCATGTGCTTATAAAAGCCTGCTGAATTTTCTGTGATATGTAAAATTATTTTTAGAACCCTTTTAAAATCGACAGAAACTCAGAACTTGGAATTTGCAGTTTTCGAAAATCCGTTCGATCGATATTTTAAACGCGTTAGCACAAATTAGTAAAGCATAATGGTGAGGCTCTGATACCACTGTAAGTCTACGGTAGCGCCTCGTCCGTCTAACAGACGCCAAATGCGGAACAAATACTTTTAACTGGCGCTATCGTATACTATAACCCGGATCTGCCATTATTGCTAAACTAACAAACTGTAAAGAGAGTAGAAAGGTTATACCGAACGATCCGAGTCCTTCGTTCTTTAACCATCATCCCACGCTCCGTTGCGGCTGATCCGATCTCGTCGATCTCCGATCTCCTCGTCCAGGTGGCACCACGTCAACGGTTCTTTAAACGGGCTCCCGCCTTTGACTCGAGACAACTCGGTCGTCAAGTTTGCTAAAAGAGACGACCAAGAATGATGTAGAGAATTGGTAGAACACTTTGTCTCGTTACGTCCAAAGCTATGGACGAACGGTTAATGAAGTTGCCTTTTGGATCGGGTGGAAATGTGAAATGAGTATGCTTAATTTCCATGAACCAAATAACTATATCTTTTTTTTAGCAACCATAATCCCTCACAAAGGAATGGCCGGCCACTTATAGATGAGGGGAAGGTGAGTGTAGGAGGGGGAAGGTGACCACAAGGAAATGAAGCTTATCATAACTCATTAAAAGAAAAGCATGAGTCACAAAGAACAATTAATGCATAAATGATGACTATTAAACCTAGTCACCATTACAATAAATGCAACCAAAGATACATGAACCTAGCCATCAATCTAGAAGCTTCTAGAAGCACGACTCGCCCTCATGACTCATCAGAGTGACGAAAAGATAAATCCGCATTTAACCGAATGTCAAATACGGAAACTGGAAACTGGCAACTTCCAAAAGCGATCCTGAAACGAATTTCAGGACAACCCCGTAACAGTATAAACATACCTGCATTTGTATTACGACCGAATACAAATACAACTGAGACAAAGATATTATATCTACACAATATAATACTCGGATCCGGCTTAAACCAAAGCCCACCAGTATTATCTGCCCGAAATATGACACGTGCGTAAACGCACGTGCATTTTCCGAACCCTGCCATAAAACCATACGGCCTCTACAACGTTTCGCCCGAACTTGGGAAACTGTTTGTGGGGGACTCTAATGACTCGTCAGTACCCTGGCAGTAGGTTTAACCACAAGCCGCCAATGGCACTAGCTGTGCGTAACGGCTGCCCATGTACTGACCTCAAGGGAGGCCGATGAGCGAACTCATCCAGAAACCCTACTGAGCCTAACAGTGATATTGTATATACAGTCCGGTCCGTTCGTCTATGAGTATCGCATATCTGCCTAGGGGGCTAGTAACGTCAGACCCCCAATAGCAGTATAAGTCGTGTCGGAGTGTAGCCTAAAAACACCCTGAGATACTACTGGAGTACCTACCAGTAAATCTCCTGCCACGGCCGTGGGCTTTGTGTAATGGCTCTCCTAGACACAGCACGATCTCACCCCCAATACCGGGAGAGACGAATCCCCTGCCGATCCGCTCACTTGCCTCCATGTGGCTCGGGACTGTACCCAAAAACTACCTATTTGCACGGCTCCTTTGAGCCGTGGTAGGGTAGAAATCAAAGCACAGTGGGAACTCACACGAGACAAATAACGACCTCAGGTCGATGAATTAACCTGTACACATGTCACCAGGAAACTGCTATCTGACGATATGTATAATACCAACTAGCAGGTTCCTGGCGAGTCCTGTCCGGTGTACTCATAACCCAATGAGCACCTGTATACATCTTAGGTGATCCAACTGACACCAGTGGCTTGTGAGACCGCCCACCGCCCCTCGTCGGGGTCTCGACTGTATACACTAGTCTACTCCGGAGTATCGATGCCCTGTCTCGAAACTTCCACGACTAGGGACCACAATTAAGGATATGCTTATAAACCACCCAGCTCTTACGTATATGATCGCCATCATACTGTTGGTATTAAAGCAAGATCCTAAGGGCTCTATCAAAGTGTAACAGTGATCAGTCACCTGAACCTATACACGACTGATAAAGGCAAACCAGATAGCATACTATCATCTCGAGTAAGACTGTCCTACCGGTATAGGTCCTCCGCAATCATTGCAATCACGTACCTGCGATCCAATAATTGACTCTGAGGGCACTATATCCAACACTGTGGGGTCCTTAAACTCATGGACTATGATGTCCTTAAACTTTATAGACTATGACGTCTTTAAACTATGGACTGTGGGGTCCTTAAGCCCATGGACTATGATGTCCTTAACCTTGGACTGTGGGGTCCTTAAACCCATGGACTATGATGTCCTTAACCTCGGACTGTGGGGTCCTTAAACTCATGAACTATGATGTCCTTAACCTTGGACTGTGGGGTCCTTAAACCCATGGACTATGATGTCCTTAACCTCGGACTGTGGGGTCCTTAAACCCATGGACTATGATGTCCTTAACCTCGGACTGTGGGGTCCTTAAACTCACGGACTATGATGTCCTTAACCTTGGACTGTGGGGTCCTTAAGCCCATGGACTATGATGCCCTTAACCTTTACAGACTATGATGTCTTTAAACTGGACCATGATGTCCTTAAACTAATCGACCGCAATGTCCCTAAACTAAACAATAGAGCCCGAATGCTCTCTTGTTGGATCTGAATGATCCCGTTGAGTTGATCTTAGTCTAAAATTAGGCTAACGTATCCTCAACGCACGTTTAAATTGATCTTATTCTCAAATGAGACTAACGTATCCTTAAAACCAACCCCAAACCCAAATCTAAGAAAATACAGATTTGGACTAATCCACGCCATACAGGCGACAACATAAATTAGTCTCCGTATACAATCCACGGGCAACCAAAAACAAAACAAACACACACGACACGAGGTGACCATCTGGAGAAGGAGAAAGTGGTTACCGCGATGCGGTAGCGTAATTAACTGCAGGGGCTTGCGCCTGCAGGGAAGAGCGTCCCCACAATCAAAAACCCCTCAAATGAGGGGGAATCTGACGAAATCTGCTACATCATCCGCATCTGTCTAAACCTTCGATACATGGTGTCATAAATCAACTTGGCATCTTCAGAGAGGTGGACGGATATCACCAATTAGCATATGCCCCCGAATTCAGGCATGACGAACCTACGCGGTCGCGTCTCTGTGTTCGGAGGGGAACAGTATCATCCACTGAATTTAATCAGTATCATGTGCCATGCCTTCCTCGGTATCCGCTTGGACCACCTGTCCAACATGATGCCCCTCAAAAAGAGGGAAAACTCTAACTCTGACAGCCACTCTGTCATCCAGGTCACCTTGGAAGCCTGAAATGATAATCGCCTCCTGAAAAAGGCTGTCGTTACCATATACCAAGAACATCCACTTATGTTCATAACTGCTTCCCAACGTTTCTCCAGGATTGAATTAATATATATGCTTATTGTAGCTAGTGCAAAAGCAATATCTGGTGTGGTACCTGACATCTCATGATTGACTTAATTGCCTGAGCAAGAGATATGCCAATCATGCAAATCCTTCTCCTCATCAGTCTGGAAGACATCTCTTTAGAGAGGGTGACTCCATCACCTGCGGGTAAACCACCACGCCAGGAGTCATCCATTCTAAAATATTTTAGAATAGTGTCAAAGTACCCAAATTGGGACACTTCCCAAATCTAGATCTAAAACCATAGATCTAGTTACCAGAATCCCTGATATTTTATCCAGATCTTATATGGAGAAACACCTTGTGACAACCACGGTATAACCGATCGTAGTATAGGAAAATCATTTCCTATCAAGAACATGTCATCCAAATACCAGGACATCACTCTATATTACCTTCTTACCAGGTCCTTCTGTTGTTCTGATGAAGTCAAACTCTATGACTGTCACATCAAAACTAGACGATCTATCTCTGCTATACTTACTTTAGTCTATAAATAGACATAAGCTACATGCCCACTATGCTTCCGCTGCTCCCACTGGCTACAACAACTTTCTGCCAGAGTCATATACATGTGCACTTCTAAAGCTAGTTTAGAACGATGTTATACTCATCCTCCTGCCAGATCTCATAGTTTAGAACAGCGGTAGTGGCAAGTTTGGGCAATCAAAAACCTCCCTATCACCGTCTTTGAGAAGACCGAAGTACCTCTCGGGTGTCTGGGGTTACCCACCAAATCTGCGGAGTGGCTAATGGATTGTCGAATCTAATTGAATCTTTAGATTCTACTAAATTTTCAGTAATCATTTATGGTTCTGGAATCACTTCCAGTTCTACTATACTCCCATTAATGTTTTCTGAAAAGAATTCATTTTACTAAAACTGTGGTAAGTCAAGAATAATATAACTATTGATATTCTAAATGGTAGAATGTTAACCCTCGTCAAAGCCCGAGATAACCCACAAACTACCATTACTGAAACGTGTCTAGAGTTTATCTATATTCTGGTTTTAAGCATAAGCCGGACAACTCCATATACCTTAACATCGTTAAGATATGAATCCATTCTATATCCAATATAGAAACACATGCACTAATTTAATTGGAACCAGATTCAAAATACATGCAGCCGTTCTCAGTGCATATCAACTAAATGGAAGAAGGCCAAGCAACATTACTCATCAAGGAGCGTACTCACGGATGAGTAATCTGAGAGAGAAGCAAGTTCTCAAAACTATTGCTTATAACGGAATACCTAACACAAGTATCTACATCTTCGATCACCTTGAAGAATCCTGATACTTGCAGCATATGGTTCTCTACTTTATTCTTATACCTATATCTTCTCAAAATCTGGATTTTGTATTTCAACGAAATACTTGTTTAAAACTAAAGAAGTCTTGTGTAAACAGAATATAGTACGAGTACCAACCCCTTTGTCCTAACGGATATCGGACAACATATATAGTAAGTCCTCTGAGTTCAAGAACTCAAACCCTGTGTGTCGTAGGTTGAAAACTGTACTATGGTTAAGAAGGATTACACCGCTGTTGAATGCTCCTTACCTAACCATCAACTGATATAGGTAAATGTCATAAATATAATTTCAAAAAGTTAAATCTCTCTTTATAAAAAAAACGTACAGATATATCAATTTGAAATTGGTGCATAACGACGGATATTCAAAACCAAATATTTGTCATCAGGAAAAACCCAGGTGATTTCCTCAAATATCACCAATTACAAAGAATTCCGATATATATAGAGAATCTAATCATCCAATTCCCAATGTCTTACTCCTACTCAGCATCTGTAATACCATACAGATGTGAGAATCAAATCTGGTAAATACATATCCTGGAGTTAGAATCTAATTGGGAAATATAGTTTTCAATTAACACCACACAGTAAAACTGAAACATGAAAATATTTCGAAGGGGTAGCTGGGTATTCCTAGTAATTCCTCTTCCACTATCCAGATTCATGACAGTAACCGTATATTTCCTTGCCCTCACTCCAATCCCTTTATATGTCTTTACTTCTTACGTTCTGTATACCATACTTAGGCTAATTGGTTTTCTTTCTTCGCTACCTTTCGGCACCTGCTTATGGTTTGGAAGAAGACTATCCAATAAGCGTAATGGGTGTACTCTCCTAATACCAGGAGCCCTCGCAACCTGAGAGAAGGTAAAGAGAAAAGTTAACTGAATAATCCTTATTCTATTTCTCCACAACCAGAATCCATCCTCAATCAGAAACAAGTTTCTTCGAGTTCGTATGTAACTATACGATGGCATATACAATCAATATAAATCTTCGTAGTGATACGGAGTGTTCTGGAGAAATGCAAAGGTGAAATAGGAGTGGCAGGGGATATACGCGGCTTCGTCGTGAATGATAGTAGTCGCAATTTCCTTTGCCCTAACACTAATCCCTTTATATGTCTTTACTTATTACTTTCTGTACACCACACTTAGGCTAATTAGTTTTCTTCCTTCCCTACCTTTTGGCATATGTCTGTAGTTTGGAAGAAGACTATCCAATACGCGCAATAGGTATACTCTCCTAATACTAGGAGCCCTCACAACCTGAGAGAAGGTAAAGAGAAAAGACAACTGAATAATCCTATTCAATTTCTCCAGAATCGGAATCCATCCTCGAACTGAAACAATTTTCTTCGAGTTCGTATGTAACTATACGATGGAATATCCAAAAAATATAGATCTTCGTAGTGATACGGAGTGTTCCGGAGAAATGCAAAGGGAAAATAGGAGCAGCAGGAATATATGCGACTAAATGATAATCCAAAAGCCAAAGTATTTTAAGAAGGTTCGGTTAACTTGGTTCATGAGTTTTAGTTTGAGGTCGATCATGGTCGCTGTCAAAAAGAGAGAGAAAAGAAACACTCAGCGTGCACTCTAACTTAAATTAGATTGGTTAATCACTTTATCTAATCAGGATGGCTCCCACTGTTTCCTCGAATTCTCCTTCAAATCCTAAAAGGAGAATTAGTCGGGATCATCTAAAATCACCCGAGGAGTAACACCTACTCATCAGGGGGAATCGGGATCCAACTATCATCGCATGAGAACTTGATGGAAGCCACTCAAGTCACCACACTCCAGAAGGTATGCGCATGCCTGGCAAGTTTCTTTTATGTTTGAAACTTTCGATGTGGTTTTTACCGCTAGGACCCTAATGACCTTGACGGAGTCAACAAATCAAAGAGTCCTAGTCAAGTTCAATCCATCATTATCTTGATTGCATTAAACTCACCGGCACGATCCCTTGACGGAGTCAACAAAGCTGCACGACTGTCCTAACCAATCGCATCATATGCTACAAACAAGCACCACTTAGCTACTGTACACTACGTCTTGACGGAGTCAACAAACACAGCACGAATACCAAGCACTACTCATAGGAAATGAGGAGGGCTACGGCTGGTTTTTAGTGAAAAACCTTTAACGTAATGAACTTGATATCGTTGAAGAAACCCGAGCGGTTTTACAAATATATAGTGGCGTAAACTTTTGCTAAAGAGGTCACTCTCTGTGAAGGGATCTCGGCTCTTTCCTCATCGAATGAGGTGCAGGATACTCCTAACTGAATACCACGATGCAAAGCAAAAGAACTGAATATAGTGAAGTTATTACAATGACGCAAACTTTTACCTAAGAGGTCACTCCCTATGAAGGGATCTCGCCTCTTGCCTCGTCGAATGAGGTGCTGGATATTCATAACTGAATACCGTTGTGCAAAGAAAAATGAAACGTCTGTAATAACAGTTTTCAAAAATTAGTTCCAACAACATCATTTAGGTTTGTTTTTCCTTGCATTAATCAAAGTTAACGCAGTCCCATCAATTAATCCATATCACACCAGAAAAAGGAACGAAAATACAATGTACGTATATGCTATCCGCATTCGCCACGGGGCCCCGTCATACACCATTAGGTTACTTAGCTAACGGCAGAGCAGGGGCTGGACTAGCGCGGATGCAAAACATATATAACATCTAGTAGTATATATAAATATATACATAACATTCGTCCCAGGCATGATATAAGCAACATCACAGAACATCAACAAGTAACACAGAATGGTGGATAATCTTGGAGCCTCGGGTTTCATTTGAGCCGCAAATGAGACCCGACATTCCCAGTCGTGTGGATAGCCTGTGCAATGAAAATCTGGACCCCTACGAGTGCGGCAAGTTACCCGCCAATCCCCGAAGTGAGGCAACCCCAATCAACAATGTGAATGGGCCACCCAACACTTCACAGAATCCGGTAACTTGAGCACTCCTCCGCGGGTCATCCTATACCCTCTACGAGTGCGGCGAATAGCCCGCTAATTCTAGAGTGAAGCCCCCTCCGTCTCAATGCCATGAGATGCGGGCCCGTTGCCCTCTAGAACCCAACTATTTGAGCACTCCACCGTGGGGTAATCCTAGTACAGAAAAGAAAAGTATATATACAATGGCGACATCGACCTCAACCCGGTCGTGCCCCAATAAAAGAATATACAATCTGGCAGAGACGGCTGTCCACATGTCGGACGCTCGCCCTGTAATAACGAATATACAAATGAATCTTAATTTACTACTACCATTGCACCGCAAGCTATCCATCACGACAATCCAACCACAATATCAGCACAATCACAGAACATCAACGTGAATGTCATGTTCGCAAATCCGTCTAATAGAATATATAGCAGTTAGACGGGTTATACCGCTCAATGACATTCACGGTTGAAGATAATAATGTATGCACTGAAACTTATAAACGGTGTTAAAATGGCGACTTCGAAATACTCGATATTGCCCCAAACCAAAGCTGACAGAATATGTAATCTATGCAAAATCAAACAATGCCTAAAAACCAATATTCAAGAGTCCAGAACACCACCAAAATTTCAAGAGCCAAATCCCATGTAGGACCGGCAAGGCCGGTAAAATAAGGAATCTCGCCAGTCAAAACTTGGTGTTTAGGGCTCGTTTATCAATCGTGTTCTAATTATCAAATGAGTAGCCTTCTACAATTGTTTAAAAAAAATTTTGAAGACTTTAAAAATTCGACAGAAACTTGAATATTGTTTCGATTGTTTTGGAGTTGTTTCGGTTTCGAAATTTTAAACATCGTTTAAACTGCTAGTTAAGGGTTTATGGGCTGGCTCTGAAACTATGTTGGGTTACAATAGCACCCTGGCCATCTACCGTGGCCGATAAGGAACAAAAATGACGTTTAAAAAACTTAGCGCTAACGAACCCGTCTAGAATCGAACCATAAACCTATACTAGCAAACTACGAAGAGCTAAACTACAAAGTTAGAAATGGTTATACCAAATGAACCGCGTCCTTCGGTCTTCTACCATCTTCCCTAGCTCCTTGAAGCGTCCTCGACTGAACTTGGCCGTTGGTCTTCCTCCGTCGAAGATTATCCACCCAAGGGATGTAGCTCTTGGCTCTAGCTTCACCCAAAAGATCAAGTGAAGCAAGTAAGGACTCTAGGTTGCTAATCTAGAGTGCCTACGATGTAGTGAAGTGTTCAAAGTATTTATCTATCTTACCTCCTCTCTTGATTCTCAACACATGAGATTTTAGAGAGTAGGTTGAAAATGAAGATGGAGGAACTCAAGAAAACTCAAGAGAAGAGTGAAGCTAATGGTGAGGTGAAGAAAAACCAACCATGCAAAGACTTTTTTCTCCTACAGCAAGTGTGAAAAAAACATGAAGCATGGTTTTAATAAACTCATTTTTCTAATATAAAATCCAACCCATGCTTGAATAGTTTGCACAAATAAATTAACAATTCATTTGTGCAACACTATACAAGCATGGTTCTCACCACACTCTCCTATCTCCTTTTCCACCTCATTTCCCATTAAAAATAAATGGAGAAATCTAAAATGAGGTGTCCACCTTCTAGAATGTTATCTGTACAAATACGGATTACACTCTACTGTATATACATACCTGTATTCGTACCGAAATACAGATACCCAAAGAGATAGAATAATACAAAGAACATAATACTAGAATATACATATAGAAATATATATACATAAATTATTAAATCAATACTAATTTAATAATCCCCTCAAACCCGAACCGGCTAGTATTATCAACCGTCCGATCAAAAGTTCGGGTACATAGTACATTCGATCGATCGGAACCCTGCACGTATCCAATACAGCTACTACATAATTTCGCCAGAACCAGGGAAACCCTCTGTGTGGGACTCTAAAGACTCGTCAATACGCTGGCAGTGGGTTTAACTATAAGCACGTCAGCGGCACTAGCTGTACGTAACGACTACCCAGGTATTGAGCGAAAGGAAGGCCGACGAGCAAACTCATCCGAACCCCTACTGAGCCTGTCCGTAACAATCTCTATACAGTCCGGTTTGTTCGTCTAAGAGTATTGCATATCAAGTCTAGGGGTGGATAAAGTCAGACCCCTAATAACGCGATATTTCGTGTCGGTATGAAGCCCATCACCCACCGAGAAACTACTGATCCAAATCAGTAATTCTCGTCTACCTTGGCCAAGGATTTCTTGTGATGGCCACCCGTGCACTGTGCGACATCAACCCCCAATACCGAGGGAGACGAATCCCGACGATCCGCTTACTGCCTCCATGTAGCTTGGGACTAAACCCAACTAAAACCTATTTGCATGACTCCTTTGAGCCGTGGTAGGGTAGTAATCAAAGCATGGTGGGAACTCACGCGAGACAAATGACGATCTCAGGTTGACAGACTAACCTGTACTCATGTCACTTAGGAACTGCTATCTGACAATAGGTATAATACCAACTAGCATGTTCCCGGCGAGTCCGTCCAGTGTACTCATAACCCAATGAGCACCTGTATACTATCTTAGGTGACTAACTGACACCAATGGCTTGTGAGACCGGCCACCGTCCCTCGTCGGGGTCTTGAAAAGTATACACTAGTCTACTCCGGAGTATCGATGCCCAATCTCGATACTCCCTCGACTAAGGACATTTAAGGATGTTCTTATAGACCATCCAGCTCCCACGTATATGATCGCCATCATAATACTGGTAGTCAAGAAAAAATCCCATGGGCTCTATCAACATGTAATAGTGATATGTAATTCCACATAATGCATGTACATGATGATAAAGGCAAACCAGATAGCATACTATCATTTTGAGTAAATTGTTCTATCCGTACAGGTCCTCCCTCAATCATCATAATCGCATGCCTGCGGTTACAATAATTGACTTGAGGGCACTATAGCTAACAACACTCACAGTCGTAGAAAAGAAATTAAAACTATAATAATTAGAATCCGCATCAATAGACATCATAAATCCGGATTATCACATATTCCGAATTTCATGCCTAACCCTATAAAGCTTACATTTAAGTCTTGAATTGAAAACCCTTTCAAAGATTAAGCCGGGCAATTCAACAAGATTCGCAATTGATGATTCGAAGGCTCGTCGGAAACTTTAGTGGATGGCCGCACCCCCGAGGCCGTCAACGAAGTGGACTTAGGCGGAACACCGTGGCCGCGAGCACCCGAGTGGATACTCTTGACCATGGGGTTCTCCTATAGTCACTTGGTCGGGGCTAAAGGACGTGGCTGTCTACTAGTGTCTCCCGGTGAGTATTCATGTATGATATGAGATTACGACGGGGTTTCGATCCAAATCCAAACTCCATGGTAATCCATCATTTGAGACTAAAATGCGAGATTTACAAATCGATAACTAGTTTTCGCAAAACTAATCAATGTGGATTCCAAAAATTGTATCACATAACCAAAGCAATATAGACAATGTTAATATTTCGATCGATGTTTCAAACAATAACAATTCACAGAGACCTTAACCACTTGAGCCTCATTAAAAATATCCAGAAAATCCAAAATGTAAAAATGAAGCAGCACAAGAAAAACGAGCTCCTAACTCCACAATTGCGCGGCGGAACCGCGACAAATACATGGTATAAGCGGCTGTTCCGTAGCCAAGTGGTGGAGTTACGTGCTCGTATTTCTTGTGCCTTCATAAAATTACCTGCACGATTTTCTGAGCATTTTTAATCTGGAAAATATTGAAGTTTCAAAAATTACACAGAAACTAGCAAAGTATGTGTTTAAAAAGTCGATCGAACAATTTATCTTCGTCTAAACTATTCATAAGCCTCTAGCTTGGCTCTGATACCATGAAAGTATGTCTTAATACCTCTACTAGGGTTTTATGAGTATCAAGTATGCAATTTTAAAAAATCTAGATGGCTAAGTGTAGGGTTCCTAGGCACTCTAGTGAAGTCTCACAAGTGATCAAACACGCTAATTTCTAAAAATTACGGTGCCGAGAAAACCTAGAACGGATCGTTAACTAGATATTTAGGCGAAACATGTAAACTAGTTAACATTTTAACTAAGGGAACGGATATACAACCTTTGTAGATCCGGTCCACCACCTCCACGGATCCGCAATGAAGTCCCCTCGCTGTCCAAATCATGTCTTGGGCTCTAGCGTCGGCATCATCGAAGAATGGGCGAGCTTGATCGTCGGTTCAATGCCGAAGATGATCTACGTCGAGGTATCGCAAGAACAAGCTCCAACTTCATCAAGCTTTGAAAACTTGTGAAGGAAACACCCTATACTACTTGGCAAGAGGTAGAGGATGAAGAAATAGGAGTTGGGTTCACTTTAGATTTGGATTTCTCACACTTTTTCAACACTTGCCATTAGAGTAGCAAGCTTTTCCATGGAAGAAGAAGATGAAGAAGAAGAAGATATGATAAGTTATTCCTTAAAAGAAAAATAAAATAAATGAATACTTATCATCTCTTTGACCATGGTTTAGTGTAGAGTTTTAACTAAGGTTAGAGAGTGGTTAGGGTTAGATAAAAGACAAGAATGGTGGACTAAGTTCAAAGCTTCAAGAAGCTTTCAAATAAAAACAAAAACTAGCAACCATTCTTATCTCTTTATCTTTTCTTTTTCCAAAATAAACAAAAGGAATAAATAAATGATTAAGTAAATGAAAAAGAAACCCTAATCACTAATTAACCATGGTTTAACACTTTACACAAAACCAAGCTAGAATGTATCATCAAACATGATACAATCATGTGCACAAAACTATATCGAATATACAATGTGCACATCCGCGCGAGAAAATCCATTTAAAGTGAACCGATACTAGTTAATGCAAAGCAATATATCAAATATATAATTATGTATTAAATCATTAAATCAACACTTGATTTAACGATCCGGTCATATCGCATATAACCGGCTAGTATCCAATGTGTCGGCTTATCGAATCAATCCTATATTCGATAACTAGGTTATATCGCATATAACCATTCGATACATTGATCGCGAGAATAGAATACGGTATCATATACACGCATTATTCTCGGTCCCGCACATATCTCATATGCGCTCCTATTTCGTTTCGCTTGAGCTAGGAAACCTCTGTGTAGGACTCTAAAGACTCGTCAATACGCCGGTAGCAGATGATGATCATATCAAACATCCGCAAGCCGCAAGCGGTCTGCTAAACGTAACGGCCACCCGGGTATTGAGCGATCAGAAGATCGACGAGCAAGCCCGCTCACACTCCTGCGAATCCAACCAGTAACACTTACCGTACAGTCCGGTCTGTTCGTCTGATATGTCGCATATCTCGCCTAGGGGTGGTAAACGTCAGACCCCAGTAGCTCGATAAGTCATGCCGACTTGAGGTCCATAACAATCGTGAAACTACTGATAACTCTTACCAGTATATCACTGCAACCCTGGCCAGGGATTTCCTGTTATGGTCAGTCGAGCATAGCACAACATCAACCCCCAATACCGGGAGAGACGAATCCCCTCCTATCGCTCATTGCCTCCATGTGAATCGGGACTGTACCCAAAAACCACCTGTTTGCACGACTCAGTAGAGCCGTGGTAGGGTGGAAATCAAAGCACAGTGGGAGACACACAAGACTCTATGACGATCTCGGGTCAACAGACTAAGCTGTACCAGTGTCACCAGAGAACTGCCATCTGACGTGAGGTATAATACCATCTGGGAGTTCTCGGCGAGTCCGTTCAGTGTACCCAGTCTCCACTGAGCACCCGCATACCATCTTCGATGTCAAACACCAATGGATATGGGATCATCCATCGCCCATCGCATGGGTCGAGAAGATATGCGCTAGTCTACTCTGGAATATCGATGCCCCGTCTTGATATTCCCTCGACTAGGAACAATGAAGGATGTACTCATTAACTACCCAGGCCCCACTAGTATGATCTACATCATAGTCCTGGAAGTCGAGCACACATCCTATGGGCTTTATCAACATGTAATCAGAGAGACAGAAAGTGTACATGTTAAGATAAAGTGCAACCAGATAACGTACTATCATGTCGAGCAAGAAAGTCCTTCCTATATATGTCCCAGCATCCACTACAATATACATCTAATGTACAGTAATGGCCTCTAGGGCATACATATAACTAACAATCTCCCACTTGCACTAGGGCCATCTGTAGCAGTGGTTGCAGTATCACATACTCAACCATCCCCTAAAAGTCTCTCTTTGGGAAAAAGGCTTTCGTGAGTGGATCCGCCGTGTTGTCCTCTGAGTCTACTCTCCTAACCTCGATCAACCTGGAGATCAACTATCTCCATGATCAGGTGATGCTTCCTCAGAATATGTCTGGGTCACTGATGGGACCAGGGTTCCAGGGCCTAAGCCACACTTCCATTGTCATACAATGGCAGGAACCAAGTTCATCTTATGAACCAATATACACCCAAACTGCCTCTTTGGTAGCATCTTCAATAGCGATGTTACCAGCCTTTATCGTCTAGTTTGCCACGGTATCTAGCTTGGAACTCTTCCAACATACCGTCCCTTTACTGAGGGTAAAGACAATGACTGTGACTGACATTCAGTCGTCTTTATCACCCTGGAACTCTTCCAGTGATTCGCCCTAGGATCGATTGATACCATCTCACTACACCTAGTGAGGATCCTAGCATCCAATTACATCTATCTCATAGATGAACTCAGGATTTATGAGGTATCACTTTGATCCTATTTGGAGAATCCTTGTGATAATAGGAGATTGACCGATCGTAGTATAGGAAACTCTTTTCCTATCAAGAGTATGTTGTCTCCGTACAATACGAAGATGACCACCTTACTCTCTACTACCCTTTTGTATATACAAGGTTCGTCTACCATTTTGATGAAGTCAAACACTTTGACTATCACATCAAAACAGACGTTCCAACTCCGCGATGCCTGCTTCATTATGTAAAGCAACTTGCACACGTTTCCGCTGCTCCCACTGTTTACGAAGACCTCTGGCTGTGTTCTTATAGACGTTCTCTTCTAAATCAGTATTAGAAAAGCAGTCATGGCACCCAACCGCCAGATATCGTAGTCATGGTATGTAGCCGTGGTAAGTAGGATCTGGATAGACTTAAGCATAGCTACTGGAAAAAGGTTTCATCATTATCCACGCCTGGTCGATGACGAAAACCTTTAACAAGTCTAGCTTTGAAAGTCTCAACCTTTCCATCTATACCAAGTAATCTTCTCAAGATATACTTGCTCCTGATGGGGATTTAACCCTTCAGATATAGCAGCTAAAGTCCATACTTTGCTGGTGTACATGGATTCCATCTCAGATCACTAAGCATCCAGCCATTCTTACAGAGTCCCTGCTCTCGATGGCCTGCTCGAAACTAGTTGGGTCATCATCTCATGATGCAATCCTTGCTCCCACTGTCATCGAGAAACCGAGGTATCTCTCAGGCGGATGAGGAATCCTACTAGATCGGCGGAGAGGCTGAGGTTCGTTGGAATCTACTGAATCCCTTGGTTCCATCAAATCATCTGCTGTAGTTTGTATAGCTGGAACCTTTCCAGTTCTACATAACAGACCTTGCCTTGAGCTTGTCCGGATTTTGCTTTTAGACATAGCCCGGACAACCCCAAATCTTAACCAACTTAAGATATGGGCTCTTCCTTTCCATATCATATATGAAGCGGTAGGCACTGATTTGATTCGAACCCAATTCAATAGGTATGCAGCTTCTCAAGTGCATAACACCCAAAAGGAAAAAGGTAACTCACTAGTACTCATCATAGAGCACACCATATCATATAGGGTGTGATTGCTCCGCCCCGATATACCATCGTGCTATGGTGTATTCGGAGGAGTAATGCTGAGAGAGAATCTCATTCTCCTTTAGAATAGTCCAGGAATTCCATGCTCAAGTATTCTCCTCCCTGATCTCATCATAGGACATAATACTTATACCCGTATTTTGGTTCTCTACTTCCTACTTATATTCTGTGAATACCTCAAAAGGTTCGGACTTATATTTCAACAGGAATATATGACTGAATCTTGAGAGATTATCATAGAATATAATGAAGTATAAAGAACCAGTCCTGGCATGTGTAGACAGGAGACTTTACATACATCATCATGTATCAGTCCCAAGAGTTTACTAACTCTTTCTCTGTTTCTAATAAACAGAGCTATGGTCATCTAATCTTTGTGACATGACTGGCAAGTTTCATAAGATGTAAATTCAAACTGATTTAAATATGCATCTAAAATGTAACTTCAGCCAGTCGGGTCGCATTGATATGACCTAGTCTGCAATGCCTCAAGAATGATTCGTTCATTTCTGAACTCTTCCTCTTGTGTGTGTTCTGTATACGAGGAACTGTAGTTTGATTTAGAACGTCAATGCTTTTAGATAACGTGCCTGAACCGATCAAATTTTGATATAGGAAATGTTCAAAACATTATCCATCAATACAAAATTATATCCTTTCTTTAGAAATAAAGAGACTGATATGATTTTGTATATCAGGTTCGATATCTAATAGCATTTGTTCAGAATCAATGTATTCGTAATACAGGGTGACAGTGACCAACAGACTTGGCTGCAACACTTGCCCCGTTTTCTGCCTCATGAAACTTATCACCCGTTCTCAGTTTTTCTACCTTTTTGTAGCCCTATGTAACAGATTACATATCTGGGATCCTGATCCGGTATCATATACCCAGGATGCAGAGGATACTGAGAAACAGTTCTTTGTAATGAACACACCCGAAGGAGATGCATCATATGCACTTTCTTTGTTTGGGCGGCATAGGAAATCTGGTATTCCCCTATTTCCTGCTCTGTCTTATAACAATTATAAGTTGGAGCGGGACCAACGTTCCCCAGCTCAGTATAACAAGCGGGTTCGGTCAATACATCCATATTATTATCTTGATTAAGGCGTGATATGGTCGCTACCAGGAGAGAGAGAGAAGAAAACACTCTGCGTGCGCTCTTGCAAGATCAGATTGGTTATTATTTTATCTAATCAGGATGGCTCCCACTGTTTTTATCAAATCTTCATTCAAACCCTAAAAGGAAAGACTAGCCAGGATTAATTACACTCTACAAGTTCGCCAATCTTTCAGCCAGGCCAGTGTCGGTACTTTGAGGGAGGTTCCCCGTGCTTTCGCACGGACCTAATTACAGTAAACCTCGTTTTCCCAGAGGCGTAACCCCGTTGACACATTTCTAGACACCTACTTGATCGGCTAATTGCAAAGTGCAAAACTCTCCCAGGAGTAACAATTACTCGCAGTGGGTATCGGGATCCAACTATCATATAGAAGGTATGCAATCTCATTGCAAGTTTCAACACTTGAAACTCCCGATAAAGGTTTTTACCCCTAGCACCTATGACCTTGGCTAAGGTCAACAAATCATAGGTACTAGTTAAGTTCTACCCGTCATTTCGTGATTAATTAGACCCACCCACATGACCCTTGGCTAAGGTCAACAAAGCCACATGACTGTCCTAACTAATCGCATCATATGCGGTGTAGGAAGACATCACTTAGCTACCGTACACTGTGCCTTGACTATGGTCAACAAACACAGCACGAATACTAAGTACTCTACTTCCTAAAATGACGGAGGGTTGCGGCTGGTTTTTGTGAAAACCTTTAACGCTTTGAACTTGATCTCGTTGCGGAATCAAATGGTTTTTAAATGGAATGTTTTTGAGGCTTTTCTAGTTTTGCTAAAGGGGTCACTCCCGGTGAAGGGATCGTCGGCCCTTTCCTCGTCGAATGAGGTGCGGGATATATCATATATATCACTGTGCAAAGCAGAAACTATAGAAGCGATAAAAACAAACCGAGGGTTGTAGCATCTGCCAGTTATTGCTAAAGGAGTCACTCCCGGTAAAGGGATCTCGGTCCTTTCCTCATCGAATAAGGTGCAGGATGTTCTATAAGGAACACCTCGATGCAAAGCAAGAACTGTAGCTACCTGTTTTATTTTGAAATTCGATTCCACAACATCAATTAGGTTTATTTTCTTTCATTAATCTTATTAATGAATATCCCATCATTTAAGTCCACCTAAACATCACAGATAAATATAACGTACGCTTATGTCATCCGCATTCGCCTCGATGTCCCGTCTGCACCGTTAGGTTAGGTAACTAACGGCAGAGCGGGGCAGGGCTAGTGTGGGTGTAAAACATAAGCAACGTTTATACAATATATCATATATACTATATATTATACCTGTCACAGAACATCACATGATCACAGATAAAACACAGCAGAAGAAACATATGAAATATTGGATATACTAGGACGTCCGTGTTTTCAATACGAGCCAGTATAAAACACGGATTCCACGGTCGTGATGAATAGCCAATCCCACACCCCTAGACCCCTATGAGAGCGGCAAGCAACCCTACCAATTCTAGGGTTAGGAGACCCGGACTCGACTCCTCGAGTTGGTCTCCCACTGGACCCTAGAACCCGGTTACTAGTGCTCCCCTCCTTAGGTCTATCCTAGTGCAGAAAAGTAAATAATATACAAACGGTGACTACTTCCGCAACCTGGAAGCGCCCCAATAAAAGAATATTACATACAAGTTTTTACATGAATGAAAATGAAAAACACTCATCTCACATAAAAAAACCCGGCTATTCAAACACGACGATCCAATATAACATATCCAGCAACACATAACATCACATGTCATCAACGTAAGTAAATATGCGCATCCCAATTGTCGTTGACATATAGCAACGAAACCGGCAATATCACATATTACACTTACGGTCACAGAAAAGAAAGTGTAAAACTACAACAGTTGGAATCCGCAACCATCTCAGACATCGCATGCCTGACCAAATGAATTACTTAGACATCGCATGCCTAACAATTATAAACCCCGCATTTTAGTCTCATTATCGAAAACACTTTTCAATATTGAGTCGGGCAATTCAACAAGATTCCCGACATCCTGATCGAATGCTCGTCGTAAACTTTAGTAGGCGGCCGCACCCCCGATACCGTCGACGAAGTGCACCAAGGCGGAACACCGCTGCCGCGAGCACCCGAACGGATGCTTTCGGCGACGGGGTTCTCCTACAGTCACTTGGTCGGGGCTATGGAGTGAGGCTGTCTATTAAGTTTACCCGGCGAGTATCCGCGTACGCTACGTGATTGCAACGGACTTTTGATCACATCAAAATTCCGTGGCAACCGATCAATTGAGACTAAACTGCTACGTTTATAATATTCATTCCGTTATCTCATAACTATTTGCGAATTCCAATTATTGTATCACATTCCGGATAAACAGAAAATGCTAAACATTTTGATCGAACAATCGAACACCCAAGTTTTCCCGATACAGCTCAACACATGAAATAAGTTTAACAACATTCAGTTCGTGCCTCAGTAGCAACGGTCCAGCCGTAGAAGGGTCAAGCCAACGCCTCACATGTGGCACGCCGTACTGCCCCAAACCCGAAGGTTCAAAGGGCAGTTCAAGACGGTCACATAATCGAGTTAAGGTTTGTTGTCTTCTAGAGGGTCCATCGCGTTACTTGCACTACTTAGAACGTCGTTAAACTACGGAAAAATCCAACAATTGGAAATTTCCCGGCAGGGGAAAAAGTGGATATTTATATCCGGTCGAACCTTTTAACATATTCTAAAATTTATCCGGAAACGCACACCGACAAAATAAGATAGTCCGATCGAATACACCAAGTTCCCAATACAACTCAGAAAATGCAACTCTGTAAAAATTATTAAAAATCCCCAGGAAAACCAGCATAGACAACTAAGAGTTACTGTGCAAAACAAAATGCACATCGCGACAAAATAGCCGCGGATCCGCCGCGTCATCCTACTGTAGGGCCGCGGATCCGCGCCTACATTGTGGAATCAGGACCACGAATTTCACAGTTTGTCTTATATATTCCTGCTGATTTTTCTGAATATTTTTAATTTGGAAAAATCCTCGAAATTAGAAAATGTACAGAGAGCATATTCTTAGTCGGGGTTTTGGGTCAATCGGACTTCTGATTCCGTCGGGACTTCGCCTAAGGCTCTAGCTAGGCTCTGATACCACTGTAGGGTTCCTAGGCACTCTAGTGAAGTCTCACAAGTGATCAAACACGCTAATTTCTAAAAATTACGGTGCCGAGAAAACCTAGAACGGATCGTTAACTAGATATTTAGGCGAAACATGTAAACTAGTTAACATTTTAACTAAGGGAACGGATATACAACCTTTGTAGATCCGGTCCACCACCTCCACGGCTCCGCAATGAAGTCCCCTCGCTGTCCAAATCATGTCTTGGGCTCTAGCGTCGGCATCATCGAAGAATGGGCGAGCTTGATCGTCGGTTCAATGCCGAAGATGATCTACGTCGAGGTATCGCAAGAACAAGCTCCAACTTCATCAAGCTTTGAAAACTTGTGAAGGAAACACCCTATATTACTTGGCAAGAGGTAGAGGATGAAGAAATAGGAGTTGGGTTCACTTTAGATTTGGATTTCTCACACTTTTTCAACACTTGCCATTGGAGTAGCAAGCTTTTCCATGGAAGAAGAAGATGAAGAAGAAGAAGATATGATAAGTTATTCCTTAAAAGAAAAATAAAATAAATGAATACTTATCATCTCTTTGACCATGGTTTAGTGTAGAGTTTTAACTAAGGTTAGAGAGTGGTTAGGGTTAGATAAAAGACAAGAATGGTGGACTAAGTTCAAAGCTTCAAGAAGCTTTCAAATAAAAACAAAAACTAGCAACCATTCTTATCTCTTTATCTTTTCTTTTTCCAAAATAAACAAAAGGAATAAATAAATGATTAAGTAAATGAAAAAGAAACCCTAATCACTAATTAACCATGGTTTAACACTTTACACAAAACCAAGCTAGAATGTATCATCAAACATGATACAATCATGTGCACAAAACTATATCGAATATACAATGTGCACATCCGCGCGAGAAAATCCATTTAAAGTGAACCGATACTAGTTAATGCAAAGCAATATATCAAATATATAATTATGTATTAAATCATTAAATCAACACTTGATTTAACGATCCGGTCATATCGCATATAACCGGCTAGTATCCAATGTGTCGGCTTATCGAATCAATCCTATATTCGATAACTAGGTTATATCGCATATAACCATTCGATACATTGATCGCGAGAATAGAATACGGTATCATATACACGCATTATTCTCGGTCCCGCACATATCTCATATACGCTCCTATTTCGTTTCGCTTGAGCTAGGAAACCTCTGTGTAGGACTCTAAAGACTCGTCAATACGCCGGTAGCAGATGATGATCATATCAAACATCCGCAAGCCGCAAGCGGTCTGCTAAACGTAACGGCCACCCGGGTATTGAGCGATCAGAAGATCGACGAGCAAGCCCGCTCACACTCCTGCGAATCCAACCAGTAACACTTACCGTACAGTCCGGTCTGTTCGTCTGATATGTCGCATATCTCGTCTAGGGGTGGTAAACGTCAGACCCCAGTAGCTCGATAAGTCATGCCGACTTGAGGTCCATAACAATCGTGAAACTACTGATAACTCTTACCAGTATATCACTGCAACCCTGGCCAGGGATTTCCTGTTATGGTCAGTCGAGCATAGCACAACATCAACCCCCAATACCGGGAGAGACGAATTCCCTCCTATCGCTCATTGCCTCCATGTGAATCGGGACTGTACCCAAAAACCACCTGTTTGCACGACTCAGTAGAGCCGTGGTAGGGTGGAAATCAAAGCACAGTGGGAGACACACAAGACTCTATGACGATCTCGGGTCAACAGACTAAGCTGTACCAGTGTCACCAGAGAACTGCCATCTGACGTGAGGTATAATACCATCTGGGAGTTCTCGGCGAGTCCGTTCAGTGTACCCAGTCTCCACTGAGCACCCGCATACCATCTTCGATGTCAAACACCAATGGATATGGGATCATCCATCGCCCATCGCATGGGTCGAGAAGATATGCGCTAGTCTACTCTGGAATATCGATGCCCCGTCTCGATATTCCCTCGACTAGGAACAATGAAGGATGTACTCATTAACTACCCAGGCCCCACTAGTATGATCTACATCATAGTCCTGGAAGTCGAGCACACATCCTATGGGCTTTATCAACATGTAATCAGAGAGACAGAAAGTGTACATGTTAAGATAAAGTGCAACCAGATAGCGTACTATCATGTCGAGCAAGAAAGTCCTTCCTATATATGTCCCAGCATCCACTACAATATACATCTAATGTACAGTAATGGCCTCTAGGGCATACATATAACTAACACTAAGTATACTAAACAAGAATCGAACTAGAGAATTAGGGTTTCATAGTTAGCAAATAAGTTTCTAAACTAAATGAAGAGAGTCTACAACCTTTATAGTCTAGTCCTTCACTTCAAAAGCTCCAAGTAGTAGTCCTAAACTCTTCTTTGACTCCACTCGAAAGTTGGAACGAGCTTACTCGATGTCTTCGTCGTCGAAGATGATCCACATTGAGGCAACTCACACTCAAGCCCACACTTCACTAATCAAGGTATTAGTGAAGGGAACAAGCAATACTAATTTGCTAGAGTAGTGTAGGTTGATGAAGTAAAAATTTTGCTCACAAAAATTTTTCTTTCTTTTTCTTTTTCTCACCCTAGAAAAAATCTAGAGAGGAGATGAAGAAGATGAACTTGGGAGATAAGAGCAGACCATGAGGATAAGATGAGAGCAAGAATAATGATTAATGTATATAAATAAAACAAAGAGAAGGGATGAGTCATGATTTCTCCATGCTTCTCAAAGCAACCAAGGAATAATGACTAATTTCCTTTTTCTTTAATTCATATATCTAAATCATTATCTTCTCATCTTTCCTCTAATGCAATTCTCACACATTCTAGTTCTATCTATCATCAACCATGATACAATGTGCATATATATATATATATATATATATATATATATATATATATATATATATATATATATATATATAAAGAGAAGAAAATCTTAAGTGGGCTTAACATTAGTTAATATATATATATATAAACTAATATTAAATATCAGCCGGTTATATATGATATAGCCGAATTATATATATATATATATATATTTCAATAATCCGGCCATATCATATATAATGGCTAATATTTAATATTAGTTAATACACACACACATATATATATCATATATATATATATATATATATATTATTAAATCAACACTTGATTCAATAATCCGGTTATATCATATATAAGCAGGATAATCTCAAATATATATATATATATATATATATATATATCAAATCATTGAATCAACACTTGATTCAATAATCCGGTTATATCATATATAACCCGGCTGATATAAAAAAACGCTAGATTAGAATACGGTATCATATACTCGTATTTAATCAAGCTCCCGCACATATCTCCATATGTGCCCTACTTCATTTCGCTTGAGCTAGGAAACCTCTATGTGGGACTCTAAAGACTCGTCAATATGCCAGCAGTAGGTAATGATCATATCAGATACCCACAAGCCGTCAGCGGTACTAGCTGGATGTAACGGCTACCCAAGTATTGAACGAATAGAAGATCAACAAGCAAACTTGTCCAAACTCCTATAGAGCCTATAAGCAACACTTACCGTACAGTCCGGTCTCTTCTTCTGATATATCGCATATCGAGTTTGGAGGGTGGAATCATCAGACCCTACTAACTCGATAAGTCATGCCGATGTGTAGCCTATAACCTTTTGAGAAACTACTGATAACACTTATCAGTAAATCTCATCCGCTCTGGCCAGGGACTGGTTATTATAGCTAATTGAGCATAGCGCAACATCAACTCCCAATACCGGGAGAGATGACACCCCTCCTATTGCTCACTGCCTCCATGTGACTCGGACCGTACCCAAAAACCACCTGTTTGCATGACTCATTTGAGCCGTGGTAGGGAGGAAATCAAAACACAGTGGGAACCACACAAGACACTATGACGATCTCGGGTCTACAGACTAACCTATACAAGTGTCACTAGAGAACTGCTATCTGACTATAGGTATGGTACCCTCTAGGAGTTCTCGGCGAGTCATGTTCGGTGTACTCATTCTCCAATGAGCACATGTGTACAATCTTTGATGTCAAACACCAATGGCCGTGGGATCAACCATCTCCCCATACAGGGTTAAGAAACGTACACACTAGTCTACTCTGGAATATCGATGCCATGTCTCGATACTCTCTCGACTAGGAACTATTAAGGATGTGCTTGTGGACTACACAAGCCCCACTAGTATGATCTGTACATAGTCCTGGTAGTCAAGCCAACATCCTAAGGGCTTTATCAACATGTATCAATGAGATAGTAAACTAAAACAAGTGCATATATTAAGATAAAGAGCAACCAGATAGCATACTATCATGTCGAGCAAGAAAGTCATCTATATATATATATATATATATATATATATATATATATATATATGTCCAAGCATTGACTATAATATACAATAATGGCCTCTAGGACATACATATTCCTAATAAGGAGTAAGCTGAGAGAGAATTCCGTTCTCTTTTAAATATCCTAGGAACTCGGCACTCAAGTATTCACCGCCCCAATCAGATCGAATTGTCTCGATACTTTTTCCTGTTTGTTTTTCCACTTTATTCTTGTACTCCTGGAATTTCTCAGAGGCCTCGAATTTGTGTTTCATCAAGAATACATGTCCATGCCTTAAGAAATTATCGATAAAAGTAATGAAGTAGGACCACACACGTCGCTGTGTATGGGTTCCAAGAGCTCAGTAGCTCTTTCTCCGTGTCCAGTGAACGGAGTCTTTGTCATCTTTCCTTTAATGCATGATTGACAAGTTGCATAAGATAAATATTCAAATGGATCCAAATATCCATTTTTATGTAACTTCGTCAACCGTGGTTCATTGATATGACATAGTCTACAATGCCATAAAAAGTTTGATTTAATTATGGAGTCTTTCTTTTAAGTGTGTTCTGGACATTGAAAACTTGATGTTGATTTAATACGTATATACTGTTGTCTAGTGTACCGGACCCAATCAAGTTATGATTAAGGTGAATGTTAACAATATCGCTTACAAATGTAAAATCATAAGATTCTTTAAATAATAAAGATACAAAGATGATATTACATGTCATACTAGGTACAAAAAAACAGTTGCGCAAAATCAAAATGTTTTCACTTGGCAATCCTAGGTGATATTCCCCTACGGAAACAGCATCCATGCTTGCTCCGTTCGCAACCCTGAAGGTTATATCACCTGCCTTCAAATCTCTACGGCTTTCTCAGTGCCTGCAAAGAATTACATATATGAAATCCTAAACCGGTATCCAATACCGAGAAAGTAAAGTTTATTGACAAACATTTCTTAATCATAAACACACCTGAAGCCGAAGCTACAACTTGCTTCGAATCCTGATTCTTGGCTTTCCAAGCCCATCAGTCCTTCTTCCAATGACCTTTCTTGTGACAGTAAAAGCATTCCTCCTTTGCTACTATTGGCCCCCCAACTTTTGTCGTGTCCTTTCTCTGTATCTTAACGACACCACCTTTCGGCTTGGTGGGGGTCTTCTTCTTTCTCTTAGCCTTAGCCTTAGATTTAGAGGAAGAAGGTTCCCCAATAAGTAGAGCGAGTATCTTTCTGGATTTCTTTAGGGTGCCCTCTGCACTCCTCAATATGTTGAGGAGCTCTGGAAGTGTAACTTCCTTTGCTTGTATATTGAAATTCAATATAAACTAGGTATAGGTAGAGGGGAGGGACTGTAGAATCAAGTTTGTGTACAGCTCTTTCTCCAACGTAATCCCAAGGTCCGTGAGCTCTTCAATGAGGCTGATCATCTTAAGGACAAAATCTCCTACAGATGACCCGACAGCCAACTTCGCCTGAAAAAGTTTCTTCGAGATCTCGTATCTTTTGATACGAGATTACTCTCCATATAAATCCTTGGTATGGAGGAAGATGGAAGCTAAGTCCATCTTCTCGTACCGCTTCTGGGGTTCATTATCCATGGAGGCCAGCACGAGACACTTGGATTTCACGTAGTTAATATCCCAAGTGTTACAGATCTCAATGTCCGTGATTGTGGAATCTGGACCTGAGACGGCGGAGGCTTTAGTAGTAAGGAGATAGCCTAACTTATCATAAGTAATGTCCATCTGGACATTCTTTAACCAATCTTTATATTTTTGCCCCGTCAATATGTTTTTATCTAATAGTAACTTAAGCCAAGTCATCTTGGTCGCTGTAATTAGGAGAGGGAGGGAGAAGAAACACTCAGCATAGATGTTCTTGCAAATTTAGATTGGTTTTTAGTTTATCTAAACACAATGGCTCCCACTGTTTTTTCGGATTCTCCTTCAAACCATAAACGAAGAATTAGTCGGGATTAATCACACCCTTTAATTCTTGCTTTAACCTTTCAGCCAGGCGAGTGCCGGTACTTCGAAGGAGGTTTTACAACGTTTTCACGATATTCCTTAATTAAATAACCTTTTTTCCCTGGAAGGGTTGCTCTACTGATACCTTTCTAGACACTTACTGGGTTTTTTAGTATTGATTGTAAAATGAAAAAAATCGCCCGAAGAGTAATAGTAATTACTCACGGTAGGATCGTTATCCAACTATTATTGTATGATAATTTTGAAGGAATCCTACCAAAATTATCACACTTCAGAAGGTATTCAAAACTAGCAAGTTTTCTTTTTCTTTGAAACTCTCGATGTGGTTTTTGCCCCAAGCGTTTATGACCTTGACGAAGGCTAAAATATCATAAGTTGCAAATCAAGTTCAACTCGTCATTGTCCTGCTTAACCTAGACTCATCCGTACAAACCCTTGACGAAGGCCAAAATAGTTGTATGCTTGTCCTAGATTAACGCATCTATCTATACTACAGAGAAATATCTATTAGCTACCAATCAATATGCCTTAGCGAAGGTCAAAATACATAGCTTGAATACTTGTGGATACCTATCTGAAATGAAGGAGGGCTACGGCTGGTTTTAGCGAAAACCGTGAACGTAATGAATTTGATATAGTCGAAAAAACCGAATAGCTTTTAAAATGAGTGGTTTAGGCTCCGCATTTAAAAGTTGTTTTTAACGAAAACCGAGTGTTTTTTAAATTGTTCCAATGACGTTAAACTTTTAGTTTTTTTTGCATTAATTAGAATTAATGTGGTCCCATCAATTAACCCTATCATTGCAGAAGAAACGAAAATAAAACGTATGCTTATACCATCCGCATTCCCCACAGGGTCCTGGGTCTTCACCGTAAGGTTACTTAATTTACAGCTGAGTGAGGGTAGGACTAGCGCAGATGCAAAACATAAACAACGTTTATTATATATAATATATATAGCCATTCGTCTCACGTAATGATAAACATCACAGATCACAGTAGAAACAATACAAATGAAAATAGATGATACATTAGGATTTCCGTATTTTCGTTTAAGCCATTTGCGAAAACGCGAATTCCACGGTCATGATAAATAACCAAAACCCAATCCCCTAGACCCTACGAATGCGGCAAGCAATCCTACCAATCCTAGAGTTAGGTGATCCGTTCTCATTGCCCGAGATGGTCACCCTTTGGACTCTAAAACCCGGTTACTTGAGCACCCCGTCTTGGGTCTATCCTAGATACAGAAATGTAAATAATAAAACGGTGGCTACAACCTCAACCCGGCAGTGCCCCGCAAAAAATATTATAACATTTTGTCACGACTCGAATACGGAACGTGACCGGCACTTAAATCACGTGACGTCTAAAGGCGCAACGCAATTCAAGTAAGCCGAAACCCAAAATCTAAACAGTAAGTAAAGGTAAAGAGGTGAATTTTTTTTTTAAAATGTTAAATTTAAAGCATAAAAGAGTTTGGTTTGAAAATGTTTTTAAAACAAGTTATTGTTAAAATTTACGGAAGCATCTCCTTTGAAAATTTTGATAAAAATCGAAACATACACAATATATATAAGCATCCCCACTCGGGAGCTATCTCAATGCCCACTTGGCAGAAACACAACCACACAGTTAAATATACGACACCCGCTGGCTAAGAATAATGCAAAGAAAGAAAAGAAAGCAATACTAAAAGCATACAACAACAAGTTGGCCCCACATGAGCACGACACCCAAAATCAAATATAATACAGATCTCGCAGTCTCGTCTCTAAGTCAAATATACAAGTGGTAGCTGGAGTTTCTACTAGATACAAAATACATGTATAAAGGAGAGTAAGTACAAGATAACCTCGTAACCCACCTCGGAAAAAGTAAGCATATCCTAAAAGATTGTAACAACCCTAATTTTCATATACACTTTTCTGTACAAAATTTTTAAATTTTTTTTTAAATCCATAAAGGAGTATTTTAATCTGAGAACAAGATATATATATTTAATTATTTTGTTTTTAAATAATTTCATTTTTAGTGTACATAAAATTGTTTTTAAAATTAAAATGTACTTGGGGCATTTAGTGTTGCTGTTGCCACTTTAAGTAGTTATTTTCCCATAATAATTACAAGAAGGAGCTTGTAGCTCATTAGTAATACCTTGCACTGCTGAACCAAGCCACCAGAGTTCGAATCCCATGCCCCACATAATTTTTTATATCATTTTGTTTTAAATTTTTGTGAAGTCAAACGGTCAAACAGCCATAACTCACAATTTATTGCAAATCATAAAAAATAAACCATACCAAAATTCCCCCCAGACCAGACCCGACCCAACGGCGCCCGATTCGGCCCTGACTCGGCCGAATCGGCCGGCGCCGCCGGCGAATCGGCCGGCGCCGCCGGCCGGACTCGGCCGGTCGGCCGAGTCGTCAACACGAAAAAAATTCGTGTTGACTGGTTCTATTCAACTGCATACTCTAAATTTTTTGTACGGTTACCAATTTTCCAATAAATCTCTTTTAAGACAAAATTTAATGAATTTTTAATGTTTTTTATATTTTTTAAATATTTTTTTAACCCTAACCCTAACCCTAGCCTAACCCTATATAAAGACCCTTATACTCTACATTTTCCCTTCACAACTCTAAGTCCACTCTCCCAAATTCTCGAGAACTCGGTACGAAGAGCGAGAAGCGAAGCGCTGCCGAAATCGACGACGGATTCCGGCGACCGGATCAGAACCTTCGCGACGCTTTCGACGAATCGGCAACCACCACATCCATTAGCTTCATTATCTTGTCCAAACCGTAAGTCCCACCTCCTCTCTCTCTCTCTTTTCTATAAATGTAAAAATACGACTTTTTGGAACCCGACGGAAATCGGACAAACCGATTTCCGATTCGGTTTTTCTATAAATTTCCACTTGTCACCTAATACATATTATCTACCCATATTCATGTTGACTATTAATCACCAATAAACCAATTTAATCAAACTTTTTCACATGAAATGATAGCTTCTTTGCAAAACCGTATTCTTTTCATAAAAATACCATGAAGTTTATTTTTCTTAGTTTAATCAATTACCTCACTCCTAAATATGTTTATCTTGATCACAAAACTTGTAGAACTCAATTTGAATGAAATTTCACACATAAAATGATAACGTTTTCGAATACCGTATTCTTGCGCTATAATACCTTTAAGTTTAACATAGCATGTTTTACCTTTAAACTTCACCAAAACCTAAAATAAGTCACGAGGTAATGACCTACCTCTATACACACTCATTATAACCCTAATTGATAAATATCAAAACACAGAATACGAAATTACAGGACTTTTCACTAAAATACCTTAATCTTTATAATCTTTGTTTAAAGCTTTAAGTTGTAAACATTTCTAAATAAAATCTTTTAATAAAATGAAAGCACGATTGGTCATGGACATCGATCGTTTATCTAAAATGTCTTGTGGTGCCTAGGCAAGTGTGTCTAAGGCTAGTGGTTTTTAATTAGGCCCACGACTGTGGTTCCTTCCCACTTACCTGGCACTTACCTGGCCGCAATTGACGGTGAAAAGGCGATTTGAGGCTTCTAATGACTCATCGTTTAGACCTTAGAAGTAGGCTAGTTGGCTTAGGAAACCCTAACAACTAAAATACGGAAAACTAAACTCTTTTGCAAATAAATACCTTATAAAACCGTTTTCCTAAATGAGAAGTGTTTATAAAAGCTAAGCAAAGTGCCGCTACAACCCACTTTTGGGGAACCTGTTAGGGATAGTATGGTTCATCGTGCACCCGCAGACTAGTAGTGCGAGATTCAGACCTCCGCAAGGAGCATTCGGTCTCGAAAGGTTTAAAATACGATATTTAAGGAAAATGAGACTTTCTCTAAATAAAATATTTATATAAAATTATTCATGTGTTAATATATATATAATTAACATTTAAACACCTATTTTATCATAATCTAAAGTTTCCACTTTTTCCTAAAATTAAAAGATTAAAAGTTACGTTAAAATACCATGAATTTCAAATAAAACAATTAATACTTTTATTAGGATACATTCACTAGAATAACACAAATAAAAAACACATTCATTATAACAATAAAGATGATTATTAAATACTTGAGGTGTATTTTGAAAACTATACAAAAGTACTTTTTACAGAAAACCCCCTCAAGTTTTACAAATTACAAAAAGGCCCCTAACTAATATTGGACTTCAAATTATCTTTCTTTTAGTCTGACTCGGGTTAGAGTCTAACTATTCCTGACTCGAATATAATTCAAGTCTATCTATATTCTTTTATATTCCAATACAATTTGAATACATGAAACCCTGGATCCAGTTAACAATATATTCTTTTTGACTGAATCAAACCATGGATATTCATCCATTATCCTGATATTCCATTTTCCTGATTACACAGTTACAACATGTTTACTGATATCATGGTTTGGGTCAGTCACTCAATTTACATATTCCAATACTACAATACTGTTAAAACACTACGGGGTTTAAGCGGTAGATTGGTACGGAAGGTGTTAAAGGTGGCACGAGGTGGTCAGATTAAGACACCTAACCTGAATCCTATTGCTGTTGTACCGTGGCATAATGGTTCCTTGTACTTTCCTTTTGCCCTGATATCTAGCATATAGAGATCCCCCTCGTATATACTGGCATCCTTCTGTACCAAGCTACAAACAACAGCGTTACACAATGTTTCATAATATCCAACAATATAACACTTTAGAAAATACTGTTACTCTGTCATTCTCATTCTTCTTATTCTTTGGGACTTACCGAGCGACCTGTTCGCTGACGACATTCTATCTCTTTCTTCTTTGAATGTCGTCAGGTGCGTTGGACCAAGCTGAGATTGAGCCCACCGGCGAAGATTTGGAGCAGTTCCAGGCAGACCCAGAGCTCTAGATAATTGTACCTTGTTCTTTCCAGTTTATTTCATTTCCTGTTATGCCACTGTTTAGGCATTGCTTTTCATTCCAGTTGTATTTTCTTTTCATGCATTGTACAAAGAATATTATTAATAAAAGTTGCTGTTATTTCAATATCATTTGTCTCTTGTGATTATTTTATATTGCTTAGCTACGCTTAGCGTATGTACTTCTGAGTACATACGTAGCGGACCTCGTCGCGTCCACTTCGTCGTACACTGGGAAGCGGGGCGTGACAGGTTTGTTGGTGGCCCATGCAGGTCAGAGCTGTATGAATCCCTGTCATGCAGTTCTGGTCTGCGTGAACAACCTAAGCAATATAACACAAGAACCAGCAACTAAAACATTCTTTACAATCATATTCCTTGAATCCCATCATTTCTTATTCTTTGAATCTGTCCTAACCTAAATTTCCCTCACCTCTTTTACAATTTTACCAAAACCTTCGCATCCTTTCATTCCTTCACACATTCTTCACATTTCTAAAACCCTTGCACCACCTTGTTATTTTTCACATACTATCAGCACACCAGCACCAAACTTTCCTTGGATCTGTTACACTTTCCTTTTAAAAATTTCGAGGACGAAATTTTTATAAGGAGGGTACAATGTAACAACCCTAATTTTCATATACACTTTTCTGTACAAAATTTTTAAATTTTTTTTTTAAATCCATAAAGGAGTATTTTAATCTGAGCACAAGATATATATATTTAATTATTTTGTTTTTAAATAATTTCATTTTTAGTGTACATAAAATTGTTTTAAAATTAAAGTGTACTTGGGGCATTTAGTGTTGCTGTTACCGCTTTAAGTAGTTATTTTCCCATAATAATTACAAGAAGGAGCTTGTAGCTCATTGGTAATATCTTGCACTGCTGAACCAAGCCACCAGAGTTCGAATCCCATGTCCCACATAATTTTTTATATCATTTTGTTTTAAATTTTTGTGAAGTCAAACGGTCAAACAGCCATAACTCACAATTTATTGCAAATCATAAAAAATAAACCATACCAAAATTCCCCCCAGACCAGACCCGACCCAACGGCGCCCGATTCGACCCTGACTCGGCCGAATCGGCCGGCGCCGCCAGCCGGACTCGGCCGGTCGGCCGAGTCGTCAACACGAAAAAAATTCGTGTTGACTGGGTCTATTCAACTGCATACTCTAATTTTTTTGTACGGTTACCAATTTTCCAATAAATCTCTTTTAAGACAAAATTTAATGAATTTTTATATTTTTTAAATATTTTTTTTAACCCTAACCCTAGCCTAGCCCTATATAAAGACCCCTATACTCTACCTTTTCCCTTCACAACTCTAAGTCCACTCTCCCAAATTCTCGAGAACTCGGTACGAAGAGCGAGAAGCGAAGCGCTGCCGAAATCGACGACGGATTCCGGCGACCGGATCAGAACCTTCGCGACGCTTTCGACGAATCGGCAACCACCACATCCATTAGCTTCATTAGCTTGTCCAAACCGTAAGTCCCACCTCCTCTCTCTCTCTTTTCTATAAATGTAAAAATACGACTTTTTGGAACCCGACGGAAATCGGACAAACCGATTTCCGATTCGGTTTTTCTATAAATTTCCACTTGTCACCTAAAACATATTATCTACCCATATTCATGTTGACTATTAATCACCCATAAACCAATTTAATCAAACTTTTTCACATGAAATGATAGCTTCTTTGTAAAACCGTATTCTTTTCATAAAAATACCATGAAGTTCATTTTTCTTAGTTTAATCAATTACCTCACTCCTAAATATGTTTATCTTGATCACAAAACTTGTAGAACTCAATTTGAATGAAATTTCACACATAAAATGATAACGTTTTCGAATACCGTATTCTTGCGCTATAATACCTTTAAGTTTAACATAGCATGTTTTACCTTTAAACTTCACCAAAACCTAAAATAAGTCATGAGGTAATGACCTACCTCTACACACACTCATTATAACCCTAATTGATAAATATCAAAACACAGAATACGAAATTACAGGACTTTTCACTAAAATACCCTAATCTTTATAATCTTTATTTAAAGCTTTAAGTTGTAAGCATTTCTAAATAAAATCTTTTAATAAAATGAAAGCACGATTGGTCATGGACATCGATCGTTTATCTAAACTGTCTTGTGGTTTCTAGGCAAGTGTGTCTAAGGCTAGTGGTTTTTAATTAGGCCCACGACTGTGGTTCCTTCCCACTTACCTGGCACTTACCTGGCCGCAATTGACGGTGAAGAGGCGATTTGAGGCTTCTAATGACTCATCGTTTAGATCTTAGAAGTAGGCTAGTTGGCTTAGGAAATCCTAACAACTAAAATACGGAAAACCAAACTCTTTTGCAAATAAATACCTTATAAAACCGTTTTCCTAAATAGGAAGTGTTTATAAAACCTAAGCAAAGTGCCGCTACAATCCACTTTTGGGGAACCTGTTAGGGATAGTACGGTTCATCGTGCACCCGCAGACTAGTAGTGCGAGATTCAGACCTCCGCAAGGAGCATTCGGTCTCGAAAGGTTTAAAATACGATATTTAAGGAAAATGAGACTTTCTCTAAATAAAATATTTATATAAAATTATTCATGTGTTAATATATATATAATTAACATTTAAACACCTATTTTATCATAATCTAAAGTTTTCACTTTTTTCTAAAATTAAAAGATTAAAAGTTACGTTAAAATACCATGAATTTCAAATAAAACAATTAATACTTTTATTAGGATATATTCACTAGAATAACACAAATAAAATACGCATTCATTATAACAATAAAGACGATTATTAAATACTTGAGGTGTATTTTGAAAACTATACAAAAGTACTTTTTACAGAAAACCCCCTCAAGTTTTACAAATTACAAAAAGGCTCCTAACTAATATTGGACTTCAAAATATCTTTCTTTTAGTCTGACTCGGGTTAGAGTCTAACTATTCCTGACTCGAATATGATTCAAGTCTATCTATATTCTTTTATATTCCAATACAATTTGAATACATGAAACCCTGAATCCAGTTAACAATATATTCTTTTTGACTGAATCAAACCATGGATATTCATCCATTATCCTGATATTCCATTTTCCTGATTACACAGTTACAACATGTTTACTGATATCATGGTTTTGGTCAGTCACTCAATTTACATATTCCAATACTACAATACTGTTAAAACACTACGGGGTTTAAGCGGTAGATTGGTACGGAAGGTGTTAAAGGTGGCACGAGGTGGTCAGATTAAGACACTTAACCTGAATCCTATTGCTGTTGTACCGTGGCATAATGGTTCCTTGTACTTTCCTTTTGCCTTGATCTCTAGCATATAGAGATCCCCCTCGTATACACTGGCATCCTTCTGTACCAAGCTACAAACAACAGCGTTATGCAATATTTCATAATATCCAACAATATAACACTTTAGAAAATACTGTTACTCTGTCATTCTCATTCTTCTTATTCTTTAGGACTTACCGAGCGACCTGTTCGCTGACGACATTCTATCTCTTTCTTCTTTGAATGTCGTCAGGTGCGTTGGACCAAGCTGAGATTGAGCCCACCGGCGAAGATTTGGAGCAGTTCCATGCAGACCCAGAGCTCTAGATAATTGTACCTTGTTCTTTCCAGTTTATTTCATTTCCTGTTATGCCACTGTTTAGGCATTGCTTTTCATTCCAGTTGTATTTTCTTTTCATGCATTGTACAAAGAATATTATTAATAAAAGTTGTTGTTATTTCAATATCATTTGTCTCTTGTGATTATTTTATATTGCTTAGCTACGCTTAGCGTATGTACTTCTGAGTACATACGTAGCGGACCTCGTCGCGTCCACTTCGCCGTACACTGGGAAGCGGGGCGTGACTAAGATAGATACGCAAATGACGCCGCTAAGTATCCAAGCTGTTGGTCTTGCAAGAAACTAAGGCACAACGAGAATGAGTTGCCAACTCAGTGAATAGAATAATATCACAAGATACACACACACACACACACTATATAATAAGCATGATGAATAAAAGTGAACGTAATAAAATCAATATCATCAATAAGATCATCACAGAATCCATGTTAATCATCGCTAACCAGAATCTCATCATATCACACCAGTGTATCCGAATCGGTCTCTCCCTCTTCCTCGATTACCAGATCACACCAACCGTATATTGTTGCAGTGTATCCGATTCGGTCTCTTCCCCTTCCTCGATTACCGAATCACGCCAAATATATCTCACATCGGTGTATCCGAATCGGTCTTTCCCCCTTCTTTGATTACCGGATCTCACAAAACATATCTTCCACCTATATATCTGAATCGGTCTCTCCCCCTTCCTTGATTACCGGATCACACCATACTATGCACACAAGAAAATCATGATATCCATACCGATCTCTCCCCCCTTCCTCGATATCTGGATATCACATACAAACAAGCTTCATAATTAACAATAATAATGATATATATATATATGCATGTATTAGCGTCCCATACCACTGATACACACACATACACAAATAAAGATTGCAATCTCACAAGATCAACAGAATCGTAAAATAAACAGATAACGTAACAACAGATAACAGAATCACAAAACAAACGGATAACGTAACAACAGATAACAGAATTCACAAAACAAATGGATAACGTAAGCATGGCAGTCCTAAGTGTCGTGGCAAGTACCAACGATATGTAGTGTATATGCGAGTTTGTGATTGTGCAACATGGCAAACGTTGGTGGTTGTGCAGTGTTCTATCGGGTGTGTTCCTATAGTCATGGCAATTGGAATATAAAATATGGCATTGTAAACTAAATACATGAAACTAATAAGAACGAATAATATAAACGTAGCGTACTAATAAACTAATCATCGCGCGAACGTACGTTGTAAATGAATAAATACTTATGAATAATACAATTATGGTTTAAAATAGAACGAATCGTTAGTTTTAAAATGAGTATAATTTTTAGCATTTCGTAATATCCCAATTTGGGTAAATAGAAAAACTCCATGGGTCAAATAAATAAAGGCCGCACTTGGCAAACTATCATCATCTTATCAAGTATGGAATCTCACATCGTACGATATCAACCAAATATCCATTCATAATCGGAATATAAGAGATGAAATGAAACATAAAACATGACATTTTAACTGAGTATCAATGAACGTAGTAAGGCTAGCAAGTATAAGTATGCAACATGGTAGGGTACTCAATACAATATTAATCGAATGATAATGTAATCAAGTTTCGCGAATAGGTGTAAAATAGCGACACAAAGTTTTATAAATTTTCTTTTAGTCGGGGGTGTAATACGCCATCCGCCTGATTTCCCACTTGCAGATGCTATCCCACTAACCAAAAGTCGACCCTTACTAGTCGAAGCCCGCAAACACTTTGCCCTTCCTCGCCTCGTCGGACGCCTCTGCGACCAATCCTAAAAATCGAAACAACATACGCACATAAGAATCTAGACTACCGATACCGATATACATACATATACTAAGCGAACCAACTCACGTAAGTTAAAACATGTGACCATCGTTGATTGATGTGAAAAATTGTGTCTTTGTGTTTTCTAATTACCGCAATCAATAACGGTGTCGCAATAGCTAGCCGATAGTGAGTACGGGTCGTCCACGGGGAAATAGTGAACTATCTTTCTTATTTTAGATGAGTTAATAAAGAAAAGTGGGATTTTTATCGTTTTATACTAAAAAGATTTGAAAATTTTATAAGAGAAAAGCTTGTAGAGATTTTCGGATTGAGTAGTTAATGGATGGAGTTTTAAAAATAATTCTTTTTATCTTTTAATTATTTAATACTAGAGAAATTGCAATGAATGTGGATTAGGGTTCTTAGAGGGATTATGGTTTCTCTCTACTGACCTTTGTCCTTCCATTGCCCTATTTATCTCAAGCCCTCAACAAAGAAAGTATTAACGAATCTCAAATCGAGATCGTAACTATCATGAATTGATAGCACGCCTGAATAAAAGGAATAAGACTCCATTTGTTGAGATTTATAAAAACTAAAATATAAGAAGAAGTTAAGGAATTTTTTCATCCATTATACTACCCTATCTTACAAACCCTAACAAGCGAGAATTTACTCGCTCATTGGGAAAAACGAAGTAAACGAGGAAGGATAGAAGAATAATGAACCCATAAAAAATAACAAAAAATAAAAGTGCGGAAAGTAAATGCAGAAAATAAATGCGGAAAGTAATAAGACAAAATTAAAACAAAAACTACCTTTTATTGAAACTTTTGCGTTACAGAATTTGATTGCTGAAAAAAAACTAAAAACCCTAGTCTGCTCGATAGATCTAAATCAGTAGATGGATTAATAGATCGGTAGATAATAACCCTAGATTGCTCTCGGTCCTTTATATAAGCTCTAGAACTTGAAACCCTAAACGTCATCTTGAAGTATGTGAAAAGACGATCAAGCCCTTGAAATTTCACATCCAACGGCCATGAGTTGACCACGGTTCCGCCACCATATGCATCATTTCACCGCGGTTCCGCCACCCGTTGGTGGAGTTGTGTCTCCAGATTTTTCGTGCTTTCTTTTCTCGATTTTTGGAGATCCTTCTGATGAATATATTTTGAAAATATATTTCTCTCTCTGTAGTTGCGAGATTCTTCAATTTGCTCCTAAAATTCGGCAGATTTGATTTGCTAACTCGATTTGATGTGGATCTCCTACTTATATTTGGAGCTCTTAACTGATTTATTTTAATACCTGCACAATAACTCAAATCAAATTGTTAGTAGCATTTGGTTTATTTGAGATAATATTCCAACTAATTTTTATTTAAATTACTTAATGGATATGATATGATATGCATATTTTAATAATTAAGAATCTCATGGATATTTTATTTAAATATGATATGCATATATTCCCCCAATTATATTAATTATAAATTAAGAAACATATGATAAAATCTTTTTACAACTAAACCCACATATGTTCTTAAATTACAAATAACATCTTTTAGTAATTAATAATAATAGGAAAAATGACCGTAAAAGTGTGCAATAAATTTGACTGATCAAATACCTACAAATAAACCCACATATGTTTTATTTTTAAAAGAAAAAGAAAAACCTAGCACATTTTCGTAGGCAGCACGATTGCACTTAGCTTGTGCAACAAGCCGTTAAACCTCTAGGTGTCCCTAGTATGAGGAGTGTTGTTTCCTGGGGGTTTTCAGCGGATTATACCCATAAAATCCCAAAATAAAAGAAAAAAGATAAAAATTACATGCAAAAATAAGGAAAAAAAACTTGAAAATAAGATTTTCAAACTACACTGGTTTTTTAGTTGTCTTGAGCCATATCTTAATGGTCTTGAAAAGATGTCGGAAATCACATCCTCCCTCAATAAAATATCGTCTTTAGTCTTCCTCCCTATCTCTCTTCCAAATATCGATCATATACCCCTTCGTGTGTGTAAAAGACATCCCTACACTTGGAGAATTCAATTCAAGCTATCATACCCTTTGTCCATATTCCTTATTACTTTTTAGTCGGTGATGTTTTTTATGGATTTGCTCACACATTCTTCATGCGCCCGTTAATACTTCTTGAGACACCAACCAATCGATTACCGAATGCGCTCACTTATTAAGGCATACTTGGCAATATCTTAATCTTGCAACACCTAAGGTTTAACAGTGACCCCTAAACCAGTTGGTCTAAACCATTAGGTGATAAGGCATCCTCGCTGTATTTTTTATACACTGCCTTAAGTAATTACAAAACCAGTATTCATTTTTCTTTTAAATTTTATTTATCATTTATATTCTGTTGATTATTCTTTTTTTATACCAAAGTTTTCAGGCAAGAGTATTTAAAGGTATCTTCTACTATCCCAAGTTTCAAGATGTGTGCAAGTACGTATAGTAGGGTATCAACGTTCAGAAGTTTGGACTCAAGAATATGGACTATTTTTCATACTTATTTCTATCCGCAGATTAGTAATTTCTTCATCTTACTAACTCTTGGGACAACTGCTCATGACCACGTATTACTAGTTTCGTTCTAAATATCTAATTTTCTTGCATTTCTTAAGCCACTTCCTCTCTTTCATATGTATATGATGTTCAACAATTAAGGGGCTAATCCCTTTGATATCCGCCATTGTCCAACCGAAAGCTTGCCTATTCGATTTCAAGACAGACAGAAGAGCTCTCTCTTACTCTAAGGCTAGAGAAGCTGAGATGATAACGGGCAAAGACACATTCTCACCTAAATATGCATACTTAAGATGAGACGGCAGCGGCTTAAGATCAAGTGTCGGAGGAGAGACGATAGAAGGTAGGGTAAGGGAACGATACTCGGACTCCATGAGAGATTCATAGCTAGCGTAAGAGACTGACTCAAATAGCTCAACAAACTCGTTCGAAAAGTCAGAGGATTCAAACTCGGGGGTTGACTTGTAGATAGAAGGATCCCGTGAATCAAGATCATCAAGGAAAGTGAACCCTTCGTATTCCCTATTCATGTAAGAAGTGGCTGGATCAAACAATAACGCACTAGTGGCGTCGACATCATTGTCGTAGAACAAAACTCCTCAAATTCACAACTATCGGAAGCTATCTCGTGGATGGAACATATATCTATCATATGAGCAGAAGGTTCGGAGGGTTGACTTCCTACCCTAAAAATGTTAAATTCAATTGTCATCTTCCCAAAGGATAGGTTCATGGAACCGTTACGACAATTGATTACCGCATTTAAGGTTGCGAGAAATGGTCGACCAAGAATCACCGGGATTTGGTTTCATGGATTTGCCACAGGCTGTGTATCTAAAACTATAAAGTCCACAGGGAATATAAATTCCCTAACTTTAATCAACACGTCCTCTAGCTCACCCCTGAGATGGGTGATAGATTGATCGGCCATCTAAAGAGTGCAATGTATGGGTTTCAACTCTCCTATGCCTAATTTCTCATAAACAAAATAAGGGAGAAAGTTAACACTAGCACCAAGATCGAGTAGAGCGTGATTGATGTTTTTACCCTCAATAGTTATAGAAATTGTAGGACAACCGGGATCCTTATGTTTCTTGGGCAAATTTTAGGTAAGAGCATCACTCATATTGCTCGCTAAGAAAACTTTTTTGGGTACTTGAGTTTTCCTTTTCTTAGTGCATAAGTCCTTAAGAATTTTTGCATAGGATAGAACTTGTTAGATAGCATCTAAGAGAGGAATATTAATATTAACTTACTTAAAAATTTCCACAACCTTCTCCATATGTGGACTTAGTTTGTTTGGCCTTAACCGATTTGGAAAAAGAGCGTTATTAACAGGGGTTGGGTCCGACAATTGGGGAGAAGTTTGTGGAGATGGAATGGATCCCAAAACTGGAGTTGGGGTAGCCTGAGAGGGTAACCATTCAAGAAAGTGGATGGAGAGTTCGAGCCCAGTGGAGAACGGGAAATAGGCTAGAAAGAAGATGTTTGATTAGAAGAAGTAGAAGTAGAAGTAGTAGCCGGGGTGTCATCGAAGTCATCAACTTGTTCTCCAACATGATTGTTTAGTATTTTTCCCGATCTCAACGTAGTTACGGCACTCACATTATGATTTTGTTGGTTAAGAATAGTGTTAGCGTTTTGTGGGTGGCCAGGATTTGGTAAAGCTTGAGATGGAAGTTTCATTTTCTCTCTTTCACTCATCGCGGCGTTTGATTGTGCAATTTGTGCTTCGATAGATTTGATACTTTCACCGTGAGAAGCAGTGTGTTGTACTAACGTTTGGATAGAAGAAGTTAAACTAGCTGACGTTTGCGCGGATTGTTTAATAAAAGCTTCTAGGCTACTTTCGAGTGCAGAGATTTTGTTGGTGCCGGCAGGAAGAACATTATTTTGTGGTTGAAAAGAATTGTTATAAGGGGCAAAGTTGTTGGCCGGATTTTGGAATGGTTGCGGTTGAAAAGGCTGTTGAATTTGTTATGGTGGTTGTTGTTGCTGTGGAGGCAGCCTTTGGTAATTATTTTGACTTTGGAACTGATTTTGATTTTGGTTTTGAGTTTGGTTTTGGTTCCAAGCAAAATTAGGATGATTCCTCTATCCCGGGTTATATGTGGATATATAAGGATCGTTTCTAGGTCGTAACTGAAAAGCAGTATTAGTTTGTTCTTGACCTTGAGACGGAGGATTCAAAGGAAATTCTTCAGTTAAATGTGACGAGTCATAACAACAACTACATACAGTTTTGGGGAGAGTAACTTGGTTTAGGGAGGCTAAAGAGAATTTGCTCTCAATAGCTTCGAGTTTCTTTTGTATCGCAGCCATTTCGGCTTTCATTACGATGGAAGTGTCGAGCTGATGGATACCTACCCTAAATGAAGACGAAGATGATGTTGTTGGTCTTGTGCTCACCCATTGTAGTGTTTGTTCAGCGAGATGTTCAAGAAATTGCCATGCCTCTTCGTCGAATTTTGACATGAAATGACATTGATAAATGGTTTCTAGCATTTGTTTTGTCGTTGGATTAACACCCTCATACATAATTTGGTAAAGTTGCCATTTTTCGAATCCGTCGTGAGGGAATTGGATAAGGAGATCTTTGAACTATTCAAAGCATTTCCAAAAGGATTCATTGGGAAGTTGGGCAAACTGGTTGATCTCGCTCTTAATGCGAGCAGTCATATGATTAGGATAAAATTTCTTAAGGAATGCTTTAACAAATTCATCCCAATTGGTGATGGAATGTGAAGAGGTGCTATAAAGCCACTTCTCTGCGAGATCGCACAAGGTAAAAGGGAGAATACGTAATCGCATAGCATCCACTGAAAGTTGGGTGGTGCTCATCACTGCACATACGTTTTGAAATTTGGTTATAAAACGTAGGAATTCTCATATTCAAGCCCATGAAATTTAGGCAACAAGTTGATGAAGTGGGGTTTAATTTCGAAGTTATCCCCATTGGCTGGTAGAAGAGACAGATACGTAGGAAGGGGTCCGCGTGTGGTGTAGCATCGGTCTTGGAGAGCGATGCGTGGTGGATTTTGAGTTTGCGCACCTAGGGGTGGTGGCAACATGGTGTTGTTAAAACCCGGTGGAGGTCCGTCCATCTCGGGAGACATAGTAGGTGGAGGAGAAAAAGAAGGTGAAGAAATATCGACCTCGGAGTCGACAGCGAAAACGCAGACTAAACGGGCGCTAGAATCCCGTATCCAGCCGAACATGCACTAAGCGGGTTTAGTGCACGTGGCAGCGTGTGAGAAAGTGGTGAGAATGATTTAAAGAATGCTTTGCCTTGACAAGAATAACGGACGTAAGACTTGACTCAACCAATCACAAAATGCACAATCAGTCCCTAGAGCTAGGGTCACCTAGGTCAAATCACTAGACCGCTCCTAGACTTCCAAAGGACAAGACGTAGGATAAATCCTCTATCACCTCCTTATCAATCTTGTAGCTAGGTAAGTGCCAGGTAAGTGGAAGGTATCCACTATACGAATTACCGGAATAGCGGGCTTAATTAAGTAAACCAATTTCTTCAGTCACACTTGCCTTAGACGCCACAAGAAAAATGCGGATAAGCAATATATTACCCACGGCCCTCTCTTGTCGTAATTGAGCACGATTGTCCTTAGAGACTTGGTATAGATATTTTTTATTAATGTAGGGTGATGCGTATACTTGTTTGTGATTTATGGGGTCTAGGAAGGGTGATGAAATCCCCATTTAATCTGAATTTGGGTTTCTTGCCCCTTAATGTCCGTTTTAAATATGCAAAACAATCCAAAATCTAAAACACGCAAAAATAGTTTTTAGCGGTGTTGTTTGCAAAGAATCCTTATTGGAGCTTCAGAGGAGAGAGGAAGAAGATAAAATAATACCAGAAAAATTTGGGGGCCTGAATCCCCAATTCGACCGCGGTTCAGCCACCAAATGCTGCGAACGGCCGCGGTTCCACCGCCTTCTGGTGAGACCTTCCCTCCAAATTTTGGCACAGCACTCCAATGTTTTTCTGCTCCTATTTGACAGTCTCTGAATCTCTGTTGTTTCGCTCCAAGTGCTCTAGATTTCTTGCAAAACTCTCACAAGAATCATTAAAAAACACAAGATGCGGTTTTTATATCTATTTGTATTTTTATTTTTTTCTGGTTTTTTTAGAAATCAACCCGAATAACAAGAAAAATATTACTACCGTTTTCCCGCCAACGGCGCCATTTGATTGATGTGAAAAATTGTATCTTTGAGTTTCCTAATTACTTCAATCAATAACGGTGTCGCAATAGCTAGCCGATAATGAGTACGGGTCGTCCACGGGGAAATGGTGAGCTATCTTTCTTATTTTAGACAAGTTAATAAAGAAATGTGGGATTTTTATCGTTTTATACTAAAGAGATTTGAAAATTTTATAAGAGAAGGGCTTGTAGGGTTTTTCGGATTGAGTAATTAATGGATGGAGTTTTAAAAATAATTCTTTTTATCTTTTAATTATTTAATACTAGAGAAATAGCGACGAATGTGGATTACGGTTCTTGGAGGGATTAGGGTTTCTCTCTACTGACCCTTTCCCTTCTATTGATCCATATTTATCTCAAGCTCTCAACAAAGAAAGTATTAACGAATTTCAAATCGAGATCGTAACTATCATGAATTGATAGCACACCCGAATAAGAGAGTTAAGACTCCCTTTATTGGGGTTTATAAAAACTAAAACATAAGAAGAAGTTAAAGGATTTTTTTCATCCATTATACTACCCTATCCTACAAACCCTAACAAGCGAGAATTTACTCGCTCATTGGAAAAAACAAAGTAAAGGAGGAAAGATAGAAAAATAATGAACCCATAAGAAATAACAAAAAATAAAAGTGCGGAAAGTAAATGCAGAAAATAAATGCGGAAAGTAATGAGACAAAATTAAAACAAAAACTATCTTTTATTGAAACTTTTGCATTACAGAATTTGATTACTGAAAAAAACTAAAAACCCTAGTTTGCTCGATAGATTTAGATCGATAGATGGATTGATAGATAGGTAGATAATAACCCTAGATTGCTCTCGGTCCTTTATATAGGCTCTAGAACTTGAAACCCTAAACGTTATCTTGAAATATGTGAAAAGACGATCAAGCCCCTGAAATTTCACATCCAACGGCCATGAGTTGACCGCGGTTCCGCCGCCATATGCATCATTTCACTGCGGTTCCTCCGCTCATTGGTGGAGTTATGTTTCCAGATTTTTCGTGCTTTCTTTTCTCGATTTTTGGAGATCCTTCTGATGAATATATTTTGAAAATATATTTCTCTCTCTGTAGTTGCGAGATTCTTCAATTTGCTCCTAAAATTTGGCAGATTTGGTTTGCTAACTTAATTTGATGTGGATCCCCTACTTATATTTGTAGCCCTGAACTAATTTATTTTAATATCTGCACAATATCTAAAATCAAATCATTAGTAGCGTTTGGTTATTTGAGATAATATTCCAACCAATTTTTATTTAAATTACTTAATGGATATGATATGATATGCATATTTTAATAATTAAGAATCTCATGAATATTTTATTTAAATATGATATGCATATATTCCCCCAATTATATTAATTATAAATTAAGAAATATATGATAAAATCTTTTTACAAATAAACCCATATATGTTCTTAAATTACAAATAACATCTTTTAGTAATTAATAATAATAGGAAAAATGACCGTAAAAATGTGTAATAAATTTGACTGATAAATCGTGTGCTAATCATGTGCGAAGTTATCTAGAACTATCCCGAATCGTCGAATTTCAACTTTAAACACTTGCGGATTTTATAATGGAAGTTCTGAAATTAGCAGTTTTTGGGCTCACTTTGAAAAATCACAAAAAATAGTAAACACGATATTTGGACTCAAACTAAATTTCTACATATAGATAAAGGAGTTAAATTTGATACCCCAAAATCTCTTTTCTATTTTCTAAGTATAGAACGTGAAATAAAATACAAAGTTAAAATATATTTCTGGATAATTTTACTAATCCAGAAAACACCCTTGCACTAAAAAAATGATATTTCTAGATTTTGTAAAGTGAATAAGACAAATGAAAAATTTAAAGATATCTACAAAAGATTATATGCAATATAAAATTTTCATATTTTCCAAATTGTTAATAGAAAAATTAGAAAATTGTTACAATTTGAGGGGAAAACAGCCACTGGAAATAAAATTTCCAGTTTGGATACCCTTCCTTTAAAAATTTGTATAAAATTCATTTTAAAGTAAAACTTAACCAAAATTGTTTTGATAAAAGATAAACCAATTATATACAATTTTTTAGTTTTAAACTTTAGCTAATTATCGACAAAGAGTCATAAAAAAATTCGAAACTCTATACATGTCACTGATTTTTCTAGTTCAATCTTAATAGAACTTGACCTTAACTAAACAATTAGTGTTATCATGGCAAGTAATTGATAAAACTTAAGTAAATATAATATAATATACATCTTGATTGAGATTATGGGAAGTTCCAAGGTTGCAATGTGGCCTCAAGTTGAAGTCTTGGCCTCTACTTTAAGTATTTGAATGAAAATTGCATAGTTTGAGTACTGTGTGTGGGATTCTTGGGAGCTAGAGAAAAATGAGGAGAAGATGAAGAAGAAGAAGAAGAAGAAGAAAGAGATAAGGTAATGATGAGGAGAAATGGCTAGGTCCATACCATAACCCCTTCTCTCTCCCATTCTCAATATTTAATTACCAACCATTCTCTCACCATACCTCTTTGTTTTTCTCCTCCTAGATATTTTTGTAAAACAATTTAGGAATTAAAATAGAAGATAAAAAGTAAGGTTAACTTGCCATGACATCCAAAGTATGTTTTGGTTAAAGCTTAAAATAATTTTATACTTAAAAAGACTTAACTATTTATATATGTGTGTAGTGCACTAAATCTTTAAAAGGAAACCAATTAATAAAAATATCCTCTATTTAAATAAAGCTAAATATATCACTAATTTGTAAAAACCCAATTTAATTAATTATTCCTATATTTATAATTAAAAAAATCTTTTTATTAATCATTAAATTCTAAAAATTCCCTTTTAAAATTTTGAAATGTTACACATTTTGAATAATACATGAATGAAAAAGAAAACACTCTCTCACATGTAAAAACCCCTGGCTATTCCATCATGATGTTCATATCTATTTCCATAAAAAAATCATAACTGATACAAGATATGTGCAACCCCTACTAATCAATGTATAGCAATTAGTTGACGTTTAGAAACACGTATACAAACGAAAAAATAAGCAACGATATTAAAATTTCGATTTAGAAACACTCCGTATTGCCAGACACAAAGATAACACAATATAAATCTGGGTATAATCAAATAGTACCAGAAACCCTAAATCCAAGTGTACAAGACACCACAAGAAGCACGCGACATAACTTAACCAAAAAACCCGCCAATAGCGAGTATTTTGGACAAACCGGCGATCGAACTTTGGAGTTAGTGTCTCGTTCTTCTCTGGTGTTCTTATAATCATATAAAGAGCACTCTGCAATTGTTTAAAAGAAATTTAGAGGCTCAGAAAATTTTGACAGAAACTTGGATTTTAGATTTAACAAATACGGAGTTATTTCGGTTTCGAATCATTAACATCATCTACTATTAGTTTAGTGTTTGGATTGGCTCTGATACCAGTGTAAGTCCATAGTGCTCATGCCGTGATGACTACGGCATTCACGGAATCAAAAACTTTAAATTTTACATGAGCACTATAAACTAAAACCTTAGAATACAAAACCAAACACTAAACTAACTTAAACTAAAGAGTTTAATTACTATGATGAGGACTACAACTTTTGAAGTCGTGTCCTTCGGGTCTTGTGTGGTCCTTTCCTTGAGCTCCCAGGGTTCTTAGATCAAGCTTGCGAAGTGATCTCTCCACGTCAAAGATGATCCATCCGAAAATGCCGATTCAAGCTCTAGGTTCTAGTTATGAACTAAGAAGCAACTAAAGATCTAGACTTGCTAAGTCTTGATGCTTAGAGGTGTAGTAATAGTGTCAAGATGCTCTCTTTATTTTCCTCAAAAAACTCACGAGAGAAAATGAGGAAGAAGATGAAGAAGACGATGGCTACAAATAATTATTGTGATAATAATAATCCACACCCTCCATCCTTATCTCTTCATCTACTTTTAATATAAAAAAAGAAAAAAAAGTGAGTAGGCTTGTGACTCACTAGTGTGAGTCACAAGCCCACACTCTTCATATAAAATCATGAAGAGATTACAAGAAAAGAGAAGGCCACCTCACATGGTATACGTATACACACATATAAATACATATGTATATATATAATCAAGTATACCAAAATACCCCGTATTTATAATAAATACGTATACCTGTATTTCTACCAAAATACAAATACCGTATTTGTATCGAAAATACAAAATATACGTATTCATATTAAGAAAGAAATACGTATATTTGTATCAAGACACAAATATCTGTATTCATACAAATACATGTATTCGTATAAATACCGTATTCGTATTAAAATACAAATACCAAAACAAGAGCAATATAATACTAGCTCTATATCTGGCTATCTTTCAAACCTGCTAGTATTACTAAATTGTCCGATCAAAGTACGTGTATAAAATACATGTGTTCAATCGAATACCCGAGCGTATCTAAATACGCATACTACACCGTTTCGCCTGAACCAGAAAACCCTCTGTGTGTGACTCTAAAGACTCGACAATACTCCAGCAGTGGGTTTAACCACAAGCACGTCAGTGGCACTAACTGTACGTAACGGCTACCCAGATATCTGTCGAAAGGAAAATCAACAAGAAAACTCGTCTGAACCCTTACTGAGCCTATAGGTGACATTCTCCGTATAGTCTGGTCTGCTCGTCTAAGAGTATCGCATATCAGGCCTAGGGGTAGTAAACGTCAGACCCATATTAGTGTGATAAATTATGTCGGTGTGAAATCCAATACAACCTAAGAAACTATTGGTATACCTACCAATAAATCTCACTTGCCCTGGCCAGCGACTTGTAGTGTCGGCCAACCATACGCAGTGCGATATCGACTTCCTATACCGAGAGAGATGAATCCCTTCTATCCCCTACTACCTCTAAGTGCTTCGGGACTGCACCCAACTATTATCTATTTGCACGACTCTTTAAAACCGTAGTAGGATAGTAATTTAAATACAGTGGGAACACACTCGAGACTAATGGTGATGTCGGGTCATCGGACTAACCTGTACTCATATCACCAGAGAACTGTTATCCAACGATAGGTATAATACCAACTAGCAATTCCCAGTGAGTCCGTCCAGTGTAACTCATAACCTAATGAGCACATGTTTACTATCTTTGGTACCGTATACAAATGGCTACGGGACCGGCCATCTCCCCTAACGAGGATAAAAAATGTATACACTAGTCTACTCTGGAGTATCGATATCCGGTCTCGATAATTCTACGACTAGGGGCAATTTTAAGGATGTGCTTATAGACTATCCAGCCCCCACAAATATGATTGTCATCACAACGCTGGTAGTCAAGAAAAGATCCTACAGGCTCTATCAACATGTATTAGCGATACGTAAAAAAGAACATATATACATGTTAAGATAGAGACATACCAGATAGCATATTATCTTATCGAGCAAGATTGTCTTAAACATGTATATATCCCAAGTATCCAAAATGTAATATACAATCTTGTACTATACAATAATAGCCTATGGGGCATATATATCTAACAATATTTTCATCCAAAAATTAATCCGATTTTATGTTAACCGTGGTTATTTTTTATCAAGCGTTTATTATCAATCTATAAAATATTATAGAGAGATCATAATTTCAATTAAAAGGCAAAATTTATTTCTATATTAGAAAAGTTAACATTTAGTTGGAAAATGTAGAAATGGGAACTATGAAATAACATAAGACTATAAGCGAGAAGTTTAGAAATATCAAGACTAGAATGAGTTTTTTTAAAAATAAAAGAGAATTTAAAGAGGGAAATCAAAATAACAGTTTTATTTATTATTTTTCATATCTCTTTATTCCATCTTTATCTCTTTATTAAATCTACCTATCTATGTACTTTTATCTACTATTTACTAATCTACTGACTATTATAATGCTAAAGGAAAGATGTAGGAAACACTGGAAAAACAACTCTCTGATTTGCCGCCGCCTTCTAATTTGCCGCCACTTCAGAAAGGATGACGTGTCAATTTATTATGGCACGTGTGATGTACATAATTAAATTAATAAAATATAAAAAGGAAAAAAAATAGTTCTTTAGTTTAAGCCACTTTAATTTTTTTTTTTTTGTTTGGGGAGTATCTTAAATAATTTTATTTAAGATAATAAATATTTTTTTAAAATATCTAAAGCGGCTAAAAAATTTTGGGATACCAAGTTGTTTTATTATAGGACAATTTTTTAACTTAGGCCATTTTTAAAAAATATTATTAAAATCAGGCCACTTTCAAAAATAATTACAAAACTATGCCATTTTTTACCAACTAAACGTCACATCAGTGTTAGCTGAGCTCTGACGCTGAGCCTTTTCAAAAAATTTTTTCTATGGGGCGCACTTTGAAGCGCCCCTTCGAAAAAAAGAAAAAAATCTTTCTTCTTCTTCTCCTTCTTCTGCATTCCTTTCCCCCACCCCTACCCTTGTGACCCCCCCTTCGATCCCGCCCCATCCCCCTCCTCTGAATCCCTCACCAACGATGACTTGCAACCCTCTAGTACCACCTAGCGACTCCGAATTCGTCGACCCCATCGTCTTCATCTCTTGAATCGAGCGCAAAGCTGCTGCCTTTGGCATTTGCAAGATCGTCCCCCCTCTCCTGAAACCCTTGAAGAAGTTCGTCCTCTCCAACCTCGCCCGCTCTCTTTCACCCAATCGCTTCATCACTCGCCATCAGGAGCTCGGAAGCGGCGGCAGAACTCGGAAGGCTCACCGCCACAAGCAGCAGGTGTGGCATAGCGGCGAGTTCTACACCTTCGAAGAGTTCGAGTCAAAGTCGCAGCTCGCGGATTTCAAAGAGGTGGCCCCATTATTGATCGAATCCATTTTGCAGGTCGTCGGCGGCGAGAGATTCGGAGGAGGAGGAAGGGGTGGGGTCGGAGGAGGGGGCGGCAGGGTTAGGGGGAAGGAATGAAGAAGAATAAATATTTTTTTTTCTTTTTTCCTTGGGGCGCACTTCTAACATCCCGCATTCCATGCCGTCGTATCCCCCCATTAACGAGCGTATCTCGTCATTAATGGGGGGATCCTGTCATTCACGCAGGCATAACGTCAGGGGCGTAACCGACGGCGAAGATCTCGCGCCAGCTCGCTCCATGCGACCACTATAAAAACCCCTCGCTTAGACGACTCAGGTAAGGTAATTTCAATTCAACAAACCGCTACTCTGCTCAAATTTCTCGGCTAACTTGATCGTCGGAGGGTCCACGGTGGTACAACCACCCCGGGACTTCTTTGCAGGTAGCTCGGCTTCACCCCAAAATCAACCTATTGAGATCTACATGCTCAAGAATACAATCATCAACGCCAATCTCAACCCTTCATCAACGCTCGCAACAGATCAACGGACGACAACATCTGAAGGAGATCCAGGCCTCCATCAATTGGTGGCGTCTGTGGGAAGTTCCAATTCTCTCCACCCATTGAAAGTTGATCTTCTGCCCTCGACTCTATGGCGAGCGAAGACCATGACGATCCAAGCACAAGCCACCACCTTCCCCATAACGGAGGCGCGGAAGGATGTACTCCCCCTACGAACGCCATCCACGCCTTCTCGGCAAGGATCGACAGGCTCGCGTCCATAGTCGACACCCTTGTCCGTGTCCAAACGGCGGGCCCAGCCCCCCAGGTCGTCGTTCCCCCTCTCACAGATCACGACCTCCACAGAGGGGCGGATGACACCGCCCACGCTGGCGCCACCAAACAACGCCGTGCTCACTCTGGCAACCGCTGCTCCCCCGTGGCGACCGATTCTATGGCCCGTTGGACGCCACACGGCCCCACATCGTGGTCTCGCGAAAGTGCCCATCGCCCTGAGGCCCGCCGCGTTTCCGTCCCTCTCGAGGAGGTATCGGTCAGCTCGCCTGCTCCCAGGCATGACCGACACCCTCTCCTTCTACGGAATCGCACGAACGGCACTCGCCATAAAGACTCAAGAAGGACCTCGCCTGGGGACCTACATAATTTGATAGAATGGAATCAGAGTCGCAGCCTGGCGCAGACCACAAGCGGGAATGGCCGCCGCCTTGACTGCGCCGAATCCTCTAAGTATCACGACCGCCTCGACGCCTTCGATAAGAAAATTAAGGGTATACATCGGGAGGGTCATACATCCGGTGAAGGAGCCAGGTACGCTGCCAACTCAATTACGAAGCCCTTCACCGAAGAGTTGCTTGCCGTACACGTCTCGTCCAGGAACAAGCCTCCCAAGGTGGCCCTCTTCGACGGGAAATCCGACCCAAAGGACCATCTGGACATATTTACGGCGGGCATGAGCTTCCAGGATATCTCCAACGCTGCTCAATGCCGAGCATTTCCCGCCACCTTCATCCGGGTTGGACGGGACTGGTTCCGAGGACTCACGCCACGCTCCATCTCTACCTTTGATGAGCTGGCCGTCCAGTTCCTCGGCCACTTCGTCGAAAACAGAAGACAGAAGCGAACTGTCGATTACCTCTTCACCATAAAGAGCGGGGATAAGGAATCCTTTAAAGGATACGTCACTCGCTTCTACAACGCTCTTCTCGAGGTTCCCGAGCACCGGGACGAAACTGCCATCGCCGTCCTGAGGTCGGGTCTTAGGCACAAAGAGTGGCTCCGCTCTTTTGTATTAGCGCAACCTAAGACCATGGCCGAGGTAAAAGCTTGGACCGAGCGAGAGATCTAACTCGAGTCTGAGGTGAACGCCAACCTGCCCCGGGGCAACCAAGCCGACCAAAAGAAGAGGGGCAGAGAAAAGAAGAAGAAGGTCGACCAGCCAAAACCGTACTCCCCAAAGTTCCAGGAGTATACTCCTCTCAACATCTCCCAGACTGAGCTGTTAGAGGAGGCGAAAGGCGAGCGATTCTTCAAGCTCCCACCGGTCATCCATAGAGCGGCTAAACGTATCTGTGGCCCGTACTGCACCTTCCATAGGTCACAGGGCCACCCGACCGAGAACTGTAAACAACTCCGCGATTACATCGAGGAGTTGATCCACTCTGGCCACTTGGTGAAGTACCTGCGGGACAAGCGACAAGCAGACAGGGAGCACGAGAACCAGCCCCCTCCCGGCGAATTAACGATCGGCCAAATCATGGTCGTTTCCTCGGGTCTGCCCGTGGAGCCGGCGAGACTCACCACCTCCTACCCGTCGAGGGAACAAACGACCCGCCCCAGAAGAAGTGCAGGACCGCCAAGCCCATCATCTTCACTGATGAGGGCCTCCACGGTATATCCGTGCCTCACAACGACCCTCTCGTGATTACGGCATGGGTCCATCGTTACGAGGTCCATAGGATACTAGTAGATTCCGGGAGTTCGGCAAATATCATCTTCTATGACTGCTTCCAGCGTATGGGGCTGGGGCTGACCGACCTACGGCCAACCTCCCACGTCCTATCGGGGTTTACCAACCATTCCATCCTGGTCGAGGGAGTGGTCACCCCCTCCTCAACATTGGGGAAGCGGGCCATACGAGGACCGTACCGGTGGAATTCATCGTCACTAGAATCCCCTCGTCTTACAACATCCTCCTGGGACGCCCGACATTAAACGCCCTCCGGACTTAGATCTTGACCTACCACCTCACGATCAAATTTCCATTAGATCAAGAAGGGATAGGCCGGGCCTACGGGAACCAGCGAATCGCTAAGATTTGCTTCACCACGACATCAACCACCGGGGAACATAGCGACGACCTCGAAGACGCAAATGTTTTCCAGGGGTCCTTGGACACCCGCGACGAACAGAAAGAAATCCGAGGAGCCCCGGTGGAGGCGCTAACAGAAATTCCCCTCATCGAGGGGAATGAGGGACGAACCGTCTAGATCGGATCCCTTTTGACAGGAACCCGACGCGAAGACATGATCCACTTTCTTCTAGGAAACTTGGACGTGTTTGCCTGGGCGCCTGCTGACATGCCCAGGATCGACCCCAAAGTAATCTCGCACAAGCTCGGGGTCGACCCTAAGGCCTGACCCGTCAAACAAAAGAAGCGTAGTTTCGCACCGATCAAGAAAAAGGCGATCGAGGACGAGGTCGATAGATTGCTCGCAGCCAACTTCATTCGAAACGTTGACTACTCGGACTGGCTGGCGAATGTAGTCATGGTTAAAAAGGCGAGCGGGAAGTGGCGCATGTGCGTCGACTTCACGGAATTGAACAAGGCCTGTCCGAAAGACAACTATCCCCTCCCTCGGATAGACCAACTGGTGGACTGCTCGGCAGGCCACGAATTGCTCAGCTTCATGGACGCTTTCTCTGGCTACAACCAGATCCGTATGAGCCCGGCAGATGAAGAACTTACCGTGTTCACTACGGATCGGGGGGTATACTGCTACAAAGTGATTCCCTTCGGCCTCAAAAATGTTGGGGCTACATACCAACGTCTAGTTAACAAAATGTTCAAACCGTAGATCGGAAAGAACATGGAGGTTTACGTCAATGACATGCTCGTGAAATCAACCTCATTGGACGAGCACACCAAAGATCTCGACGAGACATTCGACATCCTCCGCAAATACAAAATGAAGCTGAATCCGGCCAAGTGCGTGTTCGGAGTCACTAGTGGGAAATTCCTCGGGTTCATGGTTACCCACCGAGGAATCGAAGCCAACCCGAAAAAGATCAGCGTCATTCTCAACATGGCCACACCCAAGAGCAACGTTGAGATCATGCGAATCACGGGGAGAGTGGCCGCTCTGAGTCGCTTCATGTCGAGGTCCGGAGAAAAGTGCCTCCTATTCATCAAAGCCCTGAGAAAGATCCCTAAGTTTGAATGGTCGGAAGAATGTCAAAACACTTTCGAGCAGCTCAAAGCGCACCTGGAAACTCTCCCGCTGCTCACGCGACCAATCGAAGGAGACGAGCTAACATTGTACCTTGCAGTCTCCGGTCATGCTGCTGGCTTGGTGCTCGTCCGAGAAGTCGAAGGAGTACAGAAGCCGGTCTACTACTTGAGCCATGTCTTCAAAGACGCGGAAACAAGGTACCCGGCCATAGAAAAGATAGTCTTGGCTCTTGTCGTCACCTCAAGAAAACTCCGGCACTACTTCCAGGCGCACACCATCTTCGTCCTCACCGAGCGTTCTATAGGGACAATTCTCGCCTCCCCCGAGTCATCGGGTCGTCTAGAAAAATGGAGGTAGGAATTATCCCAATTCGACATCAAATACCGCCCCCGGCAAGCCATCAAACCTCAGGTCCTAGCTGACTTCGTGGTCGAATGTACTATTCCCACTAAAGAAGAAGCGGCAATACAGGACGGCGGACCCCGATCCTCGGTCGAGGAAGTACCCGACTCCATCCCCGATTGGGTTCTCTACGTCGATGGGTCCTCTACCGAGGAAGGGAGAGGGGCTCACCTTATTATTTGAGGCCCGAACGAGGCAAAGATGGAGTACTCTTTGAAGCTCGGGTTCAGAGCGTCGAACAACGCCGCGGAATACAAGGCCTTACTGGACGGGTTACGAATCTCTTCCGGGGTAGGGCTGAAGACGATACGGATTCGCAGCGACTCTGCCCTAGTTGTCGGCCAAGTGACCGGGCACTTCGAGGCCCGAGAGCCACTCATGGTGAAGTACTTTGCTGAGGTGAAAAGACAACGAAAAGGTTTTGACGAAGTCCAAGTGGAACAGATACCTCGGCACCTGAACGCCCAAGCCGATGCCCTGAGTAAACTTGCCTCTTTCTATACTGCCAATAACAAGAGGAATATCCTCTTTGAAGATTGCCACGACCCAGCGTGGAAGACAGAGAGGTGACGCTCCATGTATACACTGCTCAAGAAGAAGGCCAGGATTGGAGGAAGACCCTCGTGGAGTTCCTGAAGGATGGCATACTTCCGGAAGACCGAGGGGAAGCGCGCCGCCTTCGAGCCAAAGCCCGCCACTTCATCTGGAGCATTGTAAACCTTTACAAAAAGTCATACACACAGCCTCTGCTCCGGTGCGTCGACCCTCACGAAGCCGACCACGTCCTGCGTGAGATACACGAAGGGGTCAGTGGAGCGCATCCAGGGGCCCGTACCTTGGTCCAGAAGACGCTGCTCCAAGGATATTATTGGCCAATGATACACCTAGACGCTTAGAAGCTCGTCAGAAGATGCAAAAGCTGCCAACTCCACGGTATCATACCCCGTTTTCCGACCACCGAGCTAACGGCACTCACCTCCCCTTGGTCGTTTGCTCGGTGGGGAATAGACATGGTGGGCCAACTCCCCACTGGTATGGGCAGGCACAAGTACATTGTCGTCGCGGTAGACTATTTCACGAAGTGGATTGAGGCCGTCCCCATCAGAAAACCAGACGCCGCCACTACCATAAAGTTCCTGCAAAATAACGTAATCTCTCGATTCGGGATCCTAAGGTGCATCATTACCGACCACAGGACGAATTTCGAAAACGACAAAGTCAAAGAGTTCTGCAACGAATACCACATACTAATGAAGTTTGTCACGGTCGCGAATCCTCAATGCAATGGACATGCCGATTTTGCTAACCGAGACGTCATCCGAGGTCTTCGAGCTCATTTGGAAGGAAGGCAGGGCAGCTGGGTCGAGAAACTACCACGCGTACTGTGGGCCTTACGCACATCGAAGAAAACGCCCACTGGAGAGACCCCCTTCAGCCTCTGTTACGGTACCGAGGCAATGGTCCCAGCGGAGATCGGACTGCCCAGCACAGAGTCGAACACTTCGATGACGAAGCCAACACCTCAGCGCTGCGGACCAATTTGGACATCTTGCTAGAGAAGCGGGACCGAACACAGATCAAAGCGGCCGCTTACCAACAAGAAACTGCTCGCTACTACAACGCGCGAGTTAAGCATCGCGCCTTCAAGAGGGAGATTTGGTCTTAAGGCAGAACGAATTCGTAGATTAGGGCAAACTGCACAAGTTCTTCCCGAAGTGGGACGGTCCTTTCCTCGTCTCCTAAGTATTGCCCGGTGGAGCCTATTGTAAGGTTACTAGGCACACTAACAAGGGTTAAGAAGGCATCAACTATGCCCGATTAAAATTTTAGCCATGCCAAACAACCCTAAACAAGATCTTTGCTAGATAATTAGGGTTACACATGCAAGTAAATACCATTTACGACTAAGTGAATACGAAATACAACCTTTGTAGATCGGTCCTTCACTTCATTAGCTCCTTGTTGAAGTCCCTTCGCTGCGATCGTGGTTCTCCCAGACTCTTGCATGGTTTCACGAGGCTAAAGGAGCGTCCTTACTTTAAGTCTTCGAGGCCGAAGATGATCTACGTCGAGGGGATGCCAACTCAAGCTTCTACTTCACTAACTAGAGAATTAGTGAAGCAAACACCCTAAACTAAAGTGCTAGTCTAGTAGAGGATGGAGAAATAGGAAGTGGGTTCACTTTAGAATTTATTTTCTCACAATGTTTCTCACTTTGGATCGAACCCTAGAGAGCTCTTTAGCTCAAGGAAGAAGATGAAGAAATAAAGAGAGAAAGATAATGATCAAGTAAGAAAGCTAACCATGGTGAGTAAGTATCATATACTAACTCATGTAGAGACATAACCATGGCTAATCCTAATGGTTGGGTTAACAAATATCCAAAGTAAAAACAAACTTAGTAGACTTAGTCAATGCATCCACAAGCTTCCACAAGCTTCATGCATTTTTCTAATCTTCCACTAATTTTGTAATTACTTTAAATATTAAACCCAACATAATAAATAGCATGGTGTAAGTCTCATACACCCATGAATGTTGTATCAACAACCATGACACAAAAAGAAAACACATTTTTAATATATATCACATATATATATTAAAGTTGTGCTTATGTGAGAAAAATCTTTAAGTGAACAAATGTTAGTTAATGTAAATTAGTATATCAAATATACAATTATACAATAAATTATTAAATCAACACTTGACTTAATAATCCGGTTATATCTCATATAACCGACTAATATCCAATGTATCGACTTATCGAATCAACACTTGATTCGATAACCCGGCTATATCACATATAACCGACCGATACAATAAGTCGCGAGAATAGAATACGGTATCACATACACGCATTATTCTCGGTCCCGCACATATCACATATGCGCTCCTATTTCGTTTTGCCTGAGCCAGTAAAACCTCTATGTAGGACTCTAAAGACTCGTCAATACGCCGGCAGTAGGTGATGATCACATCAAGCACCCACAAGCCGTCAGCGGTACTAGCTAGACGTAACGGCTACCCGGGTATTGAGCGATCAGAAGATCAGCAAGCAAGCCCGCTCCAACTCCTGTAAAAGCCTAATGGTAACACTTCCCGTACAGTCCGGTCTCCTTGTCTGATATGTCGCATATCAAGTCTAGGGGTGGTAAACGTCAGACCCCAATAACTGATAAGTCGTGCCGATGTGAGGCTCATAACGGGTCGAGAAACTACTGGTAACACTTACCAGTAAATCTCTAAATCAGCCCTGGCCAGGGACTTCCCTGTTATGGCCAATCGAGCACATCGCAACATCAACCCCCAATACCGGGAGAGACGAAACCCCTCCTATCGCTCATTTCCTCCATGTGACTAGGGACTGTACCCAAAAAACCACCGTTTTCCACGCCCTCTTGGACGTGGTAAGGTGGAAATCAAAGCACGGTGGGAATCACACAAGACTCTATGACGATCTCGGGTCTACAGACTAACCTGCACAAGTGTCACCAGAGAACTGCCATCTGACGTGAGGTGTAATACCATCTGGGAGTTCTCGGCGAGTCCGTCCAGTGTACCCAGTCTCCACTGAGCACCCGTATACCATCTCTGATGTCAAACACCAATGGATATGGGATCATCCATCGCCCATCTCATGGGTCGAGAAGCGTATACGCTAGTCTACTCTGGTATATCGATGCCTTGTCTCGATACACCCACGACTAGGAACATTAAAGGATGAACTTATGGACTACCATGGCCCCACTAGTATGATCTGCATCATAGTCCTGGTAGTCAAGTACACATCCAAAGGGCTTTACCAACATGTAGCTATAAGACAGTATCAAGAGACAAGTATACATGTTAAGATAAAGAGCAACCAGATAGCATACTATCATATCGAGCAAGAAAGTCCTCTCTATATATGTCCAAGCATCCAATATAATATACATCATCTGTACAATACTGGCCTCTAGGGCATACATACAACCAACACATATCGCTTACAAGACGCCGGGGCACGCAAGTTTCTTCGGCCCTACAACGCTGAAAAACTTAAACTATACTAATGAATGTATTTTCTTCTTTTCAAAGCAATGTAATTTTTCTTAAGTCTACTGAATTAGAAGAGACTTCTTCGATATATTTTCTTCTTCCTCGGATTCCACATCCCTAGATTCGTTTTGAGAAAATATGTAAAAAGTGCTAAGGGGTCAAAGAAAACAAAACACATCGAAAAAGAAGAATTTTATTCATTAAAAGGTATTATAGGCTCCTCAGCCTTACAAAAAGGAGATTATTACAGCAAAGGGGGCCGGGGATGGAGGAAGCATTGTTAATGATACTCCGACGAAATCTCCGCCAGCTGAGCCCTAGCTTTCTCGGCTGCCTCTAAAGCGCCACCCGCCGGACACAAATCAACGATCAGCCTCTTCTGGAAACACTCCAGAAGAAGGCCCGCTGATCGGTCCCGCCTGCTCTTCGAGATCAGGCCGAGGTGGTAAAGCGAGTGCAACTTCTCGATCACCGCATCCCTCAACTGTGGATACAAGGCATTGTGCAGGCCCAGGGACCTCTTCCAGATCGCATAAACAAGCACTTGGAGGAGTGGAGATCATCGGGGAAGAAGGCATCCAAAGTGGGCCTCCACGCGGTCTATCACCGTCTCGTACGTCTGTTCGGACCGGTCGAGATTGTAGAAGTACACATCGTCCCGGAAAATCACCTCGCTGATGAGCACACACGGACGCCCAGCCATCTTCAGAAACGCGAGGCTAAAAGAAACTAACATGCCCTCGCTATTTATAGCCCCAACAGAATCCCTAAAGGCTGAAATTTGCATGCGCAGCAACGCGAATCACGGGATAATTTCAAATTTCCCAATACAGCGTTACCACGTGGCGACTATGCCAATCCTCAAGAGCCCTTAAGCGGTCAAAGGAAGTTGGAACGACGCAAACCACGGAGCATCGTGCCTTTCCTGTGCATTTCTGCCACGTGTTTTTTAGGACGGTCACTCTTCCAGATTTTATGGGTCAAGGGAGATTGAACGACGCCCCATGAAGGCGAAGAGAAGTCTAAAAGAACCCTCACTAGGAGGCCACCGAGAAGCTTCCCTGCTCGGTCAATTCTTAGCGGGTAACTTCCTGCCCACCTACGCTAAGGATCGAAGCCCTCACCAAGAGGCCACCGAGCAGCCTCCCTTCTCGGTCAATCCTTAGCGGGTAACTTCTTACCCACCTACGCTAAGGATCGAAGCTCTCACCAAGAGGCCACCGAGCAGCTTCCCTGCTCGGTCAATCCTTAACTGGTAACTTCTTACCCACCTACGCTAAGGATCGAAACCCTTATCAAGAGGCCACCGAGTAGCTCCCCTGTCCGGTCAGTCCCTGGCGGGTAGTCCCTTACTCACCTACGCTAAGGATCGAAGCCCTCACCAAGAGGCCACCGAGCAGCTCCCCTGCTCGGTCAATCCTTAGCGGGTAACTTCTTACCCACCCACGCTAAGGATCAAAGCCCTCATCAAGAGGCCACCGAGCAGCTTCCCTGCTCGGTCAATTCTTAGCGGGTAACTTCTTACCCACCTACGCTAAGGATCGAAGCCCTCATCAAGAGGCCACCGAGCAGCTCCACTACCCGGTCAGTCCCTGGCGGGTAGTCCCTTACCTACCTACGCTAAGGATCGAAACCCTCATCAAGAGCCAACCAAGCAGCTTCCCTGCCCGGTCAGTCCCTGGCGGGTATTCCCCTACCCACTAATGCCAAGGCTCTAAAGCCCTCATCAGGACGCCACCGAGCAGCTTCCCTGCTAGGTCAATCCTTAGCGGGTAACTTCTTACCCACCTACGCTAAGGATCGAAGCCCTCATCAAGAGGCCACCCAGCAGCTTCCCTGCTCGGTCAATCCTTAGCGAGTAACTTCTTACCCACCTACGCTAAGGATTGAAGCCATCATCAAGAGGCCACCAAGCAGCTCCCCTGCCCGGTCAGTCCCTGGCGGGTAGTCCCCTACCCATTGACGCCAAGGCTCTGAAGCCCTCATCAGGAGGCCACCGAGCAGCTTCCCTGCTAGGTCAATCCTTAGCGGGTAACTTCTTACCCACCTATGTTAAAGATCGAAGCCCTCATCAAGAGGCCACCGAGCAGCTTCTCTGCTCGGTCAATCCTTAGCGGGTAACTTCATACCCATCTATGCTAAGGATCGAAGCCCTCATCAAGAGGCCACCAAGAAGCTCCCCTGCCCGGTCAATCCCTGACGGGTAGTCTCCTACCCACTGACGCCAAGGCTCTAAAGCCCTCATCAAGAGGCCACCGAGCAGCTTCCCTGCTCGGTCAATCCAAGTGATAAATTCCCACCATCTCAAGACGAAGGTCAAGGAACTACATCACGGAGGAATCATTCAACGCCGACCAATTCTAACTTGGCTATTGTTCAACTCGCGACAAGAGACGCGGTCGTCGGTTCGACGCTAAGGAATAGGCAGATACCAACCTTCCTACACCGAGGGACCTCCCGACATATTCTAAGTGAACGATCACCACCTCGACTCTGAGGGAAGGAGGGCACCGACCTTCCTACACTTGGCGATTTATTGGCTTACACTCGACGCGCGATCGACGTCTAAAAGGCCGGTCGTCGACCTACGGCCTAACACTTGCATCGAGGAAAAGACCGACAAGCTCAAGTACTCACGCAAGAAACACATTGTCATGCAGAGGAAAATAAACCCAGTTTTATTCTCATTCAGAAAGTCTTTACAAGGTATTTTGGGCTCTTCAGCCTTACAAAATTTACAAAATTTGAGGAAAATAAAGAAGAAGAACAAAAGGCTCAGGCTGCAGGCTCGGCCCGGATCTCGCCTTGCTCAGCACCGCCCTCATGGGCCGGAGTTTCAACTTCTGTGACCGCCCCTCCCCCGGCGCTAGCCGCTTGCGGCGTGTCCACCAAAAGCGGGACCCGAGCACGGAGCTCGCTGTCGGCAAACTCAGGCATTAACGCCTTGACGGCATCAAGAGCTTCATGCCAAATGATGGCAGAGGCTTCGCCGATGTCGGCATAGAACTGGTCCGACGCCTTGTACGAGTCCACCGACTTACGCGCTCGGAGCTCAGCGATCTTTGCCGTCTCGAGCGCAGCCTCGGTCTCCCTCTTGCTGGCGTCCCTCGCCTTCTTCATTATGGTGTAGCGCTTGGCGAGCTCCTCCAACTTGGCCTCGACGGCTCGATGGGACTCGCTCAGAAGTTGGTGGGACTTCTGGCTCTTGGATACCATGAGCTCCCCGGCGGCCAACCGGGTTTCGAGGGCGGTTGTCTTCTCCTTCTCCTGCCGCAGCTGAAGGCGCATATCCTCCGCCTCCGAAGACGATTCTCCAGCCTTCCTCATGGCCGGAGCAATCTCCTCGGATTCCATGTTGACGATCGGGGCGCAATGTTGGAGGACCTAAGGAAAGCAGCAGATGGATTTAGAGGTGTTACGACCAAGAAAGGGCACTTAAGATAATACTTAAACGGATACGACCTGAACTGCCTCCTGAGCAATGGCGGCCACTTGGGCCTTTAGGGGCCCCCGGGGAATCTTGCCCCCGGCCGACTGCTCCATGTCCGCGAGCAAGCTGTCGGGGACGGAAAGCCCTGAAAGGACCATGAAGCAGACGTCCCTTTCCTGTACGGGGATCCCCTTAGGGATCTCAGTCAACGGCGCCCGGGAGACCGTCCTTTTCCTCTTGAGGGGGACCTCGGTTCCCCCCTTCTCCTCCATCGCCTGGGGTTCCGGGTCTCGCACGTGCTTCTGGCTACCCCCGCAGCGGTCATCGGGGGCTCGGGGCGATGCGGAAGGCCTCACCGATGGCTTTGGCATCAGGGCCGAGCTCGGTCCAGCTCGGGACAAGGTCATGCCCCCGGACTTCTTCTGGGACGAAGCGGCTATGGCAGCTAGAATCCTGGATCGATCCATTTGTCCTGCAAAGGAGAATACACAGAAAAGTTAGTAATGCAAGAAGGGCAAATGGAAATTATTCAAGACTAAACAGATCGTCCAAGCTCCTAACTTACCCACGAAGCGCACGGGGCTGAGCCCGGCCCAGCTAAGGACCTGCTCAGAAAGCAAGACGCCGGCCCGCTGGATCGGCTCCAACATGGACACCGCCTTCGCCTCGGGAGATGACGACTGCTTCGCCCGCGGGTAGTCGACCCTGTGCCACTGTATAAGCACAGGCCAATTCTCGCCCTCGGGTAACCCGACGAACACAAACTTCTTCTTCCATTCGTGAATGGAAGAAGGAACGACTACTACTCCCGACCCGGCCGTCCCTCCCTTGCATTTTTTGAAAGATATATACACCCAGCTCGGCTCGTCCTTGCGAGCGCCAGGGTGATTTTTGTAACAGAGGAAGGAAGTAAGAAGGGTCAGGCTGAAAGGAATGCCGTCAAGTATCAACCGGACCAGGAACCCTAGGAGAATTCTCCACGAGTACGGCACTAGCTGTCCTGGGGCGAGTTGGAAGCAGCGAAGGAGCCCACATACTTCGGGTGGAAAGGGCAGACGCATTCTAGCCCAGAATGCATCCAAGTACAGGGCAATCTCCTTACCCTGAACCTGATCCGCCCTTTCATCTGCCCTGGCTAAATGAAGCGAATATCTAGGGAGAATGTGGAAGCGAGCCCGAATCTCGGTAAGCTCGTCCACGTTTCTCAAGATGGAAGGTTCATCGCGAGCGTTCCCGATGCGCACCTTAGGGGCCATTGCCGTCGCCTGGCGACGAGCGGCGCGAGTAGCCTTAACTTTATGGGGGAACCCGACGCAGATGGGGTAACCGAAGAGGCGGGAGAAGACACCCTGGACTCAACCCTAACAACTTCTACCGACTCCCCAGAGGAAGACATCAAGAGGAAGGTTTCGTCGAGGAAAGACGCTGAAGATCTGATCTGAGGAGAAGGAGGAGCACTGAGCAATCTCTCGCAATAAAGGAAAATAGTGGCGGAAGTATTAACCTTAGGAGGGTTCCCCTTCTATTTATACAACTCGAGGGGAAGCATCTAACGGCCCTGATCGTTTCCCGCCAAAATGAAGTGTCGCGTCTGCCAGCCGTCGAAGCCCCACGTGTCGAACGGCCATTGGAGACGTCCCTTTGGCCGCAGGTGACGGTGATAGCCTGTCGCATCCCCCAATCCGCATCGGACGCGTGGCCTGCACCTCAACAGACATGCGAGCGAATCGGCGCCCCCTCTTTAAAGCACGATCCTTTCCCTGATCTGCTGATGTCATCAAAGATGCACGCGAAGATCCAAGCACCCGGGATACGCCACACGGGCTCGTAAGTCCGAACGACGCAACTGCCCTTCACCGAGTCGTCCCAGGAATCCGCGCCGATATACTTTTGGCAACAGTCTGCACCCAGAAAACCGATCAGGCCACTCTCGACCCGACCCATAAATAGGTCGGGGCTAGAGGGGGGCTAATGATGATGCTTATAAGTGGGAATTCCCCAGATCATGACACGTAGTAGATGACGTGTCCCGGGGCTTACGGGACAGGGACAAACACGATACATTGAAGGCATTCCTCGGGCCTTCGCCCCGAGGATTGACCCGACCTTCGATGGCCTCCCAGAACACTTCCATGCTCGCCTTACAAAATACCATCGGCTCGCCTCCGAGCCCTCATACACGCCGAACTTCCTCAGCCCTCCCTGCTCGCCTCCGAGCTATCACAGAACCGAGCCTCTTCGGCCTCCCGCTCTCCTTCGAGCCTCCCGCCGAGCTAAACCTCCCCGGTTCTACCGAGTAACCAAGAACGCAGAGCCCAAACGCCTCCGCCACGGCTCCGTGTATCTCGCCAGAGACGAGATATCCGCCACCCAACATCCCGTGTTCCACGCCGTCGTATCCCCCATTAACGAGCGTAATGTGGGAATCCCGTCATTCACGCAGGTGTAACGTCAGGGGCGTAACCGACGGCGAAGATCTCGCGTCAGCTCGCTCCATGCGACCACTATAAAAACCCCTCTCTCAGACGAGTCGGGTAAGGCAATTTCAATCCAACAAGCCGCTACTCTGCTCAAATTTCTCGGCTAACTTGATGGTCGGAAGGTCCACGGTGGTACAACCGCCATGAGACTTCTTTACAGGTAGTTCGGTTTCACCCCAAAATCAATCTATTGAGATCCACACGCTCAAGAAAACAATCATCAACGTCAATCTCAACCCTTCATCAATACTCGCTACAGATCGACGGAGGACAACATCTGAAGGAGATCCACAACTCCATCAAGTATACATCATATTTCAAATATGAAATTATCAGTTTTGTTTTAAATAGTAAAGCGCTCATCGATTCTCCACGTGCATGCACTTGCAAAAAAACAATAGTAACCTGTTAAGTAGATTAATTAATTATCTGCTTCCAATATTTACCAGAAACGAGCGATTAGGAAAGTTTATTTTTCCCTCTAAGAAAAAAAATATATAATCATATATACCTACTAATAAACATGGCCTATTCCGGGTCGGTCCAAATAAAACTATCCTTACCCGTTTGCATATCTCCATTACAAAGCTAGGGTTTTCTTTCTCGAAATCTAGGGTTTCTTCGATTCGATCCTGTTCCTCTCACCCCCCGCCCCCTCTTCCGATCTCTCTAGGGTATCAGATCAGTGATTCGAGATGGCGAGAAACGAGGAGAAAGCTCAGTCGATGCTCAATCGATTCATAACGATGAAAAACGAGGAGAAGAAGAAGCCCAAAGAACGTCGCCCTTACCTCGCCTCGGAGTGCCGAGACCTCGCTGACGCTGACAGATGGCGAAGCGAAATCCTTCGCGAGATCGGCGTCAAAGTCGCCGAGATTCAGAACGAAGGGCTTGGCGAGCACCGGCTCCGAGACCTTAACGACGAGATCAACAAGCTCCTGCGTGAGCGAGTTCATTGGGAGCGGCGAATCGTTGAGCTCGGTGGCCAGAATTACACGAAGCATTCGGCGAAGATGACGGATCTTGATGGGAATATCATCGATGTTCCGAACCCTAGCGGACGAGGCCCAGGTTAGTATTATTGATTTGTGAAGTTTTGGGAAGCTTTTAAAGAAGTTGGAATTTTCTGTTTTAGATAGTCAAGGACTTTGCATTGTAGTCTGATTTTTCAGTGAAGGGAATTGTGTTGAGGATGAAATTTGGTGTTATTAATCTCTGAACACAGGTGTTTAATACTTAGATTCATGTTAGTTATTGATGTAGCTATAAATTAGCGTTTATGTTACTTCAATGCTTTAAACTTGTTGTTAATTACTGTTTGACGTTTGAGAACTGATAGTTTGGCCTCAATCACCCATATTTGATGAATACCAGTTGCATGTTACAAGATATTTGGTGTAATTTGACCTTGCTAGCAACTTGAAAGTTGAAACCCGTATTTTTATTGAGGGACCGTGTATTTTTTGGGTCGGTAAACAAGTAGGAGCAGATGTTAGTGACTGAAAGTTGCACTGTCAGCAATGGGTGTTATCATTAAATAACAATATAGGCGTTTCTCATGATAAGTTCTTATTTATTCACAAAAATACAAACTTTGGAAGTTGTTTAACATATGAATTGATCAATTTAGACTTATTCTATGCAACTGACAAGCAAGAATACAACATTTTTAAAATAAGTTTTAACAAATAAACGAAATTTGCCAATGTGCAGGTTATCGTTACTTTGGAGCAGCAAAAAAATTACCTGGTGTTAAAGAACTCTTTGAGAAGCCCCCTGAGATCAAGAAAAGAAGATCAAGATACGATATTTATAAGAGGATCGATGCGAGTTATTATGGTTATAGAGATGACGAGGATGGAATCTTGGAGAAATTGGAAGGCCCAGCAGAGGAAGAGATTAGGAGGAGCGTGTTAGAAGAATGGAAAAAGATGGATGAAATTAGGAGAGAGGCTAGGAAAGCGGTGAAGAGTGGGGAAGTTGTGAGTGTTGGGGAACCTTCTGAGATTTTGTTTGAGGGTGTGGAGGATGTGGTGGAGGAGGAGAGAAGGTTGGAGAGGGAGAGGGTGGAAAAGGAGAAGAATGAAGAGTTTGTGGTTCATGTTCCTCTGCCAGATGATAAAGAGATTGAGCGGATGGTTGTGGAGAAAAAGAAGATGGAGCTTTTGAGCAAGTATACAAGCGAGGGGCTGTTGGAGGAGCAGAGCGAGGCAAAGGCCATGCTTAATATTCGAAGGTGATTTGGCCTCTCTTCTGTCTTAAGGAAAGATTATCTCTTATTTATTTCAGAAGTTCTGTTTATCAATTGTGAATTCTGGTAGCAGAACTTTTACCTTATGTCCTGCACTTAATGGTTCAAAATTAGATGATACATAGCACCTGTTAAATAAAACTGGAACTGCCTCTTGAATGACACAGATTCTTCCTTCTGATTAGTTTTTGGGTTTCAATTAATTTCGCAATGTTACAAAACTCATATGCGTCCTTTATTGGGTTCACTAGAGCATAGCACATAATGCTTAATCGGATCATGCGGAATGACACAGATAGATTTTTATTATATATATATATATATATATATATATATATATATATATATATATATATATATATATATATATAGAAATTCCTGAAAATTTGAAAAAATAAAAAGAGAAAAGAGAAAATGTCGATGGGGATAAAAGAAGAGAATCGGACCTTTATGAAGTCAGTACTGAGTAGGTGTGTTGAGTTTTGGATATAGATATGTTATGCATATCGTATGGACACACAATTAATTGGTCATGTCCAAATATTTAGCATGGTTACAATTATACTGTCATTCTTCCTTATAATGACATCCGAAGCAGTTGCTGGCAACAAAAATCAAACCGGCAATAATCTGCTTTTTAGACCTTGTTCTACTACACTGCTGTTTTGTAGACCTTTCTGTTATTTCTCAGTCTCTTTCTTTGCTGTTCTTCAATGAGAAACACACACACACGCACACTCTTTTAGCATGATTTTCACTCGCACATTTGATCACAAAGAATGCTGTGTGTTTTATTCAGAAGAATGATTATCATAGAAGTGGACCAGAAGGTTAGAGAGCATCAAAATTCTTATGAAGAGTTGTTAGTGGAAGGAATTATTCTTGAATTCTTGCTGATAATATTACATATGGATATGTGAGTGCATGACTTTGCTGTTGAGTGGTCGTGGACTGTTTCATTTTTCTTTGTTGGTTATTTTTTCTCTGGTGTGTGTGTGTTTTTTTTTGGGGCGGGGGCGGGGGTTTGGATGGCCTGAGAAAAGCCCAAGAGGAAGAAGGCAATTTTTCCTATATAAAGGCTTTTGAATTTTGATAGACCTATCTGGACTACAATGCAGTATAACGATTATAGATAAGATGAAAATGCACTGCAAGTGAATGATCTGAGATGGTTTGTGTTGCTAATCATACTGGCCAATTAAGATAAGTGAAAAATGGTTCAAAAGCTGAAGATGCTTTCTATTTAGGGAAAAAAATTGCAATACTCAACATTGTTGGACTTGGACCTGCTTGCCTAGCCTGTTTGGTCTTAGTTACAGATATAAATATTTTCAGTATTTCTATCATAATCCGGATATATCAAATTTTATCTAGGAGACAAAATGCTAAACAATTTATAGAGCATTATTCTAGCAAGTATTAGCCTGTAATATAAGCTTGTGATCTTATATATTTCTGGTTTTATTTGTTATACCAATGATTCTATTTTCAAGATATGCTTCGTCAGGAGAAAATATTAGATTTATTAGGGTAATGTGTATATTCTTATATGCATTATGAAATAGTATTCTTAACATAAGTTTATAAATTCTTGTTGCTTCCATATGTTATGTGGTTTGAGGAGGCCCAGGCCCTAAGCTCTTAATCTCTTCAAAATAAACGAGTAAATGTGAATTGTTGAACAGTTGGTGAAGCAGACAAGTATCCACTATTTTGAAATTCGTTTTTATTTGTCATTTCAAAACGTTGAAAACCATATAAATGCATTCTACATACTAGTATATTGCACGTGCGATGCATGTGGATGTATAATAGGTATTTTAAAGGTTAAATAAATAATTTATTATTTTAAGTATCGAGGTTTGATAATAAAGTTACAGAGATGTCTTTTGAAATTGAAAGAGATAACTTGATTATTGATGCCTCAAGGAGGGGGGGGGTTTTGAAATTTGAATTTAATTTAGTCGACTAAAATATTTAAATAGGGAGATGTGGATAGCTTCGTATGAGGAATAAATTAGAAGACCTTTTTTTATTTTTTAAAACTTTTTTATTAAAAAAAGGAGACTATTAATTGATGATCTTAGCTACATACTTTGAATTTGCGATATAATAGTGGAGATGTTTTTATCCATTTTTAAAATATCCTCTACCACTAATTCACATTTTAAATTTGTCCCTCTTCATAATTTGAAGTACGTCCAACTATCACCCCTTAAATGGTTTCTTTCAAAATTTTAGTCTGAATTGATTTTAAAAACCTTTGTTTCAAATCCGGTCCAACGACCTCTTTATATTTTCATCTTTCAATCCGATCTATCGTTTTGAAGTTTCAATCATATCTGAACCAACCACCCGTCAACTGGATTGTGCATTCTTTAAATTTTTATTGGTCTGCTGTCTTTTTATACTTGTATTCTAATTGTTTTCACCCCTAAGCTCCCCTCCAAGAATTTTCTGAATACAATATTCAATGAACACCTGGATTGTCCAAATACCCCAGTCTCAAGCCTTTATGTACTGGTGCAACATATCAGGAACAATTCAAATGTTGAGGGGGAAAATGTAAAGCTTTAAGGAGAATATCACACTAGTTTACAACCCACTTATCACTCTTTTTAGTTTGAAAATTTTGATGAAGTATTATTATAACACGAAACCACTAATACCAATCATCCATCCCTTTCCTCCATATTGTATGATCAAAGTATATAAGCAGTAATCCTAAGGGTAGCAACTGCACTTGTAGGTTACAGAGAATATTGGGTGAGATGCAGTCCAAGCCAGCGACTGAGAACCATAATTGGCATGTTTCATATGTTTCTGTTTGGTTTTCAGTGATTAGAACCATAATGCATTCCATATCGGACATAATCCGAACGGTAGAAGAAATAAAGTAGGTATCAATAACCCCTTGGTATTATTATAACACAACCCCTAATACCAATTATCCGTCCCTTTACTCCCTATTGTGTGTTCAAAGTGTATAAGCGTTAATTTATGTACTACTTCGTATTCTACTCGTCCTCCCTTTAAAGAATTAAGACAAAATTCTAGTCTTTAGGTTCCCTTTTCTCATCTTTTATCGATAACCTCTGGGAATTGTTTTTCTAAGATGCAACACTCTTAATACCAATTAAACATCCTTTCCCCCTTGCTGTATATTTACAGTATATAAAAGGGTGAAACTTGATAGAGGCAGGATTCTTTCACAGATGGAATGGAAATAGGTGCAGCAAAACATAGATAATAGAGTTTTAAATTTAGATAGGTACTACACGTGTATAGATAGATCTGCAAGCACCATGGATGGACAAATCAGAAAACAGCCTTAGAGGGGGGTAAGGCTTTATGGCAAACTCAGTGTAATTTTGCGAATATAGAAATTATGCATCGGTATATAAAAATACTAAACTATCGCAATCACAGAAGTGCAGAAAAGTAAATTGAGACAGATGATTGTTATCGAGGTTCACCAAATCAGTGGCTAATCCCCGCCTGAGAACTCCTGTTCAAGATTCAACACACTTTTCAGTGACTCTTTACGGGTGGAGAAACCCAGATCTTTTACTCCGGCTCATATCTAAACGTTTACATTTGCAGACGGTGAACACCTAGACCTTTTCTGAGGCTCAAGTCCATACATTTACAATGTGAAGAACTTGTACCTTTCTTCACTAGGTCGTACAAAGAAAGATTTTACAATCTTTACAAACCAACTCTAACAATCCTAACCATCTTAAAAGATAAATCAAAGTTTTGATTCAAGAAGATGAGGTATTGTATTTTGGAGATTAACAAAAGTTTAAAATCAAAATCAAAGAAGTTTTTAAGATCAAACAAGTTTTTTAAAAAAATCACTTCAAAACTTTTAGAGATCTTTCTTTTCTAAAAGAATAGAAAAGTCTAATGGCTCTAGAAAGATCTCTCTCTGAAAATAAGTAGTAAAAACTTGAGAGCTTTGAGAGACGGAGTTTTCACAAAAACTTTTAGAGTAAAGAAAATGAAAATCGGATGAAAGAAATCGTGAAAAATTGTGTTATAATTCTTTAAAAACTTGTCCTATATATAAGGAAGTAATGTGGATCGGTTAGGACAATTATTACAACTATCCCTGAAATATAGGACAGTTATTAACAGTTGGTAGCCGTTGGAAATTCAAAAATCCCACCAAAATTCAAATTTTGAAAAATTTGAAAACCTTATGAACGTTTATATCTGATATTTTTCTGATATAGGACTTTGAATTTTAGAAGAAATTTAAAAATAGATTTTGGTGTTTGGGAATTGAAATAAGATTAAAATTTTGATTCTAACAATTGAGATCGACTTGACTCTAGACTCAAAATAAAGTGAAAAAATCTTGAATGTTTTCGATGTGCGACTTCTCCGTTTATAACCTTTTAATGCGCATTGAGTGCATCTGAGGCTTGCCGAAGCTTTTATTGAGATGTCAGTTGTGATATTGGGTGTCCTTATGCTTGAATAACACCAGTTGTGTAGCAGTTTGACTAATCTGATATGGTTAGTAATCATATAGTATATTTGAAATACGGTTTTGTAAAATAATCAAAACACAAAGAGATTCATATGCCAACAAAATCTAGCCTTGGGAAAAGGGAAAGTTAATAGTTATCTATGTACCAAGTCACGTACATTGCCTCGTCGGTTCTGTAATTTGGTGAAATTTTGGAAGATTCTACCTATATGTAGCTATACACAGATGCCTGCTTTTTTTCCAGTTCATTGGTAAGGTTGGCCTGTAAATATAATTAAGAGTAGTGTTGTCTCCAGATAAATACAAATCTGAAAACTTATGGAAGGGCTTCTAAGGTTTTTGAAGCTTTTTGAGGGAGGTTTAGACCAGTGAATAAACAACATAATACCAGAGGACTAATGCTTTTTCTACAGGGGGTATAGGGATTCAAAATTCTAATCTAAACCCCTAGCTACTTGTATCAAGTACTACAGACTTTTATTCATTTCATGCAGACTTTGTAAAGGTTGGTGAAAAACTTGGAGCTAAATAGAACACATTCCGCCTTGCTGAATAATGCAACTAAATCTGCAAAGTAGATACAAGTGTTGAATGCAGATCTTATATTAATAGTTTAACAGGGTAACAGGGTATGATGTATATTAACTTTGCATATGCCATATATTGGTTTAAATCACCCTACAGTTCACAGATTGTTAGTTAATGATTGAAGAATTCCATGCCCTGTTGAATTTCGAGGCATTGAAAGAATGAAGTAATAGGGACTTTATTGGTGAAATTTTCTTATACCCGTGTTCTCTGATAATGTACTTATCATATTCAATACTGCATTTCACTTGTGACATTAGGTCCCTAACCCACTTTCATTCTTTTCATCAGGTAAAATCATTCTCACGTGCAATTAATTCGCTCTTCTTGAAGGAGTTTCCGATCCGAGCCAAAGAACTTTTTGATGCCAATCAAAACATCCCAAGTGCAGAATCAAACTGCTTCTGCATAGGCCCTTCGATCCTTTCCTGGGCTTTTCTCCAGCTTTTTATTGTTCATTCAGTTTTTGGTACTGGTGTATATTACCAATTGTAGTCAGCTCCTTGCGTCATTTGTGATTTGGGCAATGTGCATTGAAGATGAACATGCTTGTGGCAAAAAAACTTAGGCAAATGAAAAATGTTCAAATCTTTTAACTATAGTAAATATGTGTTATGTAGGATTCTGATTAACGTTAGAAACCCAGAATCTGAATCTGCTCTTCCTTTGTAATTTATGAACCTATTTTATATCCAGTATTTTTAATTGTCATTGCAACGTTAACAACTGTCAGATCTAGGTACAATGTTGTCAAGCTGTGAATATGGAGCAGCTATTTATACTTGTGGTCCTGCTAGAAGTCCGCAGCAGTTATTTATCAAACCGTTTAGATATTTATAGGTATTACAAATGGGGAACTATGCAAAATCTTACAGTTTGAGGAGCAAAACACAGACCTTTTCACAATTTAAGTGCTTGTTTCTTACTGGCACATCATGCATGCAAAATTCCTTGCTTATGTTTGTCGGTGATGTAGGTAAACTTGGTATGAATAATTTTAACTTGTGGGTATAATGTATTCATGCAACAAAATACCGATTTGTTTCAGTTAATTTCTTGATCTTGGATCTATCAATAAGCAACTAAAGATTTGCATCAAATTATTGCACAACGCCGTTTGAGAGCAGTTGATGAACATCTGTTAACTAGAACTTCTCCATGCTGTTCTCTCAACCCAGAAACTGACATTTTCATGAATTTATTAACAGATCGCTTTCTGGGAAAAATTATGATTCCTTACGACACCAACACAGTGCATAAATAATAAAGCAGCAGAAGAGCACCAACTACAACTGTATTGTTACATCTTCAAAGAAACTGAAAAGAACAAAGCCAGATTATGAAAACGAAAAACATAACTATTCTTTCAACCAAAAAGAAAAGCATTCGCAGTAAATTAGCCATGCAGACATAAATCATAATCTACTGATACAACAAACTATCATGTTGTCCTCAGTGGCGGAGAAACCAGGATCACACCATCGCCTCTAACAAAAAGAAATGGGACGGTTCGCCTGCTGCTCTGGGAAAAAGAAACAATATACATAATCGGAAAATGAGAGATAATTTCAATCGGTTTGTATAAAACACTGGCAGTCAATGAGGCACAATATCTCTCCAGTTATAATGTAAACTCTTTGAGCGTGATAGGTTTAAACCCCATTGAAGTGGGCTCATATTCTATCTTTGGATTAGGCCAAGTGGCATCTATAAAGAGACATGCTAAAGTTTTAACGGCCATTTATTTTTTCTGCACATGCATAGCACATGCATAATAACTTGCCATAAAATATGTCATTAACTAAGAACTGCAAGACAATTTGCAATTAACACTATCTATGTATACCATGAAAACCTGCAATGCCTATATGAGTATGCCTTGACAATCTAAGGGGCAACATTTTTGACAGAAAGTCAAGGTATAAAAAATGAGAAGGGCCTGCGAATCGGCCCCTGTATCACTTGCGAATGGGGACTGACAGGCCGGATCCCACACGTGTCAGCGGGACCCGGCCCTCCTTGTTTTACCCACGATTCATAGGGGGGTTTGTAGGGGCCATCCGCAGGAACCCTAACCTCATAAGAAATTTAAGTACAAGGGCTCTGCACAAGACTCGCTTGTTTGTTGCTAGTTTTCTGGCACGTCAAACCAAAAAATAGATTACCTCATGTAATTATAATTTTTTATGTTAAAAAAAAGTGATGGGTTATCATATTGCTCCTCAAATTCAATTATACTTTGAATACCTCCCTTTAATCTCAATATTTCTACAATAAATCTCTTGAGTTACTCAATTGCTCCCTTTAAAATTTTCCATCTTAAATATGTCATCATGTTAGGCAGTTAGGGTCAGGGTTATAGTTCTTTCTTCATTCAGTTACCTCAAAATATATATTCTTTTTCATCTTTCTCATGGAGAATCCCTAACCGCACGCAAAAAGAAAAAAATGATGACATCAAGAGGCGGTTTGAAGCATAAAATTATATTAAAAAATTTGGGTAACCTAAGAGATCAAGGAAGAAATATAAAACCATCGAGATTAACAGGAGTTTTTTTACAAATTTGAGAGACTTTGGGAAGCCATATAAGAAAATCTAAAAAAATGGTGATAACGGAACATTTTAATTATATGACTTAAAAGTTAATTATAGGGAGAAATTTGGGTAATTTGAAAGATTTATAGGAGAAATTAAAAATATTGCAATTAAAGATATATTTAAAAAATAAAAGAGAATTGGAGTGATATGGATATTACCCTTAAATTAGACTAATCCTATTATTTTAAGGGTTTACATGCAAAAACAATTAATAGAAGCATTTCCTACAAATATTTCTTATAGAAAATTATTGGATTATTATGTCAGTAAAGGAAGGAAATCATCTTCATTTAAAGAAAGTTACGGACCCATCTTATTGTTTTTCCTTTTTCTTCTTTTCTTTTATTAATGAACTTTGTATTTTCTCGAGGATGCCACATGGTATCTAAAGAGAAGGCCATATGACATGGGAGGGCAAATTGAAAGTCTTAATTTGCGAAACCCAAATCTAAAATTGCATTATAATTGCTAGATAATATGCATGTTATTTCTCGCCCATCTCCTGCAGTTCAGTATTCCCTGCATCCATAATCATTCACTTGACCTAAACTTATTGAAGTCCGAACTATGGATGGGCTCAAGCATAATCTGTTATAACGTGGTTTCTCATGGTTTTGATGCTTTCTGTCTCTACCATAATGGAACTACAATTAAGTTTTGAAATATGGGCAAATGATATATTCCTTCCACTGGTAAAAAGATTTAGAAGTGAAACCCTCACCGAGAAGTAGAAGCTCCAGAATCTTTCTTATGGTAGTCCATTAACTAGTACAGAGGAGATTCCACAAAACAAAAACAAAAAACTACAAGTTTATGGCCATGCACAAAGAAGTGATAGAGATCAAGATCATTTGAGATTTAGTTTTGCTATAAATCTTTCAGGTGAAAATATTTTGTGGGAGTGAAAGCAAAAGATGGGACCCTTGGAAGTGAAGTGGTAGGTTGCGTATGAAGTTATTGGGTTGGGGGTTATGGAGAAAATGAACTCTTTGAGCATTCAGCCTCAACTGGAAATCGATATTATGTGCTATCTGCTGGATGCATCATAAACCAAACACCACATATAAGAAATACCATGATACATAGTCTCTTCTCATTAAACCTTGAATCATTTAAGTGAAGCAATAGCTTGAGGTTACTTACACGGTTTTACATGACACTTTAAAACCATTTTCCTTGAGAAATGTAGTATGTAATTCTGCTGATTCTAATTTCTCTAAGAAAATAAAATGGTTGTTAAATATCCAACATGGGTTGGGATGTTAAATAACTCTTTAAACAAAACCTTTCTAGTTTACTTATTAGAGAAATAAAAATACAACAAATGTTCGTCTACCAAATTTTATATCAGAAAGATGTCGTGGACTCCATCCATGGTTCATTGAGGTTCTCTATCTCAACCTTCATCACTCCACTTGAAAGCCTTACAAATATCCCCTTGATTATTGGTTTGGTGCGACTATAATTGTATCCTATCCTAGCAGCTGAAGGCTATTCTCACAAATGGCATCATCTTCAGGTGCATTACTTGAGTAACAAGAGTATGCAAATAATCTTCTATGAAACCTTGCAATTAGAATATAACATTCTTTTGTTTTTACCATGTGTTGATGATGAGCTAGTTATGGCATTTTAAGAATCATATTCGTAGCATGGAATACAATGATATCCTATATAAATGTTTGGGATGAAGGGAAAGTGACGAACAATTAAGTGTGCATGTGTTGATGAGTGCTGAAGAAGGATGTCTTCTAGCTATGCTATTACCTATCTCTTATTCTCTTCTTCCTCTCCTTTTCCACTCTCCTCAGATCTGGTTAGTAATCCGTCTCTTTTCCAAATCTCTCACCTAAACCCCCAGGAGCCCAAAGTGTAATCATGCAACTTGCAAACAGGGTCTATATAAAACCAAAACCTAGAAAAGGGGGGAAAAGGTGTAAGCCTAAACTTTCTAATTTCCTAGAAGACGTCCGTTTCTGATATATTGTGTTCTATAGTCGAAAGTTGTAAATCAACTTTCCTTTCTGTGCTATTGTACTTTTCTCGAAAGAAATGGTGTAACTTTAACATGCACGAAAGTTTTAAACAAAATTAACCATTGGTTTTCTTTGAAGGCATTATTTTAGTGAAGGTTATGAAATTAAACATTAAATGGCGTTGTATAATCAAGGACGATTCTTGAAATTACTTTTTAGTAAACAATTTTTTTTTGAAACAGAAACAAAATTAAACAAAGGCTTTCTATAGGGAACATTTACATATAGGGATTTTATTCTCAAAAATTTCAATTATTAAATGACAAATTTATTTAGAAACCGCGGACAACCATCCATAATGGCAATTATGCAACTGCTGAAAGGTACAATGCTTTATTACGTGCAATGAGAAAGCAGGAAAGTTGAAGCTCCAATAACTCATATCAGCAAGTGCTCAAATGTGCTAGTAAGAAGATTATCTTGAATGTTTTCGTATGCACTTAAATCTACTGCTTTTAATACCAAAACAATCTTCTCAAAGTCAAAAAAAATATGTAAACGTACAATATTGAAAATAAAATATTACTTACCTTGTTTAACTCTTCATATGTTTCATCATCATAGATACAGTCAAAAGCGGATAAGGTCGATATGCAAAAGCAATCAGCCTATCATTAATAACCATGGTTAGTCTCCCATTCTTGTGTAAATTATCTCAAAAGGGAGAACTTATGAAAATTTGGACTTATGGGGAAAATACAACTTCCATGCTCCTTCTGACTTCAATTAGATACTGGTTTGATAATGTAAGCACCACTCATTCATATTGAGAAAGCAAATCCGCCTAAGCAATACCAGGAATAATATATTTATCCTTATGTATCCATAAATATTGATCGTCATAGTACATTAGTACGAAATTTTGACGATCAAAGAATCCAGATGTGTGTAGCTCTCTTGACCCTAGTGTCTTAGGATTGACAGGAAGCTTTCTTGCAGCGTGATTCTGTCCCCCTACCCCCGGTGCACCAGCATCCTATGCATCGATCTATACCCGCTACCTTGTTGATCTAGAGATGAAGCCTAAGTCCTAGGATCATTTTCAACCTTAAACTTCAACCAATAGCATCACAAATTGAGGAATCATCTAGCACTGATCTCTCCTTATGCATATTTTCCTAGCTCCTCATTCCAAGTTCTATTAAACTTCCTCATTACAAGACTTCTATAGTCATTATCTAAAAGAACCTGATCATCAACCTAAGATTGATGATAACACTAGAACAAAATGTTAGCATGAATGCCCATGCATACATTAGATTGGATCTACGGTTAAGATTGTTAATAACGACAGAACATAAATATAGGTATAATTGAATCAAGCCCAAGCTGAGACATGATAATTTAGTCTCGCCTCGAGTTTAGCTTGTTGACTAAACAAGCTCAAATTGTCCGCTCAAATTCAGTTCATTAATAGCTGGATCAAATTTGAATAAGCTATTATTCCCGATCAGTTCATTTAGCACCCTTATTATTCACAAGTCCAATTTCATTTTATCAAGTACGGATATTTAGTTCAAATATGCAAAGTGCCCACTTTTGTTAACACAACCCTAGATACAAAATCAAAGCAGCCTTTTTTTGTTTTCCCTTTTCCTTTTTTTTAACAAATTTTCTTAAAAAGAACAAAACAATTAAACAGTTACATAACAAATCGTCTTCTAAAATTAACAAAGCTGCCTTTTTTATTTCCAACTTTTGGAATTTTCATGCCAGAAAAGTTTCGAATTCAAGCCCTAGAACAAAAGATGATGGATAAAGATGTTAATTTTGCATCTAAAAGGAAAGGGAGAAGAGATACATGGAGTTTTCCGCGAAGCTCGCGATCAGATCGGAGCTTGACGTAGATGCGCTCGTCGAGGCTGAGCTTGATCAGATCAAGGGGCTCTTTCACTGCCACCTCCTCTTCGCTCGCCATTTGATCCCCATGATGGAGGTCTTCAGACGTTGTCCTCCGTCAACCTGCGGCAAATTTTGATGAAGCGTGGAGATCGGCGTTGAAGGTTGTCTCCTTGGACGTCTAGAGCGGGTTGATTTTGAGCTGAAGCCGAGCCAACTGCAAAGAAGTCCGGAGTGTGTGACCACCTTAGAACCCTCCGACGATTAAGTTAGCCGAGCAAAATGAGCAAAGTAGCGGCTTGTTGGATTAAAATTGTCTTTCCTGAGTCGTCTGGAGAGGGGGATTTTAGTGGTCGTATGGAGCGAGCTGGCACGAAATCTTCGCTGTCAGTTACGTCCCTAACGTTACGCCTACGTGAATGACGGGATCCCTCCATTAGTGACGAGATATGCTCGTTAATGGGGGATACGACGGCGTGAAACGCGTGATATTGGATGGCGGATATTTCGCTTCTGGCGAGATACGTGGAGCCGTGGCGGAGACGCTTGGGCTCTGTGTTCTTGGTTGCTCGGTAGAACCAAGAAGGCTTAGCTCGGCTGGAGGCTCGGAGGAGAGCGGGGGTCGAGGAAGCTTGGTTCTGTGATAACTCGGAGGAGAGCTGGGAGGGCCGAGGAAGTTCAGCGTGTAGGTAGGCTCGGAGGCGAGCCGATGGTTATTTGTAAGGCGAGCATAGGAGTGTTTTGGGAGGCCATCGAAGGTCGGGTCAATTCTCGGGGCGAAGGCCCGGGGAATGCCTTCAATGTATCGTGCTTGCTCCTGTCCCGTAAGCCCCGGCACACGTCATCTACCACGTGTCATGATCTGGCGAATTTCCACTTATGAGTATCATCATTAGCCCCCACCCTCGTCCCGACCTATTTATAGGTCTGGTCGAAAGTGGTCTGATCGGTTTTCTGGGCGCAGCCTGTTGCCAAGAATCAATCGGCGCGGATTTTCGGGACGACTCGGTGTAGTACAGTTGCATCGTTCAGATTTATGAGCCCGTGTGGCGTATCCTGGACGCTTGGATCTCCGCGCGCATCTTTGATGACATCAGCGAATCAGGAAAATAATCGTGCATTAAAGAGGGGGGCCGATTCGTTCGCACGTCTGTTGAGGTGCAGGCCACGTGTCCGACATGGATTGGTGGATGCGACAGGCTGTCGCTGTCGTCTGCGGCCGAAGGAACGTCTCTAATGGTCGTTCAACACGTGGGGCTTCGACGGCTGGCAGACGTGACGCTTTGTTTTGGCTGGAATTGATCAGGGTCGTCGGATGCTTCCTCTCAAGTTGTATAAATAGGAGGGGGATACCCCTAGGGTTAACACTTCCGCCATTATTTTCCTTCATTGCGAGAGATTGCTCGGCGTTCCTTCTTCTTTTTAGTTCAGATCTCCTGCGCTTTTCCTCTGCGAAACCTTCCCCTTGAATCAGGTTAGATGTCTTTCTCTGAGGAGTCTGTAGAAGTTGTTAGGGTCGAGTTGAGCGATGAAGTTCCAGTTGTTGGAGCTGAGACCAGGGTGTTTTCTCCCGCCTCTTCGGTTGTCCCATCTGTGTCGGGTTCCCCCCATAGAGTTAGGGCTACCCGTGCCGCTCGTCGCCAGGCGACGACAAGAGCCTTTAAAGTGCGCATCGGGAACGCTCGCGATGCGCCCTCTATCTTAAAAAACGTGGACGAGCTTACCGAGATTTGGGCTCGCTTCCACATTCCTCCTAACTATTCGTTTCGTTTAGTTAGGGAGGATGAAAGGGCGGATCAGGTGCAGAGTAAGGAGATTGCCCTGTACTTGGATGCATTCTGGGCTGGAATGCGTCTGCCTTTTCCAACCGAAATATGTGGGGTATTTCGTCGCTTCTAACTTGCCCCGGGCCAGCTAGTGCCGAACTCGTAGAGAATTTTCCTCGGGTTCCTGGTCCGGTTGAAACTTGACGACATCCCTTTCAGCCTGACCCTTCTTACTTCCTTGTTCTGTTACAAAAATCATTCTGGCACCCGCAAGGATGAGCCGAGCTGGGTGTATATTTCTTTCAAAAAACGCAAGGGAGAAGCGGCCGGGTCGGGAGTAGTAGTCGTTCCTTCTTCCATTCACGAATGGAAGGAGAAGTTTGTATTCGTTGGGCCACCCGAGGGTGAGGATTGGCCTGTGCCTGTACAGTGGCACAGGGCCGACTGCCCGCGGACGAAGCAGTCATCATCTCCTAAGGCGAGGGCGGTGTCTATATAGGAGCCGATCTAGTAGGCCGACGTCTTGATTTCCGAGCAGGTTCTTAGCTGGGTCGGGCTCAGCCCCGCGCGCTTCGTGGGTAAGTTAGGAGCTTGGACATCTGTTTAGACTTGAATAATTTTCTTTTGCCCTTCTTGCATCACTAATTTTTCTGTGTATTCTCCTTTTGCAGAACAAATTGACCGATCCAGGATCCTACCTACCATAGCCGCTACGTCCCAGAAGAAGGCTGGGGGCGTGACCATATTCCGAGCCGGCTCAAGCTCGGCCCTGAGACCGTCACCATCGGCGAGGCCTTCTGCATCGCCCCGAGCCCCCGATGACTGCCGTGGGGGTGGCCAGAAGCACGCGTAAGACCTGGAACCCAGGGCGAGGGAGGAGGAGGAGGAGCGAACCGAGTTTCCCCTCAAGAGGAAAAGGACGGTCTCCCGCACGTCGTCGACCGAGATGCCTGAGGGGATTCCGTGCAGGAGGGGGATGTTTGCTTCATGGTCCCCTCGGGGCTTTCCGTCGCCGACAGCTTGCTCGCGGACATGGAGCAGTCGGCCGGGGGCAAGATTCCCCGGGGGACCCTGAAGGCCCAAGTGACCGCCATTGCTCAGGAGGAAGTTCAGGTTGGTATCCGTTTAAGTATTATCTTAAGTGCCCTTTCTTAGTCTGAACACCTCTAAATCCATCTGCTGCTTTCCTTAGGTCCTCCAACATTGCACCCTTATTGTCAACATGGAATCCGAGGTGATTGCCCCGGCCATGAGAAGGCGGGGAAATCGTCTTCGGAGGCGGAGGATCTGCGTCTTCAGCTACGGCAGGAGAAGGAGAAGACAGCCGCCCTCGAAACCCGGTTGGCCGCCGGGAAGCTCACGATCTCCAAGTGCCAGGAGTCCCACCGACTTCTAAGTGAGTCCCACTGAATCGTCGAGGTCAAGTTGAAGGAGTTGGGCAAGTGCTACGCCATAATGAAGAAGGCGAGGGACGCCCGCAAAAGGGAGACCGAGGCTGCGCTTGAGGCAGCGAAGATCTCCGATCTCCGAGCTCGCAAGCCGTTGGACATGTACAAGGCGTCAGACCAGTTCTACACCGACATCGGCGAAGCCTATGCCATCATTTGGCACGAAGCTCTTGATGCCGTTGTTCAGTTGATAAAACTGCACTTTTAATATGACATTTTTCCTACTATTTCTATATAATAAAAGATATTTATTATAAATATGACACATATAAGGGTTTATCCGTAAAAATACTATTTTTATGTGTTTATATATTATAATTAACATTATGAAGGAAAATGTAAGCATATAATATTCATATATTACTTGGTCTATTTAAATATTCTTACCTTATTAAATATCTTTGACAAATTCTCTTAAAAATAAAATATCATGACAAATGGTTAAGATAATATCTCAATAAAAACAAATTCTACTAACATCATTTATTGAGATAATTGTGCATGAATTATATCATGACTGAAATCAAGGAAATCCGAGTTGGCGAGATCAAATCCACCGAAGATATTCAAGTAAATTGAAGAAACCAATTCTGGCAGAAACGTAGAGAAGATTTTCAAAGTCTAGATATTCAAAAGATCACCAAGTACTAGAGAGATGAAGCCGCAGAAATTGGAGCCCAAAATCCCACCAGAGAGCGGCAGTTCCGCGGCCAAAACCTACTATTGGCGGCGGATCCGCGGCCTGTTAGGGGAGTTGGGATATTGGATTTTCTACGCAGGATTTTATCAACAAACCCTAACTAACACGATCTATGGTTTTCAACTTCTGTGACTATAAATAAAACCGAGAGTCTCTTGGAAAATTTATCAAACCGACGTGATCACGGAGTCCACGACGGCTCAAGAATCCTGGTTGATCATCGATAGTTCATCTACCTCCTTAGAAGAGATCGAGAAGCAAACTAGGCTTTTGTAATCATTTTCTAAAGGAACAAAGTGTACTTGATCTTGTTGATTAATAAAGGTAGTCGTTTTCTTATATCATTTTATTTTCTGTAGTTTTCAATATGATTTCCTTTTCTATCTTTTCTTTTCCCAACACGCGCGAGTAATTCTCCGCTTGTTAGGGTTCGTAGGATTAGGGTAGATTAATGGATGATGAAGATCCTTAAACTCTTTTTACGTCCTATAAAATTTATAAATTTTATCAAAAGAATATTTAACATCCTAATCGGGCGCGCTATCAATTCATTGATATTCACGACCACGATTAGATATTAGATTAACAATTGTTTTGGTAAAGGCTAGATATGAACGGAGATCCATGTCAAGATAGGGGTTAAGAATGAAAACCCTTTTTTTCCCTCCAGAAACCCTAATCTACATGCATCACTATCGATCTAGTTTTAAATCTATTAAAAAATAAAAGGAGTAATATTTAATTAATTATCCATGATCACTAAATCTTAACGAACCATACAATCCCCCTTCTAATATAAAACCTACATCCGTAGTTAATCTAGATCTATATCCTGCATCCGTGTTTGACGTGGATCTAGAATCTACAACCATTCTTCACAATTCTTTATTCTTCTTCCTTTCCTAATCAACACGCCTAAAGTAAGATTAAAAGATTCAACGTTTCTCTGAGGATGGCCCGTACTCATCTCGGTCTAGCTACACGCGACACCGTTATTGATTGCGGTTATTCTACAAACACACTTTCTTTCAGATCAATCAAATGGCGCCGTTGCCGGGGATACGTGCGTAATTTATTTTTCTTACTATTCGTGTTGAATTCTTATTCGATCAATATCATAAATAAAACAAAACTGCAAATTGGATATTTAACGATTATTGTGTGAATTTTGTAAGGGGATCTGGAATCACAGAATTGAGGAAACAGAGAGCCAGAGACATTCATCAAGATCCAGAGGAGCACAGGAGGCCACGTAGCAAAAATCATCACGAGATCCCTCCACTTCGCGGCGGAACCGCAGCAAATAAGCAAAAGTGTGGCGGAAGCGCGGCGGATTTGAGGGATTATGGTTCCAAACTTCTCTGGTAAATTTCTCAACTCTTTCTCTCTCATCTGAAATCCAATAAAATATCTTTCCTGCAGGATTCTTTGCAAAATATCGCCGCTCAAAAATCTTTTTGCAAAGTTTTGTACTTGGTTTGTTTATTCATATTTTAATACGGATTTTAAGGGGTAAGACCAAAATTCAGATTAGGTGGGGATTTTATCACCCTTCCTAAGCCCCACAAATCATAAAACGAGTATCTGCATCAACCCTACATTAATTTAAAAAACATCTAGACAAGACTCTAAGGACTGCCGCGCTCAATAAGCACAGAGGAAGGTCGTAGATAAATTATCGCTTATCCGCATTACTTTTGTGGTGTCTAGACAAGTGTGTCTAAGGCAAGTGGTTACTTAATTAGGCCCGCTATTTTCGGTGATTCGTATAGTGGATACCTCCCACTTACCTGGCTGCAAGGGTAGTAAAGAGGTGATAGAGAATTGATCCTGCGGCTTGTCCTTTGGAAGTCTAGGAGCGGTCTAGAGACTTAACCTAGGTAACCTTAGTTCTAGGGTTGTTTGTGCATTTTTGTGTGATTTGTCTTAAGTCCTACGTTTTCAAAACAAACCAATTTTAAATCACACACATGCTGCCACTTGCGCTAAACCCGCTTAGTGCATGCTCAGCTGGACACGGGATTCTAGTGCTCGTCTTGTCCGCGTTCCTGCTATCGACTCCGAAGTCGGTACTTCTTCATTTTCTTTTTCCCCACCACCCACCACATCGACCGAGATGGACGGTACTCCATCAGATTATAACACCACCCTGCCACCGCCCGTAGGTGCGCAGAATCCACCGCGTATTTCTCTCCAAAAGAGATGCTATCCTATACGCGGTCTACTTCCTACATGTTTATCTATTCCACCAGTCAACGGGGATAATTTCGAAATTAAACCCCACTACATCAACCTGTTGCCCAAATTTCACGGGCTTGAGTCTGAAGACGTATACGTTTTCATCACTAAATTCGAAAACGTATGCGCAATGATGGGTACTTCAGAACTGTCCGTGGATGCTATGCGCTTACGTCTTCTTCCATTCACTTTGTGCGACTTGGCAGAAAAATGGCTTTATAATACTGCCGCACACTCTATTACCAATTGGGATGAATTTGTGATAGCATTCCTTAAGAAATTTTACCTAAATCATAAGACCGCCCGTGTTAGGAGCGAAATCAACCAGTTCACCCAGCTTCCCAATGAACCATTTTGGAAGTGCTTTGAACGTTTCAAGGATCTGCTTGTCCAATGTCCTCATCATGGAATACATAGATGGGATCTGTGCCGAATTATATATGAGGGCATTAATCCAGCGATAAAGCAGATGCTTGAAACAATGTGTCAATGCAATTTCATGTCCAAAGACGATGGTGAAGCCTGGAAATATCTAGAAGATCTCGCTGAAAACACTTTGCAGTAGGAAAGCGTTAGACCACCTTCATCTAGGGGAGGTATTCATCAGCTCGATGTTTCCATCGCAGTAAAAGCCAAAATGGCAGCGATGCAAAAGAAACTCGACGCTATTGAAAACAAATTCTCATCAATCTCCCTAAACCAGGTAACGCTTCCTAAAACCGTGTGTGGTTGCTATTCCAATCCATCACACTTGACGGAAGAATGTCCTATGAATGCACCGTTTCAAGGTCACGAGCAAACTAATGCTACTTTTCAGCAGTGACCTAGAAACGATTCTTATTCTTGCACATACAATCAGGGATGGAGGAATCATCCTAATTTTGCTTGGACCCAAAACCAACCCCAAAATCAAAACCAGTTCCAAAGAAATTACCAAAGACCTCATCCACAGCAACAACAACCACCACCACAGAGTTAGCACCCCTTTCAATCGCAACCTGTTCAAAACCCGGCCAATAATTCTTTCCAAACGACCGGTACCGATAACTCCTCTTCACTCGCACAAACTTTGGATTTGTTTATGAAACATTTCATCCAAATGTCGGCTGATATGAGATCTTCTATTGATTCCATAAAGAAAGACCCCGCCTCCCACAGTGAGAGTATTGAATCAATAGAAGCCCAAATTGCACAGTTGAATGCCGCGATGAGTGCAAGAGAAAAAGGGAAACTCTCATCTCAAGCCCTACCGAATCCTGGCCACTCACAACATCATAATGTGAGTACTGTTACTATGTTGAGATCGGGAAGAGTGCTGGATAACCGAGTGGGTGAACAAGTTGATGACGTTAGTGATACCAATGATACCCCAGCTTCTACTTCTTCCCCTAATTCGTCTAGTCCCCCACCTACTTCCGAGCCTATTCTACGCTTCCTACAAGGCTCGAACCCTCAGCTCACTTCTTCGAATCTATCTAAAGCGATCCCCACTCCAATTTTGGGATCCATTCCATCCCCACAATCTTCTCCAATGTTGGACCCAACCCTTTTTGATAAAGCTCCGTTTCCAAACAGATTAAGGGCCAATAAATCTAACCCACAAATGGAGAAGATTGTGGAAATGTTCAAGCAAGTTAACGTCAATATTCCTCTGCTAGATACTATTTAACAAGTCCCATCTTATGCAAGAATTCTTAAAGACTTGTGCACTAGGAAGAGAAAAATTCAAGTGCCGAAAATAGTTTTCATGACGAGTAATGTTAGCACAGCTTTTACCCAGCAAATACCAAAGAAACGTAAGGACCCTGGCTATCCTACCATCTCTATTTCTATTGGAGGTAAAAATATTAATCGTGCTTTACTCGACCTTGGCACTAGCGTTAACTAGTTTCCATATTCCGTATATGAGCAGTTAGGGATTGGAGAATTGAAATCCGTCCATTGTACTTTCCAAATGGTAGACCGATCAATCACCAAAGCTAGGGGTGAACTAGAGAATGTGTTAATTAAAGTCGGGAATTCATATTCCCAATGGACTTTATTGTTTTGGATACACAACCTGTGGCTAACCCACGGAACCAAATCCCGGTGATACTCGGTCGACCTTTCCTAGCAACTTCCAACGCTGTAATTAATTGTCGTAACGGTTCTATGAACTTATCCTTCGGGAAGATGACAATTGAGCTTAATATTTATAAGCTAGGAAGTCAATCATCTGAACCTTCTGCTCATTTACTTGATGTCTGTTCCATCAACGAGATAGCTTCCGACAGCTGCGAAGCAGAAGCACTTTGCTATGATGATCTCGACAACACTAGTGCGACATTGTTTGATTTGGAAAATTCTTATAGTTAGGATATCTTCGATGAGTTCATCTCCGAGTTTGAATCCGTTGACTCGTCGCAAAAGTCAGTAGCACTTTCCGAATCAATATCCTATGCAAGTTATGAATCTCTTAGGGAGTCCGAGCATCATTCCCTTACCCAACCATCTATTGTCTCTCCGCAAAAACTTGATCTCAAACCGCTACCTTCTCATCTTAAATATACATATTTAGGTGAGAATGAGTCTTTACCCGTGATCATATCCGCTTCTCTAGCTTTAGAGCAAGAGAACACATTTTTGGCGGTGTTGAGATCAAATCGGCAAGCATTTGGTTAGACAATGGTTGACATCAAAGGGATTAGTCCCTTAATTGTTGAACATTATATACATCTGATGGATGAAGCCAAGCCAACCTGAGACCCACAAAGACGGTTAAATCCCGTTATGAAGGAGGCGGTAAAGAAAGAAATCATCAAGTGCCTTGATAGTGGTATAATTTACCCGATATCTGATAGCCAATGGGTAAGTCCTATTCACGTGGTCCCTAAAAAGTATGGCATCATGGTCATAACTAATGAGGCTAATGAGTTGATCCAAACACGCACTTAAACTGGGTGACGCGTATGTATTGATTATAGGAAACTCAATGCCGCAACGAGGAAAGATCACTTCCCTCTACCTTTCATTGACCAGATGTTAGAACGATTAGCTGGACATGAATACTATTGTTTCTTAGATGGATACTCTGGCTATAACCAGGTCCCCATCGCCGAAAAGGATCAAGATAAAACCATATTTACTTGTCCTTTCGGCACTTTTGCTTATAGACGCATGCCCTTTGGGTTATGCAACGCTCCCGCTACATTTCAGCGGTGTATGATGGGGATATTCTCAGACATGAGGATATGCTTGGGATAAAAGGCTCAGTTGTTGTTGTATGGTTGAGAATTTTCTGGAGATATTTATGGACGATTTCTCCATATTTGGGGACTCCTTTGAGAATTGCCTTCGTCATCTTGACGCGGTTCTTACCCGCTGTAAGGATAAGAACTTAACATTGAATTGGGAAAAATGTCATTTCATGGTCCAAGAAGGTATTGTGCTTGGACATATCATTTCACGAAAAGGCATTAAGGTTGACAGAGCTAAAATTGATGTCATCCATAACCTTCCTCGTCCCAAATGCGTCAAAGATATACGATCATTTCTTGGTCATGCAGGATTTTATAGGAGATTCATTAATGATTTTAGCAAAATTGCTAGACCCTTAACTCTTCTCTTGGCCAAGAATACAACATTTCACTTTGATTCGGATTGTGAGGCTGCTTTTGCATCACTTAAAAGCTCCCTCACTATAGCCCGCGTTCTGTCATCTCCTGATTGGAACCACCCGTTCGAGCTTATGTGTGATGCATCAGATTTTGCTATTGGTGCGGTCTTAGGACAACACATTGATAAGATGCCACATGTAATTTACTATGCAAGTAGGACCTTGAACGATGCACAAATTAATTACACAACTACCAAAAAAGAACTCTTGGCAGTTGTATTTGCATTAGAAAAGTTCAGCCCCTACTTGATTGGCTCACCAATAGTGGTTTACACTGATCACTCGGTCCTACGACACCTATTATCGAAGAAGGATGCTAAGTCCAGGCTAATACGTTGGATCCTGTTGTTGCAAGAGTTTGATCTTGTCATCCGAGACAAGAGTGGATGTGAAAACGTAGTAGCCAACCATCTTTCACGCATATCTTCTTCATCAACGTTGACCGTGCCAATCAATGACTCCTTTCCTGATGAACAACTCTTGACCGTATCCTGCGAACCTTGGTTTGTGGATATTGTGAATTATCTAGCTACGGGACTTATTCCTAGCAATTGGTCGAAACAAGACAAACTTCGATTTCTATCCCAAGTAAAACACTTTTACTGGGATGAACCTTATTTGTTTAAGTATTATTCCGAACAAATAATTCGCAGATATGTCCCTAACGATGAACTCAAGAGTGTGTTGTCATTTTGTCATGATCAGGCATGCGGCGGTCATTTTGGTCCTCGAAAAACGGCGGAGAAAATTTTGCAATGTGATTTTTATTGGCCAACACTATTTAAGGATGCTTATGATCATTGCAAAACTTTCCCGCAGTGTCAACACATGGGTCGGATATCACGTACAAATGAGATGCCGCTCCAACCTATCTTGGTTGTGGAAATATTTGATGTTTGGGGTATTGATTTTATGGGCCCTTTTCCCAATTCTTTTGGGAATTTATATATCTTGTTAGCGGTTGATTACGTCTCAAAATGGGTGGAAGCAATACCGTGTCGCACTAATGACAACAAAGTTGTCATTAAGTTCCTTAAAGAAAATATCTTTTCGCGATTTGGACACCCTCGCGCTATAATTAGCGACAACGGGACGCATTTCTGTAATCGGTCTTTTGAGGTTTTGATGCGGAAATATGCAATCAACCACAAACTTTCTATGCCCTATCATCCCCAAACAAGCGGGCAAGCTGAGATCTCAAATAGGCAAATCAAACAAATTTTGGAGAAGACGGTTTCTAAAACCGTAAAAATTGGTCATCCAAATTGACGGATGCTCTTTGGGCATTTTGCACCGCTTATAAGACCGATCTTGGTATCTCCATACCGCCTTGTGTTTGGGAAGGCGTGCCCCCTTCCTGTCGAAATCGAACATAAAGCAATGTGAGCTATTAAAGAGCTAAACTTCGATTTTGAACAAGCTAGCAGCTATTGGAAGCTGCAATTGAATGAGCTAAGCGAACTCCGCGATGAAGCTTACGATAATGCGGTGATAGTAAAGAACCGGACTAAAGTTTTCCACGATAAAAACCTTTTTAGAAAAACTTTCACACCGGGACAACAAGTCCTTCTTTACGATTCCCGTCTCCATCTTCATCTGGGTAAGCTTAAATCTCGTTGGAAAGGACCTTTTGTGGTGCGGTATGTACACCCGCACGGGGCAGTAGAAGTTGAAAATATAAAAAAATGGTTCAATTTTTAAAGTAATTGGGTAGATTAAAACCGTATTTCTCTGCTGACCCAGCGGAGGAGCTCCTGTTTTTACAGGAGCCACTTTATCATAACTAAATTCCTCCGCCTCACCTCCATGTTTCGGTAACATTGTATTATCTTAAGAATGGAGGTGAGTAAAAAAAAAGACTTAACTGAATATCTGTGCGAGCCAAAGAACAAGTTTGGGGGTAGTCTTCATTTAACTATTATTTTATCCTTATTATTGTCTCTCCCCAAGTCTACAGGTCTATGCTATCAAAGGACAACATCAGTGAGGACACTGCTGAAAACAGGTTTGGGGAGGGGGGGAGGTTTGTATTTACTGAATTATTTTTGACACTGGGCATTAAAAAAATGTTTTTATAATAAAAGAGTAGAAAGTGAAAAATTATATATGAAAGATATGAATAGTTTGAGAAAAACAAGAAAGTTAGAGGTTTTCTTAAACAAAACCAGTAATAAGCAGTTATGAGCTGTTGTCCCAAAGGTTAGTAAAATGAAAGAAATTGCTAATCTGAGGATAAAAATAAGTCTGAAAAATAGTTCCTATTCTTAAGGCCAAACATTTGAATGTTGATACCCTACTATACGCATTTATACACATCTTGAAACTTAGGATAATAGAGGATACCTTGAAATGCTCTCGTCTAAAAGCCTTAGTATGAAGGAAAATAAAATAAAATATAAGTGGTGAAGAAAAAAAAATGAACACTGGTTTTGTAATTACCAAGGCAGCATAAAAAAAATATAGCGAGGGTGCTTTATCACCTAGTGCCTTAGACCAACTGATTTGGGAGCCACTGCTAAGTCTTAGGTGTTGCAAGACGAAGAATTACACCTTAATACGCAAGCACATTTTGTAATCGGTCGGTTAGTACCTCAAGAAGTATTAACGGTCGCATGAAGGATGTGTGAGCAATTTCATAAAAAATTCACCGACTAAAAAGTACTTTGGAAGATGGATAAGAGTCTGATAGCTTGAATTGAATTCTCTAAGTATAGTGATGTCTTTTACACACACGTAGGGGTATATGATCAATATTTGGAAGAAAAATAGGGAGGAAGACTAAATGCTATGTTTTATTGAGGGATGATGTGATTTCTAATATTTTTTCGTGATCATTAAGATAGGGCTCATCGCAACTGAAAAACTGGTGTAGTTGAAAACTCTTATTTTCAAAGTTCTTTCTTTCATAATTCTTATCTTTGTATGTAATTTTCACTATCTTTTTTTTATTATAGGATTTTGTGGGTGTAATCCGCTGAGAACCCTCAGGAGACAACACTTCTCATACTAGAGACACCTAGAGGTTTAATGGCTTGTTGCACGTGCTTAGTGCAATCGTGTTGCCTACGAAAGCGTGCTACTTAGTTTTTTCTTTTTCTTTTTCTCCTTCTCTTGAAAAACTAGTTTGCTCGGGACGATCAAAGTTAAGTTTTGGGGTATTTGTTCAGTTGATAAAACTGCACTTTTAATATGACATTTTTCCTACTATTTCTATATAATAAAATATGTTTGTTATAAATATGACACATATAAGGGTTTATCCGTAAAAATACTATTTTCATGTGTTTATATATTATAATTAACATTATGAAGGAAAATGTAAGTATATAATATTCATGTAATACTTGGTCTATTTAAATATGCTTACCTTATTAAATATCTTTGACCAATTCTCTTAAAACTAAAATATCATGACAAATGGTTAAGATAATATCTCAATAAAAACAAATTCTACTAACATCATTTATTGAGATAATTATGCAGGAATTATATCATGACCGAAATCAAGGAAATCCGAGTTGGCTCGATCAAATATGCCGAAGATATTCAAATAAATTGAAGAAACCAATTCTGGTAGAAACGTAGAGAAGATTTTCAAAGTCTAGATATTCAAAAGACCACAAAGTGTTACAGAGATGAAGCTCCAGAAATTGGAGCCCAAGATCCCACCAAAGAGCGGCGGTTCCGCGGCCAAAACCCACTATTGGCGGCGGATCCGCGGCCTGTTAGGAGAGTTGGGATATTTGATTTTCTACACAGGATTTTATCAACAAACCCTAACTAACATGATCTAGGGGTTTCAACTTCTGTGACTATAAATAGAACCGAGAGCCTCTTGGAAAATTTATCAAACCGACGCGATCACGAAGTCCACGACGGCTCAAGAATCCTGGTTGATCATCGACAGTTCATCTACCTCCTTAGAAGAGATCGAGAAGCAAACTAGGCTTTTGTAATTATTTTCTAAAGGAACAAAGTGTACTTGATCTTGTTGATTAATAAAGGTAGTTGTTTTTTTATATCATTTTATTTTCTGTAGTTTTCAATATGATTTCCCTTTCTATCTTTCTTTTCTCAACATGCGCGAGTAATTCTCCGCTTGTTAGGGTTCGTAAGATTAGGGTAGATTAATGGATGATGAAGATCCTTAAACTCTTTTTACATCCTATAAAGTTTATAAACTTTATCAAAAGAATAGTTAACATCCTAATAGGGCGCGCTATCAATTCATTGATATTCACGACCACGATTAGATATTAGATTAACAATTGTTTTGGTAAAGGTTAGACATGAACGGAGATCCATGTCAAGATAGGGGTTAAGAGTGGGAACCCTTTTTTCCCCCTCCAGAAACCCTAATCTATATGCATCACTGTCGATCAAGTTTTAAATCTATTAAAAGATAAAAGGAGTAATCTTTAATTAATCATCCATGACCACTAAATCTTAACGAACCCTACAAGCCCCCTTCTAATATAAAACCTACATCCGTAGTTAATCTAGATTTATATCCTGCATCCGTGTTTGACGTGGATCTAGAATCTACAACCATTCTTCACCATTCTTTATTCTTTCTTATTTCCTAATCAACACGCCTAAAGTAAGATTAAAAGATTCAACGTTTTCCTGAGGACGACCCGTACTCATCTCGGTCTAGCTACATGCGACACCGTTATTGATTGCGGTTATTCTACACACACACTTTCTTTCAGATCAATCAGCTATCAAGGCGTTAATGCCGGAGTTTGCCGACGGTGAGCTCTGCGCTCGGGTCCCGCTTTCGGTAGACACGCCGCAAGCGGCTGGCACCGGGGGAGGGGCGGTTACGGAAGTAGAAGCTCCGGCCCCTGAGGGCGGTGCCGAGCAAGGCAAGATTCGGGCCGAGCCTACAATCTGAGCTTTTTGTTTTTCCCTTTATTTTTTCTCAAATTTTGTAAGCCTCCGGACAATTTTTGTAAGGCTGAGGAGCCCATAATACCCTGTAAAGATTTTCAGAACATGAATAAAACTGGGTTTATTTTCCTCTGCATGACAATGTGTTCCTTGCGTGAGTACTTGAGCTTGTTGGTCTTTTCCTCGATTCAAGTGTTAGGCTGTAAGTCGATGACTGACCTTTAGATGACGATCGCGCGTCGAGTGTAAGTCAATTAATCGTCAAGTGCAGGAAGGTCGGTGCCCTCCCGCCCCCGGATTCAAGGTGGCGACTGTTCACTTAGAATACATCGGAAGATCCCTCAGTGTAGGAAGGTCGGTATCTGCCCATTCCTTAGAGTCGGACTGACGACCATGTCTCTTAGCGTAAGTTGAACAATAGCCAAGTTAGAATTGGTCGGCGTTGACTGATTCCCCCTTGATGTAGTTCCTAAACCCTCGTCTTGGGATGGTAGGAATTTATCACTCGGAGGTTAGCCGAGCAGGGATCTGCGCGGTTGCCCCTTGGTGGGGCTTCAATCCTTAGCGTCGGTGGGTAAGAAGTTACCCGCTAAGGATTGACCAAGCAGGGAAACTGCTCGGTGGCTTCTTGATGAGGGCTTTAGATCCTTAGCGTTGGTAGGTAGGAAGTTACCCGCTAAGGATTGACCGAGCATGGAAGCTGCTCGGCGGCCTCTTAATGAGGGTTTCGATCCTTGGCGTAGATGGGTAGGGGACTACACGCTAAGGATTGACCGGGCAAGGAAGCTGCTCGGTGGCCTCTTGGTGAGGGCTTCGATCCTTGGCGTAGATGGGTAGGGGACTACCCGCCAGGGATTTGATCGAGTAGGGAAGCTGCTCGGTGGCCTCTTGGTGAGGGCTTCGATCCTTAGCGTAGGTGGGTAGGAAGTTACCCGTTAAGGATTGACCGAGTAGGGAAGCTGCTCGGTAGCCTCTTGATGAGGGTTTTAGATCCTTGGTATCGGTGGGTAGGGGACTGCCCGCCAGGGATTGACCGAGCAGGGAAGCAGCTCTGTGGCCTCTTGGTGAGGGCTTCGATCTTTAGCGTAGGTGGGTAGGAAGTTACCCGCTGACCGAGCAGGGAAGCTACTCGATGGCTCTTGATGAGGGCTTTAGATCCTTGGCGTTGGTGGGTAGGGAACCACCCGCCAGGGATTGATCGAGCAGGGAAGCTGCTCGGTGGCCTCTTGGTGAGGGCTTTGATCCTTAGCATAGGGGGCTAGGAAGTTACCCGCTAAGGATTGACCGAGCAGGGAGGCTGCTCGGTGGCCTCTTGGTGAGGGCTTTAGATTCTTGGCGTCAGTAGGTAGGGAACTACCTGCCAGGGATTGACTGAGCAGGGAAGCTGCTCGGTGGCCTCTTGGTAAGGGCTTCGATCCTTAGCGTAGGTGGGTAGGAAGTTACCCGCTAAGGATTGACCGAGCAGGGAAGTTGCTTGGTGGCCTGTTGATGAGGGCTTTAGATCCTTGGCATCGGTGGGAAGGGGACTACCTGCCAGGGATTGACCGAGCATGGAAGCTGCTCGGTGGCCTCTTAGTGAGGGCTTCGATCCTTAGTGTAGGTGGGTAGGAAGTTACCCGCTAAGGATTGACCGAGCAGGGAAACTTCTCGGTGGCCTATTGATGAGAGCTTTAGATCCTTGGCGTCGGCGGGTAGGGAACTACCCTCCAGGGATTGACCGAGCATGGAAGCTGCGTGGTGGCCTCTTGGTGAAGGCTTCGATCTTTTGCGTAGGTGGGTAGGAAGTTACCCGTTAAGAATTGACCGAGTAGGGAAGCTGCTCGGTGGCCTCTTGATGAAGGCTTTAGATCCTTGGCGTCGGTAGGTAGGGAACTACCCGCCAGAGATTGACCGAGCAGGGAAGCTGCTCAGTGGCCTCTTGGTGAGGGCTTTGATTCTTAGCGTAGGTGGGTAGGAAGTTACCCGCTAAGGATTGACCGAGCAGGGAGGCTGCTCGGTGGCCTCTTGGTGAGGGCTTTAATCCTTAGCGTAGGTGGGTAGGGAACTACCCGCCAGGGATTGACCGAGTAGGGAAGCTGCTTGGTGGCCTCTTGATGAGGGCTTTTTAGACGTCTCTTCGTCTTCGAGGTCGTCGCTCTGCTCTCCGGTGGTGGATGTCGCGGTGAAGTAAATCTTGGCGATTCGCTGGTTCCCGTAGGCCCGGCCTATCCCCCATGATCTAATGGAAATTTGATCGTAAGGTGGTAGGTCGAGATTTGAGCCCAGAGGGCGTTTAATGTCGGGCGTCCAGGAGGATGTTGTAGGATGAGGGGATCCTAGTGACGATGAATTCCACTGGTACGGTCCTCGTATGGCCCGCTTCCCCAATGTTGAGGAGGAGGGTGACCACTCCCTCGACCGGGATGGAGTGGTTGGTAAACCCTGATAGGACGTGGGAGGTTGGCCGTAGGTCGGATGACCCTAGTTCCATACGCTGGAAGCAGTCATAGAAGAGAATATCTGTTGAGCTTCCGGAATTGACCAATATCCTTTTAAACTCGTAACGGTGGACCCATGCCATAATCATAAGAGGATCGTTGTGAGGTAAGGATATACCGTGGAGGTCTGCATCAGTGAAGATGATGGGCTCGGCGGTCCTGCATTTCTTCTGGTGCGGGTCGCTTATTCCCTCGACGGGTAGGAGGCGGTGGGTCTCGCCGGCTCCACAGGCAGACCCCAAGGAAATGACCATGATTTGGCCGATCGTTAATTCATCGGGAGGGGGCTGGTTCTCTTGCTCCCTGTCTGTCTGTCGCTTATCCCGCAGGTACTTCGTGAGGTGGCCAGAGCGGATTAACTCCTCGATGTAGTCGCGGAGTTGTTTACAGTTCTCGTTCGGGTGGCCCTGCGACCTATGGAAGGCGCAGTACGGGCCCCGGGTTTGTTTAGCCGCTCTATAGGTGACTGGCGGGAGCTTGAAGAATCACTCGCCCTTCGCCTCCTCTAACAGCTCGGTCTGGGAGATGTTGAGAGGAGTATACTCCTGGAACTTTGGGGAGTATGGTTTTGGCCGGTCGACTTTCTTCTTTTCTTACCCGCCCCTCTTCTTTTGGTCCGCTTGGTTGTCCTGGGGCAGGTTGGCGTTCACCTCAGACTCGAGTTGGATATCTCGCTCGGTCCAAGATTTTACCTCGGCCATGGTTTTAGGTTGCGCTAATGCAAAAGAGCGGAGCCGCTCTTTGTGCCTAAGACCGACTTTAGAGCGGTGATGACAGTTTCATCTCGGTGATTGGGGACTTCGAGGAGAGCGTTGTAGAAGCGAGTGACATATCCCTTAAAGGATTCTTTGTCCCCGCGCTTTATGGTGAACAGGTGGTCGACTGTTCTCTTCTGTCGCCTGTTGTCGACGAAGTGTCCGAGGAATTGGGTGGCCAACTTATCAAAGGTCGAGATAGAGCGTGGCGCCAATCCCCGGAACCAGTCCCGACCTGCACGAATGAGGGTGGTAGGGAAAGCTCGGCACTGGGCTGCGTCCGAGTTATCCTGGAAGCTCATGCTCGCTGTGAACGCGTCCAGGTGGTCCTTCGGGTCGGACTTCCCGTTGAAGAAGGCTACCTTGGGCAGCTTGTTCCTGGACGAGACGTGTATGGAGAGCAACTCCTCGGTGAAGGGCTTCGTAAGTGAGTCGGTGGCATACCTGGCCCCTTCACCGGATGGATGACCCTCCGATGTAGACCCTCGATTTTCTTTTCGAGGGCTTCGAGGCGGTCGTGATACCTCGAGGATTCGGCGCAGTTAGAGTGGTGGCTCTTCCCGCTTGTGTTCTGCGCTAGGCTGCGACTCCAATTCCGTTCTATCAAATTCCTTAGGTCCCCTGGAGAGGTCCTTCTTGATTCTTCACGGCGAGTGTCGTTCGTGTGATCCCGTTGAGGGAGAGGGTGTCGGTCATGCCTGGGAGCAGGCGAGTTGACCGATACCTCCTCGGGAGGGACGGGAATGCGATGGGCCTCAAGGCGATGATCTCTTTCACGAGACTGCGGCGTGGATCCGTGTGGCGCCTAGCGGGCCATCGAATCGGTCGCTGCGAGGGAGCCACGATTGCCGGAGTGAGCACGGCGTTGTTCGGTGGTGCCAGCGTGGGCGGTGTCATCCGCCCCTCTGCGGAGGCCGTGATCCTTAGGAACGGTGACCTAGGGGGCTAGGCCCGCCGTTTGGACACGAATAAGGGCGTTTACTATGCACGCGAGCCTGTTGATCCTTGCTGAGAGGGCGTGGATGGCGTTCTGAGGGGAGTAAATCCGTCCGCGCCTCCGTTGTGGGGATGGCAGCGGCCTGTGCTGGGATCGTCATGGTTTTCGCTCGCCATGAAGTCGAGAGCGGAAGATCAACTTTCAATGGATCGAAAAAATTGGTTTCCCACAGACGACGCCAACTGATGGAGGTCTTGATCTCCTTCGGATGTTGTCCTCCGTCGATCTGTCGCCAGCGTTGATGAAGGGTTGAGATTGGTGTTGAAGGCTGTCTCCTTGGACGTGTGGATCTCAATGGGTTGATTTTGAGGTGAAGTCGAGCTACCTGCAAAGAAGTCCGGGGTAGGTGACCACCGTAGGACCCTCTGACGATCAAGTTAGCCGAGCAAAATGAGCAGAGTAGCGGCTTGTTGGATTAAAATTGCCTTACTAGAATCGTCTGGAAGAAGGGTTTTTATAGTGGTCGCATGGAGCGAGCTGGCGCGAGATCTTCGCCGTCAGTTACGCCCCTGACGTTACGCCTACGTGAATGACGGGATCCTTCCGTTAATGACGAGATACACTTGTTAATGATGGGATACGACGGCGTGGAACGCGGGATGTTGGGTGGCGGATATCTCACTTCTGGCGAGATACGCGGAGCCGTGGTGGAGGTGCTTGGGCTCTGCGTTCTTGGTTGCTCGGTAGAACCGGGGATGCTTAGCTTAGCGGGAGGCTCGAAGGAGAGCGGGAGGCTGAGGAAGCTCGGTTTTGTGATAGCTCGGAGGCGAGCTGGGAGGGCTGAGGAAGCTTAGCGTGTAGGAGGGCTCGGAAGCGAGCCGATGGTTATTTGTAAGGCGAGCATAGTAGTGTTCTGGGAGGCCATCAAAGGTCGGATCAATTCTCGGGACGAAGGCCCGGGGGAATGCCTTCAATGTATTGTGCTTGCTCCTGTCCCGTAAGCCCCGGGATACGTCATCTACCACATGTCATGATCTGTGGAATTCCCACTTATGAGTATCATCACCCCCATTCTTGTACTCTACTCTCTTCCAGGAGCTCTCCTTTATTATTCCTATGAATTCGAGCTTAGGGTTTGCATCCTTTCACAGATCAGCCACAGCCACGATCATTTACAGCTAATTTGTTGCACGTGCGATGCATGTGAGTATGAGTGTATCGCAGTTACAGGTTAACAGGGTTGCGGTCGTCCGCAGCTCAGATGGGATGAAACAGGGGCGTTGGGACCTGGTTAAGTTACAGCGAGCCCAACCCCCAGCGCCCGTTTAATTGTTAGGCTTTATTTATTTTTTAGTTCGGTTATTTTGCCAACTTAAACGTTTTATATGATGGTTTGTTAATTGTATTAGGGTTTCCTTGTAAAAGAAACCTTAGAAACTTTTTTTATGGGTAGCCAACGATTGGATAAAGAATTTTTCCATTGAAAATTTGCGAGTTTTGATTTCTCTGTGAAGAGTTGTAATATCGGTTGTGGTCGATCTTTTTTCTTCGGCTGCGGTCGAAGCCCTTACATTGGCTGCGGTCAATCCTCCTACTAATCATCGTCAACTCACAGATCCGGCAACGTCTTCAAAGATCCATCATTACAGATCTTGCTTGACAGGCTGAAAAGCAAAGATCATTGAAATTCCAATTCGAAAGCACGTCTCGTCGCTAATCTCGGTTTCTCAAGATCCACGTGCCAACATAGAAAATCGAATGAAGGGAAGCAAAAGGAAAAAAAATCAGTTGTTGTCGATTGATCAATTAATTGAAGTGCTAAAATATATTTAGTTCAAAGAAAACACTTCATCGAGGTAATTAAAGGCTTCTTTAATTTTCTTGGTTTAATAGTTGGTGATTAATTGAAAATGATGTGGATTCAAGTTATTGAATTATTGGACTCCTCTGTACTATCTAAATCTAGGATACTTTGGCTTAATTTCATGCAAATATAATACTAGGATTTTATATTTCAATGTTGTTAGTTCATTTACCCTCCATGGACAATCGGATATCAACACAAAATCGATCATTTTATTTCCGAAGTTCAAGTGCAAATTTTAGCCACTCTTTTATGTTATTTTTGCTTATAATTATCGATTATTGAATCTCATAAGTTTTTATCTTGCATCCGCGAGGACACGTTTCTGAAAGCCATATCATTCCGGAAAATTGGGTTCCATATTGTTTAGTTTTAAGTGGATTTGGTATTGGGTTGTGAGTCTAAACCCGCAATCCAAATACCCAATTAACTTAAAAACCAAAACCCCTACTGATATTTTAATTTTTTTGAGTATTTGTTAACTTTATTTCATTAAAATTTTCGTAATTCTAAATTAATTTGGTGTTGGTTGCAAAATGTAATTAGGGTTTCCCTCTAAATGAAACCCTAACATTTTATTTGGAGTTAGCCAATGATCATTGAATATAAAAAATTATTTTTTGAGATTAGAGAATTATGTATGCCCTGTGGAGTTTTGATATCGGCCATGGTCGATCCCTTTGTTGAGCTGAGGTCGATATTTATCACTTGCCGCCACCTTCGCCATCAACACCAAGCAAATTTATCTTCGGTTGCACCCACTACTCCTCACCAAAGAATTTTCTATTTTTCGGATCTTTGGTCCCACCATTGTTGAGGCTTCTATCATCCTTCAACACTTCTTAAGCATATCTGGAAATATAAAAATAGAAGAGGAAGAATGACATTTTCTAATGAGGCTCGTTTCATCCTCACACAAATAATTCCACCATCCAACAATCTTTGTAAATTAAAATGATTTCAATGGTTCCTTATTTAATTAGTTAGGAATTTTAAATGGTTTATTGATTTTGGGTATAAGAATTCAATTTGAATATATTTAGATATCTAAATCCGATTTATTTAATCTAGAATTTTTCTAAATATAATCTTGTGATCTATGCATGGGTTGATTAGTTGATTTACCCTTGCTAGACAATCCAATATCAACACAACTTAATTCTTTAAATCGAGGGTTTAATTGTACGTAGTCCTAATTTTGGGTATTCCTTATTATCATTGTTCATAATATTTATTATAGTTCTCTTTTAATGTTCACTTGAAAACTTAATATGAGGAAGGGGTGGTACTAAATTGAAATCAATGGCCTAGGGTCTTTTCCTTTTCCAAACGTTAATTATGGGATTTTGGCTTAGAGAAAAATAAAAGGCAAGTGCTAATTAGTTTAAAGTGATGCTTCAACTCCACAATCTTTTAAAACTTCTCACTGTCCCTTCCATTCCCAATTCATTAAAATTTCAGTTATGAATTTTCCTATAATGGTACAGCAAAGCAATAAGCATTATCTTTATGGCCTGCTCTTCTCTCCTCCATTTCTTTAATAATTTAAGAGGCAGGGTTTCTTAAATTCAGTATCATTTCACTTTTCTTGCCTACTTTTTAATTGGGATGTTTGATTCTTATAGTTATATGATTTTTTTGTGGTTTCAGATGACTCATTCTTGATGCTCTATTGCATGAAACAAGACGACCGAGGGTGTTTGCTCCTGGCAGTTTTTTTTCCTGTCTTGCTATTTTGTCTCCATTCTTCAAGTCGATCCAAAACTTTGTATAATTTCTTATGTTTGTCTCTCTCTATTGTTCATTTTTTGTTTTTTCAGGTTTTGCAGTGCACATTATTTGTTCGATGTATTGCGCCATTGAGCAAGTTGATTGAATGAACCAAGAAAAATATAATTCTTGTTTAATTTTTCTAGCTCAACATATATAATTCTATGGATATATGTGTGATTTTTTTATAAAATTAATCCATGTGCTGAGATAGATGTCTTGTGGAAAACTTTACATTTTAATTCATAAATTGTTGTCTAAAAGAACTGAGTATCATTTTTACAGCACATTCTGTACTTGCAGTACTATAAAATTCAGCTTTCTAAGCAACATTTAAAAAAAGGAAAAAGATGTTTAATTGAAAATTTGTTTAGCTTCCCAAAAGACGTGGAGCGAGAGTGACAAGCCCGTGGCGTATGCATACCGAAAAACACTCATTCTCGATATGAATAAGCTAAGCGTCTGTAAAAACAATGATACGAAATAATAAAGGAATTCAACGCATAATCAAACGGAAACTTGAACAAATTAAATCCAACAATAATTATTATAAGGTTAGTTCAAAAGGACACAAGAGTTTAAAGATAAAGAAATAATATGAAGGTTATGAAGATCGTTGAGCGAAGTATACTGAAAAAAGACCAAGAATAGGCTTGTGAATATTACTGAACGAATTCCTTCACACCCAGCTCGATCACATACTGAGCCTTATCACCTGTATCTCCTGACAAACATCCCCAAAAGAATGAAAACAAGAAAAAGAAATATCTATCAGTAAACTTATGCCTAGTAAGTTTCTTATTATAAAATATTTATATATTTGAAAAATGGATAATAAGTTAAACATTTAAAAGATGGTAACAAAGCGCATGAGAACCAACATTGCACCAAATTAATAACAAAAGACAGAAAGTTAAGCAATGCATACAAAAAGGAAACAATATAAAGACAACATATTACTAGCTAGAAATATGGCAATGAGAATATAATATTAGCATAGACATGATGGTATAGGTCAGGAATTTAACATATTATCTTGGAAAAGAAAACAGATTATAAATAAATAGCAAGGCATGTTGATCATTCATATGATGATATATGTAAATAAGGACAATAGAGATCCGGAAATTTATATACAAGCGTAAAAAGACATGTCAAGAATAAATAAAAATGGTAGTGACATAGTGCGTAAATCCCCTATTCTAACGCAAGTTCAAATATGACATCCAACAGATTCTTGAGTTTTTATATATGATGATAAAATACAGAAATGCGGATATCCTGAAACGACTGGATGACGCATCCTCAACTCCCAACACCCTCGGTATATATCGTTCATGACCATTTCTAATGTAAGTTAAGGTATGACGTTCAACCGCTTCAGAGATTTTATACATGATATACCATTCAGGCTAGGTACCACAGTAAACTATGTAATGTACCGTTCTAACTCGATAGCACAACAAACTCGGGTTCAAGTAGGAGGACTTCGAAGCAGCTGAATTACTCATCCTTAAATGCCCAATACCCCTGGCAAACATTGGTCAAAGCTAATCCTAGATGTAATGTAGGTTCAAGATATAAGCAATAACGAAGCAGCTGTAAGTCCCCTATTCGAACGCAAGTTAAGATATGGCATCCAGCCGATTCTTGAGTTTTTATATATGATGATAAAGTACAGAAATGCGGAAATACTGAAGCAACTGGATGACGCATCCTCAACTCCCAACACCCTCGGTATATATCGTTCATGACCATTTCTAATGTAAGTTAAGGTATGACGTTCAACCACTTTAGAGATTTTATACATGATATACCTTTCAGGCTAGGTACCACAGTAAATAAAGAAGTGTTTGTAGAATAACCGCAATCAATAACGGTGTCGCGTGTAGCTAGACCGAGATGAGTACGGGTCGTCCTCAGGGAAACGTTGAATCTTTTAAGCTTACTTTAAGCGTGTTGATTAGGAAAAGAGGAAGAATAATGAATAGTGGAAATAGTTTCTAAATCTACGTTAAACACGGTTGTAGAATATAGATCTAGATTAACTACGGATGTAGGTTTTATATTAGAAGGGGGCTTGTAGGGTTCGTTAAGATTTAGTAATCATGGATGATTAATTAAAGATTACTCATTTTATCCTTTAATAGATTTAAAACTAGATCGACAGTGATGCATGTAGATTAGGGTTTCTAGAGGGAAAAGGGTTCCCACTCTTAACCCCTATCTTGACATAGATCTCCGTTCATGCCTAACCTTTACCAAAACAATCAATAATCTAATCTCTAATCGCGGTCGAGACTAGCAATAAATTGGTAGCGCGCCCGATTAGGATGTTAATGATTTTTTTGGTAAAGTTTATAAACTTTATAGGACGTAAAAAGAGTTTAAGGATCTTCATCATCCATTAATCTACCATAATTCTACGAACCCTAACAAGCGGAGAATTACTCGCGCATGTTGGGAAAAGAAAAGATAGAAAGGGAAATCATATTGAAAACTACAGAAAATAAAATGATATAAGAAAACAACTACCCTTATTAATCAACAAGATCAATTACACTTTGTTTCTTTAGAAAATGATTACAAAACCCTAGTTTGCTTTTCGATCTCTTCTAAGGAGGTAGATGAACTGTCGATGATCAACCAGGATTCTTGAGCCGTCTTGGACTTCGTGATCTCGTAGGTTTGATGATTTTTCCAAGAGCCTCTCGGTCCTTATTTACAGTCATAGAGCCAGAATCTCTAGTTTCCTAATAAGGAAACAAGTTGTTAAGATCCTACCCAAAAAATCCAAAATCCCAACTCCCTTAACTTGCGGCGGAACCGCGACCATTTGGTGGGTTTGGCCGTGGATCCGCGGTGGATTAGGAGAATCGTGGGTTCGTTTCACTTGTGGCTTCTTCTGGTGATACATGTAGACTATTTTGGTATCTGGAATCTGAAAATCTTCTCTACGTCTCTGTCAGAATTGATTTCTTCGATTTACTTGAATATTTCGGCAGATTTGATCTCGCCAACTCGAATTTCCTTGATTTCAGTCCTGATATAATTTCTGCACAATTATCTCAATAAATAATATTAGTAGAATTTGTTTTTATTGAGATATTATCTTAACCATTTGACATGATATTATAGTTTTAAGAGAATTGGTCAAAGATATTTAATAAGGTAAGCATAATTAAATGGACCAAATTTTACATAGATATTATATGCTTACATTTTCCTTCATAATGTTAATTATAATATATAAACACATGATAATAGTATTTTTACAGATAAACCCTCATATGTGTCATACTTATAATAAATACCTTTTATTATATAGAAATAGTAAGGAAAATGTCATATCAGAAGTGCCGTTTTATCAACTGAACAAATACCCCCAAACTTAAGTTTGACCGTCCCGAGCAAACTAGTTATTCAAGAGAAAAGAAGAATACCTAAGTAGCAAACTAGTTATTCAAGACAAATACCTAACTAGCACACTTTCGTAGGCAACACGATTGCATTGAGCACGTGCAACAAACCGTTAAACCTCTAGGTGTCTCTAGTAGGAGAAGTGTTGTCTCCTGAGGGTTTTCAGCGGATTACACCCACAAAATTCTATAATAAAAGAAAGATGGTGAAAGTTACATATAAAGATAAGAACTATAAAAGAAAGAACTTGAAAATAAGTGTTTCCAACTACACCAGTTTTTCGGTTGTCATGAGCCCTATCTTAACGGTCATGAAAAAATGTTAGAAATCACATCATCACTCAATAAAATATCGCCTTTAGTCTTCCTCCCTATGTTTCTTTTAAACATTGATCATATACCCCTACGTGTGTGTAAAAGACATCTCTACACTTAGAGAATTCAATTCAAGCTATTATACTCTTGTCCATGTTCCAAAGTACTTTATAGTTGGTGAATATTTTAGATAAAATTGCTCACACATTCTTCATGCGACCGTTAATACTTCTTGAGGTACTAACCGACCGATTACAAAATGTGCTTGCACATTTAGGCGTAATTCCTCGTTTCGCAACACCTAAGGTTTAGCAGTGGCTCCCAAACCAGTTGGTCTAAGACACTAGGTGATAAAGCACCCTCGCTATATTTTTTTATGCTGCCTTGGTAATTACAAAATCAGTATTCATTTTTTTCTTCTTCACCATTTATACTTCTTTTTTTCATACTAAGGCCTTTAGACAATAGCATTTCAAGGTATCCTCTACTATTCCAAGTTTCAAGATTTGTGTAAGTGCATATAGTAGGGTATCAACGTTCAGATTTTTGGCTTCAAGAATAGTGACTATTTTTCAGACTTATTTTTATTCTCAGATTAGTAATTTCCTTCATCTTACTAACTCTTAGGACAACGGCTCATAACTACTTATTACTAGTTTTATTTAAGAAAACATTTAATTTTCTTGCATTTCTCAAACTATTCCTATCTTTCATATGTAAATTTTCACTTTCAAACTTTTATTATCAATATTTTTTGCTTTATATATAGTATAATGTAAAGTAACGCGTGAATAAGCACAAAACGTACGCGCAATAATACCCCCAAACTTGTTTGCAGCAGTGTCCTCACTGTTGTCATCTGTTAAGCTAAAAAAAAACTGTAGACCTGGGAGGAAAAGTTATTAAAGGGGACAAGAAATAATGAAAGTGAAATTCTTCCCCAAACTTATTTTTGGCTCGTAATTTTGTAAAATTTTTCTTTCAAGAGCCAAAATATCCCCCCCAAATTTTAGTAAAATAGTATTAAGAATTTAAAATTATTGGGGGGGGGGTTTAAAGTTATTGGTCAAAGTAAAGCCTTATAATGACCAAAAGTTAACACCAACCATTCAAAAATTTTATCGATGAAGCACCAAGGTTGGTGGAAAAACATGTCGCCTATTGACGTGAAGAAGTGAGGAGGAGATAAGAGATGTAATTGGAAATGTTTACGTCTCGGTTTGTAGAGAAGAAACAATGATGATGGATTACTCACATTCTTATTCTTGATAAAAAGAAGATGTGGCGGTTCAATTTCTTTGGGTTGGGATTGATTCGTCACAACGCCCATGTCTTCTAAGAATGCGAGTTCTTCAGCGAAGATTTCTTCAAAGCTTTCATCGATATTCCGAATAATAATCTCATCGGAAAGAACGGGATGATACTCGTACTCCATAAAAGGTTCACATTTAGCGTTAGATGTTGACCCGGACAACAACGTAGTAGCGGAGTCGAGATTAGTATCGTAAAGCTATTCAAATTCGCTGCTGTCGACATTTATTGCTTCGACAGAAAATACTCGAGCATAGGGTTCGGAGGGTTCACTTCCCAACTTGTAAATGTTAAGCTCAATTAACTTTTTCCCGAAGGATAGAGTCATAGAGCCGTTTTTACAATTGATTATTGCGTTGGAAGTCGCAAGAAAAGGTCGACCTAAAATCACCGGAATTTGGTTTCGTGGGTTCGCTACAGGTTGTGTATGTATAACGATGAAGTCCACAGGGAATATGAATTCCCCGACTTTGATTAACACATCCTCTAGATCACCCCTAGGTTGGGTGATAGATCGATCGGCCATCTGAAGAGTGCAATGCGCCGGTTTTAACTCTCCGATCCCTAATTGCTCATAAATAGAATACGGAAGCAAGTTGACACTAGCACCTAAATCGAGTAGAGCACGATTGATATTTTTACTCCCAATAGAAATAGAAATTGTAGGACTTTCGGGGTCCTTTCGTTTCTTGGGTAGTTGTTGTGTAAAAGCAGTGCTCACATTACTCGTAAGGAAAACTTTTTTAGGTACTTGAATTTTTCTCTTCCTAGTGCACAAGTCCTTTAGGATTTTCGTATAAGACAGAACTTGTTGAATAGCATTTAGGAGAGAAATGTTTTGTTAACTTGCTTAAAAATTTCCACAATCTTCTCCATTTGTGAACTTGGTCTGTTTTCCCTTAACCTGTTTGGATAAGGTGCTTTATCAATAAGGGTTGGGTCCAACATTGGAGAGGATCGTGGGGATAGAATGGATCCCAAAATTGGAGTGGGGATCGTTTTAGATAGATTTGATGAAATGGACCGAGGGTTCGAGCCTTGTGGAACACGGAGAATAGGCTCAGAAGAAGGTGGGATGCAAGACGAATTAGGGGAAGAAGTAGAAGCCGGGGTTTCAATTGATTCCTCATCATCAATCTGTTCACCCATTTGATTATCTAGCACTCTTCTTGATCTCAACGTGTTATTTTTGAGATGCCTTTTTTTATTTCTCTAGTTTAAAAATTTTATTCCTTGTAATTGTCGAAGAGTGCATCAATAAAAAAGTAAGTTTCTTTTCTGCCCTAGTTATTTCTCTAACAATTTTATTTCTCTGCCGTAATTATTTTACGCAATTTTTTTATCTGCCGTAGTTATTAAATAAAAGCCATAAAAAATGAACTTGTTTATCAATTCCCTAATGAGTGAGTAGTTTCTCATTTGTTAGGGTTAGGTTTGGGGAAGGTTTGAGAGATGAAAATCTCTCATGATTTTTGAGTACGTGCGCGTTTTGAAATCAAAGAATTAACCGCAATCAAGAACGATGTCTCTTGGTAGCTAGCCGGTTGAATACGGGTCGGTCCACAGGGATTACGTGTATTTTCTAGTTATTCTAACGAGTCAATTCCTATTGTGGTAGGTTTGATTTTCAATAAAATCTAAAGTTGAGTTTGATTAGGATTAAAGCCTTGCTAGGGTTAGGATTAGGTTAGTTTGGAAAGTCAATTATTCTCATCGCTTTCTTTGCCCTAATTAAGAACTTTTAGGTGTTAAGGTAATAGTTAACAAAGGGGATTAGCACGATCGGGAAGAAACTAGGTTTCTTCCCTTTGGTCCTTGTCCGTCTTTTTTTAACTCTTATCCCTAACATCCATGGAAATCATACACAACCGGTCTTTAACTATGGAATCACCGCTACCTCGTGGGATAGGGTGCCGTAGTGAGCGGTGTGTGTATGTATGCATAGAGTCCTATTTTAAAATGTTGAACGGGCAAGAAAGGGGTGAGAGATTTTCATCTCTCAAACCTTCCCCAAACCTAACCCTAAAAAATGAACTCGTTTATCAATCCCCAAAACTAACCCTAAAAAATGAACTTGTTTATCGATTCCCTAATGAGTGAGTAGTTCCTCACTTGTTAGGGTTAGGTTTGGGAAAGATTTGAGAGATGAAAATCTCTCACCCCTTTCTTGCCCGTTCAATATTTTAAAATAGGACTCTATGCATACATACACACACCGCTCACTACGGCACCCTATCCCATAAGGTAGCGGTGATTCAATAGTTAAAGACCGGCTGTGTATGATTTCCATGGAGGTTAGGGATAAGAGTTAAGAAAAGACGGACAAGGACCAAAGGGAAGAAACCTAGTTTCTTCTCGATCGTGCTAATCCCCTTTGTTAACTATTATCTTAACACCTAAAAGTTCTTAATTAGGGCAAAGAAAGCGGTGAGAATAATTGACTTTCCAAACTAACCTAATCCTAACCCTAGCAAGGTTTTAATCCTAATCAAACTCAACTTTAGTTTTTATTGAAAATCAAACCTACCACAATAGGAATTGACTCGTTAGAACAACTAGAAAATATACGTAATCCCTGTGGACCGACCCGTATTCAACTGGCTAGCTACCAAGCGACACCGTTTTTGATTGCGGTTAATTCTTTGATTTCAAAACGCGCACGTACGCAAAAATCTCTCTCAATCAAATGGCGCCGTTGCCGGGGATGGCGTAGTTATTTTCTTTTTGTAATTTCGGGTTAATTAAAAAATTGAAAAATCATAAAAACTGAAAAATATAAAAAATATAAAAAATTTGTCATCTTGTTATTTTTTGAAGGGTTTTCGTGTGAATTGTGCAGGATCGAAGAGATGAACAGATTCAGATTTGGAAAAATCCAGTGAGCAAATAGAAGATCTGAACAAACAGAGGAGAACCACAACAGAGAAACAGAAAAAGTTTGGAGGCCTGAACCGACTAGTTAACCGCGGAACTGCGGTCATAGGCAGCAATTGGCGGCGGATCCGCGGCCTGTTGCTGATGTCAGCAACTGAAAACATCTCTGTAATATTTCTTTTCCTCCCCTCTGCCATCTGTAGTCCTCTGAAAAATTTTCCTGCAGGGTTCTTTGCGCAAAAACTTCTTCCCCTTCTCCAATAACTTGATCTTGTGCAGGATTCTTTGCGCCGCAACAAAAGAAAAAAATTTTTTTGGCAAGTGTTTTGTGTGTTTACTGCTTTGCATTTTTAAAAACTGACTTTTAAGAGGCTATAACACCAATTCAGATGGGGTGGGGATTTCATTACCCTTCCTAGAACCTCAAAAATCACAAAAAGCATTCGCATCAATCTTCGAGTTAATTAAAAAATATTAGACTCAGTCTATAAGGACTGTCGTTCTCATTAGGACAAAGGAATAGTTGTAGGCATCAGTCGTTTATCTAAACCAGATTTTGTGGTGCCTAGGCTAGACAAGTGGGAAAGGTAATTTTAAAAGGCCCGTCTCACGGTGATTCGTGAGCGGATCCCTCCTTTCTTTACTTGTGCTTACCTGGCTACACTTGGCGGTGAAGAGACGATTTGAGGATCTCACAACTTACCCTTTGGAACAGTTAGGAGCAGTTTAGTTGACCCAGGAGACCCTAGATCTAGGCTTAATTGTGCATAATGTGATTGCTTGAACGTGTGTCTAAGCTTCTTATAAAAATCTTTTGCAAAAACTCCTTATAAAAATAAACACAAAACAGAAAATTTTACAAAAAGACTTGGCAATTTTGTCGCTAGAAATCCATTGCACCCCACTTTCTCCCATTGACGTTTTCTTACCCCCATCTTCTGTTTTTTTTTGACTACACTACACCTCTTTAGTGTATGTCCAGTTAGACTAGGGACACTAGCGCCCGTTTAGTCCGTATCTCGTTAGTGCCGACTGACGACGCTTTCGACTCCGAAGTCGAAATTCTATCCACTTCTTTACCTTCATCTTCATATTCATCATTTTCTAAGGAGATGTCGCGATTCAATCCTAACAACCCCTTACCTGTGGGACTGATTCCACCGCCACTAGGTGCGAATAACCCACCACACCCTCCTGTCGAAGCGCCCCAACGAATCGCGTTCCAGGATCTTTTCTATCCCATCCGCACCGCACTTCCCACTTGTCTTTCACTTCCACCGGCTAATTGGGATAACTTTGAGATTAAACCCCACTTCATCAATATGTTGCCTAAATTTCACGGGCTGGAATCCGAAGATGCCTACATCTTCATTAACAAATTCCAGAATGTATTCGCAATGATGAAGACCACACAACTTTCTGATGATGCTATAAGGCTACGTGCCATTCTATTCACTTTATGTGACCTAACCGAAAAATGGTTATATAGCACAGCATCACACTCCATAAAAAATTGGGAAGAGTTTGTTAAGGCTTTTCTAAAAAAGTTTTACCCACACCACAAGACTGCGAGAATTCGCAACGAAATTATTCAATTTTCCCAGCTTCTTTCCGAACCTTTTTGGATGTGTTTTGAAAGATTTAAGGACCTCCTTGTTCAGTGCCCTCACCACGGTATCGAGAATTGGCAACTTTGCCAAACTTTATACGAAGGACTGAACCCAGCAACTAAGCAGTTGTTGGAAACCATTTGTCAAGGTCACTTTCTTACAAAATCTAGCGAGGAATCTTGGCAATTTCTCGACGATCTTGCTGAACAAACACTTCAGTGGGAAAGCACTAAGACCACTTCATCTACTTCATCAGGTCAGTCTAGGGCAGGCATACATCAACTTGATATGTCGATTGCAATGAAGGCCGAAATGGCTGCACTCACAAAAAAGCTTGAAGCAATTGAGAGCAAATTCATATCGCCTTCTCCTGCCCCAGTTTTACCCCCATGCACTATTTGTGCTTGTTGTTCAGATCCGTCCCATCTTACTGAAGAGTGTCCTTACAATCCACCTGTTCAAGGACAAGATCAAGTCAATGCTGCATTTCAGCAAAGACAAAGAAATGATCCATACTCTTTAACTTACAATCCTGGTTGGAGGAGCCACCCAAATTTTGCTTGGAATCAAAATCAACAACAATTCCAAGACAACAACAACTTTCAAAGGCTTCCTCCACAACAACAAGCCCCTCAACAAACTCAATATCAACAACCTTTCCAACCCCAACCTTACCCAAACCAAATGAACAATTTTGTACCCAACAACTCTTATCCTCAAAACAATTTTGTTCAGCCGAATAACGATAAGGTTTCCTCTCTAGAACGAAGTTTGGATGCGTTTTTAAAATAATCTACACAATCCTTAGCAAGCATCCAGTCTTCCATTCAGTCTTTGGTGCAACACAGTGCTTCACATGATCAGAGCATCAAATCAATTGAGGCCCAAATTGCACAACTGAATGCTGCGCTAAGAGAGCGAGAAAAGGGAAAGCTTCCGTCTCAACCATTGCCAAATCCCGGTCACACACACAACGCACATGTTGCTTATGAACAACAAAATCATAATGTAAATGCTGTGACCACGTTGAGATCTGGAAGAATGTTGCATAATAATGTGGGTATTAGTGATGAAGCCGCGTCTTCTTCTTCTTCTTCATCTTCTTCTTCTTCACCTTCTTCATCATCTTCTTCTTCAGAGCTTGTTCTTCATTCTCCACAAGGCTCTACTTCTACTTCTTCTAACGGACCCACATCGAACTTCACGAAAACACCAACACTGAGATTCATTCCAACTCCGCAATCTACTCCACAAACATTGGACTCAACAAATTTTCAAAATGTTCCATTTCCAAATAGGTTGAGATCCAATAAACCTACTCCACAAATGGAGAAGATTATGGAGTTATTCAAACAGGTTAGCATTAACATACCTCTCTTGGATGCAATCCAACAAGTCCCTTCTTACGCTAAAATCTTAAAGGACTTATGCACCAAGAAGAGGAAATCACATATACCTAAGAAAGTTTTCGTGGCTAGTGCTATAAGTGATGCTCTTACCCAACCTTTACCCCAAAAACATAAGGACCTTGGCTGTCCTACAATTTCAATAAAGTTCTGGGAGTTACGAAGGAAGCTTCAGACTCGTGAGTTGAGAACAATTGGGGATAAGAACATCAATCACGCACTTTTAGATCTTGTTGCTAGTGTTAATTTGCTACTCTATTCAGTATATGAACAATTAGGTGTTGGAGAGCTTAAACCCACACATTGTACTCTCCAAATGGCCGACCGATCCATCACCCATCCTAGGGATGAGTTAGAGGTAGTGTTAATTAAAGTAGGTGATTTCATTTTCCCTGTTGATTTCATTTTTATGGACACACAACCTGTAGCTAACCCCCGAAGTCAAATTCCGGTGATACTCGGTCGACCATTCCTTGTGACTTTTAATGCGGTGATCAATTTTCAAAATGGTTTAATGAACCTATCTTTTGGAAACATGACAATTGAACTCAACATTTTTAAGTTGGGGAATCATCCCTCCGAGCCTAATGCTAATATACTTGATGTTTGCTCGATCAAAGAGATCACGGAGGAGGACTGTGAGCTCGAAAAATTTCTGTTCGATCACAGCAGTTTTGACGCCACTAGTGCGTTCCTCCTTGAATCTGACACAGCTTTTACACCCGATAACGATTACGAGTGTTTCACTTTTTTGGACGATTTTGAAGACTCACCACCCGATTTTGAATCCTTTGATTTTTTGGATGAGTTAGCTGAACCATCCGACTCAGTTGCTTACACTCGCTTCGAACCATTGTTGGAATCCTTCGAGTTCGAGACAGTTTCACCAATTTTACCCTCAATTGTTTCACCTCCAAAACTCGAACTCAAGTTATTGCCGTCTCACCTTAAATACGCTTACTTAGGTGAGAATGAGACCCTTCCTGTTATCATATCGGCATCTCTAGCTCTCGAGCAAGAGAAAGCCCTTTTAATGGTCTTACAAAATAACCTTTTAGCTGGACTATGGCGGGCATCAAGGGGATTAGTCCCCTCATAGTTGAACATCATATACATATGATGGATGATGCCAAGCCAGTAAGGGATCCATAGAGATACCTCAACCCCATAATGAAGGAGGCTGTTAAAAAGGAGATTATAAAATGTCTTGATAGTAGTATCATTTCCCTATCTTTGATAGCCGGTGGGTTAGCCCCATTCACGTTGTCCCAAAGAAATCGGGCATAACGGTCATAACCAATGAGGCGAATGAGTTAATACCTACTCGCACCTAAACTGGGTGGCGAGTTTGCATCGATTATAGAAAACTCAACGCCGCGACACGGAAAGACCACTTTCCGTTATCTTTTATTGACCAAATGCTAGAACGATTGGCTGGGCATGAATTTTACTATTTTTTGGATGGCTACTCCGGCTATAATTAAGTTCCCATCGCCGAAAAGGACCAAGACAAGACCACATTTACTTGTCCTTTCGGTACATTCGCTTACCGTCGCATGCCTTTTGGGTTATGCAATGCACCCGCTACTTTCCAGCGGTGTATGATGGGGATCTTTTCAGACATGGTGGGAAAATTTTTAGAGATTTTTATGGACGATTTCTCCATTTTCGGTGACTCCTTCGATGAGTGTTTGCTACACTTAGACGCAATTCTTACCCGCTGTAGGGATAAGAAGCTCACTTTAAATTGGGAGAAATGCCACTTTATGGTACGAGAGGGTATTATCTTAGGACATATCATCTCGCAAAATGGCATTGAGGTTGATAAAGCTAAGATTGAAGTCATTCCAATCTTCCTCCTCCTAAGTGCGTCAAAGACATCCGAGCCTTCCTTGGCCATGCCGGTTTTTATAGACGGTTCATCAAGAATTTTAGCAAGATAGGTAGACCCTTGACTCTTTTATTGGCCAAGGACACAACTTTTTATTTTGACTCAAGCTGCATGAAGGCGTTCGAGTCATTGAAACACTCACTTATTTCTGCGCCCATTCTTTCATCTCCCGACTGGACGCATCCATTTGAAATTAGATGCGATGCATCTGATTTCACAATTGGTGCTGTCCTTGGACATCACATAAATAAGATGCCGCACGTAATTTATTATGCTAGCCAAACATTAAATGAGGCCCAATTGAATTACACAATAGCTGAAAAAGAATTCTTAGCCAATGTGTTTGCACTAGAAAAATTCAGACCCTATTTAATCGGCTCTCCAGTCATTGTTTACATGGACCACTCAGCTCTTCGATATCTTTTCGCGAAGAAGGATGCTAAATCTTGGCTAACACGTTGGATCCTCTTGCTACAAGAGTTTGACCTTGTCATAAGGGACAAGAGAAGATGTGAAAACGTAGTTGCCGACCACCTTTCACGACTTCCTTCTTCGCCTACACTCGAAATTCCTATTAAAGATGTTTTTCCCGATGAGCAGCTCTTAACCATGTCAAGCGAACCTTGGTTTACTGATATCGTAAATTATTTAGCCACCGGACTGATACCTAACGATTGGTCGAATCAGGACAGACTCCGATTCCTGTCCCAAGTAAAACATTTTTACTGGGATGAACCGTATCTCTTTAAATACTGTTCTGACCAAATCATTCGTCGGTGTGTCCCCGACAACGAGTTTAAGAGTGTGCTGTCATTCTGCCACGATCAAGCGTGTGGCGGGCATTTTGGCCCCTAGAAGACAGCAGAAAAAATCTTGCAGTATGGCTTCTACTGGCCACGACTTTTTAAGGATGCATACGAATACTGCAAGACATGCTCCCGGTGCCAACACTTGGGCCGGATATCTCGGAGAAATGAAATGCCGCTCCAACCAATTTTGGTTGTTGAAATTTTTGATGTTTGGGGAATAGACTTCATGGGACCATTTCCTAATTCCTTTGGGAATATGTATATTCTACTTGCTGTTGACTATGTTTCAAAATGGGTCGAGGCTGTGCCTAGCCGAACGAATGACACAAGGTTGTCATTAGATTTCTTAAAGAAAATATTTTTTCTCGGTTTGGGCATCCTCACGCAATTATAAGTGATAATGGATCTCACTTTTGTAATAGAACTTTTGAGTCCTTAATTCGCAAATACTCTATTACTCACAAACTGTCAACACCATATCACCCCCAAACTTGTGGGCAAGCCGAGATTTCGAATCGACAGATTAAACAAATATTGGAGAAAACGGTTTCCAAAAACCGTAAAGATTGGTCATCAAAACTGATTGATGCACTATGCGCATTCCGTACTGCCTATAAAACCGATCTTGGCATGTCTCCATACATGCTTGTTTATGGAAAGGCTTGCCACCTTCCTGTTGAAATAGAGCACAAGGCATTTTTGGCGATTAAAGAGTTGAACTTATCCTTGGGAGATGCAGGCAGCAATAGAAAGATGCAATTGAATGAATTGGATGAGCTGCGGGATGAGGCCTATGAGAACGCGGTAATTGTTAAAAACCGAACGAAGGTGTTCCACGATAAACACCTTATGCGCAAGACTTTCAAACCTGGTCAACAGGTTTTGCTTTACGATAATCGGTTACATTTCCATCCCGGCAAGCTCAAATCTTGATGGAAATGGCCATTTTTGGTACGCACCGTATATCCGCACGGTGCGGTAGATCTAGAAAACCCGGAGGACGGTACACTGTTTAAAGTAAACGGACATCGATTTAAACCGTTCCTCACTGTGGACCCGTCAGAGGAGCTCCTGTTTTTGCAGGAGCCGATTTATACGGACTGATCTTCCTCCATCTATCCCCAAATTTTCGATCATCTAGCCAAAACATCGTTTCAAACAAGTTTGGGGGTATGTATCATTTGTAATTATATAAAAAATAAAAACTTATAAAATAAATTTTTTTTAGGTATTTTTGTAAATTTCCAGAGTTCATAAAATAAAAATAAAAATAAAAATTTTATTTGCAAACAATTTCCTCTTTTTGAAAAGGTTTTTTTTGCTAATAACCCAAACACTCCCCCTATAAATAAACCCCCGACCCTTTCTGTTTCTTAACCCTAATTTTTCACCTCTCGGGAAAACCCTAGCCGCCGCCTCGAGTTCTGCAGCCAGATCCTTCCAGGAAGCCGCTGATCCGCCGCCGAATAACCCTTCCCACCGCGCAACCGCTGCGCCCCTGTGTCTTCACCCTCTGATTTTTTTCAGGGGAGGTTCGATCACTAAAAACTCCTCTCTGTTTAAATTTTTAGATCTGTGGTGGCACCAAGTATGCAGTTAGAACGTGATTTCTCATAGATCTTTTCACACACGATATATGGGAGTTACTTTGCTAATGAAATCGCACGTAGGGGATGGAATTTTTTGATCTATAATCACCCAAATGCTTACGCCCTTCCAGATCTAGTCACTCATTTTTACGAGTGCATGGAAGACGGCTGTCTCGCACAATATGGCTTTATAAAATTACTGTGGGGGTGATAGGGAGATAATTGTTGATAGAGACTTCATACATGAAGTCACTTTAATCCCTAGGATACCTGTTCATGATCAACCACTTCAGTTTGAAGATTACATGCCCTTAATGGGTAATGATTGCTCGAGTGAACCGAGGAAGGGAATCCAAGTGAGAACCCTTTTCGCTAATGTTTTAACTGTGCGCCGGTGGGAACAAACAATATTTTTGGGAGTTCCTATAACACCACATTTTTCACCCCATCACTGTATATCATGCACACACTTATGACAAAGAACCCTAGATTCGATATGTGCACGGTTCTGCTTAACTCAATCGGTGCGGGCAAAAGGGCCATGAACTACCCATGTCCCATGCTAGTGACATAACCGTGTCGCTATTTCCTCCCCGTGGAGGAATTTGAATTTTACATGCATGGAGGCATACCCGTCAGGCCTCTCATTGAGGACGTATCTACGTCCTATACACGCTTAACAGATGTTTGGTCACGAACTGAACCAGCGGAATATGTGCCTGCTAGAACACCTAGCTCCAGCTTGACCGCGAGCGAGGGAGAGCTCACCCCCTTAGAACATGCACAATTAATGAGAAGAGCCGTTAGGGGGATTGACGAGTTGAGGGGGATGATGGGGGAACATGATCGGCGTTTGGTAGAGGTAGAGCAAGGGGTCCGAACCCTGCTAGCTAAGAAGGAGCGTTCCCGTTCACGCTCAAGGGGGCGGCGTGGGACCGAGTAGTGAGGGCACTGCTTTTGGTAAATTTGGGGGAGGAGGTGGTTGTAAATAGTTATCATTACATTGCATATTTTTTTTAATTTTTGTATATATTTTTTCTTTTTTCTTTTGCATATTTAATTCTGCATTGCATCTTTATAAAAAAAAATTATAAAAATTGAAAAAATGAAAAAAAAATATAAAAAGAAAAAAAATCAAATAAAAACTGAAAAATTTTAAAAATTATAAAAATTGAAAAATTTAATTTTGGCCATAATTGACTTGAGTTTGACAAGACGGTTAACTAGATAGGAAAAACTAGATCCTAAACTTAGTAAATTAAAAACCCTAAAAATAACCTTTCTTAAAAATTTAACGGTAGAAAATATATTTCTTTGTAGTTTACTTAGAAATAGGCAAATTTTGAGTTCACTTCTTAGGCTAAGTCAAAATAAAGGAAGAGTATTGAAATTTTTATTAAAGTATAAGTCTGAAAAATAATTCCTAAGCTCAAGTCTAAATTCTGAAAATATATACCCTACAACTTGCACAAACACGAACCTTGAAACTTGGAATAGTAGAGGAGACCTTGAAATGCTCTTGTCTAAAATCCTTAGTATGAAGGTAAATAAAATTCTAAGTGTGAATAAAGAGATATAAAAAAATGAACACTGGTTTTGTAATTATTTAAGGCTGCGTAAAATAAAAAAAAATCTATAGCGAGGGTGCTTTATCACCTAGTGCCTTAGACCAACTGGTTTGGGAGTCACTGCTAAAGCCTTGGGTATTACAAGACGAGGAATTATGCCTTAATGTGCAAACACATTTTGTAATCGGTCGTTAGTACCTTAAGAAGTATTAACTGTCGCATGAAGGATGTATGAGCAATTTCATCTAAAACTTCACCAACTAAAATTACTTTGGATGATGGACAAGAATATAAGAGCTTGAATTGAATTTCCAAGTGTAGGGTTATACATATACACACGTAGGGGTATATGACTGGGGTTTGGATGAGAGATATGAATGAAAAATAGGACTTATATTTTTAGTAGAGATGATAAAAATTCCTAAGTTGAGATGGAACCTTAGAAGAAAAATTCAAAAGATACTGAAAGCTAAATAAATTTACAGAACATATACGATCTTAAGTTAAATGAAAAGGAAGCGTGAAAAATATAGGTTGATAATTTCTGAGTTGAAGATAATAGAATTTCTTGCTAGAAAACCGAATTGAAGAATGAAAGTCTATAGGCCAAATTGATCGGATTTTGTGGGTAGTATCCGCTGAAAACCCTCAGGAGACAACACTCCTCCTACTAGGGACACCTAGAGGTTTAACGACTTGTTGCATGAGCTCAGTGCAATCGCGTTTCCCTGCGAAAGTGAGGTTAGGCTTTTTCGAGAATAAACTAGTTTTGCTCGGGACGAGCAAAAGATAAGTTTGGGGGTATTTGTTCATCTCATAATTTTGCATTATTATATTCCCCATTATTAATCATTTTACAAATAAATAGGTGCTTTTGATCCATGTCTGTTGAATAATTGCAGGTAACAGGTTCTCGGAACAATACAGTGAAAATGGTGAAAAGACGCTACAAAAGTGAGACTACGACCAACAAATAGAAGAATCTTTATCATGCCGCCTACAGTTCGAGGAACAAACGAAGATTAGCAAATAGTTCGATTGCACAAAGTACAAAGGCAGCACAAGATTCATGACTTCAACACGAAGCGAACGGTAAAAGTCCACAACATTCTGCACTGTGGAAATCTGGAAGAAACTAGAAGACATTTTGAAGAACAAAGTGAAGAAACCAGAAGGAAAAAGCAATAGAAAGCAACCCTAGAAAAATGAGTCAGCAAGCCCACTATATGGCCGCGGAACCACGGCCAAATCATGCTTATGGCCGCGGATCCGCGGCCGTGCTGTGCACGTGTTGGCGCGTGTCGGTGCGTGTCAGTGGAGTCGGTGTGTTGACCCGGTTTTCTTAGGGTATTTTTGTAATTCTAGATATGGATCAGATGTAAACCCTAGGATTTCTATTATCTATAAATAGGAATCCTATAGCCACTTCTAGGGTGCCTCTTTTGAGATGCCTCTTTTTATTTCTCTAGTTTAGAATTTTTATTCCTTGTAATTGTCGAATAGTGCATCACTAAAAAAGTAAGTTTCTTTTCTGCCCTAGTTATTTCTCTAGCAATTTTATTTCTCTGCCGTAGTTATGTTACGCAATTTTTTTATCTGCCGTAGTTATTAAATAAAAACCATAAAAAATGAACTCGTTTATTAATTCCTTAATGAGTGGGTAGATCCTCACTTGTTAGGGTTAGGTTTGGGGAAGGTTTGAGAGATGAAAATCTCTCACCCTTTTCTTGCCCGTTCAACATTTTAAAATAGGACTCTATGCATACATACACACATCGCTCACTACGGCACCCTATCCCACGAGGTAGCGGTGATTCCATAGTTAAAGACCGGTTGTGTATGATTTCCATGGAGGTTAGGGATAAGAGTTAAGAAAGGACGGACAAGGACCAAAGGGAAGAAACCTAGTTTCTTCCCGATCGTGCTAATCCCCTTTGTTAACTATCACCTTAACACCTAAAAGTTCTTAATTAGGGCAAAGAAAGCGGTGAGAATAATTCACTTTCCAAACTAACCTAATCCTAATCCTAACAAGGTTTTAATCCTAATCAAACTCAACTTTAGTTTTTATTGAAAATCAAACCTACCACAATAGGAATTGACTTGTTAGAACAACTAGAAAATACACGTAATCCCTGTGGACCGACCCGTATTCAACCGGCTAGCTACCAAGCGACACCGTTCTTGATTGCGGTTAATTCTTTGATCTCAAAACGCGCACGTACGCAAAAATATCTCTCAATCAGTCACGACACTCACGTTATAACTTTGTGAGTGGCCAGGATTAGGTAGGGGTTGAACCGGAAGTTTTTCTTTTTCTTTCGCACTCATCGCGACATTCAATTATGCAATTTGGGTTTCTATTGACTTAATACTCTTACTGTGGGAGGCAGAGTCTTTCTTTATGGTATCATTAGAAGACCTCATATCAGCTGACATTTGGATGGAATGTTTCATAAACAAATCCAAAGTTTGTGCGAGTGCAGAGGAGTTATCGGTACCGGCCAATTGCAAAGAATTATTATGCGGTGCAGAAGTGTTGGCCGGATTTTGAAAAGGTTGCGATTGAAAGGGGTGCTGACTCTGTGGTGGTGGTTGCTGTTGCTGTGGAGGTCTTTGGAAATTGCTTTGGAACTGGTTTTGATTTTGGTTTTGGTTTTGGTTCCAAGAAAAGTTAGGATGATTCCTCCACCCCTGATTGTATGTAGAAGAATAAGGTTCATTTCTAGGTCGCTGCTGAAAAGCAGCATTAGTTTGCTCATGACCTTGAAACGGTGCATTTATAGGACATTCTTCCGTCAAGTGTGATGGATCGGAACAGCAACCACACACAGTCTTGGGGAGCGTTACCTAGTTTAGGGAGACATATGAGAATTCGTTCTCAATAGCGTCGAGTTTCTTTTGCATCGCTGCCATTTCGGTTTTTACTGCGATAGAAATATCGAGCTGATGAATACCTCCCCTAGATGAAGGTGGTCTAACGCTTTCCCACTGCAAAGTGTTTTCAGCGAGATCTTCCAGATATTTCCAGGCTTCACCATCGTCTTTGGACATGAAATTGCATTGACACATGGTTTCAAGTATCTGTTTTGTCGCTGGATTAATACCTTCATATATAATTCGACACATATCCTATCTATGTATTCCATGATGAGGACATTGGACAAGCAGATCCTTGAAACGTTCAAAGCACTTCCAAAATGGTTCATTGGGAAGCTGGGTAAACTGGTTGATTTCGCTTCGAACACGGGCGGTCTTATAATTTGGGTAAAATTTCTTAAGGAATGCTATCACGAATTCATCCCAATTGGTAATAGAGTGTGCGGCAGTATTATAAAGCCATTTTTCTGCCAGGTCGCACAAAGTGAATGGGAGAAGACGTAATCGCATAGCATCCACGGACAGTTGTGAAGTACCTATCATTGCGCATACGTTTTCGAATTTGGTGATAAAAACGTATGCGTCTTCAGACTTCAGCCCATGAAATTTGGGCAACAGATTGATATAGTGGGGTTTAATTTCAAAATTATCCCCGTTGGCTGGAGGAATGGATAGACAGGTAGGAAGTGGACAACGAATAGGATAGCATCTCTCTTGGAGAGAGATGCGCGGTGGATTTTGCTCACCTACGGGCAGTGGCTGTGTGGTGTTATAATTTGATGGAGTACCGTTCATCTCAGTCGATATGGTGGATGGTGGGGGAAAAGAAAATGAAGAAGTACCGACTTTGGAGTCGATAGCCAACACGCGGACAAGACGGGCGCTAGAATCCCGTGTCCAGCCAAGCATTCACTAAGCGGGTTTAGCGCAAGGGGCAGCGTGTGTGTTATTTAAAAAATTGTTTTGTTTTGAAAAAGTGGGACTTAAGACAAATCACACAAAAATGCACAAATAACCCTAGAACTAAGGTTACCTAGGTCAAGTCTCTAGACCGCTCCTAGACTTCCAAAGGACAAACCGCATGATCAATCCTCTATCACCTCTTTACTACCCTTGCGGCCAGGTAAGTGCTACGTTAGTGGGAGGTATCCGCTATACGAATCACCGAAAATAGCCGGCCTAATTAAGTAACCACTTGCCTTAGACACACTTACCTAGACACCATAAAAGTAATGCGGATAAGCGATAGATTACCCACGACCTTCCTCTGTCCTTATTGAGCGCGACAGTCTTTAAAGTCTTATCAAGATATTTTTTAATTAATGTAGGGTTGATGCGGATGCTCGTTTTGTGATTTTTGGGGCCTAGGAAGGGTGATAAAATCCCCACCTAATCTGAATTTTGGTCTTGCCCCTTAAAATCCATATTAAAATTTGAATAAACAAACCAAGTAAAAACTTTGCAAAAAGATTTTTGAGCGGTGATATTTTGCAAAGAATCCTGCAGGAAAGATATTTTATTGGATTTCAGAGGAGAGAGAAAGAGTTGAGAAATTTACCAGAGAAGTTTGGAACCCTAATCCCTCAAATCCGCCGCGCTTTCGCCGCACTTTTGCTTATTTGCCGCGGTTCCACCGCGAAGTGGAGGGATCTCATGATGATTTTTGCTACGTGGCCTCCTGTGCTCCTCTGGATCTTAATGAATGTCTCCGTCTCTCGATGAATGTCTCTGGCTCTCTGTTTCCTCAATTCTGTGACTCCAGATCCCCTTGCAAAATTCACACAATAATCGTTAAATATACAATTTGCAGTTTTGTTTTGTTTATGATATGGATCGAATAAGAATTCAACACGAATAGTAAGAAAAATAAATTACGCACGTATCCCCGGCAACGGCGCCATTTGATTGATCTGTTTTAAAGAAGTGTTTGTAGAATAACCGCAATCAATAACGGTGTCGCGTGTAGCTAGACCGAGATGAGTACGGGTCGTTCTCTGGGAAACGTTGAATTTTTTAATCTTACTTTAGGCGTGTTGATTAGGAAAAGAGGAAGAATAATGAATAGTGGAAATAGTTTCTAGATCTACGTTAAACACGGATGTAGAATATAGATCTAGATTAACTACGGATGCGGGTTTTATATTAGAAGGGGGCTTGTAGGGTTCGTTAAGATTTAGTAGTCATGGATGATTAATTAAAGATTACTCCTTTTATCCTTTAATAGATTTAAAACTAGATCGACAGTGATGCATGTAGATTAGGGTTTCTGGAGGGAAAAGGGTTCCCACTCTTAACCCCTATCTTAACATGGATCTCCGTTCATGTCTAGCCTTTATCAAAACAATCATTAATATAATCTTTAATTGCGGTCGAGACTAGTAATAAATTGGTAGCGCGCCCGATTAGGATGTTAATGATTCTTTTTGTAAAGTTTATAAACTTTATAGGACGTAAAAAGAGTTTAAGGATCTTCATTATCCATTAATATACCCTAATCCTACGAACCCTAACAAGCGGAGAATTACTCGCGCATATTGGGAAAAGAAAAGATAGAAAGGGAAATCATATTGAAAACTACAGAAAATAAAATGATATAAGAAAACAACTACCTTTATTAATCAACAAGATCAAGTACATTTTGTTCCTTTAGAAAATGATTATAAAATCCTAGTTTGCTTCTCGATCTCTTTTAAGGAGGTAGATGAACTGTCGATGATCAACCATAATTCTTGAGCCATCTTGGACTTCGTGATCTCTTAGATTTGATGATTTTTCCAAGAGGCTCTCGGTCCTTATTTATAGTCACAGAGCCAGAATCTCTAGTTTCCTAATGAGGAAACTAGTTGTTAAGATCCTATCCAAAAAATCCAAAATCCCAACTCTCTCAACTTGCGGCGGAACCGCGGCTATTTGGTGGGTTTGGCCGCGGATCCGCGGCGGATTAGGAGGATCGTGGGTTCGTTTCACTTGTGGCTTCTTCTGGTGACACATGTAGACTATTTTGGTATCTGGAATATGAAAATCTTCTCTACGTCTCTGTCAGAATTGATTTCTTCGATTTACTTGAACATTTCGGCAGATTTGATCTCGTCAACTCGAATTTCCTTGATTTCAGTCCTGATATAATTTCCGCACAATTATCTCAATAAATAATATTAGTAGAATTTGTTTTTATTGAGATATTATCTTAACCATTTGACATGATATTATAGTTTTAAGAGAATTGGTCAAAAATATTTAATAAGGTAAGCATATTTAAATGGACCAAATTTTATATAGATATTATATGCTTACATTTTTCTTCATAATGTTAATGATAATATATAAACACATGATAATAGTATTTTTACAGATAAACCCTCATATGTGTCATATTTATAATAAACACCTTTTATTATATAGAAATAGTAAGGAAAATGTTATATCAAAAGTGCAGTTTTATCAACTGAAAAATTATGTAATGTACCGTTCCAACTCGATAGCACAATAAACTCAGGTTCAAGTAGGGGGACTTCGAAGCAGCTAAATTACTCATCCTTAACTGCCCAACACCTCCGGCAAACATTGGTCAAAGCTAATCCCTAAATGTAACGCAGGTTCAAGATACAAGCAATAACAGAGTCCGTCATTCAAGGAGTCTGTCACGCCCCACCCCCAATACAGAGAGTATTGTCCTCTCTGCCCGAAACCGTATGGTTTTTTCTTTCGGAGGGAACCGGACCCGACCAGGGGCCACTTCCCAGGAGGTCACCCGTCCCAAGACTTTCCTGGCCCGAGCATGCTTAACTACGGAGTTCTTAATCTCTTATAGTGCCGGTTCACTTAAAATGCGCCTCTGTATTGAAGAGTAATATTATTTCATTTATAATGTAGTTCGGCCCTCTTTCGGAATGTGCTTTCAGGGATCCAATCCTATTGTTCTGAAGTGGCTCCCTCACTCAGATCACCAAGATATCCGCAACAGACCGCACTGAGTATGGACAGAGCAGATTCAAGATACCCCCGGCAAACATTGGTCAAAGCTAATCCTAGATGTAATGCAGGTTCAAGATACAAGCAATAACAGAGTCCGACATTCAAGGAGTCTGTCACGCCCCACCCCCAATACAGAGAGTATTGTCCGCTCTGGCCGAAACAGTACGGTTTTGTCTTTCGGTAAGAAACGGACCCGACCTGGGGCCACTTCCCAGGAGGTCACCCGTCCTAAGACTTTCCTGGCCCGAGCACGCTTAACTATGGAGTTCTCAATCTCCTATAGTGCCGGTTCACTTAAAATGCGCCTCTGTATTGAAGAATGGTATCATTTCATTTATAATACAGTTCGGCTCTCTTTCGGAATGTGCTTTCAGGAACCTAATCCTATTGTTCTGAAGTGGCTCCCTCACTCAGATCATCAAGATATCCGCAACAAACCGCACTGAGTATGGACAGAGTAGATCACCATGATGTTTTAAGACCGCACTGCTCTGGGGTATTACATTCCCCCCATCTAAGAACAATGGTTCATCTTCGAACCACAGACCTACTGCTGAGAGATGAACTCTGATACCATTCTGTCATGCCCCATCCCCAATACAAAGAGTATTGTCCGCTCTGGCCGAAACCGCACGGTTTTGTCTTTCGGGACGAACCGGACCCGACCAGGGGCCACTTCCTAGGAGGTCACCTATCCTAAGACTTCCCTGGTCCGAGCACGCTTAACTACGGAGTTCTCAATCTCCTATAGTGCCGGTTCACTTAAAAGGCGCCTCTGTATTAAAGAGTGGTATCATTTCATTTATAATGCAGTTCGGTCCTCTTTCGGAATGTGCTTCAGGGATCCGATCCTATTTTTTTGAAGTGGCTCCCTCACTCAGATCACCAAGATGTCCGCAACAGACCGCATTGAGTGTGGACAAGCGGATCACCATGATATCTTAAGACCGCACTGCTCTGGGGTATTACAGAGTCAAACTAGTTATAGATCAATACAGGTCCATGAGTACATGTATACATGGAGTCATGTCAAGTTCATGATGCACCAACAAGAATTTATATATACACATAGCATAAATGTACATTCATCATAGATAAGTTTCAGGCTAGAAATCAACATAAGTTCGCATGCAGAAACAAGTAGTTTTCGTTTGAAATTTGGAAATCTCATATAAGGAATAAGTTGTAGTTCAGTTTGTCTTGTAAATTAAGAGACTTAGTTTGACTCGATCGAGTTCCAGATGAGAGATTTACGGGTGTTTCTGCAATTCTGCGCAAAGCAGGCTAGTGCAGATTTTAGAATTCATTCATTGGTGGTACTTTACATTTTCGAGAAGTTTATGTTCAATTTATGGTTTCCAATATTAAATAATAAATGAGTGTTTGTGAGTTGTGAATAATTACCTACAAAGAACTCTGTATTTCGATAATCAGAGAGGGAGTTATGGTTAATTTACTACAGTTGCACAAATAGTTCCTGACGCTTGTCCGGATTCGACATATTTTGTTAAAACTAGGTTTAAATAAAGTTATATTAATTTATAGGAAAATTACTCTAGGACGAAAACGTAGCTATCCCTTTGTAGATATTCCAGCGACTCGAGTTTGCTCAATTTGAAATCCAAAGCTAATAATTACGACTATTTTAATCCAGGACAAAACAATTTCAGCATGTAAAATAAAGACAGATTTGGACATAACTTAAGAACGTAAAAAAAAAAACTACCGACTTAACCTAAAACATTGGGTTTTGTATGGACCAAGAGGAAACGACAATGGCTCGTAGGTTAGATAACTACGACAGAGCGGATGGTTAAGATTAACTATTCCATATAGAGAAATATAGGGTATATATACATATATAATTTCTTATATACATATATATCTAAGTATCCTAATCCTCGACTTATATAATTGACATATCAACTTAGCCATTCACAACAAATAATAAAAAAATGATCACACCCGTGACATGAGGTGGATGCGATGCAATATTTAAGCAAAAGAATCCATTAAGTGAATAACAATCTAAATACTTTCCCCTGTGACATAGAGGTAATATTTTGCTTATTTACAAACATATATTTAAAACAACCCACAAGGTGTATCTGTGACATGAGATGCACCAAAGAACATAATATAACATAAAAATACACCCATTACCTGGGACGTTTGATTAGTCTAAAATATTGCACTTTTTAATGAATATTTTTCTACTATTGTTAAATACTAAAAATTGTTTATTGTAAATATACAACATATGTAGGTTTATTTGTAAAAAATTTATTATCATATGTTTCTACATTATAATTAATATAATGAGGGAAAAATATATGCATATAATATTTAAATGAAATATTTGTAAATTAAAATATGCATATCATATCAAATATTTCTAATCAATATTCTTAAGATATTATATCATTTAAATGGTTAGAATAATATCTCAAAAATACCAAATGCTACTAATACTTTGATTTGAGACATTGTGCAGATATTAGCTCAGGTCTAGAATTCAAGTAAGAGATCCAAGTCAAATCGGGATATCGGAACCGAATCTGCCAAAATTTAGAAGCAAATCGAGAGATCTAGCAACGGCAGAGACTCAGAGTATTATTTTCAGAATCTAGACATCAAAAGGATCTCCACATGTCAACACAAGAAGCCAGAAAAAATCCCAAGTCATGATCCCACCAAAGCGCGGAGGAAGGACGGCTAAACGTAGCATTTTGCGGCGGTTCAGAGATCAAATTTGGGCCATTGGATGTGATATTTTGGGATCATGATCTTAACTGCATATATTCCTATATGGAATCTAGGGTTTCTGGTTTCAAGGACTAAATAAGGGACCGAGAGCTGTACATTAAAAATCATCATCCAAAAGATCAAGAGATCCACGTATCCGAGTGATCATCATCTATTCATCTACCTCCTACAAGAGAGAGATCTAGAGCAAAATAGGGTTCTTGTATTTTACTTTCTAAGGAGAATCGTAAATGCAATAGTTGATTAACAAATCTAGTTTTTAGTTTATTTCTTTTTGCATTTATTTTCCGCATTTAATTTCTGCACTTACTTTTCTGCATCTTCATTATGATTTCATTCTTCAACCTTTCTTCTAACTTAACCATGAGCGAGTAATTCCTAACTTGTTAGGGTTCGGAGGATATGGTATGATAATGGATGAAAAGATCTCTTAACTTCTTTTATACATTTTAAAGTTTATAAACTTTAGCAAAATAAATGTTAATCTCCTTATCGGGCGCGCTACCAATTTATTGATAGTCACGACCACGATTTGAGATTGGTTTAACACTTATTTTGTTAAGGGCTCGATATGAATAGAGATCAATGAAAGGACAAGGGTTAATAGTGGGGAAACCCTTGTTTCTTCCAAAAACTCTAATCTACACATCACTATCGATCTAGTTTTAAACTATTAAAAAATAAAAGGAGTCAATTTTTATTATTCATCCATTACTACTAAGTCCTATGAACCTTACAAGCCTTTTTATTATAAATCTTATATCCGTTTTAAAATATTACGACAATCAAACTATCACATCTTTAATTAACTCGTCTAAAGTAAGAAAAGAGTTCACGTTTCCCTGCGGACGACCCGTACTCATCGCGGCTTGCTATTAGCGACACCATCTTGATTGCGGTTATTTTCGAACACACTTTTTAACGATCAATCAAATGGCGCTGTTGCCGGGAAAACGGTCGTAAATTTTTTTTCTTATTATTCGGGTTGATTTCTTATAAAATCCAACAAACATAAAATAAATAAAACCGCATCTTGCGCTTTTTAACGATTATTGTGAGAGCTTTGCAAGAGAATCTGGAGTAATTGGAGCAGAAAAATAGAGATTCAGAGACTTTCAACTTGGACCAGAGGAGTATAGGTGGGCCCTGAAAAAAAATTAGCAAAAGTTCCTTCCAAACCGCGGCGGAATTGCGGCATTTGGGTGATGTTGGCGGTGGAACCGCGGCTATCTTGAGGAATTGGGCCCCCAAAATCCTCAGGTACACTCCTATTATCTTTCTCTCTCCTTTAAAATTCAATAATCTGATTTTACCTGCAAGATTCTTTGCAAAAAGCGCCGTTCAAAAATCTTTTTGCGTGTTTTGATTTTGGGTTGTTTTTGCATATTTTAAACCGGACTTTAAGGGAGCAATAAACCCAAATTCAGATTAGGTGGGGATTTCATCACCCTTCCTAGGCATCACAAATCACAAACGAGCATACGCATAACCGTACATTAATTTTAAAAAAAATCTAGACAAGCCTCTAAAGACTGTCGCGCTCAATTAGGACAGAGGAGGGTCGTGGGTAATTTATTGCTTATCCGCATTTTTCTTGTGGTGTCTAGGCAAGTGTGACTAAAGAAAGTGGTTACTTAATTAGGCCCGCTATTTCGGTGATTCGTATAGCGGATACCTCCCACTTAACTGGCTGCAATATTGATAAGGAGGTAATAGAGGATTTATCCTGCGACTTGTTCTTTGGAAGTTTAGGAGTGGTCTTGTGAATTGACCTAGGTAACCCTAGTTCTAGGTATTGTTTGTGCATGTTTATCGAGTCCCTCTTTCGAAGCAAAACAATTTCCAAATCCAAAAAGAGCTTAAATCATTACCATTTCACTCTCTTTTCTTTTCACTTTCTTATAATGGGTAACCCAAACAGATGAACTCTTGCCGAGCTTTGCTATCTAGAACCAGATATTTCTTGTTTTCATAATTGTTTCGGTATAAATTCCAACTCTACCATGTATTTGTAAGGGATATGATAGAGCGTGCGGAAAAGAAAAGTTGTATACCCCACTCAAGGTCCTATCAACCGCATCAAAATTCAACATCTTCTTATGTTGATAATCCGTTTAAGGCTAGTGAGGGAACTTCTAAACGCATGTCCATCGCAGAGCATATTGCGAAGGCTAATAGCCAAAGTTTCAATTCTTTCACTAATCCAAAATCGTTAGGACAACAAACACCATCATTTCCATATGAAAATATTGATACTCGTTTTGAGGAGAATATGACATCTTTTACACCCATGACCATTGCTGAACAAATAGCAATTGCCAGTCTCCAACTAACCAACCAATCTCAATATTCTTCATACCACAATGTTGATTCTAATCCTGTTTATGAAACTTGGGTACACTCTTCTAATTCTTATCCACAGTACCAAACTTTCATACGCTCTCATGTTGACACTTATCTTGAGGCTAATAGGACAAGTCATAAATGCATGTCGATTGTAGAACACATTGAACTTGCCCGTAGCCAACAATTAAAAGCATTTCTTGTTGATAATTCTCTTCAGGCTAATGGGGCAAATAATAAACGCATGTCAATTGCGGAACACATTGAACTTACCCGTAGCCAACAATTAAACACATTCCAATCATGCTCAACCTTTTCACCTTATCTAGACAGTGTTTCTGAAAACCAATTAGGAAGTTACACGGTACAAAGAGAATCCTTCATTGGAACTTCTTCACAAACCATGTCTTGTCCTGAAGTAGAGTTGGAATTGAGTAGTGAAAAAGAAAAAGAGATCCATCAAAGTCAAACCAAAACCAATTCTTTTGATCTCGACACCCTCCATCCTGCACTCCAACCGAATCTATTCAATGATCAACCGCTTAATAATCTAAGTGCTGAGATGCCCGAGAATAACATGTTTGACTTTTCCAATAGTGAGTGTGAAAGAGATCCTTACACCAGTCCAAATCAAACTGATCCTTATTCTACTACACTTGATATTTCAAACCTTTCAACTCCGTCAAGTGAACCAAGTGATTTATCAATCGAGGATAGTATAATTGATGAATTTTTAAAGAACCGTTCATTTGATTTAACTGAAGATGTTAGTGAGAGCGGTGATGAGAATATCGTTGAAGATGAATCCGTTATGTTAGATGAGTTGGATTCTCCGACCCATCATGTCCCTTTTATTGAATAGGAATATCTTGCTGTACAATTAACCGATTCTATTCTTACCACCGACCTATCCGATAAGCAGAACGATATTCAGCCTTCATCTCCCACATCTGGTTCAACAATGCTCGACACCCAAATTTGTTTACCCATTTCATCACCCACTTTCTTTGGTTCTTCTAATCTTCTTTCAACTCCACCGAGTTTTGATGAACAACACTATGATATTTCGAGTTCTATGATTCTTCAAAGGCCACTCGATTTAGACTCTGTTGAGAATGAGGGAGACAATCTCCTATAGTGAGCGACTCCTAACTCAAACTAACATGATCCTAACCCTAACAAGCTCTCTTTACATATCATTTTAACACTTAGATAATCACAAACAAATCTGGAAAATTGGACTTAACTCGTTAAAGCACATAGAAAAAGACTCCCATCTCCCTGCGGACGACCCGTACTCAACCGGCTAGCTACAAGCGAAACCGTTTTGATTGCGGTAATTAACTAAACTTGAACACGCAGAATCTCTACGAATCAATTTGATTGGTAGAGATTCTGCGTGTTCAAGTTTAGTTAATTACCGCAATCAAAACGGTTTCGCTTGTAGCTAGCCAGTTGAGTACGGGTCGTCCGCAGGGAGATGGGAGTCTTTTTCTATGTGCTTTAACGAGTTAAGTCCAATTTTCCAGATTTGTTTGTGATTATCTAAGTGTTAAAATGATATGTAAAGAGAGCTTGTTAGGGTTAGGATCATGTTAGTTTGAGTTAGGAGTCGCTCACTTCTTTCGTTGCCACTCTTAATATCGGTGTTACGGTAATCGGCAACAACGGGGATTAGCACGACTAGGAAGGAACTTGCGAGTATAAGCTAGGCTTTCCAACGCTTAAGTTCTTCCTTTTGGTGCTTGTCCGTCCGTTCTTGGCTCTTAGCCATAACCTCCGGTTAATTCAACCACAACCGGTCTCACTACGGAATCACCGCTATCATGTAGGATAGGGTGCCGTAAGGAGCGGATTGTGGTTCAATTAACGGGAGTCGATTTAAGATGTTGGGTAAGGAAAGAGTGAGAGAGATTTCCTTCTCTCAAACTTCCCTTATCCTACCCTAACAAGTATGAAACTACTCACCCATTATACGGAAAAGAAAATAACACAAAAGAGGAAGATAGAAAGAAGGAGATTAGAAGATAACAACTAGCTATTTACGACCTCACCTTGGCAAGGATCAAGCGTAAGCATCATGGTTGTTTAAGGATAAAGGAAAAGAGAAAAGAAAGAAACAACAAGAAATAACAACAACTAAGTTAACAAATGAAAATTACAAGCATTTAACATAAGAGTAAGACAAGTATGATAATAAAATGAACTTCTTTATTCATCATTCTTCACTCACAAAAGCTCACTACAAGTTTTTCAATGGAGAAGAGATGAGAAGATGAAGAAGAACAAGTATTCTAAAACCTAGAAAAATACAAGATTAAGCACCTTTGGCTTTGGCAAGTTCTGGACTATTTATAGGCAGGGAAATGAAAACCTAGGGCAACAAACTGCCTCTTTACAAAAGTTCCAAACTACCCCTGAAAAACGACGCACTGAAGAGCCATAACGGCCGCGGATCCGCGGCCTATACCCCCTATTGGCCGCGGATCTGCGGCCCTATGATGGAGTTGGGGCATGTTCTTTTCTGTACTTCCCTGGTCTGCTGTCCCCTTTTGTCTGGTATATGTTTTTTTCTGATAATCTTTCCACATTTCTTCCAGAATTCTAGTGGATCAAAAGGTGATTGGACATGGATCTTTTGTCATGATTTTCTTGAGCTCCACGTAGATTTCTTGGATCCTGTGTTGCCATTGAGCCTTGTGCATGAAAACGACATTGATTTGCCATTTTGTCTCTTAAACTGGTGTGTGGCAACAGACGGATAAAGAGCGGAGACCCGTGTTTTATCTGTAGTTGGCAGGAACCCAGGTTTTGTCGTGTTTTTCCATGAATTTCACCGTTCAGAGCCGAGAACCTGTATCCTGCAATTGACTAGCAAACACGGCTCAAGAGTACCTACCGATATGCAATGTGATAAAAATTGGGCGGTATAAAAATGCAAAAATCTGATATGAACATGACCGAGATTGCATTCAACAGGTCGTGCCGTAACAAGGACGTCATGGGTAACGAAGGACAAGGATTAATATTCGTCTTCCGTGGAGGAAGGAACATAATAGGTGCCGTGAAATATGTCGCACTTCATAGTCAAGAGCTTGACACAATACATAGATACGTATTATTTAACTCTAACGAGGTCGATGTATTTAAAGAGAATGTATATAGCCTAATACTTTTCTCAACACATAAATATGAAATTACCTAACTGTATTGTTTCATACTTAGATTATGAAGAACTCAGTACAGACCATTGAGGGGTCAATCTCCATCGAGGCATATCGATAACACTCGAAATCGAGAATTTACGTCATGGTTTAACCAATTTGTAAGTTTAACACTAAAATATATTCAATTATATAATACATGTCTCATCTCTTAAACTAAATGCGATTTTTTGAAATCTTATCATGCCTTATTTGGTTCATACAGCCGCAGATGTCAACATAACAGAAGATATAAGAATACTTATCTCCGAACCAGATCCAGTAGTTGAGCGTCTTACTGGTTATGTCGTTAATAGATATAGATTTCATACATAAGATAGAGATGAACATAGAAAGTTCCAAATCTGCTGTGTTTTTTTTGACATCAACCACAAGAGATTACTCATCGTTTATAGATATCAATCCAACCACGGGATAACTTGACCACTACGGTGTACTGCAAGATATAGTGCAGGTATGTTATCATGCACACAAAGTTGTCATATTTAAGTGCCTGTAGAATAATATCAAGACAGAACGATGAGGGTACAAAGTAGAAAATGAGCTACTCCTACTAAATTCATCAAAACTCGTGTTCACGAATGTGCCTTACATATTAGCGAGTCAAGCACGTCAGTGTTTTTATGTCGGGAATCCCGGGGATGCTGTCTAGCATGTCACTATTAGCACAAATCTGCGAGACTATTTTAACATGGGAAATCCTGATGAAAATTTTGAAATTAGCTGCCCAAGCACGCTAGTCACACCATTATAAGACTTGACTATGGATATTGATGACGTTAGTCTTTCAAGGGCTGACATCGATGTAAAGATTGTTGTAGAAGACAGATCATCAAGATACCGGACCAATTCATCGATGACTCGGAGCAAAATTCAGCGAGTGAGAGTAGTGCTACAGAGGATGATGATTAACACCAAATTTTACCTATCTGTACTATCCATAATCTTGTATACAATTAAACACTTCAATCTAACACATTTTTCTTGTTCTTCTTCTTATATACATGCGGATTTTAGATATGCAGAAGTTAAATTATGTATTGAATATACTGACTGTGGTAAATTTAATTTCACCACAGCTATGTAATTTTGGTTAATAGTTTCTTGAAATTGTTATTATATATGTATGTTGTATTAGTTATTTTTTCAGGATATGGCATCCAATTTGCGACGTGGTCGTATACGGACTGAGGGGGACGTAGCATCCGGCGCCTCCAGTTCCGCGGGCCGTAGCCGGGTCGGGGTCCTAGGAAAAAGGGCCCTACAAAGGCAAATTCGATATGGGCCCGCGATCGAGACGGCCCGAAGATCGATGTGTATATGTCGAAGACTAAGGATTTTTTTGATCCCGGGGCAAAATAGCTAAACAAATTTCATGTCTGGATCTGTAATAACGAGAAACGCATGCCCTACGTCATGAAAGACGGTTCTAGTTATGTGGCGGTGGACTGGATGTCGAGAGCTTCAAAGGCCAAGAAACAAATGGCTTTAGATGAGATTTTGGTAATCTTATTTGATTAAGTATTCGTTTATTACTTTCTCATATATATGTTTGATGCTAATACATTTTCTGTGTTTCTTTATAGGCATGTTTTTCATAGTCTAGTGGATCGACAGCTCTCCTATATCATCCGAGGCCGACTGTTTATATGCATGTCGGGGAGTTGGCGTGATCAGAAACACACAGACTACAAGAAATGGAGGACGGCTGCCACCGATGAGGCGAAATGGCCGGCGAAACCCACGAATTGGTCGGACGAGTATTGGGCCGCCATGGTTGATCAATTCAAATCGCCTGAATTTAGGGTACGTATATCGCCGAGAACTGTAATAGCATTAGAAGTTAATCCTTTATTAGTAGAAGTTAGGTTATATCATATCTAAATGGAAGGTTAGAAGCCAGCGGGGATCAGCGGCGCAGAGTCGCAACACTGATCGTTAGTTGGGCAGAGGGATGGACTCCTCCCAATATGGAGTTGCTCATGTAAGAACAAATCAAAATATTCTGAATTTGTCAACTTCCTAAACTTGATCTAAATCAAATTTTTTATCTAAATGGCAAGCGAGATGGACGGGAGAAATGTCCAGACGCGTGGATCTTTACGGTATAGGGTTTGCATGTGACTCCAGTCGCCCTAGCTCATAGGAAGCGACCGAGTATTATATAAGTATGCTCCTACACGATTTCTTATAGTTATTTAAATTACTTAATTTCTTTTTCAATAATTGACTTAACTTAGTTCATACTGTAATTTCTTGTAGCAACGGATGAAAATTGAGATTGAGCAGCGGGCGATTACATTTGTTGAGGAGCACGACCAAGATCCTACAGACGTGGAGCTTCATGTGATCAACAAGAACGTCATCTAGATTCACAACTCATACCGGCACGGGAGAGTTCCTATGAGCGGGCAAGGCATTTCGCCTACGGTATGTCACGCCCATCATAGTCCGGATTTACATACTCCTCACGTATGCCAAGGGATATGTCATGCCGCGCTTCTCAATATACAGTAAATACGAGAACATGATTCGGCCGGCCATGCTACCTACGGTAAGGAATTATTCTTTCATAGTCACATTAAGGCTATCATGTAGTACACAAGCACAATATAGTCATATCTATCTTTCACATGTCCAATATGCTACAAAAACAATAACGATAATCAATAGAATCAATAACCAATAATTTGTAGCAAAGAAATATCAAGTATCAAAGATCCAAGGGTGATTAAACGAACAAATAATGGTACTTGGCCCTTGTAAGCTCATAATGAAAATCCAGTAACAGTTCAATACGACAATAAGCCTAAACTATAAATAGCTAGATAAGTAAATCACTCCTCAATGATTGTCGTAGCCCTCACGATCCTCCTGTGCTAAACTCAAATAATCTGGACCATGCAAAATCCAGACGTCAGTGCATCATAGATAATGTCATAATGAATATAGCCGGAAACAATGTCAAGTGAGCATAGCAGTAGACGATAGTGTTTACCGCGGAAAACTGGACTGAGACGTAGAGGACGACTAGCCTGAATTTGGGAGAAGATGCTATTTGGAACATATCCATCCACCTCTCCGAAGATCCCAAGTTGATTTATGGCACCGTATACCGGAGGTTTGGATAGATGCGACCGTTATAGCATGACTTATCAGATTCCCCCTCATTTATGAGAGGTTTTTAATTGTGGAGATGCTCTTTCCTACAGGCGTAAGCCTATGCAGTTAATTACGTTATCGCAACACAATAGCAACTTTCACCTTCTCCAGTATTTCACTTCGTGTCGTGTTACGTATATTGTTTATTATGGTTGGCTGTGGATTGTATACGGAGACCAGTTTATGTCATCGCCCGTAGGGTGTGGATTAGTCCAAATCCGTATATTAGATTTGGGGTTTTGAACTTCGGACGCAGATCTCATATAAATAAGATCCATCAGTTCATGGGATATATGGGTTTGATCTAAGGATCGTTAGTCATATATGAGACTAAGATCGACTTAGGAACAATGAGCATATTGGCTCAACTGATCATCAGATCATATATGAATAGCCCATGGATAGTATACGGTAGTCAATATGAAGACAGTCCGCAGGGTAAAACATATTAGTTTAAGGACATCGCGGTCCATGGGAGACATAGATGAAATAAGGCTTGTTTATGCCCATGGATTGTATACGGGATCAATATGTAGACCACCCGTAGGGCCAAACATATATCAGTTTAAGGAAATCATGGTCCAATATTAGTTTATGGACATTTAGGTCCAACATTCCCGTGTTCGGAACGAAGTATTAGTTTAGAGACGTTTCAGTCCAACGTTCCCGTGTTTGGAACGAAGTATTAGTTTAAGGACATTTCGGTCCATCGTTCATCTTGCGTGCATGTGTATATTTTACGTGGTGAAGTGAACGATGGTATCATGGGATGCGCCCAATATTGGGGTGCAATCCAATTTGAAGGCATTTATGTTTCCTTCAAAGATATATATATTGAGCCTCGGCTTTATATATATATATATATATATATATATATATATACATATATATAAAACCGAGGCTCAATATGAGATGCGCATCTATATGAGACGCGTGCCAATATGGGTATGCACCTATATGCGATGCGTATCAATATGAGGGTATGCACATCAATATGGAGGTGCATCAATGTGAAAGTTAGGATATTCTCTGTCTTGATGAAATTTCATATCTCTCATCAAGTTGGGACGAGGAAAGAGTTGTTGGTTGTTGGGACCCTCCACCTTTCTGAAGACGCTGAGGAATTACGATATATATCAGAGGTGTGGAAAGATGTGCTCTTGAACCAAATCCCGTATATGGGGGGAAAAGATCATGTCAGAATGAATGATCGTTATTTGTATATGAGACTAAAATCAATGGATGAGATATCGATGAAAGATCTTTAATCGTATATGAGACTAAGATCAGCTTGGATATCATTGATATGTTGATTAATGGATCATGTATGAGAACCGAAAGCTTCTATACTTAGTTTATTTTAACTAAGTAGTCAAGCTAAGGCTTGCTGTCTAAGTGCACAAGTGCATATAATGCATATGCAAATTTTATTTGAACTGAAAAGAGAGTGTGCACGTGCTCTGTACGCGGTTACACACTTGTTTCAAGTTAGTGTGTTGCGCACGTGTATATTACGTGGCTCGTACTTGCTTCGGAATCATATGTGCGCATGTATATATGTGCACATGTGTTTAAAGGTAACGTGTATATCACGTGACAATTGCACATCTGTGGTTAACATTCAACAAGCACGCGCATGCGGATATCACTTGTCGCACATGCCTTCAGAGGCAACGTCCAACAAGTGTGCACATCTCTAGGGGCTTTCCTATGGACAGTCTTATTAAGTGCGCACTAGTTTGAGTCAGAAAGCAAAAGCTTTCATAGAGAAGCAATGGATTATGTTTCTTTTTATTTTTTGTTCTTTTCCTTCTTCTTTTATTTTCCAAGAAGCAAAAGCTTCAATTTAAGATCTTTTATCTTTTGTTTGTGAATCAATGGATTCGATGAAGAAACAAAGGCTTCTATAAAAGCAAAAACTTTTTAATGGAGGAAAATATGTTTTTTTCTCTTTTATCTCTACTTTGCGCACTTGTTCACTGAGGGAGAAAATGATGGAGATTTGAAATTTTTCTCAAACTTATGGGGGGTTTCTAGCCTTAGATTTCTTCATATGAGACTCCTATTTATGAGAGAAGAAATTAGGGTTTGTTTGATTTGTTTTGATTTCAATCTGATTTTAGATTGATTTAAAAATATTTAATTGATTTATATCAATTAAGGGTGACATGCACACCATTGGATCTTTGATCCAAATCAATTTAGTTTGATTTGTTAAATTCGTTTGAATGAAGAAATTTTGCTCATTCATTTAGAAGCATCTGATTTGTTTGGGCGGCTGCGCACTTTAAGATAGTGCACACATGCATTGCAAATATTGGTGCGCACATGTTGATTAATAGGTGCGCAGTTAGAAATATCTGATATAGTACGCACGTGCATTGCACGTATTGTTAGCGCACCTGTTGATTCATTAAAAGGTGCACACGTGCATTGCACGCATCGGTGCGCACAAATTGATTTAGATGCGTTAATAGGTGCACACTTAGCACCTAAAATGTTTCATTAATAGGAGCGCACTCAGCACTTTTAATAAAAATTTTTTTATTAATTTTTTGCAAAAATAATGCTCGAGACTTTGCGAACTGGAATTGGAGTGGTAGTCATGTCCGCAGGTGTAGGCATACACGGCTCACTCGCTCAGCACGGCAGCGGCCGCGTGCGCGTGTGGTTTCACCATATCCTCTTTCATTGATATTAATGCAATAAAAGATGGAAGTGTCATATAAACACTTCTCAATTATTTGGTATGGCCGATGCGGGACTAAAATACATCACCCTTGTGGAAAGAGCTTTGCTTAAAACTATACTTGTATCGCACGCTTGCTCGTAACTTTTGATTTCGGAGGAATTATGAGGCCCAGAATATATCGAATCGAAGCTCATCTCAAGAAGCTTTCGATGTCATCTTAATCTTCCTGATTCTCATTTGGGAGTATGGTAAAACATAGTCAAGAAAAAACTGCTTTACATTCCCTTGAACATAGGGTATCACGTTCATGCGGGCCCTTTCCAAATCAGTCTTGGGAGACATCTCTTTGGAGAGAGCGATTCCTGAATAAGCGGGTAAATTACCATGCTTAGAATTTTCCATACTAAACCTCTTTAGTATGATGTCTATGTATCTGAATTGGGACAATCCCAATATCCTTTTAGATCTATCTCTATAGATCTTTATCCCCAGGATGTAGGAGGCATCACCCAGATCTTTCATGGAGAACTTTTGTGATAGGAAGAGTTTGACCGAGTGCAGCATAGGAACATTATTTCCTATCAAGAGTATGTCATCCACGTACAGTACGAGGAATACAACCTTACTCTATACTACTTATATATATATACACGGTTCATCTACGTTTTTGATGAAGTCAAACTCTTTGACTGCTATATCAAAACAGATGTTCCAACTCCGCGATGTCTGTTTTAATTCGTAAATTGATTCAAGTAGCTTGCACACTTTTCCGCTGCTTCCACTATCTATGAAGCCTTCTAGCTGTGTCATATACACGCTCTCTTCTAAATCACCATTTAGAAAAGCGGTCTTGACGTCTATCTGCCAGATTTCATAGTCATGGTATGCAACAATGGCAAGTAGGATCCTGATGGACTTAAGTATAGCCACAGGAGAAAAATTCTCATCCTAGTCGACACCTGGTTGTTGACGAAAACCTTTTGCTACAAGTCTAGCTTTGAAGGTCTCAACTTTTCCATCTACACCAATTTTCTTCTTAAAAATCCACTTGCTCCCAATGGGTTTTACCCCTTCAGGAGCAACTTCCAAGGTCCATACTTTGTTGGTGTACATGGATTCCATCTCAGATCGCATAGCATCCAGCCATTTCACAGAGTCCCCACTTGTGATGGCCTGCTCGAAACTAGTTGGATCATCATCTTTCATGATACAATCCTCATTCTCACCATCTATGAGAAAGCCGTAGTATTTCTCAGGTGGGTGAGAAACCCTACTAGATCTGCGGAGGGGCTGAGGTTCGTCTGAGACTATTGAATCCTCCGGTTCTACCAAATCTTCTATTGCAGTTTGTGTTTCTGGAACTTCTTCCAGTTCTACCGTACCCCCACTAATTTCTTTTGCAAGAAATTTCTTTTCTAAAAATACGACGTGTTGAGCAACAAACACCTTTCGTTCCTCAATGTGGTAGAAGATATGCCCTCGCAAATGTTTGGGATATCCAACAAACTTACATAGAACAGACCTTGTCTCGAGTTTGTCCGGATTTTGATTTTTAATATAAGCAGAACAATCCCATATCTTAATGAAATTAAGACATGGTCTCTTCCCCTCCCATATATTATATGGAGTGATAGGCGCGGACTTGGTATGAACCCTATTCAATATATAAGCAGCTGTTTCAAGCGCAAATCCCCAGAAGGAAATATGTAACTCAACAATATTCATCATAGAGCGCACCATATCTAATAGGGTGCGATTCCTCCGCTTCGATACACCATTTTGCTGTGGTGTATACGGAGGAGTAAGCTGAGAGAGAATCCCATTCTCTTTTAGATAATCTCGGAATTTGGTGCTTAAGTATTCTCCTTCTCGATCAGATCGAAGGATTTTAATACTTTTACCCGTCTGGTTCTCTACTTCGCTCTTATATTCCTTGAATTTCTCAAAAGCTTCAGATTTTTGTTTCAACAGGAACATATGTCCGAATCTTGAGAGATCATCAGTGAATGTAATGAAGCACGAGGAACCATTTCTGGCATGTGTAGACATAGGACCACATACATCACTATGTATCAGTCCCAAGAGTTTAGTAGCTCTTTCTCCGTGTCCCGTAAATGGAGTTTTGGTTATCTTACCTTTGAGACATGACTGAAAAGTTTCATAAGATGTAAATTAGAACGGATTCAAATATCCATCTTTATGCAACTTATCTAGTCTGGTCGCATTGATATGACCAAGTCTACAGTGCCACAAGAAGGCTTCGTTCATTGCTGAACTTTTCCTCTTGTGTGTGTTCAGTTTGTTTTGAACTGTATTTTGATTTAGAACATATAAACCATTACACAACGTACCAAACCCAATCAAAACTTGATTTAGGAAAATATTCATTACATTTTTCTCTAATGCAAAATTATATCCTTCTTTATCTAATAAAGATATAGATATTATATTGCACATCATCGACGGTACAAAATAACAGTCATTCAAAATCAATGTATTACCATTTGGCAATACTAGGTGATACTTGCTAACAGCTTTGTTAGCAACAATTGCTCTATTCCTTATTATGAGAGACATATCACCCTTTCCCAGTTCTCTTCTTTTCTTTAACTCTTGTAATAGATTAAAAATGTGGGATCCTGATATGATATCCAATACCCAGGACGTAGAGCAGACTGAGAAACAGTTCTCAATAATTAACACACCCATAGGAGATGCATTATAATGCTTTTTCTTCATTAAGGTTGCATGGAAATCCTTGCATTCCCCTATCCCTTGCCCATACTTATGACCGTTGTCATAAGATAGAGCGGAATCAACGTTTTCCAGCCTAGTATAATAAACGGGTTCGGTCAATACATCCATGTTATTATCTTGATTAAGGCGTGATATGATCGCTACTTGGAGAGAGAAGAAAATATTTTAGCGTGCGCTCTTACAAGATTAGATTGGTTATTATCTTATTTAATCAGAATGGCTCCCACTGTTTTTATCAAATCTTTCTTCAAACCCTAAAAGGTAAAATTAGCCGGGATTAATTACACCCTACAAGTTTGGTAATCGGTTAGCCAGGCTGGTGTTGGTACTCTGAGAGAGTCTCCCCATGCTTTCGCATGGAACTAATTAAATAACTTCGTTTCCGCAGGGGAATAACCCCATTAACACCTTTCTTAGACACCTACTGGATTAGCTAATTGTAAAGTGCAAAACTGTCCCAGGAGTAATATTTACTTGCAGTGGGTATTGGGATCCAACTATCACATAGAAGGTATGCAATCTCATTGCAAATTTGAACACTTGAAATTCCCTATAATTGTTTTTACCCCTAACGACCTATGACCTTGACGGAGGTCAACAAACCATAGGCCGCCAGTCAAGTTCAACCCGTCATTTCTTGATCGATTCGAACACACCCACACAAACCCTTGATGGAGATCAACAAGGCTATGTGACTATCCCTACCGATCGCATCAACATGCTGCAGATAAGTATTACCCAGCTACCGTACACCGTGCCTTGACGGAGGTCAAAAAACACAGTATGTTGCTGCTGGTTTTGAAGAAAACCTTTAACTTAATGAACTTGATATCGTTGTAGAACCTAGTGATTTGAAAAGGAGTGGTTTAAGCCCCGCTTTAAAAATCGAGTAGTTTTCAAAACAAACCGAGTGAGTTGTAGCATATGCTAGTTTTTTCTAAAGAGGTCATTCTCGGTGAAGGGATTTAGGCTCTTTCCTCATCAAATGAGGTGCTGGATATTCATAATGGAATACCGCTATGCAAAGCAAGAACTAGAGCTACTTTTTTGAAAAATTTGATTCTATAACATCTTTTAGGTTTCTTTTCTTTTCATTAATCTTATTAATGAATTCCCATCAATTATGTCTCCTAAACATCACAGAAGAAACGAAAAAAAAACACACATATATGCCATCCGCATTCGCCACATGGACCCAGATCTTCACCGTAAGGTTACTTAACTTACTGCAGGATGGGGTACAGACTAGCGCTGATGCAAAACATATATAGTGTTTACTAATATATCATATATATAAGTAGCATTCGTCTCACGCAGTTATATGATCACATCACATCACATCATAGAACAACATAAGCAGATATATGAAATATGGGATATACTAGGAGATCCGTGTTTTAGATTAAGCCAGTAACATAAGACACAGATTCCACGGTCGTGATGAATAGCCAAGCCCACATCCCTAGACCCCTACAAGAGAAGCAAGCTACCCTGCCAATTCTAGAGTTAGGCGATCGGTCTCGACTCCTCGAGATGGCCTCCCACTGGACTCTAGAACCCGGTTGTGCTCTCCATCTTAGGACTATCCTAATGCGGAAAAGTAAATAATATACATCGAATGGAGACAACAACCTCAACCCGGAAGCGTCCCAACAAAAGAATATTACATACAATTATTTACATGAATGAAAATTGAAAAACTTCCATCTCACATAAAACCCCCGGCTATTCATCACGACGATCCAATATAACATATCGATAGCAACACAATAACATCACATGTCATCAACGTAAGTAAATATGCATATCCCTAATGTCGTTATCGTATAGCAACGAGATCGAGGATACTGCCACATATTACACTTACGGTCGCAGAAAAGAAATGAAAACTACAATAATTAGAATCCGCATCTTTAGACATCATAAACCCGGATTATCACATAATCCGAATTTCATGCCTAACCCTATAAACCTTACATTTAAGCCTCAAATTGAAAACCCTTTTCAAAGATTAAGCCGGGCAATTCAACAAGCTTCCCGATTGATGATTCGAAGGCTCGTTAGGAACTTTAGTGGATGGCCGCACCCCTGAGGCCGTCAAAAAAATGGACTTGGGTGGAATACCGTGGCCGCGAGCACCCGAGTGGATGCTCCTGGCTATGGGGTTCTCCTATAGTCACTTAGTCGGGGCAAAGGGGCGTGGCTGTCTACTGTCGTCACCCGGTGAGTATTCGCGTACGATTCGAGATTACGACGGAGTTTCGATCCAAATCCAAACTCCATGGTAATTCATCATTTGAGACTAAAATGCGATATTTACAAATCAATAACTAGTTTTCGCAAAACTAATCAATGTGGATTCCAAATAGTGTATCACATATCCAAAGCAATATAGATGATGTTAACATTTCGATCGATGTTTCAAACAACAATAATTCATAGAGATCTCAACCACTTGAGCCTTATTAAAAATATCCAGAAAATCATCTAGGAGAAAAGGAAGCAACACAAGAAAAATTGAGATCTAAGTCTACAAGTGAACCGCGACCACTTAGTAGAACTAGACTCTTGTATTTCTTGTGCCTCCTTAGATTAGCCTGCATGATTTTTTGAGCATTTTTAATCTGGAAAAAAATGAAGTTTGAAAAAATTGACAGAAACTTGCAAAATCATGAGTTTAAAATGTCGATCGAACACTTTAACTTCGTCTAAACAATTCCTAAGCCTCTAGCTTGGCTCTGATACCATGAAACTATGTCTTAGCACCTCTACAAGGTTTCAATGAGCATCAAGTGTTCAATTAAAAAAATATAGAGGTTTAAGTATACTAAACAAGAATCGAACTAGAGAATTAGGGTTTTAATGTATGCAAACAAGTTCTAAACTAAGTGAAGAGAGTCTACAACCTTTATAGTCTAGTCCTTCACTTCTAAAGCCCCAAGTAGTAGTCCCCAGAACTCTTCTTTGACTCCACTTGAAGGATGGAATGAGCTTGCTTGTAGTCTTCATCGTCGAAGATGGTCCATCTTGAGGCAACTCATACTAAAGCTCACACTTCACTAATCAAGGTAGTAGTGAAGTTAACAACCTAAACTAATTTGCTAGAGTAGTATAGCTTGATGAAGTAAGATTTTTTCTCACAAAAATCTTGCTTTCTTTTTCGTTTTCTCAACCTTAGAAAATAACTAGAGAGGAGATGAAGAAGATGAACTTGGAAGTGAGAGAGTGAACCATGAGCTAAGATGAGAGCAAGAGAATGATAAATATCTATGAATAAAACAAAGAGAAGAGGCGAGTCATGGCTTCTCAATGCTTCTACAAGCACTTAAGGAAACCATGACTCATTCATCTTTTCTTTAATTCATATATATTGATCATTATCTTCTCATATTTACCTCTTGTGTGATTCTCATTCATCCATGTTCAATGTATCATCAACCATGATACAATATATATATATATATATATATTTATATATATATATATATATATATATATATATATATATATAAAGAGAAGAAAATCTTATGTGAGCTTAATATTAGTTTATATATATATATAAATATATATCAAATTATTAAATTAACACTTGATTCAATAATCTATCATATATAACCCGGCTAATATCAAATATATATATGTATATCAAATCATTAAATCAATACTTAATTCAATAAACCGGTTATATCACATATAACCGGCTAATATTTAATATTAGTTAATATATATATATATATATATATATATATATGTATGTATGTATATATATATAATTATTAAATCAACACTTGATTCAATAATCCGGTTATATCATATATATATATATATATCAAATCATTGAATCATCACTTGATTCAATAATCCGGTTATATCATATATAACCCGGCCGATATCAAAAATGCTGGATTAGAATACGGTATCATATACTCGTATTTAATCAAGCTCCCGCACATATCTCCATACGTGCCCTACTTAGTTTAGCTTGAGCTAGGAAACCTTTATGCGGGACTCTAAAGATTCGTCAATTTGCCAGCAGTAGATAATGATCACATTAGATACCCACAAGCAGTCAGCGGTACTAGCTGGACGTAACGGCTACCCAGGTATTGAACGAATAGAAGATCAATAAGAAAACTTGTCCAAAATCCTGTAGAGCTTATAAGCAACACTTACCGTACAGTCCGGTCTCTTCGTCTAATATGTCGCATATCGAGTCTGGGGGATGGAATCATCAGACCCCAATAACTCGATAAGTTATGCCGATGTATGGCCTATAACCTTTCGAGAAACTACTGATAACACTTATTAGTAAATCTCATCAATCCTGGTCAGGGACTTACTGTTATAGCCAATCGAGCATAGCGCAATATCAACTCACAATACCGGTAGAGACAAAACCCCTCCTATTTCTTACTGTCTCCATGTGACTCGGGACTGTACCAAAAAACCACCTATTTGCATGGCTCATTTGAGCCATGGTAGGGAGGAAATAAAAGCACAATGGGAACCACATAAGTCACTATGACGATCTTGGGTCTAAAAACTAACCTGTACAAGTTTCACCATAGAGCTGCTATCTGATGATAGGTATGGTACCATCTAGGAGTTCTCGGCGAGTCCTGTTCGGTGTATCATTCTCCAATGAGCACCTGTGTACAATCTTTGATGTCAAACACCAATGGCTGTGGGATCAACCATCGCCCCATACAGGTTCAAGAAACATACACACTAGTCTACTCTGGAATATCGAAGCCCCGTCTCGATACTCCCTCGACTAAGAACTATTAAGGATGTGCTTGTGGACTACACAAACCCGACTAGTATGATCTGCATCATAGTCCTGATAGTCAAGCCAACATCCTAAGGGCTTTATCAACATGTATCAATGAGATAGTAAACTAAAACAAGTGGACATGTTAAGATAAAGAGCAACCAGATAGCATACTATCATGTCGAGCAAGAAAGTCCTATATATATATGTCCAAGTATCCACTATAATATACAATAATGGTCTTTAGGGCATACATATTCCTAACAGCTTTTTCATCTTCATGAGCCGTAAGGGTCTCAAGAAGGTTTTTTCCCTATGAATTGAGAGGATCTCATAGGTGCATATTCTTCTTCGAAATCGTGAGGATTCCTAATTGTTCATCACCTTCGTGAGTCATAAGGATCTCACTCGGATACTTTCTCCTTACAAGTCGAGAGGACCTGTAAGTGGCTTCTTCACTTCATTGGTACGCAACTTTAGCGAATGTGGCCCATGGATAGTATACAAGAGTCAGTCTTGACCTTATTGTAGGGCAACAACGGCTTAGGAAATAGGTTGATATCCCCGTCGCCTGAGGCTTTTCAACTTTATGAGCCGTGAGGATCTTATAAAGATGTTTCTCTCTACGAGCCGAGAAGATCTTATAGGTGTATCCTAACGTGAAATATAGATAATCCATTTCGATACAGGAGTCCGTTGGGTTTATGGTACTGGGTTAAGTCCATCGTACTATCGCGTTGGCTGATATATTCTCGACATGCAGTCCCTTAGGTTGCTGCTCGAGTAGCCCCTCATCCGTCGTGTTTCTGATTCCTTCTGAGGCTGGACAAGACGTCTTCAAGTAGTTTTCTTAGGTTGGAATATTACCATTAGAAGATCCAGCGTTAGGTATTACAGTGACGCTTTACTTGAGGTTAGGCTCGATTTGGCCATGGCTGAATGGTTAAAGCGCCCAACTCATAATTGGCAAATTCGTAGGTTCAATTCCTGCTGGATGCATGCCAATGGGAATGTTCAATAAGTCTATTGGAATTGGCTCTGTATCAATGGAATCTCATCATCCATACATAACGAATTGGTATGGTATATTCATACTATAACATATGAACAGTAAGAACTAGAATTCTTATCGATACTGGAACTCATAGGGAAGAAAATGGATTTATGGATGGAATCAAATATGTAGTATTTACAGAAAAAAGTATTCGGTTATTGGGGAACAATCAATATACTTCTAATGTCGAATCAGGATCAACTAGGACAGAAATAAAGCATTGGGTCAAACTCTTCTTTGGTGTCAAGGTAATAGCTATGAATAGTCCCTATGAGTCATAACCGCCCCCTTCTGGGATGGGATGACATTCAATGGTCTTTAGGATATAGATGTTGCCATCACGACCAAAGCTAGGAATATACCGTCACTTCTCTTTTGCTTTGATGATGTCGTGCCAATTCTTCACTGAAGTAGGGTAAACATCAATATGACCGTACATATCGCTATCGATGTCTGGAGCTAGGACTTTACCATTGCTCCGCTTTTGCTTTGACCATTTGGTCCATATTGACGCATCTGCGCCTTGCTGAAATGAGAAGAACGTGGAGATCATATCTAGGCTGTAGATGTGGCCATTGAGATCTGGAGCTAGAAATATGTCGTCACTCTACTTTTGTTTGACCCTTGGGTACTTATTGGCGTCGCATCAGTACCAAGGATGAACGTCAAGCTGGAGCTAAGATTTTCCTATTACTCATCTTTTATTTAACCCTTTGGTCTTTGATGACGTTACATCTACACCCTACTGGAATGAGAAGAACGTGGAGATGACCTTTAGGCTGTAAATGTTGCCATCAAGATCTGGAGCTAGGAATGTGCCATCACTCCACTTTTGTTCGACCCTTGGGTCCTTGTTGACGTCGCATCTGCACTGAGAAGGAACGTCGAGCTGGAGCTAGGATTTTTCCATTACTCCGTTTTAATTTGGCTATTTGGAGTTTTGTTGACGCCACGTATGTACTTTGCTGGGGTAAGAGGGACATTCAAATAGTCTTTAGGCTGTAGATGTGCCATCAAGACTCGGTTCTTCTTTTGTTGAAGCATGGTGGGAAAATATGGTTTCATTTCTTTCATTTGTGCCCATAGATTGTATACAAGAGTCAATATGGATCTACTTGTAGGGCAGAAAAAAATTTATTTTTTCTTTTTTATTTTCCCGATGCTCTATCATTTTAGCTTTTTATATCACGAAAGTTGCGATTGCCCAATGATTTCAGCTATTTTTCACGGTGCCCAATCATTTCGGCTATGTCATTATTTCTTTTTACTCGTTTTTTATTGCGAGTTGCCCAAACATTTCTGCTGTTTCATATGCATATTTTTCTTGCTGATTTTTATTGCGAGTTGCCCTATCATTTTGGCTATTTCATATACTTTTTTTCCTCGCTGATTTTGTTGCGAGTCGGTGACTTGGGTCCTGATACCAATCTTGGAATCTGTATCACTATAACTGGAATATTGCCAGGAGTGAATTATCATTTGCTGTGAGAGGACTTGGAATTTGACATATGTTTAGACATCAACATCGCTATAACTAGGATATTGTCAGGAGAAAATCATCATTTGCTTTTGTCGATTTGAAAAATGGTGGCTTAGTAAACAGGGTTAGGATCCTGTCGACTAAGGCTTTTTGACTTTATGAGCCGTAAGGATCTTATAAAGGTATTTCTCCTTACGAGTCGTGAGGATCTCATAGTTGGGTTGTCTCCTTAGGAATCGTGGGTATTCCTAAGTGGTATTTTCCCTCGCAAGTCGTAAGGATCTTACAAGAGAGTTTTCTCCTTATAATTCGAAAGGAATTACAAGTGTCGTACACCATATGGGGATCTTTTTTTTACCATTGGTGGACCTTTGTAGGAACATGTTTGTTTGTAACCGTGGATTGTATACAAGAGCTGATATCGAACTACTTGTAGGGAAACTTAGGGTATATGACAACTTAAGAATAGTTTTAGATCCCTGTAACCTGAGACTTTTAAATTCTATAAGCCGTGAGGGCCTCATAGGGGGTATATTCTCCTTACGAGTCATGAGGATCTCGTAAGTGTGTTTTCTCCTTAGGAATCGTATGGATTCCTAAGTGTGTTACTCCTTTGTGAGTCATAAGGATCTCACACAAGTATTTTCTCCTTAACATGGTCGAGGGGACTCTGCAAGTGTACACAAATTTTTTTACGATATTGCGCCCTTTCGGGTTTTCATAAACTCGCCGGCAGTCCCGCTGTTTTTACTCACAACGCCCTTTCGGGTTTTCATCCATGTCCATTTCGCTTATGAACATACTATTTTTTTGCGAATGGTGGAACTCTTAAAAGTAGCATCGCCACAGGTGACCCATCTATCTATCGGTGGGACTTAGGAATGGCTTCTTCACTGGAGTAGCTGTGTAGCCGGTGGGACTTGAGTTGCAATCTTCACCGGTGGGACTTCAATTGCAATGTCGATCTCATGGAGCATATTAGATTAGGAGTATTGAGATCCTTTATCGCCATGTTTAGGGCGACACGCTAGTTTAGGGACATTTCGGTCTATTATTAGTTTAGGCACATTTCGGTCCAACATTAGTTTACGGACGTTTCGGTCTATCATTCCCGTGATTGGGACGACATGCTAGTTTAGGGACGTTTCGGTCCATCATTTCCGTGTTCGGAGCAAAATACTAGTTTAGGGACGTTTCGGTCCATCATCTCCGTGTTCGGAGCGAAATGCTAGTTTAGAGATGTTTCAGTCCATAGTTTATCGTTTAGTCGGGGAGTTAAATAACTCATCTCTTCCAACGCTTTCTTTCTGAGGCATTGCTGCCTGTCCTTCGTATGCATAGACATTTCACACCTTAAGATATCTTCACTTTCTTAGACTGCTTATTTTACCATCGCAGCAATCGGGTTATGTTTGCAGGAAACACCGGGCACTTTACACGGCACCTGCCCCCTGCTCATCAATGTTGCTTTCCGACACTGACGGAGTATCTTCTTCATATACAAAGGAACGAAATATCATGTTACTTCTTCTTCTAGGTCTTCTTCTTCCTTGGAAGAATGAACTTGACTTTGGGGCTTTTCCTTTCATCATCTGATTCGGAGTAGGATATGAATTCCACTTCCCTTCCATGGTTTTTGGTTTAATCAGGCTACTCCACTTGATCGCAGGACCTATTTGTAGGTCCTTAACATCCTTTCTGTTCTTTGAAGAAAGGACTACCTCGCGAAGAGATTCATCCATCAACGAGCAATATGCCTCCTGCGTATATTTCGGGGGAGCGAGTATTAGCGTCCCTATCTCTTCAAGGGTAAGACCCACACTGTTGCTATTTTGGTGACAGGTTGCTTCAGAGCCGCTCATCTTTTTTTGAGCGTTAGCGATGAACACCGCCGTGCCTCCGCTTTTCATATATCTTCATCAGAAGAGGACGGGTCTTGACCCATCTGATCCAATCGAGCCATTTTATTTATAAGTTCTTGGAAGGTCATCGGCTTGAAGAGGTCCATATATAGGAACACCTTTGAATTTGGGTTAAGGGTGGCTATGAACATTACCACGGCTGGAGCTTTGTTGATTGCTGCTAGTATTTTGACCAGAGATTTCGCCATCGGGTAACATATTGAATCCAAGTCCCGTTCGGTCTAACCCTTTCATTGACCAACGTCGTCACGGTAGTGCGTTTATTCACATTGATGAATCTCTGACAGAAAAGCATCTCCATCTCGTCGAAGGTCTTCATGGAGTAATTTGGGAGTTCTGCATGCCATTCAAACGCAGTTCTCGCCAGACTGCTAACGAACTGTCGGAAGAGCAGTATATCATTTCCTCTAGTGTTTTCGTACATGGATTTAAATAGCGCGATGTGCTGGCGAGAATTCCCGGTTCCTTTGTACATGTGGAACATCGGAAGTACGTATTCTGGTGGGTACTGTACTTGATCGTACCATGCTGGGTACGGTCGACCAGTCTTGATCGACCTATTTGCTACTTCACTGGCATAGTGACTTTTGATTTGCTGAGTGATATATGCATCCAACTTTGATTTTAAGATCATTTCCTCCTTAGTCGTTGATGAGGCTTGCAGAGGTTTGAAATGTCACCTTTGTCTTTAAGAGCGACTACCGGCGGTTTATCTGCCAGTGGTTCCGAATGGACCATCATTCTAGCTATATTCTGGATCAGAAGCATCATTTGGTCCATTTTAGCGGACATCGCTGCCGCTTCTTGAGAGCGCGCTTCAGGAAGTCAATATCTTACTCCTGCCCTACTCTTTTTCGGGTGCGTCCTTGGGATTTTCTTTAGGCAATGGATTAGCGAGTGCTGCAGCCTAAGCAAGCATCTTCTGCAACTTTTCACGTTGCAGTTGTGTTTTTGTCGGAGACCGAGTATGCGGTCCGTGACTAGTAGAACCAGTACTTTCCTCTTTAGAATTCACCACATGGACTGTGTGAACTATCATACCCCCAATCTTAGGGCGTTTTAAATCTTGACCCTTGGAGTTTGCCTCGGGCATTTGGACTTTATTAGGCCTCTCTTTTTTTGTAAGAAGCCACTTTGGTTTTAGGAGAAACCATCAGAACAGGAACCACCTTGGGATGAGTCCCCTTGTATCTGGAAGGGAAGTTGTAAGAGTTTGGCTGATGGTTAGAGGAGTCGCGGATGACGACTGAGTGCTTCACCTGCTTCCACACCTTATATATAGATAAGAAAAGTTCTTTTAGGGAGCGAAATGATTTCTGCTCTCCTTAGATCTCCGTGGGTTGCGGGGACTTTTTAAATACCTCGGTAGGGGGATTTTGTCTAACCCTTCGCAGCAGTTCAAAATTGTTCCTGGTAGGAACATCATCATTTTCCGTCGGAGTTGAAGTCAACCCAAATGGAGAACTGTCCCCAGCTTGTCTTATTTGATGCCCATATTGACGTCGATCAAGGCTTTTGATTGGAGTTTCTTCAGTCTTAGGAATTTACTGAGCCCGCCCCCTATTTCCTTGAGAGCATGAATATTCTGCCCCCTGCGTCGACCTTGGTCTTTAGAAAGTGTCAGTTGTTTGGGGACTAATTCTGTCGGCAAAGCTGAAGTTTGAAGATCCGGTCCATAGAAGGAAGACTTCTTCCGGAGTTCCACCTTCAGTGTTGAGGCACCGAGGTAAGAGATAGGAGCATAGACTTAAAAATAAGCACATTGATTTCTAAAAGAGCAGGATTGCAGAGATTTGAGGCTGCAAGTGGCCCATACTTGACTCCACCAGATGTGACAGAGTCTGAGTTGCGGTGAGTGGAAGAAAATGCCATTTTGCAAAGATACGAAACGCCAGCTTTAGTATCTCATCACCCAAGGGCAACTACACACACACACACACCACGATTATTTGATCGCGGAAAAACATGACACACGAAGTGTGGAGTGGAAAGAGGAAAAGGTCCCACCGGGCATGCCAAAATCTGTTTACTGCTGAAAACTGGATTGAGACGCGAAGGACTTCTTGCCTGAATTTGGGGGCAGATGCTATTTGGAACAAATCTATCCACCTCTCCGAATATACCAAGTTGATTTATTGCACTGTATATCAGAGGTTTTGATAGATGCGACCGATGGAGTGTGACTTATCAGATTTTCCCTCATTTGTGAGGGTTTTTTTGATTGTGGGGACGCTCTTCCCTGCAGGCATAAGCTCCTGCAGTTAATTACGTTATCGCAACGCAATAACAATTTTCACCTTCTCCAGTATTTCACTTCGTGTTGTGTTATTTATATTATTTATTATGGTTGCTTGTGGATTGTTGTAATATTTTGGAAAAATATTAAATGTTATCATAGAATTTTGAATAATGATAAAAGAGTTTTATTAAGATTTTGGTATTTATCTGTATAAGGTATTTATATGTAGGAGGTATTTATTTGCAAAATGTATTTTGTTTAAAATGAGAAAGGGTATGGTATATGATTAAATTAATGTTATACCTTCATAAACATCATAACACATCCTATACTTTCATGCCTACACCTCCACCTTCCCTCCCTCCACCTCCTCCTTTCTCTACTCTCTCTTCTCAACTCCTCCTCCTTCATCCAATACTCTCATATTTATTTCCATTTCGGTTCTAAACCGAACAAAATACTTCTCCTTCATCCTCATCACAAACTATAGTTCTTTTACTTAAAAACTTTGATTCCTTTCATTAACTTGCACATCAAATTGTTCAAGAGCTTAAGCTAAGATAAAAACAACTCCAAGGAGCCTTTAGTAGACATCTCTTGAGCTTGGACTTCATTTGTGATCCATTCATATAGGTAAAACTTCATCTTTTTCAGTTTGTCAAGTATTAAGTTTCTGATTTTTATGATTGATGTCAGAAAAATGGTGTCTTTGTAGTGTTTTTAGTGTTCAAATAAAATCTGAGATGAATTAGGACACTTATAAAATATTTAGTATATAGTATTGACATAGTGGGATTACCAGAAGTCACCCACAGAAGCACGGACCCCTAACTAGATGATCAGGCCGCAAATTGCAGGTGATAGGAATAAATTGGCGGCCAACAGTAGGAATTAGGGTTTGGGTTTTGGTCCACATCAAGTTCTTTTGATAAATAAACCTCTGGTATACGCTATTTTCCCCCAGATGCCCCAAGGAAAAATATGGAAGTGTTTTAGTGTAGTTTTGGCGATATTTTACGATTTTGAAACTTGTGTATCCGTATTTACAATTCTGGTTTTGGTGGATTTTATTGAGTAGCGATGCCGAGAGGGTAATCCTTTATTGTTAGCATTCGCCTACCTTTTGTTGGTCATAGCTTCTGACCTATGGACCTTTGTTTGATATATTGGTTTCGATATGATTTCTTATATGCGTTACATGATTGTATGAATGATAGGTTTCGTTGCAGAGACCTCTGAGGCGGCAAGGATGTCCAAGGCGATTGTCGGATATGACTAGCACGATCGCAAACTTTGAGTAGATTATATCTACGAGTTGGGAAAATCGGGTGGATGACGTATAGCACCCCCGTGAAACATACTGCTTATAATTTCATTCGATTTGTTTAAGATATATGCCATGTATGTTTAGATTGGTCGGATATGTTGTGTATGCATCATTTAGTAGAATCATTGTAGATACACTGGTAGAAGACAAGCACAAATACTATTGATTGCCATGTTGTACAATCACAGACTCGCATGTTACACTACACATCATTAGTACTGCTATGCCACGTAGAATTTTCCTATTTACACATCATAGTAGAATTGACGTTATACTAGGATTATGTTATTATACGAGTTATATTGGATGCGTATACAAGACTATGTGTTCGTACTTATTGTTGGGCAAGTATGCGACTGGAGGTCCATACTGGTTTCCATGTGTGTACGTAACATGAGATGTCCGTACCAATCGTTGTCCGGAGTCGTTGACGAGATGTCCGCATCGGTTGCTGGGTGCGTACGTTGACTTGAGCTCCGTACGAGTTGCGAGGCGTGCGTAGACTTGGGGTCCGCATTACTATAGCTGTGTGTTGGGTACGTAGATTAGATATCCGTACTGATCATTAGTATTATATAATGATATATCTAGTGGTTATCGTACAAAGTGAGATTTCCGTACTGGATGACATAATGATGAGGAATTGCCGAATACAGCTTTATTGACGTTGACTTATGGAGTCTTATTTTACCCTGATGAGGAGATTATGATAGTCGGATTGTAACCCATAATTTTATAGCAACGATTCATTTCATATTTTAAAAAGAGATGAGAAGGATGTGCTGTTGGATTTGAAAAAGGGCATTTACGTATTTTAAAACACCGCAGCCTCCTTATTTAAAAATCAACGTTTCGTGGTGTTTTACAAATGTATATATGGGGTTACTTACAATCTATATCTATTTACTATTCATTTATGTTACGCTTTCTTTACATGTCTTTCGCTCGTGCTTTAATTACCTTATTCGTTACACCACGCTTTACAATTTCCGCTACGCATCATATATCATTGATGTTACACCTCAGTGGTATAGGACACTGATATATATATATATATATATATATATATATATATATATATGTATGTATGTATGTATGTATGTATGTATGCATGCATGCATGCATGCATGCATGCATGTATATGTATGTATGTATGTGTGTGTATATGTGTGCGTGTGCGTGTGTATGTATGTATGTATGTATGTATATTTCTATGTATGTATGTATGTATGTATGATATATTGATACATTTATATTACTGCTTATGTTATGATATGTTACCCATCTGTGCTATAACTAGAGCATGTAGACTAAAAGGGGTACGGGGATATGATGTGATATGATATCAATCCTACGAGATTGAGTATATATAGAAAGAATATGAGAAAGAGGAGAATGATTCGGACACGGTGGATATGGCCGGAGATTCATGAGACATATACATTGTGATTAATCCATGAGAGATTGAGGGTAGACGACACAAGATGTCTCTACGGTTATGTTTGTGATCAATCCATGAGGGATTGAGGGTAGTTGACACATGGTGTCTCTACGGATATATTATATATATGTGGGGGGGATCGATATAGATGCCCTGCACTGATGTGATATAGTATGCCGCATATATAGTAGCCAGATATGACTGGTCCATGAGACAGTACCTGACTAGTATTTTCATATATTGATGTATACTGAAGAGGGTTTATAAAGAGTTATAGTCTCATATTTTCCACGTGCCTATAACCAACACAGAAACTTTTAAAAGAAACTCTTCTATATTATTTTCAAATAAACAGAGTGGGACACATATTTAAATGAAACACGTATTCTCTGCTTACAGTAACGTCCGCTACTAGTGCCATGATATAGACATCACATGGCTATTTGAAAAGATTTAATATACATACATCCTTCGGCTACTTTTATTAGATTGCATAATGAGGTGTGCTATACGTATCATAGCCTTGTGTCTATTTCGGTTTGGTCGTGTGCTATGGATATTGCATCATGACTACGGTGATCGTGATTGACACCGGTGTATTTGGTACGCAATGAGTTACCGTTTATTGATGATATATCATAATTATGTTGCATAGTATTACGTTTATTTCCGTGACTCACATGCTTTCAGATGCTTGTGGTTATGTTATGCTCATATCGGATTTGATGTTTAGTCGAGATTGATATGATAACCACACAGATTCATATATAGGATAGCAACACACGAGTTGTACATGAGTGCTTTTCATCACATATTTCTTTGCTCGAACTCTAATTTAGATGCATACCATTTTACCCTCCTTGAAGTACATATTTATATTGTTTAGATATTTCACCGCTTATTTTTGCGATTTTTAGCTCGTTATATAATACTATTCACGAGTTGGCAACTCACCCCCGTTGTGCCGTAGTTTTGTGCAGGTTTGACCACTTGGATCAGTAGCGGCTATTTTGGGCACATCTGCTGTTTTGTGGGCATAGTTGCGCATATACTTGAATGGTGGGTTTTGTTCTTTTGTATCGGTATTTGCCTTATACTTATTATATCTAGAAGTACTCTATCAAAGACCAAGTCTAGTTATTGTCGAGACGTTCGTGCTGTGTGACTTGATGTATATATATATTCTATTTACTTTCCGCATTTGATTCTTCACTGAGGCATCGTATTTATATCTTGCGTGGTTGTTGATCCGCCGTTGGAAGTTGATTTTGCTCCCGTGTTAGGGATTCTTTATTATTATATTATTATATCTGCTTTTATCAAAATTTACAAAGGAGGTGTTTTCTGATTTTCTTAAAACGATAGCGATGATTTCAAAGCAAACTTGATTTTAAGTTAGTAAAACTTTTTCAAAACTTCATCTCCGCTATTTCTTGTAAAATGGTTTAGATTCCGGGTTTTTGGCTTACTTGAGTAAATGTGGAGTCCTATAGACTTCACGTGATTCAAGTGCTGGTCACGTGCCAATTTCGGGTCGTGACAATTGTATACGGAGACTAGTTTATGTCATCGTCCGTATGACATGGATTAGACCAAATCCGTATATTATATTTAGGGTTTTGAGCTTAGGATGCAGATCTCATATAAATAAGGTCCATCAGTTTATGAAATATATGGGTTTAATCTAAGTATCGTTAGTCATATATGAGACTAAGATCGACTTAGGAACAATGAGCATATGGGCTCAACTGATCATCAGATCATATATGAATAGCTTATAGATAGTATACGGTAGTCAATATAGAGACAGTCCATAGGGCAAAACATATTAGTTTAAGGATATCGCGGTCCATGAGAGACATGGATGAAATATGGCTTGTTTGTGCCCGTGGATTGTATACGGGGTCAATATGGAGACCACTTATATGACCAAACATATATCAGTTTAAGGACATCGCGGTCCAATATCAGTTTAGGGACATTTCTATCCAACATTTCTGTGTTCGGAACGAAGTATTAGTTTAAAGATGTTTCGGTCCAACATTCCCGTGTTTGGGACGAAGTATTAGTTTAAGGACATTTCGGTCCATCGTTCATCTTGTGCACACGTGTATATTTTATATGGTGAAGTGAACGATGGTATCATGGGATGCGCCTAATAATGAGGTGCGATCCAATTTGAAGGGATTTATATTTCCTTCAAACATAACATATACATATATGTATAAAGCCGAGGCTCAATAAGAGATGTGCATCTATATGGGATGCGTGTCAATATGAGGTATGCAACTATATAGGATGCGTATCAATATAAGGGTATGTACATCAATATGGAGGTGCATTAATATGAAGGTTTGGACATTCTCTGTCTTGATGAAATTTCATATCTCTCATCAAGTTGGGACGATGAAAGAGTTATTGGTTATTGGTTATTGGGACCCGCCACCTCTCTGAAGACGCTGGGGAATTATAACGACATATATCAGAGGTGTAGAAAGATGTACCTCTGAACCAAATCGTTTATATGAGGGAAAAGGTCATGTCAGAATGAATGATCGTCAGTCATATATGAGACTAAGATCAATTGATGAGATATCGATGAAAGATCGTTAGTCGTATATGAGACTAAAATCAGCTTGGATATCATTGATATGTTAATCAATGGAACATGTTTGAGAAGCAAAATTTTAACTAAGTAGTCAAGCCAAAGATTGTTGTCTAAGTGCGCAAGTGCATATGACGCACATGCGAATTTGTTTTGATCTGAAAAGAGAGTGCGCACGTGCTTTGCACGTGGTTACGCACTTGTTTCAAGTCAGTGTGTTGCGCACGTGTATATCACGTGACTCGCACTTGCTTCAGAATCATATGCGCGCATGTATATATGTGCGCATGTATTTAAAGGTCAACGTGCATATCATGTAACAATTGCACACCACTGGTTAACATTCAACAAGCGCGTGCATGTGGATATCATGTGTCGATCATGCCTTCAGAGGCAACATACAACAAGTGCGCACATCTCCAGGGGCTTTCACATGGAAAAGTATTATTAAGTGTGCAATAGTTTGAGTTAGAAAGCAAAAGCTTTCACAAAAAAGCAGTGGCTTCTGTTTCTTTTTATTTTTTGTTTTTTCCTTCTACTTTTATTTTCTAAGAAGCAAAAGCTTCAATTTAAGATTTTATGATCTTTTGTTTGTGAATCAATGGATTCGATGAAGAAGTAAAGGCTTCTATAAAAGCAAAAGCTTTTTAATGGAGGAAAAGAGATGTTTTTTTCTCTTTTATCTCTATCTTGCACACTTGTTCGCTGAGGGAGAAGACAATGAAAATTTGAGATTTTTCTCAAGCTTATGAGGGGTTTCTAGCCTTAGATTTCTTCATATTAGGATCCTATTCATAAGAGAGAAGAAATTAGGATTTGTTTGATTTATTTTGATCTCAATCTGATTTTAAATTGATTTAAAAAAATTTAATTGATTTATATCAATTAAGGGTGACATGCGCACCGTTGGATCTTTGATCCCAAATCATTTTAGTTTGATTTGTTAAATTCATTTGAACGAAGAAGATTTTGCTCCTTCATTTAGAAGCATCTGCTTTGTTTGGGCGGCTATGCACTTTAAGATAGTGCGCACATGTATTGCACGTATCAGTGCGCACTTGTTGATTAATAAGTGCGCAGTTGGAAGCATCTGCTATATTGTGCACGTGCATTGCACGTATCGTTAGCGCACCTGTTGATTCATTAAAAGGCGCGCACGTGCATTGTACGTATTGGTGCGCACATGTTGATTCAGATGTGTTAATAGGTCCGCACTTAGCACTTTTAATAAATCATTTTTATTAATTTTTTGCAAAAAGAATGCTTGACACTTTATGAACTGGAATTGGAGCGGCATTCGTGTCCGCAGGTGCATGCACACGTGGCTCACTCACTCGACACGGCACGGCGGCGGCGCACGCATGTGGTTTCACCATATCATCTTTCATTAGTCTTAATTATTGGGTGACTTATTGGGTGACTCATGATACACTATTCTTGCATGCTTGATATTTTTGTTTTGTTGTGTGAGATATTTTGTGGTGGTGAGATATTTTTATTTTACTTGAGATATTTTTCTTTGCTTGCTATTCTCACACACTCATACAACAATTCATCTCTTTCTTGAGTTGAGCTCAAACTTCACACTCTCATCTCTCATGGCTTCTTCTTCTTTTCCACCCTAACCCTCTCATGTGTTTGTTGGGTTAGCATAGCACCTTGTAAAGGTATTGGCAAGTATCAATTATGCTACTTTAAAATTTTTGGGGTGCTAAACAAACCTTAACCAAGATGTTTACTAGAGAATTAGGGTTAATTTGGATGTAAACAAGTTTATATCTAAGAGAGAGGGATTACAACCTTTGTAGTCCGTTCCTTCGCTTCATAAGCTACGAGTAGTAGTCCCTTCGCCGCGATCCATGAACTTCAGGACTCTAGAGAGGCTCCACAAGTCGAATGATCCATGCTTGCTAGAAGTCTTCCTTTTCGAAGATGATCTACCTTGAAGAATCTCAAACTCAAGCTCTCATTTCTCTAATCAAGTATTAGTCAAGTGAACACCCAAATCTAAGTGGCTAGAATAGATGAGGATGATGCAGTAGGAATTTTGCTCTCTTTTGTTTTCAATTTCTCACTTTTAATCATCACAACACAAAAAGCTAGAAAGCTTTTTCAAGGAGGAAGAAGAAGAAGAAAGCTTTTGTGATGAATAATGAATTATTTTTATGGTTACCATTACAACCATGAGTTAATAAAATGAAGGCTTTAACTCATGTAGAGAATAAACTAGAGTTAAGGGTTTGGGTTGGGTTAAGAAATATCTACACAAAATATCAAAGCAAAATGACAAAAGGAAAGCTTCATGAAGTTTCATGAAAAAGCTAACCCAAAAGCTAACCCAAATCCAAAACCTAACTTTGTTTAAACTTAACAACCATATTGCATTTGTAACCCTAACTTGTTACAATATTATATATCACATATACAATATATTTTGTAACAAAAGAAAATAATACAATTAACATATATCGCATATACATCAATGTATTATCCAGTAAGAAAATGAATCAATAAAGCGAGTTTATATTAGTTAACGTAATGTAATATATCACATATATAATTATACATTAAATTATCGAATCAACTCTAGATCTGACAATCCGGCTATATTGCATATAACCGACTAATATAACATGTACCAATTCATCGAATCAACACTTGACCCGATGACCCGGCTATATCACATATACCCGGCCGATATCTCATATCGCGAGAATATAATACGGTATCTTATATCGTATTATTATTGGTGCCGCACATATCACATATGTGCTCCTACTACGTTTTTCCTGAGCCAGGAAACCTCTTTGTAGGACTCTAAAGAATCATCAATACGCCGACAGTAGGTGATGATCATATCAAACACCCACAAGCTGCAAGCGGTCAGCTAAACGTAACAGCAATCGAGGTATTGAGCGATCAGAAGATCAACAAGCAAGCCTGTACATTCTCCTGTGAATCCAATCAGTAACACTACCATATAATCCGGTCTCTTCGTCTGATATGTTGCATATCTAGTCTAGGGGTGGTAAACGTCAGACCCCAGTAACCGATAAGTCGAGTCGATGTAAGGCTCATAACGGGTCGAGAAACTACTGATAACTCTTACCAGTAAATCTCCATATCAGCCCTGGCCAGGGACTTCCAGTTTTAGCCAATCGAATACAGCACAACATCAACTCCCTGTACCGGGAGAGACGAAACCCCTCCTACCGCTCATTGCCTCCATATGATTCGGGACTGTACCCAAAAGCCACCGTTTTGCACGCCCTTTTGGATGTGGTAAGGTGGAAATCAAAGCACAGTGGGAATCACACAAGACTCTGTGACGATCTCGGGTCTATAGACTAACCTGTACTAGTGTCACCGGAGAACAGCTATCTGACGATAGGTATAATACCATCCAGGAGTTCTCGGCGAGTTCGTTCAGTGTACCCAGTCTCCACTGAGCACCCGTACACCATCTTTGATGTCCAACACCAATGGATATGGGATCATCCATCTCCCATCATATGGGTCAAGATGCGTATACGCTAGTCTACTCTGGAGTATCGATGCCTGTCTCGATACACCCTCTACTAGGAACAGTTATAGGATGTACTCGTAGACTACCCTGGCCCCACTAGTATGATCTGTATCATAGTCCTGGTAGTCGAGTACATATCCTAAGGGCTTTATCAAGACGTGATCACAAAACAGTATTTGTTAACATGTTAAGATAAAGTGAAACCTGATAGCATACTATCATATCGAGCAAGAAAGTCCTCTCTATTTATATCGAAGCATCCACTATACTATACATCATATGTACAACAATGACCTCTAGGGCATATATATAACTAACAATCTCCCACTTGCACTAAGGCCAGCTGTTGTAGTATCTCATACCCAACATCCCGAAGAGTCTCTCAAATTGTATCTGAGGAATGGCCTTTGTGAGTGGATCCGCAGTGTTGTCCTTCGTATCAACTCTCGTGACCTCGATCTCGTTGCGATCAATTATCTCCCGGATCAGGTGATACTGCCTCAGAATATGTCTGGACTTCTGATGGGACCTGGGTTCCTTGGCCAAAGCCACAGCTCCATTGTTATCACAATACAGAGGTATTGGATGCTCAATGGACGGAACTACACCAAGTTCAGTGATGAACTTTTTTTTATCCAGACAGCCTCTTTGGCAGCATCGTTGACAGCGATGTATTCAGCCTCCATCGTCGAGTCTGCCACGGTTTCCTGTTTGGAACTCTTCCAACAAACCACCCTCCATGTAGGGTAAAGACAAATCCCGAGTGTGACTTAGAGTCGTCCTTATCACTCTGGAAGCTCGAATCGGTAAAGGACTCCACCTGGAGTTCTCTGTTACCATACACCAAGAACATCTCTTTAGTCCTTCTCAAGTATTTGAGAATGTTCTTCACAGCTGTCCAGTGATTCTCTCCAGGATCTGCTTGATACCTACTCACTACACTTAGTGAGTATGCTACATCGGGTCTGGTACAGAGCCTACTGCCGAAGCATAGGGTATCCCTTGCATGCGAGCTCTTTCCAAATCAGTCTTGGGAGACATCTCTTTGGAGAGAGTGAGTCTAGAGATCGTGGGTTGGTTCCCACGTTTGGATTCTTCCATACTAAACCTCTTTAGTATGGTGTCAATGTACCTGGATTGGGACAATCCCAGTATCCGTCTAGATCTATCTCTATAGATCTTAATTCCCAAAATGCAGGAGGCATCACCTAGATCTTTCATTGAGAATCTTTGTGATAAGAAGAGCTTGACCGAGTGCAGCATAGGAACATCATTTCCTATCAAGAGTATGTCATCCACGTACAATACGAGGAAGACAACCTTACTCTCTGCCACCTTCTTGTATATACAAGGTTCATCTATGTTTTTGATGAAGTCAAACTCTTTGACTACCACATCAAAACAGATGTTCCAACTCCGCGATGCCTGCTTTAACCCATAGATGGATTTAAGCAGCTTGCATGCCTTCCTGTTGCTCCCACTGTCTACGAAGCCCTCTGGCTGAGTCATGTACACGCTTTCTTCTAAATCACCATTTAGAAAGGCGGTCTTAACATCCATTTGCCAGATTTCGTAGTCACGGTATGCAGCAATGGCAAGTACGATCCGGATGGACTTAAGCATAGCCACTGGAGAAAACGTTTCGTCATAATCCACACCTGGTCGTTGACGAAAACCCTTTGCAACAAGTCTAGCTTTGAAAGTCTCAACTTTTCCATCTACACCAAGTTTCTTCTTAAAGATCCATTTTCTCCCAATGGGTTTTACCCCTTCAGGAGAAACTTCCAAAGTCCATACTTTGTTGGTTTAGATGGATTCCATCTCAGATCGCATTGCATCCAGCCATTTCACAGAGTCACTACTCGTGATGGCCTACTCGAAACTAGTCGGGTCATCATCTTCCATGATGCAATCCTCACTTCCACCGTCAATGAGAAAACCGTAGTATCTCTCAGGTGGATGAGGAACCCTGCTAGATCGACGGAGAGGCTGGGGTTCGTCGGGAACTACTGAATCTTCTGGTTCTACCAAATCTTCTGTTTCAGTTTGTGTAATTGGAACTTCTTCCAGTTAGACCTCCTTGCCACTAATTTCCTTTTCAAGAAATTCCTTTTCTAAAAAGGTGGCATGCTGAGCAACAAATACCTTTTGTTCCACAGGGCGGTAGAAGATATGTCCTCGCGAATGCTTGGGATATCCTACAAACTTGCAAAAAAAAAAACGATCTTGCCTTGAGCTTGTCCGGATTTTGCTTTTTAACATAGGCCGGGCAACCCCATATCTTAACGAAATTAAGACACGGTCTCTTCCCCTCCCATATCTCATATGGAGTGGTAGGCACTGATTTGGTTGGAACTCTATTCAATGGGTATATGGCTGTCTCAAGCGCATACCCCTAAAAGGAAATAGATAACTCAGCAGTGCTCACCATAAAGCGCACCATATCTAATAGGGTGCGATTCCTCCGCTCCGATACACCGTTGTGCTGTGGTGTATAGGGAGGAGTAAGCTGAGAGAGAATCCCATTCTCTTTTAGATAGTCCAGGAACTCATTGCTCAAGTATTCTCCTCCTCGATCAGATCGAAGGATCTTAATACTTTTACCCGTTTGGTTTTCTACTTCGTTTTTATATTCTCTGAATTTCTCAAAAGTTTCAGACTTGTATTTCAACAGGAACACATATCCGTATCTTGAGAGATCGTCAGTGAATATAATGAAGTACGAGGAACCATTCATCGGTATGTGTAGACATGGGACCGCATATATCACCATGTATCAGTCCCAAGAGTTCTGTAACTCTTTCTCCCTGTCCACTAAACGGAGTTTTGATTATTTTGCCTTTGAGACATGAATGGTAAGTTTCATAAGATGATAATTCGAACGCATTTAAATAACCATCTTTATGTAACTTAGCAAGTCATGCCGCATTGATATGACCAAGTCTATAATGCCACAAGAAGGATTCGTTCGTTTATGAACTTTTCCTCTTGTGTGTGTTCTGTATATTAAGAACTGTGTTTTGATTTAGAACGTATATGCCATTATTTAACGAGCCTGATCCAATCAACTTTTGATTTAGGAAGATGTTCATAACATTATCCTGTATTACAAAATTATATCTTTCTTTATTTAATAAAGAAACTGATATAATGTTGCATATCATGTTCGGTATATAATAGCATTCGTTCAGAATCAATGTATTACCACTTGGTAATATAAGGTGATATTCGCCAACTGCTTTGGCTGCAACATTTGCACCATTCCCTATTCATACGGAATGATCACCTATTCCCAGTTCTCTACTTTTCTTTAGCCCATGCAATATATTGCATATGTGGGATCCTGATCCGGTATCTAATACCCAGGACGTAGAGTGAATTGAGAAACAGTTCTCGGTAACTAACACATCCGAAGATGATACATCAACATGTCTATTCTTCGTTTGGGCGGTATGTGAATTCTGGTATTCCCCTATTTCCTGTTCAGTCTTATAACAATTATAAGAAAGAACGGAACCAACGTTCCCCTGCTCAGTATAACAAGTGGGTTCGGTCAATACATCCATATTATTATCTTGATTAAGGCCTGACATGGTTGCTACCTGGAGAGAGAGAGAAGAAAAAACTTTAGCGTGCGCTCTTTCAAGATTAGATTGGTTATTATCTTATCTAATCAGGATGGCTCCCACCGTTTTAATCAAATCTTCCTTCAAACCCTATAAGGTTAGATTAGCCAGGATTAATTACACCCTACAAGTTCGCCAATCTTTCAGCCAGATCAGTGTTGGTACTTTGAGGGAGGTTTCCCATGCTTTCGCACGGACCTAATTAAAATAAACCTCGTTTTCCCAGAGGCATAACCCCGTTAACACCTTTCTAGACACCTACTTGATCGACTAATTGTCATGTGTAAAACTCTTCCAGGAGTAACTCTTACTCGTAGTGGGTATCGGGATCCAACTATCTCATAGAAGGTATGCAATCTCATTGCAAATTTCAACACTTGAAATTCCCGATAATATCTTTAACCCCTAACGTCCTATGACCTTGACGGAGGTCAACAAACCATAGGCTACTAGTCAAGTTCAACCCATTATTTCCTGATTGAATTAAACCCACCCGCACGACCCTTGACGGAAGTCAACAAGGTCGTACGACTACCCTAAAACAATCGCATCACATGCCGCAGATAAATACTAGTCAGCTACCGCACACTACGTCTTGGCGGAGGTCAACAAACGTAGCACGAATACTAAGTAGGACTTATCTGAAATGACGGAGGGCTACGCGGGTTTTTCTGAAAACCATGAGTGTAATGAACTTGATATCATTTGTAGAAACAAGTAATTTTGAAAAAGAGTGTTTTTGAGGCTTTTGTAGTTTCGCTAAAGAGGTCACTCCTGGTGAAGGGATCTCGGCTCTTTCCTCATCGAATAAGGTGCAGGATATTTCATAAATACCGCTGTGCAAAGCAAGAACTATAGAAGCAATCAAAAACTAAACCATGAGTTTGTAGCATCTGCCAGTTTTGCTAAAGAGGTCACTCCCGGTGAAAGGATATCGGCTCTTTCCTTATCGAATAAGGTGCTGGATATTCTACAAGGAATACCGCTATGCAAAGCAAAAACTGTAGCTACCCTTTTTGAAAATTTGATTCTACAACATCTTTTAGGTTTCTTTTGTTTTATTAATCTCATTAATAAATCCATCATTTAAGCTTCCTAAGCATCACAGAAGAAACGAAAGCAGTAATATTTATATATCAACAGATACATATAGTATAAGCATTCTTCTCAGGCAGTAATATGATCTCATCACAGAACATTGCAGCAGAAGTCAACATATGAAATATTGGATATACTAGGATGTCCGTGTTTTATTTTGAGCCTATATAAAACACGGATTCCACAGTCGCGATGAATAGCCAAACCCACATCCCTAGACCCCTACGAGAACGGCAAGTAACCCTGCCAATTCTAGGGTTAGGAGACCCGGTCTCGACTCCTCGAGATGACCTCCCACTGGACCCTAGATCCCGGTTACTTGTGCTCTCCGCCTTGGGTTTATCCTAATGCGGAAAAGTAAATAATATACAACGGTGACATCATCCTCAACCCGGAAGTGCCCCAATAAAAGAATATTACATACAAATGAATTTTACATAAATGAAAAAGAAAACTCTCATCTTACATAAAACCCCCGGCTATTCAATACACAACGATCCAATATAACATATCACAACAATATATAAACATCACAGATATAATTTGATAGATACAACGAATTCCCAAAATACCTCAGTGAGCTCAACACTTGAGCAGAAATAAAAATTCCCAGTAGCATGCCCCAGCACCTATGGACTGTCGCTGAAGGGCCCGTTCCAAGCCTCCACAGTGGCGCCGCAGAACCGCCGCCAAAACCAGGTTTTGGCCGCGGTTACACGGTCACTCTAGCGAGTTAGGGACTCTTTCTTCAGGTGGGTCCATAAAATTCCCTGCATGATTTTCTGAGTATTTTTAACACGAAAAATTTCAACTTTTGAAAAAATTTCCAGAAAAGGGGTCGTTTCGGGGTTCGATCGGACTTCTAACTTCGTCTAGACAACGCCTAATGCTCTAGCTTGGCTCTGATACCACTGTTGGGTTAGCATAGTACCTTGTGAAGGTATTGGCAAGTATCAATCATTCTACTTTAAAATTTTTGGGGTGCTAAACATACCCTAACCAAGATCTTAACTAGAGAATTAGGGTTAACTTGCATGTAAACAACTTTACATCTAAGAGAGAGGGATTACAACCTTTGTAGTCTGTTTCTTCACTTCATAAGCTCCGAGTAGTAGTCTCTTCACTGCGATCCATGAACTTCCGGACTCTAGAGAGGCTCCACAAGTCGAATGATCCATGCTTGCTAGAAGTCTTCCTTTTCGAAGATGATCTACCTTGAAGAATCTCAAACTCAAGCTCTCACTTCTCTAATCAAGTATTAGTCAAGTGAACACCCCAATCTAAGTAGCTAGAATAGATGTGGATGATGCAGTAGGAATTTTGCTCTCTTTTGTTTTCAATTTCTTACTTTTAATCAACACAACACAGAAAGCTAGAAAGCTTTTTCAAAGAGGAAGAAGAAGAAGAAAGCTTTTGTGATGAATAATGAATTATTGTTATGGTTACCATTACAACCTTGAGTTAATAAAATGAAGGCTTTAACTCATGTAGAGAATAAACTAGAGTTAAAGGTTTGTGTTGGGTTAAGAAATATCTACACAAAATATCAAAGCAAAATGACAAAAGGAAAGCTTCATGAAAAAGCTAACCCAAATCCAAAACCTAACTTTGTTTAAACTTAACAACCATGTTGCATTTGTAACCCTAACTTGTTACAATATTATATATCACATATACAATATATTTTGTAACAAAAGAAAATAATACAATTAACATATATCGCATATACATCAATGTATTATCCAGTGAGAAAATGAATCAATAAAGCGAGCTTATATTAGTTAACATAATGTAATATATCACATATATAATTATACATTAAATTATCGAATCAACTCTTGATCCGAAAAATCTGGCTATATTGCATATAACCGACTAATATAACATGTACCAATTCATCGAATCAACACTTGACCCGATGACCCGGCTATATCACATATACCCGGCCGATATCTCATATCGCGAGAATATAATACGGTATCTCATATCGTATTATTCTCGGTGCCGCACATATCACATATGTGCTCCAACTCCGTTTTGCCTGAGCAAGGACACCTTTTTGCAGGAATCTAAAGAATCGTCAATACGCCGGCAGTAGGTGATGATCATATCAAACACCCACAAGCTGCAAGCGGTCAGCTAAACGTAACAGCCACCCAGGTATTGAGCGATCAGAAAATCAACAAGCAAGCCTGTACATTCTCCTGTGAATCCAATCAGTAACACTACCATACAGTCCGGTCTCTTCGTCTGATATGTTGCATATCTAGTCTAGGGGTGGTAAACGTCCGACCCTAGTAACCGATAAGTCGTGTCGATGTAAGGCTCATAACGGGTCGAGAAACTACTGATAACTCTTACCAGTAAATCTCCAAATCAGCCCTGGCCAGGGACTTCCAGTTATAGCTAATCGAACAAAGCACAACATTAACTCCCTGTACCGGGAGAGACGAAACCCCTCCTGTCGCTCATTGCCTCCATATGATTCGGGACTGTACCCAAAAGCCACCGTTTTGCATGCCCTTTTGGACGTGGTAAGGTGAAAATCAAAGCACAGTGGGAATCACACAAGACTCTATGACGATCTCAGGTCTACAGACTAACCTGTACCAGTGTCACCGGAGAACTGCTATCTGACAATAGGTATAATACCATCCAGGAGTTCTCGGCGAGTCCGTTCAGTGTACCCAGTCTCCACTGAGCACCCGTACACCATCTTTGATGTCCAACACCAATGGATATGGGATCATCAATCGCCCATCATATGGGTCAAGATGCGTATACGCTAGTCAACTCTGGAGTATCGATGCCCTGTCTCGATACACCCTCGACTAGGAACAGTTATAGGATGTACTTGTAGACTACCCTGGCCCAACTAGTATGATCTGTATCATAGTCTTAGTAGTCGAGTACATATCCTAAGGGCTTTATCAACATGTGATCACAAAACAGTATTTGTTAACATGTTAAGATAAAGTGAAACCAGATAGCATACTATCATATCGAGCAAAAAAGTCCTCTCTATATATATCGAAGCATCCACTATAATATACATCATATGTACAACAATGGCCTCTAGGATAACTAACAATCTCCCACTTGCACTAGGCCAGCTGTTGTAGTATCTCATACCCAAAATCCTGAAGAGTCTCTCAAATTGTATCTAAGGAATGGCCTTTGTGAGTGGATCCGCAATGTTGTCCTTCGTATCAACTCTCCTGACCTCGATCTCGCGGCGATCAATTATCTCCCGGATCAGGTGATACCTTCTCAGAATATGTCTAGACTTCTGATGGGACCTGGGTTCCTTGGCCAAAGCCACAGTTCCATTGTTATCACAATACAGAGGTATTGGATGCTCAATGGACGGAACCCCACCAAGTTCAGTGATGAACTTCTTTATCCAGACAGCCTCTTTGGCAGCATTGTTGGCAGCGATGTATTCAGCCTCCATTGTTGAGTCTTCCACGGTTTCCTGTTTGGAACTCTTCCAACAAACCGCCCTTCCATTTAGGGTAAAGACAAATCCCGAGTGCGACTTAGAGTCGTCCTTATCACTCTAGAAGCTCGAATCGGTAAAGGACTCCACTTGGAGTTCTCCGTTACCATACACCAAGAACATCTCTTTAGTCCTTCTCAAGTACTTGAGAATGTTCTTCACAGCTGTCTAGTGATTCTCTCCAGGATCTGCTTGATACCTACTCACTACACTTAGTGAGTATGCTACATCGGGTCTGGTACATAGCATCGCGTACATGATAGAGCCTACTGCCGAAGTATAGGGTATCCCTTGCATGCGAGCTCTTTCCAAATCAGTCTTGGGAGATATCTCTTTGGAAAGAGTGAGTCCAGAGATCGTGGGTTGGTTCCCACGCTTGGATTCTTCCATACTAAACCTCTTTAGTATGGTGTCAATGTACCTAGATTAGGACAATCCCAGTATCCGTCTAGATTTATCTCTATAGATCTTAATTCCCAAAATGCAGGAGGCATCACCTAGATCTTTCATTGAGAATCTTTATGATAAGAAGAGCTTGACCGAGTGCATCATAGGAACATCATTTTCTATCAAGAGTATGTCATCCACGTACAATACGAGGAAGACAACCTTACTCTCTGCCACCTTCTTGTATATACAAGGTTCATCTATATTTTTGATGAAGTCAAACTCTTTGACTACCACATCAAAACAGATGTTCCAACTCCGCGATGCCTGCTTTAACCCATAGATGAATTTAAGCAGCTTGCACGCCTTCCTGTTGCTCCCACTGTCTACGAAGCCCTCTGGCTGAGTCATGTACACGCTTTCTTCTAAATCACCATTTAGAAAGGCGGTCTTAACATCCATTTGCCAGATTTCGTAGTCACGGTATGCAGCAATGGCAAGTACGATCCGGATGGACTTAAGCATAGCCACTGGAGAAAACGTTTCGTCATAATCCACACCTGGTCGTTGACGAAAACCCTTTGCAACAAGTCTAGCTTTGAAAGTCTCAACTTTTCCATCTACACCAAGTTTCTTCTTAAAGATCCATTTGCTCCCAATGGGTTTTACCCCTTCAGGAGCAACTTCCAAAGTCCATACTTTGTTGGCGTACATGGATTCCATCTCAGATCGCATTACATCCAGCCATTTCATAGAGTCACTATTCGTGATGGCCTGCTCGAAGCTAGTCGGGTAATTGATTGGTAGAGTTTTTGCGTGCTTAGTTAATTACCGCAATCAAGACAGTTTCGCTTGTAGCTAGCCGGTTGAGTACGGGTCGTCCGCAGGGAGATGGGAATCTTTTCTATGTGCTTTAACGAGTTAAATCCAAATGTCCAGGTTTGTTTTGAGATTAACTATATGCTAAAATGATATATAAAGAGAGCTTGTTAGGGTTAGGATTAGGTTGGTTTGAGTTAGGAGTCACTCACTTCTTTCGTTTCCACTCTTAATATCGGTATTATGGTAATCGGCAACAACGGGGATTAGCACGACTAGGAAGGAACTTGCGAGTATAAGCTAGGCTTTCCAACGCTTAAGTTCTTCCTTTTGGTGCTTGTCCGTCCGTTCTTGGCTCTTAGCCTTAACCTCCGGTTAATTCAACCACAACCGGTCTTACTAAGGAATCACCGCTATCATGTAGAATAGGGTGCCGTAGGGAGCGGATTGTGGTTCAATTAACGGGAGTCCGAATAAGATCTTGTGCAAGAAAAGAGTGAGAGAGATTTTCTTCTCTCAAACTTTCCTTATCCTACCCTAACAAGTGAGAAAACTACTCACCCATTACAAGAAAAAGGAAAATAAAACAAAGGAGGAAGATAGAAAGAAAAAGGTTAGAAGATTACAACTAACTATTTGAGACCTCACCTTGGCAAGGATCAAGCTTAAGCATCATTGTTGTTTAAGGATAAAGAAAAAGAGAACAAGAAAGAAACAAACAACAAATAACAACAACTAGATTAGCAAATGAAAATTACAAGCAATTATAATTAACAAAAGAACAAGACAAGCATGATAACAAAGAGAACTCTTTTATTCATCACTTCACTCACAAAAGCTCACTACAAGGTTTTAATGGAGAAGAGATGAGAAAAGGAAGAAGAACAACAACATATATCCTAAAATCTAAATACAAGAATAAGCACCCTTGGCTTTGGCAAGTTCTGGATTATTTATAGGCAGGGAACTGGAAACCTAGGGCAACAATCTGCCATAAAATAAAATTACCAAACTACCCCCAGAAGACGACCCACTGAGAGTCAGCATGGTCGCGGTTCCGCGGCCTAAGCATGCTTATGCCGCGGAACCGCGGCCATTATGTGGAGTGAGGCCATGAAATTTGGTGGTTTTCCCTGGTTTTTAGTACTCTTCAGTGTGGTATATGTTGTTTCTCATAATCTCTTCACAATATTTCCAGAATTTCAGCAGAACAAAAGGTGATGTAATGTGGATCTTTTGTCATGATTTTTCTTGAGCTCCGCGTAGATATGTTGGATCTTGTGTTGCCATTGAGCTTTGTGCATGAAAATGACATTGATTTGCCATTTTGTCCCTTAAACTGGTGTGCGGCAACATACGGATAGAGAGCGGAGACCCATGTTTTATCTGTGGTTGGCAGTATTCCGGAATTTGTCGTGCTTTTCCATGAATTTCACTGTTTAGAACTGAGAACCTGTATCCTGCAATTTACTAGCAAACACGGCTAAAGAGTACCTACCGATAAGCAATGTGATAAAAATTGGGCGGTATAAAAATGCAAAAATCTGATATGAACAAATGCCCCCAAACTTATCATTTGCTCGTCCCGAGCAAACCCAATTTATTCACAAAAATTCCTAACCTCACTTTCGCAGGGAACGCGATTGCACTGAGCATGTGGAACAAGCCGTTAAACCTCTAGGTGTCCCTAATAGGAGGAGTGTTGTCTCCTGAGGGTTTTCAGCGGATACTACCCACAAAATCCGGTCAAGCTAGTTTTGCAAAATAACTATGATTCAAACCCCTAAAGTTTTGTTTCAGAAAATAACAATTCTATGATCCTAAATCTAGACTATCGAACCCTTATTTTTCACATCTCGCTTCGTATTTAACTTAAGATTTTATATGTCTTTACGTGCAGTGAAAATAGTGTCGTTAAGTTCCAGACGGATCGATTAAAGTCATCATGTCACACAATAAAGCCCAGATAAAATTTTTAAAAGGATCACATAAGTTTTATAAAGAGTTAAGCATTTTTCAAGTTTCGTTTTCCAGTAAGGTTTCAACTTCAGAATTTCTATCTTCCTTAACAGGAAACTAGGTCTTATTTTTCACTCCACCTTTTTCTTGTTTTCATTTCATACACACCTCTGTGAACGTGCAATAGTTTTTATCATAGAATAAAACCTTCATATCTCCGCTAGAAATATTTTTTTTTTATAAAAACCTGTCTTTTGTCAAGATTATTCTCACACAAAGAACCGTTAGAAATTTTAACTCGGAGAGAACACTTGCTTGACTTTGTTTTAATCTGGACTTTCTAGGCTTCTTAACGAGCTTTGGGCCAATGCACCCTAGCCAGTTGGCTTTAGGGCATTAGGTGTAGAGACACCCCAGCGGACTTAATTACTCAAGTTACCTAGGTCCAAAAACAAAAGACAATTTAGCGTGAAAATGCGAACGGAGATATAACCAGCAGTTCAGTTATTTTTTTTTGATAAAAGACGTGTTTAGTGGGTTAGGTGTGTAATCATTCCAATCAAGTTCCAGATGGGTTATTTTTCAGACTTAGTTCCAATTAAGGCATTAATAACATTCCTTCATATTCACTTCACTTCATAAACTATTCTTGATATTACTTATTTCAGAACAAACCTATTTGATCCTCAGAAAATCATTTATCCATTTAAAAGTTTTTAGACATAATAGACTTGTCATCTAATTTCCAAAACTCACGACATGTGTAGTGTGATGTAAAGACGTATATCAGCTATAGTTAACTTCAAAGGAGAGTTATCTTTCAGGTTTTCAAAATCTAAAAATAAGATTTAGTTATTCTTATCTTATCAAACAAAACCGTCGAAATGTTGAATCTGAGTTCTCCCACTAGCTAACTTGACAGAAAAGTTTTTATGTTTTTAGAAAATTTTCTGATTTTTATGGATTTTAGTATGTAGATGCAAAATATACATATGAATGCGAAGGTTAGAAATGCGTACCGAGCGTACCTCCAAACTTAAACCGGATAGTGTCCTCACTGTCATTACATGAAGAGATCATTGAAGGGTCAAAATTTGTCGGTTAGATATACACAATTTTGTTGTTTTTGTTTTTTAAAGAAAAGAAAAATAGTAAAAATGGAAAAGAATATCCACAAATATATACAAAAAGGTATATACATACCCCCAAACTTATTTGGAACAGTGTCCAATATTCTTGGCTGGATAACCGAAGTTTGGTGGTAGGCAGAGGAAGATTATGCAGGGTAAACCGGCTCCTGTAAAACCAGGAGCTCCTCTGTTGGTTCGACACTAAGGTACGGTTTTAGTCTGTGTCCGTTGACTTTGAAAAATGAACCGTCCTTTGGATTCTCCAAATCCACAGCGCCATGCGGATACACATTCCGCACAAAATACGGCCCCTTCTAGCGAGATCTGAGCTTACCTCGATGGAAATGTAGCCGGGTGTCGTAAAGCAGCACCTGTTGACCAGGTGTGAAAGTTTTGCGCAAAAGGTGTTTATCGTGAAACACCTTCGTTCGGTTCTTAACGACAACCGCATTTTCGTAAGCCTCATCCCTAAGCTCGCTCAATTCGTTCAACTGCAGCTTCCGATGGCTACCCGCATCTTCGAGAGACAAATTCAGCTCTTTTATCGCCCAAAATGCGCGATGCTCTATTTCCACAGGGAGGTGGCAAGCCTTTCCGTACACAAGCCGATTGGGAGACATTCCAAGATCGGTCTTATAAGCAGTTCGAAATGCCCAAAGGGCATCAGTGAGTTTCAACGACCAATCCTTACGGTTCTTGGAAACCGTCTTCTCCAGTATCTGCTTGATTTGCCGATTAGAAACTTCGGCTTGCCCACAGGTTTGGGGGTGGTAGGGCGTAGATAGCTTATGATTAATGGAATATTTCCGCATCAAGGCCTCGAAAGTCTTATTGCAGAAATGAGTTCCATTGTCGCTAATGATCGCTCGGGGGTGCCCAAACCGGGAGAAAATGTTTTCTTTAAGAAACCTAACGACAACCTTGTTGTCGTTAGTCCGGCTGGGCACAGCCTCGACCCACTTAGAGACGTAATCAACAGCGAGAAGGATGTACAAATTCCCAAAAGCGCTGTGAAACGGCCCCATGAAATCTATCCCCCAAACGTCGAAAATCTCCACAACCAAGATTGGTTGGAGCGGCATATCGTTCCTCCTGGATATCCGGCCTAGTGTTGGCACCGGGAGCAAGTCTTGCAGTAGTCATAAGCGTCTTTGAAGAGTTGTGGCCAGTAGAAACCACACTGCAAGATCTTCTCAGCTGTCTTTCTGGGGCCAAAATGCCCGCCACATGCTTGATCGTGGCAAAATGACAGCACACTCTTGAATTCATCGTCAGGGACACACCGACGAATAATCTGGTCGGGACAGTACTTGAACAGGTAGGGTTCGTCCCAGTAAAAGTGTTTTACTTGGGATAAGAAGCGAAGTCTGTCCTGACTTGACCATTCGGTCGGTAGTAATCCTGTGGCCAAATAGTTCACAATATCCGCGAACCAGGGTTCGTAAGATACTGTCAAGAGCTGTTCATCCTGGAAAACGTCGTTGATCGTCATTTGAAGCGACGGTGAAGAAGGAAGTCGTGAGAGATGGTCAGTGACTACATTTTCACATCCTCTTTTGTCCTTGATGACAAGGTCAAACTCTTGAAGCAAGAGGATCCAACGTATTAGCCAAGATTTTGCATCTTTCTTCATAAAAAGATGGCGCAGAGCAGAATGGTCTGTGTAGACATTGACTGAAGAGCCGATGAGGTAGGGCCTGAACTTTTCTAAAGCAAATACAACAGCCAATAATTCCTTCTCAGTTGTTGTATAATTCAGTTGGGCGTCGTTCAGGGTTCGACTAGCATAATAGATTACATGCGGTATCTTGTTGATGTGTTGTCCAAGGACAGCACCAATGGCAAAGTCGGATGCATCGCACATAATCTCAAACGGGTGCGTCCAGTCAGGTGAAGAAAGAATGGGAGCAGAAGTGAGTGAGCTTTTTAATGACTCGAACACAGTCACATAGCTTGAGTTGAAGTCGAATGGCGTGTCCTTGGCCAGCAAAATAGTCAAGGGTCTAGCAATCTTGCTAAAGTCCTTGATGAACCGTCTATAGAAACCGGCATGGCTAAGGAAGGATCGGATGTCTCTGACGCATCTGGGAGGAGGGAGATTGGAAATGACCTCAATTTTTTCTTTGTCAACCTCTATGCCATTTTGCGAAATGATATGTCCTAAGACAATACCTTTTCGCACCATGAAGTGGCACTTCTCCCAATTCAAAGTGAGGTTCTTGTCCTTACGTCGGGTAAGGACAGCGTCAAGATGAAGCAAACACTCATTAAAGGAATCGCCGAAGATGGAGAAATCGTCCATGAAGATCTCCAGGAATTTTTCCACCATGTCAGAGAAGATTCCCATCATACACCGCTGGAAGGTAGCAGGCGCATTCCATAACCCAAAGGGCATGCAACGATATGAAAACGTGCTGAAAGGACAAGTGAATGTGGTCTTGTCCTGGTCTTTTTTGGGGATGGGAATCTGATTATAGCCGGAGTAGCCATCAAGAAAGTAGTAGTACTCGTGTCCGGCCAATCGTTCAAGCATTTGGTCAATGAAAGGTAGCGGAAAGTGGTCCTTCCGCGTTGCGGTGTTGAGTTTTCTGTAATCGATGCATACTCGCCACCCAGTTTGGGTGCGAGTAGGGATTAACTCGTTCGCCTCGTTAGTAATGACCGTTATGCCTGATTTTTTGGGGACAACGTGAATGGGGCTAACCCACTGGCTATCAGAGATAGGGTAAATGATACCACTATCCAGACACTTTACGATTTCCTTTTTCACAGCCTCCTTCATGACTATATTGAGTCGCCTTTGTGGATCCCTGGCTGGTTTGGCATCATCCATCAGATGAATGTGATGTTCAACGATCAGGGGACTAATTCCCTTGATGTCCGCCATGGACCATCCAAAAGCTTGCCTATTGCTGTGCAAGACCGCAAGAAGGGCTTTCTCTTGCTCTGGAGCTAGAGAAGCCGAGATGATAACACGGAGGGTCTCGTTCTCACCCAAGTAAGCGTACTTAAGGTGAGACGGCAAAGGCTTGAGTTCGAGCGTTGGAGGTGAAACGATTGAAGGCAAGATTGGTGAAAAGGTCTCGAACTCAAAGGATTCCAGCAAAGGTTCAAAACGAGTGTAAGCGACCGAGTTGGATGGTTCAGGTAACTCATCCGGAAATTCGAAGGATTCAAACTCGGGTGGTGAGTGGCTAAGATCGTTCGAGAAAGTGAAACACTCGTAGTCATTGTCGGGCGCAGAAACAGCAGCAGGTTCGAAGAGGAACGCACTAGTGGCGTTAAGGTTATCGTGATCGAACAAAAACTCCTCGAATTTACACTCTTCTGGGGTGATCTCCTGGATTGAGCAAACATCTAGTATATGAGCATTAGGTTCGGTGGGCTGATTCCCCAACCGAAAAATGTTGAGTTCAATTGTCATGTTTCCAAAAGATAGGTTCATCGAACCATTTCGACAATTGATCACAGCATTTGAGGTTGCAAGGAATGGGCGACCGAGTATCACTGGAATTTGATTCCGGGGGTTAGCTACAGGCTATGTGTCTAATACAATGAAGTCAACGGGGAATATGAAGTCCCCAACCTTGATTAACATATCCTCTAGCTCACCCCTAGGATGGGTGATCGATCGGTCGGCCATTTGGAGAGTGCAGTGTGTGGGTTTCAGCTCTCCTACACCTAGTTGCTCATATACTGAGTACGAAAGCAGGTTAACACTGGCACCAAGATATAATAGTGCACGGTTGATGTTCTTATCCCCAATGGTAATAGAAATCGTAGGACAGCTAGGGTCCTTCCGTTTTTGAGGTAAAGATTGGGTAAGAGCATCACTCACAGCACTAGCCAAGAAAACTTTCTTGGGTACCTGAGATTTCCTCTTTTTCGTGCACAAGTCCTTTAAGATTTTCGCGTAGGACGGGACTTGTTGGACAGCATCTAAAAGGGGAATGTTGATGTTAACCTGCTTAAACAACTCCAGAATCTTCTCCATTTGTGGATTTTGTTTATTGGACCTCAACCGGTTTAGAAATGGAACGTTTTTAAAATTGGTTGAGTCCAATGCTTGTGGAGGAGATTGTGGAGCTGGAACGGATCCCAGATCTGGTGTTTTCGTGGAGTGAGAAGTGGGTCCGTTCAGAGCAGAAGAAGAAGAAGGAGAGCCTTTTGAAGAATGAAGAATAGGCTCAGAAGATGAGGAAGGAGAAGAAGAAGAAGCGGCCGGGGTGTCATCGTCGATCCGTGTGCCAATATTGTTTTGCAGCATCCTTTCCGATCTCAATGTGGTCACGGCACTCACATTATGGTTCTGTTGTTCAAGAGCAACATGTACATTATGTGGGTGACCGGGATTTAGGAGTGGTTGAGATGGAAGCTTCTCCTTTTCTCGCTCGCTTAACGCCGCATTCAGCTGTGCAATCTGGGCTTCGATGGTCTTGATGCTTTGCCCGTGTGCAGCAGTGTGTTGCACCAAAGACTGAATAGACGACTGAATGTTGGCGGTGGATTGTGTCGATTGTTTAACGAACGCCTCCAGACTTCGTTCTAGCGAGGAAACCTTATCGTTGTTTGACGGAACAAAGTTGTTTTGCGGAAAAGAATTGTTGGGTCCAAAGTTGTTCGTCTGATTTTGAAAAGGTTGGGGTTGGAAGGGCTGCCGAAACTGATGTTGAGTTTGTTGTTGCGCTTGTTGTTGCGGAGGAGGGGGCCTATGGAAATTGTTGCCTTGGAATTTCTGCTGATTCTGATTCCAGGCGAAATTGGGGTGGTTCCTCCAACCGGGATTGTAGGTGGAAGAGTATGGATCATTTCTCGATCTTTGCTGAAATGCAGCATTAACCTGATCCTGTCCTTGAGATGGTGGATTGTAAGGACAATCTTCGGTTAAGTGAGAAGGATCGGAACAACAAGCACAAATGGTACGAAGGGGAAGAACATGGGCAGGAGCAGGAGATGAAAATTTGCTCTCTATCGCTTTAAGTTTTCTCGTTATTGCAGCCATTTCAGCTTTCATCGCAATAGAGACATCAAGTTGGTGAATTCCTACCCTAGACTGACCAGTAGAGGTGGAGGAAGAAGAAGTTGGTCTGGTGCTCTCCCATTGAAGCGTTTGTTCCACAAGGTTGTCGAAGAATTTCCACGCTTCCTCGTCAGATTTCGATAGGAAGTGGCCCTGACAAATGGTTTCCAACAACTTCTTGGTTGCTGGGTTCAGGCCCTCGTATAAGGTTTGGCAAAGTTGCCATTTCTCGATACCATGGTGAGGGCACTGAATAAGAAGGTCTTTATACCGGTCAAAGCACTTCCAGAAGGGTTCAGTAGGAAGCTGAAAGAATTGGTTGATTTCGTTACGGATCCTTGCGGTTTTATGATTCGGATAGAATTTCTTGAGAAACGCTTTCACAAACTCGTCCCAACTGGTTATGGAGTGGGAAGCGGTGCTATACAGCCATATTTCAGCAAGATCGCACAAAGTGAACGGAATGACCCGTAGCCATATAGCATCGTCCGACAGCTGGGTAGTTTTCATCATGTCACAAACATTTTGGAACTTGTTGATGAAGATATAGGCATCTTTAGATTCAAGCCCATAAAATTTCGGAAGCATGTTAATGAAGTGGGGCTTAATTTCAAAATTATCCCTATTGGCCGGTGGAAGGGAAAGACAGGTGGGGAGTGCAGAGCGGGTGGGATAGAAACGATCTTGGAGCGTGATTCGCTGTGGCGCTACAACAGGCGGTGGTGGTGGGTTATTCGCATCCATAGGAGGTGGAATCAATCCCGGGGGAGTCAAAGAGATGTTTGGATTAAATCCTGACATCGCGGAAGAAGAGGTTACTGATGGTGAAGGTGAGGATGTATGAACAGAATTTCGGTCAACGTCGGAGTTGGCCGGCAAAGGTAAGGGTGAAAGAGGCGTGGACGGAGTTTCGACGTCTGAGTCGATCGCGTAGTCGGTAGCGACTAACGTAACGCGGACTAGGCGGGCGCTAGTGTCCCGAGTCCAAGCGGATATACACTAAACGAGTTTAGTATAGTCAAAGCGGAGAATGTGAGGGTAAGAAAACGTCAATGGAGAAATACGATAGGAGGTGGGTGAAAAAAAATGGATTCTGGCGACAAAGGGCAAGTTTTTATAAAAGTTTTTGGTTTTTGTGTTTTTTTTTTCTTTTTAGAAAGAGCTTTACAGAAATATGTACGGAATTACGGCTTCAAGCAATCACAAACAAGATATGCACAATCACACCTAGATCTAGGGTCACCTAGGTCAGCTAGACAGCTCCTAACTGTTCCAAAAGGCTAGAAATAGGACCTTAAACCGCCTCTTCTCCGCCAATTGCGGCCAGGTAAGTGGGAGGCTCCCCACTACGTAAGTAGTGGTCCTAATTAAGTAACCACTTGCCTTGGACACACTTGCCTAGATACCGCAAAGTCAGGATAGGATAAACGGCCGATGCTTGTAACTAGTCCTCTTCCTATTGAGCGTGAAGTCCTTAGGGCCAAGTCTAGTATTTTTTAATTAAACAATGGTCAATGCATATGCTTTTTGTGATTTCTAGGATCCTGCGAAGGGTGATGAAATCCCCACCCAATCCGGATTGGTTTCAAGCCCCTTAAAGTCCGTATTAATATATGCAAAGCAGTAACAATCAACTGCAATCAATTTTTTTTATTTTTTAGCGCGGCGCAAAGAATCTTGCACAAGAACAATTTTATTGGAAGGGGGAAGAGAGTTTGCGCAAAGAATGCTGCAGAAAACACAGTTCAGTGGAGTTCAGAGGAGTGGAGAAGAGGAGAGAGATGCTCACAGAAAATTTGGCACCCTGAAGGCACCAAACGACGCGGTTCCTCTGGAATAAAATGGAATTGGGCCTCTGGATTTCTTGGGTGTGCTGCCTTGGATGTCCTCTTCTTGTCTGGAGCTCCTGAATCTTGATTTGCTCACTGTATATGCTCCAGAATTTTACAGTAGACCGTTTGCTTCGTCTTGATCCATCGCGGTGTAGCCGCGAGATATGGGTCTAACTTCCCACGTCTTTGGAACTGAACTCGAACTTCTTTTTATCCTGCACACTTACACAAAAACTAATCAAAAATAACAAGATGATTTTTTTACAATGTATATTTTTTTTGTTTTGTTTTTCGGTTAGATTTATATTCACAAATTAACCCGAAATTACACAAAGAAATAAACTACCGTCTCCGCGGCAATGGCGGCCATTTGATTGGTAGAGTTTTTACGTGCTTAGTTAATTACCGCAATCAAGACGATTTCGCTTGTAGCTAGCCGGTTGAGTACGGGTCGTCCGCAGGGAGATGGGAATCTTTTTCTATGTGCTTTAACGAGTTAAGTCCAAATGTCCAGGTTTGTTTTGAGATTAACTATGTGCTAAAATGATATATAAAGAGAGCTTATTAGGGTTAGGATTAGGTTAGTTTGAGTTAGGAGTCGCTCACTTCTTTCGTTGCCACTCTTAATATCGGTGTTATGGTAATCGGCAACAAGAGGGATTAGCACGACTAGGAAGGAACTTGCGAGTATAAGCTAGGCTTTCCAACGCTTAAGTTCTTCCTTTTGGTGCTTGTCCGTCCGTTCTTGGCACTTAGCCTTAACCTCCGGTTAATTCAACCACAACCGGTCTCACTAAGGAATCACCACTATCATGTAGGATAGGGTGCCGTAGGGAGCGGATTGTGGTTCAATTAACGAGAGTCTGAATTAAGATGTTGGGCAAGAAAAGAGTGAGAGAGATTTCCTTCTCTCAAACTTTCCTTATCCTACCCTAACAAGTGAGAAAACTACTCACCCATTACAAGAAAAAGGAAAATAAAACAAAGGAGGAAGATAGAAAGAAAGAGATTAGAAGATTACAACTAGCTATTTGAGACCTCACCTTGGCAAGGATCAAGCTTAAGCATCATTGTTGTTTAAGGATAAAGAAAAAGAGAACAAGAAAGAAACAAACAACAAATAACAACAACTAGATTAGCAAATGAAAATTACAAGCAATTATAATTAACAAAAGAACAAGATAAGCATGATAACAAAGAGAACTCTTTTATTCATCACTTCACTCACAAAAGCTCACTACACGGTTTTAATGGAGAAGAGATGAGAAGAGGAAGAAGAACAACAATATATATCCTAAAATCTAAATACAAGAATAAGCACCCTTGGCTTTGGCAAGTTCTGGACTATTTATAGATAGAGAACTAGAAACCTAGGACAACAATCTGCCATAAAAGAAAATTACCAAACTACCCCCAGAAGACGACCCACTGAAGAGTCAGCATGGCCGTGGTTCCGCGGCCTAAGGATGCTTATGTCGCGGAACCGCGACCATTATGTGGAGTTAGGCCATGAAATTTGGTGGTTTTCCCTGGTTTTTAGTACTCTTCAGTGTGGTATATGTTGTTTCTCAGAATCTCTTTACAATATTTCCAGAATTTCAGCAGAACAAAAGGTGATGTAATGTGGATCTTTTGTCATGATTTTTCTTGAGCTCCGCGTAGATATGTTGGATCTTGTGTTGCCATTGAGCTTTGTGCATGAAAATGACATTGATTTGCCATTTTGTCTCTTAAACTGGTGTGCGGTAACATACGGATAGAGAGCGGAGACCCGTGTTTTATTTGTGGTTGGCAGTAATCCGGAATTTGTCGTGGTTTTCCATGAATTTCACTGTTTAGAGATGAGAACCTGTATCCTGAAATTTACTAGCAAACACGGCTCAAGAGTACCTACCGATAAGCAATGTGATAAATATTGGGCGGTATAAAAATGCAAAAATCTGATATGAACAGTCATCATCTTCTATGATGCAATCCTCACTTCCACCGTTAATGAGAAAACCGTAGTATCTCTCAGGTGGATGAGGAACCCTGCTAGATCGGTGGAGAGGCTGGGGTTCGTCGGGAACTACTGAATCCTCTGGTTCTACCAAATCTTCTGTTTCAGTTTGTGTAACTGGAACTTCTTCTAATTCTACCTCCTTGCCACTAATTTCCTTTGCAAGAAATTCCTTTTCTAGAAAGGTGGCATGCTGTGCAACAAATACCTTTTGTTCTTCAAGGTGGTAGAAGATATGTCCTCGCGAATGCTTGGGATATCCTACAAACTTGCAAAAGAAAACGATCTTTCCTCGAGCTTGTCCAGATTTTGCTTTTTAACATAGGCCGGGCAACCCCATATCTTAATGAAATTAAGACACGGTCTCTTCCCCTCCCATATCTCATATGGAGTGGTAGGCACTGATTTGGTTAGAACTCTATTCAATAGGTATATGGCTGTCTCAAGCGCATACCCCCAAAAGAAAATAGGTAACTCAGCAGTGCTCATCATAGAGTGCACCATATCTAATAGGGTGCGATTCCTCCGCTCCGATACACCGTTGTGCTGTGGTGTATAGGGAGGAGTAAGCTGAGAGAGAATCCCATTCTCTTTTAGATAGTCCAGGAACTCATTGCTCAAGTATTCTCCTCCTCGATCAGATCGAAGGATCTTAATATTTTTACCCGTTTGGTTTTCTACTTAGTTTTTATATTCTCTGAATTTCTCAAAAGGTTTAGACTTGTGTTTCAATAGTAACACATGTCCGTATCTTGAGAGATCATCAGTGAATGTAATGAAGTACGAGGAACCATTCCTGACATGTGTAGACATAGGACCGCATACATCACTATGTATCAGTCCCAAGAGTTCTGTAACTCTTTCTCCGTGTCCACTAAATGGAGTTTTGATCATTTTGCCTTTGAGACATGAATGGAAAGTTTCATAAATGACAATTCGAACGCATTTAAATAACCATGTTCATGTGCTTGCTGTCGAATGAATGTAATGAATGGCAAGTCCCAAGAGTTCTTAAACCCTACTAGTTAGTTTGCACAAGGTTAAAATCTCGATCGACCAATTTTTCTGGATCACAGTTCCATGTTCATTTGCTTGCTGTCGAATTTCATAGTTGTTCAAAAAATTTTTTTTTGGGTATCTTAAAAATAAGTGCAGGCAAAACTAGAGCTAAGAAAAAAATTTGGACACCTAACTCCAAAATTCCGCTGCGGAACCGGAGCAAAATGTCACATTTTGCGGTGGAACCGCCGTGCTTTTTGAGCTACAGTGCCCAAAATTTTTTCTGGGGCTCAAGTTCATGGAAATATGATTTTTGTGATATAAGGTTTTGGCTCATATTTGTTTGAGTGCTGGATTTGTATTTGGGGCCAATTTGGAAAAGTTTAGTCAATCGAAATTTTAAAGGTGTGGTTTTCAGTGCATACATTACTATCTGCGACCGTGAATGTCATTAGAGCGGTACAACTCGTCTAATTGCTATATGACTTTTAGACGGGTTTGCGAACATGACATTCACGTTGATGTTCTGTATTATGCCGTGGTTGTGGTTGGATCTTCATGGTGGATAGCCAGGTGGTGCAATGATAGTACATTTTAGATTCAGTTTATACATTTGATATTGCGGGGCGAGCGCCCGACTTGTAGACTGCCGTCACTGCCTGTTTGTATATTATTTGTTTAGGGCACGACCGGGTTGAGGTCGATGTCACCGTTGTACATATATTTTCTTTTCTGTACTGGGATTACCCCAAGATGGAGTACACGAATAGCCGAGTTCTAGAGGGCAACGGGCCCACATCTCATGGCGACGGAGGGGGCCTCACTTTAGAATTGGCGGGCTATTCGCCGCACTCATAGGGGGTATAGGTTGACCCAAGATGGGGTGCTCAAGTTACCGGATTCCGCGAAGTGCTGGGTGGCCCATTCACTTTGTTGATTGGGGTTGCCTCGCTTCTAGGATTGGCGGGTAACTTGCCGCACTCGTAGAGGTCTAGGTTTTCATTGCACAGGCTATCCACACGACAACGAATGTCGGGTCTCATTTGCGGCTCAAGTGAAGCCCGGGATCCAGGATTATCCACCACTCTGTGTTGCTTGGCTGAGATTCTGTGTTACTTCTGTGATGTTTCTTTATATCATGCCTGGGACGTTTGTTATATATATATATATACATACTAGTAGATGTTGTATATGTTTTGCACCCACGCTAGTCCAGTCCCCGCTCTGCCGTTAGTTAAGTAACCTAACGGGTGATGACGGGACCCAGTGGTGAATGCGGATGGCATATACGTACATTTTATTTTCGTTCCTTCATCTGGTATGATATGTTTAATTGATGGGACTGCGTTGATTTTGGTCAATGCAAGGATAAAACAAATCATATGATGTTGTTGGAACCAAGTTTTTGAAAAACAGACATTACAGACGTTTACTTTTGCTTTGCACAATGGTATTCAATTGGGAATATCCTGCACCTCATTCGACAAGGCAAGGGTCGAGATCCCTTCATCGGGAGTGACCTCCTGGGCAGATGTTTGCGTCATCATAATAACTTTACTATAGTCGATTGTTGCTTTGCATCGTGGTATTCAGTTTGGAATATCCTGCACCTCATTCTACGAGGAAAGAGCCGAGATCCCTTCACTGGGAGTGACCTCTTTAGCAAAAGTTTGCGCCACTATTTGTAAAACCACTTGGATTCCTTCAACGATATCAAGTTCATTACGTTAAAGGTTTTTCGCCAAAAACCAGTCATAGCCCTCTGTCATTTCTTACATGTATTACTTAGTATTCATGCTGTGTATGTTGTCCTCTGTCAAGGGACAGTGCTTGGTAGCTGGGTAATGATTGTTTGTTGCATAGATATGCGATTATTTAGGACAATCACACGGTCAGTTTTACCTCTCTCAAGGACACATGTGGGTGGGTCTAAGTTAATCCAGGATAATGAAGGGTTGAACTTGACTTGTGACTTATGATATGTTGACCTCTGTCATGGTCATAAGCCGCTTGGGGTAAAAATTACATCGGGAGTTTCAAACATACAGGAAACTTGCTAGGCATGTGCATACCTTCTGGAGTGTGGTGACTTGAGTGGATTCCATCAAGTTATCATGCGATGATAGTTGGATCCCGATTCCTACTGATGAGTAGGTGTTACTCCTCGGATGATTTAAGATGATCCCGACTAATTCTCTTTTTGGGTTTGATGGAGAATTCAAGGAAACGGTGGGAGACATATTGATTAGATAAATAAATAACCATTCTAATCTAGGTTTGAGTGCACACTGAGTGTTTCTTTTCTCTCCCTCTTTGGCAGCGACCATTACCCAACCCTAAACTAAAACTCATGAACCAAGTTAACCGAACCTTCTTAAAACTCTTTGGTTTTTGGATTGTCATAGTTGCATATATCATTGCCACTCCTATATTATCGATTGTATTTCTCCGGAACATTCTGTATCACTAAGAAGATCCACATTTATTGGATACACCATCGTATAGTTATATACGAACTCGAAGAAACTTGTTTCAGATTGATGATGGTTTCCGGTTCTAAAGAAATAGAATATGACTATTCAGTTGTCTTTTCCCTTTACCTTCTCTCAGGTTGCGAGGGCTTCTTGGATTAGGAGAGTACACCTATTATGGTTATTGGACAGTCTTCTTCCAAACCATAGGCTTGTGCCGAAAGGTAGGGAAGGAAGAAAACCAATTAGCCTAAGTGTAGTGTACAAAAGGTAATAAGTAAAGACATATAAAGGGATTAGAAAGAGGGAAAATGAAATTGCGACTGCTATCATTCACGACGAAGCCGCGTATATCATCGGCACTCCTGCTTCACCTTTGCATTTCTCTAGAATATTCCGTATCACTACGAAGATACACATTAATTGGATACGCCATCGTATAGTTACATACGAACTCGAAGGAACTTGTTAAAGTTCGAGGATGTTTTCCGGTTCAGGAGAAATCGAATAGGATTATTCGGGTTGTATTTTATCTTTACCTTCTCTCAGGTTGCGAGGGTTTCTAGTATTAGGAGAGTACACTTATTACGCTTATTGGATAGTTTTCTTCCAAACCATAGGCTGGTGCCGAAAGGTATGGAAGGAAAAAACCATTTAGCCTAAAGGTGGTGTATAGAAAGTAATATGTAAAGACATATGAAGGGATTGAAGAGATGGTAAGGAAATATACTATTACAGTCATGAATCAGGATAGTGGAAGTGACATTACTAGGAATACCCGGATACCCATTCGAAATATTTTCATGTTTCAGTTTCACTGTGCAGTGTTAATTGAAAATTGATTTCCCATTTAGATTCTGACTCCAGGGTATGTATTTACCAGTTTTGATTCTCACATCTGTATGGTGTTACAGATGATGAGTGGGAGTAGAATATTGGGAATTCGGTGATTATATCCTCATTATATCGGAATTCTTTGTAATTGGTGATATTTGAGGAAATCGCCTGGGTTTTGCCTGGCGTCAAATAATTGGTTTTGAATATCCCTTGTTATGCATCAATGTCAAACTGATATATCTGTATGTTTATGTTGGATATAGTGCCCTCAGAGTCAATTATTGGATCACAAGCACGTGATTGCAATGATTGAGGGAGGACTTATACCGGTAGGACGGTTTTACTCAAGATGATAGTATGCTATCTGGTTTATCTTTATCATCGTGTACTGTTTTAGGTGACCTTACAGGTCGCTATTACGCGTTGATAGAGCCCTTAGGATTCTTGCTTGACGGCCAGCAGTGTGATGGCGATCATATACGTGGGAGCTGGGGTTTATAAGCACATCCTTAAAAGGTCCCTAGTCATGGGAGTTTTCGAGACAGGGCATCGATACTCCAGAGTAGACTAGTGTATACAGTCGAGACCCTGAAGAGGGGTGGTGGCCGGTCTCACAAGCCACTGGTGTCAGTTGGTTCACCTAAGATGTATACAGGTGTCCATTGGGTTATGAGTACACCGGACAGGACTCGCCGGGAACATGCTAGTTAGTATTATACTTGACGTCAGATAGCAGTTCCCTGGTGACATGTGTACAGGTTAGTTCATCGACCTGAGATCGTCATTTGTCTCGTGTGAGTTCCCACTGTACTTTGATTACTACCTTACCACGGCTCAAAGGAGTTGTGCAAACAGATTTTAGTTGGGTACAGTCCCGAGCCACATGGAGGCAGTGAGCGGATCGACAGGGGTTCGTCTCTTCCGGTATTGGGGGTGAGGTCGCGCTGTGTCTAGGAGAGCCATTACACGAAGTCCTTGGCCAAGGCAGGAGATTTACTGGTAGGTATTCCAGTAGTATCTCAGGGTGTTCTGGGCTACACTCCGACATGACTTGTACTGCTTTTGGGGGTCTGACTTTTACCAACCCCCTAAGCCCGCCATGCGATACTCATAGACGAACGGACCGGACTGTACGGATATTGTCACTGACAGGCTCAGTAGGGTGTCAGGATGAGTTCGCTCATCGACCTCCCTTTTGGTCAATACCCGGTAGCTCATTACGTACGGCTAATATCTCTGACGTGCTAGTGGTTAAATCCACAGCCAATGTATTGACGAGTCTTTAGAGTCCCCCACAGATAGTTTCTCAAGTTTCGGGCGAAACGCTGTAGAGGCCGTATGGATTTATGGCAAGGTTCGAACGTACGCGTGCACTTGTGCACATGTTATGGTTCGGACGGATAATACTAGCGGGCTTTGGTTTAAGCCGGATCCTAGTATTGTACTGTGTAGATTTTGTCTCACTGCATTTGTATTCGGTCGGAATACAAATACGGGTATGTATATACGGTCGCGGGGTTTTCCTGTAATTTATTACGAGATCGTCTTTTTGAAGTTGCCAGTTTGCATTCCGTTTAGACCATTTTCCTTTCTTTCTTTCCTTGGCTGAATTTTCCATGGAGGGGCTTATTTGCAAATGTGCAAATTAGCAAAGTGGAGGGTGTTTTTTTTGTGGTGGAGGGTTCATGATGGTTATAGCATCTTTTGCCTTTTTTTTCTTGCATCATTACTTGCTTTTTGAGATGGGATTGTGAGTGGATTGATTAGGAAATGGGTGTGACATATATTTCTCATTATCACCCATTTTTGCTTGATGCTGGATACCCTCATCTCTCTCCTCTCATAGATTGGCCGGCCACTATTTGGGCAGCCCACTCTTTTGTGCGTGTGAGGATTTTTCATCTCATTTTGGCTCACACAAAATTCCTTAGCTTCATTTCAAAGTTCATCTCCAAAGATTTTTTTTCTCCACCTCCATTGTGGTAACTTCATTAACCCCTTGAGACAAACCGTTCTACACTCAGTCTACAGCAATCTTGGACACGTCGGCTAGCCAACTTCGTGTCCGAGTTGCTTCGGTTCAGAAGTGGGAGCCCGTAAAAAGACTCGGTGATGTGGTGCCTTTTCGACGAGGAGATCGAGACCGGAGATGCCGCGAGGAGATCGGGATGGTGGCCAAAGACCGAAGGACACGGATCGATCGGTATAGCTCTCTACCCTTTCTCCAGTTAGCTAGATATAGGTTAATAGTTCGATCCGGGTTTATAGTCCACGGTAGCGCCGGTTTCTAGTTAAAGAAAAGTTTTTGTTTCCGCATTTTTTCCTCGGACAGACGGCCGGGGCGCTACCGTAGACTTACATGGTATCAGAGCCACGCCATTAACCTTTTCTAGCTTGCTCTAACGTGTTTAGAACTTCGATCGAGCAAAAATTCCGAAACCGCGTTTTCAAAAGTGCAGTTTCTGTCGATTTTCATTTGTTGTCAAAAAATTATTTGGTATGTTGCAGAAATACGTGCAGGGTTTTCATAGAACACTGCAAAAATTTGGTACCATGATCTTATTGTAGAGCCGCGGAACCGCGGCCATAACCCCATTTTGGCCGCGGTTCCGCCGCTGAACAGTGGCTTCACAGTACCAAATTTCTACAGTAGGTCTCTGACTTGAAAAGGAGGTTTCTGGAATATTTTGTTTGGGCCTAGATTATTTTGAGTGCTGCAGTTGTACTTGGGGCCCACTTCGGGAAATTTTGTCGATCGAAAATTTTAAACATGTTAGTTTACAGTATTTACATTATATCTGCGACCGTGAATATCATTTGAACGGTAAATCCTGTCTAATTGCTATAGCTCTTTTAGACAGATTTGCGAACGTGACATTCACGTTGATGTTCTGTGTTGTGCTATGATGTTGCGGATTTGTCGTGGTGGATAGCCTGGATGCAATGGTAGTACAGTTTGGTTGTATTTGTATATTTGATATTGCGGGGTGAACGTCCGACATGTGGACTGCCATCACTGCCTGTTTGTATATTATTCTTTTGGGGTACGACCGGGCTGAGGTCGATGCACCCGTTGTATATCTTTTTACTTTCTGTACTAGGATTATCCCGCGGTGGAGTGCACGGGCACCCGGGTTCTAGAAGGCAACGAGCCCGCATCTCATGGCTTTGAGACGGAGGGGGCTTCACTCTAGAATTGGCGGGCTATTCGCCGCACTGGTAAGGGGTACAGGTTGACCCAAGGAGGGGTGCTCAAGTTACCGGATTCCGTGAAGTGCTGGGTGGTCCATTCACGTTGTTGAAGGGGGCTGCCTCGCTTCAGGTTTTGGAGGGTAACTTGTCGCGCCCGTAGGGGTCTAGGATTTCATTACACAGGCTATCTACAAGACCAGGGGAACGTCGGGTTTCAGTAGCGGCTCTATGAAACCCGGGGATCCCGGATATCTTTATTGTTCTGTGATGCTTATTACATTTATGTGATGTTGCATTTTATCACTCCTTGAGCGAATATTATATATTGATATATATACTAGTAAATGTTGTATATGTTTTGCATTCGCGCTAGTCCAGTCCCCGCTCTATCGTTAGTTAAGTAACCTAACGGGTGATGACGGGACCCAGTGGTGAATGCAGATGGCATATACGTACATCATTATTTTCGTTCTTTATTGGTGTGATCAATTGATGGGACTGCATTGATTCGGATCAATGCAAGCTAAACAAACCTATTCTGATGTTGTTGGAACATTTTTTCAAAAAGCTGTTATTGCAAGGACGTTCTCTTTTGTTTTGCACAGTGGTATTCGGTTATGAATATCCAGCACCTCAGTCGACGAGGCAAGGGCCGAGATCCCTTCACCGGGAGTGACCCTTTGGACAGAAGTCTGCGTTAGGGTAATAACTTCACTATAGTCGATTACTTTTGCTTTGCATCATGGTATTCAGTTGGAATATCCTGCACCTCATTCTACGGGGAAAGAGCCGAGATCCCTTCACCGGGAGTGACCTCTTTAGCAAAGGTTTTTGTCACTATATTTTTATAAAAAGCTATCCGGTTCCTTCAACGATATCAAGTTCATTACGTTAAAGGTTTTTCGCTAAAAACCATTCGTAGCCCTCCGTCATTTTAGACGGGTAGCACGTAGTATTCATGCTATGTTTGTTGACCTTCGTCAAGGTACAGTGAATGGTAGCTGCTTGTTACCTTTCTGTTGCATAGATAGATGCGTTGGTTTGGGACAGTCGTATAGCCTTGTTGACCTTCGTCAAGGGCTTGTACGGGTAGGTTCAAATTAACCTGGACAATGATGGGTAAAACTTGACATGTGATTTATGATTTGTTGACCTTCGTCAAGGTCATAAGAGCATGGGGTAAAAATCACATCGGGAGTTTCTAAAGAAACTAAAACTTGCCAGATATGCGCATATCTTTTGGAGTGTGATAACGTGAGTGGATTCCATCACGTTATCATGCGATGATGTTGGATCCCGATTCCCACTGATGAGTTGGTTTACTCCTCGGGTGATCCCGACTAATTCTTCTTTCAGGTTTGGAGGAGAATTTGAGGTTACAGTGGGAGGTTTCCTGATTAGATAAATTGATAACCATTCTGATCTAGGTTAGAGTGCACGCAGAGTGTTTCTTTTCTCTCTCTCTTTGGCAGCGACCATGGCCCGACCCTTGACTATGACTCAGTGACCAAGTTAACCGAACCTTCTTAAAACACTGGCTTTTGGATTGTCTGAGTTGCATACCTCATTACCACTCCTACTCTTACCTTTTTCTCCAGGACACCCCATATTACTACGAACGTCCACTTCCATTGGATAAAACCATCGTATGGTTATATACGAACTCGAAGGAACTTGTTCCAGATTCGAGGATGGTTTCCGGTTCTGGAGAAAACGAATAGGACTATTCAGTTGTCTTTTCTTTTTACCTTCTCTCAGATTGCGAGTGTTCCTTGGATTAGGACGGTACACCTATTACGCAAATTGGATAGTCTTCTTCCAAACCATAGGCAGGTGCCGAACGGTGGGGGGTGAAGAAAACCAATTAGCCTAACGATGGTGTATAGAAGGTAATAAGTTAAGACAAATAAAGGGATTAGAAAGAAGGAAAGTAAACTGCGACTGCTATTCACGACCAAACCAAATATTTCTTCGCCAATCCTATATCACCTTTGTATTTCTCCAGAACACTCCGTATCACTACGAAGATCCACAATTATTTGGATACTCCATCGTATGGTTATATACGAACTCGAAGGAATTTGTTCCAGTTCGGGAATTGATTCTGGTTCAGGAGAAATAGGAATAAGGTTTTATTCAGTTGTCTTTTATCTACACCTTCTCTCAGGTTACGAGTACTCCTAGGATTGGGAGAGTACACCCATTATGCTTATTGGATAGTCTTCTTCCAAACCATAAGCTGGTGCCGAATGGTAGGGAAGGAAGAAAACCATTTAGCCTAAAGGGGTGTACAGAAGGTAATGACTAAAGACAAATAAAGGGATTTGGAGAGATGTCAAAAAAATATACGGTTATAGTTGTGAATCTGATAATGGAAGAGGCATTACTAGGAATACCCGGATACCCCTCCGAAACATTTACATGTTTCAGTTTCACTGTGTATTGTTAAAAGAAAACTGATTTCCCAATTAGCCCTTGCTCCAGGGTATGTATTTACCAGATATGATTCTCACATCTGTATGGTTTTACAGATGATGAGTGGCAGTAAGTTATTGGGAATTAGGTGATCATCCTCATCATATTGGAATTCGTTGTAATTGGTGATATTTGAGGAAGTCACCTGGGTTGTTTGCCGGACGGTAAATATTTGGTTTTGAATATCCGTTGTTATGCACCAATTTCAAATTAATATATCTGTACGTCTATTTTCATAAAGTGAGATATACCTTTTTGAAATTATGTCCATGACATTTACCTATATCAGTGGATGGTTAGGTTAGGAGCATTAAACAACGGTGTAATTCTTCTTAACCATAAGTACAGTTTTCAACCTACGACACATGGGGAATGAGTTTTAGACTCAAGGGACTTGTACAGAGTATTGTATATTGTCCAGTGTCCATGAGGACAGAGGGTTGGTACTCGTACTATATTCTGTTTACTTATGGCTTCTCTAGTTCTTAGATAAGTGTTTCGTAGAAACACAAGGTCCAAGTTTTGAGAAGTTATATGTATAAGAATAAAGTAGAGAACCAGGCGTTGCAAGTATCAGGATTCTTCAAGGTGATCGAAGATGTACATACTTTTGTATGGTATTCAGTTAATAGTAATGATTATGAGAACTTTCTTCTCTTTCAGGTTACTCATATCTGCATGTACTCCTAAGTTGAGTAATACTGATCGGCCTCTCTCCATTTAGTTGACATGCACTGGAGACAGCTGCATGATTTGAATATGGTTCCAATTAAATCAGTGCCTCTGTTTCTATATTGGATATAGAATAGTTCATATCTTAACAATGTTAAGGTACGGGGAGTTGTCCGACTTATGCTTAAAACCAGACTCTGGCTGTTTGTGGGTTGACCCGGGCTATGACGAGGGTTGACTTTCTACCATCTGGAAGATCAATAGTTATATTGTTCTAGACTCTCCACAGTTTAAATAAAAATGGATTTTTTTTCAGAAAACAGTAGTGGGAGTATGGTAGAACTGGAAGTGGTTCCAGAACCGCAAACGATTACTGAAAATTTGATAAGAACCTAAAGATTCGATCTGGTTTGACATTCCATTGGCCACTCCGCAGATATGGTGGGTAACCTCAGGCACTCGAGAGGTACTTCGGTATGCTCAAAGACGGTGACAAGGAGGTTCTTGTTTACCCAGACATGCCATTGCTGTTGTTCCAGACTGTGAAACCCGGCAGAAGGATGAGTATAGCATCGTTCTAAACCAGCTTTAGAAGTGTACGTGTATATGACTCTGCCAGAGGGTTGTCGTAGTCAGTGGAAGCAGCGGAAGCATAGTGGAAAAGTAGCTTGTGTCTATTTATGGACTAAATAGATCATCTATTTCTGATATGGCAGTCATAGGTTTGACTTCATCAGAACAGGGGATGGATCTATTAAGAAGGTAGTAGGGTGTGATGTCCTGGTATTTGGATGACATACACAGAGTAGGAAGTGATATTCCTATACTACGATCGGTTATACTTTGGTTGTCACACAGTGGTTTCTCCACAAAGGACATGGATATTATATCAGATATTCTGGTTACTAGATCTATGGTTTTAGATCTAGATTTAGGTAGTTTCCTAATCTGGGTACTTAGACAGCATTCTAAAAGTGTTTTAGAATGGACGACTCCTGGCATGGTAGTGTACCTGCAGGTAATGGAGTCACCCTCTCTAAAGGTGTCTTACAGACTAAAGGGGAGAGGGATGTGCATAATCGGCAGATCACTTGCTTAGGCAATTGAGTTGATCATGAAATGTCAAGTACCATACCAGATGTTGTTTTTGCACTAGATGCAATAAGTTGATATTGATTCAATCCTGGAGAAACGTTCGGAAGTAGTTTTAGAACATAAGTGGATGTTCTAGGGATATGATAACAACAGCCTCTTTTAGAAGACAGTTATCATTCCAGGCTTCCAAGGTGACCTGGATGACAGAGTGACTATCAGAGTTATAGTTTTTCCCTCTGACGAGGGGCAGTATTTGGGACAGGTGGTCCAAGCGGATACTGAGGGAGGTATGGCACAGGATACAGATTGGTTTTAGTTGACGATACAGTCTAAGAAGTTTGGATTTGGAGTTCATTTATGAACTAGGTCCCATCAGACATCCATACATATTCTAAGACAGGTATTGCTCATTTCGGGAGATGGCTTTCTCCGCGAACTTGAGATAAAGAGAGACATAGAAAGAAACATCAGGGCGGACCACTAGCTGAGGCTATTCCTCAAACGCAATAGTTTCGCAAACGGGTTTTGTGAGACTGATTAGTAGAGGAGTTGGGTGTTCGGTATCACAGGGGCTGTGAGTATGCGACATCACAATAATTAGCCTTGAGTGCAAGTGGGAGATTGTTGGATATAGTGCCCTCAGAGTCAATTATTGGATCACAGGCACGCGATTGCAATGATTTAGGGAGGACCTATACCGGTAGGACAGTCTTACTCAAGATGATAGTATGCTATCTGGTTTATCTTTATCATCGTGTACTGCTTTAGGTGACCTTACAGGTCGCTATTACGCGTTGATAGAGCCCTTAGGATTCTTGCTTGAAGGCCAGCAGTATGATGGCGATCATATATGTGGGAGCTGGGGTCTATAAGCACATCCTTAAAAGGTCCCTAATCGTGGGAGTTTTCGAGACATGGCATCGATACTCCAGAGTAGACTAGTGTATATAGTCGAGACCCCGACGAGGGACGGTGGCCGGTCTCAGAAGCCACTGGTGTCAGCTGGTTCACCTAAGATGTATACATGTGCTTATTGGGTTATAAGTATACCGGACAGGACTCGCCGGGAACATGCTAGTTGGTATTATACCTGACGTCAGATAGCAGTTCCCTGGTGACATCTGTACAGGTTAGTTCATCGACCTGAGATCGTCATTTGTCTCGTGTGAGTTCCCACCGTACTTTGATTACTACCCTACCACGGCTCAAAGGAGTCATGCAAACAGGTTTTAGTTGGGTACAGTCCCGAGCTATATGGAGGCAGTGAGCGGATCGGCAGGGGTTCGTCTCTCCCGGTATTGGGGGTGAGGTCACGCTATGTCTAGGAGAGCCATTACACGAAGTCCTTGGCCAAGGCAGGAGATTTACTGGTAGGTATTCCAGTAGTATCTCAGGGTGTTCTGGGCTACACTCCGACATAACTTGTACCGCTTTTGGGGGTCTGACTTTTACCAACCCCATAGGCCCGCCATGCGATACTCATAGACGAATGGACCGGACTGTACGGATATTGTCACTGACAGGCTTAGTAGGGTGTCAGGATGAGTTCGCTCATCGACCTCCCTTTTGGTCAATACCTGGTAGCTCGTTACGTACGGCTAATACCTCTGATGTGCTAGTGGTTAAATCCACAGCCAATGTATTGATGAGTCTTTAGAGTCCCCCACAGACAGTTTCTCAAGTTTCGGACGAAACGCTGTAGAGGCCGTATGGATTTATGGCAGGGTTCGAACGTACGCGTTCACTTGTGTATGTGTTATGGTTCGAACGGATAATACTAGCGGGCTTTGGTTTAAGCCGGATCCTAGTATTGCACAGTGTAGATTTTTTCTCATTGCATTTGTATTCGGTCGGAATACAAATGCGGGTATGTATATACGGTCCGGGGTTTTCCTGTAATTTATTACGGAATCGTCTTTTTGAAGTTGCCAGTTTGCATTCCGTTTCGATCATTTTCCTTTCTTTCTTTCCTTGGCTGAATTTTCCATGGAGAGGCTTATTTGCAAATGTGCAAATTAGCAAAGTGGAGGGTGTTTTTTTTGTGATGGAGGGTTCATGATGGTTATAGCATTTTTTGCCTTTTTTTCTTGCATCATTACTTGCTTTTTGAGATGGGATTGTGAGTGGATTGATTAGGAAATGGGTGTGACATATATTTCTCATTATCACCCATTTTTGCTTGATGCTAGATACCCTCATCTCTCTCCTCTCATAGATTGGCCGGCCACTATTTGGGCAGCCCACTTTTTTGTGCGTGTGAGGATTTTTCATCTCATTTTGGCTCACACAAAATTCCTTAGCTCCATTTCAAACTTCATCTCCAAAGATTTTTTTTCTCCACCTCCATTGTGGCAACTTCATTAACCCCTTGAGAAAAACCGTTCTACACTTAGTCTACAGCAATCTTGGATACGTCGGCTAGCCAAGTTCGTGTCCGAGTTACCTCGGTTCAGAGGTGGGAGCCCGTAAAATGACTCGGTGATGTTGTGCCTTTCCGACGAGGAGATCGAGACTGGAGATGCCGCGAGGAGATCGGGATGGTGGCCAAAGACCGAAGGACATGGATCGATCGGTATAGCTCTCTACCCTTTCTCCATTTAGCTAGCTATAGGTTAATGGTTCGATCCGGGTTTATAGTCCACGGTAGCGCCGGTTTCTAGTTAAAGAAAAGTTTTTGTTTCCGCACTTTGGCCTCGGACAGACGGCCGGGGCGATACGGTAGACTTACAGTTTATTTATAAAGTGAGATATAACATTTTGAAATTATGTCTGTGACATTTACCTATATCAGTTGGTGATTAGGTAAGGAGCATTCAACAACGGTGTAATTCTTCTTAACCATAGTACAGTTTTCAACCTATGACGCATAGGGTTTGAGTTATTGAACTCAGGGGACTTATAAAAATTATTATATGTTGTCCAGTGTCCATTAGGACAAAGGGGATGGTACTCATACTACATTCTATACACTTGTGACTTCTCTATTTTAGACAAGTAATTCGTTGAAATGCAAGGTCCAAGTTTTGAGAAGTTATACGTATATGAATAAAGTAGAGAACCATATGTTGCAAAGTATCAGGATTTTTCAAGGTGATCGAAGATGTAGATACTTGCGTTAGGTATTCCGTTGATAGTAATGGTTTTGAGAACTTGCTTCTCTTTCAGGTTACTCATATGTTGATGCACTCCTAGATGAGTAATACTGATTGGCCTCTTTCCATTTGGTTGATATGCACCGGAGACAGCTGCATGATTTTGAATCTGGTTCCAATTAAATTAGTGCCCTTGTTTCTATAGTAGATATAGAATGGATCATATCTTAACTATGTTAAGGTATATGGAGTTGTTCGGCTTATGCTTAAAACCAGAATCTGGATAAACTCAAAGCACGTTTCAGTAATGGCAGTTTGTGGGTTATCCCGGTCCTTGACGAGGGTTAACATTCTACCATCTGCAAGATCAATAGTAATATTGTTCTTGACTCGCCACCAGTTTTAGTAAAATGGATTCTTTTCAGGAAACATTAGTGGGAGTATGGTAGAACTGGAAGTGATTCTAGAACCACAAATGATTACCGAAAATTTAGTAGGACCTAAAGATTCAATTGGATTCGACATTCCATTAGCCACTCTGTAGATTTGGTGGGTAACCTCAGGCACCCGAGAGGTACTTCGGTCTTCTCAGAGACGGTGACAGAGAGGTTTTTGTTTACCCAAACTTGCCACTGCTGCTATTCTAGACTACAAAATCCGGCAGGAGGATGAGTATAGCGTCGTTCTAAATTGTCTTTAGAAGTGCACGTGTATATGACTCTGCCAGAGGGTTGTTGTAGTCAATGGGAGCAGTGGAAGTATAGTGGGCAAGTAGCTTATGTCTATTTATAGACTAAAACAGGTATAGCGGAGATAGATCATCTATTTTTGATGTGACAGTCATAGAGTTTGACTTCATCAGAATAAGAGATGGATCTGGTAAGAAGGTAGTAAGAAGTGATGTCCTGGTATTTGGATGACATGCACTTGATAGGAAGTGAAATTCCTATACTACGATCTGTTATATACTGTGGTTGTCATAAAGTGTTTCTCCACATAGGATCTGGATAAAATATCAGGATTCTGGTCACTAGATCTAGATTTGGGAAGCGTCCCAATTTAGGTGCTTTGACATTATTCTAAAGGTGTTTTAGAATGGTTGACTCCTGGCATGGTGGTGTACCTGAGGGTGATGGACTCACCCTCCCTAAAGGATTTCTTATAGACTAAAGGGAAGAGGCATTTGCATGATTAGCATATCACTTGGTTAGGCAATTGAGTTAATCATGTAATGTCAAGTACCACACCAGATATTATTTTTGCACTGGCTGCAATAAGTATATATATTAATCCAATCCTGGAGAAACAGAGGGAAGCAGTTTTGAACATAACTGGATGTTCTTTGGTAATTGGTAACGGTAGCCTTTTTCGGGAAGCAGTTATTAGTTCAGGCTTCCAGGGTGACCTGGATGATAGAGAGACTGTCAGAGTTATAGTTTTCCCTTTTTTAAAAGGCAGTATATTGGACAGGTGGTCTAAGTGGATACTGAGAAGGGTATGTGGCAGGATACTGATTAAATTCAGTGGATGAGGCGGGTAGGATCAGACGAGAGGAAAGGATTTCCCCGATTCGCACCTACAGTTTAAGAAGTTTGTTGGATTTGGAGTTCACTTATGAACTAGGTCCCATCAGATATCCAGACAAATTCTAAGACATATATTGCTCATTTCGGGAGATAGTCATTCTCCATGAAGTTGAGATATAGAGAGATATAGAAAGAAACATTGGAACGGATCCACTTACTTAGGCTATTTCTCAAACGCAATAGTTTCACAAACAGGCTTTGCGAAACTGATTAGTAGAGGAGTTGGGTGTTCGGTATCACATGGTCTGTAAGTATGCGATACCGCAATAATTAGCCTTAAGTGCAAGTGGGAGATTGTTGGCTATAGTGCCCTCAAGTCAATTATTGTAATCGCAGGCATGCGATTAGATGATTGAGGGAGGACCTATACGGGTAGAACGGTCTTACTCAAAATGATAATATGCTATCTGGTTTGTCTTTATCATCATGTACATGCTTTAGGTAGCATTACAGTTCACTATTACATGTTGATAGAGCCCATAGGATTCTTACTTGACTACCAGCATTATGATGGCGATCATATACGTGGGAGATAGGTGGTCTATAAGCATATCCTTAAATGTCCCTAGTCGTGGGAGTATCGAGACTGGGCATCGATATTCCAGAGTAGACTAGTGTATACTGATCGAGACCCCGATGAGGGGCGATGGCCAGTCTCACAAGCCGTTGGTGTTAATTTGTTCACCTAAGATAGTATACATGTGCTCATTGGGTTATGAGTACACTAGACGGACCTGCCGGGAACCTGCTAGTTGGTATTATACATATTGTCAGATAGCAGTTCCTAGGTGACATGTGTATAGATTAGTCCGTCAACCTGAGATCATCGTTTGTCTCGTGTGAGTTCCCACCGTGCTTTGATTACTACCCTACCACGGCTCAAAGGAGTCGTGTAAACAGGTTTTAGTTAGGTACAGTCCCGAGCCACATGGAGGGAGTGAGCGGATCGTCGGGAATTCGTCTCTCCCGGTATTGGGGGTTGATGTCGCGTTGTGCACGGGTAGCCATCACCAGAAATCCTTGATCAAGGTAGTCGAGAATTACTGATTTGGATCAGTGGTTTCTCAGTTTGTGATGGGCTTCATACCGACACGAAATGTCGCGTTATTAGGAGTCTGACTTTATCCACCGCCTAGACTCGATATGCGATACTCTTAGATGAACAGACCGTACTGTACGGTTATTGTCACGGACAGGCTCAGTAGGGGTCAGGATGAGTTTGCTCGTCGGATTTTCTTTCGCTCAATACCTGGGTAGCCATTACGTACAGCTAGTGCCTGTAGGGTTCCTAGGCAGTCATACAAGGGTCTATAAGGCATCAACCATGCCCGATTTAAAATTTAGACGTGCCGAAACAACCCAAAGCCGGGATCTTTGCTAGATTATTAGGGTTTAACATGCAAGTAAACATCTTTACAACTAAGAGTGAGGGATTACAACCTTTGTAGTCCGCTCCTTCGCTTCATAAGCTCCGAGTAGAAGTCCCTTCGCCGCGATCCGTGATCTCCTGGACTCAAGAGAGGCTCCACAACTCGAACGATCCATGCTAGCTTGTAGTTTTCCTTTTCTCCGATGATCTACCTCGAAGTTTCTATAACTCAAGCTCTCTCTCTCTAATGAGGTGAACACCCTAATCTAATTGGCTAGATTAGATGAGGATGATGGAGTAGTATTTATGCTTTCTTTTTATATCAAATTCTCACAAAAAATAATCATCATATAAAGAAAACCTAGAAAACTTTCTCAAAGCTCAAGGTTGAAGAAGAAGAAGAATAAAAAAATTAATTCCTTTTGTGATGAATAATGAAAAGATATATGATTAATAATGTAACCATGGTCAACTATGACAAGGCTAACCCATGTAGAGAATTAACTAAGGCTATGGTTTGAGTTGGGTTAAAGAATGAGTCACTAGAAAATATCAACCATAATATCTAAGCTCATGACAAAAGAAAACCTTCTAGAAGGTTCATGAAAGAACTAACCCAATTCAAACCCTAACCTTATTTAATCTCCACTAAACATGTTGCATTAGTAATCATATCATGTTACAATAATATATCACATATATATTATATATTTGTAACAAAAGAAAATAATACAATTAATATATATCGCATATATATCAATGCATTATCCGGTGAGAAAATGAAATAATAAAGCGAGCCAATATTAGATAATGTAATGCAATATATCATATATATTATTATACATTAAATTATCGAATCAACACTTGATCCGACAATCCGGCTATATCGAATATAACCGACTAATATATCATGTACCGATTCATCGAATCAACACTTGATCCGATGACCCGGCTCATATCTAAATATCGCGAGAATATAATACGGTATCTCATATCGCATTATCCTCGGTCGTGCACATATCATATATGTACCCCTACTCCATTTTTCCTGAGTCAAGAAACCTCTGTGTAGGACTCTAAAGAATCGTCAATACGCCGGTAGCAGGTGATGATAATATCAAACACCCACAAGTTGCAAGCGGTCAGCTAAACGTAATAGCCACCTAGGTATCTGTAAGTCCACGTTGCCCACCTCGGTGCTTGCGGGGAGGCGGAAACGTTATGAAAAATCTAATTTTTACAACTCTAGGCAACATGGACTATGTAAAGGAGGGATCTTTTCTAAACAAAACTAACTACAAAGCTAAAGAGAGTTAGCTACTCGGAAGGGGGGTTATACCTAGGTCTTCAAGTCCTTCTCTTCTTGCTCCTTGGAGTGAAAGAACGGATCGTCTCGTCGCCTTCTCTTGCCGAAGAAAGATCCACTCGAGGGCCTCAACCTTTGGCTCCAACTTCAAACTAGAAGTAACTAAGGTGTTTGGTGTGCTAAACCTAGGACCTTAGAAAGAGTAGAGAGTATTTTTGAAGGGATTATCTCAAGCTCAAGTGGTTCTCAACTCATGAGAGGGGAGAGCTAGAGAGAGAGGAAGAGGATGAGAGAGAATGAAAATGATAAAGTGAGAAGAATATCTCTACCTTCTCACATATATGTGAATTATGGAAATTAGATAATTAGCTAAAGATAATTGTCATGGTTAATCAAGAAATGTCCATTATCATTTCACATTAAATGCTTTTGCAAGGATCAAAGAGCATCTTTCATATGGAATGATGATAGTCAACTTGTCAACCTAGGTCAACAAGTCAAGTATAGTCAAATGGTCAACAACCCTAACCATGAACAATTATAATTAACTAATATCAATAAATCATAATTCACACATAAATATTTGGGTTAAGAAAATGACAATGGTCATCAACCCTAATCAAAGTCCTCTGCCTCTGTCTCAGTCAACTGTGCATACACACCCGTATCCGTGTTCCGAGGAACACGAATACAATGAGATAAAACCAATCCCAAATCATATACTAGGATCCGGCTTAAACCAAAGCCCGCTAGTATAAGCTGTCCGGACACCAAACGTGCACAAGTGCGCGGATGTGAACGAACCCTGTCGCAAAACCATGCGACCTCTACTCATTTTGCCTAAAGGCGAATAACCCTCTGTGTGGAACTCTAAAGACCCGACACTATGCTGGCAGTGGGTTTAACCAAAGACCGCAAGCGGCACTAGCTGTATGTAACGGTCCCCAGGTAGATGCCGATAAGAAGACTGACGAGGTAAACCCATCTGAACTCCTATTGAGCCTGTATGTGACAGTCTCCATACAGTCCGGTCTGTTCATCTAAGAACATCGCATGGCTGGCCTAGGGGGGCGGTAAACGTCAGTCCCCTACTAGCGGTACAAGTCGTGTCGGAGTGTAGCCCAGAACACCTGAGATAACACTGGAAACCTACCAGTCTATCTTGCTTGCCCTGGCCAGGGACTTTGTCTAATGGCTCTCCTAGACACACCTAGACACAGCGCGATATCAACCCCCAATACCGGGAGAGACGAATCCTGTCTAACCGTCACTGCCTCCAAGTGCTTCGGGACTGCACCCAAAAACTACCTGTTTGCACGACTCCTTTGAGCCGTGGTAGGGTAGTAATCAAAGTACAGTGGGAACACACTCGAGGCGAAGTGACAATGTCAAGTCAACGGACTAAGCTGTACTCATGTCACCTAGGAACTGATAACTGACGATAGGTATAATACCAACCAACAGTTCCCGACGAGTCCTGTCCAGTGTACTCGTAACCTAACGAGCACCCGCATACTATTTCAAGTACGACGTACTGACGGCTGTGGGACAGACCGTCTCCCAAGCTGGGATAAGAAGTGCATACGCTAGTCTACTCTGGAGTATCGATGCCCTGTCTCGATAGTCCTGCGACTAGGGACCTGCATAAGGATGTGCTTATGGATTACCCATCCCCCACGAGTGTGACTGCCATCACAACGCTGGTAATCAAGCAAAGATCTTAAGGGCTCCACTAATGTGTAAAGGCGATATGCTAAAAGAAACACATGCACACATTAAAGTAGAAACAAACCAAGTGGCATACTACCATTTTGAGCAAGAATGTCAATACAAGGTGAATATCCCAAGCTTCCATCAAGTAATATACAATCCAGTATGATACAGTAATGGCCTCTAGGGCATATACACTAACATTGAGCGATCAGAAGATCAACAAGCTAGCCTATATATTCTCCTGTGAATCCAATCAGTAACACTCCCGTACAGTCCGGTCTCTTCGTCTGATATGTTGCATATCTAGTCTACGGGTGGTATACGTCAGACCCCAGTAACCGATAAGTCATGTCAATGTGAGGCTCATAACGGGTCGAGAAACTACTGGTAACACTTACCAGTAAATCTCTATATCATCCATGGCCAGGGACTTCCAGTCAAACATGTTAAGATAAAGGGAAACCAAAATCACTTACTATCATGACGAGCAAGAAAGTCCTCTCTATATATATCCAAGCATCCATTATAATATACATCATATGTACAACAATGGCCTCTAGGGCATATACATAACTAACAATCTCCCACTTGCACTAAGGCCAGCTACTATAGTATCTCATACCTAGCATCCCGAATAATCTCTCAAACTGTATCTGGGGAATGGCCTTCGTGAGTGGATCCGCAGTATTGTCCTTCGTATCTACTCTCCTAACCTCGATCTCCCGGCGATCAACTATCTCCCTGATCAGGTGATACCGCCTCAGAATATGTCTGGACTTTTGATGGGTCCTGGGTTTCTTGGCTAAATCCACAGCTCCATTGTTATCGCAATACAGAGGTATTAGATGTTCAATGGATGGAACCACACCAAGTTCACTAATGAACTTCTTTATCCAGACAACCTCTTTGGCAGCATCGTTGGTAGCGATGTATTCAGCCTCCATCGTCGAGTCTGCAACGGTATCCTGTTTGGAACTCTTCCAACATGCCGCCCCTCCATTGAGCGCCAACCGTTCACTTCCTCTAACGAGCGAGTCACGACTTAGATTCGTCCTTATCAATTTGGAAGATGGAATCGGTAAAGGACTCCACCTGGAGTTCTCCATTACCATACACCAAGAACATCTCCTTAGTTCTTCCTAAGTACTTGAGAATGTTCTTCACAGGTATCCAGTGACTCTCTCCAGGATCTGCTTGATACCGACTAACTACACTTAGTGAGTATGCTACATTGGGTCTGGTTGTAAGTCGATGTACAACACCCCACGACATGCGGGGAGGCGGAAATATGAAAAACGATCTTGTTCTTTGCATAAACATCGACTAACCGCATGAATCGAAGCTAAACGATAACTAACATCAAACATAGAAGTTCTAAACTACTATGTGAAGTGATTATACCTAAAGAACCGTGTCCTTCGTCTTTACGAACTCCACCTCCTCCTCGGCCTTCTCCAAGTAGTAGACGATCCATCACGAGAGCTTTACTCCATGCTTTGCCTCTAAACTTGAGGCAACTAGGTTTCTTTAAGTGCTAATCAAAGTACCTAGATGATATAGAGTGAGGGTTATGGATTAAGTAGTCTAACTAATCCTTGTACTCAACACATCAGAGGGGAGGATTAGGGTTTGAAGAGAGGAAGCTTGAGGAGAGAGAAGGTGAGAAGAATAATGAAATGAGAAAATGAGTTATCATAATATATATCAAGCATTATTGTTTTTCAAGAAAAGAAAAGAAAATGATTTACAACCATGCTTGATAAATATCTTATGGTGATTCATCTCCATGAGTCATTAAGCAATTATGAAGCATTAATGACATGGATGAATCATCCATATGACTAACTAATCTCATTCAATGTATATGCCATCTAAACCTCCTTAGTCACCATCTTCTAGAAGCTTCTCGCGCAATTACGAGAACGCCCGTCCTATCCGTGAAAACACGGAAAAACTTTAGACTGTATAAATCCAATAACCGGATACTAGTAACTGGCTTAAACCAAAGCCGACTAGTAAAAACTGTCCGGATGTCGTACGTGCGTAAACACACGTATGCATCCGAACCCTTGTCGTAAAACCATACGACCTCTATATCGTTTCGCCTGGAGTAGGGAAACTCTCTGTGTGGGACACTAGAGACTCGACTACTACGCTGGCAGTGGGTTTAACCACAGACCGCAAGCGGCACTAGCTGTACGTAACGGTCCCCAGGTAGATGTCGATAAGAAGGCCGATGAGGAAACCCATCCGAACTCCTACTGAGTCTGATGTGACAATCTCCGTACAGTCCGGTCCGTTCGTCTAAGACTATCGCATATCGGGCCTAGGGGGCGGCAAGCGTCAGTCCCCTAATAGCGGTATAAGTCGTGTTGGAGCGAAGCCCATTACACCCTGAGAAACTACTGGAACCTACCAGCAAATCTCGCTTGCTCTGGCCAGGGACTTTGCGTAATGGCTCTCTAACACAGCGCGATATCAACCCCCAATACCGGGAGAGACAAATCCTGTCTAACCGCCACTGCCTCCAAGTGCTCGGGACTGCACCTAACTGCTACCTGTTTGCACGACTCCTTTGAGCCGTGGTAGGGTAGCAATCTAAGAACAGTGGGACACACTCGAGGCGAAGTAGCAGTGTCAAGTCTGCGGACTATGCTGTACTATGTACGTGGGAACTGTTCACTGACGACTGGTATAAAACCAACCAACAGTTCCCTGTGAGTCCTGTCCGGTGTACCCGTAACCTAACGAGCACCTGCATACTATCTCCAGTACGACGTACTGACGGCTGTGGGACATACCATCTCCCCAACTGGGATGAGAAGCGTACACACTAGTTTACTCCGGAGTATTGATGCCCTGTCTCGATAATCCAACAACTAGGGACCTGCATAAGGATGTTCTTGTAGACTACCCAGCCCCTACTAGTGTGACTGCCATCACAACGCTGGTAGTCAAGCAAGATCTTAAGAGCTCTATCAATACGTATACTCACATATTAAGATAGAAAAACTAAGTAGCATACTACCATGTTTAGCAAGACTGTTATATACATGTGAATATCCCAAGCTTCCATTAAGTAATATACAAATTAGTATGATACAGTAATGGCCTTCTAGGGCATAAACACTAACACTGGTACATAGCATTGCATACATGATAGAGCCTACTGCCGAAGCATAGGGTATCCCTTGCATGCGAGCTCTCTCCAAATCAGTCTTGTGAGACATCTCTTTGGAGAGAGTGAGTCCAGAGATCGTGGGTAGGTTCCCACGCTTGGATTCTTCCATACTAAACCTCTTTAGTATAGTGTCAATGTACTTGGATTAGGACAATCCCAATATCCGTTTAGATCTATCTCTATAGATCATAATTCCCAGTATGCAGGAGGCATCACCTAGATCATTCATTGAGAATCTTTGTGATAAGAAGAGCTTGACTGATTGCAGCATAGGAACATCATTTCCTATCAAGAGTATTGTTGCGCCACGGCAGCGCCCCGGCCGTCTATCCGAGGCCAAAAGGAGGAATCAAAATTTTTCCTTACTTAGAAACTGGCGCTACCGCGGACAATATACCCGGATCGTAACCATTAACCGATACTAGCTATCAAGAGAAAGGGTGAGAGATATACCGAGTGATCCGAGTCCTCCAGTCTTCTCGTCATCGTCCCGATCTCCCGCGGAAAGTCTTGTCTCCATATCGCCGCCTCCTCGCCGAAAGGGCACCACATCGCCTGCGTCTTTTACGGGCTCCCGCCTCAATACCGAGGCAACTCGGGCATGAAGCCGGCAAGTCGACATGCCCAAGATTAGCTGTAGAATGTAGTGTAGAAACTTTGTCTCTTGGAGTTTATGTAGTTGCCATTGATGGATGGAGGAAGAGGTAAAGAAAATTGGTGCTTTCAATTTTCTAGCAAGAAGAAGATGAGATGAAGAATTCCTCACATAACAAAATGAACTCTCTCATTCTTTTTCTCTCAAGTGAAGCATCTCTCTTTTTAGTGAGAATGGTGGAGGAAAGAATATGTAGCATGAAGGGAAGTGAGTGTAGGATAAAGAGAATGGTGACCATACCCAAAAACAACATCATAACAAACTTACATCAACACCAATCAAAGATCAAATCCTTTCTCATCACCATAAAGCAAGTGATAAGAAGGAAAAAAAATCTCATCATGAAAAACTATCATGATGACACCAAAAAGCAAGATACCCCCTCCACAAATGTTATTTGCAAACTTGCAAATAACACCCTCCATCGGAAAATTCCGGCCAGGAAAGAACAAAGGAAAACCGGCCGGAACGGAATGCAAACTAGCAACTCCAGAAAACAGGTCCCGTAATAAATTACAGGAAAACCCCAACACTGTGCATACACACCCGCATCTGTATTCCGACCGGATACAAATGCAAAGAGACAAAATCTACACTGTACTATACTAGGATCCGGCTTAAACCAAAGCCGGCTAGTAATATCCGTTCGATCCTGATCCGTGCAATACCGCACGTATCCGATTGAACCTTGCCATATATCCATACGGCCACTAGTACAAACCGTCCGATCCTGATCCGTGCAATACCGCACGTATCTGATCAGACCCTGCCATATCTCCATACGGCCTCTACAGCGTTTCACCCGAAAGCTTGAGTAACTGAAAGTGTGATGGACTCTAAAGACTCGTCAATATTATGGCTGTGGATTTAACCACTAGCACGTCAGAGGTATTAGCCAATACGTGACGGGCTACCAGCTATTGACCAAAAGGGACGTCGATGAGCGAACTCATCCTGACACCCTACTGAGCCTGTCAGTGACAATATCCGTACAGTCCGGTCCGTTCGTCTATGAGCATCGCATGGCGGGCCTAGGGGGTTGGTAAAAGTCAGACCCCCAAAGGTGGTACAAGTCGTGTCGGAGTGTAGCCCAGAACGCCCTGAGATACTACTGGAATACCTACCAGTAAATCTCCTGCCTCGGCCGAGGGCTTTGCGTAATGGCTCTCCTAGACACAGCGCGACCTCACCCCCAATACCGGGAGAGAAGAACCCCTGAAGATCCGCTCACTGCCTCCATGTGGCTCGGGACTGTACCCAACTAAAACCTATTTGCACGACTCTTTTGAGCCGTGGTAGGGTAGTAATCAAAGCACAGTGGGAACTCACACGAGACAAATGACGATCTCAGGTCGATGAACTAACCTGTACACATGTCACCTGGGAACTGCTATCTGACGTATGGTATAATCCCAACTAGCAGGTTCCCGGCGAGTCCTGTCCGGTGTACTCATAACCCAATGAGCACCTGTATACATCTTAGGTGAACCAACTGACACCAGTGGCTTATGAGACCGGCCACCGCCCCTCGTCGGGGTCTCGACTGTATACATTAGTCTACTCTGGAGAATCGATGCCCTGTCTCGAAACTCCAACGACTAGGGACCTTTTAAGGATGTGCTTATAGACCACCAGCTCTCACGTATATGATCGCCATCATACTGCTGGCAGTCAAGCAAGAATCCTAGGGGCTCTATCAGCGTGTAATAGCGACCTGTCAGGTCACCTAAAGCAGTACACGATGATAGAGATAAACCAGATAGCATACTATCATCTCGAGTAAGACTGTCCTACCGGGATAGGTCCTCCCTCAATCATTGCAATCACGTGCCTGTGATCCAATAATTGACTCTGAGGGCACTATCTCCAACAAGTATGTCATCGACGAACAATACGAGGAAGACAAGTTTACTCTTTGCAACCTTCTTATAAATACAAGGTTTATCTATGTTTTTGATGAAGTCAAACTCTTTGACCACAACATCAAAGCGGATGTTCCAACTCCGTGATACTTGTTTTAACCCATAAATGGATTTAAGCAGCTTGCACACCTTTCCGCTGCTCCCACTATCTACGAAGCCCTCTGGCTGAGTCATGAACACGCACTCTTCTAAATCACCGTTTAGAAAGGCGGTCTTAACATCCATTTGCCAGATTTCGTAGTCATGGTATGCAGCAATGGCAAGTAAGATTCGGATGGATTTAAGCATAGCCACTGGAGAAAAGGTTTCGTCATAATCCACACCTGGTCGTTGACGAAAACTCTTTGCAACAAGTCTAGCTTTGAAAGTCTCAACTCTTCCATCTACACCAATTTTCTTTTTAAAGATCCACTTGCTCCCAATGAGTTTTACCCCTTCAGGAGCAACATCCAAAGTCCATACTTTGTTGCTATACATGGATTCCATCTCAGATCGCATTGCATCCAGCCATTTCACAGAGTCAGCATTCGTGATGGCCTGCTCGAAACTATTCGGGTCATCATCTTCCATGATGAAATCCTCGCTCCCACCATCAATGAGAAAACCGTAGTATCTCTCAGATGGATGAGAAACCCTGCTAGATCGGCGGAGAGGCTGGGGTTCATCGGGAATTACTGAATCATCTGGTTCCACTAAATCTTCAGTCATAGTTTGTGTTGCTGGAACCTCTTCCAACTCTACCGCACTGCCACTAATTTCTTTTGCAAGAAATTCCTTTTCTAAAAAGGTGGCATGTCGAGAAACAAACACCTTTTGTTCCTCGCTGTGGTAGAATAGATATCCATGTGAATGTTTAGGATATCCCACAAACTTACAAAGAACTGACCGTGCCTCGAGTTTGTCCGGATTTTGCTTTTTAACATAGGCTGGACAACCCCATATCTTAACTCGTTTAAGACATGGTCTCTTCCCACTCCATATCTCATATGATGTGGTAGGTACAGATTTAGATAGAACTTGATTCAATAGGTATGCAGCTGTCTCCAGTGCATGTCCCCAGAAGGAAATAGGTAACTCAGCAGTGCTCATCATAGAGTGCACCATATCTAATAGGGTGCGATTCCTCCGCTCCGATACACCGTTGTGCTGTGGTGTATAGGGAGGTGTAAGCTGAGAGAGAATCCCATTCTCTTTTAGATAATCTAGGAACTCATTGCTCAAGTATTCTCTTCCTCGATCAGATCGAAGGATCTTAATACTTTTGCCCGTTTGGTTCTCTACTTCGTGCTTATATTCTCTGAATTTCTCAAAAGGTTCAGACTTGTGTTTCATCAGGAACACATGTCCGTATCTAGAGAGATCGTCAGTAAATGTAATGAAGTAAGAAGAACCGTTCCTGGCGTGTGTAGACATGGGACCGCATACATTACTATGTACCAGTCCTAAGAGTTCCGCAACTCTTTCTCCGTGTCCACTAAACGGAGTTTTGGTCATTTTTCATTTGAAACATGAATGGCAAGTATCATAAGATGATAATTCGAACGGATTCAAATATCCATCCTTATGTAACTTAGCCAGCCGTGTCGCATTGATATGACCAAGTCTACAATGTCACAAGAAGGATTCGTTCGTTTCTGAACTCTTCCTCTTGTGTGTGTTTTGTATATTAAGGACTGTATTTTGATTGAGAATGAATATGCCATTATGTAACGAGCCTGATCCAATCAACTTTTGATCTAGGAGGATGTTCATAATATTATTCTGTACTACAAAATTATATCCTTCTTTACTTAATAAAGAAATTGATATAATGTTGCATATCATGTTCGGTATATAATAGCACTCATTCAGAATCAGTGTACTACTACTTGGTAATACTAGGTGATATTCGCCAACTGCTTTGGCTGCAATGCTTGCACCATTCCCTACTTGAATGGAATGATCACCTTTTTCCAGTTCTCTATCTTTACATAGCCCACGTAACAATTTACATATGTGGGATCCTGATCCGGTATCTAATACCCAAGACGTAGGGTGAACTGAGAAACAGTTCTCAATAACTAACACACCCGAAGAAGATGCATCAGCATGCATGTTCTTTGTTTGGGCGGCATGAGAATCCAGATATTCTCCTGTTTCCTGTTCAGTCTAATAACTCTTATAAGAAAGAACGGGACCAATGATCCCCTGCTCAGTATAATAAGCGGGTTCAGTCAATACATCCATATTATTATTTGGATTAAGTCCTGACATGGTCGCTACCTGGAGAGAGAGAGAAAGAAACACTTTAGCGTATGCTCTTGCAAGATTAGATTGGTTATTATCTTATCTAATCAGGATGTCTCCCACTGTTTTTATCAAATCTTCCTTCAAACCCTAAAAGATAAGATTAGCCGGGATTAATTACACCCTACAATTTCATCAATCTTTTAGCCAGATCAGTGTTGGTACTTGAGGGAGGTTCCCCGTGCTTTCGCACGGACCTAATTAAAATAAACCTCGTCTTCCCAGAGGCATAACCCCGTTAATACCTTTCTAGACACCTACTTGATCGGCTAATTGTCCTGTGTAAAATTCTCCCAGGATTAACTCTTACTCGTAGTGGGTATCAGGATCCAACTATCTCATAGGAGGTATGCAATCTCATTACAAATTTCAACACTTGAAATTCCCGATAATGCTTTTGCCCCTAACCCCTATGACCTTGACAAAGGCCAACAAACCATAGGAAGCTAGTCAAGTTCAACCCGTAATTTCTTGATTGAAATAAACCCACCCGCACGACCCTTGACAAAGGCCAACAAGGTCGTACGAATACCCTAATCCAATCGCATCACATGCTTAAACAAATAAGTACCAGTCAGCTACCGCACACTATACCTTGAGAAAGGCCAACAAACGCAGCACGAATACTAAATAATCTTTATCTGAAATGACGGAGGCTACGCAGGTTTTTCAGAAAACCATGAGCGTAATGAACTTGATATCGTTATAGAAACAAGTGATTTTTGAAAATGAGTGTTTTTGAGGTTTTTCTAATTTCGTTAAAGAGGTCACTCCCGGTGAAGGGATCTCGGTTCTTTCCCCATTGAATAAGGTGCAGGATATATCATATATACCGCTGTGCAAAGCAAGAACTATATAAGCTGTCAAAAACTAAACCGCGAGTTTGTAGCATCTGCCAGTTTCGCTAAAGAGGTCACTCCCGGTGAAGAGATCTCGGCTCTTTCCTCATCGAATAAGGTGCAGGGTATATCATATATACCGCTATACAAAGCAAAACTGTAGCTACCCTTTTTATAAAGTTTTGATTCTACAATATCTTTTAGGTTTCTTTTCTTTTATTAATCTCATTAATATATCCCATCAGCTTATGCTTCCTAATCATCACAGAAGAAACGAAAGCAGTAATATTTATATATCAGCATATATATATATATATATAGTATAAGCATTCGTCTCAGGCAGTAATATGATCTCATCACAGAACATTGCAGCAGAAGAACATATATGAAATATTGGATATACTAGGATGTCCGTGTTTTAATACGAGCCTGTATAAAACACGGATTCCATGGTCGCGATGAATAGCCAAACCCACATCCCTAGACCCCTACGAGAGCTTCAAGCAACACTGCCAATTCTAGGGTTAGGAGACCCGGTCTCGACTCCTCGAGATGGCCTCCCACTGGACCCTAGAACCCGGTTACTTGTGCTCCCCTCCTTGGGTCTACCTAATACGGAAAGGTAAATAATATACACTGGTGACATCAACCTCATCCCGGAAGTTCCCCAATAAAAGAATATTACATACAAATGAATTTTACATGAATGAAAATAAAAACCCTCATCTCACATAAAACCCCCGGCTATTCAGAACACGACGATCCCATATAACATATCACATCAACACATAATATCTCATATCATCAACGTAAGTAAGTATGCATACACCGATCATCGTTGATGTATAGTAACGAAAACCGATAATACAACTACATACTACACTTACGGTCATAGAAAAGAAAGTGTAAAACTACAACATTTGGAATCCACAATCTTAGATATCGTAAATCCAAAATATCACATACTTCACATTTCATGCCTAACTATATGAATTCCACATATTGTATTACATTCAAGATAAATAGACAGTATTAAACTTTCCGATCGAATAATCAAATACCCAAGATTTCCTAAATAGCTCAACACTTAAGCGGAGTTCAAAAAGTCCCAGAATATGTCACAGTACCAATGGTCCAGCCGTAGAAGGGTCAAGCCAACGCCTCACATGTGGCACGCCGTACTGCCCCAAACCCTAAGGTTTAGAGGCAGTTCAGACGGTCACATAATCGAGTTAAGGTTTGTGTTCTTCTAGAGAGTCCACCGCGTTACTTGCACGTTTTTCCGAAAGATTTAAACTCAAGAAAAATTCAACACTTGAAAGTTTTTCGTGCCGGGAAAAAATGAGTTAATGATATCCGTTCGAACAATTTAACAGTTTCTAAATTATCCGGAAAACAGAACGAAATTAAATTTTCCGATCGAATCAACGAATTCAAAATAATTCTCAGAACACTCAACACTTGAGTCAGATTAAAAATACCCAGAAATATGCAGGATTGGCCACGGATATTACTGTGCCAAAACCAAAGCACAATTCGACTGTACGGCCGCGGATCCGCGGCGCAAGCAAGGTATTGCCGCGGTTCTGCGGCGGTCCGTACGAATTACCTGCTCGTTTTCCACAGTAATACTTATAATTCCCTGCTGATTTTTTAAGTATTTTTAATACAGAAAAAACACATTTTTAAAAATTGTCCAGAGAGGGGGTCAAAATCGGTGTTTCGGGGTTCGATCGGAGTTTTAACTTCGTATACACGTATCCTAATACTCTAGCTAGGCTCTGATACCACTGTAGGGTTCATAGGCAGTCATACAAGGGTCTATAAGGCATCAACCATGCCCGATTTAAAATTTAGACGTGCCAAAACAACCCAAAGCCGGGATCTTTGCTAGATTATTAGGGTTTAACATGCAAGTAAACATCTTTACAACTAAGAGTGAGGGATTACAACCTTTGTAGTCCGCTCCTTCGCTTCATAAGCTCCGAGTAGAAGTCCCTTCGCCGCGATCCGTGATCTCCCAGACTCAAGAGAGGCTCCACAACTCGAACGATCCATGCTAGCTTGTAGTTTTCCTTTTCTCCGATGATCTACCTCGAAGTTTCTATAACTCAAGCTCTCTCTCTCTCTCTCTAATGAGGTGAACACCCTAATCTAATTGGCTAGATTAGATGAGGATGATGGAGTAGTATTTATGCTTTCTTTTTATATCAAATTCTCACACAAAATCATCACATAAAGAAAACCTAGAAAGCTTTCTCAAAGCTCAAGGTTGAAGAAGAAGAAGAATAAAAAATTAATTCCTTTTGTGATGAATAATGAAAAGATATATGATTAATAATGTAACCATGGTCAACTATGACAAGGCTAACCCATGTAGAGAATTAACTAAGGCTAGGGTTTGGGTTGGGTTAAAGAATGAGTCACCTGAAAATATCAACCATAATATCTAAGCTCATGACAAAAGAAAACCTTCTAGAAGGTTCATAAAAGAACTAACCCAATTCAAACCCTAACCTTGTTTAATCTCCACTAAACATGTTGTATTAGTAATCATATCATGTTACAATAATATATATCACATATATATTATATATTTGTAACAAAAGAAAATAATACAATTAATATATATCGTATATATATCAATGCATTATCCGGTGAGAAAATGAAATAATAAAGCGAGCCAATATTAGATAATATAATGCAATATATCATATATATTATTATACATTAAATTATCGAATCAACACTTGATCCGACAATCCGGCTATATCGAATATAACCGACTAATATATCATGTACCGATTCATCGAATCAACACTTGATCCGATGACCCGGCTCATATCTAAATATCGCGAGAATATAATACGGTATCTCATTTCGTATTATCCTCGGTCGTGCACATATCACATATGTGCCTCTACTCTGTTTTGCCTGAGTCAAGAAACCTCTGTGTAGGACTCTAAAGAATCGTCAATACGCCGGTAGCAGGTGATGATTATATCAAATACCCACAAGCTGCAAGCGGTCAGCTAAACGTAACAGCCGCCCAGGTATTGAGCGATAAGAAGATCAACAAGATAACCTGTACATTCTCCTGTGAATCCAATCAGTAACACTCCCGTACACTCCGGTCTCTTCGTCTGATATGTTGCATATCTAGTCTAGGGGTGGTATACTTCAGACCCTAGTAACCGATAAGTCTTGTCGATATGAGGCTCATAATGGGTCGAGAAACCACTGGTAACACTTACCAGTAAATTTCTATATCAGCCCTGGCCAAGGACTTCCAGTTATAGCCAAACGAACATAGCACAACATCAACTCCCTATACCAGGAAAGATGAATCCACTCCTATCGCTCATTGCCTCCATGTGATTCGGGACTGCTCCCAAAAGCCACCGTTTTGCATGCCCTCTTGGACGTGGTAAGGTGGAAATCAAAGCACAGTGGGAATCACACAAGACTCTATGACGATCTCGGGTCTACAGACTACCATGTACCAGTGTCACCGGAGAACTGCCATCTGACGTGTGGTATATCACCATCTGGGAGTTCTCGGCGAGTCCGTCCAGTGTACCCAGTCTCCACTGAGCACCCGTACACCATCTCTAGTGTCAAAACACCGATGGATATGGGATCACCCATTGCCCATCATATGGGTCAAGATGCGTATACGCTAGTCTACTCAGGTGTATCGATGCCCTGTCTCGATATACCCTCGACTAGGAACAGTTATAGGATGTACTCATCGACTACCATGGCCCCACTAGTATGATCTCATCATAGTCCCAGTAGTCGAGTACAGATCCTAAGGGCTTTATCAACATGTAAGAGTAAGACAGTAAACTAATATAAGTCAATATGTTAAGATAAAGGGAAACCAAATAGCATACAATCATGACGAGCAAGAAAGTCCTCTCTATATATATCCAAGCATCCATTATAATATACATCATATGAACAACAATGGCCTCTAGGGCATATACATAACTAACAGTGCCGCTGACGTGCTTGTGGTTAAACCCACTTCCAGTGTATTGACAAGTCTTTAGAGTCCCACACAGAGGGTTTCCCTGCTTCGGGCGAAACGATACAGAGGCCGTATGGTTTTACGGTAAGGTTCGATCATATACATGTACTTGTGCACGTATCATGATTCGGACGGATAATACTAGTGGGCATTGGTTTAAGCCGGATCCTAGTATTATATTGTTGGATTATTTTCGTCTCATTGTATTCGTATTTTTCGTTATACGGATGCGGGTATGTATATACGGATGAGGGGCATTTTTGTGATTTATTATAAGAATAGTTTCTAGAAGATTACACCTCATTATGTTTATTAACCATTTAGTTTAATGGTTAATTGAGGTGAGAGATAAGTGTGCTTAGCTTAATTCAAGCATGCTTGATTTAGTGACTCATTTAATGACTCATGGTGGTGACTCATTGGGTGACTTATTGGGTGACTCATGATACACTATTCTTGCATGCTTGATATTTTTGTTTTTTTGTGTGAGATATTTTGTGGTGGTGAGATATTTTTATTTGACTTGAGATATTTTTCTTTGGTTGCTATTCATACACTCACACAAAAATTCATCTCTTTCTTGAATTGAGCTCAGGCTTCACGCTTTCATCTCTCATGGCTTCTTCTTCTTCCTCCACCTTAACCCTCTCATGTGTTGAGAAACCTAGGGTGTTTAGAGAAAATTAATCCCTCATTAGACTTTTCATCTTCTAGGCTATCTATTTTAGTAAACTAGATTCCCAAGTTACTTCGGTTATGAAGTAGGAGCTCGATTCATAGTCTCTCGGGTGGATCATCTTCGATGGAGGGAGACTGGCGACCAAACTTGATCATGGTGGCCACTAGGAGCTTGGGAAGCTTGTTAAAGACCGAAGGACACGGATCATTCGGTATAACATTCCAAACTCTTTTAGATAGCTTGCTAGATTTAGGGTTAATGGTCGATCCGTATTCATGGGTTGTGGTAGCGCCGGTTTAGAAAAATTTTGTTCCGCATTCGGCCACGGTTTGATGGCCAGGGCGCTGCCATAACCCAACATTAATACAATAAAAGATGGAAGTGTCATATTGAGGCTCTTTTATACTTTTTTTGCATGTATGTTGCGCTTGCACTTGACATGAACACTTAAATTTTAGGCGGAAACAGATAGCAACAACAATAATATCATAACAATGTAAAACAGGACAATCATGTCAATGTGTATCTTAGGGGTCCATGTCGCTAAGTTATATATCCTATAGATATTTGAAACCAATCAATACAATTCTTCTCATAAATCAATAGTATCCCATGCGTGCCCGGGACCATGGTCATGATTCTCGCGGCTGAATCCGAGATATGCCGCTAGGCAGTAAAACAATGTAAATAGATCGATGATTGATGCCAGGATCATCATTCCAGAGCCCGAAACTCGTATCAACTAATCAGTCTCTAACAATCAATAACTCTTGAGTTACAGTTAGGGTTCAATTCTTGATTTCCCATTTCCCAAGTTTTCATGATCATGTCAAGTATTAATATAGTATGTTTCCTAATGCCAATATGGTAACAATCAATTACATGTACAATTTGTGTCACCCGGGACAATCAATTGGGTCAATCAATTCAATAATAATGGGTTGTTGGCAGTCAGATAAACATATCGATCTAAGTGGCTTGACATGGCAACAATACAAGGCAAAATCAATATCATGGTTATATATTAATAACGGGGTTATAACGATATATGTCTTCAATCATAATTACATGTGTACAATCAATAAATGGCATGTAAATAATATCATAGTACTAACAGTCAAAACAATAGCATTAACAAGAATAGCATGTTCAATCAAATTAATAGCAAATAAATGTGATGTCTATTAATTATGCACAAGAAAGTTCAGTTCATAATATTCAACGTCACTCTAATTTGTAAAATATCTTAAAAATAATAAACCTACTCTAAAGGTGATGTGTAATATGCCAAAACAAAGCTAATTCAATAAGCTTTTCATTAGTATAAGTTAGGAAATCTCAAGTTATTTAGAAAGAGTATGGACATTCGAATTAAAAATTTGTTGCTGGAAATTCTTTGGACAGCAGTCCAGAGGTGAGTTCCTTCATAATTTATGTTATCTAAACAATTTATTTTGTAGGTAATCTTTTCACAGGGTTAAAGTATTCCGAGTCAGCTTGGTAACGAACTGAAGAACACATGCTAACAATTTTTGTATGATCTATAGTAAATTTTACAAGGTAAGGTGTTCAGATATGTTCTGACAAGCTGAAACGACTCATGATTGTCTTAAGTCGCCTCAAAGTATGCCTGAAGCGTTATTTTAGTTCTCTGGTTGTATGAAACAGCTTAGGAAACGGTTGAGCCGGCTAATAGCCTAAAATATAATATGACTAGGTTTTCAATTTGGGTTTCCAACCTCTATTTGATATAAACAATACTAACTATGATCACCCTGTTTCTCTAAGTTGCAATAAGTCAATATATCAATAAAATGAGTAACTTTAGGGTTTCATAACAAGTATCATGACTAGATTAAGATTAGAGACATATCGAGATTCGGATCTTGATATATCGTTAACTATGAATTCATAAAACTTAAATATTCCATTTTAACATTAATAAATATGTTACACCAGATCGGATTTGATCATAACTAGCATGTGGCAAGATCTAGAGATACTTTTCTCGATCTAAGATTTTCACGATGAATATGATACAATCACGATGTCGGAACCTTATACAAAACCTTTGGTTGTACATTCAGTCTTGATGTTGCATCCATGAAAAGATGCAAACGCAGGAAGGAGACAATAGCAGTGATGATGATCTCCTATAAACGTTGATGATGGTGAAAGGGTCGGCCACAAGATCGAAGGATATCAGGTTTGGAGTTAGGGTAAGGGTTCGGACATGATGAGGAAGATGGAGGCTAGGGTTTTGAGATTGACACGGTTGCATGAAAGTTGTGTGTATTTATATAGGATAGGTCAATCAATGGGCCGGATAGTTTACAATTCCTATATTAATTAGGACTATGGATTTAGAGATAAGGTGATATATATTCAATCTTTAAAACCATGCATATCTTTTATAAATTATATTTTATCAAACCAATAATTTACCATATCCCAATAATAACCAAGAATAAACCCAATGCCGTATAACCCAAGTCGGAATCCTAACATGAAACAATCTCAGATCGCGGTCCACTTTAAGACGGGTCACATAATCCTGAACCGGCTCACATAATCCTAAGTCTGCTCACCAAGCTATCCAAGCAATCAATTATTATCTAGATGCAAGAGACGGCTCAACCCAATGTTGAGCCGGCTCATGATGCCCCGGAGCCAAAACTCAAAATAACAAGCATAATCAATCAATTAAATTTATTTATTTAAATACCGTATGATCGTTCTAGGGTGTTATATTATACTCAACTACAAAAAGTTCATCCTCGAAATTCATAAGGATGAAAGGAACAAGAACATGATACAATGAAATGATCAAGAGCAACGGGAAAATAAGTACAGTCACACTCATACTCAAGGAAACAAATTCGGAAATTTCAGTCGCATTTCCTCTTCACTTTCCTATGTCGATTCTCCACGTGAATGGCCTCCCCACGAAACAAGCACCAATGGTATCAAGTTATTCTTGAGAAACTTCTTTCATCCATCCAAGGTAGTTGCTGGTCGCTCCTCATACGACAAATCATTTCCCAAAGTCAATTCCAAGTGATCAAGAACGTGAGTCTCATCTTGAACATATTTGCGAAATTGAAATATGTGAAACATGTTATGTACACACGGCAAAGTTGGTGGTAATGCCAATCGATACGCCACTTCTCTAATAGGCTTAATGATATCGAAAGGCCCTATGTATCAAGAACTAGGCTTTCCTCATGTGCCAAATCGTATCACTCCTCTTGTCGATGATATCTTCAAGAACACGTGATCCCCAATAGTGAATTCTAACAGTCTCCTTCCAGTGTCAGCCCAATTCTTTTGCTGATCTTGCGCTACCTTCATGTGATCTCGAATCAAACGAACCTTATCTAAGTTTTTCACACTTAGTTCCAGTCCTAATAATCTCCGTTCTCCAACGTCATCCTAAAAGACCAGTGAACAACATTTGCGTCCATACCACGCTTCAAATGGAGCCATCTGAATGCTCACCTGGAAGATGTTATTTTACGAGAACTCAACCAAGTGCAAATGGTTCTCTTACGAACCTTTGAAGTCTAACATGCACGTTCTCAACATGTCTTCAAGAGTTTGGGTCGTCCTCTCGGACCGACCATCTGTCTGTGGATGATATACCGTACTAAACTTCAACCGAGTTTCCAAGCTCTCCTGCAAACTTCTCCAGAAACATGATAAAACCATGTGTCATGATCGGACACGATGCTAACCGGTACTCAATGCAATTTCACAATCTCCTGCATGTTTCTCTCTACTAGCGCCTTCGTCGATTTACCAACTCGAAAAGTATAGAGTAAGCTGCCTTGGTCAGACGATCGATGATAACCCATACTGCATTATTACCCTTTGGATTCCATGGTAAATCTGTCACGAAGTCCATGGTTATGCGTTCCTACATCCACTGAGGAATCAGAAGTGGTTGCAACAAACCGGCTATTCCTTGATGTTCAGTCTTCACTTTCCGACACACTAAGCATCTCAACACAAAATGAGCACGCTCTCACTTCATTCCTTCCCACCATAAGTGTTGTTACCTCCCTTTGTAAATCCTTGTACCTTCCGGATGTACCGAATTTAACGAAATAGGTGCTTCCTCAATACTTCTTCACGAATCTCCCCTTTCGGTACACATAAGAACTCCTTTACCTTAAAGACCCCTCTTCAAGAATTTGCGAGTCTGTTCTAAAACTTTCGGGTCATCGGCCCACCAAGTTTCCACCGCGCAACTCTTATAAATTTAGGCAGGCCTTCAAAACTTCTTCAATCGAATACCCTACGGTTGAGCAGACTTGATATGATCTATCCAAGACGATTGTTCTTATAGTTGCATCAACTACTCCGAAGAATTCGGTAAGACTAATTCCAACTCCAGTCTCCGATAATCAGTTATCAGCTCCTCTTGCGACGTCAATATCATTCCGGCTGGTAATTGACTTACAGTGTCCGATGCTACACTTTCCTTTCCGGATGATACTTTTATATCTAGGTTGTAGTCAGCCATTAAATCTAAATATCTTTGCTGCCACCTATTGTGCTTCTTCTATATGAACATGTACTTTTAGGCTTTTATGATCGGTAGATATCTCGACCTTCTTGTCTAATAAGTACTGTCTCCATAATCTTATCATGATTATCACTGCAACCATCTCCGAGTCATACGTCGGACAATTCTTCTCATGCGTCTTCAACTGTTTGACGCATAGGCCCTCACCCATCTATGCAGCATCGATACACAACTGAAACCTTTTCCTAATGCGTCATTGTGAATTACTTACTCTCCAAAACCGTTCGGCACCATTAGTATAGGAATGGTCCTTAACTTCTTCAACAATTTGACCATTCGTGTACACTTCTCGGACCAACGAATAATTCCTCCTTTCGAGTCACTTGGTCAATGGCTCTGCCATTCGAGCGAAATCTTGCACAACCTTTCGATGATAACTAATAATTCCAACTTATACACATTCGAAGTTCCCTCGGACTCTGTCAATCTCAAGTTTCCATAATCTTTCCGGGTCTACTGCGATTCCATCTCTCAGTATGTCATTACCCAAAACTTCACTCCATCGAGTCAAAACCCGCATTTTCTTAACTTAGCAGACAACGTCTGAAATATACTCCTTGATTTATCTTCGTGTTCCTCCTGGTTCTTCCAAAATTCGGAAGGATTTTTTCACCACTGATCAGGATAGATATCACACGGTCGCTTGTCGCCTTTGTGTTGCATCAGATGAGTAGGAAAGGATAAGCTGAACTAAAGGACAAGAGATACTTTCGAACCGGAAGTTCCAAAGCAAGAGTATAGGATGTAAAGGATGAACCCCGAGGGGTAAAAGGATCATGCATGAATTTTAGGGATTCAAGAAGTCGAGAAGTGAACTTTAAAAATAATTGAAGAAAGAGTCGGATTCAACATTCAAGATAAGACATAGGTTTGGAAAATACTTGAAGGTATTACAATACAAATAAATCAAGAGATGAATTAAGAGTAGGATTCTAACTTACTTAAACAGAATACCACATTGTAACCATATCACGGTACATGATTACAATCACATAACTCCATCTAAATCACCAAAATCCTACCATCAGAGTCAATGTAATATGATTTAAGAAAGCAATAAGGAAATCAGGAAGATTATGAGGTAAGATCAACATAGATGAAAGGTTCGCAATTTCGTTTTCCTTCCGAGATATGATCGTCAGGAAAAGTAGGAAGGATTCCAAGGAAAAGGATTAAGGGATGAACCCAGGGTGCAACGTTACAATCTCGCTCTACCATCTATGTGGGCATGAGAATTACCAAGTAAATCCATACCCAAACCATCTCGCAGCTGCCGGTATCAATCACTAGACAAACCGCAAACAACTCTCGGCCACCAACTACGATGAGACACTCTTTAAGTTCCCTTCTAGAGATGATCTTCCCATCCCCGTGGGTAAGTCCCAGATCAGATCAAGAAATAACACGCTCCAATCTACGTTGGGTTTATCTAGAGGGTGGACCAACTGATATAGAAAACATAAAGCGATTGGATGATATAGAATCAGCAAACAGTAACACTGGAAAACGATAAACAAGAAGAATACCTAATATCACCTCCTTAGAAGTCTCTGCCCCTTCAATCGTCGGGATAGAAGCCCATTCTTGATTAGGCCCCTAAGTAATCTATTTATGTCCATAAACCTACTTCTGCAGTGCTCTTAGAGCATCGCCCTTCAACTGAACCTTCAACGGACAAGTATTGACATGATGGTCAACAGCTCCGCAAATCAGACACTGCCCAAGCTTCTTCTGGCATCCTGTCTGAATATGGCCCGGTCTCTGGCAGAAATCACAAATCATATTCTTCTTCCGAGTTGCAACAAATGGTCGCTTCATGGGGACTGTTCCTTGTCTCCGAACAGGTACACCTCCCCGTGTCGGAACTCTTGTCACGCCCCGCTTCCCAGTATACGGAGAAGTAGACATGACGAGCCGCGACGTATTTACTTAGAAGTAAACACGTTAAGCACAAATAAGTAATATATAAATAAAAACAGAAGAATGACAAGAGATGTAATATATATTAACATTCATATTTACATTACAGCTGCTTTTGAAAAGGAAAATACAATGATGGAAAGTAATGCCTAAACAATGGCATATGGACTGAAAAGTAAATAAGTATAAGTAAGCTAGTAGTTGTGTAGCTCGGGTATCTACTCCTATTACTCCTAGCTGGGCTTGGTCTTCTGAGAGTTGGGTCCTCCTGACGAACATTCTAAAGAAAGAAGAGACAGGAACATTGTCAGCGAACTAGCGCTCGGTAAGTCCCAAAAGAAAGAATGGAATAGACAAGTAAAGATAATAGAACTAGTAATTGATACAAGTATATGTTTGTTACACCAACATAGTTGTTTGTAGTTTGGTACAGAATGTATCGGTGTTTACGAGAGGAGTGCAACTATCATGTGGACTAAGGGAAAAGGAAAGTACAAGGCCCCGTCAATACCCACGGGACAACGTTACGGATGTACGGTAGGTGTCTTTTAGTGTCCTTCATCATACCACTTATAATACATTCCATACCAATCTACCCCGTTAGAACCCCGTAATATATATTGTATAAATATAGTTAATAGACTTGCCGTGACCATGGATACAAGTTGTTCATGTAAACGGTTTCAGGATGTATCAAGCAGGCATGTAATCAAGTCAAGATATAGCCATGGTTCGGTCAAGTCAAGTTATGTTTGCATGTTGATCTTGTTCTGATATTCAGGTTCAGGTTCAAGTATACATGTTGGATTCATGTTGAATTTAATTCATGTTTGGATTGGATTCTGGTTGGATTCAGATTGAGTTAGACTCAGATTTATTTAGACTCAGACTTGAGTCAGACACTTTAAACAGATTTGGATCCTAAATTAGGTTTGGGTGTTATCGGTAACTGCTGCATATGGATGGCAGGATTTGTGTCATTTTTTAAGACAATTACCTATTGATAACCCCGTTAACATTTTCTACCTTAAATAGGCAAGCACTCACTTTCTCCGGCTCTCTGACGCTTAAGAGAATTGATCTCGCTTAAACCTATATTTATTAAAGTCCTTAATGGTAATTTTATATAACTCGAGGGGTTTTTATGAAAAATATTTTATATACTTTCAAAATAAACCTCGAGTATTTATTTATCGTATTTAGGGTTTCATTGATGTAACTTTTAAGATTTGAGGTATTTTAGTGAATATTAACTTGGCTTGAATAGTTCAAGATATTTTAGTGTAATACTTGTTTTGTATTGATATTTAATGGTATTTTAGTGAAACTTGTCATTCTTTTATTTTCTAGAAAACATGAAATTTTTATTATAACCTGAAAATATGTGGTTTGATAATATTTATATAATATTAAAAATTAATTTTATTATTAATTAGAAAATCTCGTTTTTCTTAAAAATCGTATTAAAATCTTTCGAGAGCGAATGCTCCATGAGGAGGTCTGTATCTCCCTTTACTAGCCCGAGAATGTGCGATAATCCGCACCATCCAATACCGAGTTCCTCAAAATGGGTTGTAGAGGCATAATCGCAAAGAGTTTGATAATACAATTCAAAGAAAAATCGTTTTTTTATAGTTCATGGTAGTTTAATGAAAAGTTATAATCGCCACAAAAATAGGTTTCCAAGAGACTCGTGCTATGTCAATATGTGTGTTGTGAAGGGTAGGTCATTATTCCGTGAAGTTTTTTAAAGGTAAGATTAAACTAAGTAATAAAATACGGTAATTACAAAGTTCATGGTATTTAAAAGTAAAACTCAATTTAAAGTTATCTAGCATGATGATTTAGGGTGAAAGTTGTTTCTAATTATTAGTTTCATGTTTAACAATTCAAGGTATAGAATATGAAAGAGTAATGCTTAATAAAAGATGTAGTTTCAAGGATTTTAGAAACAAATATCGGTATAAATCTACTTACCGACATGTTTTATAAAAAGGGTTTTTTTTTATGTATAAAGAGAAGAAGGGGTGAGACTTACTACTTAGAAGGAGGGAGGGGAGGTAAAAGAAAAGGGTGGTATTCTTCGTGGCGTCGTGGGGTCACCAGAACTTGTGTAGATCCTCGCCGGAAGTCGTTCTTGGGCTAACTCTACTTCAACTCCACTTGTACTTAGAAAATTTTGATATTTTTGGTTAGGGATTTCAGAATAAGGAGGGGCTAGGGTATGGGGTTGTATTTATAGTATGAAATTAGGGTTTTGGAATTGAAAGAATGAATTACAATACATTAAAAATTGGATTAAAGGTGAAATTGAATTCTCTGTTAAATTGTAGAGAAAACAAACAGTGCAGGGGTAATGGGATATGCCAAAGGGTTTTGTGTGCAAGACACAGCCGCCATTGCCCACGGTTGGACCGTCGGCGCCGGCCCCATGCCAAATCTCGCCGGCCATTTGGTGGGGTTAGGGGGTTCGATTGAAGCCGCGTGTCCTACACAGTTCATACAATATTTTGCACATGTTAGATTTCTCTGAATTTTTATTTTTACGTATATTGCACGTGTAAACTTTTGGGCTTCCAAAAGTTTAAAAGGAAAATTAGGAAAAATAATATGTGGCTGATGGGATTCGAACACAGGGGCTATGTCTCAGCAGTGCAAGAATTTACCAATGAGCTATAAGTTATTTCTTACTGTTCTTAAACAAAAATAACTTTTAAATTATGCTCAGGCTTGCAAACTCCTTTTGGTACTTTAAGAAGAAAAATTTTGTACAGAAAATTCAGGGTCGTTATATTCTACCCTCCTTATAAAAATTTCATCCTCAAAATTTATAGAAGGAAGTTGTAACAGATTCAAGAAAAATTTGATTACAGTGGTGGTGAAAGAGCTACTAAAAGTGTATGAAAAATATGTTTGAAAGAACAAAAATATTCAAGGGTAGTTTTCAAGAAAGCTGGGAGCATGCAATCAAATAGAAGAAACGTAAATTGGAATTAGATTGTCAAGAATGGTACAAATATATTTAAAATCAGGGAAGGATATGTGTTATCAAAGGATATATGATTCGATAATTATGGGTATATGGTAGAACATAGCTGAATCAAGAGGAAAGAGAATCAAAGGCAGAATTTTAAGTCACTCAAGTAGAGTTGTAATTATGCTGCAGTTTATAGTTACGATCACATATATCCATTTAAATCACCCAAATCCTATCCTCAGAGTCAAGGTGATAAGATTTTAAGAAACAATCAAGAAAATAAAAGGAAGATCTAGAGTTTGTAGTTTCGTGTTACGCCGAGACAAGATTATCAGGGAAAATAAGAAAAGATTCAAAGGAATGCAATCATGTTGCAGGCGTTACTGTCTACCTTCCTTAAAAAAATTTCGTCCGCGAAATTCTATTAAGTTGAGACATGAAGTATTGTGACGCTCCAGTGTCGAACAGTGCAAATGCAGGAATAATGGTTACTAGTATAGTGCTTAAGTTGTGTGGGGGTATGTTTAGGTATAGGAAAAGAATATATTGATGTATAAGGATTGAAAAGATTTGAAATATGGGAAGTTTCCAGTGATGACTTGGTCGGTGGATTCAGCTTCTTCCACAGTCGTCGTGAAAGCCTGACGTCGGGGTCCATTCCTCCTTGCTGGAGGCACATTCCTCTATTTGTTTCTCTGTCCTTGAGGCATGTTCCTCCGTGCCTGATGGAACCGACGAGAAGGCTATGCAGGAGGTCCATAAGGAAGTGAAGCAGGTAGGGCAAGACGAGGTGCAGGAGCCTGAATAGCTGGCTGCTGTAGAGAAGTGATCGCTGGTCAGGGTGCGGGAGCTGGGGTGAGACGATGTGGGCAAGCTCCGATGGCGTGAGTAGATGCGCCACAAACTAAGCATATGCCATTCGCATGCCTGCAGTCCCTTACTTCATGTACGAGTCTTTTACAATAATAGCAAGTCTTTGTTGGCGGTGTCCTTTCCTTCTTCTTGATATAACCATGAGCCGCCCTCAAGGCTGCCTTAGTGTGAACTAGTCCTTGGTGAAGTAGAGCAGCCTGCTCCTGCTGTCCCTCAACTAGACTTCTGGTTGTTTCATGGAACCCCATTGATCTTATCAGTAAGTCCTCAATGGTAATGGGTGGTAGTGTAGGTGGTAGAGTGTTGCCGTTTATGTTGGTGCTTGTGTTGTTGGAAGGATCCATGATCTTGATAGAAAGGAAAGGTTATGATAGATTCAAGAAATTTGAAATGTAAAGAATGTATAGCTGTTGAAATTTATAATTCTTGTGATATATATTTTTTAGGGTTTCATGAAAAATTGACTTGCATGGTAAGACATCATGCAGAACTGACCTGCATGGACCGCCAACAAAACCTGTCATGCCCCGCTTCCCAGTATACGGAGAAGTAGACGTGACGGGCCGTGACGTATTTACTCAGAAGTAAACACGCTAAGCGCAAATAAGCAATATATAAATAAAATTACAAGTATGACAAGAGATGTAATATAAATAGCAACTTTTATTAACATTCATATTTACAGTATAACTGCTTTTGAAAAGGAAAATACAATGATGGAAAGCAATTCCTAAACAATGACATATGAACTGAACAGTAAATAAGTACAAGTAAGCTAGTAGTTGTGTTGCTCGGGTATCTTCTCCAATTACTCCTGGCTGGGCATGGTCTCCTGAGAGTTGGGTCCTCCTGATGAACATTCCAAAGAAAGAAGAGAAAGGAACGTCGTCAGCGAACTAGAGCTCGGTAAGTCCTAAAAGAAAGAATGGAATAGACAAGTAAAGAGAATATAACTGGTAATTGGTACAAGTATATGTTTGTTACACTAACATAGTTGTTTGTAGCTTGGTAAAGAATGTATCAGTGTTTACGAGAGTAGTCCAACTATCCCGTGGACTATGGAAAACGGAAAGTACAAGGCCCTGTCAATACCCACGAGACAACGACATGGATATACGGTAGGTGTCTTTTAGTGTCCTTCATCGTGCCACTTATAATACATTCCGTACCAATTTACCCCGTTAGAATCCCGTAATATATATATATATATATATATATATATATATTGTATAAATATAGTTAACAGACTTGCCGTGACCATGGATACAAGTTGTTCATGTAAACGGTTTCAGGATGTATCAAGTAGGCATGTAATCAAGTCAAGATATAACCATGGTTTGGTCAAGTCAAGTTATGTTTGCATGTTGATCTTGTTCTGGTATTCAGGTTCAGGTTCAAGTATACATGTTAGATTTATGTTGAATTTGATTCATGTTTGGATTGGATTCTGGTTGGATCCAGATGAGTTAGACTCAGATTTATTTAGACACAGACTTGAGTCAGACACTTTAAACAGATTTGGATCCTAAATTAGGTTTTGGTGTTATCGGTAACTGCTGCACATGGACGACGGGATTTGTGTCTTTTTCCAAGATAATTACCTATTGATAACTCCATTAAATTTTTCTACCTTAAATAGGCAAGCAATCACTTTCTCCGGCTCTCTAAGGCTTAAGAGAATTGATCCCGCTTAAACCTATATTTACTAAAATCCTTAATGGTAATTTTATATAACTCGAAGGGATTTTATGAAAAATATTTTATATACTTTCAAAATAAACCTCGAGTATTTATTTATCGTATTTAGGGTTTCATGGATGTAACTTTTAAGATTTGAGGTATTTTAGTGAATATTAACTTGTCTTGAATAGTTCAAGGTATTTTAGTGTAATACTTGTCTTTTATTGATATTTGATTGTATTTTAGTGAAACTTGTCATTCTTTTATTTTACATGGAATTTTTATTATAACTTGAAAACATGTGGTTTGATAATATTTATTTAATATAAAAAATTAATTTTATTATTAATTAGAAAATCTCGTTTTTCTTAAAAATCGTATTAAAATCTTTCGAGACCGAATGCTCCGTGAGGAGGTCTGCATCTCGCTCTACTAGCCCGAGAATGTGTGATAATCCACACCATCCAATACTGGGTTCCCCAAAATAGGTTGTAGAGACATAATCGCAAAGAGTTTGATAATACAATTCAAAAAAAATCGGTTTCTTATAGTTCATAGTAGTTTAATGAAAAGTTATAATCGCTACAAAAATAGGTTCCCAAGAGAATCGTGCTATATCAATATGTGTGTTGTGAAGGGTAGGTCATTACCCCGTGAAATTTTCTAAAGGTAAGATTAAGCCAAGTAATAAAATATGGTAATTACAAAGTTCATGGTATTTAAAAGTAAAACTCAATTTAAAGTTATCTAGCATGATGATTTAGGGTGAAAGTTGTTTCTAATTATTAGTTTCATGTTTAACAATTCAAGGTATAGAATATGAAAGAGTAATGCTTAATAAAAGATGCAGTTTCAAGGATTTTAGAAACAAATATCGGTATAACTTTACTTACCGACATGTTTTATAAAAAGAGACTTTTTTAAGTATAAAGAGAAGAAGGGGGTGGGACATACTAGCTAGAAGGAGGGAGGGGAGATAGAAGAAAAGGGTGGCAGCCTTTGTGGCGTCGTGGGGTTGCCAGAACTTGTGTAGATCCTCGCTTTAAATCATTCTTGGGCTAACTCCACTTCAACTCCACTTGTACTTAGAAATTTGATATTTTTGGTTAGGGATTTCAGAATGAGGAGCGGCTAGGACATGAGGTTGTATTTATAGTGTATAATTAGGTTTTTAGAATTGAAAGAATGAATTAAAATGCATTAAAAATTGGATTAAAAGTGAAATTGAATTCTCTGTTAAATTGCAGAGAAAAAAATAGTGCAAGGGTAATGGGGTAGGCTAAAGGGTTTTGTGTGCAAGACACGGGCACCATTGCCCATGGTTGGATTGTCGGCGCAGGCCCCATGCCCGATCTCGCCGGCCATTTGCTGGGTTGGGGGGTTGGATTGAAGCTACGTGTCCTAACATTTTGCACATATTAGATTTCTGTGACTTTTCATTTTTACGTGACGTGTAAACTTTTGGGCTTTCAAAAATTTTTAAAGGAAAATCAGGAAAAATAATATGTGGCTGATGGGATCAAACACAGGGGCTATGTCTCAGCAGTGCAAGGCTTTAACAATGAGCTACAAGTTATTTCTTGTTGTTCTTAAACAAAAATAACTTTTAAATTATGCTCAGGCTTGCAAACTCTTTTCAGTACTTTAAGAAGGAAAATTTTGTACATTCAGGGTCGTTACAACTCTGATTGGCGTCTCAACTGCCACACACGCCGGAATATCCTGCTGATGATCACCACTCCCTGTGTCTGTGGGTCTCTGTTGCTCACTAGCCGCCCATTCAACGACAGAGGTGGTAATCTGTTGGGCTGCCTTCAAGATCACTCGAAACTTTATAGTCTGTTGCTGGAACAAGTTTGTTGGGAATACACCCGCGCGCACAAACGCGTATGTTTTTAAAATGTGATCGTTTAAGGAAATGGATGTGCACGCGAGATCGTTCTCGTTTTAAAATTTATAAACCTTAAGTGCACGGCGCGTTGTAGCAAGCTGGCAAGTACGAGTCAATCCACAGAGAATTGTGTATTAGGTCTTGTTGTTTAAGGTTCAACAAATAACGAATTGTTGGTTTTTCACAAAAAATATAAAATATGAAAACAAAGAAAAGCAAGCAAAGAAGATAAGAAAGAAGTGGTTGTGGCTTTGGCTCGGAAGGTCGAATCGCGACGATTCCTTCGACGTTCCCTTGTTCATGAGTTGTCCGTTCTTACGTCGATCCCGGCATGAAGCATGACTTGTCAAGGCGGTTGCGGAGCACAAATCATCAAATTCCGATATTCGCCGCAAAACATGAAACGAGTCTGTTTGTTCACTTACCGTTTGTATATCCGAGCTTGGGGTATAAATACTAAACATTAGGGTTAGCAAGCATACCACAACATCAAAAACACAAGTTAGTGAGTGAGAGCAAATGATTTCATGTTAAGTGTGCTAAGTGTTTGTGATGGTATATGGTATATGAAACCAAGAGATTTGTCAAGTCACTTAATCACAAAATACCACATCCAAACTTAGCAAACTTAATACCAAATTGATTCTAAGCTTAGGCTTGCAAGATGGGGTTTGTGGGGAGAATATGGTATGTAATGAGGTTACAAAGTAATCATGGAATCAACATACCATATCAACCCATCCAAGTTACAATACTAAGTTTATAATCATATTAAAGTACATTAAACATTAACAAGAGGAGGAGGAGGGAAAGCCTTTCATCTCATTTCCTCAACAATACCACAACCAAAGAAAGATTAGTTAAGCATGATAAAGAAAAGAAAATAAGAAAAAGAAGCAAGTAATCAAAGAAACAAAAATATTATTAACACTTGAAGTTGAGGTACAAGATATTGGTAACTTGTTCAACCTCCATAATGAAGCTCTCAAGAGTAAGCTTCAAGAGGGAAGAAGAAGAAGAGACCAAGTTAAAGCCCACTCACTCTCAAGCCTAAACCAAAAATAAAAAAAACTATCAAAATGTATACAATATGGTACATGGGAGCCCCTCCCTTGCTCACTGATCTGGATTTTATAGGGACCAACAAAGATTAAACAAGTAATAAAAATGAGGTGATGTGACTGCAAGGAAGGAACAGGGAAAAGATGGGGACAAATGGGGCAAGGGGGCCGGCGAGCTTGGTTTTTCAAGAGCTGTGGCCGGTACAAATCTGAGAGTAGAGGCTCGGGTTGATGTGGTGGTCTTGTGTCTACTCTAACATCATCCTAATGTTGTTTGTTTTGTCTAAAATAACTTGGTTTGCATACAGAGATTTGGAGGGAACTTGAAGCAATACATCACATCAAAACTTTTAGCATTTATTGCCCATCACACCACATGTGCCCACTAGTTGTACAATCCATCATTTGTGTATGCCAAGGCAGCCCCACCATGGTCCAAGCTATCAAAGAGTCATGTGCACACGTGTATGTGTTGGACCAAAATTGTGTGCACACTTGTTTGTTGCAAATGAGCTCTTTGGATATCGGTCGGTTCTCTGTTCTGATTGCAGTGTCGGCTCCCAAATGCTATATCCATGATATAAAGTGTGTTTCCAATATTTAATCACGAATACCTATAAACTGTAATTACTGAACAGACACTGATTAATAGCACTGATATATAACAAAATAGAGAATGAATGAGTATTAAAATGTAGTTTTCTGTGATGAACAAAGTCTGTACGACATTGTTGATTCTTCAGCATCCTTTGTAGTATACCAAGAATCACGGTATCATCATTTGATGAAGTGGATTAATCCCTTCTAGCTATAACTCTGAAGCCATGAATGAAAGACGGGGTTAGCGATGGAAACGAGATTCAATAGAAGTAAGGGATTCAACGGAAACAAGATTTAATAAAGACAAGGATTCAAGAATTGAACGACAAGGCAATAATATGGCAGGACATGTTCCTATAAATCAAGGGATCCAGAGTCAATGTATTGGGTACAATACCCAACTACAAAAAGAACCAAGCCGATCTAACCTAAACCTGGTTCTGATACCAACAAAATCTTGTCACGCCCCGCTTCCCAATATACAGTAAATACGGGAATATGACTCGGCCATCCATACTACCTACGATCTTCCATAGTCATATTAAGGCTGTCATGCAGTACACAACCACAATATAATCATATCTATCTATCACATGTCTAATATGCCACAAAAACAATAACGATAATCAATAGAATCAGTAACCAATAATTAATAGCGGAAGCAAGAAGAAATATCAAGCACCATAGATCTAAAGGTGATTAAATGAACAATAATGGTACTTGGCCCTTATGGGCTTACAATGAAAATCCAACAACAGTTCTGTTCAGTTGATAAAACTGCACATTTGTATTACATTTGTCCTACCATTTTCATATTAAAAAAGGACTTTATTATAATATATCATACATATGAGGGTTTATGTGTAAAAATACTATTTTCCATGTGTTGATATATTATAATTAGCATTTGGTAGGAAAATATATGCAAATAAATTTATTGACCTAATCCTAGTAGAACTAAGTCTACTAAATATTATTTGAGTTGTTGTGCAAAAGATTTCTAAGTGTGCAGAATTTTTCAAAGACTAGAATCAAGCAAATCAAGTTGTTGAAGAAGACTTGCCTAATTAAGAAGCAAAACTTGGAGACCAAGTCTGGCAGCAACCACGAGAAGATTTCAAAGATACAAAGGTTCCAGAGAAGTACACATGTCACAACTACATAACTCCTGAAATTTGATGAAGGGAGGAGATCTAATGGCCGCGGATCCGCGGCCATACCCCCTCTTGGGCCGCGGATCCGCGGCAGGATATTGGAGATAGAAGTTGCTATTTTTTGGGATGAATCTATTCTATATTTTACCAACTTTTGAAGCAAATGATTCTGGCTTTGCACTATAAAAAGGGACCGAGAGCCTCTTGGAAAATTCATCAAGCCGACGCGATCACGAAGCCCCAGACGCTCACGCATCCAGGCTGATCATCAACTGTTCATCTACCTCCTTGAAAGAGATCGAGAAGCAACTAGTTTTGTAATCATTTTCTAAGGAATAAAGTGTAGATTGTTCAAGTTGATTAATAAAGGTAGTTATTTTATTTAATTCTTTTGCATTTTACATTATGTTTTCCTTTTCTGTTTTTTCATCTTCTTCTCCCAACATGCGCGAGTAATTCTCCGCTTGTTAGGGTTCGTAGGATTAGGGTAGGCTAATGGACGATGAACATCTCTAAACCCTTTTTAAGTCCTATAAAGTTTATAAACTTTATCAAAAGAATCATTAACATCCTAATCGGGCGCGCTAGCAATTCTTTGCTAGTTCCGACCGCGATTAGAGATTAGATTAATGATTGTTTTGGTAAAGGCTAGATTTGAACGGAGTTCCGTGTCGAGATAAGGGTTAAGAGTGGGATTCCTTTTCCCTCCAGAAATCCTAATCTACACGCATCACCGTCGTTTTAGTTTTAAATCTATTAATGGTTAAAAAGGGTAACTTTTAATTAATCGTCCATGACTACTAAATCCTAACGAACCCTACAAGACCTCTTATTATATTATCTACATCTCTAAAATAATCTAGATCTATATTTTTGCATTCTTACTTAACGTAGATCTAGAAACTTTTCACAAAATTCTTATTTCCTCCTCTCTTTTTCAATACATCGAAAGTAAGAGTAAAAGGTTCTACGTTTCCCTGAGGACGACCTGTACTCATCTCGGTCTAGCTACGCGCGACACCGTTATTGATTGCGGTTACTACTACATACACACTTTTTCACATCAATCAAATGGCGCCGTTGCCGGGAAAACGTGTGTAATTTTTTATTCTTGCTATTTGTGTTGAATTCTTAGACGATTCATATCATTATTAAAACAAAACTGCAAATTGCATATTTAACGATTTGTGTATGAATTTTGCGAGGGAATCTGGAGTCACGGACTTGAGGAAACAGGAGATCTAGGGTTTCACACTTCTCTGGTATCTTTCTTAACTCTTTCTCTCTCCTCTCAAATCAAATAAAATCTATTTTCTGCAGGATTCTTTGCAAAATATCGCCGCTCAAAAATCTTTTTGCAAAGTTTTGTTTTGCGGTTTGTTTTTGCATATTTTAATACGGATTTTTAAGGGGCAAAGACCAAATCAAGATTAGGTGGGGATTTCATCACCCTTCCTAAGCCCCACAAATCACAAACCGAGTATCTGCATCAACCCTACATTAATTTAAAAAATATCTAGACCAGACTCTAAGGACTGTCGCGCTAAATAAGGACAGAGGAAAGTCGTGGGTAATCTATCGCTTATCCGCATTACTTTTGTAGTGTCTAGGCAAGTGTGTCAAAGGTTAGTGGTTTTTAATTAGGCCCACTACTGTGGTTCCTTCCCACTTACCTGCCACTTACCTGGCTACAAGGGTAGTACAGAGGCAGTAGAGGATTGATCCTGCGGCTTGTCCTTTGGAAGTATAGGAGCGGTCTAGAGACTGGACCTAGGTAACCATAGTTCTAGGGTTGTTTGTGCATTTTTGTGTGATTTGTCTAAATCCGTCATTTTTCAAAACAAGCCAATTATTTTCTCCCCTTTTTACCCCTTCCCCCTTCTTCTCTTCTTATAATGGGTGACCCAAACAAACGATCTCTTGCCGACGTTTGCTGTCCACAACCAAATATCTCTTGTTTTCGTAATCCCTTCGGTATACCGTCCGGCTCTTCCATGTCCTTAAGAGATCATATAGAACACGCAGGAAGAAACAGTTGGCCACCTCAGTCTAGGTCTTATCAACCGTATCCTAATCCTACACCTGTTTCAGTTAATACCCAGAGTGAGGAAGCTCTTAGATGAATGTCCATTGCTGAGCACATAGCTAGGTCTAGAGGCCAAAGTTTCAATCCGGACCAATATCAACCATCGCCACCACTGTCCAGAGAAGAGTTTGATATGCGGTTTGTGCCATATTAGATGTCTATTGAAAATAACCAACCAACCAACCCATATCAATATTCTTCTTATCATAATATTGATCTTACTCCTACCCAAGTTCCACAACCATTCTATTCCTATCAATCCAATCCGACTTTTTCACCTTCTCTAGACAGTTCTTCTAATCGGTCATTTGGGAGTTTTAATTATTCATAGGAATTTCAATCTTATACTGAAACCCCTTATCAACTAAAGTCTAGTCTTGAGCGGAAATTAGAAGAAGGTATTGTGATGATGAACCGCATTAGAGAGGAATGGAAGGAAAGCATGGCTAAATATGAAAGGGCAACGAGTTCCGAACCAGCCCAAAATTTTTCAGTATATAATACGGGCATCGGACAAAATGAGAATTTGGGTAGAGAGACAAAATTATACATGCATCCTAATCAAACCTCCCCATTCCAAACTGAAATCCACAACTCCAGTTTCGTAGATTCATCAAGTACACCAAATAGAATGACTGATAAGTTGTGTGATTTTGTAGTGTTTGATTTATCCGACTGTGAAGGGTCCATTTCAAGTGAAACCATACCCAACCCTTGTGATCTCTACACCTCCACTCTTGAACCAAAACTGATTGAAAACCATACTTTTAATGAGGTGTTTGAGAATTTTAACCTTCACTTGAATGAGGTGATTGACGTTGGGGATATATTGATTGATGAACCCGAAATTTTGGATGATTTTGTCCCACCAATTCATCAAATCCTTTCACTTCCTTGTGGTCATCATCTTGAGCCTTTAATTATTCCTGAACCCCAAATATGTCTTGAAGTTGATGATAATGGTATACCCGAATATCAGACCGAAATACAGCCTCCATCTTCCACATCTGGTTCAGCAACACTCGACACACCAATTTGTTTACCCATTTTACCTTCTACTTTCTCCGGTTCTTCTTCTGTTCCTATAGTTTCAGTGAGTTTTGATGAATCACAATCCGTTAATTCAAGTTCAATAATACCAGAAATTCAACTTGATTTGGATATTTTTGAAAATGAGGTAGATAAGTTTTTCGAGTCCTCTACATCAATGATTTTTGATGAATCAAGTAGGATAAATTTTGGCACAAAACTCTTTGACAGCAGAATGTTCAATCACACCATTGATAAAAGTTTTGAAGAACTTTTTGCTGACGAACTTGAATTTTTAAACAATACGGATTTTGTGATTGATCAATCTCCACCTATAGAGGTTGGACCGTCACCATTCCTTCTTCCTAATCATTCACATTCATCCTCATTCTTTCTTTTCTCTAATTTCAAACCCTTTCCAGACCACCTCTTATCCCTTCCCCACTTTTTCTTGACTCGATACAACACATTCTTCCACCAACCTATACGATATACTGATAAAATCTTTGAATGGTTGGTGTTAACTTTTGGTCTTTGTAAAGCTTTATTTTGATCAAAAGACTCACCCCCTCTTAAAATGCTTCGTATTGTCTAACTCATGTTTGAGGGGGGTATATTTTTGGCTCTTGAACATAACTTTTGTCCTCAAATTTGTGAGCCAAAAATAAGTTTGGGGGAGCATTTTCACTTTCATTTATTCTTGCTCCCATTAATAATGTCCTTCCAAGCTTACAGGTTTTTGTGATCCAGCAGATAGCAACAGTGATGACACTGTTGAAAACAAGTTTGGGGGAGGTTTGTGCTTATTTATACATACTTTGCATTATACTATATATAAGCACAATTTTTTTTTGATAACAAAAGAGTAGAAAGTGAAAAATTACATCCAAAAGATAGGAATAGTTTAAGAAAACCAAGAAAATTAGAAGTTTTCTTAAACGAACTAGTAATAAGTAGTTATGAGCTGTTGTCCCAAGGATTAGTAAGATGAAGAAAGTCACTAATCTGAGGATAAAAATAAGTCTGAAAAATAGTTTCTATTCTGGAAGCCAAACATTTGAATGTTGATACCCTACTATATGCGCTTACACATGTCTTGAAACTTGGGATAGTAGAGGATACCTTGAAATGCTCTTGTCTAAAAGCCAAAGTATGAAAGAAATGAAAAATTGAAGAAAATATAAAAATGGTGAAAAGAAAAAAAAATGAACACTGGTTTTGTTATCGCCAAGACAGCAATAAAAAAATATAGCGAGGGTGCCTCTTCACCTAGTGCCCTAAGGTCAACTGGTCTGGGAGTCACTGCTAAGCTTTAGGTGATGCAAGACGAGGAAAATATTATCACCTAATCTGCAAGCACATAAGTAATCGGTCGGTTAGTACCTCAAGAAGTATTAACAGTCGCATGAAAGTGTGTGAGCAAACCTAAATATTCATCAAATTAAAAAGTACTGAGGTAGATGGACAAGAGTATGATAGCTTGAATTGAATTCTCCGAGTCTAGGGATGTCTATTTCACACACGTAGGGGTATATGATCGATGTTTGGATGAAAGGTAGGAATGAAGAGGTAGGAATGAAGAATAAAGATGATGTTTTATTGAGTGATAATGTGATTTCTAATATCTTTTCATGATTATTAAGATAGGGCTCATAACAACTGAAAAGCTAGTGTAGTTGGAAACTCTTCTTTTCAAAGTCTTTCTTTTATGGTTCTTATCTTTATATGTAAAATTTCACCATCTCTCTTTTGTTATAGGATTTTGTGGGTGTAATCCGCTGAAAACCCTCAGGAGACAACACTCCTCCAACTAGGGACACCTAGAGGTTTAACGGCTTGTTGTACGTGCTCAGTGCAATCGTGTCTGCCTACGAAAGTGTGCTTAGTTTTCTCCTTTCTTTTTCTCCTCTTGAATAAACTAGTTTGCTCGGGACGATCAAAGATAAGTTCGGGGGTATTTGTTCAGTTGATAAAACTGCACATTTGTATTACATTTTTCCTACCATTTTCATATTGAAAAAGGACTTTATTATAATATATCATATATATGAAGGTTTATGTGTAAAAATACTATTTTCCATGTGTTGATATATTATAATTAGCATTTGGTAGGAAAATGTATGCAAATAAATTTATTGACCTAATCCTAGTAGAACTAAATCTACTAAATATTATTTGAGTTGTTGTGCAAAAGATTTCCAAGTGTGCAGAATTTTTCAAAGACTAGAATCAGGCAAATCAAGTTGTTGAAGAAGACTTGCCTAATTAAGAAGCAAAACTTGGAGACCAAGTCTGGCAGCAACCACGAGAAGATTTCAAAGATACAAAGGTTCCAGAGAAGTACACATGTCACAACTACATAACTCCTGAAATTTGATGAAGGGAGGAGATCTAATGGCCGCGGATTCGCGGCCATACCCCCTCTTGGGCCGCGGATCCGCGGCAGGATATTGGAGATAGAAGTTGCTATTTTTTAGGATGAATCTATTCTATATTTTACCAACTTTTGAAGCAAATGATTCTGGCTTTGCACTATAAAAAGGGACCGAGAGCCTCTTGGAAAATTCATCAAGCCGACGCGATCACGAAGCCCCAGACGCTCACGCATCCAGGCTGATCATCAACTGTTCATCTACCTCCTTGGAAGAGATCGAGAAGCAACTAGTTTTGTAGTCATTTTCTAAGGAATAAAGTGTAGATTGTTCAAGTTGATTAATAAAGGTAGTTATTTTATTTAATTCTTTTGCATTTTACATTATGTTTTCCCTTTCTGTCTTTTCATCTTCTTCTCCCAACATGCGCGTGTAATTCTCCACTTGTTAGGATTCGTAGGATTAGGGTAGGCTAATGGACGATGAACATCTCTAAACCCTTTTTAAGTCCTATAAAGTTTATAAACTTTATCAAAAGAATCATTAACATCCTAATCGGGCGCGCTAGCAATTCTTTGCTAGTTCCGACCGCGATTAGAGATTAGATTAATGATTGTTTTGGTAAAGGGTAGATTTGAACGGAGTTCCGTGTCGAGATAAGGGTTAAGAGTGGGATTCCTTTTCCCTCCAGAAACCCTAATCTACACGCATCACCGTCGTTCTAGTTTTAAATCTATTAATGGATAAAATGGGTAAATTTTAATTAATCGTCCATGACTACTAAATCCTAACGAACCCTACAAGCCCTCTTATTATATTATCTACATCTCTAAAACAATCTAGATCTATTTTTTTGCATTCTTGCTTAACGTGGATCTAGAAACCATTCATCTACATTCTTATTTCTTCCTTCTTTTTCAACACATCTAAAGTAAGAGTAAAAGGTTCAACGTTTCCCTGAGGACGACCCGTACTCATCTCGGTCTAGCTACACGCGACACCGTTATTGATTGCGGTTATTCAAACAAACACACATTTTCGTAACAATCAAGTTCAATACGACAATAAGCCTAAACCATAAATTGCTAGATAAGTAAATCGCTCCTCAATGATCAGCGATCTTTTTGCAGCCATCATGATCTTTCTGTGCTAAGGTCAAATAATCTGGGCCATGCAAAACCTAGACGTCAGTGCGTTATAGATAATATCTTAATGAATAAAGTCAAAAAAATGTCAAGTGAGCATAGAAATAGACGATAGCAATAACAATAATATCATAACAATATAGAACATGGCAAGCATGTCAATGTGTATCCTATGGGTCCATATCGCGAAGTTATCTATCCTACAGGTATTTGAAACCAATCAATACAATCCTCCTCGTAACTCAATAATATTCCGTGCATGCCTGGGACCACGGTCATGATTCTCGGGGCTGAATCCGAGACTACTGATATGCAGTAAAAAAATGTAAATGGATCGATGAATAATGACAACATCATCATTCTGGAGCCCGAAGCTCATATCGACTGTTCAGTCTCTAACAATCAATATCTCTTGAGTTACAATTAGGGTCCCATTCTTGATTTCCTCGTTCCTAAGTTTTCATGTTCATGTCAAGTATCAATATAGCATGTTCCTAATGCCAACACGGTAACAATCAATTACGTGTACAATTTGTGTCTGTTCCCTCCAAAAATATTGATAATTAATACACAATAACCTATGGGACTTAAGTCCATGCGCCAGAAAGATGAGCGCTGCTAAAAAGCATACGCCAATAATTCATGACGCCGTGCCAATCTTTGAGACCCTCACTTCTTTGATAGTTTAAGCTATATTTGGAAAATTAATTTTCCTATCTTTCTCAAATAGAAAGAATAAATCTGGTTAACCAGAAAATCTCTAAATATAAGATTTAAAATATATAGCTTACGCTATTTAAAATATTCTTTATGTTTCCGAAAACAAAAAGATAATTTTGTTAACAAGAGATCAAATATTTATATTTTTCTAAACAAAGAAAAATATAAATTTTGTTAACAAGAACCCTTGGATCTATAATCCAACGGTGCTTAAGCACCCGGGCTTGATTTTAAGATCAATTAGAGAAATTTCAAAGAGAGATTGCCTTTAATTGCCCAACAATGTCTATACACTATATAAAAGACCCTAGAGTTCAAAATTTCATATACGAAATCGACCCCATAATCTTGATCAGGAAATTAAGTTCTCTGCAATCACAGCTATCATCTTCTTCCTCATCATCATCAACTGAGATGAGAAAAGGAGAATGATCTTTATAATAGAAAAGGCTTAAGCTTCATCCATGAGAAGTTTAACCTTTATATGCAGAACTTAAGTTCTTTTCACTGATATTAAGATCTCTAGATCAAATTTCTCCTTAAGAAAACTTAAGTTTTCATTTGAGAGATTCCTTTGATCTTAAGATCTAGGATTTGAGAGAAGAACCTAACCCCCTTATAAAAATATGACGATGATGGACAAGAAAATTTAAATTTCCAAAGAACAGATCATATGATATATATAAAAAATAAGGGAGACTCCAGATCACAAAAGTTGTGATCTTGATGTCGTTAATGGCCAAAATAGCCATTAACAGAAGCTTAAGCTTCATTAAACTTCAGTTTCAAAAGAACAGAGATTAATCTCTATGAAAAACCCTAAGCGGCCATGTGCCAAAGGCATATACGCCAATAGGCATGCACCATATAGACATGCGTCGATGAAAGCCATGCGCCAATAAAGATCATGTGCCAATATAAAGGGCATGCACCAATGAAGATATGTTCTAATAAAGATATGCGCCAACATGTGCATATACGCCAATAGAAACCCGCTACGTGGCATGCACCACAACTCATGAGCGTTAATATTTAATGCGCCAGAGACAAAAAAAGTCACACCCATGCGCCAATATCTATTGTATACGTGGCATGCACCACAACCCTGATGTGCCAATAATTTAACATGCCATAGACCCATGTACCTTTGTTTGTGTGACACGTGACATGCACTGGTATTTATATTCCCAAGCCAATTCTTAGTCCAAATTGATTAAGTGCTATAAAGCTTAAGCTTTCATGATATTCCTTGAGCCACATGCTCATAAATTTTAAGTTGATCTTAATCTAAAACAAGATTACAAATCCTTAAATATATTTCCTAAGTTGATATGACTAATGGTCCTTAGATATATACCTTGAACTGAAGGAACATATGGCCAAGGTTCAATCCAAATCTAATATGTACGGATTTGGACTAATCTACGCTCTACGGGCGACGAAAAAATTAGTCTCCGTATACAATCCAAGGGCAACACTAAAATAAACAATATATATGACATGACACTCGATGATTCATAGAGAAGAGAAAGTTGTTATCGCGTGGCAATAATGTAATTAACTGCAGGGGATTACGCCTGCAGGAAAAAGCGTCTCCACAATCAAAACCCCCTCACATATAAGGGGGAATCTAATAAGTCTGCTACAACGGTTGCATCCATCCAAACCTCTGATATACAGTGTCATAAATCAACTTGGCATATTCAAAGAGGTGTACAGATATGTTCCATATAGCATCTGCCCCCAGATTCGGCCTGGACGAGCTCCCCGCCTTGGTCCGGTTTTCGACGGTAAACAGTGTCACTCGGCACAATCAATTGGGTCAATCAATTCAATAACAATGTGTTGTTGGCATTTAGATAAAAATTTCTGTCTAAGTGGTTTGACATGGAAACAATACAAGACAATATCAATATCATGATTATATGTGAACGATCAATAACATGATAGTAATAATATATGTCTTCAATCATAATTACATGTGCACAATCAATAAATGGCATGCCAATAATATCATATAGTACTAACGGTCAAAATAATAGCATTAACAAGAATAGCATGTTCAATCAATTAATAGCAAATAAATATGGTGTCTATTAATCATGCACAAGAAAGTTCAGTTCATGAAATCCAGCGTCACTTGATTTGTAAAATACCTTAAAAATAACAAACATCCTCTAAAGGTGATGTGTAATATACCAAAACAAAGCTAATTCAATAAGCTTTTCATTAGTATAAGTTAGGACATCTCAAGTTATTCTTATAGAAAGTTATGACATTCGAAATTAAAAGTTTGTTGCTGTAAATTCCGTGGACAACAGTCCAGAGGTGAGTTCTTCATAATTTATGTTATCTAAACAATTTATTTTGCAGGTAATCTTTTCACAGGGTTAAAGTATTCTGAGTCAGATTCATAATGAACTAAAGAACACATGCTAAAGATTTTGTGTGATTTATAGTGAATTTTGATATGTATGCCCTAGAGGCCATTATTGTATATGTATACATGTGGATGCTTGGACATATGTATGTACAGGACAATCTTGCTCGATATGATAGTATGCTATCTGGTTTTTCTTTATCTTAACATGTACATATGTTTTACTTGTTATTACGTATCATCTATACATGTTGATAAAGCCCGTAGGATCATTGCTTGATTACCTGCATTATGATGGCGATCATACTTGTGGGAGCAGGGTAGTTGATAAGAACATCCTTAAAAGGTCCTTAGTCGTGGGAGTATCGAGGCTAGGCATCAATATTTCGGAGTAGACCGGTGTATATGTTTCTAGACCCCAACGAGGGGCAGTGGTTGGTCCTGCAGCCATTGGTCTTTTACACCTAAGATCGTATACAGGTGATCACTGGGGGTGAGTACACTGGACGGACTCGCCGAGAACTTCTAGATTGTACTATACCTATCGTCAGATAGAAGTTCTCAGGTGACATGAGTACAGGGTAGTCTTTAGACCTGAGATCATCATTTGTCTCATGTGAGTTCCCACTGTGCTTTGATCACTACCCTACCACGGCTCCACTGAGTTGTGCAAACAGGTTTTGGTTGGGTACAGTCCCGAGCGACATGAAAGAAATGAGTGATTGTTGGGGATTCGTCTCTCCCGGTATAGGGAGTCGATATCGTACTGTGTTCAATTGGTCGGGACCATAAGACCTTGGCTAAGGCAGTTGGGATTTACTGATAGGTTGATCAGTAGTTTCCTGGATTGGTCTCGAGCCACATCAGCACGAATTATCGGGTTATTAGGGTCTGACGTTTACTACCCCTAGACCCGGCATGCGATACTCTTAGATGAAGAGTCTGGACTGTACGGAGATTGTCACAGATAGGCGCAGTAGGGATCCAGATGAGTTTACTCATCAGCCATCCTTTTTGACAGGTACCCGGGCAGCCGTTACGTAGAGCTAGTGCTGCTGACGTGCTTGTGGTTATGGATTTATCTAGTAACTCACTGCCGGCATACTGTCGAGTCTTTAGAGTCCCACACAGAGGGTTTCCCTGGTTCAGGCGAAATGATGTAGTAGCCGTATTGGATACGTGCAGGGTTCCGATCGATTGATTGTACTATGTATCATGGCTTTCGATCGGACAGTTGATAATACTAGCCGGCTCGGGATTGAGCCAGATTATTAAATCAGGTATTGATTTAATAATGTATATTCTAGTAATATGTTCTTTGTGTTATTCTTTCACTTCGGGTATTTGTATTTTTATACAAATGCAGGTATGTATATACAGTAGACTGTACTCCGTATTTTATACGGAAAACATTCTAGAAGGTAGACACCTCATTTTAGTATTATCCATTTATTCTTAAATGGAAAATGAAGTGTAAAGTAAAGTGAGGGGAGTATGGTGAGAACCATGCCTCAATAGTATTGACGAATGAATTTTTAATTCATTTGTGCTCACTATTGAAACATGGTTGGATATTTTTATTGTAAAAAATTATTTTACAAAACCATTGGTGAGGATTTTCTCTCACATGCTAGCCTCATTTTTCTTGAGCTCACCATTTTGCTTCACTTCTCTCCCTTGTTCTTGAGCTCCTCCACCTTCATCATCTACCTCCTCTCTACACTCTCATGTGTTGAGAATCAAGAGAGGAGGTGAGACAGAAACACACATAGAACCTTAGACTACATCCTAGATTCCTTAGCCTAGCAATCTAAGATCTCTAGTTGCTCCACTTGACACTTAGTGTGGAGCTATAGCCATGGACCACACCTCTCGGATGGATCATCTTCGACGGAGGAGGATCGGCGAACAAGCAAGATCCTGGAGAACCGAAGGAGCAAGCAAAGAAGAACAAGCTCGTTCAAGGAGGTCACTTGGAGCTAACGAAGAGGAAAGAAGACCGAAGGACACGGATCTTTTGGTGAGGCTTTTCTATCATAGTAGATAGCTCCTCTTAATTAGCTAGATTAGGGTTTATAGTAGTTCCTAGATCGGGTTATTCCAGCGCTAGTTTTACAAACCCTAGAAAATTTTTGTTCCGCAAACGGCTACGATAGATGGCCAGGACGTTAGTGTAACCCAATATGGTATCAGATCCAACCCATAAAACCATATTAGCTAGTTTAGACATGTTCAAAATATCGATCGACAAAAATTTTCAAAACTGCAATTCCATTTTTATACTTTCTGTCGAATTTTAAAAGTGTTCAAAACATATTTTCATTGAGATTAAAATTACATGCAGGGTATTTTAGAGATCCACAAGAAATTTGAGTACATGAACCCTTCATTCCGCCGTGGAAGCGCCGCAAAACATACTTGTTTGTGGCGGTTCTGTGGTCGGAGTGGGGCCTCCGTGCTCAAAATTTCTTCAGAAGCTCTAGAGTATGGAATTGTGATTTTTGGAATGTATATTTTTGTCCCAAATTTGTTTGAGTACTGGTTAGCACTTAGGCCCTATACGAAAAATTTTAGTCGATTGAAATTTTAAATACGTGTGTTTAAGTGCATACATTATTATCTGCGACCGTGAATGTCATTGAGCGGTATAACCCGTCTAACTGCTATATGTTCAATTAGACGGGTTTGCGAACATGTCAATCACGTTGATGTTCTCTGATTGTACTGATATTGTTGTTGGATTGTCGTGGTGGATAGCCTGCGATGCAATGGTATGGTACAGTTCAGACTCATTTGTATATTCATATTGCGGGACGAGTGTCCGACATGTGGACAGCCGCTTCTGCCGGGTTGTATATTCATGATCAGGTTGAGGTCGATGTCACCATTGTATATATATATTTTCTTTTCTGTACTAGGATTATCCCGCGGTGGAGTGCTCGAATAGCCGGGTTCTAGAGGGCAACGAGCCCGCATCTCATGGCGTTGAGATGGAGGGGGCTTCACTTTAGAATTGGCGGGCTATTCGCCGCACTCGTAGGGGGTATAGGATGACCCACAGAGGGGCTCTCTATTAGGAATATGTATGCCCTAGAGGCCATTATTGTATGATATAGTGGATGCTTGGACATATATATAGAGGACTTTCTTGCTCGACATGATGCTATCTGGTTGCTCTTTATCTTAACATGTACACTTGTATTATTATACCGTCTCTCTGATACATGTTGATAAAGCCCTTAGGATGTTTGCTTGACTATCAGGACTATGATGTGGATCATACTGTTGAGACTTGTGTAGTCCACAAGCACATCCTTTAACTGTTCCTAGTCGAGGGAGTATCGAGATAGGGCATCAATATTCCAGAGTAGACTAGTGTGTACATTTCTTGAACCTGTAGAGGGCGATGGTTGATCTCATAGCCATTGGTCTTTGACATCAAAGATTATACACAGGGTGCTCATTAGAGAATGGGTACACTGAATATAACTCGCCGAGAATTCCTAGATGATACTATATCTAACGTCAGATAGCAGTTCTTTGGTGACACTGGTACAGGTTAGTTTGTAGACCCGAGATCGTCATAGTGTCTTGTGTGGTTCCCACCATTCTTTGATTTCCTCCCTACCATGGATCAAAGGAGTCGTGCAAACAGATGGATTTTGGGTACAGTCCCGTGTCACATGGAGGCAGTAAGCTATAAGAGGGGTTTCGTCTCTCCCGGTATAGGTATTTGATGTTGCGTTATGCTCGATTGGATATAACAGTAAGTCTCTAGCCAAGGCTGATGAGATTTAATGTTAAGTGTTATCAGTAGTTTCTCGAACCATTATGAGCCATACATCGGCATGACTTATCAAGTTAATAGGGTCTGACGATTCCACCCCTAGACTCGATATGCGACATATCAGATGAAGAGACCGGACTGTACGACAAGTATTACTTATAAGCTCATGGGAGTTTGGACAAGCTTGCTTGTTGATCTTCTAATCGCTCAATACCTGGGTAGCCGTTACATCCAGCTAGTACCGCTGACGGTTTGTAGGTAACTGATGTGATCATTACCTACTGTCGGCGTATTGACGAGTCTTTAGAGTCCCACACAGAGATTTCCTAGTTTAAGTGAAACGAAATAGGGCATATATGCTGATATGTGTGGGAGCCTGATTAAATACGAGTATGTGATACCGTATTCTAATCTGGCGACATTTGATATCGGTTAGGTTATATGTGATATAACCGGATTATTGAATCAAGTGTTGATTTGATAATGTGATATACAGATAAATGATATTAGTCGGTTATATATGATATAACTGGATTATTAAATTAAGTGTTGATTTAATAATTTGATATATATATATTTATATTTGATATAATTATATATTAACTAATATTAAGCTCACTTAAAGTTTATATTCTCATAATATATATATATATATATATATATATATATATATTTGGATTTTCTATTTTGAGAAAATAGAAAATGAGGTGGAAATTGGAGAGATATTTGTGGAATGGGTGAGGCATGGCTTTTTCTATTTGTTTATTCATTTGCTTTCACTATAGAAGCATGGTTGCAATATATTATTTGATAATATTCCATGCTTCAATAAGTGAGGAAAAAAAGAGAGCCATTCTTCACTTGAGTTTTTTCCTTAGCTCTTTCCATTCTCTTCTTTTTCCTCCTCCAACCCCTAATCCTCACATGAGTTGTGAACCTTAGGGCTTGTGAGAATTCTAACTGAGCTAAAACACCTAATTCATCATCCTACTCTAGATTAGCCATTTGGATTAGGGTGTTTCCTTCACTAATGCATGATTAGTTAAGAGGTAGCTTAACCTAGAGATATTTCAAGGTGGATCATCTTCGACACGAAGATCTATAAGCAAGCTCGATCCATTCTTCAAGTGGAGCTAAGAGGAGTCGTAAGGACTACTACTCGGAGTTGTTGGCGAATATCATCAAGTATTACCAAATGATAATACATTGATTCTGAACGACTGTTATTACTGTATGTTGATGTCGCACACCCCATGTGTTCGCGGGGAGGCGGAAATTGAAAAAAATGATTTTTACGGGCTTCGCAACACCGACTAGAACCAATGATCGAACATAAACCATAGCTAGCAAACTACTTGAGATTTAACTACTCGGATAAGAAGTTATACCTCACAATACATGTCCTTTGGGTCTTCATCACTGTCCTCCTCGTCTTTGTAGGCTATAAGGATCGGAACGGATTAACGCAACCTCGACGACCTCCTCGAATCAAAGATGATCCACCCGAGAGTCTATAGTCCGAGCTCCTACCTCAAATCCGAGGTAACTACGGCTTTTAGTTCTCTAAATTAGAAGTCCTAGGTTGTGTAGAGTGAGAAGATGGAGAGATTTGTCTCTTGGAACCCTAGGATTCTCAACACATGAGAACTTTTAGGGTTAGAGGAAGAAGAAGGTCACTTGAGGAAAAGCTAGTGAAGAATGAGCTTGAGAAAAGCTTGGCTGTCCTCATGAGATAGAATGAAGAATATTAGATATTTTATGAGATAAATATCATAATAAATATCTTCAAACCTTCACAAATATCTTGTGGTGACTCATGACCATGAGTTACCAAGTAGCCATGCTAGGTTCAATGCTCAAATCCACCTCATTTCCTCCACCCATTTTGTTTAATCCAAAAAGAATAAAACCCTAATAGGTGTCCCCCTTCCAGAAGCCAATCCTGAGGAATTACGAGAATGCCCCTCATCCGTATATACATACCCGCATCCGTATTCCAAAGAAAACGAATACAAAGAGACGAAAATAATCCATCAATATAATACTAGGATCCGGCTTAAACCAAAGCCCACTAGTATTATCTGCCCGATCATCATACGTGCACAAGTACATGTAAGTGATCGAAGCCCTACCGTAAAACCATACGGCCTCTACACCTTTTGCCCGGTGCAGAGAAACTCTCTATATGGGACTCTAAAGACTCGACACTACGCTGGCAGTGGGTTTAACTACAAGCGGCAAGCGGTACTAGCTGCACGTAACGGCTACCCAGGTAGATGTCGATAAAAAGGCCGATGAGCTAACTCATCCGAACTCCTACTGAGCTTGAATGTGACAATCTCTGTACAGTCCGGTCTGTTCGTCTAAGAGTATCGCATATCGGGCTTAAGGGGCGGTAATCGTCAGGCCCCTAGTAGCGCAATAAGTCGTGTCGGAGAATAGCCCAAAACACCCTAAGAAATTACTGGAGTACCTACCAGTAAATCTCGCTTTTCTTGGCCAAGGACTTTGTGTAATTTCCTTCTGAACACAACGCGATATCAACCCCCAATACCGGGAGAGACGAATCCTATCTAATCGCCACTGCCTCCAAGTGCTTCAGGACTGCACCCAACTATTACCAGTTTGAACGACTCCATTAAGCTATGGTAAGGTAGTAATCAAAGTATAGTGGGAACACACTCTAGACGAAGTAGTAGTGTCAAGTCGACGGACTAAGCTGTACTCATGTCACCTGGGAACTGCTACCCGATGACAGGTATAATACCCACTAACAGTTCCCGACGAGTCCTGTCCAGTGTACTCATAACCTAATAAGCACCTGCATACTATCTCCAGTACGACGTACTAATGGCTGTGGGACAGACCATATACCTTACTGGGATAAGAAGTGTATACACTAGTCTACTGTGGTGTATCGATGCCCCATCTCGATAATCCTATGACTAGGGACCTATATAGGATGTGCTTATAGATTACCCAGGCCCCACTAGTGTGACTGCCATCACAATGCTGGTAATCAAGCAAAGATCTTAAGGGCTCTACCAATATGTATAAGTGATATGCTAAAAGAAATACATGCACATATTGAGGTAGAAACAAACCAGGTTTCATACTACCATTTCGGGCAAGACTGTTACTATATCCGTGTATATCCCAAGCTCCTATTAAGTAATATACAATCCAGTATGATACAACAATGGTCTCTAGGGCATATATCACTAACAATCTCCCACTTGCACTAAGGCCATATACTGGCATATCGCAGACCGAAGATCTCGAATAGCCTCTCGAACACTGTCTGAGGGATGGCCTCTGTGAGTGGATCTGCAGTGTTGTTCTTCGAATCTACTCTCCTCACCTCGATCCCCTAGGGATCAACGATCTCCCTGATCAGGTAGTACCGCTTCACGATATGTCTGGATCTCTGATGGGACCAGGGTTCCTTCCCTAAAGCTATAGCTCCATATGTTGTCAAAATACTAAAGCATTGGACCAACAAATGGAAGGAACCACCTGAAGTTCAATTAAGAACTTCTTTATCCAGACTGCCTCTTTTGCGGCGTCTCATGTAACGAACTACTCCGTTTCCATTGTCGAGTCTGCAGCGGTGTCCTACTTGGAGCTCTTCCAACAGACCGCCCCTACACTGAGGGTAAAGCCATAATCCAATATGGACTTGGAGTCATTCATATCACTTTGGAAGCTGGAGTTAGCAAAGGCCTCGATCTGGAGGTCCTTTTCCGCCATACACCAAGAACATCTCCTTAGTCCTACTCAGGTACTTGAGAATGTTCTTTACTGTTTCCCAGTGCTTCTCTCCTGGATTTGACTGATACCGGCTTACCACGCTCAGTGCATAAGCTACATCTGGTCTGGTACACAACATCGCATACATTATAGAGCCTACCGTAGAAGCGTAAAATCGATATGCGAGCCCTTTCCAAATCAGGCTTGGAAGACATCTCTTTGGAGAGGGTGATTCCGTAACAAGCCGGTAGACTACCGCGCTTAGAATCGTCCATATTAAATATTTTCAGTATGGTGTTGTTGTACCTTGACTGTAAAAGTCCCACCATCCTCTTTGATTTCTCACGATAGATTTGGATCCCCAGAATGTACTTGGTATCACCCAGATCTTTCATGGAGAACCTCCGTGACAAGAATCCTTTGACTGATTGTAGCATAGGAATGTCATTTCCTATAAAAAGAATGTCATCCACGTACTCAACAAGGAATTCCATAGTTCTTGCTACAATCTTACTATAAATGCATGGTTCATCTGGATTTTTGATAAAGTCGAATTCTTTGACTGTCTCAATAAAAACAGATGTTCCAACTCCGCGATGCCTGCTTTAGTCCATAAATGGACTTAAGTAACTTGCATACTGTCCCGCTGCTCCCACTCTGATTGAAAAACCTTCTGGCTGATCCATATAGACGCACTCTTCCAAGTTACCATTTAGAAAAGCCGTCTCTACGTCTATCTGTCGGATCTCAAAATCTTAGAAGGAAGCAATGACAAGAAGGATCCGAATGGATTTGAGCATAGACACCGGAGAAAAGGTTTCATCATGGTCCAAACCAGGTTTTTGACGAAAACCTTTTACAACAAGTCTAGTTTTATAGGTTTCAACCAATCCACCTACACCAATCTTCTTTTCGAAGATCCATTTGCAGCCTACAAGTTTTACCCCTTCTGGAGCAATGTTAAAAGTGCATACTTTGTTGGTGTATATGGACTCCATTTCAGTCCGCATTGCATCCAGCCATTTTACCGAGTTGCCTCTCTGAATGGCTTCTTGGAAGCTAGTTGGCTCATCATTATGAATGATACAATCTTCTCGATCCCAGTCTATGAGAAAACCTTAGTATCTCTCGAGCAGATGAGACTGCCTACTAGTCCCGCGGATTGGCATAGGGATGTCCGGTTCTTTTGAAACCTCTGGTTCTACCATACTTTCACTAATAGTTTATGGTTATGGAATTTCTTCTAGTTCTATTGCGCTCCCACCATTTCCTTTCACAAAAAATTGATTTTCTATAAAGTGGGCATGATGAGGAAAACCTTTTGTTCCTCTGCGTAATAGGAAAGATACCCCCTGGAGTTCTTTGGGTATCCCACAAACCTATACAGTACTGAGCGTGCCTTGAGCCTGTCTGCATATTGCTTTTCAACAAAAGCTGAACATCCCTATATCTTCAGATACTGAAGATAGGGTTTCTTCCCACTCCATATCTGATATGGTGTGGTAGGCACAGTCTTGGTAGGAACCTTATTCAAAAGATATGTAGCTGATTTTAGTGCATAATTTCAGAAGGATCGCGGCAACTCATCGTTACTCATTATGGAACGAACAATATCCAATAGGGTTTTGTTCCGCCTTTTCCATACACCGTTGTGTTGTGGTGTGTATGGAGGAGTAAGCTGAGAGAGAATTTCATTCTTTTTTAAGTAATCCAGGAACTCGGCAATTTAAGTATTCACCACGTCGATCAGATCTTAGTGTCTTGATACTTTTGCCTGTTTTTTTTTCCACTTCATTCTTATAATTCCGGGATTTTTCAAAATGTTCGGATTTATGCTTTCACAAGAAGACATGTCCTAACATAGAGAAATTATCCATAAAAGTAATGAAATAGGAATAACCACTTCGTGCATCTATAAATATTGGATTACACACATCGCTGTGTATGAGTCCCAAGAGCTCGCTTGCTCTTACTCTGTGTCCAATGAACGGAGTCTTTGTCATCTTCCCTATGAGACAAGATTGACAAGTTGCATAAGATTGATATTCGAACAGATCCAAATATCCCTCTCTATGTAACTTCGACAACCGTATTTCATTGATGTGACCCTGTCTACAATGCCATAAGAAAGTTTTATTTAATTCTGGAGACTTTCTTTTAAGTGTGTTCTGGATGTTTGAAAACCTGAGCTTGATTTAATATATATTGTCCTCTAGTGTACCTGACCCAATCAAACTTTGATTTAGGTGGATGTGAACCACATCGCTTACAAACTAGACTTGGTACACACAAATAGTTACGTAGAATCAATATCTGTCCACAAGTCAATTCTAGGTGATATACCCTACGGATATAGCATCCACGCTCATTCCGTTAGCAACCCTGAGAGTTATATCTCCCGCACTGATAACTCTACAGTTTCTCAAAGCCTGTAATGAATTACAGATATGAGATCCTGATCCGGTATCTTGTACTCAGGAAGTAGAGTTAATTGACAGACTGTTTTCAATCACAAACACACTCGAAGTTGAAGCCACAGCGTGCTTCGGATCCTAGATTCTGGCTTTCCAAGCCCTGCATCCATTCTGCTAATGCCCTTTCCCGTGACAATAGGAACATCCCTCCTTCCCTACTGTTAACCCCGAAACTTTTGCCCTTCCCTTTTCTTTTACTTTTCCGACACCTCCTATCGGCTTTGTGGAGGTCTTCTTCTTCTCACCCTTGGCATCCTCCTTAGATCCAGAAGAGGAAGATTTCTCAATAAGCAGAGCGGGTGTCTTCCTGGTTTCCTTCAGGGTGCTCTCAACTGGAAGTATAAATTTCTTCCCCTAGGCGTAAGTAGGAGATAGGGACTTTAGAATCAAGTCAGCAATTGACTAGTTCTCAAACGTGGTCTCCAGGTCCGTGAGCTATTTAATATAGCTAATCATTGTAGGGACGTGGTCCTGATTAGTCCAAAAATATTAAGTTTACCGCAATCAGAAACGGCGTCGCTTTGCAGCTAGCCGGTGAGTACGGGTCGATCTACAGAGATGGGTAATTTCCTTGATGTGTTTTTACGAGTTGATTCCAAATGTTGTTTTGGTTGGTTTAATCTAAAACCTAGATCTATCACTAAACTAGATTAATCTAAATTAAAGTCTTGCTAGGGTTAGGTTTAGGGGAAGTTTGGAGATTAAAGGTTTCCTCACCGCTTTCATTGCCCTATTTTTGATCTATTAGATGTTGGTGTAATTATCAATAAAGTGAATTAGAATCTTTTGGGAAGATGTTTCTTCCTCTAGATTCTTATCCTTCTTTTATTGATAATTACCCTAACCCCCATGGAAAACATGCGCAACCGGCCCTTTATACTACGGTTCATCATTACCTCGAGGGGTAGGATACCGTAGGGAGCGGTTGTGCGTGCATGCATGGAGTTCTAACTCTTAGGTGTGGATGGCATGAAAGGGGTGAGAGATCTCATCTCTCAAACCTTTCCCTAAAGCTAACCCTAACAAGCGAGGAGATTACTCGCTCATTAGGGGATGAAAAGACATACTAATTAAAAGAATTAAAACAGAGAAATAAACTTAACTTACTAGTTCGATGGCTCCCTCCAAGCAATACAGAACAGATCTGAATAAACTCCCAGCACTTCTGAATTTTATTGATTAAAAAGAGGCATCGGGTTTTACAATTTTCGATTATAATTTATAAGTAAACAGGAGAATTTAGGGTTACGGGATTCGCACATGTGCAATTACAGATTTGCCCACGAAAAATCCAAACCCCCGCACCGACGCACTGACAGAAGAAAAATCCACCGCCGCGGGCATTAGACGGCCGCGGAACCGCGGCAATGATGGGCCTTGGGCCACGGTTCCGCGGCCCTTTGGTGGGCTTGGCTCACCAAACTTCTGGGCTTGGTTCAGGACTTCTTGGGCTTCCTTTTTTTATACTTCTTTTCTCTGTTGGGCTTCTTAGTCTTCTCCAGATCTTCAGTGAAAACTTGTAAGGATCTTTTGACCGTTTCACTTTCGTCTTTTTGGACCTTGCACTGTTCTTCGTTTCGGCTTGAGTAAGATCCGTCTGTTTGTTGGTCAAAAGTCCCTTTTCTGTATCAACTTTCGTATTTTTCACTGTATTCGCTCCAAGAGCCTGTATCCTGTAATATGCAACAAACGTGTGCCAAGAGTACCTGTTTATTTATAAAAAGGATAAGAATAGGGGAATGAAAAATTCAATATTATGGTCTGAACAAATACCCCCAAACTTATCTTTTGCTCGTCCTCGAGCAAACTTATTATTTTATTCACTAAAATCCTAACAACACTTTCGCAGGGAAACGCGATTGCACTGAGCACGTGCAACAAGCCGTTAAAGCTCTAGGTGTCCCTAATAGGAGGAGTGTTGTCTCCTGAGGGTTTTCAGCGGATACTACCCACAAAATCCTATCAATTCGGCTTTTCGACTTTAATTCTCCAATTAGGGTTTCTAACAAGGAATTCTATTATCGTTGACTCGTAAATTGTCCTCCCTATTCTTCACACTTCCTTATCATCTAACTTAAGATTATATATGTTGTGTAGACCTACTCAGCTTTCGGCATCTCTTAAGTCTTCCTTCTAGGGTTTCATCTCTACTTAGGAATTTCTATCAACTCTATTAAAGATACAAGTTCTATCTTACATTCCTATCTCTTATCTAAATTCCAATCACATACCTCTACGTGTGTGTATAAATATCACCCCTACACTTGGAAATTCAAATCAACCAATCGTACTCTCGTCCATTGTCCAAAGCACTTATTAATTAGTGAATTTTTAAATGAAATTTGCTTACACATCCTTCATGCGACCGTTAATACTTCTTGAGGTACCAAAGACCGATTACAAAATGTGTTTGCACTTTAAAGCGTACTTCCTAGTTTTGCAACACCCAAGGCTTTAGCAGTGACTCCCAAACCAGTTGGCCTAAGGCACTAGGTGATGAAGCACCCTCGCTAAATATTTTTCTATTTTTGCAGCCTTAAGTAATCACAAAAACCAATGTCCATTTTTTTTAATTCTTTATTCACACTTATATATTTTTCTTTTATTTTTTTCGTACTAAGGACTTTAGACAAGAGCATTTCAAGGTCTCTTCTACTATTCCAAGTTTCAAGGTGTGTGATTGTGCAATTTGTAGGGTATACATTTTCAGAATCTAGACTTAAGCTAGGAACTATTTTTCAAACTTATACTCTAATAAGAACATCAATATTCTTCCCTTGTTTCGACTTAGCCTAAGAAGTGAACTTAAAATTTGCCTATTTCTAAATAAACTACAAAGGTATATACTTTCTACCGTTAAACTTTAAGGAAGGTTATTTTTAGGGTTTTTAATTTACTATGTCAAAGATCTAGTTGTTTCTAGCCAGTTAACCTATCTGTCAAACTTTAGTCAAATAAGCCAAAATTAAATACAATAATTTTTATAATTTTTGAATTTTTTTTTCAATTTTTATGGGTTTAAAAATAAATATGCAAATGCAAAAATATGTACAAATGAATGCGAAGGAAGAAGACGTTCCGAGCATGCCCCCAAACTTGAACTTGACAGTGTCCTCACTGTCATGCTAAACCAAGAGGGTCAAAATACCGGCACTTCCCTGTTTATTTATTTATAATTTTTTTATTATTAAGAAAAACAAAAATATATACAGAAAGGCCCTCCCCCAAACTTCATTTAAACTATGTTAGACATTACTGCCAAACCTTGCATAACCCAAACGTCAACACCAACTAGTTGAAAAATTTATCAGTAAAGAGTATTGGTTGGTGGAAGAATAAGTCGTAGCGATCCATAAAGAATTGGGGAAGATAGAAGTGGTGGTATGGAAGTGAATAGACAGGAGGTGGTGATGCATCTAAACGAGAATGCGAATGATCAGCAATCAGTGAAATGTTGGCATTCTCGTAGCTTCTTAAAAGAAATGGGGGTGGTTCAACTTCTAAAGGAGGAGGTTGACTAACCACAATACCCCCAAAATGTTCCTGTGGGTCCTCTATTGACTTGGCATCATCCATCAATTTCATATGATATTCAATTATAAGGGAACTGATCTCCTCGATGTCTGCCATAGTCCAACCGAAAACTTGCCGCCTATCTTGTAAGACTTTTAAAATAGCGTTCTCTTGCTCGAAGGCTAGAGAGGCTGATATTATAATGGGAAAAGTCTCATTCTCACATATGTAAGCATATTTAAGGTGAGGCGGTAAGGACATGAGTTCGAGTTTCGGAGGCGAAAGAATCATTGCGGAATCTACCTCGAACTCAAAGGACTCCAACACAGGTTCGAAATCACTACAAACAACCGATTCGGATGGTTCAACTAACTCATCGACAAATTCAAAAGACTCATATTCAGGTTGTGAGTCTTCATCATCCGAAAAAGTGAAACATTCATAATCAATGTCGGTTGTGTCAACGGTGGTAGGTTCAAGGAGGGACGCACTAGTGGCGTCAAAACTGTTTTCATCAAACAAGAATCTTTCAAGCTCGCAGTCCTCCTGCGTGATTTCGTGAATACAGCAAACTTCTCGTGTACTAGTTTTAGGCACGAGGGGCAGACTTCCCATCTTATAAATATTGAACTCACCAGACATTTTCCCAAAGGATAGAGTCATGGAGCCATTGCGACAATTTATTACGGCATTGGAAGTAGCCAAAATTGGTCGACCAAGAATCACCGGAATTTAGTTTCTTGGGTTAGCAACAGGTTGTGTATCCATGACAATAAAATCAACGGGGAATATGAACTCCCCAACTTTGATCAACACATCCTCTAGCTGACCCATTGGATGGGTGATTGATCGATCAGCCATTTGGAGAGTACAACGAGTGGGTTTCAACTCTCCAATCCCCAATTGTTCGTACACGGAGTAGGGAATCAGGTTAACACTAGACCCAAGATCTAAAAGTGCTCGATTAATTTTCTTATCCCCAATTGTGATTGAAATCGTAGGACAGCCGGGGTCCTTTCGTTTTTGGGGTAAGGTTTGATGGTGGTTAATAGCATTGCTCACTGCACTAGCTACTAGCACTTTCTTGGGCACTTGAGATGCCTTTCTCTTCGAGGTGCATAAGCCCTTTAAGATTTTCGCGTATGAAGGAACTTGTTGGATTGCATCCAAGAGAGGTATATTTATGCTAACCTGCTTAAATATCTCCATAATCTTCTCCACTTGTGCATTTGGTTTATTAGGACTCAACCTGTTTGGAAATGGAGCATTTTGAAAATTTGTTGAGTCAAATGTCTGTGGAGTAGAATGTGGAGTAGGAACGGATCCCAGTGTGGATGTGTTCGTTTTGTGAGAAATGGGTCCGTTCGAGCTACAAGAAGTAGAGCCGTGTGATGGGTGGAGAATAGGCTCTAAAGAAAAAGGTGAAGAAGAAAGTGAAGAAAATGAAGAAGGGGAAGATGACGATGGAGAAAATGAAGAAGGGGAAGAAGAACCACCGGCGGGGATGTCATCACTAGTTCCCATATTATTTTGCAACATTCTTCCGGATCTCAACGTGGTCACCGCATTTACATTGTGATTGGGATATGCATTTTGTGTGTGACCGGGATTTGGTAATGGTTGCGACGGAAGCTTTCCCTTTTCTCTCTCGCTCAACGCAGCAGTTAATTGTGCAATTTATGCCTCAATAGATTTGATACTTTGATCGTGTGAGGCATTGTTATGCATCAAAGATTGAACATAATTTTCAAATCTTGCTGCGGATTCTGTAGATTGCTTGAGAAATGCATCTAGACTTTTTTCTAGCGAGATAACCTTATCATCATTTGGTTGAACTAAATTGTTCGTTTGATTTGAATAAGGTTGTTGTTGGAAAGGTTGCTGGTTTTGAGTTTGTGAAGGTGCTTGTTGTTGTTGTGGAGGAGGAGGTCTTTGAAAATTGTTATTTCCTTGGACTTGTTGATTTTGGTTCCAAGTGAAATTTGGGCGACTCCTCCACCCCGGATTATATGTCGAAGAGTATGGATCGTTTCTTTGTCATTGCTGAAATGCAGCATTGACTTGATCCTGTCCTTGAGTAGATGTATTATAAGGACACTATTCGGTTAGATGCGATGGATTCGCACAACAAGCTCAAACAGTTCGTGGAGGTAAAGCAGGGGCAGGAGAAGATGATGAGATTTTGGTCTCAATGGCTTCTAGCTTTTTCATAAGTGAGGCCATCTCGGCCTTCATAACAATCGACATATCTACTTGATGTATGCCTGTCCTAGATTGACCACTAGAAGATGATGTGGTCTTGGTACTCTCCCATTGAATTGTTTGCTCACTAAGATCCTCAACAAACTGCCACGCTTCGTCGCTAGACTTGGAGAGAAAATGGCCTTGACATATGGTTTCTAGCAACTGCTTCGTTGCCGAGTTCAATCCCTCGTATAATGTTTGGCAAAGTTGCCAACTTTTGATCCCATGATGAGGGCATTGAACGAGTAGGTCTTTAAATCTCTCGAAGCACTTCCAAAATGGTTCGGAAGGAAGCTGTGAAAATTGTATAATCTCGTTACGGATTCTAGTAGTTTTGTGATGAGGATAGAACTTTTTCAGAAAAGCTCTCACAAACTCGTCCCAATTTCTAATGGAATGTGATGCGGTGCTGTATAGCCACTTCTCGGCTAGGTCACATAAGGTAAAAGGAATGACCCGTAGCCTTATAGCGTCATCACTTAATTGGGTCGTTTTCATCATAGCGCACACATTTTGGAATTTATTGATAAAGATATATGCATCTTCAGATTCCAAACCATGAAATTTTGGCAGCATATTGATGAAATATGGTTTTATTTCAAAGTTGTCCCCATTTGCCGGTGGGGGTGAAAGACATGTAGGTAAAGAAGTGCGGACGGGGTAGAAGAGATCCTGGAGCGCAACTCGTGCGGGCGCTACAACAGGCGGAGGATTCAGGTTATTCGCACCTAACGGAGGTGGAATCATTCCCGTCGGTAAGGTATCGTTGGGGTTGAATCCCGACATACCTTCGAAAGAAGAACTTGAAGGTGGAGGTAAGGAAATGGACGGAATGTCGACGAAGGGTTCGTCGAAGGGTTCGTCGGTCGGTACAAACGAAACACGGACTAATCGGGCGTTAGTATCCCTAGTCCAAAGTGACATACACTAAAGGAGTAGTGTAGTCAGAAAAATAGAAAAACAGAATGTGGGGGTAAGAAAACGTCAATGGATGGAAGTAGTGGAAGTGAGTTGCAAGGTTTCTTAGAGACAAGTTGCAAGTTTTGAAAAGATTTCCCCCCTTTTTTTATTTATTTATGTGAGAGTTTTGCAAAGAAGTTTTTGAAAAAGGGACTCGTGACAAAAATGTATCAACCACACATGCACAATCAGGCCTAGATCTAGGGTCACCTAGGTCTGCTAGACAGCTCCTAACTAGGGCTAAAAATAGGACCTCAAACCGCCTCTTCACCGACAAGTACGGCCAGGTAAGTGGGAAGGAACAACAGTAGTGGGCCTAATTAAAAACCACTAGCCTAGACACCGCAAAATCAGTTAGGATAAATGGTCGATGCCTATACTAGTCCTTTTCCTATTGAGCTCGATGTCCTTAGGGCTGAGTCTAGTATTTTTTATTAATTGTGGTCGATGCAAAATGCTTTAGGTGTTTTCTGGGGTCCTGGGAAGGGTGATGAAATCCCCACCCAATCTGAGTTTGGTCAATTAGCCCCTTAAAGTCCGATTAAATTATGCAAACAATAAAATTCACTTGCAATCAAATTTTTAGCGCGGCGCAAAGAAGCCTGTAGAAAATTTGTTATTTAGAAGGGGAGAGAATATTTTTAGCGCAAAGAATTCCTGCAGAAAATTTTCACAAAAGATATATGGGGATTTTCAGAGGGGAGAAGGAGAAAACAAACCAGCAAATTTTCAGGTGCTGACGTGGCCAAGGCGCGGCGGAACTGTGGTCTGGTGGCCCTTTATGCGGCGGAAACGCGGCTGAAAGAGGAGATCAGCGTCTGGAAAAAAATGTGTGGCTCTGTTGTGATCTTCCCTTTCTGTTCTAATATGATTTATTTTGTTTTCCCCTCTGTGAATTTCCAGATCCGCTATTCTTTGCTGTTCCTGCAAGATTCAAAAGATAACCCTTCAAACAGATCAAAATTGATAATTTTTTATTTCTTTTTTTTATTTTCAGATTTTTATAATTTTAAAATTTATATCAACCCGAAATTACACAGAAAGAAATTTATGCCATCCCCGGCAACGGCGCCATTTGATTAGTCCAAAAATATTAAGTTTACCGCAATCAGAAACGGCGTCGCTTTGCAGCTAGCCGGTGAGTACGGGTCGATCCACAGAGATGGGTAATTTCCTTGATGTGTTTTTACGAGTTGATTCCAAATGTTGTTTTGGTTGGTTTAATCTAAAACCTAGATCTATCACTAAACTAGATTAATCTAAATTAAAGTCTTGCTAGGGTTAGGTTTAGGGGAAGTTTGGAGATTAAAGGTTTCCTCACCGCTTTCATTGCCCTATTTTTGATCTATTAGATGTTGGTGTAATTATCAATAAAGTGGATTAGAATCTTTTGGGAAGATGTTTCTTCCTCTAGATTCTTATCCTTCCTTTATTGATAATTACCCTAACCCCCATGGAAAACATGCGCAACCGACCCTTTATACTACGGTTCATCGTTACCTCGAGGGGTAGGATGCCGTAGGGAGCGGTTGTGCGTGCATGTATGGAGTTCTAACTCTTAGGTGTGGATGGCATGAAAGGGGTGAGAGGTCTCATCTCTCAAACCTTTCCCTAAAGCTAACGCTAACAAGCGAGGAGATTACTCGCTCATTAGGGGATGAAAAGACATACTAATTAAAAGAATTAAAACAGAGAAATAAACTTAACTTACTAGTTCGATGGCTCCCTCCAAGAAATACAGAACAGATCTGAATAAACTCCCAGCACTTCTGAATTTTATTGATTAAGAAGTGGCATCGGGTTTTACAATTTTCGATTACAATTTATAAGTAAACAAGAGAATTTAGGGTTATGGGATTCGCACATGTGCAATTACAGATTTGCCCATGAAAAATCCAAACCCCCGCACCGACGCACTGACAGAAGAAATATCCACCGACGCGGGCATTAGACGGCCGCGGAACCGTGGCAATGATGGGCCTTGGGCCGTGATTGATAGAGATTTTACGATCAAAAATATAATTACCGCAATCAGAAACGGCGTTGCTTCGCAGCTAGCCGGTGAGTACGGGTCGATCCACAGAGACGGGTAAATTTCTTTAAAGTGTTTTAACGAGTTGATTCTATTTGTAGTTTTGGTAGGTTTATAAAAATCTAAAGACTGGATCTAATTAATTTAATTAAGAATCTTGCTAGGGTTAGGATTAGGGGAAGTTTTGGAAATTAATCTTTTTCCTCACCGCTTTCAATACCTTCCTTTTTTAGATCTCTTAGGTGTTAAGTTAATTATCAATAAAGTGGATACAAATCTTTTGGGAAGATGTTTCTTCCTCTAGATTTGTACCCTACCTTTGTTGATAATTATCCTAACCCTCACGGAAAACGCGCGGAACCGGCCCTTTATACTACGGTTCATCGTTACCTCGAAGGGTAGGATGCCGCAGGGAGCGGTTGTGCTCGTATGCGTGAAGTTCTAATTCATTAGGTGAAGGTGGCATTGAAAGGGGCGAGAGATTTCATCTCTCAACCCTTTCCCTAAGGCTAACCCTAACAAGCGAGGAGACTACTTGCTCATTAGGGGATGAGAAGACATTATAATTAAAAGAGATAAAAGACTTACTAGGTTGACGGCTCCCTTCAAACAAGAAGAACAGATCTGAAATTTACTCCCAGAAATTCTGAATTTTATTGATTGAAAAGAGCCATAAGAAAATAAAAGGTCTTGGGTTCTATTTATAGGACATAGAAACCCTAGGTTTACAATTTCACCGCATGTCTAAAATTACAAATATACCCCCAGAAAATCTTTCCATAGCCGCCACAGAATTTTGGAAAAATTCTTTGCGCATTAGGGTTTCTGAAGGCCGCGGATCCGCGGCATGGGCGCGCTTGGGCCGCGGATCCGCGGCCCAATGATAAGTTCATGTGCTTGGATTTTCTTGGGCTTGTTTAGGTTACTCTGGGCTTCTTATTTCTTTATTTCTTTTTCCACTTCGGCTTCTGCAGTGATTCCAGAATTTCAGCGAACACTTTGCAGTGATCTTTTAACCGTCTTTCTTATAAATTTGGATCTTGCGTCGCCTTGTTGATGGTGAACCGTTCTTCTGCCGGGCTTTACTAAGATCTTCCTATTTGTTGGTCAAAAATCCTTCTTTTGTGTCGTCTTTTGTGTTTTTCACTGTTTTCGCGCTAAGAACCTGCAACCTGTAACATGTAGCAGACATGGGTCAAAAGCACCTGTTTTCATTGTAAAATGCATAAGAATGGGAAATACAAAATGCAATATTATGTTATGAACAAATACCCCCAAACTTATCTTTTGCTCGTCCTCGAGCAAACTTATTGTTTTATTCTCTACAAAAAACCTAACCGCACTTTCGCAGGGAAACGCGATTGCACTGAGCACGTGCAACAAGCCGTTAAACCTCTAGGTGTCCCTAGTAGGAGGAGTGTTGTCTCTTGAGGGTTTTCAGCGGATTACACCCACAAAATCCTATCAATTTGGCCCATTGATTTTTGTTCTACAATTAGGTTTTCTAACAAGGAATTCTATTATCTTTTGACTCGCAAATTATCCACCCATATTCTTCACACTTCCTCATTATTTAACTTAAGATTATATATGTTATGCAGACTTACTCAGCTTTCAGCATCTCTTAAGTTTTTCTTCTAGGATTCCATGTCCACTTAGGAATTTCTATCAACCCTTACTAAAGATACAAGTTCTATTCTTCATTCCTCTCTCTTATCTAAACTCCAATCACATATCCCCACGTGTGTGTAAATATCACCCCTACACTTGGAAATTCAAATCAAGCAATCGTACTCTCGTCCATTGTCCAAAGCACTTATTAATTGGTGAACTTTTCACTTTCACATCCTTCATGCGACTGTTAATACTTCTTGAGGTACCAACAACCGATTACAAGATGCGTTAGCACTTTAAAGCGTACTTCCTAGTTTTGCAACACCCAAGGCTTTTAGCAGTGACTCCCAAACCAGTTGGTCTAAGGCACTAGGTGATGAAGCACCCTCGCTAAATATTTTTCTATTTTTACAGCCTTAAGTAATCACAAAAACCAGTGTCCATTTTTTTATTCTTTATTCACATTTTTTTTCCATTGTGCTAAGGACTTAGACAAGAGCATTTCAAGGTCTCTTCTACTAATCCAAGTTTCAAGGTGCGTGATTGTGCAAATTGTAGGGTATACGTTTTCAGAATCTAGACTTAAGCTAGGAACTATTTTTCAAACTTATACTCTAATAAGAACATCAATACTCTTCCCTCATTTTGACTTAGCCCAAGAAGTGAACCCAAAATTTGCCTATTTCTAAATAAACTACAAAAACATATACTTTCTACCGTTAAACTTTAAGAAAGGTTATTTTTAGGGTTTTTAATTTACTAAGTCTAAGATCTAGTTGTTCCTAACCAGTTAACCTATTTGTTAAACTCTAGTCAATTAGCCAAAATTGAATACATTAATTTTTATAATTTTTCAAATTTTTCAAATTTTTATGGGTTTTCAAATAAGTATGCAAATGCAAAAATATGTACAAATGAATGCGAAGGAAGAAGACGTACCGAGCATACCCCCAAACTTGAACTTTGACAAATTCCTCACTGTCATGCTAAACCAAGAGGGTCAAAATACCGGCACTCCCCTGTTTATTATTTTTTTTTATTTTTAATGTTTTGAAATTTTTATTTTTTTTATTTTTTAGAGAAAAAGAAAACAAAAATATATACAAAAAGACCCTCCCCCAAACTTCAATTAAACTATGTTAGACAATACTGCCCAACTTTGCATCGGCCAAAAGTCAACACCAACCATTTGAAAAATTTATCAGTAAAGAATAAGTTGTGGTGGTCCGCAAAGAATTGGTGAAGATAGAAGTAGTGGTATGGGAGGTGTGGAGGTAAATATACAGGTGATGGTGATGCATCGATACGAGAATGTAAATGATCAGCAATCAGTGGAGTGTTGGCATTCTCGTACCTTATTAAAAGAAATGGGGGTATTTCAACTTCTAAGGGAGGAAGTTGGCTCACCACAATACCCCCAAGATGTCCCTGTGGGTCCTCTATTGACATGGCATCATCCATCAATTGTGTATGATATTCACTTATGAGGGAACTGATCTCCTCGATGTCCGCCATAGTCCAACTGAAAACTTGCCGCCTATCTTGTAAGACTTTTAAAATAGCGTTCTTTTGCTCGAAGGCTAGAGAGGCTGATATGATAATGGGAAAAGTCTCATTCTCACCTATGTAAGCATATCTACGGTGAGACGGCAAGGGCATGAGTTCGAATTTCTGAGGCGAAAGAACCATTGCGGAATCTACCTCGAACTCAAAGGACTCTAACACAGGTTCGAAATCCCTGCAAACAACCGATTCGGATGGTTCGACTGACTCATCCAAAAATTCAAACGACTCATATTCGGGCTGTGAGTCGTCGTCATCCGAAAAAGTGAAACATTCATAATCAGTATCGGTTGTGTCAACGGTAGTAAGCTCAAGGAGGGACGCACTAGTGGCGTCAAAACTGTTTTCATCAAATAGAAATCTTTCAAGCTCGCAGTCCTCCTGCGTGATTTCGTGAATAGAGCAAACTTCTCGTGTACTAGTTTTAGGCACGGGGGGCAGACTTCCCATCTTATAAATGTTGAACTCACTAGACCTCTTTCCGAAGGATAGAGTCATGGAGCCATTGCGACAATTTATTACGGCATTGGAAGTGGCCAAAAATGGTCGACCAAGAATCACCGGAACTTGGTTTCTTGGGTTAGCAACAGGTTGTGTATCCATAACGATAAAATCAACGGGGAATATGAATTCCCCGACTTTGATCAACACATCCTCTAGTTGACCCCTAGGATAGGTGATTGATCGATCAGCCATTTAGAGAGTGCAACGAGTGGGTTTCAACTCTCCAACCCCTAATTGTTCGTACACGGAGTAAGGAATCATGTTAACACTAGACCCAAGATCTAAAAGTGCTCGATTAATTTGCTTATCCCCAATTGTGATGGAAATCGTAGGACAGCCGGGGTCCTTTCGTTTCTGGGGTAAGGTTTGGTGGTGGTTAATAGCATTGCTCACTGCACTAGCCACTAGCACTTTCTTGGGTACTTGAGATGCCTTTCTCTTTGAAGTGCATAAGCCCTTTAAGATTTTCGCATATGAAGGGACTTGTTGGATAGCATCCAAGAGAGGTATGTTTATGCTAACCTGCTTAAATATCTCCACAATCTTTTCCACTTGTGTATTTGGTTTATTAGGACTCAACCTGTTTGGAAATGGTGTATTTTGAAAATTAGTTGAGTCAAATGTTTGTGGAGCAGACTGTGGATTAGGAACGGATCCCGGTGTAGATGTGTTCATGTTGTGAGAAATGGGTCCGTTCGAGTCAGGAGAAGTAGAGCCGTGTGAAGGGTGGAGAATAGGCTCTAAAGGAAAAGGTGAAGAAGGAAGTGAAGAAAATGAAGAAGGGGAAGAAGAACCACCGGCGGGGATGTCATCACTAGTTTCCACATTATTTTGCAACTCTCTTCCGGATCTCAACGTGGTCACCGCATTTATATTGTGATTGTGATATGCGTTTTGTGCGTGACCGGGATTGGGCAATGGTTGAGATGGAAGCTTTCCCTTTTCTCTCTCGCTCAACGCAGCAGTTAATTGTGCAATTTGTGCCTCAATAGATTTGATACTTTGATCGTGTGAGGCATTGTTATTCATTAAAGATTGAACATAACTTTCAAATCTTACTGCGGATTCTGTAGTTTGCTTGAGAAATGCTTCAAGACTTTTCTCGAGCGAGCTAACCTTATCATCATTAGGTTGAACCAAATTGTTCGTTTGATTTGTATAATGTTGTTGTTGGAAAGGTTGCTGGTTTTGAGTTTGTAAGGGTGCTTGTTGTTGTTGTGGAGGAGCTCTTTGAAAATTGTTATTCCCTTGGACTTGTTGATTTTGGTTCCAAGCGAAATTTGGGTGACTCCTCCACCCCTGATTGTATGTCGAAAAGTACGGATCGTTTCTTTGTCGTTGCTGGAATGCAGCATTGACTTGATCCTGTCCTTGAATAGGTGCATTATAAGGGCACTCTTCGGTGAGATGTGATGGATTAGAACAACAAGCACAAACAGTTCGTGTGGGTAGAGTAGGGGCAGGAGAAGTCGATGAGATTTTGGTCTCAATGGCTTCTAGCTTTTTCATAAGTGAGGCCATCTCGGCCTTCATAGCAATCGACATATCTATTTGATGTATGCCTGCCCTAGATTGACCAACTGAAGAAGATGATGTGGTCTTGGTACTCTCCCACTGAATTGTTTGCTCACTTAGGTCCTCAAGAAACTGCCAAGCTTCGTCGCTAGACTTGGAGAGAAAATGACCTTGACAAATTGTTTCTAGCAACTGCTTCGTTGCTGCGTTCAATCCTTCGTATAAAGTTTGGCAAAGTTGCCAATTTTCTATCCCATGATGAGGGCATTGAACAAGTAGGTCTTTAAATCTCTCGAAACACTTCCAGAATGGTTCGGACGGAAGCTGTGAAAATTGTATAATCTCGTTTCGGATTCTAGCAGTTTTATGATGAGGGTAGAACTTTTTCAGAAAAGCTCTCACAAACTCGTCCCAATTTCTAATGGAATGTGATGCGGTGCTGTATAGCCACTTCTCGGCTAGGTCACATAAGGTAAAAGGAATGACCCTTAGCCTTATTGCGTCATCACTTAATTGGGTTGTCTTCATCATGCCGCAAACGTTTTGGAATTTATTAATAAAAATATATGCATCTTCGGATTCCAAACCATGAAACTTAGGCAGCATATTGATGAAGTGTGGTTTTATTTCAAAATTATCCCCATTTGCCGGTGGGGGTGAAAGACATATGGGTAAAGAAGTGCGGACGGGGTAGAAGAGATCCTGGAGCGCAACTCGTGCGGGCGCTACAACAGGCGGGAGATTCGGGTTATTCGCACTTAACGGAGGCGGAATCATTCCCGTCGGCAAGGTATAGTTGGGGTCGTGTCCCGACATACCTTCGAAAGAAGAATTTGAAGATGGAGGTAAGGAGAAGGAGGGAACGTCGACGAAGGGTTCGTCGAAGGGTTCGTTGGTCGGTACCAACGAAACACGGACTAATCGGGCGTTAGTATCCCTAGTCCAAGATGACATACACTAAAGGGTAGTGCAGTCAGAAAACAGAATGTGGGGGTAAGATAACGTCAATGAAGGAGAGATGGTGGAAGTGAGGTGCAAGTTTTCTTAGCGGCAAGTTGCAAGTTTTTGAAAAGATGTTTCTTTATTTATTTATTTATTTTTTTTTTTTGTGAGTTTTGCAAGGAGGTTTTTGAAAACGGACTGAATCAACCACACATGCACAATCAGGCCTAGATCTAGGGTCGCCTAGGTCTACTAGACAGCTCCTAACTAGGGCTAGAAATAGACCTCAAACCGCCTCTTCACGGACAAATACGGCCAGGTAAGTGGGAAGGAACCACCACTACAGTGGGCCTAATTAAAAACCACTAGCCTAGACACCGCAATGTCGGTTAGGATAAACGGCTGTTGCCTACCCTAGTCCTTTTCCTATTGAGCTCGCTGTCCTTAGGTCTGAGTCTAATCTTTTTTAATTAAAGATGGTTGATGCAAAATGCTTAGGTGTTTTCTGGGGTCCTGGGAAGGGTGATGAAATCCCCACCCAATCTGAGTTTGGTCAATTAGCCCCTTAGAGTCCGGTTAAATTATGCAAAACAAATAAAATTTCACTTGCAATCAGAATTTTTTAATGCGGCGCAAAGAAACCTGCAGAAATCTGTTATTTAGAAGGGGGAAAAAGATTTTTACGCAAAGAAATCCTGCAGGAAACGTTTTACAGAGAGATATATGGGAGATTCCAGAGGAGAGAGAGAGAAATCAAACCAGAAGAATTTGGTGCGCTGACGTGGCACAGCGAGCGCGGATCCGCGGCGTGGGACCCCTATATGCGGCGGAAGAGCGGTCCAATGGTGGAATCGCACTGTGAAAAAAATTCTGTGGTTCTGTACTTTGAATTGCTCTCTGTTTTTATGTACCAAATTTTGATTTGCCCTCTGTAAATCTCCAGATCTACGATTCTTCGCTGTTCTGCAAGATCCAAAAGATACACCCTTCAAACAGATCAAATTTGATATTTTTTTTATTTTTTATATTTTCAGATTTTTATAATTTTTAAATTTTATATCAACCCGAAAATTCACAAAAAGAAAGATTACGCCGTCCCCGGCAACGGCGCCATTTGATTGATAGAGATTTTACGATCAAAAATATAATTACCGCAATCAGAAACGGCGTCGCTTCGCAGCTAGCCGGTGAGTACGGGTCGATCCACAGAGACGGGTAAATTTCTTTAAAGTGTTTTAACGAGTTGATTCTATTTGTAGTTTTGGTAGGTTTATAAAAATCTAAAGACTGGATCTAATTAATTTAATTAAGAATCTTGCTAGGGTTAGGATTAGGGGAAGTTTTGGAAATTAATCTTTTTCCTCACCGCTTTCAATATCTTCCTTTTTTAGATCTCTTAGGTGTTAAGTTAATTATCAATAAAGTGGATACAAATCTTTTGGGAAGATGTTTCTTCCTCTAGATTTGTACCCTACCTTTATTGATAATTATCCTAACCCTCACGGAAAACGCGCGGAACCGGCCCTTTATACTACGGTTCATCGTTACCTCGAAGGGTAGGATGCCGCAGGGAGCGGTTGTGCTCGTATACGTGAAGTTCTAATTCATTAGGTGAAGGTGGCATTGAAAGGGGCGAGAGATTTCATCTCTCAACCCTTTCCCTAAGGCTAACCCTAACAAGCGAGGAGACTACTCGCTCATTAGGGGATGAGAAGACATTATAATTAAAAGAGATAAAAGACTTACTAGGTTGACGGCTCCCTTCAAACAAGAAGAACAGATCTGAAATTTACTCCCAGAAATTCTGAATTTTATTGATTGAAAAGAGGCATAAGAAAATACAAGGTCTTGGGTTCTATTTATAGGACATAGAAACCCTAGGTTTACAATTTCACCGCATGTCTAAAATTACAAATATACCCCCAGAAAATCTTTCCATAGCCGCCACAGAATTTTGGAAAAATTCTTTGCGCATTAGGGTTTCTGAAGGCCGCGGATCCGCGGCCCAATGATATGTTCATGTGCTTGGATTTTCTTGGGCTTGTTTAGGTTACTCTGGGCTTCTTATTTCTTTATTTCTTTTTCCACTTGGGCTTCTGCAGTGATTCCAGAATTTCAGCGAACACTTTGCAATGATCTTTTAACCGTCTTTCTTGTAAATTTGGATCTTGCGTCGCCTTGTTGATGGTGAACCGTTCTTCTGCCGGGCTTTACTAAGATCTTCCTATTTGTTGGTCAAAAATCCTTCTTTTGTGTCGTCTTTTGTGTTTTTCACTGTTTTCGCGCTAAGAACCTGTAACCTGTAGCAGACATGGGTCAAAAGCACCTGTTTTCATTGTAAAATGCATAAGAATGGGGAATACAAAATGCAATATTATGTTATGAACAGGCCGCGGTTCCGCGGCCCTTTGGTGAGCTTGGCTCACCAAACTTCTGGGCTTGGTTCAGGACTTCTTGGGCTTCCTTTTTTTATACTTCTTTTCTCTGTTGGGCTTCTTAGTCTTCTCCAGATCTTCAGTGAAAACTTGTAAGGATCTTTTGATCGTTTCACTTTCGTCTTTTTGGACCTTGCACTTTACTTCGTTTCGGCTTGAGTAAGATCCGTCTGCTTGTTGGTCAAAAGTCCCTTTTCTGTATCAACTTTCTTCTTTTTCACTGTATTCGCTCCAAGAGGCTGTATCCTGTAATATGCAACAAACGTGCGTCAAGAGTACCTATTTATTTATAAAAAGGATAAAAATAGGGGAATGAAAAATGCAATATTATGGTCTGAACAGGTCCCCTGCAGATGACCCGACAGCCAACCTCGCTTGAAGCAATTCCTTCGAGGTCTCATATCTTGCGATACGAGATTGCTCTCCATATAAAACTTTGTTATGGAGGGAGACAGAAACTAAGTCCATCTTCTCGTGCTGCCTCTGGTATACGCCATTAACTGAGGCCAAAAAGAGGCACTTGGCATTCGCACAGTTCGTTTTCCCTTGTCTTACGGATATCAACATTCGTGAGGTGGAACCTGGAGCTGGGAAGGCGGGGATTGAGTAGTAATGAGGTGGTCCAGTTTGTCATAGGTAATGGACATCCGGACAAACCTTTGCCAGTCAGTATAGTATAACTCAGTCATTTTATTATTTATCTATAACCTAATCTGGTCACCTGTTCGTTGCAATTAGGAGAGAGAGAAGAAAACACTCAGCATGACGCTCTTGCAAGTTTTGATTGGTTTTTAGTTTATCTAAATAGGATGGCTCCCATTGTTTCTCAAATCCTTCCTCAAACAATAAAAGAAGAATTAGTCAGGATTGATCTCACCGTACAATACTTGCTTAACCGTTCGTCCAGGCTAGTGTCGGTACTTCAAGTGAGGTTTTACGATGCTTTAGCGAAGTTCCTTAATTAAAAACCTCTTTTCCCTGGAGGCGTAGCCCCGCTAACACTGTTCTAGACACCTACTTGGTTTATAGTATTGATCGTTAAGTGAAGGATCTCCTGAGGAGTAGCGGATACTCACAGTAGAATCGGGATCCAAATATCTTTGTGTGATAATCCTGAAGGAATCCTACCAATATTATCACACTCCAAATGGTATGCATCACTAGCAAGTTTCAGTTTCTTTAGAAACTCCCGATGTGGATTTTTACTCCATGCTTTTATGATCTTGACGAAGGCCAACATATCATAAGTCACATGTCAAGTTCTACCCGTCATTATCCAGGTTAATTTGAACCCACCCGCACATACCCTTGACGAAGGCCAAATTATAGTACGACTGTCCAAAATCAACACATCTATCTATGCTACAGATAAATATCCAGCAGCTACCAAACACTATGCCTTGGCGAAGGTCAAAATACATACCTTGAACACTACTGAATATTCAACTGAAATGACGAAGGGCTACGATGGTTTTTGGCAAAACCGTGAACGTAGTGAACTTGATATAATCGAAGGAACCTGATAGCTTTTAAAAGGAGTGGCTTAAGCTCCACATTTAAAAGTCTCCTATTTTAAAATAACCGTGTGGTTTTAAAATTCGTTCCAACGATTCATCTTTGGTTTGTTTGCTTTTGCATTAATTTAATGCAGTCCCATCAATTAACGTACCATTGCAGAAAACAATGAAAATACAACGTATGCTTATGCCATCCGCATTCGCCACGGGTCCCCGTCATCACCCGTTAGGTTACTTAACTAACGACAGAGCGGGGGATGGACTAGCGCGGATGCAAAACATAAGCAACGTCTATTATATAATATATATATATAATAATATCCATTCTTCAGACACAATGATAGGCATTCCAGATCACAGATGAACACATTGGATATACTAGGAATTCCGCGTTTCGTTTGAGCCTGTAACGAAAGACGGATTCCACGGTCGTGATGAATAGACAAACCCCACCCTAGACCCCTACGGGTGCGGCAAACTACCCGTCAAATACCCGAAGTGAAGCAACCTCTCTCAACAAAGTGAGTAGGCCACTCGGCACTTCAAAGTACCCGGTAGTTTGTGCACCCAACCTTGGGTCTATCCTAGGAGCAAAAACAGTAAAAGAAATAATACAACAGTGGCTACAACCTCAACCCGGATGTGCCCCGCAAAATAATATTACATCACTTTATAAATTTTACATTGAATGAAAAAATGAAAAACCTCATCTCACATCCCCGATAATTCATCCACGATGATCCAACAAGTTCATATACACAAACCAACATAATATCATTACAGATATGTGCAACCACGACTAATCGACGTATAGCAATTAGTCGACATTTCCAAACACATATATACATCACAAATCTTGTAAAGTAACTACGACATTAGAATTCCATGCGCAATTAGCAAACTTAACCAATTTTCCAAGACATGAAAATCCAGTGAGCTAAAGTTCTAAAAACGACGTTTTGAGCCAATCCGGGAGTCGAAACAAACTCAAAACCCGCCAGAATCTTCATGAGAAGTTAGAGAACGTAATTAGTTTCAAGTCAGGGGGCTTAGAGTGGGTACCCCACCACCGAGGCCACCACGAGGTGGCTAGGGGGTGAGGCAGACCCGAAACTGCCCAAGGTGGGGCAGTTTCGGGTCCCTACCGCCAAGACCACCTTGTGGTGGTCTTGGGGAGTGGTCCCAGCCGTTCTCCCCCCCGGAGGGTCCCCGGGGTGTGCACGCTCCACTCCGCGTCTTCTCGGTTCAAACCGTGAGCCCGCGGGATGTGCAAACAACTAAAAACATCAATTTTGGAAACTATTTTTTGGCAGTTTTTGCGCGACAAAAATGGTGGATTTCTAACGTCGCTACAAGCTATCTATGGTTTATGAGAGACTATGATACCACTGTAAGTCGATGTCGCACACCCTACGTGTTCACGGGGAGGCAGAAATTGCAAAAAATGATTTTTACGGGTTTCGCAATACCGACTAGAACCAAGGATTGAACATAAACCATAGCTAGCAAACTACTTGAGGTTTAACTACTTGGATACGAAGTTATACCTCACGATACATGTCCTTCGGGTCTTCATCGTTGTCCTCCTCGTCTTTGTAGGTTATAAGGATCGGAACGGATCGACGCAACCTCGTTGGCCTCCTCGAGCCAAAGACGATCCACCCGAGAGTTTATAGCCCGAGCTCCTACCTCAAATCCGAGGTAACTACGGCTTCTAGTTCGCTAAACTAGAAGTCCTAGGTTGTGTAGAGTGAGATGATGGAGATATTTCTCTCTTGGAATCCCAGGATTCTCAACACATGAGAGCTTTTAGGCTTCGAGGAAGAAGAAGATCACTTAAGGAAAAGCTAGTGAAGAATGAGGTTGAGAAAAGCTTGGCTGTCCTCATGAGATAGAATGAAGAATATTAGATATTTTATGAGATAAATATCACAATAAAATATCTTCAACCCTTCATAAATATCTTATGGTGACTCATGACCATGAATCGCTAAGTAGCCATGCTAGGTTGAATGCTCAAATCCACCTCATTTCCTCAATCTATTTTGTTTAATCCAAAAAGAATAAAACCGTAATAGGTGTCCCCCTTCCAGAAGCCAATCCCGAGGAATTACGAGAATGCCCCTCATCCGTATATACATACCCGCATCCGTATTCTGAAGAAAACGAATACAAAAAGACGAAAATAATCCATCAATATAATACTAGGATCCGGCTTAAACCAAAGCCCACTAGTATTATCCGCCGATCATCATACGTGCACAAGTACACGTAAGTGATCGAAGCCCTGCCGTAAAATCATACGATCTCTACACCTTTTTCCCGGTGTAGGGAAGTCTCTACGTGGGACTCTAAAGAATCGACACTAAGCTAGCAGTGGGTTTAACCACAAGCCGTAAGCGATACTAGCTGCACGTAACGGCTACCCAGGTAGATGTCGATAAGAAGTCCGATGAGCTAACTCATCCGAACTCCTACTGAGCCTGAATGTGACAATCTCTGTACAGTCCGGCCTGCTCGTCTAAGAGTATCGCATATCGGGCCTAGGGGGCGGTAATCATCAGACCCCAAGTAGTGCAATAAGTCGTGTCGGAGAATAGCCAAAAACACCCTGAGAAACTAATAGAGTACGTATCAGTAAATTTTGCTTGCCTTGGCTAAGGACTTTGTGTAATGGCCTTCCGAACACAACGCGATATCAACCCCCAATATCGGGAGAGACGAATCCTATCTAACCGCCACTGCCTTCAAGTGCTTCGGGACTACACCCAACTACTACCTATTTGCGCGACTCCATTGAGCCGTAGTAGGGTAGTAATCAAAGTACAGTGGGAACACACTCGAGGCGAAGTAGCAGTGTCAAGTCGACGGACTAAGTTGTACTCATGTCACCTGGGAACTGCTACCCGACGACAGGTATATGTTCCCTCATGGGAACTGAATAAAATACAAATAAAGCAGCAAGAAAACCCCCCAAATGGGGCATCACGTGCTCACACGTGACCAGGACTCACGTGTAAACACATGACCTTTTTATGGGCAGATTCTATCTACGCCTGAATGCCTAATTGATAAAGTCGCGTGTCCACTCGTGATGGGCTCTTGAACCCACTGAATTAATAGAATTAAATTCTAATTAAAAGGAATTAAAAGCATTTGTTCCCTCATAGGAACTGAATAAAATATATAAATAAAGTAGCAAGAAAAACCCCCAATTGGGGCATCACGTGCTCACACGTGACCAGGACTCACGTGTAAACACGTGATCTTTTCATGGGCAGATTCTATCTAAAACCGAATGCCTAATTGATAAAGTCGCGTGCCCACACGTGATGGGCTCTTGAACCCACTGAATTAATAGAATTAAATTCTAATTAAAAGGAATTAAAAGCATTTGTTCCCTCATGGGAACTGAATAAAATATATAAATAAAGTAGCAAGGAAACCCCTAAAGGGGGCATCACATGCCCACACGTGACTGGGCCTCACGTGCAGACACGTGACCTTTTATAGGCAAAGCCTATATGCGCGTATAAAATAAACAATTGAAATTGCTTAATCAGTGGGGTCACGTGCCAACACGTGATGGGTTCCTGAGCCCTCTGAACTAATATAATTAAATTCTAATTAAATGCTGTATCGGTGGGGTCACGTGCCAATACGTGATGGGTTTCTGAGCCCTCTGAACTAATAGAATTAAATTCTAATTAAATGATTAATCAGTGGGGTCACGTGCCAACACATGATGGGTTCCTGAGCCCTCTGAGCCAATAGAATTAAATTCTAATTAATTTCTTAATCAGCGAGGTCACGTGCCAACACGTGATAGACTCCTAAACTCTCTGAACTAATAGAATTAAATTCTAATTAATTGCTTAATCAGTGAGGTCACGTGCTAACACGTGATAGACTCCTAAACCCTCTGAACTAATAGAATTAAATTCTATTTAAAAGGAAATCAAAAACCCTAATTCGAAAAATATTTTCCCAGATCATTCCAAACAAAAAAGATTGCACTCTGTAAAAAGGGAGCACCGTTGGATTAAAAATTCAATGGTGATTAAAAATCACCAATTTATAGAAAGATTCTACCCAAGGAATTATTTTCCTAAAATTTGCCAGGAACAACAAATAAAATATCTTTTGGATTAAAAATCCAATGGTGAATAAAATTCACCGAATGATCTAAAAGATCATGTTGGTTATAAAATCAATCAAAAATCTTTCAATGAAAGATTGACTAAACAAACTGATTCTTTTCTTTCTGTTAGTGTATATGCCCTAGAGGCCATTACTGTATCATACTGGATTGTATATTACTTGATGGAAGCTTGGGATATTCACCTTGTATTGACATTCTTCCTCAAAATGGTAGTATGCTACTTGGTTTGTTTACGCTTTAATGTGTACATGTGTTTCTTTTAGCATATCGACTTTGCACATTAGTGGAGCCCTTAGGATCTTTGCTTGATTACCAGCGTTGTGATGGCAGTCACACTCGTGGGGGCTGGGTAATCCATAAGCACATCCTTATGCAGGTCCCTAGTAGCAGGACTATCGAGACAGGGCATCGATACTCCGGAGTAGACTAGCGTATGCGCTTCTTATCCCAGCTTGGGAGACGGTCTGTCCCACAGCTGTCAGTACGTCGTACTTGAGATAGTATGCGGGTGCTCGTTAGGTTACGAGTACACTGGACAAGACTCGTCGGGAACTGTTGGTTGGTATTATACCTATCGTCAGTTATCAGTTCCCAGGTGACATGAGTACAGCTTAGTCCGTTGACTTGACACTGTCACTTCGCCTCGAGTGTGTTCCCACTGTACTTTGATTACTACCCTACCACGGCTCAAAGGAGTTGTGCAAACAGGTATTTTTTGGGTGCAGTCCCGAAGCACTTGAAGGCAGTGACGGTTAGACAGGATCCGTCTCTTCCGGTATTGGGGGTTGATATCGCGCTGTATCTAGGAGAGCCATTATACAAAGTCCCTGGCCAGGGCAAGCGAGATAGACTGGTAGGTTTCCAGTGTTATCTCAGGTATTCTGGGCTACACTCTGACACGACTTGTACCGCTAGTAGGGGACTGACGTTTACCACCCCCTAGGCCCGCCATGCGATGTTCTTAGACGAACAGACCAGACTGTACGGAGACAGTCACATACAGGCTCAGTAGGAGTTCAGATGGGTTTACCTCGTCAGTCTTCTTATCGGCATCTACCTGGGGACCGTTACGTACAGCTAGTGCCGCTTGCGGTCTGTGGTTAACCCACTGCCAGCGTAGTGTCGAGTCTTTAGAGTCCCACACAGAGGGTTATTCGCCTTTAGGCAAAATGAGTAGAGGTCGCATGGTTTTGCGACAGGGTTCATTCACATCCGCGCACTTGTGCACGTTTGGTGTCCGGACAACTTATACTAGCGGGCTTTGGTTTAAGCCGGATCCTAGTATATGATTTGGGATTAGTTTTATCTCATTGTATTCGTGTTCCTCGGAACACGGATACGGGTGTGTATGTACAGTTGATTGAGACAGAGGCAGAGGACTTTCATCAGGGTTGATGACCATTGTCATTTTCTTAACCCTAATGTTTATGTGTGAATTATGATTTATTAATAATTAGTTAATTATAATTGTGCATGGTTAAGGTTGTTGACCATTTGACTATACTTGACTTGTTGACCTAGGTTGACAAGTTGACCATCATCATTCCATATGAAAGATGCTCTTTGATCCTTGTAAAAGCATTTAATATGAAATGATAATGGTCATTTCTTGATTAACCATGACAATTATCTTAGATAATTATCTATTTTTCATAAATCACATATATGTGAGAAGGTTGAGATATTCTTCTCACTTTTATCATTTTCATTCTCTCTCCTCCTCTTCCTCTCTCTCTACCTCTCCCCTCTCATGAGTTGAGAACCATTTGAGCTTGAGATAATCCCTTCGAAAACACTCTCTACTCTTTCTAAGGTCCTAGGTCTAGCACACCAAGCACCTTAGTTACTTCTAGTTTGAAGTTGGAGCTAAAGGTAGAGGCCCTCGGGTGGATCTTTCTTTGGCAAGAGAAGGCGACGAGACGATCCGTTCTTTCACTCCAAGGAGAAAGAAGAGAAGGACTTGAAGACCTAGGTATAACCCCCTTTCCGAGTAACTAACTCTCTTTAGCTTTGTAGTTAGTTTTGTTTAGCAAAGATCCCTCCTTTACATAGTCCATGTTGCCTAGTGTTGTAAAAATTATATTTTTCATAACGTTTCCGCCTCCCCGCAAGCACCGGGGTGGGCAACATAGACTTACAGTGGTATCAGAGCCTAGCTAAACACAAACTAACTAGTTAGCAAAGTATATAGAACTTCGATCGCAAAAAATCGCAAAACATTTTTTCAAAACCCTAACTTTCTGCCGATTTTTAAACCTGCTTTAAAAATAATAAATCATATCTTAAAAATCGGCTCAGGCTTTTTTAAGTACAGGCAAGAAAAACGACCCACTGAACCGACCAACTCGCCGCGGTTCCGCGGCCGAGTTGACTCGGCCGTGGATCGTTTTTCATGCAGTTTACTTCTGGGGCTGTTTTGTGATTTTTGATATAGTTTGTTTCCACCCAGATTTTCCAGAGAACAAGTTGGTTTTTGGGGTGGTCACAAATCCGTATTTTTGATCGAACTTCTTTACACTTTTGCTAATGGGTTATATCTGTGATGTGATATATGTATTGAACGTCTGCTAATCGCTATACATCGATTAGTGGGGGTTATACATATCTGTGATCTGTAATGTTGATGGTTTGTGTATATGAATTCGTTGGATTGTCGCGGATGAATAGCCGGGGGGTTGTGAGATGAGAGTTTTCTTATTCTTCCAATTCTTGTAATATGTAAATTGATGTAATATTATTTGTATGACTGCACAACCGGGTCGGGGTTGTAGCCGTCATTGTATAATTTCTTTTTACTATTTTTGCTCCTAGGATAGACCCAAGGTGGGGTGCACAAACTACCGGGTACCTCGAAGTGCCGAGTGACCTACTCACGTCGTTGAGGGAGGTTGCTTCACTTCGGATACTTGGCGGGTAGTTTGCCGCACCCGTAGGGGTCTAAGGTGGGGTTTGGCTATTCATCGCAACCGTGTAATCCGCTCTTCGTTACAGGTTCATACGAATTGCGGATTCCTATATATCCAATGTATTCATATGTGATCTGGAATGGCTATCATTGCATGTGACGAATGTTTATATATATCTATATGATATCTATTTAAGCGTTGCTTATATTTTGCATCCGCGCTAGTTCAGCCCCCGCTCTGTCGATAGTTAAGTAACCTAACGGGTGATGACGGGACCCGTGGCGAATGCGGATGGCATAAGCGTACGTCATATTTTCGTTGTTTTCTGCAATGGTAGGATTAAATGATGGGACGCATTGGAATTAATGCAAGAAAAAATAAACCAAGTAACAGTCGTTGGAACACTTTGAAAACCACTCGGTTCTTTTCAAAACCAAACTTTTAAATGCGGAGCTTGAACCACTCCTTTTTGAAAGCTATCTCATTCCATCGATTATATCAAGTTCACTACGTTCACGGTTTCGCCAAAACCATTCGTAGCCCTCCGTCGTTTCACATGAATGGTCAATAAGTATTCAAGCTATGTTTGTTGGCCAAAGTCAAGGCATAGTGATTGGTAGCTATTGGGTATTCATGTGCAGCATAGATAGATGTATTGGTTTGGGGCAGTCGTTCTACCTTGTTGGCCAAAGTCAAGGGTATGTGCGGGTGGGCTCAAATTAACCTGGAGAATGACGGGTAGAACTTGACATGTGACTTATGATTTGTTGGCCAAAGTCAAGGTCATAAGAGCATGGGGCAAAAATCCACATCGGGAGTTTCAAAAGAACTGAAATTTGCTAGCGCTGCATACCATTTGGAGTGTGATGATTCTGGTAGGATTCCTTCAGTTTTTTCACGCGATGATATTTGGATCCCGATCCTACTGTGAGTATATGCTACTCCTCCGGAACTTTCTCACTTAACGATCAATGCTATAAACCAAGTAGGTGTCTAGAAAGGTGTTAGCGGGGCTACGCCCATAGGGAAAAGAGGTTATTTAATTAAGGAATTTCGCGAAAGCGTTGGAAAACCTCCCTCGAAGTACCAACACTCGCCTGGCTGAACGGTTAAGCAAGTATTGTACGGTGAGATTGATCCCGACTAGTTCTTCCTTTATGGTTTGAGGAGGGATTCGAGAGACAGTGGGAGTCATCCTGTTTAGACAAATTAAAAACCACTCTAAACTTGCAAGAGCATCATGCTAAAGTGTTTCTTCTCTCTCTCCTAATTACAGCGACCATTTATCATGACTGGACTTAAGTTACTTCTAGATAAAAACATACTGACAGGGCCAAACTACAAAAATTGGCTCAGGAATGTCAAAATGGCAATCACTTATGACAAGTTGGGGTATCTTCTTAGCACCAAATCTCCCCCTGTCCTAGGTCCCAAAACCAGCGTCGCGGATAGGGAAATCCGTAAGACCTGGGAAATCGACTGCGCGAAGGCCAAGTGCCTCGTGCTTGCCTCTATGGACAACGAACATCAGAGGAGGCATGAGAATATGGACCTCGAATCCATATTTCTCCATACAAAAGAACTGTATGGAGAGCAATCTCGTATCGCAAGATACGAAGTGTCGAAGAAGTTGTTTTCGACAAGATTGGCCATCGGATCATCGGTAGCGGAACACGTTCTTAAGATGATTGGCTACATAGAGGAGCTCGCGGACCTTGGGACCACGTTGGAGAATGAGCTCTATACGGGCTTGATTCTTCAGTCCCTTCCTTCCACTTAAGCCCAGTTCATCCTGAACTTCAACTTGCAGGAAAGGAAGTTGAACTTTCAGAGCTCCTCAACATGCTGAGGAGTGCAGAGGGCACCCTACAGAAAGGTAGGGAAACATCCACTTTGTTTGTAGGAGGATCTTCTTCTTCTAGGTCCAAGGCGAAAGCCAAAGGAAAGAAGAAGAAAACCCCCGCCAAACCAAGGGGCGGTGTTAGTAAGATGGATACGAAGGGAAAGGCAAAAGAAACAAAGGTAGCGGGGAAGCTTGTGGATAAGGAAGAATGCTTTTACTGTCACAAGAGTGCACACTGGAAGAAAGATTGCAGGGCTTGGAAAGCCAGAACACAGGATCTGAAGCAGGTTGCGACTTCAGCTTCAGGTGTGTATGTTATTGAAAACTGTCTATCAATAAACTCTATGTCCTGGGTATTGGATACCGGATCAGGATCTCATATCTGTAATTCTTTGCAGGCGTTGAGAAAGCGTAGGTTTTTGAAAGCAGGTGACATGACCCTCAAAGTTGCAAACGGAGCTAGCATGGATGCTGAGGCCGTGGGGGACTATCACCTGGGAATGTCAGATGGACATATTTTGGTTTTACGTAATTGCTTTTTTGTACCCAACGCAACTTGTAATATCATTTCTGTATCTTTGATTTCTAAAGAAAGTTATGAATTTGCGTTTGTAAGTAATGTTGTAAACATTCACCTTAATCAAGTTCTGATTGGGTCAGGTACATTGAGCAATGGTATATACGTATTAAACCAACCACGGATTTTCAATGTCCAGAATACACACAAAAGAAAGTCTCCGGAAACAAATCAGACTTTTTTATGGCATTGTAGACTGGGTCACATCAATGAGAGAAGGTTGACGAAGTTACATACAGAAGGATATTTGGATCCGTTCGAATATCAATCATATGCAATTTGTCAATCCTGTCTCAAAGGAAAGATGACAAAGACTCGGTTCACTAGACACAGAGTGAGAGCGAGCGAGCTCTTGGGACTCGTACACAGCGATGTGTGCGGTCCAATGTCTACACATGCACGAAGCGGTTATTCTTACTTCATTACTTTTACGGATAACTTTTCAAGGTACGGTTATGTCTTCTTAATGAAACATAAATCCGAATCCTTTGAAAAATTCCAGGAATATAAGAATGAAGTAGAAAAACAAACAGACAAAAGTATCAAGACACTGAGATCTGATCGAGGTGGTGAATACTTGAGTGCCGAGTTCCTGGATTACTTAAAAGAGAATGGAATTCTCTCTCAGCTTACTCCTCCATACACTCCGCAACATAACGGTGTATCAGAGAGATGGAACCGAACCCTATTGGATATGGTACGGTCCATGATGAGTAATGCTGAGTTACCGCGATCATTCTGGGGATATGCGCTAGAATCAGCTGCATACCTTTTGAACCGAGTTCCAACTAAGACTGTGCCTACTACACCATATCAGATATGGTGTGGGAAGAGACCCTATCTTAATCACATTAAGACATGGGAATGTCCAGCTTTTGTCAAAAAGCAGCATGCGGACAAGCTCGAGGCACGCTCAGTACAGTGCAAGTTTGTAGGATATCCAAAGAACTCCAAAGGATATTTCTTCTATTGCGAAGAGAAACAAAAGGTTTTTGTTTCTCGTCATGCCCACTTCTTGGAAACTGAGTTTTTGGAAAATCAGATAAGTAGGAGCGCAATAGAACTGGAAGAAATTCCAGAACCACGAGCTATTACTGAAAGCTTAGTAGAACCAGAGGGTTCGAAAGATCAGGACACCGCTCCGCAGAAGTAGTAGGCAGTCTCATCCGCCCGAGAGATACTACGGCTTTCTCACAGACGGGGATAGAGAGGATTGCATTATTGATAGTGATGAGCCTACTAGCTTCCAGCAGGCCATTCAGAGCGTTGACTCGGTAAAATGGCTGGATGCAATGCGGACCGAAATGGAGTCCATGTACACCAACAAAGTATGGACGTTGGACATTGCTCCAGATGGGGTAAAACCCGTAGGATGCAAGTGGATCTTCAAAAGGAAGATTGGTGTAGATGGACAGGTTGAGACCTATAAAGCTAGACTTGTTGCAAAAGGTTTCTGTCAAAGACCTGGCTTGGACTATGACGAAACCTTTTCTCCAGTGGCTATGCTGAAATCCATTCGGATCCTTCTTGCCATTGCTGCCTTCCACGATTATGAGATCTGGCAGATGGACGTAAAGACCGCTTTTCTAAATGGATATTTAGAGGAGTGTGTTTATATGGACCAGCCAGAGGGTTTCATTCAGAGTGGGAGCAGCGGAAAGGTGTGCAGGTTGCTTAAGTCCATATATGGACTAAAGCAGGCATCGCGGAGTTGGAACATCTGTTTTGATAAGACGGTCAAAGAATTTGGCTTTATCAAAAATCCAGATGAACCATGCATCTATAGTAGATTTGTAGCGAGAACTGTAGTATTCCTCGTTTTATACGTGGATGACATTCTCTTAATAGGAAATGACATTCCTATGCTACAATCTGTCATAGGGTTCTTGTCACACAGGTTCTCCATGAAAGACCTGGGTGATGCCTCTAACATTCTGGGGATCCGGATCTATCGTGACAGATCCAAGAGGATATTAGGACTCTCACAGTCCAGGTACATCAACACCATACCGAAAAGATTCAGTATGGAAGATTCCAAGCGCGGTAATCTACAGGCTTGTCATGGGATCACCCTCTCCAAAAAGATGTCTCCCAAGACTGATTTGGAAAGGGATCGCATGTCTATTATACCCTACGCTTCTACGGTAGTCTCTATAATATTTGTGATGTTGTGTACCAGACCAGATGTAGCTTATGCACTGAGTGTGGTAAGCCGGTATCATTCAAACCCTGGGGAGAAACACTGGATAGCGGTAAAGAACATTCTCAAGTACCCGAGAAGGACGAAGGAGATGTTCTTGGTGTATAGCGGAAAAGACCTCCAGATCGAGGCCTTTGCTGACTCCAGCTTCCAGAGTGACAAGGATGATTCCAAGTCCATGTCGGGTTATGTCTTTACCCTCTATGGAGGGGCGGTGTGTTGGAAGAGTTCCAAACAGGAAACCGTTGCTGACTCGACGATGGAAGCGGAATATATCGCTGCTGCAGATGCCGCAAAGGAAGCTGTCTTGATGAAGAAGTTCCTTACGGAGCTTCAGGTGGTTCCTACCATTGTTGATCCAATACCGCTGTATTGTGACAACAACGGAGCTATAGCTTTAGCGAAGGAACCCAGGTCCCATCAGAAGTCTAGGCACATCTTGAGGCTGTATCACCTGATCAGGGAGATCGTGGGTCGCCAGGAGATCGAGGTTCGGAGAGTTGCTACGGAAGATAACACTGCTGATCCATTCACGAAGGCCTTACCCCAGACTCAGTTCGAGAGGCTAATCGAGATGATAGGTCTTCGATACGCCAGTACATGGCCTTAGTGCAAGTGGGAGATTGTTAGTGTATATGCCCTAGAGGTCATTACTGTATCATACTGGATTGTATATTACTTGATGGAAGCTTGGGATATTCACCTTGTATTGACATTCTTCCTCAAAATGGTAGTATGCTACTTGGTTTGTTTCCGCTTTAATGTGTACATGTGTTTCTTTTAGCATATCGACTTTGCATATTAGTGGAGCCCTTAGGATCTTTGCTTGATTACCAGCGTTGTGATGGCAGTCACACTCGTGGAGGCTGGGTAATCCATAAGCACATCGTTATGCAGGTCCCTAGTCGCAGGACTATCGAGACAGGGCATCGATACTCCGGAGTAGACTAGCGTATGCGCTTCTTATCCCAGCTTGGGAGACGGTCTGTCCCACAGCCGTCAGTACGTCATACTTGAGATAGTATGCGGGTGCTCGTTAGGTTATGAGTACACTGGACAGGACTCGTCGGGAATTGTTGGTTGGTATTATACCTATCGTCAGTTATCAGTTCCCAGGTGACATGAGTACAGCTTAGTCCGTTGACTTGACACTGTCACTTCGCCTCGAGTGTGTTCCCACTGTACTTTGATTACTACCCTACCACGGCTCAAAGGAGTCGTGCAAACAGGTAGTTTTTGGGTGCAGTCCCGAAGCACTTGGAGGCAGTGACGGTTAGACAGGATTCGTCTCTCCTGGTATTGGGAGTTGATATCGCGCTGTGTCTAGGAAAGCCATTACACAAAGTTCCTGGCCAGGGCAAGCGAGATAGACCGGTAGGTTTCCAGTGTTATCTTAGGTATTCTGGGCTACACTCCGACACGACCTGTACCGCTAGTAGGGGACCGACGTTTACCGCTCCCCTAGGCCTGCCATGCGATGTTCTTAGAAGAACAGACCGGACTGTACGGAGACTGTCACATACAAGCTCAGTAGGAGTTCAGATGGGTTTACCTCGTCAGTCTTCTTATCGGCATCTACTTGGGGACCGTTACGTACAGCTAGTGCCGCTTGCGGTCTGTGGTTAAACCCACTGCCAGCGTAGTGTCGAGTCTTTAGAGTCCCACATAGAGGGTTATTCACCTTTAGGCAAAATGAGTAGAGGTCGCATGGTTTTGCGACAGGGTTCGTTCACATCCGCGCACTTGTGCACGTTTGGTGTCTGGACAGTTTATACTAGCGGGCTTTGGTTTAAGCCGGATCCTAGTATATGATTTGGGATTAGTTTTATCTCATTGTATTCGTGTTCCTCGAAACACGGATACTGGTGTGTATGTACATTTGATTGAGACAGAGGCAGAGGACTTTCATTAGGGTTGATGACCATTGTAATTTTCTTAACCCTAATGTTTATGTGTGAATTATGATTTATTAATAATTAGTTAATTATAATTGTGCATGGTTAGGGTTGTTGACCATTTGACTATACTTGACTTGTTGACCTAGGTTAACAAGTTGACCATCATCATTCCATATGAAAGATGCTCTTTGATCCTTGCAAAAGCATTTAATGTGAAATGATATTGGTCATTTCTTGATTAACCATGACAATTATCTTAGTTAATTATCTATTTTTCATAAATCACATATATGTGAGAAGGTTGAGATATTCTTCTCACTTTTATCATTTTCATTCTCTCTCCTCCTCTTCCTCTCTCTCTAGCTCTCCCCTCTCATGAGTTGAGAACCATTTGAGCTTGAGATAATCCCTTCAAAAACACTCTCTACTATTTCTAAGGTCCTAGGTCTAGCACACCAAGCACCTTAGTTACTTCTAGTTTGAAGGTAGCGGCCCTCGGGTAGATGTTTCTTCGGCAAGAGAAGGCGACGAGACGATCCGTTGTTTCACTCCAAGGAGTAAGAAGAGAAGGACTTGAAGACCTAGGTATAACCCCCTTTCCGAGTAGCTAACTCTCTTTAGCTTTGTAGTTAGTTTTGTTTAGCAAAGATCCCTCCTTTACATAGTCCATGTTGCCTAGTGTTGTAAAAATTAGATTTTTCATAACGTTTCCGCCTCCCCGCAAGCACCGGGGTGGGCAACGTGGACTTACACTTTCTCCTATAAATAGGACCCAAGAAGAGAAGAGAGGGACGATACAACAACAGAGAGATAATACAGAAGAGAAATAAGAGAAGAGAATTTAATTCTCCAGAGAGAAATGAAGATCCCTTCAGAGAAAAAAACTCTGGGTAAGAGAAGTAAGGAGATCATTCTATAAGCTCCCATAAAACAAAAGTGAATTTAATTCTCAAACCAAGAGTTTAACTCTTCTAAAAACAACTTAGTTCTTCCTCTGGTTGAAAATTTGCAGAAGCAGATCTCCCCACAAGTTAAGAATTTAATTCTCATCGGAGAGATTATGCCATACAGATTCAAAACTTAGAGGGAGAATTGAGTTTAAAGAATTTATTTCTTTCAAACATATAGGAATTTAATTCCTCTAAATAAAATCAGGGTTTAACCCTATCAAAAGAATTTAATTCTTAAACAAGTGATTTAACTCTCTATGCACGTAAAAGAGATCAGTACCCAACATGATCACGTGGTAACACGTGACCCCCTTTCTTTGAACCAGAAAAAGAGATTTCCTAAACTGTTTAACACTTATTTAAAAGGGAAAAGGGAAAACAATAAAGACAATCTCTCTTTTAGGGTGTATCACGTGCTCCCACGTGATCCTTGAACAAACTTCTCAAGATCAAAAGGGAGTAAAGCCAAGGCAGAACAAATTTTGGGCGTCTCACGTGTTCCCACGTGACCCTTGGCAATTATTAAACAAAAGAGGATTCTACCCAAAGGCAACGCCCGCCTAAAAGATGTATCACGTGCTCACACGTGACCCCTAACAAACACCATTTTAAATATAAATTGGGGTAAAACCGAAGGATTAATATCCAACGCATGGATACCCATCACGTGCCCACACGTGATGGTCATATGCATATTCTGAGAATAAAATAAAAGGAAGCAAGGCCCAATCTTCAGGCGCCTCACGTGACCCATGTGAGTTCTTCAGTTTTAGTGTTTAACACTACTTTAAGCGCCTCACGTGGGAGCACGTGAGCATCGAATGTAGTCTAGTGTTTAACACTATATTCGAGCCAATCTTAGCCTAAATTAGCTAAGTCTTCTAGAAGCAAGATCCCCTGAAACTGAACCCCAATTATACTCTTGTCTTCCAAAACTGATCATCTCATATGGCATTCAAAGTGATTCCCAGAGCCTCCCAATCAATATTGGTTCAAGGGTACACCTCTTCACTCCTCTGATATTTGTCGTTGTAATCCTTCAATGCCTTTAGAGAAGTGATGGGTCCCGACAACCAGACATTTCACGGACTGTGGGGTCCTTAAACTCATGAACTATGATGTCCTTAAACTTTACAGACTATGATATCTCTAAACTACCACGGACTGTGGGGTCCTTAAACTCATGGACTATGATGTCCTTAAACTTTACAGACCATGATATCTTTAAACTAGACTGCAACGTCCCTAAACTAAAACAATAGAGCCCAAATGCTCTTTTGTTGGATCTAAATGATCCTGTTAAGTAGATCTTAGTCTAAAATTAGACTAACATATCCTTAACAAACGTTAATTTGATCTTATTCTAAAATTAGACTAACGTAACCTTAACAAAGGTTTAAGTTGATCTTAGTCTCAAATGAGATTAACGATCCTTAAACCCAACCCAAAACCGAAATCTAAGAAAATACGGATTTGGACTAATCCACGCCCTACGGGCGACAACATAAATTAGTCTCCGTATACAATCCACGGGCAACCAAAAATAAAACAAATACACACAACATGAAATGACCATCTGGAGAAAGAGAAAGTTGTTACTGCGATACGATAGCGTAATTAACTGCAGGGGCTTGCGCTTGCAGGGAAGAGCGTCCCCACAATCAAAAACCTCTCAAACGAGGGAGAATCTGATGAAGTCTGCTACAACAGCCACATCCGTCTAAACCTCCGATATACGGTGCCATAAATCAATTTGGCATCTTCGGTGAGGTAGACGAATAAAACCAAATATCATCTTCCCCCAAAGTTTAGGCCGGACGTCCCAACGTCCCGATCGTGTCTTTTTAGCGGAGAACAGATTCTGGCACGTCCGGTGAGACCTTTTCCTCTTTCCACTCCACACTTTGTGTGTCGTGTTTCGCGAACGTATCGCAGTTTGCTATGGTTGCCCCTGAATTTGAGGCACTAAGATTTGGTGTCTTGCTCCGTGCAGAAAATAGAAGATCAAAGGCTTTCAACTGCAATAACTCCCACTCTGTCCTCGCGGGAGGAGTGACTTACGGGCCGCAGGCGGCCTCCGTTTTCAAGATGCCAGTGGAACAAGTGACGCAAACCACCACTGGGCCGTTCTTTGGGACCATGCTCCCACCCATGAGCTTCAACGCCCCATTGCCGTCGCAAGAAGCTCCAAAAAAGTCGGTCTTTGATCGGCTTACCATTACCGCGGCCCCTCTCAACGGGTCGCCCTAGCCCAGTGCCTCAGTTTTCAACAGACTGGACCGAAGCTCAAGTGGGCCCATGAAGAAGCCCACGATACCTGAAGTGGCCATGCCAAAGCGGATAGTCATTCCTGTTCCTAAAGTCATCAGAGCGACTTCCCCTGCTAAGGAGTCGGTCTTTGCAAGACTGACCGTTTCAGCTCCCGTTCCAAGCGAAGTCATCAAAACTGCTCCACCTGCGCGAAAGTCTGCCTTCGATAGATTGGCCATCCCCACTCAACGGACGTCAGTTTTTAAGAGGCTAACGCCGGCAACAACCCTCCGCCAGAACAGGGGGCATGACGAAGCCACCCCAATAACTGAGCCGGTCCCGTCAACACGACATGCTCGCCGTTGTCACTAGCACTGAGTAAGGAAGGCTGGGGGCAGCTCTCCTTCTGGACTGACTCCGCCAGCTCCGATGGTGGAAATTGATGCTGTTGTTCCAACTGGGAACAACTTTGAACCACTCAGGAGGGTACGCAAGAACTCTCCGAAGGCCGTGCAAAAAAGATCTCCTCCACCTGTGGAAAATGTTACAAAGGTAGAGCCAGAATAACCTCCTCAGTGGTTGTCCTCTAAAATTCGCAGGATTTGGCGAAGGGTCCAAGACTTGGTGATCAACCATGACTACTCCCGCCAAACGAAGAAAATGAAAGTACGGCAGGAGAAGGACCATCCTGTTGTACCACAGAAGGTGTCATCTACTTGAGTGCCCGCTGCAACAGCTCCCTCAACTTCGACCGCTCACAAAAGGGAAAGGCTGGAGAAAATTTCTGTGTCAGCGACGAATCTCAAAGGCACTGAATCCAAACGCCCCAAGTCTGGGGGCATGGTGGTGCACACTATTTATATGGCATCCGAGAAAGAGGATAGCCGTATCTCCACAGGTCATCGACCACTCACCCGATCCGTAACAAAGGCCCAAGAGCAACAACAGAAGCTTCAGGAAATGTTAACACAGATGGCCGCACTCACTGGGCCAAAGGAAAGCCCGGAGACATTTTCAGAGCAGCATCATGAACAAGAAACCGATGCTGAGTTCCTCCGCAGAATCCTCGAAAAAAGAGACAGAGAGGCCGCGGAACAAGCGGACAACATAAACGAATGACGCTTTTATTCCAAGATATGGTCGGGATGTTGATACAGCCGGATCCTCCAGCTGAAGACCCCTCGATTATCCTTGAAGACGACAGAGGGGAGACATCGAACTCTCTTCTGGCTCTATCAGCAGCCAAAGAGGAGACCATCTCCAAAGTCGTCCTGGATGACTATATCGCTCAACAGATACGAGCTCATCAGGCGAGCGAAGCGGCCGGCCAAATTGTTAAGATTGGACGACCCTAACCAAGTTGGTATGACCAAATAAAGTACCCGTCGGGATATACGATCCCTAAATTCCATGTGTATAAGGGGATGGGGAATCCACACCAGCACGTGGCTCAATTCAGGGCCTTATGCAGTAATACTGGAGGTGACGACAAACTGCTACATCACCAATTTGTTGGCAGCTTGTCGGAGACGGCGTTTGAATGGTACTCAGAACTCCCGAACGACTCCGCTAAGACATTTCCAGAAATGGAGTTACTTTTTACACAAAGGTTCACAAGCGCTAGTGAACGCATCCCAATCACGGCATTGATCAATGCCATGGTGAAGCCGGGAGAAACATGGGTTCAGTATGCAATCCGGTGGCGGAACCTATGTTCAAAGTACGAACAGCGCATAGAAGAGGCTCCTGCAGTAGGCATGTTTGTGGGAACCCTCGATCCGCAGGCAACCATATCTCAATTCATGATGTTCTTCAAGCGAACTACTTTCCAGGACTTGATTGACAAGTTGGCCCAAATGGATCAGATGGGCCACATGCCTTCCTCTTCGAAGTCGGAGCGGCAGAATGAAAAAGGAAAGGGAAAGAGACCTTCGTCGCCAATGCTCAACAACAACCGACTGGTCCAAAACCAGCTGATCGCCAAAGCGATAAACAACGATTCCTCAACGAAAAGTTAAGACATCCTTACTCGTTTTCGCGGGAGAAAACAAAGAGATTGTTCGAACTGGCGATACGCAACAGGCTCATCAATCTGCCGGATCTGAGACGTCTATTGCAGCCCGGTGATGTCAACAATCCTAATTACTGCCCTTATCACCGAATATTGGGTCATCCAATCGAAGATTGTTACTTCTTCAAAAGTTAGATCGAAGGTCAGTACCAACAGGGCAAGTTTGCATTATCCAAAAACTGGAAGGTGAACCCGCCATAACCTTACGCTCCTAAAAAGGTGGACACGTTGGGCGCATCGTCCTCTTTTATAGAAGAAGCTCCATGGGAGGTCGCTCTTTCAGCCAAGACGAAAAGAATGCTGAAGGATCACAAACATGCCCGGCAATCAGGTGGAAAAGTAAGCTGGAACTCGAGATCATTGAGGGAATGCTGAAGCCACGCCTGACTCCAAGAATGTGTAGCGATAATCAAAACGCTCAGGCCCAGCCATCAAAGTCTTCGAAGAAGAAGAAGAAAGTCAAGAAGCCCGCACATCCTGATGACAAGCGCATGGATTTACAAATGCATATTGATGCGCTAGAGGAATATAACTAGAAGGCGTGAACCCCGGTCACACTCCAAGAATTTCTCAACAATATCCTTAAGAGTGGAGATAGCGACAATAATGACGGAGATGACTCGTTAGAAGAATCTGAGGATTATGTGGCAAGCTGCCACATGATCTCTCATTCGGCGTTAACTAACGAAGAAGCTCCTGATACAGAGAAACTGGGGGCAAACCGGAACTCCCAGGACCAAGTTTCCACATGATCACTCATTCGGCGTTAACTAACGAAGAAGCTCCTGATACAGAGAAACTGGAGGCAGATCCCAAACCGGAACTCCTACGACCGTCAGAAGAGATGATTGATGTATTCCTGAACGAAGCTCTTCTGAAAAGCAAAGCTGATCAGGAGCGTGAAATCGCCATATACGAAAAAGCCAAACGCCGGCGACTGAATGAAAAGGTTGAAGCACTCCAACCAGATCGAAGCACGTCCGCCGCAGACAAAAGCAACTTAAGACAAGGAAACGATTCGCTAGAGCCCTGTCAAAGGGAATGAAGTTGCCCTCTTTCAGAGGAAATTCTCCCGGCGGTATACATCTTGATGAAGCGGACGTACATCCTAACTTCTGCTTATACCATCAGAAGATTGCACACTCTTCCGAACAGCGCATCGCCTTTAAAAACTGGTGGCAAGGATATGTTGCTCACCAACAACATGTTCAGCGAATGAAGCGCAATGCTCGTTGGGAACAGAGAAGCACGACAGAAGAAAGCAAAAGAACTACCGGCAACTGTCACATGTTTGATTTCGGAGGATCGCAAGTTCTCACCTTTGGGAGCGATTCGGATGAAGAAGTAGCCCTTGGTCCTCTTTTCAAGGAATCCATCTCTGAAGCAGAAGAGATGAAGACCTGTGTGAACATTCAGCTGCGCAATCGCACATTACTCGAAAAGAATCTCGGACCCGCAAACAGGGGATCGGATAGAAAAGATAAGGGGAAGGAAAAAGTCCCTGAGGATATCGCCCTCGATGATCAAGTCGTCGATGAGCTTGTAGCCAAGGACCCGCCCAAGAAAAACAAGGCGGATTACAACGTTCTGGCACACCTAAGAAAGATACCCTCGCAGCTAATCATTCTTGACGTCCTTCTGCTATCTAAAGAGGCGAGATATTCTCTGATCAAGGTATTACAAGAGCCTGACCAGTTTCAAGCTTTCCTCACGGAAGAAAAGATGAAGGACGAGCTGAAAGAAATTCACACAGCTGACATCACTTTCGGCGAAGAAGATCTCCTCCTCGGAACGTGTGAGCACAACCGTCCCTTATATATCACCGGATACTTCCCTGACATCAAGATAGGGAAGATTCTAGTTGACAACGGGTCCTCTGTCAATCTCTTAAATGTGAGGGTGCTAAAAGAAATCTGTATGAGCGTTCAACACCTCGCTCGGGATAAAATCACTATCTCCGGGTTCGACTCCCAGTCATCACAGATGCTCGGGTCTGTGATACTGACGTTATACTTTGGGCTGCTCGTCACTGACATCAAGTTTCATGTCATTGATGCCAAGACTTGCTATAACGCTTTGCTCGGAAGACCTTGGTTACATGAGTACAACATTATCCCTTCTACACAACATCAGTGTATGAAGTATTTCAAGGATGGTCTCGAGTATACCGTGACAGGGGAGATGAACCCATTCTCCATGAATGAAGTCCACAAGTAAGAAGATGCAAAGTACTTCTTACAAGACTTTGAAGACACGGAAAGATGCCATAAACCTAAGGACAAGCAAAAAGCGATCACCACTATTCCGGTCTTTGGGAGCGATACCGAAGAGGAGGAAGAGATAGTCTATTCAGGGCCACCCCAATGCAACAAGCCGGGACCCTCCACCCCTATTCTGGTCTTCGGCAGTGACTCTGAAGATGAGGTCAACGCAGTATTCTCGGCTCGTCTATCAGTGCAAGCTTTCATTGGAGATGATCAGAGTTTGCAGATCGCCATGGTTCCGCAAGAGCATTACAAAGAGCTCAACGCACTTGATACCTACAGTGTGCAAGAACTGCAGACGTTCTACGTCTCTCCCAGGCAAAAAGATGAAAAGGCGATCCTCTTTTATCTATCCACGGAACCAAAGTAGAGAAAGAAATCTGGCATGGTGCCGATTCTACGCTTGACAGGCTCCAGCCCATCCGTCTGCCCATATACTACACAGAAGGATTAAAAAGGCTGTTGAGACGCCAAGACGTACCCTTCAAACAGACTGCTCGAAAAGCTCGGTTATACAACAGAATCTGGAACGTCCCTGGAACTCAGCGAAAATTGCCCAACGGGAGAATAGAAACGATCGGGCTTGGATATGTTCAATCCAAGAAACGGGAGCGATTCCATGGCTGCTACGTTATACATGATTTCGATGTAGAAGGAGATGCTCTGTTAGAAGATGCTAACCCTGAACCAAAACGAGGTCTCACCATGAAAGTGCCAAGTCTGTCGTTCGAAGAATAGATGGAAAAGATAATAAGGGAAGCGAGTCAAAAAGCCCGGGATGACCATAGCCGTGAAATGGCCATCTACGAGAAAGCCAGGACGCAGCGCCTCCTTTAGCAAGCTACAGAAAATGACGATGCCCTGCATCGCCATCCCGTCATACAGAGGACCCGACGCGGAGATAGAAACAATCTAAAGAACGGAAAAAATGTTCGACAGCAGCAAAGCGGGTCCAAGAAGCCTCGCGATCGAGAATTGAGCAGCCGGGATCCGTCTCTTATAAAGAAGATGGGTCGAGCATATTCTTTTTCCCAAGACAAGACAAGGAAGATATTCGATCTTTTCATGAAACATCAAATGATTATGCTCCCGGAATCCAAACACCCCGAGCAAGCAGACGAGGTCTCTCACTCGGATTATTGCTCCTATCACCAAGCGATAGGACATCCTCTCGAAGACTGCTTCACATTCAAAGACTGGGTAGAAGACCAGTATCAACAAGGCAGGTTTGCTCTGTCCAGCAGTTGGAGGGTGACCCTACCTCAGAAGTATGAACCGAAAGCGACGCTGTCAGGAGAAGGAGTACGCGAGGATATGGCTGACCTCCCCTGGTGCTTCGAAAATGATGATGATGAAGTGATCTCAGAGTTTCCACCGGCACCAAAAGAGTTGAAAGATGGGATACATAATACTGCAGATAACCTCAGAAAAATCGACTTGGGGATGGCAAACGACCCACGGCCGATGTTCGTCAGTGAGCTGTTGCCTTAAGAACAAGTGGCTACACTCAAAGACGTGCTCATGCAGTATAAAGACTGCTTCGCATGGAACTATTCCGAGATGCCGGGACTAGATCCAGAAGTAGCTGTGCACAAATTGGCGATATCTCCGGACATCAAGACAGTCAAACAAGCGCCGAGAAGAATGCGGCTCGAACTTGAAATGAGCATCAATGCCGAGGTCAAGAATCTAATCGACTCCGGTTTCATCCAAGAGGTTCAGTACCCTGATTGGATTGCCAACATCCTCCCAATGATGAAGAAAAATGGGTCGGTACGCATCTGCGTAGACTTTCGGGATCTCAACAAAGCTTACCCGAAGGATGATTTTCCCGTACCGGTTACTGAGCTGATGATAGGCAACACGTCCACTCACGAAGTCTTCTCCTTCATGGATGGCTCATCGGGGTACAACCAAATAAAGATGCATCTCGATGACCAGAAGCATACCGCTTTCCGGACTCCCCTGGGAATATTCTGTTACAAAGTGATGCCTTTCGGCTTGAAGAATGCTGGCGCCACCTATCAGAGGGCCATGACAAAGATTTTCGATGACCTCATACACGAAATCGTCGAGTGCTATATTGACGACCTCATGGTAAAAAGAAAATCGCACGAGGAGCATTGGGAGCATCTGAAGATAGTGTTCCAACGTCTTCGGAAATACAACTTGAAGATGAACCCTCTGAAATGCGCGTTCGGAGTTTCCTCGGGAAAATTCCTAGGATTCATCGTATGACATCGAGGCATCGAAATAGACCCGTCGAAGATCATGGCAATCATGGAAATGGCCCCGCCAAGAACTCTCAAGCAACTGCGGTCTCTCCAAGGGAAGCTCGCGTATATTCGGTGGTTCATAGCCAATCTTTCCGGCAAATGCCGTCCCTATAGTCACTTGATGAAGAAGGGAACCCCGTTCGTTTGAGATCATAAATGCCAAAGCTCACTGGACGAAATCAAGCAATACCTACAGAATCCGCCAGTACTGACCACTCCGGTCAAAGGAAAGCCCCTCATTCTGTACACAACCGCCCTTGAGGGTTCCTTAGACGCGCTATGGGCACAAGAAAACGACCAAGGGAAGGAGAGAGCACTCTACTATTTGAGTCGAGTGCTCCTGGGGGCAGAAAACAATTACTCCCTCATTGAAAAACACTGCCCATCGTTGATCTTCGCGATAGCGAAGCTCAGGCACTATGTGTTGGCGCATGAGGTCCATCTCATATCAAAGGTGGATCCTCTAAAATATTTGATGTCAAGGGCCATACTAACAGGGCGGCTCACTAAATGGGCCCTGTTCTTAATGGAATTCTCGATAACTTATCGACCTCTCAAGGCAGTGAAAGGCCAGGCCATCGCTGACTTCCTCGCTGAGCATCCTATACCTGCCGATTCACCCCTAAATTGCGAATTGCCAGACGAGCACGCGTTTGACACGATCGATAGGAAGAAATGAGAGAGTGACACCCAATGGGAACTCTACTTCGACGGGGCATCTTCCATGAAGAAGCGAAAGCACAGCACCCCCATAATCAAATCTGGCGTAGGCCTCATCTTCGTGACTCTACAAGGAGGGATAATGCGTTTTGCCTTTTCCTTGACAGAGCCGAGGAAAAACAATGAAGCCAAATATGAAGCTTTGATAGCAGGTCTTGAGATCGCTGTCGACATGGGAATCGAAAACCTCTTCATATACGGAGACTCCCAGCTGGTCGTTAGTCAAGTAAATGGCAACTATCAAACGTGCAAACCAGAGTTGGTAAAGTACGGCTAGAGAGTGCAACAACTGCTGACTCAAATCCCTTCCTACATTCTGGAAAGCATACCGCATACAGAAAATAGCAAAGCAGATTCGTTAGCCAAACTTGCTAAAGAACTGGCTGACGAAACCCTCGATGACGTAAGGATCGTTGTGCAAAGTCGTCGGGTTATCGCACCGGCAGAAATATCTCCGGAATCGTTTGAAGAAAAGGAAGCGATCAAGCAAGTGGCCCTACAGATAGAGGACCAGGAAAAGGTCAAGGATTGGAGAGAAGTCTTTATAGGGTACTTCAAATCCCGTCGAACACCTGAAGATGCGTGTAGGGTGTTTTTCGTCACCCCATTGAGATGGGAATACGCGCACGCTTGACAGGCGTACTACAGATTCCTCCTGCCTAGGGTAGGCCGGGGTTTAATGATTGTGGGGATCCGAATCTCCGGCAGCCGCGGACTAAGCTGCCGTTAATTACCCCTCGCCTTTGGAGCGAGGGAACCTCCGATTGACGGGTTAAACTGGTCATGCGAACTCAATGTGCAGTGTACATGTGTGTTGTTTTGGAGGGGGGTTTGAATATATCGGGAGCCACGCAGAGTTTTTACGGGGGTCCCGCTACCCAGATAGCGGGCTGGGGGTCAAAGGGGCTAGCAGCCCCCTTGCGGGGTGCGGGGCAGCGCCCCGTTAGAAATTTTTTTCTAACAGGGACAGTGTCGTGGAGTATGTGTATGTGTACATTTGTATACATATGTATATATATACATGTATATATAAATAAGGGGGGAAAAGACATCCAAAGGATGCATGGGGCCAGCGCCTAGGCGCTTGAGCGCAAGCGCGCCACGTGTCGGCACGTGGGCGCTTTGCGCTCGAGCGCAGAGCGCTGGAGCGCAACGCGCCACGTGTCGGCACGAGGGCGCTTTGCGCTCGAGCGCAGAGTGTCGGCACGTGGGCGCTTTGCGCTCGAGCGCAGAGCGCTGGAGCGCAACGCGCCACGTGTCGGCACGAGGGCGCTTTGCGCTCGAGCGCAGAGCACTGGAGCGCAAGCGCGCCACGTGTCGGCACATGGGCGCTTTGCGCTCGAGCGCAGAGCGCAAGCACGCTAGAGCGCAAGTGCGCCACGTGTCGGCACGTGGGCGCTTTACGCTCGAGCGCGAGGCACTGGAGCGCAAGCGCGCCACGTGTCGGCACGTAGGCTTTTTGCGCTGGAGCGCAAGCGCGCCACGTGTCGGCACGTGGGCGCTTTGCGCTCGAGCGCTAGCGCACCAGAGAGGAAAAATGGGGGGTTTTAGCCCCGGAAATTCCCTAAAGAGAAAATAGGGTGGAGTTAAACTCCTAAGATGCTTTGGGTTAAGGAAACGGGTCCTTCTTCTTCCTTTGCTTGGAGATAAAGAGATGTGAGTTTTTAAAAATCTTTTCTTTTTGAGATCTGATGGTAGATCTGAGTTCCCCTTAATGGGTTTTGTGGTGGAAAACTATTTAGTTTTGAAAAAGGAAGAGTAAAACTCTTGATTTAATTCAAAAGAAAGAAGAAGGTTTTGGAACCTTAAAGAAGGAAGAAAGATCTCAGATCTGAAACTTTTTTGGAGAGAGAAAAGTTGTTGAGATATTTCTTTATCTTTGCCTTTATAGGCCATACACTTTACACATAGCCCCTTGGGCTTCACAAAATGGCATTTTGCCTATCCCATGGCTCATGTGCCATTTCTTTTTGCATATAAGCCATGAGCTTTACAAAAATTTGGCTTTATGCCTATTTTTCTTACATTTATTCATAAAATAAAATAAAAGAAATGCAACAAAATTATTTATTCCAAATTTTTTATTTTGGCATGGGGTGAGGCCGGCCGCTTCATGTTCGGGCTCGACCCGGGCATGGGCCCACTGGATCTGGGCTTGGGCCCATTTGGCTTGGGCTTGACTTTGATTTTGACTTGGTCAACCGGGGTGTAAATTTTTACCCCAACAAATTTCCCCCCATCAATAAATGCACACCACATATGTGGGTCGTGTGCATGAAATTGATGGATCCACTTTTACTTGGAGGCGACCTGATTTTGTTCCCGCTTTTTGGGAAGCTAGCACTGCCCTTTTTACGACATGGACGGTCGTTGCTTGACATGTCTCCGAGACGGAGTGTCCGTGATAGACGTTTCCCTGGCCCAGAGTGATCTGATTCCCACTTTGTAGGAATCCTGCGCTGCCCTTTTTACGGCATGGACGGTCAATGCTTCCCTTTTTGCGACTTGGACGGTCGATGCTGCCCTTTTAGCGACTTGGACGGTCGATGCTGCGCTTTTAGCAACGTGGACAGTCGATGCTGCCATTTTAGCAACTTGGACGGTCGTGGCTGCCCTTTTAGCGACTTGGACGGTCGGTGCTGCCCTTTCAGCGACGTGGACGGTCTGTTCTGCCCTTTTAGCGACGTGGACGGTCGGTTCTGCCCTTTTAGCGACGTGGACGGTCGGTGCTGCCCTTTTTGCGACTTGGACGGTCGATGCTGCCCTTTTAGCGACTTGGACGGTCGGTTCTGCCCTTTTAGCGACTTGGACGGTCGGTACTGCCCTTTTAGCGACTTGGACGGTCGGTGCTGCCCTTTTAGCGACGTGGACGGTCGGTTTTGCCCTTTTTGCGACGTGGACGGTCGATGCTGCCCTTTTTGCGACTTGGACGGTCGATGCTGCCCTTTTAGCGATGTGGACGGTCGGTGCTGCCCTTTTTGCGACTTGGACGGTCGGTGCTGCCCTTTTAGCGACTTGGACGGTCGGTGCTGCCCTTTTAGCGACGTGGACGGTCGGTTCTGCCCTTTTTGCGACGTGGACGGTCGATGCTGCCCTTTTTGCGACTTGGACGGTCGATGCTGCCCTTTTAGCGACTTGGACGGTCAGTGCTTGATTTGACTTGCTCTGCTTCTTGCAGTGTCAAGGGTAGACTTGACTTGCTCCGCTTCTTGCGGTGTCAAGATTGGATTCTGACTTGCTCCGCTTTCTGCGGTGTCGGAGTGGAAATTGACTTGTTGATTTTGATTTGGGTTGACATCAGCATCGCTATACTGGAATATGGTACCAGGAGGGAATCATCATCTGTCATTGAGAGGATTTTGGAATTGTTTTACGCCCGTGGATTGTATACGGTTTTGCAGGATGTATGATCCAGACCGTAGGGCCGGAAAAATTTCGGGATTTTGTCGGCGTCTGCATCGCTACACTGGAATATGGTACCAGGAGCGACTCATCATTCGCCGTTGGGGTATGAGATTTGGAATTTGGTTGGCGTCTGCATCGCTGCACTGGAATATGGTACCAGGAGCGACTCATCATTCGCCATTTGGGGATTGGGGAGCGATGGCTTAGGAGACAGGTTTAGATCCCTATCGCCTAAGACTTTTCAATTTTATGGGCCGTGAGGGTCCCATAAAAGCATTTTCTCCCTACGAGTCGTAAGGATCCCGCAGGTGTATTTTCTCCTTTGGAGTCGTGAGGACTCCTAAGTGTGTTTTTCCTTTATGAGTCGTAAGGATCCCATAAAGGTTTGTTCTCCTCATATATCGTGAGGACACATGAGTGGGTCTTATCAATGGAGCATCATTCCCAAAGCGGAGACCGGCCGCATAACTGGTGATTACGGTGGGGCATGGGTATGATGAGAATTATTTAAGCCCGTGGATTGTATACGATGGTCAATTTGGGGACCCACCGTAGGGCCAGGAGAATTTTAAGAAATCGGATTTTGGTTGGCGTCTGCATCGCTGTACTGGAATGTGGTACCAGGAGCGACTCATTATTCGCCGTTTGGGGACTTGGAATTTGGATCTTGTTTGGCATCAGCATTGCTGCACTGGAATAATGCCAGGAGCAACTCATCATTTGCCTTGGGAGGACTTGGGATTTGGGTTTTTAGTTGGCATCAGCACCGCTAACACTGAAGCGAAATACCAGGAGCGACTCATCATTTGCCGTTGCCCGTTGGGGGACGATGGCTTAGGAGACAGGTTTGGGTCCCTATCACCTAAGGCTTTTCAATTTTATGGGCCGTGAGGGTCCAATAAAAGCATTTTCTTCCTACGAGTCGTAAGGATCCCGCAGGTGTATTTTCTCCTTAGGAATCGTGAGGATTCCTAAGTATGTTGCTCCTTTATGAGTCGTAAGGATCTCACGCAGGGGTTTTCTCCTCACAAGGTCGAGAGGACTTTGCAAGTGTATTTCATCTCTTTTCACGAGTTTGCGCCCTTTTGGGTTTTCGCAGACTCGCCGGTAGTCCTGCTGTTTTTACTCACGGAGCCCTTTCGGGTTTTCATCCGTGCCCGTTTTTCTTGTGGACATACCGTTTATTTTTTTATTTCTTTTATTTTTTTTCTTTCTTCTTTTTTTTTTACCGCTGGTGGGACTTTAAAAGTAGTCTCACCGGCAGGATTTAGGAGAGATAGGGGTCATTTACGCCCGTGGATTGTATACGGTTTTGCAGGATGTCTGATCCAGACCGTAGGGCTGATGTGCTCAATTCGCCTGCGACTTGGAGCATTTACGTGTAGTATTTCTTGAGATATCGGCCATTGATGGGTGGCATGGGCCTTTCTCCCTCGGCACTTATTAGTTGGTAGGATCCTCCGTCGAACACTTTCTCGATGACGTATGGTCCTTCCCAGTTTGGCTCGAATTTTCCCTTGGCATGTCGATTGGGGATAATCGGTATTTTGAGGACCAACACCAATTCACCTTTCTTAAAAGCGCGGAGACGGGTTATCTTGTCATAGGCCCGTGACATTTGGGCTCGGTATAGCTCTAGATTTTGCTGTACCGCGAGCCTCTTTTCTTCGAGGGCATCGAGCTCTTCAAGTCGAAGGAGTACGTTTTCCTCCTCCGTCAACTCGTGCTGAACGGCCATTCTTAAGCTTGGAACTTCGACTTCGAGAGGGAGGACCGCCTCCACTCCGAAGAGCAATGAGTATGGAGTGGACTGTGTTGGAGTACAGTGCGTGGTACGATATGCCCACAATGCCTCGTGAAGCTTGAGATTCCAGTCTCTCTTGTTGGCTGAAGCATTTTTCCTCAGGAGCTTGCATAGAGTCTTATTGAAGGCTTCGGCTAGCCCATTGGCTCTTGGATTGTAGATGGAGGAATATCTCCAGTCTATCTTGTGCTGAGTAGCGAACCTTGAGACATTGAAGCTCTTGAAAGAAGGCCCGTTGTCAGAAATGATTCTTCTTGGTGTACCAAAGCGGTATAGAATATTGTGTTGGAAGAATGTCAAAATATCTTTTGTCTTGACTTCTTTTAGCGGGACAACTTCAGCCCATCTGGAGAAGTAATCAGTTGCGGCCAGTATGAACCGGTGACCTTTGGATGACGGAGGATCAATTGGGCAAACAATGTCGGTGCCCCAGACTTCGAAGGGCCATGACGCCACCGTAGGATGCAATGGATTGGGATGCTTATGAATAAAATCACCGTGAATTTGGCAGATATAACATTTCTTTGCATGCTCTCCGCAGTCCCGTATCATGGTGGGCCAATAATACCCAAGTCGTTTGATTTGCAGTCGCATCTTGGGGCCAGATTGTTGAGCACCGCAAACGCCTGAGTGAACTTCTTTCATGACTCTTTGGGCTTCGGCCGATGACAGGCACCTGAGCCAGAGTTGGTCATATGACCTGCGGTATAGCGTGTCATTTACAAACACGTATCGGAGAGCTCTTTTCTTCAGCTGAATCCTCGCAGATTTTTCTTCGGGCAGCTTGTCGTATCGGAGGTACTCTATGAAGGGTTCTCTCCAATCGGGCGTGTCTTGGATGATCGAAGCTTCTGCAGGACTGCTCTTCTGTTCCGCGCTTTCCTCTTCTAGTAGAGAGACTGGGGGTAGAATTTGCCGGCTCCTGACTCTGATCAGAATTTCGTCCATGTCAGGATCAGCCAGCTCCTTGGCCAAGCGAGCGAGTACATCAGCCTTTCCGTTCAACGCTCTGGGATTCTCATTAGTTCAATATGAGTGAACCGTTTCATGAGTTCCACTGCTCGGCCTCTGTACTGAGCTAACTCGGGTTTGTATATCTTATAGTCGCCGCTTACTTGGTTGACAACAAGCTGGGAGTCACCGTAAACCCGTAGCCGAAGAATTTCCATTTCTATGGCGAGCTCCAAACTAGCTATCAGGGCTTCATACTCAGCTTCATTGTTTGTCCGAGGCTCGGTGAGAGCGAAAGAACGCCGTAGGGTACCCATTGATGGCGTGATGAACACCAATCCTATCCCCGCTTTTACCTCCGGGATGCTTGATCGGCCGGAGCTTCTTATTGATGAGGCCCCATCGAAGTAGAGCTCCCAACATGGCTCGTCATTCTCTAGGTGCAGCACTTGTTTGTCGGGAAACTCGCAATTGAATGGTGACCCCTCTGGTATAGGATGAGCAGCGAGGAAGTCTGCAAGAGCTTTACCTTTTACTGCTTTTTGAGGAGTATATACTATGTCAAACTCAAGTAGCATGACGGCCCATCTTGACATTCTGCCGGCTAGGCTTGCTCTGGTCATCAAGTGTTTGAGCGGGTCGACCTTGGAGATTAGCATAACCCGGTGAGCCAGCAGATAGTGCCTCAGCTTCTTCACAGCAAATATCAGAGCCAGGCATTGCTTTTCGATTGGGGAATAGTTGTGTTCCGCCCCGACTAGAGTTCGACTAAGGTAGTAGAGGGCATGTTCCTTTCCCTCCTCGTTATTCTGGGAAAGGAGTGCACCGAGTGACTCATCTAGCACGGCAGTGTAGAGAATCAGCGGTTTATTTGGAATGGGAGCGGCCAGCACTGGAGGGTGCAACAAGTATTGTTTGATGCTTTCGAACGATGCTTGACATTCGGCATCCCAGATAAAAGGAGCTCCTTTCTTCATGAGCTTTGAGAAGGGCCTACATCTTCCCGATAAATTTGAGATAAACCTCCGTATATACGCGAGCTTGCCTTGAAAAGATCTTAGCTGCGTCAGACTCTTCGGAGGGGGCATCTCCATGATGGCCTTTATCTTTTATGGGTCAACTTCGATCCCTCGATGTCGGACTATGAAGCCCAGGAATTTTCCCGATGACACGCCAAAAGCGCATTTCAGAGGATTCATCTTTAGGTCATATTCCCTCTGTCTGGTGAGAACGGTCCTAAGATCTTGGAAATGATCGGCCTTGGCTTTAGTCTTGACGACCAGATCATCAACATAGCATTCGACGACTTTATGGATTAGGTCATCAAAGATATTAGTCATTGCCCTTTGATATGTAGCACCTGCGTTCTTCAGTCCGAATGGCATTACCTTGTAGCAATATATTCCTATCGGGGTTCGAAATGCTGTGTGCTTCTCATCCTCAGGCGACATCTTGATCTGATTATATCCAGACGAGCCATCCATAAAGGTGAATAGCTCGTAATTTGATGTGTCATCGACCATCATTTCCATGACTGGTAGCGGGAAGTCTTCTTTAGGACATGCCTTGTTGAGGTCCCTGAAATCGACACAAACTCGGATCTGCCCATTTTTCTTCTTCACTGGGACTATGCATGCGATCCAGTTCGCATATTTCTCTTCCCTGATGAAGCCGGCATCGATGAGCTTCTTAGTTTCCTCGATGACCTTTTCTTCTAGTTCCCTTCTCATTCTTCGAGGAGCTTGTTTGACTGGCTTAGCATCAGGAGATATAGCCAACTTATGTACGGCCACTTCAGGGGAAAGGCCAGGCATTTCTTTGTATGTCCAGGCGAAGCAGTCGACGAACTCCTGCAGCAGGGCAATTATCTGCGCTTTCATTTCCTCTGACAAGAGCGAGCTGATGTAGGTCGGCCTTGGATTATCGGGCGTTCCTAAGTCAATCTCGGTTAGCTCGTCAAAGGTTGCTTGTTCGCCATCTTCAAGCTCTTGAGGAGCTTCTTCTGGCTCGGCTATCTCATCATCATCATTTGATCTTTCGCCAGCTTCACCAACATGGATCATGTAGCACGCTCTGGAATCAGGTTGAATGTAACCTATTCCCCGTCTGTCTGGAATTCGTCCATCGATGAGTGCTCGGACCTGGGGTGGATGCCATAGCCCTTCGTAAAACTTTGCTTCGGACTCCGTTTGATATAACCGGCATCCGCACTTTTTAAAGTATTCCCGCATCTCGGGCGCATAGTATCTGGGATTGAGGACGGCTCTTATGCCTCTCTCATAGGGAAGGCACGCGACAGAAAGATCGTCCGGGTGCACAACGTGGTTTGACCTGTAAAACAGGATGCCTTTCTGTCCATTTTTCCTCCCGGGGACGTAGAAAGTTTCCAGCTGGTCCACGGTAGAGACTGACAATGCGTCGAGCTCTTTGCACATCCGTTCCGGCACCCTTGTGATGTCCAGGGACCCTTCTGCGACTTCGAAGGTCTCTCGTAGTTTCTCTTGCTGCATGGGGGGCCGATCTGCACAGCTGTTGCACGGCAGGTCCTCTTCTTCTGACTCTTCAGTGTCACTGCCAAGATGAGGGCGGACTTTGCTGCTAGATGGGCCTTCGGTAACAGATTCGTCCGTATCGCTGCCGAAACGAGGGCGGTTTTTACGGAAGGACGGGCTTCCAGCGTCGGACTCATCAATGTCGCTACCGAAATGTGGGCGCACTTGGACGTTTTTACTTTTGAAAGTGACAACCGGCGCAGATTTGCTTTTGGGTCTTGGGGCCGGTCTATCCTCAGTCAGTTGTGGCTTAGCATTTTGGTGGTTCATAAAGTACCGAGAATCTTCATAGCGGACTTCATGCACACCGAACGGCTGGATGTCTCCGTCAATGCGTCTTTCTTCGCCATTTTTAGTATACTTCATGCATTGATGGAGAGTTGACGGAATGATGCCGTAATCGTGGAGCCACGGCCGCCCTAAGAGAATCTTATAAGACGTGTCGGCGTCGATCACGTATATCTTAGCTTCAGTTTGCAGATCCCCGAATTTGATTGGCAGAGCTATGGACCCCAGAACTTGCTGGCAATTTTGGTTGAAGGCTTGAATGACGATCCTTTCCCTTGACAGGTGTCGGATGTCCATTGACAAACTCTTCAGAGTTCGCAAGTTCATGATGTTCACTGAGGACCCCGGATCAATCAATATGCGATTAATTCGATCTCCGTCGCTGTACCCGGTCACGTAAAGCGGCCGATTATGCTCAGCCATTCCCAGTGGCAAGTCTTCATCCTTAAATGTGACTGCGGCGGCATGCAAAGCGTGCTGGGCTTCTTTCATATTAATTTCCGCAAAGTGAGCCTGATACCGCTCAGGGTTTTGTAGAGCGTGAATGAAAACATCTCTAAGCTCCTTAGATAGGACCAAGGCGTCGTAGATGCTCAGGAGAGACGGAAGCTTCCGGAGATATGCCAAAACATTATAGTCCACCGAGGAAGGACTTATGTTTTCATCAGCCGGTTCTCTGCCATCTTCTTCATTAGCGACTTGTTTTTCCTTCCCTTTTGGGGCGTTGCCCTGATTTGGCGGTAGAGCCCTGCCGCTTCTGAGCTGGATTTGATTGGCCGTTGTGGCGAACTCTTCGTCCTCTTCGGGAAAACAGAGCTTCTCTTCCGAGTCGCTGCCAAGATGGATGGCGTAGCAGGTCACTACTGGGATCTCTTCATTGGAGTCTTCTTCTAACTCCTCCAGAATTTCAGCCGCTTGTACAGGGAAGAACTCCTTCAATTGAATCAATGTTCTTTCCTTTTGTTCATATTCTTCGAGGGAATCGATATATTTTTGAATGGTCGATTTCCCTGCAAACACTTTTTCGCGCCGAGCTGCACTTTTCTTCTTCTTGAGCTTCTTGGATTTTGAGCCTGATAGAGCCGCATTGGCAGCTGGACTTGTAGGCTTTTTCTGTCCTTCCCATTCCATCCTAGGCTCTTTCTGAAGTAGCTTTAGCATCTTCTTCGTCTTATTAGATATGTGCGTACTCCACGGAGGCCGCGATGAGTCAGTTTCGTTTGTCAGGGCAGCAGGTTTAGCTGTCTTCTCCCAGAAGGCTTCAACTTCTGTCTGTATAAAGTTAGCGGTTGCAACTTGATTGTTCACCAACACGCTTTTAGACAGCTCGATCTCTCCAGCCTTGTACTGCTTCTCGACCCAGTCTTTGAAGATATAACAATCCTCGATCGCATGGCTCATTACTCGGTGGTACGGGCAATACAGAGGATTGTCGGTCATTTTTGCTTCTTGGGGTCTTTTCGACTCCGGCAATTGTAGGCCGTTGTTCAAGGTATCTTTAAATATCTTGCGGACCTTGTCCCTTCTGAAAGAGTAAACCTTGTTCTTTTTCTCCTCTAGGGAAGGCCCATCTCCTCCCAGCAATGGCTTTCGAGACCGGTTGGTTTTGGATTCGCCCGCCCTTCGCTTTTCTTCATTGTCGGAGGCATTGAAGACATTGATACTTCTGGAACTCCCGCTTCTACGGTTGTCATCCCGCTTGCTTTTCCAAGTTTTGTCTCTCTGAGAGTCCGGCGGGGACTCTTGCTTCGAGCGTGCCAGCATTTGAACTTTCTTGGTTAGCTCCTGGAATGTCTTGAGGCCCGCTGTACACAAGAATGGGACCATCCAATTGCTGAGGTTCCCAATGAGAAGGCTGACGGACTGGTCTTGCTCCAGCGGCGGTTCGCACTTAACTGTGAGATTACGCCATCGGGCGATAAAGTCGGTGTTGCTTTCATTCTTCCCCGGCTTGGTCCTCACAAGGTCGGCAATGGAGATTTTATCACTGACACTCATGAACCTTTGCCGAAACAGGGACTCCATTTGGGCAAAGGTAATGACGGACCCGTCCGGTATACTCGCATACCAGTCGAAGGCGACGCCTGTCAGGCTGTTGACAAACTGACGAAGAAGGAGCGCGTCATTGCCCCCTGTATTTCCGCACGATGCTTTGAAGTGGGCGACGTGCTGATTTGCATTCCCCGTTCCATCAAATCTTCCGAACTTAGGAATGACGTAGCCGCTTGGGAACTCAATCAGATCGTACTGCGCGGGATATGGCCGCCCACTACTGCCGATTTCTTTATGAGCTTCAGCTTCGGCCACCAATGTTTTAACCTTGCTGGTGACCAAATCCATTATACGATCCTGTGTTAGCGGGATAGTGCTATCTGGGGCCAAGGCGTCCCCAGAAGCGGAGTGTGGCCGGCTTTCATGTGGCTCGAGCAGTCTTGGACCCGAAGGAACAGGCATTGGCTGCCTCGGATTGTCATCACCCGGCTGATTAGTAGCGGCTTGTGCTTGATTAGGAGGCGCTCGAGCAATTTGAGCCGTAAGATGCATCACCACGTTCGTTAAGTCGTCAATCTTCGAATAGAGCTTGGCCATCTCTTTATCTTTGCTCCTGAGCTGTTTTCGAAGCTCTTGAAGCAGCTCTTGCTCCGCAGTCCTGGGGCGGAAGGTCGGCTCTTCCTCGCTGTCCGAGCTTGACTCTGCATGGACCGAGGGGTCTTTCTGCCTATCATCCTCATCGAGAGGGTTTTCTTCATCAAGTGGGGGCGGCTGTTCTTGGGCAGCGGCAACCACATTCAGGCTAGATTGGGCTTGGGATGTGGTGGCCCCATCCTTGCTTTTGCTGCGAAGGTTGTCGCTGGGGCGCCCGCCCGCCATATAGACCGTATGTATGATATATCCGGCCGTCTTTCTATCATTGGCAGCTGATTTCACGGATCGCTGTCTTGACCCTCTTGTTTTGGTAGCTGCTAGTCGATTGAAGGCGGTTGGCCTAACCAGGTTCTTGAATGGTGCTGGCGCTTCTTTTCTGGGTTTGCCCCACTGCTTTCGTGCGGCACAGAGTGCTTGATAGACTCTTGAAGAGACAGTGTCATACTTCTTCTGTTGGGGCCGGGACACGTCTCTTTGTGGCACTGTTCGGACCACTGTCTTCTTGATTCTGGCGGTCATGGCATTTTTCTGAACCCACTTCAGAGGCTCGAAGGAATTGCTGATTCTTACGTCCGACTCAGCCGTCGTCGCGGGGCAACCCTGCACTTGGAACTTCACATGATTCCATTTGGCCGAAGCCTTGGCTCTTTTGTTGGCTCGATACCTGAGCCGCTTCTGCCTTAACTTTTCTGTTCTAAGCACCTGGCAGACTTCGGCTCTTTGGGAAGACGCCGCAGACTGGGCGATGGAGGGCCTTGGAGATACGCTCGATTGTGCATTTGTTGGAGTAATCGCCTGAGCTCGTCCGCAACATTGGACGTTGACTTTTGTACCGGAGTTCTTGCCCCCCGCTGGAGCACCAGAGAATCGTTCAGATACCGTCTTAAGTTTCGGTTGTGGTGCCTTGGTGATCACGACATTCGGCCTCTTACCCCTTGAGACCGGCTTGGCCACCTGTTCCGCCGGGATCTCCGCCAGATGAGCGCTTCCGGCAGGGTAGATGATGACGGAGCCAAACTGGCGGGGCGGTTCCTCCTACTGTCGACTGAGGCTCGCGGAGAGAACCACATGAGCGTTGATCTTGACCACGTACGGAATCGGGGTCACGTTGGAAGCTGAATTCGTCTGGGGAGACATTGTCGTCGAAGGTTGATTGCTGCATGGAAAAAAAGAACATCATTTCAGTATAGGCAATCGATATGTATATTGATTGAGTTCGCATGAACGTTTAACCCGAAATATGGGAGGAGAGATTGGTCCCACCGGGCGTGCCAGAACCTGTAGGGTGTTTTTCGTCACCCCATTGAGATGGGAATACGCGCACGCTTGTCAGGCGTACTAAAGATTCCCCCTGCCTAGGGTAGGCCGGGGTTTAATGATTGTGGGGATCCGAATCTCCGGCAGCCGCGGACTAAGCTGCCGTTAATTACCCCTCGCCTTTGAAGCGAGGGAACTCCGATTGACGGGTTAAACCGGTCATGCGAACTCAATGTGCAGTGTACGTGTGTGTTGTTTTGGAGGGGGGTTTGAATATATCGGGAGCCACGCAGAGTTTTTACGGGGGTCCCGCTACCCGGATAGCGGGCTGAGGGTCAAGAGGGCGAGCAGCCCCCTTGCGGGGTGCGGGGCAGCGCCCCGTTAGAAATTTTTTTCTAACAGGGACAGTGTCGTGGAGTATGTGTATGTGTACATTTGTATACATATGTATATATATACATGTATATATAAATAAGGGGGGAAAAGACATCCAAAGGATGCGTGGGGCCAGCGCCTAGGCGCTTGAGTGCAAGCGCGCCACGTGTTGGCACGTGGGCGCTTTGCGCTCGAGCGCAGAGCGCTGGAGCGCAACGCGCACGTCTCGGCACGAGGGCGCTTTGCGCTCGAGCGCAGAGCGCTGGAGCGCAAGCGCGCCACGTGTCGGCACGAGGGCGCTCTGCGCTCGAGCGAAGAGCGCTGGAGCGCAACGCGCCACGTGTCGGCACGAGGGCGCTCTGCGCTCGAGCGCAGAGCGCTGGAGCGCAAGCGCGCCACATGGGCGTTTTGCGCTCGAGCGCAAGCACGCTAGAGCGCAAGTGCACCACGTGTCGGCACGTGGACGCTTTGCGCTCGAGCGCGAGGCACTGGAGCGCAAGCGCGCCACGTGTCGGCACGTGGGCGTTTTGCACTGGAGCGCAGTGCGCTGGAGCGCAAGCGCGCCACGTGTCGGCACGTGGACGCTTTGCGCTCGAGCGCTAGCGCACCAGAGAGGAAAAATGGGGGTTTTTAGCCCCGGAAATTCCCTAAAGAGAAAATAGGGTGGAGTTAAACTCCTAAGATGCTTTGGGTTAAGGAAATGGGTCCTTCTTCTTCCTTTGCTGGCCGGATCATGGAGATAAAGAGATGTGAGTTTTTAAAAATCTTTTCTTTTTGAGATCTGATGGCAGATCTGAGTTCCCCTTAATGGGTTTTGTGGTGGAAAACTATTTAGTTTTGAAAAAGGAAGAGTAAAACTCTTGATTTAATTCAAAAGAAAGAAGAAGGTTTTAGAACCTTAAAGAAGGAAGAAAGATCTCAGATCTGAAACTTTTTTGGAGAGAGAAAAGTTGTTGAGATATTTCATTATCTTTGCCTTTATAGGCCATACAGTTTACACATAGCCCCTTGGGCTTCACAAAATGGCATTTTGCCTATCCCATGGCTCATGTGCCATTTCTTTTTGCACATAAGCCATGGGCTTTACAAAAATTTGGCTTTATACCTATTTTTCTTACATTTATCCATAAAATAAAATAAAAGAAATGCAACAAAATTATTTATTAAAATTTTTTTATCTTGGCATGGGGGGAGGCCGGCCGCTTCATGTTCGGGCTCGACCCGGGCATGGGCCCACTGGATCTGGGCTTGGGCCCACTTGGCTTGGGGTTGACTTTGATTTTGACTTGGTCAACCGGGGTGTAAATTTTTACCCCAACAATGCGTCCTCAAGACATCAGCTCATGAAACTAGCTCTATCCTTCGCCTTCTTCAATGACACTCTATATAAGAGATCATTTGATTCTCTATCGCTAAGATGCCTGGGACCTGAAGAAGCAAGGAGAGTCGTCCATGAAACTCACGACGGACTCTGCGGTTCTCACCAAGCCGGGCTGAAGATGAAACTGAAGATCAAAAGGATGGGCTACTATTGGCCCACAATGATCCAAGACTATCTCGAATATGTGAAGCAGTGCCACTCGTGCCAAATTCACGCAGACTTCATCCATCAGCATCCAAATCTGCTACACCCGACGGTGGTTAGCTGGCCGTTCAAAATGCGGGGAACTGACATAATCGGGCCCATTGAACCAGCATCATCCAGAGGACATCGGTTCATACTGGCGACAACTGATTACTTTTCCAAGTGGGCAGAAGCAGTACCACTAAGAGAAGTGAAGACGGAGAATATCCTCCATTTCTTCAAGACACACGTCATCTATCGGATCGGTACTCCGCGATGGATTATCTCTGATAACGGGCCGGCCTACAGAAGTCACAAAATCAGCCACTTCATGCAGCAACATAATATAGACTGGAGATACTCTTCAGTCTATAATCCCCGAGCTAACGGTCTGGCTGAGGCTTTCAACAAGACCTTGATGATGATCATGAAAAAGACGGTGTCCAAAAATAAAAAGGACTGGCACGAGAGACTACATGAAGCTCTTTGGGCGTATCGAACCACGTTCGAAATGGCCACAAACACAACGCTGTATGCATTGGTATTCGGCACTGAAGCAGTACCCCCCTTAGAGATATAGCTACCCTCCTTACGATTGGCAGTTCATTACGAGCTAACGGACGAAGAGAATGCTAATCTTCGTCTTGAGGAACTTGATGCCCTCAACGAAACCCGGCTCATGGCGCAACAAAACTTGGAAGCATACAAAGCAAAAATGACGTGCTCATACGAGAGATTGACTAGGCCGAGAACATTCCGCCAAGGCAAACTCGTGCTAGTGGTCAAGAGACCTATGATCCCTAATCGTGCCAAACGGGGGAAATTCGAGCCGAACTATGAAGGCCCATACATCATAGACAAAGTCTACCAGGGTGGGGGTTACTTGCTCATGGATATGCATGACGAAAGACCCTTCAGGCCAATAAACGTCCGTTTCTTGAAGAAATACTACACTTGACCGAGACGTCTATAAACTACCACGGACCGCAGCATCCCAAGGCTGATGCAGCAAAAAAAATGGTACGTCCATAAGTGAGATGGGGACGGATGAAAACCTGAAAGGGCTCCATGAGTAAAAACAGCAGGACTACCGGCGAGTTTGTGAAAACCCGAAAGGGTGCAATCTGGTTAAAAGACACTTGCAAGGTCCTCTCGACCCTGTAAGGAGAAAATTCCTGCGTGAGATCCTTACAACTCACAAGGGAGCAACACACTTAGGAATCCCCACAATTCCTAAGGAGAAAACACACTTATGAGATTCTCACGACTCGTAAGGAGAATTCCCCTTTGAGACCCTATCGGCTCATAGGATTCAAAAGCCTTAAGCTATAGGGATCTGAACCTGTTCTTAAGCCGTCATACACCCCGATTTTTCCCTACAAGCGGTTCAATATTGACCTTTGTATACAATCCACGGGCATGAATAAACATTTCCCTAACAAAGTCCCACCAGCGACTAGGGATATGCTCACACGGTGAACGACCCTTGTAAGTCCTCTCGATTTGCAAGAAGAAAACACTCTTGCAAGATCCTTACGACTTACAAGAGAACATACAATTAGGAATCCTCACGATTCTTAAGGAGAAATGCACTTACGAGATCCTCACGACTCGTAGGGAGAAACACCTTTATGAGACCCTTACGGCTCATGAAGTTAAAAGCCTTAGTCAACAGGATCCTAACCATGATTGCTATGCCACCTTTGTTCGAACCGACAAAGGCAAATGATGGTTCGCTCCTGACAATATCTCAGTTTTAGCGATGTTGATGCTTAAATCAGTATCAGATCCTAAGTTCAATACTCGCGATAAAAAATTAGCGAGCCAAAAATGCATATGAAATAGCCGAAATGATGTGGCAACTTGCAACAAAATCAGCAAGTATAAGATATGCATAGAAAAATAGCCGAAATGATTGGGCAACTTGCAATAAAAAGCAGCGAGTAAAAACAAAAATTGCCGAAATGATTGGGCACCGTGAAAAATAGCCGAAATGATTGGGCAATCACGACTTTCGCGATATAAAAAGCGAAAATGATAGAGCATCACGGAAAGAAATAAAAAAAATGAATGAATGAAACATTTGCCCTACAGGCGAGCCTATACCGACCCCTGTATACAATCCATGGGCATAAATAAAAAGGGAACCACATTTCCCTACCAGGCTCTTTCAAACGGAGAGTCAAATCTCGACGGCGACATCTACAGCCTGGAGACTCACAACGGCGTTCCTCTTCATTCCAGTAGGATATGGACGTGACACTACCTCGCATCCATGGCAGAGCCCCTAGTTCCAAATCTCGACGGTTCACCGACAACCTAGAGACCATCTCGACATTTGTCTCGTTACAGCAAACACAACGTCAGCCAAAGACCCCGTCGCGGAAATACGTCAGCCAATGACCCCATCGTGGAAATACGTCAGCTAATGACCCCGTCTCGGAAATACGTCAGCCAATGACCCCGTCGTGGAAATACGTTATCCAATGATCCCGTCACGGAAATACGTCAGCAAATGACCCGGTCGCGGAAATACGTCAGCACATGACCCCGTCGTGGAAATACGTCAGCACATGACCCCGTCGCGGAAACATGTTAGCAAATGACCCCTTTTCAGAAATACGTCAGCACATGACCCCGTCGCGGAAATACGTCATTCAATGACCCCGTCACGGAAATAAGTCATCCAATGACCCCGTCGCGGAAATACGTCATCAACTGTCAGCTCATCAATCACTTACGAGTCCTCTCGACTTGTAAGGAAGAAAATTATCTTGTGAGATCTTTACGACTTTCAAGAGCAAACACACTTAGGAATCCTCACGATTCCTAAGGAGAAAATACACCTACGAGATTCTCTAGACTCGTAGGGAGAAAATCTTTATGAGACCCTCACGGCTCATAAAGTTGGAAAGCCTTAGAAGGCAGATCTGAACTTAACTCCTGAGCCATCGCTGTCCTACAAAGATATCAAAATAGATTATCCACAAAATGCATTTGCTAAAAGGGACACACCACCATGAAACAAAATATGCCTTTTATTCAGGAATCAAAATGAATACAAAGTACAATCTATAAAAGAATCAAAAAATACTCTCATTCAGGAGTAAGTACAAAAGGAGAATAAAAAGAAACATATTTAATTTTTCAAGCCGGCGGACGATTCAGTAGATTCATCAGTTCGTCTTTCTTTCGCTGGGTCTCAGCTTCATGATTCGTTATTGCTATGAGACAGGCCTCCGCTTGAGACTGTTGGGCCTGGTATGAGGCGAGCTGACTTTCAAGCTCCTTTTCGGTAACTTTGTGAGCTTCAACCACCTCGCGAGTAAAAATGATGGCTTTATCAATAGCTACCACCTCCCTGATAGCTTCTTGAAGCACCCACCAAAGTTCATACGAATGAGTGGTCTTGGCCGTGAGTTTAGCTTGAAGTTCCCCCAGCACATTGGAAGCTAGCTCCCTCTTCGAAAACTTTCAGTTGAGCCTCTTCTCACATGACTGCAGATTTGCGGCGCACCGTTCAACCAGCCCCCGCAAGCTCGCCTTTGCAGCCATGACCTCTGAAGGAAAGGCGCATGCACTCAAGACTATGCAAGTAAGCCTCCACCCGATGACAAAACTCAACCCAGACATGCACCAATGTCTCATCATGGTAAGCAGAAAGAAAGGGAAGAGAAATGTTGGATTCAGCAGCAAATTCTTCGGCCGTGATCGAGCTACCAGCACGAAGATCTTCGATGAGAGCCGACAAAGAGTGAAGGCTTTGCTTCTCCATCCGTTCAGATGCACATAAGGCATAAGGGCCAGGTGGCATAATGATGCGAGACTCCAGCGGGGTAAGAATGGGCAAAGCTGTTAAGATTCATAAACAATCAGCGAGATTTGCAAACAAAGAGTAGATGGAACAACGTCGAAACTTTGCTTACCCACAGTCATGCAAGAAGGGTTTAAAAGATCCCCAGGCCCGTCAAAAATCTCAACTTTGTCGTCAGCTTCCAGAACTACAGAAGACATTAGCATCGTTATACGAAATAATAGTAACGCCATGAGGAGGGGAAAATAACACTAACCTTGCCCAGAAGTGAGGACGATGCGTTGCGAGGATATTGCCTGCGGAGTTACCATCTCGAGCAAACGCTGGAAAGATTTTCTTAGGGATAGGTCCGCGATGGACGCCGCCAATCCTCATAATTCTGAAAAGACAGAAGGGTTCAGATAATGAAGAGATCATTAAAAAAAAGATAGAAGAATATCTTCGATACTCCTCCCGGTTTGAACAGGAGGGATAGTAGCTTCGGCAGCCTCCTCCATACCCTCAGGCACATCATCGGAGACATTTGCTGATGTGACGGCTATTAGTTGAGGAGCAGCGGCCACCACTTCAGGGACTGCGATCTCAATTACCTTTTCCACCATCTCCAGGCCATCACCAGAAAGGTCCATTAAATCCATGACCAGAAGGGACACCTCTTCAGGGTGAACGGGCACAAAGGGAACAAGAGCCGCCAATGGAAGCTCTGCAGCAGGAATAGCAACTGTAGCGACCCCCTCCACACCTACTGGTGTCTCATCGGGATATTTACAGAGTCCACAGTCAAGACGATACTCGAGCTCAGATTCTCTGCCATGGCCGAAGTCTCTGCAAAGTTTTATGAAGATAAGAAGACATAGAAAGCAAAACAAATTACTTGCCAAAGGAAAAATACAGAAAACGTGCAAACCGATACGCCAAGATGCCTCGAGTATAGCTTTTACAAGCTGATGTTCCTTCCTAAGAAGGTATGCTCGCCGGGGTTCTAGGGTAGATTCATGGCCGCCAGTCCACAATGACAACTCATCTTCAGAAGCGGCAGAGATAGGTTGTTTGAGGGCTATCTCGCCTCCCTGCTCTAGAGGACCTATAAATACTCGTCGTATAGATGAAGGATCTTCGTAGAATATTACGGCAGGATAGGAACTCTTCGAGATGCACACGTTCTCGGTCTCATCCTGGGAATGCCTTACAGCCTCAGCCAATTGTGCGGCTTCCTCGACAGATGAACCTGGAAAAAGAAGACCATCATCCAGCTCTTGCATAAAATATTGGTTCATCTTGAACGATAGGCTCAGATTCCATTAAAAAGTCAAGCAGACCGGTGATTGTCTTCTTCCTCCGCTTCGACCCGGAACTAGCGCTGGAAGATGATCGCTTCCTTCCCTTCGGCACTTTGGTGCGACATTGCCCAACCTCACCTCTAGTATTCTCTTTTGGCGGTGCTACCGATGATGACACTGCCATTGATGACGCCGCAACTGATGGAACTGCTACCGACGCTTCATCAGAAGACCTTTCCTGAGCTCTAGTGCGCATCGGCATACCAACTGTGGGTGGAGTCAGGCCCGCATCCACCACCTCAGGAATAAGCAAGGCACCAGTACCCCTCAAGGGAGGGCGAACCATTGTCCGCGGTCGCGGCGGGACTCCCATAGCCTGGATCAGGGCGGGAGCTCTATATCTAAAAAGTATCCTCCTCTCCTCAGCAATGATGGGACCGACTCGGTGGCGGTACAAACCCGTAAAAGCCCCTACACACCTTGGAATGTAGTCGGCCTCAGGGATCATGAAGCGAGAGCCGATGTTCAGCCGCATGAAGTGATGAGTGGCATCATGGACAACTTCCAAAGACGAGCTGGGCTCCACTATGAATGCCTCGAAGGGAACATCCTGGTTATAACCCAATTGCTGGGCAAAGCGGTGTGGATTGTACCGCATAAAAAGAACCGCATCGTTTGGATGGAACACTAAATAATCCGGTCTGATTGAATACAAGTGCATGGCTTCCCTAGGCTTCAAGGTTGGTGCTCCCTCTTTCGATAAATCAAACAGCTGCTGAATAGGTCCCGAAGGAGCAGAGAGGACTCGATCATTGAACACCATCCCGCCTTCGTTGGCATAAGGATTAAGCAGCACACAAAGAGCCCCTAACTGAGTCGGATCAGGAGCAAAAGCGTCCACCAACCTCATGAGCCGCGGGAAGGTATAAGCATCATAAAAACCCGGTCTCTGATGCGCAGCGAATGCCCCTAAAACGTGCATTTCAATCCACAACGTAAAATAATGAAGAGATATACTCACCACATCCACACCCGGGGTCGAGGTATTGGCCGCAGTGCTCAGCCCATGGTACAAGTGGGATAACCCTGCAATGCCTACGGCTAGTCGTGTCCCTTCGGCAATGCGATGAGCAGGATAAGTGACCGATGCTCTCATAAAGAGACGATGCGTTGAAACGACAAACCAACTGAGCCAAAGGCTAATAAAACCGATGAAGAAAGTTTCTTCATCCATACCGGGAACCGCAATTGACTCAAAAGGAACGGCCGTCAAGATTGGGATGTAAAACTGTGGCAAATCTTCTTCTTTGGCCGGTAGCTTAGTTAGCCCAAACCCGAAGGGGTCATTAATATTTGCGAATTTTGGAGCCTCCTTTGATAGAACGTCTCCACGAAGGAAGCATGCGATAAAACTCTTAAAAGTGATGCCATGTTCCTCTGACTGTGCGAACAGCTTCTCGAAAATACCCAGAGTCTTGATTAGACTTAGATACTTATGACGGACGGCATTTTCGGTCGACAAGCCGTCAAGCGTAGCAGGAACAGTTGCGAATGCATACTCGTCAGGAGGTAGCAATTCTTCATAAGGTGCTCCCCTGATCCGTAATCCGGAGATCTCGCGAAACTCTTCCAAAGAAATCGAAACTTCGCGTTCCCCTAACAAGAAAGTGTTGGTAGGAAGATTCCATTGATTTAGGAAAGCTTTAACCCACCAGACATGGGGAGACTGATAATGAAAGAGAGACGCGTACACCGCCTGATAAAGCCCGACCTTTTGCAGTCGCGTACGATGGGCGGACAAGATATAATGATCCTAGAGAAGATAGCCCGTTGGATGGCGAGGGGTAAGCCCTATCTTATAGACTTTTCCCCAGGGCTGGGCTTCACCTTGGAAAATAAGACGCCCCAAGATGTCTATGGCTGGCAAAGGGTGGTTTGGTACCCCAGTTGTCGACGGCTCAAGCCGGCCCGTAGGAGTCCAATCCAGCACCTCCACGGCAAAGGCAGTCTGTGGACGCTCCATCGACAAGAATGGGTGGAGAGGCTCTGTTGGCACCTCCCAAAGAAAGCTGCGACGACCCCGAATGATATGCTTGTACCAGGCTCCCTACAAAAGCAGGTTGGTGCAATCCGGGTCATGAGCCCTAATCATTGCCATTACTTCTTCGTCAGCCATTGTTCCTGAAATAAGGGAAGGAAAAGCTGTTAATGAAACCCACACGTGCATATATATATATATATATATATATATATATATACAAGGAAGAAAACGACAAGCAGCTTATTCAATGGGACCATTGGTTGCAAAACACATGGGCCCCGCAAAATCAATATGGCGGCCCACTAATGATGAGACGGGATAATCATTATGAGAATAAAAGAAAGATTCTCAATAAATGAATAGTGGAGTTCAAACATCTCTGCACATTCCCCCAGGGTAAAGCCCATCATGAACTCTGTGCAAATCAAACAGAATCTCTCCTAAAATTTTTTGTCAAGAACAACTGAGGATAAAAATCCCAAGAAGTCTTGTTATTAGAACTAAGTTCTCTGAGGGAATTAAATTCCTTTTGAACAGAGGAATTAAATTCCAAGAAATATTTTAGAGTTGAGCTCTTTGGAATGGGATTAAATTCCAGAAGAAAACAAGTACCATCATCAATCCCCTGAGAGCAGAAAAAACTCCTAACATTGGGGGCTTACTACCTAAAGATCTTGGAAAGATGAGTTTTTATTAAGGGGAAAAACCCTTGGTGTGGATTTAAAATCCAAAGAGAATTTTATAAAAAGTTCCTCGGCCGTTCAAAACCATTATCTGAAGAAAATGATTCTTTTTTGTTGACAGAGTTAAACTCTGAAATTTTTTGAACAGAGAACTGAGCTCTGAGGAAGAGAATTAAATTCTCAAAGAAATTGAAAAAGGAATAATATGAAGGAATGGAGGCGTTGCTGATGAGACCGCTGCATTTATAGGACGTGATAGGAAACGGTCCATCTTCCCCATTCCCTAGGCAAATCCAACAGCCACAAAAGTGACAACGTTGCACTCACGTGCAAACACGTGAGAACAACGCTGTGGGGGCATTTGCCTCATGGGAACTGAATCAAATACAAATAAAGCAGCAAGAAAAACCCCAAAATGGGGCATTACGTGCTCACACGTGACCAGGCCTCATGTGTAAACACGTGACCTTTTTATGGGCAGATTCTATCTATGCCTGAATGCCTAATTGATAAAGTCACGTGTCCACACGTGATGGGCTCTTGAACCCACTGAATTAATAGAATTAAATTCTAATTAAAAGGAATTAAAAGCATTTGTTCCCTCATGGGAACTGAATAAAATATATAAATAAAGAGCAAAGAAAACCCCCAAAGGGGGCATCACATGCCCACACGTGACGGGGTCTCACGTGCAGACACGTGACCTTTTACAGGCAAAGCTTATATGCACTGAATAAAATAAACAATTGGAAATGCTTAATCAGTGGGGTCACGTGTCAACACATGATGGGTTCCTGAGCCGTCTGAACTAATAGAATTAAATTCTAATTAAATGCTGTATCAGTGGGTCACGTGCCAACACGTGATGGGTTTCTGAGCCCTCTGAACTAATAGAATTAAATTCTAATTAAATGATTAATCAGTGGGGTCACGTGCCAACACGTGATGGGTTCCTGAGCCCTCTGAACCAATAGAATTAAATTCTAATTAATTTCTTAATCAGTGAGGTCGTGTGCCAACACGTGATAGACTCCTAAACTCTCTGAACCAATAGAATTAAATTATAATTAATTGCTTAATTAGTGAGGTCACGTGCCAACATGTGATAGACTCCTAAACCCTCTGAACTAATAGAATTAAATATTCTAATTAAAAGGAAATCAAAAATCCTAATTAAAAGGAAATCAAAAATCCTAATTGGAAAAATATTTTCCTAGATCTTTCCAAACAAAAAAGATTGCACTCTATAAAAGGGAGCACCGTTGGATTAAAAATCCTATGGTGATTAAAAATCACCAATTTATAGAAAGATTCTATACAAGGAAATATTTTCGTAAAATTTTTTAGGAACAACAAAAAAAATATCTTTTGGATTAAAAACCCAATGGTGAATAAAATTCACCGAATGATCTAAAAGATCATGTTGGTCATAAAATCAATCAAAAATCTTTCAATGAAAGATTGACTAAACAAATTGATTCTTTTCTTTCTCCTATAAATAGGAGCTAAGAAGAGAAGAGAGGGACGATACAACAACAGAGAGAGAATACAGAAGAGAAAAAAGAGAAGAGAATTTAATTCTCCAGAGAGAAAAGAAAATCTCTTCAGAGAAAAAACTCTAGGTAAGAGAAGGAAAAAGATCATTCTATAAGCTCCCACAAAACAAAAGAGAATTTAATTCTCAAACTAAGAGTTTAACACTTCTAAAAAAAACTTAGTTTTTCCTCTGGTTGAAGATCTGCAAAAGCAGAACTCCCCACAAGTTGAGAATTTAATTCTCATCGGGGATATTATGCCATGCAGATCCAAAACTTAGAGGGAGAATTGGGTTTAAAGAATTTAATTCATTCAAACATATAGGAATTTAATTCTTATAAATAAAACTAGGGTTTAACCCTATGAAAAGAATTTAATTCTTAAACAAGGGATTTAACTCTCCATGCACGTAAAAGAGATCAGTACCCAACATGATCACGTGGTAACACGTGAACCCCTTTCTTTGAACCAGAAAAAGAGATTTCCTAAACTGTTTAACACTTATTTAAAAGGGAAAAGGGAAAACAATAAAGACAATCTCTCTTTTAGGGTGTATCACGTGCTCCCACGTGATTCTTGAACAAACTTCTCAAGATCAAAAGGGAGTAAAGCCAAGGCAGAACAGATTTGGGCGTCTCACGTGTTCCCACGTGACCCTTGGAAATTATCAAACAAAAGATAATTCTACCCAAATGCAATGCCCACCTAAAAGATGTATCACGTGCTCACATGTGACCCCTGACAAACACCATTTTAAAGATAAAATAGGGTAAAACTGAAGGATTAATATCCAACGCATGGATACCCATCACGTGCCCACACATGATGGTCATATGCATATTCTGAGAATAAAATAAAAGGAAGCAAGGCCCAATCTTCAGGCGCCTCACGTGACCCCACGTGAGTGCTTCAGTTTTAGTGTTTAACACTACTTTAAGCGCCTCACGTGGGAGCACGTGAGTGCCGAATGTACTCTAGTGTTTAACACTATATTCGAGCCAATCTTAGCCCAACTTAGCTAAGTCTTCCAGAGGCATGATCCCCTGAAACTGAACCCCAATTATACTCTTGTCTTCCAAAACTGATTATCTCATATAGCATTGAAAGTGATTCCCAGAGCCTCCCAACAAATTTTGGTTCAAGGGTACATCTCTTCACTCCTTTGACATTTGTCGTTGTAATCCTTCAACGTCTTTAGAGAGGTGACGGGTCCCGACAACCAGACATTTCACGGATTGTGGGGTCCTTAAACTCATGGACTATGATGTCCTTAAACTTTACAGATTATGATGTCTCTAAACTACCATGGACTGTGGGGTCCTTAAACTCATGGACTATGATGTCCTTAAACTTTACAGACCATGATGTCTTTAAACTGGACCGCAAAGTCTCTAAACTAAAACAATAGAGCCCAAATGCTCTTTTGTTGGATCTAAATGATCCTGTTAAGTAGATCTTAGTCTAAAATTAGACTAATGCATCCTTAACAAACGTTTAAGTTGATCTTAGTCTCAAATGAGATTAACGATCCTTAAACCCAACTCAAAACCCAAATCTAAGAAAATACGGATTTGGACTAATCCACGCCCAACGGGCGATAACATAAATTAGTCTCCGTATACAATCCACGGGCAACCAAAACCAAAATAAATATACACGACATGAAGTGACCATTTGGAGAAGGAGAAAGTTGTTACCGCGATGCGGTAGCGTAATTAACTACAGAGACTTGCGCCTGCAGGGAAGAGCGTCCCCACAATCAAAACCACCTCAAACGAGGGGGAATCTGAAGAAGTCTGCTACAACGGCCGCATCCGTTTAAACCTCCGATATACGGTGCCATAAATCAACTTAGCATCTTCGGAGAGGTGGACGGATAAAACCAAATAGCATCTGCCCCCAAAGTTCAGGCCGGACGTTCCAACTCCCGGTCGTGTCTTTTCGGCGGAGAACAGTATAATACCCACCAACAGTTCCCGACGAGTCCTGTCCAGTGTACTCATAACCTAATGAGCACCTGCATACTATCTCCAGTACGATGTACTAATAGCTGTGGGACAGACCATATCCCCTGCTGGGATGAGAAGATATACACTAGTCTACTGTGGAGTATCGATGCTCCATCTCAATAATCCTACGACTAGAGACCTATATAGGATGTGCTTATAGATTACCCAGCCCCCACTAGTGTGACTGCTATCACAACGTTGGTAATCAAGCAAAGATCCTAAGAGCTCTACCAATATGTATAAGCTATATGCTAAAAGAAACACATGCACATATTGAGGTAGAAACAAACTAGGTAGCATACTACCATTTCAAGCAAGACTGTTACTATATCCGTGTATATCCCAAGCTCCCATTAAGTAATATACAATTCAGTATGATACAACAATGGTCTCTAGGGCATATATCACTAACACCTACGTACCAAATATGATGTGCAATATTATATCAGTTTCTTTATTATATAAAGAAGGATATAACTTTGTATTGGAGGAAAATGTTATGAACATTTTCCTAAATCAAGTGTTGATTGGGTTTGGTACGTTATGTAACTGTATATACGTTCTAAATCAAACTACAGTTCTGAATATACAGAACACACACAAGAGGAAAAGTTCAGAAATGAATGAAACCTTCTTATGGTATTGTAGACTAGGTCATATCAATGCGACAAGACTAGCTAAGTTATATAAAGATGGATATTTGAATCAGTTCGAATTTACATCTTATGAAACTTGCGAGTCATGTCTCAAAGGCAAGATGACCAAAACTCCGTTTATAGGACATGGAGAAAGAGCTACTGAACTCTTGGGACTGATACATAGTGATGTATGTGGTCTTATGTCTACACATGCCAGGAATGGTTCCTCGTATTTTATTACATTCACCGATGATCTCTTAAGATTCGGACTTGTGTTCTTGTTGAAACACAAATCTGAAGTTTTTGAGAAATTCAAGGAATATAAGTACGAAGTTGAGAACCAGACGGGTAAAAGTATTAAAGTCCTACGATCTGATCGGGAAGGAGAATGTTTGAGCATGGAATTCCGAGACTACTTAAAAGAGAATGCGATTCTCTCTCATCTTACTCCTCCGTATACACCACAGCACAATAGAGTGTCGGAGAAGAAAAATCGCACCCTATTAGATGTGGTGTGCTCTATGATGGGTATTGCTGAGTAACCTATCTCCTTTTGGGGTTATGCACTTGAGACAGCTGCATACCTATTGAATATTACTAAACTCTTTAGTGAAGGAAACACATTACACTTAATTTCTAATCAAGTGTACGATGGTGGAGTGGGTGTTTTGTTTGTTCACTAGGATTCTCACAAGCTCAAGGGTTCACAACTCATGTGAGGGATTGAGCTTGTAGGAGGAGGTGAAGAAAATGGAGAGAGCTAGAGAGCAAGGAGCTCAACTCAAGAAAATGCAAATGTAGAATGGCTCTCATATCTCCTCACTTATTGAAGAATACAATTTTCAACAATTAAAAATTGTAACCATGCTTCAATAGTAAGTCAAGAGTAATAAACAATAATAAAAAACCATGCTTCACCCCATTCCTCAAACCCAAAATATCTCCTTATTTTCCACCTCTTTTCTATTTTCATAAAATAGAAAATCCATTCCATGCTCCTTAAATAATATATATATATATATATATATATATATATATATATTAAGATAAGAAAATAATTAGTGAGATATAATATTATTTAATGTATAATTATATCAAATATAAATAAACATCAAATTATTAAATCAACACTTGATTTAATAATCCGGTTATATCACATATAACTGACTAATATCATTCATCTGTTTATAACATTATCAAATTAACACTTGATTCAATAATATGGTTATATCACATATATCCTAACTGATATCAAATAACCGCCAGATTAGAATACGGTATCGAGTATTTAATCAGGCCCCCGCACATATCAACATATGTGCCCTACTTCGTTTCGCTTGAACCAGGAAACTTCTATGTGGGACTCTAAAGACTTGTCAATACGCCAGCAGTAGATGATGATCATATCAGTCACCTACAAGCCGTCAGCGGTCCTAGCTGGACGTAACGGCTACCCAGGTATTGAGCGAATATAAGATCAACAAGCACGCTTGTCCAAACTCCCATGAAACCTATAGGTAACACTTACCGTACAGTCCGGTCTTTTCGTTTGATATGTTACATCTCAAGTCTTGGGGTGGAATCGTCAGACCCTAATAACTTGATAAGTCATGTCGATATGTGGCCTATAATAGTACGAGAAACTACTGATAACTCTTACCAGTAAATCCCATCAATAACCCTGTCCATGGACTTCCTGTTATAGCCAATCGAGCATAGCGTAACATCAACTCACTATACCGGGAGAGACGAAACCCCTCCTATCGTTCATTACCTCCATGTGACTCGGGACTGTACCCAAAATCCACCTGTTTGCACGAATCCTTTGAGCTATGGCAGGGACGAAATCAAAGCACAATGGGAACCGCATAAGACTCTATGACGATCTTAGGTCTACAGACTAACCTGTACCAGTGTCACCAAAGAACTACATCTGACGATAGGTATAGTACCATCTAGAAGTTCTCCGCGAGTCTTGTTCGATGTACCCATTCTCTAATGAGAAACTGTGTATAATCTTTGATGTTAAACACCAATGGATTTGGGATCAACCATCCTCCCTACAGGGTCAAGAAACGTACACACTAGTCTACTCTGGAATATCGATACCATGTCTCGATACTCTTTCGACTAGGAACTATTAATAGACGTGCTTATAGACTACACAAGTCCTTGTAGTATGCCATGTCTTGATACTCCCTCGACTAGGAATTGTTAAAGGATATTCTTGTAGACTACACAAGTCCAGTAGTCCTGGCAGTCAAGCTAACATCCTATGGACTTTATCAACATGTATCAGAAAGACAGTATAATAATACTAAGTGTACATGTTAAGATAAAGAGTAACCAGATAGCATACTATCATGTCGAGCAAGAAAGTCCTCTATATATATGTCCAAGAATCCACTATAATATACATCAATGTACAATAATGGCCTCTAGGGCATACATATTCCTAACATTGGTGACATTGGAATTCATGAAATCGAAATTTTTCAAAACTAGTTTTAAATATTTGCATGAGAATCTCTCATTTTTGCTTGTGCCGGAGCCATCGGATTCTTGGTTCGGACCAAGAGTTTACAGTAAACTCATGATAATCCAAACCCACCCAATTTGAGCTCGATTCGGGGCCGAACCGAGGCCGATTCAGCCCCGCATCGGGGGCTGAATCAGCCACTGGATCAGCCCCGATTTGAGGCTGTTCCATGGACGATTCAGCCCTGATGTGGGGCTGATCCCGCCCCAATACGGGGCCGAACCAATGCTCATATAGTGTGGGGTTTTATGGGATTTTCGGGTTTCGATTTCGTGCAAAATATGGGGATTTTCGTTGCTGGGATGAACTTGAAATTCGGTTTTTGGAATTTCAAGTTAGTGATCTCACGGTTTATGAATTCTAATATCATGGTTTGAATCGACTAAATCAAAATGTTTGATTTAGTCGGCTCGAATATGGATACACTAAGGATATGCATTGGTAAACATCGCCAAATTACTATGTGATAAATTAGACGAGCTTGCGTATTTGTTATTGTAATTATCATTATATATGTTGATATATAGCATTGTTGGAATGCGGTTGGATTGTCGCGAAATGAATAGCCTCCATGCGGAAGTGTGATGTTGCGATAAGTGTTATTTTCATTCATGCTTGTAGCCATCTTGTATATTCATTTATTCAGGACACGCTCCAACTTATAGCCGCCGTTTCCACTTTATGTATATTCTTTGTTTCAGGACATAGCGGTTTACATGTTGCCGTAGTCACCAATTGATATATTATTATTTATCTGGACACGATCAGGTTGTGATCGTTGTCATCGTTGTATAATACAGGCTTAGGATTACCCCGAGGAGAAGCGCACGAGCAACCTTGTTCTAGATTGCAGCGGATGGCCATCTCAAGGAGTTAAGATCAGATCACTCGAGTCTAGAATTGGTGGGTTGCTTGTCGCGCTTGTAGGGGGTATAGACCCATGGCGGAGTTCTCAAGTCACAGGATTCAAGAAAATGTTAGGTAGCCCCTCATGATGATGATGTTAGGTTGTCTCGTTTCTTAGGTTGCCTAGTAGCTTGCCGCACTCATAGGGGTCTGCTTTTGTCTGCGCACATGATGTTCACGCGACCGGGGAATCTTGCATTTCATTTGTGGCTCGAACGAAAAGAGGGATTCCTAGGTGATTTGACCATTCCTATTCTATGATGTTCATTACATGCTTATGATGTGATTACCTACCTGAGATGATGTTTATCGCTTGCCTGTAATGTTGATTTTCTATCTGCGATGATATATATAGTGATATGTTTGATATGTATTTGTGACATATAAATAAATGTTATATACGTTTTTGTTACGACCCGCAGGGTATGGAACGTGACTGGCACTTAAATTACGAAACGTCTCAAGACGTCCGTAAAATAAGTAAGCCAAAGCCCAGAAACCAAAACCAAATAAGCAAAAGAGTGAAGGAAAACCAATCAATTGAAAGCGAGTTTATTAAATGAGTCATATCAAGCCTTTTTAAAAACAATATCAATTTTTCCGAAAATTTCGGCAGAGTCTCCTTTGTAAATACTGGCCCCCAAAATGGGTACAACAAGAATATATATAAATACAATAAATAAGGCATCCCCAAGCGGGAGCTAGCTTTTCGCCACAAGGCGGTCATAAATTCCACGCAATGTAAATCAGCAATGTGCGTAATAAACATAAAAAGCACAAGTAAAATATCATGTCGACTCAAGTGAGCTCGACCCCAAAATACAGCATGAAAAGTCCACAAATCTCAAAGTCTCGTCTCTAGGTCAATATACAACAATACTGGTAGATACAGTAGATGGAGTACTCTAGATAGAAAGAATATACAAGGTGGTACAAAAATAACAATACAACCCACCTACGAGCAAAAGCCTCGAGTCTAGACAAAGGAGGCAAAAGAAGCAAGTGCGCCCACCGCTACCGTACTGACGGAGCGGACCTGCAAAAGGCTGTGGCACAACGGGGGTGAGTTGCCAACTCGTGAGTAATAAATAACATCTATATAGGCTATCGCAAGCATGCACACAAGCATCCTAGCATCTATAATACAGGTATGGCAGGATATACTAGCAGGTATGAATGCAATATGAATCAACTCGTGATCTGAATATATAGGTACAAGAAGTCATATTTTTCATTTAGGAATCTCTTTTCTTTTAAATATCAGCACAATACCAATAGAATCAACAAGAATCCGTGTCCAGCATCGACATCTCAAAACTGTCTCAATCTCATGTATCCATATCATAGTATCTCTGGCCTCAGCCGTCCGGCTGACCCATCTCAAATATCAATATCTCATCATCTCGCGGCCACGGTCGGTATCCTCTGGATATCCGCCGTGCCAAAAAGTCACCGGTAGGTAGTCTGTTCCCTGCCAGGCTCAACGTCAGCAACACGACCTTCTTGCCCCGGGGTAGCTTACCGGGCCCACCATGTACCCGAGACGGTTCATCCAACTCCTCGAAACGGGTCTCGAAAACCACAGCAAACTCATGGTGGACGACACTCACATCACTAGAAAACCGCAATTTACATATTTTAAAAAGGTAATAAGTTTAGAAATTTTGCGGCTTTCCCCCGAAATCCAGAAATATCATAAAATCTCAAGAAATCCTCATAAGTGCAAATGTCAATGATAATGAATTCATATGGTATCAATAATCAAGTTGCGATGTATGATTAATAGACTAGGCATGAACAAATGATATGATGAGGTACATGCACATGAATAGCAATCCTACCATTTCATTTTAAGGATTTAAAGGCAATAGCACAGGTTTAAGCATCAATTATAGTAAAAGGTTTCAAATTATAGATTATCTAGTGTGGTGGCATGGCAATTACCAGGGCGTGTGTGTACGCATGAGTGGTGCTCGTGCTGCATATAAAAACCCTGGGAATGGTGCAGGTGTCCTATAGAATGGGTTCGCATATGTATGTCAAATAAAGCATGGATGTAGTTACTAATATCACTAAAATCTTTAACTACTTAAACTATCAGGCGATTTGCGCCATCCAAACGATAGTCCCCCGTAGATGTTACATCTACTCACCGGAATCCCCAGCTAGCTACGTCCAATCACCGCTTTCCCTTTTCGTGCCGCAACCGAACCTGGAATTTGCACCAATACAAAACATAAGGTTACATATCATGAAACGACGCAAATCCCAAATGAAAATATCAACGTTCACGAGCTAGGCACAACGTGCACAAGGTGCGCGGAACACACACGAAAATCGCAAAAACTAACTAGAATCGTCGTTTTGGGCGCCCGGCAAGGCTAAAACCCGAAAAAACCAAAAATCCGCATTCACACACCCTAAAAGTCATAGGAGATGCAAATACAATTATCAAGATATCACAGATAATTCATCACATAATTTCATAAAAAAAACTAGTAAGCATTTGCATTCCATAATCGGTGCAAACATCGCCGATTTGCGACAAAAAGACTACAACCTAGCATAAACATCCAACCGCATAACTAGTTAGCCACAATCACTTTGATTATAACACATTACAATGCTTCAAATCCTATTTTTCCATAAACAACCCTTTCTTGATTTTTTATAACCATCAATTTAAATCCAATTTCACACTTGAAAAACCTAAATTAACACCTATCGAAGCCCACTTAAGCAAAGTAATCTATTAAATTAGGTTTGTATAATAACTAGATAACAAAATAACTTAATTAATCTTATAATGGTGTTGCTAAACCCTAGTTCAACTCAAGCCATTATCATGAAAAACTAGAATGAGATTAGCACTAAAATTTAACACTAAAACAATTTAATTAAAGGAATTTAACCATAAGTATTAATTGGTTGAAGATTCTACCTCAAATTTTAGAGATCTAGCATGTGAATTTGCCTCCTCAAAAAGGTCTCCTTGCTCCAAGATTCTTGCAAGAATTGGCTAAGGAGAAAGGATGAAGAATTGGCTTGAATTTGTAAGGTTTTTTTTTGGATTTTTGAAGCATTTTGGGGATTTTTTTGAGTTGGAAAAAAGATGGAATCAATAGAGAGGGGCTGCTGATCAGTTTCTGCAGTGAGGGGAAATGGGGAGGAATGGTGTGGGTGTTGTGGATTTTTTCAAAGTCAAACCCATCCATGCCTCAATATAACCCATATCTAAATTAATGTATTATATTCACCTTATAAGTTTTAATTCAAATGAGTTGAAAGGAATAATTGGAGTAGGGATTTTTCCTGAGGTGGGCTCGGCCTGGGATGAGGGGTGAGGAAGTGTGAGTGTTTGCAAAAAAATTCTATGCAAAAAGACCCCCACAAGTCCAAAATTGCAAGTTATAGTTCAAAATAATTATTTTTTTGTTTTCCATAATAAAAACCCATTAACTTGAAATAAAATACTAAAAATTTATATTACAACTAGATTTTAATTAACATGAATTTAAAGATTAAAATTAGCCCATTTAATTTTGTATTTATCGCTAATTTAATGTAGTTTTTTTACCGGCTTAAAATAGTATTAAAAATTGAAAAATTAGGGAAAAATTTTAAATGACCAGAAATTTATAAGTAACTCATTAGCTACTAAAAACTACCAATTAACTATCCAAATTAGGTATAATTAGGCCTAAACTGCAAAATAACAAAAAAAAACGATTTACGGAAAAATACCAAATTTTCACCGATTTTCGGGAAAACACCAAAACGACTTTTCAAGGCGTTACAATCTTCCCCCTTAAAGATATTCGGTCTCCGAATTTAAAAATATAGCTATGTGTACCTTCAAAGAGATGGGGATATTTCTTCCTCATCTCGTCCTCGGTCTCCCAGGTTACTTCCTCGCTGCTCGGGCCACGCCAAAGGACCTTGACGGTCGGTATAACTTTCGATCTCAATTTCTTCACCTGTCGATCCAGGATGACCACCGGCTGCTCTGCAAAAGAAAGGTCGCGCTCTAGCTGGACCGTCGGGTGCCGAATCGCATGCGAAGGGTCATGAAGGTACTTGCGGAGCATCGAAACATGGAAGACGGGGTGAACACCGGGAAAGCTGGGTGGATGAGCCAAACGATACGCAACTGCGCCGACGTGCTAGAGGATCTCGAAGGGACCAACAAATCTGGGACCAAGCTTTCCTTTTCGCCCAAATCGCATCACGCCCTTCATCGGAGAGACCCTCAGAAAAACATGATCGCCAACTGCGAACTCAAGTCTGCGACGGCGTCTGTCCGCATACGATTTCTGCCAGCTCTGAGCCGCTTTCATCCGGTCTCGAATCAACTGTATCATCGCTGTCGTCTCCTCCATAAGCTGCAGCCCCAAAATAATGCTCTCACTGAGCTCTGTCCAACAGACGGGCGATCTGCATCTCCTCCCATACAATGCCTCGAAAGGTGCCATCTGAATAGTATCCTGGAAGCTGTTGTTGTAGGAGAACTTCACTAAAGGTAAATGATGATCCCAGCTACCTCCGAAGTCTAAAACGCATGCTCGGAGCATGTCCTCAAGAGTCTGAATGGTCCGCTCTGACTGGCCGTCTGTCTGCGGATGAAATGCTGTGCTAAACTCAAACGGGTGCCCAATGCCTCCTGAAGTCTCTACCATAGTCGGCTGGTAAACTGGGTTCCTCTGTCGGACACGATACACGTCGGGACTCTATGCAGTCGTACGATCTCGTCGATGTATATCTGGGCATACTGAGAAAAACCAAAAGTCATCTTCACTGGCTGGAAGTGAGCCGCTTTAGTCAATCGATCCACGATCACCCAAATGGAGTCGTACCCTCGACTGGTCCTGGGTAGACCCACAATGAAGTCCATAGAAATCTGCTCCCATTTCCACTCCGGAATGGGCAAAGGCTGCAACTCTCCCGCTGGCCTCTGGTGCTCGGCCTTGACTTGCTAACAAGTCAGGCATCTCGACACGAAATCAGTGACGTCCCTCTTCATTCCGTCCCACCAGTAAACATCTCGCAAAACGTGGTACATCTTGGTAGAACCCGGATGAACGCTGTATGTCGATCTATGCGCCTCCTCAAGAATCTTACGCCGCAGTCCCTCAGAATCTGGTACGCAAAGTCGAGTCCCAAATCGCAGTACTCCCTGATCATCAATCACGAACTTAGAATCTCTGCCCAGCCTAATCTGCTCCATGATCTCTGAAAGACGGTCATCCCTGGCTGTGCCTCTCGAATACGGCCAAGTAACTGCGGACGTGCACGAACATACGCAAGCTGTCCCTCTGTCGGAGTGAACTCAAACTCAACCTGGCTGTCGCATAAAATCTGCCAATCTGCCGACGACTGCCTCTGTACTGCGCGCAAACAAGATAGACTACCCCTGGGCCTCCTGCTCAAAGCATCCGCCACTATATTAGCCTTGCCCGGGTGATACAAAATCTCGCAATCGTAGTCCTTTACTAGTTCCATCCAACGGCGCTGTCTGAGATTCAGGTCTCGCTTCTGAAATATATATTTTAAGCTCTTGTGATCAGTGAATATCTGACACGACTGGCCGTATAGGTAATGTCGCCAGATCTTAAGTGCAAAGACCACTGCAGCCATCTCCAAATCGTGAGTGGGGTAGTTCTGTTCATGTTTCTTCAACTGCCGTGGAGCATACGCGATCACCCTGTCATGATGCATCAATACGCACCCTAGCCCCACTCGTGAAGCGTCACAATAAACCACGAATCCGCCTGATCCTGAAGGCAAAGATAATACCGGCGCCGTAGTCAAACAAGTCCGTAGCTGCAGGAAACTGTGCTCGCACTCCTCCGTCCAATCGAAAGGAACTCCCTTCCAGGTCAATCCGGTCAAAGGTCCAGCAATACGGGAGAAATCCTGAACGAATCGCCTGCAGTAGCCAGCCAGGCCTAGGAAACTGTGGATCTCCGTAACTGATGTCGGTCTGGGCCACTGCTAAACGGCCTCAATCTTTGTCGGGTCCACATATATGCCATCTCTCGTAATCACGTGACCCAAGAATCCGACGCTGTCCAACCAGAATGCATACTTGGAAAATTTTGCGAAAAGCTGGTGCTCCCTCAAAGTCTGCAACGTAATCCGTAAGTGCTGCTCGTGCTCCTCTCTGCTCCGGGAGTACACCAAGATATCGTCGATAAACACGATGATGAACAAGTCAAGATACGGCCTGAATGTACGGTTCATCAAATCCATGAATGCTGCTGGGGCGTTGGTGAGTCCGAACGACATCACCAAAAACTCATAGTGGCCGTAGCGCGTGCGGAAAGCTGTCCTCGGTATATCCTCCTGTCGAACTCGTAGCTGATGGTATCCTGATCGCAAATCGATCCTCGAAAAATATCCCGCACCCTGAAGCTAGTCGAACAAATCATCAATGCGTGGTAAGGGATACCTGTTCCGCACGGTAATTTTGTTCAGCTGGCGGTAGTCGATACACAAACGCAAACTGCCGTCCTTCTTCTTGACAAACAGGACCGGAGCACCCCACGGAGAAACGCTAGGTCGAATAAGCCCTTTATCTAACAAATCCTACAACTGATCCTTCAGCTCTCTAAGCTCTGCCGGGGCCATCCGATAAGGCGGTATAGAAATAAGCCCCGAGCCAGGAATCAAATCGATGCAGAACTTAATATCGGGCTCAGGCGGTAGCCCAGGCAGATCCTCAGGGAAAACATCAGGGAACTCACAAACAATCGGGACCCGGTCCAACGGAACCTCTGTAGCTCGAGTATCATAAATATACGCTAAGAATCCCTGACATCCCATCCGCAAGAGCTGACTAGCGCGAAGGAATGAAATCAAGCTGGGAAGGGTGACACTGCGGTCTCCCTGAATAACAAGGACTGGCTCTCCCGGAAAGCTAAATCTGACTGCCTTCTCACGGCAGTCCACAGAAGCATAACAAGTGGCTAGCCAATCCATGCCTAGAAGCACATCAAAGTCCAACATATCGAGGAGAATCAAATCGACCGACGAATCCCTCTCCCCGATACGAACGGAACACAATCGAAACACAAAACGAGCAACAAACGACTCGCCTACCGGGGTAATAACAACAAGCGGCTAATCTAACGACGATGACTCACGGCCCAACATCGGTGCAAAGTGTGTAGATACGTACGAATGTGTGGAACCTGGGTCAAATAATACCCGTGCGTCGAAAGAGCAAACTGGCAAGGTACCTGTCGCAAAGGCGTTGGATGCCTGCGCATCCTGCGGCGTCAAAGCAAAAACTCGGGCCTGACCCCCACCAATAACTGGCTGTCCTCGGCCTCGGCCTCGGCCTCCTCGTCCTCTCTGGATCGGACCGCCACTTCCATGGCCTCTGGGTGCATCGAACTGTCGTGGAGCATCACCAGTGATAGGAAGTAGGGCTCTCTGAGGAGGAGGTGGTGATGGTGGTAGAGTAACATGTGGAACTGTCGCCGCCCCCTGTCGTCTCCCCGGACAGTCTCTGATACGGTGGTGCGGACTCCCGCACCCAAAACATCCTGGCGACGGCTGCTGTCCCTGTGGATATGAACCATATAACTGATCCCGTCTAAATCCTCTGCCAGGTCCATCTCTCGGAAAGAATCTGGCGCGCTGCCTCTGCGACGGCACATCGGTACGAATCCTCTTCGGCCCAGAAACGGCCGAAGTCTGTGATATGTGTGCCTCCATCCGTAATGCTGTGTCCATAACAGCTGAATAGGTGTCGAAATGCTGGGCGCCAATAGCAAGAAATAGCTGGGTGTCAAGTCCCTGCACGAACCTCTTCACTATCTTTTCTTCAGTATCCACCAGATACGGAGCATATCTGGACAACTGCGTAAACTGGACATCGTACTCAGACACCGTCATCCCTGGAGTCTTGATCAAGGCCTCAAAACTACGAGCTCTGGCGTTACGAACGCTCTCTCGGAGGAAACGAGCTAGAAAGACTGCTGTATACTCGGCCCAAGTCATAGGCGGTAGACCTGCAGCTCGACCTCTCAAGACTGACTCCCACCATGTCTGCGCGAGGCCCTCTAGAAGGAAACTCGAAAGCTCCACCCATTGATCGTCCGAACATCTGAGCGAACGGCAGATCCTGGCTAAACTGTCAAGAAATGTCTGCGGATCCTCTGCTGCATCGGTGCCCGTGAATACTGGAGGTCTCAGCCTCATGAAATCCTGTAGCGATACCGGGATAGCCACGGTAGTAGTAGGAGGAGAAACTGTCTGGGTAGCAGGCACCATGGTAGTCTGTGATGTGGTAGGTACGTCCTCTGATCTCGGTGCGCTACTGGCCGCTACTAGGGATCCCACCATCTGTCGTAACTCCTGCATACCTCCCATCATCTGTCGTATCTCCTCCATAACAGACTCTAGCCTGTCCATGCGGCCTGGGGAAGGCGGATTAGTCTGTCCCTGAGGCGTAGGTATACCACCCTGCTCGGTCCTCGTCTCGGACGAGCCTGCTCGGATCTCATCTCGGGCGGCAGCCCTTTGCGCTCTCGTAGCCTTCGGCGGCATAGTGGCTGTTACAAGAACAGGATGATAAGAACAGTGCAATAGAATCATAAGATACACGGAATTGAAGAAGGAATTTTCAAGCAAGTATATCCTAAAGTCACTTAGGCGGGGTACCGTATCGCAAGTATGCCGCGGACATACACACGCTACGTTACTCTGCTTAAGTCACTTACTCCATCTACCAAGGGTCATCCTACACTCAAAAAGGTAAAAACCTATCGCTCTGATACCAACTTTGTCACGACCCGCAGGGTACGGAACATGACTGGCACTTAAGTTACGAAACGTCTCAAGACGTCCGTAAAATAAGTAAGGCAAAGCCCAGAAACCAAAACCAAATAAGCAAGAGAGTGAAGGAAAACCAATCAATTGAAAGAGAGTTTATCAAATGAGTCATATCAAGCCTTTTTAAAAACAATATAAATTTTTCCGAAAATTTCGGCAGAGTCTCCTTTGTAAATACTGGCCCCCAAATGGGTACAACAAGAATATATATAAATACAACAAATAAGGCATTTCCAAGCGGGAGCTAGCTCTTCGCCACAAGGCGGTCACAAATCCCACGCAATGTAAATCAGCAATGTGCGTAATAAACGTAAAAAAGCACAAGTAAAATATCATGTCGACTCAAGTGAGTTCGACCCCAAAATACAGCATGAAAAGTCCATAAATCTCACAGTCTCGTCTCTAGGTCAATATACAACAATACTGGGAGATACAGTAGATGGAGTACTCTAGATAGAAAGAATATACAAGGTGGTACAAAAATAACAATACAACCCACCTACGAGCAAAAGTCTCGAGTCTAGGCAAAGGAGGCAAAAGAAGCAGTGCGCCCGCCGCTACTGTACTGACGGAGCGCACCTGCAAAAGGCTGTGGCACAACGGGGGTGAGTTGCCAACTCGTGAGTAATAAATAACATCTATATAGGCTATCGCAAGTATGCACACAAGCATTCTAGCATCTATAATACAGGTATGGCAGGATATACTAGCAGGTATGTATGCAATATGAATATACTAGCAGGTATGAATGCAATATGAATCAACTCGTGATCTGAATATATAGGTACAAGAAGTCATATTTTTCATTTAGGAATCTCTTTTCTTTTAAATATCAGCACAATACTAATAGAATCAACAAGAATCCGTATCCAGTATCGACACCTCAAAACTGTCTCAATCTTATGTATCCATATCATAGTATCTCTGGCCTCAGCCGTCCGGCCGACCCATCTCAAATATCAATATCTCATCATCTCGCGGCCACGGTCGGTATCCTCTGGATATCCGTCGTGCCAAAAAGTCACCGGTAGGTAGTCTATCCCTGCCTGGCTCAACGTCAGCAACACGACCTTCTTGCCCCGGGGTACCTTACCGGGCCCACCATATACCCTAGACGGTTCATCCAACTCCTCGAAACGGGTCTCGAAAACCACAGCAAACTCATGGTGGACGACACTCATATCACTAGAAAACCGCAATTTACATATTTTAAAAAGGTAATAAGTTTAGAAATTTTGCGGCTTTCCCCCGAAATTCAGAAATATCATAAAATCTCAAGAAATCCTCATAAGTGCAAATGTCAACGATAATGAATGCATATGGTATCAATAATCAAGTTGCGATGTATGATTAATAGACTAGGCATGAACAAATGATATGATGAGGTACATGTACATGAATAGCAATCCTACGATTTCATTTTAAGGATTTAAAGGCAATAGCACAGGTTTAAGCATCAATTATAGTAAAAGATTTCAAATTATAGGTTATCTAGTGTGGTGGCATGGCAATTACCAGGGCGTGTATGTACGCATGAATAGTGCTCGTGCTGCATATAAAAATCCTGGGAATGGTGCAGGTGTCCTATAGAATGGGTTCGCATATGTATGTCAAATAAAGCATGGATGTAGTTACTAATATCACTAAAAGCTTTAACTATTTAAACTATTGGGCGACTTGCGCCATCCAAACGATAGTCCCCCGTAGATGTTATATCTGCTCACCGGAATCCCCGGCTAGCTACGTCCAATCACCGCTTTCCCTTTTCATGCCGCGTCCGAAGTCTTCGCGACCGAACCTGGAATTTGCACCAATACAAAACATAAGGTTACATATCATGAAATGACCTAAATCCTAAATGAAAATATCAACGTTCACGAGCTAGGCACAACGTGCACAAGGTGCACGGAACACACACAAAAATCGCAAAAACTAACTAGAATCGTCGTTTTGGGCGCCCGGCAAGGCTAAAACCCGAAAAAACCAAAAATCCGCATTCACACACCCTAAAAGTCATAGGAGATGCTAATACAATCATCAAGATATCACAGATATTTCATCACATAATTTCATTAAAAAAACTAGTAAGCATTTGCATTCCATAATCGGTGAAAATATCGCCGATTTGCGACAAAAAGACTACAACCTAGCATAAACATCCAACCGCATAACTAGTTAGCCACAATCACTTTGATTATAACACATTACAATGCTTCAAATCCTATTTTTCCATAAACAACCCTTTCTTGATTTTTTGTAACCATCAATTTAAATCCAATTTCACACTTGAAAAACCTAAATTAACACATATCGAAGCCCACTTAAGCAAAGTAATCGCTTAAATTAGGTTTGTATAATAACTAGATAACAAAATAACTTAATTTATCTCATAATGGTGTTGCTAAACCCTAGTTCAACTCAAGCCATTATCATGAAAAAACTAAAATGAGATTAGCACTAAAATTTAACACTAAAACAATTTAATTAAAGGAATTTAACCATAAGTATTAATTGGTTGAAAATTCTACCTCAAATTTTAGAGATCTAGCATGTGAATTTGCCTCCTCAAAAAGGACTCCTTGCTCCAAGATTCTTGCAAGATTTGGCTAAGGAGAAAGGATAAAGAATTGGCTTGAATTTGTGAGGTTTTATTTTGATTTTTGAAGCATTTTGGGGATTTTTTTGAGTTGGAAAAGAGATGGAATCAATAGAGAGGGGCTGCTGATCAGTTTCTGCAGTGAGGGGAAATGGGGAGGAATGGTGTGGGTGTTGTGGATTTTTTCAAAGTCAAACCCATCCATGCCTCAATATAACCCATATCTAAATTAATGTATTATATTCACCTTATAAGTTTTAATTCAAATGAGTTGAAAAGAATAATTGGAGTGGGGATTTTCCTGAGGTGGGCTCGGCCTGGGATGAGGGGTGAGGAAGTGTGAGTGTTTGCAAAAAATTTCTATGCAAAAAGACCCCCCACAAGTCCAAAATTGCAAGTTTTAGTTCAAAATAATTATTTTTTTGTTTTCCATAATAAAAACCCATTAAAACTTGAAATAAAATACTAAAAATTTATATTACAACTAGATTTTAATTAACATGATTTTAAAGATTAAAATTAGCCCATTTAAATTTGTATTTATCGCTAATTTAATATATTTTTTTTACCGGCTTAAAATAATATTAAAAATTGAAAAATTAGGGAAAAATTTTAAATGACCAGAAATTTATAAGCAACTCATTAGCTACTAAAAACTACCAATTACCTATCCAAATTAGTTATAATTAGGCCTAAACTGCAAAATAACAAAAAGACGATTTACGGAAAAATACCAAATTTTCACCGATTTTCGAGAAAACACCAAAACGACTTTTCAAGGCATTACAGTTTTGCATCCGCGCTAGCCCTGCCCCTGCCCTGCTGTAAGTTAAGTAACTTTACGATGAAGACCCAGGGCCCCGTGGCGAATGCGGATGGCGTATATGTGCATTCTATTTTTCTTTTCATATCATACTTTGTCTGTAATGGTATGAGGAGATGCTTGATAATGTGATTATCTATTTGATGGGATTGCATTGATTCGGATTAAATCAAAGATAATAAATCTAAAACACGCTGTAGAAACCAAATATCAAATATAGTGGTGTTATTGTCGAATCTTTTACTTTGCACAGAGGTATTCTGTTAGGAATATCCTGCACCTCATTCGATGAGGGAAGAGCCTCGATCCCTTCACCGGGAGTTCGCTCTTAAGAAAAAGTTTATGTTACTATAAATTTGCAAATTGTGCAGCCATAGTCTTTTTCTTTGCAATGAGATATTCGGTTAGGAATATCCTGCACCTTATTCAATGAGGTAAGAGCCCTGATCCCTTCATAGGGAATCCACACTTAAGAAATAGTCTGCGTCTGGGGGAGGGCCTTCATGAGTGGATCCGCTACGTTGTCCTTTGTGTCAACTCTCCTGACCTCTCTATCTCCCGGATCAGGTGATACCGCCTAAGAATCTATCTGGATCTCTGATGGGACCGAGGTTCCTTGGCAAAAGCCACAGCTCCATTGTTATCACAATACACAGGTATTGGATACTCAATAGATGGAACCATACCAAGTTCAGCTATGAACTTCTTTATCCAGAAAGCCTCTTTGGCAGCATCGTTGGCAGCGATATATTCAGCCTCCATTGTCGAGTCTGCTACGGTATCTTATTTGGAACTCTTCCAACATACCGCCCCTCCGTTGAGGGTAAACACAAAACCCAAGACCGACTTACTGTCGTCCTTATCACTCTGGAAGCTCGAATAGGTAAAGGACCCCACCTGGAGTTCATCGATACCATACACCAAGAACATTTCTTTAGTCCTTCTCAAGTACTTAAGAATGTTCTTCACAGCTGTCCAGTGGTTTTCCCCATGATCTGATTGATACCTACTCACTACACCTAGTGAAAAAGATACATCTGGTCTGGTACATAACATCGCATACACGATTGACCCGGCTACCGAAGCATAGGATATCTCTTGCATGCGGGCCCTCTCCAAATCAGTCTTAGGAGATATCTCTTTGGAGAGAGTGATTCCTGAACAAGCGGGTAAATTACCATGCTTAGAATCTTCCATACTAAACCTCTTTAATATGGTGTTAATGTACCTGGATTGAGACAATCCCAACATCCGCTTAGATTTATCTCTATAGATCTTTATCCCCAGGATGTAGGAGGCATCACCTAGATCTTTCATGGAGAACTTGTATGATAAGAAGAGCTTGACCGAGTGTAGCATAGGAACATCATTTCCTATCAGGAGTATGTTATCCACATACAATACGAGGAGCACAATCTTACTATCTACAACTTTCTTATATATACATGGTTCTTCTACATTTTTGATGAAGTCATACTCTTTGATAGCTTCATCAAAATAGATGTTCTTGCTCCGCGATACCTGCTTTAATCCGTAGATGGATTTAAGCATCTTGCACACGCTTCCGCTGCTCCTACTGTCTACGAAGCCCTCTGGAAGTGTCATGTACACGCTTTCTTCTAAATTGCCATTTAGAAAAGCGGTCTTGAAATCCATCTTCCAGATTTCATAGTCATGGTATGCAGGAGTGACAAGTAGGATCCTGTTGGACTTAAGCATAGCGACAGGAGAAAAGGTTTCATCATAGTCGACACCTGGTCATTGACGAAAACCGTTGTGGATTGTGATGAAACTATTACTTCAGTGTATATGCTGAATTCTATATGAATATAACTTGCCACTGTTTTTTTCATGATTGTGCTATCCGGAAGATGGGTGACTATAATGCCTTTCTAAATTGGATTTAGAAGTGTATATGTATATGACTATGCCAGAGAGTTATCTTAGTCAGTGGGAGCAGTGATAATTGTGCAAGTTGGTTAAGTCTATCTTTAGACTGAAGCAGGCATAGCGGAGAAGGATCATATGTTTTGATGATATGGTCAAAGTATTTGACTTTATCAAAATGAGAGATGAACGTGGTATCTGTAAGAAGGTAGTAGGGAGTGTTGTCAAATTCCTCATATGGCATGTGGATGACATACTCATGATAAGAAGTGATGTTCCTATGCTGCAAATTGGTAAAAAATGGTGATCATAAGTGTTCTCAATACATGATATTTATGTCTGTCCAATCCTAGAAAAACATAAGGTAGCAATGAAGAGCATTTGATGTTCTTGGTGTATGGTAATGGAAACCTCCAGAAGGAGATGGTTATCGATTCAAGATTCCCATAAAAGAAAGAGTGTCTGTCGCGAGTTATAAGTTTACCTTCTTTTGAGGAGCAGTATATTGGAAAGAGTTCAAAATAGGATACTGAGGTAGCCGTAGCGCTAAATGTTGATTGTGAATCAGCAAAAGGATACCGCCTGAGAATTCACTGGATATAATTGTTCATTTATGAACATGATACCATCGTCAGTCCAGGAAAATATTAAGGCAGGTATCGCTTAGTTTGGGAGATATTTGATCTCCGTGAAGTTGATATTCAGGGAGAAACATAAAGATGCATTATGTCGGGTCCACTCATTGAGGCTAGTTCTTGAACACGGTTTGCGAAACTGTTAGTACAGAAGTTAGGTATGTGATAGCACAATAATTAGCCTTAAATGCAAGTGGGAGATTATTGGATATAGGTGCCCTCAAGGCAATTATTGTAATTGAAGGAGGACCTATATGAGAGAACAATCTTACTGGAGATGATAGTACGCTATATAGTTTGTCTTTATCTTTCATATGCTGCGTTTTATTTACTATCACGTATCATTTAGACATGAGATAATGCCCTATGATTTTTCTTGACTTCTAGGAAGATGATGGAGATCATACTAGGAGGGCCTGAGTAGTCGATAAGCACATCCTTAAATGTCCCTAATCGTAGGAATATCGAGATTGGGCATCGGTACTCCAGTTTAGACTAGTGTGTACGTTTCTTGATCCGATTGGAGGGCGATAGCTGATCCTAAAACTATTGGTGTTTGACATTGAGGATTGTATATAGGTGCTCATTGGATGAGTTACATTGGACGGACTCACCGAGAACTTCTAGTTGGTAATATACCAATGTCAGGTAGCAGTTCTCTTGTGACATGGGTAAAGGGTAGTCCCTAACACCTGAGATCGCCATAGTGTCTCATGTGTGTTCCCACTATACTTTGAATTCTATCCTACCACGGCTTAAAGGAGTCGTGTAAACAGGTTTTTGTTGGGTAGTGTCCCGAAGCATGTAGAGGAAGTGAGCGGTCGAAAGGATTCGTCTCTCCCGGTATAGGGAGTTGATGTCGCGCTGTACAGGACATGACTACCACCATAAGTCGATGGTCATCGCAGTGGAAATAAACTGATAAGTGTTATCAGTTGTATCTCCATTTGGTTATGAATCCTCTGTCGCACGATTTATCGAGTTATTAGGGTCTGACAGATTCCAAACCTTAGACCCCATATGCGATACTCTTAGACGAAGAGACTGTATTGTATGGTAATGCCACTGATAGACTTTGCAGGGTTCGGATGAGCTTGCTCGTTGACCTTCTTTCGTTCAATACCTAGATAGCCATTACGTGCAGCTAGTACCGCTGATGTGGTTGTGGGCTATGGATATGATTCTAATCTACTGCCAACATATTGTCGAGTCTTTAGAGTCCCACGTAGAGATTTCCCAGCCAATGCGAAATGATGCAGGACACATATAGGGATACATGCAGGAGTTCGATAAAACACGTGTATTTGATACACGAATTTTAATCGGGTGTTTATTGATATTAGCCGGTATATATATGATATAGCTGGAATATTAAATTAAGTATTAATTTAATAATTAAATGTATATTTATATATTGATATATTTATATATTAATTAATATCATGCTCACTTAATTATTTTCTTCTCTTTAAATTATTATTTATATTTGATATAAATAATGAGACATGTATGATGGATAATTACATGAAAGAAATAAGAATGAGTTATGGTTGTAGAATTCATGAGATGGTTCTTTTTAATGACTCATTTGTGTGAGTAATTATTTGATTTATGACTCATTGTTGTTTTTAGTTAAAAAGGTTTTATTCATACTTATCTTCTTTAAACTCTCATCTCCTCCATGCTTCTTCTTTCTTTGTTGATTTTTTTTCAAGTAAGGAATGGAAAAGAAAAGAGAAAAATTAAGCGAGCTAATTATTTTATATCTCTTACTAATCATTCTTAGAAAGTTTAATTAGTGGGTTGCTTCATTTTGATGAGATCAATTTGAAGCCAAAGGTTGTGTTGGAGTTATCTCAAGGTGGATCATCTTCGGCGAGGAGATTATCGAGCAAGCTTGTTCCGGGCTTCGTAGAGACTAGCTAGAATCCAAGGAGAGGTGGCTAACGCGTTACAAAGATTGTAGCCCTCTAAACTTTAGTTTTTAGCTTACTAGTTTAGTTGCAAATTTAGTATTTTGGTTTGATTCTTGGTTTGGGTTTGCTAATGCTTTCTAGATTTTTAAAATTACCGCTTTCACCGCGCTTTAAACCCTACTAGGGGTTCCTAGCAACCCTACAACCCTTTCCAATATACTGCTCCTCAGAAGAGGGTAAACTTATAACTCGTGACAGTCACTCTGTCATCCATGTCATCTTGGAATGCGGAATCGGTAACCACCTCCAAATGGAGGCTTCCATTACCATACACTAAGAACATTCTCATATGTTCTTCACTGCTTCCCTTTGTTTCTTCAGTATTGGACAAATATCAGTTTACTACAGCAAGTGCAAAAGCAATATCTGGTCAGATATATGATATAGTATGATTGACCCAACTGTCGAAGTAAGTGGAATTTCATTCATGCGAATCCCTCTCCTCATCAGTCCAGAAGATATCTCTTTAAAGAGGGCGAATTCACCACATATGGATACACTACCGCGTTAGGAGTCTTCCATTCTAAACCCCTTTAGAATGGTGTCAAAATACCTGAATTGGGACAATCCCAAAACCCATCTAGATCTATTAATATAGATTTATTCCCCAGATCGATTGATATGTATTGTCCAAATCCTATATGGAGAAACATCTGTGGCTGCCAAAGCTTAACTGAATTGTAGCATAGGAACGTCACTTCCTATCAGGAGTATGTCATACATACCATATGAGAAACATGACAATACTCCCTATATTCTTCTTACAAATACTAGGTTCATCTATCGTTTTGATGAAGTCAAAAACTTTGACCATAACATCAAAATAGATGATCCATCCCCGTTATGCCTACTTTAGTCTATAAATAGACTTAAGCAATTTGCACACTCTTCGCTGCTCCTGCTGATTACGACAACCCTCTGGCAGATTCATATATACGTGCACTTCTAAATTCCCATTTAGAATGACGTTATAGTCATCCATATGCCAGATCTCATAGTCATAAAAAAACAACACTTGCAAGTTACATCTGTATGGACTTCAGAATAGAATCTGACCTAAAAGTTTCAACACAATCAACACCGGGTATTTGATGAAAACCTTTTACAACAAGTCTACCCTTATTAGGTTATTACCTTTCCATCTGCACTGATCCCAAAAGATCTACTTGTTCCTGATAGGTTTTATCCCTTTAGGAGCATCCAACAAGGTCCATAATTTGCTGGAGTACGTGAAGTTATTGAGATTTTCACGCACGCATGCCTTGAGTTTGAAAGAATGATTTGAGTTTAGAAATGCGGCGCATACAAGCTAGGTCTTGTTTTAAAATATTAACCGCAAGTGCATGGCTCGCTGTAGCCAGCCGGCAAATACTGGTCGATCCACAGGGAATTTGTGATTAAGAGTTTTTATCGCAAGTTCAAAAAAAAGAAGGTTTGTTTGGTTTGTTTGTCACAAAATAAAAATACGAAATTATAAGAAAGGAAAAGTGGTCATGGCTCCAGTTCGGATGAATGAATAATGGCAATATCTTCGACTCTCTCTTGATCATGAGTGTTCTCTCATCTTATTAGAACCGATAATGAAGCATTGCTTATCAAGGCAGGTTGCGAAGCATAAAACATTAAGAAAACGAATTCACAACGCGGAGAATGAAACGAAACTGTTAGGTTATCACTTACCGTTTGTATATCCAAGCATGTAGTATTAAAGCAAATCCTAAGAATCACGGAGCATACAATATCAACAAACACCAATTAGCACATAAGAAGTAAAGTAGCTTAAGATTAAACTTGCTAAGTGTGTGAGGATAGTATGGAATATTTTCTTAAGGAAGAGTGTCAATCTAACCATTAAGCAACATACCTTATCTAAATAGCTTATCAAACTTAACACTAACTTTTGATTCTAAGTTTAACATTGCTAAATGGAGACATTGAGAGAATAGGATATATGATAAAGGTTACTAAGTAACCATTGAAATCAAAATACCCTAACAAATAATACCCTTTTAACAATCTTAAAATTACAATCTCATTTAACACAATAAACAATCATAAGAGATTGGAGGAAGGCTTTGCCATTAATCTCTCAACCTTACCATCACCATAGCCAAGAGATTTACTCAATTATTATCACAAAATAGGAAAAGAGAAATACAAGAGCATGAAAGTAGAATGAGCAAAGAAATCAAACAAGTAAACTAAAACAAAAGGAGTTCAAGTGTATTAACAATTAGATGGTCTTGAGATACAAGTTTAGATGAAAAATTCAACCTCCTTAATGGAGCTCTCAACTGAGAACTTCAAGAGGAAATTGTAAGCTATAGTGCCTTCAAGTCAATTATTGTAATTGCAGGCACGCGATTGTGATGATTGAGGGAGGACCTATACGGGTAGAACAGTCTCACTCAAAATGAGAGTATGCTATCTGGTTTATCCTTATCATCATGTACATGCATTATGTGATATTACATATCACTATTACATGTTGATAGAGCCCATAGGATTCTTACTTGACTACCAGCATTATGATGGCGATCATATATGTAGGAGCTGGGTGGTCTATAAGAACATCCTTAAATGTCCCTAGTCGAGTGAGTATCAAAACTGGGCGTCGATACTCCAGAGTAACCGAGTGTATACTTTTCGAGACCCCAACGAGGGGCGGTGGGCGGTCTCACAAGCCATTGGTGTTAGTTAGTCACCTAAGATAGTATATATGTGCTCATTGGGTTATGAGTTACACTGGATGGACTCGCCGGGAACATGCTATATGGTATTATACCTATTGTCGGATAGCAGTTCTCAGGTGACATGAGTACAGATTAGTCTGTCGACCTAAGATCATCATTTGTCTCATGTGAGTTCCCACTGTGCTTTGATTACTACCCTACCACGGCTCAAAGGAGTCGTACAAACAGGTTTTAGTTGGGTACAGTCCCAAGCCACATGGAGGCAGTGAGCGGATCGTCGGGGATTCGTCTCTCCCAGTATTGAGGGTTGATGTCACGCTGTGCATGGGTGGCCATCATAAAAAATTCTTGGCCAAGGTAGACGAGAATTACTGATTTGGGTCAGTAGTTTCTCAGTAGGTGATGGGCTTCACACCGACATGAAATATCGCGTTATTAGGGGTCTGACTTTATCCACCCCCTAGACCCGATAAATGATACTCTTAGACGAACAGACCGGATTGTATGGAGATTGTCACAGACAGGCTCAGTAGGGGTTCAGATGAGTTTGCTCGTCGGCTTTCCTTTCGCTCAATACCTGGGTAGCTGTTACGTACAGCTAGTGCCGCTGACGTGCTTATGGTTAAACCCACTGCCAGCTTATTGACGAGTCTTTAGAGTCCCACACAGAGGGTTTCCCTGGTTCAGGCGAAATAATATAGTAGCCGTATTTTGATACGTGCAGGGTTCCGATCGAATGATTGTACTAGTTACCCAGACTTTCGATCGAACGGTTGATAATACTAGCCGGCTCGGGATTGAGCTGGATTATTAAATCAGGTATTGATTTAATAATTTATGTATATGTATTTCGATATGTATAATCTAGTATTATGTTCTTTGTGTTATTCTATTTCTTTGGGTATTCGTATTTTGGTACGAATACAGGTATGTATATACAGTTGAGTGTAATCCGTATTTATACGGAAAACATTCTAGAAGGTGGACACCTCATTTTGGATTATCCATTTATTTATTTAAATGGAAATGAGGTGTAAAGGTGATGAAGAGAGAATGGTGAGAACCATGCTTGAATAATGTTAACAAATGAATTGTTAATTCATTTATGCAAACTATTCAAGTATGGTTGCAGTATGTTTATTGAAAAAAATGGTTTTACAAAACCTTTCTTGATTTTTTCTCTCACTTGAAGGATGGTTCATTTTTGACTTGATGAGTTTCACTCTCACCATTTGCTTCTTCTCTCTTCACTTATCTTTCTTGAGCTCCTCCTCCTTCTTCATTTCTACCCTACCATCTCATATGTTGAGAATCAAGGGTAGAAGAGAGATAGATACACACTTAGAGCAACACACTATATCCCTAGGCACTCTAGATTACCAACCTAGAGTCCCTAGTTGCTTCACTAGATTCTTAGTGTGGAGTTAGAGCCATGAGCTACATCCTCCGGATGGATCATCTTCGACGGAGGAAGACCGGCGGCCAAGCTCAATCGAGAACACCTCAAGGAGCTAAGGAAGGTGGTAGAAGACCGAAGGACACGGTTCAGTCGATATACAACTTCTAACCTTGTAGTTAAGATATCTTTTGGAGCTAGTTTTAGGTTTATGGTTCGATTCTAGGACGGGTTTTTACCGCCAAAATTTTTAAACACCATTTTTGTTCCGCATCGGCCACGGTAGATGGCCAGGGCGCTAGTAAACGCCAACATGGTATCAGAGATACTCCATAAACTTTTACTAGCTAGTTTGCTCAAATTTAAAGTTTCGATCGATGGAATTTTACGAATCGTATTTCCAAAATTGTTGCTTGCTGTTCGAATTTCAAAGTTGTTCAAAAAAAATTTCTAGTTGTATTAAAATTATGTGTAGGTAAAATTAGAGCTAAGAAAAAAATTTGGGCACCAAATCCTAAAAAACGACCGCGGAACAGAAGTAAAATGGCACATTTTGCGGCCGAACTGCGGCCCTTTTTGGGCTACAGTGTCCCAAATTTTTTCTGGGGCTCTAGCTCATGGAAATATGAGTTTTGGGATATTTGTTTTTAGTCCATATTTATTTGAGTGTTAGTTTGCATTTGGGGCCAATATGGAAAAGTTTTAATCGATCGAAATTTTGAATACGTGTTTATCAATGCATATGTTAATATCTGCAACCGTGAATATCATTAAGCGATACAACCCGACTAGTTGCTATATGTTCAACTAGACGGGTTTGCGAACATGATATTCACGTTGATATTCTGTGTTGTGCTGATATTGTGGTTAAATTGTCGTGTTGGATAGCCCATGGTGCAATGGTAGTAGTACAGTTCAGATTCATTTGTATATTCATTATTGCGGGGTGAGCGTCCGGCAAGCGGACATCCGTCTTGCCAGATTGTTTATTCTTTTATTGGGCATGACAGGGTTGAGGTCGATGTCGCCATTGTATATATACTTTTCTTTTCTATACTAGGATTATCCCATGGTGAGTGCTCGAGTAGCTGGGTTCTAGAGGGCAACGGGCCCGCATCTCATGGTATTGAGACGGAGGGGACCTTACTCTAGAATTGTCGGGCTATTCGCCACACTCTTAGGGGGTACAGGATGACCCACGGAGGGGTGCTCAAGTTACCGGATTCCATGAAGCGCTGGTAGCCCATTCACATTGTTGATTACGGTCGCCTCACTTCAGAGATTGGCGGGTAACATGTAGCACTCGTAAGAGTCTTAGTTGTTCATTGCACAGGCTATCCACTCGTCCGGGGAACGTCGGGTCTCATTTGCGGCTCAAATGAAACCCGGGGCTCCTATATTATCTGTTATTCTGTGTTGCTTATCCCTTTTCTGTGATGTTTCTTATATCATGCCTAGGATAAATGTTATATATATTTATATATACTAGTAGATGTTGTATATGTCAAAACCCGCGCTAGTCCAACCCCCGCTGTGCCATTAGTTAAGTAACCTAACGGTGCATGACGGGGCCCCGTGGTGAATGCGGATGGCATATACATACATTGTATTTTCGTTCTTTTCTGGTATGATATGGATTAATTGGTGGGACTGCGTTAATTTTGATTAATACAAGGAAAAATAAATCTAAATGATGTTGTTGGAACCAAGTTTTTAAAAACTGACATTACAGACGTTTTCTTTTGCTTTGTACAGCAGTATTCAGTTCTGAATATCCAGCACCTCATTCGACGAGGCAAGAGCTGAGATCCCTTCATGGGAGTAACCTCTTGGGCAAAAGTTTGCGTCATTGTAATAACTTCACTATAGTCGATTCTTTTGCTTTGCATCATGGTATTCAATTAGGAATATCCTGCACCTCATTCGATGAGGAAAGAGCCAAGATCCCTTCACAGGGAGTGACCTCTTTAGCAAAAGTTTACGTCACTATATATTTGTAAAACCACTCGAGTTCCTTCAACGATATCAAATTCATTACGTTGAAGATTTTTTCGCCAAAAACTAGCTGTAGCCCTCTGTCGTTTTGAATAAGTAGCACATAGTATTCATGCGGTGTTTGTTGGCCAAAATCAAGGCATCGTGAATGGTAGTTGTGTGTTGCTCATCCGTAGCTTAGATAAAGGCATTGGTTTAGGACGGTCGTACCACTTTGTTGGCCAAAGTCAAGGATGTGTACGGGTGGGTCTAAATTAATCTGGATAATGACGGGTAGAACTTGATTTGCGTATTATGATTTGTTAGCCAAAATCAAGGTCATAAGCGCTTGGGCTAAAAAACCACATCGGGAGTTTCAAATATATAGGAAACTTGCCAGGCATACTCATACCTTCTGGAGTGTGGTGACTTGAGTGGCTTCCATCAAGTTATCATGCGATGATAGTTGGGTCCCGATTCCCACTGATGAGTTGGTGTTACTCCTCGTGTGATTTTCAGATGATCCCTACTAATTCTTCTTTTAGGGTTTGAAGGAGAATTCGAGGAAACAGTGGGAGCCATCCTGATTAGATAAAGTGATTAACCAATCTAATCTAGGATAGAGTGCATGATGAGTGTTTCTTTTTTCTCTCTCTTTGGCAGCGACCATGGCCTGACCTTAGACTAAAACTCATGAACTAAGTTAACCGAACCTTCTTAAAACACTTTGGCTTTTGGATTGTTATTAAGTCGCATATATCCCTGCCGCTCCTACTTTCCCTTTGCATTTTTTCAGAACAGTCTGTATCACTACGAAGATCCATATTGCTTGGATATTTCATCGTATAGTTACATACGAACTCGAAGAAACTTGTTTCTGTTCGAGGATGGATTCTGGTTCTGGAGAAATTGAATAAGACTATTCGGTTGTCTTTTCTTTTTCCCTTCTCTCAGGTTGCGAGAGTTCCTAGTATTAGGAAAGTACACCTATTACGCTTATTGGATAGTCTTCTTCCATACTATAGGAATGTACCGAAAGGTAGGGAAGAAAGAAAACTAATTAGCCTAAGTGTGGTATATAGAAGGTAAAATAAAGGGATTAGAGTGAGAGTAAAGGAAATTGTGACTACTATCAATCATGACGAAGCTGTGTATACCCCTGCCACTCCTACTTCCCCTTTGCATTTCTCTAGAACACTCTGTATCACTACGAAGATCGATATTGCTTGGATATGCCATCGTATAGTTACATACGAACTCGAAGGAACTTGTTTCAGTTCAAAAATGGTTTCCGGTTCAGGAGAAATTGAATATGATTATTCGGTTGTCTTTTCTCTTTACCTTCTCTCAGGTTGCGAGAGCTCCTGGTATTAGGAGAGTATACCTATTATGCTTATTGAATAGTTTTCTTCCAAACCATAGGCTGGTGCCTAAAGGTAGGGAAGAAAGAAAACCAATTAGCCTAAGTATGGTGTACAGAAGGTAAGAAGTAAAGACATATAAAGGGATTGGAGTGAGGGAAAGGAAATATACGGTTATTGTCATGAATATGGATAGTGGAAGAGGCATTACGATGAATACCCGGCTACCCCTTCGAAACATTTTCATGTTTCAGTTTTACTGTGCAGTGTTAATTGAAAACTGTTTTTCCAATTAGATTTTGACTCCAGGATATGTATTTACTAGACTTGATTCTCACATCTGTATAGCGTTACAGATGATGAGAAGAAGTAGAATACTGGGAATTGGGTGAATATATCCTCAATATATCGGAGTTCTTTATAATTGGTGATATTTGAGGAAATCATCTGGGTTTTTCCTAACGACAAATATTTGGTTTTGAATATCCTGTGTTATGCACCAATTTCAAACTGATATATCTGTACGTTTATTTTATAAAGTGAAATATGGTTAGATAAGGTGCATTCAACAGCGGTGTAATTCTTCTTAACCATAGCATAATTTTCAACCTACGACACACAGGGTTCGAGTTATTAAACTCAGAGGACTTATACAAAGTGTTGTATGTTGTCCGATGTTCGTTAGGACAAAGGGGTTAGTACTCGTATTATATTCCGTTTACTTATGACTTCTCTGATTTTAGACAAGTATTTCGTTGAAATACAAAGTCCAAATTTAGAGAAGTTAAAGGTACAAGAATAAGGTAGAGAACCATATGTTGCAAGTATCAGTATTCTTCAAGGTGGTCGAAGATGTAGATACTTTTTCTAGGTATTCCGTCGTAAGTAATAGTTTTGAGAACTTGCTTCTCTCTCGGTTTATTCATCCGTGAGCACGCTCCTTGATGAGTAATGCTGGTTGGCCTTCTTCTATTTAGTAGATATGCACTGGAAACAGCTGCTTGATTTTTGAATCAGGTTCCAAATAAATTAGTGCATTTGTTTCTATATTGGATATAGAATGGATTCATATCTTAACGATGTTAAGCTATATGGAGTTTTCTGGATTATGCTTAAAACCAGAATCCGGATAAACTTTAGGAACTTTTCAGTAATGGCAGTTTGTGGGTTATCCCAGGCATTGACGAGGGTTAACATTCTACAATTTGGAGGATCAATAGTTATATTGTTCTTGACTCGCCACCCGTTTTAGTAAAATGAATTCTTTCCAGAAAACATTAGTGGGAGTATGGTAGAACTGGAAGTGATTCCAGAACCACAAACGATTACTGAAAATTTAGTAGAACTTAAAGATTCAATTGGATTCGACAATCCATTAGCCACTCCGCAGATTTGGTGGGTAACTTCATCCACCCGAGAGGTACTTCGGTCTCCTCAAAGACGATGACAGGGAGGTTTTTGATGACCAAGCTTACCACTACTGCTGTCCTAGACTATGAGATCTAGCTGGTGGATGAGTATAATGTCGTTCTAAATTAGGTTTAGAAATGCATGTGTATATGACTTTCCAGAGGATTGTTGTAGTCAGTAGGAGCAGTAGAAGCGTGGTGGACAAGTAGCTTATGTGTATTTATAGACTTAAGCAATTATAGCGGAGTTAGATCATGTCACGCCCCGCTTCCCAGTATACGGCAGAGGACGCGACGAGGCCACTACGTATTTACTCTGAAGTAAATACGCTAAGTGTATCTAAGCAATATAATTATAAATGCATAAGAGACAAGATATAATAAAACATCAACTTTATTTATTTACATTCTTTTGTACAATGCATGGAAAGTAAATACATCTGATAAAAGCAATGCCTAACAATAGCATAACAGAAAAGAAAAGTACTGAAATAAAAGTGTACAATGTAGCTAGAGTTCTGGATCGTATGCAAGCTGGTCCAAGTCCTCGCTGGTAGGCTCGCTCTCCTGAGTGTCCAGATCACCAGACAACATTCCAAAGAAGAAAGAAAGGAATGTCGTCAGCGAACGATCGCTCGGTAAGTCCCAAAGATAAAAGAGAAATAGAATAGACAGAAAGAGAAGGTAGCTTTTAAAGTTGTAATATATGGTTAACGCTGTTGTTTGTAGTTTGGTACAGAAAGATGCCAGTGTATACGAGAGGAGTCTCTATATGCTAGAGACTAGGGCAAACGGAATGTACAAGGCTCCGTTATACAACCAAGAACAACGGCAATTGGATTCAGGTTAGGTGTCTTAATCTTGCAGTCTCGTGCCACTTTTAACACCTTCCGTACCAATCTACCCCTTAAACCCCGCGATATTTTGATTGTATTATTTGTATTGTATTTCAACTTGTAATTGAATTGTAATATAGATTGTATATTTGGATGACTTGCCAAAACCATGATATCAGTAAAATGGATGTACTGGAGAATGATGGATGTAACTGGAGAATCATGTAAATGGAAGTATATCCATGGTTCGGTTCAGTCAATACAGATTGAATAGATTGAATATATGGATTCATGTTGAATTGTAATATTGTAGATTGTACTTGAATCATATTCAAGTCAGATTATTTAATGAGACTCAGTCTGAGTCAGAATATTTAGAAGAGAAATTGAAGTCCTGATTGTTTTGATGTTATCGGTGACCGTTGCACATGGGCGGCAGGATTTGTGTCTTTTTCAAAGACGATTACCTTGTTGATAACACCGTTATTAAGTTGTCTTCCTTAAATAGGCAAAAACCCACTTCTCCGGCTCCCTGAGGCTCAAGAGATTGGTCCTTCTTAAACCTATATTTACTAGGGTCCTTAGGGTAATTTATAGAACTTGAGGGGGTTTTATGTAAAAAACTTTTGTATAATTTTCAAAATACACCCCAAGAATTTAATTATCATTTTTAGAGTTGTCATAGATGTGGATTTTATATTTGTGTTATTTCTAGTGAAAATAACCTATTTTTCATAATACATGGTATTTAATTGTAACATTGAACTTGTATGGAATTCATGGTATTTTAATATAAAGTGATTCTTGTGATATTAGGAAAAAGATGGAATATTCATAGTATAACAAAATAGATATTTAAATGATACATATATACATATTTATATAAAAATAATTTTAATATATATTATATTTCTAGAAATCTCATTTTCTTAAGATATTTGTATTTTAAATCTTTCGAGACCGAATGGTCCTTGTGGAGGTCTGCATCTTACACTACTAAGCCTAGGGATGTGCGATAATCCGCACCATCCCAGTCGGATTCCCCAAAATGGGTTGTAGCGGCATTTTGCAAAGATTTATAAAAAAATACGAATTCTTATAGAAACGGTTTTAATAGTTAGGCGTATTTATATGTAGAGTTTCGTTTTCCCGTATTCTATATTCCCGAAAGGTATTGTGCTATGTTGCATATGAGTGTGTGAGGAGGTATGTCATTACCTCGTGATCTAATTAAAGGTATAGCAACATTGTGATGGTTTAAATGTCGAATTTAAACTACATGGTATTTTACTGAAAAAGAGCGGTAAAACTTACAAAATAAAATATATTGTCATGAAACTTGTTCAACATGTTTGTTAATATTTAATAGTCAACATGTAATAGTTTAGCATGATTGTATTTAAGAAAAAGTGAGGTTTTAGGAAGAAACGAATCGGAAATCGGATTTACTCCGATTCCGTCGGGTTTTGGAAATACTTATTTTTAGAATAGCAAAGTGAAGAGGGAGAAGGGACTTATGGGTTTAGAAGTTAGGGATAAGGAAGAGGAAATGGGAGGAGGAGCCGGTGTGTCATTTCGTCGCCGGGAACTCCTAGGGTTGTCATCGAAAAAATCGTCGGAGCTTCGCCCTTCGCTAGCTCCAAAAGTACACTAAAATTCTATAGAGTTTTCTTAAGAGTTTGGACAGAATTGTGAGTGAGGGGGTGTGTGTTTAGGGGTGGTATTTATAGGGTAATGCTAGGGTTAGGGTAGGTGAAAGGTTGGATGAAAATTGTATTAAAAAATAGGTTAATGGGGTTTTTTAATGTCTCTGTTACTGTGCAGAGAAATTAAAGTATATAGGGGTTATTAGAATACAAAAAGGTAGAACTTTCATGAAGGCAACTCGACGATCCGACCGAATTCGACCGGCGGCGGCGGGCCGAGTCAGCCAAGACGCCGACCCGAGTCGGCCGAGTCGGGCCGGGGCTCGCTGCCACGTGTCCCTCATCGCTTGATGTAGTCCCCGGGTCAGTTTGTTTTATATGTGTAGTGGGGTTTTTACGAGTTATGCACTTGTAGGCTCTTGGACTTCTAAAAATTCAAAACAAAACAATATTAGAAATAATGTGGGGGATGAGATTTGAACTCTGGTGCTTTGGTTCAGCAGTGCAAGGTCTTACCAATGAGCTACAAACTCCTTCTTGCTATTAAAAAGTAAAACAAATTTATAACTTGTGCTCAGGCAAAAATACCCCTTACTGTATTTTTTGAAAAATGTATACAGAAAGTTGTACAGAAAGTTTTGGGTTGTTACAGATCATCAATTTTTGATGTGACAGTCATAAAGTTTGACTGCATCAGAATAACAGATGGACCTGGCAAGATGGCAGTAGGGAGTGATGTCCTGGTATTTAGATGACATACTCTTGATAGGAAGTGATCTTCCTATACTGCGATCGGTTATACTGTGGTAGTCACAAAGTGTTTCTCCACATAGGATCTGGATAAAATATCAGGGATTCTGGTCACTAGATCTATGGTTTTAGATCTAGATTTTGGAAGTGTCTCAATTTGGGTACTTTGACACGATTCTAAAGTATTTTAGAAAGGATGACTCCTGACGTGGTGGTGTACCCGTAGATGATGGAGTCACCCTTTCTAAAGAGATGTCTTCTAGACTGATGAGGAGAGAAATTTGCATGATTGGCATATCACCTGCTTAGGCAATTGAGTTAATTATGAAATGTCAAATACCACACCAGATATTGCTTTTGCACTGGCTGCAATAAGTATATATTAATCCAATCCTGGAGAAACATTAGGAAGCTGTTATGAACATAAGAGGATATTCTTTGTATATGGTAACGGCAGCCTCCTTCAGGAGGCGGTTATCATTTTTTAGGCTTCTAAGGTGACCTGGATGACAGAGTGACTATCAGAGTTATAGTTTTTCCTTTTTTTAGGGGCAGTATGTTGGACAGGCGGTCCAAACGGATACTGAGAAAGGCATGGCGCAGGATACTGATTAAATTCAATGGAAGATACGGTCTAAGAAGTTTGTTGGATTTGGAATTCATTTGTAAACTGGGTCCCATTAGATATCTAGACAAATTCTAAGACAGGTATCGCACATTTCGGGGGATAGTATTTCTCCATGAAGTTGAGATATAAAGAGATAAAGATAGAAATATTGAAGAGGATTCACCCACTGAGGCTATTTCTCGAACGCAATATTTTCACAAAAGGGCTTTGCGAGACTGATTAGTAGAGAAGTTGGGTGTTCGGTATTACACGGGCTGTGAGTATGCGACACCGCATTAATTAGCCTTAAGTGCAAGTGGGGGATTGTTGGCTATAGTACCGTTAAGTCAATTATTGTAATCGCAGGCACGCGATTGTGATGATTGAGGGAGGACCTATACAGATAAAACAGTCTTACTCAAAATGATAGTATGCTATCTGGTTTGTCTTTATCATCATGTACATGCATTATGTGGTATTACAGATCAATATTACATGTTGATAGAGCCCATAAGATTCTTACTTGACTACTAGCATTATGATGGCGATCATATACGTGGGAGCTGGGTGGTCTATATGCACATCCTAAATGTCCCTAGTCGAGGGAGTATCAAGACTGGGCGTCGATACTCCGAAGTAGACTAGTGTATACTTTTCAAGACCCCGACGAGGGGCGGTGGCCAGTCTCACATGCCATTGGTGTCCGTTAGTCGCCTAAGATAGTTTACAGGTGCTCATTGGATTATGAGTTACACTGGACGGACTCGCCGGGAACATGCTATATGGTATTATACCTATTGTCATATAGCAGTTCTTAGGTGACATGAGTACAGGTTAGTCTGTCGACCTGAGATCGTCATTTGTCTCGTGTGAGTTCCTACTGTGCTTTGATTACTACCCTACCACGGCTTAAAGGAGTCGTGCAAACAGGTTTTAGTTGGGTACAGTCCCAAGCCACATGGAGGTAGTAAGTGGATCGTCGGGGATTCGTCTTTCCCGGTATTGGGAGTTGATGTCGCGCTGTGCATGGGTGGACATCACCAGAAATCCTTGGCCAAGGTAGACGAGAATTACTAATTTGGATCAGTAGTTTCTCAGTGGGTGATGGGCTTCACACCGACATAAAATATCGCGTTATTAGGGGTCTGACTTTATCCACCCCTAGACCCGATATGCGATACTCTTAGACGAACAGACCGGACTGTATGGAGATTGTCACAGACAGGCTCAGTAGGGGTTCGGATGAGTTTGCTCGTCGGTCTTCCTTTCGCTCAATACCTAGGTAGCCGTTACGTATAGCTACTGCCACTGACGTGCTTGTGGTTAAACCCACTGCCAGTGTATTGAAGAGTCTTTAGAGTCCCACACAGATGGTTTTCCTGGTTCAGGAGAAATGATGTTGTAGCCGTATTTTGATACATGCAGGGTTCTGATGGAATGATTGTACTAGTTACCCGGACTTTCGATCGGACGATTGATAATACTAGCCGGCTCGGGATTGAGCCGAATTATTAAATCAGGTATTGATTTAATAATGTACGTATATGTATTTCGATATGTATAATCTAGTATTTTGTTCTTTGTATTATTCTATCTCTTTGGGTATTCGTATTTAGGTACAAATACAGTATGTATATACAGTTGAGTGTAATCCGTGTTTATACGGAAAACATTGTAGAAGGTGGACACCTCATTTTGGATTATCCATTTATTTGTTTAAATGGAAATGAGGTGTAAAGGTGATGAAGAGAGAATGGTGATAACCATGCTTGAATAGTGTTGACAAATGAATTGTTAATTCATTTGTGCAAACTATTCAAGTATGGTTGCAATATGTTTATTGAAAAAAATGGTTTTACAAAGCATTTCGTGATTTTTTTCTCTCACTTAAAGGATGGTTCATTTTTGACTTGATAAGTTTCACTCTCACCATTTGCTTCTTCTCTCTTCACTTATCTTTCTTGAGCTCTTCCTCTTTCTTCTTCATCTTCTACCCTACCATCTTATGTGTTGAGAATTAAAGGTAGAAGAGAGATAGATACACACTTAGAACAATACACTACATCTTTAGGCACTCTAGATTAGCAACCTAGAGTCCCTAGTGACTTCACTAGATTCTTAGTGTAGAGCTAGGGCCATGAGCTACATCCTTCGGGTGGATCATCTTCGACGGAGGAAGCCCGGCGTCCAAGCTCAATCGCGGACACCTCAAGGAGCTAAGGAAGATAGTAGAAGACCGAAGGACACAGTTCATTCGGTATACAACTTCTAACCATGTAGTTAAGAACTTCAACGGTTACTGGTCAACTCGGGGAGCTCGGCAGACATCCTCTTCTACGACTGCTTCCTACATATGGGGCTTAGCCCGTCGGACCTGAGGCCGACCGTCCACATCCTATCGGGGTTTACTAACCACTCCATCCCGGCAGAAGGAGTAGTCACCCTCCTACTTAACATTGGGGAAGCAGGCTGTATGCGTACCGTGCCTGTGGAGTTCATCATCGCCAGAATTCCGTCGGCCTACAATATCCGCCTGGGACGCCCGACACTAAACTCCTTTTGAGCCTAGATATCGACCTACCACCTTGCGATCAAGTTCCCAGTTGACCAAGGAGGAATAGACCGGGCCTACAGGAATCAGCATGCCGCGAAGATTTGCTTCACAGCGACATTTATGCCCGAGGAGCGAAGCGATGAACTTGTAAGCATGGATGATTTCAGGGGGTCCTTGGATACTCGGGATGAGCAAAAACAAATCCGAAAAGCCCTGGTTGAGCCGCTAACGGAGGCTCCCCTCATCGAAGGGGACAATGAACGAACCGTCCAAATCGGGTCACTGTTAACAGGGGCCCGGCGCGATGACCTAGTCCGCTTCCTCAGACAGAACTCGGGCGTGTTCGCTTGTTCGCCCTCCGACATGCCCGGGATTGACCCCAAAGTGATATCACACAAGCTCGGAGTCGACCCGACGGTCCGACCCATCAGGCAAAAGAAACGAAGTTTCGCTCCGATCAAACAAAAGGCGACCGAGGACGAAGTTGACGGTTGCTCGCAGCCAACATCATTCGAAATGAGGCTTACTCAGAATGGCTGGTGAATGTGGTAATGGTTAAAAAGGCGAGCGGGAAATGGCACATATGCGTCGACTTCACCGATCTCAACAAGTCCTGCCCGAAAGACAACTATCCCCTCCCTAAGATAGACCAGCTCGTCGACAGCTCGGCAGGTCACGAGTTACTCAGCTTCATGGATGCTTTCTCCGGCTACAACCAGATCCATATAAATCCAGCAGACGAAGAACTCACCGCATTCACAACGGACCGGGGAGTATACTGCTATAAAGTGATGCCCTTCGGCCTAAAAAACGACGGGGCTATGTACCAACGCTTGGTCAACAGGATGTTTAAGCTTCAGATCAGCAGGAACATGGAGGTTTACATCGACGACATGTTCGTTAAATCGACCTCGTCAGAACAACATGCTAAAGATCTGGGTGAGGCTTTCGACGTCCTCCGCAAATACAAAATGAAACTGAACCCTGCCAAGTGCGCGTTCGGGGTCCCTAGTAGAAAGTTTCTCAGGTTCATGGTCACCCACCGAGGAATCGAGGCTAACCCGGAGAAAATCAGCGCCATCCTCAACATGACAGCGCCCAAGACCAACGTCGAAATCATGCGGCTCACAGGGAGGGTAGCCGCTCTGAGTCATTTCATGTCAAGATCTGGGGAAAAGTGCCTCCCGTTCTTCAAAGCTCTGAGGAAGATCCCAAGGTTCGAATGGTCGGAAAAGTGTCAGATCGCCTTCGAGCAATTAAAAGTGCACCTGGCGACTCCCCCACTACTCACCCGGCCAGTTGAAGGAGATGATCTATCGCTGTATCTGGCGGTGTCCGATCAATCTGCAGGTTCGGTGCTCATCCGAGAAGTCGAGGGAGTCTAGAAGCCGGTCTACTATGTAAGCCACGTTTTCAAGGACGCGGAAACAAGGTAACCGGCCATAGAGAAGATTGTCTTGGCACTCATCGTGGCCTCGAGGAAACTATGGCATTATTTCCAGGCGCACACCATCCTTGTCCTCACCGAACGCCCTTTAGGGGCTATCCTCACCTCCCCCGAGTCTTCTGGTCGTTTGGAGAAGTGGAGGTGGGAGTTGTCCTAATTCGACATCCAGTACCGTCCGAGGCAGGCTATCAAGGCACAAGCCCTGGCCGATTTTATCGTCGAAAGTACTATCCCTAACAATGAGGCAGTGTCCGTGCCGGCCCTTGGATCTCAACCCTCGATCGAAGTGAGACCCGACTTCGTCCCTGACTGGGTCATTTACGTTGACGGGTCATCAACCGAGGAAGGTTGTGGTGCCGGCCTCATCATTCGGGGCCCGAACGAGGCAGAGATGGAGTATTCTTTGAAGCTCGGGTTCAAAGCCTCAAACAACGTAGCGGAGTACGAGGCTCTACTCGCTGGACTGTGGATTGCCTTCGGAGTAGGGTTGAGGATGATCTAAATCCGTAGCGACTTCGCTCTGGTCGTCAGCCAAGTGACCGTCCGTCTCGAAGCACGGGAGCCCTTGATGGTGAAGTACTTAGCCGAGGTAAGAAGGCTGCGAAAGGACTTCGACGAAGTTCAAGTGGAGCAGATCCCCCGGCACCTAAACGTCCAGGCCGACGTCCTAAGCAAGCTAGCTTCCTCCTACACGGCCAAAAACAAGAGAAATATCCTCTTCGAGGTCTTGCCGCGGCCCAGCGTGGAAGACAAAGCGACATCGCTCTAAGTTTACACATCCCGGGAAGAGGGCCAAGATTGGAGGAAGCCCATCGTGGAATTTCTGAAGGAGGGTATGCTCCCCGAAGAACGTGGGGAGGCCCGCCGCCTCCGAGTCAAATCCTTCCATTTCGTCTGGAGCAATGGGTACCTCTACAAGAAATCCTTCACTTGACCCCTGCTTCGGTGCATCAACCTCCACGAAGCCGACTATGTCCTCCGTGAGGTCCATGAAGGAGTCGGCGGAGCACATCAAGGGGCCCATACCTTTGTCCAGAAAACGCCCCTCCAAGGGTACTATTGGTTGACCATCTATCATGACGCTTAGAAACTTGTCAGAAGGTGCAAGAGTTGCCAACTCCACGGCAGCATACCCCGCCTTTCGGCTACTGAGCTGACTACCCTGACCTCCCTATGGTCGTTTGCCCAGTGGGGAATGGACAAGATAGGCCAACTTCTTACAGGTATGGGCAGGCACAAATACATCCTCGTTGCGGTGAACTACTTTATGAAGTGGATCGAGGACGTCCCCATCAGAAAACTGGATGCTACCACGATCATCAAGTTCCTGCAGAACAACGTAATATTCCGGTTCGGAATCCCGAGGTGTATTATCACTGACTACGGGATGAATTTAGAAAACGAAAGAGTTAAAGGGTTCTGCAGCGAATACCATATACTGATGAAGTTCACCACAGTCGCGCACCCCCAGTGCAACGGGCAAGCCGAGGTCGCTAACAGGGACGTCATTTGAGGACTTCGAGTTCGCCTGGAAGGACGATGGGGCAGTTGGGTCGACGAATTACCCTGGATCTTATGGGCCTTGCGCACGTCAAAGAAGACCCTTATTAGAGAGACACCCTTCAGCCTCTGCTACGGCACCGAGGCGATGGTCCCGGTAGAGATCGGGCTGCCCAATTACAGGGTCGAGCACTTCGATGACGAAGCAAATACCTCGGCCCTCCAGACTAATTTGGACGTCTTGCTGGAGAAGCGGGACCGGGCACAGATCAGAGTTGCCGCTTACCAACGACAGACTGCCCGCTATTACAACGCTCGGGTCAAACATCGCGCCTTCAAAACCGGAGATTTGGTCTTAAGGAGGAACGAGTTCGTTGATCAGGGCAAGTTACACAAGTTTTCTCCGAAGTGGGATGGCCCATTCCTCGTCTCAGAAGTCTTGCCCGACGGGGCCTATCGCCTACAAGATGCTGCGGGTCGCAAATTTCCGCGGCCTTACAACGCCGAGAAGCTCAAGCTGTACCTTTGAAAAGTATATCTTTGAATACATGTTTATTCTTTGACAAAGCGATGTAAACTTTTTCAAGTCTTTCTCTGAATAAGAAGAAAACTTCTCCTATGTGTTTCCCTCTTCCTCGTTTCAAAGGCCACGGATTTCAATTCGTGAAAATACTCAAACACACTCAGAAGAAAAAATAGAAAACATCAGAACGTCGCAAAAAAGGAGCTTTATTTACTTATAAAAATGTATTGTGGGCTCCCCAGCTTTACATATAAAAAAAATTATTAAAACGGAGGGGGAACGGGGTCAAGGAAATACTCCTCATGATACTCCGAGGAGATCTCCACCAGCCGAGCCCTGGCCTCTGCATCCCGCTCCCGCTAATGCTGCACGCGAACTCGGAACGCCATGGAAGGGCTGGGCGCTCCTCCAGCCGAGCCTTGGCTCATGATCTGTCTCTTTTGGAAGCATTCCAAAATGAGGGCCACAGATCGGTCTTGCCTGATCTTCGAGATGCGACCGATGACGTAAATCATACGGACCTTGTCGAGGGCTTCGTCCAGCAGCTCCTCGGCAAGGGGGTTGTACAAACCCGGGGACCTCGTCTAAATTGCGTACATCAGCAATTGGAGGAGGGGCGATCGGTGAGGGAGTAGACGGCCATTGTGATCCTCGATGCGCTGGACCACGCCCTGGTACCTCTCCTCGGAAACAGACTGGTCGTAAAGATAGATGTCATCGGGAGTAATGATCTATTTGTTAGTGTATATGCCCTAGATCCCATTACTGTATCATACTAGTTTGTATATTACTTAATGGAAACTTGGGATATTCACCTTGTATTGACAATCTTTCTCAAAATGGTAGTATGCTACTTGGTTTATTTCTACTTTAATATGTGCATGTGTCTCTTTTAGCATATTGCTTATACATATTAGTAGAGCCCTTAGGATCTTTGCTTGATTACCAGCGTTGTGATGGCACTCACACTCGTGGGGGCTGGGTAATCCACAAGCACATCCTTATACAGGTCCCTAGTCGTAGGACTATCAAGACAGGGCATCGATACTCCGGAGTAGACTAGCGTATGTGCTTCTCATCCCAGCAGGGGAGACGGTCTGTCCCACAGCCGTCAGTACGTCGTACTTGAGATAGTATGCGGGTGCTCGTTAGGTTACGAGTACACTGGACAGGACTCGTCGGGAACTGATTGGTTGGTACTATACCTATCGTCAGTTATCAGTTCCCAGGTGATATGAGTACAGCTTAGTCCGCTAACTTGACACTGTCACTTCGCCTCGAGTGTGTTCCTACTGTACTTTGATTACTCCCTACCATGGCTCAAAGGAGTCGTGCAAACAGGTAGTAGTTGGGTGCAGTCCCGAAGCATTTGGAGGCAGTGACGGTTAGACAGGATTCGTCTCTCCCGGTATTGGGGGTTGACATCGCGCTGTGTCTAGGAGAGCCATTACATAAGTAGTCCATGGCCAGGGCAAGCGAGATATACTGGTAGGTTTCCAGTGTTATCTCAGGGTATTCTGGGCTACACTCTGACACGACTTGTACCGCTATTAGGGGACTGACATTTACTGCCCCCTAGGCCCGCCATGCGATGTATCAGACGAACAGACCGGACTGTACGGAGATTGTCATATTCAGGCTCAGTAGGAGTTCAGATGGGTTTCACCTCGTCCGTCTTCTTATCGGCATCTACCTGGGGGCCGTTACGCACAGCTAGTGCCGCTTGCGGTCTGTGGTTAAACCCACTGCCAGCGTAGTGTCGAGTCTTTAGAGTCCCACACAGAGAGCTATTCGCCTTTCGGAAAAAGAGTAGAGGTCGCATGGTTTTGCGACAGGGTTCGGTCACATCCGTGCACTTGTGCACGTTTAGTGTCCGGACAGTTAACACTAGCGGGCTTTGGTTTAAGCCAGATCCTAGTGTACGTTTTGGGATTGTTTTTATCTCGTTTGTATTCGTGTTTCCTGGAACGCGGATACGGGTGTGTATGCACAATTGACAGAGACAGAGGCAGAGGATTCTCATTAGGGTTGTTGACTGTTGACTTTTGCTAAACCCTAATGAGAATTAGAATTATGATTAACAATAATATTAATTGAGTATTATAGTGACATGGTTAGGGTTGAAAGGTTAACCTTGTTGACTTGTTGACTTGTTGACTTTTGTTGACCGGTTGACTAGGTTGGACTTGTTGACCACCATCATGACAATGACCATCATTTGGTTGCATTGACTTATGCTTGCTTGTTTTGTTCACCATTTGCATTTAATGCAAGAAATGATATTGTCATTTGTCTTGATATCAACCATCAAGCTATACTCAATTATTATTACTTTTTATCATAATTTTGGATTACGAGAGGTGAGATGAGAAGAGGTTGGCTCACTTTTCATTTGGCTTTCTCTCTCTTGAGCTCTCTCATTCTCAAGCTCTCCCTCTTCCTCTTGCTCTCTCTAGCTCAAGGCAAACCCCTCTCATGAGTTGAGAACCATTGCCTTAGAGATAAAAACACCAAAATAATCATCTACTCATCCTAGTTCACAAGGCCTAGCAAACCAAGTGTTCTAGTTTCTTTAAGTTTGAAGAAGAAGCCAAAAGGTAGAAGCTTTCGGGTGGATCCATCTTCGGCGCGAGAAGACGACGAGGGGAGGCTGGTCCGTACACCACAAGAGTTGAAGACGAAGGAGTTCAAGAAAGGTATAACCCCCTAACCGAGTACATAAAACTCCTAGTTAGGTTGTTAGGTAATTGTTTAACAAAGATCCGTATTATGAGTCCATGTTACCACCCTAGCAAAAATTGTTTTTTTGACCATTTCCGCAACCCCAATGAACCGGGGAAGGGTAGCATGGACTTACAGTGGTATCAGAGCCTAGTTAAACACTATCTAACATGTTAGCAATGTAAGTAGAAGTTCGATCGGAGAAAATATCACGAAACATACCCAAGTAGCATAGTTTCTGCCGATTTTTTTCTCTATTCAAAAAGTAATAAATCATACATGAAAAATCGGCTCAGGCTTTTGCAAGACACCCAAGAAAATTGGTCCAACGAACCGGAACGCGGCGGGAGCACGCTCCCGCCGCGGTTCCGAGGCCGAGTTGACTCGGCCGTGGAAAAATTTTCAGTGTGTTTCTGGGTTTGTTTTGGGATTTTTAAAATATGTTTTTTCTGCCCAGATTTTCCAGAAAGAAAAATTTGTGTTTGGGGCCTAAAAATCTGTATTTTGATCGAACTTCTAAAGACTAAAGCTAACGGGTTTATATCTGTGATGTGTTATATGTATTGAACGTTTGCTAATCGTTATACGTCGATTAGTGGGGGTTATACATATCTGTGATCTGTAATGTTGATAGTATGTGTATATGAACTCATTGGATTGTCGCGGGTGAATAGCCGGGGGGTTGTGAGATGAGAGTTTTCTTTTCTTTCAATTCATGTAAAATTTGTAATTGATGTAATATTATTTATTTGGCCGCACAACCGGGGTGAGGTTGTAGCCGTCATTGTATAATTTCTTTTACTGTTTTTGCTCCTAGGATAGACCCATGGAGGGGGTGCACAAACTACCGGGTATCTCGAAGTGCCGAGTGGCCTACTCACGAGTTGAGGGAGGTTACTTCGCTTCGGGTATTTGGCGGGTAGTTTTCCGCACCCGTAGGGTTCTTGCGTGGGGTATTGGCTATTCACCGCGACCGTGTAATCCGCTTTTCGTTATAGGCTCGTACGAATTGCGGATTCCTAGTATATCCAATGTATTCATCTGTGATCTGAAATGGCTATCATTGCAATATATCTATATATGATAACTATTTAGGCGTTGCTTATGTTTTGCATCCGCGCTAGTCCAGCCTCCGCTCTGTCGTTAGTTAAGTAACCTAACGGTTAATGACGGGGCCCCGTGGCGAATGCGGATGGCATAAGCGTACGTTATATTTTGGTTGTTTTTTGCAATGGTAGGATTAAATGATGGGACGCATTAAAAATTAATGCAAGAAAATAAACCAAAGTAAAGTCGTTGGAACACTTTCAAAACCACTCGGTTCTTTTCAAAAACCAACTTTTAAATGCGGAGCTTGAGCCACTCCTTTTAAAAGCTATCTCGTTCCATCGATTATATCAAGTTCACTACGTTCACAGTTTCGCCAAAACTATTCGTAGCCCTCCATCATTTCAGTTAAATATTCGGTAGTATTCAAGCTATGTATTTTGACCTCACGCCAAGGCATAGTGATTGGTAGCTGCCAGATATTTATCTGTTGCATAGATAGAATGCGTTGGTTTGAGACAGTCGTACTACCATTTTGGACTACGTCAAGGGTAGGTACGGGTGGGTTCAAATTAACCTGGATAATGATGGGTAGAACTTGACATGTGACTTATGACATTTTGACCTCACGCCAAGGTCATAAGAGCATGGGGCAAAAATCCACATTGGGAGTTTCTAAAGAACCAGAAACTTGCTAGTGCTGCATACCATTTGGAGTGTGATGATTCTGGTAGGATTCTTTCAGTTTTGTCACGCGATGATATTTGGATCCCGATCCTACTGTGAGTATATGCTACTCCTCGGGAAATTTCTCACTTAATGATCAATGCTATAAACCAAGTAGGTGTCTAGAAAGGTGTTAGCGGGGCTACGCCCCCAGGGAAAAGAGGTTATTTAATTAAGGAACTTCGCGAAAGCATTGGAAAACCTCCCTCGAAGTACCGACACTGGCCTGGCTGAACGGTTAAGCAAGTATTGTGCGGTGAGATCGATCCTGAATAATTCTTCCTTTATGGTTTGAGGAGGGATTCGAGAAACAGTGGGAGCTATCATGTTTAGACAAACTAAAAACCACTCTAAACTTGCAAGAGCATCATGCTGAGTGTTTCTTCAGTAGGGTTCCTAGGCACTCTAATGAAGTCTCACAAGACATCAACCAAGCCAATTTCAAATTTTACGGTGCCGAGAAACCCTAGACTAGATCGTTAACTAGAATTTTAGGCGAAAGATGCAACTAGTTAACAAATTAACTAAAAGAACGGAAATACAACCTTTGTAGATCCGGTCCACCACCTCCATTGCTCCATGATGAAGTCCCCTTGCTGTCCAAATCGGATCCCGGACTCTGGCATCGGCTTCATCGGAAAAATGGGCGGGCTAGGTTGTCAGCTTCGATGTCGAAGATGATCTACGTCGAGGCATCACAAGATCAAGCTCCCACTTCACCAAGTCATGAAACTTATGAAGATAACACCCTATACTACTTGGCAAGAGGTAGAGGATGAAGAAATAGGAGGTGGGTTCACTTTAGAATTGGATTTCTCACTCATTTTCACTAGTTGCCATTAAAGGAAGCAAGCTTTCTTCTTTTTGTCATGATGAAGAAGAAGAAGAAAGAATATGATAAGTTCATTAAAAAAGGAAAAGAAAATCAAAACTTATCATATTCAAACCATGGTTAAGTGTAGAGAATGAATCATGGTTAAGTGGAATGGTTAGGGTTAAGCATGAGACAAAAGTGGTCAAACTTTCAACACTTCATGAAGCTTCATGAAAGATACAAAGAAAGCCACCATATCAAATTATCCTTTTAATTTCCAAAAATAATAAATAAATAAATGAATGAATAAGCAAAACCCTAATCATCAATTTAACCATGGTTTAATTCTTTACACTTAACCAAATTAGCATGCATCATCAAACATGATGCAATCATGTGCACAAAAGTATATCACATATGCAACTTGCACAATCCAAGTGAGAAAATCCATTCAAAGTGAACCAATACTAGTTAATGCAAAGTAATATATCAAATATATAATTATACATTAAATCATTAAATCAACACTTGATTTAACGATCCGGTCATATCGCATATAACCGACTAGTATCCTATGTATCGGCTTACCGAATCAATCCTTGATTCGATAACTAGGTTATATCGCATACAACCATTTGACACATTCATCGTGAGAATGAAATACGGTATCACATACACGTATTATTCTCGGTCCCGCACATATCTCATATGCGCTCCTATTTCGTTTCGCTTGAGCCAGGAAACCTCTGTGTAGGACTCTAAAGACTCGTCAATACTCCGGCAGCAGGTGATGATCATATTAAACACCCACAAGCCGCAAGCGGTCTGCTAAACGTAATGGCCACCCGGGTATTGAGCGATCAGAAGATCGACGAGCAAGCCCGCTCACACTCCTGTGAATCCAACCAGTAACACTTACCGTACAGTCCGGTCTCGTCGTCTGATATGTCGCATATTTCGCCTAGGGGTGGTAAACGTCAGATCCCAATAGCTCGATAAGTCGTGTCGATATGAGGTCTATAACAATTCGAGAAACTACTGGTAACACTTACCAGTAAATCTTAGCAACCCTGGCCAGGGATTTCCGGTTATAGCCAATCGAACACAGCGCAACATCAACTCCCTATACCGGGAGAGACGAATCCCCTCCTATCGCTCATTGCCTCCATGTGATTCGGGACTGTACCCAAAAACCACCGTTTTGCACGCCCTCTTGGACGTGGTAAGGTGGAAATCAAAGCACAGTGGGAACCACACAAGACTCTATGACGATCTCGGGTCAACAGACTACTCTGTACCAGTGTCACCAGAGAACTGCCATCTGACGTAAGGTATAATACCATCATGGAGTTCTCGGCGAGTCCGTCCAGTGTACCCAGTCTCCACTGAGCACCCGTATATCATCTCCGATGTCAAACACCAATGGATATGGGATCATCCATCGCCCATCTGTATGGGTCGAGAAGGTATACGCTAGTCTACTCTGGTATATCGATGCCCCGTCTCGATACACCCACGACTAGGGACCTTGAAGGATGTACTTATGGACTACCATGTCCCCACTAGTATGATCTGCATCATAGTCCAGGTAGTCAAGTACACATCCTAGGGGCTTTACCAACATGTAACAGAGAGACAATCAGTGTACACATTAAGGTAAAGAGTAACCAGATAGCATACTATCATGTCTAGCAAGAAAGTCCTCCCTATATATGTCCCAACATCCACTACAATATACATCCAATGTACAGTAATGGCCTTTAGGGCATACATATAACTAACAATCTCCCACTTGCACTAGGGCCATCTGATAGCAGTGGTTGTAGTATCTCATACTCAACCATCCCATAAAAGTCTCTCTCTGGGAATAGGCCTTCGTGAGTGGATCCGCCGTGTTATCCTCTGAGTCTACTCTCCTAACCTCGATCCCTTAGAGATCAACCATCTCCATGATCAGGTGATACTGCCTTAGAATATGTCTGGATCACTGATGGGACGGTCGTTCCTTGGCACAAGCCACAACTCCGTTGTCTCACAATGGTAGGAACGTAGTTCATCTCATGAACCAATATACACCCAAACAGCCTCTTTGGTAGCATCTTAAGTAGCGATGTATCCAGCCTTTATCGTCTAATATGCCACGGTATCTAGCTTGGAACTCTTCCAACATACCGTCCCTTTACTGAGGGTAAAGACAATGCCTGTGACTGACACTCAGTCGTCTTTATCATCCTGGAACACTTCCAGTGATTCTTCCTAGGATCAATTCATACCATCTCACTACAGCTAGTGAGTATGCTAACACCCAAATAACATCTATCTCATAGATGAAAACTCAGGATTTAGGAGGTATCACTTTGATCCTATATGGAGAATCCATGTGATAAGCGGAGATCGACCGAGCGTAGCATAGGAAACTTCTTTCTTATCAAGAGTATGTCATCCACGTACTCTACGAGGATTGCCACCATACTCCCTACGACCTTTTTGTATATACAAGGTTCATCTACCATTTTGATGAAGTCAAACTATTTGACTACTACATCAAAACAGATGTTCCAACTCCGCGATGCCTGCTTTGTCCTATAAAGCATCTTGTACACGTTTCCGCTGCTCCCACTGTCTACGAAGCCCTCTGGCCGTGTACTTATAGACACACTCTTCTAAAACACCATCTAGAAAAGCAGTCATGGCACCCAACCGCCAGATATCGTAGTCATGGTATGTAGCCCTGGCAAGTAGGATCTGGATGGACTTAAGCATAGCCACTGGAAAAGGTTTCATCATTCTCCACGCCTGGTCGATGACGAAAACCTTTAACAAGTCCAGCTTTGAAAGTCTCAACTTTTCCATCTACACCAAGTAATCTTCTCAAGATATACTTGCTCCTGATGGGGATTTAACCCTTCAGATATAGCAACCAAAGTCCATACTTTGTTAGTGTATATGGATTCCATCTCAGATCACTAAGCATCCAGCCATTCTTACAGAGTCCCACTCCTGATGGCCAGCTCGAAACTAGTTGGGTCATCATCTCATGATGCAATTCTCGCTCCCAGTGTCATAGAGAAACCAAAGTATCTCTCAGGTGGGTGAGGAACCCTACGGCGGAGAGGCTGAGGTTCGTTGGAATCTACTGAATCCTTTGGTTCTATCAAATCATTAGCTGCAGTTTGTATAGCTGGAACCTTTCCAGTTCTACATAACAGATCTTGCCTCGAGCTTGTTCGGATTTTGCTTTTAGACATAGGCCGGACAACCCCAAATCTTAACTAACTTAAGATATGGGCTCTTCCCATTCCATATCACATATGAAGTGGTAGGCAACTAATTTAATTTGAACCCTATTCAATAGGTATGCAGCTTCTTAAGTGCATAACTCCCAAAAGGAAATAGGAAACTCAGTAGTACTCATCATAGAGCACACCTTATCATATAGGGTGTGATTGCTCCGCCCCGATATACCATCGTGCTATAGTGTATACGGAGGAGTAATGCTGAGAGAGAATCTCATTCTCCTTTAGAATAGTCCAGGAATTCCGTGCTCAAGTGTTCTGCTCCTCGATCACATCAAAGGACATAATACATTTACCCGTATTTTGGTTCTCTACTTCCAACTTATATTCTATGAATATCTCAAAAGGTTCGGACTTGTGTTTCAACAGGAACATAGGTCTGAATCTCGAAAGATCATCAGAGAATGTAATGAAGTAAAAAGAACCGGTCTTGGTATGTGTAGACAGGGGACCTTTATACATCAACATGTATCATCCCAAGAGTTTAACTAACTCTTTCTCTGTTTCCAATAAACAGAGCTGTGGTCATCTTATCTCTGTGACATGACTGGCAAGTTTCACAAGATGTAAATTCAAACTGATTTAAATATGCATCTTTGTGCAACTTAGCTAGTCGGGTCGCATTGATATGACCTAGTCTATAATACCTCAAGAAGGATTCGTTCATTTCTGAACTCTTCCTCTTGTGTGTGTTTTGTATACTAAGAACTGTAGTTTGATTTAGAACATCAATGCTTTTAGATAACGTGCCTGAACCGATCAACTTTTGATATAGGAAATGTTCAAAACATTATCCAACAATACAAAATTATATCATTTCTTTACTAATAAAGAGACTGATATGATTTTGTATATCAGGTTCGGTATCTAATAACATTCGTTCAGAATCAATGTATAGGTAATACAGGGTGACAGTGACCAACAGACTTGGCTGCAACACTTGCCCCGTTTTCTGCCTCATGAAAATTATCACCCGTTCTCAGTTCCCTACCTTTCTGTAACCCTATGTAACAGATTACATATTTGGGATCCTGATCTGGTATCACATACCCAGGACGTAGAAGATACAGAGAAATGGTTCTTTGTAATGAACACACCCGAAGATGATGCATCAGCATGCACTCTCTTCGTTTGGGCGGCACGGGAAATCTGGTATTCCCCAATTTCCTACTCTGTCTTATAACAATTAAAAGGTGGAGCGGGACCAACGTTCCCCAGCTCAATATAACAAGCGTGTTCGGTCAATAATCCGTTTTATTATCTTGATTAAGGCGTGATATGGTCGCTACCTGGAGAGAGAGAGAAGAAAACACTCAGCGTGCGCTCTTGCAAGAATAGATTGGTTATTATTTTATCTAATCAGGATGGCTCCCACTGCTTTTTATCAAATCTTCCTTCAAACCCTAAAAGGAAAGACTAGCCGGGATTAATTACACCAAGTTCGCCAATTTTTCAGCCAGGCCAGTGTCGGTACTTTGAGGGAGGTCCCCCGTGCTTTCGCACGAACCTAATTAATGTAAACCTCGTTTTCCCAGAGGCGTAACCTCGTTGACACCTTTTTAGAAACCTACTTGATCGGCTAATTGTAATGTGTAAAACTCTCCCACGAGTAACTCGTACTCGCAGCGGGTATCGGGATCCAACTATCTCATAGGAGGTATGCAATCTCATTGCAAATTTCAACACTTGAAATTCCCGATAATATTTTGCCCCATGCGATCTATGACCTTGACTGAGTCAACAAACCATAGACCGCAAGTAAAGTTCAACCCGTCATTTCTCGATTGAATTAAACCCACCCGCACGATCCTTCACTGAGTCAACAAGGCCGCACGACTACCCTAATCCAATCACATCATATGCTTTGCAGATAAGCACTAATCAGCTACCGCACACTACGCCTTGACTGAGTCAACAAACGCAGCACGAATACTAACTATTACCTATCTGAAATGACGGAGGGCTACGACAGGTTTTTAAGAAAACCTTTTGCGTAATGAACTTTATATCGTTGTAGAATCAAATGATTTTAAAATGGAGTGTTTTTGAGGCTTTTCTAGTTTTGCTAAAGGAGTCACTCCCGGTGAAGGGATCGTCGGTCCTTTCCTCGTCGAATGAGGTGCGGGATATATCATATATATCACTGTGCAAAGCAAAAACTCTTAAAAGCAATCAAAAGACAAACCGAGTGTGTAGCATCTGCCAGTTATTGCTAAAGGAGACACTCCTGGTGAAGGGATCTCGGTCCTTTCCTTATCGAATAAGGTGCAGGATATATCACATATACCTCTGTGCAAAGCAAGAACTGTAGCTGCCTGTTTTATTTTTGAAATTCGATTCTACAACATCTTAGGTTTCTTTTATTTCATTAATCTCATTAATGAAGTCCCATCATTTAAGTTACCTAAACATCACAGATAAATACGACGTACACTTATGCCATCCGCATTCGCCTCGATGTCCCCTCATGTACCGTTAGGTTAGGTAACTAACGGCAGAGCGGGGCAGGGCTAGCGCGGGTGTAAAACATAAGTAACGTCTATATAATATATCATATATACTATATACAATATCTATCACAGAACATCACATGATCACATCACAGATATCGCAGCAGAAGAAACATATGAAATATTGGATATACTAGGACGTCCGTGTTTTCAATACGAGCCAGTATAAAACACGGATTCCACGGTCGTGATGAATAGCCAAACCCACACCCCTAGACCCCTACGAGAGCGGCAAGCAACCCTACCAATTCTAGAGTTAGGAGAACCGGACTCGACTCCTCGAGTTGGTCTCCCACTGGACTCCAGAACCCGGTTACTTGTGCCCTCCTCCTTGGGTCTATCCTAGTGCGGAAAAGTAAATAATATACAAAAGGTGACATCTTCCGCAACCTGGAAGTGCCCCAATAAAAGAATATTACATACAAGTTTTTACATGAATGAAAATGAAAAACACTCATCTCACATAAAAATCCCCGGCTATTCAAACACGACGATCCAATATAACATATCCAGCAACACATAACATCACATGTCATCAACGTAAGTAAATATGCGCATCCCAATTGTCGTTGACATATAGCAACGAAACGGGCGATACCACACATTACACTTACGGTCACAGAGAAGAAAGTGTAAAACTACAACAGTTGGAATCCGCAACCTGTTTAGACATCGCATGTCTAGTCAAATGAATTCCTTAGACATCGCATGCCTAACAATTATAAACCCCGCATTTTAGTCTCAAAATCGAAAACACTTTTCAATATCAAGTCGGGCAATTCAACAAGATTCCCGACATCCTGATCGAATGCTCGTCACAAACTTTAGTAGACGGCCGCACTCCTGATGCCCTCGACGAAGTGCACCAAGGTGGAACACCGCTACCGGGAGCACCCGAATGGATGCTTTCGGCGACGGGGTTCTCCTCCAGTCACTTGGTCGGGGCTAAGGGATGTAGCTGTCTAATAAGTTTACCGGCGAATATCCGCGTACGCTACGTGATAGCGACGGAGTTTTGATCACATCAAAATTCCGTGGCAACCGATCAAGTGAGACTAAACTGCTATGTTTATAACATTCATTCAGTTATCACATAACTACCTGTGAATTCCAAGTATTGTATCACATTCCAGATAATTAGAAAATGTTAAACTTTCCGATCGAACATTCAAACACCCAAGTTTTCCCGATACAGATCAACACATGAAACAAGTCTAAAAACATTCAGTTCGTGCCTCAGTACCAACGGTCCAGCCGTAGAAGGGTCAAGCCAACGCCTCACATGTGGCACGCCGTACTGCCCCAAACCCGAAGGTTCAAAGGGCAGTTCAAGACGGTCACATAATCGAGTTAAGGTTTGTTGTCTTCTAGAGGGACCATCGCGTTACTTGCACTACTTAGAACGTCGTTAAACTACGGAAAAGTCCAACACTTGGAAATTTTCCAACAGGGGAAAAATTGGGTATTTATATCCGGTCGAACTCTTTAACATATTAAAAAATTATCCGGAAAGACACATAGACAAAGTTTGACAATCCGATCGAATAATCGAATCCCCAAAACAACCCCAGAAAATTCAACTCTTGAATAATATTTAAAAATACCCAGAGAACTCAGCACTGAATAAAGGAAGTTACTGTGCAAAATTGGGAGGGTGACGTCACACTTTTGGCCCGGAACCGCCGCATAAGCTAGGCTTATGCCGCGGTTCCGCCGCAATCTTGAAGGAACGTTTATCAAATTTTGCACCGTAATTCTTATAATTCCCTGCTGAATTTTTTAAGTATTTTTAATCTGGAAAAAACCCAGTTTTTGAAAAAAGTCCAGAGAGCATTTTTTGTGTTAGGGTTTCGGTTCGTTCGGGTTTCAAACTTCGTCTACGCTTCGCCTAAGGCTCTAGCTAGGCTCTGATACCACTGTAGGGTTCCTAGGCACTCTAATGAAGTCTCACAAGGAATCAACCATGCCAATTTCAAATTTTACGGTGCCGAGAAACCCTAGACTAGATCATTAACTAGAATTTTAGGCGAAAGATGCAACTAGTTAACAAATTAACTAAAAGAAAGGAAATACAACCTTTGTAGATCCGGTCCACCACCTCCATTGCTCCATGATGAAGTCCCCTTGCTTTCCAAATCGGATCCCGGACTCTGGCATCGGCTTCATCGGAAAAATGGACGGGCTTGGTCGTCAGCTTCGATGTCGAAGATGATCTACGTCGAGGCATCACAAGATCAAGCTCCCACTTCACCAAGTCATGAAACATGTGAAGATAACACCCTATACTACTTGGCAAGAGGTAGAGGATGAAGAAATAGGAGGTGGGTTCACTTTAGAATTGGATTTCTCACTCATTTTCACTAGTTGCCATTAAAGGAAGCAAGCTTTCTTCTTTTTGTCATGATGATGAAGAAGAAGAAAGAATATGATAAGTTCATTAAAAAAGGAAAAGAAAATCAATACTTATCATATTCAAACCATGGTTAAGTGTAGAGAATGAATCATGGTTAAGTGGAATGGTTAGGGTTAAGCATGAGACAAAAGTGGTCAAACTTTCAACACTTCATGAAGCTTCATGAAAGATACAAAGAAAGCCACCATATCAAATTATCCTTTTAATTTCCAAAGAGAATAAATAAATAAATGAATGAATAAGCAAAACCCTAATCATCAATTTAACCATGGTTTAATTCTTTACACTTAACCAAATAAGCATGCATCATCAAACATGATACAATCATGTGCACAAAAGTATATCACATATGCAACTTGCACAATCCAAGTGAGAAAATCCATTTAAAGTGAACCAATACTAGTTAATGCAAAGTAATATATCAAATATATAATTATACATTAAATCATTAAATCAACACTTGATTTAACGATCCGGTCATATCGCATATAACCGACTAGTATCCTATGTATCGGCTTACCGAATCAATCCTTGATTCGATAACTAGGTTATATCGCAAACAACCATTCGACACATTCATCGCGAGAATGAAATACGGTATCACATACACGCATTATTCTCGGGCCCGCACATATCTCATATCCGCTCCTATTTCGTTTCGCTTGAGCCAGGAAACCTCTGTGTAGGACTCTAAAGACTCGTCAATACTCCGGCAGCAGGTGGTGATCATATCAAACACCCATAAGCCGCAAGCGGTCTGCTAAACGTAACGGCCACCCGGGTATTGAGCGATCAGAAGATCGACGAGCAAGCCCGCTCACACTCCTGTGAATCCAACCAGTAACACTTACCGTACAGTCCGATCTCGTCGTCTGATATGTCGCATATCTCGCCTAGGGGTGGTAAACGTCAGACCCTAATAGCTCGATAAGTCGTGTCGATATGAGGTCTATAACAATTCGAGAAACTACTGGTAACACTTACCAGTAAATCTCAGCAACCCTGGCCAGGGATTTCCGGTTATAGCCAATCGAACACAGCGCAACATCAACTCCCTATACCGGGAGAGACGAATCCCCTCCTATCGCTCATTGCCTCCATGTGATTCGGGACTGTACCCAAAAACCACCGTTTTTCACGCCCTCTTGGACGTGGTAAGGTGGAAATCAAAGCACAGTGGGAACCACACAAGACTCTATGACGATCTCGGGTCAACAGACTACTCTATACCAGTGTCACCAGAGAACTGCCATCTGACGTAAGGTATAATACCATCAGGGAGTTCTCGGCGAGTCCGTCCAATGTACCCAGTCTCCACTGAGCACCCGTATATCATCTCCGATGTCAAACACCAATGGATATGGGATCATCCATCGCCCATCTGTATGGGTCGAGAAGGTATACGCTAATCTACTCTGGTATATCGATGCCCCGTCTCGATACACCCACGACTAGGGACCTTGAAGGATGTACTTATGGACTACCATGTCCCCACTAGTATGATCTGCATCATAGTCCAGGTAGTCAAGTACACATCCTAGGGGCTTTACCAACATGTAACAGAGAGACAATCAGTGTACACGTTAAGGTAAAGAGTAACCAGATAGCATACTATCATGTCGAGCAAGAAAGTCCTCCCTATATATGTCCCAGCATCCACTACAATATACATCCAATGTACAGTAATGGCCTCTAGGGCATACATATAACTAACATCTTCTCTCTCTCCTAATTGCAGCGACCAATCGACATGACCGGACTTAAGTTACTTCTAGATAAAAACATACTGACAGAGCCAAACTACAAAGATTGGCTCAGGAATGTCAAAATAGCAATCACTTACGACAAGCTGGGGTATCTTCTTACCACCAAAGCTCCCCATGTCCCAGGTCCCACCTCCAGCGTCGCGGATAGGGAAATCCGTAAGACCTGGGAGATTGATTGCGCGAAGGCCAAGTGGCTCGTGCTTGCCTCTATGGACAATGAACATCAGAGGAGGCACGAGAATATGGACCTCGAATCCATATTTCTCTATACAAAAGAACTGTATGGAGGGCAATCTCGTATCGCAATATACGAAGTGTCGAAGAAGCTATTTTCAGCAAGGTTGGCCATCGGATCATCGGTAGCGGAACACGTGCTTAAGATGATTGGCTTCATTGAGGAGCTCGCGGACCTTGGGACCACGTTAGAGAACGAGCTCTATACGGACTTGATTCTCCAATCCCTTCCTTCCACTTACGCCCAGTTTATCCTGAACTTTAACTTGCAAGGAAAAGAAGTTGAACTTCCGGAGCTCCTCAACATGCTGAGGAGTGCAAAGGGCACCCTACAGAAAAATAAGGATACATCCACTTTGTTTGTAGGAGGATCTTCCTCTTCTAAGTCCAAGGCTAAAGCCAAGGGAAAGAAGAAGAAAGCCCTTGCCAAACCAAGGGGCGGTGTTAGTAAAGTGGATACGAAGGGAAAAGCAAAGGCAACAAAGATAGCGGGGCAGCTTGTGGGAAAGGAAGAATGCTTCTATTGTCATAAGAAAGGACACTGGAAGAAAGATTGCAGGGCTTGGAAGGCCAGAAACCAGGATCCGAAGCAAGTTGCAGCTTCGGCTTCAGGTGTGTATGTTATTGAAAACTGTCTTTCTATAAACTCTACTTCCTGGGTATTGGATACCGGATCATGATCTTATATCTGTAATTCTTTGCGGGCAGTGAGAAAGCGTAGGGTTTTGAAGGCAGGTGATATGACCCTCAGAGTTGCAAACGGAGCTGGCATGGATGTTGAGTCCGTGGGGGACTATCACCTGGGCTTGTCAGATGGACACGTTTTGGTTTTGCGTAATTGCTATTTTGTACCCAATGCAACTTGTAATATAATTTCTGTATCTTTATTATCTAAAGAAGGTTATGAATTTGCATTTGTAAGTAATGTTGTGAACATTCACCTTAATCAAGTTCTGATTGGGTCAGGTACATTAAGCAATGGAATATACGTATTAAACCAACCACAGATTTTCAATGTCCAGAATACACACAAAAGAAAGTCTCTGGAAACCAATCAGGCTTTCTTATAGCATTGTAGACTGGGTCACATCAATGAAAGAAGGTTGACGAAGTTACATACAGAAGGATATTTGAATCCGTTCGAATATCAATCGTATGCAACTTGTCAATCCTGTCTCAACGGAAAGATGACAAAGACTCCGTTCACTGAACAAGGAGTAAGAGCGAGCAAGCTCTTGGGACTCGTACACAACGACGTGTGCGGTCCAATGTCTACGCATGCCCGAAGCGGTTATTCTTACTTCATTACTTTTACGGATGATTTTTCAAGGTTCGGACATGTCTTCTTAATGAAGCATAAATCTGAACCCTTTGAAAAATTCAAGGAATATAAAAATGAAGTAGAAAAACAAACCGACAAAAGGATCAAGACACTGAGATCTGATCTAGGTGGCGAATACTTGAGTGCCGAGTTCCTGGATTACTTAAAAGAGAATGGAATTCTCTCTCAGCTTACTCCTCCATACACTCTGCAACATAACGGTGTATCGGAGAGACGGAACCGAACCTTATTGGATATGGTACGGTCCATGATGAGTAACGCTGAGTTACCGCGAGCATTCTGGGGGTATGCGTTAGAATCAGCTGCATACCTTTTGAACCGAGTTCCCACTAAGACTGTGCCTACCACACCATATGAGATATGGAGTGGGAAGAAACCCTATTTTCAATATCTGAAGATTTGGGGATGTCCAGCTTTTGTCAAAAAGCAGCATGCGGACAAACTCGAGGCACGCTCAGTACTGTGCAAATTTGTGGGATACCCAAAGAACTCCAGGGGGTATCTTTTCTATTACGCAGAGGAACAAAAGGTCTTTGTTTCTTGTAATGCCCACTTTCTGGAACACCAGTTCTTAGAAAAAGAAATAAGTTGGAGCGCAATAGAACTGGAAGAAATTCCAGAACCACAGACTATTACTGAAAGCTTAGTAGAACTAGAGGGTTCGAAAGAACATGACATTCCTACGCTGCTCCACAGGAGTAGTAGGCAGTCTCATCTGCCCGAGAGATACTACGGTTTTCTCATAGACGGGGATAGAGAGGACTTCATCATTGATTATGATGAGCCTACTAGCTTCCAGAAGGCCGTAGCGTTGACTCGGTAAAATGGCTGGATGCAATGCGGACCGAAATGGAGTCCATGTACACCAACAAAGTATGGACGTTGGACATTGCTCCAGATAGGGTAAAACCCGTAGGATGCAAGTGGATCTTCAAGAGGAAGATTGGTGTAGATGGACAGGTTGAGACCTATAAGGCTAGACTTGTTGCAAAGGGTTTTCGTCAAAGACCTGGTTTGGACTATGACGAGACCTTTTCTCCAGTGGCTATGCTGAAATCCATTCGGATCCTTCTTGCCATTGCTGCCTTCCATGATTATGAGATTTGGCAGATAGACGTAAAGACCGCTTTTCTAAATGGAAATTTAGAGGAGTGTGTCTATATGGACCAGCCAGAGGGTTTCATTCAGAGTTGGAGCAGCAGAAAGGTGTGCAAGTTGCTTAAGTCCATCTATTGACTAAAGCAGGCATCGCGGAGTTGGAACATCTGTTTTGATGAGACGGTCAAAGAATTTGGCTTTATCAAAAATCCAGATGAACCATGCATCTATAGTAGATTTGTAGCAAGAACTGTCGTATTCCTCATTTTATACATGGATGACATTCTTCTGATAGGAAATGACATTCCTATGCTACAATCTGTCAAGGGGTTCTTGTCACACAGGTTCTCCATGAAAGACCTGGGTGATACCAATTACATTCTGGGGATCCGGATCCATCGTGATAGATCCAAGAGGATGTTAGGACTTTCACAGTCTAGGTACATCGACACCATACTGAAAAGGTTTCGTATGGAAGATTCCAAGCGCGGTAATCTACCGGCTTGTCACGGATCACCCTCTCCAAAGAGATGTCTCCCAAGACTGATTTGGAAAGGGATCGCATGTCTATTATACCCTACGCTTCTGCGGTAGGCTCTATAATGTATGCGATGTTGTGTATCAGACCGGATGTAGCTTATGCATTGAGTGTAGTAAGCCGGTATCAGTCAAACCCTGGGGAGAAATACTGGATAGTGGTAAAGAACATTCTTATATACCTGAGAAGGACTAAGGAGATGTTCTTGGTGTATGGCGGAAAAGACCTCCAGATCGAGGCCTATGCTGACTCCAGTTTCTAGAGTGACAAGGATGATTCCAAGTCCATGTCGGGTTTTGTCTTTACCCTCAATGGAGGGGCGGTGTGTTGGAAGAGTCCAAACAGGAAACCGTTGCAGACTCGACGATGGAAGCGGAATACATCGCTGTTGCTGATGCCGCAAAAGAAGCCGTCTGGATGAGGAAGTTCTTGAAAGAACTTCAGGTGGTTCCGTCCATTGTTGATCCAATACCTCTGTATTGTGACAACAACGGGACTATAGCTTTAGCAAAGGAACCCAGGTCCCATCAGAAATCCAGACACATCTTGAGGCGGTATCACCTGATCAGGGAGATCGTGGATCGCCAGGAGATCGAGGTTCGGAGGGTTGCTTCAGAAGATAACACTGCAGATCCATTCACCAAGGCCTTGCCCCAGACTCAGTTCGAGCGGCTGATCGAGATGATAGGTCTTCGATACGCCAGTACATGGCCTTAGTGCAAGTGGGAGATTGTTAGTGTATATGCCCTAGAGGCCATTACTGTATCATACTAATTTGTATATTACTTAATGGAAGTTTGGGATATTCACCTTATATTGACAATCTTGCTCAAAATGGTAGTATGCTACTTGGTTTGTTTCTACTTTAATATGTGCATGTGTTTCTTTTAGCATATTGCTTATACATATTAGTCGAGCCCTTAGGATCTTTGCTTGATTACCAGCGTTGTGATGGCAGTCACACTCGTGGGGGCTGGGTAATCCACAAGCACATCCTTATATAGGTCCCTAGTCGTAGGACTATCGAGACAGGGCATCGATACTCCGGAGTAGACTAGCGTATGCGATTCTCATTCCAGCAGGGGAGACGGTCTGTCCCACAGCCTTCAGTACGTCGTACTTGAGATAGTATGTGGGTGCTCGTTAGGTTACGAGTACACTGGACAGGACTCGTCGGGAACTGATTGGTTGGTACTATACCTATCGTCAATTATCAGTTCCCAGGTGATATGAGTACAGCTTAGTCCGCTGACTTGACACTGTCACTTCGCCTCGAGTGTGTTCCCACTGTACTTTGATTACTACCCTACCATGGCTCAAAGGAGTCGTGCAAACAGGTAGTAGTTGGGTGCAGTCCCGAAGCACTTGGAGGCAGTGACGGTTAGACAGGATTCGTCTCTCCCGGTATTGGGGGTTGACATCGCGTTGTGTCTAAGAGAGCCATTACACAAGTAGTCCCTGGCCAGGGCAAGCGAGATATACTGGTAGGTTTCCAGTGTTATCTCAGGGTGTTCTGGGCTACACTCCGACATGACTTGTACCGCTATTAGAGGACTGACGTTTACCGCCTCCTATTCCCTCCATGCGATGTATCAGACGAACAGACCGGACTGTACGGAGATTGTCACATTCAGGCTCAGTAGGAGTTCAGATGTGTTTCACCTCGTCCGTCTTCTTATCGGCATCTACCTGGGGGCCGTTACGCACAGCTAGTGCCGCTTGCGGTCTGTGGTTAGCGTAGTGTCGAGTCTTTAGAGTCCCACACAGAGAGCTATTCGCCTTTAAGTAAAAGAGTATAGGTCGCATGGTTTTGCGACTGGTCGCATGGTTTTGTGACAGGGTTCGGTCACATCCGTGCACTTGTGCACGTTTAGTGTCCGGACAGTTAACACTAGCGGGATTTGGTTTAAGCCAGATCCTAGTGTACGTTTTGGGATTGTTTTTATCTCGTTTGTATTCGTGTTCCCCGGAACGCGGATACGGGTGTGTATGCATAATTGACAGAGACAGAGGCAGAGGATTCTCATTAGGGTTGTTGACTGTTGACTTTTGCTAAACCCTAATGAGAATTAGAATTATGATTAACAATAATATTAATTGAGTATTATAGTGACATGGTTAGGGTTGAAAGGTTGACCTTGTTGACTTGTTGACTTTTGTTGACCGGTTGACTAGGTTGGACTTGTTGACCACCATCATGACAATGGCCATCATTTGGTTGCATTGACTTATGCTTGCTTTTTTTGTTCACCATTTGCATTTAATGCAAGAAATATATTGTCATTTGTCATGATATCAACCATCATATTATACTCAATTATTATTACTTTTTATCATAATTTTGGATTATGAGAGGTGAGATGAGAAGAGGTTGGCTCACTTTTCATTTGGCTTTCTCTCTCTTGAGCTCTCTCATTCTCAAGCTCTCCCTCTTCCTCTTGCTCTCTCAAGCTCAAGGAAAACCCCTCTCATGAGTTGAGAACCATTGCCTTAGAGATAAAAACACCAAAACAATCCTCTACTCATCCTAGTTCATAAGGCCTAGCAAGCCAAATGTTCTAGTTTCTTCAAGTTCGAAGAAGAAGCCAAAAGGTAGAAGCTTTCGGATGGATCCATCTTCGGCGCGAGAAGACGATGAGGGGAGGCCGGTCCGTACACCACAAGAGTTGAAGACGAAGAAGTTCAAAAAAGGTATAACCCCCTAACCGAGTAGATAAAACTCTTTGTTAGGTTGTTAGGTAGTCGTTTAACAAAGATCCGTATTATGAGTCCATGTTACCACCCTAGCAAAAATTGTTTTTTTGACCATTTCCGCAACCCCAAAGAACCGGGGAAGGGTAGCATGGACTTACACTATTCGATCGCATAGATACGTCCGGCCATCTCGAAAAAGCAATGCTGAAAAGTTGGCATCTCTTTCTCTATTTATAGCCTCCACAGAATCCCCAAGAGCCCAAATTTGCGCGAGCATGGGCGTGAATCCTGGGATTCGCTCAATTCTTCCAACAGTGCACTGCCACGCTGCGGGTATCCCGTACTTCTCGGCGAATCAAAGTCGGAACGACGCGGATCTTGGAACGCCTCTCCTCACCTGCGCGTTTTTGCTGCGTGCCGCCCGCGACGGTCACTCTTCTAGGAATTCACACATCTAGGAAGGCCGGGCAAAACCGAGCAGCTTCCCTGCTCGGTCCATCCATAGATGGTAGTTTACTACCCACCGGCGTCAAGGATCAAAGCCCTCGCCAAGAGGCCACCGAGTAGCTTCCCTGCTCGGTCTATCTTTGGCTGGTAGTCTACTACCCACTGACGCTAAGAATCAAAGCCTTGCCAAGAAGCCACCGAGCTGCTTCACTGCTCGGTCCATCCTTAGCGGGTAACTTCTTACCCATCTACGCTAAGGATCAAAGCCCTCGCTAAGAAGCCACCGAGCACCTTCCCTGCTCAGTCCATCCTTGGCTGGTAGTCTACTACCCATCGACGCCAAGGATCAAAGCGCTCGCCAAGTGGCCACCGAGAAGCTTCACTGCTCGGTCCATCCTTAGCGGGTAACTTCTTACCAATCTACGCTAAGGATCAAAGCCCTCGCTAAGAGGCCACCGGGCAGCTTCCCTGCTCGGTCCATCCTTGGTTGGTAGTCTACTATCCACCAATGCCAAGGATCAAAGCCCTCGCTAGGAGGCCACCGAGCAGCTACCTTGCTCGGTCAATCCTTAGTGGGCAACTTCTTACCCATCTACGCTAAGGATCAAAGCCTTCGCCAAGAGGCCACCGAGAAGCTTCCCTGCTCGGTCCATCCTTGGCTCGTAGTCTACTACCCACCGATGCCAAGGATTGAAGCCCTCACCAAGAGGCCGCCGAGCAGCTTCACTGCTCGGTCCATCCTTAGTGGGTAACTTCTTACCCATCTACACTAAGGATCTAAGCCCTCGCCAAGAGGCTGCCGAGCAGCTGCCATGCTCGGTCCATCCATGGCTGGTAGTCTACTACCCACCGACGCCAAGGATCGTAGCCCTCATCAAGAGGCCACCGAGCAACTTCCCTGCTTGGTCCATCCTTAGCGGGTAACTTCTTGCCCATCTACGCTAAGGTTCAAAGCCCTCCCCGAGAGGCCACCGAGCAGCTTCCCTGTTCGGTCTATCCTTAATGGGTAACTCCCTACCCATCTGTACTAAGGATCAGAAGTCCTCAAGCTCGGCGAAGCCGACCAAATTTAAGAAAGGTCGTCACCGGTCCAACTCGAGGGAATGGGTAAGTCTACACCTATCTACTCGGAGGTACCAACCGACGTATCTTCAACGAGCGATCGCCACCTTGACTTCGGGGCCACAAGGACGCCGACTTTACACATGCCTTTGCACACTTGACAAACAATCAGATTTAACTCGACGAGCGATCGCCAACTAAAGGATCGGCCGCCGACCTTGCTTTCATCAGGCGAGCAAAATGTTAACATTGCAGTGAAATGGAAACATTACCATAAAATTTCTGCAAAAAGGCTTTATTTACAACTCGGGAGTTTTACAACGGTATTGTGGGCTCCTCAGCCTTACAAAATCGCCCGAAAGCTAACAAAATTCTAAGATGAAACAAAAAATATACAAGAAAGAGGGCAGGGAGACTCAGGCCTCAGGGCTGGGAAGAACCTCAACGTGCTCCGCGGCCACCTCGGGAGTCGGGGTGGCGGCTCGAGGGTCGGCGCCCACCGCAGGAGCTTCGGCACTGGGAGCCGGGGTGACCGCACTCTCCTCAATGCCCCCACCTGGGAACTTCCCCCCGGTGACACTTCCGGTGGCATCCCCCTGCACCTTACCATCGAGGGGGTACTCGAGCCGGAATTATCGTCGGGAAACTCCGGCATCATCGCCTTGACAGCGTCGAGGGCATCATGCCAGACGAGGGCCGAGGCTTCGGTGAGGTCGGCATAGAATTGATCCGACGTCTTGTAGCTCTCCACCGCCTTCGCAGACCGGAGGTTAGCGCGCCTCATCCCTTCCTTCAGCGCCTCATTCTCCCTCTTGAGGGTGTCCCGCGTCTTCATCAGAGTGGCAGCGAGCACCTTACCATCCTCCCACTTGGCCTTAATGACCTTGTTGAACTCCATCAAAACTCAGATGGTCTCTCGGAAGTTGGAGTTCACCCCCTCCTCGGCAGCCACCCGGTCTTCGAGGGCGGCGATCCTCTCCCTCGACTGACGCAGCTCCCGGTTCAGGCTCTCCTCCCGCGAGGAAGACTCGCCCGCTAGCTGCAGTGCCAGTGCTATTTCCTCGTGCTCCATGTTGGTGAAGAGGGCGCGGTGCTGGAGGACCTGAGGAAAACAAAAGGAAGGGTTAAAAAGGTATACGATCCTGCAAACAAAAAGGCTTAATGAAAACCCGAACGGGAGGCGAACACTAACCTGCACAGCCTCCTGAGCTATGGCCACGATTTGGGCCTTGAGGGTCCCCCAGCCGACTGCTCCATCTCGGAGAGCACGCTATCGCCGACAGAAAGCCCCAAGGGAACCTCATAGCGAAGATCCCCCTCCTGCACGAAGATCGTGGAAGATGGGGCTCGGGACACCGTCCTCTTGCACAGCTTGAGGAGGGCCATGGTAGGGTCGGCCTCATCCGCCACATCCAAAACCCGAGGTTCCTACTCCCAAGCATGTTTACGGCTCTCCCCGTGGCTGGTCTCCTGAGCCCGGGGAGTAGTGGAACGCCTAGCCGAAGCGGTCGCCGACAGGGCCGGGCTCACAGCGGGGCGTGATTGGCCGGGGCCTCCGGCCTTCCTCTCTTTTTTCTCGGCCAGGCCAGCCCGAAATTTAGATCGGTCCATCGCTTCTGCAAAGAAGAAAAAATAAAAAGGTGGTTAGCAATGCCAGAAAAGGTAGAAGAATACACAGGTCTAAACAGGTCGCCTAAGCTCCTAACTTACCCGCAAACTGAGCGGGGCTTAGCCCGGCCCAACTGAGGGCCTTATCGGACAGCAATACATTGGCCAAATGGACGGGCTCCCACGCCGACACCGCCATCGCATCGGGATCAGACGACCGCCTCACCTGCGGGCAGTTGGCCCTGTGCCACTGGATAGGCACAGGCCAATCCTCACCCTCGGGTGGCCCGACAAGCAAGAACTTCTCCTTCCATTCATGAATGGAAGAAGATACTGCTATGATCCCCGACCCGGCCACCCCTCTTCTGTGTTTTCTAAAAGAAATGTATACCCAGCTAGGCTCGTCCCTACTAGTACCGGGGTGATTTTTGTAGCAGAGGGAAGAATGGAGAAGGTTCAGGCTGAAAGGGATCTTCTGCAGTCTCAACCGGACCAGGAACCTGAGGAGAATCCTCCACAAGTTCGGCACTAGCTGGCCTGTGGCTAATTGAAAGCAACACAGCGCCACACTCAACTCAGGGGTGAAGGGCAGACGCATTCTGGCCCAAAAGGCTTCCAAGTATAAGGCAATCTCCTTGCCCTATACCAGGTCTGCCATCTCTCCCTCCCCGGCCAAGCGAAACGAGTAGCCGGGAGGAATGCGGAAGCGAGCCCGGATCGTTGTGAGCTCGTCCACATGCCTCAGGAGGGATGGCGCGTCATGGACACTCCTGATACGCGCTTTGGGGACCATCCCCGCCGCGTGGCCTTGGGTGCCAGGACTAACCCTAGCTCCCTAGGGGGATTCCGACTCGGACGAGGATGAGGAAGAAGCAGAGGAAGAAGCAGCAGAAGACTCCCTAAACTCTACCTCTACTACCTCAATAGACTCCCCAGAGGAAGACATCTAACCTGAGCCGAGGAAGGAGACGTCCGAGGGAAGAACGCAAGAAATCCGACCTATAGAGAAGAGCGCCGAGCCAATACACACAGCGATAAGGAAATTATAGTGAAGTGTGGACCTTGGGGGGTTCCCACCTCTATTTATAGCATTCGGCAAGCGCATCCAACGGCGCCGATCGATTCCCGCCAAAACAGACACTTCGCGTCCGACGACCACCAACTTTCCACGTGTCTCAAGAGTATTGGACGTGCCCCTTCAAGCGCCAAGGACACCGGCGGCCCGTCACGTCAGCTAACCAGCACCGGATGCATCGCCTGGCGCCTCAACGAACGTATGATCTAGTCGGCGCTTCCCCTTTAATGCACGATCACTTCTCTGATCCGCTGATGTCGTCAAAAAATACGACTAACTTCCTGGGAATCCTCGCTAACGATGCCTTCAAATAAGAATTTAGCCCGGGTGACCGATCAGACCACTCTCGACCCAACCCATAAATAGGTCGAGACGAGAGTGGAGGGATAATGATGATGCTCAATACTGAGAACTTCCCAGATCATGACACGTGGTAGATGACGTGTCCCAAGGCTTACGAGAAGGGAGTAAGAACGGTACGTTGAAGGCGTGCCCCGGGCCTTTCTCCCGAGGATGTTCCCGACCCTCCGTTTCCTTCCAGACCACTCCTATGCTCGTCTTCCAAATAACTATTGGCTCGCCTCCGAGCCCACCTGCAGACTGAGCTTCCTCAGCCCTCCCAGCTCACCCCCAAGCTATCACAGAACCAAGCTTGCTCAGCCTCCTGCTCGCCTCCAAGCTTCCCGCCGTTCTCAGCTTCCTCGGTCTCATCGACCGACCCAGAGCGCAGACCATCAGCGCCCCAGACGTGGCCCTGTGAATCTCGCAATACGCGAGATATCCATCGCCCCATGATCCGGCATCCCACGCCATCGCGTTCCCCCGCTAATGGGCGTATCTCGCCATTAATGGAGGATCCCGCCATTCGCGCAGGTGCGGCTCCAAGGGCGTAACGGCCGACGTAAATCTCGCGCCCGCCGGCCCATGGCTACCACTATATAAACCCCCTCTCAGAAGACTTAGGTAAGGGAAATTATTATCCAATAGGCCGCTACTCTGCCCAAATACCCCAACCAACTTGATCGTCGGAGGGTCTATGGTGGTACAACCACCCCAGGACTTCCTTGCAGGTAGCTCGGCTTCAGTACAAATCAAGCCCACTGAGATCCACACGCTTCGAGAGGAAACCCCCAAACCCAATCTCAGCCATCCATCAACGCTTGCTACAAATTAACGGAAGACAACATCTGAAGGAGATCCAGCCCTCCATCAGTTGGCGCCGTCTGTGGGAAACTCTATAATTCCACTCAATGAAAGTTGATCTTCCGATCTCGAATTCATGACGAGTGATCACCGCAATAATCCAAGCACTAGCCGCCGCCCTCCCCACAACAGAGGCAGGGACGGATCTTCTCCTCCCCTAAATGCCATTCACGCCCTGTCTGCGCGATTCGACAGGCTCGCGTCCATCGTAGATGCCCTTGTCCGTGTCCAGACGGCTGGACGAACCCCTCAGGTTGCCGCTCCCCCACCTCGGGACCGGGGCCTCCACAGAAGGGAAGAAGACACTGCCCATGCTGGCACGACCGAGAAGCGCCTCACTATCTCTGGCAGCCACGGATCCCCCGTGGCGACCAACTCAATGACCCGTTGGGCACCTCACAACTCCACGCCGAGGTCTCGTGAAAGAGCACCCTGCCTTGAGGCCCATCACGCTCCTGTCCCTCCCGAGAAGGTGTTGGTCAGCTCGCCTGCTCCCAGGCATGGCCGGCGCCCTCTCCCTCGACAGGGTCGCGCAGACGGGACTCACCACGGTAGCTCAAGGACGACCTCGCCAGGGGACCTGAGGAACCTCATAGAACAGAACCGGAACCGCGGCCATGCGCAGGCCACCAGCAGGAGGGGAGATCACTTTGAGTATGCCGAATCATCGGGATACTACGACCGACTCGATGCCCTCGAAAAGAAGAAAGTGGTTATCATAATGCGGTTACATAATTAACTGCAGAGGCTTGCGCCTGCAGGGAAAAGCGTCCCTACAATCAAAAACCTCTCACAAATGAGGGGGAATCTGATAAAGTCACGCTACAATGACCGCATCCGTCCAAACCTCCGATATACGGTGCCATAAATCAACTTGGTATCTTCGGAGAGGTGGAAGGATAAATCCAAATAGCATCTGCCCCCAGATTCAGGCAAGACGATCCATCCTAGTTCATCTCTGTTTTCGGCGGTAAACAGATTCTGGCACGCCCGGTGGGACCTTTTGCTCTTTCCACTCCACACTTTGTGTGTCGTGTTTCACGATCAATCAAAATCGTGGTTCTCTTTGGTTGCCCTTAGATTCGAGGTACTAAGATTTGGTGTCTTGTTCCTGTGCAGAAGAAGAAGAAAATCGATGGCTTCCAACTGCACCTCTTGGAACAGCAACCCTCGCTCCACCCCAACTGGAGGAGTAACCTACGGGCCCAATGCGGCCTCCATCATTTCATTGTCAGTGGGGAAAGTTACACAAGCCACTACTGGGTTGTTCTTCTGGACCATGCTCCCACCGGTGAGTTTTGGTGCCTCAGCGCCGTAAAAAGAAGATCCCAAAAGGTCAGTCTTCGATCGACTAGCGACAACAACGGCCCCTCTCAATAGGCCGTCTAAAGACGACGTCTTAGTCTTCAATAGGCTCGGCAAGAACCCAAATGGTCCCGCAAAGAAGCTCGTGACACCTGAAGGGGCTCCCCCAAAATGGATAGCCCTCCCAACTCCTTCTGCAGGTGAATTCGTCAAAGGTACTTCCCCTACCAGAAAGTCGGTCTTCGAAAGATTGGCCGATCATCCTCAAACTCTGCCAAGGACGTCAGTCTTCAACATGCTGGCACCAACAGGAGCTTCTCACCAAAGCCAGGGGCACAACGAAGCCGCTTCCAAAACTTAGGCAGTCCTGTCTGCAAGACACGCTCGACGTTGTTGATTATTCCAAAAATTTATAGTTTACCGTAATCAGAAACGGCGTCGCTTCGCAGCTAGCCGGTGAATACGGGTCGATCCGCAGGGATGTGTTAGTTTTGATTTTGTGTTATAACGAGTTGATTCAAATCGTTGTTGGTTTTTTATCGATTGAGTTTAAGACGAATTTATGTGATGAGAAAGAACTCATTAGGGTTAGGTCGAAGGTAGGTGTGTTGAGATCAATATGTTCACCTCTTTCAATGCCGTGATTTAAGCTTTTAGGAAAAATCACAACAATCAATAGGAAAAGGGATTAGGATGATCGGGAAGAAACAAAGTTTCTTCCTCTAGATCCTTGTCCGTCTTTTCTTATTGATTGTTGTGATCTTCATGGACATCATATAAGTCCGGCCTTTTAAACTACGGAACACCGTTACCTTGTAGGTAGGATGCCGTAGGGGGCGGATCGTATATGTGTGCATGAAGGTTTCGTTTTTAAAAATAAGTTGACATTGAAGGAGGTGAGAGACATCCGTCTCTCACTCACTCCCTTGTTCCTAACCCTAACGAGCGAGAATTTTTACTCGCACATTAGGGAATTATAAGTAAGAAACATTTTTGTGTTTTATGATTTAAATAGTTATCTTACGACAGATTAAAAATTAGCTAACTAGCAATTAAATGGTTCCTAGGGCAAGTAGAGCAATTAAACTAAGGCAGGAATTAAATAAAATAAAGACTTACAAGAAGAAGATGATGCTCTTGATTCCTCCAACAAATCTCACTTTTATTGAATATAAAGAGGCATACAATTTTTTAGATCTAGATTACAATTTATAAGAAACTAGTGAAGCTAGGGTTACAGACTCTCGTAGACATGAATTTACTGATTTACCCCCTAAAAATCCCAACAATGGAACGACGCATCGACACAAGAAGTCGGTGCCGATACGGGCACCATATGGCCGCGGTTCCGCGGCAAAGACATGCCTTTGGCCGCGGAACCGCGGCCATTTAGTGGGCTTGGCCCACTATCTTTCTGTTCTTGGTTATTCTTCTTTTGGGCTCTCTGTTTTCACTGTTCGTTTCTCTGTTGGGCTTTCTAGTATTCTCCAGATTCTCAGTGAAACTTGTAAGGATCTTTTTGACCGTTTCTCTTGACGTTCGTCTCGGCTTGAGTAGGATCCGTGTGCTGGTTGGTCAAAAGTCCATTTCCTGTGTCAACTTTGTCTTTTTTCACTGTATTTGCTTCAAAAGTCTGTATCCTGTATCATGTAACAAACGATCGTCAAAAGCACCTGTTTACTTATAAATTGCACAAAAAGTGGGGCGTATAAATTGCAATATTATGATGTGAACAAATACCCCCAAACTTACCTTTTGCTCGTCCTCGAGCAAACTTATTAGTTTATTCTAACCTAGCCACACTTTCGCAGGGAAACGCGATTGCACTGAGCACGTGCAACAAGCCGTTAAACCTCTAGGTGTCCCTAGTAGGAGGAGTGTTGTCTCCTGAGGGTTTTCAGCGGATTACACCCACAAAATCCTATCAATTTGGTTTTTCGACTTTTGTTTTCCAATCAGGTTTTCTAATAAGGAATTCTATTATCGTCGCCCCGTAAATTATCCACCCATATTCTTCACACTTCCTTATTATGTAACTTAAGATTGTACATGTTCTATAGAATTACTTAGAAGTCAGCATTTCTTAAGTTTTTCTTCTAGAGTTTCATCTCCACTTAGGAATTTCTATCAACTCTATTAAAGATACAAGTTTTATTTTTCATTCCTCTCTCTTATCTAAACTCTAATCACATATCCCCACGTGTGTGTAATTGTCACCTCTACACTTGGAAATTCAAATCAAGCAATCGTACTCTCGTCCATTGTCCAAAACACTTAACTTTCGCTTACACATCCTTCATGCGACCGTTAATACTTCTTGAGGTACCAACAGCCGATTACAAGATGCGTTAGGCCTTTAAAGCATATTTCCTAGTTTTGCAACACTCAAGGCTTTTTAGCAGTGACTCCCAGACCAGTTGGTCTAAGGCACTAGGTGATGAAGCACCCTTGCTAATTAATTTTCTAGCCCTAAGTAATCACAAAAACCAGTGTCCATTTTTTTTATTCAGCCTTTTTTTTATTGTGCTAAGGACTTTAGACAGGAGTAGTTCAAGGTCTCTTCTACTAATCCAAGTTTCAAGGTGCGTGATTGTGCATTTTGTAGGGTACATGTTTTCAGAATTTAAACTCAAGTTAGGAACTATCTTTCGAACTTATACTTTAATAATAGCATTAATACTCTTCTCTCGTTTTGGCTTAACCCACGAAGTGAACCCAAAATTTGCCTATTCCTAAATAACCTACAAAGACATACACTTTCTACCGTTAAACTTTAAGCAAGGTTATTTTTAGGGTTTTAAATTTACTAAGTCTAAGATCTAGTTTTTCCAAACTAGTTAACCTTTTTATCAACTCAAGTCAACTAACCAAAATTGAATACAATAATTTTTATAATTTTTTTGAAATTTTCTCAATTTTTATGGGTTTTTCAGTTTTCTAAAATTTTTTTTTATTTTTATTTTTTTAAATTTTTAAATTTTTATGATTTTTTTATAAAAATGCAATGCAGCAATTAAATATGCAAAAGGAAAACAAAGATATATACAATATGCAATGCAAAAGGAAAACTTACCGAACATACCCCCAAACTTATAATGGACAGTGTCCTCACTGTCATGCTGCACCAAATGGGTTGATAATTTCGGCGAGTCCCTGCTTATTATTATATTTACATAGTATACACACCCCCAAACTTATTTGAAATAAAGTTTTGAAAAAAAAAGAAATTCGAGGGTGAAGGTGGAGGAAAATCAATCGGTGTAAATCGGCTCCTGCAAGAACAGGAGCTCCTCCGAAGGGTCCGCTGTGAGGAACGGTTTCAAACGATGCCATTTACTTTGAAACGCGTACCATCCTCCGGGTTCTCAAGATCAAACGCACCGTGCGGATAAACGGTGCGGACTACAAAAGGTCCTCTCCATCTTGACCTGAGCTTACCAGGATGAAAATGTAACCGAGTGTCATAAAGTAGAACCTGTTGACCAGGTTCAAAAGTTTTTCGTAAAAGGTGTTTATCATGGAACACCTTGGCTCGGTTTTTAGCAGTTATGGCATTGTCATATGCCTCATCCCTTAGCTCCTCCAACTCATTCATTTGCAGCTTTCTGTTGCTGCCCGCATCTCCTAAAGACAAATTTAGCTCTTTTATAGCCCAGAAAGCTTTGTGCTCGATCTCCACTGGGAGGTGACAAGCCTTCCCGTACACAAGCCGGTAAGGAGACATACCCAGATCGGTTTTATATGCAGTACGGAAAGCCCATAGTGCATCTATCAATTTAAGCGACCAATCCTTACGGTTTTTAGAAACCGTTTTCTCCAAAATTTGCTTTATTTGCCGATTTGAAACCTCGGCTTGCCCACATGTTTAGGGGTGATATGGCGTTGACAATTTGTGGGTGATAGCGTATTTACGCATTAAGGACTCGAAAGTCCTATTGCAGAAGTGAGAACCATTATCACTTATTATCGCCCGAGGGTGCCCGAATCGAGAAAATATGTGTTCTTTAAGGAATCGAACGACAACTTTATTATCGTTCGTTCGACTGGGCACAGCCTCGACCCACTTAGAAACGTAGTCAACCGCCAACAGAATATACACATTTCCAAGAGAGTTAGGAAATGGTCCCATAAAATCTATACCCCAAACGTCAAAAATGTCCACTACCAAAATGGGTTGGAGTGGCATTTCGTTTCTCCGCGAAATCCGGCCCAAATGTTGGCACCGGGAGCAAGTTTTGCAGTATTCAAATGAATCCTTGAAGAGTCGTGGCCAATAGAAGCCACACTGCAAAACCTTTTCGGCTGTCTTCTTTGGGCCAAAGTGCCCGCCACATGCTTGATCATGGCAGAAAGACAGCACGCTCTTGACCTCACTCTCGGGCACACACCGACGGATGATTTGGTCGGAACAGTATTTGAAAAGATAGGGTTCATCCCAGTAAAAATGCTTTACTTGGGAAAAAAATCGAAGCTTATCTTGTTTCGACCAATCATTAGGAATAAGGCCGGTGGCTAAATAATTTACAATATCGGCGAACCATGGTTCGCAAGAAACGGTCAAGAGCTGCTCGTCAGGAAAAACGTCAGAGATTGGAAGATCGAGCGTGGGCGAAGAAGGAAGTCGTGATAGGTGATCAGCTACTACGTTTTCACATCCCTTTTTGTCCTTAATGACAAGGTCAAATTCTTGCAATAAAAGGATCCAACGTATTAGCCTAGACTTAGCATCCTTCTTCGCAAAGAGGTGGCGAAGAGCCGAATGATCAGTATAAACAACGACTGGAGAGCCGATTAAATAAGGCCGAAATTTCTCGAGTGCAAACACAACAGCTAAAAATTCTTTCTCTGTTGTTGTGTAATTAAGTTGGGCCTCATTTAGTGTTCGGCTAGCATAATAAATCACGTGCGGCATCTTATTAATGTGCTGTCCAAGAACAACGCCAATTGCAAAGTCTGATGCGTCGCACATGATTTCAAAAGGGTGCGTCCAGTCAGGAGATGAGAGGATGGGTGCAGTGATGAGTGAATGTTTTAAAGACTCAAATGCTTCAGTGCATGTGGAGTCAAAAGCGAAGGTCGTGTCCTTGGCCAGTAAGAGGGTCAAGGGTCTAGCAATCTTGCTAAAGTCCTTGATAAACCGTCTGTAAAAACCGGCGTGGCCAAGGAAGTCTCTAATATCTTTGACGCATTTTGGGGGAGGTAGGTTAGAAATCACTTCGATTTTAGCCCTGTCTACCTCGATGCCGTTTTGCGAGATAACATGTCCTAAGACAATGCTCTCTCGTACCATGAAATGGCACTTCTCCCAATTTAATGTTAGGTTCTTATCCCTGCAGCGGGTAAGAACAGCGTCAAGATGGCGTAAACACTCGTCGAAGGAGTCGCCAAAGATGGAGAAATCGTCCATAAAAATCTCCAAGAACTTTTCGACCATGTCTGAAAAGATCCCCATCATACACTGCTGAAATGTAGCGGGCGCATTGCATAACCCGAAGGGCATGCGACGATAAGCAAAGGTGCCAAAGGGACAAGTAAATGTTGTCTTGTCTTGGTCCTCTTTGGCAATGGGGACTTGATTGTAACCGGAATAGCCATCGAGAAAGCAATAGAATTCGTGCCCTGCCAATCGCTCGAGCATTTAGTCAATGAAAGGTAAAGGAAAGTGGTCTTTCCTTGTAGCGGCATTGAGTTTCCTATAGTCTATGCAGACTCGCCACCCAGTTTGGGTGCGAGTGGGAATCAACTCATTTGCCTCGTTTGCAATGACCGTAATGCCCGATTTCTTGGGCACGACGTGGATTGGGCTAACCCATTGGCTATCCGAGATAGGGTAAATGATACCGCTATCCAGACATTTGACAATTTCCTTCTTAACAGCCTCTTTCATGATGGGATTGAGGCGCCTTTGTGGATCTCATGCTGGCTTGGCATCATCCATTAAGTGTATATGATGTTCGACTATGAGGGGACTAATCCCCTTAATGTCCGCCATAGACCAGCCGAAATCTTGCCGATTGTTATGTAAGACCATCAAGAGAGCCTTCTCTTGCTCAAGAGCTAGAGAGGCTGATATAATGACGGGTAAGGTCTCATTATCACCTAGATATGCATATTTTAGGTGTGTCGGCAAAAGCTTTAATTTGAGTTTAGGAGGTGAAACAATAGATGGTAGCAAAGGGGTAGTTGTTTCAAACTCGAATGATTCCATCAAAGGTTCGTACCGAGTGTACGCAACAATGTCGGATGGTTCTACAAACTCATCCGCAAAAGCAAAAGACTCCAAATCAGGGGATGAGTCTTCGAAGTCGTCGACGAATGTAAAACATTCAAAATCGTTATCCGCCGCGAAAACTGAGTCGGATTCTAGGAGGAACGCACTAGTGGCGTTAACATTGCTGTGGTCGAATAAAAAATTCTCGAACTCACAGTCCTCCTCCGCGATCTCATTGATCGAACAAACGTCTAGTACGCTAGCATTGGGCTCAGCAGGCTGACTTCCCAACTTGAAAATATTTAGCTCAATTGTCATATTGCCGAAAGATAAGTTCATTGAACCGTTACGACAATTGATCACTGCGTTGGAAGTAGCCAAAAATGGTCGACCTAATATAACCGGAATTTGGTTCCGGGGGTTCGCAACAGGTTGTGTATCCATCACTATAAAGTCTACGGGGAAAATGAAATCCCCTACTCTTATTAACACATCCTCCAGCTCTCCCCTAGGATGGGTGATCGACCGGTCAGCCATTTGGAGAGTACAGTGAGTGGGCTTAAGCTCTCCAACGCCCAATTGCTCGTACACAGAATAGGGTAGCAAATTGACGCTCGCACCAAGATCTAATAGTGCTCTATTGATGTTCTTGTCCCCAATTGTTATCGAAATGGTAGGACACCCGGGGTCCTTTTGCTTTGGGGGTAAGGAATTTACAAGAGCATCGCTAATAGCACTAGCTACAAAAACTTTCTTTGGCACTTGCGACTTCCTCTTTTTGGTGCACAAGTCCTTTAAAATTTTGGCATATGAAGGGACTTGCTGAACTGCATCCAAAAGAGGGATGTTTATGCTAACCTGTTTGAACAACTCGACAATCTTTTCCATTTGAGGAGTTGGTTTATTGGATCTCAACCGATTAGGAAAAGGAACATTTTGAAAGGTGGTTGAGTCCAACTTTTGTGGATCAGATTGTTGAGTTGGAACGGTACCTCGTGTAGATGTGTTCGTGTCGTGAGAATTAGGTCCGTTCAAGCTAGAAGAGGTAGAGCCATGTGAAGGATGGAGAATAGGCTCTAAAGAAGAAGATGGTGAAGAAGAAGAAGAAGAAGAAGAAGAAGACCCACCGGCAGGGGTGTCATTGTTAATGCCCACATTGTTCCGCAACACTTTTCCCGATCTCAACGTGGTCACCGCATTCACATTATGATTTTGCTGATTGTGTGCAGCATGTGCGTGACCGGGGTTGGGCAACGGTTGAGACGGGAGTTTTCCTTTTTCGCGCTCGCTCAAAGCTGCATTAAGTTGTGCAATTTGTGCCTCAATAGATTTGATACTCTGATCGTGGGAGGCACTATTTTGCACTAGAGATTGAATAGAAGTCTCAAGTCTTGCTGTAGACTGTGTAGATTGCTTAAGGAATGCATCTAGACTTCTCTCGAGCGAGCTAACCTTATCATTATTAGGTTGAACATAATTGTTTGGCTGGTAAGCATTGTTCGGCACAAAGTTGTTCACCTGATTAGGGTAAGGTTGTTGTTGAAATTGTTGCGGTTGATATTAAGTTTGCGAGGGTGCTTGTTGTTGTTGTGGAGGAGGAGGTCTTTGAAAATTATTATTATTTCCTTGGAATTGTTGATTTTGGTTCCAAGCGAAATTTGGGTGACTCCTCCACCCCGGATTATACGTTGAAGAGTACGGATCGTTCCTTTGTCGTTGCTGAAATGCAGCATTGACTTGATCCTGTCCTTGAGTGGATGCATTATAAGGACACTCTTCAGTTAAGTGCGATGGATCCGCACAACAAGCACAGACAGTTCGTGGGGGCATAGCAGGGGCAGGAGAAGACGATGAGATTTTTGTCTCGATCGCTTCTAGCTTTTTCGTAAGAGCGGCCATCTCGGCCTTCATAGCAATCGACATCTCTATTTGATGTATGCCCGCCCTAGATTGACCACTAGAAGTTGATGTGGTCTTGGTGCTCTCCCACTGTATTGTCTGCTCACTAAGATCCTCGAGAAACTGCCACGCCTCATCATTAGACTTAGAGAGAAAATGACCTTGACAGATGGTTTCTAGCAACTGCTTCGTTGCCGAGTTCAATCCCTCATATAATGTTTGGCAAAGTTGCCAACTTTCTATCCCATGGTGAGGGCATTGAACTAGTAGGTCCTTAAATCTCTCGAAGCACTTCCAGAATGGTTCGGAAGGAAGTTGTGAAAATTGAATTATTTCATTTCGAATTCTGGCAGTTTTATGGTGAGGATAGAACTTTTTCAGAAAAGCCTTCACAAACTCATCCCAATTTCTTATGGAATGTGACGCGGTGCTATATAGCCACTTCTCGGCTAGGTCACATAAGGTGAAAGGAATGACCCTTAGCCTTATAGCGTCATCACTCAATTGGGTCGTTTTCATCATAGCGCACACATTTTGGAATTTATTAATAAAGATATAAGCGTCTTCAGTTTCCAAACCGTGAAATTTCGGCAGCATATTGATGAAATGTGGTTTAATCTCAAAATTGTCCCCATTTGCCGGTGGGGGTGAAAGACAAGTGGGTAAAGAAGTGCGAACGGGGTAGAAGAGATCCTGGAGCGCAACTCGTGCGGGCGCTACAACAGGCGGTAGATTCGGGTTATTCGCACCTGGCGGAGGTGGAATCATTCCCGTCGGTAAGGTATCGTTGGGGTTGAATCCCGACATACCTTCGAATGAAGAATTTGAATGTGGAGGTGAGGAAGTGGACGGAAGATCGACGAAGGGTTCGTCGAAGGGTTCGTTGGTCGGTATCAACGAAACGCGGACTAATCGGGCGTTAGTATCCCTAGTCCAAAATGACATACACTAAAGGGTAGTGCAGTCAGAAAAAAGAGAAAAACAGAAGGTGGGGGTAAGATAACGTCAGTGAGAAGAAGTGGTGGAAGTGAGGTTTCAAGTTTCTTTAGCGGCAAGTTGCAAGTTTTTAAAAGATTTTATTTTTTATTTTTTTATTTGTGAATTTTTGCAAGGAAGTTTTTGAAAACGGACTCGTGACACAAAAAGTATCAACCACACATGCACAATCAGGCCTAGATCTAGGGTCGCCTAGGTCTACTAGACAGCTCCTAACTAGGGCTAGAAATAGACCTCAAACCGCCTCTTCACGGACAAATACGGCCAGGTAAGTGGGAAGGAACCACCACTACAGTAGGCCTAATTAAAAACCACTAGCCTAGACACCGCAAAGTCGGTTAGGATAAACGGCCGATGCCTATACTAGTCCTTTTCCTATTGAGCTCGCCGTCCTTAGGTCTGAGTCTAATCTTTTTTAATTAGAGGTGGTTGATGCAAAATGCTTTAGGTGTTTTCTGGGGTCTTGGGAAGGGTGATGAAATCCCCACCCAATCTGGATTTGGTCAAATAGCCCCTTAGAGTCCGGTTAAATTATGCAAAACAAATAAAAATTCACTTGCAATCAGAATTTTTTAGTGCGGCGCAAAGAAACCTGCAGAGATCTGTTATTTAGAAGGGGAAGAAAGACTCTTTACGCAAAGAACCCTGCAGAAAGATTTGTACAGAGAGATATTTTGTAGGTTGCAGAGGAGAGAGAGAAAAATCAAACCAGACAAATCTGGAGCGCTGACGTGGCACCAAGAGCGCGGAAGCGCGGCGTAGGGGGGATGGTGCGGCGGAAGCGCGGCAAGGAGATTGGTTCACCCTCTGGAAAAATTGCTGTGGCTCTGTACTTTTAATTCCTCTCTGTTTTTATGCCTCCTTTTCTGTTTTGACCTTTTGTAAAATTCCAGATCCAAAAGTTCTTGTCGTTCCTGCAAGATTCAAACGAGAAACCCTTCAACAGATAAAAATAATGAAAAGAATATTTTTTTTTTGTATTTTGTATTTTCAGATTTTTATAATTTTCAAATTTTATATCAACCCGAAATCATACAAAAAGAGAAAATTACGCCATCCCCGGCAACGGCGCCATTTGATTATTCCAAAAATTTATAGTTTACCGTAATCAGAAACGGCGTCGCTTCGCAGCTAGCCGGTGAATACGGGTCGATCCGCAGGGATGTGTTAGTTCTGATTTTGTGTTATAACGAGTTGATTCAAATCGTTGTTGGTTTTTTATCGATTGAGTTTAAGACGAATTTATGTGATGAGAAAGAACTCATTAGGGTTAGGTCGAAGGTAGGTGTGTTGAGATCAATATGTTCACCTCTTTCAATGCCGTGATTTAAGCTTTTAGGAAAAATCACAACAATCAATAGGAAAAGGGATTAGGATGATCGGGAAGAAACAAAGTTTCTTCCTCTAGATCCTTGTCCGTCTTTTCTTATTGATTGTTGTGATCTTCATGGACATCATATAAGTCCGGCCTTTTAAACTACGGAACACCGTTACCTTGTAGGTAGGGTGCCGTAGGGGGCGGATCGTATATGTGTGCATGAAGGTTTCGTTTTTAAAAATAAGTTGACATTGAAGGAGGTGAGAGACATCCGTCTCTCACTCACTCCCTTGTTCCTAACCCTAACGAGCGAGAATTTTTACTCGCACATTAGGGAATTATAAGTAAGAAACATTTTTGTGTTTTATGATTTAAATAGTTATCTTACGACAGATTAAAAATTAGCTAACTAGCAATTAAATGGTTCCTAGGGCAAGTAGAGCAATTAAACTAAGGCAGGAATTAAATAAAATAAAGACTTACAAGAAGAAGATGATGCTCTTGATTCCTCCAACAAATCTCACTTTTATTGAATATAAAGAGGCATACAATTTTTTAGATCTAGATTACAATTTATAAGAAACTAGTGAAGCTAGGGTTACAGACTCTCGTAGACATGAATTTACTGATTTACCCCCTAAAAATCCCAACAATGGAACGACGCACCGACACAAGAAGTCGGTGCCGATACGGGCACCATATGGCCGCGGTTCCGCGGCAAAGACATGCCTTTGGCCGCGGAACCGAGGCCATTTAGTGGGCTTAGCCCACTATCTTTCTGTTCTTGGTTATTCTTCTTTTGGGCTCTCTGTTTTCACTGTTCGTTTCTCTGTTGGGCTTTCTAGTATTCTCCAGATTCTCAGTGAAACTTGTAAGGATCTTTTTGACCGTTTCTCTTGACGTTCGTCTCGGCTTGAGTAGGATCCGTGTGCTGGTTGGTCAAAAGTCCATTTCCTGTGTCAACTTTGTCTTTTTTCACTGTATTTGCTTCAAAAGTCTGTATCCTGTATCATGTAACAAACGATCGTCAAAAGCACCTGTTTACTTATAAATTGCACAAAAAGTGGGGCGTATAAATTGCAATATTATGATGTGAACAGTTGTCACTGGCGCCGAGTGAGAAAATCTGGGGGCAACTCCCCCTCTGGACGTACTCCACTAGCACCAACGGTGGAAGTTGTCGCTGCTGTTCCAACCGGGAGCAGCTTTGATCTGCTCAGGAGGGTATGCAAGAACTCTCCAATGGCGATGCTAAAGAAATCTCCCCCGCCTATAGAAGCCACAGTGCAGGCAAAGACAGAGAACCCCCATCAACGGATCTCCTCCTAAATTCATAGAGTCTGGCGGAAATTCCAAGACTCTGTGATCAACAAAGATTACTCTCTTCGACCGAATAAATCGAACGCTCGGCAAGAGAAAAACCGTCTATCTACCATACAGCGAGGGACTTCTTCCACACGGGTTCCTGTTACAACGGCTCCTTCAAGTTTGACCTCCCACAAAAGGAGGAGGCCGGAGAAAATCCCACCGCCTGCGACAAATTCCAAAGGCGATGGACCCAAATGCCCCAAGGTTGGGGGCATGATCGTGCATACGGTTTACGTGGCTTCCAGAAAAGAAGAAAATCTTGCTTCCGTAGGTCATCGACCGCAAACTCAGTCGCTAACAAAAGCTCAGGAGCAACAACAAAAGCTCCAGGAGATGCTGACCAAAATGCCAGCACTCACCAGGCAGAAAGAAAGCCCGGACACAACAGCCGAACAACGCCAGGAGTACGAGACCAATACAGAGTTCCTATAAAGGGTGCTTGAAAGAAAGGATAAGGAAGCTGCTGAGCAGGCTGCTAACATAAAGTAGATGGCTCTCTTGTTCCAGGATATGGTAGGAATGGTCATTCATCCAGAACCCTCAGCCGAGGATCCGCCGATAATCATCGAGGATGACAGAGGGGAAACATCAAAACCTATTCCGGCTCTATCAACAGCCAAGGAGGAAATGATCTCCAAGGCTGCTCTTGATGATTATATAGCTCAACAAATATGAGATAATCAAGCAAATGAAGCGGCTGGCCAAATCGTCAGAACCAGGCGACCGTACCCAGGCTGGTATGACCAAATCAAATACCCGCCGGGATATACGATCCCTAAATTCCATGCATACAAAGGGGGAGGTAATCCCCATCAGCACGTCGCGCAGTTCAGAGCTTTGTGCGGCAACACTGGAACCGATGACAACTGTTGCTTCGCCAATTCGTTGGCAGCCTGTCAGAGACGGCCTTTGAATGGTACTCGGAGCTCCCAAATGACTCCGTGAGGACATTCACAGAGATGGAGTTGTTGTTCACATAGCGGTTCGCCAACGCAAGCGAACGCATCCCGATTACAGCGTTAATCAATGCCAGGGTGAAGCTGGAGAAACCTAGGTCCAATACACGATCCGGTGGCGGAACCTTTAGTCAAAGTGCGAACAGCACATCGAAGAATCCCCTGCCATGGGCATGTTCATCGGGACCCTCGATCCTCTAACGACTGTGTTCCGGTTCATGACGTTCTTCAAACCAACAACCTTCCAGGCGATGATCGATAAACTGGCCTAAATGGACCAGATGGGACACGGGCCTTCCTCCTCAAGTAAGGACCCTCGAAATACTAAGGGTAAAGGGAAAGCGGCCTTCGTTGCCAATGCTCAACAACAACCGAGTGGCCCAAAACCGCTGCTCGCCAAAACAACGCACGTCCACACCTATCCCTGGAAGAAAGGCTAGGACGCACTTACTCGTTTCCCTGCGACAAGACGAGGAGACTATTTGAGTTGGCAATGCGTAACAAACTCATCACATTGCCAGACCCACGGCGTCCACTGCAACTCAGTGACGTCAACAACCCCAATTACTGCTCCTATCACAGAATGGTGAGCAACCCGATTAAGGATTGCTAGGTCTTCAAGAACTGGGTCAAGGACCAGTATAAACAAGAGAAGTTCGCGCTGTCTGAGAACTGGAGGGTGAACCCTCCACAGAAGCATATTCCCAAAAATGTGGATCCACCGGGGGCATCATGCTCGCTCGTGGAAGAAACTACATGGGAAGTCGTTCTTTTAGCTAAAACCAAAAGAATGCTGAAAGATCTACAGGCATATCCAGCAGTCAGGTGAAAAGCCTGCTTGAACCCGAAATCATCAAAGGGATGCTGAAACCGCGTCCCGTACCGAAAGTTGTTGACAAAGGGCAAAATCCCAAAGTCAAGACTTCAAAGTCTTCAAAGAAAAAGAAGAAGACCAAGAAGCATGTGCAGCCTGCCGAGTATGACGACAAGCGCACAAACATAGAAAAGAACATCGACGCGTTAGAGGAGTACAACCAGAAAGCGCTGACACCGGTCACCCTCGAAGAGTTCCTCAAGCATATTCTTGAAAATGAAGATAATGACAACGATGACGAAAATGACTCATCAGAAGAAACCGAAGACTATGTAGCAAGTTTCCACATGGTCTCCCATTCGTCGTTAAATGGTGAAGAAGCTCCCTCGGCGTCAGAAAACACCGCAGAGGAAATGGGGGCAGGATCGGCGCTAAAATCACCGGAACTGCCAGAAGTCCCGATAGATAGACTGTTAAATGAAGCCTTTCGAAAAAGCAAAGCTGACCGAGAACGCGAAGCAGCTATATACGAAAAGGCTAAGCGTCAGCGTCAGGATAAAGAAACTGCGAGAAAGATGAGTCGTAAAGTACTCCAACCAAATCGAAGCACACCTGCCACAAATAAGAGCAGGATAAAGGCAGAGAAGTAGTTCGCCAAAGCCCTGTCAATGGAAATGAAGCTGCCACCTCTCGTAGGAAACACTCCCGGGGTCATATGCCTCGACGGAAAGAATTCACATCCAAACTACTGCCTATATCATCAGAGGGTCACCTACCCTACCGAAGAATGCGGTACCTTCAAATGTGGTGGCAAGGATATGTTGTCCATCAAAACCACTTCAAGAGAATGAAGCACGAAGCTCGTTGACAGCAAAAGACTGCGACAGATGCGCGTGAAAAAATGACTGGCAACTATCATATGGTTTATACCAGTCCGGAAGGGGGAAAGCCCTAAGTGCTTACTTTCGGGAGCGATTCTGAGGATGAAATAACCCTTTGCCCTCTTTTCAATGACTCTACCTCCAAAAAAGAAGAAGAGGAGAAGAAAAACTGTGAGAACATTCAGCTGCGTAGCTGCACGCTGCCTAAAAAGAACCTCGGACCTAAAAACAATGGTTCGAGCAAAAAAACAAAGGGAAAGAAAAAATCCCTGAGGAAATTGCCCTCGACGAAACTCGCCTTATAGCACAGCAAAACCTGGAGACTTTCAAGGCAAGGATGACACGGTCATATGAAAAACTGACCAGGCCGAGAACGTTTCGCTAAGGCAAGCTCATGCTAGTCGTCAAAAAAACAATAATCCCCAATCATGTAAAACGGGGGAAATTCGAGCTGAACTATGAAGGCCCGTACATCATAGACAAAGTCTACCAAGGTGGAGCCTACCTACTCATGGATATGCATGGTGAAAGACCCTTCCGGCCAATAAATGGCTGATTCCTCAAAAAATACTAAGCCTAACGAGTCACGACCTAGATCAATGATAGATGACGACGCTTGTGTCCGCTCGCTTTCTTCCTGAGTCAAAAACTCTGAGGGTAGTATGCAAAAAGCTTCGTCGCCTCAAATATGGAGATGACAGACCAAGATGTCCTTAAACTAAAAATTCGCCTCAAACATGGTGATGACGGACCGAGATGCCCTTAAACTAAAAATTCGCCTCAAACATGGCGATGACGGACCGAGATGTCCTTAAACTAAAAATTCGCCTCAAACACGGCGACAACGGACCGAGATGTCCTTAAACTAAAACTTCGTCTCAAAAACGGCGATACTGGACCGAAAATTCCTAAAACTAATTAATCGTCTCAAACATGGAGATATTGGACCGAAACGTCCCTAAACTAGTGCATCACCTCAAATATGGCGATAATGGACCGGAACGTCCTAAAACTAGCACGTGGCCTCAAATACAGCGATACACCCCTTGAGATCTATATTGCAATCGAAGTCTTAATGGAGAAGGTTGCAACTCAAGTCCTACTAGCAATATAGCTACTTCAGCGATGAAGCCATCCCCAAGTCCTACCGGAAAATAGATGGGTCATCTGCGGTGAAACTACTTTCGATAGTTCCATCGTTCAAAAAAAAAGTATGTCCACAAGCGAAATGGGCATGGATGAAAACCCAAAAGGGCGTCGTGAGTAAAAACAGCAGGGCTACCGGTGAGTTTGTGAAAACCCGAAAGGGCGCGATCTCGTTGGAAAAAAAAGGGTATGTCCACAAGAAAAATTGGCACGGATGAAAACCCGAATGGACGCCGTGAGTAAAAACAGCTGCCGGCGAGTTTGTGAAAACCCGGAAAGGGCGCAAACTCGTAAAATAAAAAATTCATGTGTGCTCGCAAGGTCCTCTCGACCTTGTGAGGATAAAACACCCGCGTGAGATCCTTATGACTCACAAAGGAAGAACACACTTAAGTGTCCTCACGATTCCTAAGGAGAAATTACACTTACGGGATCCTCACGACTCATAAGGAGAATTCCCCTTATAAGACCCTCACGGCTCATAAGATTCAAAAGTCTTATGCTACAGGGATCTGAACCTGTTCTTAAGCCGTCATATCCCCATTGCCCTACAGGCGGTCCAATATTGACCCTTCTATACAATCCACTGGCACAAATAAACATTTCCCCACCAAGTTCCACCAATGGCGAGAAATGTCCCCATAAGGTGAACGACACGTGTAAGTCCTCTCGAATTATAAGGAGAAAACATACTTGGAAGATCCTTACGACTTATGAGAGAAAATATCACTTGAGAATCCTCATGATTCCTAAGAAGAAAATACACCTACGAGATCATCACGACTCGTAGGGAGAAATACTTTTATGAGACCCTTACGGCTCATAAAGTCAAAAAGCCTTAGCCAATAGGATCCTAAACCTGTTTGCTAAGCCACCTTTGTTCAAATCAACAAAGGCAAATGATGAGTCGCTCCTGACAATATTCCAATCATAGCGATGCTGATGCCCAAAAAGGTATCAAACTTCACGTCCTCTCAAGGTAAATGATGATTTACTCCTGGCAATATCCCAGTTGCAGTGATACTGATACCTAAACAGGTGTCAAACTCCAAGTCCGTTCACGGCAAATGATGATTCGCTCCTGGCAATATCCCATTCGTAGCGATACTGATGTTAAGGTTGGTATCAGATTCCAACTCTCAATAAGAACAGCAGCGAGTAGCAAAAAAATACAAATGAAATAGCCGAAATGATTGGGCAACTCGCAATAAAAATCAGCGAGCAAAAAATATGCATTTAAAATAGCCGAAATGATTAGGCACCGTTAAAAATAGCCGAAATGATTGGGCAATCGGGACCTTCGCGATAAGAAAAGCTGAAAAGACAGAGCATCGCGGAAATAAAAAATATATATAAAATGAAATTTCCTCTGCCCTGCAACATGTACATATTGACTCTTGTATACGATCCATGGGCACAAATAAAAGAAAAGGAAACCATATTTTCCCACCAGGCTCCGTCAAAGGGAGAGCCAGATCTTGATGGCAACATCAACAGTCTAAAGATCAGCTCGACGCTCTCCTCATTCCAACAGGGTGCAGACGTGACATCAGCAAAGCTCCAAGGAGCCAAATCAAAAAGGAGTGACGGCAAAATCCTAACTCCAGCCCAACGTGCTTCTCATGCCAACAGGATGTAGACGCATCGTTATCAAAGATCTAAAGGTCAAACAAAAAAGGAGTAATGGAAAAATCCCAGCTCCAGGTCGACGTCCCTTTTCAATGCAGATGCGACGTCAACAAAAGCTCCAAGGAGCCAAATAAAAAAGGAGTGACGGCAAAATCCTAACTCCAGCCCGACGTGCTTCTTATGCCAGCAGGATGTAGAGACAACGTCATCAAAGATCCAAGGGTCAAACAAAAATGGAGTATTGGCAAAATCCCAGCTCCAGCTCGACGTTCCATCTCGATGTAGATGCGACGTCAACAAAGTCTCCAAGGAGTCAAATCAAAAAGGAGTGACAGCAAAATCCTAACTCCAGCTCGACGTGGTTATCATGCCACTTGTAAATCCTCTAGACTTATAAGGAGAAAACACTCTTGGAAAATCCTTATGACTTATGAGAGAAAATATCACTTAGGAATCCCCACAATTCCTAAGGAGAAAATACACCTACGAAATCCTCACGACTCATAGGGAGAAATACTTTTATGAGACCCTCACGGATCATAAAGTCAAAAAGCCTTAGTCGAAAGGATTCTAAACTGTTTGCTAAGCCATATTTGTTCAAATCAACAAAGGCAAATAATGAGTCGCTCCTGACAATATTCCAGTCATAGTGATGCTGATGCCTAAAAAGGTATCAAATGTCAAAACCTCGCAAGGCAAATGATGATTCACTCTTGGAAATATCGCAGTTGCAGTGACACTGATACCTAAATAGGTGTCAAACTCCAAGTCCTTTCACGGCAAATGATGATTCGCTCCTGGCAATATCCCATTCGTAGCGAAACTGATGCTAAGATTGGTATCAGATTCCAACTCTTAATAAAAACAGCAGCGAGTAGCAAAAAAATACATATGAAATAGCCGAAATAATGGGGCAACTCGCAATAAAAATCAGCGAGCAAAAAATATGCATATAAAATAGCCGAAATGATTAGGCACCATGAAAAATAGCTGAAATGATTGGGCAATCGGGACCTTCGCGATATGAAAAGCTGAAAAGATAGAGCATTGCGAAAATAAAATATATATATATATATAAAATGAAATTTCATTTGCCCTGCAACATGTCCATATTGACTCTTGTATACGATCCATGGGCACAAATAAAAGAAAAGGGAACCATATTTTCCAACCAGGCTCCGTCAAAGGGAGAGCTAGATTTTGATGGCAACATCTACAGTCTAAAGATCAGCTCGACGCTCTCCTCATTCCAACAGGCTGCAGACGTGACATCAGCAAAGCTCCAACGAGCCAAATCAAAAAAGGAGTGACGGCAAAATCCTAACTCCAGCCCAACGTTCTTCTCATGCCAGCAGGATGTAGACGGAACGTCATCAAAGATTCAAGGGTCAAACAAAAAAGAGTAATGGAAAAATCCCAGCTCCAGCACGACGTCCCTTTTCGATGCAGATGCGACGTCAAAAAAAGCTCCAAGGAGCCAAATAAAAAAGGAGTGACGGAAAAATCCTAACTCCAGCCCGACGTGCTTCTTATAACAGCAGGATGTAGACGCAATGTCATCAAAGACCCAAGGGCCAAACAAAAATGGAGTAATGGCAAAATCCCATCTCCAGCTCGATGTTCCTTCTCGATGCAGATGCAACGACAACAAAGGCTTCAAGGAGTCAAATCAAAAAGGAGTGACGGCAAAATCCTAACTCCAGCTCGACGTGCTTTTCATGCCACTTGTAAGTCCTCTCAACTTATAAAGGGAAAACACTCTTGGAAGATCCTTACGATTTATGAGAGAAAATATCACTTGGGAATCCCCACGATTCCTAAGGAGAAAATACACCTACGAAATCCTCACGACTCGTAGGGAGAAATACTTTTATGAGACCCTCACGGCTCATAAAGTCAAAAAGCCTTAGTTGACAGGATCCTAAACCTGTTTGCTATGCCACCTTTGTTCAAATCAACAAAGGCAAATGATGAGTCGCTCCTGGCAATATTCCAGTTATAGCGATGCTGATGCCTAAAAAGGTATCAAACTTCAAGTCCTCTCAAGGCAAATGATGATTTACTGCTGGCAATATCCCAGTTGCAGTGATACTGATACTTAAACAGGTGTCAAACTCCGAGTCATTTCACTACAAATGATGATTCGCTCCTGGCAATATCCCATTCGTAGCGATATTGATGCTAAGGTTGGTATCAGATTCTAACTCTCCATAAAAACAGCAGCGAGTAGCAAAAAGATACATATGAAATAGCCGAAATGATGGGGCAACTCGCAATAAAAATCAGTGAGCAAAAAATATGCATATAAAATAGCCGAAATGATTAGGCACCGTGAAAAATAGCCGAAATGATTGGGCAATCGGGACCTTCGCGATATGAAAAGCTGAAAGGATACAGCATCGCGGAAATAAAAAATATATATATAAAATGAAATTTCCTCTGCCCTGCAACATGTCCATATTGAATCTTGTATACGATCCATGGGTACAAATGAAAGAAAAAGGGACCATATTTTCTCACCAGGCTCCGTCAAAGCGAGAGCAAGATCTTGATGGCAACATCTACAGTCTAAAGATCAGCTCGACGCTCTCCTCATTCCAACATGGTGCAGTCGTGACAGCAGCAAAGCTCCAAGGAGCCAAATCAAAAAGGAGTGACGGCAAAATGCTAACTCCAGCCCAACGTTCTTCTCATGCCAGTAGGATGTAGACGCAACGTCATCAAAGATCCAAGGGTCAAACAAAAAAGGAGTAATGATAAAATCCCAGCTCCAGCTCGACGTCCTTTTTCGATGCAGATGCGACGTCAACAAAAGCTCCAAGGAGCCAAATAAAAAACGAGTGACGGCAAAATCCTAACTCCAGCCCGACGTGCTTCTTATGCCAGCAGGATGTGGACGCAACGTCATCAAAGACCAAAGGGTCAAACAAAAATGGAGTAATGGCAAAATCCCAGCGCCAGCTCGACGTTCTTTCTCGATGCAGATGCGACATCAATAAAGGCTCCAAGGAGTCAAACCAAAAAGGAGTGGCGGCAAAATCCTAACTCCAGCTCGACGTGCTTCTCATGCCACTTGCAAGTCCTCTCGACTTATAAGGAGAAAACACTCTTCGAAGATCCTTATGACTTATGAGAGAAAATATCACTTGGGAATCCCCACGATTCCTAAGGAGAAAATACACCTACAAGATCCTCACGACTCGTAGGGGGAAATACTTTTATGAGACCCTCACGGCTCATAAAGTCAAAAAGTCTTAGTCGACAGGATCCTAAATCTGTTTGCTAAGCCACCTTTGTTCAAATCAATAAAGGAAAATGATGAGTTGCTCCTGGCAATATTCCAGTCGTAGCGATGTTGATGCCTAAAAAGGTATCAAACTTCAAGTCCTCTCAAGGCAAATGATGATTCACTCCTGGTAATATCCAAGTCGCAGTGATATTAATACCTAAACAGGTGTCAAACTCCAAGTCCTTTCACGGTAAATGATGATTCGCTCCTGGCAATATCTCATTCATAGCGATACTGATGCTAAGGTTGGTATCAGATTCCAACTCTCAATAAGATTAGCAGCGAGTAGCAAAAAAATACATATGAAATAGCCGAAATAATGGGGCAACTCACAATAAAAATCAGCGAGCAAAAAATATGCATATAAAATAGCCGAAATGATTAGGCACCTTGAAAAATAGCCAAAATGATTGGGCAATCGGAACCTTCGCGATATGAAAAGCTGAAAAGATAGAGCATCGCGGGAATAAAAAATATATATATAAAATGAAATTTCCTATGCCCTGCAACATGTCCATATTGACTCTTGTATACGATCCATGGGCAGAAAGAAAAGAAAAGGGAATCATATTTTCCCACCAGGCTCCGTCAAAGGGAGAGCAAGATCTTGATGGCAACTTCTACAGTCTAAAGTGTTGGAGATAGTGCCCTCAGAGTCAATTATGGGATCACAGGCATGTGATTGCAATGATTGAGGGAGGACCTATCCCAGTAGGACAGTCTTACTCAAGATAATAGTATGCTATCTGGTTTATCTTTATCATCGTGTACTGCTTTAGGTGACCTTACAGGTCACTATTGCGCGTTGATAGAGCCCCTAGGATTCTTGCTTGACTGCCAGCAGTATGAGGGCGATCATATACGTGGGAGCTGGTAGTCTATAAGCACATCCTTAAATGGTCCCTAGTCGTGGGAGTTTCGAGACAGGGCATCGATACTCCAGAGTAGACTAGTGTATACAGTCGAGACCCCGATGAGGGGCGGTGGCCGGTCTCACAAGCCATTGGTGTCAGTTGGTTCACCTAAGATGTATACAGGTGCTCATTGGGTTATGAGTACACCGGACAGGACTCACCGGGAAATGCTAATTGGTCTTATACCTGACGTCAGATAGCAGTTCCCTGGTGACATGTGTACAGGTTAGTTCATCGACCTGAGATCGTCATTTGTCTCGTGTGAGTTCCCACTGTACTTTGATTACTACCCTACCACACTCAAAGGAGGTGTGCAAACAGGTTTTAGTTGGGTACAGTCCCGAGCCATATGGAGGCAGTGAGCGGATCTGCAGGGGTTCGTCTCTCCCGATATTGGGGGTGAGGTCGCGCTGTGTCTAGGAGAGCCCTTACATGAAGTCCTTGGCCAAGGCAGGAGATTTACTGGTAGGTATTCCAGTAGTATCTCAGGGTGTTCTGGGCTACACTCCGACACGACTTGTACCGCTTTTGGGGGTCTGACTTTTACCAACCCCCTAGGCTCGCCATGCGATGCTCATAGACGAACGGACCGGACTGTACGGATATTTTCACTGACAGGATCAGTAGGGTGTCAGGATGAGTTCGCTCATCGATGTCCCTTTTGGTCAATACCTGGTAGCCCGTTACGTATGGCTAATACCTCTGACGTGCTAGTGGTTAAATCCACAACCAAAGTGTTGACGAGTCTTTAGAGTCCCCCACAGACCGTTTTCTCAAGTTTCGGGCGAAACGCTGTAGAGGCCGTATGGAGATATGGCAGGGTTCGATCAGATTCGTGCGGTATTGCACGGATCATGATCGGACGGATTATGCTAGCGGGCTTTGGTTTAAGCCGGATCCTAGTATTGTACTGTGTAGATTTTGTCTCATTGCATTTGTATTCGGTCGCAATACAAATGTGGGTATGTATATACAGTAGCGGGGTTTCCTGTAATTTATTACGGGATCAGTTTTATGAAGTTTCCAGTTTGCTTTCTGTTTCGGCCATTTTCCTTTGTTTCTTTCCTTGGCTGAAAATTGGTGGAGGAGGGCTTATTTGCAATTGTGCAAATTAGTATTGTGGAGGGTGGTCTTTGCATATTGTTGCTTCATGATGGTTGCACCATCATTTGACTTCTTGACTTCATCATGGTTTGACTTTTGTGGGGACATGGTTTTCATGATGGTTGATGGAGTGTTGGATTAAGTTAGGGATCATTTCTTCTCATCATTCTCTCTTGCATTATTGATCCACCCCCTTGGACTTTTTCCCTCTCTTTTTTTCACTTACATGGCCGGCCACTAAGAAAGGTGGGGCTGTCCAATTTTTAGGAGGTGAAAAATGAGCCTCATTTCCATGCTCAAAATCCCTTATTTCTCCCAAAAAGTTGATAGTGCATTTCCTCCACCAAAAGGCAACTTCTTACAACCCTATGAGACATAGAGTTCCACACTATTCTACAGCAATTCTTGGGCACGTCGACTCGCCAACTTCGTGCCCGAGTTGCCTCGGTCCAGAGGTGGGAGCCCGTAAAAGAACCCGGCGATGTGGTGCCCTTCCGACCAGGAGATGAAGACCGGAGATTCCGCGGGAAGATCGGGACGACGACGAGAAGGCCGAAGGACACGGATCGCTCGGTATATCTCTCTACCCCTTCTCTAGTTAGCTAGGATTAGATTAATGGCCTGATCCGGGTTTTATAGTGCGTGGTGGTGCCGGTTTAAAGTTTCGTAAAAGTATCATTTCCGCATTTTGGCCTCGGATTGACGGCCGGGGCACCGCCGTGCACTTACACTGGTATCAGAGCCAGGCCATTAACCTAGTCTAGCTTGCTCTAACGTGTTTACAAGTTCGATCGAACAAATTTCCGAAAACCACAATTTCTATTGCCTAAGTTTCTGTCGAATTTTTTTTAGCTCAAAAACTTTTTCAGTACATTTCAGAAACTTGTGCAGGGTGTTGTGTGAATACTGTTGAAATTTGGTTGCCTGAACTCACTGTGTAGCCGCGTAACCGTGGCCGTAACCCCCTTTTGGCCGCGATTCCGCCGCATAACAGTGAAGTCACTGCACCAAATTTCTTGCAGTGATTCCTGAGTTGAAAATGGGGTTTTTGGAATATTCTGTTTGGGCCCAGATTTTCTTTGAGTGCTACAGTTGTGCTTGGGGCCCACTTGGGTAAATTTGATCGATCGAAAAGTTTAAACATGTTAGTTCACAGTATTTACATTATATCTGTGACCGTGAATGTCATTTGATCGGTAAATCCTATCTAACTGCTATAGCCCTTTTAGACGGATTTGCAAACATGACATTCACGTTGATGTTCTGTGATTGTGTTGTGATATTGCGGATTGGTCGTGGGGGATAGCCTGGATGCAAGTTTAGTACAGTTTCGTTTTATATGTACATTTGATGTTGCGGGGTGAGCGTCCGACATGTGGACTGCCGTCACTGCCTGTTTGTATATTATTCTTTTGGGGCACGACCGGGGTGAGGTCGATGTACCCGCTGTATGTATTTTTTACTTTCTGTACTAGGATTACCCTAAGGTGGGGTGCATGGATAGCCGGGTTCTAGAGGGCAACGGGCCCGCATCTTATGGAGTTGAGACGGAGGGGGATTCACTCTAGAATTGGTGGGCTATTCGCCGCACTCGTAGACAGGTTGACCCAGGAGGGGTGCCCAAGTTACCGGATTCCGTGAGGTGCTGGGTGGTCCATTCACATTGCTAAAGGGGGCTGCCTCGCTTCAGGTTTTGGCGGGTAACTTGCCGCGCCCGTAGGGGTCTAGGATTTCATTACACAGGCTATCCACACGACCAGGGGAACGTCGGGTTTCAGTAGCGGCTCTATGAAACCCGGGGATCCCAGATATCTGTATTGTTCTGTGATGCTTATTACATTTCTGGGATGTTGCATTTTATAACGCCTTGAGCGAATATTATATATTGATATATATACTAGTAGATGTTGTATATGTTTTGCATCCGCACTAGTCCAGTCCCCGCTCTGTCGTTAGTTAAGTAACCTAACGAGTAATGACGGGACCCAGTGGCAAATGCGGATGGCATATACGTACATCACTATTTTCGTTCTTTATTGGTGTGATCAATTGATGGGACTGCGTTGACTCGGATCAATGCAAGATAAACAAACCTATTCTGATATTGTTGGAACAATTTTCAAAAAGCTGTTATTGCAAGGGTGTTCTCTTTTGTTTTGCACAGTGGTATTCAGTTGGAATATCCTACACCTCAGTCGACGAGGCAAGGGCCGAGATCCCTTCACCAGGAGTGACCCCTGTTGGTGAGTGCTGCATGCTCCCACAACTCTTGTGGCACGGCGGAAGCGGTAAACGAAATTTTCTTTGCATACAACACGCACTTAACCGAAGATCTTGTCTAAACCACAACTAGTAAACCCTAACTAGAGATCTTATCTACTATATTAGGGATTATACCTTGATGATACGGTCCTTCGGGTCTTCTCTTAGATGCAACTCCTTTGCTCCTATCTCCTCTTTTGGTGAACTCCTTGGCTCCTTTAGACGTTGCCGACGTTTTCGATCTCCGGCCACCGAAGACCTAGATGATCCACCCGAGAGTTTTCGTGCAAACTAGAAACTCTTCTCAAGAGTTTAACCTAGAGACCAAATTTGCTAGAAGAGGTCACTAGGATGATGTAGAGATAAGTATATTGGATTAACTTGAAATCCTAAGCTTTGGATTCACATCTCATGTGAGGGTTTAAGATAGGAAGAATGATAACCATCATTTTCTTTCTTTCTTCTTATACACTTGTTATGATACACTTATCATAATTTTGTGTAGGATTGGAATGCCTTGATTTCACATCTCATGTGAAGGTATTTATAAGAAGAAGGAGAAGGAGAGAATAAGTGAATTTCATGATTAAAAAGTTTAAGCATGATGAAAAAGAAAATAGCACTAACTAAAGCATGTATTATGAAAGAAGTATCATGCTTTAATAGTACCTCCACTACAACAACCTCATTATCATGCTTATACCTTTTAATTTACACCTCACTAATTTATTTTCACAAAATAAATGATGTCATAATTATGTCATTGTGAGGTGGCATCTTCTAGAAGGTATTCTTGTAACAATTACAAAAATACCCCTCCTCCATATACCGTATACCGTATACTGTATACACGGATCCGAATTCTGAAAAATACGAATACAATTAATCCAATAATATAATACTGGTATCCGGCCAGTATTATTCTTCCGATTATTATTCCTGTAACAATTACATGAACATAATCGAAAACCTGCCGCAACACCTTACGGCTGCCGTAACAACTTACGGTCTCTTCATCTTTCGCCTGAACGAGGGAACCCTCTGTGTGGGACTCTAAAGACTCGTCAGTACGCTGGCAATGGGTTTAACCACAAGCACGTCAGCGGCACTAGCTGTGCGTAACGGCTACCCAGTTACATGACGAAAAGGTGGCCAATGAGCGAACTCATCACAACCCTTACGAGCCTGTAAGCAACACTTACCGTACAGTCCAGTCTCTTCATCTGATACGTCGCATATGAAGTCTAGGGGTGGTAAATGTCAGACCCCAGTAACTTTATAAGTCATGTTGATTTACGGCTCATAACAGGTCGAGGAACTACTGATAACACTTATCAGTAAACCTCGAGAACCCTGGCCAGGGATTTAGGTGTTATAGCCGATCAAACATAGCACGACATCAACTCCCTATACCGGGAGAGACGAAACCCCTCCTATCGCTCACTGTCTCCATATGATTCGGGATTGTACCCAAAATCCACCTGTTTGCATGACTCAATAGAGCCGTGGTAGGGAGGAAATCAAAGTACAGTGGGAATCACACAAGACTTTATGACGATCTCGGGTCTACAGACTAACCTGTATAAGTGTCGCCGGAGAACTGCTATTTGACAATAGGTATATATACCATCTAGGAGTTCTCGGCGAGTCCTGTTCGGTGTACCCATTCTCCAATGAGCACTTGTGTACAATCTTCGATGTCAAACATCAATGGTTGTGGAATCAACCATCGCCCTCTGGGTCAAGAAACGTACACACTAGTCTAATCTGGTAATACCGATGCCCTGTCTCGATATACCCTCGACTAGGAACTATTAAAGGATATGCTTGTAGACTGTCCAGGTCCCAGTAGTATGATCTCATCATAATCCCGGTAGTCAAGCATAGTCCTAAGGGCTTCATCAATACATCACATGTTAAGATGAAGATAAACCAGATAACATACTATCATTTCGAGCAAAGATCATTTTATTACATATATATATATATATATATATATATATATATATATATATATATGCCTAGCATCCTATACAGTACAGGCCTCTATGGCATACATATCTAACAATCTCCCACTTGCACTAAGGCCTGTAGTTGATGCAATAAGTACCGACTAGAACCAGTTTCCGGCGTACCGCATGCTCAACAGCTCAAACAGTTTCTCAAACTGTACTTGAGGGATGGCCTTGGTGAATGGATCTGCTGTATTGTTCTTCGTATCCACTCTCCTGACCTCGATCTCCCGGCGATCAACTATCTCCCTGATCAGGTGATACCTCCTTAGAATATGTCTGGACTTCTGATGGGACCTGGGTTCCTTAGCCAAAGCCACAGCTCCATTGTTATCGCAATACAGAGGTATTGGATGTTCAATTGATAGAACCACACCAAGTTCACTAATGAACTTCTTATCCAGACAGCCTCTTTGGCAGCATCGTTGGCAGCGATGTATTCAGCCTCCATCATCGAGTCTGCAACGGTATCCTGTTTGGAACTCTTCCAACATACCGCCCCTCCATTGAGGGTAAAGACAAATCCCGAGTGCGACTTAGAATCGTCCTTATCACTTTGGAAGCTGGAATCGGTAAAGGACTCCACCTGGAGTTCTCTGTTACCATACACCAAGAACATCTCTTTAGTTCTTCGTAAGTACTTGAGAATGTTCTTCACAGCTGTCCAGTGACTCTCTCCAGGATCTGCTTGATACCGACTCACTACACTTAGTGAGTATGCTATATCAGGTCTGGTATATAGCATCGCATACATGATAGAGCCAACTGCCGAAGCATAAGGTATCCCTCACATGCGAGCTCTCTCCAAATCAGTCTTGGGAGACATCTCTTTGGAGAGAGTGAGTCCAGAGATCGTGGGTAAGTTCCCACGCTTGGATTCCTCCATACTAAACCTCTTTAGTATGGTGTCAATGTACCTGGATTGGGACAATCCCAGTATCCGTTTAGATCTATCTCTATAGATCCTAATTCCCAATATGCAGGAGGCATCACCTAGATCTTTCATTGAGAATCTTTGTGATAAGAAGAGCTTGACTGATTGCAGCATAGGAACATCATTTCCTATCAAGAGTATGTCATCCACATACAACACGAGGAATACAACCTTACTCTCTGCAACCTTCTTATATATATAAGGCTCATCTATATTTTTGATGAAGTCAAACTCTTTGACTACACCATCAAAGCAGATGTTCCAACTCCGCGATGCCTGCTTTAACCCATAAATGGATTTTAGCAGCTTGCACACCTTTCCGCTGCTCCCACTATCTACGAAGCCATCTGGCTGAGTCATGTACACGCACTCTTCTAAATCACCATTTAGAAAGGCGGTCTTAACATCCATTTGCCAGATTTTGTAGTCATGGTATGCAGCAATGGCAAGTAAGATCCGGATGGACTTAATCATAGCCACTGGAGAAAAGGTTTCGTCATAATCCACGCCTAGTCTTTGACGAAAACCCTTTGCAACAAGTCTAGCTTTGAAAGTCTCAACTTTTCCATCTACACCAAATTTCCTTTTAAAAATCCACTTGCTCCCAATGGGTTTATCCCTTCAGGAGCATTTTCCAAAGTCCATACTTTGTTGGTGTACCTGGATTCCATCTCAGATCGCATTGCATCCAGCCATTTCACAGAGTCACCACTCCTGATGGCCTGCTCAAAACTAGTGGGGTCATCATCTTCCATGATGCAATCCTCACTTCCACCATCAATGAGAAAACCGTAGTATCTTTCAGGTGGATGAGAAACCTTTCTAGATCAGCGGAAAGGCTGGGGTTCGTTGGGTACTACTGAATCCTCTGGTTCTACCAAGTCTTCTGTTATAGTCTGTATCGCTGGAACCTCTTCCAGTTCTACCTCCTCGCCACAAATTTCTTTTTCAAGAAATTCCTTTTCTAAAAAGGTGGCATGTCGAGAAACAAACACCTTTTGTTCCTCAGTGTGGTAGAAGATATACCCTTGTGAGTTTTTGGGATATCCTACAAACTTACATAGGACAGACCTTGCCTCGAGTTTGTCCGGATTTAGTCTTTTGACATAGGCTGGACAACCCCATATCTTAACATACTTAAGAAATGGTCTCTTCCCTTTCCATAACTCATATGGAGTGGTAGGCACTGATTTGGTAGGAACCATATTCAATAGGTGTATGGCTATCTCAAGCGCATACCCCCAGAAGGAAATAGGTAACTGAGCTTCGCTCATCATAGAGCGCACAATATCTAATAGGGTGCGAGTCCTCCGCTCCGATACACCGTTGTGCTGTGGTGTATAAGGAGGAGTAAGCTGAGAGAGAATCCCATTCTCTTTTAGATAATCTAGAAAATCATTGCTTAAGTATTCACCTCCTCGATCAGATCGAAGAATCTTAATACTTTTGCCCGTTTGGTTCTCTACTTCGTGCTTATATTCTCTGAATTTCTCAAAAGCTTCAGACTTGTGTTTCATCAGGAACACATGCCCGTATCTAGATAGATCGTCAGTGAATGTAATGAAGTAGGAAGAACCATTCCTGGCGTGTGTAGACATAGGACCGCATACGTCACTATGTACCAGTCCTAAGAGTTCTGTAACTCTTTCTCCGTGTCCATTAAACGGAGTATTGGTCATTTTTCCTTTGAGACATGAATGGCAAGTATCATAAGATGATAATTCGAACGAATTCAAATATCCATTCTTATGTAACTTAGCTAGTCGTGTCGCATTGATATGACCAAGTCTACAATGCCACAAGAAGGATTCGTTCATTTCTGAACTCTTCCTCTTGAGTGTGTTTTGTATATTAAGGACCGTATTTTGATTGAGAATGAATATGCCATTATGTAACGAGCCTGATCCAATCAACCTTTGATCTAGGAATATGTTCATAACATTATCCTTTACTACAAAATTATATCCTTCTTTACTTAATAAAGAAACTGATATAATGTTGCACATCATGTTCGGTATATAATAGCACTCTTTCAGAATCAGTGTATTACTACTTGGTAATACAAGGTGATATTCGCCAACTGCTTTGGCTGCAATACTTGCACCATTCCCTACTTGAACGGAATGATCACCTTTTTCCAGTTCTCTACCTTTACATAGCCCATGTAACAATTTACATATATGGGATCCTGATCCGGTATCTAATACCCAGGACGTAGGGTGAACTGAGAAACAGTTCTCAATAAATAACACACCTGAAGGAGATGCATCAACATGCATGTTCTTGGTTTGGGCAGTTTGAGAATCCAGATATTCTTCTATTCCCTTTTCATTCTTATAACTCTTATAAGATATTATGGGTCCAACGTTCCCCTGCTCAGTATAATAAGTGGGTTCAGTCAATACATCCATATAATTATCTCGATTATGGCCTGACATGGTCGCTTCCTTGAGAGAGAGAGAAGAAAAACACTTTAGCGTATGCTCTTGCAAGATTAGATTGGTTATTCTCTTATCTAATCAGGATGTCTCCCACTGTTTTTATCAAATCTTCCTACAAACCCTAAAAGGTAAGATTAGCCGGGATTAATTAAACCCTAAAATTTCGTCAAATTGTCTTGTGTAAAACTTTCACAGGAGTAACTCTTACTCGCAGCGGATATCGAGATCCAACTATCTCATAGGAGGTATGCAATCTCATTGCAAATTTCAACACTTGAAATTCCCGATAATATTTTTCCCCTAGTGTGCTATGACCTTGACGAATGCCAACAAACCATAGTCCGCTAGTCAAGTTCAATCCGTACATTTCTTGATTGAATTAAACCCAGCCGTACGTCCCTTGACGAAAGCCAACAAAGACGCACGACTACCCTAACCCAATCTCATCATATGTTACAGATAAGCAATAGTTAGCTACCGCACACTACGCCTTGACGAAAGCCAACAAACGCAGCACGAATACTAAGTATTACCTATCTGAAATGTCGGAGGGCTACGCAGGTTTTTAAGAAAACCATGAGCGTAATGAACTTGATATAGTTGTAGAAACAAGTAGGAAAGAGTGGTTTAAGCTCCAGTTTTAAAAATCGAATGGTTTTGTAGTATCTTTCTAATTTTGCTAAAGAGGTCACTCCCGGTGAAGGGATCTCGGCTCTTTCCTTATCGAATAAGGTGCTGGATATGTATATACCACGATGCAAAGCAAAGTTAGATCAACTATAAAATCAAATCGAGTTCTTTTGTAACATTTTCCAGTTTCGCTAAAGGGGTCACTCCCGGTGAAGGGATCTCGGCCCTTTCCTCATCGAATGAGGTGCAGGATATTCAAGAATACCTCTATGCAAAACAAAAGCTAGAGTTACCCTTTTTCAAAAAATTTGATTCTACAACATCTTTAGGTTTCTTTCTCTTAACATTAATCACATTAATGTTGTCCCACCTTTTACGTTTCCTAAACATCACAGAAAAGAAACGCAAATAGAACGTACGCTTATGCCATCCGCATTTGCCACTGGGCCCGTCATGCATCGTTAGGTTACTTAACTAATGGCAGAGCGGGGGCTGGACTAGCACGGGTTCAAAACATAAGCAACGTTTATTATATATATCTCATATATAAATATAACCATTTCAGATCACAGATGAATGCATTGGATATGCTGGGAATTCCGTATTTTATTCAAGCCCTTAATGAAAAACGGGTTCCATGGTCGTGATGAATAGCCAAAACCCCCTAGACCCCTACGGGTGCGGAAAACTACCCGCCAAATTTCCGAAGTGTAGCAACCTTCCTCAACACCTTGAGTAGGCCACTCGGCACTTGGAGAACCCGGTAGTTTGTGCACCCCTCCTTGGGTCTATCCTAGGAGCAAAAACAGTAAAAAGAAATTATACAATATAACATTGCTTTTTACAAATTACATGGAATGAAAGAAAAGGAAAAACGCTCTTCTCACACCCACCGGCCATTCATCACAATGATCCAACACATTCATATACACATACCATCTCATGATATCCATATGTGCAACCCCCACTAATCGTCATATAGCAATTAGCGGACGTTTCAAACACATATAACAAAAAAGAAAACCCGATTAGCCAAGCACTTTAGAATTTTGATCGATAATTTTTTTTAAACCATGCCAACACTTGACATGTCCCTGTACAAACACCTTTGTAAAAATCTACATATCCCAGAAACCCTAATTCTTCAGTCTAGGAACAGTGAAGAAAAATGAGTCGACTAGGCCATAACTCGGCGGCGGTTCCGCGGCCAAACCATGGGTTTGGCCGCGGTTCCGCCGCGCTTTAGCCGAGGTAGACTTCTAAATTTTTACACTATTCTTAGAAAACCCTGCTTGTATTTTTAAGACATGTCAAATTAATTTTGGAACACTTTCAAAAACTGACAGCAGCAAGGGCAGAATACGAGTTTTCGGGAGAAAAAACTGTCGATCGAGCTTCTAAGTTTGGCTAACATCTAATTGTGGTTTAGTTTAGCTCTGATACCATGTTGGTGAGTGTGCATGCTCCCACAACTCTTGTAGCGCGGCGGAAGCGGTAAACGAAATTTTCTTTGCATACAACACGCACTTATCCGAAGATCTTGTCTAAACCACAACTAGTAAACCCTAACTAGAGATCTTATCTACTATGTTAGGGATTATACCTTGATGATACGGTCCTTCGGGTCTTCTCTTAGATGCAACTCCTTTGCTCCTATCTCCTCTTTTGGTGAACTCCTTGGCTCCTTTAGACGTTGCCGACGTTTTCGATCTCCGGCCACCGAAGACCTAGATGATCCACCCGAGAGTTTTCGTTCAAGCTAGAAACTCTTCTCAAGAGTTTAACCTAGAGACCAAATTTGCTAGAAGAGGTCACTAGGATGATGTAGAGATAAGTATATTGGATTAACTTGAAATCCTAAGCTTTGGATTCACTCTCATGTGAGGGTTTAAGCTAGGAAGAATGATAACCATCATTTTCTTTCTTCTTATACACTTGTTATGATACACTTATCATAATTTTTTGTAGGATTGGAATGCCTTGATTTCACATCTCATGTGAAGGTATTTATAAGAAGAAGGAGAAGGAGAGAATAAGTGCATTTCATGATTAAAAAGTTTAAGCATGATGAAAAAGAAAATAGCACTAACTAAAGCATGTATTATGAAAGAAGTATCATGCTTTAATAGTACCTCCACTACAACAACCTCATTATCATGCTTATACCTTTTAATTTACACCTCACTAATTTATTTTCACAAAATAAATGATGTCATAATTATGTCATTGTGAGGTGGCATCTTCTAGAAGGTATTCTTGTAACAATTACAAAAATACCCCTCCTCCGTATACCGTATACCGTATACCGTATACTGTATACACGCATCTGAATTCTGAAAAATATGAATACAATTAATCCAATAATATAATACTGGTATCCGGCCAGTATTATTCTTCCGATTATCATTCCTGTAACAATTACACGAACATAATCGAAAACCTGCCGCAACACCTTACGGCTGCCGTAACAACTTACGGTCTCTTCATCTTTCGCCTGAACGAGGGAACCCTCTGTGTGGGACTCTAAAGACTCGTCAGTACGCTGGCAATGGATTTAACCACAAGCACGTCAGCGGCACTAGCTGTGCGTAACGGCTACCCAGGTACATGACGAAAAGGTGGCCGATGAGCGAACTCATCACAACCCTTACGAGCCTATAAGCAACACTTACCGTACAGTCCAGTCTCTTCGTCTGATACGTCGCATATGAAGTCTAGGGGTGGTAAATGTCAGACCCCAGTAACTTTATAAGTCATGTTGATTTACGGCTCATAACAGGTCGAGGAACTACTGATAACACTTATCAGTAAACCTCGAGAACCCTGGCCAGGGATTTAGGTGTTATAGCCGATCAAACATAGCGCGACATCAACTCCCTATACCGAGAGAGAAGAAAACCCTCCTATCGCTCACTGTCTCCATATGATTCGGGACTGTACCCAAAATCCACATGTTTGCATGACTCAATAGAGCCGTGGTAGGGAGGAAATCAAAGTACAGTGGGAATCACACAAGACTTTATGATGATTTCGGGTCTACAGACTAACCTGTACAAGTGTCGCCGGAGAACTGCTATCTGACAATAGGTATATATACCATCTAGGAGTTCTCGGCGAGTCCTGTTCGGTGTACCCATTCTCCAATGAGCACTTGTGTACAATCTTCGATGTCAAACATCAATGGTTGTGGAATCAACCATCGCCCCCTGGGTCAAGAAACGTACACACTAATCTAATCTGGAAATACCGATGCCCTGTCTCGATATACCCTCGTCTATGAACTATTAAAGGATATGCTTGTAGACTGTCCAGGTCCCAGTAGTATGATCTCATCATAATCCCGGTAGTCAAGCATAGTCCTAAGGGCTTCATCAATACATCACATGTTAAGATGAAGATAAACTAGATAACATACTATCATTTCGAGCAAAGATCATTTTATTACATACATACTTATATATATATATATATATATATATATATATATATATATATATATGCCTAGCATCCTATACAGTAGAGGCCTCTAGGGCATACATATCTAACAACCCCTTGGATAGAAGTTTGCGTCAGGGCAATAACTTCACTATAGTCGTTTACTTTTGCTTTGCATCGTGGTATTCAGTTGGAATATCCTGCACTTCATTCTATGGGGAAAGAGCCGAGATCCCTTCACCGGGAGTGACCTCTTTATTAAAGGTTTTCGCCACTATATTTTTATAAAGCTATCCAGTTCCTTCAACGATATCAAGTTCATTACGTTAAAGGTTTTCGCCAGAAACCATTCGTAGCCCTCCGTCGTTTCATATGGATAGTCAATAGTATTCAAGCTGTGTTTGTTGGCCAAAGTCAAGGCACAGTGTTTGGTAGCTATTGGGTATTCATATGCAGCATAGATAGATGCGTTGGTTTGGGACAGTCGTACTGCCTTGTTGGCCAAAGTCAAGGGTAGGTACGGGTGGGTTCAAATCAACCTGGAGAATGACGGGTAGAACTTGACATGTGACTTATGATTTGTTAGCCAAAGTCAAGGTCATAAGAGCATGGGGTAAAAATCACATCGGGAGTTTCTAAAGAAACTGAAACTTGCCAGATATGCACATACCTTCTGGAGTGTGATAACGTGAGCGGATTCCGTCACGTTATCATGCGATGATAGTTGGATCCCGATTCCCACTGATGAGTTGTTTTACTCCTCGGGTGATCCCGACTAATTCTTCTTTCAGGTTTGGAGAAGAATTTGACGTTACAGTAGGAGGTTTCCTGATTAGATAAAGTGATAACCATTCTGATCTAGGTTAGAGTGCACGCTGAGTGTTTCTTTTCTCTCTCTCTTTGGCAACGACCATTGACCCGACCCTAGACTATGACTCAGTGACCAAGTTGACCGAACCTTCTTAAATACTGACTTTTGGATTGTCAGAGTTGCAAACCTCATTGCCACTCCTACTTTTACCCTTTTCTCCGGGACACCCCGTATTACTACGAACGTCCACTTCCATTAGATAAAACCATCGTATGGTTATATACGAACTCGAAGGAATTTATTCGAGAATGGTTTCCAGTTCTGGAGAAAACGAATAGGACCATTCAGTTGTCTTTTCCTTTTACCTTCTCTCAGGTTGCGAGTACTCCTTGGTTTAGGAGATAGTACACCTATTACGCAAATTGGATAGTCTTCTTCCAAACCTTAGACTGGTGCCGACCGGTAGGGAATGAAAAAAACCAATTAGCCTAACGATGGTGTACAGAAGGTATTAAGTAAAGACATATCAAGGGATTAGTAAGAGGGCAAAGTAAATTGCGACTGCTATTCACGACCAAACCAAGTATTTCTTTGCCATTCCTAAATCACCTTTGTATTTCTCCAGGACACTCCGTATTACTACGAAGATCCACAGTTTATTGGATACTCCATCGTATGGTTATATACGAACTCGAAAGGAACTTGTTCCAGTTCGGGGATGGATTCTGGTTCAGGAGAAATAGGAATAAGGTTTATTCGGTTGTCTTTTATCTTCATCTTCTCTCGCATTGCGATTGCTCCTAGGATTAGGACAGTACACCCATTATGCTTATTGGATAGTCTTCTTCCAAACCATAGGCTGGTGCCGAACGGTAGGGAAGGAAGAAAACCATTTGAACTAAAGGGGTGTACAGAAGGTAATGACTAAAGACATATGAAGGGATTTAGAGAGATGGCAAAGAAGTATACGGTTACAGTTGTGAATCTGGATAATGGAAGAGGCGTAACTAGGAATACCCGGATACCCCTACGAAACATTTCAATGTTTCAGTTTCACTGTGTACTGTTAAAAGAAGACTGATTTTCCAATTATATCTTACTCCAGGGTATGTATTTACCAGGTATGATTCTCACATCTATATGATTTTACAGATGATAAGTGGGAGTAAGTTATTGGGAATTAGGTGATTGTCCTCATTATATCGGAATTCGTAGTAATTGGTGATATTTGAGGGAATCGCCTGGGTTGTTTGCCGGACGGCAAATATTTGGTTTTGAATATCCGCTGTTATGCACCAATTTCAAATTGATACATCTGTACGTCTATTTTTATAGAGTGAGATATACCTTTTTGAAATTATGTCCATGACATTTACCTATATCAGTGGATGGTTAGGTAAGGAGCATTAAACAGCGGTGTAATTCTTCTTAACCATAGGTACAGTTTTCAACCTACGACACACAGGGATTGAGTTATCAGACTCAAGGGACTTATACAGAGTATTGTATGTTGTCCAGTGTCTATTAGGACAGAGGGGTTGGTCCTCATACTATATTCGGTTTACTTATGACTTCTCTAGTTTTTAGACAAGTGTTTCGTAGAAACGCAAGGTCCGAATTTTGAGAAGTTATAGGTATAAGAATAAAGTAGAGAACCAGGTATTGCAAGTATCATGATTCTTCAAGGTGATCGAAGATGTAGATACTTGTGTATGGTATTCAGTTGATGGTAATGATTAAGAGAACTTGCTTCTCTTTCAGGTCACTCATAATTAGAAACAATCCTAAGTTGAGTAACGCTGATAGGCCTCCTTCCATTTAGTTGACATGCACTGGAGACAGTTGCATGATTTGAATCTGGTTAAATTATATCAGTGCCTCTATTTCTGTATTGGATATAGAACAGTTCATATCTTAACATTGTTAAGGTACGGGGAGTTGTCCAGCTTATGATTAAAACCAGACTCTGGATAATTCAAGGCACGTTTCTGTAATGGCTGTTTGTGGGTTGACCCAGGCTTTGACGAGGGTTGACTTTCTACCATCTGGAAGATCAATAGTGATATTGTTCTTGACTCGCCACAGTTTTAACAAAAATGGATTTTTTCAGAAAACAGTAGTGGGAGTATGATAGAACTGGAAGTGATTCCAGAACCGCAGACGATTACTGAAAATTTGATAAGAACCTAAAGATTCAATTTTGTTTGACATTCCATTGGCCACTCCGCAGATACGGTGGGTAACCTCAGGCACCCGAGAGGTACTCCGGTAGCCTCAAGGACGGCAGCAGGGAGGTTCTTGTTTACCCAGACTTGTCATTGCTGTTGTTCCAGACTGTGAGACCCGGCAGGAGGATGAGTATAGCGTCATTCTGAACTGGTTTTAGAAGTGTACGTGTATATGACTCTGCCAGAGGGTTGTCGTAGTCATTGGGAGCAGCGGAAGCATGGTGGACAAGTGGCTTATGTCTATTTATAGACTAAAGCAGTTATAGCGGAGATAGATCATCTATTTCTGATGTGAAAGTCATAGGTTTGACTTCATCAGAATAGGGGATGGATTTGTTAAGAAGGTAGTAGCGTGTGATGTCCTGGTATTTGGATGACATGCACAGAGTAGGAAGTGATATTCCTATACTACGATCGGTTATACTTTGGTTGTCACACAGTGGTTTCTCCACATAGGACTTGGATATAATATCAACACATTCTGGTTACTAGATCTATAGATCTAGATTTGGGTGGTTTCCCAATCAGGGTACTTAGACAGCATTCTGAAGGTGTTTTAGAATGGACGACTCCAGGCACGGTAGTGTACCTGCAGGTGATGGAGTCACCCTCTCTAAAGGAGTCTTATAGACTAAAGGGGGGAGGAATGTGTATGATTGGCAAATCACTTGCTTAGGCAATTGAGTCAATCATGAGATGTCAAGTACCACACCAGATGTTGTTTTTGCAGTAGATCCAATAAGTTGATAATAATCCAATTCTGGAAAACCAATCGGAAGCAGTTTTAGAACATAAGTGGATGTTCTTAGGATATGATAACGATGTCCTCCTTCGGGAGACAGTTATCATTCCAGGCTTCCAAGGTGACAAGGATGACAGAGAGGTTATCAGAGTTATAGTTTTCCTTCTGACGAGGGGCAGTATTTTGGACAGGTGGTCCAGGTGGATATTGAAGGAAGGATGGCGCAGGATACTGATTAAGTTCAGTTGACGATACAGTCTAAGAAGTTTGGATTTGGAGTTCATTTATGAGCTAGGTCCCATCAGACATCCAGACACATTCTAAGACAGGTATTGCTCAGTTCGGGAGATGGATTTCTCCGCGAACTTGAGATATAGAGAGACATAGAAAGAAACATCAAGGCGGATCCACTCACTGAGGCTATTCGTCGAACACATTAGTTTCGCAAACTAGTTTTGTGAGACTGATTAGTAGAGGAGTTGGGTGTTCGGTATCACACGGGCTGTGAGTATCTAACATCGCAATAATTAGCCTTGAGTGCAAGTGGGAGATTGTTGGAGATAGTGCCCTCAGAGTCAATTATTGGATCATAGGCACGTGATTGCAATGATTGAGGGAGGACCTGTCCCAGTAGGACATTCTTACTCAAGATAATAGTATGCTATCTGGTTTATCTTTATCATCGTGTACTGCTTTTGGTGACCTTACAGTTCACTATTGCGCGTTGATAGAGCCCCTAGGATTCTTTCTTGACTGCCAGCAGTATGAGGGCGATCATATACGTGGGAGCTGGTAGTCTATAAGCATATCCTTAAATGGTCCCTAGTCGTGGGAGTTTTGAGACAGGGCATCGATACTCCAGAGTAGACTAGTGTATACAGTCGAGACCCCGACGAGGGGCGGTGGCCAGTCTCATAAGCCATTGGTGTCAGTTGGTTCACCTAAGATGTATACAGGTACTCATTGGGTTATGAGTAAACCGGACATGACTCGCCGGGAACATACTAGTTGGTCTTATACCTGACGTCAGATAGCAGTTCCCTGGTGACATGTGTACAGGTTAGTTCATCGACCTGAGATCGTCATTTGTCTCGTGTGAGTTCCCACTGTGCTTTGATTACTACCCTACCACGCTCAAAGGAGACGTGCAAACAGCTTTTAGTTGGGTACAGTCTCGAGCCACATGGAGGCAGTGAGCGGATCTGCAGGGGTTTGTCTCTCCCGGTATTGGGGGTGAGGTCGCGCTATGTCTAGGAGAGCCAGTACATGAAAGTCCTTAGCCAAGGCAGGAGATTTAATGGTAGGTATTCCAGTAGTATCTCAGGGTGTTCTGGGCTACACTCCGACATGACTTGTACCGCTTTTGGGGGTCTGATTTTTACCAACCCCCTAGGCCAGCCATGCGATGCTTATAGACGAACGGACCAGACTGTAAAGATATTGTCACTGACAGGCTCAGTAGGGTGTCAGGATGAGTTCGCTCATCAACGTCCCTTTTGGTCAATACCTAGTAGCCCGTTACATATGGCTAATACCTCTGACGTGCTAGTGGTTAAATCCACAACCAAAGTATTGACGAGTCTTTAGAGTCCCCCACAGACCGTTTTCTCAAGTTTCGGGCGAAACGCTGTAGAGGCCATATGGAGATATGGCAGGGTTCGATCAGATACGTGCGGTATTGCACGGATCATGATCGGACGGATTATACTAGCGGGCTTTGGTTTAAGCCGGATCCTAATATTGTACTGTGTAGATTTTGTCTCATTGCATTTGTATTCGGTCGCAATACAAATGCGGGTATGTATGTACAGTAGCGGGGTTTCCTGTAATTTATTACGGGATCAGTTTTATGAAGTTGCCAGTTTGCTTTCCGTTTCGGCCATTTTCCTTTATTTCTTTCCTTGGCTGAATATTGGTGGAGGAGGGCTTATTTGCAATTGTGCAAATTAGCATTGTGGAGGGTGGTCTTTGCATATTGTTGGTTCATGATGGTTGCACCATCATTTGACTTCTTGACTTCATCATGGCTTGACTTTTGTGGGGACATGGTTTTCATGATGGTTGATGGAGTGTTGGATTAAGTTAGGGATCATTTCTTCTCATCATTCTCTCTTGCATTATTGATCCACCCCATTGGACTTTTTCTCTCTCTTTTTTCACTTACATGGCCGGCCACTAAGAAAGGTGGGGCTGTCCAATTTTTAGGAGGTGAAAAATGAGTCTCATTTCCTTGCTAAAAATCCCTTAGTTCTCCCAAAAAGTTGATAGTTCATTTCCTCCACCAAAAGGCAACTTCTTACAACCCCATGAGACATAGAGTTCCACACTATTCTACAGCAATTCTTGGGCACATCGACTCGCCAACTTCGTGCCCGAGTTGCCTCGGTCCAGTGGTGGGAGCCTGTAAAAGAACCCGGCGATGTGGTGCCCTTCCGACGAGGAGATGAAGACTGGAGATTCTGCGGGGAGATCGGGACGACGACGAGAAGACCGAAGGACACAGATCGCTCGGTATATCTCTTTACCCCTTCTCTAGTTAGCTAGGATTAGATTAATAGCCCGATCCGGATTTTATAGTGCATGGTGGTGCCGGTTTAAAGTTTCGTAAAGGTATCGTTTCCGCATTTTGGCCTCGGATTGACGGCCGGGGTGCCGCCGTGCACTTACATAAAGATCAGCTCGACGCTCTCCTCATTCCAACAGGGTGCAAACATGACATCAGTAAAGCTCCAAGGAGCCAAATCAAAAAGGAGTGACGGCAAAATCCTAATTCCAGCCCAACGTGCTTCTCATGCCAGCAGGATGTAGATGCAACGTCATCAAACATCCAAGGGTCAAACAAAAAAGGAGTAATGGTAAAATCCCAGCTCCAGCTCGATGTCCCTTTTCGATGCAGATGCGACGTCAACAAAATCTCCAAGGAGACAAATAAAAAAGTAGTGACGGCAAAATCCTAACTCCAGCCCGACGTGCTTCTTATGCCAACAGGATGTAGACGCAACGTCATCAAAGACCCAAGGGTCAAACAAAAATGGAGTAATGGCAACATCCCAGCCCCAGCTCGATGTTCCTTCTCGATGCAGATGCGATGTCAACAAAGGCTCCAAAGAGTCAAATCAAAAAGGAGTGACGGCAAAATTCTAACTCCAGCTCGACGTGCTTCTCATGCCAGCAGGATGCAGATGCGACGTCAACAAAGGCTCCAAAGAGCTAAATCAAAAAGAAGTGATGGCATAATCCTAACTCCAGCTCGGCGTGCTCCTCATGCCAACATGATGCAGATGCGACGTCGACAAAGGCTCCAAGGAACCAAATTAAAAAGGAGCAACAGTAATATCCTAACTCCAGCTCGATGTGCTTCTCATGCCAGCAAGACATAGACGCAACGTCATCAAAGACCCAAAGATCAAACAAAAAGTAGCAATGGCAAAATCCCAGATCCAGCTCGACGTTCCTTCTCGATGCAGATGCGACGTTAATAAAGTCTCCAAGGAGTCAAATCAAAAAGGAGTGACGGCAAAATCCTAACTCCAGCTCGACGTGCTTCTCATGCCAGCAGGATGCATATGCGACATCAACAAAGGCTCCAAAGAGCCAAATCAAAAAGGAGTGATGGAAAAATCTTAACTCCAGCTCGGCGTGCTCCTCATTCCAACATGATGCAGATGCGACGTCGACCAAGGCTCCAAGGAGCCAAATTAAAAAGAAGCGACAGTAATATCCTAACTCCAGCTCGATGTGCTTCTCATGCCAGCAGGACATAGACGCAACGTCATCAAAGACCCAAAGATCAAACAAAAAAATGAGTAATGACAAAATCCCAGCTCCAGCTCGACGTTCCTTCTCGATGTAGATGCGACGTCAACAAAGGCTCTAAGGAGCCAAATCAAAAAGCAGTGACGGCAAAATCCTAACTCCAGCCCGACGTGCTTCTCATGCCAGCAGGATGTAGACGCAACGTCATCAAAGATCCAAGGGTCAAACAAAAAAGGAGTGATGGCAAAATCATAACTCCAGCTCGACGTGCTTCTTATGCCAGCAGGATGCAGACGCAACGTCAACAAAAGACCCAAAGGCCAAAACAAAAAAATGAGTGATGGCAAAATCATAACTCCAGCTCGACATACTTCTCATGCCAGCAGGATGCAGACGCAACGACAACAAAGGCTCGAAGGAGCCAAATCAAAAAGGAGTGACGGAAAAATCCTAACTCTAGCTCGACGTGCTTCTCATGCCAGTAGGATGTAGACGCAGCGTCATCAAAGACCTAAGGGTCAAACCAAAAAGGAGTAATGGCAAAATCCCAGCTCCAGCTCGACGTTCTTTCTCGGTGCAGATGCGACGTCAACAAAGGCTCCAAGGAGCCAAATAAAAAAGGAGTGATGGAAAAATCCTAACTCCAGCTCGACGTGCTTCTCATGCCAGCAGGATGCAGATGCAACGTTGACAAAAGACCCAACGGTCAAAGCAAAAATGGAGTCATGGAAAAATCCTAGCTCCAAGTCCTGACGGTTCATATACAACCCAGAGACTATCTCGACGTTCCCCCTCATTTCAACAGGATGCGGATGCAACTATCAAATGAAATTAGAGCAATGGCATATTCCTACCTTCGGACATCAATTGTAAGACATACAGCATAGAGTCCTACAGATGTCTACTCTACTTCAGGAAAGAAACGGCACGACATCGTCAAAACAAAAATGAAGCAACAGCATATTCCCAGTTTCGGGTCTTGAAGGCAACTCATAAAGCCTAAAAGACTATCGGAGATCATCCCATACCAGTGCGGAGTGGTTATGACTCATCGGGGCTCCAAACTGAGCCTAACCTCAAGTAAAAAGTATCATGGAAAATTCCTAACGTTTGCTCTTCCGACGGTAATATGACCTAAAGAGATTACTTAAAGATGTCTTGTCTAGCTTCCGAAGGGATCAGAGACACGACAGTCACGGGGCTACTCGAACAACAGCTTAAAGACCGCATATCGAGGAATACATCAGTCAATGCGACGGTACCACGGACTAAAACCCCAGTACCAAAAACCTAACGGACCCCTGTCATAAAGAATAGGGGTTATCTATATTTCACGTTAGGATACACATGCGAGATCCTCTCGACTCATCTCGACTCGTAGGGGAAAACATCTTTATGAAACCCTCACGGCTCATAAAGTTGAAAAGTCTTAGACGACGGGGATATCAACCTATTTTCTAAGCACTGTGGCCCTACAAGTAGGTCCAAACTGACTCTTGTATACTATCCTATGAGATCTAAGGAGAAAATACTCCTACGATATCCTCTCGACTCGTAGGGAGAAAAGTCTTTATGAGAACCTCACAGTTCATAAAGTTGAAAAGTCTTAGGCGACAGATCTAAACCTGTTTCCTAAGCCGTTGCTGCCCTACAAGAAGGTCCAAACTGACGCTTGTATACTATCCATGGGCCACATTCGTCAAAGTTACATGCCAATGAAGTGAAGAATCCACTTGCGGGTCCTCTCAACTCATAAGGAGAAAATACCTGCGTGAGATCCTTACGACTCACTGAGATGAAAGACACTTAGGAATCCTTACGATTTCTAGGAAGAATATGCACCTATGAAATCCTCACGACTTATAGGGAAAAAACCTGCTTGAGACCCTTACGGCTCATGAAGATGAAAAAGTCTTAGGCGACAGGGATCCTAAACTTGTCTCCTAAGCCATCAATTCTATGGAAATGCATTAGTTTGCACTACTTAACCCATGTATAATCTTACGTTGGCAAAGTAGTGGGGGGCATTTATTCCTACCAAAATTTTTTGGCTCAGAACTTGTTGTTCCCTTAAAATAAAGGGAAAGCTCCGCGTGTTAAATATATGCATCCACATGCAAAGCATGTAACTATCACTTCAGGTAGCGCCGCACATGAAGTTCATGTGGGGGCCAATGTGCAAAGCACAGGAGCGCATGTTCCCCTAATATTTAAACATAATAAAACAGCTAAGCTTTGTTAAAATTTTGTTGAGGCAGCGTCTCACATGCCCCTCACTAGGGCGCCAGTGCCAGCGCTAATCTTGTAGAATTAATCCTATGGTGACGCTGCACGTGCTCCACACGTGGGCACCAATGTGCAAAGGACAGGAGTGCCTATCACAAATAAGAATTAAATTCTGAAGTGGCACCCACGTGCACAATACGTGAGCGCCGGCGCCTAAATTAAAAGCAAGTAGAATTAAATTCTATATGGGGATACTTCCCTAAAAACTGGGATATTCTCTGTTAAATAGAGCCATTGGATCAAATATCCAATGGTGATAATAAATCATCAAATGATTAATTCTATTTGGGAAATATTTTCCTTCTAATATGGAATGATTTTTCTCTAACAGAGAATCTTGGATTTAAAATCTAATGGTGATAAAATATCACCAATTAAACTATCTGATATAATTAAATTTTATGTGATAGAATTAAATTCTATTTGGGAAATATTTTTCTTGATCTTTCTAATATGGAAAGATCTTTCTCTAACAGAGAATCTTGGATTTAAAATCCAATAGTGATAAAATATCACCAATTAAACTATCTGATAGAATTTAATTCTATGTGATAAAATTAAATTCTATTTGGGAAATATTTTCCTTGATCTTTCTAATATTGAAAGATTTTTCTCTAACAGAGAATCTTGGATTTAAAATCCAATGGTGATAAAATATCAATTAAATCATCTGATAGAATTAAATTGTATGTGAGAAATATTTTCCTAATCTTTCTCAAACTAGAAAGATCTTCTCTGATCCAACGGTGATTATAAAATCACCCATCGATCGTCTGATAGAATAAAATTCAATCTTAGGAAAATATTTTCCTAATCTTGTTAAACTAACAAGATATTCATATAACAGAATTGAATTCTATCTTAGGAAAATATTTTCCTAATCTTGTTAAACTAACAAGATATTCATATAATAGAATTAAATTCTATGTTAGGAAAATATATTCTTAATCTTGTTAAACAAACAAGAAATCTTCTTTGTTAAACAGTGAGTCTTTGGATTAAAAATCTAACGGTGAATAAAATTCACCGATTAATCTAATAGATCATTTTGATTGATCATGAAATCAATCAAGATCTCTCCATGAGAAATTTTCTCAATAAATTGATTTTTCTCTTCTCATATAAATAGGAGCAAAAAGATTAATCAAAAGGGGAGGAGGAAAAGAAAAGAGGAGACCCCCATAAGCTTCTGTAAAAATACAGAAAGCTCTCAAAACAATAGAGAATTAAATTCTTTCAAAGAAGAAGATTTCCCTCCTATAAAACTCTCGGAAAAGAAAAAAGAAGAGATAAAAAAACATCTCCTTTACCTATTAAAAGGGTTTAACCCTTCTCAAAGAACTTAGTTCTTTCTCTAGATCTGAGATCCACAAGACAAGTCTTCCACAAGTTGAGAATTTAATTCTCATCATGAAGATCTTGTTCTTGAGAATTAAAAATTCAGGGGAGAACATGGATACAAGAACATGAAGAAAATGGAGTTCATAATACTCCGGGAACTTAGTTCCTTCAAATCAAGAACTTAGTTCTTAAAAAACCTGTAACGACCGTGTTTCTAATACCTAATAAAATATTTCTTATCTAATTTTCCCGTATCAAGTAATTATTTACGTGTTTCGTTGATAGAAAAATATTTTATTTTAATGATTTTATTTTTTTCCTCAAAAGTAATGTTAGTAAAGCATTTAAATATAATTAAAGGACTTTTCTAAAAGCTAGTTATATTTTTCTGGGCTTGAAATGTTTTAATGAAATTTAATAATGCCTTAAAATAATTTACATATTTTTATTATAGATTAAAATAATTATTTCATAATTAAAATATTTTCGAGAATAAAATAGATTTTTAAATAGTTATGATAACTAACGAATATCATAGATATAGGAATATTATTTAGTTTTAGCCCAAAATCATTTTTAAACTGAAGTTAACAATAAAATATATTTTCTGGAATTTTTCTTATATTTTTTTCCTTATTTTACAATATTTTTGACAAATTTTTTAAAACAAATTCGATTTTATAATTTAGATTATTTTTTTTAAAATATATTAAACCCATCTTTAACTTGGACCGTTGGATGGGAGATCCAACGACCAAGGATTTTTCGGCGGCTCCACGTGGTGGTGGGGACCACGCAAAACGCGTGATTCCCACCTGCAGCCACGTGGCATGGTCCTGACAGCGCATCAGCTGTTGGATCAAGATCCAACGGCTGTGAAAGGCTAGCAGCGGCGATAATCAGCAGGAGATGATTGGGGAAATCATTGGGTGCGGATTTTGGGGAGATATGACAAATTATTTGGATTTTGTTGTTGGAGAAAAGACCCTATAAATAGAGGCCTTCAAACTCAAATTTCTCACACCTCAGAACTCCGAAAATTCTGGAAAAAAAATATCTAGGCCTTCGTATCGACGACGTCGACGTTGTGGTTCTACCCAAGAATCAAGAAAATCCGAGCGCGGAGCGATTGAGTATTTAGTACGAGTTTACGTTTCCGACCCATCGACATCCAATTCAAACAAAGGGTAGGATCCGCCACTCTCCACTTGTCTGCCACCTTCTTTCCTTTAATGATCTTAATTTCAAATTCTAATACCCAACCTTATATTAAAATGATGTTACAAATATTTCTGCATGCCTATTGTGGTACCTCCTAATAATAAAATTTGACCCATATTTAAAATGGTTTAATTAATTTCCTCTATATGCGTGAGTATTGCACCCTCATCCTACATGGAATATGATATGCTTGATGTTATAATCCATGGGACATCAATCCACTCTTTATGTATACCCACTTACCCATGTTACTAATAAGATCTCGAAATGGGTGACTTCCATAAAATACCCTCATTTTATTAAAATGTTGTACGTATTTAAAATATCAATATGATGTGAGATGTTTGGAACAATACTTTAGACACACTAAAATGATATATTTTTACTTGCACTCTTATTCACTAATTAACATAGTTTTGTTAAAATCCCTTATCTTTTTAAAAGGGGGTAATGCTAATCTAAATAATTGTGCTATGGTTTTTCAACTTAACCCCTTTCACTTAGAGAGAATATTTTTGGTGTAATACTTCTCAGCCTTTTAACTAAGGATTAATAAGGTACCCTAATAGGATAATATTTTACATGAATCACCCCGTGGTTATTAGACAATCGTCCCTAAAAAAGACACAAATCCTGCTGCCGATGTGCAGCAGCAGTTAACGCGGAGTTGTTCTTGTAGAGTATCACCTTTAATAAAATACCCTAATTTTTATAGGGTAATGTTTTACGTAAATACCTCATGGTTAATAGGCAAACGTCCCTTAAAAAGACACAAATCCTGCCGCCCATGTGCAGCGGTTGCCAACACGGATGTTGTTCTAAAATGTTATCTCCAAATAAACCCCATAACTTTATAAATTATTATTTACAATAAAATATCTCAATCCATCCTAAAAGGATATAATTTCATCTAAATACCTTGACTTTTACTAAAAGTCTATCTTCAATAAAAACCATAACCATTTTTTTATGATATTTTCCTAAAAGAATACCTAAAAACTTTATTAAAAATTAATTTCAATAAATACCATAATCTTTCATAAAAAGGATATTTTCTCATTAAAATACCATGGGTTTCCAAAATGATAAATGCTCTAAAAATCATAGTTTTTCTTATAAACAATAAATATCATTAAACGATATTATCTTTATTAACTAAGCATTCTATAAAATGATATGAAGTACCTTACAAACTTTAAAAGATAACAAAATAAAATGAGTGGTTGTAGAAGGCCATGTTAAATGAGATCAACTTTTTTGAATACAAGTTTACGATACACATGACATATGATACGGTTAGGGTTAGAATGCATGGACCTAGATATGGAATACTTATATATGAGGATCCCTGCAGGCAGGGTGAACAGTCCAATATGTGGACGACTACTAACCCGATATTCGAACGAATACTAACCCTACTTTGGGGGTTTATGGTCCAATATGTGGACAAATACTAATCCGATATTCGGGCGAATACTAACCCTACTTTGAGGGCGAATAATCCAATATGCGGATGGCATACAATATGGAAATTTCATGCCTAGATGTATACGCACTAACTCTAATTCGTCAAAACCTTTACACTGAATAACGGGGATGGGTAGTTTGATTAGGCAAGGAAATGCGGAACTTGGATTCCCCAACTACTCGATCATGATCCCGGGAAGTGAAACGGTACATTTCACTTCCCCAGTTGTTGTTCCGTGGCCACAATGGAATAATCGCGAATATCTGGACTCTTGTTTAACAAACTAATGCAAACTTTTACCTTCACTTATACCTTATACAAACATACCCATATTCCCATATACCTCATACAACATACTCTTATTAACATATACCTCATACAAACATATTCATATTCACATGTACCTCTGTCAACATGTCTTATTTGTATACACCTCATACCCTCATACATATATACATCATATATGCACATACACATCATACTTATATATACTTGCAAGTTTCTATACCTTTACTTCCTTATGAGGCAATCGTACCCGAGTATAACTCGCTGACGGACTTTCCTTTTCTCCCTCTATCTTTGAAATATCCGTCAGATGAGAATGAGTATTATGACGAGAATCAAGGTGTGGAGTCAACTAATGAAGATAATGCAGACTCGACGATGGAAGATTAGCTAGTTTTATTTGTTGCCTACCTGTTTTGGGCTTTGCTTCTTTTTCTATGTAATTAAACTATTTAGTTTATTTTACTCTTTCCTTTGGGATGTAATAAAGTTTGGTTAATAGAAATAAATGCCTTTCACTTTTATTATTTTGTTTTAGTACACATCCTGCATATTATAAATATTCATACGCTTAACGTAACTGTATTGAATAGACCACCTTGAGTACAGTTAGCTTGCGGACCATGCCACGTCACCCTTCACCTTCTTTTGGGAAAGCGGGGCTTGACTGAACCTGATCCCAGATCCTCAAAATAGTGGTCTTGGTGATTCTTAATGGTCAAAATACTATTAAAAGAGGTTTAACCTCTCTAAAAACATGAACATGGAAATCAAGGAGTTCATAATACTCCAGGAACTTAGTTCCTTCAAATCAAAAACTTAGTTCTTAAAGAACATGATCACAGATCCTCAAAATAATGAGCTTAATGGTCAAAATACCATTAACAGAGATATAAATTCTCTAAAAATATCAACAGAGATTAAATCTCCAAAAGAACTCAGCGCCTCACGTGAAAAGCATGTGAGTGCTCAAGGCCAAGTTATATAGCGCCTCACGTGAGCGTTTGGAAAAGTTATTGCTTAGCACTATTGGAGCACCTCACGTGATATACATGGGAGCGCTATATACAACTAAGTGCGTGGAACTGCTGAAACCCAATCTTAGCCCAAGAGAGCCCATATGCTCGTGATTTCCAAACTAATCTTAGTCTCAAACATAACTGGTTATCTCTCATTGATGATATCCAAAATGATATTCACCCCATATCTCCTAAGATAATCCTAGTCTCAAATATGACTGACGATTCTTAGGACCATCACCCCTTTTCCCCTCAAATATGAGATTTGGTTTAAGGGTGCATCTCTTTACACATCTACATCTGATACATGTCGTTGTAATTCTTCAACGTCATCAGAGAGGTGGCGGATCCCGACAACCAACAACAACTCCCTGTCCCAACTTGATGTAAAATTTCATCAAGATAGGGAATTATACACCCCACATTGATGCACTTCCAAACTGACGTGCACACCTCAAATCGGATCGCACCCCAAATTGGGCGCATTCCATGTCACAATCGTTCACTCCGCTATGTAAAAAAAACACATGCGCACAAGATGAACAATGGACCGAAATGTCCTAAAATAACATTCATCCCAAACAGGGAATGTTGGACCGCAACGTCCTTAAACTAATATGTTTTTCCCTGCGGACTGTCTCCATAATGACTACCGTATACTATCCATGGGCTATTCATATATGATCTAATAATCAGTTGAGCACACTTGCTCACTGCTCATAAGTCGATCTTAGTCTCAAATATGGCTAATAATCCTTAGATCAAACCCCCAAATATCATATGAGCCGATGGACCTCACAAATGTGAGATCTGCATCCTAAGTTCATTCCCGTTAGCAAACCAAGCTACCAACGTGGGCCCCGTCAAGAAAAATTCTCGACCTCAACCCAAATCTCAAATATACGGATTTGGAATAATCTGCGCCCTACGGGCAATTGACATAAATTAGTCTCCGTAAACAATCCACGGGCAACCAAAACAAACAAAAACACACACGACACGAAGTGAACTTTCAGAGTAGGAGAAAGTGGTTATCGCAATGCAGTAACGTAATTAACTGCAGGGGTTTGTTCCTGCAGGGAAGAGCATCCCCACAATAAAAAAAACCCTCACAAATAAGGGAGAATCTGATAAAGTCACGCTACAACAGCCGCATCCATCCAAACCTCCGATATACGGTGCCATAAATCAACTTGGTATCTTCGGATAGGTGGACGGATAAATCAAAATAGCATCTGCCCCCAGATTCAGGCAAGACGATCCATCACAATCCGTCTCTGTTTATTGCGTTAAACAACGGGGTTGCACATACTTGCTTTTGTTGATGTGATGTTTATATCTGTGATGGTTGATTCGGATTGTCATGTTGGATAGCCCCTTGTGCAATGGTAGTCATACAGTTTAGATTCATTTGTATATTCAATATTGTGGAGCGAGCGTTCAACATGTAGACTGCCCTTTCTGCCAGTTTGTATATTCTTTTATTGGGCATGGCCGGGTTGAGGTCGATGTTACCGTTGTGTATATATTTTTCTTTTCTGTACTAGGATTACCCCACGGAAGAGTGCTCGAGTAGCATGGTTCTAGAGGGAAAAGGGGCCCTATCTCATAGCGTTGAGACTGGGGTACCTTACTCTAGAATTGGCGGGTTACCCGCTGCACTCGTAAGGGGTATAGGATGACCTATGGTGGGGTGTTCAATTTACTGGATTTCGTAAAGTGCTGGGTGGCCCATTCACTTTGTTGATTGGAGTTGGCTCGCTTCCAGAACTGGCGGGTACCTTGCTGCACTCGTAGGGGTCTAGGTTCTTCATTGCACAGGCTATCCACACGACCGAGAAAGTCGAGTTTCTTTTATGGCTCAAATGAAACTCGGGGCTCCTACATTATCCACTATTCCATTTTTTCTTATTAGATTTTTGTGATACTGTTTATATCATGCCTGGGACGAATGCTTACATACACACACTAGTAGATATTGTATATGTTTTTCATCCGTGCTAGTCCTGCCCCGCTCTGCCATTACTTAAGTAACCTAACAGTGCATGATGGGGCCCCGTGGAGAATGCGGATGGCATATACATACATTTTATTTTTCATTCTTTTTTGGTGTGATAGGAATTAATTGACAGGACCGCATTAATTCTCATTAATTCAAGATAAGAAACCTAAAAAGCTGTTGTTGGAACATTTTGAAAAACCGCTCGGTTCTTTTCAAAAAACACTCATTTAAAAGGTGGTGCTTGAACCACTCCTTTTCAAAGCTATCGCTCCTTCAACTATATCAAGTTCATTACTTTCAAGGTTGTCGCCAAAAATCAGCTATAGCCTTCCGTCGTTTCAAAATGAGTAGCATATCGTATTCATGCTATGTTTGTTGGCCTTCGTCAAGGCATAGTGAATGGTAGCGATGTGTTACTTGTTTGCAGTATAGATAGATGCATTGGTTTAGGACAGTCGTACAGCCTTGTTGGCTTTCATCAAGGGCAAGTACGGATGGGTCTAAATTAATCAGGACAACGACGGGAAGAACTTGACTTGCTTCTTATGATTTGTTGGCCTTCGTCAAGGTTATAAGAGCTTGGGGCAAAAACCATATCAGGAGTTTCAAACACAAAAGAAACTTGCAGATTTAGCATACCTTCTGCAGTGAGATGACTAGAGTGGCTTCCATCTAGATCATCACATAATGATAGTTGGATCCCGATCCCACCGATGAGTAGGATTACTCTCGGGTGATACTTTTCACTTCATAGTTAGCTAAACTACTAAGTGTCTAGAAAGTGTTAACGGGGCTACGCCTCTGTGGAAACGAGGTTTATTTTAATTAGGTACGTGCGAGAGCACGGAGAACTTCCTTTGGAGTACCAACACCCACCTGGCTGAATGGTTAGCGAACTTGTAAAGTGTTAATGATCCCAACTAATTCTTTTTTTAAAGGTTTGATGGAGAATTCGAGGAAACAGTGGGAGCCATCCTGGTTAGATAAGATAATAAACCAATCTAATCTTGCAAGAGTATACGCTGAGTATTTTTTTCTCTCTATCTGGCAACAACCATGACGGGACTTAAACTACTGCTCGAAAAAATACACCGACTGAGCCAAACTATAAAGATTGGCCGAGGAACGTCAATATTGCACTCACTTATGACAAAGTGGCATACGTCCTCACCAGTATTGCTCCCCCTATCCCAGGACCAGACTCCTGGGTTGCGGACATCGAGATCCGTAAAACGTGGGACCTGGATTGCCAGAAAGCTAGGTGCATAGTGCTGGCTTCCATGAATAATGAACTCCAGAGGCAGCACGAGTACATGGACATACAATCCATTTTTCTCTATTGCAAGGATTTATATGGAGAGCACTCTCGTATCGCAAGGTACGAGACCTCAAGGAAATTATTCCAGATGAGGTTAACTGTCGGATCAACTGTAGGAGAACACGTCCTAAAGATGATCAGTCTTATTGAGAAACTCGCAAAGCTGAGATGCGTGTTAGAGAACGAGTTATACATTGAATTGATTCTACAGTCCCTTCCTCATACCTTCTCTCAGTTCGTGCTGAACTATAACATGCACGGCATGGAAGCTGATCTTCCAAATCTCCTTGACATGTTAAGGGTAGCAGATAGCTTCTTGAAAAAGGAGAAAACACCTGTTTTTATTATTAGGGAATCTTCCTCTTCTAAATCCAAAGCAAAAGCAAAGGGGAAGAAGAAGAAGAACCCACCAAGCCGAAATTAGGTGTCAAAAAGGTGCAAGGAACGAACAATTTAGTAAAAGTAAAAGCGATAAAAAATGAGTGCTATTACTGTCACAAGAAGGGTTATTGGAAGAACGATTGCAAGGTTTTCAAAGGCAAGGGCAAAGACACGAAGCAAGATGATGCTTCGGCTTCAGGTGTGTTCGTGGTTGAAAACTGTTTTTCAGTAAACTCTACATCATGGTACTAGATACCGGTTCTGGATCTCACATCTGCAATTCTTTGCAGGCGCTGAGAAATCGTGGAGTACTGAAGGCAGGTGATATTACCCTCAGGGTTGGCAATGGAGCAAACGTAGATGCTGTTGCAGTAGGAGTTTATCACCTGGGTTTGACGAGTGAACACATTTTGTTGTTCTATAGCCGTTTTGTGTACCCAGTATGCTATGTAATATTATATCGGTATCTTTATTATCTAATGAAGGATATAATTTTGCACTTGAAAGAAATGTCATGAATATTCACCTAAATCAAGAATTGATTGGGTCTGGCACACTGGATAACGGCATATACGTACTCAATCAATATCAAGTTTTCAACGTCCAAAACACACTCAAAAGAAAGGCTCCAGATTCAAACCAAGCCTTCTTATGACATTGTAGACTTGGTCATATTAATGAAACAAGATCGACTATGTTATATAAAGATGGATATTTGAATCCGTTCGAATATGTATCATATGCAACTTGTCAATCATGTATCAAAGGAAAGATGACCAAATCTCCGTTCACAGGATATGGAGAAAGAGCCGCTGAGCACTTAGGACTCATACACAACGATGTATGTGGTCCGATGTCTATACATGTACTAGGCGGTTACTCCTACTTCATCAATTTTACTGATGATTTCTCAAGGTATGGACATGTGTTCTTAATGAAACACAAATCCGAGACCTTTGAGAAATTCAAGGAGTAAAAAAATGAAGTAGAGAAACAAACAGGTAAAAGTATCAAGATACTTTGATCTGATTGGGGTGGAGAATACTTAAGTACCAGTTTCCTTGACCGTTTAAAAGAGAATAGAATTCTCTCCAGTTTACTCCTCCGTATACACCTCAGCATAACGGTGTATCAGAGAGAAAGAATCGCACGCTACTCGATATGGTGTGTTCCATGATGAGTAGTGTTGAGTTACCACTTTCCTTCTGGGGTTTTGCGCTAGAATTAGCTGCATACCTATTGAATAGGATTTCAACTAAGTCCGTTCCTATCACTCCATATGAGATGTGGAGTGGGAGGAGACCATGTCTCATGTATCTTAAGATATGGGGGTGTTCAGCTTTTGTCAAAAAGCAGAATCCGGACAAGCTCGAGGCACGATCGGTTTTATGCGAGTTTGTGAGATACCCCAAGAATTCATGGGGATATTTTTTCTACCACACCGAAGAACAAAAGGTGTTTTGTCGCTCGCTACATAGTCTTTTTAGAGAACGGATTTCTTGCAAAAGAAATTAGTGGGAGCGTGGTAGAACTGAAAGAAATTCTAGAACTACAGACTACTGCTGAAAACTTAGTAGAACCTCAGATTTCAATAGAGCCTGATAAACCGACGCCACTCCGCAGATCTAACAGGCATTCTCATCCACTTGAGAGATACTATGGATTTCTCATAGACGGAGATCGAGAAGATTGCATCATCAGTGATGATAAGACTACTAATTTCCAGTAGGCTATCAGGAGTAAGGACTCGGTGAAATGGATGGATGCTATGAGATCCGAAATGGAATTCACGTACACCAACAAAGTATAGACTTTAGAAGTTTCTCCTCCTGAGGTAAAACCCGTTGGATGCAAATGGATTTTCAAGAAGAAAATTGGTGCAGATGGACAAGTGGAAACCTACAAAGCTAGACTTGTTGCAAAAGGTTTTAGTCAAAGACCAGAATTGGATTATGATGAAATATTTTTTCTAGTAGCTATGCTTAAATTCATTCGGATTCTACTTGTCATTGCTGCCTTCTATGACTATGACATCTGGCAGATGAGCATGAAAACAACTTTTCTAAATGGAAATTTAGAAGAAGGTGTTTACATAGATCAACCAGAGGGCTTTTTAGACAGTGAGAGCAGCGGAGAAGGTGTGCAAGTTGCTTAAATCCATTTATGGATTAAAACAAGTATCGTGGAGTTGGAACATTTGTTTTGATGAGACGGTCAAAGGATTTGAATTTATCAATAATGTAGATGAACCATATATTTATAGGAAGATTGTAGGAGGAGCAGTAGTCTTCCTCATATTATATGTGGATGACATACTCCTGATAGGGAATGACATCCCTATGCTACAATCAGTCAAGCTCTTCTTGTCACAGAAGTTCTCCATGAAAGACTTAGGTGATCCCTCCTACATTCTGGGCATTAAGATCTATCGTGATAGGTCTAAAAGAATGTTGGGGCTTTCACAGTCCAAGTACATTGACACCATACTAAAGATATTTAGTATGGAAGATTCCAAGCATGGTAATTTACCCGCTTGTCACGGGATCACCCTCTCCAAAAAGTTGTTTCCAAAGACTGATGAGGAGAGGGAATGCATGAGTATTATACCCTACGCTTCGGTGGTAGGATTTATAATATATGCGATGTTATGTACCAGACCAGACGTAGCTTACGCACTTAGTGTGGTAAGTAAGTATCAGTCAAACCCAGGTGAGAAGCATTGGATAGCAGTAAAGAACATCCTCAAGTATCTAAAAAGGACTAAGGAGATGTTCTTGGTGTGCGGTAAGAGGGACTCCAGATCGAGACTTTTACCGACTCTAGCTTCCAAAATGACAAGGATGACTGTAACGACTTTGAAATCACTGTACAAATTTTTTTCTTTTTAATGTATAGAAGAGAGTATAACAGCCTGAGTTTGAGTTATAAGTTACTTTTGCTAAATAAAAGCAAGACGCCACTTGTAGCTCACTGGTAAAGCCTTGCACTGCTGTGACGTAGCCCATGTGTTTGACTCCCATCAGACACAATTTTTTCTGAATTTTTTTTAACTTTTAGGAAGCCCAAAAGATTGCACGTGCAATACACAGAAAAATGAAAAGTCAGAAAAATCAAACATGTGCAAAGGGTTTAAACACAGACAAATATATGTGGCACAAATCTCAACACCCAATGCCCTAAATCGACCGGCGGATCTGCTGAATTGGCCGGGACCGACGGCTGTGATGAGGCCAAAGAACCCCGGGCTCTGCACACTTGACTCTTCCCCTACCCCTAACTCCCATGGACTGTTTTATTTTCCTGCAATCAAACAGAGACCCTTCAATTCACAATTTATCACAATTTTAATGATTTTTAATATACCATTTTAATTCCAAAACCCTAATTCTACACTATAAATACCATCCCCTACCTTGGCTCAGCACCATTCTGAAAATTCTAGCCAAAACTCTCAAAAATTTCTTAAGTACAAGTGGAGTAAAGAGGAGTTAGCAAGCGATCAAATTCCGGCAAAGAGCGAAGCAACATCCGAAGCTCCCATGACACCCCAAAGCTTTCCACATCTTCTTCTACCTCTTCTTAACATAATCAAATAGTAAGTCCCTCTCAATCTCTCTTTCTCTTTTTCGAAATTCTTTTTAATCAAAATCGGTAAAAGTGGAGTTAATACCGATATCTACTTTCTAAACCCAAGAAACTCCACTTTTCTTATATATTGTTCATTCAAATTCTTACACAATACTTATAATCATAATACCAATCTTTAGAAAAAAATTTAACCAAGAATATCATGTAAAATAGCTTTAATTTCACTTTTTCATTAAAATACCATGAACTTTAATATCATCCCTTTTAGTTTTGTTAAAACTATACCTTCAGGAAAAACTTCACGGGGTAATGACCTACCCATCACGTACACTCTTGTTTCATAGCACGATACCTTTTTGTATGAGGTTTTGTACGAAGAACATATTACATTACAATACCACTTACTTTAAAAACCGGTTTTATTTTAAAACGGTATTTCGATTCTTTTGCGATTATTCCCCTAAAACCCTCTTTAGGGGACCCGCTAATGGATGGTGCGGATTATCGCACATTCTTGGGCTAGTAGAGCGAGATGCAGACCTCCTCACATTGCATTCGATCTCGAAGGGTTATAAATACGGTTTTTAAGAAAAACGAATTTTCTAAAAAAAATAAAGAAATTTAATTTTTAATAATTATATAAAAATTACAAATCCTTATTTTCAAAATATAGTAAACTTATTTTCTAAAAATGAAAGATTAACAAGTTTCAATAAAATACCATCAAGTTACCAAAAGATAACTCTTTTCAAGAAAATACTATGAGCATCCAAAGTTAATTGTTTATCATTAAAATACCCAATACTTATAATCCATGCTCATGAAAACCCTAAAAAATACTAACCACCCTCGAGATTTTATTTTTAAAATATATTAAAATATTTTTTCATAAACTCCCCTCGAGATATATAAAATAATATTTAAGGACTTTAGTAAATATAGGTTTAAGCTGGATCAATTCTCTTGAGCCCCATGAAGCCGGAGAAAGTGAGTGCTTGCCTATTTAATGTAGACAGCTTAATGGAGTTATCAATGGTAATTGTTTTGGAAAAAAGACATAAATCCTATCGTCCATGTGCAGCAGTTACCGATGACTCTCGAACCTGATTCAAGATCTAAATCAGTTTATAATTATCTGACTCAGTCAGAGTCCAATTCAAACATGAATCTAAAGTCAAACATGAATACTTGAACATGAACATGAACATGAAAACTTGAACTCACACATCAAAATCAAATATGAATACTTGACTTGACTTGACCAAACCCTGGTTATAATTGGACATGAACTTAACATGAATACTAGAACACAATGGTTGCTATTGAAACTGACTTGACTCGAACTATGAATACAACTTGACATGAATATATGAATACTTGACATGAATACATGATATTGACATGAACTCAATATTGCAACTTGATGTATTCATGGATTCGCGCAAGGCTGGTAATCTTAACGGTAACGTAGAATACACGGGGTGTTGGGGTAGTTCTTGTGTGAATCCAACGAAATCTCAGAAGTCCCCCTAGATCATAAATCCATGTCTACTAACACAAGCAAGCTATCATGAGGGCCCTTGTTTCCTTACTCCTGGATTATAGCCTGTTGAGTTTGGAATACTTTAACACTAGGTTGAAGTCCCGTTACTAACACTTGATTCGGGCCCATGGTACCTTATCCCTGGATTACATCATGTTAGGTTCGAGAACACGCTTGAAAATTGTTGACATTCACCCTTGAACATACGTTAAATTAGTTCACCCATCTAAAGACCAATTAGGACACTTACATTCACTTTATGTTCACTATACCTACAGTATACGGCCATGCTATACTATGCTCAAGTTATTTTGCCATAAAATATATATAGAACTGCAAGTTATACAGAATTTCTATGCTTATATTAAATAACATGTTTCAACACCAAATCTCCTAGTCCATTATTTCATGATATATATTTTTTTATCATTATACTGTTATACTTCACACCCATTTCTTGGGGACTTACCGAGCAAAAGTGTTGGAGATAGTGCCCTCAAACTCAATTATTGGATCACAGGCACGCGATTGCAATGATTAAGGGAGGACATGTCCCAGTAGGACAGTCTTACTTAAGATGATAGTATGCTATCTGGTTTATCTTTATCATCGTGTACTGCTTTATGTGACCTTACGAGTCACTATTACACGTTGATAAAGCCCTTAGGATTCCTGCTTGACGGCCAGCAGTATGATGGCGATCATATACGTGGGAGCTGGGGTCTATAAGCACATCCTTAAAAGGTCTCTAGTCGTGGGAGTTTCGAGACTGGGCATCGATACTCCATTAGTAGACTAGTATATACAGTCGAGACCCCGACGAGGGGCGGTGGCCGGTCTCACAAGCCACTGGTGTCAGTTGGTTCACCTAAGATGTATACAGGTGCTCATTGGGTTATGAGTACACCGGACAGGACTCGCCGGGAACCTGCTAGTTGAGATTATACCAGACGTCAGATAGCAGTTCCCTGGTGACATGTGTACAGGTTAGTTCATCGACCTGAGATCGTCATTTATCTCGTGTGAGTTCCCACTGTGCTTTGATTACTACCCTACCACGGCTCAAAGGAGTCGTGCAAACAGGTTTTAGTTGGGTACAGTCCCGAGCCACATGGAGGCAGTGAGCGGATCTGCAGGGGTTCGTCTCTCCTGGTATTGGGGGTAAGGTCACGCTGTGTCTAGGAGAGCCATTAAACAAAGCCCTCGGCCGAGGCAGGAGATTTACTGGTAGGTATTCCAGTAGTATCTCAGGGTGTTCTGGGCTTCACTCCGACACGACTTGTACCGCTTTTGGGGGTCTGACTTTTACCAACCCCGTAGGCCCGCCATGCGATACCCATAGACGAACGGACCGGACTGTACGGATATTATCACTGACAGGCTCAGTAGGGTGTCAGGATGAGTTCGCTCATCGACGTCCCTTTTGGTCAATAGCTGGTAGCCCGTCATGTATGGCTAATACCTCTGACGTGCTTGTGGTTAAATCCACAGCCATAGTGTTGACGAGTCTTTAAAGTCCCCCACACAGACAGTTACTCAAGTTTCGGGCGAAACGCTATAGAGGCCGTATGGAGATATGGCAGGGTTCGATCAGATACGTGCGGTATTGCACGGATCGTGATCGGACGGTTTTTACTAGCCGGCTTTGGTTTAAGCCGGATCCTAGTATTCGACAGTGTAGATTTTGTCTCGTTGCGTTTGTATTCAGTGGGAATATAAATGCGGGCATGTATATGCAGTAGTGGGGTTTTCCTGTAATTTATTACGGGATCAGTTTTCTGGAGTTGCCAGTTTGCATTCCGTTCCGGCCGGTTTTCCTTTGTTTCTTCACGGCCGGACTTTTGTGATGGAGGGGGTTATTTGCAAGTTTGCAAATAACTTATTGTGGAGGAGTTTCTTGCATTTGTGACTTCTATCATCATGAGATGCTTTATACATCATGTCTTTGTGATTAGAGTTGATCTTGATTTAGATTTGACCTTGTTATCATTGCCTTTGGATGTGGTCACCCTTTTGCTTTTACTACACTTACCTTCCTTCTTGTTTTGATTTTCCCTCCACCATTTTTGTGATAAGGGGGGGGGGGCGGGCCACATTAGAAAAGAGGAGAAAATGAGAGGTTCATTTTTGGATGAGGGAAATTTTATCATCTCATTTTTTCCATGCTTCACCAAGTTCATTCTCTTCTCCAACATCAAAGGCAACTTCATAAACCCCAAGAGACAAGGTTCTACACTACAACCTACAGTACCCTTGGACGCGTCGGCTAGCCAACTTCGCGCCCGAGTTGCCTCGGTCCAGAGGTGGGAGCCCGTAAAAGAATCCGGCTACGTGGTGCCCTTTCCGACGAGGAGGTGATGGACGGAGATTCCACGGGAGATCGGAGTGGAGACGAAGACCGAAGGACACGGATCGCTCGGTATATCTCTCACCCCTTCTCTTGATAGCTAGGATTAGGTTAATGGTTACGATCCGGGTTTTATTGTCCGCAGTAGCGCCAGTTTAAAAGTTAAGAAAAATTTTGATTCCGCATTTTGGCCTCGAGTAGACGGCCGGAGCGCTGCCATGGCGCAACATGGTATCAGAGCCACGCCATTAACCTAGTCTACCTTGCTCTAGTATGTTTAAAGACCCGATCAAAAAAAAATCCCAAAAACCGCATTTCGTGTGCATCAGGTTTCTGTCGAAATTTTTTGGACTCTACAAATTTTTCAGGTTGTTGCAGAATGATGTACATGGAAATATAAGCAATCTATGAAAATTTGGTCGCGAGATCTCACCATTCCGCCGCGGAACCGCGGCCAAACCCATGCTTGGGCCGCGGTTCCGCCGCGCTTTTGACTTGTCAACGCACCAAATTTTTGCAGTGGGCTTTTGGGCTGGAAATAGGGATTTTAGTATATTCTTTTTGGGCCCAGATTTTCTTCATGTGCTACAGTACTGCTTGGGGCCCACTTGATAAAATTTGATCGATCGGATATTTTAAACATGCTAGTTCACAGTATTTACATTATATCTGCGACCGTAAATGTCACTTGATCGGTAAATCCTGTCTAACTGCTATAGCCCGGTTAGACGGATTTGCGAACGTGACATTCACGTTGATGTTCTGTGATTGTGCCGTGTTGTTGTGTATCGGTCGTGGGGGATAGCCTGGATGCAATGTTAGTACAGTTTTGTTTTATATGTACATTTGATATTGCGGGGTGAGCGTCCGACATGTGGACTGCCGTCACTGCCTATTTGTATGATTCTTTTGGGGCACGACCAGGTCGAGGTCGATGTACCCGTTGTATGTATATTTTATTTTCTGTACTAGGATTACCCCGCGGAGGGGTGCACGGATAGCCGGGTTCTAGAGGGAAACAAGCCTGCATCTCATGGCATTGATACGGAGGGGGCTTTACTCTAGAGTTGGCGGGCTATTCGCCGCACTCGTAGGGGGTACAAGTTGACCCAAGGAGGGGTGCCCAAGTTACCGGATTCTTTGAAGTGCTGGGTGGTCCATTCACGTTGCTGAAGGGGGCTGCCTCGCTTTAGGTTTTGGCGGGTGACTTGCCGTGCCCGTAGGGGTCTAGGATTTTCATTGCACAGGCTATCCACATGACCAGGGGAACGTCGGGTTTCAGTAGCGGCTCTATGAAACCCGGGGATCCCAGATATCTGTATTATTCTGTGATGTTGCTTTTTATCATGCCTTGAGCGAAATATTATATATTGTTATATATATACTAGTAGATGTTGTATATGTTTTGCATCCACGCTAGTCCAGTCCCTTCTCTGTCGTTAGTTAAGTAACCTAACGGTTGATGACGGGACCCAGTGGCGAATGCGGATGGCATATACGTACATCATTATTTTCGTTCTTTGTGGTGTGATCAATTGATGGGACTGCTTTGATTCGGATCAATGCAAGCTAAAACAAACCTATTCTGATGTTGTTGGAAAATTTTTCAGAAAGCTGTTATTGCAAGGGCGTTCTCTTTTGTTTTGCACAGTGTTATTCGGTTATGAATATCCAGCACCTCAGTCGACGAGGCAAGGGCCGAGATCCCTTCACCGGGAGTGACCCTTTGGACAGAAGTTTGCGTCAGGGTAATAACTTCACTATAGCCGATTACTTTTTGCTTTGCATCGTGGTATTCAGTTGGAATATCCTGCACCTCATTCTATGGGGAAAGAGCCGAGATCCCTTCACCGGGAGTGACCTCTTTAGCAAAGGTTTTCCTCACTATATTTTTATAAAAAGCTATGCAGTTCCTTCAACGATATCAAGTTCATTACGTTAAAAGTTTTTCGCCAAAAACCAGCCATAGCCCTCCGTAATTTCTTACGGGTATTATTTACTATTCGTGCTGCGTTTGTTGACTCCGTCAAGGCGTAGTGTACGGTAGCTAAGTGGTGCTTGTTTGTTGCATAAATGGGATTGGTTAGGACAGTCGTGCGGCCTTGTTGACTTCGTCAAGGGCACGTACGGGTGGGTTTAATGCAATCCAGATAATAACGGGTTGAACTTGACTAGGACTCTTTGATTTGTTGACTCCGTCAAGGTCACTTGGGTCCTAGGGGTAAAAACACACATCGGGAGTTTCTAAAGAAACTGAAACTTGCCAGGCATGCGCATACCTTCTGGAGTGTGGTGACTTGAGTGGATTCCGTCAAGTTATCATGCGATGATAGTTGGATCTCGATTCCCACGGATGAGTTGGTTTACTCCTCGGGTGATCCCGACTAATTCCTTTCAGGTTTGGAGAAGAATTTGAGGTTACAGTGGGAGGTTTCCTGATTAGATAAAGTGATAACCATTCTGATCTAGGTTAGAGTGCATGCTGAGTGTTTCTTTTCTCTCTCTCTTTGGCAGCGACCATGGACCCGACCCTAGACTATGACTCAGTGACCAAGTTGACCGGACCTTCTTACAAGACTGGCTTTTGGATTGTCAGAGTTGCAAACCTCATTGCCACTCCTACTTTTACCCTTTTCTCCAGAACACACCGTATTACTACAAACGTCCACTTCCATTGGACAAAACCATCGTATGGTTAGATACGAACTCGAAGGAATTCGGGGATGGTTTCCGGTTCTGGAGAAAACGAATAGGACTATTCAGTTGTCTTTTCCTTTCTACCTTCTCTCAGGTTGTGAGTACTCCTTGGTTTAGGAGATAGTACACCTATTACGCAAATTGGATAGTCTTCTTCCAAACCTTAGGCTGGTGCCGAACGGTGGGGAATGAAGAAAACAAATTAGCCTAAATGGTGTACAGAAGGTATTAAGTTAAGACAAGGAAAGGGATCAGTAAGAGGGCAAAGTAAATTGCGACTGCTATTCATGACCAAACCAAGTATTTCTTCGCCAATCCTAAATCACCTTTGTATTTCTCCAGGACACTCCGTATCACTACGAAGATCCCAAGTTTATTGGATAATCCATCGTATGGTTATATACAAACTCGAAAGGAACTTGTTCCAGTTCGGGAATGGACGCCGGTTCAGGAGAAATAGGAATAAAGTGCATTCAGTTGTCTTTTATCTTCACCTTCTCTCGCATTGCGAGTGTTCCTAGGATTAAGACAGTACACCCATTATGCTTATTGGATAGTCTTCTTCCAAACCATAGGCTGGTGCCGAACGGTAGGAAAAGAAGAAAACCATTTGGCCTAAATGGATGTACAGAAGGTAATGACTAAAGACATATAAAGGGATTTGGAGAGATAGCAAAGAATTATACGGTTACAGTTGTGAATCTGGATAATGGAAGAGTCATTACTAGGAATACCAGGATACCCCATCGAAACATTTCAATGTTTCAGTTTCACTGTGTACTGTTAAAAGAAAACTGATTTCCCAATTAGACACTTGCTCCAGGGTATGTATTTACCAAGTTTGATTCTCACATCTGTATGGTTTTACAGATGATGAGTGGGAGTAAGTTATTGGGAATTAGGTGATCATCCTCATTATATCGGGATTCGTTGTAATTGGTGATATTTGAGGAAGTCACCTGGGTTGTTTGCCGGTCGGCAAATATTTGGTTTTGAATATCCGTTGTTATGCACCAATTTCAAATTGATATATCTGTACGTCTATTTTTATAGAGTGAGATATACCTTTTTGAAATTATGTCTATGACATTTACCCATATCAGTGGATGGTTAGGTAAGGAGCATTGAACAGCGGTGTAATTCTTCTTAACCATAAGTACAGTTTTCAACCTACGACACACAGTGAATGAGTTATTAGACTCAGGGGACTTATACAGAGTATTGTATATTGTCCAGTGTCCATTAGGACAGAGGGGTAGGTACTCGTACTATATTCTGTTTACTTGTGACTTCTCTAGTTCTTAGATAAGTGTTTCGTAGATACGCAGTGTCCAAGTTTTGAGAAGTTATAGGTATATGAGTAAAGTAGAGAACTAGGTATTGCAAGTATCGGGATTCTTCAAGGTGATCGAAGATGTAGATACTTGTATATGGTATTTAGTTGATAGTAATGATTAAGAGAACTTGCTTCTCTTTCGGGTTACTCATAATTGGAAGCACTCCTAAGTTGAGTTACGCTGATCGGCCTCTCTCCATTTACTTGACATGCACTGGAGACAGCTGCATGATTTGAATCTGGTTAAATTAAATCAGTGTCTCTGTTTCTGTATTGGATATAGAACAGTTCATATCTTGACATTGTTAAGGTACGGGGAGTTGTCCGGCTTATGCTTAAAACCAGACACTGGACAACTCAAGGCACGTTCTGTAATGGCTGTTTGTGGGTTGACCCAGGCTATGACGAGGGTTGACTTTCTACCATCTGGAAGATCAATAGTCATATTGTTCTTAACTCGCCACAGTTTTAATTAAAAATGGATTTTTTCAGAAAACAGTAGTGGGAGTATGGTAGAACTGGAAGTGATTCCAGAACCGCAAATAATTACTGAAGATTTGATTAGAACCTAAAGATTCAATCTGGTTTGACATTCCATTGGCCACTCCGCAGATATGGTGGGTAACCTCAGGCACCCGAGAGGTACTTCGGTATGCTCAAGGACGGTAGCAGGGAGGTTCTTGTTTACCCAGACTTGCCATTGCTGTTGTTCCAGAGTATGAGACCCGGCAGGAGAATGAGTATAGCGTCGTTCTAAACTAACTTTAGAAGTGTACGTCTATATGACTCTGCCAGAGGGTTGTCGTAGTCAGTGGGAGCAGCGGAAGCATTGGTGGACAGATGGCTTATGTCTATTTATAGACTAAAGCAGATACAGCGGAGATAGATCATCTATTTCTGATGTGACAGTCATAGGTTTGATGTCACGACCCGAAAGTACGGAACGTGACTGGCACTTAGATTACGAGACGTCTAAAGGCGTACCGTAACCTAAGTCAGCCAAAGCCCAGAAAAGCTAAACCAAAATCAAAAGAGAGTGAAGGAAAACCTTTAATGAAAACGGTTTTTAAATCAATTAAGTTACATAGAATCCCTTTTTAAAAACATCAAAAATTCCCAAAAATTTCGGCAGAGTCTCCTTTGTATTTTCTATCCCCCAAAATGGGTACAACAAGATAAATATAACCTGTAATCATAAAATGGCATCCCCAAGCGGGAGCTAGCTCTTCGCCCAAGGCGGATCACAACCACATGCAATATATAAGTAATATCACGAAAAGAGCATAAAAGAAACGCAAAATATCAGAAAACACAACGCCCGCTCAAGTGAGCTCGACCCAAAAGAAACCAGAAATATACAAATCTCTCAGTTTCATCACTAGGTCGCATATACAATATAAAGTGGTAGATGGAGAATACTAGATACAATGATAGAGCAAAAGAAATAAAATATGCTCGCAACCCACCTACGGGCGATGTCGCGAGCCTGAGCAAAGGAGCTGATGATAAGATAGCCCGCCGCTACGAAGGTGACGGGTCCGACCTGCAAGACACTGTGGCACAACGGGGGTGAGTTGCCAGCTCGTGAGTAGAATATAACATCTAGTAAGGCAATCGTAAGAATGCACGCAATGCGTCACAACATGTATGTCCATATGTGATATAATATCTCTAGTATGCATGCACATGTATGCAATGTCATTACTAAATCTTTAAGTGTTTTAAATGTTAAGAGTTCTGCATTCTAATCTTTAGAAAAAGGATATCTGTATAATAGCTAAATAACATCAAGAAATCATCTGAAAACCGTGTCAAGCATCGACACCAAATATGAAATCACATCTGTCTCAATGTCTCACTGTATCAATGTCTCAAATATCGGGCTCCGTCAGTCCGGATCGGCCCATATCATCAAATCTCACGACAACGGTCGGTATCCTCCGGATATCCGCCGCGCCAGACATCACCGGTAGGTAGTCTTCCCCTGCCAGGCTCATCGTCTACAACTTCATCTTCTTGCCCCGGGGTACCATACCGGGCCCACCATGTACCCGAGACGGTTCATCCACTCCTCGAATCGGGTCTCGAAATCCAACAGAAAACATGAAAACTCATGGTGGACGACACATACATCACGAGAAAACCGCAACTTTGTTTTAAAAATGATAAATATAAGCTTTTGTTAAATTCTTGCGGTTTTCCCCAAAAATCCAGAAATCGCAGCAATACTGAAATCCTCAAGAAAAATCATAATGTCCACAAGTTATATATAATAAATGTCTATGATAACAAGGTATGCGATGTGAATTGTGGCTAAAAATCTATGTAAGTATAATGATGATGCAAGGTATATACATGCTATGCAATTTCATATATCATGTATGAATGCAAGTGGCGATATTAAGTTAAACAGGTTCTATAGTGCACGTGGCATGGAAATTACCAAAGGCGTGTGTGTCACATGAATAGTGTGCATGCAACATATGCCAGTGGTAATGGTGTTCGTGTCCTACAAAGTGATATCGCATAAGTGTAGATGAATGTCCATGCAATCTAATATACGGTTAGCTATAAGGCTTGCAATGTACATAAAGGGATAAGCTAACTAACAGTATAAATCTTGCAAGAAGTAGGGTAATCCTAACTAGGGGGCACATCGCGCCATCCATACGATTCCCCCATAGATGAATACATCTACTCACCTGAAATCCCCGCTAATCCGATCCGACCACCGCCTTGCCTTTACGCGCCGTGTCCGAAGTTTCCCCGATCGATCCTATATTTGCACAACACCAAGCATAAGATTACATATCCTAAAACGATGCAAGTCACAATATACAATTATCGGCGCTCTCGAATTAAACGTAACGTGCACTCGGTGCGCGGAAAAACGCACGAAAATCGCTAATCTTTAACTAGAATCGTCATTTCGGGGAAATCGACAAAACTAAAACCCGACTAGACGAAACCCCGCATTCGCACACTCTAATAGTCCTATACGAAGCTAATTATATCGCTAAAATAATGCAATTTGATCGCATTCTATTTTTCATAAAAATCTAGCAAGCAAAAGCATACCGATTCGATGTAAACGTCGCAAATTTATCGATCTAGCGAGCGTAACATCGTACAATTAACCACACCAACCAATTAGATAACTAAACCCTAACTTAACTCTAACAACCATGCTTCAAACCCTAATTTAAAATCAATCCCTCTCTTGATTTTCATGAACAAACAATTCCAACTAAATTAATACTTCCAATTTCAATTTTAGCACAATAAAACTACAAGTTAACAAACTAGTTTAGAATTTCACCTCACAAGTGGAACCTTAGCATGATCAAGCCACCAAAGAAGCCTCCTTTCTTTTAGTTTTGAGCTAAATTTGGTTGAGGAGAGAGTGGATTAGGGTTTACTTTGAATGGGAGAATGAAATTTGTGAATTTTCTATGAATTTTGACATGAAAATGAAGCAAAAAATGAAGTGAGAAGAGAGGGAAATTCTGCAGCTTTGGGTCGGCCAGCAGGTGAGGGAGGGTGTTGTAGGTTTTTTGGAGAAGTTTCTAGGTCTAAAAATACCCCATGTTCTCATTTAATGCTTTCACATCAACCTTTTACAAAAAAAACCTCATTTTGCATCATTTTTTCATTAAATTTCCAACCCAAAAACCAAAAATTTGAAAGTCATGATACAATTTTATTAACACCATATTTTAGCTTATAAAGATTCCTAATTATGAAATTTACCTAATTAAATTTGTATTTATCACTAATTTAATGTATTTTTTAAAAGGCTTAAAATAATAAAAAAAATAATTAATTACGAAAAAAAATTTATTTAACTAGAAAATTATAAGTGACATTTTAGTGACAAAATTATAGTAATATCTTATCTAAATTTTGTATAATTAGGTCTACAATGAAAAATATCTATTTTGACTTTTTACGGAAAAAGCCGAAAAATTAGCCGATTACCGAAAAACTGCCTAAACGATTTTCGAAGGGTTACATTTGACTTCATCAGAATAGGGGATGGATCTGTTAAGAAGGTAGTAGGGTGTGATGTCCTGGTATTTGGATGACATACACAGAGTAGGAAGTGATATTCCTATACTACGATCGGTTATACTTTGGTTGTCACACAGTAGTTTCTCCACATGGGACTTGGATATTATATCAGACATTCTGGTTGCTAGATCTATGGTGTTAGATCTAGATTTGGGTGGTTTCTCAATCAGAGTACTTAGACAGCATTCTATGAGTATTTAGAATGGACGATTCCTGGCATGGTGGTGTACCTGTAGGTAATGGAGTCACCCTCTCTAAAGGTGTCTTACAAACTAAAAGGGAGAGGGATGTGCATGATTGGCAGATCACTTGCTTAGGCAATTGAGTCAATCATAAGATGTCAAGTACCACACCAGATGTTGTTCTTGCAATAGGTGCAATAAGTTGATATCAATCCAATCCTGGAGAAACGATCGGAAGCAGTTTTAGGACATAAGTGCGTGTTCTAGGGATTTGATAACGGCAGCCTCCTTTAGGAGACGGTTATCATTCCAGGCTTCCAAGGTGACCTGGACAACAGGGTGGCCGTCAGAGTTATAGTTCTCTCTCTGACGAGGGGCAGTATTTTGGACAGGTAGTCCAGGCGGATACTGAAGGAGGCATGGCGCAGGATACTGATTAAGTTCAGTTGACGATACAGTCTAAGAAGTTTGGATTTGGAGTTCATTTATGAACTAGGTCCCATCAGATATCCAGACATTCCAAGATAGGTATTGCTCATTTCGGGAGATGGCTTTCTCCGCGAACTTGAGATATAGAGAGACATAGAAAGAAACATCACAGCGGATCCACTCACTTAGGCTATTCCTCGAACGCAATAGTTTCGCAAACGAGCCTTGTGAGACTGAGTAGTAGAGGAGTTGGGTGTTCGGTATCACATGGGCTGTGAGTATGCGACATCACAATAATTAGCCTTGAGTGCAAGTGGGAGATTGTTGTAGATAGTGCCCTCAGAGTCAATTATTGGATCACAGGCACGTGATTACAATGATTGAGGGAGGACCTGTCCCAGTAGGACAGTCTTACTCAAGATGATAGTATGCTATCTGGTTTATCTTTATTATCGTTTGCTGCTTTAGGTGACCTTATGAATCGCTATTACACGTTGATAAAGCCCCTAGGATTCTTTCTTGACGGCCAGCAGTATGATGGCGATCATATACGTGGGAGCTGGGGTCTATAAGCACATCCTTAAAAGGTCCCTAGTCGTGGGAGTTTCGAGACTGGGCATCGATACTCCATTAGTAGACTAGTGTATACAGTCGAGACCCCGACGAGGGGCGGTGGCCGGTCTCACAAGCCACTGGTGTCAGTTGGTTCACCTAAGATGTATACAGGTGCTCATTGGGTTATGAGTACACCGGACAGGACTCGCCGGGAACCTGCTAGTTGGGATTATACCAGACGTCAGATAGCAGTTCCCTGGTGACATGTGTACAGGTTAGTTCATCGACCTGAGATCGTCATTTGTTTCGTGTGAGTTCCTACTGTGCTTTGATTACTACCCTACCACGGCTCAAAGGAGTCGTGCAAACAGGTTTTAGTTGGGTACAGTCCCGAGCCACATGGAGGCAGTGAGCGGATCTGCAGGGGTTCGTCTCTCCCGGTATTAGGGGTGAGGTCACGCTGTGTCTAGGAGAGCCATTACACAAAGCCCTCGGCCGAGGCAGGAGATTTACTGGTAGGTATTCCAGTAGTATCTCAGGGTGTTCTGGGCTTCACTCCGACACGAGTTGTACCTCTTTTGGAGGTCTGACTTTTACCAACCCCCTAGGCCCGCCATGCGATACCCATAGACGAACGGACCGGACTGTACGGATATTGTCACTGACAGGCTCAGTAGGGTGTCAGGATGGGTTCGCTCATCGACGTCCCTTTTGGTCAATAGCTGGTAGCCCGTCATGTATGGCTAATACCTCTGACGTGCTTGTGGTTAAATCCACAGCCATAGTGTTGACGAGTCTTTAAAGTCCCCCACACAAACAGTTACTCAAGTTTCGGGCGAAACGCTGTAGAGGCCGTATGGAGATATGGCAGGGTTCGATCAGATACGTGCGGTATTGCACGGATCGTGATCGGACGGTTTTTACTAGCCGACTTTGGTTTAAGCCGGATCCTAGTATTAGACAGTGTAGATTTTGTCTCGTCGCGTTTGTATTCAGTGGGAATATAAATGCGGGCATGTATATGCAGTAGTGGGGTTTTCCTGTAATTTATTACGGGATCAGTTTTCTGGAGTTGCCAGTTTGCATTCCGTTCCGGCCGGTTTTCCTTTGTTTCTTCACGGCCGGACTTTTGTGATGGAGGGGGTTATTTGCAAGTTTGCAAATAACTTATTGTGGAGGGGTTTCTTGCATTTGTGACTTCTATCATCATGAGATGCTTTATACATCATGTCTTTGTGATTAGAGTTGATCTTGATTTAGATTTGACCTTGTTATCATTGCCTTTGGATGTAGTCACCCCTTTGCTTTTACTACACTTACCTTCCTTCTTGTTTTGATTTTCCCTCCACCATTTTTGTGATAAAGGGGGGGGGGGGCGGCCACATTAGAAAAGAGGAGAAAATGAGAGGTTCATTTTTGGATGAGGGAAATTTTATCATCTCATTTTTTCCATGCTACACAAATACACCTTCCTCCTCTCCAAAGTTCATTCTCTTCTCCAACATCAAAGGCAACTTCATAAACCCCAAGAGACAAGGTTCTACACTACAACCTACAGTACCCTTGGACGCGTCGGCTAGCCAACTTCGCGCCCGAGTTGCCTCGGTCCAGAAGTGGGAGCCCGTAAAAGAATCCGTCTACGTGGTGCCCTTTCCGACGAGGAGGTGACGGACGGAGATTCCGCGGGAGATCGGCGTGGAGACGAAGACCGAAGGACACGGATCGCTCGGTATATCTCTCACCCCTTCTCTTGATAGCTAGGATTAGGTTAATGGTTACGATCCGGGTTTTATTGTCCGCGGTAGCGCCAGTTCAAAAGTTAAGAAAAATTTTGATTCCGCATTTTGGCCTCGAGTAAACGGCCGGGGCGCTGCCGTGGCGCAACAGAAAGTTCGCTGATGGACATTCTACCCATTTTTGTTTCTTGGAATATTCATCAGATACTGTGGAAACTGAGGATATGAACACCACCGAGGAGGAGCACGACCAGATCACGACTCAGGACTATACTAGTTATCTTTTTCTTTTTATGTATGCTACCTGTTTAGCCATCTCTCTTCTTGTATTATATTTCCTTTCAGTTCAACTCATGTATTGTAAATGAATCAAGTTGAATGTAAATAAACTGTTGAAGTTTAAATCTCATGTTTATTTCTTGTCATTTTATATTGCTTATTTTACGTTTAGCATATTTATTCCGGTAAATGACATTCTCGAAATAAATACGTCGCGGCATCGTCACATACCTGCTTCCATCTATTGGGAGCGGGGTGTGACAGGTTTTGTTGGCGGCCCATGCAGGTCCGTTTTACATGAACTCATAAGCAATATATCACAAGAAATATGAAATTCAACAACTTTACATTCCTTGCATTTCAATTTCCATTGAATCTATCCTGATCTTTCTTCTCTATCTAAGGTGATGGATTCTCCTAATAACCCTAGCACCAACGTTAATGGAAGTACACCACCACCTCCACATACCTTAGTCGTTCCACTCATAGAACAAACGATACTTTTGGAGGCTATCAAAAGCCTACTTGAGGGTCAGCAGGCTCAAAGCACAATTTTGCAGGAGCAAATTTCTCTCCTTCAATAGAGTTTTATCCGCTCTGAAGAATAACCATCGGGAGTGAAACAATTTCGAGCGTTACACTCGAAGAACTTCTCAGGGAAAGAGAAACCGCTTGAAGCCGAGGAATGGGCTCAGAGCATGGAAGATGACCTAGCCGCAGCCTAAGTTCCAAAAGTTGCTTGGGTCAGAATAGCAAAACACCAGCATACTGACAATGCCAGAATCTGGTGGAAGGCCGAGGAAAGCCGTCTTGAACAGCCGATCGAATGGAAGACTTTTCATGATCTCTTTGACGCTAAACATTTTCCTGAAAACGCGCACATCAAGATGGAACAAAAGTTCATTCACCTGCACCAAGGATCCATGTGGGATAAGTCGGCGGATGAGCATGATGCAGAATTCACCATGCTCGGCAGATTCGCCGCCCATCTAATTCCTACTGCTGAAATCAGAGCCAGGCACTTCCAGCAAGGATTAGACCCTGAGATCCAGGCTACCCTAGCAACGGGAGAATACCTAACACATGAAGCAGCTTTGAAGTCAGCACGTCGCTATGAAGCTGCCATTAAGAAGAAGGGAAGGCCACATTCGGTAGGTATGAAACGTCCCGCCAATCAGATTACTAGAGAAGCCTCTTCTAGGCCAACTCTCCAAGCGCTAGCTATGAGGTCGGGAAGATCATTTTCAAAGACTGAACCAAACTTCTGTATTTATTGTAAGAGGACCGGACACCAAGTCAAGAATTGCCGTCAAGCGAATGGTCTTTGTCTGATATGTGGATCACCCTCACATACTATAGGAACGGGCCCACACAATCGAACTGGCCCAGCCCCCACAGCTAGACCATCTATCCAAGCTCCACCTATTCGTTTAACCCTTCCTGCACCACCTTCACGCGGACCACCTTTATCTCGTCAGCCATCGATGTACCAACATGTACAGAGAAATGTGCAAAGACGTCAGGCTTTCACTTTGGCGGCTGTAAAGACCGAAGCTATAGGTCAAAATAATACTGGTAAACCTCCTCCCATATTTTTCAGCCATTTCAAATTCTTTCATCCTTTCGTTCTTTCAAACATTTTCATGCACTTTGGTACAATATCAGTAGTTCTTTCACTGCCGCTGTAATCAAATTATTTTTGAATCAGATACAACTTCCTTGTATAAATTTCGAGGACGAAATTTTTTCATAAGGAGGGTAGAATGTAATGACTCTGAAATCACTGTACAATTTTTTTTCTTTTTAATGTACAGAAGAGAGTATAACTACCTGAGTTTGAGTTATAAGTTACTTTTGCTAAATAAAAGCAAGAAGCCACTTGTAGCTCACTGGTAAAGCCTTACACTGCTGTGACGTAGCCTCTGTGTTTGATTCTCATCAGACACAATATTTATTTTCTGAATTTTCTTTTAACTTTTTAGAAGCCCAAAAGATTGCACGTGCAATACACAGAAAAATGAAAAGTCAGAAAAATCAAACATATACAAAAGGGTTTAAACACAGACAAATACACGTGGCACAAATCTCAACACCCAATAACCTAAATCGACCGGCGGATCTTCCAAATTGGCCGGCACCGATGGTTGTGATGAGGCCAAAGAGCTCCGGACTCTACACACTTGACTCTTCCTCTACCCCTAACTCCCCTGCACTGTTTGATTTCCCTGCAATCAAACAAAGACCTTCAATTCCCAATTTATCATAATTTTAATATTTTTTAATCCACCATTTTAATTCTAAAACCCTAATTCTACACTATAAATACCAACTCCTACCTTGGCTCGGCACCATTCTGAAAATTCTAGCCAAAACTTTCAAAAATTTCCTAAGTACAAGTGGAGTAAAGAAGAGTTAGCAAGCGATCAACTTCCGGCGAAGATCGAAACAGCATCCGGAGCTCCCGCGACACCCCAAAGCTTTCTTCCTCTTATTCTACCTCTTCTTAACATAATCAAATAATATGTCCCTCTCAATCTATCTTTCTCTTCTTTGAAATTATTTTTAATCAAAATCGGTAAAAGTGGAGTTAATACCGATATCTATTTTCTAAATCCTAGAAACTCCACTTTTTTCTTATATATTGTTCATCCAAATTCTTACACAATACTTGTAATCATAATACCAATGTTTAGAATAAATTTTAACCAAGAATATCATGTAAAATAGCTTTAATTTCACTTTTTCATTAAAATACCATGAACTATAATATCATCCTTTTTAGTTTTGTTAAAACTATACCTTGAGAAAAAACTTCACGGTGTAATGACCTACCCTTCACGTACACTCTTGTTTCATAGCACGATACCTTTTTGTATGAATTTTTGTACGAAGAACATATTACATTAAAATACCACTTACTTTAAAAACCAGTTTTCTTTTAAAACAGTGTTTCGAATCCTTTACGATTATTTCTCTACAACTCTCTTTAGGGGACCCGCTAATGGATGGTGTGGATTATCGCACATTTTTGGGATAGTAGAGCGAGATGCAGAACTCCTCACGGAACATTCAATCTCGAAAGGTTTTAAATACGGTTTTTAAGAAAAACGAATTTTCTAAATAAATAAAGAAATTTAATTTTTAATAATTATATAAAAATTACAAATCCGTATTTTAAAAATATAGTAAACTTATTTTCTAAAAATGAAAGATTAACAAGTTTCAATAAAATTTCATCAAGTTACCAAAAGATAACTCTTTTCAAGAAAATACCATGAGCTTCCAAAGTTAATTGTTTATCATTAAAATACCCAATACTTATAATCCATGCTCATGAAAACCCTAAATAACACTAACCACCCTCGTGGTTTTAGTTTTAAATTATATTAAAATATTTTTTCATAAAACCCCTACGAGATATATAAAACAATATTTTAGGACTTTAGTAAATATAGGTTTAAGCGAGATCAATTCTCTTGAGCCCCACGGAGCCGGAGAAAGTGAGTGCTTGCCTATTTAAGCTAGATAACTTAACGGAGTTACCAATGGTAATTGTCTTGGAAAAAGACACAAATCCTGCCGTCCATGTGCAGCAGTTACCGATGACTCCCGAACCTAATTCAAGGTCTAAATCAGTTTACAAGTGTCTGACTCGGTCAGAGTCCAATTCAAACATGAATCTAAAGTCAAACACGATACTTGAACATGAACATAAATACTTGAATTCAAACATCAAAATCAAACATGAATACTTGACTTAACTTGACCAAACCCTGATTATAATTGGACATGAACTTAACATGAATACTAGAAAACAATGGTTGCTATTGAAACTGACTTGACTCGAACCATGAATACAACTTGACATGAATACATGACACGAATACATGATATTGACATGAACTCAATCTTGCAACTTGATGTATTCATGAATTCGAGCAAGAATGGTAATCTTAACGGTAACGTAGAATACATAGGGTGTTGGGGTAGTTCTTGTGAAATCTCAGGAGTCCCCCTGTATCATGAATCCATGTCTACTAACACAAGCAATCTATCATGAAGTCCCATGTTTCCTTACTCCTGGATTATAGCCTGTTGAGTTTGGAATACTTCAATACTAGGTTGAAGTCCCATTACTAACACTTGTTCGGGCCCGTGGTTCCTTATTCTTGAATTACAGCCTGTTGGGTTCGAGAACACTCTTAAGATTGGTTGAAATTCGCCCTTTAACTTACGTTAAATTATTTTACCCATGTAAAGACCAATTAGGACACTTACATTCACTTCATATTCACTATACCTACACTACACGGCCATGATATACTATGCTCATGTTAGTTTGCCATGATATTTATATAGAACTGCATGTTATACAGAATTGCCATGCTTATATTAAATAATAGTATAATGATAAAGAAAATAGTATAGCATTTCTTGGGGACTTACCGAGTGAAAGTTCGCTTACGGACATTCAACCCATTTTTGTTTCTTGGAATGTTCGTCAGATACTGTGGAAACTGAGGAGGTGAACACCACCGAGGAGGAGCACGACCAGATCACGACTCGGGACTAGACTAGTTATCTTTTTCTTTTTATCTATGCCACATGTTTAGGCATCTCTCTTCTTGTATTGTATTTTTCAGTTGAACTCATATATTGTAAATGAATCTAGTTGAAGGTAAATAAAGTTGTTGAAGTTTAAATCTCATGTTTATTTCTTGTTATTTTATATTGCTTATTTTACGCTTAGCGTATTTATTCCGGGAAATGACCTTATCAAAATAAATACGCCGTGGCCTCGTCACGTACCTGCTTCCGTCTACTGGGAAGCGGGACGTGACAATGAATCTAAATCCGTTTCAGGTTATGTCTTTACCCTCAATTGAGGGGCGATGTGTTGGAAGAGTTCCAAATATACTACTACAATAAAAGGTTGCCCCTACGAATTTAGCCGTAAAGGCAAACCATTGCCCCTACGGATATAGCCGTAGAGACACGAAATTAACCCGTAGGTGTAAAGGCCGCAGGTGCAAGTCTTCGTCCTGAACATGTCCTTACGGAGTAATAATTGCCCGTACGCCTTACTCCGTAGGGACAGTTACCCCTACGGATTACTCCGTAGGGCCATAATATTTATTTAATTTATTGTTTTATAAAATAAATTACTTGCCCCTACGGCATTATCCGTAGGGCCTACTAAATGCCCCTACGGATACATCCGTAGGTCCGGATGAATGCCCCTACGGATAAATGCGTAGGGGCAAGTTTTACCCCCTGTTACCGAGTCTATAGGGAAAAAATATCCAGTATCCTGATATTTTGTTCCTACGGCGATCTGTGTAGGGGTAAACTTTGCACTTACGGGTTAATCCGTAGGTGCAACAGATGGCCCTACGGATTAATCCGTAGGGACAAAATATCAGGGTTTTTTTCAAAAAATGGGCTTCCTGTTTTTTCCCTGCCCTGTGCACAATAATATATACATCATATAACCAAATATAGAAATATTCATAACCAACATCTCACACATAATATATAAAAGAAATAAACAAACAGAATACGTTATCAAACTAAATCATCGTGAACAAACAAACAACCACCAATATAGTCCAAAATTTATACAATATGTATTAGATAAGTACATACATCCTCAAAAATATAAATAAAGCTACCCTAGCTCGGTCCAGCTCCTCCACCTCTGATAATCGCCGTAATCTGGGGCATCTGATTCTCGGTGCAGCCCCGAGTCATCAAAAACTCGACTAATGAAGGAGCGGACTATGCGGGAGTCTGAGCGGGCTGTGGAGCTGCAAGAGTGGTCTGCGCAACCGCAGCCGAGATAGTGGCTTGCGGAGCCACAGCCGAAGGAGATGCATGTGGAGCCGCAGCCGAAGGAACCTGTCACATCTGTTAAATTTTGTGAGTAATAAACGAGTAAGAACAGTGTATTAGATTTTAGTCGAGTTCGTATCATTATCAGGTTATTGTGAAACCCTAATCTAAGAATACTTAGGGACTTAGGTCTCGTTTGGGTATCTAGTTTGGAAAGCCGTAGTTTATTTTAATTAGATAGTTTTATGTAAGTATGATTAATCAAAGCTAGGTCTACAACCAAATAAGCTCAAGCTACTAATATTGCATATGTTACTATCTATAATGTGATATAATATTTTCCTATTAAGTAGTATGAGTACCATCTCCTTCAACTCCTCGATGGTGGTCTTCAAGGCGACAACATCGTGCTCTAGACGTCGCTCACGGGAGATAGAGGAAGTAACCGCCGGAGTGGAGTCCAACCTCATATGGGCCCTGTTAGGACCCAGTCCCCAGCCTCTCTCCCAACCTCCGTGGTACCTTCCGTATGCGGCGTCTAGGTCTGGGGTCAGCAGCATCGGATCAGTCTATCCAGTAAAATCGATCCCCGACGACTCCTCCTGCTCCACCACCCGCTCCTACACCCACATTAACCATTAAAATATAAGTATATCATTTAAATTTGAACTTTTCAAAACAAAAATTTCAAACTTCTTGAAATAAATATTAACACTTACGCAATACCTCCTGGGTAGCGGTGTCGGGGAATCGAAGCCCGCCAGTGGCTGGATCTGTTGAGGTTCCGTGGACGGAAAGATACGCGGTCAGCACGCTCTATGTACCACCCTGTGCCAGGGTCCGAGCTCTCTGCAATTCGCAAAAAATTTACATATATTATAAAATAACTCTTAATATTACATTATATCAAAATAAATCTATTATAATTTACCGATGTCTCCATGGCACGAGTAATGTTCCTCGAGCCACCTGTATAGGTAGGGCGACCCCTCTTCGCCGACTTCCTGTTCTCTTTATTTTGATCGGCATATTTCTGCACAACACATTCAGATTTAGTTTTCTAATTAAGCAACACAATAAAGTAAATTATATACTAAACAATGAAATAAATTTAAATTACAAACCTGTTTGCGCTAAGAGTCGAAATATGGGCACAAGAGAGGCCATGTATCTACGTCGACTCTCGCAAAGGCCGGAGAATCTAGGAGAGCCGCTCTCTCTGCATCGGGGGTCGCCATCCACAGGGAATAGCAGTCGATCTTCAGCTCATTCCTATTGTATCGGACCTTTGATTGCATGTTCTTCATTAGGCCATTGTACAGAGCGTGAAGATTGAGCACTCTCTCAGGGTGATCAGGGTCGAATACAGGCTGAAAGTCGTAATCCAACTGCAAATACAAAAAATAATGTATTTAAATTGCAGGTGTTAAATAATAATAAATATATTGGATAAGTCAAATAAAAATATATATTAATACCCGAGCCTGATCTCAGAAGAGGGCAAATAAGCGCCGGTGCTGATTGCCCCACTCAACGTAAAGTGGATACTTCTTCACGAGGCGGCTCTCATCCCCCATATACTGGCCGAACCTCTCGGTATAATCTCCGGTATAGTGATAATTGGGAGTAAAGAAGAGGGGGAATGCTGCCTCCCCTTAGCTCTGTCGGGCCTCAGCCTATGGGACTCATCCGGCTCTGGAGCCCCCCTCTCAGGATGGGGCTGCCCTGCATCTACAAGAAATATCAAGACAATCAATATTAAGACAAAGTGGTATTAAGAAATCAAGGTTTAACGAAAATTGAATTGCGATATATACCTCCGGCGACAGCAGCACGAGCCTAGGCCCGGGCAGCAGCACGAGCGGGATGATAGTTCCTCAGGTGAGGAACAGCCGGTGACCCGGATGTGGACGCATCCCCTCCAACTAGAAAACAAACATTGACGCTAAATTTTCATGAAGTTCATGTTTATTCTTAGAGTATATGTAAAATGAATAAATATTTTATATTTATTCATACTAACCTGCAGACTGAGCGGAGGGTACGGAAGTGGCGGGAGTGGCCCCTGCGCCAGATGTGGACGCACCACCTATAATTAGTCAGTTAAAAATATATTATATAAGTAATTGCAAAAAGAAAGTGTAGATAAATAATATAACATTCTAAATTAATATGCATGCACTATAGGATGTATAAACATACCCCCAGGTGCGGTGGTGGTCTCTGCCTGAGATGTGGAGGCTCCACCTACAGCTAGACAATAAAAAAAATGATTATCTAAGTAAGAGCTAAAAGAATATGTGTATATTTATGATATAGCATTCTAAATCAATATGCATGAACTATATGATATATAAACATACCTGGAGGTGCAGGAGTGGCCTCTGCCTTTGATGTGGACGCACCACCAAAAGCTAGACAATCAAACATTGACTATATAAGAAATTTTGAAATAAATATGTGTGTATATCTATAATATTACATTCAAAATTAATATGCGTGCAATATACCTGGAGGTGTGGCAAAGTCCACACGGCAAGAGTCATCCGAAGGGGTCTCCGATCGGGGTGCAAGACCGGCCCTCTGAAGCTCGCTACGCAGCTCTCCGGGCTGTAGAACCGCTCTGCCTCTACCTCTGTCTCGGCTGGTGCTCCTGCCGCCCCTCGCAGCTCCGGTCGTCGTCATCAAATCTAGACAAGAGTACAATCATTACATATGCATGCTATATATGTATAGATCGTAAAAATGTGAAGTAATAATATAACATTACTAATAACCTTTTTCGTTTCGTGGACGCATTAGACATATCTACTTGGATTTCATCATCGATATCATTTCTAACCCACGTAAATTCATGATCAGCCGAAGACAACCCGTCTTTTGAAACAGACGGTCGGAGCACTCTAAATCTTCTTTCTTCTTTGTCCTCGTCGCTGTCCTCCATACGATCCTCGAATTCTGGGGAATCGTAAACATCCCTGGGTTTCCAACAGCATACGACACTCCATCCCGGATGCTTCAAGCACTGTGAGTAGTATACTTGGAATGCTTGGTTCGGAAAGATATATGGATCGTCCTGACCGTAAAATCGAAGTGTGTTCACACTAGTCAATCCATATTCATCTTTCTAAATCCCGAGATTGTTTCTCCACCTATCCATATCGGTTCGTATATCGTACCAAGTACATTGAAATATATAAAACGGTTCTGATCATCCGGGATATTGGATGCCAAGTATGCAATTTAAGTATCCATAATAAATAACACCATCCGATCCTACTGTCGCAATCCCACTATTCGGAGTGGTTCGAGATGTTTCTATGTCCTTAACTTCAAATTTGTATCCAAGAACACCGAATCCTTTATAATATACAACTTTCATACTAGGAAACTGAGCTAAACATTTTGAATCACTCTCTAATGATGCAGACAAGTTCGGATCGTGGATCTGGCAAAACAAATTTTACAACAAATACATAACGATATAAGTTTGGATTAAGACTGGTAGCAATAACATATTATTCGAACAACTTATATGATCTGCAACCCAATCGCAAAAATTATCCTGATGATATTTTTCCAATCATTCATCATTCTAATTAGGATGCCCCCACGTACCTCGTTAAAATGATTTATGTTCTCAACAATAAATTATAGCATTAATATTATATCGTTTCATACACACACAAACACAAATATAACAATTAATCCAAAATAACTTACTCTCTAATTTCTTCAAGACATGCTCTATTGAGAAGGATAAACCGATATATCTTGTTGATAAACATAATATCTACTCTCTTATAATTAGCTTTATCATATAGCTCGTCCTGAATTCTCTGAGACCGGTTAACCTTCGTCTCAATGTTCTCGTCCAGATAGCGGGAACAAAATGTGAATGCTTCATCTAGAAGATAACCTAGCATGATAGAACTCTCTGGTCGATTTCTATTGCGTATATACTTTTTTAGAGTGTAGAGATACCTAAAGAAAAATATGTTAAATAAATAAATACAGTCATATAGGACAACAATATATCTTGTCGATAAACAAAGTTAGATTTGAAGATACCCAAGTATGAGTTGTAATCTGTGTATCTGTGTTTCAATTTATAATTTCGCTTAAGTTTAGGGTTATTAGTGTGTATGTGCTTTGTGTAGGATTGAAAAGAATAAATCATTATATTTTTTGAAGAACTAAGTTCTTTATATAGGGTTAAACCCTAATTTTTGGAGGAATTAAATTACCATATGTTCATGTTATTTCTTTTTGTTTGTTTGAAGCATTCACGTGGGAAACACGTGAGGCTTCAAAATAGTGCTAAGCACTAACGAGTCACCAAGCTATTCTTGTGTTTTCTTAGAGATATTGATTTCCTGTTAATGACATTTTTAGTCATTAATGTTCATCAAGATTTCGGTTATGGGGATCTTGGATCATCGTCATTTTTTTGAAGAACTAAGTTCTTTATATAGGGTTAAACCCTAATTTTTAGAGGCATTAAATTCCCATATGTTTCTGTTATTTCGTTTTAAGTTGGTTCTTTTCCCCTAAGTTTTGAATGTGCAGAACAAAATCTTACCGATGAGAATTAAATTCTCAACTTGTGGGAAAATTTGCTTCTGCAAATCTCAACCAGAGGAAGAACTAAGTTCTTATATGAAGGGTTAAGTTTACGGTAAAGTTGTACGTTTACATTATTATCGAGTATCCTACTGAAGGAACTAGTGCACCCTAAACCCTAACCCTAATTTTTGGAGGAATTAAATTCCCATATGTTCCTGTTATTTCTTTTTAAGTTATTTCATTTCTCCTAAGTCTTGAATCTGCAGAACAAAATCTCCCCGATGAGAATTAAATTCTCAACTTGTAGGAAGATTTGCTTTTGCAAATCTAAACCAGAGGAAGAACTAAGTTCTTATATGAAGGATTAAGTTTACGGTAAAATAATGCGTTTACGTTATCATCGAGTATCCTACTGAAAGAAATAGTGCACCCTAAACCCTAACCCAAATTTTTGGAGGAATTAAATTCCTATATATCCCTGTTATTTCTCTTTAACTTAGTTCTTTTCCCCTAAGTTTTGAATCTGCAGAACAAAATCTCCCCGATGAGAATTAAATTCTCAACTTGTGGGGAGATTTGCTTCTGCAAATCTCAACCAGAGGAAGAACTAAGTTTTTATATGAAGGGTTAAGTTTACAGTAAAGTTGTGTGTTTACGTTATCATCGAGTATTCTGCTGAAGGAACTAGTGCACCCTAAACCCTAACCCTAATTTTTGGAGGAATTAAATTCCCATATGTTCCTGTTATTTATTTTAACTTAGTTTTTTCGCCTAAGTTTTGAATCTGCAGAAAAAAATCTCCCCGATGAAAATTAAATTCTCAACTTGTGGGGAGATTTGCTTATGCAAATATCAACCAGAGGAAGAACTAAGTTCTTATATGAAGGGTTAAGTTTACGGTAAAATTATGCGTTTACGTTATTATCGAGCATCCTACTGAAGGAACTAGTGCACCCTAAACCCTAACTCTAATTTTTGGAGGAATTAAATTCCCATATGTCCCTGCTATTTCTTTTTAAATTAGTTCTTTTCCCCTAAATTTTGAATCTGTAGAACAAAATCTCCCTGATGAGAATTAAATTCTCAACTTGTGGGGAGATTTGGTTCTGCAAATCTCAACCAGAGGAAGAACTAAGTTCTTATATGAAAGGTTAAGTTTACGGTAAAATTGTGCGTTCACGTTATCATCGAGTATCCTACTGAAGGAACTAATGCACCCTAAACCCTAACCCTAATTAACCTAAATTACCCCTAATTAACCCAAAATTAAACCCTAATTATCACTCTAACTCAAATTATCCCTAATTAACCCAAAATTAATCTAAATTAACCTAATTAACCCTAATCATCACCCTAACCCAAAAAAACCCTAATCAACCCAAAATTAACCCAAATAAACCCCAATCAACACCCTAACACAAATACACTCTATTCTACCTAATTAACCCAAATTAACCCTAGCCCAAACCCTAACCCTAATCATCACCCAAACCCTAACCCAAATTAACTCTAGCCCAAACCAAAATTAACCCTAATTAATCTAATTAACCCTAACCCTAACCCTAATCATCACCAACCCAATTTTACCTAATTAACCCTAACTAACCCAAACCCTAACCCTAACTAATTAACCCTCACCCTAAACCAAACCCTAACCCTAACCCTGAACCGAAAGCTAACCCTAACCCTAACTCTAACCCTAACCCCAAACCGTAGCCCTAACCCCAAACCGAACCCTAACCCTAACCCTAACCTACCAAATTAACCATAACCCTAACCCTCACTCTAACCCTAATTAACCCGGAACTAACCCTAACCTTAACCCTAAAATCAACAATAACACAAAAATTAGGAATAATTAATACTTCAAAATGGAAATTAACTCACCTCACTTGTAGTTTTGCCGGCGGATGGAGCTCAACGAGGTGGAGGAGGCCAGGGATAGAGCTCGACGAGGTGGTGGCGGCAAGATGGCGACGAGCAGGAAATTTTGGTGAGACTGTGGCGAGACTGAGGTGGAAGAGCTCGACGAGGTGGTGGCGGAGACTGATGTGACGATGACGGCGGGAATTTTTGGCAACGAGAAGTGGGTCCGGCGGGTGATGAGACTCAGGTGACGACGCGTGGGGAAGTTGGTGGGAAAAATTGGGGGTGAGGAATTTCCGGACTTTATTTTTTTTAAATAACCCTTAGTTGCCCCTACGGATTAATCCGTAGGGTCTTCTTTTGCGGCTCCGTAGGGCCAAAAAAAAGATTACATTTTAATATTTTTAAATTAATCCGTAGGGCACCGTATGGGCAACCGGATGGCCCTACAGATTAATCCGTAGGGGCAACTACGGATTCCTATAGTCGTATGGGGCAAACCCTTTTGTAGTAGTGATAGGACACCGTCGCAGACTCAATAATGGAATCTGAGTATATAGCCGCTCACGATGCCGCAAAAGAGGCGGTCTGGATGAGGAAGTTCATCTCTGAACTTCAGGTGGTTCCATCCATCGCCAATCAAATACCGTTATATTGCGATAACAATAGGGTTGTAGCTTTAGCAAAGGTACCAAAGTCCCATCAGAAGTCCAGACATATCTTGAGGCTGTATTACCTGATCAGGGAGATCGTGGATCACAAGAAGATCGAACTTTGGAGAGTTGACACAAAAGACAACACTGCGAATCCATTCGCAAAGGCCTTACCTCAAGCATAGTTCGAGTGGATGTTCGAGTTGTTGGGGATGTGTTATGCAAATAACTAGCCCTAGTGAAAGTGGGAGATTGTAGGATATATTTATGCCCTAGAGGCCATTATTTGTAATGGATGCTATAGATATGTCTGTGTGTGTGTGATATATGCCCTAGAGGCCATTATTGTATAGTACCGGTTTGTATATTACATTTTGGAAGCTTGGGATATATACAGATATAATAACAGTCTTTCTCAACATGATAGTATGCTATCTGATTTGAGTCTATCTTAATATGTGTATATGTTTCTTTTAACATATTGCTAATACATGTTGATAGAACCCTTAGGATCTTTGCTTGACTACCAGCGTTATGATGGCAGTCACACTAGTGGAGACGAAGTAGTCTATAAGCACATCCTTAAACTTGTTCCTAGTCGTAGGATTATCGAGACAGGGCATCGATACTCCAAAGTAGACTAGTGTTTACGCATCTTATCCCTGTCAGGGGAGGTGGCCTGTCCCGCAGCCATTGGTATACGGTACCAAAGATAGTATACAGGTGCTCATTGGGTTATGAGTTACACTGGACGGACTCGCTGGGAGCTGCTGGTTGGTACTATACCTATCGTTAGTTAGCAATTCCCTGGTGACATGAGTACAGGTCGGTCCGTTAACTTGACATCACTACTTGTCTCGAGTGTGTTCCTACTGTACTTAGTGAAAGTGTTTACTATCACTGCGACGTGGTTAAAACGGGCATCACACATGCAATTTTCAAAAATTCTGGGTGCTAATGAACACTAACCTAGATCTAACTAGAATATTAGGGTTTTACTATGATGATATGATAAAACTACAAGAATGGAAGGAGGCTACAACCTTTGATGACCATGTCCTTCTCTTCTAATACTCCGGATAGTAGTCCATGCGACTCAACTAGGCTCCACTTGAAGAAAGTGCAAGCTTCCTCCGATGACTTTCGTGCCGAAGATGATCCACCCGAAGTCCGCCAATCCAAGCTACCTCTTCACTAAATACTTTAGTGAAGGCAACACACCACGCCAAAGCACTAATCTAATATGGGATGGTGAAGTAGGGGTTCTAAAGCTCACTAGGCTTCTCACAAGCTCAAGGTTTCACAACACATGTGAGGGATTGAGCTTGGAAGAAGATGAAGATGGAAGGTGAAGAGCTAGAGGGCATATGAGCTAAAGTGAAGAATAATAAATCACACAGGAAGAATGAAGTGAAGAATGGCTTATCAGTTCTCACAATAATTGAAGCATCCAATTTCCATCAATAAACAAAACCAACCATGCCTCGATAGTGAGTCAAGACCAATAGAATAATGATAAAAGGCATGCTTCACCCATGCTCCTCATTTTCCACCTCTTTTTCTATTTTCCAAAAATAAAAAATCCATGCCATGCTTCATTTTATATAACACACACACACACACACACACACACACACAAACACACATATTATGAAGAATAATTAGTGAGATAATAGTATTAGTTAATATACAATTATATCAAATATAATGTATGTCAAATTATCAAATCAACACTTGATTTAATAATCCGGTTATATCACATATAACCAACTAATATCATTTATCTGTATATCACATTATCAAATCAATACTTGATTAAATAATCCGGTTATATCTCATATAACCTAACTGATAACAACTAACCACTAGATTATAATACGGTATCACATACTCGTATTTAATCAGGGCCCCGCACATATCAGAAAACTTCTGTGTGGGACTCTAAAGACTCATCAATATGCCAGCAGTAGGTGATGATCACATCAGTCACCCACAAGCTGTCAGCGGTACTAGCTGGACGTAACGGATACCCAGGTATTGAGCGATTAGAAGATCAACAAGCAAGCTTGTCCAAACTCCCATGAAGTCTATAAGTAATACTTACCGTACAGTCCAGTCTGTTCATCTGATATGTTGCATATCGAGTCTAGAGGTGGTAACGTCAGACCCCAGTAACTTGATAAGTCATGCCGATGTATAGCTCATAACGGTTCGAGAAACTATTGGTAACTCTTACCAGTAAATCTCATCAGCAGCCCTAGCATGGGACTTCTAGTTGTAGCCAATCAAGCATAGCGCAACATCAACTCCTAATACCGGGAGAGACGAAACCCCTCCTATCGCTCATTGCCTCCATGTGACTCGGGACTGTACCCAAAATCCACCTGTTTGCACGACTCCTTTGAGCCGTGGTAGGGAGGAAATCAAAGCACAGTGGGAGACACACAAGACTCTATGACGATCTCGGGTCTACAGACTAACCTGTACCGGTGTCACCAGAGAACTGCTATCTGACGATAGGTATAGTATCAACTAGGATTTCTCGGTGAGTCCTGTTCGATGTATCCATTCTATAATGAACACCTGTGTACAATCTTTGATGTCAAACACCAATGGATATGGGATCAATCATCGCCCCCATACAGGGTCAAGAAACGTACACACTAGTCTACTCTGGTGTATCGATGCCCTGTCTCGATATACGCTCGACTAAGAACAATTAAAGGTTGTGCTTGTGGACTACCCAGGTCCCAGTAGTATGATCCGTATCATAGTCCTGGTAGTCAAGCCTACACCCTAAGGGCTTTATCAACATGTATATGAGAGACATTATAACAATACTAAGTGTACATGTTAAGATAAAAAGTAACCAGATAGCATACTATCATGTCGAGCAAGAAAGTCCTTTATATATAATCCAAGCATCCACTATAATATATATCAATGTACAATAATGGCCTCTAGGGCATTGATTGATTTCTATGAGAAAGTGTGTAGTAGTAACCGCAATCAATAACGGTGTCGCGTGTAACTAGCCGAGATGAGTACGGGTCGTCCTCAGGGATTCATGGAATCTTTTAATCTTACTTTAGACGTGTTGATTGAAAAGAGGAAGAATAGAAGAATAAAGAATAGTGAAGAATATATTCTAGATCTATGTTAAATACGGATGTAGAATACAGATCTAGTTTAAATACGGATGTAGATTTTATAAGAAGATGACTTGTAGGGTTCGTTAGAATTTAGTAGTCATGGATGACTAATAAAGATGACTCTTTTTATTTTTTGATAGATTTAAAACTAGATCGATAGTGATAAATGAGGATTAGGGTTCTTTGGAAGAAACTAAGGTTTCCACAATATTAACCCTTGTTCATTGATCTCTATTCATGTCTAGCCCTTAACAAACAATTGTTAATCTGATCTCAAATCGCGGTCAAGACTATGAATAAATTGATAGCGCGCCCGATTAGGATGTTAACGATTCTTTTGCTAAAATTTTTAAACTTCATAAGACTTAAAAGAAGTTAAAGTATTTTCTCATCCATTGTTCTACCCTAATCCTTCGAACTCTATCAAGCGGAGAATTACTCGCGCATGATAGAGATAGAAGAAGAACGGATAGAGATTATAATGTAAATATAGAAAATAAATACGATAAGAATAAAACAACTACTTTTATTAATCAACTTGATCAATTACACTTTTTGTTCCTTTAGAAAGTGGAATATAAATTCTAGTTTGCTTCTCGATCTATCTTGAAGGAGGTAGCTGAACAGTAGATTAATCAACCTGGATGCGTGAGTCGACTTGGACTTCATGATCTCTTCAGTTTGATAAACTTCCAAGAGGGGCTCTGAGTTCTATTTATAGTCACAGAAGTTGCAATCCCTAGATTCCATAAATTAGGATTTTTTGAGACGATCCTACACAGAAAATCCCACATCCCAACTCCCCCATATAGCCGCGGATCCGCCGCATTAGGTAGGGTTTAGTTGCGGTTAGGCGGCACTCTGGGAGATTTAGGGTTTCAAAATTCTGAAGTTTCATCTTGTTGACATGTGGTGAACTTTTGGATATCTGGATTTTGGAAATCTTCTCTAAGTCTCTGCCAGAATTGATTTCATAATTTACTTCAATATTTCGACAGATTTGGTCTTGATATCTCGGATTTCCTTGGTTCCTGTCCTGATGTAATTTCTGCATAATATCTCACATCAAAGAGTTAGTAGTATCTGGTATTCTATTGAGATATTCTCATCATCATTTATATGATATTATATCATTTAAGAATATTGATTAGAAAATTTGATATGACATGCATATTTTAATTACCAAAATATTATATGCATATATTTTCCTTCATAATGTTAATTATAATATAAACATATGGTAAATAGTATTTTGCAGATAAACCCCAAATATGTTTTATATTTATAATAAACACCTTTTATTATTTAAGAATAGTAAGGAAAATGTTATATCAAAAGTGCAGTTTTTTCGACTGAACAAATACCCCCAAACTTAACTTTGATCATCCCGAGCAAACTAGTTATTCAAAAGAGTGAGCAAGAAAAAAGAAAGAAAAAGAAAAACTTAAGTAGCACACTTTCGTAGGCAGCACGATTGCACTGAGCACGTGCAACAAGCCTTTAAACCTCTAGGTGTCCCTAGTAGGATGAGTGTTGTCTCCTGAGGGTTTTCAGCGGATTACACCCACAAAATCCCATAATAAATGAAAGATGGTGAAAGTTACATATAAAGATAAGAACTATAAAAGAAAGAACTTGAAAAGAAGAGTTTTCAACTGTTGGTTATAGTGTCCTCAAGTCAATTATTGGATCGCAGGCACGTGATTGCAATGATTGAGGGAGGACCTATACCGGTAGAACAGTCTTACTCAAGATGATAGTATGCTATCTGGTTTTTCTTTATCATCGTGTACATGCTTCAGGTGACATTACAGATCACTATTACATGTTGATAGAGCTCATAGGATTCTTTCTTGACTACCAGCAGTATGATGACGATCATATACGTGAGAGTTGGGTAGTCTATAAGCACATCCTTAAAGTGTCCCTAGTCATGGGAGTTTCGAGACTGGGCATCGATACTCCGAGAGTAGACTAGTGTATACGGATTGAGACCCCGACGAGGGGCGATGGCCGGTCTCACAAGCAATTGGTGTCAGTTGGTTCACCTAAGATAGTATACAGGTGCTCATTAGATTATGAGTACATCGGACGGACTCGCCGGGAACATGCTAGTTGGTATTATACCTATCGTCAGATAGCAGTTCCGTGGTGACATGTATATAGGTTAGTCTATCGACCTGAGATCGTTATTTGTCTTGTGTGAGTTCCCACTGTGCTTTGATTACTACCCTGCCACGGCTCAAAGGAGTCGTTCAAAAAGTTTTTAGTTGGGTACAATCCCGAGCCATATGGAGGCAGTGAGCAGATCGGCAGGGGAATCGTATCTCCCGGTATTGGGGGTTGATATCACGCTGTGTTTGGAGAGCTATTACACAAAGTCCTTAGCCAAGGCAAGTGAGATTTACTGGTAGGTATTCCAGTAGTTTCTCAGAGTGTCCTGGGCTACACTCCAACACGATTTATACTACTATTAGGGGTCTGACGTTTACCATCCCCTAGGCCCGATATGCGATACTCATAGACGAACTGTAACGACTCTAAAATTCCTATATCTTCGTATTAAAATACTGTATTTGTATATTTTTATTTTCATGTTATTAGTTATATTTAATCTCTTCATCTATTTTTCGCATCTAAGTATTTTCTAAAACTCATTTCTTTTTATCCAAACTTATTCTTTAAGCCCAATTCTATTCTTTTCATTCCCAATCTCTTAACCCCAAAAAGCCCACTTTCTTTTCAAGCAACCGCACATATTTAATTCTAATTAAATATGTGCATGGACAACCATGTAGCTCATTGGTAAGACCTTGCACTGCTGAACCAAGCCACCAGAGTTCAAATCCCATACCCCACATTATTTTTAATATTGTTTTATTTTAAACCTTTATAATACCAAGAGTTTATACATGAATATCTCATAAAAACCCCACCACACCCAAAAATGTAACATTGCCAGAGGATAGATAAACCGTCGAGGGGGTTCAGGCCGCCTGACTCGGCCGAAAATCGGCCAACTCGGCCTCGACTCGGCCGACTCAGGCCTTCGACCAAGTCACGGTCGAGTCACACCGAGTCGGCCGATTCCGGTGACGACCCCAACATGAAAAATTTGTCTTTTCATCTCCCCTGTACACCTGCAAAATTTTATCCTCAGACCATTTCCAAAGACCTCTTAATACCTCAATTACTCCACTTTTATTACATTTTAATATATTTTTTCAATTAAACTCTTCATCTACCCTAACCCTAGCCTAACCCTATAAATACCACCCCTAAACACTACCCTCTCACCCTCAAATTCTGAGCCAACTCTCAAGAAATTCCTGGAAACCCTAGTGTCCTTTGGAAGAAGCGAAAAGCGAAGCTCCGGCGAATTTTCCGGCCATCTTCCGACGACGATCCTAGGAACTCCCGACGACGAAACGATGCACCATCGACTCCTATCGTCTCCCCTTCCTCTCCTCTGTTAACTAAATATGTAAGTCCACATCTCTCTTCTCTATTTTTTTCTAAAAATAGAGAATTACAAAACCCGATGGAATCGGAACAAATCCGATTTTTGATTCGGTTTCTTCCTAAAACCTCACTTTTATTTAATACAATTATGCTAAAACTAATTCATGTTGACTATTAAATACTAACTAATCATATTGAACAAGTTCTATATCAAAAGTAATTGCTATTTCCATTTTACCATTTTTTTCATTAAAATACCATATAGTTTCTTTTCTACATTTAAACCATCAAAACCTTGCTATACCTTTAAGTAGATCACGAGTTAATGACCTACCTCATCACACACTCATATGCAATATAGCACAATACCCTTGGAAACATAAATTAAGGGAAAACGACACCTTTTCAAATAAATACCATTACTAATAAAACCATTTCTCTTAATGATTTAGTATTTATACAAATCTTTGTAAAGCACCGCTACAACCCATTTAGGGAACCTGTTCAGGATGGTGCAGATTATCGCACATCCTCAGGCTTAGTAGAGCGAGATGCAGACCTCCGCAAGGAGAATTCCGTCTCGAAAAATTTAAAATACGACATCTTAAAAAAAACGAGTTTTCTAGAATATAATATATATTAAATTTATTTTCATATAAATATATGTATGTATAACATTAAAAAATCCATTTTTTAATAATATAAATATTCCAACTCTTTTCAAAAATCACAAGAATCACTTTACATTAAAATACCATGAATTCCATGCAAGATCAATATTACAAGTTAATACCATATATTATGGAAATTAGGTCATTTTTACTAGAAATGTCACATGTATAAAATCTACATTCATGATAATTTCAAAGACGATAACTAAATATTTGGGGAGTATTTTGAAAAGTATATAAAAGTATTTTTATATAAAACCCCCTCAAGTTCTATAAATTACCCTAAGGACCCTAGTAAACATAGGTTTAAGCGGGACCAATCTCTTGAGCCTCAGGGAGCCGGAGAAGTGGGTGCTTGCCTATATAAGGTAGACAATTAACAAACGGTGTTATCAACACGGTAATCGTCTTTGAAAAAGACACAAATCCTGCAGCCCATGTGCAGCGGTTACCGATAACATCAAAACAATCAGGACTTCAATTTACTTTTCTAATTGTCTGACTCAGATTGAGTCTCTCTATAATCTGACTTGAATATGATTCAAGTACAATCTACAATCTATAATATTACAATTCAACACGAATCCATGAATCCATTATTCCATATATTCAATCTATCAATCTATACAACTTAACTGAACCGAACTATGGATATACATTCCAGTTACATGATTATCCACTTTACATGATTCTCCAGTTACATACATGATTCTACAGTTACATCCGTTTACTGATATCATAGTTTCGGCAAGCCATCCAATTATACAATTCAATTTACAAGACATTACAATGCAATACAATACTACCAATACAATAACTACACGGGGTATTGGAGTAGTTCATTCGTGAATCCAACATATGCTCAAGAGTCCTCCTAGATCATGAATCCATGTCTACTAACACAAGCAAGCAATCATGAAGGCCCGTGTTTCCATACTCCTGGACTATGGCCTGTTGAGTTTGGAATACTTCGGCGACGGTCGAAGTCCCGCTACTAACATACCATTCGGGCCCATGGTTCCCTACCCCTGGACTGTGGCCAGTTGGGTTTGAGAACACTCTTGAGATTAGTTGACATTTACCCTTGAACTTACGATAATAACAGCATTAACATTATAACAATATAATACAACTTTAAAAGCTATACTCTCTCTTTCTTCTTTTCTACTTCTCCCTTATCTTTGAGACTTACCGAGCGATTTGTTCGCTGACGACATTCTCTTTCTTTCTTCTTTGAATGTCGTCAGGTGTTTCGGACCTTCCGGAGATAGAGCCTAGCATCAAGGACTTGGACCAGATTATTGAAGACCCAGAGCTCTAGTTTCATTGTACACATTTCATTCCAGTACTTTTCTTTTTCTGTTATGCCATTGTTTAGGCATTGTTTTCATCAGATGTATTTACATTTCCATGCATTGTACAGAAAGAATGTGAATAAATAAAGTTGTTGTTTTATTATATCTTGTCTTCTGTGCTTTTACTTTTATATTGCTTAGATACGCTTAGCATATTTACTTCACGGTAAATACATCGCGGACCAGTCACGTCCTCCGCCCGTATACCGGGAACCGGGGCGTAACACGAACGGACCGGGCTGTACGGATATTGTCACTGACAGGCTCGGTAGGGTTTCAGGATGAGTTCGCTCGTCGGCCTCCCTTTCGCTCAATACCTGGGCAGCCGTTACTTACAACAAGTGCCACTGACATGCATATGGTTAAACCCACTACCAGCATATTGACGAGTCTTTAGAGTCCCACACAGAGAGTTTCCCAAGTTCGAGCGAAACGTTGTAGAGGCCGTATGGTTTTATGGCAGGGTTCGATCATATACGTGCACCCGTGCACGCATCATGATCAGACGGATCATACTAGTAGGCTTTAGTTTAAGCCGGATCCTAGTATTAGATTGTTGGATTGTTTTCGTCTCGTTGTATTCGTATTCAGTCGGAATACGGATACATTATGTATATACAGATGAAGGGTATTCTTGTAATTCGTTACGAGTTTACTTTAGAAGATGACATTCTTTTTTGGTTTAAACATTTAGGTTAATGTTTAATTATGTGGAAATTGTGAGTGCAAGTTTTAACCTAGGGCATTGAATGTGGCATGTGCATTTTTGGTGACTCATGGTGTGTTTCTTTGTGCCATGTCTATTTCTTTATTGATTTATTTTGTGGGATTAATTTGTGGAGAGAGAGTAGGTAGCCACTTATGGCTTGGGATTGATCTTGAGTTGTTTTTAGAGCTCTCACAATATATCTCACACAATAAGCTATGCCATTTTCTTCAATAGCTAAAACTTAAGCTCACAACTTCTTCCTTCAATGGCTTCTTCTTCAACCCCCATCCATACCATCTCATGTGTTGAGAATCCATGGATGTCTTGAGACAAAATAATCATACACACTCTCTATTTCATCTTGGGCATCTAGGATAGCAAACTAGTTGCTCGAGTTGCTTCGGTTTAAAAGCGGGAGCCCGTATAAAGAATCCTCGACGTGGAGCCTTTTCGACGAGAGAGACCAGAGAGCGAACTCGTCCGGGGCAGCCGCGACAAGCTTGGGATGATGGTTAAAGACCGAAGGGCACGGATCGATCGGTATAACCATCTCTAAACTCCTCTTTGCATGTTTGCTAGTATAGGGTATTTGGTTCGATCTTGTGTGGGTTTTGTTTGCGCCAAAGTTTTTAAAGTTTTTGTTCCGCATTTGGCCACAGAAAGATGGCCGAGGCGCCGGCAAAACCCAACATGGCATCAGAGCCACCTAAACACCTTAAACTAGCTCGTTGCGACATTAGAATTCACGTTTTTTCGGACATCGAAAACAGTCGAAAAAACAGTCCCGAATTTTTGAGTTTTGAGATGTTTGCACACCCCGCAGGCTCTCGGTTTGAACCGAAAAGCCACAGGGTGCTGCATGGGTACCCCATGGAGACCCTGAGGGGACCGAACGGCTGGGCTCACTCCCCAAGACCACCGCAAGGTGGTCTTGGCTGTAGGGACCCGAAACTGCCCCTACATGGGCAGTTTCGGGTCTGCCTGGCCCTCTGGCCACCTCATGGTGGCTTCGAGGATAGGGTACCCTCTCTAGTCCTCCTGGCTCGAAGTTAACTTCGTGCACTAACTCCCCATGAAGGTTCGGGTGCGTTTCGTTTTGATTCGGACCTTCGAATTGGCTCAAAACTCAACTTTTTTGGATGTTTAGCGCACTTAGTTTTTGATCCTTAGTATATTTGGGATGTGCGCTAATTGTGTTTTGGAATTCTAATGTTGTGACTTCGTTTGCATGCGTAGATGTGTTGGTAACATTGTCTAATTGCTATATGCTCAATTAGACGGGATTGTTCCCCGCGAAACACGCGACCGGGACGTTAGGACGTCTAGCCTGAATTTCGAGGGCAGATGCTATTTAGTGCTATCCGTCCACCTCTCCGAAGATACCAAGTTGATTTATGACACCATGTATCGAAGGTTTAAATGGATGCGGCCGATGTAGCAGACTTCCTCAGATTCCCCCTCGTTGAAGGCTTTTTGATTGTGGAGACGCTCTTCCCTGCAGGCGCAAGCTCCTGCAGTTAATTACGCTTCCGCATCGCGGTAAAAAATTTCTCCTTCTCCAGATGGTCACTTCGTGTCATGGGTATTTGTTTTGTTTTTAGATGCCCGTGGATTGTATACGGAGACTAATTTATGTTGTCGCCCGTAGGGCGTGGATTAGTCCAAATCCGTATTTTCTTAGATTTGGGTTTAGGGTTGGGTTTAAGGATACGTTAGTCTCGTTTGAGACTAAGATCAACTTAAACGTTTGTTAAGGATACGTTAGTCTAATTTTAGACTAAGATCAACTTAACGGAATCGTTTAGATCCAACAAAAGAGCATTTGGCCTCTGTTATTTAGTTTAGAATATTGCGGTCGATTAGTTTAAGAACATTACAGTCCAAGGTTAAGGACATCATAGTTCATGGGTTTAAAGGACCCACAGTCCGAGGTTAAGGACATCATAGTCCATGAGGTTAAGGACCTCACAGTTCGAGGTTAAGGACATCATAGTCCATGGGCTTAAGGACCCCACAGTCCATGGAATGATTAGTTATCGGGACCCGTCACCTCTCTAAAGACGTTGAAGGATTACAACGACAAATATCAAAGGAGTGAAGAGATGTACCCTTCAACTAAAGTTGATTAGGATATCTGTAGTCCAATTTGGAACTAAAATCAATTAATTAGATTATGAGCACATTGGCTCAGTTAAATCTTAATTGAGGACTTATGGCCAACTTGGGCTAAGTCCAATTAGATTTGAAATGTTGGCCCTTTGTTGGACTGTTGAACATTTGTCTGGGTTCAGCCCCCCCCCATTATTTAGCAATGCTTAAACATGGGTTTGGGGCTCTAACAACATTTTGTCTTTGGCTGAGCACAACCATTCATTATAGCTCTGGACTTTACTTTGCATATCATATGAACTGACCAATTTTGAGGTTCAGTTGAAGGTTAGGTTTGCCTCTGGAAAACTTAGCCAATTTAGGCTAAGACCAGTTTGAATACAGTGTTAAACACTGGTACATATTTGGCGATCACGTGCTCCCACGTGATGTGCTAAAAATAGTATTAAACACTAAGGACAAAGCGCTTAAAGCAGTATTAAGCACTAAAATTGAATTAGTCACGTGGGGTCACGTGAGGCATCTGAAGATGGGGCCAGACTTCCTTTATTTTGTTCTCAGAATATTCAAATAAGTGTTAAACACTTTTAGTCTTTGAAGTCATCACGTGTGGACACGTGACAATGCCTCTGCGTTGGGCATCCATTCCTCTGTCTTCCCCTATAGTATTCTTTTGTAAAGGGTGTTTGTCAGGGGGTCACGTGGGGATACGTGAGGCACCCTAGATCGGTACTGCCTTTGGCTTTATTCCCTTTAGTTTTAAGGGTCACGTGGGAGCACATGAGGCATTGCCTCTGGGCTAATTCCTTCTTATTTTGAGGAGTCCATTAAAGGGCCACATGGGGGCACGTAAGCATGCCTTATTCATTCCTTTTTGTTCGTTGGGATGAAGGGTCACGTGTTACCACGTGATCATGTTGAACACTTAATCTTTACGTGTATGGAGAGCTTCAAGTCTCTTGTTTTAAGAATTAAATTCTTTATAGGGTTAAACCCTAATTCTGTTTTAAAGGAATTAAATTTCTATGTATATGGAAGAATTAAATTCTTATGTAGGGTTAAACCCTAGTTTCATTTGGAGGAATTAAATTCCTATGAATTTGGAAGAATTAAATTCTTATGTAGGGTTAAACCCTAGTTTCATTTGGAGGAATTAAATTCCTATGAATTTGGGGGAATTAAATTCCTCAAACTCAATTCTCCCTCTATGTTTTGGATCTGCATGGCAGAATCTCCCCGATGAGAATTAAATTCTCAACTTGTGGGGAGATCTGCTTCTGCAGATCTTCAACCAAAGGAAGAACTAAGTTCTTATTCAGAAGAGTTAAACTCTTAATTTGAGAATTAAATTTTTTTTGTTTTATGGGGCTTAGATCTCTTTCCCCTTTCTCACCTAGGGTTTCTTTTCTCTTCTGAAGAAATCTTCTTTTCTCTCTGTTGTGAAGCTGTCCTAAATTCTTCCAAGGACTGTTCTAAACTAGACATAGGTTGTGAAAGGGTTTCAGTAAAAGATTCACAGTTGTATGGATACTGAAAACTCCCAAATGGCGGTTCTGATGCAATGTCTAGGGAAGGTGCAAAAGTAGGGTAGGATTGGTAGGAATTGAATGGCTGGACAGGAGCAGGATCAACATTTGGATAAGAAGGTGAATGGAATTGTTGATCCCAAGAATTTGTAGTGGTGAAAGGAGTGAAAGATCGGCTACGGGATTGTTCAATTCGTTCAGCAAGAGACATTGGTCTCGGGGTTACAACTGGACTTTCGAAAGGGGTATCAACGCAAGAAGGGGTGAATGTTTGAAACGGTTGATACGAAGTGGATTGCGGGGTCCGGTTGTTCGTCCTAGACGCGTCTATCCGATCTTTCAAAGAAATTTTCGGCATGGAGGGGTCGTTCGAAATTCGACCAAAACAAGAACCGTATGAAGTAATGTCTGGTTGTGGGTACCAAAGTTCGGCAAGAGTTTTGCGAGGTGAAGTACCCATGATATGAAGAGAGAATGAAAGAAAGGAAGAGAAAAGGAGAGGAAAAAGAATGTGTTTTTTTTTTTTGGTTATATATTAACAAAAGAATGAAGTATACACAAAAAATATGGACAAAAATAATCACGACACAAAAATACCACACACCTAATCGTTCTAGGGTTCACCTAGGTCAACTAGACCTGCTCGAGAACTTGATTGTCGAAGTAAAACTGTGTCGAGAAACAGGCTCAAGATACACTGATCACGAGGCCAGGTAAGTGCAGAGATAAGGGGAGGTTTTCCAACGCTTTCGCGAAGTTCCTTAATTAAATAACCCTTTCTCTTTTGGCGGTTTCGCCGTTAACACTTTCCTAGACACCCCGTAAACAATATACCGTTAAGCAAGGTTCTAAACACAGTTAACTTCTCCTAGTGAGCGCGAAGTCCTTAAGGCTTAAAGTCTAGTTTCTTTTAAATTTTTGTGCGGGTAAACGTTATGCTCAAGTTCGTGATTTGTGGGCCACGGAAAAGGTGATGAAATCCTTTACCGTATGTTGTGGGGTTCGCTTGCCCTTAAGTCCGTATTAATTGATGCAATGCGCAATTCAAAAAAATTCTTATAAAGAATCAAAACAATCGTTTTTTTAGTTTAAGCGCGGCGCTGCAACAAATACGGGTTAGTCAATTTTGGCGTTTGCTAGCGAACTTGCAAAGAATCCTGCAAAAGAATAGTATATTGGAAGCGTCGGATTTGAGAAGAAGGTGTTAGTAAAGTACGTACCGTTTAAGTTTTGGGTTAGGAAACCCCCGTTGAATCAAATCGGGTAAGCTTGAAAGGTTCGCTTGCGCGGGTCAAACTACCCGGATCTCTGGCACTGTACTCCGTAATCACCTTAACTTTGAATGTACACTTTGCTCCCACAATCGCAGTTTGCAAATCTGCAAAAATCTGCACACTTGCCCACAAAAAAATATTGTCCAAAAAAAACAAAAAGAATATTTTTTTTATATATATATACAAAAAGAATATTAACCCGAATAACAAGAAAGAAAATACGCTACCGTCTCCCCGGCAACGGCGCCATTTGATCGCACACTTTTGGCGTGTCGGATGTTCAAAGAATTTAAGTGTAACCGCGATCAGGACGGTGTCGCTTTGCAGCTAGCCGGTGAGCACGGGTCGGTCCACAGGGAGATGGTGTTATCTTACCTTCTTGTCTTAGACGAGTCAATAAAGAATCTTGTATGTTTGTTTGATCTAACCTATGTGTTTATCTGCAAGTATGAAGCTTGTTAAGAAAGATACGAAATTGTAAGCTAAGAAATCCGTACTCAAAAACCTTTGAGCCGATTCTTGACCAATTGAAGCTAAGCAATCGGCAACAATGTGGATTAGGGGATTTAAGCGCGGTATTCGTGGAATCCGGCTTATTTACCCTTGTCCTTCCGTTCTTGTCTCTTGCCTTCGCCTCCGGCCAAACCGAACGCAACCGGTCGCGGTTAGGAATCACCGCTACCTTGTCAGGGTACGGTGCCTAACGGAGCGCTTGCGTATGGTTTGGGCGAAGTTCAAATGGAAAATAACGGGAAAAGGAATTGGCAAAGAAATGTTAACTTATAAAACCGTATTTTATCTTAACAACAATAATTACAACATTCACAATATAAACAAAAGAGAACAAAAAGAAAAGAACAAAGAAAAGAAAAGATACAAGTAATAAAGGTGCATGAATAAAATGCAAGTAAATAAAAGACAAGTAAATAAATAGCGGGTAGTGAAAAGAATACGGAACTAGGACCCAAGCCAAGCATGTGCTCAATAGCCAACCCTTAAACTTGCAAGCTCAATGAAGAACTTGCAAGATCAAGGGAAGGGTAGAGAACGCATGTGAAATGAAGTGCTAGTCCCGTGGTAAAATACGACCCTTGAGATCAATAACTAACTCTTAACCATTCAACCTCAATGAAGAGATTGAATGAGCAAGAGAAAGCAGAAATCTCAAGGGGGAGCAAACTAACAAGAAAGATAAAAAACCCTCATCTTCATTAATCTTCACTCAAAAAGCTCTCACAACATTTTTAATGGAGAAAGAATGAAGAAGAGGAAGAAGAAGAACAAAACAACAAAAATCAAGAACAAAGAAAAGCTCCCTTGGTTAAGCTCTGGTCTGCTGTATTTATAGGCAGTAGAATGGAGTTCTAGGGCAACCAGAAGTCCACAAATGAAAGTACCAAAACACCCCTGAAGTTCGGCAGAGAGTGGGCCCCACACTGCGGCGCATGCGCGGCCAAACCCCTGCTTTGGCCGCGCATGCGCGGCCGTACAGTGGAGTTAGGCAGTGATGTTTTGTCGTTTTCCCTGGTTGATTGTTTCCTCGTGTTTGCAATCTTCAAATTTCATAAAAGTCTTCTACGATATCAGCAGATTTCCAAGTCAAAATTGCAATCTTTTCCTTTTTGACTTTGTCTCCTTTTGACTTCAAATTTTGCATTAGTCCCAAATGACGACTATTTTCGTCCCCTCTTCTGAACTGGTACGGGACGGTCACCGGAACCCGGCTTTTATCTGTTTGTGACAGATGTTCTGGATTTTGCCGTAAATGTGGAGATTTAGTGCTGATTTGCAACATTTGGACTGGAAACCTGTATTCTGTAAACATGTAGCAAACACGGATTAAAAGTACCTACCTATAAACACACGAGCGTAAGAATGGGCGGTACAAAATGCAATATTCTGTGATGAACAAATACCCCCAAACCTAACTTTTGCTCGTCCCGAGCAAAACCAATTATTCTTAAAAATAAAATGATAAACGCACTTTCGCAGGGAACGCGATTGCACTGAGCGCGTGCAACAAGCCGTTAAACCTCTAGGTGTCTCTAGTAGGAGGAGTGTTGTCTCCTGAGGGTTTTCAGCGGATACTACCCACAAAATCCCGTCAAGCTAGTGTCATAAGTTAACATTGATTCTACTCCTACAGTTTAATATTTACATTAGAAATTCTATCATCCTAAGTTAGAAATATCCAACCCTTATTTTTCACACCTCCTATCTGTTTTAACCTTGGATCTCCTGAGTTTTCCTTCTAAAGTGAGGCCTCAAATCAGGGATTTTTATCTACTTTACAGAAAACACAAGTCTTATTCTTCACTCCACCATTTTCTTGTTTTCATTTCATACACACCTCTGTGAACGTGCAATAGTCTTTATCATGGAGTAAAACCTTCATATCTCCGTTAAAATTTTCTTTTTTTTTTTATAAAAGCCTGTCTTTTATCAAGATTATTCTCACACAAAGAACCGTTAGGAATTTTAACTCGGAGAGAACACTTGCTTGACTTTGTTTTAAACTGGACTTTCTAGGCTTCTTAGCGAGCTTTGGGACAATGCACCCAAACCAGTTGGTTTTAGGGCATTAGGTGTAGAAACACCCCAGCGGACTTAATTACTCAAGTTACCTAGGCCCAAAAACAAAAGACAGTTTAGCGTGAAAAACATGATGATTCAATACGAACGGAGATATAACCGGTAGTTCAATTATTTTGGATAAAAGACGAGTTTAGTGGGTTCGGTGTGTAATCATTCCAATCAAGTTTCAGATGGGTTATTTTTCAGACTTACCCTCCAGTAAGGCATCAATACTTTCCCTTCATCTTGACTTTACTCAAGAACTGAACTCAAAAATTGTAAGAACGTATACTTACCAAAGTTAGACAGAATGAGGGTTATTTTTAGGGTTTTCAATTCCTAAGCCTAGAATTTAGTTATTTCTAATATATCAACTAAACTTTCGGAATAAAAATCTAAGTTACCCTATTAGCTAACTTGACGACAAAGTTTTTATATTTTTGGAAAAATTTTCAATTTTTATGGGTTTTTTAATAAGGTATGCAAATGCAAAATATACAAATGAATGCGAAGGAAGAAAGCTTACCGAGCACACCCCCAAACTTAAACTTGACAGTGCCCTCACTGTCAAGCTATACCAAGAGGGTCAAAATTGCCGGTGCTTCCTAAAAACAAATTATATACAAAACAAAAAGGAAAACAAAAAATATATACAAAAAAAAGTGTCCCCCCCAAACTTATGTAAAACAGTGTTTCCACTGTTAAGCGTTGAAATGTAGGATTAGGGGGGAGAGAACAGTATCAAACTATACAAGGCCTTACACAGGCCAAAAGTTAACACCAACCATTCAAAAATCTTATCTCTGTAAAGCGGTGGCTGGTGAAAGAAGGCGTAGGGATAAGAAATGGAGACTACGCGAGACCGCTTGTGGAGAGAAGTGGAATGCGGTCTCGGTAGATGAGAAGAAGAATGGCGGAAGGGGAAAAGAAGTGGAATACGAACTTGAGGGTGCAAATGGAGTAAATAGATTAGCACAATTTGTGATGACCGATGTGTGAAAAGCGATTGTGCTAATATATTTACCCGTCGAGAAATGGGGTCAAATCCCTCAAGGTTCGTGAGAAACCATGGGTACGCCGAACTTGGTAAACCAGACATAGTAAATGAAAGTGAGACGGGTTCTTGCAAGGTCGGAACGATGGAAAGGATGGAGGAAAGTGGTTGAGGAAGGGCATCGGTTAAGGTTTCGGGAGGGTGTACACAGTCAAAGAAAGGAACAGGATGAATTGGAAAATCCGACTCATCATCTAGAACTGTTTCATCCTCAAAAATCTCCTCAAAATTCTCCTCAAAATTTAGCACATCCATGCTCTTTTCTTCAAAGTCCAGACGCATATAGGGTTCGGGAAAAACAGTTAAAGACTCGGGATGATGATTTGAAGAGACAAACTCAGCCAAATCTACGGGTTCATCATCCAAAATGTTCCCTGCGTCAATATCCTCAATCAAGTGAAAGTTTATTTTCTCAGACACCTCATCAAAAGCTTGGATTTCAATCGATTCAGGTTCTAAGATGGAGGTGTAGAGGTCAAAAGGGTTAGGATTGGTTTCACTTGGAAGAGACCCTTCACAATCGGGCAAATCAAACACCACAAAGTCGCACAACTCATTAAGCCTTCTATCTTCAACAGATAATTCATTTGGGATACAGGATAGAATTTCAACACAGGAGTTGTGGGATTCAATTTGGACGGGGTAGGCTTGATTCGGAAGGGGGTACAGCTCACTCTCTCCACTCAAATTCACAGCCTGTCCTACCGCCTCATCATACATTGAAAAATTTGGAGCTAGTTGAAAACTAGCTACCGGATCACTAGGTTGTATGAGGGCAGCCATGGACGCATTCAAATCCATCGTCTGTTGTGAAGCTACCCTAAATTCTTCCAAGGACTGTTCTAAACTAGACATAGGTTGTGAAAGGGTTTCAGTAAAAGATTCACAGTTGTATGGATACTGAAAACTCCCAAATGGCGGTTCTGATGCAATGTCTAGGGAAGGTGCAAAAGTAGGGTAGGATTGGTAGGAATTGAATGGCTGGACAGGAGCAGGATCAACATTTGGATAAGAAGGTGAATGGAATTGTTGATCCCAAGAATTTGTAGTGGTGAAAGGAGTGAAAGATCGGCTACGGGATTGTTCAATTCGTTCAGCAAGAGACATTGGTCTCGGGGTTACAACTGGACTTTCGAAAGGGGTATCAACGCAAGAAGGGGTGAATGTTTGAAACGGTTGATACGAAGTGGATTGCGGGGTCCGGTTGTTCGTCCTAGACGCATCTATCCGATCTTTCAAAGAAATTTTCGGCATGGAGGGGTCGTTCGAAATTCGACCAAAACAAGAACCGTATGAAGTAATGTCTGGTTGTGGGTACCAAAGTTCGGCAAGAGTTTTGCGAGGTGGAGTACCCATGATATGAAGAGAGAATGAAAGAAAGGAAGAGAAAAGGAGAGGAAAAAGAATGTGTTTTTTTTTTTGGTTATATATTAACAAAAGAATGAAGTATACACAAAAAATATGGACAAAAATAATCACGACACAAAAACACCACACACCTAATCGTTCTAGGGTTCACCTAGGTCAACTAGACCTGCTCGAGAACTTGATTGTCGAAGTAAAACTGTGTCGAGAAACAGGCTCAAGATACACTGATCACGAGGCCAGGTAAGTGCAGAGATAAGGGGAGGTTTTCCAACGCTTTCGCGAAGTTCCTTAATTAAATAACCCTTTCTCTTTTGGCGGTTTCGCCGTTAACACTTTCCTAGACACCCCGTAAACAATATACCGTTAAGCAAGGTTCTAAACACAGTTAACTTCTCCTAGTGAGCGCGAAGTCCTTAAGGCTTAAAGTCTAGTTTCTTTTAAATTTTTGTGCGGGTAAACGTTATGCTCAAGTTCGTGATTTGTGGGCCACGGAAAAGGTGATGAAATCCTTTACCGTATGTTGTGGGGTTCGCTTGCCCTTAAGTCCGTATTAATTGATGCAATGCGCAATTCAAAAAAATTCTTATAAAGAATCAAAACAATCGTTTTTTTAGTTTAAGCGCGGCGCTGCAACAAATACGGGTTAGTCAATTTTGGCGTTTTCTAGCGAACTTGCAAAGAATCCTGCAAAAGAATAGTATATTGGAAGCGTCGGATTTGAGAAGAAGGTGTTAGTAAAGTACGTACCGTTTAAGTTTTGGGTTAGGAAACCCCCGTTGAATCAAATCGGGTAAGCTTGAAAGGTTCGCTTGCGCGGGTCAAACTACCCGGATCTCTGGCACTGTACTCCGTAATCACCTTAACTTTGAATGTACACTTTGCTCCCACAATCGCAGTTTGCAAATCTGCAAAAATCTGCACACTTGCCCACAAAAAAATATTGTCCAAAAAAAACAAAAAGAATATTTTTTTTATATATATATACAAAAAGAATATTAACCCGAATAACAAGAAAGAAAATACGCTACCGTCTCCCCGGCAACGGCGCCATTTGATCGCACGCTTTTGGCGTGTCGGATGTTCAAAGAATTTAAGTGTAACCGCGATCAGGACGGTGTCGCTTTGCAGCTAGCCGGTGAGCACGGGTCGGTCCACAGGGAGATGGTGTTATCTTACCTTCTTGTCTTAGACGAGTCAATAAAGAATCTTGTATGTTTGTTTGATCTAACCTATGTGTTTATCTGCAAGTATGAAGCTTGTTAAGAAAGATACGAAATTGTAAGCTAAGAAATCCGTACTCAAAAACCTTTGAGCCGAGTCTTGACCAATTGAAGCTAAGCAATCGGCAACAACGTGGATTAGGGGATTTAAGCGCGGTATTCGTGGAATCCGGCTTATTTACCCTTGTCCTTCCGTTCTTGTCTCTTGCCTTCGCCTCCGGCCAAACCGAACGCAACCGGTCGCGGTTAGGAATCACCGCTACCTTGTCAGGGTACGGTGCCTAACGGAGCGCTTGCGTATGGTTTGGGCGAAGTTCAAATGGAAAATAACGGGAAAAGGAATTGGCAAAGAAATGTTAACTTATAAAACCGTATTTTATCTTAACAACAATAATTACAACATTCACAATATAAACAAAAGAGAACAAAAAGAAAAGAACAAAGAAAAGAAAAGATACAAGTAATAAAGGTGCATGAATAAAATGCAAGTAAATAAAAGACAAGTAAATAAATAGCGGGTAGTGAAAAGAATACGGAACTAGGACCCAAGCCAAGCATGTGCTCAATAGCCAACCCTTAAACTTGCAAGCTCAATGAAGAACTTGCAAGATCAAGGGAAGGGTAGAGAACGCATGTGAAATGAAGTGCTAGTCCCGTGGTAAAATACGACCCTTGAGATCAATAACTAACTCTTAACCATTCAACCTCAATGAAGAGATTGAATGAGCAAGAGAAAGCAGAAATCTCAAGGGGGAGCAAACTAACAAGAAAGATAAAAAAACCCTCATCTTCATTAATCTTCACTCAAAAAGCTCTCACAACATTTTTAATGGAGAAAGAATGAAGAAGAGGAAGAAGAAGAACAAAACAACAAAAATCAAGAACAAAGAAAAGCTCCCTTGGTTAAGCTCTGGTCTGCTGTATTTATAGGCAGTAGAATGGAGTTCTAGGGCAACCAGAAGTCCACAAATGAAAGTACCAAAACACCCCTGAAGTTCGGCAGAGAGTGGGCCCCACACTGCGGCGCATGCGCGGCCAAACCCCTGCTTTGGCCGCGCATGCGCGGCCGTACAGTGGAGTTAGGCAGTGATGTTTTGTCGTTTTCCCTGGTTGATTGTTTCCTCGTGTTTGCAATCTTCAAATTTCATAAAAGTCTTCTACGATATCAGCAGATTTCCAAGTCAAAATTGCAATCTTTTCCTTTTTGACTTTGTCTCCTTTTGACTTCAAATTTTGCATTAGTCCCAAATGACGACTATTTTCGTCCCCTCTTCTGAACTGGTACGGGACGGTCACCGGAACCCGGCTTTTATCTGTTTGTGACAGATGTTCTGGATTTTGCCGTAAATGTGGAGATTTAGTGCTGATTTGCAACATTTGGACTGGAAACCTGTATTCTGTAAACATGTAGCAAACACGGATTAAAAGTACCTACCTATAAACACACGAGCGTAAGAATGGGCGGTACAAAATGCAATATTCTGTGATGAACAGGAATTTAATTCATTTCCAAGAGCTTTAGCTCTGAAAAATGTTTTCTAGGAATCTAATTCCTCTATTTAAAAGGAATTTAATTTCTCTAAAGAACTCAGTTCTTCATAGAGAACTCCTTAGGATTTTCTTGTCCTGAGTTGTTCTTTGCAAAATTGCTTCCATAGAGACCCTTCATGATTTGCATAGAGTTCTTGCAGTGGGTTTTCTCCTTGGGGAATGTGTAGAGTTGTTTGCAATCCACTGTTCATTTATTGAGAATCTTCCTTTTATTCCCATAATGATTACCCTGCCTCATCATCAGTGAGCCGCCATTTTGATTTTGTAGGGGCCCTATGTTTTGTAACCAATGGTCCCATAAAATAAGTTCTTTGTCGCTTTCTTCCACTGTCTTTACACACACACACACACACACACACACACACACACACACACACACACACAAAAATATATATACACGTGCGGGCTTCATTAACAGTTTCCTTTCATCTGTTTCAAGAACAATGGCTTCTCTTCCGTACTTCCCTTCCACCCGCTCGGAGGCTGCGTTTCCTCAGTCACCGTCTGATGAAAAAGTGATGGAGATGATTAGAGCTCACAACCCTGATTGCACCAATTTTCTTTTATGGGGTACCTGGTACGGTCGTATCATCCGTGGTCGCCGTAGCTTTCTTTGCGAGATACCAACGGAGCCTACCTACCCATTTTTGCCGATGGAGCGTCCACCGACCACCTTTGCTGTGGAGATGTTGAACTGGACCCCTACGGGACGACTCGAGCCGTCAACAACTGGGATTCCATACCACCCTGTGCCAGCTATAGAGGCGTCGTATCTGCCAAGGTGAAGCCCAGCCCTGGGGACAGGTTTACAAAATAAGGCTTACTCCTCGACAACTCACGGGTTACCTTCTCTGGGCTCGTTATATCCTGTCCAACTACCGTGCGCGACTGCAGAGGGTCGGGCTCTATCAGGCGGTGTACGCGTCTTTCTTTCACTATCAGTCCCCTCATGTCTGGTGGGTTAAGACTTTCTTAAATCAATGGAATCTTCCCACCAACACCTTCTTGCTTGGGGACCGCGAAGTTTCAATTTCTCTGGAAGAGTTTCGTGAGATCACAGAGCTGCCGGTCAGAGGGACGCTCTATGAAGAAATGCTGCCTCCTGATGAGTATGTTTTCAAAACTGAGCCTTCTATGCTTGACGGCCTGTCAACTGAAAATGTCGTCCGCCACAAGCACCCAAGTATAATCAAGACTCTGGGCATTTTTGAGAAGCTATTCACAGAGTCAGAGGAGCAGGGCGTCACTTTCAAAAGCTTTATCGCCTGCTTCCTTCGCGGAGACGTTCTATCAAAGACGGCTCCGAAGTTTGCGAGTATTAACGACCCTTTCGGGTTTGGTTTAAATAAGCTACCAGCTAAGGAAGAGGATTTGCCGCAGTTTTACATTCCAATCATGTCGGCTGTACCTTTTGAGTCGATCGCAGCTCCTGGCATAGATGAAAAGACTTTCTTCGTGGGTTTCATCAGCGTCTGGCTCAGCTGGTTCGTCATTCCAACACACCATCGATTCATAAGTGCTTCAGTCATTTACCCTGCTCATCGCATCGCTGGAGGGACGGGACTAGCCGTGGGTATTGCGGGGCTAGCGCATCTGTATCATGGGCTAAGCACTGCAGCCAACACCTCAACACCAGGCATGAACGTAGTGAGTTTCTCTCTTCATTAATTTACGTCATGGATTGAGATGCATGTGCTAGGGGCATTTGCCGCGCATCAGAGGCCCAGCTTTTATGATGCATACACTTTTCCGCGGCTTATGAGGTTGGTGGACACCTCTGCTCCTGATTTGACTCAGTCCGGAGCTATTCGCGTGCTGCTTAATCCCTATGCCAATGCGGGTGGGATGGTATTTAACGATCGAGTCCTCTCTGCTCCTTCAGGACCGATTCAAGAATTTTGTGACTCGTCGAAAGAGGGAGCACCCTCCCTGAAGCCCAAGGAAGCCATGCACTTATATTCGATCAGACCGGGTTATCTGGTATTTCGTCAAAACGGTGCGGCCCTTTTTATGCGGTACAACCCACACCGCTTTGCTCGGCAACTGGGATATGACCAGGGTGTGCCCTTTGAAGCGTTTACAGTGGAGCCCAGCCCGTCGTCGGAAGTTGTTCGTGACGCCTCTCATCACTTCATGCGGCTGAACACCGGCTCTTGCTTCGTGATTCCTGAAGCAGACTACATTCCTCGATGTGTGCGGGCTTTCACGGGATGGTACCTCCACCAAGTCGGTCCTATTATTGTTGAGGAGATGAGGATGCTCCTTGGATATAGGGTTCCCACTCCGATCCAGGCTACGGGAGTCCCGCCGCGACCGCGGGCAGTGGTTCGCCCTCCCCTGAGAGATGCTGGTGTTGTGCTTATTCCTGAGATGGTGGAAGTGGGTCTAACTCCTACAGCTGGTATGCCGCCGTGCACTAGAGCTCAAGCTAGGGCCAATAAGGCGCCGGTAGTAGTATCATCAGCTGCGGCGTCAGCAATGGCCGTGTCGTCATCGGTAGCACCGCCGAGTGAGGATATTGAAGGCGAAGTGGGTCAACGTCGCACTAAAGCAGCGAGGGGAAAGAGGCGGTTGTCTTCTGCAGTTAGTTCTGGGTCTAAGAGGCGAAAGAAGACGGTCAGCAATCTACTCGACTTTTTAGTGGAATCAAAGCCTATCCTTGAAGATGATCCACTAGCCATGCAAGAATCAGATGGTGGTCTACTTTTCCCGGGTTCATATGCTGAGGAAGCCGCACAATTGGCTGAGGCTATAAGACGCTCAAAGGATGAATCTGAGAATGTAAGGATCCCGAAGAGGCCTTATCCTGCCGTTATCTTTTACGAAGATCCTCCATCGATACGGCGGATATTTATAGGTCCTTTGGAAGAGGGAGGCGAGAGAGCCCTTAAGTAGCCTATCTCGGTCGATGCCGAAGATGCGCTGTCGTTGTGGACCGGTGGCCACGAGTCTACCCTCGAACCCCGGAGAGCATATCTCCTCAGGAAGGAACGTCGGCTTGAAAAAGCCATATTAGAAGCTCCTTTGCGCATTGGTACATTTATATTTCCCTTTTTTTTGTAGTATTTTGCACTGCTTTATATGTATACATCTTTATCCTCGTGAAAACTTCGCAGGGACTTCGGCAATGGCAGAGGATCTGAGTTCGGGTCGCACCTTGACTATGGACTCTGCAAATATCCCCGATGAAACACTTATAAGTGTGGAGGGTTTCGATACAACTGTTGTTCCTGCCACAGAGCTCCCCTCGGTGACTCCCGTTCCCCCGGTGCTTGCTCCCCCGGAAGTGGCATCTTCATCGGATGCGGATTCAATGGATCTTTCTGGGGATGGCCTGGAGGCTACGGGACAGGTAGTCGAGGCTACCTTCCTTTCATTGGAGCCTGCAGTGGTGGCTGCCGCTCCTCAGTTGGAAGTTGTTATACCGGCTCACGTTCTCGATGATGTTCCTGGGGGCATAGAGGAGGCCGCCGAAGCTTCTATCCCTCCAGTCCAGAGTGGGAGGAGCATCGAAAGTAGCCTTCTATATTTTATATTAATAATCTCTCCATTACCTGACCCTTTCTGTTTTTTTTAGAATTGCGCGGATTGGCGGCGTCCATCGTGGACTTGTCCCCCCAGGAAGTCTTTTCAGCGTCTGTTAGAGATGGCTGCTCCGCAGGTGATATCCCCTCAACGCATCGTCCTCTCTTCCGGACAGGGTTAGTGTTATTTGCCTACTCCTCACGGCATTATTATTATTTTGTATAACGATATTGATGCCTTATGCAGTTCTGGAGGCCGATGACGAAGTTGAGATTCTTGACGGGCCTGGGGATCCTTCAGACCCTTCTTGCATGACCGTGGGTAAGTAAAGTTTCAATGTTGTTCCACCCGCTCTTTACTTGTGAGTCTTGCTGATTGCTTTCTATGAATCTTAACAGCTTTTCCAGTTCTTACCACGCTGGAATCTCGCATCGTGATGCCGCCCGGCCCCTATGCTCTACGTACCTCGGAACGGATGGCAAAGCTAAGCCTTCACTCCTTGTCAGCTCTGATTGAAGACCTTTGTGCTGGCAGTCTGATCACGGCCGAAGCATTTGCCGCTGAAGCCAACGGTTCTCTTCCCTTTCTTGCTACTTACCATAGTGAAATATTGGTGCAAGTCTGGGTTGAGTTATGTCGTCACGTGGAGGCTTGCTTGCATAGTCTTGAATATACACGCCTTCCTTCAGAGGTTGTGGCTGCAAAGGCGAGCTTATGGGGGTTAATCGAACGGTGCGCTGCAAATATGCTATCATGCGAGAAGAGGCACAGCCGAAAATTTTCAGAGAGGAAGCTGGCTTCAGCTGCGCTGGGGGAACTTCAAGCTAATTTTACGGCCAAGACCACTCGGGCATATAAACTTTGACGGGTGCTTCAAGAAGATATCAGAGAGGCGGTAGCCATTGATAAAGCCATTATTTTCACTCGCGAAATGATTGAAGCTTATAAGGTTACCGAAAAAGAGCTTGAAAGTCGGCTTGCCTCATATCTGGCTCAGCAATCTCTAGCGGAGGCCCGTCTCTTAGCGATAATGAATCACGAAGCCGAGGCCTAGCGGAAAAGGAATGAACTGGCAAATCTATTGAATCGTCCACCGGCTTGAAGAATAGTATATTTTTTCTTTTTATTCTTTTGTACATACTCCTGAAGGAGAGTATTTCTTTTTATTCTTTCATAAATTGTACTTTGTATTCATTTTGATTTATGAATAAAAGACATATTTTGTTTCATGATGATGTGTCCCTTTTAGTAAATGCATTATGTGGATAATCTATTTCGATTTCCTTATAGGACAGCGATGGCTTAGGAGTCAGGTTCAGATCTGCCTCCTAAGACTTTCTAACTTTATGAGCCGTGAGGGTCTCATAAAGGTATTTCTCCTTATGACTCGTGAGGATCTCATGAGCGTAATTTCTCCTTAAGAATCGTGAGGATCCCTAAGTGCATTTTCTCTTGAGAGTCGTAAGGATCTCACAAGAGAATTTTCTTCCTTACAAGTCGAGAGGACCCGTAAGTGATTATTTCTTTTCTTGTCGGAGAGTGTGGCCTGTAGAAAATCTACCTTGACCTTTCTGCGAAGCAACGATGGCTTAGGAGACAGGATTAGGATATGCCTCCTAATACTTTTCAACTTTATGAGCCGTAAGGGTCTCATAAAGAATTTTCTCCCTACAGGTCGAGAGGATCCTGTAGGTGTAATTTCTCCTTAAGAATCGTGAGGATTCCTAAGTGTGTTTTCTCTTGAGAGTCGTAAGGATCTCACAAAAGAGTTTTCTCCCTTACAAGTCGAGAGGACCCGTAAGTGATGGATGAGGTTGACAATATCCGCATTTCACGGGGTTAGGGGTTGCTCTGGCTATTTCCCACGGGGTCAAGACTGACTTTAGCCGTGTTCTATGGGACCGGGATTTGCTCTGGATGGTTCCCACGGGGTCAGGATTGACATTAGCCGTGTTCTGCAAGGACCATAATCTGCTCTAAACGCTTGCCACGGGGTCAGGATTGACATAAGCCGTGTTCCACTAGACCAGGATTTGCTCTGGATGCTTCCCACGGGGTCAGGATTGACATAAGCCATGTTCTGTAAGGACCAGGATCCTCTCTAGACGTTTCCCACGGGGTCAGGATTGATATAGGCCGTGTTCTACGTGACCAGGATTTGCTCTGGATGCTTCCCACGGGGTCAGGATTGACATAGGCCATGTTCCACAAGGACCAGGATCCACTCTGGACGCTTCCCATGGGGTCAGGATTGACATAGGCCGTGTTCTACGTGACCAGGATTTGCTCTGGATGCTTCCTATGGGGTCAGGATTGACATAAGCCGTGTTCCGCAAGGACCAGGATCTGCTCTGGACGCTTCCCACAGGGTCAGGATTGACATAGGTTGTGTTCCACATGACCAGGATTTGCTCTGGATGCTTCCCACGGGGTCAGGATTGACATAAGCCGTGTTCCGCAAGAATAGGATCCGCTTTGGACGCTTCTCACGGGGTCAGGATTGACATAGGTTGTGTTCAATATGACCAGGATTTGATCTGGATGCTTCCCACAGGGTCAGGATTGACATAAGACGTGTTTGTTGGTTATGTATATGCCCTAGAGGCCATTGTTGTACATATGATGTATATTATAATGGATGCTTGGTTATATATAGAGATGACTTTCTTGCTCGTCATGATAGTATGCTATTTGGTTTCACTTTATCTTAACATGTTGACTTGTATTGGTTTACTGTTTTACTCTCACATGTTGATAAATCCCTTAGGACTTGTACTCGACTACTGGGACTATGATGAGTTCATACTAGTGGGGCCGCGGTAGTCGATGAGTACATCCTATAACTGTTCCTAGTCGAGGGTATATCGAGACAGGGCATCGATACACCAGAGTAGACTAGCGTATACGCATCTTGACCCATATGATGGGCGATGGATGATCCCATATCCATCGGTGTTAGACATCAGAGATGGTGTACGGGTGCTCAGTGGAGACTGGGTACACTGAACGGACTCGCCGAGAACTCCCAGATGGTGATATACCACACGTCAGATGGCAGTTCTCCGGTGACACTGGTACAGGGTAGTCTGTAGACCCGAGATCGTCATAGAGTCTTGTGTGATACCCACTGTGCTTTGATTTCCACCTTACCACGTCCAAGAGGGCGTGCAAAACGGTGGCTTTTGGGTACAGTCCCGAATCACATGGAGGCAATGAGCGATAGGAGGGGATTCGTCTCTCCCGGTATAGGGAGTTGATGTTGTGCTGTGTTCGATTGGCTATAACTGGAAGTCCCTGGCCAGGGCTGATATGGAGATTTACTGGTAAGTGTTACTAGTAGTTTCTCGACCCGTTATGAGCCATACATCGACACGACTTATCGGTTACTGGGGTCTGACGTATACCACCCCTAGACTTGATATGCGACATATCAGACGAACAGACCGGACTGTACGGGAGTGTTACTGGTTGGATTCACAGGAGAACGCACAGGCTAGCTTGTTGATCTTCTGATCGCTCAATACCTGGGTGGCTGTTACGTTTAGCTGACCGCTTGCAGCTTGTGGGTGTTTGATATGATCATCACCTGCTACCGGCGTATTGACGATTCTTTAGAGTCCTACACAGAGGTTTCTTGGCTCAGGCGAAACGGAGTAGTGGCGCATATGTGATATGCGCAGGAACGAGAATAATGCGATATGGGATACCGTATTATATTCTCGCGATATATGGATATGAACCGGGTCATCAGATCAAGTGTTGATTCGATGAATCGGTACATGATATATTAGTCGGTAATATTCGATATAGCCGGATCGTCGATTCAAGTGTTGATTCGATGATTTAATGCATAATAATATATATGATATATTGTATTATATTAACTAATATTGGCTTGCTTTATTATTTCATTTTCTCAGTGGATGATACATTGATATATATGCGATATATGTTAATTGTATTATTTTCTTTTGTTGCAAATATATAATATATATGTGATATATATTATTGTGACATGATATGATTAATTGTTAAACATGTTTAAGGATGATTAATTGAGATTAGGGTTTAATTTGGGTTAGATGTTTCATGCATCTTCTAGAAGGTTTCTTCTTTTGTCATTCTTAAGATATTTTCTTTAACCCAACCAAACCCTAACTCTAGTTAACTCTCTACTCATTCTTATCCATTCATCCTTGACCATGGTTATATATCAATCATATGATTTATATTTCTATTCATCACAAAAGAAAAAAAGGATTATTCTTTTTCCATTATCTTCTTCTTCTCTCTTGAAAGAAAAGCTTGCTAGATTTTCTTAAGTGATGAAATAATATGAGAAAATGATATAAAAAGAAAGCAAAATTACTACTCTCTCATCCTCATCTCATCTAGCCCATGGGATTAGTGTGTTCTACTCTTTTGAGTGGGAAAGCTTGAGTCGAAGCAACTTCAAGGTAGATCATCGGAGATTTGGAATACTTCGAGCTAGCATGGATCGTTCGAGTCGTGGAGCCTCTCATGAGTCCGGGAGATCGTGGATCGTGGCAAAGGGACTTCTACTCGGAGCTTGTGAAGTGAAGGAGCGGACTACAAAGGTTGTAATCCCTCACACTTAGATAAAAGTTATCATCTTGCATGTTAAACCCTAATAATCTAGCAAAGATCCCGGCTTTGGGTTGTTCGGCACGTCTAAAATTTAATCCGGGCATGTTTGATGCCTTTTGAACCTTCACAAGAGTGCCTAGGAACCCTACAGTGGTATCAGAGCCTAGCTAGAGCATTAGGCGATGTGTTTACGAAGTTAAAACTCCGATCGAACCCGAAACGACGAAACTAGACCCCTCTCTGGAAATTTTTTAAATTTTGGGATTTTTCTGAATTAAAAATATGTAAAAAAATCAGCAGGGAATTCTAAGAATTACCATAAAACCCGATCCCCTAATTTGACTAAACGGCGGCGGATCCACGGCGCATTGCATTGCTTGAGCCGCGGATCCGCGGCGGAACAGTCGATTTATGACACGTGGCTTTTCTGGTAATGACCGTAGGTGCTTGCTGATGCTTCTGGGTATTTTTAATCTGTTCCAGGTGTTTAAAATTCTGGGGTTTGTTTTGTAATAGTAGACTCGATCGGAAATTTTAAATTCGTATTTTTTCCGGATATTTAGAAACTGTTAAACTATTTGAACGGATATTATTAACTTACTGTTTCCCGGTACGGAAAATTTTCAAGTGTTGAAATTTATTCGGGTTTAAATCTTTCGGAAAATTGTACAAGTTAAGCGGTGGACCCTCTAGAAGACACAAACCTTAACTCGATTATGTGACCGTCTTGAACTGCCTTTTGAACCTTCGGGTTTGGGGCAGTACGGCGTGCCACATGTGAGGCGTTGGCTTGACCCTTCTACGGCTGGATCACCGGTACTGTGACATATTCTGGGATTATTTGAACCCCGCTCAAGTGTTGAGAAGTTTAGGAAATTTTGGGTGTTTGATTATCTGTTCAGAAAGTTTAATAATGTCTATTTATCTGGAATGTGATACAATATGTGGAATTCATAGAGTTAGGCATGAAATACGAAGTATGTGATATTTCGGATTTACGATGTCTAAAGTGATTGTGGATTCCAAATATTGTAGTTTTACACTTTCTTTTCTGTGACCGTAAGTGTAATATGTGATATCGCCGGTTTCGTTGCTATATGATTCAACGACAATTGGGATGCGCATATTTACTTACGTTGATGATATGTGATATTATGTGTTGCTGTGATATGTTATATTGGATCGTCGCGTTCAGAATAGCCGGGGGCTTTATGTGAGATGAGGGTTTTTATTTTCATTCATGTAAAATTCATTTGGAATGTAATATTCTTTTATTTGGGGCACTTCCTGGTTGCGGTTGATGTCACCAGTGTATATTATTTACTTTTCCGCATTAGGTAGACCCAAGGAGGAGAGCACAAGTAACCGGGTTCTAGGGTCCAGTGGGAGGCCATCTCGAGGAGTCGAGACCGGGTCTCCTAACCCTAGAATTGGCAGTGTTACTTGCCGCTCTCGTAGGGGTCTTGGGATGTGGGTTTGGCTATTCGTCGCGACCGTGGAATCCGTGTTTTATACAGGCTCGTATTGAAAACACGGACGTCCTAGTATATCCAATATTTCATATATGTTCTTCTGCTGCAATGTTCTGTGATGAGATCATATTACTGCCTGAGACGAATGCTTATACTATATATATATGCTGATATATAAATATTACTGCTTTCGTTTCTTCTGTGATGCTTAGGAAGCATAAGCTGATGGGATTTTTATTGATGAGATTAATAAAAGAAAAGAAACCTGAAGATGTTGTAGAATCAAAAACTTTATAAAAAGGGGTAGCTACAGTTTTACTTTGCACAGTGATATATACGATATATCCTGCACCTTATTCGATGAGGAAAGGACCGAGATCCCTTCACCGGGAGTGACTCCTTTAGCAAAACTGGCAGATGCTACAAAACGCGGTTTGTCTTTTGATTGCTTTTAGTATTTTGCTTTGCACAGCGGTATATATGATATATCCTGCACTTTATTCGATAAGGAAAGGGCCGACGATCCCTTCACCGGGAGTGACCCCTTTAGCGAAACTAAGAAAAGCCTCGAGAACACCCTTTTCAAAACTTCACACGATTCTACGACGATATCAAGTTCATTACGCTCAGGGTTTTCTGAAAAACCTGCGTAGCCCTCCGTCATTTCAGATAGATATTATTTAGTATTCGTTCTATGTTTGTTGACTTAGTTAAGGCATAGTGTACGGTAGCTAAGTAATGTTTATCTGCTAAAACATGAGATGTGATTGGATTAGGGTATTCGTACGGCTTTGTTGACTCAGTTAAGGGTCGTGCGGGTGGATTTAATTCAATCGGGAAATGTACGGGTTGAACTTGACTTGCGATTTATGGTTTGTTGACTTAGTTAAGGTCATAGATCGCTAGGGGAAAAATATTATCGGGAATTTCAAGTGTTGAAATTCGCAATGAGATTGCATACCTCCTATGAGATAGTTGGATCCCGATACCCACTGCGAGTAAGAGTTACTCCTGGAAGAGTTTTACACAGGACAATTAGTCATTCAAGTAGGTGTCTAGAAAAGTGTTAACGAGGTTACGCCTCTGGGAAAACGAGGTTTACTATAATTAGGTCCGTGCGAGAGCACGGGGAACCTCCCTCAAAGTACCGACACTGATCTGGCTGAAAGATTGATGAAATTGTAGGGTGTAATTAATCCCGGCTAATCTTACCTTTTTGGGTTTTAAGGTAGATTTGATAAAAACAGTGGGAGACATCCTGATTAGATAAGATAATAACCAATCTAATCTTGCAAGAGCATACGCTAAAGTGTTTTCTTCTCTCTCTCTCCAGGTAGCGACCATTTCAGGCCATAATCAAGATAATAATATGGATGTATTGACTGAACCTAATTATTGTATTGAGCAAGGGAACGTTGGACCCGTTCTTTCTTATAAGAGTTATAAGACTGAACAGGAAACAGGAGAATATCTGGATTCTCACACCGCCCAAAAGAACATGCATGTTGATGCATCTTCTTCGGGTGTGTTAGTTATTGAGAACTGTTTCTCAGTTCACCCTACGTCCTGGGTATTAGATACCGGATCAGGATCCCACATATGTAAACAGTTACATGGGCTACGTAAAGGTAGAGAACTGGGAAAAGGTGATCATTCCGTTCAAGTAGGGAACGGTGCAAGTATTGTAGCCAAAGCAGTTGGCGAATATCACCTTGTATTACCAAGTCGTAATACACTGATTCTAAATGAGTGCTATTATATACCGAACATAATGTGCAACATTATATCAGTTTCTTTATTGAGTAAAGAGGGATATAATTTTGTAGTACAGGATAATGTTATGAACATATTCCGAGATCAAAAGTTGATTGCATCAGGCTCGTTACATAATGGCATATTCATTCTAAATCAGAATACAGTCCTGAATATACAAAACACACACAAGAGGAAAAGTTCAGATATGAACGAATCCTTCTTGTGGCATTGTAGACTTGGTCATATCAATGCGACACGACTGGCTAAGTTACATAAGGATGGTTATTTGAATCCGTTCGAATTATCATCTTATGATACTTGCCATTCATGTCTCAAAGGAAAAATGACCAAAGCTCCGTTTAGTGGACACGGAGAAAGAGTTACTGAACTCTTAGGACTGGTACATAGTGATGTATGCGGTCCCATGTCTACGCATGCCAGGAACGGTTCTTCCTACTTCATTACATTCACTGACGATCTCTCTAGATACGGACATGTGTTCCTGTTGAAACACAAGTCTGAAGCTTTTGAGAAATTCAGAGAATATAAGCATGAAGTAGAGAACCAAACGGGCAAAAGTATTAAGATTCTTCGATCTGATCGAGGAGGTGAATACTTAAGCGGTGAGTTCCTAGATTATCTAAAAGAGAATGGGATTCTCTCTCAGCTTACTCCTCCTTATACACCACAGCAAAACGGTGTATCGGAACGAAGGAATCGGACCCTATTAGATATGGTGCGATCTATGATGAGCGAAGCTGAGTTACCTATTTCCTTCTGGGGGTATGCGCTTGAGACAGCCATATACATATTGAATCTAGTTCCGTCTAAATCTGTACCTACCACACCATATGAGATATGGAGTGGGAAGAGACCATATTTTAAACGAGTTAAGATATGGGGTTGTCCGGCCTATGTCAAAAGACAAAATCCAGACAAACTCGAAGCACGATCAGTTCTTTGCAAATTTGTGGGATATCCTAAGAATTCTCAAGGATATATTTTCTATCACGCTGAGGAACAAAAGGTGTTTATTTCTCAATATGCCACCTTTTTAGAAAAGGAATTTCTTGCAAAAGAAATTAGTGGCAAAGAGGTAGAGCTGGAAGAGGTTCCAGAAACACAAATTGCAACTGAAGATTTAGCAGAACCAGAGGATTCAGTAGTACCCGACGAACCCCAACCTCTCCGCAGATCTAGTAGGGTTTCTCGTCCACCTGAGAGATACTACGGTTTTCTCATTGATGGTGGAAGCGAGGATTGCATCATGGATGATGATGAACCGACTAGTTTCGAGCAGTCCATCACGAGTAATGACTCTGTGAAATGGCTGGATGCAATGCGGTCTGAGATGGAATCCATGTACACCAACAAAGTATGGACTTTGGAAAATGCTCCTGAAGGGGTAAAACCCATTGGGAGCAAGTGGATCTTTAAAAAGAAATTTGGTGTAGATGGAAAAGTTGAGACTTTCAAAGCTAGACTTGTAGCAAAGGGATTTCGTCAACGACCAGGTGTGGATTATGACGAAACCTTTTCTCCAGTGGCTATGCTTAAGTCCATCCGGATCTTACTTGCCATTGCTGCATACCATGACTACGAAATCTGGCAAATGGATGTTAAGACCGCCTTTCTAAACGGTGATTTAGAAGAGTGCGTGTACATGACTCAGCCAGAGGGCTTCGTAGATAGTGGGAGCAGCGGAAAGGTGTGCAAGCTGCTTAAATCCATTTATGGGTTAAAGCAAGCATCGCGGAGTTGGAACATCTGTTTTGATGTTGTAGTCAAAGAGTTTGACTTCATCAAAAATATAGATGAACCTTGTATCTATAAGAAGGTAGCAGAGGGTAAGGTTGTCTTCCTCGTATTGTACGTGGATGACATACTCTTGATAGGAAATGATATTCCTATGCTGCAATCAGTCAAGCTCTTCTTATCACAGAGATTCTCAATGAAAGATCTAGGTGATGCCTCCTGCATATTGGGAATCATGATCTATAGAGATAGATCTAAACGGATAATGGGATTGTCCCAATCCAGGTACATTGACACCATACTAAAGAGGTTTAGTATGGAAGAATCCAAACGTGGGAACCAACCCACGATCTCTGGACTCACTCTCTCCAAAGAGATGTCTCCCAAGACTGATTTGGAGAGAGCTCGCATGCAAGGGATACCCTATGCTTTGGCAGTAGGCTCTATCATGTATGCGATGCTATGTACCAGACCCGATGTAGCATACTCGCTAAGTGTAGTGAGTCGGTATCAAGCAGATCCTGGAGAGAGTCACTGGACAGCTGTGAAGAACATTCTCAAGTATTTACGAAGGACTAAGGAGATGTTCTTGGTGTATGGTAACGGAGAACTCCAGGTGAAGTCCTTTACCGATTCCAGCTTCCAAAGTGATAAGGACGACTCTAAGTCGCATTCGGGTTTTGTCTTTACCCTCAATGGAGGAGCGGTATGTTGGAAGAGTTCCAAACAGGATACCGTTGCAGACTCAACGATGGAGGCTGAATACATCGCTGCCAACGATGCTGCCAAAGAGGCTGTCTGGATTAAGAAGTTCATTAGTGAACTTGGTGTGGTTCCATCCATTGATCATCCAATACCTCTATATTGTGATAACAATGGAGCTGTGGCTTTAGCCAAGGAACCCAGGTCCCAACAAAAGTCCAGACATATTCTGAGGCGGTATCACCTGATCAGGGAGATAGTTGATCGCCGGGAGATCGAGGTCAAGAGAGTAGATACGATGGACAACACTGCGGATCCATTCACGAAGGCTATTCCCCAGATACAGTTTGAGAGATTATTCGGGATGCTAGGTATGAGATACTACAACAGCTGGCCTTAGTGCAAGTGGGAGATTGTTAGTTATGTATATGCCCTAGAGGCCATTGTTGTACATATGATGTATATTATAATGGATGCTTGGTTATATATAGAGATGACTTTCTTGCTCGTCATGATAGTATGCTATTTGGTTTCACTTTATCTTAACATGTTGACTTATATTGGTTTACTGTTTTACTCTCACATGTTGATAAATCCCTTAGGACTTGTACTCGACTACTGGGACTATGATGAGTTCATACTAGTGGGGCCGCGGTAGTCGATGAGTACATCCTATAACTGTTCCTAGTCGAGGGTATATCGAGACAGGGCATCGATACACCAGAGTAGACTAGCGTATACGCATCTTGACCCATATGATGGGCGATGGATGATCCCATATCCATCGGTGTTAGACATCAGAGATGGTGTACGGGTGCTCAGTGGAGACTGGGTACACTGAACGGACTCGCCGAGAACTCCCAGATGGTGATATACCACACGTCAGATGGAAGTTCTCCGGTGACACTGGTACAGGGTAGTCTGTAGACCCGAGATCGTCATAGAGTCTTGTGCGATACCCACTGTGCTTTGATTTCCACCTTACCACGTCCAAGAGGGCGTGCAAAACGGTGGCTTTTGGGTACAGTCCCGAATCACATGGAGGCAATGAGCGATAGGAGGGGATTCGTCTCTCCCGGTATAGGGAGTTGATGTTGTGCTGTGTTCGATTGGCTATAACTGGAAGTCCCTGGCCAGGGCTGATATGGAGATTTACTGGTAAGTGTTACTAGTAGTTTCTCGACCCGTTATGAGCCATACATCGACACGACTTATCGGTTACTGGGGTCTGACGTATACCACCCCTAGACTTGATATGCGACATATCAGACGAACAGACCGGACTGTACGGGAGTGTTACTGGTTGGATTCACAGGAGAACGCACAGGCTAGCTTGTTGATCTTCTGATCGCTCAATACCTGGGTGGCTTTTACGTTTAGCTGACCGCTTGCAGCTTGTGGGTGTTTGATATGATCATCACCTGCTACCGGCGTATTGACGATTCTTTAGAGTCCTACACAGAGGTTTCTTGGCTCAGGCGAAACGGAGTAGTGGCGCATATGTGATATGCGCAGGTACAAGAATAATGCGATATGGGATACCGTATTATATTCTCGCGATATATGGATATGAACCGGGTCATCGGATCAAGTGTTGATTCGATGAATCGGTACATGATATATTAGTCGGTAATATTCGATATAGCCGGATCGTCGAATCAAGTGTTGATTCGATGATTTAATGCATAATAATATATATGATATATTGTATTATATTAACTAATATTGGCTTGCTTTATTATTTCATTTTCTCAGTGGATGATACATTGATATATATGCGATATATGTTAATTGTATTATTTTCTTTTGTTGCAAATATATAATATATATGTGATATATATTATTGTGACATGATATGATTAATTGTTAAACATGTTTAAGGATGATTAATTGAGATTAGGGTTTAATTTGGGTTAGATGTTTCATGCATCTTCTAGAAGGTTTCTTCTTTTGTCATTCTTAAGATATTTTCTTTAACCCAACCAAACCCTAACTCTAGTTAACTCTCTACTCATTCTTATCCATTCATCCTTGACCATGGTTATATATCAATCATATGATTTATATTTCTATTCATCACAAAAGAAAAAAAGGATTATTCTTTTTCCATTATCTTCTTCTTCTCTCTTGAAAGAAAAGCTTGCTAGATTTTCTTAAGTGATGAAATAATATGAGAAAATGATATAAAAAGAAAGCAAAATTACTACTCTCTCATCCTCATCTCATCTAGCCCATGGGATTAGTGTGTTCTACTCTTTTGAGTGAGAAAGCTTGAGTCGAAGCAACTTCAAGGTAGATCATCGGAGATTTGGAATACTTCGAGCTAGCATGGATTGTTCGAGTCGTGGAGCCTCTCATGAGTCCGGGAGATCGTGGATCGCGGCAAAGGGACTTCTATTCGGAGCTTGTGAAGTGAAGGAGCGGACTACAAAGGTTGTAATCCCTCACACTTAGATAAAAGTTATCATCTTGCATGTTAAACCCTAATAATCTAGCAAAGATCCCGGCTTTGGGTTGTTCGGCACGTTTAAAATTTAATCCGGGCATGTTTGATGCCTTTTGAACCTTCACAAGAGTGCCTAGGAACCCTACAGTGTTCCGCAAGGACCAGGATCCGCTCTGGATGCTTCCCACGGGGTCAGGATTGATATAGGCTGTGTTCCACGTGACCAGGATTGATTGACTTTATCCGCTTTTCACGGAGTCGGGGGTTGACTCTCGGTTGTCTGTGCACCGCCGAGTCATGGAACTGGGAATTTTGCCACGGTTCCAATTTGCTGATGTTGCGTCTGTTGTAATGAGACTAATGTTGAGATGATCTCCATACTGTTTGTGAACCGTTGAGACTTGGCTCTCTTTCAAATGGAGCCCGGTGGAAAGGCATGGTTCCCTCTTTGTTTGTGCCCCTGGATTGTATACAGGGATCGATGTAATCTCACCTGTAGGGCAAAAAGTTTTATTTTATATATTTTTCTTTCCATGATACTCTATCATTTCAGCTTTTATATCGCGAAAGTCGCGATTGCCCAATCATTTCGGCTATTTTTCACGGTGCCCAATCATTTCGGCTATTTGTTTTTATTTACTCGCTGTTTTTTATTGCAAGTTGCCCAACCGTTTTGGCTATTCTACATGCATACATTTTTACTTGCTGATTTGCAAGTTGCCCAACCATTTCGGCTATTTCATATGCATTTGCTTTGCTGACTTTTCGCTACGAGTTTGGGATTTGATACCGATTTAGGCATCAGTATTGCTACAACTGGAATATTGCCACAAGAGAATCATCATTTGCCTTTGTCCATGTCGAACAAAGGTGGCTTAGTAAACAAGGTTAGGATCCTGTCGACTAAGGCTTTTGCCTTCATGAGCCGTAAGGGTCTCATAAAGGTATTTCTCCCTATGAGTCGTGAGGATCTCTTAGGTGCGTTTTCTCCTTGAGAATCGTAAGGAGTCTTAAGTGTATGGTCTCTTATAAGTCGTAAGAATCTTACAAGAGTGTTTTCTCCTTATAAGTCGAGAGGACTTACAAGTGTCTTTTGCCATATAAGCATATCCCCAGTCTCTGGTGGGACTTTGTTAGGGAAATGCTTATTCGCGCCCGTGGATTGTATACAAGGGTCAGCGTTGAACCGCTTGTAGGGAAAAATCAGGGTGTATGACTGCTTAAGAACAGGTTCAGATCCCTGTAGCTTAAGGCTTTTGAATCCTATGAGCCGTGAGGGTCTCAAAGGGAAATTCTCCTTACGAGTCATGAGGATCTCGTAAGTGCGTTTCTCCTTAGGGATCCCTAAGTGTGTTGCTCCTCTGTGAGTCGTAAGGATCTCACGCAGGTGGTTTCTCCTCACAAGGTCGAGAGGGGCTTGTAAGTGTCTTTTAACGAGATTGCGCTCTTTCGGGTTTTCACAAAACTCGCCGGTAGCCTTGCTGTTTTTACTCACGGAGCCCTTTCGGGTTTTCATCCGTGCCCATTTTGCTTATGGACATACCGTTTTCTTTTCTTTTTTTTTAATATATTTTTTTTCTGTCAGCCTTGGGATGCTGCGGTCCATAGTAGTTTATCGACGTCTCGGTCAACAGCCAGTTTTAGGACATAGTGGTCTATCCTTAGTTTAAGGACATTTTGGTCCAATGCCAGTTTTAGGACATAGTGTTCCATTGTTAGTTTAAGAACGTTTCGGTCCGAAAGCTGGCTACCACTTATAGAGTTTAGGCTTAGGAAGATAGCGAGTGAACATAGGCATCGTCATCTATCGTTGACCTAGGCCATAACTCGTCAGGCGTAGTATTTTTTCAGGAAGCGACTGTTTATTAGCCTGAAAGGTCTTTCACAATACATGTCCATGAGTAGATAGGCTCCACCCTGATAAACTTTGTCTATGATATACGAGCCTTCATAGTTCGGCTCGAACTTCCCTCGCTTGGCACGATTAGGGATCATAGGTTTTTCAATGTTCTCGGCCTAGTCAATCTTTTATATGAGCACGTCATCTTTGCTTTATAAGCCTCCAGATTTTGTTGCGCCATGAGCCGGGTTTCATCAAAGACGTCGAGCTCCTCAAGCCGAAGGTGAGCATTCTCTTCGTCCGTTAGCTCGTAATGAACTTCCACTCGTAAGGAGGGTAACTCTATCTCGAGGGGGAGTACCGCTTCTGTGCCGAATACCAATGCATACGGCATTGTATTCGTGGCTGTTTTGAACGTAGTTCGATATGCCCAGAGAGCTTCATGCAGTCTCTCGTGCCAGTCCCTCTTATTTCGAGACACCGTCTTTTTCACGATCTTTGTCAAGGTCTTGTTAAAAGCCTCAGCTAGACCGTTAGCTCAGGGATTATAGGCCGAAGAGTATCTTCAGTCTATGTTATGCTGTTGCGCAAAGCAGCTGATTTTATGGCTTCTATAGGCTGGCCTGTTATCGGAGATAATCCGTCGCGGAGTGCCGAACCGGTAAATGACGCGTGTCCTGAAGAAATGGAGGATATTCTCCATTTTCACTTCTCTTAGTGGTATTGCTTCTGCCCACTTAGAGAAGTAATCGGTTGTCGCCAGTATGAACTGATGTCCTCTGGACGATGCTGGTTCGATAGGCCCGATTATATCAATTCCCCACATTTCGAATGGCCAGCTAGCCACCATTGGATGTAACGGATTTGGATGTTGATGGATAAAGTCCCCGTGAATCTGGCATGTGTGGCACTGCTTCGCGTATTCTAGGCAGTCCTGGATCATCGTGGGCCAATAGTAGCCCATCCTTTTGATCTTTAGTTTCATCTTCGGCCCGGCTTGGTGAGAACCGCAAAGTCCGTCGTGAGTTTCTTGGACGACTTTCCTTGCCTCTTCAGGTCCCAGGCATCTTAGCCACAGAGAATTAAATGATCTCTTATACAGCGTATCATTGACGAAGGCAAAAGATAGAGCCCGTTTCATGAGCTGATGTCTTGACGACGCATCTTCAGGTGCTCGACGGGATTTGAAGTAGTTTATAAAGACTTCTCTCCAATCCTTAGTCTTTTCCTGATCTTTTATTTGTAGGGTCGTTTCTTCAATCGCTCCATTTTCTTCGAAAGATTCCGGAGATATTTCTGCTGGTGCAAGAACCCGACGGCTTTGCACAACGATCCTCCCGTCATCGAGGTTCTCGTCGGCCAATTCTTTAGCAAGCTTGGCCAATGTATCCGCTTTGCTATTTTCCGCACGGGGTATACTTTCCATGGTGTAGGAAGGAATTTGAGTCAGCAGTTGCTACATTCTCTCTCCGTACTTCACCAACTCAGGCTTGCACGTTTGATAGTCGCCGTTTACTTGACTAACGACCAGCTGGGAGTCTCCGTATATAAGGAGGTTTTCAATTCCCATGTCGACGACGATCTCAAGACCTGCTATCAAAGCTTCATATTTGGCTTCATTGTTCGTCCTCGGCTCTGTTAAGGAGAAGGCAAAACGCATTATCCCTCCTTGTAGAGTCACGAAGATGAGGCCTACTCCTGATTTGATTATGGGGGTGCTTTGCTTGCGCTTCTTCATAGAAGATGCTCCATCAAAGTAAAGTTCCCACCGGGTATCATTCTCTCTTCTCTCCCCGTCGATCGTGTCAAACGCGTGTTCGTCGGGCAATTCGCAGTTCAAAGGAGAATCGGCAGGTATTGGATGCTCAGCGAGGAAGTCGGCAATGGCCTGGCCTTTCACTACCTTAAGAAGTCGATAAGTTATTGAGAACTCCATCAAGAGTAGGGCCCACTTAACGAGTCGTCCTGTTAATATGGCCTTTGACATCAACTATTTGAGGGGATCCACCTTTGATTTGAGATGGACTTCATGTGCCAACGCATAGTGTCTGAGCTTCGTTATTGCAAAAATCAACGCCAGGCAGTGTTTTTCAATGGGAGAGTAATTATTTTCTGCCCCCAGGAGAACTCGACTCAAATAGCAGAGAGCTATTTCCTTCCTTTGGTCATTCTCTTGTGCCCATAGCGCGCCTAAGGAACCTTCGAGGGTTGTTGTATACAGGATGAGAGGTTTTCCTTTAACGGGAGTGGCCAATACTGGCGGATTCTGCAGGTATTGATTTCGTCTAGCGCGCTTTGGCATTTGCGATCCCAGATGAAAGGAGTTCCTTTTTTCATTAGGTGACTGTAAGAACGACATTTGCCGGAGAGATTGGTTATGAATCGCCGGATATATGCAAGCTTTCCTTGGAGAGACCACAACTGCTTGAGAGTCCTTGGCGGAGGCATTTCCATGATCACCTTGATCTTCGATGGGTCTATTTCGATGCCTCGGTGTCGGACGACGAATCCTAGGAACTTGCCCGAGAAAACTCTGAACGCGCATTTAAGAGGGTTCATCTTCAAGTTGTATTTCCAAATACGCTGGAACACGATCTTCAGATACTCTAAATGTTCCTCGTATGATTTTCTTTTTACTATGAAGTCGTCGATATAGAATTCGACGATTTCATGTATGAGGTCATCGAAAATCTTCATCATGGCCCTCTGATAGGTGGCACCGGCGTTCTTTAGACCGAAGGGCATCACTTTGTAGCAGAATATGCCCAGAGGAGTCCAGAAAGCGGTATGCTTCTGGTCTTCGGAATGCATCTTTATCTGTTTGTATCCTGATGATCCGTCCATGAAGGAGAAGACTTCGTGAGTGGACGTATTATCTATCATTAGCTCAGTGACCGGTACAGGAAAGTCGTCCTTTGGACATGCTCTGTTGAGATCTCGGAAGTCTACGCATATGCGCACCGTCCCATTTTTCTTCATTACTGGGACAATGTTGGCGATCCAGTCAGGATACTGAACCTCTTGGATGAAGCCGGAGTCGATTAGATTCTTGACCTCGGCGTTGATGCTCATCTCAAGCTCGAGACGCATTCTTCTCGGTGCTTGTTTGATCGGCTTGATGTCTGGAGAAATCGCCAATTTGTGGATGGCTATTTCTGGATCCAATCCGGCAATCTCCGAATAGTTCCATGCAAAGCAATCTTTATACTGTATGAGCACGTCTTTAAGCGTAGCCACCCTTTCTTCAGATAACAGTTCACTGACGAACGTCGGCCGTGGGTCGTTTGCTATTCCCAATTCGATTTTTCTGAAGTCGTCTGCAGTAGTATGTATCCCATCTTCCAGCTCTTTTGGGATAGGTCAGATTGGCTGTTTGTGTTGGAGTGGTTGCTTTTCTTTAGTTTGGTCTTGCTTTCCCCATACCTTTCCTGTTGTCCACGAGCACTCCGATCGGTAGAAGTTCTGAGATTAACTCATCTTCATCGTTTTCGAAGCACCAAGAGAGGCCATCCATATTCTCTGGTTCTTCTTCTGATAGCGTTATCGCGTGACAGGTATGAGATCGCTTCCAAGACCGATGTTGATACGGTTCTACTCTCGCTGCATACGTGGCTTTCGGTTCATGCTTCTGCGGCGGGGTTACCCTCCAGCTGCTGGATAGAGCGAATCTGCCGAGTTGATACTGATCTTCAACCTAGTTTTTGAAGGTGAAGCAGTCTTCGAGAGTATGCCCTATTGCTCGGTGATAGGAGCAATAGTCGGAGTGATAGACCTTGTCTGCTTGCTCGGGGTGCTTGGACTCCGGGAGTGTCATCATCTGATGCTTTATGACAAGATTGAATATCTTTTTTGTCTTGTCTTGGGTAAAAGAATATTCCCGACCCATCATCTTTATAAGAGACGGATCCCGGCTGCTCGATTCTTGATCATGTGGATTCTTAGACCCGCTTAGCCACTGTCAAACATTTTTTTCTGTTCTTTGGATTATTTTTGCCTCTGCGCCGGGTCTTTTATATGATGGGCTGGTGACGAAGAGCAGTGTCATTCTCCACGGCCTGCTGAAGGAGGCGCTGCATCCTAGCTTTCTCATAAATGGCCATTACGCGGCTATAGTTATCCCGGACCTTTTGACCCGCTTCCCTTATTAGCTTGTCCATCTTTTCTTCAAACGACGGACTCGGCATTTTCATGGCGGGACCTCGTTTTGGTTCAGGGTTAGCGTCTTTTAACAGAACATCTCTTTCTTCATCAACATCATGTATAACGCAGCAGTCATGGAATCATTCCCGTCTTTTGGATTGAACATATCAAAGCCCAATCGTTTCCATTCTCCCGTTGGGTAACTTTCGTTGAGTTCCAGGAACGTTCCAGATCCTATTATAGAACTGTGCTTGTCAAGCAGTTTGCTTAAGGGGTACACCTTGGCGCCTCAATAGCCTTTTTAAGCCTTCTGTATAGTATCTGGGCAGACGGATGGGCTGGAGCTTGCCAAGTGTAGAATCAGCACCATGCCAAATTTCTTTTTCCACTCTGGTCTTCGTTGATCGATAAAAGAGGATCGCCCTTTCATCTCTTCACCTGGGAGGGACGTAAAATGTCTGCAATTCTTGCATACTGTATGTATTAAGTGCGTCGAGTTCTTTATAATGCTCCTATGGGACCATGGCGATTTGCAAACTCTGATCATTGCCAGCGAAGGCTTGTATTGATGGACGAACAGAAAATATGGCATTGACCTCATGTTCATATCATAATTTTGCATTATTATATTCCCCATTCTTATTCTTTTTGCAAATAAACTGGTGTTTTTGATCCATGTCTGCTACATAGTTGCAGGTTACAGGTTCTCGGAACAAAAACAGTGAAAATGATGAAAAGACGACACAAAAGTGAGACTACGACCAACAAATGAAAGAATCTTGATCATGCTTGCAGTTTGAAGAATAAACGAAGATCAATGGACAATTTCACAGAGCACAAAGGCAGCGCAAGGTTCAAGGCTTCGACACGAAGCAAAGGGTAAAAGTCCACGATATTATGCACTATGGAAATCTGGAAAAGAACTAGATGACAATCTGAGAAACCAAGTGAAGAAACAAGAAGACAAATGCAACCAGAAGCAGCCCAGAGAAATTCAGTGAACAAGACCACCAAATGGCCGCAGATCCGCGGCCAAACATGGCTCTTGGCCGTGGTTCCGCAGCCGTGCTAGGCACGTGTCGGTGCGAACTTTGACGGTGTGGCGGTGCGTTGACTAGACTTCTTTAAGGTAAAATTGTAAATGCAGATATGAATCAGATGTAACCCTAGGATTTCTATGATCTATAAATAGAGACTCTAAACCTTTTTTTGAGGTATGCCTCTTCTTGTGCCTCATTTTTATTTATCAAATTCAGATTTCAATTCCTGTAATGTATGAAGAGTGCATCAAATAAAAAGTAGGAAGTAAGTTTTCTTTACCTTGCCCTAGTTAATTTTCCTTTCTACCCTAGTATAACTTTATTTATCTGCCCTAGTTTAGATTTTATTTATCTGCCGTAGATTAGATAATTAGGTTATTAAAAAATCATTAAAAAATGAAATCTTTTAATTCCCTAATGAGTGAGTAGTTCCTTACTTGTTAGGGTTAAGTTTGGGGAAGGTTTGAGAGATGAAACTCTCTCACCCCTTTCTTGCCCATCATATATTTTTATAGGACTCCATGCATACATACACACACCGCTCTCTACGGCACCCTATCCCACGAGGTAGCGGTGATACCGTAGTTTAAAAAGACCGGTTGTATATGTTTTCCATGGAGGTTAGGGTAAGAATTAAGAAAGGAAGGACAAGAACCTAGAGGAAGAAACCTAGTTTCTTCCCGATGGTACTAATACACTTTATTAATTATTACCATAACACCTAATAGATCTAAATTAGGGCATTGAAAGCGGTGAGGAATATTGACTTTCCAAACCTAACCTAAACCTAACCCTAGCAAGATTTTAATCCTAATCAACCCATTTCAGTTTTTAGCGATAATCAATCTAACACCAATCGGAATTAACTCATTAAAACAAATTAAGAATACACAAAATCCCTGTGGACCGATCCGTACTCACCGGCTAGCTACCAAGCGACGCCGTTCTTGATTGCGGTTAACAATTCTTTGATTCATCTTTCGAAAGCGCAAGCGCATATAAAATCTCTCACAATCAAATGGCGCCATTGCCGGGGATGGCATAGTTATTTTCTTTTTGTAATTTCGGGTTAATATAAAAATTGAAAAATCATAAAAACTGAAAAATATAAAAATAAAAAAAATTATCATCTTGTTATTCTTTAAAGGGGTTTATTTTGAATTGTGCAGGATCGACAAACAGATTCAGATCTGGAAAAATCCAGAGAGCGAAATAGAAAACAGCAGATCTAAACAACAGAGGAAGATCAGAACAGAGGAGAAGAAGAAATTTCGGGAGCTGAACCGCAGAGCCCACCGCGGAATCGTGGCAAGGAAGCACCTTCGGCGGTGGAATCGCGGTCTTGTGGTGACTTCAGCACGTGGAAATCCCTCTGTAAGATTTCTCTTCTTCTCTGTAACCCTTTTATCTCCTCTGAAGAATTTTCCTGCAGGGTTCTTTGCGCAAAAACTTCTCCCCTTCTCCAATAACTTGATCTTGTGCAGGATTCTTTGCGCTGCAATAAAAAAAAAATTGGCAAGTGTTTGATTGTGTTTACTGCTTTGCATATTTAAAATTGACTTTAAGGGGCTTTTACACCAATCCAGATTGGGTGGGGATTTCATTACCCTTTCTAGGACCCCAAAAATCACAAAAAGCATACTGCATTAACCATCGAGTTAATTAAGAAAAGATTAGACTCGGCCATAAGGACTGTCACGCTCAATAGGACAAAGGAATAGTTGTAGGCATCAATCGTTTATCTAAACCAGATTTTGTGCTGCCTAGGCTAGACAAGTAGGGAAAGATAATTTTAAAAGGACCGTCTCACGGTGATTCGTGAGCGGATCCCTCCTTTCTCTACTTGTGCTTACCTGGCCATAATTGGCGGTGAAGAGCTGATTTGAGGTCCTCACAACTTGCCCTTTGGAACAGTTAAGAGCAGTCTAGTTGACCTAGGAGACCCTAGATCTAGGCTTGATTGTGCATATTGTGATTGCTTGAACGTGTGTCTAAGCCTTTTATTGAAAATCTTTTTGCAAAAAGCTCCTTATAAAAAAACACAAACCGAAAAAAAAATTTATAAAAACTTGCCAATTTTGTCGCTAAGAAATCCATTGCACCCAACTTGCACCCACATTCTTTTTCTTCTCCTTTCTTACATCATGGGTACCCCACCTCACAAAACTCTTGCCAAACTTTGGTACCCTCATCCAAACATTGCTTCCTACACGAATTGTTTTGGTCGAATTACGGACGATCCCTCCATGCCCAAAAATTTCTTTGAAAGATCGAATAGAAGCGTTTAGGAGAAACAGTTCGACTCCGCAATCCACTTTGTATCAACCATTTCAACCTTCACCACCTTCTTACATTGATACTCCTTTTTCGAGTTCTGTTGTAACTCCGAAACCCATGTCTATTGCTGAACATATTGAACAATCTCGTAACCGATCTTTCATTCCTTTCAACACTTACAGTTCTTGGGATCAACAAGTCCATTCACCTTTTTATCCAAATGTTGATCATACTCCTGTCCAACCATTCAATTCCTACCAGTCCTACCCGAGTTTCACACCTTCCCTAGACATTGCTTCTACACAACCATTTGGGAGTTTCACGTATCCAAACAACTTTGAATCTTTTACTGAAACCCCTTCACAACCCATGTCTAGTCTGGAACAGTCGTTGGAAGCTTATATTGTAGCGACAAACCAACAGATGAGGAATTTGGATGTGTCCATTGCCGCCCTTATGCAACCTAGTGACCCGGTAGCTAGTTTCCAACTAGCTCCAAAAATTCCAATGTATGATGAGACGGTTGGACAGATTAAGAATTTGAGTGGAGAGAGTGAGCTGTGCACCCTTCCAAATCAAACCTACCCATCACCAATCGAATCTCACAACTCCGGTTTTGAATGTCTATCAAGTTTCCCAAATGATTCACCAGTTGAAAATAAAACTTTTAATGAGTTGTGCAACTTTGTAGTGCTTGATTTGCCAGATTGTGAAGGGTCCCTTTCGAGTGAAACCATCACCAATCCTTTTGACCTCTACACCTCCAATTTAGAACCTGAATTGATAAATATCCATGCTTTTGATGAGGTATCCAAAAAAACTGATTTTCACTTGATTGAGGATATTGACGCAGGGAATAATTTGGATGATGAACCCATAGATTTGACTGAATTTTTCTCTCCAATTCATCATCCCGAGTCATTAAATGTTTCTCCCGAACTTCATATGCATCTTGATTTTGATGATAATTTCATGGATGGGATAACTTTTGAGGAGAATTATAAGGATAGTATTGAGGATGAACCAGTTTTGTTTGATGAGTCGGATTTTCCAATTCATCCTCCTGAACCTTTAACTGTTATACTTCCTAAATCAGCCCGCTTCATCCGTTCCATCGTTCCGACCATGCAAGAGATCACGCAGGAGGACTGTGAGCTTGAAAAATTTTCGTTCGATCACAGCAGTTTTGACGCCACTAGTGCGTTCCTCCTTGAATCTAACACAGTTCTCACAACCGATAACGATTACGAGTGTTTCACTTTTTCGAACGATTTTGAAGACTCTCCGCCCGAGTTTGAGTCCTTTGAATTTTCAGATGAGTTGGTTGAACCATCAGACTCGGTTGCTTACAGTCATTTTGAACCATTGATGGAATCCTTCGAGTTCGAGACAGTTTCACCAATTTCACCTTCAATTGTTTAAACTTTGAAACTCGAACTCAAACTGTTGCCGTCTCACCTTACATATGCTTACTTAGGTGAGAATGAGACCCTTCCTAAATCACACCCCTTCGTCCTTTCGATCGTTTCGACCGTGCAAGAATCTGTCGCGCTTCCATTTTTAATGTCTGGTTTACCAAGTTCAACGTACCTATGTTTTCTCGCGAATCTTGAGGGATTTAACCCCATTTCTCGACGGGTTGATAGATTACCACAATCGCTTTAAACACATCGGTCATCACAATTTGCGCTAATTTATTCACTCGATTTACACTCTCAAGTTCGTACTATACTTATTTCTCTCTTCCGCCATTCTTCTCCTAATATACCGAGACCATATTCCACCTTTCTTCCCATACGGTCTCGTGTGTTTCTCATTTCTTTTCTCTACACTCCATTCTTTCACCAACCACACCATTATAATGATAAATTTTTTGAATGGTTGGTGCTAATCTTTAGCCTGTGTAAGGCCTTGTATAGCTTGATACTGTATTTTTCTCCTCCCTAACTCTGAACTTTAATGCTTAAACAGTGGAAACACTGTTTCACTTAAGTTTGGGGGAGAACTTTTTGTATATATATTTTGTTTTTCTTTCAACAATAAAAAAATAAATAAATAAACAGGGGGATACCGGCAATTTTGACCCTCTTGGTGTAGCCTGACAGTGAGGACACTGTCAAGTTTAAGTTTGGGGGTGTGCTCGCTCGGTAAGCTTTCTTCCTTCGCATTCATATGTATATTTTTGCATTTGCATACTTATTTTAAAACCCATAAAAATTGAAAAATCTTAAAACATTATAAAAATTGAAAATTTCAATTTTGGTCATAATTGACTTGAGTTTGACAAGAAGGTTAACTAACTAGGAACAACTAGATCCTAGACTTAGTAAATTAAAAACCCTAAAAATAACCTTTCTTAAAAATTTAACGGTAGAAAATATATGTCCTTATAGTTTATTTAGAAATAGGCAAGTTTTGAGTTCACTTCTTGGGCTAAGTCAAAATAAAGGAAGAGTATTAATATTTTTATTAAAGTGTAAGTCTGAAAAATAATCCCTAAGCTTAAGTCTAAATTCTGAAAATATATACCCTACAACTTGCACAAACACGAACCTTGAAACTTGGAATAGTAAAGGAGACCTTGAAATGCTATTGTTTAAAGTCCTTAGTATGAAGGAAAATAAAATAAAAATACAAGTGTGAATAAAGAGATAAAAAAATGAACACTGGTTTGTAATTACTTAAGGCTGCGTAAAATAAAAAATATATAGCGAGGGTGCTTTATCACCTAGTGCCTTAGACCAACTGGTTTGGGAGTCACTGCTAAAGCCTTAGGTGTTACAAGACTAGGATTACGCCTTAATGTGCAAACACATTTTGTAATCGGTCGTTAGTACCTCAAGAAATATTAACGGTCGCATGAAGGATGTGTGAATAATTTCACCTAAAAATTCACCAACTAAAAGTACTTTGGATGATGGACAAGAGTATAATAGCTTGACTTGAATTTCCAAATGTAGGGGTGATATATACACACACGTAGGGGTATATGATTGGGGTTTGGATGAGAGATAGGAATAAAATATAGGACTTATATCTTTAGTAAAGAGGATAAAAATTCCTAAGTTGAGATGGAACCTAGAAGGAAAACTCAAAGGATGCTAAAAGCTAAGTAAATTTACAGAACATATACAATCTTAAGTTAAATAATAAGGAAACATGAAAAATATGGGCGGATAATTTCTGAGTTGAAGATAATAGAATTTCTTGCTAGAAAACCGAATTAGAAAATAAAAGTCAATTGGCCAAATTGATAGGATTTTGTGGTTAGTATCCGCTGAAAACCCTCAGGAGACAACACTCCTCCTACTAGGGACACCTAGAGGTTTAACGGCTTGTTGCACGAGCTCAGTGCAATCGTGTTTCCCTGCGAAAGTGAGGTTAGGTCTTTTTCGAGAATAAACTAGTTTTGCTCAAGGTCGAGCAAAAGATAAGTTTGGGGGTATTTGTTCATATCATAATTTTGCATTATTATATTCCCTATTCTTATTCTTTTTACAAATAAACAGATGCTTTTGATCCATGTCTGCTACATAGTTGCAGGTTACAGGTTCTCGGAACAAAAACAGTGAAAATGATGAAAAGACGACACAAAAGTGAGACTACGACCAACAAATGAAAGAATCTTGATCATGCATACAGTTTGAAGAATAAACGAAGATCAATAGACAATTTCACAGAGCACAAAGGCAGCGTAAGGTTCAAGACTACGACACGAAGCAAAGGGTAAAAGTCCACGACATTATGCACTGTGGAAATCTGGAAGAGAACTAGATGACAATCTGAGAAACCAAATGAAGAAACAAGAAGACAAATGCAACCAGAAGCAGCCCAGAGAAATTCAGTCAACTAGACCACCAAATTGCCGTGGATCCGCGGCCAAACATAGCTCTTGGCCGCGGTTCCGTGGCCGTGCTAGGCACGTGTCGGTGCGAACTTTGATGGTGTGGCGGTGTGTTGACTAAGCTTCTTTTGGGTAAAATTGTAAATGCAGATATGAATCGGATGTAACCCTAGGGTTTCTATGATCTATAAATAGAAACTCTAAACCTCTTTTTGAGGTATGCCTCTTCTTGTGCCTTATTTTTATTTATCAAATTCAGATTTCAATTCCTGTAATGTATGAAGAATGCATCAAATAAAAAGTAGGAAGTAAGTTTTCTTTACCTTGCCCTAGTTAATTTTCCTTTCTGCCCTACTATAACTTTATTTATCTGCCCTAGTTTAGATTTTATTTATCTGCCGTAGATTAGATAATTAGGTTATTAAAAAAATCATTAAAAAATGAAATCTTTTAATTCCCTAATGAATGAGTAGTTCCTCACTTGTTAGTGTTAGGTTTGGGGAAGGTTTGAGAGATAAAACTCTCTCACCCCTTCCTTGACCATCATATATTTTTATTGGACTCCATGCATACATACACACACCGCTCACTATGGCACCCTATCCCATGAGGTAGCGGTGATACCGTAGTTTAAAAAGACCAGTTGTATATGTTTTCCGTGGATGTTAGGGTAAGAATTAAGAAAGGAAGAACAAGAACCTAGAGGAAGAAACCTAGTTTCTTCCCGATGGTACTAATCCACTTTATTAATTATTACCATAACACCTAATAGATCTAAATTAGGGCATTGAAAGCGGTGAGGAATATTGACTTTCCAAACCTAACCTAAACCTAACCCTAGCAAGATTTTAATCCTAATCAACTCATTTCAGTTTTTAGCGATAATTAATCCAACACCAATCGGAATTAACTCGTTAAACAAATTGAGAATTAAAAAAATCCCTATGGACCGACCCGTACTCACCGGCTAGCTACCAAGCGATGCCGTTCTTGATTGCGGTTAACAATTCTTTGATTCATCTTTCGAAAGTGCAAGCGCGTATAAAATCCATTTCAATCACCTCATCTTCCGAGTCGCTGCCGAAGATCAACATAGGGGTGGATGGTCCCGGCTTGTTGCATTGGGGTGGCCTTGAATAGACTATTCCTTCTTCCTCTTCGGTATCACTCCCGAAGACTAGAATGGTGGTGATAGCCTTGTTCTTCGGTCTATGGCATCTTTCTGTGTCTTCGAAATCTGGTAAGAAGTACTTTGCATCTTTGTACTTTCGGACTTCATTCACGGAGAATGAGTTTAGTTCCCCCATCACAGTTATTCAAGACCATCCTTGAAATACTTCATACACTGATGTTGTGTAGAAGGGATGATGTTGTACTCGTGTAACCAAGGCCTGCCGAGCAAAGTATTTTAGCAAGTCTTGGCGTCAATGACGTGAAATTTGATGTCCGTGATGAGCAGCCCAAAATGTAATGTCAGTATCACAGACCCGAGTGTCCGTGATGACTGGGAGTCAAACCCGGAGATAGTGATTTTATCACGAGCGAGGTGCTGAACGCTCATGCAGATTTCCTTCAACACTCTTACATTGAGAAGGTTGACGAAGGACCCATTGTCGACCAGGATTTTTCCTATCTTGATATCATGACAATATCCTGAGACATAAAAGGGACAGTTATGCTCGCACGTCCCGAGGAGGAGATCTTCATCGCCGAAGGTGATATCGGCTGTGTGCACTTCTTCCAGCTCGTCCTTCATCTTTTCTTCGGTGAGGAAAGGTTGGAATTGCTCGGGCTTTTGCAGTGCCTTGATCAAAGAATCTCTCGCCTCTTTAGATAGCAGAAGGGCATCGAGAATGGTGAGCCGTGAGGGTATCTTCCTCAGGTGTGCCAGAACATTATAATCCACCTTACTTTTCTTGGGCGGGTCCTTGGCTGTCAGCTCTTCGACGGCTTGGTCATCAAGGATGATATCCTCAGGGACCTTTTCTTTTCCCTTATCATTTTTGTTCGACCCCTTGTTCACGGGTCCGAGATTCTTTTCAGGTAATGTGCGATTGCGCAGCTGAATGTTCTCACAGCTCTTCGGTTCTTCCTCTTTTCCTGAGGTGGATTCTTTGATGAGAGGGCCAAGAGTTATTTCTTCGTCAGAGTCGCTCCTGAAGGTGAGAACTTGCGATCCTCTATAGTCAACCATATGACAGTTGCCGGCAGTTCTTTTGCGCTCCTCGGTCGTATTTCTTTACACCCGACGAGTTTTGCATTTCATCCGCTTGAAATGTTGTCGGTGAGCAACATATCCCTGCCACCAGTTTTTAAAGGTATTGCACTCTTCGGTGGGGTGCGCACTCTTTCGATGATATAAGCAGTAGCTAGAATGTATATCCGCTTCATCAGGAGTGTTTCCTTCGGAGGGTGGCAGCTTCATTCCTATCGATATGGCTTTGGCGAACCTTTTCCTCATCTTGAATCTGCTTTTATTTGCGACGGATGCACTTTGATCTGGCGGGAATGTCTCGAACCTTTCGTCCAGTCGCCGGCGTTCGGCCTTTTCAAATATGGCCATCTCGCGCTCCCGGTTAGCTTTACTTTTCAAAAGAGTTTCGTTTAAGAATGCATCGATCATTTCGTATGATGGTCCTAGAAGTTCTGGCTCAGGATCTGCCCCCGGTTTCTCTGCATCCAGAGCTTCTCCATCGTTTATCAACGAGTTAGAAATCACATGGCAGCTTACCACATAATCCTCAGATTCATCCAACGAGTCTTCTCCATTGTCATCATCTCCATCCTCAAGGACGTGGCTGAGAAATTCTTAGAGTGTGACCGGGGTTCGCGCTTTCTGATTACACTCTTCTAGTGCGTCGATATATTTTTGCAGGTCCATGCGCTTGTCACCAGGCTTCACGGGCTTTTTGGTCTTCTTCTTTCTTTTCGATGACTTTGACGACTGGGTGTGGGCGCTTTGACTATCACCAACAATTTTTGGAGTTGGGCGCGGTTTCAGCATTCCCTTGATGATCTTGGGTTCCAATGGATTTTTCCATCTGATTGCCGGGCATGTTTGGAGATCCTTCAACATTCTTTTCGTTTTGGCTGAAAGAGCGACCTCCCATGGAACTTCTTTAACAAAAGAGCATGATCCACCCGGTGTGTCCCCCCTTTTAAGAGCATGCGGTTGAGGCAGGCTTACTTTCCACTTCTCGGACAGGGCAAATTTGCCCTATTGGTATTGATCTTCAATCCAGCCTTTAAAGACGAAGCAATCTTCAATTGGATGGCCTATCGTTTGGTGATAGGGGCAATAATTGGGATTATTAGCCTCACCGGGTTGCAATGGGCATTTTGGATTTGGCAAATTAATGAGCCTGTTGCGCATTGCCAGCTCGAACAATCTCCTCATTTTGTCCCGGGGAAACGAATAAGGGCGCTTTATTTTCTTATTATAGAATTGTCGTCTCTCGTCCAGGAGATCAGTTAATTTTAGACCACTGGGCTGTTGTTGAGCATTGGCGACGAAGGTCGCTTTCCGTTTCCCTTTTTCATTCCGCGGCTCTGGCTTCGAAGAGGAAGACCTGTGGCCCATCTGGTCTATTTGGGCCATCTTATCAATCAAGGACTGGAAAGTGGTTGGCTTGAAAAAAACATAAATTGGAAGATGGTCGCCTGAGGGTCGAGAGTACCCACAAACATGCCTACTGCAGGCACTTCTTCGATGCGCTGCTCGCATTTCGACTACAGATTCCGCCATCGTATTACGTATTGAACCCATGTTTCGCCTGGCTTTACCCTGGAGTTAATCAATGCGGTGATCAAGGTGCGTTCGCTAGCGCTTGCGAAACGTTGGGTGAATAGTAGCTCCATCTCTGCAAAAGTTTTGACGGAGTCGTTGGGAAGCTCCGAATACCACTCAAATGTTGTCTCTGACAAGCTACCAACGAATTGGCGAAGCAACAGTTTTTCATCGCCTCCAGTGTTTCCGTACAAGGCCCTGAACGGAGTGACGTGCTGATGCAGATTGCCCGTCCCTTTATATACATGGAATTTAAGGATCGTATATCCCGGCGGGTACCTTATTTGGTCATACCAGCCCGGATAGGGTCATCCAGTCTTAACGATCTGCCCGGCCGCTTCATTCGCCTGGTGAGCTCGTATTTGCTGAGCAATGTAATCATCCAGAGCGGCCTTGGAGATGGTCTCCTCCTTGGCTGCTGAAGAGCCGGAGGAGGGTTCGATGTCTCCCCTATGTTGTCTTCAATGATAATCGGGGGGTCTTCAGCTGGAGATTCCGGCTGTAACATCATCCCAGATATGTCATGGAACAAAAGAGCAATTCGTTTTATGTTAGCCGCCTGTTCCGCGGCCTCTTTTTCTTTCCTCTAGAGTATTCTTCGGAGGAATTCAGTATCAGTTTCTTCTTCCTGACGTTGTTCTGAGGTCTCTGGATTTTCTTTTGGCCCAGTGAGTACGACCATTGCAGTCAGAATCTCCTGAAGTTTTTGCTGCTGTTGCTCCTGAGCCTTTGTTATCGATCGGGTAAGCGGTCGATGACCCGTAGAAGCATGACTTTCCTCTTTTCCGGAACCCATATAAACGGTATGTGTTACCATGCCCCGGACTTGGGGCGTTTAGATTCAGCGTCCTTATGGTTTGCCGCGGTCACAGGGGCTTTCTCTGGCCTCCTTCTCTTATAAGCGGTTGAAGTTGAGGGAGCCATTGCAGCGAGCACCCAGACGGATAACAACTTCTATGGTACCACGGGATGGCTCTCTACTTGCCGAGCTTTAATCTTCTTTGGTCGGCGAGAGTAGTCCTGGTCAATCACCGATTCCTGGACCTGTCGCCAGACCTTGTAAATTTTGGAGAACAGCCGCTGAGGGGGCTGCTCCGGCTTCTTTTCTGTAGCATTTTCAACAGGTGGAGGAGATCTCTTCAGCACGGCAGTCGGAGAGTTCTTGTGCACCCTCCTAAGCGGTTCAAAATCATTCCCAGTTGGAACAGCAGCATTGATTTCCACCATGAGAGCTGGCGGAGTTAGTCCAGACGGGGAGCTGCCCCCAGCCTTCTTTACTCGTTGCCAGTGACGACGGCGAGCATGTCATGCGGATGGGATTATCTCAGCTGTAGGGGTGACTTCATCACGCCCCCTGTTTTGGCGAAGGGTTGTCGCCGGCGTCAGCCTCTTAAAGACCGATGTCCGTTGAGAAGCAATGTCCAATCTATCAAAGACAGGCCTCTGGGCAGGGGAAGCAGCTTTGAGGACTCCGCCCGGAGCGGGAGCCGGAATGGCCAGCCTTGTGAAGACTGACTTCTTGGTAGAAGAAGACTCTCCGATGATTTCGTCCGCTTGAGCCGGGATGGCTGCTTCAGGTATCGCGAGCTTGTTGACGTTCTGGCCCAGTCTGTTAAAAACTGAGGCATTAAAGTTGGGCGACCCGTTGATAGGGGCCGTGGCAGTGGTAAGTCAATCAAACACCGACTTCTTTGGGGCTTCTTGGGACAACAGCGAGGCATTGAACCTCATCGGTGGGATCATAGTCCCAAAGAATAGCCTAGTGATGGCTTGAGTCACCTGGTCCACCGGCATTGTAAAAACAGAGGCCGCCTGAGGCCCGTAAGTCACTCCACTTGCGGGGACGGAGTGAGAGTTATTGCCATTGTTGCAGCTTGTGCAGTTGAAAGCCATTTGATTTTCTTTTTTCTGCACAGGAGCAAAACCAAATCTCAGTACCTCGAACCCAAGGGCAACTATATTAAACCGCGATTCGTTCATGAACACGACACACGAAGTGTGGAGTGGAAAGAGGAAGAGGTCCCACCGGGCGTGCCAGAATCAGTTCCCCGCCAAAACACGCGACCGGGACGTTGGGACGTCCGGCCTAAATTTTGAGGGCAGATGCTATTTGGTGCTATCCGTCCACCTCTCCGAAAATGCTAAGTTGATTTATGACACCATGTATCGAAGGTTTAAACGGATACGGCCGATGTAGCAGACTTCGTCAGATTCCCCCTCGTTGAGGGGTTTTTGATTGTGGGGACACTCTTCCCTGCAGGCGCAAGCCCCTGCAGTTAATTACGCTACCGCATCGCGGTAACAACTTTCTCCTTCTCCAGATGGTCACTTCGTGTCGTGGGTATTTGTTTTGTTTTTGGTTGCCCATGGATTGTATACGGAGACTAATTTATGTTGTCGCCCGTAGGACATGGATTAGTCCAAATCCGTATTTTCTTAGATTTGGGTTTGGGGTTGGGTTTAAGGATACGTTAGTCTTGTTTGAGACTAAGATCAACTTAAACGTTTGTTAAGGATAAGTTAGTCTAATTTTAGACTAAGATCAACTTAACGGGATCATTTAGATCCAACAAAAGAGCATTTGGCCTCTGTTATTTAGTTTAGGAACATTGCGGTCGATTAGTTTAGGGACATTACGGTCCAAAGTTAAGGACATCATAGACCATGGGTTTAAAGGACCCCACAGTCCGAGGTTAAGGACATCATAGTCCATGAGTTTAAAAGGACCTCACAGTCCGAGGTTAAGGACATCATAGTCCATGGGCTTAAGGACCCCACAGTCCATTGAATGATTGGTTATCGGGACCCGTCACCTCTCTGAAGACGTTGAAGGATTACAACGACAAATATCAAAGGAGTGAAGAGATGTACCCTTGAACCAAAGTTGATTGGGAAATCTGTAGTCCAATTTGGAACTAAGATCAATTAATTAGATTATGAGCACATTGGCTCAGTTAAATCTGAATTGAGGACTTATGGCCAACTTGGGCTAAGTCCAATCAGATTTGAAATGTTGGCCCTTTGTTGGACTGTTGAACATTTTTCAGGGTTCATCCCCCCATTATTTAGCAATGCTTAAACATGGGTTTGGGGCTCTAACAACATTTTGTCTTTGGCTGAGCACTAACCATTCATTATAGCTCTGGACTTTACTTTGCATATCATATGAACTGACCAATTTTGAGGTTCAGTTAAAGGGAAGGTTTGCCTCTGGAAAACTTAGCCAATTTAGGCTAAGACCAGTTTGAATACAGTGTTAAACACTAGCACATATTTGGCGATCACGTGCTCCCACGTGATGTGCTGGAAATAGTATTAAACACTAAGAACAAAGCGCTTAAAGTAGTATTAAACACTAAAATTGAATTGGTCACGTGGGGTCACATGAGGCATCTGAAGATAGGGCCAGACTTCCTTTATTTTGTTCTCAGAATATTCAAATAAATGTTAAACACTTTTAGTCTTTGAAATCATCACGTGTGGACACGTGACAATGCCTCTGCGTTGGGCATCCATTCCTCTGTCTTCCCCTATTTTATTCTTTTGAAAAGGGTGTTTGTCAGGGGTTACGTGGGGACATGTGAGGCGTCCTAGATCAGTACTATCTTTGGCTTTATTCCCTTTAGTTTTAAGGGTCACATGGGAGCACGTGAGGCATTGCCTCTGGGCTAATTCCTTCTTATTTTGAGGAGTCCATTATGGGGGCACGTAAGCATGCCTTATTCATTCCATTTTGTTCGTTGAGATGAAGGGTCGCGTGTTACCACGTGATCATGTTGGACACTTAATCTTTACGTGCCTGGAGAGCTTCAAATCTCTTGTTTTAAGAATTAAATTCTTTGTAGGGTTAAACCCTAATTCTGTTTTAGAGGAATTAAATTCCTATGTATATGGAAAAATTAAATTCTTATGTAGGGATAAACTCTAGTTTCAATTGAAGGAATTAAATTCCTATGAATTTGGAAGAATTAAATTCTTATGTAGGGTTAAACCTTAGTTTCATTTGGAGGAATTAAATTCCTATGAATTTGGGAGAATTAAATTCCTTAAACACAACTCTCCCTCTAAGTTTTGGATTTGCGTGGCAGAATCTCCCCGATGAGAATTAAATTCTCAACTTGTGGGGAGATCTGCTTCTGCAAATCTTCAACTAAAGGAAAACTAAGTTCTTATTTAGAAGAGTTAAACTTTTAATTTGATAATTAAATTCTCTTTTATTTTTTGGAGCTTAGATCTCTTTCCCCTTTCTCACCTAGGGTTTCTTTTCTCTTCTGAAGAAATCTTCTTTTCTCTCTGGAGAATTAAATTCTCTTCTTTTTTCTCTCTGTTGTTGTATTTTCCTTAAAAAAATTCCAAGCATCCATCCTCTTCTCTTCTTGGCTCCTATTTATAGGAGAAAGAAAAGAATCGGTTTGTTTATTCAATCTTTCATTGAAAGATTTTAATTGATTTTGTAACCAACATGATCTTTTAGATCACTCTGTGAATTTTATTCACCATTGGATTTTTAATCCAAAAGATGTTCTGTTTGTTATTCTCGGAAAATCTTTCCTTGTATAGAATCTTTCTATAAATTGGTGATTTTTAGTCACCATTGGATTTTTAATCCAACAGTGCTCCACTTTACAAAGCATAATCTTTTTTTATTTGGAAAGATTTAGAGAGATATTTTCCAGTTAGGGTTCTCGATTTCTTCTTAATTAGAATTTAATTCTATTAGTACAGAAGGCTTAAAAGCCTATCACGTGTTGGCACGTGATCCCATTATTTGATCATTCAAATAGAATTTAATTCTATTAATTAAAGAGCTTAGGAACCCACCACGTGTTGGCACGTGACCCCTTGATTAACATTGTAACCAGAATTTAATTCTGCTGTTTTAAAGAACTAGGGAATCATCACGTGTCAGCACGTGAGCCTTGGTCACGTTTGAGCACGTGATGCCCCATTGGGGTTTTTCCTTGCTGTTTTATTATATCTTTTAATCCCTTACAGTGAGTTTAAAGGCCCTTCACGTATGGGCACGTGACTCCTCTTGATTAGAATTCAATTCTATTATAACAGAGTCCCCAGGAAACCATCACGTGTCAGCACGTAACCCTTGGTCATGTTTGAGCACGTGATGCCCCCATTGGGGTTTCTTTCCTGAAATTTTATGAGGGAACAGGGATTACACACTTGATTCGGTTACTTGTTTCTATGGATAAATATGGTTATGGTTTGTGCGGATTGTCGTGGTGGATAGCCTTGGGTGCAATGATAGTACAGTTTAGTTTCATTTGTACATTTGATATTGAGGGGCGAGCGTCCGACGTGTGGACTGCCGTCGCTGCCTGTTTGTATATTATTTGTTTGGGGCACGACAGGGTTGAGGTCGATGTCACCGTTGTACATATTTTCTTTTTTGTACTAAGATTACCCCGCGGTGGAGTGCACGGATAGCCGGGTTCTAGAGGGCAACGGGCCCGCATCTCATGGCATTGAGACGGAGGGGGCCTCACTCTAGAATTGGCGGGCAATTCGCCGCACTCGTAGGGGGTACAGGTTGACCCAAGGAGGGGTGCTCAAGTTACCGGATTTCGTGAAGTGCCGGGTGGCCCATTCACTTTGCTGAAATGGGATGCCTCACTTCTGGTTTTGGCAGTAACTTGCCGCATTCGTAGGGGTCTAGGTTTTCATTACACAGGCTATCCACACGACCAAGGGAACGTCGGATTTCACTTGCGGCTTAAAGGAAACCCAGGGCTCCCAGATTATCTGTATTGTTCTGTGATGCTTATTTCTTATCTCTGATGTTATATTTATCATGCCTGGAGCGATTATTATATATTACTATATATACTAGTAGATGTTGTATATGTTTTACACCAGTGCTAGTCCAGTCCCCGCTCTGTCGTTAGTTAAGTAACCTAACGGGTGATGACAGGACCTAGTGGCGAATGCGGATGTCACATACGTACATCACATTTTCGTTATTTTGTAGTGTGATTAATTGATGGGACTGCATTGATTCAGATCAATGCAAGGAAAACAAACCTATTCGATGTTGTTGGAACAATTTTCAAAAAACTGTTATTGCAAAGACGTTTTCTTTTGTTTTGCACAGTGGTATTCGGTTATGAATATCCAGCACCTCATTCGACGAGGTAAGGGCCGAGATCCCTTCATCGGGAGTGACCTCTTGGGAAGAAGTTTGCGTCAGGGTAATAACTTCACTATAGTCGATTACTTTTTGCTTTGTATCGTGGTATTCAATGAGAATATCCTGCACCTCATTCTACGGGGAAAGAGCCGAGATCCCTTCACCGGGAGTGACCTCTTTAGCAAAGGTTTTCGCCACTATACATTTGTAAAAAGCTATTCGGTTTCTTCAACGATATCAAGTTCATTACGTTAAAGGTTTTTCGCCAAAAACCATTCGCAGCCCTCCGTCATTTCAGACGGGCAGCACTTAGTATCCATGCTATGTTTGTTGGCCTTCGTTAAGGCATAGTGTATGGTAGCTGCTTGTTACCTTTCTGTTGCATAGATAGATGCGTTGGTTTGGGACAGTCATACAGCCTTGTTGGCCTTCGTCAAGGGTGAGTACGGGTGGGTTCAAATTAACCTGGACAATGACGGATAGAACTTGACATGTGACTTATGATTTATTGGCCTTCGTCAATGTCATAAGAGCATGGGGTAAAAATCACATCGGGAGTTTCAAACATACAGGAAACTTGCCAGGCATGCGCATACCTTCTGGAGTGTGATAACGTGAGTGGATTCCATCAGGTTATCATGCGATGATAGTTGGATCCCGATACCCACTGATGAGTTGGTTTACTCCTCGGGTGATTTTAGATGATCCCAACTAATTCTTCTTTAAGGTTTGGAGGAGAATTTGAAGATACAGTGGGAGACATCCTGATTAGATAAAGTGATTAACCATTCTGATCTAGATTAGAGTGCACGCAGAGTGTTTCTTTTCTCTCTCTCTCTTTGGCAGCGACCATGTCCCGACCCTAGACTATAACTTAGTAACCAAGTTAACTGAACTTTCTTAAAACACTGACTTTTGGATTGTCTGAGTTGCATACGTCATTGCCACTCCTTCTTTTACCCTTTTCTTTTCTCCGGAACATTCCGTATCACAATGAAGATCTACACTTATTGGATATGACCATCGTATAGTTACATACGAACTCGAAGAAACTTGTTTCAGATTCGAGAATGGTTTCCGGTTCTGAAGAAATTGAATAGGTTTATTCAGTTGTCTTTACCTTTTACCTTCTCTCAGGATGTGAGGGCTCTTAGGATTAGGAAAGAGTACACCTATTGCGCTTATCGGATAATCTTTTTCCAAACCATAGGCAGGTGCCGAAAGGTAAGGAAAGAAGAAAACCAATTAGCCTAAGTGTGGTGTACAAGAGGCAATGAGTAAAGACAGATAAAGGGATTAGAAACAGGGCAAAGTAAATTGAAACTGCTATCATTCACAACCAAACCACGTATTTCATCGCCACTCCTACTTCACCTTTGAATTTCTCCAGAACACCCCGTATCACTATGAAAATCCACAGTTATTGGATAATCCATCGTATAGTTATATACGAACTCGTAGGAGCTCGTTCCAGTTCCAGGATGGATTCTGGTTAAGGAGAAATAGAATAAGGTTTATTCAGTTGTCTTTTATCTTTACCTTTTCTCAGGTTGCGAGGGCTCCTAGGATTAGGAGAGTACATCTGTTACGCTTATTGGATAGTCTTCTTCCAAACCATAGGTTGGTGCCGAACGGTAGGGAAGAAGAAAACCATTTAGCCTAAGGATGGTGTACAGAAGGTAATGAGTAAAGACAAATAAAGGGACTTAGAGAGATGGCAAAGAAATATACGGTTATAGTCATGAATCTGGATAATGGAAGATGCATTACTAGGAATACCCGGCTACCCCTTCGAAACATTTTCTTGTTTCAGTTTCACTATGCATTGTTAAAGGAAAACTGATTTCCCAATTAGATCCTTATTCCAGGGTATGTATTTACCAGGTTTGATTCTCACATCTGTATGGGTTTACAGATGATGAGTGGGAGTAAATTATTAGGAATTAGTTGATCATCCTCATTATATCGGGATTCGTTGTAATTGGTGATATTTGAGGAAATCTCCTGGGTTTTTGCCAGACGGCAAATATTTGGTTTTGAATATCCGTTGTTATACACCAATTTCAAAATGATATATATGTACGTTTATTTCATAAAGTGAGATATAACCTTTTGAAATTATGTCCATGACATTTACCTATATCATTTGATGGTTAGGTAAGAAGTATTAAACAGCAGTGTAATTCTTCATAACCATAGTATAGTTTTCAACCTACGGCGCACAGGGTTTGAGTCATTCAACTCAGAGAACTTATACAAAGTATTGTATGTTGTCCAGTGTCCATTAGGACAGAGGGGTTGGTCATCATACTATATTCTGTTTACTTGTGACATCTCCAGTTTTAGACAAGTGTTTTGTAGAAATACAAGATCTAATTTTTGAGAGGTTATAGGTACAAGAATAAAGTAGAGAACCAAGTGTTGAAGTATCAGGATTATTCATGGTAATTGAAGATGTAGATACTTGTATTTAGTATTCAGTTGATAGTAATGGTTTTGAGAACTTGCTTCTCTTTCAGATTAGTCATATCTTGATGCACTCCTAAGTTGAGTAATGCTGATCGGCCTCTCTCCATTCAGTTGACATGCACTGGAGATAGCTGCATGATTTGAATCTGGTTCCAATTAAATCAGTGCCTCTGTTTCTATTTTGAATATAGAATGGTTCATATCTTAACGATGTTAAGGTATATGGAGTTGTCCGGCTTATGCTTAAAACCAGACTCTGGATAACTCAAGACACGTTCAGTAATGGCAGTTTGTGGGTTAACCCGGGCTATGACGAGGGATAACTTTCTACCATCTGGAAGATCAATAGTGATATTGTTCTTGACTCGCCACAGTTTTAGTAAAATGGACTTTTTCAGAAAACAGTAGTGGGAGTATGGTAGAACTAGAAGTGATTCCAGAACCACAGACGATTACTGAAAATTTAATAGAACCTAAAGATTCAATCAGGTTTGACATTCCATTAGCCACTCCGCAGATATGGTGGGTAACCTCAGGCACCCGAGAAGTACTCCGGTATCCTCAAAGACGGTGACAGGGAGGTTCTTATTTACCCGAACTTGCCACTACTGCTGTTCTAGACTATGAGACCCGGCAGGAGGATGAGTATAGCGTCGTTCTAAACTAGCTTTAGAAGTGCATGTGTATATGACTCTGCCAGAGAGTTGTCGTAGTCAGTGGTTGCAGCGGAAGCGCAGTGGACAAATAGCTTGTGTTTATTTATAGACTAAAGCAGATATAGCGGAGATAGATCATCTATTTTTGATGTGACAGTCATAGGCTTGACTTCATCAGAATAGGAGTTGGATCTGTTGAGAAGGTAGTAGGGTGTGATGTCCTGGTATTTGAATGACATACACGTTGTAGGAAGTGAAATTCCTATACTACGATCGGTTATACTGTGGTTGTCACATAGTAGTTTCTCCGCATAGGATTTGGATATATATCAGGCATTCTGGTTACTAGATCTATGGTTTTAGATTTAGATTTGGGTAGTTTCCCAATTTGGGTACTTAGACAGTATTCTAAAGGTGTTTTAGAATAGACGACTCCTAGAAAGATGGTGTGCCTGCAGGTGATAGAGTCACCCTCTCTAAAGGTTTCTTATAGACTAAAGTGGAGAGGGATGTGCATGATTGGCATATCACTTGCTTAGGCAATTGACTCAATCATGAGATGTCAAGTAGCACACCAGATATTGTTTTTGCACTAGATGCAATAAGGTTTTATTAATCCAATCCTGGAGAAACATTCGGAAGCAGTCTTTGAACACAAGTAGATGTTTTAGGGATTTGATAACGGCAGCCTCCTTCGGGAGACGGTTATCATTCTAGGCTTCCAAGGTGACCTAGCTGACAGAGTGACTATCAAACTTATAGTTTTCCCTCTTACGAGGGGCAGTAGTTTGGACAGGTGGTCCAAACGGATACTGAGGGAGGCATGGCGCAGGATACTGATTAAATTCAGTTGACGATACAGTCTAAGAAGTTTACTGGATTTGGAGTTCATTTGTGAACTGGGTCCTATCAGATATCCAGACATATTCTAAGACAGGAATTGCTCATTTTGGGAGATGGCTTTCTCCGCGAACTTAAGATAAAGAGAGACATAGAAAGAAACATCAGAGCGGATCCACTCATTGAGGCTATTTCTCGAAAGCAATAGTTTTACAAACGAGATTTGTAAAGCTGATTAATAGAGAAGTTGGGTGTTCGGTATCACATGGGCTATGAGTATGCGACACCGTAATAATTAGCCTTAACTGCAAGTTGGAGATTGTTGGCTATAGTGCCCTCAAGTCAATTATTGGATCGCAGGCATGTGATTGCAATGATTGAGGGAGGACCTATACCGGTAGAACAGTCTTACTCGAGATGATAGTATACTATCTGGTTTGTCTTTATCATCGTGTACATGCTTCAGGTGACATTACAGATCACTATTACATGCTGATAGAGCCCATGGGATTCTTGCTTAACTACCAGCAGTATGATGGCGATCATATATGTGAGAGTTGGATAGACTATAAGCACATCCTTAAAGTGTCCCTAGTCATGGGAGTTTCGAGACTGGGCATCGACACTCCGAGAGTAGACTAGTGTATACAGATCGAGACCCCGACGAGGGGCGATGGCCTGTCTCACAAGCTATTGGTGTCAGTTGGTTCACCTAAGATAGTATACAGGTGCTCATTGAGTTATGAGTACACCAGACGGACTCGCCGGGAACATTCTAGTTGGTATTATACCTATCGTCAGATAGCAGTTCCCTGGTGACATGTGTACAGATTAGTCTATCGACCTGAGATCGTCATTTGTCTCGTGTGATTTCCCACTGTGCTTTGATTACTACCCTACCATGGCTCAAAGGATTCATGCAAACAGGTTTTAGTTGGGTACAGTCTCGAGCCACATGGGGGCAGTGAGCGGATCGGCAGGGGATTCGTCTCTCCCGGTATTAGGGGTTAATATTGCGCTGTGTTTGGAGTGCCATTACACAAAGTCTTTGGCCAAGGCAAGTGAGATTTACTGGTAGGTATTCCAGTAGTTTCTCAGGGTGTTCTGGGCTACACTCCGACACAACTTATACCGCTATTAGGGTCTGACGTTTACCATCCCCCTAGGCCCGATATGCGATACTCATAGACGAACAGACCGGACTGTACGGATATTGTCACTGACAAGCTCAGTAGGGTTTCAGGATGAGTTCGCTCGTCGGCCTCCCTTTCGCTCAATACCTGGGCAGACGTTATGTATAGCTAGTGCCACTGACGTGCTTGTGGTTAAACCCATTGCCAGCGTATTGACGAGTCTTTAGAGTCCCACACAGAGAGTTTCCTAAGTTTGGGCGAAACGTTGTAGAGGCCGTATGGTTTTATGGCAAGGTTCGATCATATACATGCACTCGTGCACGCATCATGATTGGATGGATCATACTAGTGGGCTTTGGTTTAAGCCGGATCCTAGTATTAGATTGTTGGATTGTTTTCGTCTCGTTGTATTCATATTCAGTCGGAATACTACAGGTATGTATATACAGATGAGGGGTATTCTTGTAATTCGTTATGAGTTTACTTAAGAAGATGCCATTCACTTTTGGTTTAAACATTTGGGTTAATATTTAATTATATGGAAATTGTGAGTGCAAGTTTTAACCTAGGGCATTGAATGTGGCATGTGCATTTTTGGTGACTCATGGTGTGTTTCTTTGTGCCATGTCTATTTCTTTATTGATTTATTGTGTGGGATTAATTTGTAGGGAGAGAGAGGGCGGCCACTTGTGGCTTGGGATTGATCTTGAGTTGTTTTTAGAGCTCTCACAATATATCTCACACAATAAGCTATGCCATTTTCTTCACTAGCTAAAACTTAAGCTCACAACTTCTTCCTCCAATGGCTTCTTCTTCAACCTCCATCCATACCATCTCATGTGTTGAGAATCCATGGATGTCTTGAGACAAAATGATCACACACACTCTCTTCTTCATCTTGGGCAGTTAGGCTAGCAAACTAGTTGCTCGAGTTGCTTCGGTTTAGAAGCGGGAGCCCGTATAAAGAATCCATGACGTGGACCCTCTTCGACGTGGGAGATAGAAGAGCGAACTCGTATGGGGCAGCTGCGACAAGCTTGGGATGATGGTTAATGATCGAAGGACACGGATCGATCGGTATAACCATCTCTAAACTCCTCTCTGCATGTTTGCTAGTATAGGGTATTTGGTTCGATCTTGTGCGGGTTTTGTTTGCGCCAAAGTTTTTGAAGTTTTTATTCCGCATTTGGCCACGGAAAGATGGCCGGGGCGCCAGCAAAACACAATACCAACTATACTATCTTTTCGGTTTCCATGAGCCCTATCTTAATGTGTTAGTTATATGTATGCCCTAGAGGCCATTATTGTACATAGGATGTATATTGTAGTGGATGCTGGGACATATATAGGGAGAACTTTCTTGCTCGACATGATAGTATGCTATCTGGTTGAACTTTACCTTAACGTGTATACTGATTGTCTCTCTGTTACATGTTGGTAAAGCCCTTAGGATGTGTGCTTGACTACCTGGACTATGATGCGGATCATACTAGTGGGGACATGGTAGTCCATAAGTACATCCTTCAAAGTCCCTAGTCGAGGGTGTATCGAGACGGGGCATCGATATACCAGAGTAGACTAGCGTGTACCTTCTCGACCCATACAGATGGGCGATGGATGATCCCATATCCATTGGTGTTTGACATCAGAGATGATATACGGGTGCTCAGTAGAGACTGGGTACACTGGACGGACTCGCCGAGAACTCCCAGATGGTATTATACCTCACGTCAGATGGCAGTTCTCTGGTGACACTGGTACAGAGTAGTCTGTTGACCCGAGATCGTCATAGAGTCTTGTGTGGTTCCCACTGTGCTTTGATTTCCATCTTACCACGTCCAAGAGGGCGTGCAAAACGGTGGTTTTTGGGTACAGTCCCGAGTCACATGGAGGAAATGAGCGATAGGAGGGGATTCGTCTCTCTCGGTATAGGGGGTTGATGTTGCGCTGTGTTCGATTGGCTATAACAGGAAATCCCTGGCCAGGGTTGCTGAGATTTACTGGTAAGTGTTACCAGTAGTTTCTCGAAGTGTTATAGACCTCATATCGACACGACTTATCGAGCTATTGGGGTCTGACGTTTACCACCCCTAGGCGAGATATGCGACATATCAGGCGATCAGACCGGACTGTACGGTAGTGTTACTGGTTGGATTCACTGGAGTGTGAGCGGGCTTGCTCGTCGATCTTCAGATCGCTCAATACCCGGGTGGCCGTTACGTTTAGCAGACCGCTTGCGGCTTGTGGGTTTTTGATATGATCATCGCCTGCTGCCGGCGTATTGACGAGTCTTTAGAGTCCTACACAGAGGTTTCCTGGCTCAAGCGAAACGAAATAGGAGCGCATATGAGATATGTGCGGGACCGAGAATAATGCGTGTATGTGATACCGTATTCCATTCTCGCGATGAATGTATCGAAAGGTTGTATGCGATATAACCTAGTTATCGAATCAAGGGTTGGTTCGATAAGCCGATACATAGAATACTAGTCGGTTATATGCGATATGACCGGATCGTTAAATCAAGTGTTGATTTAATGATTCAATGCATAATTATATATTTGATATATTACTTTGCATTGACTAGTATTGGTTCACTTTAAGATGGACTTTCTCACTCGGGTGTGCACATTGCATTTGCGATATGATTTTGTGCACTTGCTTGTATCATGTGTGATGATGCATGCCTTTTGGTTAAGTGTAAAGAATTAAACCTTGGTTAATGAAATGGTTAGGGTTTACTTTTTCCTTATTCATTTTATTCATTTATTTATTCTTTTGGAAAAAGAAAAGGAAATGATAAAATGGTGGCATTCTTTGTTCTTTCATGAAGCTTCATGAATACTTTGACCAAGTCACCATTTTTGTCTCATCCTTAAACCTAACCATTCCATTTAACCATGATTCATTCTCTACACTAAACCATGGTTTGAATATGATAAGGTTTGATTTTCTTTTCTATTTTAATTAACACTTATCATATTCTTCATCTTCTTCTTCTTCACTTCAAGAAAAAGCTTGAAAGCTTTAATGGCAAAGTGAGAAAAAGAGTGAGAAATCCAAAACTAAAGTCTACCCACTTCCTATTTCTTCATCCTCTACCTCTTGCCAAGTAGTAGAGTGTGTTTCCTTCACAAGTATTCATGGTTTGGTGAAGGTGGAGCTTGATCTTGCGATGCTTCGACGTAGATCATCTTCGGCACGTTGTCGACGACCTAGCCCGGTCTTTTCTCCGATGAAACCACCGTGAGAGTCATGGTTCGATTTGGACAGCGGAGAGGACCTCATTGCGGAGCCGTGGAGGTGGAGCACCGGATCTACAAAGGTTGTATATCCGTATTCTCATAGTTAAGTGTTAACTAGTTAGCTTTTTCGCCTAGTTTTCTAGCAAACGATCCGTAGTCGGGTCTCTCGGCACCTAGATTTTTTTGAAAATGGCATGTTCGATGCCTTGTGAGACCTCACTAGAGTGCCTAGGAACCCTACAGTGGTATCAGAGCCTAGCTAGAGCCTTAGGCGAAGTCCCGACGGAATCAGAAGTCCGATCGACCCAAAACCCCGACTAAGAATATGCTCTCTGTACATTTTCTAATTTCGAGGATTTTTCCATATTAAAAATATCCAGAAAAATCAGCAGGCTAATTTAAGAATTACTGTGAATTTCGATGGAGTAATTCCATCAAAGAGCCGCGGATCCGCGGCACGAGCATGGCTCGTGCGGCGGATCCGCCGCCATTTTGTCGTTTTGTGCATCCACTGTTACACAGTAATTCTTAGTTATCTGTGCTGGATTTCCTGGGGATTTTAATAATTTTTTCCAGAGTTGCATTTTCTGGGTTGTATTGGGGACTCGGTGTATTCGATCGGACTGTCTAATTTTTGTCGGTGTGCTTTTCCGGGTATTCTTAGAATATGTTAAAAGGTTCGACCGGATATAAATACCCACTTTTTCCCCTGCCGGGAAATTTCCAATTGTTGGACTTTTCCGTAGTTTAACGACGTTCTAAGTAGTGCAAGTAACTCGATGGACCCTCTAGAAGACAACAAACCTTAACTCGATTATGTGACCGTCTTGAACTGCCCTTTGAACCTTAGGGTTTGGGGCAGTACGGCGTGCCACATGTGAGGCGTTGGCTTGACCCTTCTACGGCTGGACCGTTGTACTGAGGCACGAACGGAATGTTGTTAGACTTATTTCATGTGTTGAGCTGTATCGGGAAAACTTGGGTGTTCGATTGTTCGATCGAAAAGTTTAACATTTTCTGTTTATCTGGAATGGGATACAATAATTGGAATTCACAATAGTTATGAGATAACTGAATGAATGTTGTAAATCTAGCAATTTAGTCTCACTTGATCGGTTGCCACGGAATTTTGATGTGATCAAAAATCCGACGCAATCACGTAGCGTACGCGGATACTCGCCGGGTAAACTTAATAGACAGCTTCACTCTATAGCCTCGACCAAGTGACTGTAGGAGAACCCCGTCGCCGAAAGCATCCGTTCGGGTGCTCGCGGCAACGGTGTTCCGCCTTGGTGCACTTCGTCGACGGTATTGGGGGTGCGGCCGTCTACTGAAGTTTGCGACGAGCATTCGATCAGGATGTCGGGAATCTTGTTGAATTGCCCGACTTGATATTGAAAAATGTTTTCGATTTTGAGACTAAAATGCGGGGTTTATAATTGTTAGGCATGCGATGTCTAAGTAATTCATTTGGTCAGGCATGCGATGTCTGAGGTAGTTGCGGATTCCAACTGTTGTAGTTTTACACTTTCTTTTCTGTGACCGTAAGTGTAATATGTGATATCGCCGGTTTCGTTGCTATATGTCAACGACAATTGGGATGCGCATATTTACTTACGTTGATGACATGTGATGTTATGTGTTGCTGGATATGTTATATTGGATCGTCGTGTTTGAATAGCCGGGGGTTTTTATGTGAGATGAGTGTTTTTCATTTTCATTCATGTAAAAACTTTTATGTAATATTCTTTTATTGGGGCACTTCCAGGTTGCGGAAGTTGTCACCGTTTGTATATTATTTACTTTTCCGCACTAGGATAGACCCAAGGAGGGGAGCACAAGTAACCGGGTTCTGGAGTCCAGTGGGAGACCATCTCGAGGAGTCGAGTCCGGGTCTCCTAACTCTAGAATTGGTAGGGATGCTTGCCGCTCTCGTAGGGGTCTAGGGGTGTGGGTTTGGCTATTCATCACGATCGTGGAATCCGTGTTTTATACTGGCTCGTATTGAAAACACGGACGTCCTAGTATATCCAATATTTCATATGATTCTTCTGCTGCGATATCTGTGATGTGATCATGTGATGTTATGTGATAGATACAGTATATAGTATACATGATATATTATATAGACGTTACTTATGTTTTACACCCGCGCTAGCCCTGCCCCGCTCTGCCGTTAGTTACCTAACCTAAGGGTGCACGAGGGGACATCGCGGTGAATGCGGATGGCATAAGTGTACGTCGTATTTATCTATGATGTTTAGGTACTTAAATGATGGGACTTCATTAATGAGATTAATCAAATAAAAGAAACCTAAGATGTTGTAGAATCGAATTTCAAAATAAAACAGGTAGCTACAGTTCTTGCTTTGCACAGCGGTATATATGATATATCCTGCACCTTATTCGATGAGGAAAGGACCGAGATCCCTTCACCGGGAGTGACTCCTTTAGCAATAACTGGCAGATGCTACACACTCGGTTTGTCTTTTGATTGCTTTTAACTGTTTTTACTTTGCACAATGATATATATGATATATCCCGCACCTCATTCGACGAGGAAAGGACCGACGATCCCTTCACCGGGAGTGACTCCTTTAGCAAAACTAGAAAAGCCTCAAAAGCACTCCATTTTAAAAATCATTTGATTCTACAACGATATCAAGTTCATTACGCAATAGGTTTTCAGAAAAACCTGTCGTAGCCCTCCGTCATTTCAGAGAAGTCCTATTTAGTATTCGTGCTACGTTTATTGACCTCCGTCAAGGCGTAGTGTGCGGTGGCTAACTAGTATTTATCTGTTTATGCATATGATGCAGATTGAGTTAGGGTAGTCGTGCGGCCTTGTTGACCTCCGTCAAGGGTCGTGCGGGTGGGTTTAATTCGATCAAGAAATGACGGGTTGAACTTGACTAGTAGCCTATGGTTTGTTGACCTCCGTCAAGGTCATAGGGTGCTGGGGGCAAAATATTATCGGGAATTTCAAGTGTTAAAATTTGCAATGAGATTGCATACCTTCTATGAGATAGTTGGATCCCGATACCCGCTGCGAGTAAGAGTTACTCCTGGGAGAGTTTTATACATTACAATTAGCCGATCAAGTAGGTGTCTAGAAAAGTGTCAACGAGGTTACGCCTCTGGGAAAACGAGGTTTACATTAATTAGGTTCGTGCGAAAGCACGGGGAACCTCCCTCAAAGTACCGACACTGGCCTGGCTGAAAGATTGGCGAACTTGTAGTGTGTAATTAATCCCGGCTAGTCTTTCATTTTAGGGTTTGAAGGAAGATTTGATAAAAAGCAGTGGGAGCCATCCTGATTAGATAAAATAATAACCAATCTATTCTTGCAAGAGCGCACGCTGAGTGTTTTCTTCTCTCTCCCTCCAGGTAGCGACCATATCATGCCTTAATCAAGATAATAATATGGATGTATTGACCGAACCCGCTTGTTATACTGAGCTGGGGAACGTTAGTCCCGCTCCAACTTATAATTGTTATAAGACAGAGCAGGAAATTGGGGAATACCACATTTCCCGTGCCGCCCAAACGAAGAGAGTGCATGTTGATGCATCATCTTCGGGTGTGTTCATTACAAAGAACTGTTTCTCAGTATCCTCCGCATCCTAAGTATATGATACCGGATCAGGATCCCAGATATGTAATCTGTTACATAGGGCTACAAAAGGGTAGAAAAACTGAGAACGGGTGATAAGTTTCATGAGACAGAAAACGGGGCAAGTGTTGCAGCCAAGTCTGTTGGTCACTGTCACCCTGTATTACCAATACATTGATTCAAAATAAATGCTATTAGATACCGAACCTGATATACAAAATCATATCGGTCTCTTTAGTAGTAAAGAAATGATAAAATTTTGTATTGTTGGATAATGTTTTGAACATTTCCTATATCAAAAGTTGATCGGTTCAGGCAGGTTATCAAAAAGCATTAACGTTCTAAATCAAACTACAGTTCTTAGTATACGGAACGCACACAAGAGGAAGAGTTCAGAAATGAACGATTCCTTCTTGAGGTATTGTAGACTGGGTCATATCAATGCGACCCGACTAGCTGAAGTTACACATAGATGCATATTTAAATCTGTTTGAATTTACATCTTGTGAAACTTGCCAGTCATGTCACAAAGATTAGATGACCATAGCTCTGTTTATTGGAAACAGAGAAAGAGTTACTGAACTCTTAGGATGATACATGTTGATGTATGTAGGTCCCCTGTCTACACATGCCAAAACCGGTTCTTTGTACTTCATTACATTCTCTGATGATCTTTCGAGTTTCAGACCTATGTTCCTGTTGAAACATAAGTCCGAACCTTTTGAGATATTCACAGAATATAAGTTAGAAGTAGAGAACCGATACGGGTATAAGTATTATGTCCTTTGATGAGATCAAGGAGGAGAATACTTGAGCACGGAATTCCTGGACTATTCTAAAGGAGAATGAGATTCTCTCTCAGCATTACTCCTCCGTATACACCATAGCACGATGGTATATCGGGGCGGAGCAGATACACCCTATTTGATATGGTGTGCTCTATGATGAGTACTGCTGAGTTACCTATTTCCTTTTGGGAGTTATGCACTTATGAAGTTGCATACCTATTGAATAGGGTTCCAATCAAATCAGTTGCCTACCATTTCATATGTGATATGGAAAGGGAAGAGCCCATGTCTTAAGCTAGTTAAGATTTGGGGTTGTCCGGCCTATGTTTAAAAGCAAAATCCGGACAAGCTCGAGGCAAGGTCTGTAGAACTGGAAATGTTCCAGCTATACAGACTGCAGCTGATGATTTGATAGAACCAAAGGATTCGGTAGATTCCAATAAACCTCAGCCTCTCCGCCGATCTATTAGGGTTTCTCACCCACCTGAGAGATACTTCTGTTTCTCTATGACAGTGGGAGCGAGGATTGCATCATGAGATGATGACCCAACTGGCTTCGAGCTGGCCATCGAAAGTAAAACTCTGTAAGAATGGCTGGATGTTTATCGATCTGAGATGGAATCCTTATACACCAACAAAGTATGGACTTTGGTTGCTATATCTGAAGGGTTAAATCCCCATCAGAAGCAAGTATATCTTGAGAAGATTACTTGGTGTAGATGGAAAAGTTGAGACTTTCAAAGCTAGACTTGTTAAAGGTTTTCGTCATCAACCAGGCGTGGATAATGATGAAACCTTTTCTAAGGAGCTATGCTTAAGTCCATCCAGATCCTACTTGCCACGGCTACATATCATGACTACGATCTCTGGTGGATGGGTGTCATGACTGCTTTTCTAAATGATGTTTTAGAAGAGTGCGTCTATAAGTACACAGCCAGAGGGCTTCGTAAACAGTGGGAGCAGCGGAAACGTGTGCAAGATGCTTTATAGGATAAAGCAGGCATCGCGGAGTAGGATCATCTGTTTTGATGGATAAGTCAAAGAAGTTGACATCATCAAAATGGTAGATGAACCTTGTATAAACAAAAGGGTAGTAGGGAGTATTATGACGATCCTCGTAGAGTACGTGGATGACATACTCTTGATAGGGAAGGAGTTTCCTATGTTACAATCGATCAATCTCCGCCTATCACAATGATTCTCCATATAGGATCAAAGTGATACCTCCTAAATCCTGGATTTTGGATCTATGAGATAGATCTAAATAGATGTTAGGATTCTCACTAGTTGTAGTGAGAAGGTATCAATCGACCCTGGAGAGAATCACTGGAAGTGTTCCAGGGTGATAAATACGACTGAATGTCAGTCACAGGCATTGTCTTTACCCTCAGTAAAGGGACGGTATGTTGGTAGAGTTCCAAGCTAGATACCGTGGCATACTAGACGATAAAGGCTGGATACATCGCTACTTAAGATGCTACCAAAGTGGCTGTCTGGGTGTATATTGGTTCATGAGATGAACTTAGTTCCTCCCATTGTGTGACAATGGAGTTGTGGCTTATGCCGAGGAACGCCGGTCTCATCAGTGATCCAGACTTATTCTAAGGCAGCATCGCCTGATCATGGAGATAGTTGATCTCCAGGGTGATCGAGGTTAGGAGAGTAGATTCAGAGGACAACACAGCGGATCCACTCACAAAGGCCTGTTCCCAGAGAGAGATTTTTATAGGATGGTTGAGTATGAGATACTACAACCACTGCTACAGATGGCCCTAGTGCAAGTGGGAGATTGTTAGTTATATGTATGCCCTAGAGGCCATTACTGGACATAGGATGTATATTGTAGTGGATGCTGGGACATATATAGGGAGGACTTTCTTGCTCGACATGATAGTATGCTATCTGGTTGAACTTTACCTTAACGTGTATACTGATTGTCTCTCTGTTACATGTTGGTAAAGCCCTTAGGATGTGTGCTTGACTACCTGGACTATGATGCGGATCATACTAGTGGGGACATGGTAGTCCATAAGTACATCCTTCAAAGTCCCTAGTCGAGGGTGTATCGAGACGGGGCATCGATATACCAGAGTAGACTAGCGTGTACCTTCTCGACCCATACAGATGGGCGATGGATGATCCCATATCCATTGGTGTTTGACATCAGAGATGATATACGGGTGCTCAGTAGAGACTGGGTACACTGGACGGACTCGCCGAGAACTCCCAGATGGTATTATACCTCACGTCAGATGGCAGTTCTCTGGTGACACTGGTACAGAGTAGTCTGTTGACCCGAGATCGTCATAGAGTTTTGTGTGGTTCCCACTGTGCTTTGATTTCCATCTTACCACGTCCAAGAGGGCGTGCAAAACGGTGGTTTTTGGGTACAGTCCCGAGTCACATGGAGGAAATGAGCGATAGGAGGGGATTCGTCTCTCCCGGTATAGGGGGTTGATGTTGCGCTGTGTTCGATTGGCTATAACAGGAAATCCCTGGCCAGGGTTGCTGAGATTTACTGGTAAGTATTACCAGTAGTTTCTCGAAGTGTTATAAACCTCATATCGACACGACTTATCGAGCTATTGGGGTCTGACGTTTACCACCCCTAGGCGAGATATGCGACATATCAGGCGATCAGACCGGACTGTACGGTAGTGTTACTGGTTGGATTCACTGGAGTGTGAGCGGGCTTGCTCGTCGATCTTCAGATCGCTCAATACCCGGGTGGCCGTTACGTTTAGCAGACCGCTTGCGGCTTGTGGGTGTTTGATATGATCATCGCCTGCTGCCGGCGTATTGACGAGTCTTTAGAGTCCTACACAGAGGTTTCCTGGCTCAAGCGAAACGAAATAGGAGCGCATATGAGATATGTGCGGGACCGAGAATAATGCGTGTATGTGATACCGTATTCCATTCTCGCGATGAATGTATCGAAAGGTTGTATGCGATATAACCTAGTTATCGAATCAAGGGTTGGTTCGATAAGCCGATACATAGAATACTAGTCGGTTATATGCGATATGACCGGATCGTTAAATCAAGTGTTGATTTAATGATTCAATGCATAATTATATATTTGATATATTACTTTGCATTGACTAGTATTGGTTCACTTTAAGATGGACTTTCTCACTCGGGTGTGCGCATTGCATATGCGATATGATTTTGTGCACTTGCTTGTATCATGTGTGATGATGCATGCCTTTTGGTTAAGTGTAAAGAATTAAACCTTGGTTAATGAAATGGTTAGGGTTTACTTTTTCCTTATTCATTTTATTCATTTATTTATTCTTTTGGAAAAAGAAAAGGAAATGATAAAATGGTGGCATTCTTTGTTCTTTCATGAAGCTTCATGAATACTTTGACCAAGTCACCATTTTTGTCTCATCCTTAAACCTAACCATTCCATTTAACCATGATTCATTCTCTACACTAAACCATGGTTTGAATATGATAAGGTTTGATTTTCTTTTCTATTTTAATTAACACTTATCATATTCTTCATCTTCTTCTTCTTCACTTCAAGAAAAAGCTTGAAAGCTTTAATGGCAAAGTGAGAAAAAGAGTGAGAAATCCAAAACTAAAGTCTACCCACTTCCTATTTCTTCATCCTCTACCTCTTGCCAAGTAGTAGAGTGTGTTTCCTTCACAAGTATTCATGGTTTGGTGAAGGTGGAGCTTGATCTTGCGATGCTTCGACGTAGATCATCTTCGGCACGTTGTCGACGACCTAGCCCGGTCTTTTCTCCGATGAAACCACCGTGAGAGTCATGGTTCGATTTGGACAGCGGAGAGGACCTCATTGCGGAGCCGTGGAGGTGGAGCACCGGATCTACAAAGGTTGTATATCCGTATTCTCATAGTTAAGTGTTAACTAGTTAGCTTTTTCGCCTAGTTTTCTAGCAAACGATCCGTAGTCGGGTCTCTCGGCACCTAGATTTTTTTGAAAATGGCATGTTCGATGCCTTGTGAGACCTCACTAGAGTGCCTAGGAACCCTACATAATGTTCATGAAAAAATGTTAGAAATCACATCATCCCTCAATAAAATATCGTCTTTATTCTTCCTCCCTATCTTTCTTCCAAACATCGATCATATACCCCTACGTGTATGTAAAAACATCCTTACACTTAGAGAATTCAATTCAAGGTATCATACTCTTGTCCATCTTCCTTAGTACTTTTTATTCGGTGAATATTTTAAATGGAATTGCTCACACATTTTTCATGCGACCGTTAATACTTCTTGAGGTACTAACCAACCGATTACAAAATATGCTCGCTTATTTAGACGTAATTTCTCGTCTTGCAACACTTAAGGCTTAGCAGTGGCTCCCAAACCAGTTGGTCTAAGGCACTGGGTGATAAAGCATCATCGCTATATTTTTTTATACTGCCTTGGTAATTACAAAACCAATGTTCATTTTTTTTCTTTACCATTTTTTTATATTTTTATTATTCTTCATACCAAGGCTTCTAGACAAGAGCATTTCAAGGTATTCTTTACTATCCCAAGTTTCAAGATGTGTGTAAGTGCATATAGTAGGGTGTCGACATTCAAATGTTTAGCCTCAAGAATAGGGACTAATTTTCAGACTTATTTTTATCCTCATATTAGTAATTTCCTTCATCTTACTAACCCTTAGGACAATGGCTCATAACTACTTATTAATAGCTTCGTTTAAGAAAACATTTAACTTCTTACTTTTCTCAAACTATTTCTATCTTTCATATGTAATTTTTCACTTTCTAATCTTTTATTAAAAAAAAATTATAGTGCCTAGTGCCAAAAGATAATTCAGTGAATACAAACCTCCCCCCCAACCCTTTTTTCAGCAGTGTCCTCACTGATATTGTTCTTTGAGCGTATAGACCTGTAGACTTGGGGAGAGAAATTAATAGGGGTAAAATAATAGTTAAATGAAAACTACTCCCAAACTTGTACTTTGGCACACACGGATATTCAGTTAAGTCCTTTTTCACTCACCTCCATTCTTAAAATGACACAATGTTACTGAAACATGGAGGTGAGGTGCAGGAAATTTAGTTATGATAAAGTGGCTCCTGTAAAAATAGGAGCTCCTCCGCCGGGTCAGCAAAAAAATGCGTTTTCAATCTATACCCATTTACTTTAAAAATTGAACCGTTTTTAATATTTTCAACTTCTACTGCCCCATGCGGGTATACATACCGCACCACAAAAGGTCTTTTCCAACGAGATTTTAGCTTACCCGGATGAAGATGAAGACGGGAATCGTAAAGGACTTGTTGTCCTGGTGTGAAGGTTTTTCTTAAAAGGATTTTATCGTAGAATGCTTTAGTCCGGTTCTTTACTATAACCGCATTATTGTAAGCTTCATCGCGAAGTTCTCTTAGCTCATTTAATTGCAGCATCCGATAGCTGTTGGCTTGATCAAAATCGAAGTTAAGCTCTTTAATAGCCCACATTGATTTATGTTCGATCTCGACAGGAAGGTGACATGCCTTTCCAAACACTAGGCGGTATGGAGACATACCAAGATCGGTCTTATAAGCGGTGCGAAATGCCCAAAGAGCATCCATCAATTTGATTGACCAATCTTTAAGGTTTTTAGAAACCGTCTTCTCCAAAAAAAATTTGATCTGCCTATTGGAAATCTCAGCTTGCCCGCTCGTTTGGGGATGATAGGGCATAGAAAGTTTGTGGTTGATTGAATATTTCCGCATCAGATCCTCGAAAAACCGATTACAGAAATGCATCCCATTGTCATTAATTAGAGAGTGAGGGTGTTCGAATCGCGAAAAGATATTTTCTTTAAGGAACTTAAAAATAACATTGTTGTCATTAGTGCGACACGGTATTGCTTCCACCCATTTTGAGACATAATCAACCACTAACAAGATATATAAATTCCCAAAAGAGTAAGGAAAAGGGCCCATAAAATCAATACCCCAAACATCGAATATCTCCACAATCAAGATAGATTGGAGCGGCATCTCATTTCTTCATGAAATCCGACCCATGTGTTGACACCGATGATAAGTTTTGCAATGATCATATGCATATTTAAATAATGTTGGCCAATAAAAGCCACATTGCAAAACTTTCTCCGTCATTTTACATGGACCAAAGTGACCGCCACATGCCTGATTATGACAAAAAGACAATACACTCTTGAATTCATCGTTAGGGACATATCTGCGAATGATTTGATCGGAAAAATAGTTAAACAAATAAGGTTCATCCCAGTAAAAGTGTTTTACTTAGGATCGAAATCGAAGATTGTCTTGTTTCGGCCAATCGCTAGGAATAAGTCCTGTCACTAAATAATTCACACCACGAACCAAGGATCACAGGATACGGTCGAGAGTTGTTCGTCAGGGAAGGAGTCGTTTATTGGAACGGTCAACGTTGGTGAAGAGTTGATGCATGAAAGATGGTCGGTTACAACGTTTTCACATCCACTCTTGTCTCATATGACAAGATCAAATTCTTGTAACAACAGGATCCAACGTATTAGCCTGGCTTTAGCATCCTTCTTCGATAAAAGGTATCGTAGGGTGGAGTGATCGGTGTAAACCACTATTGCCGAGCCAATCAAGTAGGGCCTGAATTTTTCTAATGAAAATACAACTACCAAGAGTTCTTTCTCAGTAGTTGTGTAATTAATTTGGGCATCGTTCTAGGTCCTACTTGCATAGTAAAGTACATGTGGTATCTTATCAATGTGTTGTCCTAAGACTACACCAATAGCAAAATCGGATGTATCACACATAAGCTTGAACGGGTGGTTCTAATCCGGAGATGATAGAACGGGGGCTGTAGTGAGAGATCTTTTAAGCGATTCAAAAGCAGCCTCGCAATCCGAATCAAAGTGAAATATTGTATCCTTGGCCAAGAGAAGAGTTAAGGGTTTAGCAATTTTGCTAAATTCCTTAATGAATCTCCTATAAAATCCTGCATGACCAAGGAAGGATCGTATATCTTTGACGCATTTGGGAGGAGGAAGCTTATGGATGACATCAATTTTAGCTCTGTCTACCTCAATGCCTTTTCATAAAATGATATGTCCAAGGAAAATACCTTTTCGGACCATGAAATGGCATTTTTCCTAATTCAAAGTTAAGCTTATCCTTACAGCGGATAAGAACCGCGTCAAGATGACGTAGGCATTCCTCAAAGGAGTCCCCAAATATGAAGAAATCATCGATAAATATCTCCAGAAAATTCTTGACCATGTATGAGAATATCCCCATCATACACCGCTGAAGTGTAGCGGGAGCGTTGTATAACCCAAAGGGCATGCGTCTATAAGCAAAAGTAACGAAAGGATAAGTAAATATTGCTTTATCGTGATCCTTTTCGGCAATAAAGATCTGGTTATAGCCAGAGTATCCATCCAAGAAACAATAGTATTCATGTCCAGCTAATCGTTCTAACATCTGGTGAATGAAAGGTAGAGGGAAATGATCTTTCCTCGTTGCGGTATTGAGTTTTCTATAATCAATACATACGCACCACCCTGTTTGGGTGCGTATTTGGATCAACTCATTAGCCTCATTAATTATGACCGTGATGCCAGACTTTTTAGGGACCAATTGAATAGGACTTACCCATTGGCTATCAGATATTGGGTAAATTATACCACTATCTAGGCACTTGATGATTTCTTTCTTTGCCGCCTCCTTCATAATGGAATTCAACCGTCTTTGTGGGTCTCAGGTTAGTTTGGCTTCATCCATCAAATGTATATAATATTCAACAATCAAGGAACTAATCCCTTTGATGTCAGCCATTGTCCAACCAAATGCTTGCCGATTTGATCTCAATACCGCCAAAAGTGCGTTCTCTTGCTCTAAAATTAGAGAAGCGGATATGATCACGGGAAAAGACTCATTCTCACCCAAATATGTATATTTAACATGAGAAGGTAGCGGTTTGAGATCTAGTGTCGGCGGAGAGACGATAGAAGGTGGGGTAAGGGAATGATACTCGGACTCCCTAAGAGGTTCATAACTTGCATAGGATATTGACTCGGAAAGCGCTACCGAATTTTGCGACGAGTCAAAGGATTCGAACTCGGGTATGGACTCATCGAATATATCTTCACTATAATAATTTGCCAGATCAAATAATGTCGCACTAGTGTTGTCGAGATCATCATAGCAAAGTACTTCAGCTTCGCAGCTGTCGGAAGCTATCTCATTGATAGAACAGACATCGATTAAATGAGCATAAGGTTCAGATGGTTGACTTCCTAACTTGTAAATATTAAGCTCAATTGTCATTTTCCCGAAGGATAAGTTCATAGAACCATTACGACAATTAATGACAGCGTTGGAAGTTGATAGAAAAGGTCGACCAAGTATCACCGGCATTTGGTTACGTGGGTTCTGTAAATCTATGTAGCACACCCCACATGTTCGTAGGGAGGCGGAATACATCAAAAACGATTTTTCTCACATCAAAAGATCATGTTTGACTTTGCAACATAGACTTTATCCACTTTAGGATCTTGATTAAATCTTAACTAGCAATAACTAAACTACAAGAGGGGGTTAACTACTCGGTTAAAGTGGTATACCCTTGTGTCAAGTCCTTCGGGTCTTCAAGTGGTTCTTTGGTCCTTGGTTCAATTTTCTTCTTGATCTCCTTTCTTTAGATCCCCCTTAGCTTCAAATGAATTCGGTTGCCGGTCTCCTTTGTGTCGAAGAAAGATCCACCCGAGGACCTAAGGTCAAGCTCCAACCTCAAATGATTTAACTTAGTGATCCAACTTGCTAAGGAAGACTACTAAGTAGAAGTAGAGAAGATATATTGGATTAATTTGTCTAAATGCTCATTGATTCACAACTCATGTGATGGGATGAGCTTGAGGGAGGAGGAGAGAAAACCTAGAGAGAGAATGATAATGTGAGAATGATCTTGAGAAAATGGGTGTGAGAATGGCTAAGTCATATTCCAATAATTCAAGCATGGAATAAAATACTCACAAAAAATGCAACCATGCTTGAATAGGAAACCCAAATGAATAAACAATATACAAAGCCATGCTTGCAACCCATTCGTCAAATATCTTCTAATTTCCACCTCATTAACCTTTTATCAAAAAAGGATAAATCAATAATGAGGTGTCTCCTTCTAGAAGCTCATTCTTGTAAAATTACAAGAATGCCCTCACCGTATATACATACCCATATCCGTATTCCAAAAAAAACGGATACACAGAGACAAGTATAATCCAATAATATAATACTAGGATTCGGTTTAAACCAAAACCCACTAGTATTATCTGTCCGAACATCATTCGTGTAGCATGTACACGCATGCGATCGAAACCCTGCCGTAGGACTATACGGCCTCTACATCATCTCGCCTAATCCAAGGAAAACCTCTGTGTGGGACTCTAAAGACTCTACAGTACGCTGGTAGTGGGTTTAACCACAAGTCCGTCAGTGGCACTAGCTGTACGTAGCGGCAACCCAGGTACATGTCGAAAAGGAGGCCGACGAGCGAACTCGTCCAAAACCCCTATTGAGCCTGTCCGTGACAATATCCGTGAAGTCCAGTCTATTCATCTGAGAGTATCGCATATAAATTCTAGGGGGTGGAAAACGTCAAACCCCTAATAACTATACAAGTCGTGTCAGTGTAACTCAAGACCATCCGAGAATCTACCGGTCTGTCCACCAGTAATTCTCAATCAGCCCTGGCCAGGGACTTATGGTAATGACCAACCGATCACTGTGCGATATCGACTCCCTATACTAGGAGAGACGAATCCCCAACAGTTAAATGATAAATCCATAGAAACAAGAAAGGATTTCTAGTGAGAATCTAATGGTTAAATGATAAATCAACACTTGATTTATCAATCCGTCCATATCACATACGACCCCTACCAAAAGCAAGCCGCCCGATCAATATACGGTATCCCATACGCGCATTTTAATCGGGTCCATACGCATATCGCATACGCGCACCACAACGTTTCGCCAGGACTAGGAAACTCCATTGTGGGACTCTGAGACTCGTCAATACGCCGGCAGTGGGTGATGATCATATCAAGCACCCCCAAGCCGCAAGCGGTCAGCTAAACGTAACGGCCACCCGGGTATTGAGCGATCAGAAGAGAACAAGCGAACCTGCTACAACTCCCGTCGAGCCAACCGGCAACACTTCCCGTACAGTCCGGTCTCCTCGTCTGATAAGTCGCATATCAAGTCTAGGGGTGGTAAACGTCAGACCTCAATAACCGATAAGTCGTGCCGATGTGAGGCTCATAACGGGTCAAGAAACTACAGGTAACACTTACCAGCAAATCTCTGAATCAGCCCTGGCCAGGGACTTCCCTGTTACGGCCAATCGAGCACAGTACAACATCAACCCCCAATACCGGGAGAGACGAAACCCCTCCTATCGCTCATTGCATCCATGTGACTCGGGACTGTAACCAAAAACCACCGTTTTGCACGCTCTCATGGACGTGGTAAGGTGGAGATCAAAGCACAGTGGGAATCACACAAGACTCTATGACGATCTCGGGTCTACAGACTAACCTGTACAAGTGTCACCTGAGAACTGCCATCTGACGTGAGGTATAATACCATCTGGGAGTTCTCGGCGAGTCCGCCCAGTGTACCCAGTCTCCACTGAGCACCCGTATACCATCTCTGATGTCAAACACCAATGGATATGGGATCATCCATCGCCCATCTCATGGGTCGAGAAGCGTATACGCTAGTCTACACTGATATATCAATGCCCTATCTCGATACACCTACGACTAGGGACTTTGAAGGATGTACTTATGGACTACCATGTCCCCACTAGTATGATCTGCATCATAGTCCAGGTAGTCAAGTACACATCCTAAGGGCTTTACCAACATGTAACTATAAGACAGTTTAAAGAGACTAGTATATATGTTAAGATAAAGAGCAACCATATAGCATACTATCATATCGAGCAAGAAAGTCATCTCTATATATGTCCAAGCAACCAATATAATATACATCATCTGTACAATACTGGCCTCTAGGGCATACATACAACTAACAATCTCCCACTTGCACTAGGGCCAGGTACTGTAGTATCGCATACCGAGCATCCCGAAGAGTCTCTCAAACTGCATCTGGGGAATGGCCTTCGTGAGTGGATCCGCTGTGTTATTCTTAGTGTCAACCCTCCTGACCTCAATCTCCCGGCGATCAACTATCTCCCGGATCAGGTGATACCGCCTCAGAATATGCCTAGATCGCTGATGGGACCTGGGTTCCTTGGCCAAAGCCACCGCTCCATTGTTATCGCAATACAAAGGTATTGGATGCTCAATGGATGGAACCACTCCAAGTTCAGTAATGAACTTCTTGATCCAGACAGCCTCTTTGGCAGCATCGTTGGCAGCGATGTATTCAGCCTCCATCGTCGAGTCTGCCACGGTTTCCTACTTGGAACTCTTCCAGCTAACCGCCCCTCCGTAAAGGGTAAAGATAAATCCCGACTGCGACTTAGAGTCGTCCTTATCACTCTGAAAGCTCGAATCGGTAAAGAACTCTACTTGGAGTTCTCCGTTACCATACACCAAGAGCATCTCTTTAGTCTTTCATAAGTACTTGAGAATGCTCTTCACAGCTGTCCAGTGACTCTCTCCAGGATCAGCTTGATACCTGCTCACTACACTTAGTGAGTATGCTACATCGGGTCTGGTACATAGCATCGCATACATGATAGAGCCTACAGCCGAAGCATAGGGTATCCCTTGCATGCGAGCTCTCTCCAAATCAGTCTTGGGAGACATCTCTTTGGAGAGAGTGACTCCAGAGATCGTGGGTAAGTTCCCACTCTTGGATTCTTCCATACTAAACCTCTTTAGTATAGTGTCAATGTACCTAGATTGGGACAATCCCAGTATCCGTTTGGATCTATCTCTATAGATCCTAATTCCAAATATGCAGGAGGCATCACCAAGATCTTTCATTGAGAATCTTTGTGATAAGAAGAGCTTGACCGATTGCAGCATAGGAATATCATTTCCTATCAAGAGTATGTCGTCCACGTACAATACGAGGAAGACAACCTTACTCTCTGCCACCTTTTTGTAGATACAAGGTTCATCTGGGTTTTTGACGAAATCAAACTCTTTGATAACGACGTCAAAGCAGATGTTCCAACTCTGCGATGCTTGCTTTAATCCATAAATGGATTTAAGAAGCTTGCACACCTTCCCGCTGCTCCCACTATCTACGAAGCCCTCTGGCTGAGTCATGTACACGCACTCTTCTAAATCACCGTTTAGAAAGGCGGTCTTAACATCCATTTGCCAGATTTCGTAATCATGATATGCAGCGATGGCAAGCATGATCCGGATGGATTTAAGCATAGCTACTGGAGAGAAGGTTTCGTCATAGTCCACACCTGGTCTTTGACGAAAACCCTTCGCAACAAGTCTAGCTTTGAAAGTCTCCACTTTCCCATCTACACCAAGCTTTTTCTTGAAGATCCACTTGCTCCCAATGGGTTTTACCCCTTCAGGAGCATCTTCCAAAGTCCATACTTTGTTGGTGTACATGGATTCCATCTTGGACCGCATTGCATCCAGCCATTTCACTGAGTCTCTACTCGTGATGGCCTGCTCGAAACTAGTTGGGTCATCATCCTCCATGATGCAATCCTCGCTCCCACCGTCAATGAGAAAACAGTAGTATCTCTCAGATGGATGAGAAACCTACTAGATCGGCGGAGAGGCTGGGGTTCGTCGGGTACTACTGAATCCTCTGGTTCTACCAAGTCTTCTGTTATAGTTTGTGTCGCTGGAACCTCTTCCAGTTCTACCTCAATACCACTTGTCTGTTTCATAAGAAAACCCTTTTCTAAGAAAGTGACATGTCAAGAAACAAACACTTTTTGTTCCTCGGAGTGGTAGAAGATATACCCTCGCGAATATTTGGGATATCCAACAAACTTACATAGAACAGACCTTGCCTCGAGTTTGTCCGGATTTTGTGTTTTAACATAGGCCGGACAACCCCATATCTGAATAAAATTAAGACATGGTCTCTTACCATTCCATATCTCATACGGAGTGGTAGGCACTGATTTGGTTGGAACTCTATTCAATAGGTATGCAGCTGTCTCCAGTGCATATCCCCAGAAGGAAATAGGTAACTCAGCTGCACTCATCATAAAGCGCACCATATCTAATAGGGTGCGGTTTCTCCGCTCCGATACACTGTTGTGCTGTGGTGTATAAGGAGGAGTAAGCTGAGAGAGAATCCCATTCTCTTTTAGATAATCTCTGAATTCATTACTTAAGTATTCTCCTCCTCGATCAGATCGAAGGATCTTAATACTTTTGCCCGTTTGGTTCTCTACTTCGTTTTTATATTCTCTGAATTTCTCAAAAGCTTCAGGCTTGTGTTTCATTAGGAACACATATCCGAATCTTGAGAGATCGTCAGTGAATGTAATGAAGTAGGAAGAACCATCCCTGGCATGTGTAGACATGGGACCGCATACATCGCTATGCACCAGTCCCAAGAGTTCTGTAACTCTTTCTCTGTGTCCCATAAACGGAGTTTTGGTCATCTTGCCTTTGAGACATGAATGGCAAGTATCATAAGATGATAATTTGAACGAATTCAAATATCCATCTTTATGTAACTTAGCCAGTCGTGTCGCATTGATATGACCAAGTCTACAATGCCATAAGAAGGATTCGTTCATTTCTGAACTTTTCCTCTTGTGTGTGTTTTGTATATTGAGGACTGTATTTTGATTTAGAATGAATATGCCATTATGTAATGAGCCTGATGCAATCAACTTTTGATCTAGGAATATGTTCATAACATTATCCTTTACTACAAAATTATATCCTTCTTTACTTAATAAAGAAACTGATATAATATTGCATATCATGTTCGGTATATAATAGCACTCATTTAGAATCAGAGAATCACCACTTGGCAATACTAGGTGATATTCGACAACTGCTTTGGCTGCAATACTTGCACCATTCCCTACTTGAACGGAATGATCACATTTTCCCAGTTCTCTACCTTTCCGTAGCCCATGCAACTGTTTACATATGTGGGATCCTGATCCGGTATCCAATACCCAGGACGTAGGATGAACTGAAAAACAGTTCTCAATGACAAACACACCCGAAGAAGGTGCATCAACATGCATGTTCTTCGTTTGGGCGGCGTGAGAATCCAGATATTCTCCTATTTCCTGTTCATTCTTATAACACTTATAAGATAGAACGGGTTCAACATTCCCCTGCACAGTATAACATACGGGTTCGGTCAATACATCCATATTATTATCTTGATTAAGGCATGACATGGTCGCTACCTGGAGAGAGAGAAGAAAACACTTTAGCGTATGCTCTTACAAGATCAGATTGGTTATTATCTTATCTAATCAGGATGGCTCCCACTGGTTTTTATCAAATCTTCCTTCGAACCCTAAAAAGAAAGATTAGCCGGGATTAATTACACCCTACAACTTCGCCGATCTTTCAGCCAGGCCAGTGTCGGTACTTTGAGGGAGGTTCCCCGTGCTTTCGCACGGACCTAATTAAAGTAAACCTCGTTTTCCCATAGGCGTAACCCCGTTGACACCTTTCTAGATACCTACTTGATCGGCTAATTGTCCTGTGTAAAACTCTCCCAGGAGTAACAATTACTCGCAGTGTGTATCGGGATCCAACTATCTCATAGAAGGTATGCAATCTCATTGCAAATTTCAACACTTGAAATTCCCGATAATGCTTTTGCCCCTAGCGTCCCATGACCTTGACGGAGGCCAAACTACCCACAGGGCGCTAGTCAAGTTCAACCCATCATTTCTTGATTGAATTAAACCCACCCGTACGACCCTTGACGGAGGCCAAACTATGCCGTACGAATACCCTAATCCAATCGCATCATATGCTAGCAGATAAGCACTAGTTAGCTACCATACACTACGCCTTGACGGAGGCCAAACTACCGCAGCATGAATACTAAATAGTACTTATCTGAAATGACGGAGGGCTACGCAGGTTTTTCTGAAAACCTATTGCGTAATGAACTTGATATCGTTGTAGAATCAAGTGAATTTTGAAATGGAGTGTGCTTTAGGCTTTTGCAGTTTTGCTAAAGGGGTCACTCCCGGTGAAGGGATCGTCGGCCCTTTCCTCGTCGAATGAGGTGCGGGATATATCATATATATCACTGTGCAAAGCAGAAACTATAGAAGCAATCAAAAGATAAACCGAGTGTGTAGCATCTGCCAGTTATTACTAAAGGGGTCACTCCCGGTGAAGGGATCTCGGCCCTTTCCTCATCGAATAAGATGCTGGGTATATCATATATACCACTATGCAAAGCAAAACTGTAGCTACCCTTTTATTTAAAAATTTGATTCTACAACATCTATTAGGTTTCTTTTCTTTCATTAATCACATTAATGAAGTCCCATCATTTAAGTCACCTAAACATCACAGATAAATACGACGTACACTTATGCCATCCGCATTCGCCTCGATGTCCCCTCGTGCACCGTTAGGTTAGGTAACTAACGACAGAGCAGGGCAGGGATAGTGCGGGTGAAAAACATAAGTAACGCCTGTATAATATATCATATATACTATATACTGTATCCATCAGAACATATCAAACGATCACATCACAGATATCGCAGCAGAAACATAGATATAATGTGGGATATACTAGGACGTCCGTATTTAGTATTTAGCCAAAATAGAAAATACGGATTCCACAGTCGCGATGAATAGCCAAGCCCACACCCTGGACCCCTACGAAAGCGGCAAGCGACCCTACCAATTCTGGAGTTTAGGAGACCCGGTCTCGACTCCTCGAGATGGCCTCGCACTGAACCCCAGAACCCGGTCACCTGTGCTCCCCTCCTTGGGTCCATCCTAATGCGGAAAAGTAAATAATATACAACACTGGTGACACAACCTCAACCCGGAAGTGCCCCAAATAAAAGAATATTACATTACATTTAGATTTACATGACTGAAAATATAAAACTCTCATCTCACATAAAACCCCCCGGCTATTCAATCGCGAAAATCCTGCACATCATATCTCAGCAACACATAATATCACATATCATCAACGTAAGTAAGTATGCGTACCCCAATTGTCGTTGATGTATAGCAACGAAACCGGCGATATCGACATACTACACTTATGGTCACAGAAAATAAAGTGTAAAACTGCAATATCTGGAAGCCACATTATCCTTAGACATCATAAATGCGAAATATCACATACCTCGTATTTCATGTCTTATAATATGAATTCCACACATTGCATCACATTCCAAAAATTAGACAGTATTAAAGTTTTCGAACGAATGATCAAATACCCAAGATTCACTAAAGCTCAACACTTGAGCGGAGTTTAAAAACCCGGAGTGTGACACAGTGGTAGCGGTTCAGCCGTAGAAGGGTCAAGCCAACGCCTCACATGTGGCACGCCATACTGCCCCAAACCCTAAGGTTCAAAAGGCAGTTCAAGACGGTCACATAATCGAGTTAAGGTTTGTTGTCTTCTAGAGGGTCCACCACGAACAAACTTGCACGTATTTCCAAAAGATTTTAAACCCCGTGAAAAGTGAGCAAATGATACTCGTTCAAAAACTTCAATACATTCTAATTTATCCGGAAAAGAAACGAAATGAAAATTCCGATCGAATCGTCGAGTCCAAAACCATCTCCAGAATTTTCAACAGTATATTCAGATTAAACATACTCAAAACAATGTAAAAGAAGTTCAAGGAGTTACTGTGCAAAAACGAAGCCATGAAGCCACTATATGGCCGCGGAACCGCGGCTTAAGCCAAGCTTTGCCGCGGTTCCGCGGCAGTTTGTTCAGATCATGGGTTCGTATTTCACAGTAATTCTTATCTTTTCCTGCTGTATTTTTTAAGTATTTTTAATTCTGAAAAATACCAGATTTTAAAAAATGTCCAGAGAGCATTCTAAAAGGCCGTATTTCAGTTCGATCGGAGTTTTAACTTCGTAAAATAGTCGCCTAATGTTCTAGGTTGGCTCTGATACCAATGAAATGTTAGCCTAGCACCTCATGAAAGGTTTGGAAGCATCACATGAACCAAAGGATGAATTTTTAGGGTGCTAAGTTAACGAACATAGAATCGATCCTAGAAAAATTAGGGTTTCGAACTTTTTCACATCATCATATGAAAGAAAAGCGAGGGTTTAGAGAGTACAACCTTTGTAGCTCCCTACGCTAGACTTCTCGGCTACTTGGGGTTTGAAAGAGCTCCTCTTGAACACCTCGAGGTCACCGATGATCCACCCGGAGTCCTCTTTGTCCAAGCTTGCAACTTTATCCGATCAAGTGAACGAAATCAAGCTAACACTCCAAACAAGTGGGCTAGACTTGTGTAGAATGGTGTTGTGGTTCTCTTTCTCACTTCAAAATCCTAACTTGATGATTATATTGCTCACTACAAAAATCTAGAGAGCAAAATGAGAGAGGTTGATGAAGATGATGGCTTTTTAGAAGAAGAGAAGAAAAAAACCCTCTCTTGAAAAATGAAAATATAAGTATATATATTTTCCATCTCTCATTTCAAACCATGGTTAATTATATAGATATTATTGCAATGGAGTTAAAAGCACAAAAGAAAAATAAACTATGGGTTAAAAGGTAGGTGAGCATGGTAAAGTGAACAAGAGTGTAGAAACATTCTATCATTTAACCCTTTTTCTTTTCCCTTTTTGTTTTAATTCAAAAGCAATAAAAAAATCCATATAATAACCATGGTGTGATTCTTATATTGCCACCATTCTCATTGTATAAGCAACCATAATGAATGTATGTATGTATGTATGTGTATATGTACATCCATATGTGCATGAATAAAAAAGGAATGCATACATGCATCCATACATCCATAGAAACAAGAAAGGATTTCTAGTAAGAATCTAATGGTTAAATGATAAATCAACACTTGATTTATCAATCCGGCCATATCACATACGACCCCTACCAAAAGCAAGCCACCCGATCAATATACGGTATCCCATACGCGCATTTTAATCGGGTCCATACGCATATCGCATACGCGCACCACAACATTACGCCAGGACTAGGAAACTCCATTGTGGGACTCTGAGACTCGTCAATACGCCGGCAGTGGGTGATGATCATATCAAGCACCCCCAAGCCGCAAGCGGTCAGCTAAACGTAACGGCCATCCGGGTATTGAGCGATCAGAAGAGAACAAGCGAGCCTGCTACAACTCCCGTCGAGCCAACCGGCAACACTTCCCGTACAGTCCGGTCTCCTCGTCTGATATGTCGCATATCAAGTCTAGGGGTGGTAAACGTCAAACCCCAATAACTGATAAGTCGTGCCGATGTGAGGCTCATAACGGGTCGAGAAACTACTGGTAACACTTACCAGCAAATCTCTGAATCAACCCTGGCCAGGGACTTCCCTGTTACGGCCAATCGAGCACAGTACAACATCAACCCCCAATACCGGGAGAGACGAAACCCCTCCTATCGCTCATTGCCTCCATGTGACTCGGGACTGTACCCAAAAACCACCATTTTGCACGCCCTCATGGACGTGGTAAGGTGGAGATCAAAGCACAGTGGGAATCACACAAGACTCTATGACGATCTCGGGTCTACAGACTAACCTGTACAAATGTCACCTGAGAACTGCCATCTGACGTGAGGTATAATACCATCTGGGAGTTCTCGGCGAGTCCGTCCAGTGTACCCAGTCTCCACTGAGCACCCGTATACCATCTCTGATGTCAAACACCAATGGATATGGGATCATCCATCGCCCATCTCATGGGTCGAGAAGCGTATACGCTAGTCTACACTGGTATATCGATGCTCTATCTCGATACACCTACGACTAGGGACTTTGAAGGATGTACTTATGGACTACCATGTCCCCACTAGTATGATCTGCATCATAGTCCAGGTAGTCAAGTACACATCCTAAGGGCTTTACCAACATGTAACTATAAGATAGTTTAAAGAGACTAGTATACATGTTAAGATAAAGAGCAACCAGATAGCATACTATCATATCGAGCAAGAAAGTCATCTCTATATATGTCCAAGCATCCAATATAATATACATCATCTGTACAATACTGGCCTCTAGGGCATACATACAACTAACACTTAATCCCCAGAATGTAGGAGGCATCTCCTAAGTCTTTCATGGAGAATTTTTGTGACAAGAAGAGCTTTACTGATTGTAGCATAGGGATATCATTCCCTATCAGGAGTATGTCATCAACGTACAGAACGAGGAAGACTACTTCTCCTTCTACAATCTTTCTATAAATGCATGGTCCATCTACATTTTTGATAAAATCAAATTCTTTGACCGTCTCATCAAAGAAGATGTTCTAACTCCGCGTTATTTGTTTTAATCCATAAATGGATTTAAGCAACTTGCACACTTCCGCTGCTCCCACTGTCTAAGAAACCTTATGGTTGATCCATGTAAACACTTTCATCTAAATGTTCATTTAGAAAAGCTGTTTTTACCTCCATCTTCCAGATTTCATAGTCATGGAAGGAAGCAATGGCAAGAAGGATCCAAATGGATTTAAGTATAGCTACTGGAGAAAATGTTTCATCATATTCCAATCCTGGTCTCTGACGAAAACCTTTTGCAACGAGTCTAGCTTTGTAGGTTTTCACTTGTCCAAATGCACCAATCTTCTTTTTGAAAATCCATTGGCATCCAACTGGTTTCACCCCAGGAGGAGCAACATCTAAAGTCCATACTTTATTGGTGTACATGGATTCCATTTCGAATCTCATAGCATCCAGCCACTTCACCGAGTCTTTACTCATGATAGCCTGCTGAAAATTAATAGGCTCATTATCATCGATAATGAAATTCTCTTGATCCCCATCTACAAGAAACCCATAGCATCTCTTAGGCAGACAAGAAACCCTACTAGATTTGCGGAGCAGCGTTGGTTCGTCGAGCTCTATTGAAACATGAGGTTCTACTAAGTCATCGGCAGTAGTTTGGGGTTCTGGAATTTCTTCCAGTTCTACCGCGCTCCCACTAATTTCTTTTGCAAGAAATTCGCTCTCTAAGAAGACAATGTGGCGAGTGACAAACACCTTTTATTCTTCAGTGTGGTAGACAAGATATCCCTTTGAGTTCTTGGGGTATCCCACAAACTTGCATAAAACCGATCATGCCTCGAGCTTGTCCGGATTCTGGTTTTTAACAAATGCTGGACACCCCTATATCTTGAGATACTTGAGATATGGTCTCTTCCCACTCCATATTTCATATGGAGTGGTAAGCACAGACTTAGTCGGAACTCTATTTAATAGGTATGCAGCTGATTCCAGCGCAAAACCCTAGAAGGAAAGTGGCAACTCGGCACTACTCATCATTGAACTTACCATATCAAGTAGCATGTGATTCCTCCTTTCTGATACACCATTATGCTGAGGTGCATATAGAGGAGTAAGCTGAGAGAGAATTCCATTCTCTTTTAAGTATTCAAGGAAACTGGTACTTAAGTATTCTCCACCTCGATCAGATCGAAGCGTCTTGATGCTTTTACCAGTCTGTTTCTCTGCTTCATTTTTATACTCCTTAACTTTCTCAAAGGCCTCGGATATATGCTTCATTAAGAACACATGTCCATACCTTGAGAAATCATCAGTAAAAGTGATGAAGTAGGAGTGACCGCTTCGTGTATGTGTAGACATCGGACCACATAAATCGCTGTGTACAAGTCCCAAGAGCTCCGTGGCTCTTTCTCCGTGTCCTGTGAACGGAGATTTGGTCATCTTCCGTTTGATACATGATTGACAAGTTGCATATGATGTATATTCAAACGGATCTAAATATCCATCTTTATACAACTTAGTCAACATTATTTCATTTATATGACCAAGTCTACAATGCCATAGGAAGGCTGGGTTTAAATCTGGAGCCTTTCTTTTGAGTGTGTTTTGGATATTGAAAACTTGAGGTTGATTAAGTATGTATATGCCATTTTCCAGTGTGCCAAACCCAATCATTTCTTGATTTAGGAGAATGTTCATGATATTTTTTTCAAGTGCAAAATTATATCCTTCATTAGACAATAAAGATACTGATATAATATTACATAGCATACTGGGAATACAAAAACAGCTGTACAACACCAAAATGTGCCCACTAGTCAACCCCAGGTGATAATCACCCATTGCAACAGCATCTACGTTTGTTCCATTGCCAACCCGGAGGGTCATATCATCTGCCTTCAGTGCTCTACGGTTTCTGCCTGCAAAGAATTACAGATATAAGAACCAGAACCGGTATCAAGTACCTATGATGTAGAGTTTACTGAAAAACGGTTTTCGATTACAAATACACCTGAAGCAGAAGCAGCAGCTTGCTTCGTGTCCTTGGCTTTAAAAGCCATGCAATCCTTTTTCCAGTGCCCCTTCTTGTGACAATAATAGCACTCACTCTTGTCCGCTTTTACTCTCCCCGCCTTGTTCGTTCTCTGCACCTTCTTAATCCCACCTTTCGGTTTGGTGGCGTTCATCTTCTTCTTCCCCTTAGCTTTCGCTTTGGATTTAGAAGAGGATGATTGGCCAACATACAGAATGGGTGTCTTCTCCTTTTTCAAGGAGCTCTCTGCTACCCTCAACATGTTGAGGAGCTTTGGAAGACCAGCTTCCATATCATGCATGTTGAAGTTCAGCACGAACTGAGAGAAGGTGTGTGGAAGGGACTGCAAAATCAAGTCAATGTATAACTCATTTTCTAGCACGCATCCCAAGTTTGCGAGTTCCTCAATGAGGCTGATCATTTTTAGGACGTGCTCTCCTACAGGTGATCCTGGAGCTAACCTCATCTGGAATAGTTTCCTTAAGGTCTCGTATCTTGCGATACAAGAGTGTTCTCCATACAATTCCTTGCAATGGAGAAAATTGGATTTAATATCCATACTTTCGTGTTGTTTCTGGAGTTCATTATTCATGGATGCCAGCACGATAAACTTAGCTTTCTCGCAGTCCAGATCCCAAGTTTTGCGGACTTCTTTGTCCACAAATGAAGAATCTGGTCCTGGGACAGGGGGAGCAGTAACGGTGGTGACATATGCAACTTTGTCATAAGTCAGTGCAATGTTGACGTTCCTCAGCCAATCCTTATAGTTTGGCCCAGTCAGTGTATTTTTTTCAAGTAATAGTTTTAGTCCCGTCGTGGTAGCTGCCACAGAGAGAGAAAAGAAACACTCAGTATATGCTCTTGCAAGTTTAGATTGGTTATTAGTTTATCTAAACAGGATGTCTTCCACTGTTTCCTCAAATTCTTCTTCAAACCCCTAAAAGAAGAATTAGTCAGGATTAATCTCACGTCATAATACTTGCTTAACTTTTCAGCCAGGCTAGTGTTGGTACTTCGAGGGAGGTTTTCCAATGCTTTCGTGAAGTTCCTTAATTATATAACCTCTTTTCTCTGGAGGTGTATCCCCACTAACACCGTTCTAGACACCTACTTGGTTTATAGCATTAATTGTTAAGTGAGAAATTTTCTCGAGAGTAATCCTACTCATCTGTAGGATCGGGATCCAACTATCATTGTATGATGACCTAGATGGAAGCCACTCTAGTCACCACACTCCATAAGGTATGCTAAATCTGCAAGTTTCCTTTATGTTTGAAACTCCCGATGTGATTTTTGCCCTAAGTTCTTGTGACCTTGATGAAGGCCAACAAATCATTAGATGCAAGTCAAGTTCTACCCGTCGTTGTCCTAATTAATTTAGACCCATCCATACTCACCCTTGACGAAGGCCAACAAGGCTGTACGACTGTCCTAAACTAATGCATCTATCTATGCAACAAATAAGCAACACATTGTTACCATTCACTACGCCTTGACGAAAGCCAACAAACATAGCATGAATACGATGTGTTATTTATTTGAAACGACAGAGGGATACGGCTGGTTTTTAGCAAAACCGTTAACGTAATGAACTTGATATAACTGAAGGAACCATGATAGCATTTTTAAAAAGGAATGGTTTAGGCTCCGCATTTAAAAATTTGCTTTTTAAAGAAAACCGAGTGGTTTTGAAATTGTTCCAACGATTTAGCTTAGGTTTGTTTTCTTTGCATTAATGAATTAATGTTGTCCCATCAATTAATCCTATCATTGCAGAAAAAATGAAAATACAACGTATGCTTATGCCGTCCGCATTCGCCACGGGGCCCCGTCATCATCCGTTAAGTTACTTAACTAACGACAGAGTGGGGGCTGGACTAGCGCGGGTGCAAAATATAAGCAACGCTTACTAAATATCATATATAGATAAATACATTCGTGTCACGCAATAATAGGCATTCCAGATCACAGATGAACATATTGGATATACTAGGAATTCCGCGCTTCGTTTAAGCCCATAACGAAATACGGATTCCACGGTCATGATGAATAGCCAAATCCCACCCTAGACCCCTACGGGTGCAGTAAACTACCTGCTAAATTCCCGAAGTGAAGCAACCTCCCTCAACAAAATGAGTAAGCCACTCGGCACTTCAAAGAACCCGGTAGTTTTTGCACCCCTCCTTGGGTCTATCCTAGGAGCAAAAACAGTACAAGAAAATATTACAACGGTGGCTACAACCTCAACCCGGATGTGCCCCGCAAAATAATATTACATCAATTTTACAAATTACATTGAATGAAAGAAAAGAAAACACTCATCTCACATCCCCGGCTATTCATCATCGACGATCCAATAAAGTTCATATACACAAACCAACATCACAGATATGTGCAACCCCCAACTAACCGACATATAGCAATTAGCGGAAGTTTACGAACACATATATCATTACAGATAATAACTGAAACTTACACGACACTAAAACTACGACTTCGAAGCACTCCAAGATCACCGCAGTAAAAAGTTAACGGTGCAGTCAAAATTGGCAAAATCAAACAACACCTGAAACACTAAATCCAAGAGACAAGAACACAGAACAAAATTCGATGCAATCCCACACTTTTGAACCGGTGAGCTCGGAAAAAATGCAGTTGTGGGCGGCCATTTTAAAGCGGAATTGCCTCGTTTTTTTGTGTTCATTTCACAAGTAAAGGAGCACTCTGCAATTGCTTAAAAAAAATTTGAGGCTCTGCATAAATCGACAGAAACTTGGATTCATGTTTCATAGTTTTGGAGTTATTTCGGTTTCGTAGTTTCATACTTTGTTTAATCTATTAGCTAGGGTTTAATTAGGCTCTGATACCAATGTAAGTCTATATAGCACACTCCACGTGTTCGCGGGGAGGCGGAATACATCAAAAACGATTTTTCTTACATCAAAAGATCATGTTTGGTTTTGCAACATAGACTTTATCCACTTTAGGATCTTGATTAAACCTTAACTAGAAATAACTAAACTACAAGAGGGGGTTAACTACTCGGTTAAAGTGTTATACCCTCGTGTCAAGTCCTTCGGGTCTTCAAGTGGTTCTTTGCTCCTTGGTTCAAGATTCTTCTTGATCTCCTTTCTTTTGCTCCTCCTTAGCTTCAAATGAATTCGGTTGCCGGTCTCCTTTCTTTGGCTCCTCAGATTCAAATGAATTCGGTTGCCAGACTTCTTTGTGTCGAAGAAAGATCCACCCGAGGGCCTAAGGTCAAGCTCCGACCTCAAATGAGGTAACTTAGTGATCCAACTTGCTAAGTAAGACTACTAAGTAGAAGTTGAGAAGATATATTGGATTAATTTGCCTCAATGCTCATTGATTCACAACTCATGTGATGGGATGAGCTTGAGGGAAGAGGAGAGAAAACCTAGGAGAGAGAATGATAATGTGAGAATGATCTTGAGAAAATGGGTGTGAGAATGGCTAAGTCATATTCCAATAATTCAAGCATGGAATAAAATACTCACAAAAAATGCAACCATGCTTGAATAGAAAACCCAAATGAATAAACAATATACAAAACCATGCTTGCAACCCATTCCTCAAATATCTTCTAATTTCCACCTCATTAACCTTTTATCAAAGAAGGATAAATCAATAATGAGGTGTCTCCTTCTAGAAGCTCATTCTTGTAAAATTACAAGAATTCCCTCACCATATATATATACCCGTATCCATATTCTGAAAAATACGGATATACAGAGACAAGTATAATCTAATAGTATAATACTAAGATCCGGCTTAAACCAAAACCCACTAGTATTATCTGTCCGAACATCATTCGTGTAGCCTGTACACGTATGCGATCGAAACCCTGCCATAAGACCATACAGCCTCTACATCGTCTCGCCTGATCCAGGGAAAACCTCTATGTGGGATTCTAAAGACTCGACAGTACGCTGGCAGTGGGTTTAACCACAAGTCCGTCAGTGGCACTAGCTGTACGTAACGGCAACCCAGGTACATGTCGAAAAGGAGGCCGACGAGCGAACTCGCCCGAAACCCCTACTGAGCCTATCCGTGAAATATCCGTGAAGTCCGGTCTGTTCGTCTGAGAGTATTGCATGTAAGGTCTAGGGGGTGGAAAACGTCTGAACCCTAATAACCGTACAAGTCATGTTAGTGTGGCTAAAGACCATCCGAGAATCTACTGGTTCATCTACCAATAATTCTCAATCAGCCCTGGCCAGGGACTTATAGTAATGACCAACCGATAACTGTACGATATCGACTCCCTATACCGGGAGAGACGAATCCCAACAGTCGATCACTGCCTCCATGGGTCTCAGAACTGTACCCAACTAAAACCTGCTTGCACGACTCCTTTGAGCCATGGTAGAGTAGTAATCAAAGCACAGTGGGAACTCACACGAGACAAATGTCGACCTCAGGTCGACAGACTATCTGCACACATGTCACCAGAGAACTGCTATCTGACGCTAGGTATAATACCATCTAGTCAGTCCTCGGCGAGTCCTGTCCGGTGAACTCACACCCAGTGAGCATCTGTATACAATCTTAGGTGCACATCACCAATGGTTGCAGGATCAATCTATCGCCCCTCGTCGTGGTCTAGATATGTATACACTAGTCTACTCTGGAGTATCGATGCCCAGTCTCAATACTCCTATGACCAGGGACATTTAAGGATGTACCTATTGACAACCCAGCTCCCACAAGTATGACTGCCATCACAACGCTGGTAGTCCGGAAAATATCCTACGGGCTTTATCAACATGTACACAATATATGAAATACAAAGTAAAATATATCACATGTTAAGATAAAGACAAACCAAATAGCGTACTATCATATCGAGTAAGATTGTCCTGTACATATATATCCCTAACATCCTATACAATAATGGCCTCTCGGGCATATATATCCAACAGGTTCGCCATAGGCTGCTTATCTAAAACAATAAAGTCCACAGGGAATATGAATTCCCCGACTTTGATTAACACATCTTCTAGCTCACCCCTAGGTTGGGCGATAGATCGGTCTGCCATCTGGAGAGTGCAGTGGGCAGGTTTCAACTCTCCTATACCTACCTGCTCATAGACGGAATATGGAAGCAAGTTAACACTAGCACCGAGATCAAGTAGAGCACGATCGATGCTTTTACCCCTAATGGTTATAGATATTTTAGGACAACCGGGGTCTTTACGTTTCTTAGGAAATTATTGGGTAAAAACTATGCTCACATTACTCGTTAAGAATACCTTTTTCGGTACTTGAGTTTTTCTCTTCCTAGTGTACAAGTCCTTAAGGATTTTTATATAAGACGGAACTTGTTGAATAGCATCTAGGAGAGAAATATTTATATTAACTTGCTTAAACATTTCCACGATTTTCTCCATTTTTCCGTTAGGTTTGTTGGCCCTCAACCTGTTTAGAAACGGAGCTTTATCAATAAGTTTTGGGTCCAACATTTGTAGAAAAGTTTGTAGGGATAGAATCGATCCTAGAATTGGAGTTGGGATCGTTTGAGGTTGACTCGAGGAAGTGGGCGGAGGGTTCGAGCCTTGGGAAAACAGATAATAGGCTCGGAAGATGGTGGACTGGACGAAATAGGAGAAGAAGTAGAAGCCAGGGTTTCAATTGATTTCTCATCAGCAATCTGTTCACACACTTGGTTGTTCAACACTCTTCCTGATCTCGATGTGGTAACGACACTCACATTATGACTTTGTGTGTGGCCAAGATTCGGTAGGGGTTGAAATGGAAGTTTCCCTTTTTCTCCCGCACTCATCGCGGCATTTAGTTGTGCAAGTTGTGCTTCTATCGATTTTATACTTTCACCGTGGGAGGTGGTGGTCTATGTTAATGCTCGGATAGAAGACTTTATATCATCCGTCGATTGCATAGAATGTTTAATAAACATATCCACGCTTCGTTCGAGTGCAGATGAGTTTTCTGTACCGGTGTAGAATTGTTGGCCAGATTTTGGAAAGGCTGCTATTAAAAGGGGTGCTGACTCTGTGGGTATGGTTGTTATTGTTGTGGAGGAGATCTTTGATAATTGCTTGGGAACTGGTTTTGATTTCGGGTTTGGTTTTGGTTCCAAGCAAAATTAGGATGATTCCTCAATCCCTGATTGTATGTGGAAGAATAAGGATCGTTTCTACGTCGCTGCTGAAAAGTAGCATTAGTGTGTTCTTGACCTTGAAACGGTGCATTCGAAGGACATTCTTCCGTCAGATGTGATGGGTCGGAACAACAACCACACACGGTCTTGGGAAGCGTAACCTGGTTTAGGGAGGCTGATGAGAATTTGTTCTCTATAGCGTCGAGTTTCTTTTGCATCGCTGCCATTTCGGCTTTTACTGTAATGGAAATATCGAGCTGATGGATACCTCCCTTAGATGATGGTCTAACGCTTTCCCACTGCAAAGTGTGTTCAGTGAGATCTTCCAGAAATTTCCAAACTTCACCATCGTCTTTGGACATGAAATAGCATTGACACATGGTTTCAAGCATCTGCTTTGTCGCTGGATTAATACCCTCATATATAATTCGGCACAGATCCTATCTATTTCTTCCTTGATGAGGACATTGGACAAACAGTTCCTTAAACCGCTCAAAGCATTTCCAAAATGGTTCATTGGGAAGCTAGGTAAACTGGTTGATTTCACTCCGAACATAGGCGATCTTATGATTGGGGTAAAATTTCTTAAGAAATGCTATCATGAATTCATCCCAATTGGTAATAGAGTGTGTGGCAGTGTTATAAAGCTATTTTTCTACTAAATCGCACAAAGTAAAAGGGAGCAAATGCAAGCGCATACCATCCACTGAAAGTTGTGAAGTACCCATCACTGCGCATACGTTTTCGAATTTAGTGATAAAAACGTATGCGTCTTCAGACTCAAGCCCGTGAAATTTAGGCAACAGGTTGATGAAGTGCGGTTTAATTTCAAAATTATCCCCATTGGCTGGTGGAAAGGATAGACAGGTAGGAAGGGGATCGCGTATTGGATAGCATCTCTCTTGGAGAGAAATGCGCGGTGGATTCTGCGCACCGACGGGTGGTGGCAGGGTGGTGTTATAATCTGATGGAAAACCGTCCATCTCGGTCGATGTGGTGGGTGGAGGGGAAAAAGGAGATGAAGAAGTACCGACTTCTAAGTTGATAGAAGAAACGCGGACAAGACGGGCTCTAAAATCCCGTGTCCAGCCAAGCATGCACTAAGCGGGTTTAGCGCAAGTGGCAGCGTGTGTGTGATTTAAAATTGGTTTGTTTTGAAAAAGTGTTGGACGTGAGACAAATCATACAAAAATGCACAATCAACCCTAGAACTAAGGTCACCTAGATCAAGTCACTAGACCGCTCCTAAACTTCTAAAGGACAAGCCGCAGGATCAATCCTCTACCACATCTTTATTACTTTTGTGACCAAGTAAGTGGGAGGTATCCTCTATACGAATCACCAAAAATAGCGGGCCTAATTAAGTAACCACTTGCCTAGACACACTTTACTAGACACCACAAAAGAAATGCGGATAAGCGATAGATTACCCACGACCTTCCTCTGTCCTATTTGAGCGCGGTGGTCCTTAGAGTCTTGGTCTAGATATTTTTTAATTAATGTAGGGTGATGCGGATACTCGTTTTGTGATTTGTGGGGCCTAGGAAGGGTGATGAAATCCCCACCTAATCTAAATTTTTTCTTTGCCCCTTAATGTCCGTATTAAAATATGCACAAACCAATTACAAAACAAGAAAAAAGGTTTTTGGCAGTGATATTTTGCAAAGAATCCTGCAGAAAAATATATTATTGGATTTTCTAGAGGAGAGAGAAAGTATAGAGGAAGTTACCAGAGAAATTTGGAGCCCTAATTCCCCAACTATGCCGCTGTTCCGTCGCTAAAATGCACTTCTTGCCGAGGTTCGACCGCGGAGTTGAGAGATTGCTTGAAAATTTTGCTACGGTGGCCCCCTTGCTCCTCTGGGTCTTTATGAATGTCTCTGAATCTTTATCTCCTCGCTATAGTGGCTCTAGATTCCTTTGCAAAATTCACACAATAATCGTTAAACACGCAATTTGCTATTTTGTTTTATTTTATGATATGGATTGAATAAGAATTCAACACAAATAGTAAGAAAAAAAATATTACGCACGTATCCCCGGCAACGGCGCCATTTGTTTGATTTCTATGAGAAAGTGTGTAGTAGTAACCGCAATCAATAACGGTGTCACGTGTAACTAGCCGAGATGAGTATGGGTCGTCCTCAGGGATTCGTGGAATCTTTTAATCTTATTTTAGACGTGTTGATTGAAAAGAGAAAGAATAGAAGAATAAAGAATAGTGAAGAATAGATTCTAGATCTATGTTAAACACGGATATAGAATACAGATCTAGTTTAAATACGGATGTAGATTTTATAAGAAGAGGGCTTGTAGGGTTCATTAGGATTTAGTAGTCATGGATGACTAATAAAGATGACTCCTTTTATTTTTTGATAGATTTAAAACTTGATCGATGGGGATAAATGAGGATTAAGGTTCTTTGGAAGAAACTAAGGGTTCCACACTATTGATCCTTGTCCTTTCATCGATCTCTATTCATGTCTTGTCCTTAACAAAACAATTGTTAATCTGATCTCAAATCGCGGTTAAGACTATCAATAAATTGATAACACGCCCGATTAGGATGTTAAAGATTCTTTTGCTAAAGTTTATAAACTTTATAAGACTTAAAAGAAGTTAAAGTATTTTCTCATCTATTGTTCTACCATAATCCTACGAACCCTATCAAACGGAGAATTACTCGCGCATGATGGAGATAGAAGAAGAACGGATAGAGATCATAATGTAAATATAGAAAATAAATGTGACAAGAATAAAACAATTACCTTTATTAATCAATTTGATCAATTACACTTTTTGTTCCTTTAGAAAGTGGAATACAAATTCTAGTTTTCTTCTCAATCTATCTTGAAGGAGATAGTTGAACAGCCGATTGATCAACCTGGATGCGTGAGTCGACTTGGACTTCGTGATCTCTTCGGTTTGATAAACTTCCAAGAGGGGCTTTGGGTTCTATTTATAGTCACAGAAGTTGCAATCCCTACATTCCATAAATTAGGGTTTGTTGAGACGATCCTACACAGAAAATCCCTAACTCCCCCATATAGCCGTGGATCCGCCGCATTAGGTAGGGTTTACCTGCGGTTGGGCGGCACTCTGGGGGATTTAGGGTTTCAAAATTCTGGAGTTTCATCTTGTTGACATGTGGTGATCTTTTGGATATCTGGATTTTGGAAATCTTCTCTGAGTCTCTGCCAGAATTGATTTCATGATTTACTTCAATATTTCGGCAGATTTGATCTCGATATCTCGGATTTCCTTGATTCCGGTCTTGATGTAATTTCTGCACAATATCTCACATCAAAGAGTTAGTAGTATTTAGTATTCTATTGAGATATTCTCCTAATCATTTATATGATATTATATCATTTAAGAATATTGATTAGAATATTTGATATGACATGCACATTTTAATTACCAAAATATTATATTAATATTATATGCATGTATTTTCCTTCATAATGTTAATTATAATATAAACATATGGTAAATAGTATTTTGCAGATAAACCCCAAATATGTTTTATATTTATAATAAACACCTTTTATTATTTAAGAATAGTAAGGAAAATGTTATATCAAAAGTGCAGTTTTTTCGACTGAGAAGGCATACATATCCCTAACAATCTCCCACTTGCACTAAGGCTAGTTGTTGTAGTATCTCATACCCAACATCCCAAATAGTCTCTCGAATAGCGTCTGGGGGAGGGCCTTCGTGAGTGGATCAGCTACGTTGTCCTTGGTGTATACTTTCCTGACATTGATCTCCCGGCGATCAACTATCTCCCGGATCAGGTGATACCGCCTAAGAATATGTCTGGATCTCTGATGAGACCGAGGTTCCTTGGCCAAAGCCACAGCTCCATTGTTATCACAATACACAGGTATTGGATGCTCAATGGATGGAACCATACTAAGTTCAGCAATGAACTTCTTCATCCACACAACCTCTTTGGCAGTATCGTTGGCAGCGATGTATTCAGCCTCCATCATCGAGTCTGCCACGATATCTTGCTTGGAACTCTTCCAACATACCGCCCCTCCGTTGAGGGTCAAGACAAAACCCGAGACCGACTTACTGTCGTCCTTATCACTCTGGAAGCTCGAATCGGTAAAGGACTCCGCCTGGAGTTCTCCGTTACCATACACCAAGAACATTTCTTTAGTTCTTCTCAAGTACTTAAGAATGTTCACATCTGTCCAGTGGTTTTCCCCAGGATCTGATTGATACTTACTGTAACACTTTGAATTTCCGTTAGAATGTTTTTCGTGATAATTTGTAATTGTACGTGTTATTATATATGTGTACATAGGATTATTAGTTATTTTAGTCGGGTTTACTAATTATATTTAGTCGTGTTAGCAAATTGGAAAATTTTCTTTTGTAGTGTTGCACACTTAGCATTTTGTGACTTAGGATTTTTGGTAGCATGTTAACCATTCTTTTGTTGTATGGTTGCTAACTTATCCCCACCATTTTTAATCATATCATAACCCTTTTCATAATTCAAAATTGAATAGAATATGAAGGCATGGTGTTAGGTAGAAAAAAATTGACTTTTGACCCCCATTTTTCCTTCTCTTCTCTCTCTTTTTCCCCATCTCAGAATTCTGAGAATTCCAGCAGGAAAAACCCCATCTTTCTCTATCTTTTCTTCTCCTCTTTCATTTCCTTTTTATCCCTACACAAAACCTACACAAATCAACACATTTTTCATCACAAAACCTTGGGAAAGTGAGCTTTTTGGGGTGTTTGAAGGCAAATCTGCACACTTGAGAGAAGAGCTGGGACTTTTGGTGTTTTATAAGATTTTTAGAAGGTATTAACTCATGTTAGCACTCCTTTTCCTTAAACTTGTAGTATTTTTTAGCAAAAATCTCTTTTTTGTGCATTTTTAGTGATATTAAGGGATATTTGTGATTCACATGTTAGATTAGGGTTTTATTAGTTTGGTTAGCTCTATTATGTGTCATTAGAGCTATTTTAGGCCAGGTTTGTTTCAGTTTGCACAGAAATACCATAAAGTTCCATTTTAGTGCAAAAGTGTGGATTTTAACTTGATTTAAGGCTCTGAAGGATCTACTACTACCCGAGATGTTCCAGAGCAAAACTAGATATTAATGTAGCATGCATGGGGGGTATAGAGTGCACACACCAAACCTGGGAGCCCGCCCCCTACCCAGGCCGCCGGAATATTCCTTCTGGCCGCAATTTGCTGCCAGATGGGTGAGTTGGGATTTGGGGTTTGGGCCACTGGAGTCTGCTGCTATGTGGGTTATTTAGGTATATATAGTTTTACAATATCATTTCTATATCAAAATCTGTAGGTGAATACCTATTTTCCCGTATTTTAATCTTCGCGACACGCATGATACGTGTGTATGGGATTTGGGTTTCTGCGTATCGCGACGCGTCGGAGTGGCTTCAGGCGCGTAATCACAAATTTTAGCGTATCGCGCACACGCGCGCTTGGTTCACGACACGGGTTACTAGTTCGGCTTTAATGTCGTGTTTGTGTGACTTCAAGCTTATGTGTGATATATTGTGTAATTCTAGGTTCGCAGGCGAGTACGGCGGACGCCGCGCAGAAGGGGAAACAAGTTGTTGTCTATACCTAGCGAGAGACTACGGTGAGTAGATTTAACATCTACGGGGATATCGCCCACATGGCGTTCTACGTCAGGGCTGATAGGACCTTATAGCTACATTTACATACATTGACTGTTCATGGCTACTATTTCATGCATACTGCATTCCCTGCTATATGGATATAAACTAGAATTGATAGAACACCGCACCATTACTAACGGTCCATGTTGCACGAGCACTATCCTGCATGTTAGACACACACCGTTAGTAATTTCCATGACACTCACACTGTAGAATTTCCATGATCATTATGCTGTAGCTTATCTTTTATGTGACTAGACATGATATTCATACTTGATGCACATATCACCTCACATTGACTTGCATATTGGTTTGGATTACATATGATTTCTGGATTTGGGAACCGTGGCTATTTCAAATATGTAATCATTTAAAAACCCGGTTCCCTTGATATGATATTTCGGTGCGTCCACCATGTGCTTCCTCGGTGCTAGAGTGATATATGTGAACCCGAATCGAGGAGCTGGTTGAGGCCAATCACGAGTACATGGTGGACCCGGTATGGTACCCCGGGGAGAGAACGGTTTCACTGTGTAGTAGACGGTGAGCCTGGCAGAGGGACTACTACCGGTGATTGGTTGGACCTGGCAGTTATCCGGAGGATGCTGATCAGAGTGGATAGATGGATGCGGGATGATCCGTACTGCCGGGGTCGAGGGCTGATACCGCAGACGGAGCCCATGGGCTGACCCGGACTGACGGGGCCCGATGGATGAGGATTTGCGTGTCGATGCTGGACACGAGTATTTATGATATTTGGGTGCCGATGTTGGGCACTCGTGATTCTCAGAGATTTACAGGATTAGAGGGCCGATGAGAGTGCCGGCGCCTGAGCTATTTGGGGGATCTGGGTCCATTGATGGACACCGATTATATATTCCACGTTGACATTCCGTGTAGATGTTATATTGCCCATGCTCAGCATTTATTATTGTACCTCATCCTGTAGTTATATTACTTAATAGAGCACTTGCATGATTATTGCTCATACTGCTTATCACATATTGATATCATCTGTTGGCATATGATAGAGTAGCGCGGTACGTGCATGCTCGTGATTACCTTTATATGTTATCTCTATTCACGAGTTGGCAAATCACCCCCGTTGTGCCACAGTGTTTGCAGGTTGCCCTTCGAAGTAGTCGCGGCAGGCTGCGTTTTGCATCTTTTGACACAGATACCCCCATAGTTGGTGTACTAGCTCTGTTGCTGATAGGTGGGTTTTGTGCGGTATCTGTTTATCTTTCAGTTATGTACATTGTTGTATCTAGTATTCTCCATCTACCATGTATGTATTTGACTTAGAGACAGTGTGAGGACGGTGATGTATATTATTTGTTTTCTGGTGTCGAGCTCGTTGTGAGCCTACTGTACTTGCAGTTTATTCTATCTGTGATGTTCCCACTTGTGGATCTTGATCTTCGCTACGGCGTCGTATATTGCTATCTTGGTGATTGTTTACTTAGATTTCTTAACATGTTAGTAAGTGCTTTCATTTTTAACTTATAACACTCTATACTTTTACTGGTTTGATTTCTGGGTTTTCGGTTCACTTAGTCGCGTTACGCATGTAGACGTTACGTGGTTAAGTGCCGGTCATGGGCCAAACTTTGGGGACGTGACAAAGTTGGTATCAGAGCGTAGGTTTTACCTTTCGGAGTGTTCCTAGGATGACCCTGGTATGATGGAGTAGGTAGCTGAAGCAGAGTGGCGTAGCGTGCGTATGTTCCGCGGCATACTCACGACACGGTACTCCGCCAAGGCGACCTTAGGACTTGTTGATTTAAATCCTTCTTGAGTATATACATTCTTGCGATTCGATTTCCGTATCCTCATCGAATCCTATTGTTCCTTTCAGCCATTATGCCGCCAAAGACTATGAGGGCGCAGAGAGCGGCCGTGAGGGCCGAGATTCGAGTTGACTCGTCCGAGACGAGGACTGATCCGGGTAGTACACCGGTTGTGCCCGAGCAGGCTGTTCCTGCCGTGACAGATCAGATTGCTATGTTAGGGGATGGTTTGCAGGAGATACGCCAGACGATGGGATCCAGTATGCAGGAGATGCGCCAGATGATGGGATCTCTAGTTGAGACACTTCGAGCGCAGCGACCAGAGGTAGTTCCACCCATTGCAGAGACCGCGATGGTACCCACAGTGCAGGCAGTTGCACCTGTGAATACAGAGGTTATTACAGTATCGCTGTCAGAGTTTATGAGGCTGAAGCCTCCGGTCTTCACAGGCACCGATGTGGCCGAGGACCCACAGTCTTTCATTGATAGGATGGCGCGGATATGTCGTTCACTTAGTTGCGCAGATGCGAGATGGGTTGAGTTCGTGAGCTTTCGCCTGGAAGGTCTTGCGCAGAAATGGTGCGAATCAGTCCAGAAGGGTAGAGCAGCAGGTCTTCCTCCTATGACCTGGACAGAGTTCGTGGCGCTATTCCTTGCCCGCTTTCTTCCCCTGAGTGTCAGAGATGCTAGAGCACGCAGGTTCGAGTCCTTATGCCAAACTCCGGAGATGTCAGTGGCAGAGTACGATGTGCTGTTCACCGAGCCATCCGTTTATGCTCCGTACTTAGTGGCTACCGAGGAGATGCGAGTTAAGAGATTTGTCCGAGGCTTGCTCACGCCCCTGTTCCTTGCGATTAGCGCGCAGCACTACAAGACATATGCAGCAGCTGTAGATCTAACCTTATTGGTTGAGGAGCGCCTTGCTGAGACTTCGGCAGTCCCAGAGCCGAAGAGAGTTCATGCAGATACGTCAGTGCAGAGACGACCTTTTCGGCGTCGTGACAGGCACCTTGCAGGTGGCAGAGATTCGAGGCGAGGCCGATTGTTTAGCTCCTATCCCCAGGAGGGTCAGCGACCATCATTGGGATGTTACCGTTGCGGGAGCTCTTATCATCGTGTGCGAGATTGTCCGGAGGTACCCCGGAGTGAGGCGGCAGCACCGCATGTTACATTACCACCTTCACCACCCCAGACGGCATTGCCGATAGTACCTACTGTTACTCCGCGTCAGACGCATGCACAGAAAGGTCGTGGTCGCGGAGGATTTGTTCATAGAGGATGAGGTGACCGAGGCAGAGGGCAGCCAGCGGCCGGCAGGGGACAGTTAGTTGCAGGTGGAGGACAGGCGTGAGTTTTTGCTTTGACGCATCAGGACGCGCAGGCGTCCAATGCGGTGGTCTCAGGTATTCTTCCTGTATGTTCGGTTGATGCATACGTGTTATTCGATCCCGGATCCACGCACTCGTACGTATCCACACACTTTGTGCCGAGTTTGGGTAGAGAGTCCGGTTTGCTTGACCAGCCGCTTGTTGTGACTACTCTTCTGGGAGAGTCGTTTGTTGCTAGGCACGTGTACCGATCCTGTACCGTCCGTATTAGCGAGAGAGAGTTGCCTGTCGACTTGATCCTTCTTGAGATGTTGGACTTCGACATTCTTTTGGGCATAGATTGGTTAGCCACGTGCTATGCTTTTATTGATTTCCGCGAGAAGACAGTTCGATTTTGTTTTCCCGGCGAGTCGGTTTTTGTTGTGTTGGGGGACCATGGCGTTACCCCTCACAGTGTGATTTCTTCTTTTCACGCTGGACAGCTTTTGAGGAAGGGATGTCAGGGATTTCTCGCCTATGTTGGCGATACTAGAGCTACAGAGGTTCCGTTGGATCAGGTTCCGGTTGTTAGCGAGTTCCCTGATGTGTTCCCTGACGAGCTTTTTGGGCTACCGCCCGAGCGTGATATTTCTTTCTGTATTGATTTGGTTCCTGGCGCGGGGCCTATTTCTGTACCGCCTTATCGGATGGCCCCGGCGGAACTTAGAGAATTGAAGGGTCAGTTGCAAGATTTGCTGGATAAGGGACTTATTCGACCCAGTGTTTCTCCTTGGGGTGCTCCAGTCCTGTTCGTCAAGAAGAAGGACGGCAGTTTGCGTCTGTGTATTGACTACCGCCAGCTGAATAGGGTGACAGTACGGAACAGGTATCCTTTGCCACGCATCGACGATTTGTTCGACCAGCTTCAGGGGGCAGGATACTTTTCGAGGATCGAGTTGCGATCAGGCTACCATCAGCTGCGGGTTCGACAGGAGGACATTTCTAGGACAGCTTTCCGCACGCGCTACGGCCATTATGAGTTTTTGGTGATGTCGTTCGGACTCACCAACGCGCCAGCGGCATTTATGGACTTGATGAACCGCATTTTCCGACCGTATCTTGATCTGTTCATCATAGTGTTCATTGACGATATCTTGGTGTATTCTCGGAGTAGAGAGGAGCACGAGCAGCACCTGCGGATTATACTGCAGACCTTGAGGGAGCATCAGCTTTTCGCCAAATTTTCAAAGTGTGCTTTCTAGCAAGACAGCGTAGACTTCTTGGGGCACGTGATTACATGAGATGGTATATGTGTAGTCCCGAAGAAGATCGAGGCAGTTCGGAGTTGGCCTAGACCCACGTCAGTGACGGAGGTTCGCAGCTTTCTAGGGATGGCAGGCTATTACAGGCGATTCGTGCAGGACTTCTCTCGCATTGATACACCTTTGACCGGGTTGACCCGGAAGGGAGTTCGCTTCGATTGGACGGAGGAGTGTGAGCACAGTTTCCAGCAGCTACGGGCTCTACTGACTACGACACCAGTGCTATCATTACCTTCAGGATCAGGAGAATTTGTGGTCTACTGTGACGCTTCACGAGTGGGGCTGGGGTGCGTTTTGATGCAGCATGACAGGGTGATCGCGTATGCTTCGCGGCAATTAAAGAAACATGAACAGAATTACCCCACTCATGATCTGGAGATGGTTGCAGTGGTCTTTGCACTTAAGATCTGGCGACATTATCTGTATGGAGAGTCGTGCCAGATATTCACTGACCACAAGAGCTTAAAGTATATATTCCAGCAGCGAAACCTGAACCTTAGACAGCGCCGATGGATGGAGTTAGTAAAGGACTACGATTGTGAGATCTTGTATCACCCGGGCAGGGCAAATGTAGTGGTGGATTCTTTGAGCAGGAGGTCCGGGGGTAGTCTATCTTGTTTAGGCACAGTGCAGAGGCAATCGTCGGCAGATTGGCAGATCTTATGCGACAGCCGGGTACAGTTCGAGTTTACGCCGATCGGAGGACAGATTGCGCATGTTCGTGCACGCCCACAGTTGCTTGACCGTATACATGAGGCACAGCACAGTGATGACCGCTGTTCAGAGATCAGACACAGATGGGACAGGGCAGATTTTCTGAGTTCGTGATCAATGATCAGGGGATATTACGATTTGGGACTAGACTGTGCGTACCAGATGCTGAGGGATTGCGGCGCGAGATTCTTGAGGAAGCACATCGATCGGTATATAGTGTTCATCCCGGTTCCACAAAGATGTACCATGACTTGAGAGGTGTTTACTGGTGGGACGGAATGAAGAGAGACATCGCAGATTTTGTGTCGAGATGCCTGACTTGTCAACAAGTCAAGGCTGAGCACCAGAGGCCCGCGGGAGAGCTACAACCGTTACCCATTCCGGAGTGGAAATGGGAACAGATATCTATGGACTTCATTGTGGGTCTACCCAGGACTAGTCGAGGGTATGACTCCATCTGGGTGATCGTGGATCGTTTAACGAAAGCGGCTCACTTCCTACCGGTGAAGACGACTTTCGCATTTGCCCAGTATGCCCAGATTTACATTGACGAGATTGTACGACTGCACGGAGTTCCGACATGTATCGTGTCCGATAGAGGCACCCAGTTTACCAGCCGGCTATGGCAGAGGCTTCAGGAGGCTTTGGGCACTCGCTTGAGTTTCAGCACAGCATTCCATTCGCAGACCGACGGACAGTCAGAGCGGACTATTCAGACTCTCGAGGACATGCTCAGAGCATGCGTATTAGACTTCAAAGGTAGCTGGGATCATCATTTGCCCTTAGTAGAGTTCTCCTACAACAACAGCTACCAGGAGACCATTCAGATGGCACCGTTTGAGGCTCTTTATGGGAGGAGATGCAGATCGCCCACCTGTTGGACGGAGCTCAGTGAGAGCAGTATCTTAGGGCCGCAAATTGTGGAGGAGACGACCGCGAAGATCCAGTTGATCCGCGATAGGATGAGAGCAGCCCAGAGTAGGCAGAGGTCTTATGCGGACCGTCGTCGGCGCAGACTTGAGTTTTCTTTTGGTGATCATGTTTTCTTGAGGGTCTCCCCAATGAAAGGCGTGATGAGGTTTGGGAAGAAGGGGAAGCTTAGTCCCAGATATGTGGGCCCCTTTGAGATCCTCGAGCGTGTTGGTGCGGTTGCGTATCGATTAGCCCTTCCGCCCAGTTTTCCAGACGTGCATCCCGTATTTCACGTTTTGATGCTTCGCAGATATCTTTATGATCCTTCGCATGCGATTCAGCACCCGACGATCCAGCTTGAGCGCGACCTTTCCTATGCAGAGCAGCCGGTGATGATCTTGGATCGACAAGTGAAGAAATTGAGGTCGAAAGAGATACCGTCCGTCAAGATACTTTGGCGTGGCCAGAGCGACGAGGAGGTCACTTGGGAGACCGAGAGCGAGATGAGGAAGAGATATCCCCATCTTTTTGAAGGTGCGTATAGTTAGATTTTAAATTCGGGAACCGAATTTCTTTAAGGGGGGTAGATTGTAACACTTTGAATTTCCGTTAGAATGTTTTTCGTGATAATTGGTAATTGTACGTATTATTATATATGTGTACAAAGGAGTATTAGTTATTTTAGTCGGGTTTACTAATTATATTTAGTCGTGTTAGCAAATTGGAAAATTTTCTTTTGTAGTGTTGCACACTTAGCATTTTGTGACTTAGGGTTTTTGGTAGCATGTTAACCATTCTTTTGTTGCATGGTTGCTAACTTATCCCCACCATTTTTAATCATATCATAACCCTTTTCATAATTCAAAATTGAATAGAATATGAAGGCATGGTATTAGGTAGAAAAAAATTGACTTTTGACCCCTATTTTTCCTTCTCTTCTCTCTCTCTTTCCCCATCTCAGAATTCTGAGAATTCCAGCAGGAAAAACCCCATCTTTCTCTATCTTTTCTTCTCCTCTTTCATTTCCTTTTTATCCCTACACAAAAGCTACACAAATCAACACATTTTTCATCACAAAACCTTGGGAAAGTGAGCTTTTTGGGGTGTTTGAAGGCAAATCTGCACACTTGAGAGAAGAGCTAGGACTTTTGGTGTTTTATAAGGTTTTTAGAAGGTATTAACTCATGTTAGCACTCCTTTTCCTTAAACTTGTAGTATTCTTTAGCAAAAATCTCTTTTTTGTGCATTTTTAGTAATATTAAGGGATATTTGTGATTCACATGTTAGATTAGGGTTTTGTTAGTTTGGTTAGCTCTATTATGTGTCATTAGAGCTATTTTAGGCCAGGTTTGTTTCAGTTTGCACAGAAATACCATAAAGTTCCATTTTAGTGCAAAAGTGTGGATTTTAACTTGATTTAAGGCTCTGTAGGATCTGCTACTACCCGAGATGTTCCAGAGCAAAACTAGATATTACTGTAGCATGTATGGGGGGTATAGAGTGCACACACCAAACCTGGAAGCCCAACCCCCTACCCAGGCCGCCGGAATATTCCTTCTGGCTGCAATTTGCGGCCAGATGGGTGAGTTGGGATTTGGGGTTTGGGCCACTGGAGTCTGCTGCTATGTGGGTTATTTAGGTATATATAGTTTTACAATATCATTTCTGTATCAAAATCTGTAGGTGAATACCTATTTTCCCGTATTTTAATCTTCGCGACACGTGTGATACGTGTGTATGGGCTTTGGGTTTCTGCGTATCGCGACGCGTTAGAGTGGCTTCAGGCGCGTAATCACACGTTTTAGCGTATCGCGCACACGCGCGCTTGGTTCACGACACGAGTTACTAGTTCGGCTTTAATATCGTGTTTGTGTGACTTCAAGCTTATGTGTGATATATTGTGTAATTCTAGGTTCGCAGGCGAGTACGGCGGACGCCGCGCAGAAGGGGAAACAAGTTGTTGGCTATACCTAGCGAGAGACTACGGTGAGTAGATTTAACATCTACGGGGATATCTCCTGCATGGCGTTCTACGTCAGGGCTGATAGGACCTTATAGCTACATTTACATACATTGACTGTTCATGGCTACTATTTCATGCATACTGCATTCCCTGCTATATGGATATAAACTAGAATTGATAGAAAACCGCACCATTACTAACGGTCCATGTTGCACGAGCACTATCCTGCATGTTAGACACACACCGTTAGTAATTACCATGACACTCACACTGTAGAATTTCCATGATCATTATGCTGTAGCTCATCTTTTATGTGACTAGACATGATATTCATACTTGATGTACATATCACCTCACATTGACTTGCATATTGGTTTGGATTACATGTGATTTCTGGATTTGGGAACCATAGCTATTTCAAATATGTAATTATTTAAAAACCCGGTTCCCTTGATATAATATTTCGGTGCGTCCACCATGTGTTTCCTCGGTGCTAGAGTGATATATGTGAACCCGAATCGAGGAGCTGGTTGAGACCGATCACGGGTACATGGTGGACCCGGTATGGTACCCCGGGGTGAGAACGGTTTCGCTGTGTAGTAGAAGGTGAGCCTGGCAGAGGGACTACTACCTACCGGTGATTGGTTGGACCTGACAGTTATCCGGAGGATACTGATCAGAGTCGATAGATGGATGCAAGATGATCCGTACTGCCGGGGTCGAGGGCCGATACCGCAGACGGAGCCCGTGGGCTGACCCGGACTGACGGGGCCCGATGGATGAGGATTTGCGTGTCGATACTGGACACGAGTATTTATGATATTTGGGTGCCGATGTTGGGCACTCGTGATTCTCAGAGATTTACAGGATTAGAGGGTCGATGAGAGTGCCGGCGCCTGAGCTATTTGGGGGATCTGGGTGCATTGATGGACACCGATTATATATTCCGCGTTGACATTCCGTGTAGATGTTATATTGCCCATGCTCAGCATTTATTATTGTACCTCATCCTGTAGTTATATTACCTGATAGAGCACTTGCATGATTATTGCACATACTGCTTATCACATATTGATATCATCTGTTGGCATATGATAGAGTAGCGCGGTACGTGCATGCTCGCGATTACCTTCATATGTTATCTCTATTCACGAGTTGGCAACCCACCCCCGTTGTGCCACAGTACTTGCAGGTTGCCCTTCGGAGTAGTCGCGGCAGGCTGCGTTTTGCATCTTTTGACACAGATACCCCCATAGTTGGTGTACTAGCTCTTTTGCTGATAGGTGGGTTTTGTGCGGTATCTGTTTATCTTTCAGTTATGTACATTGTTGTATCTAGGATTCTCCATGTACCATGTATGTATTTGACTTAGAGACAGTGTGAGGACGGTGATGTATATTATTTGTTTTCTGGTGTCGAGCTCGTTGTGAGCCGACTGTACTTGCAGTTTATTCTATCTGTGATGTTCCCACTTATGGATCTTGATCTTCGCTACGGCGTCGTATATTGCTATCTTGGTGATTGTTTACTTAGATTTCTTAACATGTTAGTAAGTGCTTTCATTTTTAACTTATAACACTCTATATTTTTACTGGTTTGATTTCTGGGTTTTCGGTTCACTTAGTCGCGTTACGCCTGTAGACGTTATGTGGTTAAGTGCCGGTCACGGGCCAAACTTTGGGGACGTGACACTTACTCACTGCACCTAATGAGTAAGCTACATCCAATCTGGTACATAACATCACATACATGATAGAGCCTACTGCCGAAGTATAAGGTATCCCTTGCATGCGAGCCCTCTCCAAATCAGTCTTAGGAGACATCACTTTGGAGAGAGTGATCCCTGAGCAAGCGGGTAAATTACCACGCTTAGAATCTTCCATACTAAACCTGTTTAGTATGGTGTCTATGTACCTGGATTGGGACAATCCCAACATCCGTTTAGATCTATCTCTATAGATCTTTATCCCCAGGATGTAGGAGGCATCACCTAGATCTTTCATGGAGAACTTGTGTGATAAGAAGAGCTTGACCGAGTGTAGTATAAGAACATTGTTTCCTATCAAGAGTATATCATCCACGTACAATACGAGAAAGAAAACCTTACTCTCTATCAAGAGTATGTTAATAATGCCCTTATGATCCTTGCTTGACTACCAGCGTTATGATGACAATCATACTTGTGGGAGCTGGATAGTCGATAAGAACAACCTTAAATGTTCTTAGTCGTGGGAGTATCGAGATTGGGCATCGATAGTCCAGCGTAGACTAGTGTATACATTTCTAGACCCTGACGAAGGGCGATGGTTAGTCCCGCAGCCATTGGTGTGATGCACTTAAGATTGTATACAGATGCTCACTGGGGGTGAGTACACTGGTCGGACACACCGAAAACTGGCTAGATGGAATTATACCAATCGTCAGATAGCAGTTCTCAGGTAACATGAGTACAGATGGTCTGTCGACCTGAGCTCGTCATTTGTCTCGTGTGAGTTCCCACTGTTCTTTGATTACTACCTTACCACGGCTCTACTAAGTCGTGCAAACAGGTTTTAGTTGGATACAGTCCCGAGCCATATGGAGGCAGTGAGTGATTGTTGGGGATTCGTCTCTCCTGTTACAGGGAGTCGATATCGCGCTATGTTCGGTTGGCCAACACCATAAGTCCCTGGTTAGGGCGGATTGAGAATTACTAATAGTTAGAGCAGTAGATTCTCGAATGGTCTTGAGCCACATCGGCACGACTTGTCAGGTTATTAGGGGTTTGACATTTTCCACCCCCTAGACCCGGCATGAGATACTCTCAGACAAACAGACCGGACTGTATGGAGATTATCACAGACAGGCTTAGTAGGAGTTCGGACGAGTTTGCTCGTCGTCCTTCTTTTCGACAGATACCTGGGTAGCCATTACGTACAACTAGTGCCACTGACGTGCTTGTGGTTAAACCCACTGCCAGCGTATTGTCGAGTTTTTAGAGTCCCACACAGAGGGTTTCCCTGGTTTAGGTGAAACAATGTAGAGGCCGTATGGTTTTACGTGAAAGGTTTTGATCATATACGTGTACTAGCTACACGTATTTTTGATCGGACGGATAATACTAGCGGACTTAGAATTAAGCTGCATTCTAATATTATAATATTGGATTATTTTCATCTCTTTGTATTCATGGTACGAATACGGGTATGTATATACGGTGAGGGATTTTCTTGTAATTTCACAAGAGTGTTTCTAGAAAAAGACACCTCATTTGTGATTAATCCATTTATTCAAATGGATAATGAGATGGAGAAATGAGATGTTATTAGAGCATGATTGAAGCATAGATACATTGATGAATCATTCACTTTGGATGACTATTGAAGCATGTTTGTATTATTGTTATTATTATTATTCAAAAGATATGGTTCATAGTCATCAACATTAAGTCATTCTTCATCTCATTCTCACCACAACACTCTCTTTCCTCTTTTACTCTCTTCTTCTTCCTCAAATCCTAAACACTCTCATGAGTTGAGAAACCTAGGGTTATTGAGACAAATTAATCTAATAAATATTGTCTACATCTCCGAAGATATCTAGATTAGCAAACTAGGTACTTTAGTTATCTCATTCTAGAGGTTAGAGCTTGAACCATAGACTCTCAGGTGGATCTTTTTCGACACGAGGAGGCCGATAACCAAGCTCGATCCATACAAACGAGGAGCTTAAGAAGAGGATAAGAAGACACGAAGGACTTGAATACAAAGGTATAAATCACTTCATAGTAGATTAGAACCTTTGTTAGTATTGCTAGTTAGGGCTTATGGTCGATCTTGGAAGTTTAGTCGATGTTGCTTGCTATAAAATTATTGTTTGTTAATTCCGCCTCTCTGCAAACCCTGTAGAGTGTGCGACATTAACTTACATGGTATCAGAGCCACTCCATAAGCCTTAGATAGCTCGTATTGACGTTTGAAATTGCCGTTTTTGTCGCGTACGAACTGCCGGCAAAAACAGTCCCTAAAAATGAAATTTTGAGATGTTTGCACACCCGGCGGGCTCACTGTTTGAACTGAGAAGCCGCGGGGTGAAGCATAGGCACCCCAGGGATACCTCAGGGGGACCAAAGGACGGGGCCACCCCCAAGACCACCAAAAGGCGGCCTTGAGGGGTGGTGACCCGAGAGCACCCCAATAGGGTGCTCTCGGGTCTGCCTGCCCTTGGGGGCCACCTCGTGGTGGCCCTCGGGGGTAGGTACCCACCTGAATCCCTCAGAACGAAAGTTAATTTTTTTCCCCATCGCCTCCGTGAAGATTCGAACGGGTTTCGAGTTCGTCTCGACTCCCGGATTGGCTTAAAACGAAATTTTTGGTGACTTTAGTGGACAGTTTTTCAAGTCTTGAAAATTTTGTTTCGTTCGTTAATTGTGCGCGGATTTCTAACGTTGTGATTTTCTTTACTTGCTTTATTGATGTGTATATGTGTTCTTAAATATCTTCTAATCGCTATACGTCAATTAGAAGAGGTTGCACATATCTTGTGATGTTCGGATGCGAATGGTTTCATGGATCGTCGTGTGAATGGCCCGGTGTGAATCTAGATGTGAGATGTGAGTGGATTTTTTGAAATTCATGTAATAATTCATGTATATTCTTTTATTAGGGAACATCCGGGTTGAGGATGTAGTCACCAATTGTAGATAACTTTTCATTTCCGCATCTAGGTTTGACCCACGGAGGAGTGCATAAGCTACCGGGTTCTAGGATTCAGTGGGTGGGCATCTCGAGGAGTCGAGACCCGGGTCATCCAATTCAAGGATTGTCGGGTAGCTTGCCACACTCGTAGGGGTCTAGAATGATTCACACTCGGCTATTCACACGATCGTGGAGGACTGTGTTTCATAGGTGGCTCATTGAAATGCAAATGTTCCTAGTTGATCCATTTTTCCATTCTCTGTGATTCTTATATCTGCCTGTGTTGCTTATCATGCCTGTGATATATATATATATATATATATATATATATATATATATATATATATATATATATATAAATTTTGTATATGTTTTGCATCCGCGCTAGTCCTTCCCCCGCTCTGCTATTAGTTGAGTAACCTAACGGTGCATGACGGGGCCCCATGGAGAATGCGGGTGGCATATACATACATTCTATTTTCGTTCTTTTTATGGTGTGATAAGGTTAATTGATGGGACCGCATTAATCTCACTTAATGCAAAGTTATAAACCTCATCAATGATGTCGTTGGAATAATTGCAAAACCACTCGGTTTTCTTCAAAAACAACTTTTAAAAGCGGAGCTTAAACCACTCCTTTTCAAAAGCTATCCGGTTCCTTCGACTATATCAAGTTCATTACGTTAACGGTTTTCGCCAAAACCAGCCGCAGCCCTCCATCATTTCAGATAGGTATCTACTAGTATTCATACTATGTGTTTTGACCTTCGCCAACGCATAGTGTTTAGTAGCTAGTAGGTGTATATCTGTAGCATATATAGATACATTAATTTAGGATAGACATACAGCTGTTTTGGCCTTCGTCAAAGGCTTGTACGAATGGGTCTAGATTAATCTGGATAATGACGGGTTGAACTTGACTTGCAACTTATGATGTTTTGACCTTCTTCAAGGTTATAAGCACCTGGGGAAAAAACCACATCGGGAGTTTCAAACATACAGGAAACTTGCTAATGTTGCATACCTTCTGGAGTGTGGTAGTTCTGGTAGGCTTCCTTCAAAATTATTACACAATGATAGTTGGGTCCCGATCTTACTGTGAGTATCCGCTACTCTTCGGGAGAAATTTTCACTTTGCAATTAGCTAATCAAGTAGGTGTCTAGAAAGGTGTTAACGGAGCTACATCTCGGGGAAAATGAGGTTATTTAATTAGGTCCGTACGAAAGTACGGGGGGCCTCCCTCCGAAGTACCAACACTGGCCTGGCCGAAAGATATGCGAACTTGTAGGGTGCGATTAATCCTGATTAATTCTTTTTTTAGGGTTTGAAGGAGAATTCGAGGAAATAGTGGGAGCCATCCTGTTTAGATAACTAATAACCAATCTAAACTTGCAAGAGTATATATTGAGTATTTGTTTTCTCTCTCTCCTAATTGCAGCGACCATGACGAGACTTAAGCTTATACTAGATAAAACAAACTGACTAGGCCAAACTATAAAGACTGGCTGAGGAACGTCCAAATAGCCCTTACTTATGATAAGGTTGCATACGTCCTCAAGGCTAAAGCCCTCCTGTTCCAGGTTCGACATCCTCGGTCGCGGACATTGAGGTCTATAAGACTTGGGATCTGGATTACGCGAAAGGTAAGTACCTCATGCTGGCCTCCATAGATAATGAACATCAGAGGCGGCACGAGAAGATGGACCTTGCTTCCATCTTCCTCCATACCAAAAATTTATATGGAGAGTAATCTCGTATCGCAAGATACGAGACCTCGAAAAAACTATTTCAAGTGAAGTTGGCTGTCGGATCATCTGGTAGGGACCATGTCCTGAAGATGATTACTCTCATAGAAGAGCTCGCGGACCTAAGAATTACGTTAGAGAATGAGTTGTATACCGACTTAACTCTACAGTTCCTTTCCTCCACCTATGCCCAATTCATATTGAATTTCAATATGCAAAAGCTGGAAGTTTCACTTCCTGAGATCCTCAACATATTGAGGGTGGCAGAAAGCACCTTGAAGAAATCAAAGGAAACACCCGCTCTGTTTGTCAGGGAATCTTCTTCCACTAAATCCAAGGCTAAGGTCAATGGGAGGAAGAAGAAGGCCCCCACCAAACCAAGAGGAAGTGTGCAAAAGGTGCAGGGCAAGGGAAAGGAAAAGATCGGGAGATCGGCCACAAAGGAAGAGTGCTTCTACTGTCACAAGAAAGGACATTGGAAGAAATATTACTGGGCTTTAAAAGCCAAGAATCAGGACACGAAACAAGTTGTGGCTTCGGCTTCAGGTGTGTTTGTGATTGAAAATTGTTTCTCTATTAACTCTACTTTCTGGGTATTAGATACTATATCAAGATCTCACATCTGTAATTCTTTGCAGGTGCTGAGAAACCATAGAGTTTTGAGGAAATGTGATATGACCCTCAGGGTTGGCAACGTAACCAGTGTGGATGTTATTGCGGTAGGAGAATATCACCTTGGATTGACGAGTGGACATATTTTGTTGTTACATAACTGCTTTTTTGTACCCAATATGATGTGTAATATTATATCTGTATCTTTATTATCTAATGAAGGATATAATTTTTCACTTGAAAGCAATGTCATAAACATTCACCTAAATCATGAAATGATTGAGTCGGGTACACTTAATAACGGGATATACGTTCTCAATCAACATCAAGTTTTCAACGTCTAAAACATGCTAAAAAGAAAAGCTCCAGAATCAAATCAAGCTTTCTTATGGCATTGTAGACTTGGTCATATCAATGAAACATGATTAACTAAGTTACATAAAGATGAATATTTAGATCCGTTTGAGTATCAATCATATGCAACTTGTCAATCATGTATCAGAGAAAAGATGACCAAAACTCCGTTCACTGGACATGGAGAAAGAGCCACTGAGCTCCTGGGACTCATATACAGTGACGTGTGTAGGCCAATGTCTACGCATGCAAGAAGTGGCTATTCCTACTCCATTACTTTTACCGATGATTTCTCAAGGTATGGACATGTATCTTGATGAAATATAAATATGAGGCCTTTGAGAAATTCCAGGATTATAAGAATGAAGCGGAAAAGAAAACCGGCAAAAGTACCAAGATGCTTCGATCTGATCGGGGTGGTGAATACTTAAGTGCCGAGTTCCTGGAATATCTAAAAGAGAATGGAATTCTCTCTCAGCTTACTCCTCCATACACACCGCAACACAACGATATATCAGAAAGACGGAATCGCACCTTGCTTGATATGGTGCGTTCCATGATGAGTAATGCTGACTTGCCGCCATCCTTCTGGGGTTATGCACTTGAATCTGCTGTATACCTATTGAATAAGGTTCCAACCAAGTCCGTGCCTACCACTCCATATGAAATGTGGAGTGGGAAGAAACCATGTCTTAAGTATCTTAAGATATGGGTTTGTCCTGCTTTTGTCAAAAAGGTTTATCCGGACAAGCTCGAGACACGTTCACTATTGTGTAAGTTTGTAGGATACCCCAAGAACTTTAGGGGGTATTATTTCTATTATGCTGAGGAACAAAAGGTCTTTGTTTCTCATCATGCCCGCTTTATGGAAACTCAATTTCTTGAAAAAGAGAATAGTGGGAGCGTAATAGAGCTAGAAGAAATTCCAGAACCACAAACTATTATTGAAGACTTAGTAGAACTTGAGATTTCAATAGAACCGGACGTATCTATGCCACTCCGCAGATCTAGTAGGCGGTCTCATTCGCCCGAGAGATACTGCGGTTTTCTCGTAGACGGTGATTGAGAGGATTGCATCATTGATGATGATGAGCCGACTAATTTTTAGCAAGCCATCATGAGTAGAGACTTGGTGAAGTGGCTGGATGCTATGAGATCCGAGATGGAATCCATGTACACCAATAAACTATGGACTTTGGATGTTGATCCTGGGGTAAAACCCGTTGGATGCAAATGGATCTTCAAAAAGAAAATTGGTGTAGATGGACAGGTAGAAACCTACAAAGCTAGACTTGTTGCTAAAGGTTTTCGTCAAAGACCAGAATTGGACTATGTGAAACTTTTTCACCAGTGGCTATGCTTAAATCCATTTGGATCCTACTTGCCATTGCTGCCTTCCATGATTATGACATCTGGCAGATGGATGTTAAAACCGCTTTTCTAAATGGAAGTTTAGAATAGTGTGTTTACATCGATCAACCAGAGGGTTTCATATACAGTGGGAGCAGCGGAAAGGTGTGCAAGTTACTTAAATCTATTTATGGATTAAAGCAGGCATCGTGGAATTGGAACATCTTCTTTGATGAGACGGAGAAGAAATTTGACTTTATCAAAAATGCAGATGAACCTTGTATTTATAAGAAAATTGTAGGGAGAACTGTGGTATTCCTCATTTTATACATAGATGGCATTCTCCTGATAAGAAATGATATTTCTATACTACAATCGGCCAAGCTGTTCTTGTCATAGAAGTTCTCTATGAAAGACCTGGGTGATACCTCGTACAATCTAGGGATTAAGATCTATCGTGACAGATCTAAAAAAATGTTGGGACTTTCACAGTCAAGGTACATAGACACCGTAGTAAAGAGGTTTAGTATAAAAGATTCCAAGCGCGGTAATCTACCCGCTTGTCACAAAATCACCCTCTCCAAAGAGATATCTCCCAAGACTGATGAGTAGAGGGCTCGCATGAGCATTGTACCCTATTCTTCGGCGGTGGGGATCGATAATGTATGCGATGTTGTATACCAGACCAGATGTAGCCTATGTACTCAGCGTCGTAAGCAGGTATTAATCCAACCCAGGTGAAAAACATTGGATAGCGGTAAAGAACATTCTTAAGTACCTGAGAAGGACTAAGGAGATGTTCTTGGTGTACGGTAATAAGGACCTCCAGATCGAGGCTTTTACTGACTTTGGCTTTCAAAGTGACAAGGATGACTCTAAATCCGTCTTGGGTTATGTGTTTACCCTCAATGGAGGGGCGGTCTATTGGAAGAGCTCCAAACAGGACACCGTAGCAGACTCGACGATGGAGGCTGAGTACATCGCTGCTAACGATGCAGTAAAAGAGGCAGTCTGGATGAGGAAGTTCATTTCTGAACTTCAGGTGGTTCCATCCATTGCTGATCCGTTACCTTTGTATTGCAATAACAATAGAGCCATGGCTTTGGCAAAGGAACCACGGTCCCATCAGAAATCTAGACATATCTTGAGGCGATATCACCTGATCAGGGAAATCGTGGATCGCTGGAAGATTGAGGTGCAGAGAGTATATACAAAGGACAACACGGCAAATCCATTCACCAAGGACATCCCTCAAGTCCAGTTCGAGAGACTGTTCGAGATGTTGGGTATGCGGTATGCCAGCAACTGGCTCTAATGCAGACGTTGGGTACTCAATATGCCAATAACATGCCTTAGTGAAAGTGGGAGATTGTTGGATATGTATGCCTTAGAGGCCTTCATTGTATAGGATGCTAGGGATATGTATGTACAGGACAATCTTGCTCAATATGATAGTATGCTATTTGGTTAGCCTTTATCTTAACATGTGATGTATTTTACTTGTTATTTCATATCGCTTATACATGTTGATAAAGCACTTAGGATCCTTGCTTGACTACCAGTGTGATGATGACAATCATACTTATGGGAGCTGGGTAGTCGATAAGCATATCCTTAAATGTCCCTAGTCGTGGGAGTATCAAGACTGGGCATCGATACTCTAGAGTAGACTAGTGTATACATTTCTAGACCTTGACGAGGGGCGATGGTTGGTTCCGCTGCCATTAGTGTGATGCACCTAAGATTGTATACAGGTGCTCGCTGGGGGTGAGTACACTGGACGGACTCGCCGAGAACTGGCTAGATGGTATTATACCTATCATTAGATAGCAGTTCTCAGGTGACATAAGTACAGATAGTCTATCGACCTGAGGTCGTCATTTGTCTCGTGTGAGTTTCCACTGTGCTTTGATTACTAACCTACTACGGCTCTACTGAGTCATGCAAACAGGTTTTAGTTGGATACAGTCCTGAGCCACATGGAGGCAGTGAGCGATTGTTAGAGATTCGTCTCTCTCGGTATAGAGAGTCGATGTTGCGCTGTGTTCGGTTGGCCAACACCATAAGTTCCTGGCTAGGGCGGATTGAGAATTACTGATAGTTATATCAGTAGATTCTCGGATGTTCTTAAGCCACATCGGTATGACTTGTCAGGTTATTAGGGGTCTGACATTTTCCACCCCCTAGACCCGGCATGCGATACTCTCAGACGAATAGATTAGACTGTACGGAGATTGTCACGGACAGGCTAAGTAGGAGTTCGGACGAGTTTGCTTGTTGGCCTTCTTTTCGACAGATACCTGGGTAGCCGTTACGTATAGCTAGTACCACTGACGTGCTTATGGTTAAACCCACTACCAGCGTACTATCAAGTCTTTATAATCCCACACAGAGGGTTTCCCTGGTTCAGGACAAATGATGTAGAGACCGTATGGTTTTACATGCAGGGTTTCGATCATATACGTGTACTAGCTACACATATTTTTGATCGAACGGGTAATACCAACGGACTTAAGATTAAGCCGCATTCTAGTATTATAATATTGGATTATTTTCATCTCTTGGTATTCGTGGTATGAATACGGGTATATATATATATATATATGGTGAGGGGTATTCTTGTAATTTCACATGAGTACTTCTAGAAGAAGAAACCTCATTTGTGATTAATCCATTTATTCAAATGGATAATGAGGTGCAGAAATGAGGTGTTATTAGAGCATGATTGAAGCATGGCTACTTTGATGACTCATTCACTTTGGATGACTATTGAAGTATGGTTGTATTATTGTTATTATTATTATTCAAAAGATATGGTTCATAGTCATCAATACTTAGTTATTCTTCATCTCATTCTCACCACAACACTCTCTTTCCTCCTTTGTTCTCTTCTTCATTCACAAACCTCAAACACTCTCATGAGTTGAGAAACCTAGGGTTATCGAGACAAATTAATCCAATAAATATTCTCTACATCTCCTAAGCTACCTAAATTAGCAAGCTAGGTACTTTAGTTATCTCATTCTAGAGGTTAGAGCTTGAACCATAGACTCTCGAGTGGATCTTCTTTGACACAAGGAGGCCGATAACTAAGTTCGATCCGTACAAACGAGGAGTTTAAGAAAAGGATAAGAAGACCCGAAGGACTTGAACACAAAGGTATAAATCACTTCATAGTTGATTAGAACCCTTATTAGTATTGCTAGTTAGGGCTTATGGTCGATCTTGGAAGTTTAGTCGATCTTGCTTGCTATAAAATTATTGTTTATTAATTCTGCCTCTCTACAAACCCTATGGAGTGTGCGACATCGACTTACAATACTTGATGAGGTGGCCTCTCTCACACTCACTCATTCTCACCACTTTTAGAATTGTGTGGGCTTGTGACTCACACTAGTGAGTCAGAACCCACACAACCACCATTTTGTTTTGCATTAAGAGATAAGAATGAGAGAGTATAGGATATTTTTGAGAGAATGGTTAATCTTTTCAAACTTGAGTTTTTTCTTGAGTTGCTACATCTTCATCTTCTTCCTCAATTCTCTCTCTTGAGTTGTGAGGATTAAAAGAGAGCATTTTATTTCATAAAGTACACCACTCTAAACATCTTGTATTAGCAACACTTGATCTTTAGTTGCTTCGGACGAAGCTATCGCTTGAATCGGTATTCTCGAGTAGATCGTCTTTGACACGGAAGATCGGTTTCGAGAGCTCGTTCTATAAACCTAAGGAGATTGAGGAGTCACCTTTCAAGACCCGAAGGACCGTCTACAAAGGTTGTAATTTCAACCGAGTAGTTAAAACTCTAGTTAGGGTTTGTTTAGTGCAGTGTTTGGGCTTGTATCCTGGAGATTTAGTGTATCATGCTCAAGTTTTTAAAGTTTTTGATTCCGCATAGCCGTAGTTGACACGACAAGGAGCACATATACACTTACAAAATATACATGACAATCTTACTCGAAATGATAGTATGCTATCTGGTTTGCTTTTATCTTAACATTTGCGTATGTTTTACTGGTTATTATGTATTGCATAAACATGTTGATAAACCCTGTAGGATCTACTTAACTAAGAGCGTTGTGATGGTGGTCATACTTGTAAGGGTTGGGTAGTCTATAAGCATATCCTTAAACTATTTCTAGTCAAAGCAATATCGAGACATGGCATCGATATTCCAGAGTAGACTAGAGTATACGTTTCTAGACCCCGACGAAGGGCGATGGTTAGTCTCACAGCCATTGGTGTGCTTCACCTAAGATTGTATGCAGGCGCTCATTGTGGGTGGGTACATTGGACGGATTCGTCGAAAACTGCTGGATGGTATCGAGTGAAGCGAAGGATGGAACTGACGGAGCGGAATGATAGAAGGCGCGGATGTGAGCCCCCGGTGATGCGTCAGATGGTAGTTCTCATATGTCATGTGTACAGATGGTATGTAGACCTAAGATCATCATTTTTCTCATGTGAGTTCCCACTATGCTTTGATTAATACCTTACCACACTCAAAGGAGTCGTGCAAACAGGTTTTAGTTGGGTACAGTTCCGAGCCACATGGAGGCAGTGAGTGATTGTTAGGAATTCGTCTCTCCTGATATTGGGAGTCGATGCCGCACTGTGTTTAGTTGTTCAACACCATAAGCCCCTGGCCAGGGCAATTGCGAATTACTGACAGTTAGATCAGTGATTTCTCAGATGGTCTTGAGCCACACCAGCACGACTTATCAAGTTAGTAGGGGTATGATGTTAAATGCCCCCTAGACCGGGTATGCGATACTCTCAGACGAACAGACCGGACTGTATGGATATTGTCACGGTTAGACTCAATAGGGGTTCAGATGAGTTTACTCATCGGCCTTCTTTTCGACAGGTACCTGGGTAGCCGTTACGTACAGCTAATACCGCTGACGCGCTTGTGGTCAAACCCACTGCCAGCGTACTGTCAAGTTTTTAGAGTCCCACATAGAAGGTTACTCTAGTTCAGGCGAAACAATGTAGAGGCCGTATGTTTATACGTACAGGGTCCCGATTGATTACGTATACTAGTTGCACGGAATTTAATCGGACGGATTTTAATACTGGCGGGCTTAGGATTGAGCCGGTTTATTAAATCAAATATTGATTTAATACTAGTATTATTTTAGTGATATTATTCTATCTCTTGGGTGTTCATACTTTGATACGAATACGAGTATGTATATACGATAGAAAGTATTTTGTATTTATACAAAATACCTTCTAGAAGGGGACACCTCATAATGTGTATTTTCTATTTATTAATAAATAGAAAAATGAGCTATAAAGAAGGCATGGCATGAAGCATAGTTTTGGCATTAATTGGAGCATTTGTTGAAGTATGGCTATTTTTAAAAGAAAAGGAAAATGGTTGATATTATATGATGAAGCCATTCTTCATGGTTAGTTTTCCCTTGCTCATTTTTCTTGAGTTGCCATTCTCTCCTTTTTCCTTCTTCTCTTTCTCAACCCTACAATTCTTATGAGTTGAGAAATAAGGGTATTGAGATAGAAAAACTCACCACTAATGTTCTCTACACAATTTAAACTAGCTAGATTAGCAAACTAGATAGTTTAGTTACTTTCTTTTGAAAATTGAAGCTTGAACCTAGAACCTTCGGGTAGATCATCTAGGATCCAGGAGACCGGCAACCAAGTTACATCAAGGACCCCAAAAGGAGCTTAAGAAGAGGAATCAAGACGCGAAGGACACGAATCCGATAAGTATAACATTCTAACGTAGTAGAATAATTGCCTATGTTGTTTTGCTATTTATGGCTTGTGGTAGATTTTGGGTTGTTGTCTTTGTTGCATACTTCAAAAATTGTTGTTTGAAAATTCCTCCTCTCTACAAATACTGTAGAGTGTGCAACTTAAACTTACATGTCAGAGGTACTAGTTGCACGTAACGGCTATCCAGATATGAGCAAGATAAAGGCAGGTCGATGAGCAAACTTATCCAGACCCGACAAAGTCTATAAGCGATGAGTACCATATAGTCCGGTGTCTTCGTCAAAGAGTATTGTATACTAGGTCTGAGGGGTGGAATCTGTCAGACCCCAATAACCCGATAAGTCATGCTGGCAGAGGACTCATAACCATATAGATACAACTAATAACACTTATCAGTTTATCTCCTCTGCCATGGCCATGGACTTCTGGTTATAGTCATGTCCTGCACAGCGCGATATCGACTCCCTATACTGGGAGAGACAAATCCCCTCAACCGCTCACTACCTCCATATGTTTTAGGACTGTGACCAACTAAAACCTATTTGCATGACTCTTTAAAGCTATGGTAGGGTAGTAATCAAATTATAATAGGAACACACATAAGAAACTATGGCATCTCAGGTCAAGAGACTACCTTGTACTATCGTCACCAGAGAACTGCTATATGACAATAAGGTATAATACCATCTAGGAGTTCTCTTTGAGTCCGTCCAGTGTAACTCATAACCTAATGAGCACCTTATACAATCTTTGGTGTCAAACACCAGTGGCTATGGGATCAACCATCGCCCCGTACGGGGTCAAGAAACGTATACACTAGTCTATACTGGAGTACCGATGTCCTATCTCGATACTCTTACGATTAAGAAAATTTAAGAATGGGCTTATAGACTACCCATGCTCTACTAGTATGATCCCTATCATAATCCTGGTAGTCAAGCAAAGGTCCTATGGGCTTTATCTCATGTATCAGCGATACGTGATAACCAGTAAAACGTGCATACATGAATAATAAAGACAAACCAGATAATATATTATCAACTCGAGCAAGACTGTTCTATCTGTATATCCCCTCCTTCAATTAAGTAATTGCCATCCTGCAATTACAATAATTGCCTTAAGAGCACTATATCCAACATAAGCCCTCGCCGATATTGAGACGAGGAAACTCATGATCCGAAAGCTAATGCTTCAAGGAAGGGAAATACCGGATGTAAGTTTAATTGATCATCCTTCTTTTGAAAACAAATTTCATATAGTTATCGTGAATATCTTTTTCTAATACATGTCTATTAATAACACTATAGGAGCTGCTCGATTTCACTGACCATCCTCTGGTCCACGACAGTGGTGCCTCCAGTAAACTCGAGAAGACGTATGATCGAGAAAGTATGAATCTTACTGAGAAAGAGAAAGCGATAAATACGTTTACTGAAGAAGGAGAATACTCATACTTCCTCAATCATGCGTCTTCTCGTCATTTTTTGCAAAGTATCGAATGTAAGTTGATTAATCTTGGTTTCGTTTCAAGAAGATGTAATTGAATTGAATTGTAACTGAATTGAATTGAATGAATTTGAGTTTGTGGTGATATGAATTGAGTTTGTGGAGATTTGAATTGAATTTTTTGTGAACTGAATTGAGTTTGTGTTGAATATGTATGTTGTATATCAGCTTATTGAATTGATATGTATCGATTGCTCGAAACGGCCCAAAATCTGCCGATTTTTTTTAATGTCTGTAACTTATTTCTTCGGCTAATATCCGACGAAATAACCTATTACATAGGCTATTAACCGACGTAATAAGTGTAAAATCTTAGGAAATAATGGAAAATCGGTCTAGGATTTTCAAACTTATTCCGTCGGTTTTTAGCTGACGGAATGAAATGCTCGACGAAATAAATGGGAAACCCGACGGAATAAATGTTTTTTCGTCGTATGTTTTTCTGTCGGATATTACCCGACGGAGTTTAGTTTTTTTTTTTCGGGTCCCCATTTATTCCGTCGGCTAAAGCCCGACGAAATAAGTCTATTTTTCTTGTAGTGTTTTTTTATTATAAAAACTATACTTCTAAAAAAGGAAATTCTTTTTCTAAATAAACTAAGGGTTTAGATATGAAAAAAACAAAAGGAGAGCAAGGAACTTACAAATAAGGAAGATCAATGATCTTCGTTATCGATGGAGGTCAAAAATGACTCGATCTGATCGAGATGATGAAGAGGACGCATGGAGGGGCTTCTTCTCCAAAGCTCTTCGTTGCTCTTGATAGAATCGTTAGGTCTTAAGAGATATGAAGTAGGAAGAGGTAAAGAATAATGGGAAGAAAGGGAAAAATCGGATTAGGGAAGTGTTAGGGTTCCCCGACGCTCGGGGTGCAGCGGATGCAAAAATGTGAACAAAAAATTTTCGTGCGAACACGAAAAAACCATAGCGTAGAATCCGTTCCAAACACTAAACTAGAAAATTAAAACAAGCTAGCTACTCGGATTGCGAAATACAACCTTGGTAACTGTAGGGTGTTTTTCGTCACCCCATTGAGATGGGAATACGCACGCGCTTGTCGGGCGTACTACAGATTCCCCCTGCCTAGTGTAGACCGGGGTTTAATGATTGTGGGTATCCGAATCTCCGGCAGCCGCGGACTAAGCTGGCGTTAATTACCCCTCGCCTTTGGGGCGAGGGAACCTCCGATTAACGGGTTTAAACTGGTCATGCGAACTCAATGTGCGGTGTGCGTGTGTTGTGTTTTGAAAAGGGGTTTTGGATATATCGGGAGCCACGCAGAGTTTTTATGGGGGTCCCGCTACCCGGATAGCGGGCTGGGGGTCAAGGGGGCGAGCAGCCCCCTTGCGGGGTGCGGGGCAGCGTCCCGTTAGAAAAAAATTTTCTAACAGGGACAGTGTCGTAGAGTATGTGTGTGTAAATATGTATGCATATGTACATATATATGTATGTACATAAAAAAGGGGAAAATACATCCAAAGGATGCGTGGGGCAGCACCTTGGGCGCTGTGCGCCTAGGTGCTGTGCGCTCAAGCGCTAGAATGCCACGTGTCGGCACGTGGGCGCTCTGCGCTTGAGCGCAAGCGCGCCACGTGTCGGCACGGAGGTGAATTGCGCTCGAGCGCTTGCGCTTGAGCGCAAGCGCGCCACGTGTCGGCACGAGGCGACTTGCGCTCGAGCGCTTGCGCTGGAGCGCAAGCGCGCCACGTGTCGACACCGGGGCGACTTGCGCTCGAGCGCTTGCGCTTGAGCGCATGCGCGCCACGTGTCGGCACGTGGGCGCTTTGCGCTCGAGCGCTGAGCGCTTGAGCGCATGCGCGCCACGTGTCGGCACGTGGGCGCTTTGCACTTGAGCGCAAGCACGCCACGTGTCGGCACGCGGGCGCTCTACGCTTGAGCGCCGGCGAGAAAAGGAGGCTTTTAGCCTAAGAAACAGAAGCTATGCTTCAGAAAGGAAATATTTATTATGTATATATATATGGAGTTAAACTCCTAGGATGTTTTGAAGCTGATAAAGGGGGTTCTTCTTCTTCATCCTGTTGTTTGGCCGGATCTTGAAGATCGAGAAGTAGAAGATTTTAAAAGTCACTCCTTTTTGAGATCTGATGGGAGATCTGAGTTCCCCTTTGCGAGTTTTGTGGTGGAAAACTACTTAGTTGTGGAAAAGAAAGAGTAAAACTCTTGATTTAATTCAAAAGAAATGAGAAGGTTTAGAACCTTGGAGAAGGAGCAGGAGGCACAAAGAACCCTGGTTTTGGGGGGAATGAAAAGTGTTATGCTTTATTCATCATCATGTTGCCTTATATAGGCTTACATATTTACATATAGCCACTTGGGCTTTACAAAAATGGCATTTTGCTCATCCCATGGCTCATGTGCCATTTCATTTTTGCACATAAGCCATGGGCTTACAAAATATTGGCTTTATGCCCATTTTACATACATTCATGTATAAAAAATTATATAATAATTATTTATTACATGATTTTATCGTTGCCATGGGGAGGCTGGCCGTGGGCTTGACTTGGGCATGGGTCCGCTTGACCTGGGCTTGGGCCCACCTAGCATGGAGGTTGACCTTGACTTTGACTCGGTCAACCGGGGTGTAAATTTTTACCCCAACAAATTGCCCCCCATCAATGAATGCACACCGCACATGTGGGTCGTGTGCATGAAATTGATGGATCTTCTTTTGCGTGGAGGCGACTTGCTTTGGTTCCCACTTTTTGGGTTGCACTGCCCTTTTTACGACATGGATGGTCGACGCTCTGATCCGAAGCGATTTAGTAGACGTGTCCCCGGCACGGAGTGTCGCTGGTCGACGTTTCCCCGAGGCGGAGTGTCTGTGTTGGACGTTTTCCCGATGCAGAGTGTCGCTGGTTGACGTGTCCCCGGCACGAAGTGTCTGCTTGACATTTCCCTAGCACGGAGTGTCGCTGTTGGATGTTTCCCTGATGCGGAGTGTCTGTGTTGGACGTTTCCCAGATGCAGAGTGTCGCTGGTTGACGTGTCCCCGGCACGGAGTGTCGCTGATCGACTTTTCCCCGGCGCAGAGTGTCGGGTTGACTTTTCCCCGGTACGGAGTGCCGCTGATCGACTTTTCCCCGGCGCGGAGTGTCGCTGGTTGACGTGTCCCCGGCACGGAGTGTCGCTGATCGACTTTTCCCTGGCGCGGAGTGTCGAGTTGACTTTTCCCCGGCACGGAGTGTCACAGATCGACTTTTCCCCGGCGCGGAGTGTCGGTGGTTGACTTTTCCCCGGCACGGAGTGTCGCTAATCGACTTTTCCCCGGCGCGGAGTGTCGGGTTGACTTTTCCCCGGCACGGAGTGTCGCTGATCGACTTTTCCCCAGCGCGGAGTGTCGGTTGACTTTTCCCCATCACGGAGTGTCGCTGATCGACTTTTCCCCGGCACGGAGTGTCGGGTTAACTTTTCCCCGGCACGGAGTGTCGCTGATCGACTTTTCCTCGGCACGGAGTGTCGGGTTGACTTTTCCCCGGCACGGAGTGTCGCTGATGGACTTTTCCCCGGCGCGGAGTGTCACTGGTTGACTTTTTCCCAGCACGGAGTGTCGTTGATCGACTTTTCCCCGGCGCGGAGTGTCGGGTTGACTTTTCCCCGGCACGGAGTGTCGCTGATCGACTTTTCCCCGGCGCGGAGTGTCGCGGGTTGACTTTTCCCCGGCACGGAGTGTCGCTGATCGACTTTTCCACGGCGCGGAGTGTCGGGTTGACTTTTCCCCGCTGATCGACTTTTCCCCGGCGCGGAGTGTCGGTGGTTGACTTTTCCCCGGCACGGAGTGTCGCTGATCGACTTTTCCCCGGCGCGGAGTGTCGGGTTGACTTTCCCCGGCACGGAGTGTCGCTGATGGACTTTTCCCCGGCGCGGAGTGTCGGGTTGACTTTTTCCCGGCACGGAGTGTCGCTGATCGACTTTTCCCCGGCGCGGAGTGTCAGGTTGACTTTTTTCCGAGGCGGAGCATAATTCCTACAGGGAAGGTAGATATCCCGAGGCGAAGCATGATATCGACACGGGATAAATTCTGTGACGGAGCATGATTCCGCCATAGAGGTTGGTTTGATTTGATTTGGGTTGATATCAGCATCGCTACACTGGAATATGGTACCAGGAGCGAATCATCATCTGTCTTGAGAGGATTTGGGAATTGGTTTTTTGTCGGCATCTGCATTGCTGCACTGGAATAATGCCAGGAGCAACTCATCATGTGCCCCGGGAGGATTTGGATTTAGTTTTTTGTTTGGCATCTGCATTGCTGCACTGGAATAATGCCATGAGCAACTCATCATTTGCCCCGGGAGGATTTGGGAATTGGTTTTCTGTCGGCATCTGCATTGCTGCACTGGAATAATGCCTAGAGCAACTCATCATGTGCCCCGAGAGGATTTGGGAATTGGTGGCTTAGGAGACAGGTTTAGATCCCTTTCACCTAAGGCTTTTCCATTTTGTAAGCCGTAAGGGTCTCACAAAGCATTTTCTCCCTACGGGTCGTAAGGATCCCATAGGTGTATTTTCTACTTAGGAGTCGTGGGGACTCCTAAGTGTGTTGCTCCTTTGTGAGTCGTAGAGATCTCACGAGGGAATTTTCTCCTCACAAAGTCGAGAGGACCTTGCGAGTGCATTTCATTTCCTTTTTTTTTACGAGTTTGCTCCCTTTCGGTTTTTCACAAACTCGCCGGTAGGCCTGCTGTTTTTACTCATGGAGCCCTTTCGGGTTTTCATCCGTGCCCATTTTGCTTGTGGACATACCGTTCTTCTTTTTTTTTCTTTTTTTTTCTTCTTCCTTTTTTTTGGAATCTTCCCTGCCGGTGGACTTTGAATGTGGTCTCGCCGGTAGGACTTAGGAGAGATTGGGATCGTTTTACGCCCGTGGATTGTATACGGTTTTACAGGATGTATGATCCAGACCGTAGGGCCGTAAAAATTTTGGGACTTTGTTGGCGTCTGCATCGCTGCACTGGAATATGGTATCAGGAGCGACTCATCATTCGCCACTTGGGGATTTGGATTTGGAATTTGGCTGGCGTCTGCATCGCTGCACTGGAATATGGTACCAGGAGCGACTCATCATTCGCCACTTGGTGATTTGGATTTGGAATTTGGCCGGCGTCTGCATCGCTGCACTGGAATATAGTACCAAGAGCGACTCATCATTCGCCACTTGGGGTATGGGATTTGGAATTTGGCCGGCGTCTGCATCGCTGCACTGGAATATGGTACCAGGAGCGACTCATCATTCGCCACTTTGGGGTTGGGGAGCGATGGCTTAGGAGATAGATTTAGATCCCTGTCACCTAAGACTTTTCAATTTTATAGGCCGTGAGGGTCCCATAAAAGCATTTTCTCCCTACGAGTCGTAAGGATCCCGCAGGTGTATTTTCTCCTTAGGAGTAGTGGGGACTCCTAAGTGTGTTTTTCCTTCGTGAGTCGTAAGGATCCCACAAAGGTTTGCTCTCCTCATGTATCGTGAGGACACATGAGTGGATTTCCGTCGTTCCCAGTTTAATGACTTAGAGGTCGACTGTTTCCGGTTTAACGACTTAGTGGTCATCTATTTCCAGTTTAACGACTTGGAGGTCATCTGTTTCCAGTTTAACGACTTGGAGGTCATCTGTTTCCAGTTTAACGACTTGGTGGTCATCTGTTTCCAGTTTAGAGGCTTAGAGGTCATCTGTTTCCAGTTTAACGACTTGGTGGTCATCTGTTTCCAGTTTAACAACTTGGAGGTCATCTGTTTCTAGTTTAGAGACTTAGAGGTCATCTGTTTCCAGTTTAACGACTTGGTGGTCATCTGTTTCCAGTTTAACGACTTGGAGGTCATCTGTTTCCAGTTTAGAGACTTAGAGGTCTACTGTTTCCAGTTTAACGACTTGGTGGTCATCTGTTTCCAGTTTAACAACTTGGAGATCATCTGTTTCCAGTTTAAAGACTTAGGGGTCTATTGATGGCGAGCTTAGAATTTTGGGGTAGGGGCCGGCATCAGCGTTGCTAACATGAAGCAGAGGTGCCAGGAGCAATTCATCATTTTCCTACTCTTTTTGGCGGAGCGATGGCTTAGGAGACGGGTTTAGGTCCCTATCACCTAAGGCTTTTCAATTTTATGGGCCGTGAGGATCCCATAAAAGCATTTTCTCCCTACGAGTCGTGAGGATCCCGCAGGTGTATTTTCTCCTTAGGAGTCGTGAGGACTCCTAAGTGTGTTTTTCCTTTGTGAGTCGTAAGGATCCCACAAAGGTTTGTTCTCCTTATGTATCGTGAGGACACATGAGTGGGTCTTCTCAATGGAGCATAATTCCAAAGGCGGAGACCAGCCGCGTAACTGGTAATTGTGGTGGGGCATGAGGGTGATGAGAATTATTTGCGCCCGTGGATTGTATATAGTAGTCAATTTAGGGACTAACCGTAGGGCCGGAAGAATTTTGAAAAAATGGATTTTTGTTGGCGTCTGCATCGCTGCACTGGAATATGGTACCAGGAGCAACTCATCATTCGCCAGTTGTTTTTTTTTTGTTGTTGTTGTTTTTTTTTTGTTTTACCACGATTGCTCTATCATTTCAGCTTTTCTTATCGCGAAGGTCGCGATTGCCCTATCATTTCATCTTTTCTTTGCGGTTGCCCCATCATTTCGGCTTTTATTTCATCTTTATTTTACTCGCTGATTTTTATTGCGAGTTGCCCCATCATTTCGGCTTTTCTTTATTTTTCTTTTATTTACACATTTTTTGTTTATTTACATTTTTTTTACATTCCCAGTTTAACGACTTAGGGGTCGATTGTTCCCAGTTTAATGACGTTGTGGTCAGCTGTTCCCAGTTTAACGACGTGGTGGTCCTTTTTGCTTATCCCAGCTCCTTGAACTTTGATCTTGGCGGAGCTGTGTTGATGACCTAGCTCTGTGGCTTGCCGATACATCCGAGGATTGTGAGGTTTTTCCAAGCTTATATTGGTCCTCTGCCCAATCTTTAAAAATATAGCAGTCTTCGATGGTATGACCCACCACTCTATGATATGGGCAGTATATGGGATTGCCGGTCATGTTCATTTCCTGTTGCCTCTTTGGAACAGGCAGTTGCAGACCGCTGTTCAGGGCGTCCGTGAATATTTTGCGGACTTCATCCCTCCTGAAGGAGTATACCTTCTTCTTTTCCTCCATTGGAGTAGGTGCCTTTACTGATGCTGGTCCTCGAGGCCGATCGGTCTTTGGTTCGTCCTTTTCAGATAATGGCATATGTCTGGGAGGATTAGGTTCCCGAAAGGCTTCGGTCTCCATTTGCATGAAATCGGCAGTCGTAGCTTGACTGTTTGCTAACGCGCCTTTAGACAGTTCTATCTCTCCCGCCCTGTATTGCCTTTCGACCCAATCTTTGAAGACGAAGCAGTCCTCAATGGCATGACCTATCACCCTGTGATAGGGGAAATATTTTGGGTCGTCGGTCATATTCTCTTCTTGCGGTCTCTTTGATTCTGGCAGTTGTAGACCGTTTGTTAGGGCGTCCCTGAATATCTTATGGACCTTTTCCCTCTTGAAGGAATAGACCTTTTCCAGCTTCTCTTTCAGAGGCGATTCCCCCCCGGCGTATGTATCGGAGGGACTGGTGGCTGATTGCGGCCGTTTTTCGCGAAGGCGCTCCGCTTTTAGGTTCAAAGGGATATCAGTTGGCTGCCCCCGGGTATCAATCCCTGGCTCATGAGCCAAAATTTGATTCTGCTGTAATTGCAATCGGGCGACTTGGGTTGCGAGATCTGCCACGACGTTTGCCAGCTCGTCGACTTTGGAATAGACCTCGGCCATCTTCTCATCCCTGTCTTGAAATTGCCTTTGAAGCCATTGGAATAATGCTTGTTCTGTAGTTCCGGCTATGATAACCGGGTAATCTTTATTGCCTGAGCTCAATTCTGTAGGAACCACGGGCTCCTCTGGCTTATTGGCCTAAGCGGGCTCTTCATCATTTAGATCGAGCCGATGCTGGGTAGCTCAACCATATCATCACCATGGCTGTGAAGAAGAGGAGGGTTCGTTTCTTCATGTCCGACCATGTAGACAGTGTGGATAACACATTCAGCCATTCTTTCATCACTGGCAGCTGGTTTCGCGGAGCGGCCCGGGATTTGGAAATTCATAAATTTTAACATGGCCAGAGCCCTAGCCCTTTTGTTGGCTTTGTATCTGAGCCGCTTCTGCCTCAGCTCCTCTGCCTTAAGCGCTTGGCAGGCTTCTGCTCTTCGGGAAGCCGCCATAGGCTGAGTGATGGGGAGCTTAGAGAAGATACCCGATCGAGCAGTTGTCAAGGGCACCGCCGGAGCTTGCTTGAGAGGCCTTATTGCTTTGTCGGTGTTGATGGCCTTGCCCCCAGCTAGGGCCAAGGAAAGTCGTTCAGACACCGACTTGCGTTTAGGTTGGGGCGCCCTCGAGATCACCACATTTGGTCTCCTGCCTTTCGAGACCAGTTTGTCTGTTGCTGGAGCTTGAGGAGCTGGGATGGCGCCAATTGGTATGAACATGATAGAGCTGAATGGTAGCAGCGGCTCCTCCCATTGTCGCCCGAGACTGGCCGGGAGGACCGTCCTAGAGTCTATCATCATCGTGTAGGAGACAGGAGCCGTGCTGAGAGCAAAGATCATCCTCGGAGACATTGTTGAGAGGTGATTGCTTGAAAATCTGCATGAAAGAGCATTATTTTAGTATAAATACAGGCATGTATATTGATTGAGTTCGCATGAACGTTTAACCCGAAATATGGGATGGGAGATTCGTCCCACCGGGCGTGCCAGAATCTGTAGGGTGTTTTTCGTCACCCCATTGAGATGGGAATACGCACGCGCTTGTCGGGCGTACTACAGATTCCCCCTGCCTAGTGTAGGCCGGGGTTTAATGATTGTGGGGATCCGAATCTCCGGCAGCCGCGGACTAAGCTGCCGTTAATTACCCCTCGCCTTTGGGGCGAGGGAACCTCCGATTAACGGGTTTAAACTGGTCATGCGAACTCAATGTGCGGTGTGCGTGTGTTGTGTTTTGAAAAGAGGTTTTGGATATATCGGGAGCCACGCAGAGTTTTTACGGGGGTCCCGCTACCCAGATAGCGGGCTGGGGGTCAAGGGGGCGAGCAGCCACCTTGCGAGGTGCGGGGCAGCGCCCTGTTAGAAATTTTTTTTTCTAACAGGGACAGTGTCGTAGAGTATGTGTGTGTGTAAATATGTATGCATATGTACATATATATGTATGTACAAAAAAAAAAGGGGAAAAGACATCCAAAGGATGCGTGGGGCAGCACCTTAGGCGCTGTGCGCCTAGGTGCTATGCGCTCAGGCGCTAGAATGCCACGTGTCGGCACGTGGGCGCTCTGCGCTTGAGCGCAAGCACGCCACGTGTCGGCACGGGGGCGAATTGCGCTCGAGCGCTTGCGCTCGAGCGCAAGCGCGCCACGTGTCGGCACCGAAGCGACTTGCTCTCGAGCGCTTGCGCTTGAACGCAAGCGCGCCACGTGTCGACACCGGGGCGACTTGCGCTCGAGCGCTTGCGCTGGAGCTCATGAGCGCCACGTGTCGGCACATGGGCGCTTTGCGCTCGAGCGCTGAGCACTGGAGCGCAAGCACGCCACGTGTCGGCACGCGGGCGCTCTGCGCTTGAGCGCCGGCGAGAAAAGGAGGCTTTTAGCCTAAGAAACAGAAGCTATGCTTCAGAAAGGAAATATTTATTATGTATATATGTATGGAGTTAAACTCCTAGGATGTTTTGAAGCTGATAAAGGGGGTTCTTCTTCTTCCTCATGTTGTTTGGCCGGATCTTGAAGATCGAGAAGTAGAAGATTTTAAAAGTCACTCCTTTTTGAGATCTGATGGGTGATCTGAGTTCGGGTTTTGTGGTGGAAAACTACTTAGTTTTGGAAAAGAAAGAGTAAAAGTCTTGATTTAATTCAAAAGAAATGAGAAGGTTTAGAACCTTGGAGAAGGAGCAGGAGGCACAAAGAACCCTGGTTTTGGGGGGAATGAAAAGTGTTATGCTTTATTCATCATCATGTTGCCTTATATAGGCTTACATATTTACATATAGCCACTTGGGCTTTACAAAAATAGCATTTTGCCCATCATATGGCTCATGTGCCATTTCATTTTTGCACATAAGCCATGGGCTTACAAAATATTGGCTTTATGCCCATTTTACATACATTCATGTATAAAAAATTACATAATAATTATTTATTACATGATTTTGTCGTTGCCATGGGGAGGCTGGCCGTGGGCTTGACTTGGGCATGGGTCCGCTTGACCTGGGCTTGGGCCCACCTAGCATGGAGGTTGACCTTGACTTTGACTCGGTCAACCGGGGTGTAAATTTTTGCCCCAACAGTAACATGTCCACCGTCGAGACCCGGTTCTTGCTCACGAAATAAAGTACCACACGGAACAAAGTGTCACACCAAGTGTCATGTTTAAATGGGTGGGGGCCACCTCTTGAATCCGTAGGGGCCACCTCTTGAGTCTATGGAACCCACTGTAGAACAATGTGGAATTTTCGGAATACATTTCGAAAGAGAGCAGATCTGTACTATAAATGGAATAATACCACTCTTCAATACAGAGGCGCCTTTTAAGTAAACCGGTACTACAGGAGCTTGAGAACTCCGTAGTTAAGCGTGCTCGAGCCAGGGAAGTCCTGGGATGGGTGACCTCCTGGGAAGTGGCCCATGGTCGGGTCTGGTTCGCTCCGAAGGACAAAATCATGCGGTTTCGGCTAGAGCGGACAATACTCTCTGCATTGGGGGTGGGGCATAACAGAATGGTATCAGAGCTGGTCCCTCAATAGTAGGTCTGTGGTTCGAGAAAGAACCATTGTTCAAAGGTGGGGAGAATGTCGGGACCCGGTTCTTGCTCACGGAACAAACTGCCACACGGAACAAAGTGTCATATTTAAGTAGGCGGGGGCCACCTCTTGAATCCGTGGGGGCCACCTCTTGAGTTCGTGGGACTCTCTGTAGAACAATGGGGAATTTTCGGAATACATTCCGAAAGAGGGCAGATCTGTACTATAAATGGAATGATACCACTCTTCAATACAGAGGCGCCTTTTAAGTGAACCGGCACTACAGGAGCTTGAGAACTCCATAGTTAAGCATGCTCGAGCCAGGGAAGTCCTGTGATGGGTGACCCTCTGGGAAGTGGCACATGGTCGGGTCCGGTTCGCCCCGAAGGACAAAACCGTGTGGCTTCGGCCAGAGCGGACAATACTCTCTATATTATAGGGGTAGGGCGTGACATCCACCCAATCATGGAAGACCCTCCAAGCTCCGTAAGCCGTCGAGAACAAGCTTAAAAGAAGACCGCCCTTACCGAAGATGATCCACCCAAGGAAAACTGATCCAAGCTCCATCGTCGCTCTAAAGCGGACTTTGAGGAAGCAACTGACACTCTAAACTTGCTAGAAATGGAGTATGAGAGATGTAGGGATTTATCACTCTATCCATTATCTCTCATAATACAATCTCAAGAGAGCTCACTCAAGAGGAGGAAGGTAGAGGAAGAGGAGAGTGCAGAGAGAATGAACGCAAAATAAAATCATGTGAGAGAGATATTTTTCATCCTAGAAAAATATGTCATACTCATTTTATAATATAAAAATGAGCCCAAACCTCTCAACCATGCTCTTATCCATTCCTCCTCCTCCACCTTATTTATTTTCTTTTTAAACAAAAAGAATATCCTAATGAGGTGTCCCTTTCTAAAAGTATTTTGTATAAATAAAAAATACAACTCACGGTATGTGTATCGAAATACATATATGCGTATCCGTATAAAAATACGAATAGTTAATAGAGAGAAAATGAATAGTGTACATAATACTATAATATATATATATATATATATATATATATATATATATCAAAATATATATATGTATATTATTAAATCAATACATGATTTAATAATCCAGTTTAATCTTAAACCGGCTAGTATTATCAAATGTCCGATTAAAGTCCGTATAGCCAGTACACGTATTTAATCGGACTCCTGTACATATCAACATACGTCATCTACATCATATCACTTGAACCAGGAAAACCCTCTGTGTGGGACTCTAAAAACTCGACAATACGCTGCCAGTGAGTTACTGAATAAAATCCATAATCACAAGCTCATCAGCGGCACTAGCTGTACGTAACGGCTATCCAGGTATATGTCGAAAGGGAGGTCGACAATTAAGTTCTTCCATATCCTATAGAGCCTGTAACTGACAATCTCCGTACAGTCCGGTCTCTTCGTCTAAGAGTGTAGCATACTGGGTTTAGAAGGTGGATAACGTCAGACCCCTAATAACCCGATAATTCGTGCCGGTGCCAAGCCCATTACCAACCGAGAAACTATCGATCTCCTATCAGTAAATCCCATCCACACTGGCCATGGATTTATGGTGATGGCCAACCAAATACAGCGTGACATCAACTCCCTATACCGGAAGAGACGAATACCTTCTGATCGCTCACTGTCTCCATGTGGCTTGGGACTGTACCCAACTAAAACTTGTTTGTACGACTCCTTTAAGTCGTGGTAGGGTAGTAATCTAAGTACAGTGGGAACTCACACGAGACAAATGACGATTTCAGGTCTAAAGATTACCCTGTACTCATGTCACCAGAGAACTGCTATCTGACGATATGTATAATAATATCTAGAAGTTCTCGGTGAGTCCGTTCGGTGTACTTACCTTCAATGAGCACCTGTATACAATCTTAGACGCCAAAACACCAATGGCTTGTGAGACCGGCCACCACCCCTCGTTGGGGTCTAGGAAATATACACTAGTTTACTTTGGAATATCGATACCCAGTTTCGATACTCTCACGGCTGTGAACATTTAAGGACGTTCTTATGGACTGCCCAGCTCCCACGTATATGATTGCCATCATAATACTGGTAGTCAAACAAGAATTTTATGGGCTTTATCATTATGTATTGGCGACACGTAATAAAACGTATACGCATGAATAATAAAAACAAACCAGATATTATACTATTATCTCGAGAAAAACCGTTCTACCCGTATAGATCCTCCCTCAATTATCATAATTGCCTACCTGCAATTACAATAATTGCCTTAAGGGCACTATATCCAACAGGAAGAAGACGACTAAAGAGAAAGAAAATAGATTTAGGGTTTTGAATAGATTATATAGGCTCTAGCACTCTCGGGTTGATTTGCAAAAATCAGGGGGGGAAATATATCTACTGAGGACCAGATAAAGTCACACAAGAAAACTCGTGTGACTTGGGGCCACTTGAGCCGCCAGGGCAGCCCGAAAATCGCCTGGGTAGCCTTTTAATGGCCAATGGCGTCGGGTCTCCTCCAGCGGGTCTCACTAGATCTCGTTAGGTCAAAAACATGCTCTATGTTTTATCTGATTGTTCGGGGTCTGTGTGGCACGCACATGAAACTTTATACTGAAAAAGAAAAACAAAAATGAAAATATTGCAGATACTAACAGTCGAAGTTATAACCTATGAGACAACGATGCAAGCGGATAACTGGCAGGGCCTATTAATAATAGGGCACATAAATCACTAGAATATTGATATAGAGTAATGTTTTTTTTTTAATTAAAGAAAGGAACAGAGAAAGAAGGTATATATATGAAATTTAGGGTTGTTATATAAAATTGGACTCATATGAGCTCATACCAAGAAAGGTTCAGTGTGATACACTTCAATACCGTTCTGTCCTTTATGATTCTATATTTCCCTTTTCATATGTCACCGTATTTTGTCCTTTTTCTTGTTCTACAGTTTGATGAGCAGCTTACTTTATATTAGAAAGACCTTTATTTGGGAATATTTTATAGCAAGGATTGAGATGGTTTTGTTTCTAGAGTTGCATATTGTACCGTTACTCTTTTACTTTCCTTTGAGATCTTGATTCTGGGCACAAGAATGCAAAACCAGAAAAAATGGTTCCTGCACAGCACTTTGCTTGTGTAACAAACTGCACAACAATCATAAGATCACCGGGTCACGCAGTTAAATGCATGAGCCTACACCAAGTGTTTAAATGTGTTACGTAATTTATTGAGTAGGAATATTGTGTAGCTATTCTTTGCTCTACATTATTATTAGTTATATTTTTAGCACTATTGTAAAATTCAACTCTATTTTGTTATACATGTGAAGAAATAGATTTTCTATACTGTAAATTGCGGCGAAGTTATTATCTGATTGAAACAAAAAAGAGTACCAATAGGGGTCAGAATAAACAAATATATTTATATATGATCAAATTGTAATTGATTTCAATAATGCTAGAGAATTAATAAAATAAATTCCACGTGCGTGGCACATACATAAAACTAGTGTGTGTGTGTCAGCTATTTAGGCTTTAGTTGGTTGTTTGTTTGAATGTAATTGAGATTAGGGTTTAATTTTGAATTTGCTTACAAGCGTTACAAATTAGAGTTCCATTTAATAAGTTTGCCTTCAAATTTTTCCTTGTTTGTTTTGATAATTTAAGATAGTTGATGTGATTTCAAAATTAGAATTGGTATTATGCATGTGCCATGGAGCTTGTGAATATTAAATATATTCTAAAATCATTTGTTCGGTGATTCTTCCAAAAAATGGAGAAGAATGATTTTTTATAACCTTTTTTAAGATATTGTTACTTCTATTCTTCAAATCTTTTCAATATTTATTCTTTTGTATTATATTATTATTATTATTATTATTTATTATTACTCTATCATATTCTTATTATTAATTTCTAATCTTTATATTTTTCGTCGGTGTTATACAAAGTCAATTATATATAGTTTTTTGCCCAAGAAATAGAGGAGAATATTTTTTTAATACCAATTATAAATATTGTTACTTCCACTCCAATAGATTCTTTTTATTAATTTCTTTCTTTTTGAGAAATCTAACCTCCTATACCAATTCAAAATTGAATAGAAATTAATAAAATTTCCTTCTTTTATATTTAATAGACCAAATTCAATAGTGGTCCTTGAAATGTAATAAATTTGATTCAAATTAGGACATTTGGTTAGAACTGGTCAGAGGAATGTTACAATCTAGTCATATAGCTTTCTCAACATCACAAGATTACCCTTATTTATGATTATTCTACACCTAGATAAGCTCTGCATAATCCAATCTAAACAGTTAGCAATTAATAAACTGTTTAGCTTTAGTGATTTAGATTTATCTTCAGTAAAGTAAATTGAGTTATTTAATGTAAGAAAAGAGCCTTTTTGTCACTTTATATATTTATTACGGCTCAGAGTTTAGTACAATGGATGGTCCGGACGTGTCCTAGTTTGAAAAAAACTATGTAGCAATACTTAAAGTTTCATATCCGAAGCAAGTTTTCAAGAAACTGCTAGCGCTTTAGCAAAAGCTGCACTACAGGCCGTATTGATTGGTTGAAGGGTCTAATAGAAAATGTTGTTCTGAGGAGATTATCTCTGTATGCACCGGATTCCAAAAATTAGTGCACCGTTCAAGGTATTGGACAACTTGTTTTGAAAATGTATGTTTGTTTAAATATAGACCATACATAAAAAAAATCTAGTCAAATTTTAATTGTTCATCTTAACTCCTTAGTTATAAGATCAACTAAGCCCTATTTGGCCGCTCAGAAGCCCTATTTGACCACTCCATGAGCGACTGTTCACAAAAATTAGAGAGAAACCCTTTCTGAAGGAGATACATTAATTACATTTATATATGAAAAATCTAGATCTGATGACACAACACAAGGTCTTTCAAAACTGGAACAAATCTTAGAAGTGCGTTCGATTGGTTCAAAATATCGATAAACATTTAAAGGAGAATTTAAAGATCAAAAATAGGAATTTTAAGATTTTATAAACTAATATTAAATATGCAGAATTTACAGGAATTATATTTTAAAAAAAGGGTTAAATGCATGTAACCCCTCTTATATTTATCTTGTACAATACTTACGATCCCCTCAACCCGTTCATTGGCTTGTAGCACCTTTCGACAACCGGGTATAAAATTATCTTTCGAGTCATAAAAAAGATATTTATCACCACTCAACCGGCTGCTTAACACTGCACATCAATAAATCAATCAACGATCAACCCAAAATTTTCTATTTTAGATATCTTATATATTTCTTCAGCCGGTCAAATTTCTTGTCCCTTTAAACTTTCTCCCCTTCAAATGACATGTTCTCAGTGAACATTGAGAAGAACACTTAAGAATCAATCTATATATTTAATGCAATTTAGGTGTAATTTTCAAAACTATACCTAAAACACTGTACAAGCTTTCAAAAATGTTGCTTAGAAATATTTTCTTTGATGTGTAATATGTTAAGATTATAAAATTCAGATAAGATAATAAGAGATATACGAGAGTAGAAGTAACCAGTTCAATTTCCGATGCGGTCACGACAAACAAAACTAGCAATTAGAGATGTCAGTGTATGCAATTCAACCAAAATAAAATTAAAAAAAAGGGTAAATTGTCAAGACCTTTCAGGCAAGATTTCCCGATGACAGAAAGCTCTAGCCCTAAAATAGTTGTCAAAACACCACTTGAAAAAGTTTTCATTTGTTAAAAAGCCTTCACCATGCGATATCTGTATAGTTGAGTGCTATATCTAATTTTTATGTCCCTGTAATATGTATCCAGCTGGGCATTGAATGGCACACGCCATCATACATTGAACATATGCTCACACTCCTCTCTCTCTCTCTCTCTCAAAATATTCTCTCTTCGTGAGCAGCATCATCAAAAAAAATAATTTATCATCTTCCCTTTTTGCTAATTTTTCCTCCTCCTAAAAGAACCCTAATCCCCAAATTAGTGCCTTTTTCCCCCAAATGCCCATGCCTCAATTTCCCATCGCCAATTCATCTTTGTCTGATAAACCGATCACAATTTCTGGATCACTGTTTTTGACGAAAAACCCTATCTCAAGGTAAGGATCTGCAAGCGTTTTTTTTTCCCTTTTAATTATATGCTAATTAGTGATCCTTCTATATATTTGTTTGACTATAGATCTACGATCTAGCTTAATTAAATCATGCAGTTTTGGTTAGTCATCCCAAATTTTTTTCTCTCATTATGGATTGATTTATATTAGTGTAGATCTAAGAATAACTTTGGGGATTTTCCTTTAGAAAGAGAAAGCTCTTTTTTTCCCCCTCCAAAAAGAAAAATCATGCAATTTTGGGTTATGAGTGTTTGAACTGTGACTTTGGCTGTGGGTTAGGGTTCTTCAAACATATGGGAGTAGTTTGTGGAATTAAATACCTTATTTTTATTATTTATGGAAAATGTCATAAGAGATTTATGTCTTGCTCTAGGTTAATCTAACTAAAAAAATTACATGCAACCGTTTAAAGAAATGTTGTGATATTGCACAATTGGGAATATGTTTGATGGCTTTGTCTTTTCAGTGAAAGCGCAACAAAATCGAAGCTCTAGTAATGAGAGGATAGAAGATACTACAAAAATAACAACAAGAACAAGGGAAAATAATGGAGGGGAATTTGAATTTACCAGCAGGAAGCATGATCCCAGGATCTTCATACGGAATGCTGGATCTCCAAAACCCAATTCACATGCATCACTCACAACACCCACAATTTCACCATCATCAAAACCAAAACCAAAACAACCTCCAACGTCAAAATCAAAGCTCGCTGCTTCAGTACCCGAATCACATGCACGATTGCGATCAACCCCTAACCCTACCCATAATCGACTACAACAACAATAGCGCTAATAAAGGGGATCGCAACAAAATCTGCACTAGCGATGAGGACGAGCCAAGCCTCACTAATGAGGAAGAATGCGGGAAAATGAAAAGAGGATGGCATCGAATGAAATGGACTGATTCAATGGTCAGGCTTCTGATAACCGCGGTTTCTTATCTGGGCGAAGATCTCGCGTCCGATTGTTATACTGGCGGCAGACGAAAATTTGCGATTTTGCAGAAGAAAGGGAAATGGAAGTCGATATCGAAAGTGCTGGCAGAGAGAGGCTGTTATGTATCACCTCAGCAATGTGAAGACAAGTTTAATGATTTAAATAAGCGGTATAAAAGGCTTACCGATATTTTAGGCAGGGGAACGTCTTGTAAGGTTGTAGAAAATCCGGCACTGTTGGATATGATGGATAACTTACCTGATAAGGCGAAGGAGGATGCGAGGAAAATTTTGAGCTCGAAGCATCTTTTTTATGAGGAGATGTGCTCATATCATAATGGTAATAGGTTGAATTTGCCTGCGGACCCCGCGTTGCAGAGGTCATTGCAGTTGGCTCTTAGGAGCAGAGACGAGCATGAGAATGACACGAAGAGATCAGATGTGCATGACGATGATCATGGCGATGATGATGTGGATTCCGATGATGGCGATGACCATCATCATGCTGAAGAGAATGTTGGCCTTTTTTCAAAACAGTTGAAGAAAGGGAACGGGCATGAAATTTCAGTTGATATGAACCAAGCGATCCCCGAAGGATCGAAACAGGGTATGAAATCTCGGAAAATTCAACTTGAAGAGCAGAGTTTGCATATTCAAGCTGAGATGCTGGAGCTTAAGAAGCAGAGGTTTAAATGGCTGCGATTCAGTAAGAAGAAAGACAGGGAATTGGAGAAGATGAAGATGGAGAACAAAAGAATGAAGCTTGAGAATGGAAGGCTAGAGTTAGAATTGAAGCGGAAGGAGTTAGAGCTTAATCTTAATTAGATTTTAAAGAAAATTATGTAGTGATTGTATCTTTAAATATCTCAATGAAGTGGTTTTAGAATGAACATTTAGTTTTATTAGGTAATATACCTTAATAATGTTGATATGTTTTGGTGCTTACTGTTTATATCTTGAAACTTTGATAAAAGCTCGGTGCTTACTGTTTAAGTATCTTTGTCGCTGCATTAATTTGTGTAGTGTTTCTGCTGTAAGCAGCCCTTATTCTATATTACAGTTGCAATTTGCTGCTGCTGTTTCTATTTGAGATCTAATGTTCATCTAATGTTCTTTCTTTGGCTTATTCCCATCGCTTCCTTCATGATAACTTGTGATGCTGCTTGGTTAATGCTATGGTTTTGTCATCTATTCAGAATTTCCTACTCTTACTTTATCTCTTTTATACTTTTAACTTCAGAAAGTCATCATGTGGTGTGTGGAGTAATTTATAAGCTGCAGGCAAATGAACCTGCTGTGTTTTCTAAAAGTTATGCAGTTAATTAGTTTTGGTAAAGACATTTATTCACATGAAAATAAGGTGCTGAGTTTGCGGTGGGTGACACAATCAAAATCAGGGCTGTGTCTCACCGCGATTAAAATCCCATGGCGTGTGCTCCAACCTAGCAAATTCGCTAGGATCGAGAGCAGCCCCATCACTTATTACTGATTTTTGCAGAAATTAAAAGCATTGTTTTATATAAATGGAGAATGGCCGATTACTGAACAATTGTTTGGGTGTGTGTACCAAGACTGATCCTTCTCTCTCTCACTACTAATGCTGAATGAAACCAAAGAAACATTTCTGAAGAGTACAAGGAGTGAAATAAATTTGAGATAAATAAGTACAACAGTCTTTGGTATACATGGTTCCATATCAAGTTAGTTACAAAATAACCAAGTTGCAGTACTTAAAGTTTTAATGAGTGCCTGCAGCCTATGTGGAGTTGAGGGCATTGCACAGTGATTTGTATGCATCAACAGATAGCTTGAACTTCTCTCCAGCTATGACCTGCATCATACAGTATGTTATAGATCTCCTTAATCTCATGATTCTCATTACTCATTAGTCATAATCAAGAAACAACTGAGAGTGTATTCCGAAAGCAATTCAATAGAAATTAATCGATGGGTCTGTGGAGCCTCACATCCATTTAGATACAAGTAGTTTGCATAGACAACTTTAAAACCTCAAATTTGAAGGAGAAAAAATGCACAACACCACACTTCTTACAGTGCAAATTAATTTTTTCATTCCTTTTATAGAAAGTGACTTCGAGAGAGTTGATTTCACGTCTTTTAGAACCAGCAACGACTATTGTGTTGTAGACCAACCGGGTTTAGCTCAGTTTGTACCAATTTTCTTTCCAACGTGAGAGGTCGCAAGTTCGATTCCCGAAAGGGTATTCCAAAAAAAAAAAACATTTGGTGTTCCCATCACCAAGTTCCAGTCTCTTCTTCAGAGAGACCCTGCCACTTCAATCTCTTCCTCTAGTGGACTATTGAGATCTACTATGCCAGCCGCCAATCTCCTGAAGCTCTGGCCATCAGTGACTAATGCAATTTCCGACTGCCACCAAGACATAATCAAACATTGTGGCACCCACCCTGTTGACTTCCATGAGACTTTCTTCTTGAATGCATGGTATTCTCGCAATCCATGCAAACTATTCTAGCATCCATCCGCCCGGGTTACATCCTTAACTGTCTCTGACTAATGAAGCCTCATACAAATAGATCCTCATGCGTCTTTGCAGCAGCTGCATGATAAGACTGTATTGTAAGGGTTACATATCTATACGCAGCGGAAATCCAAGACCTTTGTTTTAGGGTAGATTGAAAAAGACTATCCGACGGATACCAAATATATAAAAAGAACACACCAACAATAACACACAAGATTTACCCAGGTTCGATGCAACTAGCACCTAATCCTGCCTTCACAACGAGAACTTTCCACTAGAGTAAGAATTACACGAGATACATCCAAAGCCCTACACCGGCCCAATACAAATCTCTCTAACTAAACCCCCCTCTCTTTACCTCTCCCTACCTCCGTGTCTCTCTCGGCCAATGTATTTGGTATCTGTTGGATAGTCTTTTTCAATTTATCCTAAAACAAATGTCTTGGATTTCCGCTGCGCATAAATACGTAATCCTTACAATAACTGGTATCAGAGCGTCAAGTTCGAATTTTGAAATTGATTGGGGAGATGGCGTTTACAAGTTGCAAGATTGAAAAGTTCGATGCGTGCAATAAATGTAGTCTATGGAGATTGAAGATGACGGCGCTGCTAAAACAATAAGGTGTACACAAGATTGTCTTTGTAAAAGACAGACTTTTGGTGACGATCACTATAGCGGAAAGTGAGGAAATAGTGGACAAATCTCACGATTCGATCTAGCTTTCAATGGTCGATAAGGTTCTTTGCAATGTGGCTCAAGAGACGACAGCTACAAGATTGTAGAATAAGTTGGAATACATTTACAAGAAGAAATCTCTTACTGTATGTATCTATCTAAAGAAGTCCGGAAAGCGCGTAGAGGTTTTTCGATCCGATTTAAGCAGAGAATTCGCTTCATATGAGTCTGCAGGATTGTACAGGCCGGGGAGAATTGTGCATCAGTACACCATATTGGAAGATCCTAGGTCAGATGGTATTGTAGAGTGAATGGTTTGGACAGTTGGGAAGAACAGAACTTTACGGCTTATTGTTGGTTTTCTGAAGGAGTTCGGGCTGGAGCCCTATCTACCGCCGAGTATCTCATCGATCGGTTATCATTGATGGCGGTAAATATGAGAATTCTCGAGGAGTTATGGACTGGAGTGGCTAGAGATTACTCAAGATTTCGTGTTGTTGGGTGCATTGAGGAGCCGAAGATCGAGAAATGTTATCTTGTCGGTTTTAGAGGCGGAGCCGAAGGGTATAGGTCGTGGTGTCCTAGGAACCCGAGTGGAGTAATCAGTCAAGTGACATTCGTTAAGTCTGTAAGTCTACGGTAGCGCCCCGGCCAATAATCTGAGGCCAAACGCGGAACAAAAACTTTTACAACTGACGCTACCGTATACTATAACCCGGATCTTACCATTAACGCTAAACCAACAAACTGTAAAGAGGTAGAAAGGCTATACCGATCGATCCGTGTCCTTCGGTCTTTAGCCATCATCCCACGCTCCTCACTGTGACTCCGATCTTCTGTCTCCTCGTCGAGGTGGTATCACATCATCGATTCTTTATACGGGCTCTCGTCTCTATACCAAGGCAACTCGGATATCAAGTCTGCTAAAAGAGATGACCAAGATGAAATAGAGAATGAGTGGAATACTTTGTCTCAATACACTCTTTGGTTCTCATCACATGAGAAGGTAAGAGTGGAGGTTGAAAAAGATGCTAAGGTTTGGAGAGTGTGGGCTCAAGAAATGAATCAAGTGAGCAAAAGAACCAAGCATAAAACTTGTGATCATTTTCTTTTGTGAGTAGATATATAAGATTGTGTAAAGAAAATATCTCATAAAAATATCTCCACAAACCCTAAAATATCTACACCCAAAACAAAACTTAATTAATTCTATCATGACTCACTTAGTGACTCATTAGCATGAGTCACTAATGAACATGCTAGAAGAAATGATGTCACCAAGAATGAGTCACACTTTTCAAATCTAATAATCATTTAAACCAAAATAATTAATCCAAAAAGAAATGCATCTTCTAAAATAATCTCGTAACGGATTACGAGAATATCCCTCACCTGTAAATATATACATGTATCCGTATTCCGACCGAATACGAATACGATGAGACTAAAATATTCCGACTCAATATAATACTTGGATCCGGCTTAAACCAAAGCCCACCAGTATAATCTGTCCGAAATATGACACGTGCACATATGCACATGCATGTTCGAACCCTGCCATAAAACCATACGGCCTCTACAACGTTTCGCCCGAACTTGGGAAACTATCTGTGGGGGACTCTAAAGACTCGTCAATACCCTGGCAGTGGGTTTAACCACAAGCACGTCAGCGGCACTAGCTGTGCGTAACGACTGCCCATGTACTGACCGAAAAGGAAGCCGATGAGCGAACTTATCCTGGAACCCTACTGAGCCTATCGGTGACAATATCCGTACAGTCCGGTCCGTTCGTCTATGAGCATCGCATATCTGGCCTAGGGGTTGGTAACGTCAGACCCCCAATAGCTGTATAAGTCGTGTCGGAGGGTAGCCCTGAACAACCTGAGAAACTACTGGAATACCTACCAGTAATTCTCATCTGTTTTGGCTAAGGACTTGGTGTAATGGCTCTTCTAGACACAGCGCGATCTCACCCCCAATACCGGGAGAGACGAAACCCCTGCCGATCCGCTTACTGCCTCTATGTGGCTCGGGACTGTACCCAACTAAAACCTGTTTGCACGACTCCTTTGAGCCGTGGTAAGATAGTAATCTAAGCACAGTGGGAACTCACACGAGACAAATGACGACCTCAGGTCGATGAACTAACCTGTACACATATCACCAGAGAACTGCTATTTGACGCTAAGTATAACCAACTAGCATGTTCCCGGCGAGTCCTGTCCGGTGCACTCATAATTCAATGAGCACCTGTATACATCTTAGGTGATCCAACTGACACCAATGGCTTGTGAGACCGGCCACCGCCCCTCGTCGGGGTCTCGACTGTATACACTAGTCTACTCCGGAGTATCGATGCCCTATCTCGAAACTCCCACGACTGGAGACCACTTTTAAGGATGTGCTTATAGACTACCCAACTCTCACGTATATGATCACCATCATACTGCTGATAGTCAAGCAATAATTCTAAGGGTTCTATTAACGTGTAATAGTGATCATATCACCTAAAACCGTACACGATGATAAAAGCAAACCAGATAGCATACTATCATCTTGAATAAGACTGTCCTACCGGTATAGGTTATCCTCAATCATTGCAATCACGTGCCTGCGATCCAATAATTGACTTTGAGGGCACTATGACCAACAATCTCCCACTTGCACTTAAGGCTAATTATTGTGATGTCGCATACTCACAGCCCGTGTGATACCGAACATCCAACTCCTCTACTAGTCAGTTTCACAAAACTCGTTTGTAGAACTCTTGTGTTCGAGAAATAGCCTCAATGAGTGGATCCGTCCTGATGTTTCTTTCTATGTCTCTCTTAATCTCAAGTTCACGGAGAAAACCATCTCCCGAATTGAGTAATACCTAGCTTAGAATATGTCTGTATATCTGATGGGACCTAGTTCATAAATGAACTCCAAATCCAAACTTCTTAGACTGTATCGTCAACTGAACCTAATCAGTATCCCGCACCATGCCTCCCACAGTATCCTCTTGGACCACCTGTCCAAACTACTGCCCCTTTCGTCAGAGGGAAAACTATAACTCTGACAATTACTCTGTCATCCATGTTATCTTTGAAGCCTGGAATGATAACTGTCCCCTGAAGGAGGCTGCCGTCATCAAATCCGTAGAACATCCACTTTTGTTCTAAAACTGCTTCCGAATGTTTCTCCAGGATTGGATTAATATAAACTTATTGCATCTAATGCAAAAACAACATCTGGTGTGGTACTTGATATCTCATGATCGACTCAATTGCCTAAGTAAGTGATATGCCAATCATGCACATCCCTCTCCCCTTTAGTCTGTAAGACACCTTTAGAGAGAGAGACTCCATCACCTGCAGGTACACCACCATGCCAGGAGTCGTCCATTCTAAAACACCTTTAGAATACTGTCTAAGTACCAAGATTGGGAAACTACATAATTCTAAATCTAAAACCATAGATCTAGTAACCAGAATGTCTGATATTATATCCATATCCTGTATGGAGAAACAACTGTGTGACAACCAAAGTATAACTGATCGTAGTATAGGAATTTTACTTCCTACTCTGTGTATGTCATATAAATACCAGGACATCACACTCTACTACCTTCTTAACAGATCCATCCCCTATTCTGATAAAGTCAAACCCATGACTGTTACATCAAAAATAGATGATCTATCTCCGATATATTTGCTTTAGTCTATAAATAGACACAAGTTACTTGGCCACTATGCTTCCGCTGCTCCCACTGACCACAACAACCCTCTGGCAGAATAATATATACGTGCACTTCTAAAACTAGTTTAGAATGACGCTATACTCATCCTCCTGCCGGGTCTCATAGCCTGGAATAACAGTAGTGTCAAGTCTGGATAAACAAGAACCTCCCTGTCACCGTCCTTGAGGCTATTGAAGTACCTCTCGGATGCCTGAGGTTACCCACCATATCTGCAGAGTGGCTAATGGAATGTCAAACTTGATTGAATCTTTAGGTCCTTTTAAATTTTCCGTAATCGTTTGCGGTTCTGGAATCTCATCCAGTTCTACCATACTCCCACTACTGTTTTCTGAAAAACTCCATTTTACTAAAACTGTGGCAAGTCAAGAACAATATCACTATTGATCTTCCAGATGGTAGAAAGTCAACCCTCGACATAGCCCGGGTCAACCCACAAACTGCCATTACAGAAACATGCCTTGAGTTATCCAGAGTTTGGTTTTAAGCATAAACCGGACAACTCCCCGTACCTTAACATCGTTAAGATATGAACTATTCTATATCCAATATAGAAACTTTGGAACTTATTTAATTGGAACCAGATTCAAATCATGCAGCTGTCTCCAGTGCATATCAACTTAATGGAAAGAGGCTAATCAGCATTACTCAACTTTAGAAATGCATCCAATTATGAGTAACCTGAAAGAGAAACAAGTTTCTCAAAACCATTACTATCAACTGAATACCAATCACAAGTATCTACATCTTCAATCACCTTGAAGAATCCCGATACTTGCGACACCTGATTCTCTACTTTATTCCTATATCTATAACTTCTCAAAATTTAGACATTGTATTTCAACGAAACACTTATCCAAAAACTAGAGAAGTCACGAGTAAACAGAACATAGTACGAGAACCAATCCCTTTTTCCTGATGGACAATGGACAACATACAATACTTTGTATAAGTCCGCGGAGTTGAATAACTCAAAACCTATGCATCGTAGGTTGAAAACTGTACTTATGGTTAAGAACTATTCCGCTGTTCAATACTCCTTACCCAATCGTCAACTGATATAGGTAAATGTCATGGACATAATTTCAAAAATTATATCCCACTTTATAAAAATAAACGTACAGATATATCAGTTTGAAATTGGTGCACAACAACGGATACTCAAAACCAAATACTTATCGTCCGGCAAAAACCCAGGCGATTTCCTCAAATATCACGAATTACACCTAATTCCTATATAATGAGGATGATCACCTAATTCCCAATAACTTACTCCCACTCATCATCTGTAAAACCATACAGATGTGAGAATCATACCTAGTAAATACATATCCTGGAGTAAGTATCTGATCGGGAAAACAGTTTTCCTTTAACAATGCATAGTGAAACTGAAATATGAAAATGTTTCGAAGGGGTATCCTGGTATTCATAGTAATGCCTCTTCCATTATCCAATTCATGACTGTAACCGTATATTTCTTTGCCATCTCTCCAAATCCCTTTATTTGTCTTTAGTCGTTACCTTCTGTACACCATCGTTAGGCTAAATGGTTTTCTTCCTTCTCTACCGTTCGGCACCAGTCTATGGTTTGGAAGAAGACTATCCAATAAGCGTAATAGGTGTATACCCTTAAACCAAGGAGTACTCACAATCTGAGAGAAAGTGATGATAAAAGACAGCTGAATAAAACCTTATTCTATTTCTCCTGAACCTGAATCCATCCTCGAATCCGGAACAAGTTCCTTCGAGTTCGTATATAACCATACGATGGATTTATCCAATGGAAGTGGATGTCCGTAATAATACGGGATGTTCTGGAGAAATGCAAAGATGAAGTAGGAGTGGTGATGAACTATACTGTTTGGTCGTGAATGATAGCAGTCACAATTTATTTTGCCCTCTTTCTAATCCTTTTATTTGTCTTTACTTATTACCTTCTGTACACCCTTCTTAGGCTAATTGGTTTTTTTCATTCCCTACCTTTCGGCACCTGCCTATGGTTTGGAAGAAAACTATCCAATAAGCGTAATAGGTGTACTCTCCTAAACCATGAAGCCCTCGCAACCTGAGAGAAGGTGATAATAAAAGACAACTGAATAAACCAATTCAATTTCTCCTGAACTTGGATCCATCCTCGAAGAAGTCCCTTCGAGTTCGTATATAACCATACGATAGATTTATCCAATGGAAGTGGATATTCGTAGTAATACGAGGTGTTCTGGAGAAATGCAAAGGGTAAAAGAAGAAGCGGCAATGACTTATGCAACTCAGACAATCCAAAATCCAGTATTTTAAGAAAGTTCGGTCAACTTGGTCACCGAGTCATAGTCTAGGGTCGGTCAATGGTCGCTGCCAAAGAGAGAGAGAAAAGAAACACTCTGCGTGCACTCTACCCTAGATCAGAATCGTTATCACTTTATCTAATTAGAAAACCTCACATTGTACCGTCAAATTCTCCTTCAAACCTAAGAGAAGAATTAGTCGGGATCATCCGAAGAGTAAACCAACTCATCAGTGGGAATCGGGATCCAACTCTCATCGCATGATAATGTGAAGGAATCTACTCACGTTATCACACTCCAGAAGGTATGCGCATGCCTGACAAGTTTCAGTTTCTTTAGAAACTCCCGATATGGATTTATGCCCCATGCTCTTATGACCCTGACGTTGGCCAAATTGCATAAGTCACATGTCAAGTTCTACCCATCATTATCTTGTTAATTTGAACCCACCCGTACATACCCCTGACGTTGGCCAAATGGCAGAACGACTGTCCCAAACCAACTCATCTATCTATACAACAGATAAATACCCAGCAGCTACCAAACACTATGCCTTGGCGTTGGTCAAAATACATAGCTTGAATACTACTGAATACCCAACTGAAATGACGGAGGGCTACGGCTGGTTTTTGATGAAAAACCTTTAACGTAACGAACTTGATATCGCTGAAGGAACCTGATAGCTTTTTACAAAATATAGTGGCGAAAACCTTCGCTAAAGAGGTCACTCCTGGTAAGTGATCTCGGCTCTTTCCTCGTGGAATGAGGTGCAGGATATTCCAACTGAATACCGCGATGCAAAGCAACAAGTAATCTACTATAGTGAAATTATTATCCTGACGCAAACTTCTGCCCAAGGGGTCACTCCCGGTGAAGGGATCTCGGATCTTTCCTCGTCGAATGAGGTGCAGGATATTCCAACTGAATACCACTGTGCAAAAAAAAAAAAAACGTTCTTGTAATAACACTTTTTGAAAACTGTTCCAACAACGTCAAACATGTTTGTTTTCATTGCATTGATCAAAATCAACGTAATCCCATCAATTAATCACACCAGAAAAGAACGAAAATAAAATGTACGTATATGACATCCGCATTCGCCACTGGGTTCCGTCATCACCCGTTAGGTTACTTAACTAACGACAGAGCGGGGACTGGACTAGTGCGGGTGTAAAACATATCCAACATCTACTAGTATATATACCAATATACAATAATCGCTCCAGGCGTGATAAATGCAACATTACAGAAAAGTAATAAGCATCACAGAACAATACAGATAATCTGGGATCCCCGAGTTTCACAGAGCCGCTACTGAAACCCGACGTTCCTCTGGTCGTGTGGATAGTCTGTGCAATGAAATCTAGACCCCTACGAGTGCGGCAAGTTACCCGCCAAAACCTGAAGCGAGGCAGCCCCCTACAGCAAAGTGAATGAACCACCCAGCACTTCACGGAATCCGGTAACTTGGGCACTCCATCTTGGGTCAACCTGTATCCCCTACGAGTACGGCGAATAGTCTGCCAATTCTAGAGTGAGGCTCCCTTTGCCTCTCAAAGCCATGAGATGCGGACCCGTTGCCCTCCAGAACCCGGCTATCTGTACACTCCGTCGCGGGGTAAACCTAGTAAAGAAATGAAAATATATACAACGGGTACATCAACCTCAACCTGGTCGTGCCCCAAAAGAATAATATACAAACAGGCAGCGACGGCAGTCCACATGTTGGACGCTCGCCCCGCAATATCAAATGTACAAGCAAATCCAAACTGCACTACCATTGCACACAGCTATCCATCACGACAAATCCGCAACATCACAGCACAACACAGAACATCAACGCGAATGTCACGTTCGCAAACCCGTCTAAAAGAGCTATAGCAATTAGACACGATTTACCGCTCGAATGACATTCACGGTCGGAGATATAATATAAGTACCGTAAACTAACACATTTAAAATTCCGATCGACAAAACTTCCCGAAGTGGGCCCCAAGTACAACTCCAGTACTCAAACAAAATCTGGGCCCAAACAAAATATTCCAGAAACCACAATTCCACATGTAAGACACCCAGAAGAAAAATGGTGCATTGAAGCCTCAAAACGGCGGCGGAACCGCGGCCAATACAAGGCTTGTGCGGCGGTTCCGTGGCGATCTTAAAGGTTCAGTCGACCAAATTTCTTCCAGAGTCTTAGAAAAGCCTGCACGATTTTCTGAGATGCTCAAAATAATTTTTAGACGACAACAAATTCGACAGAAACTTTAATTTTGGAATCGCGGTTTTGGAAATTTCGTTCGATCGATATTTTAAACACATTAGAACAAGCTAGTAAAGGTTAATAACGTGGCTCTGATACCATGTAAGTCTACGGTAGCGACCTGGCCAATAATCTGAGACCAAACGCGGAACAAAAACTTTTACAACTGCTGCTATCGCATACTATAGCCCGGATCTTGCCATTAACGCTAAACAAATAAACTGTAAAGCGGTAGAAAGGCTATACCGATCGATCCGTGTCCTTCGGTCTTTAGCCATCATCCCACGCTCCTCGCTGCGACTCCGATCTTCTGTCTCCTCGTCGAGGTGGCACCACATCATCGATTCTTTATACGGGCTCTCGTCTCTATACCGAGTCAACTCGGACATCAAGACTGCTAAAAGAGATGACCAAGATAAAATAGAGAATGAGTGGAATACTTTGTCTCAATACACTCTTTGGTTCTCATCACATGAGAGGGTAAGAGTGCAGGTTGAAGAAGCTGCTAAGGTTTGGAGAGTGTGAGCTCAAGAAATGAATCAAGTGAGCAAAAGAACCAAGCATAAAACTTGTGATCATTTTCTTTTGTGAGTAGATATATAAGGCTGTGTAAAGAAAATATCTCATAAAAATATCTCCTAAAAATATCTCCACAAACCCTAAAATATCTACACCCAAAACAAAATATCATTAATTCTATCATGACTCACTTAGTGACTCATTAGCATGAGTCACTAATGAACATGCTAAAAGAAATGATGTCACCAAGAATGAGTCACACTTTTCAAATCCAATAATCATTTAAACCAAAATGATTAATCCAAAAAGAAATGCATCTTCTAAAGTAATCTCGTAACGGATTACGAGAATACCCCTCACCTGTAAATACATACCTGTATCCGTATTCCGACCGAATACGAATACAATGAGACTAAAATATTCCGACTCAATATAATACTTGGATCCGGTTTAAACCAAAGCCCACCAGTATAATCTGTCCGAAATATGACACGTGCACATATGCACGTGCATGTTCGAACCCTGCCATAAAACCATACGGCCTCTACAACGTTTTGTCCGAACTTGGAAAACTATCTATGGGGGACTCTAAAGACTCGTCAATACTCTAGCAGTGGGTTTAACCACAAGCACGTCTGCGGCACTAGCTGTGCGTAACGGCTGCTCATGTACTGACCGAAAGGGAAGCCGATGAGCGAACTCATCCTGGAACCCTACTTAGCCTATCAGTGACAATATCCGTACAGTTCGGTCCGTTCGTCTATGAGCATCGCATATCTGGCCTAAGGGCTGGTAACGTCAGACCCCCAATAGCTGTATAAGTCGTGTCGGAGGGTAGCCCTGAACACTCTGAGAAACTACTAGAATACCTACCAGTTATTCTCACCTGCCTTGGCAAAGGACTTGGTGTAATAGCCTCCTAGACACAGCGCGATCTCACCCCCAATACCGGGAGAGACGAAACTCCTGCCGATCCGCTCACTGCCGATCCGCTCACTGCCTCTATGTGGCTCGGGACTATACCCAACTAAAACCTGTTTACACGACTCCTTTGAGCCGTGGAGGGTAGTAATCTAAACACAGTGGGCACTCACACGAGACAAATGACGACCTCAGGTCGATGAACTAACCTGTACACATGTCATCAGGAAACTGCTATCTGACACTAGGTATAATACCAACTAGCATGTTCTCGGCGAGTCCTGTCCGGTGCACTCATAACCCAATGAGCACCTGTATACATCTTAGGTGATCCAACTGACACCAATGGCTTGTGAGACTGGCCACCGCCCCTCGTCGGGGTCTCGACTGTATACACTAGTCTACTCCGGAGTATCGATGGCCTGTCTCGAAACTCCCACGACTAGGGACCACTTTTAAGGATGTGCTTATAGACTACCCAACTCTCACGTATATGATCGCCATCATACTGCTGGTAGTCAAGCAAGAATCCTAAGGGTTCTATAAACGTGTAATAGTGATCATATCACCTAAAACTGTACACGATGATAAAGACAAACCAGATAGCATACTATCAACTTGAGTAAGACTGTCCTACCGGTATAGGTCTTCCTCAATCATTGCAATCACGTGCCTGCGATCCAATAATTGATTTTGAGAGCACTACGACCAACAGAGTCTGCGATACTTCGAAAAAGACATACTCGGTTAGATGGTTGACAAAGAACATGTCTGCCGCCGAGCGAGGTGGAGTTTGAAGTTCCAGTCTAGGTTATGAGAGATGAGATGGTAGGTACTCCGACTCGGATAGAAAGTCCAGTACAGCAAGTGGTGAAGAGACCGAGGACAGTTTGAGCACATGAGTGACTAGAGATGAGTTTCCAAGATAAGAGTATCGGGAATTCGGCAGAAAGTCTGCACGTTTGATTCATGACATGGTTAGTATCATGAACGAGGAGTTGCGTCGGCTGCAGCAGAGCATCGAGCATTCTCTAGCTTGCCATGAGGTTGAGGAGACTCGACCCGTGTGTTCTTACTTAGATATGCACTTCAGGCTTTCGGCGATGTTATCACCAGGCTTTCGGTAGACAGAGATCACGTGTCTTTAGTGTCATGCGAGTGCAGAGCTTGGTGGGGGATGCACGTGGCCGAGTATAACACAGGCAGTTGGAGCAGTAAACAGATACTTGACTATTCCAAGCGGAGAACATTGGCAGGCTGTGTAGTGGATCCTGGGATACTTGAGATATGAAGGGTTCAACTTGTCATTCAGCAGAGACAGTATCGATGATTGCATTATGACAATATATGGTGATTGGGGCAAATGAAAGTCGATGATGAGTTACATGTTGGGCACAGGTGCCGTGCCAGGTAGATTGACGTTTTAGGCAATTATTGCTCAATCAACAGAGGTAAGATTGTTAATTGTCTTGGAGGCGGTTAGGGAGACTATATACTGACAGAGGATGTTGGGTTTGGGAGTTCCATAGAAAGTGAGAGTGTTCTTTTTAGAGGTCGAAAAGAAGATAATGTCTCTTATGAAAATTGGTATCCTTGAGAATCCGGCAGACACGTTTAGGAGATTGTTTCGGTGCAAGTTCAAACTTTGCCTAGTTGACTGTTGAGAGCAAACCGCGATAAGAATAGCGTTCCAAGAATTGAGCAAGTGTAGAAGTTGTGACAAATTTGAATCAAAGTGGAGATTGTTGAATTTGAATTAACTTCGGTATGAGGTAGGGATAAGTTAAGATTTAAATCTAATTTCTTTAGTTTAGATTTAAATTTAAGCTCTAGTTTAAATTCATATTTATCTCTAATTTAAATATGGATTTATCTATCCTATAAATATGAGGCTTTCTTTAAGATTTTATATAATCCATAATTCTTTAATACCCTTGGGTTTGATTAGAATGGGAGAGGCGGCCGAGCACGGTCGTGGATAGAGAGAGGTTTTGTAAGTGATGGTATTTCTTTGTAAAGGACGGTGAGAAATCAGTGTAATCTCTTATAATTCTTTGTCACGGTGAAAGTTTTCGTCATGGTTTGCAGGATTAGATGCTAATTGCGGCAATCCTAGGTAAATCTTGTGTGTTTTTGTTGGTGTTGTTTTCGTACGATTTGATATCCGTTGGATAGTCTTTTTCAATATATCCTAAAATAAAGGTCTTGGATTTCCGTTGCGCATAGATACGTGATCCTTGCAACAGACTGTGCATTTCTTCAAACTCCTGTGTGTTGAGTGACGAGTCTACATACGACTGCCATCTCCTTCTCTACCATTTTGCAGCATCAGTGTCTCAAAGTCTGGCTCACTGTTCATAACATAATATTGCATTTTGTATTCCCCATTCTTATGCATTTTACAATAAAAACAGGTGCTTTTGACCCATGTCTGCTACATGTTACAGGTTACAGGTTCTGGGAGCTAAAACGGTGAAAAACACAAAAGACGACACAAAAGAAGGATTTTTGACCAACAAATAGGAAGATCTTAGTAAAGCCCGGCAGAAGAACGGTTCACCATCAACACGGCAACTCAAGATCCAAATTTGCAAGAAAAACGGTTAAAAGATCCAATGCAAAGAGTTCACTGAAAATCTGGAGTTACTGCAGAAGCCCAGGTGGAAAAAGAAATGAATAAATAAGAAGCCCAGAAGAACCAGACAAAGCCCAAGAAAAATCACTTGATAAATCCATCATTGGGCCGCGGATCCGCGGCCCAAAGCCCACCCACGCGGCGGATCCGCGGCTAGTTGAAGCCCTAATGCGCAGTGAATTTTTCCATAACTCTCTGGCGGCTGTGAAAAGATTTTCTAGGGGTATATTTGTAATTGTAGACATGCGGTGCAATTGTTGCCCTAGGGTTTCTATGTCCTATAAATAGAACGCAAGACCTTGTATTTTCTTATGCTTCTTTTCAATCAATAAAATTCAGAATTTCTGGGAGTAAATTTCAGATCTGTTCTTCTTGTTTGGAGGGAGCCATCAACCTAGTAAGTCTTTTATTTCTTTGAATGTCTTCTCTTTCCCTAATGAGCGAGTAGTCTCCTCGCTTGTTAGGGTTAGCCTTAGGGAAAGGGTTGAGAGATGAAATCTCTCGCCCCTTTCAATACCACCTTCACCTAATGAATTAGAACTTCACGCATACGAGCACAACCGCTCCCTGCGGCATCCTACCCTTCGAGGTAACGATGAACCGTAGTATAAAGGGCCGGTTCCGCGCGTTTTCCGTGAAGGTTAGGATAATTATCAATAAAGGTAGGATACAAATCTAGAGGAAGAAACATCTTCCCAAAAGATTTGTATTCACTTTATTGATAATTAACTTAACAACTAAGAGATCTAAAAAAGGAAGGTATTGAAAGCGGTGAGGAAAAAGATTAATTTCCAAAACTTCCCCTAATCCTAACCCTAGCAAGATTCTTAATTAAATTAATTAGATCCAGTCTTTAGATTTTTATAAACCTACCAAAACTACAAATAGAATCAACTCGTTAAAACACTTTAAAGAAGTTTACCCGTCTCTGTGGATCGACCCGTACTCACCGGCTAGCTGCGAAGCGACGCCGTTTCTGATTGCGGTAATTATATTTTTGATCGTAAAATCTCTACCAATCAAATGGCGCCGTTGCCGGGGACGGCGTAATCTTTCTTTTTGTGAATTTTCGGGTTGATATAAATTTTTAAAAAATTATAAAAATCTGAAAAATCAAAAATATAAAAAAAATATCATCTTTTATTGTTTGAAGGGTACTCTTTGTGAATCTTTGCAGGTTTGACGGATCTGAAACAACACAGGAAGAGAAACAGAAAAGAGAACATCGAAACAGAGAGGAATTGCAAGCACAGAACAGCACAAAATTTTCCAGAGGCTGAACCCACCACAGTGCCGCGCTTCCGCCGCGAACTAGGGCTTCCCGCCGCGGATCCGCGCTTGCCTGGCAACGTCAGCATACGAAATTTTTCTGGGTTGATTTTTCTCTCTCCCCTCTGCAACCTCCCATATATTTCTCTGTAAAAATCTTCTGCAGGATTCTCGCGCTAAAAATCTTCTTCCCCCTTCCAATAATTGATTTTCTGCAGGATTCTTTGCGCCGCGCTTAAAAGCAAATTGATTGCAAGTGATTTACTGCTTTGCATACTTTAATCTGACTTTAAGGGGCTATTGACCAATTCAGATTGGGTGGGGATTTCATTACCCTTCCCAGGACCCCAGAAATCACTTAAAGCATCTGCATTGGCCACTTTTAATCTAAAAAATATTAGACTCAGCCCTAAGGACGTCGAGCTCAATAGGACAGAGGACTAGTATAGGCATCGGCCGTTTATCCTAACCGACATTGCGGTGACTAGACTAGTGGTTTTTAATTAGGCCCACTGTAGTGGTGGTTCCTTCCCACTTACCTGGCCGTACTTGTCCGTGAAGAGGTGGTTTGAGGTCTATTTCTAGCCCTAGTTAGGAGCTGTCTAGCAGACCTAGGCAACCCTAGATTTAGGCCTGATTGTGCATTGTGGTTGATACTTTTGTGTCACGAGTCCGTTTTCTAAAACCGTCTTGCAAAACTTTCCAATAAACAAAAAAAATAAAGAAAAAGCTTTTCAAAACTTGCAACTTGCCGCTAAGAAAACTTGCACCTCACTTCCACCATCTCTCCCTCATTGACGTTATCTTACCCCCACATTCTGTTTTCTGACTGCACTACCCTTTAGTGTATGTCATCTTGGACTAGGGATACTAACGCCCGATTAGTCCGTGTTTCGTTGGTACCGACCAACGAACCCTTCGACGAACCCTTCGTCGACGTTCCCTCCTTCTCCTTACCTCCATCTTCAAATTCTTCTTTCGAAGGTATGTCGGGACACGACCCCAACTATACCTTGCCGACGGGAATGATTCCGCCTCCGTTAGGTGCGAATAACCCGAATCTCCCGCCTGTCGAAGCGCCCGCACGAGTCGCGCTCCAGGATCTTTTCTACCCCGTCCGCACCGCCCTTCCCACTTGTCTTTCCCTCCCACCGGATAATGGGGACAACTTTGAGATAAAACCACACTTCATCAATATGCTGCCTAAGTTTCATGGTTTGGAATCCGAAGATGCATATATTTTTATTAATAAATTCCAAAACGTTTGCGGCATGATGAAGACAACCCAATTAAGTGATGACGCAATAAGGCTAAGGGTCATTCCTTTTACCTTATGTGACCTAGCCGAGAAGTGGCTATACAGCACCGCATCACACTCCATTAGAAATTGGAACGAGTTTGTGAGAGCTTTTCTGAAAAAGTTCTGCCCTCATCATAAAACTGCTAGAATCCGAAACGAAATTATACAATTTTCACAGCTACCGTCCGAACCATTCTGGACGTGCTTCGAGAGATTTAAAGACCTACTTGTTCAATGCCCTCATCATGGGATAGAAAAGTGGCAACTTTGCCAAACATTATACGAGGGATTGAACGCAGCAACGAAGCAGTTGCTAGAAACAATTTGTCAAGGTCATTTTCTCTCCAAGTCTAGCGACGAAGCTTGGCAGTTTCTTGAGGACCTAAGTGAGCAAACAATTCAGTGGGAGAGTACCAAGACCACATCATCTTCTTCAGTTGGTCAATCTAGGGCAGGCATACATCAAATAGATATGTCGATTGCTATGAAGGCCGAGATGGCCTCACTTATGAAAAAGCTAGAAGCCATTGAGACCAAAATCTCATCGACTTCTCCTGCTCCTACTCTACCCACACGAACTGTTTGTGCTTGTTGTTCTAATCCATCACATCTCACCGAAGAGTGCCCTTATAATGCACCCATTCAAGGGCAGGATCAAGTCAATGCTGCATTCCAGCAAAGACAAAGAAACGATCCTTACTCTTCGACATACAATCAGGGGTGGAGGAGTCACCCAAATTTCGCTTGGAACCAAAATCAACAAGTCCAAGGGAATAACAATTTTCAAAGAGCTCCTCCACAACAACAACAAGCACCCTTACAAACTCAAAACCAGCAACCTTTCCAACAACAACCTTATACAAATCAAACGAACAATTTGGTTCAACCTAATGATGATAAGGTTAGCTCGCTCGAGAAAAGTCTTGAAGCATTTCTCAAGCAAACTACAGATTCCGCAGCAAGATTTGAAAGTTATGTTCAATCTTTAATGAATAACAATGCCTCACATGATCAAAGTATCAAATCTATTGAGGCACAAATTGCACAATTAACTGCTGCGTTGAGCGAGAGAGAAAAGGGAAAGCTTCCATCTCAACCATTGCCCAATCCCGGTCACGCACAAAACGCATATCACAATCACAATATAAATGCGGTGACCACGATGAGATCCGGAAGAGAGTTGCAAAATAATGTGGAAACTAGTGATGACATCCCCGCCGGTGGTTCTTCTTCCCCTTCTTCATTTTCTTCACTTCCTTCTTCACCTTTTCCTTTAGAGCCTATTCTCCACCCTTCACACGGCTCTACTTCTCCTGACTCGAATGGGCCCATTTCTCACAACACGAACACATCTACACCGGGATCCGTTCCTAATCCACAGTCTGCTCCACAAACATTTGACTCAACTAATTTTCAAAATGCACCATTTCCAAACAGGTTGAGTCCTAATAAACCAAATACACAAGTGGAAAAGATTGTGGAGATATTTAAGCAGGTTAGCATAAACATACCTCTCTTGGATGCTATCCAACAAGTCCCTTCATATGCGAAAATCTTAAAGGGCTTATGCACTTCAAAGAGAAAGGCATCTCAAGTACCCCAAGAAAGTGCTAGTGGCTAGTGCAGTGAGCAATACTATTAACCACCATCAAACCTTACCCCAGAAACGAAAGGACCCCGGCTGTCCTACGATTTCCATCACAATTGGGGATAAGCAAATTAATCGAGCACTTTTAGATCTTGGGTCTAGTGTTAACCTGATTCCTTACTCCGTGTACGAACAATTAGGGGTTGGAGAGTTGAAACCCACTCGTTGCACTCTCCAAATGGCTGATCGATCAATCACCTATCCAAGGGGTCAACTAGAGGATGTGTTGATCAAAGTCGGGGAATTCATATTCCCCGTTGACTTTATCGTTATGGATACACAACCTGTTGTTAACCCAAGAAACCAAATTCCGGTGATTCTTGGTCGACCATTTTTGGCCACTTCCAATGCCATAATAAATTGTCGCAATGGCTCCATGACTCTATCCTTCGGAAAGAGGTCTAGTGAGTTCAATATTTATAAGATGGGAAGTCTGCCCCCCGTGCCTAAAGCTAGTACACGAGAAGTTTGCTCTATTCACGAAATCACGCAGGAGGACTGCGAGCTTGAAAGATTTCTATTTGATGAAAACAGTTTTGACGCCACTAGTGCGTCCCTCCTTGAGCCTACTACCGTTGACACAACCGATGCTGATTATGAATGTTTCACTTTTTCGGATGACGACGACTCACAGCCCGAATATGAGTCGTTTGAATTTTTGGATGAGTCAGTCGAACCATCCGAATCGGTTGTTTGCAGTGATTTCGAACCTGTGTTGGAGTCCTTTGAGTTCGAGGTAGATTCCGCAATGATTCTTTCGCCTCCTAAACTCGAACTCACGCCCTTGCCGTCTCACCTTAGATATGCTTACATAGGTGAGAATGAGACCTTTCCCATTATCATATCGGCCTCTCTAGCCCTCGAGCAAGAGAATGCCCTCTTAACGGTCTTACAAGATAGGCGGCAAGTTTTCGGTAGGACTATGGCGGACATCGAGGAGATCAGTTCCCTCATAATTGAATATCATACACAATTGATGGATGATGCCATGTCAATAGAGGACACACGGGAACATCTTGGGGGTATTGTGGTGAGCCAACTTCCTCCCTTAGAAGTTGAAATACCCCCATTTCTTTCAATAAGGTACGAGAATGCCAACACTCCACTGATTGCTGATCATTTACATTCTCGTATTGATGCATCACCATCACCTGTATATTTACCTCCACACCTCCCATTCCACTACTTCTATCTTCCCCAATTCTTTGCGGACCACCACTACTTATTTTTTCACCCACCAATATTCTTTACTGATAAATTTTTCAAATGGTTGGTGTTGACTTTTGGCCTATGCAAAGTTGGGCAGTATTGTCTAACATAGTTTAATTGAAGTTTGGGGGAGGGTCTTTTTGTATATATTTTTGTTTTCTTTTTCTCTAAAAAAATTTTTAAAAAAAATTTCAAAACAGTAAAAATAAAAAAAAAATAATAATAAACAGAGGAGTGCCGGTATTTTGACCCTCGTGGTTTAGTATGACAGTGAGGACACTGTCAAGTTCAAGTTTGGGGGTATGCTCGGTACGTCTTCTTCCTTCGCATTCATTTGTACATATTTTTGCATTTGCATACTTATTTGAAAACCTATAAAAATTTGAAAAATTATAAAAAGTATGTATTCAATTTTGGCTAATTGACTTGAGTTTGACAAATAGGTTAACTGGTTAGGAACAACTAGATCTTAGACTTAGTAAATTAAAAACCCTAAAAATAACCTTCTTTAAAGTTTAATGGTAGAAAGTATATGCCTTGTAGTTTATTTAGAAATAGGCAAATTTTGGGTTCACTTCTTGGGCTAAGTCAAAATGAGGGAAGAGTATTGATGTTCTTATTAGAGTATAAGTTTGAAAAATAGTTCCTAGCTTAAGTCTAGATTCTGAAAATGTATACCCTACAAAATTGCACAAACACGCACCGTGAAACCTGGATTAGTAGAAGAGACCTTGAAATGCTCTTGTCTAAAGTCCTTAGTATGAAAAAGTGTGAATAAAGAAAAAAAAATAAAAAAATGGACACTGGTTTTTGTGATTACTTAAGGCTGTACAAATAGAAAAATATTTAGCGAGGGTGCTTCATCACCTAGTGCCTTAGACCAACTGGTTTGGGAGCCACTGCTAAAAGCCTTGGGTGTTGCAAAACTAGGAAGTACGCTTTAAAACGCTAACGCATCTTGTAATCGGTTGTTGGTACCTCAAGAAGTATTAACAGTCGCATGAAGGATGCAAAAGTGAAAATTCACAAGTGCTTTGGACAATGGACGGGAGTACGATTGCTTGATTTGAATTTCCAAGTGTAGGGGTGATATTTACACACACGTGGGGATATGTGATTAGAGTTTAGATAAGAGAAAGGAATGAAGAATAGAACTTGTATCTTTAGTAGAGTTGATAAAAATTCCTAAGTGGAGATGGAAACCTAGAAGGAAAACTTAAGAAATGCCGAAAGCTAGGTAATTCTACATAACATATATAATCTTAAGTTAGATGATGAGGAAGTGTGAAGAATATGGGTGGATAATTTGCGGGTCGACGATAATAGAATTCCTTGTTAGAAAACCTAAATGGAAAGCAAAAGTCAATGAGCCAAATTGATAGGATTTTGTGGGTGTAATCCGCTGAAAACCCTCAGGAGACAACACTCCTCCTACTAGGGACACCTAGAGGTTTAACGGCTTGTTGCACGAGCTCAGTGCAATCGCGTTTCCCTGCGAAAGTGCGGTTAGGATTTTTGTAGAGAATAAAACAATAAGTTTGCTCGAGGACGAGCAAAAGATAAGTTTGGGGGTATTTGTTCATAACATAATATTGCATTTTGTATTCCCCATTCTTATGCATTTTACAATAAAAACAGGTGCTTTTGACCCATGTCTGCTACATGTTACAGGTTACAGGTTCTGGGAGCTAAAACGGTGAAAAACACAAAAGACGACACAAAAGAAGGATTTTTGACCAACAAATAGGAAGATCTTAGTAAAGCCCGGCAGAAGAACGGTTCACCATCAACACGGCAACTCAAGATCCAAATTTGCAAGAAAAACGGTTAAAAGATCCAATGCAAAGAGTTCACTGAAAATCTGGAGTTACTGCAGAAGCCCAGGTGGAAAAAGAAATGAATAAATAAGAAGCCCAGAAGAACCAGACAAAGCCCAAGAAAAATCACTTGATAAATCCATCATTGGGCCGCGGATCCGCGGCCCAAAGCCCACCCACGCGGCGGATCCGCGGCTAGTTGAAGCCCTAATGCGCAGTGAATTTTTCCATAACTCTCTGGCGGCTGTGAAAAGATTTTCTGGGGGTATATTTGTAATTGTAGACATGAGGTGCAATTGTTGCCCTAGGGTTTCTATGTCCTATAAATAGAACCCAAGACCTTGTATTTTCTTATGCCTCTTTTCAATCAATAAAATTCAGAATTTCTGGGAGTAAATTTCAGATCTGTTCTTCTTGTTTGGAGGGAGCCATCAACCTAGTAAGTCTTTTATTTCTTTGAATGTCTTCTCTTCCCCTAATGAGCGAGTAGTCTCCTCGCTTGTTAGGGTTAGCCTTAGGGAAAGGGTTGAGAGATGAAATCTCTCGTCCCTTTCAATACCACCTTCACCTAATGAATTAGAACTTCACGCATACGAGCACAACCGCTCCCTGCGGCATCCTACCCTTCGAGGTAACGATGAACCGTAGTATAAAGGGCCGGTTCCGCGCGTTTTCCGTGAAGGTTAGGATAATTATCAACAAAGGTAGGATACAAATCTAGAGGAAGAAATATCTTCCCAAAAGATTTGTATTCACTTTATTGACAATTAACTTAACAACTAAGAGATCTAAAAAAGGAAGGTATTGAAAGCGGTGAGGAAAAAGATTAATTTCCAAAACTTCCCCTAATCCTAACCCTAGCAAGATTCTTAATTAAATTAATTAGATCCAGTCTTTAGATTTTTATAAACCTACCAAAACTACAAATAGAATCAACTCGTTAAAACACTTTAAAGAAATTTACCCGTCTCTGTGGATCGACCCGTACTCACCGGCTAGCTGCGAAGCGACGCCGTTTCTGATTGCGGTAATTATATTTTTGATCGTAAAATCTCTACCAATCACTCACCATAATCCAGTTTGGTGGCTGAACAATCGCATCCGGCAAAATGATAGATATATACATCTGTTGTTCACCATTCTCTGCAGCTCCTTCCTCAACATATGCCCATTTTGGGGTGATTTCAATCTCCCTCAGAAATATCGTTCAAATGCCACTCAAAATCTAAGCAACCTAAGTTAATTCCAAAACCAGGCCATTCATGATGGCCTCTACGCGATTGAACCAGTCCCCAGCGTTCCTGGAGCATGATAATCTTCAAAGTAGAAGTCAATCCAGAACTCCTAATTCCTACACTCCAAAAACATGCCTAGGGGAAGAGGCATGTTCAAGCAAACATGCACCCGAGCCAGACAAAAGCATGCACATGGGAAGAGGCATGTTCAATTGAGCACGCACCCAGGCCCGACATCACTTGTATGGGAATTAGGAACTATATACTTTTCGTCGAACCTTCATCCCTTTCTTGTCATTTTTTCTCTGCTCATAGCTTCTATATTAGAGCTTTAATACATATTATTTGGTTCAGTTTATTCATCTCTGTGATTTATGGTGCTTTTCTATTTAGCAATTTACTGAGTATGATGTGATCTTCCCATGTTGTAACTTGTAAGTGAGGAATTTGTGTGTGCATACATGTTTGTGTTGATGGAAGGCCATAGCTTAAACAATGAGCCTGGGACTTCCACATACTCAAGGGCGTTGTTAAAAACAATGCATATTAGATATAATAACTTGATCATACGTAAACACAAAAGTTTGGAAAAAAGATCACCAATTAAGGCCATTAGGATGCTAACGCTTGCTGCCGTTGTGATTTGCATTTGGATCTCTTAGAATTCTTCGAATGCGAATGCGAACTATCTTTCGTTCTGCTATTTATCTCATCGCCACACTAAGCTAACTTTTCATCCTAGTTGTAAAATCCAGAGGGCATAAGCTCAGTTCACCGTAAACAAGCACAATTCTTCCTAAAGGAACAAAAAGAGAAACAAAAGGAAGGGGAAATATAAAAAAAGGATGTGGACATGATCAGATAAGAGGTTAACCTGAATATAATGTTTTGATTGTTTTCCATAGAGAAGAAGATTTCAAGGGCTATCTTTGCACATCAGCTTCTTTTGGCGAACTGCATATCTTTCATTGGTCTGTTTAAGGCATGCCATGTCAGACTATCATAACATAGAATATTAACAAACCTTAATTTCATGAAACTACCAAAAGCTAAACGCATTTTCTCACCAAAACACTTCATTAATTACAAGTTGATAAAAGTATAGCATAATGGTGATAAGGGACGTTGTTATGATAGTTTAGTGAGAAACAGGTATTGTTAATATGAAAAAGTGTTGGTAATAACTTGTACTTTATGAAGGTTTTTTTTTAAAAATTGTTTTTAGTAGCACAGTGAAATCAGGCATATGAATAAATCAATCGCAAGCCGGATATTGTTTTGATATGCGAGTCATTCAGATTGTTTCACTCATGTATATTTATGATGAAAACAAGCAAAAACTTGGAAAGGTAAAGCCCACACAAATATCAAAGGCGATGGTTAGTGAAACCGAAAAAATAAATGCAGACTAAAAAAGACCATATTTCTTCAAACTAAAAGGCTACTCTTCATTCCCTACTGTCCTATTCTACTATATATTCTCTTGGAGCACTACTTTCTTTTATAGCGCAGTAAACTCAGGCCTCTTGCTTGACAAATGAGAAGCTTTGGCACTATGCTATAGCAGCACTCGCAGTCTTCGCACTGAGATTTGACTTCGTTACCAACTTCAGGTCATCCTATAAGAAATAAGAGATCTAATTTGAGATTTTGGAAGTAATTGGTAGAATGCGTTTGTGCATTATACACAAATACCTACACATGGAAAATCTTTATTTTTCAAAAATTTTATGTAGAAGATAACTTTCTTTTATCCTGGAGAACATAATCATAATTTTTTTTAAAAAGAAAAACCAAAAGTTTCACATCCATTAATTCAATCTACTTTTGTATCGAGTGTTAGCGTGTAGCTGTTCAAATAAGTTTGAGCGCCTTCTTTGAAATGAGGTATTCTATGCATAAAACCTAAATCCAATAATATAATGGAGAACTAGTTGTTTATAGATCACTAGCCACTTTTTCTTTATAAAGTATGGTGGTCTAAATGCATATGCATGAAAGGTTTATCTCAGGATGAAGCATTACATCGTTCTTTCTTTTCAATATAAGTTCCAAAAAAAAATCTGCCTTATTCTCAAATGAGTCCGTAATTTGATTATTTGCTTATCGGTCTTACCACACACGCATTATCAGACGTGCCAAGATTTAGTATTAATTAAAATGGACCGCAATTATTCAACGCAAACGATGTTGATTTGATGTTCCGGTTTACACCGAATAGTGCTCAATTAAACTCTCCTCACCCCTCACCAAGGGGGAAAAGAAAACAATAGTTCGTGCATTAGTTTAATAGCAGATTAAAAACAGTTGATTCTTCCTAAATTTAGCACAACATTATATGGGATAGTGCCACAGAAAATTTACCACACAAAATGGTCATATTATCTTGAACTGTATATTGAAAATTAATATACTTTATACTACAGCTATATGAAATTTGTTAAAAAGAAAAAAATTGAAAAAAACAATAAACAAATAAAACCCATCATTTTTCAGCTAAGAAATGATCAGAATTTTCAACAGGGTTTGTGAGTCATACCCTTGGAAACAACCCATTTGTTCTTCCATTTGGCAAGAGAAATGGGGGTTGAATGAAACAAAGAGAAGAGGAAGGATGATGCTTGGTTTGAGTAATTTCCTAATTTGTGTGTCTTTGATCTCCTTCCGTTTGCTGCCTTCCTCTCTCTCTCTCTCTCTCTCTCTCTCTCTTCCTCTCTTCCTCTTCCTCTCTCTCTAAGCATGCCCGCCCTTGATTTGAACATGAGTTATGCAAATTCTTTTAGTGGGCTTACTTTTCACTAGTATTAGGCTTTTATGCAATGCCAGCCTAGTTCGGCTCATAGTGGAATGGCCCAATTTAAGACCATTCTAAATGTTGTGTAATAGTTTATTCTCACTAGTTTTTCGATCGTGCACGTGGATGTGTAAATCATGCTGTACAGTTAAAATCAATCCCATGTGATTTAAATATTATGAGTTTAGAATTAGTTTTAGCTTCGCTTTAGACACCGGTGTCTGGACGAAGAGAGAGAATAGGATGCTTGAAGTTTGAATTTAACATAGCCAACAAAAAAATATGAAAAGAGAGAAGATTGCGAGATATTTCCTTATTTTTGTTATTATTTTAGATATACCATCTATAGATTTCTCGATCAGTCTGCATTATGAGAGCAGAGATGTGAATTATTATGTTTAGGACATATTTTGTGTTATTTTGAATAAAATTTGATGTTCTAGTCGATTGTGTTTCTGCTAATAAATCATGTGGGGGGTAAAATTTCTCTATGGCGTAAAATACATGGCCTATAGTAACATCAAACGCTTAAAGCTAGCTAAGTTCTGGGATCGAGCCGTCAACATGGTGCAAAACAACCAATTACCTTATGATTTTTCGAAACCGGTCAACGGGTGAATGCATCCCATTTCTATAAATTACCTGTAGAGCCATTGGATATTGCAGAGTATTATCGAACCAGAATGCACAAATCAAATGGCCATTATATATATATCAAAGGAGAGCAAGGATATTCGAAGTTTTTGATAAACGGTGGAGAGAAGCACATGAATGAGATGGCTCCGCAGTCAAGTTATACTTTACTAGTGTCTTGCACGTGCGATGCACGTGTTCAAATAAAAAGCAAGTTTAATTTTTAATTAGAGAAGATTAAAACTTACAGGAGTGGTTAAATTGTTTTCACAATGGTTGAAAATGATTCTAGCAATTATTTAAGATCAATAGAGATGATTGTGTTAGAAATTGTAGATTGGAAAAAGGAAAATATTATTGATGATTGATCAAAATACAATATACAATGTACCTCTCTCTATATATAGCCTGTAAGATTAAATCCCAATACTAAAAGATAAAGATAAAGACATATGGACGATTTATGAATATCTTAACAGACCCCTTTAAACTCACGGTGGATCATAAACCGAGAGTTTGGATAAGAAATGCGAAAATTGTATACGTGTTTGAGTTTTCGTAAAGAGATTAGCCACTTGATTATTGGAATGGATGTAAAGAAATGAAATCCGACCTTGGTCGTACTCTTGACGAACTATATGACAATTCACTTCAATATGTTTAGTACGTTCATGAAAAACTGGATTTTCAGCAATACGAATAACACTCTTGTTGTCACAATAAAGTGAAATGTGAGAAGGAATGACGACACCTATATCAGCAAGTGAAATGCAAAGCCATTTAAGCTCTGCAGCAGTATCAGCAATTGCACGTTACTTAGCTTCAGTGTTGGAGCGAGAAACATTATCTTGGCGCTTGCTATGTCAGGAAATGAAAGATGTATCCAATAAGACACAGAACCCAGTGGTAGATCGACGAGTATCAGGGGTGTCAGCACATCCAACATCAGAGTATGCATGTAAAGCAAGGTCAAAATCAGAAGGAAACAACAGTGATCGGGTATGGGTGCCATGAAGGCATCGAAGAACCCGTATGAGAGCTGCATAGTGAACTGATGTAGGAGCACTCATAAACTGACCGAGAACATGAATAGTATGCGTAATGTTTGGCGTAGTAAGAGAGAAATAAATAAGTATACCAACCAACTCACGATACCGAGTGGGGTTCGGTAGGATCACTCTATTTGTTTGACGAAGCTTCAGATGAAACTCCATCAGCGTAGCTGTAGAAGTACAGACAGAAATAATAGAGTCATCAACCGTAGCTCAAGCAAGAAGATCATAAATGTACTTTTGCTGTGACAGAAGATAACCACGGGGAGAGTAAGTAACTTCGATCCCCAAGAAATAGTGTAAATATCCAAGATCCTTCATCTCAAACTGCTGCTGAAGAAGTTTCTTTAGATATGTAATAGTTTTGTCATCACCAGTGATAATCATATCATCAATATAGATCAAGAAAAGATTTCGGTCATTAGAGGAAGAACGATAGAAGAGTGCATAATCAGTAAGGCTCTCAGTGAATCCTGCAGTCAGAAGAGTTTGACGAAATCGCTCAAAACAAGCGCGGGATACCTGCTTAAGACCATAAAAAGAACGACACAGACGACACGTATACCCAGGGGAAGCGGAGACACCAAGAGGAGGCTCCATATAAATCGCCTCCGAAAGATCACAGTTAAGAAAAGCATTTTTAACGTCTATCTGAAATATAGACCAGCGACGGGCTGCAGCAATTGTAATGAGCACGCGAATAAAAGTGATCTTGGGAACGTGAGCAAAAGTCTCTTCGTAATCAATGCTATATTCTTGAGAAAACCCACGAGCCACAAGACGTACCTTGTAACGTTCGACTATTCCATCTGACTTGGTTTTAACCTTGTAAATCCACTTATAGCTAATGGGCTTGATATCTGATGGTAAAATACAAGATCCCATGTGTGAGTATCACGAAAAGCCTGCAATTCTTCCTGCATAACCTACTGCCATTCTGGATATTTCATAGCCTCAGTATATGACTTTGGTTCGTGAACAGAATGAATAGAAGAAAGAAAAGAAACAAACCGAGGAGAATAATCGTTAGTCATGTAAAAGATATAACGGGCAGGTGGTCGTCTTTATCACGGAGGATTCCGACAAGGTGAAGGAGGAGAAATAGCATCCGGAGAAGACGATACATGCATAGGTGAATACTCAGTTATCACTGTATCAGTAGAGGGAACAGTAGAAGGCGCAGAAGCATCAATAGTTGTAACAGGAGAAGGAACGGGAGTGTATATAAGCACAATAGTGGGTGTAATTGATGATGAGGTAGAGGAATCAAGAAAGGACATATCTATCTTGGAATGAGAAAAATACAATACATTCTCCAAAAACGTGTGTTTAGTCACGCCTTGCTTTCCAAAATACGGAATACGGAGAGCAACTAAGGACAACCATGCTACCTATGGTAAGAAAAGATCCTTTCATAATCATATTAAGGCTGTCTAAACTAAACCTGTAACAATGATATCCAATATATATGTACACACACACACACACTAAAATACTAAAGATATAACACCAATAATCATGCTACACAAATAACAATGAATATCCAAAATTGGTCCATAGAAACTAAAAAATTCAAATAACAATATCCATGGAAGATAAAAAAATCCAAAAGGAAGTACATGATCCAAATGAAATACATAATCCCTAACATTCCGCAAGGGCGCATGTTCAGTCGATAAAAGTGCACATTTGATATGATATTTTCCTTACTATTCTTAAATATCTAAAGTTGTTTATTATAAATATGACACATATGAGGGTTTATCTGTAAAAATACTATTTTCATATGTTTATATGTTATAATTAATATTATGAAGGAAAATGTACGCATATAATATTTATATAATATTTTGATAATTTAAATATGCATATCATATCAAATATCCTTAACCAATATTCTTAAAATATAATATCATATCAAATGGTTAGGATAATATCTCAAAAATACCAAATATTACTAACACTATTCTTTGAGATATGGTGCAAACTTTGTCTCAGGTCAGGAGATCGAGATGTTGAGATGTCGGAAATCACAAATCTGCCGAAATATTAAAGAAAATCGAAGAATCAATACTGGCAGAGACTCAGGAAATATTTTCAAGTTCCAGACATCAACTAAATCTCCATGTGTCACAAGAATAAAGCCCCAGAAATTTGCACCCAAGATCTCACCAAACGGCCGTGAATCCGTGGCCAAACCATGCAATATGCGGCGGATTCGCGGCCGATTCACTGAATCAGGAGTTAGGATTTTCATGTTGGATTTGCTACAACTAACCCTAATTCTGGGAATTTATGGTTTCTGGCTTTGGGGCTCTATAAAGGACCGAGTGCTAAACTTAGAAATCATCAATATTTTACACAAGCTAATCACCGTCAAAAAACAAGTGATCCAAAACAGGTCTAAGATTCGACGTGATAAAGCGACGTGAGATTCGACGAAACTTCTACATCCGACAAGGCAGAGATCGAGAGCAACTTCTTCTTTCTCTTGTAATTTAAACTTAAAGTTTGTATTTGTGAAGTTGATTAATAAAGGTAGATCTTTAGTATAATTAGTTTAATTATTTAGTTACATTATAAATTTCATCTCTATCCGTTTTTCTATCTGTATCATGCGCGGGTAATTCTCCGCTTGATAGGGTTCGTAGGATTAGGATAGAATAATGGATGAGAAAATATTTTAATTTATTTTAAGTCTTATGAAGTTTATAAACTTTAGTAAAATAAATGTTAACATCTTTATCGGGCGCGGTACCAATTTATTGCTAGTCTCGACCGCGATTTGAGATCAGATTAACAATTGTTTTGTTAAGGGTTAGACATCAATAGAGATCAATGAAAGGATAAGGGTCAATAGTGGGAAAACTCTAGTTTCTTTCAAGAACCCTAATTCTCATTAATCACTATCTAGTATTAAATCAATCAATACATAAAATGAGTAATCTTTATTAGTCATCTATAACTACTAAATCCGAACGAACCCTACAATCATTCTTCTTATAAAATAAATATCCGTATTCAAACTAGATCTGTATTCTACATCCGTATTTTGACGTAGATCTAGAAACTATTCTCCACTATTTTTTATTTCTCTATTCTTCCTCTTTTTCCACACGTCTAAAGTAAGATTGAAAGATTCCACATATTCCTGAGGACGACCCGTACTCATCTCGGTCTAGCTATACGCGACACCGTTATTGATTGCGGTTACTACACATACTTCTTTAAATACAGATCAATCAAATGACGCCGTTGCCGGGAAAACGTGCATAATTTTTTTCTTACTATTCATGTTGAATTCTTATTCGATCTATATTATAAAATAAAATAAAACAGCAAACTATGTATTTAATGATTAGTGTGCGATTTTTGCGAGAGAATCTGGAGTCACTTTAGCGAGGAGATAAAGATTCAGAGACATTCATCAAGACCCAGAGGAGAAAAGGAGGCCACAGTGAAAATATTAAACAAAAAACCCCCTAAAGCACGGTGGAACCGCGACTATTGCATGCGAAGCGTGGCGGAATTGGGGAGTTGTGCCCCCAAAATTCTCTGGTATATTTCTCAACTCTTTCTCTCTTCTCTAAAAATCTAATAATATATTTTTCTGCAGGATTCTTTGCAAAATATCGCCGCTCAAAAATCTGTTTGCGTGTTTTGTTTTGAGGGTTGTTTTTGCATATTTTAATACGGAATTTAAGGGGCAAGACCACAATTCAGATTAGGTGGGGATTTCATCACCCTTCCTAGGCCCCACAAATCACAAAACGAGCATATAATCCTATATTAATTAAAAAATATCTAGATCAAGACCCTAAGAACAGTCGCGTTCAAATAGGACAGAGGAAGGTCGTGGGTAATTTATCGTTTATCCGCATTTCTTTTGTGGTGTCTAGGCAAGTGTGTCTAAGGCAAGTTGTTACTTAATTAGGCTCGCTATTTTTGGTGACTTGTATAGCGGATACCTCCCACTTACCTGGCACTTATCTGGCCACAAGAGTTATAAAGAGGTGGTAAAAGATTGATCCTGCAACTTATCCTTTGGAAGTCTAGGAGCGGTCTAGTGCTTGACCTAGGTAACCTTAGTTCTAGAGTTTGCTTGTGCATTTTGTGATTTGTTGAGTCAACCCTCAAGTCCCATTTTCAAAGCAAAACAATCCAAATAGAGCTTAAATCTTTTCACCCTCCTCTCTCTTTTCACCTTCTTATAATGGGTAACCCAAGTAAAATAACTCTTGCCGAGTTTTACTATCCAGAACCAGATATTTTTTGTTATCGTAATCGCTTCGGTATACCATCTGACTCTACCATGTTTTTAAGAGATCGGATAGAGCAAGCGGAAAGAAACGGTTGGCCACCTCACTCCAGGTCCTATCAACCGCATCAAAATTCTACATCTTCTTTTGTTGATACTCCATCTAAAGCGTGTGAGGGAACTCCTAAACGCATATCCATCGCTGAGTATATAGCAAGGACTAACGGCCAAAGTTTCAATCCAGTCAAACTGTTAGGACAACAAACGCCACCACCTTCTAAAGAAGATTTTACTACTCGGTTTGTGGCGTATATGACATCTGTTGATGGTCGCCAACCACACAACCAATATCAATATTTTTCTTATCACAATATTGATCCTACTCCTGCCCAAATTTCACAAGCTTTTGATTCCTATCAATCCTACCCGACTTTTACACCTTCTCGAGACATTCCTTCTAATCAGTCATTTGGGAGTTTTACTTATCCACAAGAATTTCAATTTTATGCTGAAACCTCTTACCGACCCATGTCTAGTCTTGAACGGACTGTGAAAGAATATGTGGTAGCGTCGCGTAACACCGGAGAGGAATTGAATGAGTGCATGGCTGTTCTCAATAAACAAAACAAACGAGCAACTAGTTTCAAACCGGCTCAAAATTTTCCAACGTATGATACGGTCATAGGACAAATTGAGAATTTGGGTAGTGAGAGAGAGAGAGAGAGAGCGGTACACCCTTCCAAATCAAACCTCCCCATTTCAAATTGAAATCCACACCTCCAGTTTCACAGATCTATCGAGTACACCAAATAATTCACCAATTGAAGATAGAATTTTTGATGAGTTGTGTGACTTTGTAGTGTTTGAATTACCCGATTGTGAAGAGTCCATTTCAAGTGAAGCCACACCCAACCCTTGTGATCTCTACACCTCTACTCTAGAACCACAATTGATTGAAAACCCTACTTTTGATGAGGTGTCTGAGACTTGTAGCCTTCACTTGATTAAGGATATTGACGTTGGGGATATATTGGATGATAAACCCGAAATTTTGGATGAGTTTGTCCCACCAATTCATCAGGTCCTTTCACTCCCGTGTGGTCATCATCTCGAACTTTTAACTATTATTCCCGAACCTCATATGTGTTTTGAAGTTGATGATAAATGTATAACCGAAAAGCAGAATGAAATTCAGCTTTCATTTCCCACATCTGGTTCAGCAATACTCGACACACCAATTTGTTTACCCATTTCATCTTCCACTTTCTCTGATTCTTCTTCTTTTAATGATAGCGAGTGTTGATGAATCAAAATCCGATATTTCAAGTTCGATAATTCTAGAAAGACAACTTAATTTAGAATCTTTTGAGAATGAGATAGATGAGCTTTACGAGTCTCCTACCTCTATAATTTTTAACAAATCAAGTGTTTTGAATTCTGGTGCGACACTTATTAACATTGAAATGTTTAATTGGACCATCGATGAATGTTTCGAAGATTAAAGTTTCGAAGATATTTTCGCCGACGAACTCACATTCTTAAACAACACGGATTTTGTGATTAATCAACCTCCTGAAGAAGTTGAACCACCACCATTTCTTCTTATCCCATACGAGAATGTGACCATTCTTCCTATTCCTAATTATCCACATTCTCGTTTCCGTTCACCATTATTATTTCATCTCTATCAACCGAGAAGTAAACCATACCGCATCCTATCTCCTCACTTCTTCAAATCTCTGATTTTCCACCAACCAGTGAGTTACATCGATAAATATTTTGAATGGTTGGTGTTGACTTTTGGTCTTTGTAAGGCTTTACTTTGACCAATAACTTTAACCCTCCAATAATTTTAAATACTTAATACTATTTTACTTAAGTTTAGGGGGGGGGGATATTTTAGCTCTTGAAAGAAATTTTTTATAAAATCGTGAGCCAAAAAAATAAGTTGGGGGAGAATTTTACTTTCACTATTTCATGTCCCCGTTACTAACTTTTCCTCCCAAATCTACAGTATTTTTAAACTTAACAGATGATATCGGTGATGACACTACTGTAAATAGATTTGGAAGAGCTTTGTGCTTATTCACGCATTACTTTGCATTATAATATATATAAGCACAAAATTTTTTTTGATAATGAAAGTTTGAAAGTGAAAATTTACATATGAAAGATAAGAATAGTTTGAGAAAAGCAAGAAACTTAGATATTTTCTTAAATAAAACTAGCAATAAGTAGTTATGAGCCGTTGTCCCAATGGTTAATAAGATGAAGGAAATTACTAATCTGAGAATAAAAATAAATCTGAAAAATAGTCCCTATTCTTAAGTTCAAACATTTGAATGTTGATACCCTACTATACGCACTTATACACATATCGAAACTTGGGATAGTAGAGAATACCTTGAAATGCTCTTGTCTAAAAGCCTTAGTTTAAAGGAAAATAAAATAAAATATAAGCGGTGAAGAAAAAAATGAACACTGGTTTTTTAATTGCTTAAGGCAGCAAAAAAAATATAGCGAGGGTGCTTTATCACCTAGTGCCTTAGACTGACTGGTTTGTGAGCCACTGCTAAGCCTTAGGTGTTGCAAGACGAGAAATTACGCTTTAATACGCGAGCACATTTTGTAATCGGTTGGTTAGTATCTCAAGAAATATTAATGGTCGCATGAAAAATGTATGAGCAATTCCATCTAAAATATTCACCAACTAAAAAATACTAAAGAAGATGGATAATAGCATGATAGCTTGAATTGAATTCTCTAAGTGTAGGGATGTCTTTACACATACGTAGGGGTATATGATCAATGTTTGGAGGAAAAATAGGGAGAAAAACTAAAGACGATATTTTATTGAGGGATGACGTGATTTCTAATTTCTTTTCACGACCATTAAGATAAGGCTCATGACAACCGAGAAACTGTATAATTGGAAACTCTTATTTTCAAGTTCTTTATTTTATAGTTCTCATCTTTGTATGTAACTTTCACTATTTTTCTTTTATTATAAGATTTTGTGGGTGTAATCAGCTGAAAACCCTCAGGAAACAACACCCCTCCTACCAGGGACACCTAGAGATTTAACGGCTTATTGCACGTGCTCATTGCAATCGTGTTGCCTTGTTCAGTCGATAAAAGTGCACATTTGATATGATATTTTCCTTACTATTCTTAAATATCTAAAGTTGTTTATTCAAAATATGACACATATGAGGGTTTATCTGTAAAAATACTATTTTCATATGTTTATATGTTATAATTAATATTATGAAGGAAATTGTATGCATATAATATTTATATAATATTTTGATAATTTAAATATGCATATCATATCAAATATCCTTAACCAATATTCTTAAAATATAATATCATATCAAATGGTTAGGATAATATCTCAAAAATACCAAATATTACTAACACTATTCTTTGAGATATGGTGCAAGCTTTGGCTCAGGTCAGGAGATCGAGATGTTGAGATGTCAGAAATCACAAATCTGCCGAAATATTAAAGAAAATCGAAGAATCAATACCAGCAGAGACTCAGGAAATATTTTTAAGTTCCAGACATCAACTAAATCTCCATGTGTCACAAGAATAAAACCCCAGAAATTTGCACCCAAGATCTCACCAAACGGCCGTGGATCCGCGGCCAAACCATGCAATATGCAGTGGATTTGCGGCCGATTCACTGAATCAGGAGTTAGGATTTTCAGGTTGGATTTGCTACAACTAACCCTAATTCTGGGGATCTATGGTTTCTGGTTTTGGGGCTATATAAAGGACCGATAGCTAAACTTATAAATCATCAATTTTTTACACAAGTTAATCACCGTCAAAGAACAAGTGATCCAAGACAGGTCCAAGATTCGACGTGATAAAGCGACGTGAGATTCGACGGAACTTCTACATCCGACAAGGCAGAGATCGAGAGCAACTTCTTCTTCCTCTTGTAATCTAAACTTGAAGTTTGTACTTGTGAAGTTGATTAATAAAGGTAGATATTTAGTTTAATTAGTTTAATTATTTAGTTACATTATGAATTTCATCTCTATCCGTTCTTCTATCTCCATCATGCGCGAGTAATTCTCCGCTTGATAGGGTTCGTAGGATTAGGGTAGAACAATAGATGAGAAAATATTTTAACTTCTTTTAAGTCTTATGATGTTTATAAATTTTAGTAAAATAAATGTTAACATCCTTATCGGGCGTGCTACAAATTTATTACTAGTCTTGACCGTGATTTGAGATCAGATTAACAATTGTTTTGTTAAGGGCTAGACATGAATAGAGATCAATGAAAGGACAAGGGTTAATAGTGGGGAAACCCTAGTTTCTTCCAAGAACCCTAATCCTCTTTCATCACTATCTATCTAGTATTAAATCTATCAATAGATAAAACGAGTAATTTTTATTAGTTATCCATGACTACTAAATCCGAACGAACCCTACAAGCATTCTTCTTATAAAATATATATTCGTATTCAAACTAGATCTGTATTTTGATGTAGATATAGAAACTATTCTCCATTATTCTTTATTTCTCTATTCTTCCCCTTTTTCCACATGTCTAAAGTAAGATTGAAAGATTCCACATATCTCTGAGGACGACCCGTACTCATCTCGGTCTAGTTGCACACGACACCGTTATTGATTGCGGTTACTACACACACTTCTTTAAATACAGATCAATCAGCACACATTCTAGTTGCGAACTGAAAGTAAATTAGAAAATAAACCCACGCTAAATCACTGCTCTTCAAATAACTCCTGTGAATAATCTTGATCTTGTCTTGCTGATGTATCTGCCTCAAATCCTGAGGTGGCAAATCTCGGGGTGCCAGAACACCCAACACGTACTCAAACACGTAAAGTATATAATGACATGATAATAATAGTATTGTGAAATGCCTGCGTGCACAGTACAAGTAGGGTATAGTAACATTAATAAGATATTCATGGTAACAAGTCATGTCGGTCCTAAATGTCACTATCGTTAACCTTAACTAGTATCGTATGAGTTTGAAATCGAGTAGTGGAAAGTATTCTCGAATATTGGAGGATATCCTGTACGTACCCGGGACTATGGCCCACTGTTACCCGGAGCTAATCTCGGGCCTACCGTTAGGCAATCCTACACGAATTATGATCATGAACATGAAATCGATGGATGATGTCCAGCATATCACCCCTATGCCATTGGCGCGTTCGATCGGCCAACCTCTAACACGTAAAAATCCTCCAAAATACGGGTCTAATTTCCATCTTTCAATTTTCCCAATCCCCCGTGTTTTTAAGTATAGCAACGACAACAAAACCCGATCACTAGATTTTTAAAATACCGAATGACACGATTTCCGGCACATATCACAATTAAACACGAAGTCACGAATAACACGAAATCACGAATAACAAGTTCCGAATCACGAATTTGTGCCGGTATCACGAATCATAAATAAGCAGGCAATTTTTGATATTCTAGTCGGTGATCACGTTTCATCGTTCAATTAGATAGTCATGAATCTATGTAGCATGATAAAGGTTTTCTTGCATGTCAAGGGTTTGTCAGGTATGTTGATAACAACGAGGATCATGTCGTACCAATATCACGAGTATGTGCCATCGAGTATCATATAAGAATGGAATGTCATGAGTATCATAATCATATCATGTACAAGATCAAGATAATAGAATTAATAAGAAAAACATATTCAATCAGATTAATAATGATAAAGGCAGTGTCTATTAACCATGCGTAGAAAGTTTAGTTCATGAAATTCAAAGTCATCCTGGTTTGTAAAATATCTTAAAAATAACAACCGTCCTCCAAAAAGGGATACCAAAACAAAGCTAATTTAATAAGGTTTTCATTACTATAACTTAGGGCATCTCAGGTTGTTTCTACAGAAAGTTATGAATATTCGAAATTGAAAGCTCAGTGCTGGAAATTCCATGGACAACAGTCCATAGGTACTTCCCTTCGCAGTTTATTATATATAAATAATTTATTTTGCAGGTAAAACTTTTACATAGTTAAAGTACTCTGAGTTATCTTCGTAACGAGCCAAAGAACACGTGCTAACGATTTTTTTGTGATTTATAATGAGTTTTACAAGGTAACGTGTTCAGGTCAATTTTGGCAAGTTGAGACGGCTCAAGAAATGTTTGAGCCGGCTCAAAGTATACCTGAAGCGTTATTTGAGTTATTTGTTCGCATGAGACGGCTTTAGAAATACTTGAGCCGGCTCATAACCTAAAAACTGATACGAACAGGAATTTTAATTAGAGTTTTAAGCCCAGATTTGCAATGAACAATTCTAACTTTGATTATCATAATTTCTCTACGTTCTAATAGATCAATATATCAATGAAAAGGGAAACTTTAGGGTTTTACAATATATATCAAGACTAAATCAATTCGGTGACATATCGAGATTCGGATCTTGATATACCGTTAACTATAAATTTATAAAACTTAAATATACAATTTAACATTAATAAATTAAATCGAGAAGTTTTACCAATGTCACATCGGCAAAGAAAACAATGAGCAAGAGTACTTTCCTTATTGCGATGGTTCATGGGATCTTGAAGATGGATGGGGACGATGAACGATCTCAACCCTTGCGCTTGGATCGATGTGCTAGGATCGATGGGTGTAGGTGCTTCCACGAAGGAGATGGTGTTGATGTCGATAACGTTGGGTTTTGCTTGAGTTTGGTGTGGAGATGAGACATGAGAAATCTAGGGTTTTTAGAAAAGAGATCTAGGGTTTTTAGAAAGGAAGGAGGCGGCCAATATTAGGGTTTTCTCTTATTCGTAGGTTTATATAGAAACAAGTTCAGTTACAAAAATAAAGGCCCAATAGAAATATCAGAAATTTCGATCAGATCTAATTTAAGCCGGATCAAGGCCTTGGTGAGCTGGCTCAAGATAACAGAGAAGATATGCTTGTTGCAAGCACGAGCTTGAGCTGTCTCAAGCAATATTGAGCTGGCTCAAGAACTAATATTTGCTAATATTGGAACTGATATGTTACTAAACACTTTGAATGGACATGGAATCAAAGGAAATACGAAAAATACTTATTTTATTAGGATTCCTAAGGTACAGGGTGTTGCACGTTTCGAGAAACGTGAATCCGTCTACTAGTATGATCATAACATCTATATCCTTTATGAGTCGGGCTTAAGAAAGCCCTCAGAGCCCTGTTTTCATTAGCTACAACGGATTTCATACTCGTCATGATCCAATCCACCTTATGATGAAAAAAAACGTTGATTCTCGTACGTTTTTGTCTCAAAGGTGGGCATCATGCCTCAGACAACCGTCGTTACGCTCGGAGGTCCTTCGCTTCACTCAACCGGTTTAGCTACGGTTAGGAATCTGAAATCCCTTTTGGGGGATTTCTCGACGTTCGCTCCTATGAGGAGCTCTCTCAATGGATACACTGCTGATAAGACACACTGGACATCCGCTCGGAGGGGATGCCCCTTCCTTCGCTCGTTTAGCTACAGGTCTGGAAGTTTGGCATCCCGGTTATTGGGATGCCTATCGTTCCGCTCGGCTGCCTCGCTTCACTAGTTCGTTAACCGTTCGCTTCGCTCACTGTTCGAGCAGCATACCCCATCATAAAACACTTCACTGAATGAGAAGAACGTCTATCTCATTCATAAGCAGGTAGAAGAATAAAACAAATATAGCCAAAAGTGCACAGAATGGAATATTCAAAGGGGGATATATAAAGTCTCGAGTATGGAGTGGCATCTGAAGATAAGGAAGATGTAGTGATATTGATGAGAAGAACAAATGTCAACAAAGGTTCAGCTTAATAAGAATGATGGACTGGAGAATGGAGTGAGAAGGCCTGTATAGTCTCTAAAATGTGTCTATATTTTCTCTTGGCTATACCATTTTATTCATAAGTGTGTGGACATGATTGTTGTGGAAATGTACCATGAGATTTAAGAATGGTTTTCATAGATGATGAAACATACTCATAAGTATTGTTAGATCTAAAAATTCTAATTCGTTTTTGAAATTGAGTATAAATCATATTTGTAAATTCAGTATAAATGGAAGGAATCTCAGATCTGGCATGCATAAGATAAACCCAGGAATAACTAGAGTAATCATCTATAAAGCTAACATAATATCGATAACCAGACATGAACACAGCAGGAGCAAGTCCCCAAATATTAGAATGAATCAAATCAAAAGGTTCTAATGAAGTTTTATTATAAGACAAAAAAGGTATAGCAGTTTGTTTTGCCAAACGACATCCAACGCACTTATTTAAAGTTCTAATATGAAGGAACCCTAAGACTCCAGACTCAGATAAAGATTTAAGAAGAAAACTCAAAATGTGATTTAAACGATGATGCCATATATCGGAAGTAGCCAAGCCATCTACAGTTTTATTCAAGGTAGGTAAGTGAAGATGCTCCAACTAGTACAGTCCATTCACTCCATGACCCACCCCAATCTTTTTACCGGTGCTCGAATCCTGCACAATACAAGAAGTGGATGAGAAAATAATAGTGCAATCAGAATCAACAATCTGACTAACAGATAAAAGATTCACTGTTAATTTAGGCACATGTAATACATATGAAAGACTAAGATTGCCAAGAGAGTGAGTGGTAGATGTGATGTCACGACATTGATTTACTGCAAGTAACGAGCAATTATCAGTATGTATGTATGATATAGGAATAGTAGAACAGTTTGTAAGAAAGGATTTATCAAAAGTCATATGATGCGAGGTACTTGAGTCAAATATCCAAGGAAAATAAATACCAGAATTAGTAGTTGAGGCAGTGTAGGTAGAAAGTGCAGGAGTTCCACTGTCACGAAGACTCTATTGAACAATATTCGCAATCTCTGCTATCTGTGCGGAGGAGAATGAACCTGAAGTTGCAGTAGAGGCTGCTGATGACACAACAGTAGATGCAGCTGGAGGGTAATTGTGCTAGCAAGCAATTGAACGGGTTTGAATATTTGTCGACTTGTTCTTATGTACCGAGCATTAAGAGATATAATGTCCAGGTTTCTTGCAGTATGCACAAACTCGTTCGGTAGAAGGAGAAGAAGGCAGTGGTGGAGCTGTTATGGATCTGGTTTGTGCAGCAAAAATAGTAGCCGATAGTGCCACAGATGAGCCCGTATCATGAGTACTAGTAGATGTAGCTGTCAACATCTAGAGGCAGGTCTCCTCAGAGATGAGCTCAGCTACTGCAGCCTTAATGCTAGACAAAGGAACACGATGAAATATCTGACTGCCTATTCCTTCAAGCTCCAGTCGAAGACGCATAACAAAGTGGTACAAATGCTGATGATCACACTTGTAGTACTCAATAGAGACATCCCTCAATGATACTGGAATCTGAAACTAATTCCTCCCAATACTATGATAGAAAATACTAAAAGTTCTGAAAAGAACGATCTCCCTGTCGAGCATACAGAAGGGCCTGATGCAGTTGGTATTCACGAGCGGCACATGTCTGAATAAACATGAGGCTAAGAGAAATCCACTGCCGATGAGAGGTATGTAAGGTTCTTAGGCACGACTACAAGGTTTCACAAGGTATCAAACATGCTATATTTTAAATATTTAGTGTGCCTAACAACCCTAATCTAGGATCTAACTAGAGTTTTAGGAGCAAAGCAAGAAAGTAAACTACTTTACTTCTAAGTGATAACGGAAAACAACCTTTGTAGACCGGTCCTTCACTTCTAAAGCTCCGTGTAGTAGTCCCTTCGCTCCAAGTAGTGAATACTGGAACTCTAGTAAGGATTCACATGAAGAAATGAACAGGCTTGCTCGAAGTCTTCGAGGCCGAAGATGATCTACGTCGAGAAGACTTAAGATTATGCCACCTCTTCACTAATTGTGAAATTAGTGAAGCAAACACTCTAAACTAAATGGTAAGTAATAGAGGATGATTAAGTAGGAAATGGGCTCACTTTAGATTTAATTTCTCACATTATTTTCTCACTTAGAAAAAGCTAGCAAGCTTTTTCAATGAAGAAGAAGATGAAGAATAAACTCATGAGGTGAGAATAGCAACCATGAGTGAGTTGGTGTCATACACTAACTCATGTAGAGACTTAACTATGGCTAACAATAATGGTTAGGTTAATAAATATCTTCAAGTAAAACAAAATTAGTGGACTTGGTCAATGGTTCCACAAGCTTCTACAAGCTTCAACCATATGACTAATTACCATTAATTTTGATTAACTTTAGATAAATAAAACCATATCATTATTATAAGCATGGTGTGAGTCTCATACACCCATGTAGCATGTGGCATCTAGCATGACACAAAATAATGTGCATTAATATATATCACATATATACTAAGTGTACACAAGTGAGAAAAAGAAATACATAGTGAGCAAATATTAGTTAATATAAGTTAATATATCAAATATATAATTATACATTAAATTATTAAATCAACACTTGATTTAATAATCCGGTTATATCACATACAACCGACTAATATCAAATGTAACAGTCTATCGAATCAACACTTGATCCGATAACCCGGCTATATCACATATAACCGCCCGATATCACAAATCGTGAGAATAGAATGCGGTATCACATACGCGCATTAATCTCGGTCCCGCACATATCACATATGTACTCCTACTCCGTTTCGCATGAACCAGGAAACCTCTGTGCAGGACTCTAAAGACTCGTCAATACATCTGCAGTGGGTAATGATCATATCAAACACCCACAAGCCGCAGGCAGTCTGCTAAACGTAACGGCCACCCGGGTATTGAGCGATCAGAAGATCAACAAGCATGCCTGCTCATACTCCTACGAATCCAATCAGTAACACTACCGTACAGTTCAGTCTCTTCGTCTGATATGTCGCATATCTCGTCTAGGGGTGGTAAACGTCAGACCCCATAACTCGATAAGTCGTGCCGAAATGAGGCTCATAATGGGTCAAGAAACTACTGGTAACACTTACCAGTAAATCTCTAAAACAACCCTGGCCAGGAACTTCCTGTTATAGCCAATCGAGCACAGCGCAACATCAACCCCCAATACCGGGAGAGATGAATCCCCTCCTATAGCTCAGTGCCTCCATGTGACTCGGGACTGTACCCAAAAACCACCGTTTTGCACGTTCTCATGAACGTGGTAAGGTGGAAATCAAAGCATAGTGGGAATTACATAAGACTCTATAACAATCTCGGGTCGACAGACTAACCTGTACCAGTGTCACCAGAGAACTGCCATCTGACGTGAGGTATAATACCATCTGAGAGTTCTCGGCGAGTCCGTCCAATGTACCCAGTCTCCACTGAGCACCCGTATATCATCTCTGATGTCAAACACCAATGGATATGGGATCATCCATCGCCCATCTACATGGGTCTAGAAGGTATATGCTAGTCTACTCTGGTATATCGATGCCCCGTCTCGATACACCAACGACTAGGGACATTAAAGGATGTACTTACCGACTACCTTTGTCCTACTAGTATGATCCGCATCATAATCCAGGTAGTCAAGTACACAATCTAAGGGCTTTATCAACATGTAACAGAGAGACAATCAGCGTACATGTTAAGATAAAGAGTAACCAGATAGCATACTATCATGTCGAGTAAGAAAGTCCTCCCTATATATATCCAAGCATCCACTACAATATACATCTCATGTACAATAATGACCTCTAGGGCATATATATAACTAACAATCTCCCACTTGTACTAGGGCCATCAAATAGCAGTGGTTGTAGTATCTCATACTCAATCATCCCATAAAAGTCTCTCTGGGAATATGCCTTTGTGAGTGGATCCGCCGTGTTATCCTCTGAGTCTACTCTCATAATCTCGACCCCTTGGAGATCAACCATCTCCATGATCAGATGATGCTGCCTTAGAATATGTTTGGGTCACTGATGGGACGGGGGTTCCTAGGCATAAGCCACAACTCCATTGTCACACAATGGTAGGAACGAAGTTCATCACATGAACTAATATACACCCAGACTTCCTCTTTGGTAGCATCTTTGGTAGCGATGTATCCAGCCTTTATCGTCTAGTTTGTCACGGTATCTAACTTGGAACTCTTCTAACATACCGTCCCTCCACTGAGGGTAAAGACAATGCCTGTGACTGACATTCAGTAGACCTTACCACCCTTGAAGCTATCTAGTAATTCTCCCCAGGATCTATTGATACCATCTCACTACACTTAGTGAGAATCCTAACATTCACTTAGATCTATCTCATAGATCCAAAACCTAGGATTTAGGAGGTATCGTCTTGATCCTATATGAAGAATACTTGTGATAAGAGGAGATTGACCGAGCGTAGTATAGGAAACTCCTTTCCTATCAAGAGTATGTCATCCACGTACAATACGAGGAAGAGCACCTTACTCTCTACTACCTTATTGTATATACAAGGCTCATCTACTATTTTTATGAAGTCAAACGCTTTTACTACCATATCAAAACAGATGTTTCAACTCCGCGATGCCTGCTTTAACCTGTAAAGTAATTTGCACACATTTCCGCTGCTCCCACTGTCTACGAAGCCCTCTGGCTGTGTACTTATAGATGCTTTCTTCTAAATCAGTATTTAGAAAAGCTATCATGACACTCAACTGCCAGATATCGTAGTAATGGTATGTAGCAATGGCAAGTAGGATCTGGATGGACTTAAGCATAGCCGCTGGAGAAAAAGGTTTCATCATAATCGATACCGGTCGATGACGAAAAACCTTTAGAACAAATCTAGCTTTGAAAGTCTCAACATTTCCATCTACACCAAGTAATCTTCTCAAGATATATTTGCTCCTGATGGGGATTTAACCCTTCAGATAGAGCAACCAATGTCCATACTTTGTTGGTGTACATAGATTCCTTCTCAGATCACTTATCATCCAGCCATTCTTATAGAGTCTCCACTTTTGATGGCATGTTTGAAACTAGTTGGGTCATCATCTCATGATGCAATCCTCGCTTTCACTGTCATAGAGAATACCGAAGTATCTCTCAAGTGGATGAGGAACCCTACCAGATCGGCGGAGAGGCTGAGGTTCGTCGGGAAGTATTGAATCCTCTGGTTCTATCAAATCATCAGCTGTAGTTTGTATAGCTAAAACTCCTTCCAGTTCTACCTCATGACCTCAAATTTCTTTCCAAAATAAATTCCTTTTCTAAAAAGGTGGCATGCCGAGAAATAAAACACCTTTTGTTTCTCGGTGTGGTAGAAGATATACCTTGCGAATGCTTAGGATATCCAACAAACTTCCACAGAACTGACCTTGCCTCGAGCTTGTCAGGATTTTTCTTTTAGACATAAGCCAGACAACTCCAAATCTTAACTTACTTAAGACATGGGCTCTTCCCATACCATATCTCATATGGAGTGGTAGGCACCTGATTTGGTTGGAACCCTATTCGATAGGTATGCAGCTTCACAAGTGTATAACCCCCAAAAGGAAATAGGCAACTCAGTAGTACTTATCATAGAGCACACCATATCTAATAGGGTGCAATGGCTCCATCCCGATATACCGATGTGCTGTGGTGTATACGGAGGAGTAATGCTGAGAGAGAATCTCATTCTCTTTTAGAATAGTCCAGGAAATCCGTGCTCAAGTATTCTCCTCCCTGATCACATCAAAGGACATAATACTTATACCCGTGTTGGTTCTCTACTTCACACTTATATTCATTGAATTTCTCAAAAGCTTCAGACTTGTGTTTCATCAGGAACACATGTGCGAATCTTGAGAGATAATCAGTGAATGTAATGAAGTATAAAGAACCGGTTCTGGCATGTGTAGACAGGGGACTTACATACATCATCATGTAGCAATCCCAAGAGTTCATTAACTCTTTCTCTGTTTCCAGTAAACGGTGCTATGGTCATTTTATCTTTGTGACATGACTGCCAAGTTTCACAAGATGTAGATTCAAACTGATTTAAATATGCATCTTAATATAACTTAGCTAGTCGGGTCGCATTGATATGACCTAGTCTACAATGCCTCAAGAAGGATTCGTTCATTTCTGAACTCTTTCCCTTGTGTGTGTTCTGTATATTAAGAACTGTGGTTTGATTTAGAACGTATATGCTTTTAGATAACGTGCCTGAACCGATCAACTCTTGATATATGAAATATTCAAAATATTATCCAACAATACAAATTATATCCTTCTTTACTAAATAAAGATACTGATATGATGTTGTATATTAGGTTCGGTATCTAATAATATTCGTTCAGAATCAATGTATTTGATAATACAGAGTGATAACTGCCAACAACTTGGCTGCAACAATTACACCATTTCCAACTCTTGAAATTTATCACCCGTTCTCAGTTCTCTACTTATCTGTAACCCATGTAATAGATTACATATGTGGGATCCTGATCCGGTATCACACACCCAGGACATAAAGGATACCGAAAAAACAGTTCTCGGTAATGAACACACCCGAAAAAGATGCATCATCATGCACTTTCTTCGTTTGGGCGACACGGGAATCTTGGTAATCCCCTATCTTTTGCTCGGTCTTATAACAATTATAAGTTGGAGCGGGACCAACGTTCCCCGGGCTCAGTATAAAAAGCGGGTTCGGTCAATACATCCATATTATTATCTTGATTAAGGCGTGACATGGTCGCTACCTGGAGAGAGAGAGAAGAAAACACTCAGCGTATGCTCTTGCAACATCAGATTAGTTATTATTTTATCTAATCAGGATGGCTCCCACTGTTTTTTTCAAACCTTCCTTCAAACCCTAAAAGGAAAGACTAGCCGGGATTAATTACACCCTACAAGTTCGCCAATCTTTCAGCCAGGCCAGTGCCGGTACTTTGAGAGAGGTTCCCCGTGCTTTCGCACGGACCTAATTAAAATAAACCTCGTTTTCCCAGGGGCGTAATCTCGTTGACACTTTTCTAGACACCTACTTGATCGGCTAATTATAAAGTGCAAAACTCTCCTAGGAGTAACAATTACTCGCAGTGGGTATCGGGATCCAACTATCTCATAGAAGGTATGCAATCTCATTGCAAATTTCAACACTTGAAATTCCTGATAATATTTTGCCTCTAGCGTCCTATGACCTTGACGCAGGCCAACAAATCATAGTCCGCTAGTCAAGTTCAACCCGTCATTTCCTGATTGAATTAAACCCACCCGTACGACCCTTGACGCAGGCCAACAAAGTCGCACGAATACCCTAATCCAATCTCATCTTATGTTGTAGATAAGTACTAGTTAGCTACCGCACACTACGCCTTGACGCAGGCCAACAAACGTATCACGAATACCAAGTAGGACTTATCTGAAATGACGGAGGGCTATGACAGGTTTTTGAGAAAATCTTTTGCGTAATGAACTTGATATCGTTATAGAATCGAGTGAATTTTGAAAAGAAGTGTTTTTGAGGCTTTTCCTAGTTTTGCTAAAGAGGTCACTCCCGGTAAAGGGATCTCGGCTCTTTCCTTATCGAATAAGGTGCATGATATATCACATATATCACTATGCAAAAAAAGAAACTCTAAAAGCAATCAAAAGACAAACCGTGTGTTGTAGTATCTGCCAGTTATTGCTAAAGAGGTCACTCCCGGTGAAGGAATCTCGGCTCTTTCCTTATCGAATAAGGTGCAGGATATATCATATATATCACTATGCAAAGCAAATACTATAGCTACCATTTTTGAAAATTTGATTCTACAACATCTTTTAGGTTTCTTTCTTTTCATTAATCTCATTAATGAAGTCCCATCATTTAAGATTCCTAAGCATCACAAAAGAAATGAAAATACAACGTACGCTTATACCATCCGCATTCGCCATAGTGTCCCGTTATGCACCTTTAGGTTACTTAACTAACGACATACCGGGACGGGACTAGCACGGGTGAAAAACATAAGCAACATCTACTATATATCTCATATATAATGTATATCCATTCGTCCCAGAATCCATAGTGATCACATCACAGAGCAACAGAAAAAACATATGAAATATTGGATATACTAGGGGGTCCGTATTTTATTTTGAGTTTGTATAAAACACGGATTCCACGGTCGCGATGAATAGCCAAACCCACATCCTTAGACCCCTATGAGAGCGGCAAGTAACCTTACCAATTCTAGAGTTAGGAGACCCGGACTCGACTCCTCGAGTTGGTCTCCCACTGGACTCTAGAACCCGGTTATTTGTGCTCTCCTCTTTAGGTCTATCCTAATGAGGAAAAGTAAATAATATAAAACAATGGTGACATCATCCTCAACCCTGAAGTGCCCCAATAAAAGAATATTACATACATTGAATTTTACATGAATGAAAATAAAAACTCTCATCTCATATAAAAACCCCGGCTATTCAAAACACGACGATCCAATATAACATATCACAGCAACACATAACATCACATGTCATCATCGTAAGTAAATACGCATATCCCAATTTTCGTTGACATATAGCAACGAAACCGGCGGTACACCACATATTACACTTACGGTCACAGAAAAGAAAATATCAAACTACAACATTTGGAATCCATAATAATCTTAGACATCATAAACCCAAAATATCACATACTTTGGATTTCATGTCTAACTATACGAATTCCACATATTGTATCACATTGTAGATAGCTATACGATATTAAACCTTTCGATCGAATCAACGAATTCCCAAAATTTCCCCAGAAAACTCAACACCTGAGCAATATAAAAAATACCCAGAAGCATGCCCCAGTAGCTACGGACCAACCGTAGAAGTATCGACCCAAGCCTCACACCGCGGTCATGTTACCGAGTTAGGGTGTCGTTCTTCTAGAGGGTCCATAGTTTTACCTGCATGATTTTCTGAGGATTTTTAATGTGAAAAATTCCAACATTTTGAAAAATTTACAGAAAGTGGGGAATTTCGGGTTTTCGGAGTTCGTTCGAACTTCTAACTTCACCTAGACAACTCCTAATTCTCTAGTAAGGCTTTGAAACCACTGTAGGTCAGGCAGCCACCTCATCCAATGGGGTCACCGTGGCACCAACGGGTCCCTCAGCAGCTACTTTTTACGCATGCCCCTTCGTGAGGACTACAACCCGCCGGAACACCTTCCGGTCTCGGGACACCCTTGGGGTAAGAGCCTATGCTTCGCCACACTGTCACACAGTGAGAACCCCCCGTAGGTCGACATCTAATGCTTAGTAGCTTTGATACCACTGTAGGGTTCTTAGGCACGACCATAAGGTTTCATAAGGCATCAAACATGCTATATTTTAAATATTTAGTGTGCTAAACAACCCTAACCTAGAATCTAACTAGAGTTTTAGGAGCAAAGCAAGAAAGTAAACTACTTTACTTCTAAGTGATAACGGAATACAACCATTGTAGACCGGTCCTTCACTTCTAAAGCTCCGTGTAGTAGTCCCTTCGCTCCAAGTAGTGAACACCGGAACTCTAGTAAGAATTCACATGAAGAAATGAACAAGCTTGCTCGAAGTCTTCGAGCCTGAGGATGATCTACGTCGAGGAGACTCAAGTTCATGCAACATCTTCACTAATTGTGAAATTAGTGAAGCAAACACCCTAAACTAAATGGCAAGTAGTAGAGGATGATTAAGTAGGAAATGGGCTCACTTTAGATTTAATTTTCTCACATTATTTTCTCGCTTAGAAAAATCAAGCAAGCTTTTTCAATGAAGAAGAAGATGAAGAGTGAAGAAGAGAAAATGAACTCATGAGGTGAGAGTAGCAACCATAGGTGAGTTAGTGTCATACGCTAATCCATGTAGAGACTTAACTATGGCTAACAATAATGGTTAGGTTAATAAATATCTTCAAGTAAAAGAAAATTAGTGAACTTGGTCAATAGTTCCACAAGTTTCTACAAGCTTCAACCATGTGACTAATTACCATTAATTTTGATTAAGTTTAGATAAATAAAAGCATATCATTATTATAAGCATGGTGTGAGTCTCATACATCTATGTAGCATGTGGTATCTAGCATATATACTAAGTGTACACAAGTGAGAAAAAGAAATACTTAGTGAGCAAATATTAATTAATATATCAAATATATAATTATACATTAAATTATTAAATCAACACTTGATTTAATAATCCGGCTATTTCACATACAACCGACCAATATCAAATGTAACAGTCTATCGAATCAACACTTGATCCGATAACCCGGCTATATCACATATAACTGCCCGATATCACAAATCGCCAGAATAGAATACGGTATCATATACGCGCATTAATCTCGGTCCCGTACATATCACATATGTGCTTCTACTCCGTTTTACATGAACCAGGAAAGCTCTGTGTAGGACTCTAAAGACTCGTCAATACGCCGGCAGTAGGTGATAATCATATCAAACACCCACAAGCCGCAAGCGGTCTGCTAAACGTAATGGCCATCCGCGTATTGAGCGATCAGAAGATCAAAAAGCATACCTGCTCATACTCCTGCGAATTCAATCAGTAACACTACCGTACAGTCCGGTCTCTTCATCTGATATGTCGCATACCTCGTCTAGGAGTGGTAAACGTCAGACCCCAGTAACTCGATAAGTCGTGCCGATATGAGGCTCATAACGGGTCAAGAAACTACTGATAACACTTACCAGTAAATCTCTGAAACAACCCTGGCCAGGGACTTCCTGTTATAGCCAATCAAGTACAGCGCAACATCAACCCTAATACCGGGAGAGACGAATCCCCTCCTATCTCTCATTGCCTCCATGTGACTCGGGACTGTACCCAAAAACCATCGTTTTGCACGTTCTCATGAACGTGGTAAGGTGGAAATCAAAGCACAGTGGGAATCACACAAGACTCTATGACGATCTCGGGTCGACAGACTAACCTGTACCAGTATCACTAGAGAACTGCCATCTGACGTGAGGTATAATACCATCTGGGAGTTCTCGGCGAGTCCGTCCAGTGTACCCAGTCTCCACTGAGCACCTGTATATCATCTCTGATGTCAAACACCAATGGATATGGGATCATCCTTCGCCCATCTACATGGATCGAAAAGGTATATGCTAGTCTACTCTGGTATATCGATGCTCTGTCTCGATACATCCATGATTAGGGACATTAAAAGATGTACTTACTGACTACCTTGTCCCACTAGTATGATCCGCATCATAATCCAGGTAGTCAAGTACACATCATAAGGGCTTTATCAACATGTAACAGAGAGACAATCAGCGTACATGTTAAGATAAAGAGTAACCAGATATCATACTATCATGTCGAGCAAGAAGGTCCTCCCTATATATGTCCAAGCATCCACTACAATATACATCTCATGTACAGTAATGGCCTCTAGAGCATACATATAACTAATAAGGTAGTCAGGCGTCCAATAAACAAACGAATAGGAGTCACCACAGAACATACAATATATGTCATAATCTGCCGATCGGTTTGCATCCATCAATCACGAGTGAGAGTGTAGAGATCTAAAGTATCGATGGAAGAACTGGAGAGATCGGCTGGAGTCACAGGCGTTGCAGAAAAAGCGGTGGTAAAAGGAGGACAAACAAGTGTGCCATCAATATAGCCCCATAATGTCAAAGCTCGAAAATTGTACTACATAGTAAGGGTCTATCCAATATAATCCGTAGACTTGATAAGAAGAGAGTCGACTGGGGGAAACGAATAGAATTCACGTTTTTCCATATCTTGATAGAAGAATGAAAACGGCTCAAAAGAATGGCTCAGAAGAAATAGCTAATAAATAGCTTAAAATATTGCCACAAAACAAAACTATTATAAAATAATCAAAAGACTTTGTTTATTAGCTATGACCATCACTCTCTCTACTTATTTTTGGTTGCTGGATGGTTTTAGATCCAAGGAAAATCCAAGTCGGGATCTTTTGTCGAGAAATCGAGAACGAGATTGCAATCCAGATCGAAGACGAAGAAGTGTTGCTTTTGTAGAAGTCGATGGCTTTGATTGAAGATGAAGAAGTTGATGGCTTTGTCGAAGGCGATAGGAGGTCGGAGGCAAGGCGATGCATGAGGAAGCGGCGAAGACGATTGGAGGCGAGGACAACGAATTGCGGCGAGACACGAGGACCAGGACGCGCGCACGGACACACACACACTATAAGGTTGATTTTGCGGTGGCGAAGGCGTAGGCGTGACGGTGAGGATCTGGATATGCAACGGCGAGGGCTTGAGACAACAGCTTCGATAGTGAGGATTCAATCTTCGACGGCAACGTTGAGGTCTAAAAAACTTGAACGGTGATGACCGAGATCAATCAATGGTTAGGGTTAGGGTTAGGGCTCTGATACCATATTAGAAATTGTAGATTGGGAAGAGGAAAAATATTATTGATGATTGATCAAAATACAATATACAATGTGCCTCTCTATTAATAGCCTACAAGATTAAATTCCAATACTAAGAGATAAAGATAAAAAGATATATGAAAAATTTATGAATATCTTAACCGATTGTATAGTTATAACTGATTCAGTTGATGATTGTATTTATTAAATTTTCTTTAAATAAAATTCTACAATTAATTTTTTTACTGCTGATGTAACGTTATTGAGGCTATGTTAGATTATCAAATTGAAATCAATTTGGAAACTCTCAAATTTTATGCTTATAATAGTAGTGAATGGCGAAAGAACGGAAGGAATTGGGGATGAAACCTGGCTTGCATGTTGCTCTGCATAAGAATATATATTATGAATCAGAATTGTATCATGTAAAAATTTCAAGTATTTTAGCTTAATTAAAATTGATTTGAGTCATATATTTATGGTATTGCTCAAATATTTATCCTAGATAAAATCAGATAGTCTCTTTCTTATTCATACATATGTATACCGATACAAATTCATCTCTGATATGTTTCAAATTTTGTGTTATTTCTTGCAATCTATCAACAAAGATCGAAAACATTGTAAAAAAATGTTCTTTTAATAGTAATCAATTTTGGTTTTGATTAGGATTTAATTAAATGATAAGAATGTAATCTTCATTGTGAAGATACTTAAGCTAAAAATTTCTATATAATAGACACCGATTCGACCATATGGTGTTCGAGTACAGTTCGTTAAGGGATAAAAAGTATTTGAGCTGACATGGCCTATGAATTGAATAAATAACCCTTTATAATGGCATTATGGCATATATGTTTGAATGCATGTGTGATCAGTAAGCAAGTTAGTTCTATAGTGTGCTTAGCCATAGAGCACTTCACTTGAAGGTACTCGATGATTACTCAGTGCTCTAGTAAACCATCTGGATCATTCCTACAGAAACCACTTTAGGTCACAGGGATGTAGTCACGGTTCAAACCGTGACTAACTTGAGTCACGGCCTTAAACGATTTGGTCACCGTTGAAACCGTGACCAACTGCAAAATGTGGCGGGCCCCACACCCACTTGTGATAAACCCCAATCCCCCCCACTTTTTCCCCGATCGATCATTTCTCCCTCGAAAAAAAAACTCCCGCCCCTTCTCCACCGATCGCCACCGCCCCCTATCCACGATCGCCACCGATCTGCTCGTCGATCGCCGCCCCTGGCCACCTTGCCCGCTCACCGTCTTGAGCCACCGTCTCGATCGCTCACTTAGTGCCTGGAGATCGCTCACCACCTGGATATCAGTCACCTCGCGTGTCGGTCGTCGCCACCGTGCCTGGAGATCGCTCACCGCCTCTTTCATTAACCGCAGCAGGTAATTTTTTTCCATTTTTATTTTAATTTTTCTTCAAATTTTGTCTTTGATTATTTTAATTTTATGTTAGGGTTTGGGGTTTTGTGTATTGTTGCCCCAATTCCTAAATTTTAATTTCAATTTTGCCCCAATTCCTAATTTTCTTTGTTTAGGGTTAGGGGTTAGGCCGGGTTAGGGGTAAATTAGGGTTAAGGGGCCGGGTTTAGCTAGGGCAAGGGTTGGGTTGGGGGTTAGGGGGCCGAGTTAGCTAGGGCTAGGGCTAGGGCTAGTGTTAAGGACAGAGGTTAGGATTAGGGTTAGGGGTAGCTAGGGGTAGTGTTAGGGTTAGGGATGGGTTAAGTGCTAGGGTTCGGGTTCGGGTTCGGGTTCGGATTCGGGATAATAGGATATTTTAGTGAAAAACAACAATAGTTATTAGTAATTTAGTGAATAACAACAATAGTTAAGGGTATTTTACTGAAATTTGTTGTAATTGAGTTAATTTATGAATATGAATCGTGTAGTTAAATTTTTAAGTTAGTTTAGTGAAAACAACCATATTTAAGGGTATTTTAGTGAAATTCTTTGTAATATAGTTAATTTAAGGCAGTTTAGTGAAAAATCAAGAATAAATATGCGCACACGCGCGCGCGCACACAGACAAGCATACATGCACACATGCACGAGCGCACACACACAGAGACACACACACACACATACAAACATACACAAACATACACAAAGCTTGATTCATCATCATTCTTCTCTACATTGAACTCTTTTCAAATCCCACCAAAACTAAATCCAAAATTTTAAACTCGATTAAGAAAACCCCCATCTTTAAAAAATATTACCCTGAATTTAGAACTTCAAAACCTTGTATTTGAAACGTAAATGTAGAACTAATTGAAATCAAATTCTAAACTAAGTGTATGCTTTTCGATGATAATATGAAATTTTCATATTCTCATTGCTAATTAATCATATGTGAAAATGAAAACGTGACTTAGTTCCCGTCTATCGGTTAACATACGTTCGGTGTTCGTCGTGATATAAAACTACACGAAGGTTGTTAAATACCGGACGTTATCGTTCGGTTTCTAACAATCGTTGTGTGGTCTATGCGACGAGAATTAATATTCAATTGTATGATAACCGATGGATTTGTCCCGTATGGACAAATTAGGAATGTATAGAGCAGACACCTGCATTCACTTGTGTTTTTCATTCATTTCGGGATATTTTGTCGATACCTTTCCGCTGGTTCTCTATGTAAAACGATAGATTAGATGTTCATTTCAATGGTGTTTCACAGCATTGAAACGATTATCTGTTCTATTACAGTGTACATGGAGAATAGCGGGAGGTGCTGCCGAAATTTTCTCGAAACAAATGAAATCACAAGTGAATGGGTGTATACTTTATACATTCTTAATGGGATAGGTGTCTTACCCCTACAGCCGTTACCCTTGACATCCAATAAAAAGCATTTAATATTATCATCATCTTTCTTGGAAGAAGAATCCAATTCTCGAGCTTTGAGATTAGAAAGAGAAAGTTCTTAATAGGAGTTTGAATAACAATTCAAACCAAACTTAACGAAGTCGTCAATTAAACCTAACACTAACGCTTCTTATTATCCGTCTATCTAGTATTTGTCACGAAATCTTAATTTCACGACTCTTATCTATAGGAACCTTGATACATTCCATTTTCTTCTAATATGTCATTCCCATCCTCCACGACAAGAGTTGGATATACATCGACATTTCCTTGAGAGCTACTGATTTTTTCCTTAACAGTGTTTACTTTTTCACCGATTTTGCCTACGCTCGTTTTGGGATACTGAAAGAGCATGAAATCTATTGTCCTTGCTATAAGTGTATGAATACGCGATTGCAGAAGAAGTCGGATGTTAAGTTACACATCATGAAAAACGGTTTCGTTAGAGATTACACTAAGTAGGATATTCATAGAGAAAAGGACGATAGAGAGCTAGTGCAAGAGATGGAAAATGAATTTATTGAAGCAAAAACCGAAGAGTGGTAAGGGATAGTAGAAGAATAGGAGGAAGAGGAAGAATCGCAGTTTGAAGAAGACGAAGCCGTCGAAAACGATGATGTTGTGTTCGTGCCGGTCGATGACATGGATGAGCTTATAAATGCCGCTGGATTTTCTTATCATACGGAAAGCACTGGACCCGCGTTGTTGGATAAGTACAAGGATTCTTCGAGAATCCATCTATAACCAAATAGCAAAGGGTTTTCGATACTATCCCTTTTCATACGTCTCTTCCAGATCAAGTGTAAGAATAGATGGAGTGATCGGTCATTCACCGATCTCCTAGCATTGCTGAAGAAAGCTTTTCTCGACGGAAATGAAGCGCCATCGAGCTGGTACGAGGCGCAAAAGATAATCACAAATATCAGCCTAAAGTGTGAGAAGAAACATGCATGCAAGAATGACTGTGTTTTGTTTCGGAAAGAACATACCGCACTCAAAAGCTGCCCAATGTGCAGGAAAAGCCGATTCAGGCCTGAGAAAGACTCCCGTTCAAGTGATATGCCCATGAAGATTCTTCGTCATTTTCTGTTAATACCGAGACTGCAACGGTTATTTATGTGTGAGGAGACGACGTCCGAAATGCAGTGGCACCATAAAACGCCTCGTGAAGAGGGAAAAATGAGTCATCCTAGAGATTCGATATCGTAGAAAGTTTTAAATGAAAAACATCATTTGCTCAGCGCAGACCTTCATAACGTGAGGCTGAGGATTGCGAGCGACGGTTTTAGTCCATTTGGGATGGTTCATGGCGGGCGTACTCATAGTACTTGGCATGTTGTGGTGACTATATACAACCTGCCGCCATGGAGGGCTATGACGCAGTCTTATTTTACGTTGGCGCTTTTAATCGACGGTCTCTCGTATCTTAGGAAAAACATCGATGTGTACCTTCAACCTTTGATCGATGAGTTAAAGTTGATGTGGGAACTAGGTGTGAGAACCTATGACACAGATGGTAAATAATTTTTTCAGATGTGTGCTGTTTTGTTGTGGATGATTAATGATTTTCCTGTCTACGGCATGCTGTCGGGGGGACAATTTAAGGTAAGCTTGCTTCCCCTAGTTGTCATATTCATACGAGTAGCGTATGCTTGAAGTTTAGTGGGAAAGAGTCGTTTATGGGTCACCGACGATTCTTGCCTATAAATCACAGATTCAGAAGGAATAAAGAATTGTTCAATAGCAAGACAGAAACCGGTATGCCTCCTAAATCATTGTTCGGTAACGACATACTGTAACAATGGAGAGATTATTAGAATATCACATTCGGAAAGAACAGAACAAAGATGCAATGCCATGCCCATTTAGCTGGAAGAGGCTTAGTGGTTTGTTTCAGCGTCCGTACTGATCCGATCTAGCGCTACACCATAATTTAGATGTCATGCATATCGAGAAAGCCGTCTCCGAGCACATCATCAATGTTCTGCTGTGTAAGGATAGAAAAACAAAGGACAATCTCAATGTCCGTCGTGATTTGACAAATTTGGATGGTTTATCCATTAGAAAAGAATTGCAATCTTAGCCTGTGGTTGGTAAACCGGGTTATTACGAGATCCCACCGGCAATCTACAACATGAACAAAGAGAAGAAACAACGGTTCTTGTGTGTGTTGAAAGAATTGAAAGTCCCTAACGGTTTCTCATCAAACATTTCCAAACAGGTGCAGATAGAAAACGGCAAAATCGTAGGACTCAAGAGCCACGATTACCACATATTGATGCAGCATCTTCTTCTTTTATACCTCAGAGTATCGGTAAAACTAGAAGTTGGTCTCGTTCTTAATGACTTTTGCACGTATTTCCACCAATTGTGATCCAAAAACATGGACGTCAATGAGATAGCAGAGCTTGAAAAAGACATTCCTTTGATCCTTTATAAGCTCGTATCTTTCCACCTTCCTTTTTTGACATTATTGTTCACTTGTCCGTCCATTTGGCAACCGAGGCCAGGATTGGTGGTCCGGTTCATTACCGTTAGATGTATCTAATCGAGATGTATTATTAACGTTTATTATTCATCATTTAAATTGCAAAGAATTATTATGAATTATTAATTTATTTCATTTTCAACAGATATCTGTTAACTTTAAAAAACTATATTCGCAACAAGTATCATCCTGAAGATTCGATTGCTCAAGATTATCTCCTGAAAGAAGTCACGTCTTTCGGTGCTCGTTTCCTGAACGACGATGTCAGGAAGAAACTGAATAAACCACAGAGTGTTCCCGACGGTCTAATTGGAGCAGGAAGGCTAAAAAACATGTCTTACGATCTTGCGGCCAGTGTACATGCATACATCTTGATAAATATCGATTGTTTTTCTAAATATGTAGAGTAAGTGTTTATTATTTCATCGTTTTAAACATTTGAAATTAAATTTAATCTAATTAATATAACTGTATATTAACGAACAGAGTGCACAAAGATTTACTCACGAGATTGAATTCTAGGACATGGCCAAATGATAGGATCGAAGAAGAACATAGGCGCATTTTCACCGCTTGGTTTTTAAAAGAAGTGAACGAACAATTGAATCGTGGAGAGCACGTTTATAGAGAGGTCTATGACCTTTTAAACGGTCCAATGATTGCAGCTAGGTTTTACAACAGGTACGGGGTATCTGGATATAAATTCGAGGTAGAAAGTACGGAACATATTAGGGATACGCAAAATAGCGGTATCGCAACTGTCGACGAGGATGGAAATCCTTATTACAGTGTTCTTAAGGAACTTATAGCGGTCTCATACCAACATACGACTGTCCCATTTCATATATTCCAATATAGATGGTACAATACCAAGACTGATCGGAGTATGAAGGTTGATCAATACGGCCTGACTTTGGTAAACACCAAACGGATGTTACCAAAGTATGACAGTTTTATCTTTCCCACAATGGCAACACAAATATATTATTCTCAGGACTTGCGAAAGGTTGACTAGGATGTTGTTTGTCGTTGGAAACTGAGAGATTATTATAACGTGCCGACGTTGAATGGCTCTGAAAATGAGAGCTACGATGAAGATCTCGTGATAATATGTCTCAGTCCATTTATTAAATGTACCAGGGATCTAAACTATTCTGCTCCGCCCATCCACATATTTGTAAGAAATGACATCGGCCAATTGATTGTTACGGATCAAGATTTTGAGAATCCACCCAATGAATCTTCAGATAATATACCACATAAATGTGTTAGGTAATGAAGTTAAATTGAATATTTTAAATTGTATAATGATTATAAGTAATGAAATAACGTTTATATATATGTGTGTAGGATTTGATCATGGACGTAGGCAAAGGCACTAAACGCCAAAAGAGATAGCGTCTATAGGATATTCTAAGTCAATACATATCTACCAACGAGACTGTCTCAGGACCGTCAGCAGGCACGGGAGCCGCAGCAGCAGCACCTATCCCTAGCAGCACTCCCCTATTACCGCCACATCATCCCCATAGCCCCCATACTCACACCGCATCATCCCCGACTGTCCTTTATCCTTACTAGCACTCTTTCTATTACCGCCACATCAACCCCCCGTAGCCCACCTACTCACACCGCATCATTCTTGATCGTCCCCTATCTTTACTAGCGCTCCCCATACTACAGCCAGATCACCCGCAACGTCGCAGCCTCCCCTTACCCCGACTAGTGCGTCAGTGGGTCCTTATACCCCCGTCACTCCTACACATGGTGCATAGTTTACTCATTTAAAATTTGATACATCATTACAATATAGGTGGATATTGAATCATCTAACAGTTTATTGTTTGCAGATCTGTATTCTACTTATGGGATTGCGTCTGGCACCGGTTCTAGCGCTATGCCGGGGACGACATGTATAATCGTTATTTCTTAATGCTTTTACATTCTATATTTATATTCTAAATATTATAATATTGTGTATGTATATCTATTTTTTCGCAGGTTCGAGCAGTGTTAGGACGAGAGGTCCTACTGGGCCTGACTGCTGCAGGCCGCGGACGGATGCTAGCCCTTGAGATCTGATCTTTGACATGACAGGTGTGCCTGTTGGAGAGCACGCAACCCAGTGGGGGGATTATGTTGGGCAGAAGAACCTTACTTATTATAAATACCCGCTCTATATTCGGTAGAACAAGGCCCAGACCGAGTGTGCTATGCGGTTTTTTGGGTCGGAGGAGGTATGACATACCCTTTCACACATTTATATTTCAATCGTCGTTATATACATATACATATAATTATTTGTTTAATATATTTCAATTTCAGACTAGGAAGAATTACAGATTCATTGGCGAGCCCGGTGAGGATGGCGTGTACAGGCCATTCGATATAGATCGCGTCCTAGCCCACTTCTTAGGCCAGTGTCAAGTGATCAAGAGACATTGCCGATGGGAAGTGAAGAGTGAAATTTACTTCCCCTGGGCTATGGCGACCGAGGATCAGCGGATGAACTTGATGGAGATCATAGCGCTGGAGATCCCGAGAGAGGATTGGCCGCTTCTTGTCGCATACTTTGAGCGCGATGATGTGTAGGTATCAATTTAATTTTTAAGATTTTAACAATATAACATGAAATCATATTCTAAAATAAATTATAATATTTATTTTTGCAAGACAATGTTGGTTTGAAATAATCAGAATCGGAACAACGACGTGGGAGAATGCGCTATCCCGATCCAAGGGAAGCGCTCGCAGGCCAATGCTCGGTTGCACTTGGTGAGTATTTCAACGCTTAATTCCATATGTTTTCTATATCGTTAATTAATTATTAAACTAAATCCTAATTTTATCGCAAAGAAAAAAAGACCCCGCCAACTACAATGAAGCTAAGGGATGGTCCGCGTTACACAAGGGTACGGGTGCATACACGGTAAGTTTCATATAATCAAGTTGATTACGTATTTTAAGTTAGCACCTATGTATACATACATACATACATACATACATACATATATCTATATATGTTCTATACAGATCCATTTTTAGGAGCAGACGGACGTCTTAGGACTTGGCCCCGGCGACTCGATCGCCGTCATTGTCCCTGTCCTGGATTCGATATCCGGTGGGCATTACGGTGGGTATGAGCGCGGGGTTGGTCCCAAGGCCTATCAATTTTTTGATAGACGTTCGACCGCACATGAGTACGTCGTGACACAGACGTGGGCCTATGCGGCAGCTCTTTCCCCCTAATAAAAGAGCAAAACTCTGTTCAAAATTTGAAATTGAAAGCGCCTTATGTGCCTTGCACGAGGGCGCCAGTGCCAAGAGTTAAAAACTCAGAGGCAGCGCCTCACGTGCCTTGCACGAGGGCGCCAGCGCCAAGATTTAAAAACTCTGAGGCAGCGCCTCACGTGCCTTGCACGAGGGCGCCCGCGCCAGAACTAAAAGTTCTCTGCCATTGGATCAAAGATTCAACGGAGATGATAAATCATCAAAATACAGAATTAAATTCCGTTGAGAAAATATTCCTCAAATCTTTTTAAACGAGAAAGATTATTCTCTGTAAAACAGAGTACCATTGGATTAAAAATCCAATGGTGATTAAAAATCACCAAGCTACAGAATAAGCTCTGTAAGGGAAAATATTTCCCCAATCATGTTAAAAACAAGAAAAATATTTTCTGTAAAATCAACGGTGGATAAAATCCCCAAATCAATTAAGAATCTCTCAATGAGAAATTTTTTTAACTAAATCAACAAACTTACCTCCATTATATAAAGGCCCCAATACTTCAAGTCCTGTAGAGAGGAACCTCGCCATAAACTTCAAGTTCAAAAAGAAGAACAGGAAAAAAAAGAGAAGAAGAAGAAAGGTTTAAGAGAGAAGAAAGAAGAAGAACTTTCTTCAAGGTAAATAAAAGTAATAGAGATCAGAGTATCTCATCTGTATATTTAAGTGTTTAAGAACATAGTTCTTTCCATTGATCTGAGATCCATGAGACAAGTCCCCCACAAATGAGAATTTAATTCTCATGGGGATGAATTTGTTCTTAGGGATCGAAAATCTAGAGAAGGACAGAGAATTGAACTCTTCAGAACATAATACATGAAGAAAAATTAGTGCCTCACGTGCCCCTCACGTGGGCGCTGCTCAATAAAGAGTGCTTTGCACTCAGTGGTTAGCGCTCAGCGCCAAGCGTCTCACGTGCCCCTCACGTCGGCACCACTTAATAAAGAGTGCTTAGCACTTAGTGGTTGGCGCTCAGCGTCAAGCGCCCCATGTGCCCCTCACATGGGCGCTATTCAGCATAAAGCGCTCTGCACTCATAAATCAGTGTCCAACGCCTGGCACCTAGCACCAAGCGCCTCACGTGCTTCACATATGGGCGCCATAAAGAGTGTTTAACACTCCATAAAAAAAGGGAAAAGCAAGATAAAGTGTGGGCGTCAGAACCCATATAGATGCTCAGCATCATTGGCACAGAAAGGGGGCTAAGCCCAAGCAAGTGTTTAACACTTTATTCAAAATTGAAATGACTGGGCTGAGCTTAAGTTTGGCCAAACTCCTAATCAACCGAGCACATGGGCTCTTGGTTTTCCAGAGTGGTCTTAGTCCCAAACAAGTCTACCGAGCTTCTGACGAATATTCATTGGTTCCAGGGTACATCTCCCCACACCTCTGATATATGTCGTTGTAATTCTTCAATGTCTTCAGAGAGGTGTGTTCAGATCATAATTTTGCATTATTATATTCTCCATTCTTATTCATTTTACAAATAAACAGGTGCGTTTGATCCATGTCTGCTACATAGCTGCAGGTTACAGGTTCTCGGAATAAAAACAGTGAAAATGATGAAAATACGATACAAAAGTGAGACTACGACCAACAAATGGAAGAATCTTGATCAAGCCTACAGTTTGGAGAATAAACGAAGATCAATGAACAAGTTCACAAAGTACAAAGGCAGCGCAAGATTCAAGACTTCGATACGAAGCGAACGGTAAAGTCCACGATATTATGCACTGTGAAAATCTGGAAGAAAACTAGAAGAAAATCTGAGAAACTAAGTGAAGAAAAGCCAAGGAAAAAGCAACATGAGAATTACCAGAGAAGCAGAGTCCATGAGCCCTCTATATGGCCATGGATCCACGGCCAAACATGGGTTTTGGCCGCGGTTCCGCGGCTATAATAAGCCCGTGTCGGTGAAAATTCATGGCGGTGCGGCGGTGCGTTGACTAGTCTTCTTTAGGATAAAATTGTAAATGCAGATGTGAATCGAATGTAATCCTAGGGTTTCTATGATCTATAAATAGAAATCCTAAACCTCTTTTGGGAGTATGCCTCTTTTCATTGATCAAAATTCAGAAATCCTTTGTAATGTTTTGAGAGCATCAAATAAAGTAAGTAGATTTTTTTCATTGTCCTAGTTCTTAAAATTCCTTTCTGCCTTAGTATAGATTTTAATATCTGCCCTAGTTAATTAGTTTAGAACTTTTTATTAATCTGCCGTAGTTTAGATAGTTAGTCTTTTTAAATTGAAAACTCATAAAAAATGTCTTTTATCAATCCCCTAATGAGTGAGTAGTTCCTCACTTGTTAGGGTTAGAAATAAGAAATGTTTGAGAGATGAAAATCTCTCACCCCTTTCTTGCCCATCATATATTAATTCATAGGACTTCATGCATACATACACACACCGTTCCCTACGGCACCCTACCCACGAGGTAACGGTGATACCGTAGTTTAAAAGACCGGTTGTGCATGTTTTCCATGGAGGTTAGGGTAAGAATTAAGAAAGGATGGACAATGACCTAGAGGAAGAAACATCGTTTCTTCCCGATCGTCCTAATCCCCTTTATTAATTATTACCATAACACCTAAATAGATCTAAATTAGGGAATTGAAAGCGGTGGGAAATCTTAAATTTCCAAACTTAAGCTAAATCTAACCCTAGCAAGATTCTAATCCTAGTCTAAATCAACTTAGTTTTTAGTGATAATCAATCCAACACCATTCGGAATTAACTCGTTAGAACAAATTGAGAATACACAAAATCCCTATGGACCGACCCGTACTCACCGGCTAGCTACCAAGAGACGCCGTTCTTGATTGCGGTAATTAATTCTTTGATCACAATCCCTATCATAAAATCAAATGGTGCCGTTGCCGGGGATGGCGTAGTATTTTCTTTTTGCAATTTAGGGTTAATATAAAATCATAAAAGTCATAAAAATTGAAAAAATATAAAAATATAAAAATTTTATCATCTTGTTATTTTTTGAAGGGTGTTTTGTTTGAATTGTGCAGGATCGACGAACAAGTTCGGATCTGAAAAAATCCAAAGAGAAAAACAGAAAACTCTAGATCTGAACAACAGAGGAAAATCAGATCAGAGGAGCAGAAGAAACTTAGGGAACCAAACCGCAGAGCCGACCACGGAAATGCGGCAACAACTCCCTTCTGGCGGCGGAACCGCGGTCTGCTGATGTCAGCAGTTGACCAAAACCCCTCTGTATGTTTTCTTTCTTCTTCTAAGCCCCCTGATATCTCCTCTGTAAAAATTTCCTGCAGGATTCTTCGCGCAAAAATTTCTCCCCTTCTCAATAACTTGATTTTGTGCAGGATTCTTTGCGCTGCGTTAAAAAAAGATTGTTTGCAAGTGATAGTGTTTACTGCTTTGCATATCTAAATTGACTTTAAGGGGCTTGAACACAAATCCAGATTGGGTGGGGATTTCATCACCCTTCTCAGGACCCCAAAAATCACATAAAGTATATTGCATTGACCATCAAGTTAATTAAAAAAGATTAGACTTAGCCCTAAGGATTTCGCGCTCAATAGGACAAAGGAATAGTTGTAGGTATCGACCGTTGATCCTAACCTGACTTTGTGGTGCCTAAGCTAGACAGGTAGGGAAATGTAACTTTAAAAGGCCCGTCTCACGGTGATTCGTGAGTGGATCCCTCCTTTCTCTACTTGTGCTTACCTGGCCACAATTGGCAGTGAAGAGGCGGTTTGAGGTCTTTACTTCTTGCCCTTTGGAACAGTTAGGAGCTGTCTAGCTGACCTAGGTGACCCTAGATCTAGGCTTGATTGTGCATTTGTGATTGATTGAAGTGTGTCTAAGCCTTTTATTGAAAAATCTTTTTGCAAAAAGCTCCTTATAAAAAAAACAAAAAAAGGAATTTTTTTTTACAAAAACTTGCAACTTGTCGCTAATAAATCCGTGCACCCCACTTACACCCACTTTCTTCTCATTGACGTTTTCTTACCTCCACCTTCTGTTTTTCACCTTTTGACTACACTGCATCTTTAGTGTATGTCCGGTTGGACTAGGGACACTAGTGCCCGATTAGTCCGTGTCTCATTAGTACCGATTGACGACGCTTTCGACTCCGAAGTCAAAATTCCATCCACTTCCGTACCTTCATCTTCCCATTCTTCGTCTTTTAAGGAGATGTCGGAATTCAATGCTAACAACACCTTACCCACGGGACTGATTCCACCTCCGCTAGGTGCGAATAACCCACAACACCCACCTGTTGAAGCGACCCAATGAATCGCGCTCCAGGATCTTTTCTACCCTATCCACACTGCCTTACCTACTTGTCTTTCACTCCCACCGGCAAATGGGGACAATTTTGAGATCAAACCCCACTTCATCAACATGTTGCCAAAATTTCACGGACTGGAATCCGAAGATGCCTATATCTTCATAAATAAATTTCAGAATGTTTGTGCAATGATGAAAATAATACAACTTTCAGATGATGCTATAAGGCTAAGGGTCATTCCTTTCACCTTATGTGACCTAGCCGAGAAATGGTTGTATAGCACAACATTACACTCAATTAAAAATTGGGAAGAGTTTGTTAAAACTTTTCTTAAAAAGTTTTATCCACATCACTAGACCGCGAGAATTCGCAATGAGATCATTCAATTTTCCCAGCTTCCTTCCGAACCCTTTTGAAAGTGTTTTGAAAGATGTAAAGACCTACTCGTTCAATGCCCTCACCACGGTATCGAGAATTGGCAACTTTGCTAAACTTTATACGAAGGATTGAACCCAGCAACGAAGCAGTTGTTGGAAACTATTTGTCAAGGTCACTTTCTAACAAAATCTAGCGAGGAAGCATGGCAGTTTCTCAACGATCTTGCTGAACAAACACTTCAGTGGGAGAGCACTAAAACCACCTCATCTTCTGTTGGTCAGTCTAGGGCAGACATACATCAATTAGATATGTCGATTGCAATGAAGGCCGAGATGGCCGCACTTACGAAAAAGCTAGAAGCAATCGAGACCAAAATCTCATCGCCTTCTCCTGCCCCTGCTTTACTCCCACGAACTGTTTGTGCTTGTTGTTCGGATCTATCACATCTTACTGAAGAGTGTCCTTACAATCCACTTGTTCAAAGACAAGATCAAGTCAATACTGCCTTTCAGCAAAGACAAAGAAATGATCCGTACTCTTCGACTTATAATCCGGGTTGGAGGAGCCACCCAAATTTTTCTTGGAATTAAAATCAACAATTCCAAGGAAACAACAACTTTCAAAGGCCTCCTCCTCCACAACAACAAGCACCTCCACAAACTCAATACCAGCAATCTTTCTAACCACAACCTTACCCAAACCAAATGAACAATTTTGTGCCCAACAAATCTTATCCTCAAAACAATTGTGTTCAACCGAATAATGATAAGGTTACCTCGCTAGAAAGAAGTCTAGATGCGTTTCTAAAATAATCCACACAATCCGCAGCAAGGTTGGAGACTTCCATTCAATCTTTAGTGCAAAACAGTGCCTCACACGATCAAAGTATCAAATTAATTGAGGCCCAAATTGCACAACTAAATGCTGCGTTGAGCGAGCGAGAAAAGCGAAAGCTTCCATCTCAACCATTGCCAAATCCCGGTCACGCACACAATGCACATGTTGCATATGAACAGTAAAATCATAATGTAAATGCTGTGACCATGTTGAAATCTGGAAAAGTGTTGCACAATAACGTGGGTGTTAATAATGACACCCCTGCCGGTGGTTCTTCTTCATATTCTTCTTCTTCTTCTTCTTCATCTTCTTCGTTAGAGCCTATTCTTCATTCATCACAAGGCTCTACTTCTTCTACTTCAAACGGACCCACTTCTCACTTCATGAACACACCCACACTGGGATCCGTTCCAACTCTGCAATCTACTCGACACACATTGGACTCAACAAATTTTCAAAATGTTTCTTTTCCAAACAGGTTGAGATCCAATAAACCAACTCCACAAATGGAGAAGATTGTAGAGTTGTTCAAATAGGTTAGCATAAACATACCTCTCTTGGATGCAATCCAACAAGTCCCTTCTTACGCGAAAATCTTAAAGGACTTATGCACCAAGAAGAGGAAGTCACAAGTACCAAACAAAGTTTTCGTGGCTAGTGCTGTTAGTGATGCTCTTGTCCAATCTTTACCCCAAAAACACAAGGACCCCGTCTGTCCTACAATTTCGATAACAATTGGGGACAAGAACATCAATAGTGCACTATTAGATCTTGGTGCTAGTGTCAATTTGCTACCCTATTCAGTGTACGAACAATTAGGCGTTGGAGAGCTTAAACCCACTCATTGTACTCTCCAAATGGCTGACCGATCCATCACCCATCCTAAAGGTGAGTTAGAGGATGTGTTAATTAAAGTAGGGGATTTCATTTTCCCCGTTGACTTCATTGTTATGGATACACAACCTGTAGCTAACCCCTGGAGTCAAATTCCGGTGATACTTGGTCGACCATTCCTTGCGACTTCTAATGCGGTGATCAATTATCGTAATGGTTCAATGAACCTATCTTTTGGAAATATGACGATTGAACTCAACATTTTCAAGTTGGGGAATCAGCCCTCCGAGCCTAATGCTAGTATACTTGATATTTGCTCGATCTATGAGATCACACAGGAGGACTGTGAGCTCGAAAAATTTCTGTTCGATCATAGCAGTGTTGACGCCTCTAGTGTGTTCCTCCTAGAATCTGACACAGCTTTCATGCCGGAAAACGATTACGAGTGTTTCACTTTTTTTGGACGATTTTAAAGACTCACCACCCGAGTTTGAGTCTTTTAATTTTTCGGATGAGTTAGTTGAACCATCCGACTCGGTTGCTTACATTCGATTTGAACCATTGATGGAATCCTTCAAGATTGAAACAGTTTCACCAATGTTACCTTCAATTGTTTCACCTTCTAAACTCGAACTAAAGTTTTTGCCGTCTCACTTTAAATATGCTTACCTAGGTGAGAATGAGACCCTTCCCGTTATCATATCGGCCTCTCTAGCCCTCGAGTAAGAGAAAGCCCTTTTAATGGTCTTACAAAACAACCGGCAAGCTTTTGGCTGGACTATGGCGGACATCAAGGGGATTAGTCCTCTCATAGTTGAACATCATATATACATGATGGATGATGCCAAGCCAGTAAGGAATCCACAAAGACGCCTCAACCCCATAATGAAGGAGATTGTCAAATGTCTTGATAGTGGTATCATTTACCCTATCTCGGATAGCCAGTGGGTTAGCCCCATTCATGTTGTCCCAAAGAAATCAGGCATAACCGTCATAACCAATGAGGAAAATGAGTTAATACCTACTCGCACCCAAACTGGGTGGCGAGTTTGCATCGACTATAGAAAACTCAATGCCGCGACAAGGAAAGACCACTTTCCTTTACCTTTTATTGACCAAATGCTAGAACGATTGGCTGGGTACGAATTTTACTGCTTTTTGGATGGCTATTCCGGCTATAATCAAGTCCCCATCGCCGAAAAGGATCAAGATAAGACCACATTTACTTGTCCTTTCGGTACTTTTGCTTACCGTCGCATACCTTTCGGGTTATGCAATGCACCCGCTACTTTCCAGCGGTGTATGATGGGGATCTTTTCAGACATGGTTGAAAAATTTTTGGAGATCTTTATGGATGATTTCTCCATTTTCGGTGACTCCTTCGATGAGTGTTTGCTACACCTTGACGCAGTTCTTACCCGCTGTAGGGATAAGAACCTCACCTTAAATTGGGAGAAGTGCCACTTTATGGTACGAGAATGCATTGTCTTAGGACATGTCATCTCGCAAAATGGCATAGAGGTTGACAAAGCCAAGATTGAAGTCATTTCCAATCTTCCTCCTCCTAAATGCGTCAAAGACATCCGAGCCTTTCTTGGCCATGCCGGTTTTTATAGACGATTCATCAAGGATTTTAGCAAGATAGATAGACCCTTGACTCTTTTATTGGCCAAGGACACCACTTTTGATTTTGACTCAACATGCATGAAAGCGTTCGAGTTATTGAAACACTCACTCATTTCTGCGCCCATTCTTTCATCTCCCGACTGGACGCATCCTTTTAAAATTATGTGCGATGCATCTGATTTCGCCATTGGTGCTGTTCTTGGACAGCACATTAATAAGATGCCGCATGTAATTTATTACGCTAGCCGGACATTAAATGAGGCCCAATTGAATTACACAACAACAGAAAAAGAATTTTTAGCCGTTGTGTTTGCACTTGAAAAATTCCGGCCCTATTTGATCGGCTTTCCAGTGATTGTGTACATGGACCATTCAGCTCTTCGCCACCTTTTTGCGAAGAAGGATGCTAAATCACGGTTAATACGTTGGATTCTCTTGCTACAAGAGTTTGACCTTGTCATAAGGGACAAAAGAGGATGTGAAAATGTAGTTTCCGACCACCTTTCACGACTTCCTTCTTCGCCTACACTTGAAATTCCAATTAAAGATATTTTTCCCGATGAGTAACTCTTAACCGTGTTATGCGAACCTTGGTTCGCTGATATAGTAAATTACTTAGCCACTGGACTGATACCTAAAGATTGGTCGAAATAGGACAAACTCCGATTCTTGTTCCAAGTAAAACATTTTTACTGGGATGAACCGTATCTCTTTAAATACTGTTCCGACCAAATCATTCGTCGGTGCGTTCCAGAAAACGAGTTTAAGAGTGTACTGTCTTTTTTCCACGATCAAGCGTGTGGTGGGCATTCTGGCCCCAAGAAGACAGCAGAAAAGATCTTGCAGTGTGGCTTCTACTGGCCACGACTTTTTAAAGATGGATACGAATACTGCAAGATATGCTCCCGGTGCTAACACTTGGGCCGGATATCACGGAGGAATGAAATGCTGCTCCTACCAATTTTGGTTGTGGATATTTTTGATGTTTGGGGAATAGACTTCATGGGACCATTTCTCAATTCCTTTAGGAATATGTATATTCTTTTGGCTGTTGACTACGTGTCAAAATGGGTTGAGGCTGTGCCTAGCTGAACGAATAACAACAAGGTTGTCGTTAGATTTATTAAAGAAAATATCTTTTCTCGGTTTGGGCACCCTCGAGCAATTATAAGTGATAATGGATCTCACTTCTGTAATAGGAATTTTGAGTTCTTAATGCGCAAATATTCCATTACTCATAAATTGTCAACACCATATCATCCCCAAACTTGTGGGCAAGCCGAAGTTTCAAATCGGCAGATTAAACAAATTTTGGAGAAAACGGTTTCTAAAAACCGTAAAAATTGGTCACACAAACTGATTGATGCACTATGGGCATTCCGTACCGCATACAAGACCGATCTTGGTATGTCTCCATACCGTATTGTTTATGGGAAGGCTTGCAACCTCCCAGTTGAAATTGAGCACAAGGCATTTTGGGCGATTAGAGAGTTGAACTTATCGATGGGAGATGCGGGCAGCAATAGAAGGCTGCAATTGAATGAACTAGATGAGCTGCGGGATGAGGCCTACGAAAATACTGTAATTGTTAAAAACCGAACTAAGGTGTTCTATGACAAACACCTTATGTGCAAAACTTTTAAACCTGGTCAACAAGTTTTGCTATATGACACTCGGTTACACTTCCACCGCGGCAAGCTCAAATCTAGATGGAAATGGTCGTTTATGGCACGCACCGTATATCCACACGGTGCGGTAGACCTAGAAAACCCGGAGGATAGTACTTTATTTAAAGTAAATGGACATCGACTCAAACCGTTCCTCACTGCGGACCCGTCGGAGGAACTCCTGTTTTTGCAGGAGCCGATTTACACTGACTGATCTTCCTCCATTTTACCCCCAAATTTTTGATCAACTTGCCAAAACTTTATTTCAAACAAGTTTGGGGGTATGTACCATTTGTAAATATATAAATACAAAATAACATAAAAAAACATAAAAAAATAAAAAGAATTATTTGGGTATTTTTGTAAAATAAAAAATAAACAGGGAAGTGCCGACAATTTTGACCCACCAGGTGTAGCCTGACAAGTGAGGACACTGTCAAGTTTAAGTTTGGGGGTGTGCTCGGTAAGCTTTCTTTCTTCGCATTCATATGTATATTTTTGCATTTGCATACTTATTTTAAAACCCATAAAAATTGAAAAATTTTAAAAATTACAAAAATTGAAAAATTCAATTTTGGCCATAATTGACTTGAGTTTGACAAAAAGGTTAACCAGGTAGGAACAACTAGATCTTAGACTTAGTAAATTAAAAACCCTAAAAATAACCTTTCTTAAAATTTAACGGTAGAAAATATATGTCTTTGTAGTTTATTTAGAAATAGGCAAATTTCGAGTTCACTTCTTGGGCTAAGTTAAAACAAGGGAAAAGTATTGATATTTTTATTAAAGTATAAGTCTAAAAAATAATTCCTAAGCTTAAGTCTAAATTCTGAAAATATATACCCTACAAAATGCACAAACACGAACCATGAAACTTGGAATAGTAGAAGAGACCTTAAAATGCTCTTGTCTAAAGTCCTTAGTACGAAGAAAAGTAAAATAAAAATACAAGTATGAATAAAGAGATAAAAAATGAATACTGGTTTTTGTAATTACTTAAGGCTGCATAGAAAAAAATATTTAGCGAGGGTGCTTTATCACCTAGTGCTTTAGACCAACTGGTTTGGGAGTCACTGCTAAAAGCCTTAGGTATTACAAGACTAGGAATTATGCCTTAATATGCAAACACATTTTGTAATCGGTCGTTGGTACCTCAAGAAGTATTAACGGTCGCATGAAGAATGTGTGAGCAATTTCATTTAAAAATTCACTAAGTGAAAAGTACTTTGGATGATGGACAAGAGTATAATAGCTTGATTTGAATTTCCAAGTGTAGGGGTGATATATACACATACGTAGGGATATGTGATTGGGGTTTAGATGAGAGAGAGGAATGAAAAATATGACTTATATCTTTAGTAGAGATGATAAAAATTCCTAAGTTGAGATGGAACCCTAGAAGGAAAACTCAAAAGATGCTAAAAGCTAAGTAAATCTATAAAACATATATAATCTTAAGTTAAATGATAAGGAGGCATCAAAAATACGGGTGGATAATTTCTGAGTCAAAGATAATAGAGTTTCTTGTTAGAAAACCTAATTGGAGAATAAAAGTCAACAGGCCGAATTGATAGGATTTTGTGGGTAGTATCCGCTGAAAACCCTCAGGAGACAACACTCCTTCTACTAGGGACACCTAGAGGTTTAACGGCTTGTTGCACGAGCTCAGTGCAATCGCGTTTCCCTGCGAAAGTGAGGCTAGGTCTTTTTCAAGAATAAAACTAGGTTTGCTCAAGGATGAGCAAAAGATAAGTTTGGGGGTATTTGTTCAGATCATAATTTTGCATTATTATATTCCCCATTCTTATTCATTTTATAAATAAACAGGTGCGTTTGATCCATGTCTGCTACATAGTTGCAGGTTACAGGTTCCCGGAATAAAAATAGTGAAAATGATGAAAAGACGATACAAAAGTGAGACTACGATAAAAAAATGGAAGAATCTTGATCAAGCCTACAGTTTGGAGAATAAACGAAGATCAATGAACAAGTTCATAAAGTACAAAGGCAGCGCAAGGTTCAAGACTTCGACACGAAGCGAACGGTAAAGTCCACGATATTATGCACTGTGGAAATCTGGAAGAAAACTAGAAGACAATCTGAGAAACCAAGTGAAGAAAAGCCAAGGAAAAAGCAACATGAGAATTACCAGAGAAGCAGAGCCCACAAGCCCTCTATATGGCCGCGGATCCGCGGCCAAACATGGGTTTTGGCCGCGGTTCCACGGCCATAATAAGCCCGTGTCAGTGAAAATTCGTGACGGTATGGCGGTGCGTTGACTAGTCTTCTTTAGGGTAAAATTGTAAATGCAGATGTGAATCGAATGTAACCCTAGGGTTTTTATGATCTATAAATAGAAATCCTAAACCTCTTTTAGAGGTATGCCTCTTTTCATTGGTCAAAATTCAGAAATCCTTTGTAATGTTTTGAGAGCATCAAATAAAGTAAGTAGATTTTTTTCATTGTCCTAGTTCTTAAAATTCCTTTCCGCCTTAGTATAGATTTTTATATCTGCCCTAGTTAATTAGTTTAGCACTTTTTATTAATCTGCCGTAGTTTAGATAGTTAGTCTTTTTAAATTGAAAACTCATTAAAAATGTCTTTTATCAATCCCCTAATGAGTGAGTAGTTCCTCATTTGTTAGGGTTAGGAATAGGAAAGGTTTGAGAGATGAAAATCTCTCACCCCTTTCTTGCCCATCATATATTAATTCATAGGACTCCATGCATACATACACACACCGCTCCCTACGGCACCCTACCCACGAGGTAACGGTGATACCATAGTTTAAAAGATCGGTTGTGCATGTTTTCCATAGAGCGTAGGGTAAGAATTAAGAAAGGACGGACAAGGACCTAGAGGAAGAAACGTCGTTTCTTCCTGATCGTCCTAATCCCCTTTATTAATTATTACCATAACACCTAAATATATCAAAATTAGGGCATTGAAAGCGGTGGGAAATCTTAAATTTCCAAACTTAACTTAAACCTAACCCTAGCAAGATTCTAATCTTATTCTAAATCAACTTAGTTTTTAGTGATAATCAATCCAACACCGTTTCGAATTAACTCGTTAGAACAAATTGAGAATACACAAAATCCCTGTGGACCGACCCGTACTCACTGGCTAGTTACCAAGCGATACCGTTCTTGATTGCGGTAATTAATTCTTTGATCACAATCCCTATCATAAAATCAAGGTGGCGGGTCCCGACAACCAACAACTCCTTGGACCGTAACGTCTTTAAACTGACAATGGACCGTAACGTCCCTAAACTAAAACAATAGAGCCTAAATGCTCTTTTGTTGGGTCCGAATAATCCCAAAAATCTTGTTAAGTACATCTTAGTCCAAGATCATATTGACGTATCCTTAACAAACATTTAAGTTGATCTTAATCTTAAACAAGGTTAACGATCTTTAAATCAAACTAAAGCCAAATCTAAGAATATACAGATTTGGACTAATCCACGACCTACGGGCGACAACATAAATTAGTCTCCGTATACAATCCACGGGCAACCAAAAATAAAACAAACACACACGACATGAAGTGACCTTCTGGAGCAGGAGAAAGTGGTTACCATGACGCGGTAATGTAATTAACTACAGGGGCTTGTGCCTGCTGGGAAGAGCATCCCCACAATAAAAAAACCCCTCGCAAACAAGGGGGAATCTGACGAAGTCTGCTGAAATGGCCGCATCCGTCCAAGCCTTCGATACACGGTGCCATAAATCAATTTGGCATCTTTGGAGAGGTGGACGGATAAACCCAAATAGCATCTACCCCCTAAATTCAGGCAAGGCGTTTGTCTTCCCAGCTTTCAGCGGTAAACTGATTCTGGCACGTCCTGTGGGACCTTTTCCTCTTTCCACTCTGCACTTTGTGTGCCGTGTTCATGAACAAATCGCGGTTTAATATGGTTGCCCTTAGATTCGAGGTACTAAGATTTGGTGTCTTGCTCTCTTCAAGAAAAGGAGATATAGATGGCCTTCAGCTACACTAACTGCAACAACAACTCTCATTCCACCCCGACCGGAGGAGTGACTTACGGGCCCCAAACGGCTTCCATCATTGCAATGCCAGTGGAACAGGTGACTCAGGCCACCACTGGACTATTTTTTGGGACCATGCTCCTGCCAATAAGCTTCAATGCCTCAATGCCATCATAAGAGGCTCTAAAGAAGTCGGTCTTCGATCGACTTGCAACCACCGCAGCCCCACTTAATGGGTCATCCAAGTCTGCCGCCTCAGTCTTCGACAGGATGAGCCTAAGCTCAAGTGGGCCCACAAAGAAGTTCGCGATACCTAAAAGGGTTATCCTGAAGCGGATGGCCATTCCAGCTCTAGTAGACGAAGTCGTCAAAAGGGCTTCTCCTATTAAAGGATCGGTCTTCACAAGATTGGCTGTTCCAACTCCCGCTTCGAGCGAAGTCACCAAGATTGCTTCCCCTGCCAAAAAGTCTGCCTTCGACAGATTAACCGTTCCCTCTCAACGAACGTCGGTCTTTGACAGGTAGACACCGACAGCAGCTTCTCGTCAGAGTGAAAGAGCTACAGATCTTCTATGTCCCTCCTAAGTAAAGAGGTGAGAAGAAGATCCTTTTCTATCAATCCACGGAGACTAAAGTGGAGAAAGAAGTATGGCACGGTGCCGAACCTGCGCTCGACAGGTTTCAACCAATCCATCTACCCAGATACTACGCAGAGGGACTGAAAAGGCTATTGAGATGCCAAGACGTACCCTTCAAACAGACTGCTCGACAATCACAGTTTTATAACAAGATTTGGGATGTTCCCGGGACTCTGCGAAAGATGCCCAATGGGAGAATGGAGACGACTAGTCTTGGATACGTTCGGTCCAAGAAACGGGAGCGATTCCATGGCTGCCATATTATAAATGATTCCGGTGGAAAAAAGAATGTCTTTCCAGATAGCGCTGATATTGAAACAGAGCGAAATCCCGCCGTACGAATATCAAGTCTGTCATTCGAAGAGCAGATTAACAAGCTAATAAGGGAAGTGGGTCAAAAGGTTCGGGATGACTACAGCCGCGAAATGGCCATTTACAAGAAAACCAGGATGCAACGTCTCATTCAGCAGGCTACGGAGGATGACGATACCTTTCACCATCAGCCCGCTGTGCGCTCTCGTGGCAAGAAAAAAGATCGACGTAGAAACAACAGCAAGGTGAAGAACGGGAATGATGCTAAAAAACATCGAAGCGGATCCAAGAAGCCGCGCGATCGAAAAAAGGTCCGCTGGAATTCATCTTTGATGAAGAAGATGGTTCGGGAATACTCTTTCCCTCAAGACAAGACAAGGAAAATCTTTGACCTTATCATGAAACATCAAAAGATAATGCTCCTGGAGTCTCGGCGCCACGAACAAATAGACGAGGTCTCTCACCCGGCTTATTGCTCCTATCACCGAGCAATAAGACTACCTCTTGAAGACCGCTTCACCTTCAAAAACTGGGTTGAAGACCAGTATCAGCAAGGCAAGTTTGCTCTATCTGACAGTTGGAGGTTAACCCCGCCACAAAAGCAGGAGCCAATAGCAATCTATAGGGCGAGAATGGAACCATATCAACATCGGTCTTGGAAACGGGCTCGTACCTGCCACGTGATAACGTTCTCAAAGGAAAGAGAGCATGAGAATATGGATGACCTCTCCCAATTCTTCACAAATTAAGATGAAGACGAGGCGATCTCAGAATTTCCATCAGCACCAAAGGAGTTGGAAGACGGGATACATACCACAGCAGACAATCTGAGGAAAATTGACTTGGGGACAGCAAACGAGCCAAGGCCAATGTTCGTCAGTGAGCTGCTGTCTAAAAAGCAGCTGGCTACATTAAATGACGTGCTTATGCAGTATAAAGACTATTTCGCATGGAACTATTCCGAGATGCCGGGATTATATCCAGAGATAGCCGTGCATAAACTGGCGATATCACCGGACGTCAAGCCAGTCAAACAGGCACCAAGAAGAATGCGGCTTGAACTTGAAATGAGCATCAACACCGAAGTAAGGAAGCTAATTGACTCTGGCTTCATCCAAGAAGTTCAATACCCCGACTGGATTGCCAATTTTTTCCCTATGATGAAGAAAAATGGGATGATGCGCGTCTGCGTAGACTTTCGGGATCTCAATAAAGCTTTCCCGAAGGATGACTTCCCAGTACCGGTTACCAAACTGATGATAGATAATACGTCCACTCATGAAATCTTCTCCTTCAGGGACGGATCTTCAGGGTACAACCAAATCAAGATGCATCCTGAAGACCAAAATCACACCACTTTCTGAACTCTGCTGGGCATATTCTGCTACAAAGTGTGCCCTTCGGTCTGAAGAATGCTGGCGCCACCTACCAGAGGGCCATGACAAAGATCTTCGATGCCTCATACACGAGATTATCGAATGTTATATTGACGATCTTGTGGTGAAAAGCAAATCGTACGAGGAGCACTGGGAGCATCTGAAGATAGTGTTCCTGCGTCTTCGGAAATATAATCTGAAGATGAACCCTCTGAAATGCGCGTTTAGAGTATCCTCAGGAAAATTCCTAGGATTCATTGTACGACACCGAGGCATCGAAATAGACCCATCAAAGATTAAGGCAATTATGGAAATGCCCGCGCAAAGAACTCTCAAACAACTGCGGTCTCTTCAAGGAAAACTCGCATATATCCGACGGTTCATAGCTAACCTTTCCGGAAAATGCCACCCTTACAGCCATCTAATGAAGAAGGGGACCCCGTTTGTTTGGGATCGTAAATGCCAAAGTGCATTGGACGAAATCAAGAAATATCTACAGAACCCGCCGATACTGACCGCTCCAGTCAAGGGAAAACCCGTCATCCTGTACATAATAACCCTTGAAGGTTCTTTAGGTGCGCTATGGGCACAGGAGAACGATGAGGGAAATGAGAGAGCTCTCTACTATTTGTGTCGAGTTCTCCTGGGGGCAGAAAACAACTACTCCCTAATCGAAAAGCACTGCCTGGCATTAATCTTCACGGTAACGAAGCTCCGATATTATGCCTTGGCACATGAGGTCCATCTCATATCAAAGATGGATCCTCTCAAATATTTGATATCAAGAGCCATACTAATGGGAAGGCTTGCCAAATGGACCCTCCTCTTGATGGAATTCTCGATAATCTTCCGACCTTTCAAGGCAGTAAAAGGCCAGGCCATCGCCGACTTTCTCACAGAGCATCCGATACCCGCGGACTCACCCTTGAACTGCCAGTTGCTGGACGAACACGCGTTTTACGCAATCGATGGGGAGAAAGAAGGGAGCGATACCCGATGGAAACTCTACTTCGATGGGGCATCGTCTATGAAGAGGCGGAAGCCAAGTACCCCCATAATCAAAGCCAGAGTAGGCCTTATCTTTGTGACTCCATAAGAAGGGATAATGCGTTTTGCCCTTTCCTTAACGGAGCCAAGGACAAACAACGAGGCTGAATATGAGGCTCTAGTAGCAGGTCTCGAGATCTCTATTGACATGGGAATTGAGAACCTCCTCATATATGGAGACTCCCAGCTGGTCGTTAGCTAAGTAAAGGACGACTATCAGACATGCAAGCCAGTGTTGGTAAAATATGGCGAAAGAGTGCAGCAATTGCTGACTCAAATCCCTTCCTACATCCTAGAAAGCATACCATAGACAGAAAATAGCAAGGCAAATGCATTAGCCAAGCTCGCTAAAGAACTAGCCGATGAAAACTTCGATAACGTAAGGATCATTGTGCAAAGCCGTCGGATTCTCGCACCAGCAGAAATATCTCCTAAGTCGCGACCAAACAAGCGGATTTACAAGTAGAGGACGAAGAAAAGGCTAAGGATTTGAGAGAAGTCTTCATAGACTACTTCAAATCCCATTGAATGCCCGAAAACGCATCTTCAAGACATTAGCTCATGAAACGAGCTCTGTCTTTCGCCTTCGTCAATGATACTCTATATAAGAGATCATTCGATTGTTTGTGGCTAAGATGCCTGGGACCAGAAGAAGCAAGGAGAATCGTCCAAGAAACTCATGACGGATTCTGTGGTTCCCATCAAGCTGGGCCAAAGATGAAGTTAAAAATCAAGAGAATGGGTTACTATTGGCCCATAATGATTCAGGACTGCCTTGAATATGCAAAGCAGTGTCACTCATGCCAGATTCATGGGGACTTCATCCATCAGCATCCGAATCCGCTACACCCAACACTGGAAAGCTGGCCGTTCGAGATGTGGGGAACCGATATAATCGGGCCTATCGAACCAACATCATCCAAGGGACTTTGGTTCATATTGGCAACGACCGATTACTTCTCCAAGTGGGCAGAAGCAGTACCGCTAAGGGAGGTGAAGACGTAGAATATCCTCCATTTTTTCAAGACACATGTCATCTACCGGTTCGGCACTCCGCGACGGATCATCTCGGATAACGGGCCGGCCTACAGAAGCCATAAGATCAGCTGCTTTGCACAGCAACATAATATAGATTGGAAGTACTCTTCAGTCTATAATCCTTCAGCTAACGGTCTAGCTGAGGTTTTCAACAAGACCATGACGAAGATCATAAAGAAGATAGTGGCCAGAAATAGGAAGGGCTGGCATGGGAGGCCGCATGAAACTTTCTGGGCATATCGAACCACGTTCAAAACGGACATGAATACAACGCCATTCGCACTGGTATTCGGCACGGAAGTGGTACTTCCCTTGGAGATAAATTTACCCTCTCTATGAGTAGCAGTTCGATACGAGCTGACGGATGAAGAAAATGTCCATCTTCGGCTTGAGGAGCTCGATGCCCTCGATGAAACCCGTCACATGGCGCAGCAAAAGCTGGAAGCTTACAAAGCAAGGATGACACGTTCATATGAAAGACTAACTAGGCCAAGAACGTTCCGCCAAGGCGAACTCGTACTAGTCGTAAGAAGACCTATGATCCCCAACCGTGCAAAACGGGGGAAATTCGAGCCAAACTACGAGGGTCCGTATATTGTAGACAAGGTCTACCAAGGTGGGGCCTACATGCACATGAATATGCATGGAGAAAGACCCTTCCGGCCAATAAATGGCTGCTTTCTTAAGAAATACTACCCCCGACAAGTCACAACTCAGGTTAAAGATAGATGACGACGCTCGTGTCCGCTCGCTATCTTCCTGAGTCAGCACTCTGTAAGTAGTATCCGGCAAAACTTCGCCTCAAAGCAATGGACTGAGATGTCCCTAAACTAACAATGGACCGTAATGTTCTTAAACTAAGTACGTCACATTAAACACAGCGACAGTGGAACTCAAGTCCGCGAGTCACAGCGGTGAGGACTGCAACTCAAATCCCACCGGCAAACAGATGGGTTTGCGGCGAAAATATTCTCTAGAGTTTCATCAGGCAAAAAAAAAACGGCACGTCCACAAGCAAAACGGGCACGGATGAAAACCTGAAAGGGCTCCGTGAGTAAAAACAGCAGGACCGCCGGTGAGTTTGTGAAAACCCGCAAGGGCGCAGACTCGTAAAAAAAATTCATGCACACTTGTAAGGTCCTCTCGATCTTGTAAGGAGAAAATACCTGCGTAAGATCCTTATGACTCACAAAAGGGAGCAACACACTTAGGGATCCCTACGATTCCTAAGGAGAAATTGCACTTACGAGATCCTCACGACTCGTAAGGAGAATCCCCCTATGAGATCCTCACGGCTCATAGGATTCGAAAGCCTTAAGTTACAGGGATCTGAACCTGTTCTTAAGCCATCACATTCCCCAAGTTACCCTACAGGCGGTCCAATATCAGCCCTTGTATACAATCTACGGGTACAAATAAACGTTCCCTCATCTAGTTCCATCAATGGCGTGAAATTTTCCCATTTGGTGAACAACACTTGTAGGTCCTCTCGACTTGCAAGGAGAAAATACTCTTGTGAGATCCTTATGACTTACAAGAGAAGATATCACTTAGGAATCCTTACGACTCCTAAGGAGAAAATACACCTATGAGATCCTCACGACTCGTAGGGAGAAACGCCTTTATAAGACTTTTATGGCTTGTAAAGTCGAAAAACCTTAGTCAACAGGATCCTAACCCTGTTTGCTAAGCCACCTTTGTTCAAATCGACAATGGCAAATGATTATTCGCTCCTGGAAATATCCCAGTTATAGTGATGCTGATGCCTAAATCCGTATAAAATTCTAAGTCTTTTCACGTCAAATAATGATTCGCTCCTGGCAATATTCCAGTCGCAGCGATGCTGATGCTAAGATTGGTATCAGACCTTGGGTTCCATACTCGCAATAAAAATCAGCGAGCAAAAATGTATATGAAATAGCCGAAATGATAGGGCAACTCGCAGTAAGAATCAGCGAGCAAAATGTATGCATATAGAATAGCCAAAATGTTTGGGCAACTCGCAATAAAAAGCAGCGAGTAAAAAGAAAAAAACAGCCGAAATGATTGGGCACCGCGAAAAAATAGCCGAAATGATTGGGTAATCGTGACTTTCGTGATATAAAAAGATGAAATGATAGGGCATCGTAGAAAGAAACAAAAAATTGAAACTTTTGCCCTACAGGTGAGATCATATTAACCCCTGTATACAATCCATGGGCACAAACGAAAAGGGAACCATATTACCCCACTGGGCTTCATCAAAGGGAAGCCAGATCTCGATGGCTACATCTATAGCCTAGAAATCAACAACGGCATTCCTTCTCGTTCTAACCAGAAGCAGATACGATGTCAGCAAAACAGAGCCATGATAAAGTCCCCTAGTTCCAAATCTCTACGGTTCACAGATAGCATAGAGACTACCTCGGAGCCACGGCAAAGTCCCCTAGTTCCAAATCTCGACGGTTCACAGACAGCCTAGAGACCACCTCGGAGCCACGACAAAGTCCCCTAGTTCCAAATCTCGACGGTTCACAGACAGCCTAAAGACCACCTCGGAGCCACGGCAAAGTCCCCTAGTTCCAAATCTCGATGGTTCACAGACAGCCTAGAGACTACCTCGGAGCCATAGCAGAGTCCCTAGTTCTAAGTCTCGATGGTTCACGGACAACCTAGAGACTACCTCAGAGCCATGGAAGAGTCCCTAGTTCCAAGTCTCAATGGCAACATCTACAGCCTAGAGATCAACAACAGCGTTCTTCCTCCCTTCAGCAGGATGCAGACGCGACATCAACAAATGGAGTCATGGCGAAGTCCCCTAGTTCTAAATCTCGATGGTTCACATACAACCCAGAGACAACCTTGAAATTCATCGCAATATAGCAGACACAATGTTAACAAACGAAGATAAGGAAAATCCCTCGCTTCAGGTTCTTGACGGCAACTCAAATGAGACCTGAAAGACTATCGAAGATCATCCCACACCAGTACGGAGTGGTCGTGACTCATCAGGGCTCCCCAAACTGAGCCTAACCTTAAGTAAAAAGAGGCATGGAATATCCCTAATGCTTTCTCTTCCGATGGTAATATCACCTGGAAGGTTACTTGAAGACATCTTGTCCAGACCCCGAAGGGATTAGAGACACGACAGTCGCGGGGCTACTCGAATAGCAAGATTGCATATCGGGAATACATCGGCCAATGCGACGGTACGATGGGTAAAAAACCCTAGTACCACAGACTCTAATGGACTTCTATTAGCAGGAGTTAACTGTGACGTTAGGACATCCTTGCGAGAACTTCTCGATTCATCTCGACTCGTGGGGAAAATAATGTTCCTGTGAGAACTTCTCGACTCATAGGGAAAAGCCTTAAGGGGGATAAGGACCTGTTTCCTAAGCACTGGGGTGCTACAAGTCGGTCCAAGATGGACTATTGCATACTATTCACGGGCCACACTCTCCAAAGTCGAATATCGACAAGGAGGGAAATAACCACTTACAAGTCCTTTCGGCTTTAAGGGGGAAAATTCTCTTGTGAGATCCTTATGACTCTCAATAGAAAATCCACTTAGGAATCCTCACGACTCCTAAGGAGAAAATACACCTACGGGATCCTCTCGACTCGTAGGGAGAAAAGTCTTTATGAGACTCTCATGGCTTATAAAGTTGAAAAGTCTTAGGCGGTAGATCTGAACCTGTTTCCTAAGCCATCGCTGCCCTACAAAGAGACCAAGATAGATTATCTATAAGACACATTTGCCAGAGTTACATGCCAATATGAAATAAAACATGTCTTTTATTCATGAATTTAAGTGAATACAAGATGCATTTCATAAAGGAATCAAAATGAATACATGTTATTCATAAATCACAAGTTTACAGTCAGTACAAAAAAGGAGGTACAAAGGTGGTTATTGAGGAGGAGGCGTCTTCAACAAATCAGCAAGCCGCTCGTGTGCTCCTCTCAATCCTTTCTCGTGATCAGCCACCGCGGCCAACTCCGCTTCAACTTAAGCCTATTGCCGCAAACAGGACGAAAGCTTCCCATTGGATTCTAGTATGGCTGCTTCGCAGTCTTGCATGACCCTCTCGGCGAAGTCAAGCTTCCGCCTTAGCTTCAACCCATCCGAAATACATCTCGGAGGTTGTCAAAAACAGCTTTTAGCTCTGTAGCGTTCGCTTCAATTTGGGCACGTAATCGGACAGATTCGCTGGAAGCCACCTCATGTTCCTTTCGTCTCAGGGTCGCCTCTTGTTCAAAATGGCGAATGAAAGGAACACTATGCTCAACCCATATAGCTCGCTGGGAGTTCGAAGCCAATACTTTAGGAGCGAGACGCTGGAGCTCAATCTCGTGCAGGCAAGCCTCGATCTTTCTGCAGTAATCAACCCAAGAGCCGGCGATAGCTTCATCATGGAAAGTCACGAGTGTTGCCAGCATTAGATTGACTTCCATGGAAAAATCCGTAGTAGAAGAGAGGGCCTCGGCATTGAGATCCTCGATGAATTCACTCAATGTTCGCCGGCTATTTGCGGCATCCCTGGAAGATATGTGTTTAGCAAAGGGCCCTGCGGGCATTAGAATACGAGACTCAAAAGGAGATGGAGCTGGCGTAATTGCTGCAAAATGAATTAGGGTCAAATGTCGACTCGGGAAATAAAGAAAACACATAAGCAATGAAGTCTGTTATACTGGCTATGATAGGCGGCAGGATGGTGAGTACCAGAGGCACGACTGTTCTTTTGTCTCCTCCTCCGACCCGTGACGCTATGTTCAATATGAAGAAGACTTAGCAATAATACGTCTATCCATAAAAGAAGGGGGAGACGTTAGCTAAAGAATATACTAACCAATACCAGAAGGTGGAGCGATTTCCGACTAAAAGGAGAAATGCGGGTTCAACACCTTGTATAAGTGGTCGAAAAGGACTCCTGCAGAGTTGTGACAATGGAATATCAATACAAGGAGAATGATACCCACAGTGAAATGAATAAGTCAAAAAACCCATACCTTCTAATATTTGAGGGGGCATCGAAGAAGGCGAGGGGATAGTGACCGTCAGAGTAGCAACCGACGATACTTCTTCAGACGGCACAGCCTTAGGATTCACCGCGCCTATACTCAAGACAAACAAAATATCATCAGAATGCCGAATAGGATTATAAAATTAAGAAGAAACAAAAATGGTGGCCCAAAGACTACCTGATAAATTATGGACCGGAACCATGACGGAGGCATCACCGGGTATAACGGCTTCTTCACTCTCTTTCGGAGGAATAGATTCCGCGCCTATGGCTTCATCTCCTGACTCGACGAAGGCCATCATAACGCTTGCAATGCCCGCGGATACCAAGGAGCCGCAGGGAGAAAGAGTAGCGGTCTGGACAGTCTCAGATTCCTGAGAAAGAGTAGCAACTTCGGGCACTGTAACTGCCAGAGTTTCACCTGTCATCCCATCGCCAAGACTTGGCTCTGCAGAAAATGCATATGTCAAAATACGAGGATCAAGTTCTAGTAAAATACTGGGCGTTACGCTATCCTGGAGCAGCTTTTCAGTTTCTTCCCAAGCAGCGTGTGCAACCTATCTACGGGCGGTAGACAAGGCAGAGGGAACATCCGCCGAAGGAGTATCAGCAAGCGGGATGCTGCTTGAGCCTGCACCTACGGCCAAATCGGCATCACGTTCTCCCGCCGCATGCTTCTTACACTTCCTTTCGATATGGGCAGTGAGAGATGACCTCCTCAAGACCTCTAACAACGGGACATCGTCGTCCGAACCGAGCTCTGCCTTCGGAGCCGTTACAGCGTCCATCATCGGCTGCTTCAGCAAGGCCTTCTGCGGTGACTTTGGGAGAGCCGGGGCTACAGTAGCTGGCTCTAGAAGTTTTGCCACATTGCTACCAGGGATCGGCACTGTACTTGGAATAACCTGAGTCGAGGTAGTCCCTGCAATAAAGTAAAAGAGAGGGTCAGAGCATGAATAAAAAGAATAAAGGTGTATTGAAGCAACTCATACCAAGACCCAAAGAAGCGCGGAGCCTCTCTTCCTCCTAGAACGTCCTGAGGGAAGCCTCGAGAGCCTCTTCGGTAGAAATACCTATTGAAGAAGAAAGCGTCAATAGAAGCCTAATAAAGAGAAAAGAGGTAGCCGCGGAAGAACATAACTGAAGTATACCTGACTTCACGATAGTAATCAGCACCGCTTCCTCGCGAGCCAGTCACTTGGAAGCCGCGAAAGCAGCCTGTAGATCAGTATCATCCGCATGCACGTCGAATAAACCCTCATTGGTCCCGTATTCACACAAACCCTTGCTGTAGGGAGCGTGTGGCTCTTGGCTAAATATGACATCAGCAGAAAATAGCGACTTCTTCTTTTTCTGCGAGTGGACACCAGCGGCCGATGACAAGAGCTTGCACTTGACGGGCATTTTTGGGTGACGGGTCCCAATTTCTGCACCCAGGGACGCTACAGCTACCACCTCTATGGGAACACGGGGTGGAGGCTTCTCAGGGAAGGCACACGGGACCACAACCGTAGCGACTTCGCTTAAGGAAGGACGAACGACAGTCCGTCACTTCAAAGAGACTGCTGGGTTACCAGCGGGGACAGCGTCCTTATGATCAAGTAATAGCCACCTCTCTTCTTTGATAACATCACCCGTCGCATGCTGGTACTGATTTGTGTGAAGTTTGACGATCAAAAATATTTTTACCGCAATCAAGAACGGCGTCGCTTGGTAGCTAGTCGGTGAATACGGGTCGGTCCACAGGGATGTTGTGTATTTCCAAATTGTTCTAACGAGTTAATTCCAAATGGTGTTTGGATCTTTATCACTAAAAACTAAATTGACTTAGACTAGGATTAGAAATCTTGCTAGGGTTAGGTTTAGGTTAAGTTTGGAAAATTAAGATTTCCCACCGCTTTTAATGCCCTAAATTAGATCTCTTAGGTGTTATGATAATTATTAATATAGATGTTAGTTATATGTATGCCCTAGAGGCCATTACTGTACATTGGATGTATATTGTAGTGGATGCTGGGACATATATAGGGAGGACTTTCTTGCTCGACATGATAATATGCTATCTGGTTACTCTTGACCTTAACGTGTACACTGATTGTCTCTCTGTTACATGTTGGTAAAGCCCTTAGGATGTGTACTTGACTACCTGAACTATGATGCGGATCATACTAGTGGGGACATGGTAGTCCATAAGTACATCCTTCAAAGTCCCTAGTCGTGGGTGTATCGAGACGGGGCATCGATATACCAGAGTAGACTAGCGTATACCTTCTCGACCCATACAGATGGGCGATGGATGATCCCATATCCATTGGTGTTTGACATCGGAGATGATATACGGGTGCTCAGTAGAGACTGGGTACACTGGACGGACTCGCCGAGAACTCCCAGATGGTATTATACCTTATGTCAGATGGCAGTTCTCTGGTGACACTGGTACAGAGTAGTCTGTTGACCCGAGATCGTCATAGAGTATTGTGTGGTTCCCACTGTGCTTTGATTTCCATCTTACCACGTCCAAGAGGGCGTGCAAAACGGTGGTTTTTGGGTAAAGTCCCGAGTCACATGGAGGCAATGAGCGATAGGAGGGGATTCGTCTCTCCCGATATAGGGAGTTGATGTTGCGCTGTGTTCGATTGGCTATAACCGGAAATCCCTGGCCAGGGTTGCTGAGATTTACTGGTAAGTGTTACCAGTAGTTTCTCGAACTGTTATAGACCTCATATCAACACGACTTATCGAGCTTTGGGGTCTGACGTTTACCACCCCTAGGCGAGATATGCGACATATCAGACGACGAGACCGGACTGTACGGTAAGTGTTACTGGTTGGATTCACAGGAGTATGAGCGGGCTTGCTCGTCGATCTTCTGATCGCTCAATACCCGGGTGGCCGTTACGTTTAGCAGACCGCTTGCGGCTTGTGGGTGCTTGATATGATCATCATCTGCTACCGGCATATTGACGAGTCTTTGAGTCCTACACAGAGGTTTCCTGGCTCAAGCAAAACGAAATAGGAGCGCATATGAGATATGTGCGGGACCGAGAATAATGCGTGTATGTGATACCGTATTCTATTCTCGCGATGAATGTATCGATTAGTTATATGCGATATAACCTAGATATCGAATCAAGGATTGATTCGATAAGCCGATATATAGGATACTAGTCGGTTATATGCGATATGACCGGATCGTTAAATCAAGTGTTGATTTAATGATTTAATGTATAATTATATATTTGATATATTACTTTGCATTAACTAGTATTGGTTCATTTTAAATGGATTTTCTCGCTTGCTTTGCACAAGTTGTATATGTGATATACTTTTGTGCACTTGATTGCATCATGTTTGATGATACATGTTAACTTGGTTAAGTGTAAAGATTAAACCATGGTTAAGTTAATGATTAGGGTTTTGCTTTTCTTTCTTATTTATTTATTTTGGAAAGAATAAAGAGAAAATGGTGGCTTTCTTTGTTTGTAGTTGAATCTTCATGAAGGTTTGACTTTCTAACCATTTTGTCTTCATGCTTAACCCTAACCATTTAAACAAACCATGGTTTATTCTCTACACCTAACCAAGGTTAGGATATGATAAGTATTCTTTTTATTATTCATTTTGGATAATACTTATGATATTCTTTCTTCTTCTTCTTTATCTTCAACATTGAAGCAAGCTTGCCTCCATCAATGGCAACTTGTGAAAAAGAGTGAGAAATCCAATTCTAAAGTGAACCCACTTCCTATTTCTTCATCCTCTACCTCTTGCCAAGTAGTATAGGGTGTTTCCTTCATAAGTTTTCTTGACTTGGTGAAGTTGGAGCTTGATCTAGTGACGCCTCGACGTAGATCATCTTCGGCATCGTCGTCGATGACTTAGCCCGCTTTTTCTCCGATGAAGCCGACGCTAGAGCCCAAGATCCGATTTGTACAGCGAGGAGACTTCATCGCGGAGCCATGGAGGTGGAGAACCGGACCTACAAAGGTTGTATTTCCATTTACCATTTAGTTAAGTTGTTAACTAGTTTCTTTTTCGCCTAAATTTCTAGCCAACGATCCGTATTAGGGTTTCTCGGCACCGTTAAATTTGAAATTGGCATGGTTGATGCCTTGTGAGACCTCTTGAGAGTGCCTAGGAACCTTTCATTGGTATCAGAGCCTAGCTAGAGCCTTAGGCGATGTCTAGACGGATTTTGAAGTCCGATCGACCCGAAACCCCAACCCTAAAATGCTCTCTGGACAATTTCTGAAATATGGTCTTTTTCGAAAATAAAAATATGCAGAAAAATCAGCAGGGAATCCTAAGAATTACTGTGCAATACGTGTCCATGATTCCACTATAGCGCCGCGGAACCGCGACACAAGCTGGCTTGTGCGGCGGTTCCGCGGCTGTTTTGTCGCCTTGTTCGTTGAAAATTGCACAGTAATGTCACATTAGTACTACTGAGTTTTTTGGGAATTTTTAATATTTATTCTAGAGTTGTATTTTCTGGGGTTGTTTTGGGGATTTGGTGTTTCGATCGGGGTATCAGATTTTGTCTATGTGTCTTTCCGGATAATTTTTAGAATATGTTAAAAAGTTCGACCGGATATAAATACCCAATTTTTCCCCTGTCGGGAAATTTCCAAGTGTTGGATTTTTTCGTGGTTTTAAGACGTTCTAAGTAGTGCAAGTAACTCGATGGACCCTCTAGAAGACAACAAACCTTAACTCGATTATGTGACCGTCTTGAACTGCCCTTTGAACCTTCAGGTTTGGGGCAGTACGGCGTGCCACATGTGAGGCGTTGGCTTGACCCTTCTACGGCTGGACCGTTGGTACTGAGGCACGAACTGAACGTTTTTAGACTTGTTTCATGTGTTGATCTGTATCGGGAAAACTTGGGTGTTTGACTGTTCGATCGGAAAGTTTAACATTTTCTATTTATCCGGAATGTGATACAATAATTGGAATTCACAATAAGTTATGAGATAACTGAATGAATGTTATAAACATAGCAGTTTAGTCTCACTTGATCGGTTGCCACGGAATTTTGATGTGATCAAAAGTCCGTCGCAATCACGTAGCGTACGCGGATACTCGCCGGGTAAACTTAATAGACAGCCTCACTCCATAGCCCCGACCAAATGACTGCAGGAGAACCCCGTCGCCGAAAGCATCCGTTCGGGTGCTCCCGGTAGCGGTGTTCCGCCTTGGTGCACTTCGTCAACGGTATCGGGGGTGCGGCCGCCTACTAAAGTTTGCGACGAGCATTCGATCAGGCTGTCGGGAATCTTGTTGAATTGCCCGACTTGATATTGAAAAGTGTTTTCGATAATGAGACTAAAATGCGGGGTTTATAATTGTTAGGCATGTGATATCTAAGGAATTCATTGATTAGGCATGCGATGTCTAAAGGGGTTGCGGATTCCAACTGTTGTAGTTTTACACTTTCTTTTTTGTGACCGTAAGTGTAATATGTGATATCGCCGGTTTCGTTGCTATATGTCAACGACAATTGGGATGCGCATATTTTCTTACGTTGATGACATGTGATGTTATGTGTTGCTGGATATGTTATATTGGATCGTCGTGTATGAATAGCCGGGGGTTTTTATGTGAGATGAGTGTTTTTCATTTTCATTCATGTAAAAACTTGTATGTAATATTTTTTTATTGGGGCACTTCCAGGTTGCGGAAGATGTCACCCTTTATATATTATTTACTTTTCCGCACTAGGATAGACCCAAGGAGGAGGGCACAAGTAACCGGGTTCTGGAGTCCAGTGGGAGACCAACTCGAGGAGTCGAATCCGGGTCTCATAACTCCAGAATTGGTAGGGTTGCTTGCCGCTCTCGTAGGGGTCTTGGGGTGTGGGTTTGGCTATTCATCACGACCGTGGAATCCGTGTTTTATACTGTCTCGTATTGAAAACACGGACGTCCTAGTATATCCAATATTTCATATGTTTCTTCTGCTGCGATATCTGTGATGTGATCATGTGATGTTCTGTGATAGATGGTGTATATAGTATATATGATATATTATATAGACGTTACTTATGTTTTACACCCGCGCTAGCCCTGCCCCGCTCTGCCGTTAGTTACCTAACCTAACGGTGCACGATGGGACATCGAGGCAAATGCGGATGGCATAAGTGTACGTCGTATTTATCTGTGATGTTTAGGTACTTAAATGATGGGACTTCATTAATGTGATTAATGAAATAAAAGAAACCTAAGATGTTGTAGAATCGAATTTCAAAATAAAACAGGTAGCTACAGTTCTTGCTTTGCACAGTGATATATATGATATATCCTGCACCTTATTCGATGAGGAAAGGACCGAGATCCCTTCACCGGGAGTGACTCCTTTAGCAATAACTGGCAGATGCTACACATTCGGTTTATCTTTTGATTGCTTTTAAGAGTTTTTGCTTTGCACAATGATATATATGATATATCCCGCACCTCATTCGACGAGGAAAGGACCGACGATCCCTTCACCGGGAGTGACTCCTTTAGCAAAACTAGAAAAGCCTAAAAAACACTCCATTTCAAAATTCATTCGATCCTACAATGATATCAAGTTCATTACGCAATAGGTTTTCAGAAAAACCTGTCTAGCCCTCCGTCATTTCAGATAAGTAGTAGTTAGTATTCGTGCTGCGTTTGTTGGCCTTTGTCAAGGCGCAGTGTGCGGTAGTTAATTGGTGCTTATCTGCTTATGCATATGATGCAGATTGGGTTAGGATAGTCGTGCGACCTTGTTGGCCTTTGTCAAGGGCCGTGCGGGTGGGTTTAATTCAATCAGGAAATGACGGGTTGAACTTGACTAGCATCCTATGGTTTGTTGGCCTTTGTTAAGGTCATATGAGGTTAGGGGCAAAATATTATCGGGAATTTCAAGTGTTGAAATTTTCAATGAGATTACATACCTTCTATGAGATAGTTGGATCCCGATACCCGCTGCGAGTAAGAGTTACTCCTGGGAGAGTTTTACACATTACAATTAGCCGATCAAGTAGGTGTCTAGAAAGGTGTTAACGAGGTTACGCCTCTGGGAAAACGAGGTTTACATTAATTAGGTTCGTACGAAAGCACGGGGGACCTCCCTCAAAGTACCGACACTGGCCTGGCTGAAAGATTGGCGAACCTGTAGTGTGTAATTAATCCCGGCTAGTCTTTCCTTTTAGGGTTTGAAGGAAGATTTGATAAAAATAGTGGGAGCCATCCTGATTAGATAAAATAATAACCAATCTATTCTTGCAAGAGCGCACGCTGAGTGTTTTCTTCTCTCTCTCTCCAGGTAGCGACCATATCACGCCTTAATCAAGATAATAATACGGATTATTGACCGAACCCGCTTGTAATACTGAGCTAGGGAACGTTGGCCCCGCTCCAACTTATAATTGTTATAAGACAGAGCAGTAAATAGGGGAATACCGAGATTCCCATGCCGCCCAAACGAAGAGAGTGCATGCTGATGCATCATCTTCGGGTGTGTTCATTACAAAGAACCGTTTCTCAGTATCCTCTACGTCCTGGGTATTTGATGCCGGATCAGGATCCCAGATATGTAATCTGTTACGTAGGGCTACAGATAGGTAGAGAACTGAGAACGGGTGATAAGTTTCATGAGACAGAAAACGGGGCAAGTGTTGCAGCGAAGTCTGTTGGTCACTGTCACCCTGTATTGTAATACATTGATTCTGAACGAATGTTATTAGATACCGAACCTGATATACAAAATCATATCAGTCTCTTTATTAGTAAAGAAATGGTAAAATTCTGTATTGTTGGATAATGTTTTGAACATTTCCTATATCAAAAGTTGATCGGTTCAGGCACGTTATCTAAAAGCATTAATGTTCTAAATCAAACTACAGTTCTTAGTATATGGAACACACACAAGAGGAAGAGTTCAGAAATGAACAAATTCTTCTTGAGGTATTGTAGACTAGGTCAGATCAATGTGACCCGACTAGCTAGAGTTACATAAAGATGCATATTTAAATTAGTTTGAATTTACATCTTGTGAAACTCGCTAGTCATGTCACAAAGATAAGATGACCATAGCTCCGTTTACTGGAAACAGAGAAAGAGTCAATGAACTCTTGGGACTGATACATGATGATGTATGTAAGGTCTCCTGTCTACACATGCCAGGACTGATTCTTTATACTTCATTATATTCTCTGATAATCTCTCAAGATTCAGTTATATGTTCCTGTTGAAACATGAGTCCGAACCTTTTGAGATATTCACAGAATATAAGCGAGAAGTAGAGAACCAAAATACGGGTAAAAGTATTATGTCCTTTGATGAGATCAAGGAGGAGAATACTTGAGCACGGAAATTCCTGGACTATTCTAAAGGAGAATGAGATTCTCTCTCAGAATTACTCCTCCGTATACACCATAGCACGATGGTATATCGGGGCGGAGCAGATGCACCCTATTTGATATGGTGTGCTCTATAATGAGTACTACTGAGTTACCTTTTTCCTATTGGGTGTTATGCACTTGAGAAGTTGCATACCTATTGAATAGGGTTCCAATCAAATCAGTTGCCTACCATTTCATATGTGATATGGAAAGGGAAGAGCCCATGTCTTAAGCTAGTTAAGATATGGGGTTGTCCGGCTAATGTCTAAAAGCAAAATCCGGACAAGCTCGAGGCAAGGTCTGTAATGTAGAACTGGAAGGTTCCAGCTATACAAAATACAGCAGATAATTTGGTAGAACCAAAGGATTCAGTAGATTCCAACGAACCTCAGCCTCTCCGCCGATCTAGTAGGGTTCCTCACCCACCTGAGAGATACTTCGGTTGCTCTATAACAGTGGGAGCGAGGATTGCATCATGAGATGATGACCCAACTAGCTTCGAGCTGGCCATCAGGAGTAAGACTCTGTAAGAATGGCTGGATGCTTAGTGATCTGAGATGGAATCCATGTACACCAACAAAGTATGGACTTTGGTTGCTATATCCGAAGGGTTAAATCCCCATCAGGAGCAAGTTTATCTTGAGAAGATTACTTGGTGTAAATGGAAAAGTTGAGACATTCAAAGCTAGACTTGTTAAAGGTTTTCGTCATTGACCAGGCGTGGATAATGATGAAACCTTTTCCAGTACCTATGCTTAAGTCCATCCAGATCCTACTTGCCACGGCTACATACCATGACTACGATATCTGGTGGTTGGGTGTCATGACATCTTTTCTAAATGATGTTTTAGAAGAGAGCGTCTATAAGTACACAGCCAGAGGGCCTCGTAGACAGTGGGAGCAGCGGAAACGTGTGCAAGATGCTTTATAGGATAAAGCAGGCATCGCGGAGTTGGAACATCTATTTTGATGAAGTAGTCAAAGAAGTTGACATCATCAAAATGGTAGATGAACCTTGTATAAACAAAAAGGTAGTAGGGAGTATGGTATCGATCCTCGTAGAGTACGTGGATGAAATACTCTTGATAGGGAAAGAGTTTCCTATGCTACGCTCGGTCAATCTCCGCTTATCACAATGATTCTCTACATAGGATCAAAATGATACCTCCTAAATCCTGAGTTTTGGATCTATGAGATAGATTTAAATGGATGTTAGGATTCTCACTAGTTGTAGTGAGATGATGTCAAACGATTCTGGGGAGAATCACTGGAAGGGTTCCAGGGTGATAAAGACGACTGAATGTCAGTTGCAGGCATTGTCTTTACCCTCAGTAAAGGGACGGTAAGTTGGAAGAGTTCCAAGCTAGATACCGTGGCATACTAGAAGATAATGGCAGGATACATCGCTACTTAAGATGCTATCAAAGAGGCTGTTTGGGTGTATATTAGTTCATGAGATGAACTATGTTCCTCCCATTGTGTGATAATGGAGTTGTGGATTATGCCAAGGAACGCCGGTCCCATCAGTGATCCAGACATAATCTAAGGCAGTATCACCTGATCATGGAGATGGTTGATCTCTAGGGTGATCGAGGTTAGGAGAACAGACTCAGAGGACAACACGACGGATCCACTCACGAAGGCCTTTTCCCAGAGAGAGACTTTTATGGGATGGTTGAGTATAAGATACTGCAACCACTGCTATCAGATGGCCCTAGTGCAAGTGGGAGATTGTTAGTTATATGTATGCCCTAGAGGCCATTACTGTACATTGGATGTATATTGTAGTGGATGCTGGGACATATATAGGGAGGACTTTCTTGCTCGACATGATAGTATGCTATCTGGTTACTCTTGACATTAACGTGTACACTGATTGTCTCTCTGTTACATGTTGGTAAAGCCCTTAGGATGTGTACTTGACTACCTGGACTATGATGCGGATCATACTAGTGGGGACATGGTAGTCCATAAGTACATCCTTCAAAGTCCCTAGTCGTGGGTGTATTGAGACGGGGCATCGATATACCAGAGTAGACTAGCGTATACCTTCTCGACCCATACAGATGGGCGATGGATGATCCCATATCCATTGGTGTTTGACATCGGAGATGATATACGGGTGCTCAGTAGAGACTGGGTACACTGGACGGACTCGCCGAGAACTCCCAGATGGTATTATACCTTACGTCAGATGGCAGTTCTCTTGTGACACTGGTACAGAGTAGTCTGTTGACCCGAGATCGTCATAGAGTCTTGTGTGGTTCCCACTGTGCTTTGATTTCCATCTTACCACGTCCAAGAGGGCGTGCAAAACGGTGGTTTTTGGGTACAGTCCCGAGTCACATGGAGGCAATGAGCGATAGGAGGGGATTCGTCTCTCCCGGTATAGGGAGTTGATGTTGCGCTGTGTTCGATTGGCTATAACTGGAAATCCCTGGCCAGGGTTGCTGAGATTTACTGGTAAGTGTTACCAGTAGTTTCTCGAACTGTTATAGACCTCATATCGACACGACTTATCGAGCTATTGGGGTCTGACGTTTACCACCCCTAGGCGAGATATGCGACATATCAGACGACGAGACTGGACTGTACGGTAAGTGTTACTGGTTGGATTCACAGGAGTGTGAGCGGGCTTGCTCGTCGATCTTCTGATCGCTCAATACCCGGGTGGCCGTTACGTTTAGCAGACCGCTTGTGGCTTGTGGGTGCTTGATATGATCATCATCTGCTACCGGCATATTGACGAGTCTTTAGAGTCCTACACAGAGGTTTCCTGGCTCAAGCAAAACGAAATAGGAGCGCATATGAGGTATGTGCGGGACCGAGAATAATGCGTGTATGTGATACTGTATTCTATTCTCGCGATTAATGTATCGATTAGTTATATGCGATATAACCTAGATATCGAATCAAGGATTGATTCGATAAGCCGATACATAGGATACTAGTCGGTTATATGCGATATGACCGGATCGTTAAATCAAGTGTTGATTTAATGATTTAATGTATAATTATATATTTGATATATTACTTTGCATTAACTAGTATTGGTTCATTTTAAATAGATTTTCTCGCTTGCTTTGCACAAGTTGTATATGTGATATACTTTTGTGCACTTGATTGTATCATGTTTAATGATACATGTTAACTTGGTTAAGTGTAAAGATAAAACCATGGTTAAGTTAATGATTAGGGTTTTGCTTTTCTTTCTTATTTATTTATTTATTTATATTGGAAAGAATAAAGAGAAAATGGTGGCTTTCTTTGTTTGTAGTTGAATCTTCATGAAGGTTTGACTTTCTAACCATTTTATCTTCATGCTTAACCCTAACCATTTAAACAAACCATGGTCTATTCTCTACACCTAACCAAGGTTAGGATATGATAAGTATTCTTTTTATTATTCATTTTGGATAATACTTATGATATTCTTTCTTCTTCTTCTTCTTCTTCATCTTCAACATTGAAGCAAGCTTGCCTCCATCAATGGCAACTTGTGAAAAAGAGTGAGAAATCCAATTCTAAAGTGAACCCACTTCCTATTTCTTCATCCTCTACCTCTTGCCAAGTAGTATAGCGTGTTTCCTTCACAAGTTTTCTTGACTTGGTGAAGTTGGAGCTTGATCTAGTGATGCCTCGACGTAAATCATCTTCGGCATCGTTGTCGATGACCTAGCCCACTTTTTCTCCGATGAAGCCGACGCTAGAGCCCAAGATCCGATTTGTACAGCGAGGAGACTTCATCGCGGAGCCATGGAAGTGGAGAACTGGACCTACAAAGGTTGTATTTCCGTTTACCATTTAGTTAAGTTGTTAACTAGTTTCTTTTTCGCCTAAACTTTTAGCCAACGATCCGTATTAGGGTTTCTCGGCACCGTTAAATTTGAAATTGTCATGGTTGATGCCTTGTGAGACCTCTTGAGAGTGCCTAGGAACCTTTCAATAGAGGATTAAGACGATCGGGAAGAAACGATGTTTCTTCCTCTAGATCCTTGTCCGTCCTTTCTTAATCCTTACCCTAACCTCCATGGAAAACATGCACATCCGGTCTTTTATACTACGGTATCACTGTTACCTCGTGGGTAGGGTGCTGTAGGGAGCGGTATGTGTATATATGCATGGAGTCCTAATATTCAATATGTGATGGGAAAGACAGGGGTGAGAGATTTGCATCTTTCAAACCATCCCTATTCTTAACCCTAACAAGGGAGGAACTACTCGCTCATTAGGAGATCTATGAAAAACATGATTTTTATTTGAGTTTTTGATTTAAGAGATTAATTATCTAACTACTGCAGATTAATAAAAAGTTCTAATCTAAATTAAACTAGGGCAGAAAATAGATTTAAACTAGGGCAGAAAGAAGAATTAAGAACTAGGGCAAAATAAAAGAAACTACTTACAAAATTGATGCTCTCAAAACTTGATAGAAATTCTGAATTTTATTCAATGAAAAGAGGCATGACCTAAAACAAGTTTTAAGGCTTTTATTTATAGAGCATAGAAACCCTAGGGTTACAATCGACACACATCTGTTTTTACAAATATACCCCTAGAAAGACTAGTCAACGCACCGCCAGCCATCATAAAATTTCTGCACTGACACGGGTTCAACACGGCCGCGGAACCGCGGCCATAGGCCAGGTTTGGCCGCGGTTCCGAGGCCAAGTAGGAGCTTCTTTAGCTGCAATTTTTAGAGGCTCTGTTGGTTGAGTTTGTCTTCTTGTTTCTTCTGTTGGTTTCTCAGTTTGTCTTGTAGATTTCTTCCAAATTTCCACAGTGAATAAAGTCGTGGACTTTTACCGCTTGCTTCGTGTCTAAGTCTTGAACCTTGTGCTGCCTTTGTTCTTTGTGAAACTGTCCATTGATCTTCGTTTAGTCTTCAAACTGTAGGCTTGATCAAGATTCTTCCATTTATCGGTTGTAGTCTCATTTTTGTATCATCTTTTTGTCAATTTCACTGTTTTTGTTCCGAGAACCTGTAACCTGCAACTATGTAGCAGATATGGGTCAAAAACACATGTTTATTTGTAAAATGACTAAGAATGAGGAATATAATAATGCAAAATTATGGTATGAACAAATACCCCCAAACATATCTTTTGCTCTTCCTCGAGCAAACCTAGTTTTATTCTTGAAAAAGACCTAGCCTTACTTTCGCAGGGAAACGCGATTGCACTGAGCTCGTGTAACAAGCCGTTAAATCTCTAGGTGTCCCTACTAGGAGGAGTGTTATCTCCTGAGGGTTTTCAGCGGATACTACCCACAAAATCCTATCAATTCGGTCTATTGACTTTTATTCTCCATTTAGGTTTTCTAACAAGAACTCTATTATTTTTGACTCAGAAATTATCAACCCGTATTTTTCATGCTTACTTATTATTTAACTTAAGATTATATATGTTCTTGTAAATTTACTTAGCTTTTGGCATCTTTTAAGTTTTCCTTCTAGGGTTCCATCTCAACTTAGAAATTTTTATCATCTCTATTAAAGATAAAAGTTCTATTTTTCATTCCTGTCTCTTATCTAAACCTCAATCACATACCCCTACGTGTGTGTATATATCATCCCTACACTTGGAAATTCAAATCAAGCTATTATACTCTTGTCCATCATCCAAAGTACTTTTCAATTGGTGAATGAAATTGCTCACACATTCTTCACGCGACCGTTAATACTTCTTGAGGTACCAACGACCGATTACAAAATGTGTTTGCACATTAAAGCGTAAATCCTAGTCTTGTAACACCTAAGGCTTTAGCAGTGACTCCCAAACCAGTTAGTCTAAGGCACTAGGTGATAAAGCACCCTCGGTAATTATTATTTTTTATTTATGCAGCCTTAAGTAATTACAAAAACTAGTGTTCATTTTTTTATCTCTTTATTCACACTTGTATTTTTATTTTATTTTTCTTCGTACTAAGGACTTTAGACAAGAGCATTACAAGGTCTCTTTTACTATTCTAAGTTTCAAGGTTCGTGTTTGTGCAATTTGTAGGGTATATATTTTCATAATTTAGACTTAAACTTAGGAATTATTTTTCAAACTTATACTTTAATAAAAATATCAATACTTTTCCCTTATTTTAACTTAGCCCAAGAAGTGAACTCGAAATTTGCCTATTTCTAAATAAACTACAAAGACATATACTTTCTGCCGTTAAACTTTTAAGAAAGGTTATTTTTAGGGTTTTTAATTTACTAAGTCTAAGATCTAGTTATTCCTATCTAGTTAACCTTTTTGTCAAACTCAAGTCGATTAAGGCCAAAATTGAATGTTTTAATTTTTATAATTTTTCAAATTTTTCAATTTTTTATGGGTTTTAAAATAAGTATGCAAATGCAAAATTGTACACAGGAATGCGAAGGAAGAAGACTTACCGAGCATGCATACCCCCAAACTTAATCTTGACAGTGTCCTCACTGTCAGGCTACACCAAGAGGGTCGAAAATATCGGCACTTCCCTGTTTATTTATTTATAATTTTTTTTGTTATTTTTTATTTTTATATATTTACAAATGATACACACCCCCAAATTTATTTGAAATAAATTTTTGGCAGGAAGATCAAAAATTTGGGGGTCAAATGGATGAAGATCAATTAGCGTAAACCTGCTCCTGCAAGAACAGGAGCTCTTCCGACGGGTCCGCGGTGAGGAACGGTTTCAATCGATGTCCGTTTACTTTAAATAAAATATCGTCCTCCGGATTTTCAAGATCTACCGCACTGTGCGGATATACGGTGCGTACTAAAAACAACCCTTTCCACCTAGATCGGAGCTTGCCGGGGTGAAAGTGTAACCGAGTGTCATAGAGTAAAACCTGTTGACCAGGTTTAAACGTTTTACGCATAAAGTGTTTGTCATGGAACACCTTAGTTCGGTTTTTTACAATGACAGCATTATCATAAGCCTCATCCCGCAGCTCTTCTAGTTCGTTTAATTGCAGCTTTCGATTGCTGCCCGCATCTCCCATTGATAAATTCAACTCCTTGATCGCCCAAAATGCCTTGTCCTCAATCTCAACTGAGAGGTGCCAAGCCTTCCCATAAACAAGCCGGTATGGAGACATACCAAGATCGTTCTTGTATGCAGTACGGAATGCCCATAGTGCATCAATCAGCTTATGTGACCAATCTTTACGGTTTTAGAAACCGTTTTCTCCAAAATTTGTTTAATTTGCCGATTTGAAACCTCGGCTTGCCCACATGTTTGGGGATGGTATGGTGTTGACAGCTTGTGTGTAATGGAATATTTGTGCATTTAGGACTCAAAAGTCCTATTGCAAAAGTGAGATCCATTATCATTTATAATTGTTCGAGGGTGCCCAAACCGAGAAAAGAAGTGTTCTTTGAGAAATCGAACAACAACCTTGTTGTCATTCGTTCGGCTAGGCACAGCCTCGACCTACTTTGATACATAGTCAACAGCCAAAAGAATATACACATTCCCAAAGGAATTGGGAAATGGTCCCATGAAATCTATTCCCCAAACATCAAAAATATCCACAACCAAAATTGGTTGGAGCGGCATTTCGTTTCTCCGCGATATCCGGCCCAAGTGTTGGCACCGGGAGCATGTCTTGCAGTATTCATATGCATCCTTAAAGAGTCGTGGCCAATAGAAACCACACTGCAAGATTTTCTCGGCTGTCATCTTGGGGCCAAAGTGCCCGCCATACGCTTGATCGTGGCAAAAAGACAGCACACTCTTAAACTCATTTTCAGGTACACACCGACGAATGATTTGGTCGGAACAGTATATAAAAAGATACGGCTCATCCCAGTAAAAATGTTTTACTTGGGACAAGAATCGGAGTTTATCCTGTTTCGACCAATCTTTAGGTATCAAGCCGGTGGCCAAGTAGTTTCTATATCAGCGAACCAAGGTTCGCATGACACGGCTAAGAGTTGCTCATCGGGAAAAACATCTTTAATTGGAATTTCAAGTGTAGGCGAAGAAGGAAGTCATGAAAGGTGATCGGCCACTACATTTTCACATCCTCTTTTGTCCCTTATAACAAGGTCAAACTCTTGTAGCAAGAGGATCCAACGTATTAGCCTCGATTTAGCATCTTTCTTCGCAAAAAGGTGGCGAAGAGCTGAATGGTCTGTATATACAATCACTGGAGAGCCGATTAAATAAGGCCAGAATTTTTCAAGTGCAAACACAACGGCTAAAAATTCTTTTTCTGTTGTTGTGCAGTTCATTTGGGCCTCATTTAATGTTCGGCTAGCATAATAAATTACGTGCGGCATCTTATTAATATGCTGTCCAAGAACAGCACCAATGGCGAAATCTGATGCATCGCACATAATTTTAAAAGGATGCGTCCAGTCTGGAGATGAAAGAATGGGCGCAGAAATGAGTGAGTGTTTCAATGACTCGAACGCTTCCATACAAGTTGAGTCAAAATCAAATGTTGTGTTCTTGGCCAATAAGAGAGTCAAGGGTCTAGCAATCTTGCTAAAATTCTTGATGAACCGTCTATAAAAACCGGCATGGCCAAGAAAAGCTTGGATGTGTTTGACGCATTTAGGAGGAGGAAGATTGGAAATGACCTCAATCTTGGCTTTATCAACTTCTATGCCGTTTTGCGAGATGACATGTCCTAAGACAATACCCTCTCGTACCATAAAGTGGCACTTCTCCCAATTTAAAATGAGGTTCTTATCCCTACAGCGGGTAAGAACTGCGTTAAGGTATAGCAAACACCCGTCGAAGGAGTCACCCAAAATGGAGAAATCATCCATAAAAATCTCCAAAAACTTTTCAACCATGTCTGAATGTAGTGGGTGCATTGCATAACCCAAAGGGCATGCGACGATAAGCGAAAGTACCGAAGGGACAAGTAAATGTGGTCTTGTCTTGATCCTCTTTGGCAATGGGGACTTGGTTATAGCAGGAATAGCCATCCAAAAAGCAGTAAAACTCATGCCCAGCCAATCGTTCTAGCATTTGGTCAATGAAAGGTAAAGGAAAGTGGTCTTTCCTTGTCGCGGCATTGAGTTTTCTATATTCGATGCAAACTCGCCACCCAGTTTAGGTGCGAGTAGGTATTAACTCATTTGCCTCATTGGTTATGACCGTAATGCCCGATTTCTTTGGGACAACATGAATGGGGCTAACCCACTGGCTATCAGAGATAGGGTAAATGATACTACTGTCAAGGCATTTAATAATCTCTTTCTTGACAGCCTCTTTCATTATGGGGTTGAGGCGTCTTTGTGGATCCCTTACTAGCTTGGCATCATCCATCAAGTGTATATGATGTTCAACTATGAGGGGACTAATCCCCTTGATGTCCGCCATAGACCAGCCAAAAGCTTGCCGATTATTTTGTATGACCATTAAAAGGGCCTTCTCTTGCTCGAGAGCTAGAGAGGCCGCCAATATGATAATGGGAAGGATCTCATTCTCACCTAGGTAAGCATATTTAAGGTGCGACGGCAAAAGCTTTAGTTCGAGTTTAGGTGGTGAAACAATTGAAGGTAACATAGGTGAAGCTGTTTCAAACTCGAAGGATTCCATCAACGGTTCAAATCGAGTGTACGTAACCGAGTCGGATGGTTCAACTAACTCATCCGAAAAATCAAAAGACTCAAACTCGGGTGGTGATTCTTCAAAATCGTCCAAAAAGGTGAAACACTCATAATCGTTGTCCGGCGTGAACGCTGTGTCGGATTCTAGGAGGAATGCACTAGAGGCGTCAACACTGCTGTGATCGAATATAAAATTTTCGAGCTCACAGTCCTCCTCCGTGATCTCATGAATCGAGCAAACATCAAGCATACTAGCATTAGGCTCAGAAGGCTGATTCCACAACTTAAAGATCTTGAGTTCAATCGTCATATTTCCAAAAGATAGGTTCATGGAACCATTACGACAATTGATCACCGCATTGGAAGTCGCAAGGAATGGTCGACCAAGTATCACCGGAATTTGACTCCGGGGGTTAGCTACAGATTGTGTATCCATCACGATAAAGTCAACGGGGAAAATGAAATCCCCTACTCTAATTAACACATCCTCCAACTCACCCCTAAGATGGGTGATGGATCGGTCAGCCATTTGGAGAGTACAATGAGTGGGTTTAAGCTCTCCAACGCCTAATTGCTCGTACACTGAATATGGTAGCAAATTGACACTAGCACCAAGATCTAATAGTGCTCTATTGATGTTCTTGTCCTCAATTGTTATCGAAATAGTAGGACAGCCGGGGTCCTTGTGCTTTTGGGGTAAAGATTGGACAAGAGCATCATTAACAGCACTAGCCACGAAAACTTTCTTTGGTACTTGTGACTTCCTCTTCTTAGTGCATAAGTACTTTAAGATTTTCACGTAAGAAGAAACTTGTTGGATTGCATCCAAGAGAGGTATATTTATGCTAACCTGTTTGAACAACTCTACAATCTTCTCCATTTGTGGAGTTGGTTTATTGGATCACAACCTGTTTGGAAAAGGAATATTTTGAAAATTTGTTGAGTCTAATTTTTGTGGATCAGATTGTGGAGTTGGAACGGATCCCCGTGTAGATGTGTTCATGATGTGAGAAGTGGGTCCGGTTGAAGTAGAAGGAGTAGAGCCTTGTGAAGAATGAAGAATAGGCTCTAACGAAGAAGATGAAGGTGAAGAAGAAGATGAAGAAGAAGATGAAGAAGAACCACCGGCAGGGGTGTCATTATTAATACCCATGTTATTTTGCAACACTTTTCCGGATCTCAACGTGGTCACAGCATTTACGTTATGATTTTGTTGTTCATATACAACATGTGCGTGACCGGAATTTGGCAATGGTTGATATGGAAGCTTTCCCTTTTCTCGCTCGCTCAACGCAGTTTTGAGTTGTGCAATTTGTGCCTCAATAGATTTGGTGCTTTGATCGTGTGAGGCACTGTTTTGCACCAAAGATTGAATGGAAGTCTCCAACCTTGCTGCGGATTGTGTAGATTGTTTTAAGAATGCATCTAGACTTCTTTCTAGCGAGGTAACCTTATCATTATTGGGTTGAACAAAATTGTTTTGAGGGTAAGAGTTGTTGGGCACAAAATTGTTCATTGGATTTGGGTAAGGTTGTGGGTGGAAAGGTTGCTGGTATTGAGTTTGTGGAGGTACTTGTTGTTGTGGAGGAGGAAGCCTTTGAAAGTTGTTGTTTCCTTGGAATTGCTGATTTTGATTCCAAGCAAAATTTGGGTGACTCCTCCAACCCGGATTATAAGTCGAAGAGTATGGATCATTTCTTTATCGTTGCTGAAAGGCAGTATTGACGTGATCTTGTCCTTGAGCAGGTGGATTGTAAGGACACTCTTCGGTAAGATGTGATGGATCCGAACAACAAGCACAAACAGTTCGTGGGGGCAAAGCAGGGGCAGGAGAAGGCGATGAGATTTTGGTCTCAAATGCTTCTAGCTTTTTCGTAAGTGCGGCCATCTCAGCCTTCATAGCAATCGACATATCTAATTGATGTATGCCTGCCCTAAACTGACCAATAGAAGAAGATGAGGTGGTCTTGGTGCTTTCCCACTGAAGTGTTTGTTCAGCAAGATCGTCGAGAAACAGCCACGCTTCCTCACTAGATTTGGTTAGAAAGTGAACTTGACAAATGTTTCTAGCAACTGCTTCGTTGCTGGGTTCAATCCCTCGTATAAAGTTTGGCAAAGTTGCCAATTTTCGATCCCATGGTGAGGGCATTGAACAAGCAGGTCTTTGAATCTTTCAAAACACTTCCCAAAGGGTTCGGAAGGAAGCTGGGAAAATTGTATGATCTCATTGCGAATTCTTGCAATCTTGTGATGTGGATAAAACATTTTAAGAAAAGCTTTAACAAACTCTTCCCAATTTTTAATTGAATGTGATGCTGTGCTGTATAACCACTTCTCGGCTAAGTCACATAAGGTGAAAGGAATTACCCTTATCCTTATAGCATCATCTGATAATTAGGTTGTTTTCATCATTGCGCAAACGTTTTGGAATTTGTTTATGAAGATATAGGCATCTTCGGATTCCAGTCCGTGAAATTTTGGCAACATGTTGATGAAGTGGGGTTTGATCTCAAAGTCCCCATTGCCGGTGGGAGTGAAAGACAAGTAGGTAAGGCGGTGTGGATCGGATAGAAAAGATCCTGGAGCGCGATTCGTTGGGGCACTTCAACAGACGGGTGTTGCGGGTTATTCACACCTAACGGAGGTGGAATCAGTCCCGTGGGTTAGGTGTTGTTAGGATTGTGTCCTGACATCCCTTCGAAGAGAGAATGTGAAGGTGAAGGTAAGGAAGTGGAAGGAATTTCGACTTCGGAGTCGAAAGCTTCGTCGGTCGGTACCAATGAGACACGAACTAATCGGGCGCTAGTGTCTCTAGTCCAACCGGACATACACTAAAGAGGTAGTGTAGTCAAAAAGTGATGAAGAACAGAATGTGGAGGTAAGAAAACGTTAATGAGAAGAAAGTGGGTGTAAGTGGTGTGCATGGATTTCTTAGCGACAAGTTGCAAGTTTTTGTAAAAAAAAATTTTCTTTTTTTATTTTTATGTGAGCTTTTTGCAAAAAGATTTTTGATAGAAGGCTTAGACACACGTTCAATTAACCACAAATGCACATTCAGGCCTAGATCTAGGGTCACCTAGGTCAGCTAGACAGCTCCTAACTGTTCCAAAGGGCAAGAAGTAGGACCTCAAACCGCCTCTTCACCGTCAATTGTGGCCAGGTAAGTGCCAGGTAAGTGGGAGGTTCTCCACTACGTAAGTAGTGGGCCTAATTAAGTAACCACTTGCCTTAGACACACTTTCCTAGACACCACAAAGTCAGGTTAGGATCAACGGTCGATGCCTACAACTGTTCCTCTGTCCTATTGAGTGCGAAATCCTTAGGGCCGAGTCTAATCTTTTTTAATTAATTGATGGTCAATGCAATATGCCTTATGTGATTTCTGGGGTCCTGGGAAGGGTGATGAAATCCCCATCCAATCTGGATTGTTTTTAAGCCCCTTAAAGTCCAATTAAAATATGCAAAGCAGTAAACAATCACTTGCTAACAATTATTTTTTATATTTTTAGCGCGGCGCAAAGAATCCTGCACAAGATCAATTATTGGAAGGGGGAGAGATTTTTTAGCGCAAAGAATTCTGCAGGCAAATTTACAGAGGAGATATTTAGGGGTTCATAGGAAGAGAGAGAAAGCTCACAGAAATTTTTCAACCTGCTGACGTCAGCAGGGAGCAGCGGATGCGCGGCAGGAATGAGCTTTTGCGGCGGAAACGCGGTATGACGTGCGGTTCGTTTCCCGAGATTTGTTCTGCTCTTCTGGTTTGACTTTTCTCTGTTGTTCAGATCTAGGGTTTTCTGTTTTGATCTCCGGATATTTTCAGATCCGAACTTGTTCGTCGATCCTGCAAAATTCTAACGAAACACCCTTCAAACAATAAAAAGATGATGATTTTTTTTATTTTTAATTTTTCAGTTTTTATGATTTTTATGATTTTATATTAACCCGAAATTGCAAAAAGAAAATACTATGCCATCCCCGACAACGGCGTCATTTGATTTGTGTAAAGTTTTACGATCAAAAATATTTTTACCGCAATCAAGAACGGCGTCGCTTGGTAGCTAGCCGGTGAATACGGGTCAGTCCACAGGGATGTTGTGTATTTTCTAATTGTTCTAACGAGTTAATTCCAAATGGTGTTTGGATCTTTATCACTAAAAACTAAATTGACTTAGACTAGGATTAGAAATCTTGCTAGGGTTAGGTTTAGGTTAAGTTTGGAAAATTAAGATTTCCCACCGCTTTCAATGCCCTAAATTAGATCTCTTAGGTGTTATGGTAATTATTAATAAAGGGGATTAGGACGATCGGGAAGAAACGATGTTTCTTCCTCTAGGTCCTTATCCGTCCTTTCTTAATCCTTACCCTAACCTCTATGGAAAACATGCACATCCGGTCTTTTATACTACGGTATCACCGTTACCTCGTGGGTAGGGTGCCGTAGGGAGCGGTATGTTTATGTATGCATGGAGTCCTAATATTCAATATGTGATGGGCAAGAAAGGGATGAGAGATTTGCATCTCTCAAACATTCCCTATTCCTAACCCTAACAAGCGAGGAACTACTCGCTCATTAGGGGATCTATGAAAAACATGATTTTTATTTGAGTTTTTGATTTAAGAGATTAATTATCTAACTACTGCAGATTAATAAAAAGTTCTAATCTAAATTAAACTAGGGCAGAGAATAGATTTAAACTAGGGCAGAAAGAATAATTAAGAACTAGGGCAAAATAAAAGAAACTACTTACAAAATTGATACTCTCAAAACTTGATAGAAATTCTGAATTTTATTCAATGAAAAGATGCATGACCTAAAACAAATTTTAGGGCTTCTATTTATAAAGCATAGAAACCCTAGGGTTACAATCGACACACATCTGCTTTTACAAATATACCCCGAGGAAGACTAGTCAACGCGCCGCCAGCCATCATAAAATTTCTACACCGACACGGGTTCAACACGGCCGCGGAACCGCGGCCATAGGCCAGGTTTGGCCGCGGTTCCACGGCCAAGTAGGAGCTTCTTTAGCTGCAATTTTTAGAGGCTCTGTTGGTTGAATTTTTCTTCTTGTTTCTTCTGTTGGTTTCTCAGTTTGTCTTGTAGATTTCTTCCAGATTTCACAGTGAATAAAGTCGTGGACTTTTACCGCTTGCTTCGTGTCGAAGTCTTGAACCTTGTGTTGCCTTTGTTCTTTGTGAAATTGTCCATTGATCTTCGTTTAATCTTCAAACTGTAGGCTTGATCAAGATTCTTCCATTTATCGGTCGTAGTCTCACTTTTGTATCATCTTTTTGTCAATTTCACTGTTTTTGTTCCGAGAACCTGTAACCTGCAACTATGTAGCAGATATGGGTCAAAAGCACCTGTTTATTTGTAAAATGACTAAGAATGAGGAATATAGTAATGCAAAATTATGGTATGAACAGGTACCACGCCACGTAGGCGTTCGAATCTTTTGGCATATAGCTCGGTTCGCTGATAAGAAAGTTGGACCCCATGTTTAGCCGCATAAAGTGGTGCAGTGCACTGTAGATACCCTCTTCAGTAGCGGCCGGATCGGCTAAGAATTCCTCAAGGGGAACACCCTGATTGTAACACGATTGTTGAGCGAAACGTGCGGGTTATACCTCATGAACAGTGCCGAAGTGTTTTGCCTGAACACCAAAAAGCCCGACCTAATAGAATATAAGTGCAGGATCTCCCGAGCCTTCAACGTGGAAGCCCCGTATTTGAAAGTATCATGCAGCGGTTGCACCGCCTTAGTGGATTCCTTGCCGATGGTTAAGACAATGTCGACAAAGGTCATACTGTCCCCAACCATGCGCGGGAGAAGGACCAGACGTCGAGCCTCTCGCTGCGACAGATCTAATGCGGAAGCGTCAACTAGAAACATGACCCGAGGAAAGTTATAGCTGTCATAGAAGCGGGGTCGTTTGTGGACTCCGAAAGCACCAAGAACGTGCATCTCGACCCAGGACGTGAAGTAGTGCAACGGAAGATATACAGGTTTTACCCCTGGCTGAGTAGTATCCGCTGCTAAGCTCAGACCGTGATATAGATGAGCTAGCCCTGCAATACCAACGGCGACGTGCGTCCCTACAACCATGCGGTGGGCTGGATAAAAGACAGACGACTTCATGTAGCGAGGGTGCATCGGAAGCACAAACCAGCTCAACCACAGGCCGATGAATCCCAGAAAAAACGTGTCTTCATCGACGTCTGGAGCGGCAAGTTCTGCAAAAGGGATGACGGGGGTATCTGGAATAAAGAAATTTCTTAAATCCGCTTCCGCCGTCGGCTGGTTATCCAAACCAAAGCCGAATGGGTCATCAAGCTTGGCGAATTTCGCGGCTTATTTTGTCAAAATTGCTGGGCGAAGGAAGCGGGCGATGAAATCTGTGAAGCTGACTTTGTTCCCCCCAGACTCTAGAAATAGGCTCTCATAAATGTTCAATACCTTGATTAGGCTCGGGAATCGGTGTTGAACAGCATTCTCCGGAGTAAGGCCCATCACCACTGATTTGGTGGCGAAGATGTACTCTTCAGGGCGAAGTATATTCTCGTAATGTTCCCCTCTGATGGGTAGGCCCAAAATTTCCGCGAACTCCTCCAGGAAAATCGAAACTTCCCAGTTCGATAGAAGAAAGGTGTGAGTCGAGATGTTCCATTGCTCCAGGAAAGCCTTTACCCACCATACATGAGGCGCGGGATACTGGAAAAGAGACGCATAAGTTGCGGGGTACAGCCCGAGCTTCAGCAACAGCGACTTCTTGACCGACAGGATATATTGAGCCCACTGCAGATATCCGGCTGAATGGCGAGGAGTCAAACCGATCATATATACTTGTCCCCAAGGGCGCGGCTCGCCTTGACATATGCGTCGCCCCAAGATATCCAAAGCCATTGGCGGCTGTACGGGTATTGAAGCCATAGAAGGCTGAAGGCGACCCTCTGAGATCCGGTTGACCTCCTCTACAGCGTAATTCATTTGAGGCGAGTCGGCATAGTGAATTGCTGAAATGGGCTCTGAGGGTGTTGCACAAGAAAAACTGCGCCGACCCTAGATAATCTGATTGTACCACGACCCCCATAGATGAAGAGATTTTTGCTCCGGATCGTGATCTTTAATGAACAAGAAAACTTCCCGATCCACGGGCGCGTCAGCAAAGGCGCTCTCAGAATGTACAAAAGGGAAGGAACAGTCGAGAGCCATAGTACCTGCATGAAAAGAGGCGAGGGTTAGTTGCCAACGCTATAATCCGAATTCTGACACTTGGTACTTCAAAATTGTACCGCACTGCAATGCAGGAGAAAGGGACTAAGGGGGACCCACAAAATCAAAGTGACGGCCCATCCTTAATGAGGCAGTCACTCATTAAGGATGGAATCCTAAAAGGATTCTCATTTAATGAGAAACTCATTCGGCTAAAGAGTTGAACTCTCCCGAGAGCAGTACTTTGCAGACAGAAATCATATCTGTCAAATGTAATTAAGAGGGGAATAAAATTTCACAAATTTTTTTCTCTAAAGAGCGATGCTCTGTAAAAGCAATGGTACAAGGTAAAACCCTAAGATCTTTAAAGATCTGAAGGAAAAATTCTAGAAACTCTAAGAGTTCTTCATTAACGGGTTAAGAAACCCTAAAACACATTTTTAAGATCTGTGATCTAAGAAGAGCAAAGCTCTGTTTAATGAGTTCGATTATGATCCTTACCAAAATTTTGGACAGAGTTATAACTCTAGAGGGGATTTCTTAGGGCAGAGATCTAAGCTCTAAAAAGGAGAATTAAATTCTCAGAAGAAGAAAGAAGAGAAGAAGATCAACAGCAGTTATTTCAAGGGCCAAAGGCCCTACTTATAGGTAGGGGAAGCCGATTCAACATCTAAGAAGATCCAATGGTGGAAAAGCATCCACCACCGCACTCATGTGTAAGCTACATGAGCACAACGGTGGGAGGCATTTGTTTCCCCCCAATAAAAGAGCAAAGGTTTATTCAAAATTTGAAAGAGGCGGCGCCTCATGTGCTTTGCACGAGGGTGCCGGCGCCAAGTGTTAAAAACTCAGAGATACCGCCTCACGTGCCTTGCACGAGGGCGCTGGCGCCAAGAGTTAAAAACTCTGAGGCAGCGCCTCTCGTATCTTGCACGAGAGTGCCAACGCCAAAAGTTAAAAACTCTGAGGCAGCGCTTCACGTTCCTTGCACGAGGGCGCCCGTGCTAATAGTTAAAAACTCTGAGGCAGTGCTTCACGTGCCTTGCACGAGAGCGCCCATGCCAGAACTAAAAGTTCTCTGCCATTGGATCAAAGATTCAACGGAGATGATAAATCATCAAAATATAGAATTAAATTCTATTGAGCAAATATTCCTCAAATCTTTCTAAACAAGAAAGATTATTTTCTGTAAAACAGAGTACCGTTGGATTAAAAATCTCATTGGATTAAAAATCCAATGGTGATTAAAAATTACGAAGCTACAGAATAGGCTCTGTATGGGAAAATATTTCCCCAATCTTGTTAAAAACAAGAAAAATATCTTCTGTAAAACAGAAATCCTTGGATCAAAGATCCAACGGTGGATAAAATCCCCAAATCAATTAAGGATCTCTCAATGAGAGATTTTTTTAACTAAATCAACAAAGTTGCCTCCACTATATAAAGGCCCCAAGACTTCAAGTCTTGTAGAGAGGAAACTCGTCATAAACTTCAAGTTCAAAAAGAAGAACAGGCAAAAAAAAAAGAAGAAGAAAGCTTTAAGAGAGAAGAAAGAAAAAGAACTTTCTTCAAGGTAAATAAAAGTAATAGAGATCAGAGTATCTCATCTGCATATATAAGGGTTTAACCCTCATAAAAGAACCTAGTTCTTTCTCTAGATCTGAGATCCATGAGACAAGTCTCTCACAAATGAGAATTTAATTCTCATGGGGATGAATTTGTTCTTGGGGATCGAAGATCCAGAGAAGAACGGAGAATTGAACTCTTCAGAACATAATACACGAAGAAAAATTAGCGCTAAGCGCCTTACATGCCCCTCACGTGGGCGCTGCTTAATAAAGAGTGCTTAGCACTCAGTGGTTGGCACTCAGCGCTAAGCGCCTCACGTTCCCCTCACGTGGGCGCCGATTAATAAAGAGTGTTTAAAACTCAGTGGTTGACGCTCATTGTCAAGCGCCCCATGTGTCCCTTACCTGGGCGCTATTCAGCATAAAATGCTCTGCACTCATAAACCAGTATCCAACGCCTAGCGTCTAGCACTAAGCGCCTCACGTGCTCCACATGTGGGCGCCATAAAAAGTGTTTAACACTCCATAAAAAAACAAAAAATAAGGGAAAAGCAAGATAAAGTGTGGGCATCAGAACCCATATGGATGCTCAGCATCGTTGGCACAGAAAAGGGATCAAGCCCAAGCAAGTGTTTAACACTTTATTCAAAAATGAAATGACTGGGCTGAGCCTAATTTTTGGCCAAACTCCTAATCAACCGAGCACATAGGCTCTTGATTTTCTAGAGTGGTCTTAGTCCCAAACAAGACTACCGAGCTTCTGACGAATATTAATTGGTTTCAGGATACATCTCTCCACACCTCTGATATATGTCCTTGTAATTCTTCAACGGCTTCTGAGAGGTGGCCGGCCCCGACAACCAACAACTCCTTGGACCGTAACGTCCTTAAACTAACAATGGGCCGTAACGTCCTTAAACTAAAACAATAGAGCCCAAATGCTCTTTTGTTGGGTTTGAATAATCCCAAAAATCTTGTTAAGTAGATCTTAATCCAAGATCGGACTAACGTATCCTTAATAAACATTTAAGTTGATCTTAATCTTAAACAAGGTTAACGATCTTTAAATCAAACTAAACCCAAATCTAAGAATATATGGATTTGGACTAATCCACGCTTTATGGGCGACAACATAAATTAGTCTCCGTATACAATCCACGGGCAACCAAAAATAAAACACACACGACATGGAGTGACCTTCTGGAGCAGTAGAAAGTGGTTACCGCGACGCGGTAACATAATTAACTGCAGAGGATTGCATCTACAGGGAAGAGCATCCCCACAATCAAAAAACCCCTCGCAAACGAGGGGGAATCTGACGAAGTCTGCTACAATGGCCGCATTCGTCCAAACCTCCGATACACGGCGCCATAAATCAACTTCGCATCTTCAGAGAGGTGGACGGATAAACCCAAATAGCATCTACCCCCTCTAAATTCAGGGAAGACGTTTGTCTTCCCGGCTTTCGGCGGTAAACAGGAGCTATGTCGCAGGAGGAGATCCATCGGCTCCACGAGCAGCTGGAGAAGCGGCATCAGACGCAGTAGGAGACGCGGCACGAGCTGCAGGAGCTTAGGGAGGAGATCCGAGACATGAGGCGGTCGCACTCCGATTCCGTATAGTAGGCCATATAGAATGAGTTGAGCCCATTCTTTAGGCTACGGGACGATGGAGGTGGATCATCGTCTTAACGGCGTTAGTTCTATTTTTTGATTTGTTGACGCATAGCTTTAGTGGAGTATTGATCATATTGGACAATTTTTTCTCACATACCTTTTTTGATTTGTTGATTAGTGGAGTATTGATCATATTGATTGTATGTATATTTTTTGTTTATGTTAGAATGCGATTCGAAGCTTATTACATTGATTATCGAATATTGCGTGAGATTTGAATATATAGCATGAGATTTGAATACATTGAGTGAATGATAATTATATATTGATACTTATGAATGGAAATTATCTATTGCAGGTTGTGATTGAAATTAACACGCGTAGGGCACGGAAAATTACTTTATTAAAAAAAATAGTTGGGTCACGGTTTTGCCCGTGACTAAAGACAGTTGGTCATGGTTAAAACCGTAAACAAAAGACTGCTCCATATACTGATATCTGGAGTAGGTCTGTGTTATGGGTCACGGTAATAAGTTTTGTTCATGGTTGTAACCCCATAACTTCTTTTGTTCACGGTTAGAACCGTGAACAAAACATGAGGCCTACTAAATAATTGATTTTTTGAACTTTTAACACTAAGAACCGTTCACGGTTACAAACGTGAAGGTTTCTTACTTTGTTCACGGTGAGAACCGTGACCCAATATTTGCTTACGCGGGTTTGGGTCATGGTTCTCTCACGGTTTTGTATACTGCCAAAGATGGACTGAGACTATGAGACGTCTAGCTTAAATTTAGGGGCAGATACTATTTGGACATATCCATTCACCTCTCAGAATATACCAAGTTGATTTATGGCACCGTATATCAGAGGTTTGGATAGATGCGGCCGATATAGCAGACTTTATCAGATTCCCCCTCATTTATGAGGGGTTTTTGATTGTGGAGATGCTCTTCCCTGCAGGCGCAAGCCCCTGCAGTTAATTACATTATCGCGTTGCGATAACAACTTTCTCCTGCTTCGGTAGTTCACTTCGTGTCGTATTGTTTTTGGTTTATTTTGGTTTTCCCGTAGATTGTATACGGAGACTAATTTATGTCATTGCCCGTAGGGCATGGATTAGTCCAAATCCATACATATATTTTCATGATTTGGGTCTGGGTCAAGGATTTGCTTGACAGAGTCAACGTTAGTAGCTTGGTTTGCCAATAGGAGTGAAGTTCGGATGCATTTCTCACATTTGTGAGGTCTAACAGTTCACGGGATATTTGGGTTTGGTCTAAGTATCGTTTGTCATATTTGAGATTAAGATCAACTTATGAACAAATGAGCATATGGGCTCAACTGATCATTAGATCATATATGAATAACCCATAGATACTATATGGCAGTCAGTATGGAGACAGTCCGCAGGGCAAAACATATTGGTTTTGTTAGTGATATATGTCCTAGAGGCCATTATTGTATAGTACCGGTTTGTATATTACATTTTGGATGCTTGGAATATACACAGATATAATAACAGTCTTGCTCAAAATGGTAGTATGCTACTTTGTTTGATTCTACCTCAATATATGTATATGTTTCTTTTAGCATATTGCTAATACATATTGGTAGAGCCTTTATGATATTTGCTTGACTACCAGCGTTGTGATAGCAGTCACACTAGTAAGGGCTGGTTAGTCTATAAGTACATCCTTATACAGGTCCCTAGTCGTAGGATTATCGAGACGGGGTATCGATACTCCAGAGTAGACTAGTGTATACGCTTCTCATCCCAGCAGGAGAGATGATCTGTCCCACAACCATTGGTATGTCGTACCAGAGATAGTATATAGATGCTCATTGGGTTATGAGTTACACTGGACGAACTCATTGGGAACTGCTAGTTGGTATTATACCTATTGTCAGGTAGTAGTTCCCGGGTGGCATGAGTACAGGTTAGTCTGTTGACTTGACATCACTATTCATCTCAAGTGTGTTCCCACTGTACTTAGATTACTACCCTACCACGACTCAAAAGATTCGTGTAAACAGGTAGTAGTTGGGTGCAGTTCCGAAGCACTTGGAGGTAGTAGCGGTTAGATAAGGTTCGTCTCTCCTGGTATTGGGGTTGATATCGCGCTGTATTCGGAAAGCCATTACACAAAGTCCCTGGCCAGGACAAGCAAGATTTACTGGGAGGTACTCCAGTATTCAGGGTGTATTGGGCTCTACCCCGGCACGACTTATCGCGCTATTAGGGATCTGACGGTTACCATACCCCTAGGACCGATATGCAAGTATCTTAGACGATTAGACTGTACTGTACAGAGGTTGTCACAGATAGGCTCAGTGGGAGTTCGGATGAGTTTGCTCATCGGCCTTCTTATCGACAGATACCTGGGTAGCCGTTACGTGCAGCTAGTACCGTTGACGGACTAGTGGTTAAATCTACCACTGCCAGCGTACTGTCGAGTCTTTAGAGTCCCACACAGAGGGTTTCCCTTCTTTGGGCGAAATGATGTAGAGGCCGTATGGTTTTATGGCAGGGTTCCGATCATATACGTGTACAGGCTACACGGATGTTGTTTGGACGGATAATACTAGTGGGCTTTGGTTTAAGCCGGATTCTAGTATTATATTATTGGATTTTTATTATCTCATTGTATTCATATTTTTTGGAATACGAATACGGGTATGTATATACGGTGAGGGCCTTCTTGTAATTTCATAAGACATGCTTCTAGAAGGGGATACCTCATTATTTGGATTTATCTATTTTGAGAAATAGATTAATGAGGTGGAAAATAGAGATATTTGTGGAATGGTGAAGCATGGCTCATTTGCATTTGTTTATTGGTTTGGACTCACTATTCAAGCATGGTTGATATTTTCAATTGGAAAATATTGCATGCTTGGTGAGTTGAGTGTAGAAGCCATTATTCACTAGCCTTCACTTAGTTCATTTGCTTTCTCTCTCCAATTTTTCTCTCCTTCTTCCTCAAGACCTAAAACCTTCACATGAGTTATGAATCATTAGATCATTTGAGATTAGACACTCCATTAGACACTCTATATCTTCTAAGCTATCTAGCTTAGCAAACTAGGTACTTTAGTTACCTCGGTTTAGATGTTGGAGCTTGAAGCACATACTCTCGGGTGGATCGTCTTCGACATGAGGAGACCGACGTTTCAAGTGCGATCCGATCTTCGAGGAGTTCAAGAAGAGGAGGAGAAGAAGATCCGAAGGACTTGTAAACAAGGAGGTATAAAACCTAACATAGTAGTTAGAACCTCCTAGTAGATATAGCTAGTTAAGATTTCTGTTAAGATCCTGGAGTTAAAGTCGGTGTTGCATAATATGAAAAATCGTTTTTTTGTAAATTCCGCCTCTCCACAAGTGCGTGGGGTGTGCGATATCGACTTACAGTGGTATCAGAGACTACTAAACCTTAACTAGTTTATTGGCAAGTGATTAGAACTTCGATCAATGGAAATATACTCGAAATTAAATTTTCGAGATATTCTTACTGTCGAATTTTTAAAACCGTTCAAAAAATTATTTCAGTGACCTTAAAAATACATGTAGGCATTTCTACGACCTAGAAAAAAAATTTTAGCACTTAACTCATCAACTTTGCGGCGGAACCGCCGCCAAATAGGTCATTTGGCGGTGGAACCGCCGCCGAGTTGCTCCCAATTTTTCTGTGGTTTTGGTTCTTGGAATTTTGATTTTTGGTATATTTTGTTTTTACCCAGATTGTTTGTGTACTGATTTGTGCATGGGGTAAACACGGATAAGTATTGTCGATCGAAATTCTAAGTTCTTAGCTAATCGGTGTTTCTGTGTTTATATATGTGTTGCTAAATGTCTACTAATCACTATATGTCGATTAGTGGGGGTTGCACATATCTGTATTGTGATAGTTTGTGCATATAAAGTATTGGATCATCTGTCACGCCCTGCTTCCCAGTGTATGGATAAGGATGCGTGACTAGGCCTGCGATGTATTTACTCAGAAGTAAACACGCTAAGCGTAAATAAGCAATATAATATAAATGTACACAAGAAAGACATGAGATGTAAATGAACATCAACTTTTTATTTATTAAACATTTTTTACAATACAACTGAAAAGTAATTACAATGTGGAAAGCAGTGCCTAAACAATGGCATGAACTGAAAATAAAAGTATATACAATGGACTAGAGCTCCGGGTCTTCAATGAACTGCTCCAAGTCTTCTGCGCTGGGCTCGATCTCCAGAGAGTCGGGTCCTCCTTAGAACATTCCAAAGAAAGAATAGAAAAGGAATGTCTTTAGCGAACAATCGTTCGGTAAGTCCCAAAGAGATAGAAATAGAATAGACAGATAAGAGAGAATATAACTATATAATGTATGTTTGTTATGCTAACGTAGTTGTTTGTAGCTTGATACAGAATAAGCCAGTGTATACGAGAGGAGTCCAACTATTCTGTGCACTAAGGTATACGGAGCACAAGGAATCGTTAAGCCACGGAATAAGAGCAACGGATATTCAGGTTAGATGTATTAAAATGACCATCATCGTGCTACTTTTAACACATTCCGTACCAATCTACCCCATTAAAAACCCCGTAATGTTTATTATGTTGTTTTATAGATGTAAGACTTGCCGAAAACATGATATCAATTGCTCATGTAAACGGATAAGGATGTAAACGAATAGTCATGTAATCAAGTCAATGTATATCTATGGTTCGGTCAGTTCAAGTCATGTTGATATAGATGGTATTCTGGTATTCATGTTCAAGTTCCAGTATATATGGATTCATATTGTATTGGAGTTATATTTGGATTGTATTCATGTATGAATTGTTTTCAGATTAGACTGAGACTCCGTCTGAGTCAGACACTTAAACAGAATTTGATTCCTGAATTAGGTTTTGGAGTTATCGGTAACCGCTGTACATGGACGGCAGGATTTGTGACTTTTTCCAAGCCAATTACCATTGATATCCCCGTTTTAGTTTCCTACCTTAAATAGGCAAGCACCCACTTTTTCCTGCTCTCTGAGGCTCAAGAGAATTGGTCCCGTTTAAACCTATATTTACTAGGGTCCTTATTGTAAATTAAAAACTTGAGAGGGTTTTATAAAAAAATAGTTTTGATAAACTTTCACTGTAGGGTTCCTAGGCATTATAATGGAGTCTTGCAAGTGATCAAACATGCCAATTTCTAAAAAATACAGTGCCGAGAAAACCTAGAACGGATCGTTGGCTAGAAGTAAAAGGCGAAGCAAGCAAGTAAACGGAAATGTATCTAAAGGAAAGGGGCTACAACCTTTGTAGATCCGGTCCACCACTTCCTAAGCTCCGCGATGATCTCCCTCCACTGTCCAAATCAAACCCTTGACTCTAGCATTGGCATCATCGAAGGATAGGCGGGCTTGATCGTCGGTTCGATGCCGAAGATGATCTACGTCGAAGTATCACAAGAACAAGCTCCAACTTCACCAAGCTTTGAAAACTTGTGAAGTAAACACCCTATACAACTTGGCAAGAGGTAGAGGATGAAGAAATAGGAACTGGGTAGACTTTAGTTTTGGATTTCTCACTAGTTTTCATCACTTGCCATTGGAGTAGCAAGCTTTCTCTTTTGTTGAAGAAGATGAAGAAGAAGAAGAAGAAGATACGATAAGTATTATGTAAATGATAAATAAATCAATACTTATCATTTACTAACCCTTGGTTAGTTGTAGAGAATGGACCATGGTTAACTAGAATGGTTAGGATTAAGTATAAGACAAGGATGGTAGACTAATTCAAAGCTTCAAGAATCTTCAACTAGCAAACAAAAATAGCAACCATTCTTTTCTCATCTTTTTCCAAAATAAATAAATAAATAAATAAGGAAAAGAAAAACCCTAATCTTAATCTTAACCATGGTCTAATTCTTTACACTAACCCTAGCTTGCATGTATCATCAAACATGATACAATCATGTGCACAAAATATATCACATATGCAATGTGCACAAACCAAGTGAGTAAATCCATTTAAAGTGAACCAATACTAGTTAATGCAAAGTAATATATCAAATATATAATTATACATTAAATCATTAAATCAACACTTGATTTAACGATCCGGTCATATCGTATATAACCGACTAGTATCCAATGTATCGGCTTATCGAATCAATCCTTGATTCGATAACTAGGTTATATCGTATATAACCATTCGATACATTTATCGTGAGAATAGAATACGGTATCACATACACGCATTATTCTCGGTCCCGCCCATATCTCATATGCGCTCCTATTTCGTTTCGCTTGAGCCAGGAAACCTCTGTGTAGGACTCTAAAGACTCGTCAATACGCCGGCAGCAGATGATGATCATATCAAACACCCACAAGCCGCAAGCGGTCTGCTAAACGTAACGGTCACCCGGGTATTGAGCGATCAGAAGATCAACGAGTAAGCCCGCTCACACTCCTGTGAATCCAACCAGTAACACTTACTGTACAGTCCGGTCTGTTCGTCTGATATGTCGCATATCTCGCCTAGGGGTGGTAAACGTCAGACCCCAGTAGCTCGATAAGTCATGCCGACTTGAGGTCCATAACATTCGTGAAACTACTGATAACTCTTACCAGTATATCACAGCAACCCTGGCCAGGGATTTCCTGTTATGGCCAGTCGAGCATAGCACAACATCAACCCCCAATACCGGGAGAGACGAATCCCCTCCTATCGCTCATTGCCTCCATGTGAATCGGGACTGTACCCAAAAACCACCTGTTTGCACAACTCAGTAGAGCCGTGGTAGGGTGGAAATCAAAGCACAGTGGGAGACACACAAGACTCTATGACGATCTCGGGTCAACAGACTAAGCTGTACCAGTGTCACCAGAGAACTGCCATCTGATGTGAGGTATAATACCATCTGGGAGTTCTCGGCGAGTCCGTTCAGTGTACCCAGTCTTCACTGAGCACCCGTATACCATTTCTGATGTCAAACACCAATGGATATGGGATCATCCATCGCCCATCGCATGGGTCGAGAAGATATACGCTAGTCTACTCTGGAATATCGATGCCCCGTCTCGATATTCCCACGACTAGGAACAATGAAGGATGTACTCACTGACTACCCAGGCCCCACTAGTATGATCTGCATCATAGTCTTGGAAGTCGAGTACACATCCTAAGGGCTTTATCAACATGTAATCAGAGAGACAGAAAGTATACATGTTAAGATAAAGAGCAACCAGATAGCGTACTATCATGTCGAGCAAGAAAGTCATTCCTATATATGTCCCAGCATCCACTACAATATACATCCAATGTACAGTAATGGCTTCTAGGGCATACATATAACTAACAAAAATAAACCTCAAGCATTTATTTATCGTATTTAGGGTTTTCATGGATGTAATTTTTAAAAGTGAAGTACTCTAGTGAATATAAACCTAAATTGAATAGTATATGGTATTTTAGTGTAAATTGAAATTTGTATGGATTTGTGACGGTATATTCATGAAATTTGTGATTCCTTTGTTTAGAAAACATGGAATTTATTATATATATATAATAGATATTTTGATAATATATATATAATTATTAAAAATAGAATTTATTTATTAAATATAAAATTATATTATTCTTAAAAATTGTATTAAATTTTTTATCTAGATCGGATGCTCCGTGAGGAGGTCTGCATCTCGCTATGCTAGTATCGAGGCTGTGCGATAACCCTCACCATCTAAACTGGGTTCCTCAAAATGGGTTGTAAAGGCTTAATTGCAAGGAATTTAATTTAATACAATCTTAAAGAATACGGTTTTATTAGTTTAAGTTATTTTATTATAAAATTGTATTTATCCCACAAAATATTGTTCAAAAAGTCATCGTGCTATATCATGATGAGTGTTGTGATGAGGTAGGTCATTATCTCGTGAGTTTTCTAAAGGAAATATGAGAAAATATGATGAAAGATGTCGAATAGAAAGTTTATGGTAATTAACCGTAAAAGTGAAATAAAAGTTTTATAGTATTGTATATTGAATTGAAACTTCTCTAAATGTTTTTTTATGATTACTTAAACGACTTGTAACAATATGGGTGTTTGGTTATTAAGATAAGTTATGTTTTTAACAAAATTAAAATCGGAAGTCGGATAACTTCACTTCCGACGAGTTTTGAAAAGAGATCTTTTTAGAATAGGAAAAGAGGAGAGGAGAGGGGGCTTACTGGACGAAAAGAGAGAGGAGAGGTATGTGAACAACATGGAAGTTTCATGGAGTCGCGGTGCTGCCGGATTTGTCCCGAGTCATCGCCGGAAGATGACCTTAGGCTAACTCCACTTGTACAATTAATTTGACTTTGAAAAATTTGAGAATTTTGATGATAGATTTCAGAATGGAGAGGGTTAGGTGTGGGGTGGTATTTATAGGATAAATGTAGGGTTTAGGGAATTAAAAATGAGAATTAAAATGCATTAAAATATTGGTTTAATGGTGATTTTTAATTCTCTGTTAATTTGCAGGAAAAACAAACAGAAGAGGAGTAGTGGGGGAAGGTCAAGAGGTGTTGGGGAAAATTTGGGAGCGTTCCCTACGGGGGCCCGGCGCCGCCGGCCTAATGGGCAATCTCGCCAGCCACTTGTCTAGGGCTGTGGCTTGGATTCTTGCCACGTGTCGGGGTCTGTTCATATAGCATTTTCCACATGTTTGATTTCTGAGACTTTTCATTTTTACGTGTATTGCACGTGTAAACTTTTGGGCTTCCAAAAAGTTTAAAAAGAAAAATCATTAAAAATAAAATATGGCTGAGGGGATTTGAACACAGGGGCTACGTCACAATAGTGTAAGGTTTTACCAATGTGCTGCAAATGCTTTCTTTCTTTTCTAAAACAAATTAAATACTTATAGTACACCCAGGGTTGCAAATACTCCATTTAGTACTTTAATTTTAAACAAATTTCTGTACATTAAAAACAGAGTCGTCGCATTCTACCCTCCTAACAAAAATTTCGTTCTCGAAATTTACAATTATTTAAGGACTAATTTACAAACAAGTAATGGTATCTTACACGCATGTCGTCTTCTCTTTTCCACGTTGATTCTCCTGGTGAGTCTTTCCTCCACATCACTCGGACCAAGTTTACTTCCTTGTTCCGAAATGACTTCACCTTTCTGTCCAGAATTTCAATGGGTTGTTGCTCACAAGATAAATCTGTCTATACAGTGAGTTCAGAGTGATCAAGAATATGTCTAGGGTCACTCACATACCTTCGGAGCTGGGATATGTGGAATACGTTGTGCACTCCTGCCAATAAGGGTGGAAGTGCCAAATGATATGCTACTTCTCCGACTCGTTCGAGCATGTCGAACGGTCCAATGTACCTCGGACTTAGCTTACCCCTCTTTCCAAAACGAATCACTTGACAGTTTGGAGAAATCTTTAAAAAGACATGATTGCCAGGTTGGAACTCCAATTGTGTCACGACCCGAAATTTGGCACGTGACGGCACTTAAACCACGTAATGTCTACAGGCGTAACGCAATTCAAGTAAGCCAAAAACCCAGAAATCTAAACCATCAAAAGTAGTAAGTGATAAGAACATTATTAAAAACTTTTGGGAGTCTCAAGTAAAAATTCTTTAAAGTCCAAATTTACTTTCTTTAAAATTTTGGCAGCACCTCCTTTATAAAAACCAGCCTCGAAAAGGGTACAAACATAAGATATAAGTATAGCATCTCCAAACGGGAGCAAATCTCGCCCAAAGTCGGAAACAACCACTACAAGAAGATATATGACGCCGTAGCGAAGAAATGGACAATATAGAGTGAAAACAGCATAAAAGATAAAGCTGCATAAAAAGGCGGGCTCACACGAGCACGACACCTAGAGTCACAAGATAATATATAATATCGTTCTCATATCTCGTTTCTAAGTCAATACATGAAAGTAGAAGATGGAGAGTATTAGATACAATAAGATATACAATGAGCATCATCGGATAACCGCAAAACTCACCTATAGTAAAACTGCTCACTGTCAGCCGTAGCGGTATCCGCTGCAAAAGATGATAGGATAAGAAGAAGCCCTGCCGCTACTACTCTCTAAGGGGCAACCTGCAAAACACCGTGGCACAACGGGGGTGATTTGCCAACTCGTGAATAGTAAATACATCATGCAGATAATCGCAGGTATGCACGTACTGTGATAATCTATCACATGCAAACTAATAGTATAATATGGCAATATGTATATGCAACAGTCAAGAAAGGTACTCTATCAGTTACTACTAATACATGAATCAATGCATATCAAATAAAAGCTGAGTATGGGATAAAACATATCATCATCACGGAATCTTCATCGTGGAAAAACCAGTGTCCATCAACGACACTCCAAATCCTAATTCCTCAGGCACCACATCCTCAGATCGGTCCTCATATCCTGTAAGTCTCATGGAACCTAAGTGTCCAACATCGACACTCGAAAATATCATGAAAACTAGTGTCCAGCATCAACACGTAAATACTCATATCATGGGCTCCGTCTACGGGATCGGCCCGCGGGCTCTGGCAGAACGATCGGTCCATGTCCATCTCATAACTCCTGTCGGTATCTTCCAAATATCCGCCGAGTCCAAATACTATCACCGGTAAGGTAGTACTCCCCTGCCTCGGGCTCACTGCCTAACAATACGAGACTTCTTGTCCCGGGGTACCTCCAGGCCCACTATGTACCCGCAGACGGTTCCTCCACTCCTCCATTTGTGTTTCACATGCTAATCTTAGAACCGAAAAAACTCATGGTGGACGCACTGAAATATCATATCAAGAGAAACCGGATTTGTCAAACAATGCATAATTTCTTGAAATACCACGGTCCTCAAATCCATAAAATCACATGAAATCCATATCTCAATGCGTAAATCCATGAAATAAGATATATGCAGCATAAAACAGTAATATGAGCATAACAAGGGAAAACATCTATTTAAATGCATCAAGTTATAAAATATATTATGCGGTTCCCAATTTCTCCGAAATCTAATGCAACATCATATAAAGGTGAACATGTAGCTATAGCAAGGTATATGTGTAAGCATGTAGGTATAGCAAGGTATATGTCTATGCTATATTTCATATGCACAATGGAATAAGAATCAATTGTCTTAATTGTCCATAACCAATACAATATCACATATGTATATGTGTTGTGCATGTCATAGCAATTACCGACAGTGTGTGTATAGTATACAATTAGTGCTCGTGCAACATGAATCGTCAGTAATGGTGTTGTGTCTCATTAATATTATGTCCATATGCAATAGGAAAATGAGGTATGCAACAATGGTACACATGCATAATCAATGTCCATATACTTATAACTAATAATCATGTCACTGAATCTAGCTCAGATGCATAACGCCATACGGGCAATTCCCCTGTAGATATTAAATCTATTCACAGATGATCTTGGGCTATGTAAAGCCAACTACTTGCTTTCCCTTCTTCGCAGCGTTCGAAGTCCCCGCCTGCGATCCTAAAAATCATATAACAACATAACAAGTGTATATTAGAAATCGACCAATAACACGTACAAACTACGTTTGACCGACGCACCAACTCCAAACAAACTCTCAAGTGTTTGTCTAGTGGCTAACGTGCGTAGCGACACTACGAAACCAACCCAAGAGCAACTGCTATACAAAGTACACGAACCGTGTCGGATAACGTAACGCACATAGTCGAAACACTAGAAACAAGCAAAGTGATCCTAGATTTTGTATACTGTCAAAACATAAAAATCAAGCAGTATCAAACACTATAAAATAACTACAGACAGCTACCCTACAAAACCCAAGCCCCAATTCCCCTAAAAGTTTGAGGTCCCCGAATTTCCCCTACTTGTCGCCGGCTAAAACCGATCAGATGGGGTTCGTGCTTCAGGTGAATGCTTAGGGTCTCTAGTACATCACTACTACATTGCGAGATTTTCCAGTATACACTTGGGGTCACAGCAGATCATAAACATCCTATAATGACACTAAAAATACGATATGTGCACAAAACTATACTTTTAGTGTTCTAAACAACAACTATAAGGCAACACAATAATAAAACATCTATTTAACAGTTTAGAGGTTATACCTATCCACACTTGCTCAAAAGATCCTAGCTTTCCATGCTTCAAGGGATCCTAGCATCTAAAACATGACATGAAAAGTGTTTTGGTGGTGTTTAATGAAGTTTTGCAAGGTTTTAGTGAAGGAAAGGTGAAGGTCTCAGTTGAGAGTGAAGGAGATGAAAAATAATTGAGAAAGAGATAGAGTGAGATGAGAATGAGAGAGCGAGGTATGATAATAATGAGAGGGTGAGTGCACCCTTACGCTTACTCTCTCCCTCTCCATCATTAATGCAAGCATACTCATAACCATGAGTCATCTTGCCACGTCCCCCAATCCAAAACACAAGGATAACTCTCACAACAAATACTAAGGGCAAGTTAATCATGGCATGAATTTGTTTAAAGTGCATGGCCACTAAACAAGGTTAACACTAAACAACCCCCATGTTAACATGCACAAGTGTGTGAAAGCAAAAACAAATAGTAATAAAATATTAATTAATCTTAAAAAAATGCGAGAAAACTATTTTGGTAAACTTTTTACTAAAAACCCGCATTATCGCTTAATTAACACTAATCGCATTCTAAGGTGTTACAATCGCCCCCCTTAAAGAAATTCATCACCGAATTAAAATTCTTACTATGCGTACCTTCAAAGAGATGAGAGAGGTTCTTCCGCATCCACTCGCAGCCTCTCAAGTGATCTCCTCACTAGACGGGCCACGCCAAAGAACCTTCACAGATGGCAAGACCTTTGATCGAAATTTCTCCACCTGCCGATCCAATATAACTATTGGCCGCTTGGCGAACGAAAGATCGCGTCCTAATTGAATGGTCTGGTGCTAAATCATGTGAGAATGGTCATGAAGGTATTTGTGAAGTATCGACACAAGGAATACGGGGTGAACATCCGGAAATCTGGGTGGATGTGCAAAACGATAGGCAACGGTACTAACTCACTCAAGGATCTCAAAAAGACCTACCATTCTGGGACTAAGTTTCTCCTTCTTCCCGAAACTCCTCATGCCCTTCATCGGAAAAATCCGTAGGAATACATGATCTCCCACTACGAACTCAAGCCTGCGACGACGACGGTCGGCATAAGACTTCTGTCTGCACTGGGCTGCTCTCATCCTGTCCTGAATCAACTGGATCATCTCCCTAGTCTTTTGACTAGCTGGGGTCCAAAAATCCTGGTCTCGCGGAGTCGGTCAAACAGACCGGAGATTGACACGATCTACTATACAAAGCCTAAAATGTTACCATCTGAACCGTCTCTTGATAACTGTTATTGTAGGAGAATTCTATCAATGGCAAGTGACGATCCCAACTGCCAACAAAATTAAGCACGCACGCACGAAACATATCCTCCAAAGTCTGTATAGTCCGCTCTGACTGACCATCGATCTATAGATGGAAAGCGGTGCTAAAGCTCAAACAGTACCCAAGGCTTCCTGAAGCTTCTGCCAAAGACGGCTAGTGAACTGGGTGCCTCTATTGGATACAATGCATGAAGGAACTCTGTGTAAACGCATAAACTTATCGATGTACAACTGAGCAAACTGAGCATAACCGAAAGTAGTCTTCACTGAAAGAAAGTGAGCCACTTTCGTTAACCGGACAATAATTTCCTAAATGGAGTCATACCCTTGACTAGACCTAGGTAGACTCACAATGAAATTCATGGAGATTTGCTCCCATTCCCACTCCGGAACGGTTAAAGATTGCAACTCTCTTGCCGGTCTCAAATGCTCAACCTTACCTCGCCGACAAGTCAGGCACCTCGAAACGAAATCCAAAACTTCACTCTTCATCCCTGCCCACCCGTAACTATCTCTCAAGTCATGTTACATCTTGGTGGAACTTGGGCGAACAATAAAAGCTGACTGCTGTGCCTGCTTTAGAATCTCACAGCTATACCCATCGGTATCAGGTACAAACAAACGAGTCCCTAAATGTAGCACACCTTGGTCATAAATCAAGAACTTCGAATCTCTACCCTGCTGAACATGCTCAAGAATCTCAGACAAATGGGCATCGGTGGGCTGTGCCTCATAAAAACGATTAAGCAGAAGTGGATGGGCGTGGACATGAGCAAGCTGTCCCCCAGTGGCGGTGAACTTAAACTATACTCAGCTGTCGCACAAGAACTGTAAATCTGCAGAAAACCGTCTCTGAGCTGCGCTCAACTGGGACAAGCTACCCTCGGGCCTACGACTCAAGCATCAGCTACCACATTCGCCTTGTCCTGGGTGATAAAGGATCTCACAATCATAATCCTTCACAAGCTCCATCCAACGACGCTGTCTCAAAATCAGATCCCGCTGCAGGAAGATGTACATTAAGCTCTGGTGGTCCATGAAAATATGACACGACTCTCCGTACAAGTAGTGTCTCCAAATCTTCAGCGTAAGACCACCGCGACCATCTCAAGATCGTGAGTAGGATAATTCTGCTCGTGCTTCTTCAATTGTCAGGAAGCATAAGCGATAACTCTATCATGCTGCATCAAAACACAATCGAGCCCGCTCGCTAAACATCATAGTAAACGACAAAGTCGCCCGATCCAGAAGGCCAAGATAGAACTGGTGAAGTCGTCAACCGAGTCTTTAACTGCTGAAAACTCAGCTCGCATGCCTCAGTATAAAGAAAAGGAACCCCCTTCCCGGTCAGTCCGGTCAAGGGTGCAGCGATACTTGAGAAATCCTGCAAGAAACGGCGGTAAAAACTGGCTAAGCCCAAAAGCTGCGGACCTCAGTCACTGATACAGGTCTGGGCTAAACCTGTACGGCCTCAATCTTACTCGGGTCCATACGAATACCGTCTCCCATAACCACATAACCTAGGAAGTCAACACTATCAAGCCAGAAGGAACACTTCGAGAATTTAGCAAACAGCTGTTGCTCTCTCAATGTCTGTAAAACCATTCTCAAGTGCTGCTCATGTTCCTCTCGACTCTTGGAATAGACCAGAATGTCATCAATAACACAATAATAAACTGGTCGAGGAACGGCCTGAAAAATCTGGTTCATCAAATCCATGAACGTCTGCTGGGGCATTGGTGAGTTCAAACGACACCACCAAAACTTATAATGCCCATAGCGCGTACGAAAAGCAGTCTTCAGAATGTCATCATTCTGAACCCGAAACTGATGATGACCTGATCTCAAATCAAACTTAGAAAAAATGTCCTACACCCTGGAGCTGATCAAAGAAATCGTCAATGCGAGGTAAAGGATACCTATTCCGCACCGTAACTCGGTTCAATTGACGAAAATCAATACACAACCTCAAACTGCCGTCCTTCTTCTTGACGAACAAAACATGAGCTCTCTAAGACGAAACACTTGGACGTATAAGTCCCCCATCAAGCAACTCTTGCAGCTAATCCTTAAGCTCCCTAAGCTCCGCCGGCTCATCTAGAACAACGTCGGAAAACTCTCGCACAATAGGAATCCGGTCCAACGAATTTACTGTGGTTCCGGTATCACGACTGAAAGCCAAGAATCCCTGACACCTTCTCCTCAAAAGCCGACTAGCGAAAAATGCTGAAATCAAGCTGTGAGGGGCGGCACCACGGTCCCCCTACACAACAAGAACTGACTCGCCGGGAAAACAAAACTTGACTGTCTTCTCACGGAAGACCACAGACGTATAGCACGTAGCTAACCAGTCCATGCCTAGGAGAACGTCAAAGTCCAACATATCTAGAAGGTTCAAATCAACGGACGAATCTTTATCTCCTATCCGATTGGCACATGACCGAAACACGTGTCGCACAACCAAAGAATCGCCAACAGGAGTAATCACAACAAACGACTAATCTAGCAAACACAACTCTCGGCCCAACCTCGGCACGAAGTGTGTAGAAACATACGAGTGCATAGATCCCGGATTAACCAAAATATGTGCATCAAAAGAACACACGGAAAAAGTACCTGAAAATTCTGCATTGGACGCCTGCGCTTTCCGATGAGTAGAAGCAAATGGTCGTGCCTGCCCTCTACCTGCAACTGGCTATCCTCCTCCTCTACCATCCTGTTCTCTCTGAACAAACCCTCCGCGACCATGATCTCTCTGAACATAAGTCTGACGCGGCTCAACAACAGGCCCAAAAAGCAACTCTCCCTGAGGTGAAGGTGGTAAGGTAACATATGTTACGACCGCCTCTCTCTAGCGTACCACAATACAATTCCTGACGAGGTGATGGAAACTCCCACATCAGAAACATCCAGACGATGACTGCTGATCCTCCTGGGGATAAGAGCTAAAAAACTGACCTTGTCCCAAGCCTCTGCTACCCCCGCAACCTGAACTAAATCTGTTGCGGCGTCTAAACATCTGTCTCTGGGCTGATACACCTGTACGAGGCCTTCTTGGTTCTAGAACTTCTAAAGTCTCGGGAAGACGCTCCTCATCTAGTAGGGCTGCGTCTACTACTGTTGTATATGTGACACAATACTGTATGCTGATAGCAAGGAATAACTGGGTAACAGGGGGAACTACCTCCTGTCGCTGCGCTCGACTGGCTTCAACCAACGATCCCATCATCTGGCGCAAATCTTGCATCTCTGTCTCTAGCCTAGCGATACGATCTATCAAAAGCGGATCAATCTGCTCCTGTACAGTGAGCGTACTGTCCTAGTCAGTCCTCGTCTTAAACGAGCCAACTCTGACCTCGACTCTCGCTGCCTCTCTCTGAACCCTCGTAGTCTTCGGCGGAATAATAGCTAGAAATGGAAACAGGACTCGATACGAACACGAAAATTGAATCACAAGGATATATATAATCATGGAAGGAATTTCAAGCAATAAGTCTTAAGGTCACTTAGGCGGAGTACCGTGTCGTAAGTATACCGCGGACATACACACGCTACGTCACTCTGCTTAAGCTACATACTCCATCATATCAAGGTCATCCTACACTCCGAAAGATAAAACCTAGCGCTCTGATACCAACTTTGTCACGACCTGAAATTTAGCACGTGACGGCACTTAAACCACGTAACGTCTACAGGCATAACGCAATTCAAGTAAGCCGAAAACCCAGAAATCTAAACCATCAAAAGTAGTAAGTGATAAGAACATTGTTAAAAACTTTTGGGAATCTCAAGTAAAAATTCTTTAAAGTCCAAATTAACTTTCTTTAAAATTTTGGCAGCACCTCCTTTATAAAAACCAGCCCCGAAAAGGGTACAAACATAAGATATAAGTATAGCATCCCCAAACGGGAGCAAATCTCGCCCAAAGGCGGAAACAACCACCACAAGAAGATATAAGACGCCGTAGCGAAGAAATGGACAATAAAGAGTGAAAATAACATAAAAGATAAAGCTGCATAAAAAGGCCGGCTCACACGAGCACAACACCCAGAGTCACAAAATAATATACAATATCGTCCTCACATCTCTTTTCTAAGTCAATACATGAAAGTAATAGATGAAGAGTACTAGATACAATAAGATATACAATGAGCATCATCGGATAACCGCAAAACCCACCTATAGCAAAACTGCTAACAGTCAGCCGTAGCGGTATCCGCTACAAAAGATGATACGATAAGAAGAAGCCCTGCCGCTACTACTCTCTGAGGGGCAACCTGCAAAACACTGTGGCACAACGGGGGAGAGTTGCCAACTCGTGAATAATAAATAACATCATGCAGGTAATCACAGGTATGCACGTACTGTGATAATCTATCACATGCAAACTGATAGTATAATATGGCAATATGTATATGCAACAATCATGAAAGGTACTCTATCAGGTACAACTAATACATGAATCAATGCATATCAAATGAAAGCTGAGTATGGGATAAAACATATCATCATCACTGAATCCTCATCGTGGAAAAACCAGTGTCCATCAACGACACTCCAAATCCCAATACCTCAGGCACCGCATTCTCAGATTGGCCCTCATATCCTGTAAGTCTCATGGAACCCGAGTGTCCAAAATCGACACTCGAAAACATCATGAAAACTACTGTCCAGTATCAACACGTAAATACTCATATCATGGGTTCCGTCTGCGAGATCGGCCCGCGGGCTCCGGCAGAACGGTCGGTCCATGTCCATCTCATAACTCTGGTCGGTATCCTCCAGATATCCGCCGAGTCCAAATACTATCACCGGTAAGGTAGTACTCCCCTGCCTCGGGCTCACCGCCTAACAATACGAGTCTTCTTACCCTGAGGTACCTCCGGGCCTACCATGTATCCGCAGATGGTTCCTCCACTCCTCGAATCGGGTTTCACATGCCAATCTCAGAACCGATAAAACTCATGGTGGACGCACTGAAATATCATATTAAGAGAAACCGGGTTTTTCAAACAATGCATAATTTCTTGAAATACCACGGTCCACCAATCCATAAAATCATATGAAATCCATATCTCAATGCGTAAATCCATGAAATAAGATATATGCAGTATAAAACAATAATATGAGCATAACAAGGGAAAACCGCTATTTAAATGCATCAAGTTATTAAATATATCACGCGGTTCCCAATTTCTCGGAAATCTAATGCAACATCATATAAAGGTGAACATGTAGCTATAGTAAGGTATATGTGTAAGCATGCAGGTATATCAAGGTATATGTGTATGCTATATTTCATATACACAATGGAATAAGAATCAATTGTCTCAATTGTCCCTAACCAATACAATATCACATATGTATATGTGTTGTGCGTGCCATGGCAATTACCGACGGTGTGTGTGTAGCATACAATTAGTGCTCGTGCAACATAAATCGTCAGTAATGGTGTTGTATCTTATTAATACTATGTCCATATGTAAAAGGAAAATGAGGTATGCAACAATGGTACACATGCACAATTAATGTCCATATACTTATAACTGATAATCATGTTATTGAATCTAGCCCAGACGCATAACGCTATACGAGCGATTCCCCTGTAGATGTTAAATCTACCCACAGATGATCTTGGGCTAAGTAAAGCCAACTACTTACTTTCCCTTCATCGCAGCGTCTGAAGTCCCCGCCTGCGATCCTAAAATCATATAACAACATAATAAGTGCATATTAGAAATCGACCAATAACACGTACAAACTACGTTTGACCGACGCACCAACTCCAAACAAACTCTCAAGTGTTCGTCTAGTGGCTAACGTGTGTAGCGACACTACGAAACCAACCCAAGAGCAACAGCTACATAAAGTACAAGAACCGTGTCGGATAACGTAATGCGCGTAGTCGAAACACTAGAAACAAGCAAAGTGATCCCAGATTTTGTATACTGTCAAAACATAAAAATTAAATAGTACCAAACACTATAAAATAACTAGAGATAGCTACCCTACAAAACCTAAGACCCAACTCCCCTAAAAGTCCGAGGTTGCCGGATTTCCCCTACATGTCGCCGGCCAAAACCGATTAGATGGGGTTCGTGCTTAAGGTGAATGCTTAGGGTCTCTAGTACATCACTACTACATTGCTAGATTTTCCAGTATACACTCGGGGTCACAGCAGATCACAGACATCCTATAATGACACTAAAAATATGATATGTGCACAATACTATACTTTTAGTGTTCTAAACAACAACCACAAGGCAACACAATAATAAAACATCTATTTAACAGTTTAGAGGTTATACCTATCCACACTTGCTCAAAAGATCCTAACTTTCCATGCTCCAAGGGATCTTAGTGGCTAAAACATGACATGAGAAGTGTTTTGGTGGTGTTTAATGAAGTTTTGCAAGGTTTTAGTGAAGGAAAGGTGAAGATTTCAGTTGAGAGTGAAGGAGATGAAGAATAATTGATAAAGAGATAGAGTGAGATGAGAATGAGAGAGTGAGGTGTGATAATGATGAGAGGGTGAGTGTAGGGTGAGTGCACCCTTACACTTACTCTCTCCCTCTCCATCATTAATGCAAGTATACTCATCCCCATGAGTCATCTTGCCACCTCCCCCCAATACAAAACACAAGGATAACTCTCACAACAAATATCTAAGGGCAAGTTAATCATGGCATGGATTTGTTTAAAGTGTCATGGCCACTAAACAAGTTTAACACTAAACCACCCCCATGTTAACATGCACAAGTGTGTGAAAGTAAAAACAAATAATAATAAAATATTAATTAATCTTAATAAAATGTGAGAAAACTATTTTGGTAAACTTTTTACTAAAAACCCGCATTATTGTATAATTAACACTAATCGCATTCTAAGGTGTTACAAATTGTCAGCGCTTTGCATCAGGCCAATGCTTCTGTCAATCTTGGGCTATGCGCATTCATTCCCTGATAGTGCGAACTACATCTACAGTCGCCACTATCATCTGAGGTCCAAGGAGTTCCCTATCTCCAATGTCGTCCCAACTTAATGGTGAACGACACTTTCTTCTATAGAGCGCTGCAAACGGTACCATTCCAATACTCGCTTGATAGCTGTTGTTGTATAAAAACTCCACAAGATGTTGGTGATCTTCCCACGATCCTCTGAAGTCTAGCATACAAGCTCTTAGCATATCTTCAAGGAACTAAATTGTTCGCTCAGACTAACCATCTGTTTGTTTGTGGATGATAAGCTGTGCTAAAGTTCAGACTCGTTCCCAAGATAGCTTGCAGACTCTGCCAAAATTGCAATCGGAATCTGGTGTCATGATCGGAGAAAATGCAAACCGGTACTCCATATAATCTCATGATCTCCTGCATGAGTTCATGGGTATCAGAGATAGTACACATTGAAGAGTTAAATCTTACTTAGATTCACACTTATCTGCATGTACTTCTTTGCTAGTGTCTCGGTAGATTGGCCAACTCGAAATGGGATGAAATGAGCTGACTTTGTGAGTTGATCTATAATAACCCATACTACATCGTTAAATTTCGTGCTGCGAGGAAGTGCAGTCATGAAATCCATGGTGATGTATTACCACTTCCATTCTCGAATAGGTAACGGTTGAAGTAAACCAGCAGTCTTGTGATGTTCAACTTTTACTTGCTGACACACCAAGCATTTGGCTACGCTTCTGGCTACTTCACGCTTCATTCCATGCCACCAGTAATGTTGTCGTAGATCTTTGTACCACCAGGGTGTACTAAGTATGGAGAGCTGCGAGCTTCTTTCATCAACTCTTCCCGAACAGGACTTTATGATATAAACAATCTGCTTCCGTATCTCAAAGATCCGTCTTCATGGATGATGAAGTCTGTTCTAAGTCTACTTTCTACTTGTTCTCTGATCTTTTTCAACTTGGCATCACCTGCTTCAGCTGCTTTGATCTGATTGACAATTGAAGACTGAACATGTAAGTTCATCAAACTTGAAGCGTTACCTGGCATGATCACTTCTATCTCGATCTGATGCAAATCTTGCTGTAGCTTCCACTGTGCGGTGAGATTCATTGATAGTGGCTGGCGAATAAGTGTTCATCAGGAACTACATTCACCTTCCCTGGATGATATTGTAGGTTGATGTAGAAGTCCTCCATAAGTTCTAGCCCTCTTCTCTGCCGCATAGTCAGGTCTTTCTGAGTAAACACATATTTCAGACTTTTGTGGTCTGTGTATATATCTACTCGTTCTCCAAGAAGATAATGACGCCAAATCTTGAGTGCAAAGATAATGGCTGCCAACTCTAAGTCATGTGTTGGATAATTGTGCTCATGAATCTTCAACTATTTTGATGCATAAGCTACAAATTTACCGTGCTGGTGTAGAACACATCCTAATCCCTCCGGATGCATCGCAATGCACTACGAAATCTCCAGATTGGTTCGGTATTACGAGAATAGGCGCTGATGTCAATCTTGACTTGAGTTCTATGAAAGCTTGTTCGCATGTTTCTGACCACACGAATTCTTCATCTTTACATGTGAGCTTGCTTAGGGTTGTTGCAATCTTCGAAAATCCTTCAATAAATCTTTGGTAGTATCCTGCTAAACCCAAGAAACTTCGAATGTCCTTCACTGTCTTTGGTATCGGCCATTCTCTTACTGCTGATACTTTAGCTGGATCTACAGAGATTCTTTCATCTGAAACGATATGTCTGAGAAATCCAACTTGTTCTAGCCAAAACTCGCACTTGCTGTACTTGGCACAGAGTTGATGTTGTCGTAAAGTCTTCAGGACAATTCGTAAATATTCAGCGTGCTCTTTCCAATTCTTTGAATATAACAGGATGTCGTTGATGAAAATCACAACAAACCTGGTATTCTCGGAAAACTTGATTCATCAGATTCATGAATATGGCCAGTGCACTGGTCACTCCAAATGGCATCACAAGAAATTCATAATGTCCATAGCGATTCCTGAATGCCGTCTTCAGAATATCAGACTCTTTAACCTTCACCTGATGATAACCCGAACGAAGATCTAATTTTGAGAAAACACATTACCCACTTAGCTGATCAAACAGATCGTCGATTCGAGGTAGTGGATACTTGTTCTTTATCGTGACTCCGTTCAAAGCTCTATAATTAATGCACATTCTGTATGAACCTTTCTTCTTCTTTATTAGCAACACTGGAGATCCCCAATTTGAAGTACTGTGACAAATCCATCCTTTCTGCAGAAGTTCGTCCAGCTGAGTATGGATCTCCTTCAAATCTTCAGGACTTAATCGGTATGGTGCTTTGATCACCGGTTGTGCTCTAGGTACTAAATCAATTCCAAATTCAAGAGCTCGATTAGGAGGCAAACCTGATATGTTTTCAGGAAATACATCATCGAACTACCTCTGGCTTGTCTTCTTCCGCCTGTAGAGTTGCAATCACTGTCTTCTTCGGTTTTGCTTTATATGTGCTAGGCTCCAGGATACGGTCTCCACTTTTGAAATAAAAGACCGGATACTCTAGAATCTCGAACACTACCCTCCTTTACGACATTCGATGGTAGCATAGAAAGTTCCTAGCTAATCCATACCCAAAACTACATCGAAGTTCGGTATGTCCAGCACCTTGAAGTCAGTATAGAATTCTCTGCTGCAGACAACCATTGGACACAGGTCCTATCCCATCGTTGCCTTTAGAACGTCGTTCCCTAAACTGACATTCCAGCTGCATACAAGTGGTTTGACTGAAATTGCATGAGTTCAGACGAACCGTTGCGACATAAAGCAATGAGATGCTCCGGTATCGAAGAGTGCTAGTGCAGGTAGTGAGGCTACTAAGATTGTACCTAAGTTGTATGGAATATGTTTAGGTATAGGATAAGATATTTGATATGTATAAGGATTGAAAGAAAGTTTGAAAAAGAGTTACCAGTGATGACTTGACCAGTGGCTTCAGCTTCTTCCACAGTCATTGTGAAACCCTGTCGCCTCGGTACATTCCTCCTTACTGGAGGAGCATTCCTCTGTCCGTTCCTTTGTCCTTGAGGTAGGTTCCTTTGTGCTTGATGGAACTGATGAGGAGGAGGTGCAGTAGGTCTACGAGAAGGTAGAGCTGGGAGAGCAAGATGTGGTGCAGGTGCCTAGATAACTAGCCACTGCGGATAGGTGATTGCTGGTCTGTTTGTAGGATTTGGATTGAGTCTACGAGAAAAAGATCCAATATCATATGTGGATGATCCATAGACTAAGCAAAGGCGATCAGCACACCTGCGGCCTTTCTCCAGGTGTCCATTCCTCCTACAGTAGGTGCAAAAGTCTAGACTGGGCCGGTTGAAAGGTACTCCCGGTGTCCTGGGTACAAAAGGTGGCCTGGAAGAGGCTCCTTCTGCTATCTGGGTAGCAGGGCGCTTCATACCGGCAGATTGAGGTCTGTACTTCTTCTTCACTACTGTCTCATATTTTCGGGCAGCCTTCAGAGCTAATTCATGGGTTGGGAAATCCCCTATAGCTAGAGCAGCTTGGATTTCCTGGTCAAACCCTTGCTGAAATCTTCTGGTCCTGATCTCAGCAGTCGGTATGAGATGTGCCACAAACTTGTTACGGTCTTGTGTTAGCTGTGTAGTATGTGATATCAGAAAATTCAACATATTTTACCTGCTCAACATAGTGAACTCAGCATCATACTCATCCACGGATTTGCTCCACATAGAGCCTTGTTGTAGGTGGATGAATTACTGCTCCATGTCAAATCGGGCAGTCTCGGAGAAATATTTCGCATCGAACATGTAGCGAAAAGTCTTCCATTCGATCGGCTGAGTAAGACGGCTTTCTTCTGCCTTCCACCATACTCGGGCGTTATCCGTAAGTTGCAGCTTCGCAACCCTTACCCAAGCAATGTCTGGCACTTGTACTGCTGCCAGATTGTCCTCAATGGATTGAGCCCATTTTTCAGCTTCCAGAGGGCTCTCTTTTCCAGAAAATCGCTTAGGATGCAGTGTCTGGAATTGTTTCACTCCAGGTGCCTCAGCTTCTGGGCGGTTCATTAGGATAGCAGTCAGCTGCTGCTGTCCCTCCAAAAGGCTCTTTATTGCCTCGAGCAGTATCAGCTGCTCGTTGATCGGAGCTATAACGGTAAGCGTAAGTGGAAGAGGTGGTAGTATGGTGTTGCCGATCACGTTGGTGCTAGTATTGTTCGGGGAATCCATAACCTTGAAATTAAATTAGGGTTAGGATAGATTCAAGGAATATGAAATATAAAGAATGTTTACTTGCCGAATTTTATTATTCTTGTGTTATATTGCTTAGGTTTCCATGCAGAACTGGCCAGCATGGGCCATCAACAAAACCTGTCATGCCTCGCTTCCCAGTGTACGGATAAGGATGAGTGACTAGGCCCGTGGCATATTTACTCAGAAGTAAACACGCTAAGCATAAATAGGCAATATAATATAAATGTACACAAGAAAGATATGAGATGTAAATGAACAACAACTTTTTATTTATTAAATATTCTTTACAATACAACTGAAAAGTAAATACAGTGTGGAAAGCAATGCTTAAACAATGGCATGAACTGAATGTAAAAGTATATACAATTGACTAGAGCTCCGGGTCCTCGATGAACTGCTCCAAGTATTCTGCGCCGGGCTTGATCTCCAGAGAGTCGGGTCCTCCTAACAACATTCCAAAGAAAGAATAGAAAAGGAATGTCGTCAGCAAACAATCGCTCGGTAAGTCCCAAAGAGATAGAAATAAAATAGACAGATAAGAGAGAATATAACTATATAATGTATGTTTGTTATACTAACGTAGTTGTTTGTAACTTGGTACAGTATATGCCAGTGTATACGAGAGGAGTCCAACTATTCCATGGACTAAGGTATACGGAGCACAAGGAACCGTTAAGCCATGGAACAACAACAACGGATATTCAGGTTAGGTGTATTAAAGCGACCATCATCGTGCCACTTTTAACACATTCTGTCACGTCCTGCTTCCTAGTAGATGGAAACGGTGACGTAGCAAGACCGCGGCGTATTTATTCCGAGAAGGTCATTTCTCGAAATAAATACGCTAAGCATCTATAAGCAACATAAACTAACAAGAATAAACAAAAGAATGAAATCCAACTGTGATTTATTACATTCATGATTCATAGTAGACAAAATATCTGAATACAAGATATTTAACATGATAAGCCTTAATAAGGAGGCATACATAAATAAGCTGAAATGAAATAAAAAACCGAATGAAACTATACGTCTGTTTGTGATGTGAATTGGTTATACTCTTTTTCGACCACTTCTATTTTCTCTGTCTCAATGTCACCTGACGAACATTCCAAGAAAAGAAAGAAGTGGGTGGAATACCCATCAGCGAACTAACGCTCGGTAAGTCCCCAAGAAAGGTGGGATGTGAAAGTATATAAATAAATATGCAAGATGACATGTGATATAATACGAATGGAAATAAAACATGATCAAGTATAACATGGTGATATTAATGACAATTAGGTAAGCATGGCAATATAACATAGGCATAGTAAACAGGTATAACATGAATATAAATCATGAACATATAAACAAGTATGGTAGCATGCATGGTAATGTGTATGTCAACTATATCAGCATGGCAAACAAGTATAATATGGCCGTGGAGTATAGGTATAGTGAATATGAAGTGAATGTAAGTGTCCTAAAAGGTTTCTAAAAGGGTAAAAGCAACTAACGTGAGTTCAAGTGTGAATGTCAACCAATCTCAAGAGTATTCTTGAACCCAAGGCTATCGTTCAGGGGCAAGGAATCATAGGCCCAAAATAGCAGGAATTCAATTGGTATTGAAGTATTCTAAACCCAACAGGTTATCATCCAAGGGCTTGGAAACACGGGCCCTCATTCATGAATTCGTGATTTATACCGTTTCAGTCCGGTACCACAGCAACATGATTTATACCGTTTTATCCCGGTACCACATCAACATGATTTGTACCGTTTTAGCCCGGTACTACAACAACATGATTTGTATTAACGGGACTCATGAGATTCCGTTGGATTCATACTCAAACTAATCCAACACCCCATGTATATAAGTCTATGATTAATGTTATGAGTCTTGATCGAATCCATGAATACAAAAGGTGATGTATGATATCAAGTTTTCAAGATTGAGTTCATATAGTCATGTCAAGTACAAGTCGTGAAAAATTGTATTCATGGTTCGATATCAAGTTGGTTCAAGTTTACATACTGGGTTCAAGTATTCATGATTGAGTTATGTCAAGATCAAGTCAATTCTAGCATATAATTATTTAATCACAAGTCATATAAATAAACATTAATAAGCAATCACAGAACATGATATGAGATAAGTATACAAGTAACGTCCAAAACAATATTGTAAATATGTAATATGTACAACTAGTTAATCAAGTCATTTGAAATCAGAATATAAATGAAAACATAGCCTTAAGTGTTATACACATGTGAGTTTCAGTCTCGCCTAAATACGACTACCGGTTTGGGAGATATACATATTTTCGTATCATCACGCAAAACAGATCAGAATCTGTTCGGTACCGTCACACATTTTTAAAACGCAGTTGAAGTTAATTTTCATCAGGTTTCAGATTAAAAAAATTATTAGAAAATTGCAGTTCTTTCGATGTACTTATCCAAAACACAAAGATTCATGGATTTGGATTTCTGTAGCTCTAGTTATAACCGTTTTAATATCAGCATTAAAAACAGAAATTCAGATTTCTAGACAGTAACTATATGCTATATTGCAAAGCCTATATCGGATTGTTTCATGCATTTATAAGTAATCTAGTATGAATAAAATTATAATTATATCAATTGTGCATCTACACATCTAAAGTTTGTCACAAACGGACATTGGGAGTTCGAGTTATGTCCTATTTAAAAACAATGTGCAAATAAGGACAGATTCTGTCCAGATCCGTCACTTAATATTGTAACGCAGTTTTAGTTATCATACGTCAGTTTTCAGTAAAAATATAAAAAAATAAAATCTATACCATTCGATATAGATATCCAAAACACCTGAGTTTACTCAATTTGGATATCGTTAGACCAAATTATGTGTCCTAAAAATTGACCGATAACTACAGTTTTCTGTTTTACGAACATTGAATAAAAACAATATAATTCCTAAACGATTAAGCGATTCGATCTGAAATTTTTAGAGCATGTACAAAATAATATATTCTATCATATGTAAATTTTCTGAAATTTCCAGAAGTAAAATTAATTTCTAAAAATTATTTTAAAAGTAAAGGTATTAATATGTCATATGTGAGAAATGAGAAAACTAGGGTATTTATTCGTAACTTCATTTTTTTTACAAACTTTAAATAAAGTAATTTAAAATACAACAACAAACGATATAATCCTAATTGGTTACTATGAAATCTTAACATATGGATTGAGAGTAATGAAAAAAACTTTACAAACTATATATGTGTGTATGTTTGTGTGTGTTCATTATTTATATATGTATCCATTTAATTAATTATTTAGGGACCATGATATGATAAGGGAAGTTTTTCATGGTAATATAAAAAAGAGAAAAATAAATAGAAAGAGATGGAGGGAGGGAAAGAGAGAAGCGACTTACATATACAAGCCGGTATTGTCACCGGGCTTGTCTATCCGCCGATAGGCTCGCGTTTCTAGTGAGACTTCCTTAAGAATTTCTTCATGTTCTTCTTCGGGAAATTTAGATAAAGAGAGATATGTGAAATGATAGAAAGATGTGATGATGAAAAGAAAGAGAGTGAGATATAAAAAAGTTTATGACCATCATAATTCTAATAAATCATGGCTCATAACCATTCTAATTATTTTAGGAGTTAAAAAGAAGATGAAATGAAAGATCTCATTTGTAGGTTATGAGAAGAATAAAAATTGATAAAAAAATTTTTGCTAGAATGGAGATTTGAACATGCGACTTATGGAAAACAATGCAAGAACTTAACTAATGTGCTACAAGGTTGTTCATGCACATATTTAATTAGAATTAAACATATGCTCTTGCTTGAAAAGATAGTGGGCTTTTGGGCTCATAGTTTTTTAAAAGAAAATGAAAATGAGATTGGATTTGGGTTATGAGTTGGGTTAGGTATTGCGTTTAATTTGAAATAGGTTGAGATTTAGTTTAAAGAAACGAGTTTAGGAAAAATAGATAGAATAATAAAATAATATATTTAATAGAAAACAAAATTTATGGAAAAATACTACGAATAAATAAATACAATATTTTACTAAAGAAAGAAAACACTAAGCTATAATAATACTAGGGTCGTTACATTCTACCCTCCTTAAAATATTTTCGTCCTCGAAATTACTCAAGAAGAATATTGTAACAGAGTAAGGAAACAGTATTAGGATGATATCGTTTTCGAGCTCCGTCGATCGATACTCTAACAAATTAAGCTAATAGGCCAACGGGATACAAATAGAAAAGGTGAATAAGAATTAAGAATTCAAAAGTCGAGAGATGGACTTCAAGGAATCCGAAGGTGGAGTTCAAGATGGATTCAAAGAATGGGGTAAGATTCAAAAGAAAAGTCGAATGTAATAATTGAATTTCATAATTCTTGTATTATATTGCTTACGATATTCATGCAGAACTGACCTGCATGGGCCACCAACAAAACCTGTCACGCCCCGCTTCCCAGTAGATGGAAACAGTGACGTGGCAAGCCCGCGACGTATTTATTCCGAGAAGGCCATTTCTCAAAATAAATATGCTAAGCGTTTTAAGCAACATAAACTAACAAGAATAAATAAAAGAATGAAATCCAACTGTGATTTATTATATTCATGATTCATAGTAGACAAAATATCTGAATACAAGATATTTAACATGATAAACCTTAATAAGGAGGCATACATAAATAAGCTGAAATGAAATGAAAAACTGAATGAAACTATACGTCTGTTTGTGATGCGAACTGGTTGTACTCCTTTTCGACCACTTCTGTCTTCTCTGTCTCAATGTCACCTGACGAACATTCCAAGAATAGAAAGAAGTGGGTGGAATACCCGTCAGCGAACTAACGCTCGGTAAGTCCCCAAGAAAGGTGGGATGTGAAAGTATATAAATGAATATACAAGGTGACATGTGATATAGTATGAATGGAAATAAAACATGAACAAATATAACATTGTGATACTAATGACAACTATGTAAGCATGGCAATATAACATGAGTATAGTAAACAAGTATAGCATGAATATAAATCATGAACATATAAACAAGTATGGTAGCATGCATGGTAATGTGTATGTCAACTATATCAGCATGGTAAACAAGTATAATATGGCCGTGAAGTATAGTTATAGTGAATATGAAGTGAATGTAAGTGTCCTAAAAGGTCTCTAAAAGGGTAAAAGAAACTAACGTGAGTTCAAGTATGAATGTTAACCAATCTCAAGAGTATTCTCGAACCCAAGGCTATCGTCCAGGGGCAAGGAATCACGGGCCCAAAATAGCGGGATTTCAATTGTTATTGAAGTATTCCAAACCCAACAAGCTATCATCCAGGGGCTTGGAAACACGGGCCCTCATTCATAAATTCGTGATTTGTACCGTTTCAGCCCGGTACCACAGGAACATGATTTATACCGTTTCGGCCCGATACCACAACAACATGATTTCTATAGTTTCAGCCCGGTACCATAGCAACATAATTTGTATTAATGGGACTTATGAGATTCCGTTGGATTCATACTCAAATTACCCCAATACCCCGTGTATACAAGTCTATGATTAATGTTATGAGTCTTGATCGAATCCATGAATACAAAAGGTGATGTGTGATATCAAGTTTTCAAGATTGAGTTCAAGTAGTCATGTCAAGTGCAAGTCATGAAAAATTGTATTCATGGTTCGATGTCAAGTTGGTTCAAGTGTACATACTGGGTTCAAGTATTGGTGATTGAGTCGTGTCAAGATCAAGTCAATTCTAGTATATAATGATTTAATCACAAGTTATATAAATAAACATAAATAAGCAATCACAGAATATGATATGAGATAAGTATACAAGTAACGTCCAAAACAATATTGTAAATATGTGATATGTACAACTAGTTAATCAAGTCATTTGAAATCAGAATATAAATTAAAACATAGACTTAAGTGTTATACACACTTGAGTTTCAGTCTCGCCTAAATACGACTACCAGTTTGAGAGATATACATATTTTCGTATTATCGCGCAAAACAGATCAGAATCTATTCAGCACCGTCACACATTTTTAAAATGCAGTTTAAGTTAATTTTCATCAGGTTTCAGATTACAAAAATTATTAGAAAATTGTATGTATTTCGATGTACTTATCTAAAACACAAAGATTCATACGATTCAGATTTCTGTAGGTCTAGTTATAATCATTTTAATATCAACGTTTAAAACAGAAATTCAGATTTCTAGACAGTAACTATATGTTATATTGCAAAGCCTATATCGGATTGTTTCATGCATTTCTAAGTAATCTAGTATAAATATAATTATAGTTATATCAATTGCGCATCTACACATCTAAAGTTTGTCACAAACGGATATTGGGAGTTTGAGTTATGTCCTATTTAAAAACAATGTGCGAATCAGGACAAATTTTGTCCAGATCCGTCACTTAATATTGTAACGCAGTTTTCTTTATCTTACGTCGGTTTTCAGTAAAAATATAAAACTAATAAAATTTATACCATTCGATATAGATATCTAAAACACCTAACTTTGCTCAATTTGGATATTGTTAGACTAAATTATGTGTCCTAAAAGTTAACCGATAACTGCAGTTTTCTGTTTTACGAACAGTGAATAAAAATAATATAATTCCTAAACCGTTAAGCGATTCTATCTGAAATTTTTATAGCATATACAAAATAATATATTCTATCATATGTAAGTTTCCTGAAATTTTCAGAAGTAAAAATTAATTTTTAAAAATTATTTTAAAAGTAAAGGTATTGATATGTCATATGTGTGAAATAAGAAAACCATGGTATTTATTCGTAACTTCATTTTTTTTTACAAACTTTAAATAAAGTAATTTAAAATACAAAAACAAATAATGCAATCCTAATTGGTTACTATGAAATCTTAACATATGGATTGAGAGTAATGAAAAAGAATTTACAAACTATATATGTGTGTATGTTTGTGTGTGTTCATTACTTATATATGTATCCATTTAACTTATTATTTAGGGACTATGATATGACAAGGGAAGTTTTTCATGACAATATAAAAAAGAGAAAGATAAATAGAAAGAGATGGAGGGAGGGAAAGAGAGAAAAGACTAACATACACAAGCCGGTATTGTCACCGGGTTTCTCTATCCGCCGATAGCCTCGCGTTTCTAGCAAGACTTCCTTGAGAATTTCTTCATGTTCTTCTTCGGGGAATTTAGATGAAGAGAGATATGTGAAATGATAAAGATGTGTGATAATGAAAAGAAAGAGAGTGAGAAATAAAAAAGTTTATGGCCACCATAATTCTAATAAATAATGGCTCATAGCCATTCTAATTATTTTGGGAGTTAAAAAGAAGATAAAATGGAATGTCTCATTTATAGGTTATGAGAAGAATAAAAATTGATAAAAAAATTATTTACAAGAATGGAGATTTGAACATGTGACTTATGGAATAACAATTCAAGAACTTAACCAATGTGCTACAAGATTGTTCATGCACATATTTAATTAGAATTAAATATGTTGTTGCTTGAAAAGATAGTGGGCTTTTGGGCTCATAGTTTTATAAAAGATAATGAAAATGAGATTGGATTTGGGTTATGGGTTGGGTTAGGTATTGCGTTTAATTTGAAATAGGTTGAGATTTAGTTTAAAGAAATGGGTTTAGGAAAAATAGATAGAATAATAAAAAAATATATTTAATAGAAAACAAAATTTACGGAAAAATACTACGAATAAATAAATATAATATTTTACTGAAGAAAAAAAACACTAAGGTATAGTAATACTAAGGTCGTTACACATTCTGTACCAATCCACCTCATTAAAAACCCCGTAATGTTTGTTATGTTGTTTTTTAGATGTTATACTTGGCGAAACCATAATATCAATTGCTCATGTAAACCGATACAGATATAAACAGATAGTCATGTAATCAAGTCAATGTATATCCATGGTTCGGTCAGTTCAAGTCATGTTGATATAGATAGTATTCTGGTATTCATGTTCAAGTTCCAGTATATATGGATTCATATTGTATTGGATATTTGGATTGTATTAATGTATAGATTGTTTTCAGATTAGAATGAGACTCCGTCCGAGTCAGACACATAAATAGAATTTGATTCTTAAATTAGGTTTTGGAGTTATCGGTAACTGCTGCACATGGACGGCAGGATTTATGACTTTTTCCAAGCCAATTACCATTGATAACCTCGTTTTAGTTTCCTACCTTAAATAGGCAAGCACCCACTTTCTCCGGCTCCCTAAAGCTCAAGAGAATTGGTCCCGCTTAAACCTATATTTACTAGGATCCTTATTATAAATTAATAAACTTGAGTGAGTTTTATGAAAAAAATAGTTTTGATAAATTTTCAAAATAAAGCTCAAGCATTTATTTATCGTATTTAGGGTTTTCATGGATGCAATTTTTAAAAGTGAAGTATTCTAGTGAACATAAACCTAGATTGAATAGTATATGGTATTTTAGTATAAATTGAAATTTGTATGGATTTGTGATTGTATATTCATGAAATTTGTAATTCCTTTGTTTAGAAAACATGAAATTTATTATATATATATATATATATAATAGATATTTTTATAATATATGTATAAATATAATTATTAAAAATAGAATTTATTTATTAAGTAGAAAATCATATTACTCTTAAAAATTGTATTAAAAATTCCATTGAGATCGGATTCTCCACGAAGAGGTCTGCATCTCGCTCTAATACTACCGAGGATTTGCGATAACCCGCACCATCCAAATCGGGTTCCCCAAAATGGGTTGTAGAGATTTAATTGCAAGGAATTTAATTTAAAACAATCTTAAAGAATACGGTTTTATTAGTTTAAGGTATTTTATTGTAAAATTGTATTTATCCCATAAAATATTGTTCCAAAATCCATCGTGCCATTTCTTGATAAGTATTGTGATGAGATAGGTCATTACCTTGTGAGTTTTCTAAAAATAATATGAGCAAATATGATGAAAGATGTCGAATAGAAAGTTTGTGGTATTTAACCGTAAAAGTGAAATAAAAGTTGCATAGTATTGTATATTGAATTGAAACTTGCTCTAAATGTTTGTTTATGATTACTTAAACAAGTTGTAACAATATGGGTGTTTGGTTATTAAGATAAGTTATGTTTTTAACAAAATTAAAATCGGAAGTCGGATAACTCCACTTCTGACAAGTTTTGCAAAGAGATCTTTTTAGAATAGGAAAAGAAGAGAGGAGAGGGGACTTACTGGATGAAAAGGGAGAGAAGAGGTATGGGAACAAGATGGAAGCTTCGTGGAGTCGCGGTGTCGCCGGATTTGTCCCGAGTCGTCGCCAGAAGATGACCTTGGGCCAACTCCACTTGTACTACTAATTTGACTTGGAAAAATTTGAGACTTTTGATGATGGATTTCTGAATGGAGAGGTCTAGAGTGTGAGGTGGTATTTATAGGATAGAATTAGGGTTTAGGGAATTAAAAATGAGAATTAAAATGCATTAAAATATTGGTTTAATGGTGATTTTTAATTCTCTGTTAATTTGTAGGAAAAACAAACAGAAGAGGAATAGTCGGGGAAGGCCAAGAGGTGTTGGGGAAAATTTGGGAGCATTTCCTATGGGGGTACGGCGCCGCCGCCCAATGGGCAATCTCGCCGGCCACTTGTCTAGGGTTGTGGCTTGGATTCTTGTCACTTGTCGGGGTCTGTTCATATAACATTTTCCAAATGTTTGATTTCTGAGACTTTTCATTTTTACGTGTATTGCACGTGTAAACTTTTGGACTTCCAAAAAATTTTAAAAGAAAAATCATTAAAAATAATATGTGGCTGAGGGGATTTGAACATAGGGGCTATGTCATAGCAGCGCAAGGCTTTACCAATGAGCTACAAGAACGACCCCATGATCCTGAACCAATCTTACCCGGGATTGCAAATCCCAAGTTTGTCTATGAAGAGCTGATCTAATTGTATTAGTTTCTATAATTGATTTCTTCTGTGTAATACTTATTGATAGGGCCTCATTGATAAGTACTACAAGATCTCGTGCATTGGAAGACGGAGGTGAGGACGGAAAAAGTGGGGGCGAAGACAAAGCCAGAAGTGCTTTCTTGCTGTTCTTAAACAATTTAAATACTTATAGTATACTCAGGGTTGCAAATACTCCATTTAGTACTTTAACTTTAAAAAAAAATTTGTACATTAAAAACAGAGTCGTTACATCATCGTGGATGAATAGCCGGGGGATGTGAGAAGAGCGTTTTCTTTTCTTTCATTCATGTAAATTTGTAAATTGATGTAATGTTATTTTTGTGGGGGCACATCCGGTTTATGGTTGTAACCACCGTTGTATTATTTCATTTATTTTTTCCTTACACCTAAGATAGACCCAAGGTGGGGTGTACAAACTACCGGGTTCTTGAAGTGCCGAGTGGCCTACTCATTTTATTGAGAGAGCTTGCTTCACTTCGGGAATTTGGCGGGTAGTTTGCCGCACCCGTAGGGGTCTAGGGTGGGATTTGGCTATTCGTCACGGCCTTGGAATCCGTCTTTCGTTATAGGCTAAAACGAAATACAGAAATCCTAATATATCCAATATATTCATCTATATTGCTGTGATCTGGAATGGCTATTATTGAGTGAGACGAATAGCGATATATATTATATATAAACGTTGTTGTCACGACCCAAATTTAGGCACGTGATCGGCACTTAAACCACGTGACGTCAACAGGCGTACGCAATTTAAGTAAGCCGAAAACCAGAAATCTAAACCACCCCAAAAAGGGATAAGTGGAGAAAACATAAATAAAAACCTTCGGAAATCTCAAGTAAAAAAATCTTTAAACTTAAGTTTACTTTCTTAAAAATTTCGGCAGCACCTCTTTTGTAAAAACTAGCTTCGAAAATGGGTATAACATAGATTATAAATAAAGCATCCCAAATGGGAGCAACTTACGCCCAACGGCGGAAAAAACCACCACAAGCATATATACAATGCCGTAGCGAAGAAATATAAATGAAAACAGTATAAAGAGGTAAAAACATATAACAAGGCTGGCTCGCACTAGCACGGCATCCAGAGTCATAAAAATAATACAACATCGATCTTCACAACTTATCTCTAAGTCAAATACATGAAGTGTAGATAGAGAGTACTAGATACAAAAGATAAGTAATGAACATCATCGGATAACCGTAAAACCCACCTATAGTAAAAGGCCTCACAGCCAACAGTAGCGGTATCCGCAAAAGTAGAGATAATAAGAAGCCCTGCCACGACTACACTAAGGGTAAATCCTGCAAAACACTGTGGCACAATGGGCAACGACACAACAAAATCATGGAAGCTAAGTGTCCAACATCGACACTCGAAACATCATGAAATACTCGTGTCCAATATCGACTCGTAAATACTCATCTTTCAGGCGCCGCATACCCAGACCGGCCCTCAATATATCTCATGTCATAACTCCCACACGGTATCCTCCGGATAACCGTCAGTTTCTATACTATCATCGGTAGGTAGTGCTCCCCTTCCAGGCTCACCGCCTAACAATACGAGTCTTCTTGCCCTGGGGTACCTCACCGGATTCACCATGTACCCGCAGACGGTTCCCCTTGCTCCTCGAATCGGGTATCTAACACAAGTCTCAGAACCTAGAATACTCATGGTGGATGCATCGAAATATCATATCAAGAGAAACCGAGTTTTAAAAACAATACGTAATTTCTTGAAATATTCCCACGGTTCTCCAATCCATAAATCACATGAAATCCATATCTCAATGCATAAATCCATGAAATCTGATATATGCAATATAAAACAGCAATATGAGCATAATAAGGAAAAACCGCTCTTTTAAATGAATCCAGTTTTAAAATATATCATGCCGTTCCCAATTCCTCCGAAATCAAGTATAGCATCATATGAGGTGTACATGTAACTATAGCAAAATATGTGTATCTACATGTAAGTATGTATGTATGATGCATTTCATATGCGCAATAGCATAATAATCAACGTTTCAATGTCAATGACAATACAATACCACATAGGGGTATATGTAGCTATAGCAAGGTATGCGGGTGTACATGTAAGTATGTATGCATGATGTACATGTAAATGTAGTAAGGTATGTGGGTGTACATGTAAGTATGTATGCATGATGTACATGTAACTATAGCAATATATGTGGGTGTACATGTAAGTATGTATGCATGATGTACATGTAACTATAGCAAGGTATATGTGTAAGCAAGTAGGTATAGCATGTATACTACATTTTATATGCATAATGGAATAAGAATCAATGTCTCAATGGCAATAACCGATACAATATCACATATGTATACATGTTGTGTGTGTCATGGCAATTACCGATGGTGTGAGTGTAGCATACAATTTAGTGCTCGTGCAACATGAACCGTCAGTAATGGTGCAGTGTCCAATAGGTACCAAGTCAAGGCATAACAGGTAATAATATGCAATGATGCTCATGCGCAATCAACTCATATGCGTATAAACATGCAGCTCTAATATCATATCCAGCCCAGAAGCATAACGCCATACGAGCGATTTCCCCATAGATGTTAAATCTACTCACCGATGATCTCGAGCTAAGAAAATCCGACCACCTGCTTCCTTTTCGTCGCAGCGTCTGAAGTCCTCGCTTGCGATCCTAAAATTTCATAAACACAACACATAAGGCTAAATATCCTGAGCCGACACAAAGATAATGAATCATAAGGATAACGTCCACAAGATAAACACACTGTGCACCTAGTGCACAGAACACGTACGACATCGGCACAACCCTAGCTAGGATGGCTAAACTACATAACTATCAAGCCTAGACCCCGATCGTACCGATCGCACATTCACAACACAATATATATCATAGAAGATACTATATATATTATCGCAACGTCAATTGAAACCCACGCCTAATTTTACCGAAAACCTAGTAAGCACTTTTAATCATTTTAGCTCAAGTCTAGAAATTTAAACAATTCTAGCGATCACAATCATAACAAAGTAGCTTAACTAAGTCACACAAACCTTTACTACAATTTTAATCTCACCCATATAAGATTTAGTAAAAGTTAGTTTGCTATTAAGCTTAATTAGACAATTAGGAAAATAACAAATAACGTTCTCACAACTAGGTAAAGTTTTCCAAATCTATACTTCTCCATTAACCATTTCAATCAATCAAAATCCTAACTTGATCTTCATAACCCCTTATAGCATTTCAAAAACATGCTAAATGAAGCTTTATTTAAACATCTAATAACTAGATTAAGGTATTTAAACAATACTAAAGTTTAGGGTTAGGATTTTATACCTCACTTAGATTCACAAACTTGCAACTAAACTTCCAAATTAGCCTCTAAAATACTAACTTTCATGAAGATCCAAGCTTGGTTAAGCTAAAGAATAATGGGTATGGATTTGTATTTGAGTTTGTGTGATTATTTGATGATTTTTGATGATTTATTTGAGCTTTTAGAAGTGCAAATGGGGTAAGAAAAGAGAGAGGGCAGCAAGGGGGAGGGTTCGGCCAAGCTAGGATGAAGAGGGGGTTTATGGAATTGTGTGGAAAATTCTAGTCTAAAACATCATTTAAAGCTCATTAAAGTACCTCCCATCCATGCCACCTCTTAATCTTTTAAATAAAAATTCTTTTAATTTCAACAAATATCTAGATATTTTCAAGGATATTTTGCAAGGATGGTTTAATGCTTAATCTTATGATTAAGCTAGCATAGATTCACTTTAGCATAATTAACCCAATCAAAATTGTAATTACCACTAATTAGGTGCATAATTAAAAGCTTATAATAATATTTTAATTAAGGAAAAATATTAAAGTGAATTAAAATTTTCAAGTGACAACTAAAAACCGCAAACTAGCAATTTCCTAGTTAAACTAGGTGCAGTTAAGTCTATACCAAAAAATGATCACTTCTATATTTATGGAAAACACAATTTATTTTTACCTAATCGGAAAATTCGCCTAAACGATTTCTAAAACGTTACAGTTGTTTATGTTTTGCACCCACGCTAGTCCAGCCCCTGCTCTGCCGTTGTTAAGTAACCTAACGGTATATGACGGGGCCCTGTGGCGAATGCGAATGGCATAAGTGTACGTTCTATTTTCGTTTCTTTTCTACAATGATAGGGTTAAATATGGGACCACATTAATATTGATTAATGCAAGGAAAACAAACCAAAGTTTAAATCGTTGGAACAATTTCAAAACTACTCGGTTTTCTTGAAAAACAACTTTTAAATGCGGATCCTAAACCACTCCTTTTAAAAGCTATCACGATTCCTTCGACTATATCAAGTTCATTAAGTTCACGGGTTCGCCAAAACCATCCGTAGCCCCCCGTCGTTTCAGATGGGTATTCAGTAGTATTCAAGCTATGTATTTTAACTTTCGCCAAGGCATAGTGATTGGTAGCTGCTGGGTGTTCATCTGTAGCATAGATAGATGCGTTGATTTGGGACAGCCGTACAGCTATTTTGGCATTCGTCAAGAGTTTGTACGGATGGGTCCAAATTAACCTGGATAATGACGGGAAGAACTTGACTTGCGTCTTATGATATGTTTTCCTTCGTCAAGGTCATAAGCGCCTGGGGCAAATATCAAATCGGGAGTTTCAAAGGAAAATGAAACTTGCTAGTGTTGCATACCATTTGGAGTGTGATGATTTTAGTAGGATTCCTTCAAGGTTGTCACACGATGATAATTGGATCCCGATCCTACTGTGAGTATCCGCTACTCTTTGGGAGATTTTTTCACTAAACAATCAATGCTATAAACCAAGTAGGTTCCTAGAACGGTGTTAGCGGGGCTACGCCTCCAGGGAAAAGAGATTATGTAATTAAGGAATTTCGCAAAAGCGTTGGAGAACATTCCTCGAAGTACCAACACTAGCCTGGCCGAAAGGTTAAGCAAGAATTATAGAGCGAGATTAATCCTGACTAATTCTTCTTTTATGGTTTGAAGGAGGATTCGAGGAACAGTGAGAGACATCCTGTTTAGATAAACTAATAACTAATCTAAACATGCAAAAGTATCATGCTGAGTGTCATGCCTCTCTTCCCAAAATACAAAATACGAGAGGTGACAAGGCCATCCATGCTCCTACAGTCAAGGAAATATCCTGCCTTGTCACACTTCAGCTTCTAGCATTACGTGGTAATCAGTAATCATAGCACAAGTAATGAGAAATGCAGTCACTAAATCTATCAAAACAGATGTAAAACTAACCAGATAGAGTCAAGGGAAAGATGGCGCTGGCGTCGCTGATCTAAATGTCCGCAATATCCTCTAGGTAAGGTAAGTCCTGATTCGAGCTAACCCCACTTCTCACTCCGAGTATGCATACTCAGGTTGTCAGAGCAACACAATAGCAATATATATGAATATGTAATGTGTGCAATGATGATAAACATGAAGCAGTAACATAGAGCAATGACGCGAGCATGAAATAACCGGTACATATAACGATAACGCAAGTGTATCAGATAAATAATCAATGCAATGTCCATGTCACTAAAGCTATCAGTTTCTAAGTCTCAATGTCCAGCTCACTAAAGTTATTGTCAGTCAAAGTGTGAGCGTCAACCACCACAGAAGTATCCCCAATTTAAGGGTAAGCCCCAGGGGCAAGGGAACATGGGCCCGAATCACTATCAGTATAAATTAGAAATACTATCAGCACAACTCCCGAAATTACTAAATATACCGGTAGTGGGAATCCTGAGATTCCGTTGATCGAACTCACACTCAAACTACCCCACACCCCATGGTTTACATCAAACACCGACCATGAATCTAAATACTAGTCGCTCCATGACAAGTCTACGCAAGAACTGGAGACAGGGTCTCCATCAAGAATGTCTCGACTGGTATCCAAGATAAATGGACAATGCTCGATATTTTACTTATGACATTTATATAAGTGCTTCCATACCCGTCTCATACCAGTTATAATTACACTTATATATGTCCCATAGGCGTCGATAATGCAATAATTAACTAGTTCCGTTAATTGTGTACAAGTACGTGTTACTTTCACTATTCAATCACTTTTTTACAAGTACGTACTTGCCACAATCCAGTCACTAACATTTATCACTTGGTAATGTAACACGTTCACTAGGATATTGATGCAAATGAACGCTATTTACAAGAGTATAACAGTCATGCAACATCATGGGGATACAGTAAATTCACTACTGAATACATAAGAGCAGCCAGTGTCAGTTGGATTTGAAAAATCACATAAAATCACACATGTATAATTTGGCGCAACAATATAAAAGGCATATGAAATATACTTGTTTATATAAGCATTAAAATTAGTTCCAAGTCAATCGGGTTTTAGGTTTGTGAGTTATGGTCATTCCATTTTAAGTGTTCTCTGCTTGAAAACCAATTTCTGAACTGAAAGACCGTTTCGTAACACGTTTTACTCTATGATGGGATCATAATTAGGCGACACTACAATATATAATATTTATATTTATCTGTTATGTTTCCAACGCATCAGACAGATTAATAATAGTCATCTTGGTTTAGGAGTTATGATCAGATTACTGATGAAGGGTGCAAACTGAAATGACAGAAATCTGCCGTACATGTCATCCATTTAAAATATGATTTAAATACCAAATGCTACTGGAATTTAGTGAAACTGGTATCATTGGAAATTTAAAACAATTTTCTATGCAGAGGTAATTGGATCCGCACACTATCACAATTAAACATTAAGGTTTCAGGTGTATAAATGCATATCAAGGATAAGTTCCTGCTCTGGACTGCAGTCCGAGGTCAGGTAAGTTCTTTGTTTTGGATATTCAGAGGAAATATCTAATAGTAAAACTATACATCGTGTTAAAGATCATGCAGTATACTTCGTAACGAAACCAGGAACACTGCGATTGGATTTTTCTGGAATTAAATATGAATTTAACAGAGTCAAGTGTTCGGTAAAACACGAGTTTCGGTATAGAAACTAAGGCGTCACTATATGTGTGAAAACGATATCGATTTGCCACCAACTTTCTACAGAATGTTTGTTAATAGTGTTAGGATCTAAATATCATGAGTTCTGCCATATTAGATTTTGTTTTCGCATAAGGTTCGCATCGAACACCTAAGATAAATATTCGGTCATCGATCGAAACTAACGTTTTTTCTAACAAACTACAACAACAACTGAGCCTTTTATCCCATGCATATGGGGTAGGCTATATGAACCAACATGATAATCACGCCGGGTCCAGCACATGAATCCTCCACCTCCACTCACTAAATTAGATATTAACCATTTAATTTATATGTGTTACTAACACAGTAATAAGCCCTAGTCGGGCTCTACTCAAGTAAAACAGCACGATGATTTGCTACAAAAAATTCAAGTATAGGTTTTGATCCAATTATATTTATTTATATATCTAGTTATAATATAATTTCTATAGTTAACACTTTATTATAGCATGTTGAACAAGTGAATAGAGATTTCACTTTCCTTTGGCGATGGTGGAACAACAATGATGATGAGCGCGGCACGGGCACGTCGCATGTACAGGCAGCAATCAACAAGATAGCAGCAACCAACAAGATAGCAGCAACAGCGACAGCAACAACAAGCTTGGGCTCGGCTCTGACGATGTCAGCAACGACGACGGTGATGGATGGCATGACAGCAACAACAGTTAGGTTTGGGCTCGGCTACACAACGGAGAGCTCACTTCGGCGTTGGTTCTTAGAGGCTTGGCTATGGTGTTGGAGTCTCGGTGCAGTGTCGATGGCCGGTGTTGAGACAGCGGCGAGGTGGTTGTGGAGGTGACGGAGAGGAGCGTGGTGGCTTCAGCAGTGGGTGTGAGCGGTAAGGCGGTCGGGGTGCAGAGGAGGTGGTGACGGTGGTAGTGTCGTTGGGATCTGGAAGTGCTCGGTTGAGGTGAGGGGAGAAGGTGGGTTTATAGGTGAGGGTGCTCGGGGGTGAGTTCAAGGAGGAGGCTCGTCGGCGATAGTAAAGTGATAGTGGCGAGGTTCGTCGGGGTTAGGCGGTAGCCATGGGTGGTGCAAGGGCTAGGGTTTGAAGTGGGATCGGTGTAAAGAGGCGGTAGTGTTCGCAGCGGGGTGGACAACACGGAGGAGAAGAAGAGGAGCTCGGCGACGAGGTCGGTTAGAGGTGTAGTGGCGGCTTAAGCTAATTAGCTGGGGCTAGACGAGGAGTTGAGGGGTCGGGGAAGGCGAAGATGGTGTCAAGGCAGCGAGGAGATCGGGTGAGTGGTCGTCGTGGCGGCGGCGAAGGTGGTTGGGCTCGGAGACAGAGAAGGGAAGCGGGCGTGTCCTCGAGGTCGAAGGAGGAAGGAGAGGATGGTTGAGGTTGGAGATAAGGTCCCACCAGCGATGGAGGTAGTGAGGGAGATGGTCGCGGCTGGTAGGAGACGAGGGCGGCGACAGTCGTAGAGGAGCTCGAGGATTTGTAGCAGAGGAGTTTGTAGGTTCGTGGAGAAGTTGAGGAGGGTGGTGGTGATGGTGCGGGAGTGGGGTTGTAGGGTGGTAGTGTTCGTCAAGGACGAGGAGGGTTGCCGGAGTTGGAGGCAGTGAGATTGGTGATTGGGTTGAGTGGAGGAGAAGTGGGGATCTTGGAGGAGTGTGTGGGGGTCGGTGGTTAGGAGGAGGCCGGGATCTCGGGGAGCAGTTGCGGCGTCGAGGGGGGAGTGGGTGACGCAGGCGATTGGCGAAGGAGAAGGGGTCGTGGGTTGTTAAGGGGAACGGGTCTCGGGGATGGCCGTTGGGGCGAGGTCGACATGGGGGGGGGACGTTGGGTCGAGCGTGGGGGAGGCGGGAAAAGCGGAAGGGAAAGAAAAAGAAAAGAGCGAAGGAAAAGAGAGAAGAGAGAGAGAAGAAGTAGGAGCGGGGCGGGTCGGGTAGGGGTCGGGTCGGGTTTGGGTCCGGGCTTGGGTTTGGGTAGTTTAGGGTTTGAGTGAGATTAGGAAAAATAATAATTAAAATAAATAAAAATATATATATAAAAGTGGAAAATAATAGGAAAAATCTGGAAAAATATAATAAATAAATATATGGAAAATATACATGGAACTGGGGATTTACATCATACCCCCCTTACAAAATTTCGTCCTCGAAATTTAAAATAAACGATGAGCTATAAAATGCCATGTGAAAAGCAACAAAATCAAATAATGTTATATAGAGATTTACGCAAAAGCAACTAGGTGAAAATCAAAAATTTATATATATATATATATATATATATATATATATATATATATATATATATATATATATATATATAAGAAATAGCGCAGCTAAAAGAATAGTCATAAGTAAGCACAAGGCATAACCATTTATAGTAATAAACTCTCTCTCTCTCTCTCTCTCTCTCTCTATATATATATATATATATATATATATATATATATATATATAATACAAAGAAGAATAGAATGACAACAAATAATAATGGTGAAGGATTGGCTGATAAGTCTTAAGCTCCGAAAGTATATTAGTAAAACTACAAATCAGGCAGTTAAAAATAGATTAAGAATACTCATACGGAAAAATAAAAGAGAAAATAAAACAAAAGTAGTATATGCGATGTAAGTTTGTACTATTGAAAATGTGTAGAATAGTAGAGTACCTAAAATAAGTAAAATAAAAGTAGTTAAATACGCAATTTTAAAAAATACAAAAATAGAGAAAACTAAGCTTCGAATAACAAATGTCACTGAATGTAATAATAGTAATAGAAAATAATACTAGTAATGTATAAGAGACTAGCCAGGGTCTGGATTGCGGTAAGATACGGCTTAATCAAAAAGAAGTCGGGAATGCGGCGCTAGTCTATAGTCCACCAAACTTGAGGGTCATGTTACTACAAGGTTCAAGGATGGGATAAACTCAAGAAGGGAAATAAATCATTGGGAGGAGGAACAATCAATGCATCATGCGGATCTTAAAAGTACAATACTCAAGGAAAATTTTGCTTGAACCGAACTTTATTATCAAGAAAATTTTGACAGAGCATAATTGAGAGTTAGACATGGCCTTAAGCTATATATTGTTTTTATTTGTTCAGAAGAAAAGAAAAACAAGTCGCGTTAGTCGTGGTTGTGGAAGTTCAATAAATTACGATAAGCTCTCGCACTAAAATAGGGGCGTCCATTCCCATAGTGCCTTGCAGGGATCACTGCTTGAGGTTCTTCACCTTCGAGTTCCTCCTTACTCGATAGTTCATCCTCCGACTCTTTCTCGTCTAGAGCCTCGTTTTCGGACTCTTCCCCCATGGGGTTTCTTCTTCTGGTTTTTCTTCTTCGGCGAGAGCTTCCTCATCAGGGTCCTCTCCCATATGTTCTGCCTCTTCCGGGTCCCTTTCTAGATCCTCTTCCTCAGGGTCTTTCTCATAATCCCCCTCTTCAGGATCTTCATTTGAGTCCTCTTCTACTGGGTCTTTTTCGGGATCCTTTTCTTCATCGTCTGAGTCATTGATCATATTGATCCCTGGAGTTACGACTCCGACTCTCTCATCCTCGGAATTAAAGAACGAAAGCAATAAAAAACAGCTACTCAAGGGATGGGGAAAGCGTTGATGGATCTCCTCTTTGTAACTCTTTCCTTCGAGGGCAACCGTTGACACGGTGTTCGCCGGGTCCACAAATCAAGCACTACCCTTTGGCCCGGCGACAGTCCCTCTAAAGGTGTCATGGTCTCTTGCAATAACCATAAATTTGGGTTCTCCGCTGCTTTTGTTGCTGAGGAACAAATGAGCGCTTCATCTGCACACCTCCTCTTTGGTTAACGGGGATTCCCCTACGATTGGAGACTTCCGCTGGCGCCTCAGCCATTTTCCTTCTTAGTCCTTCAGCTAAGAGATCATTTGTTTGCTCCTGGGCTTCCATCAAACCTTGCAGTACACCCAAAATCTCGACGGTCTGACTCCGGGGAGTGGAAGTGGAAGAAGAAGAGTCGTTGGAAGCCAGGGTCCCGAAACATTAAATTTTTGGATGGCATAAAGTATAAGATTCAAGATAGGGTATCGGATTAATAACTGAAAGTAAGATAAAGTGGTAGGACAAGACTTTGAACGATGATATAATGAGAATTATATGGAAGTGACGAGCAATATCACTGGATATAAATCAAGGAATCCCTAGACTGAACAGTAATCTCATTCTAAACCAAACCTGGCTCTGATACTAACAAAACCATGTCACGCTCCGCTTCCTAAAATACGGAAAACGAGTGGTGATAAGGCCAGCCATACTCCTACAGTCAAGAAAATATCCTGCCATGGTCACACTTTGGCTTCTAGCATTACGTGATAATCAATAATCATAGCACAGGTAATGAGAAATGCAGTCACTAAATCTATCAAAACAGATGTAAAACTAACCAGATAGAGTCAAGGGAAAGATAGCGCTGGCGTTGCTAATTTAAATGTCCGCAATATCCTCGAGGTAAGGCAGGTCCTTATCCGAGCTAGCCCACTTCTCACTCCGAGCATGCATACTCAGGTCGTTAGAGAGACACAATAGCAATATATATGAATATGTTATGTGTGCAATGATGATAAACATGAAGCAGTAACATAAATCAATGACGCGATCATGAAATAACCGATACATGTAACAAAAACACAAATGTATCAAATCAATAATCAATGCAATGTCCATGTGACTAAAGCTATCAATGTCTAAGTCTCAATGTTCAGGTCACTAAACTTATCGTCGGTTCAAGTGTGAGAGTCAACCATCGCAAAAGTATCCCCAACCAAGGGCAAGCCCCAGAGGCAAGGGAACACAGGCCCGAATCACTATCAGTAAAAATCAGAAACACTATCAGCACAACTCCAAAAATCACTAAATATGGCGGCAGTAGGACTCCTAAGATTCTATTGATCGAACTCACACTCAAACCCCACACCCCACGGTCTATATCAAACACCAACCATGAATCTAAATACTAGTCGTTCCATGACAATTACACGAGAACTGGAGATAGGGTATCCATCAAGCATGTCTCGACTGGTATCCAAGATAAATGGACAGTGCTCGATGTCTTACCTATGAAACTAATATAAGTGCTTCCATACCCGTCCCATACCAGTTATAGTTACACTTATATATGTCCCATCGGTATCGACGATGTAATAACTAACTAGTTCCGCTGATTGTGTACATGTACATGTCACTTTCACTATTCAATCACTCTTTTACACTAACATACTTGCCACAATCCAATCACTAACATTTATCACTTGGTAATGTAACATCATCACTAGGATATTGATGCAAATGAACGCTATTTACAAGAGTATAACAATCATGCAACATGATGGGGATACAGTAAATGCACTACTGAATACATAAGAGTACCCGGTGTCGGTTGGATTTGAAAAATCACATAAAATCACACATGTATAATTTGGCACAACAATATAAAAGGCATATGAAATATACTTGTTTATATAAGCATTAAAATTAGTTCCAAGTTAATCGGGTTTCAGGTTTGTGAGTTATGGTCATTCCATTTTAAGTGTTCTCTGTTGGAAAACTAATTTCGGAACTGAAAGTCCGTTTCGTAACACGTTATACTCCCTATTGGGATCATAATTAGGTGATGCCACAATTAGATAATATTTAGATTTATCTATTATGTTTCCAACTCATCAGACGGATTAACAATAGTCATCTTGGTTTAGGAGTTATGATCAGATTATTGATGAAGGGTGTAAACCGAAATGACAGAAATCTGATGTAAATGTCATCCATTTAAAATATGATTTAAATACCAAATGATACTAGAATTTAGTGAAACTGGTATCATTGGAAAGTTAAAACAATTTTCTATGCAGCGGTAATTATCTACGCACACTATCATAATTAAACATTAAGGTTTCAGGTGTATAAATACATGTCAAGGGTAAGTTCTTGTTCTGGACTACAGTCTGAGGTCAGGTAAGTTCTTTGTTTTCGATGTTCAGAGGAAATATCTAATAGTAAAACTACACGTCGTGTTAGAGATCATGCAGTACCCTTCGTAACGAATCTAGGCACGCTGTGATTGGAATTTTTTGAAATTAATTATGAATTTAACGGAGTCAAGTATTCGGTAAAACGCGAGTTTTGGTATAGAAGCTAAGGCGTCACTATATGTATGAAAGGAATATCCATTTGCCACCAACTTTCTACATAATGTTTTCTAATAGTGTTAGGGTCTAAATATCATGAGTTCCGCCATTTTAGATCTTGTTTTTGCAGAAGGTTCGCATCAAACACCTAAGATAAACATTTGGTCATCGATCGAAACTAATGTTTCTTCTAACAAACTAAATTAGATGTTAACCATTTAATTTATACATGTTACTAACACAGTAATAAGCCCTAGTCGGGCTCTACTCAAGTAAAATGGCATGATGATTCGCTACAAAAAATTCAAGTATAGATTTCGATCCAATTGTATTTATTTATATATCTAGTTATAATATAATTTATTTAGCTAACGCTTTATTATAGCATGTTAAACAAGTGAATAGAGATTTCACTTGTCTTTGGTGATGGTGGCATAGCAATGATGATGAGCGTGGCATGGGCATGTCCCACATACGGGCAGCAACCAACAAGATAGCAGAAACAACGACAACAACAACAAGCTTAGGCTCGGCTCTGCAATGTCAGCAACGACGCTTGTGATGGATTGCACGACAGCAACAACAGCTAGGTGTTTACCTCCGAAAATGGGAGATGAGACCGCGTAGGTTGTCTTACCTGAATTTGGGAGCAGATACTATTTGGATTTATCCGTTTACCTCTCCGAAGATACCAAGTTGATTTATGGCTCCGTGCATTGAAGGTTTGGGCGGATGCGGCCGTTGTAGCAGACTTTGTCAGATTCCCCCTCGTTTGCGAGGGTTTTTGATTGTGGGGATGCTCTTACCTACAGGCGCAAGCCCCTGCAGTTAATTACGCTACCGCACCGCGGTAACCACTTTCTCCTGCTCCAGAATGTCACTCTGTGTCGTGTGTGTTTGTTTTCCTTTTGGCTGCCCGTGGATTGTATACGAAGACTAATTTATGTTGTCGCCCGTAGGGCATAGATTAGTCCAAATCCGTATATTCTTAGATTTGGGTTTGGTTTGATTTAAGGATCGTTAACCCTATTTGAGATTAAGATCAACTTAAATGTTTGTTAAGGATACGTTAGTCCGATCTTGGACTAAGATATATTTAATGGGGGTTTGGGATCATTTTTTATCCAACAAAAGAGCATTTGGGCTTTATCGTTTTATTTTAAGGACGTTATGGTCCGTAGATCACTATTTTTAGGATGAGGGTTTAGTTTAAGGATCTTACAGTCCACACAGCTAGTTTAAGGACATTGCGGTCTATTGGGATATGCTTATGGGTTTGGAAGTGCATCCAAGAGCTGTTGGCTGTCGGGACCCTCCATCTCTCTGAAGACGTTGAAGAATTACAACGATATGTATCAGAGGTATGGAGAGTTATACCTTTGAACTAAACTACGGATTGAAGGGAGAGATCATGGTGGAATGAACACCATTTTAGATACCATCTGTTAGGGGATCATTAGTCATCTTTGGAACTGAGATCGATTCGGGGAGGCCTGAGCATAGGAAGGCTTGGTTAATTGGTGATCAAAGAGTTTTGGCATTGATGCTTATCTCGAGTTTGAGCCGCATTCTTCTGGGCGCCTGTTTGACTGGCTTGACATCCAGCGAGATAGCCAGTTTATGCACAGCTATTTCTGGTTCTAGTCCTGGCATCTCGAAATAGTTCCACGCGAAGCAGTCTTTATACTGCTTAAGCACGTCTTTTAGTGTAGTCACCTGCTCTTCGGACAGCAGCTTGCTAACGAACGCTGGCCTTGATTAATTTGCCGTCCCCAAGTCGATTTTCTTCAGATTGTCCGCTGTGGTGTGTATCCCATCTTCCAGCTCTTTTGGTGCCGGTGGAAATTATAAGATCACTCCGTCCTCATCTTCATTTGCCAAGCACTAGGAGAGGTCATCCACATTCTCATGCTCTCCCACCTTTGAGAATGTTATCATGTAGCAGGTACGAACTCGTTTCCAAGCTCGATGTTGATATGAACTTACCCTCCCAGTATAGGTTGCTTTTAGCTCATACTTCCGTGGTGGGGCTACCCTCCAATTTTCGGACAGAGCAAACCTGCCTTGCTGATACTGGTCTTCGACCCAGCCTTTGAAGGTGAAGTAATCTTCCAGAGGATGTCTTACTGCTCGATGGTAGGAGCAATAAACCGGATGATAGACCTCGTTTATTTGCTCAGGGTGCCGAGACTCTGGGAGCGTCATCATTTGGTGCTTCATGACAAGGTTGAATATCATTCTTGTCTTGTCTTGGGGGAAAGAATATTCCCGACCCATCTTTTTCATCAGCGATGAATTCCAGCGGACCTTTCCTTGATCGCGTGGCTTCTTAGATCTACTTCGTTGTTTTTAGACATCATTCCCGTTCTTCACCTTGTTGTTGCTTCTATGTCGGGCTTTTTTCTTCCCATGAGAGTGCACAGCGGGCTGGGGGTGAAGGGTATCGTCATCCTCCATAGTCTGCTGAATGTAACGTTGCGTTCTGGTTTTCTCGTAAATGGCCATTTCGTGGCTGTGGTCATCCCGAACCTTTTAACCCACTTCCCTTATTATCTTGTCGATCTATTCTTCGAATGACGGACTCGGTATTCTTACGGCGGGATTTTGCTCTGGTTCAATACCGGCGCTATCTGGACGAGCATTCCCTTCTCCACCGAAGTTGTTTATAATATGGCAGCCACGGAATCGCTCCCGTTTCTTGGACTGGATGTATCCAAGCCCAGCCGTCTCTATCCTCCCGTTGGACATCTTTCGCCGAGTCCTGGGAACGTCCCAAATCTTGTTATAGAACTGGGCTTGTCGAGCAGTCTGTTTGAAAGGTACGCCTTGGCACCTCAATAGCCTTTTCAGTCCCTCTGTGTAGTATCTGGGCAGACGGATTGGTTGAAGCCTGTCGAGTGCAGGTTCGGCGCCATGCCAGACTTCTCTTTCCACTTTGGTCTTTGTGGACTGGTACAAGAGGATCTCCTTTTCATCTTTCCGTTTAGGAGGGACGTAGAAGGTCTATAGCTCTTGCACGCTGTATGTATCAAGCGCATCGAGTTCTTTATAATGCCGCTGCGGAACCATGGTAATTTGTAAACTCTGATCTACTTCAGTGAAGGTTTGCATTGATGGACGAACATAGAATACTGTGTTGACTTCATCTTCAGAGTCGCTGCCAAAGACCAAAATAGGAGTAGATGGTCTTGGCCTGCTGCCTTGGGGTTGCTCCGAGAAGACTATCTCTTCATCCTCCTCGGTATCGCTCCCAATGATCAGGATGGTGGCGACGACTTTCTATTTATTCTCCAATTTACGACATCTTTCCATGTCTTTAAAGTTTGGTAGGAAGTACTTAGCGTCTTCATACTCGCAGACTTCATTTATGGAGAAAGGGTTTAGCTCCCCTGTAACCGTGTACTCGAGGCCGTCTTTGAAATACTTCATACACTGATGTTGTGTAGATGTGATGATATTGTATTCATGAAACTTGATGTCAGTGACGAGCATCCCGAAGCGTAATGTCAATATTACGGATCCAAGCATCCGTGATGACTGCGAGTCAAACCCGGAGATAGTAATTTTTTCCCGTGCCAGGCGTTGAACATTCATGCAAATCTCCTTCAACACTCTCACATTGAGAAGGTTGACGGATGACCCGTTGTCAACCAGAATCTTCCCTATCATGATGTCGTGGCAGTACCCAGTGACATACAAAGGACGGTTGTGCTCGTATGTTCCGAGGAGGAGCTCTTCATCGTCGAATGTGATGTCAGCTGTATGAACCTCTGCCAGCTCGTCCTTCATCTTTTCTTCCGTAAGGAAAGCTTGGAACTGATCGGTCACTTGTAACGCCTTGATCAGGGAATCTCGTGCCTCTTTAGACAGGAGAAGGGCATCCAAAATGCTCAATTGCGAGGGTATCTTCCTCAGGTGTGCCAGGACATTGTAATCCACCTTGTTTTTCTTAGACGGGTCCTTGGCCGTGAGCTCTTCGACGACTTTATCATCGAGGGCAATCTCCTCAGGGACTTTTTCCTTCCCCTTGTCTTTTTTGCCCAAAACTTTGTTTGATGGTCTGAGATTCTTTTCAGGCAACGTACGGTTACGCAGCTGGATGTTCTCACCGTTCTTCGTCTCTTCTTCTTGTATGGAGGTGGATTCCTTGAAGAGAGGGCCAAGGGCTATTTCTTCGTCAGAGTCACTCCTAAAGGTAAGAACTTGAGATTTTCCTTTTGTAAAAATGGCATCAACCATATGACAGGGTCACACACCCTACCGAAGAGTGCAATGTTTTCAAGAAGTAGTGGCAGGGATACGTTGCCCACCGACAACACTTCAAGCGGATGAAGCGAAAAGCTCGTCGGGAACAGAGAAGCACGACAGATGAGCGTAAAAGATGGTAAAAGCAGTAGTTCTGATGTACATCCGCTTCATCGGGGCACATACTCCCGGAAGTATTTTCTTTAAAAGGTAGCAGCTTCATTCCCATTGACAGAGCTTTGGCGAACTGCTTCCTTATCTTGATTCTGCTCTTGCTGGTGGCGCGGCGCTTCGATCCGGTTGAGGTACTTTATGGCTTTTCATTACCGGAGCTTTTTCAGCCTGACACCGACGCTTGGCCTTTTCGTATATGGCCGCTTCATGTTCTCGGTCAGCTTTTCCCTTTTGAAGAGCTTTGCTCAGTAGCCTGTCGATCAGGTCGTCTGATGGTTCTAGGGATTTTGGCTCTGGTTCTGCCCCCAGTTTCTCTACGTCAGGAGCTACTTTTCCGTTTACCGACGAGTGAGAGATCATGATGCAACTCGCCACGTAATCCTCGGATTCTTCTGACAAGCCGTCTCCTTCATCAATGTCACTGTCTCTATTCTCAAGAATATGCTTGAGGAACTCTTCTAGTGTGAACGGGGTCCATGCCTTTTGGTTGTATTCCTCTAGTGCGTCGATGTATTTTTGCAGAGCCGTACGATTGTCGTCAAGCTGCATGGACTTCTTGGTCCTCTTCTTTTTCTTCGAAGACTTCGAAGGCTTGGCCTGGAGATTTTGCCCATCGTTACTAACTTTCGGCGTTGGGCGTGGTTTCAGCATCCCGTCAATAATCTCGAGCTCCAGTGGGCTTTTCCATTTGATGGCTGAACACACTTGAAGATCCTTCAGCATTCCTTTAGTTTTAGCCCAGAGGACAACTTCCCATAGAGCTTCTTCTATAAATGAGCATGATGCCCCCGGCGTGTCCACCTTTTTAGGAACGTGCTGCTGTGGCGGGTTTACCTTCCAGTTTTTAGACAGCGCGAACTTGCCCTGTTGGTATTGGTCCTCAACCCAGTTTTTGAAGATATAGCAATCTTCGATTGGGTGGCCCATTACTCTGTGGTAGCGGCTGTAGTTGGGATTGTTGACGTCACCCGGTTGCAGTGGGTGTCTCGGATCTGGCAGAGTGATAAGCCTGTTGCGCACCACTAATTCGAACAACCAAATCGTTTTATCCTGGGGAAACGAATAGGGACGTCCCAAATTTTCTTTGAGGGATCGTGGTTTGTTACTTGGCGAGCAACCGGTTTCGGGTCACTCGGTGGCTGTTGAGCATTGGCAACGACGGCCATTTTCCCTTTTGCCTTTTTCATTCCGGAGATCCATTTTTGAAGAGGATGGCCTATGGCCCATTTGGTCCATTTGGGCCAGTTTACTAATCAAGACCTCGAAGGTAGTCAGCATGAAGAACATCATAAACTGGTATATAGTTGCTTGAGGATCAAGGGTTCCCACGAACATGCCCACGGCAGGAGCTTCTTCTATGCGTTGTTCATATTTTGACCATAGGTTACGCCACCGAATTGCGTATTGAACCCAAGTCTCTCCTGGCTTCACCCTGGCATTGATCAATACCGTGATTGGGGTGCGCTCGCTTGCGCTCACGAATCGCTGTATGAATAGTAATTCCATCTCCGTGAATGTTTTGATAGAATCATTTGGGAGCTCAGAGTACCATTCAAATGCCGTCTCCGAAAAGCTGCCAACAAAGTGGCGAAACAACAGTTTGTCATCGCCCCCAGTATTACCACACAAAGCTCTGAATTAAGCAACGTGTTGGTGTGGATTACCCGTCCCCTTATACACATGGAATTTAGGGATCGTATATCCTGGCGGGTACTTAATTTGATCCTATCAGCCTGGATAAGGTCGCCCAGTCCTGATGACTTGGCCTGGTGCTTCGCTCGCTTGATGAGCTCGTATTTGTTTAGCTATAGAGTCATCAAGGGCCGCTTTGGAGATTGTCTCCTCCCTGGCAGCTGATAAAGCCAGAGGAGGGTTTGATGTCTCCCCTCTATCGTCTTCAACGATTATTGGAGGGTCTTCGGCTGGAGGATCTGGCTGGATCATCATCCCCACCATATCTTGGAACAGGAGTGCCATTTGCTTTATATTAACCGTTTTTTCCGCGGCCTCTTTATCATTATTTTCAATCACTCTTCGTAGGAACTCCGTATCGGTCTCCTGATCCTAGCGCTGCTCAGACGATGCTTTCGGGCTTTCTTTCTGCCCAGCAAGTGCGGCCATCTTTGTCAACATCTCTTGGAGCTTTTGTTGTTGCTCCTGAGCTTTTGTCACAGACTGTGTAAGTGGTCGATGACCCGTGGAAGTACAACTTTCCTCTTTCCCGGAACCCATGTACACCGTGTGTACTACCATGTCCCCAGACTTAGGGCGTTTGGGTCTACTGCCTTTGATATTTGTTGCCGGCATAAGGATCTTCTCTGGCCTTTTCGTCTTGTGGGAGGTCGAAGTTGAGGGGGCCGTTGTGGCAGGCACCCTTACAAATGATTCCTTCCGTAGTACGATTGAGGGATGGTCCTCCTCTTGCCGAGCATTCATTTTCTTCAGCCGGCAAGAGTAATCTTTGTCAATTACAGAGTCTTGGACATTCCACCAGACTTTGTGGATCTTAGAGGACAACCGCTGAGGAGGTTGTTCCGGCTTCACCTGTGTCATGCTTTCAGCAGGCGGAGGAGACTTCTTCAATATGGCGGTTGGAGAGTTTTTCTGCACCCTTCGGAGCAGCTCGAAGCTGTTCCCAGTTGAAACACCAGTGTCAATTTCCACCGTTGGAGCTGGCGGGGTAAGTCCAGAGGGGGAACTTCCCCCAGCTTTCCTCATTCAGCGCCAGTGGCGACATCGAGCATGTCATGCAGACAGGACCCCCTCTATTATGGAAGCGACCTCGTTATGCCCTCTGCTTTGATGAGAGGCTCCTGTCGGTGTTAGCCTGTCGAAGACTGACGTCCGCTGAGAGGGAACGGTCAATCTGTCGAAGGAAGAATTTCTTGCAAGGGAAGCATTTTTAACGATCTCACCTGCATCAGGAGTTGGAACGGCCAGTCTTGCGAAGACAGATCCCTTAGCAGGAGAAGCCCTTTTGACGACTTCGTCTGTCGGAATAGGAGTAGCTATCCGCTTCGGGATAACCCCTTCAGGTATTGCGGGCCTCTTTGCGGGCCCACTGGAGCTTTGGCCCAGTTTGTCAAGACCAAGGCGTTGGAATTGGATAACCCGTTGAGAGGGGCCGTAGTAGTTGCATGCCGATCGAAGACCGACTTCTTTGGAGCCTCTTGGGATGGTATTGAAGCATTGAAGCTCATTAGCGGGAGCATGGTCCCGAAGAATAATCCAGTGGTGGCATGAGTCACTTGATCCACTGGCATTGCAAAGATGGAGGCCGCTTGGGGCCCGTAAGACACTCCTACAGTCGGGCAGAGCGAGAGTTGCTGTTGCAGTTAGCGCAGCTGGAGGCCATCGATATCTCCTTTTTTGCATGGAGCAAGACACCAAATCTTTGTACCTCGAATCCTTGGGCAACCATATTAAACCGTGATTCGTTCACGAACACGACACATGAAGTGCGGAGTGGAAAAAGGAAAAAGTCCCACCGGGAATGCCAGAATCTTTTTACCGTCGAAAATTGGAGACGAGACCACGTAGGTCGTCTTGCTTGAATTTGGGGGCAGATACTATTTGGATTTATCCGTCCACCTCTCTGAAGATGCCAAGTTGATTTATGGCACCGTACATCGAAGGTTTGGGTGGATGCGGCTGTTGTAGCAGACTTCATCAGATTTACCCTCGTTTACGAGGGGTTTTTGATTGTGGGGACGCTCTTCTCTGCAGGCGCAAACCCCTGCAGTTAATTACGCTACCGCATCGTGGTAACCACTTTCGTCTTCTCCAAAAGGTCACTCCTTGTCGTGTGTGTTTGTTTTGCTTTTGGTTGCCCGTGGATTGTATACTGAGACTAATTTATGTTGTCGCCCGTAGGGCGTGGATTAGTCCAAATCCGTATATTCTTAGATTGGGTTTGGTTTGATTTAAGGATCGTTAACCTTGTTTGAGATTAAGATCAACTTAAATGTTTGTTAAGGATACATTAGTCTGATCTTGGACTAAGATCTACTTAACGGGGGTTTGGAATCATTTTTGATCCAACAAAAGAGCATTTGAGCTCTATCGTTTTAGTTTAGGGACGTTACGGTCCGTAGATCACCAATTTTGGGATGAGGGTTTAGTTTAAGGACGTTACGGTCGACAGCTAGTTTAAAGATATTGCGGTCCATTAGGATATGCTCATGGGTTTGGGAGTGCATCCAAGAGTTGTTGGCTATCGGGACCCTCCACCTCTCTGAAGACGTTGAAGAATTACAATGACATGTATGAGAGGTATGGAGAGATGTACCCTTGAACCAAACTCCGGATTGAAGGGAGAGATCATGGTGGAATGAACACCATTTTAGATACCATATGTTAGGGGATCATTGGTCATCTTTAGAACTGAGATCGATTCGGGGAGGCCTGAGCATAGGATGGCTCAGTTAATTGTTGATCAAAGAGTTTTGGCCTCGGGAGACTTGTCTAGTTTAGGCTAAGGTTGGCCTATCATAGTGTTAAACACTAAAATTTGCTCAGCGCTCATGTGCTCCCATGTGAGGATCTAAAGCGGTGTTAAACACTGAAATTTGGAGCACTCACGTGTGGCACTTGAGGTGCCTGATGATTGGGCACCGCTTCTTTCGGTTTATTCCTTCTCTCTTTTATAAGTGCTAAGCATTATTGGAGGTCATATGGGATCACGTGTGGCTCCCCAAAAACGGGAACTGTCTTTGATTTATTCCCTTTTTTTTTCTTTCATAAGTGCTAAGCACCATTAGGAGGTCACGCGGGATCACATGAGGCAGCCCAAAATGGGAACTGTCTTTGATTTATTCCTCTTTTTCTTTCATAAGTGCTAAGCACCATTAGGGGGGGCACGTGGGATCAAGTGAGGCGCCCAAAAATGGGAAATGTCTTTGATTTATTCCCCCTTTTCTTTCATAAGTGCTAATCACCATTAGGGTGGTCACGTGGGATCACGTGACTCGATGTCAGTTGTTCCTTTTGTTCCTCATAGGTGCTCGAGGTGCTCACATAGGAACACGTGATCTGTCGCTATAGCGTTGTATGCTAATCGTTTCTTTTTTGTGCATGGGGATCTTGATCTTAGTTTTGAGAATTTCATATCCCTTGTTTTATAAGAATTAAATTCTTATACAGGGTTAAATCCTAGTTTTATTAGAGGAATTAAATTCCTATAACTTTGGGAAGAATTAAATTCTTCAAACTTTGTTCTTTCCTCTAATTTTTGAGTCTGCATGACAAAATCTCCCTAATGAAAATTAAATTCTCAACTTGTGGGGAGATCCGCTTCTACAGATCTCAACCAGAGGACGAACTAAGTTCTTTTTTGTAAAAGGGTTAAACTCTTGGAACGGTGAAGAAGAGATAAAATGATCTCTAGGTCTTTCTTCTTACTTAGGGTTTCTTTTCTTAAAAGGGAACTCCTCTTTTTTTTTCCTCAAATCTTATGGGGGTTTCCTTGTGTACAAGACTTGAAGTCTTGGGTCCTTTATATAGTAGATGCAAGTTTGTTGATTTAGTTAAAAAATCTCTCATTGAGAGATCTTAATTGATTTGGGGATTTTATCCACCGTTGGATCTTTGATCCAAGAACTTCTGTTTTACAGAATATATTTTTCTTATTTTTAACAAGATTGGGGAAATATTTTCCCATACAGAGCTTATTCTGTAACTTGGTGATTTTTAATCACCATTGGATTTTTAATCCAACGGTTCTCTGTTTTACAGAGAGCAATCTTTCTTGTTTAGAAAGATTCAATAAAATATTTTCCAAATAGGCTTTTGATCCCTTTACTTAGAATTTAATTCTATTGGCTCAGAAGGCATTTGAGACCACTCACGTGCAGCACGTGACCCCACAGAGTTAAACTCATTTGCTTGTGTGCAACAACCCAAAAAAAGAATCACGTGCTGAAACGTGAGCTTCTCTGGCCTGTTATTTGTTTTAAAAAGGCGACTATATACTTTGTATATAGATGCTCACGTGCTTGCACGTGGGGCTCGATTTCAGCCTTAATTGTTAAGCGCAATGCCTATGAATTTTGTTTATAGGCGCATCACGTATGTCACGTGATGCTCCATCAGAGGAATTTTTTCATTGTGTTTATTTTTCTTTTTCTCTTTTTTTATAAGGGAACAAATGCCCCCACAGCATTGTTCTCACGTGGCCTGCACGTGAGTGCAACGCTGTCACCTTTATAGCCGTTGGATCTGCCTAGGGGAACGGGAAAATGAACCACCCTCGTCACGTCTTATAAATGCAATGGTCCTATCTTTAGGACGCTTCTCTTCCTTCATATTTTTCCTTTCTTGTCTTCTTTGAGAATTTAATTCTCTTCTTCAAAGCTTAGTTCTCTGCCCATTGAAATTTCAGAGTTAAACTCTGTCAGAAAAAACCTTTTTTAGGTAAAGATCTCGAACAACATAGAAACCCTTTTCTTAAATTTTTTTCTAGATTTTAAATCCACCATAAGAGCTTTGCTCTCTTCTGAAACCCATCTCTTAGAGATCCAAAGACGTGATCATTGAGTAGTAGACCTCAATGTGTTGGGTATTCCTCCTCTGATCTTTAAGAATTCATGGCATTGTAATTTTATTTTTCGTTTCCTCATCATGGGGGTTTCCTGGAATTTATTTCCATAGCTTAAAAGGAATTTAATTCCTCACCAAAGAGCTTAGCTCTGAAGATCAAGAGGGCCCCTCGGAAATTTCATTCCCTGGTGTTCTTGAGCATATTTTCATAGGGTTTTTTCTTATTTGCACAAATTCAAATTTGTTGGGTATTTTAACAAAACTTGTTTTCTCTATGAGAATGTCAAGAGTTGTTTAAACTCCCGTGTCCGTTTAATGACACTATTTTTTTGATTCTCACAATGATTGTCCTGTCTCATCATTGGTGAGCCGCCATATTGATTTTGTGGGGTCCATTAGTTTTGCAATCAGTGGTCCCATGGAACAAACTTTCTGTCGTTTCCCTCTATTGTTATATATATATATATATATATATATATATATATATATAGGTTTCATTAACGGCTTTTCTTTCCCTTTTTTCAGGAACAATGGCTTCTCTTTCCTACTTTCCTTTTACTCACTCAGACGCCGCTTTTCCGCAATCGCCGTCGGATGAGGAGGCTATGGCGATGATCAGGGCCCATGACAGGGACTGTACTAGTTTGCTCTTATGGGGAGTCTGGTATGGTCACATCATCCGGGGCCACCGCAACTTCAGTTGTGAGGTGCCAACAGAGCCTCTCTGCCCCATACTGCTGATGAAGCGCCCGCAGACCGCTTATGCAGTGGAGGCAGCTAATTGGACTCCTGTATGCCGGCTTGAGCCGTTAACAACTGGGATACCCAACCAGCCCTTACCGGCCATAGATATCTTGGGGCGCCGCATCTGTCAAGATGAAGCCCAACCTTGGGGACAATTCTATAAAGTAGGACTTACCCTTCGCCACCCAGTAGGCTATCTTCCCTGGGCTCGGTATGTTCTTTCCGCCCACCGTGCATGGTTGCAGAAGGTTAGGTTGTATCAAGCGGTGTACGTGTTTCTATTCCATTACCAAGCTCCTCATGTCTAGTGGGTTAAAGCCTTCTTGAACCAATGGAATCTCCCTACCAACACCTTTCTGTTAAGGGATCACGAGGTATCTATTTCATTGGAGGAATTTTATGAGATCTTCGGACTGCCGATCAGCGGAGAGCATTATGAAGAGTTGCTGCCTCCCGATGAGTATGTATTCTCCACCGTGCCAGCTATGCTTGATGGCCTGACGACCGAAACCGTCGTCCGCCATAAGTACCCCAGTTTAATCAAGGCTCTGGGTATTTTTGAGAAGCTGTTCGTGAAGTCAGAGGAGCAGGGCGTCACTTTTGAGAGCTTTATCTCCTGCTTCATCTATGAAGACCCTTTATCCAAAAAGGCTCCAAAGTTTGCGAACATTCACGACCTTTTGGATTTGGGTTGAATAAACTGCTGGCCAAAGAGAAAGACTTGCCGTAGTTTTATATTCCGATCTCGTCGGCCGTGTCCTTCGACACGATTACGGTCCCTGGCATGGACGAAGTGACCTTCTTTGTCGGCTTTATCAGCCTTTGGCTCAGTTGGTTCGTGATTCCGACGCATCGACGCTTCATGAGAGCTTCCGTCTTCTATCCCGCTCATCACGTAGCTGAAGGGGCACGATTGGCCATCGGTATTGTGGGATTGTCGCACCTATACCATGGATTAAGCATTGTGGCCAATACTTCGACCCCGGGTACAAATGTCGTGAATTTCTCTCTCCACTACTCCACGTCGTGGATCGAGATGCATGTACTGGGAACCTTTGCAGCACATTGGCAGCCAGATTTCTATGACTTCTTTATATCTTCCCACGGGGTATGAGGTTGGTGGATGCTTCTGCTCCCGATCCAACGCGGCTGGGGCTCTCCATGTGTTGCTCAACCCGTATTCAAACGAGGGTGGGATGGTGTTTAGTGACCGAGTCCTTTCTCCTCCTGCGGGGCCTGTTCAACAGCTTTTTGATCTATCAAAAGGGGAGCGTCATCTTTAAAGCCCAAAGAAGTTATGCATTCGTACTTGATTAGGATGGGCTAATTGGTGTTCCGTCAGAATAACACGGCCCTTTTTATGCTGTACAATCCGCATCGCTTTACCCAGCAATTGGAGTATAACCAAGGTGTCCCTTTCGAGGCGTTCTTAGTTGAGCCCACTCCGTCTCTGGAAGTCACTCGTGACATCATCCATCATTTTATACGGCTGAACACCGGCTCCCGTTTCATGATCCCTGAAGCCGACTACCTTCCAAGGTGTGTGGGGTCTTTTACAGGTTGGTATCGTCATCGAGTCGGTCCTGTCATTGCCTAGGAGAAGAGGGCACTCTTCGAATGCAGAGCTTTAGGTCTGACCAAAACCGTCGGCGTTCCGTTGTGGCCGTGGACTGTGGTTCGCCCTCCATTGAGGGATAGCGTCGTGGTTCTTATCCCGAAGGCCGCAGAAACATAATCGACTCCTCGCACTGCTGGGATGCCAGTGCGCACTAGAGCTCAATCAAAGGCCTCCAATGAAGCGCCAGCGGTAATGTCATCAGTGGCGGCGACATCAATGGCGGTGTCATCTGCGGTGGTATCGCCAAAGGGAGATACCAGAAGCGAGGTTGGTCAACGTCGCACCAAAGTGCCGAGGGGAAGGAAGCGTTCTTCAGTCAGTGCTAGCACAAGCTCTAAGAGGAGGAAAGGATCGGTCGCCGGCTTACTAGGCACCTTGCTTGAGTTCGAGCCGTTCATTCAGGACGGACCGATAGCTATGGAGGAGTCGGACGCCGGTCTTATTTTCCCTGGATCGTCCGCTGAGGAAGCCGTGCAATTGGCTGAAGCTTTAAGGCGCTCCCAGGATGAGACCGAGAATGTGCACATCCCGAAAAAGCCCTACCATCCGGTTATCTTCTACGAAGATCCCCCATCGCTACAGAGGGTATATATAGGTTCTCTGTGAAGGGAAGACGAAAGAACCTTCATGCAGCCCATCTGGGCTGCTTCTGAAGATGAGCTGGCACTGAAAACCGGTGGTCATGAATCTACATTTGAAGCCCGGCGAGCACATTTCCGCAGGAAGGAACAACGGCTCAAAAAAGCCATACTAGAAGCACCCTGGCATATCGGTATGCGTGTTTTCCGTATCTTTCTTTTGGCGAGTAATTTGTATCGCTTTTATATCTTCTTATCTTTGCGAAAACTTTGCAGGGACTTAGCAACAAAAGAGGATTTTAGCTCGGGTCATGCCATGACTGTGGATTCTATTGATGTCTCCCATGACGCACCGGCAGGTGCAGAAGAGATCATTATAGCCGCTGTTCCTGTTGTGGAACTTCCGGTGGTAACTCTTGTTCCTTCGGTATCTATTCCTCCAGCGTGTTAGTTATATGTATGCCCTAGCGGCCATTACTGTACATGAGATGTACATTGTAGTGGATACTTAGACATATATAGGGAGGATTTTCTTGCTCGACCTGATAGTATGCTTTCTGGTTACTCTTTATCTTATCATGTACACTGATTGTCTCTCTGTTACATGTTGGTAAAGCCCTTAGGATGCATACCTGACTACCTAGATTATGATGGAGATCATATTAGTGGGACAAAGGTAGTCTGTGAGTACATCCTTTAATGTCCCTAGTCGTGGGTGTATCGAGACGGGGCATCGATATACCAAAGTAGACTAGCGTATAGCTTCTCGACCTATGTAGATGGGCGATGGATGATCCTATATCCATTGGTGTTTGACATTAGAGATGATATACGGGTGCTCAGTGGAGACTGGGTACACTGGACGGACTCGCCGAGAACTCCCAGATGGTATTATACCTCACGTCAGATGGCAGTTCTCTGGTGACACTGATACAGGTTAGTTTGTCGACCCGAGATCGTCATAGAGTCTTGTATGATTCCTACTGTACTTTGATTTCCACCTTACCACGTTCAAGAGAACGTGCAAAACGGTGGTTTTTGGGTACAGTCCCGAGTCACATGGAGGCAATGAGCGATAGGAGGGGATTCGTCTCTCCCGGTATTGGGAGTTGATGTTGCGCTGTGCTCGATTGGCTATAACATGAAGTCCCTGGCCAGGGCTGATTCTGAGATTTACTGGTAAGAGTTACCAGTAGTTTCTTAACCTCTTATGAGCCTCACATCGGCTCGACTTATCGAGTTACTGGGGTCTGACGTTTACCACCCCTAGACGAGATATGCGACATATCGGATGAAGAGACCGGATTGTACGGTAAGTGTTACTGATTGGATTCGCAGGAGTATTAGCAGGCTTGCTTGTTGATCTTCTGATCGCTCAATACCCGGGTGGCCGTTACGTTTAGCACGCCTCTTGCGGCTTGTGCGTGTTTGATATGATTATCACCTACTGCCGGCGTATTGACGAGTCTTTAGAGTCCTACACAGAGGTTTCCTGGCTCAGGCGAAATGGAGCAGGAGCACATATGAGATATGTGCGGGACCGAGATTAATACGTGTATGAGATACGGTATTCAATTCTCGTGATTTATTCGTATCGATCGGTTATATGTGATATAGCCGGGTTATCGAATCAAGTGTTGATTCGATAAATTGATACACATGATATTAGTCGGTTATATGTGATATAGCCGGATTATTAAATCAAGTGTTGATTTGATAATCTAATGTATAATTATATATTTGATATATTAATTTACATTTACTAGTATTAGCTCACTTAAGATTTCTTTTCTCACTTGATTCGTGCATTAAGTGTATATGTGATATATACTTGTGTAGATAGTTTGTATCATGCTTGATGATACATGCAAGTATGGGTGTGTGTGTGTGTGAATTACACCATGATAATTAAGATGTGAAGGTTTTTATTTATCTTAATAATTCAAAATTAGTGAGAATTTTGTCACGCTTGGAAGCGTGGAGAAGCTTGAAGCATCTTTGATAAAGTCCACTTGTTTTATCTCACTTAAGATATTTATTAACCTAACCATTTCAATTAGCCATGGTTTAGTCTATACAATGGTTAGTATATGACACTAACTCACCTATGGTTGCTATTCTCACCTCATTAGTTTTCATTCTTTATTTTTCATGGTTGCTTTTCTTCATCTCCTTCCTTCTTCAAGCTTACTAGCTCCATGAAACATGAAGAAATATTGTGAGAAAATAAAATCTAAAGTGAGCCCACTTCCTACTTCATCATCCTATACACTTGCTTGGGTTGTAAAGGGTGTTCTTTTCACAAAGTTCTTGACCTAGTGAAGAGTTAGCTTGGGTTTGAGTCTCCTCGACGTAGATCATCTTCGGCCTCGAAGATTTCGAGCAAGCTTCTTCATTTCTCCAAGCGATCCCATACTAGAGTTCGGGAGATCTTCGATCGCAGCGAAGGGACTACTACACGGAGCTTTAGAAGTGAAGGACCGGTCTACAAAGGTTGTATTCCTCATTCACTTAGTGTAATGATTGATTACATGTTATATTGTCTAGTTACTCTAGTTTGATCCTATCTTAGAATTGATCAGCTCCTTAGAATTTTTAAATTTGGCATGGTAGTTGCTGTGAAAATCCAGTAGGGTGCTAAGGAATCCCAACAGTGGTATCAGAACCGGGCTAGAGTATTAGACGGTGTTTGTTAGATTACGAAACCGAAACTGCTCCAAAACTTGAAACACCGAATACTAGGTTCTGTCGATTTTTATATGACCTCAAAAAAAATTTCAAATAAGTGCAGAGTGATATATGAGAGATTATAAGAACATGGCAAAAATTTGGGACCCAGAGCTCAGATTTTGGCCGAGCTCATGGGGGTTGTGGCCAGCCCAATTCAGGCAGATTCTGTGCAAATTTTTGTCGTGTTCCCATCTCAGTATTATGGTGTTTCAGGAGTTGTTTGTTTTTGCTAATTTTGCATGTGATTTAATCTTACACTATAAACAATTCAGAGTGTTTCATATTCGTAGTTTAACATTGCTTTTGGTTTTCACAAGTTATCTAGGCGAAGTTAAAAAGTTCGATCGAATGTCAAAAACCCATTTTTCCAAGTTTAACGTATTCCGAAAAACATGCAAGTAATTCTGTGGACCCTCTAGAAGAATGAAGCCCTAACTCGACTTTTTGGATCGCGGAACCGTGGTCATACCCTAGGGTTTTCCGCAGTTCCGTAGCGACATGAGTGAGGTTTGAGTTTGCCCTTCTACGGTTGGTCCATAGGTACTGTGGCATGTTCCAGGTATTATTAAAACATTGCTCAAGTGTTGAGCTGTCGGGAAATTGTGGGACTTTGATGAATCGATCGAAAAGTTTAACGTCGTCTGGATATCATGTGATGGGATACAATAATTGGAATATATCTAGTTGCATGCAAGTTTAACATTTCGGCCTCGGACGGAATCGAGAATCTTGTTGAATTACCCGACTTCCTTTGAAAAGTGTTTTCATGGTTGAGACCTAAATGTAAAATTTGCATTGTTGGGCATGAAATCCAGAATATGTGATATTCCGGGTTTATGATGTCTAAGAGTAGTGTGGATTCCAATTGGTGTCGTTTTTCACTTTCTTTTCTGCGATCGTAAGTGTAATATGTGGTGTATCGCTGGTTTCGTTGCTATATGTCAACGACAATTGAGATACGCATATTTACTTACGTTGATGACATGTGATGTTATGTGTTGCTGGGATATGTTATATTGGATCATCGTGTTTGAATAGCCGGGTTTTATTATGTGAGATGAGAGTTTTTCATTTTCATTCATGTAAAAACTTGTATGTAATAGTCTTTTATTAGGGCACTTCCGGGTTGAGGAAGATGTCACCATTGTTGTATATTATTTACTTTTCCGCATTAGGATAGACCCAAGGAGGGGAGCATAAGTAACCGGGTTCTAGAGTTCAGTGGGAGACCATTTCGAGGCGTCGAGTCCGGGTCTCCTAACTCTAGAATTGGTAGGGTTTCTTGCCGCTCTCGTAGGGGTCTAGGGATATAGGTTTGGCTATTCATCACGACCGTGGAATCCGTGTTTTATACAGGCTTAATATAAAACCCGGAAATCCTAGTATATCCAATGTTTCATATGTTGTTTTCTGCTACGATATCTGTGGTGTGATCATTTGATATGTTGAGATAGATACTGTATATAGTATATATGATATATTATATAGACGTTGCTTATGTTTTACACCCGCGCTAGCCCTGCCCCGCTCTGCCGTTAGTTACCTAACCTAACGGTGCATGAGGGGACATCGAGGCGAATGCGGATGGCATTAGCGTACGTTGTATTTATCTGTGATGCTTAGGTAACTTAAATGATGGGACTTCATTAATGAGATTAATGAAAAGAAAAGAAACCTAAAGATATTGTAGAAACTTGTTTTAAAAACTGGTAGCTCTAGTTCTTTCTTTGCATAGCGGTATTCCTTGTAGAATATCCAGCACCTTATTCGATAAAGAAATAACTGAGATCCCTTCACCGGGAGTGACCTCTTTAGCGAAACTAGAAGATGCTAAAAACTCAGATTGTCTTTTGATTTCTTTTATAGTTTTTGCTTTGCATAGTGGTATTTGTGAAATATCTTGCACCTTATTCGATAAGGAAAGAGCCGAGATCCCTTCACCGGGAGTGACCTCTTTAGCAAAACTAGTAAAAGTCTCAAAAAACACTGCTTTTCAAAATCACTCGATTTTACAACGATATCAAGTTCATTACGCAAAAGGTTTTCTTAAAAACCTATCGTAGCCCTCTGTCATTTCAGATAAGTACTATAGTATTCGTGCTACGTTTGTTGGCCTGCGTCAAGGCGTAGTGTGCGGTAGTTATTTATACTTATATGCTAAAGCATATGATGCGATTGAGTTAGGGTACTCGTGCTACTTTGTTGGCCTGCGTCAAGAGTCGTGCGGGTGGGTTTAATTCAATCATGAAATGCACGGGTTGAACTTGACTAGTGGACTATGGTTTGTTGGCCTGCGTCAAGGTCATAGCCTGCTAGGGGCAAAATTATCGGGAATTTCAAGTGTTGAAATTTGCAATGAGATTGCACACCTTCTATGAGATAGTTGGATCCCGATACCCACTGCGAGTAAGAGTTACTCCTGGGAGAGTTTGCACTTTACAATTATTCGATCAAGTAGGTGTCTAGAAAGGTGTCAACGGGGTTATGCCCCTGGGAAAACGAGATATACTTTAATTAGGTCCGTGCAAAAGCACGGGGAACCTCCCTCTAAGTACCGGCACTGGCCTGGCTGAAAAATTGGCGAAATTGTAGGGTGTAATTAATCCCGTCTAGTCTTTCCTTTTAGGGTTTGAAGGAAGATTTGATAAAAATAGTGGGAGCCATCCTGATTAGATAAAATAATAACCAATCTGATCTTGCAAGAGCATACGCTGAGTGTTTCCTTCTCTCTCTCTCCAGGTAGCGACCATGTCACGCCTTAATCAAGATAATAATATGGATGTATTGACCGAACCCGCTTGTTGTACTGTGCTGGGGAACGTTGGTCCCGCTCCAACTTATAATTGTTATAAGACCGGGCAGAAAATAGGGGATTGCCAGGATTCTCGTACCGCCCAAACGAAGAAAGTGCATGATGATGCATCTTTTTCGGATGTGTTCATTACAGAGAACTGTTTCTAAGTATACTCTACGTCCTGGGCATGTGATACCAGATCAGGATCCCACATATGTAATCTGTTACATGGGCTACAGATAGGTAGAGAACTGAGAACGGGTGATAAAGTTTCAAGAGATAGAAATGGTGCAAGTGTTGCAGCCGAGTTGTTGGCAGTTATCACCCTGTATTATCAAATATATTGATTCTGAACGAATGTTATTAGATACCGAACCTGATATGCAACATTATATCATTCACTTTATTTACTAAAGAAGGATATAATTTTGTATTGTTGGATAATGTTTTGAACATTTCCTATATCAAGAGTTGATCGGTTCAGGCACGTTATCTAAAAGCATATACGTTCTAAATCAAACCACAATTCTTAGCGTACAGGAACACACACAAGAGGAAGAGTTCAGAAATGAACGAATCCTTCTTGAGGCATTGTAGACTAGGTCATATCGACCCGACTAGCGAAGTTATATTAAGATGCATATTTAAATCAGTATGAATTTACATCTTATGAAACTTTCTAGTCATGTCATAAAGATACTATGACCATAGCTCCGTTTACTGGAAACGGAGAAAGAGTTGGTGAACTCTTGGGATTGATACATGATGATGTATGTAGGTCCCCTGTCTACAAATGTCATGACCGGTTATTTTTACTTCGTTACATTCACTGATGATCTTTCAAGATTCGCACATGTGTTCTTGTTGAAACACAAGTCTGAATATTTTGAGAAATTCAAAGAATATAAGTTAGAAGTAGAGAACCAAAACGGGTATAAGTATTATCTCCTTTGATGTGATCAGGGTGGAGAATACTTGAGCACGGAGATCCTGGACTATTCTAAAGGAGAATGAGATTCTCTCTCAGTATTACTCCTCCGAATACACCACAGCACAATGGTGTATCGGGGCGGAGCAATCGCACCCTATTCGATATGGTGTACTCTATGATGATTACTACTGAGTTGCCTATTTCCTTTTGGGGGTTATGGACTTCTGAAGCTGCATACCTATTGAATAGCGTTCCAACCAAATCAGGTGCCTACCACTCCATATGTGATATGGTATGGGAAGATCCCATCTCTTAAGTAAGTTAAGATTTAGGGTTGTCCGGCCTATATCTAAAAGCAAAATCTGGACATGCTCGAGGCAAGGTCAGTTCAGTGGAAGTTTGTTGGATATCCCAAGCATTCGCAAGGGAATATCTTCTACCGCACCGAGGAGTAAAACGTGTTTTGTTTTCCCGACATGTCATCATTTTAGAAAAAGGAATTTATTTTGGAAACAAATTTATGGTCATGAGGTAGAACTGGAAGGAGTTCCAGCTATACAAATTACAGCTGATGATTTGGTAGAACCGAAGGATTTAATAGTTCCCGACGAACCTCAACCTCTCCGCCGATTTGGTAGGGTTTCTCATCTGCCTGAGAGATACTTCGGTTTTCTCAATGACAGTGGGAGCGAGGATTGCATCATGAGATGATGACCCAACTAGTTTCGAGCAGGCCATCAAGAGTGGGAACTCTGTAAGAATGGCTGGATGCTAAGCGATCTGAGATGGAATTCATATACACCAACAAAGTATGGACTTTGATTAATATATCTGAAGGGTTAAATCCCCATCAGGAGAAAGTATATCTTGAGAAGATTACTTGGTGTACATGGAAAAGTTGAGACTTTCAAAGCTAGACTAGTTGTAAAAGGCTTTCGTCATTGACCATGAGTGGATTATGATAAAACCTTTTTCTCCTGAAGCTATGCTTAAGTCCATCCGGATCCTATTTGCCATTGCTACATACCATGACTATGATATCTGGTGGTTGGGTGTCATGACTGCTTTTCTAAATATTGATTTAGAAGAGAGCGTCTATAAGTATACATCCAGAGGGCTTCGTAGATAGTGAGAGCAGCGGAAACGTGTCCAAGTTGCTTTATGGGTTAAAGCAGGCATCGCGGAGTTGGAATATCTGTTTTGATGTAGTAGTCAAAGCGTTTGACTTCATCAAAATGGTAGATGAATCTTGTATATACAAAAAGGTAGCAGAGAGTATTTTGGTTTTTCTCGTATTGTACGTGGATGGCATACTCTTGATAGGAAAGGAGTTTCCTATGCTACGCTCGGTCAATCTCCTCTTATCATAAGGATTCTCTAAATAGGATCAAGGTGATACTTCCTAAATCCTGAGTTTTGGATCTATGAGATAGATCTAAGTGGATGTTAGGATTCTCACTAGGTGTAGTGAGATGGTATCAATCGATCCTGGGAAAAATCACTGGATAGCTTCCAGGGTGGTAAGGTCAACAGAATGTCAGTCACAGGCATTGTCTTTACCCTCAGTGGAGGGACAGTATGTTGGAAGAGTTCCAAGCTAGATACCGTGGCAAACTAGACGATAAAGGCTGGATACATCGCTACTTAAGATGCTACCAATGAGGAAGTCTAGGTGTATATTAGTTCATGAGATGAAGTACGTTCCTACCATTGTCTGACAATGGAGTTGTGGCTTAGGCCTAGGAACCCCCGTCCCATCAGTGACCCAGACATATTCTAAGGCAGTATCACCTGATCATGGAGATGGTTAATCTCCAGGGGATCGAGGTTAGGAGAGTAGACTCAGTGGACAATACGGCGGATTCACTCACAAAGGCCTTTTCCCAGAGAGAGACTTTTATGGGATGGTTGAGTATGAGATACTACAATCACTACTATATGATGGCCCTAGTGCAAGTGGGAGATTGTTAGTTATATGTATGCCCCAGAGGCCATTACTGTACATGAGATGTACATTGTAGTGGATGCTTGGACATATATAGGGAGGACTTTCTTGCTCGACATGATAATATGAAATCTGGTTACTCTTTATCTTAACATGTACACTGATTGTCTCTCTGTTACATGTTGGTAAAGCCCTTAGGATGCGTACCTAACTACCTAGATTATGATGGAGATCATATTAGTGGGACAAAGGTAGTCTGTGAATATATCCTTTACTGTCCTTAGTCGTGGGTGTATCGAGACGGGGCATTGATATACCAGAGTAGACTAGCGTATAGGTTCTCGACCCATGTAGATGGGCGATGGATGATCCTATATCCATTGGTGTTTGACATCAGAGATGATATACGGGTGCTCAGTGGAGACTGGGTATACTAGATGGACTCGCCGAGAACTCTCAGATGGTATTATACCTCACAACAGATGGTGGTTCTCTGGTGACACTAGTACAGGTTAGTTTGTCGACCCGAGATCGTCATAGAGTCTTGTGTGATTCCCACTGTAATTTTATTTCCACCTTACCATGTTCAAGAGAACGTGCAAAATGGTGGTTTTTGGGTACAGTCCCGAGTCACATGGAAGCAATGTGCGATAGGAAGGGATTCGTCTCTCCCGGTATTGGGAGTTGATGTTGCGCTGTGCTCGATTGGCTATAACATAAAGTCCCTGGCCAGGGATGATTCTAAGATTTACTGGTAAGAGTTACCAGTAGTTTCTCGACCTGTTATGAGCCTCACATCGGCATGACTTATCGAGTTACTGAGGTCTGACGTTTACCACCCCTAGACGAGATATGCGACATATCAGACGAAGAGACCGGACTGTACGGTAAGTGTTACTGATTGGATTCGCAGGAGTATGAGCAGGCTTGCTTGTTGATCTTCTGATCGCTTAATACCCGGGTAGCCGTTACGTTTAGCATGCCTCTTGCGGCTTGTGGGTGTTTGATATGATCATCACCTACTGCCGGCGTATTGATGAGTCTTTAGAGTCCTACACAGAGATTTCCTGGCTCAGGCGAAACGGAGTAGGAGCACATATGAGATATGTGCAGGACCAAGATTAATACGTGTATGAGATACCGTATTCTATTCTCGCGATTTATTTGTATCGATCGGTTATATGTGATATAGCCGGGTTATCGAATCAAGTGTTGATTCGATAAATTGATACACATGATATTAGTCGGTTATATGTGATATAGCCGGATTATTAAATCAAGTGTTGATTTGATAATCTAATATGTAATTATATATTTGATATATTAATTTACATTAACTAGTATTAGCTCACTTAAGATTTCTTTTCTCACTTGATTTGTGTATTAAGTGTATCTGTGATATATACTTGTGTACATAGTTTGTATCATGCTTGATGATACATGCAAGTATGGTTGTGTGTGTGTGACTTACACCATGATAATTAAGATGTGAAGGTTTTTATTTATCTTAATAATTCAAAATTAGTGAGAATTTTGTCATGCTTGGAAGCTTGGAGAAGCTTGAAGCATTTTTGACAAAGTCCACTTGTTTTGTCTCACTTAAGATATTTATTAATCTAACCATTTCAATTAGCTATGGTTTAGTCTCTACAATGGTTAGTATATGACACTAACTCACCCATGGTTGCTATTCTCACCTCATTAGTTTTCATTCTTTATTTTTCATGGTTGCTTTTCTTCATCTCCTTCCTTTTTCAAGCTTACTAGGTCCATGAAATATGAAGAAATATTGTGAGAAAATAAAATCTAAAGTGAGCCCACTTCCTACTTTATCATCCTATACACTTGCTTGGGTTGTAAAGGGTATTCTCTTTACAAAGTTCTTGACCTAGTGAAGAGGTAGCTTGGGTTTGAGTCTCCTCGACGTAGATTATTTTCGGCCTCGAAGACTTCAAGCAAGCTTCTTCATTTCTCCAAGGGAACCCATACTAGAGTTCAGGAGATCTTCGATCGCAGTGAAGGGACTACTACATGGAGCTTTAGAAGTGAAGGACCGGTTTACAAAGGTTGTATTCCTCATTCACTTAGTGGAATGGTTGATTACATGTTATATTTTCTAGTTACTCTAGCTTGATCCTAGCTTAGGATTGATTAGCACCTTAGAATTTTTTAATTTGGCATGGTAGTTGCCGTGAAAACCCAATAGGGTGCTAAGGAATCCCAACACAGCGGAGGCCACCCATTGACCGCGGACCCTATGGACGTCTCTAGTGATGCATCGAAGGGTGTAGAAGAGATTATCAAAGCTGTTAGTCCCATCTTGGAGCTCCCGGGGGTGACCTCCATCTCTTCAGCATCTGTACTTTCCACAGAGGCGACCTTGCCGGTCGTAGATCTAGTGGATCTCTCTGGTGGCATCCTGTTGATTGTAGAAAGGACCGCCGAGGCCGCTGTTCCTCTTTTGAGCCTGAAGTGGCGGCTGTTCCGCAATTGGAAACTGCTACGCCAGCAAATATCTCCGGTGATGTTCGTGAGGGTGTGGAGGAGGTTGCTGAAGCTGCTATCCCTCCAATTCAAGGTGGGCAGAGCATCGAAGGTAATCTTCTACATTTCATTTTAATGATCTCCCCGTTATCTGAACTCTTCTTTCCTTCATAATTGCAGGAATTGGCGGCTGCCATCGTGGACCTTTCTCCCAGGAAGTCCTTCCAGCTTCTACTTGATATGGCTGCCCTACAGGTGATATCCCTGTAAAGCATAGTCCTTTCTTCCGGACAAGGTCGGTGTTCTTTGACTCCTTTGTCTTATTATCATTCTTTTTATAACGATGCTAATATGCCCTCTACAGTTCTGGAAGCTGATGATGAAGTGGAGATCTTTGATGGGCCTAAGGATCTTTCAAACCCCCCTTGCATGACTATAGGTAAGTAAAGATTTACCCTTGGCATTATTTTGTTTATTCCATGTTTGCCAGTCTCGCCGACTATTCATAAATTTTGACAGCTTTGTCAGCCCTGACCCCGTTAGAGTCTCGAATCTCTATGCCACCGGGCCTATATGCCCGACGCGCGTCTGAGCGGATCGCGAAGCAAAGCATTCACTCCTTGTTGGCTCTCATTGAAGATCTTTATGCTAGTAGTTCTGTGACGTCCGAAGAATTTGCTGCCGAAGCCAACACTTCCCTTCTTTTTCTTGCCACTTATTATGAAGAAGCGTTGGTGCATGTTTGGGTTGAGTATTATCGTCGAGTGGAGGCTTATCTATATGGGGGAGTGCACACGCCTTCCCTATGACATTTTGACAGTGAAAGTGACCCTGTGGGGATTGATTGAGCGGAGTGCCGCTAACCTACAGTCATACGAGAAGCGGCTCAACCGGAAGTTCTCGAAAAGGGAGTTAGCTTCGAACGCTTTGGGGGAACTTCAGGCTCAGCTCACCGCCAAGACTACTCACGTGTATGAAATTTGGCGTGTGCTTCAAGAAGTTATTACAGAGGTGGTGGCTCTTGACAAAGCCATTATCTTTAGCCGTGAGATGGTTGAAGCCCATAAAGTCACCGAAAATGAGCTTGAGAATCGTTTTGCTTCATACCTAACTCAGCAGACTCAGGCGGGAGCCCGTCTTGTAGCAATAACGGAGCTTGAAGTCGAGATTCAACGGAAGACTAACGAACTCACTAGCTTACTGCACCATCCACCGGCTTAAGCATTTTTTGTCGTTGTATACTCTTTCCCCCCTTTTTTATATTCACTCCTGAATGAGAGTGTCTTGTATTCATTTTGATTCTTTTATGAAATGTACCTTGTATTCACTTGAATTCATGAATAAAAGACATATTTTATTTCATATTGGCATGTCCCTTTGGCAAATATGGCCCGTAGATAGTCTTTCATGATCTCCTTGAAGGGCAGTGATGGCTTAGGAAACAGGTTCAGATCTGCCGCCTAAGACTTTTCAACTTTATGAGTAGTGAGGATCTCATAAAGACTTTTCTCCATACAAGTCGTGAGGATCCCACAGGTGTGTTTTCTCCTTAGGAGTCGTGAGGACTTCTAAATGCGTTTTCTCTTGAGAGTCGTAAGGATCTCACAAGAGAATTTTCCCCCTTACAAGTCTAGAGGACTTGTAAGTGGTTATTTCCCTCCTCGTCGATATTCGATTTTGGAGAGTGTAGCCCGTGTGATAGTATGCAATAGTCCATCTTGGACCGATTTTCAGGGTCCCAATGCTTAGGAGACAGATTGATATCCCCGTTGCCTAAGGCTTTTCCCTACGAGTCAAGATGAGTCGAGAAGTTCTCGCAGGAACATTATTTTCCCCACGAGTCGAGACGAATCGAGAAGTTCTCGCAAGGATGTCCTAACGTCACAGTTAACTCCTGCTAATAGAAGTCCATTAGGGTCTGTGGTACTAGGGTTTTTTAGCCGTCGTACCGTCGTGTTGGCCGATGTATTCCCCGATATGCAATCTTGCTGTTCGAGTGGCCCTACGACTGTCGTGTCTCTAATCCCTTCGGGGGCCGGACAAGATGTCTTCAAGTAATCTTCCGGTGATATTACTGTCGAAAGAGCAAGTGTTTAGGGATATTCCATGCCACTTTTTACTTGAGATTAGGCTCAGTTTGGGAGCCCGGATGAGTCATGACCACTCCGCGCTGGTGTGGGATGCTTTTTTATAGTCTTTCAGGTCTCATTTGAGTTGCCGTCAAGACCCTGAAGCTAGGGATCTTCCCTTGCTTTGTTTGTTGACATTGTGTTGCAATATTGTGACAACTATCGAGGTTGTCAGTGAACCGTCGAGGCTTGAAACTAGGGACTTTGCCATGACTTCGTTGTTTTGACCCTGGGATCGGTTGTTGACGTTGCGTCTGCATCTCGCTGGAGTGGAGAAGAAACGCCTTTGTGATCTCTAGGCTATAAATGTTGCCGTCGAGACCCTAAATCTAGGGATCTTCCTTTGCTTCACCTGTTGACATTGTGTCTGTAATATTGTGACGAATGACGATGTGGTCTCTAGGTTGTCAGTGAACTTTCGAGGCTTGGAACTATGGATTTTGCCATGGCTCCATTGTTTCGACTCTGGTGTTGGTTTTTGACGTTGCGTCTGCATCCTGCTGGAGTGGAGAAGAAACGCCTTTGTGATCTCTAGGCTGTAAATGTCGCCGTCGAGACCCTGAAGCTAGGGATCTTCCTGTGCTTCACTTGTTGACATTGTGTCTGCAATATTGCGACGAATGTCGAGGTTGTCTCTAGGTTGTCAGTAAACCGTCAAGTCTTGGAACTAAGGATTTTGCCAGGGCTCCATTGTTTCGACTCTGGGGTCGGTTGTTGACGTTGTGTCCGCATCCTGCTGGAGTGAGAAGGAACGCCGTGGTGATCTTTAGGCTGTCGATGAACCGTTGAGATTTGACTCTCCCTTTTGACAGAGCCCAATGGGAAAATGTGGTTCCCTTTTTGTCTGTGCCTATAGATTGTATACAGGGGTCGATGCGGACTCACCTGCAGAGCAAAAAATTTCATTATTTTTTATTTCTTCCCGCGATGCTCTATCATTTCAACTTTTTATATCACGAAAGTCGCGATTGCCCAATCATTTCGTCTATTTTTCGCAGTGCCCAATCATTTCGGCTATTTTCTTTTTACTCGCTACTTTTTATTGCGAGCCGCCCAAACATTTCGGCTATGCATATATTTTACTCGCTGATTTTTATTGTGAGTTTCTCCATCATTTCGGCTATTTCATATGCATTTATGGCTCGCTGATTTTTATTGCGAGTTTGGAACTTAAGATCTGATACCAATCTTAGCATCAGCACCGCTGTGACTGGAATATGGCCAGGAGCGAATCATCATTTGCCGTAAAAGGACTTTGAATTTGATACCAATTTAGGCATTAGCATCGCTACCACTGGAATGTTGCCAGGAGCGAATCGTCATTTGCCTTTGCTGATTTGAGTAAAGGTGGCTTAGCATACAGGGTTAGGATCCTGCCGACTAAGACTTTTGACTTCATGAGCCGTAAGGGTCTCATAATGATGTTTCTCCCTATAAGTCGTGATGATCTCGTAGGTGTATTTTCTCCTTAGGAGTCGTGAAGATTCCTAAGTGATATTTTCTCTTGTGAGTCATAAGGATCTCATAAGAGTGTTTTCTCCCTGCAGGTCAAGAAGACCTGCAAGTGTTCTTCACCGAATGGGGAAATTTCGCGCCATGGGTGGAACTGGGTGAGGGAACATTTATTTGTGTCCAGGGATTATATACAAGGGATTGATGTTGACCGCGTGTACAACAACTTGGGGAATGTGATGGCTTAAGAACAGGTTCAGATTCCTGTAACTTAAGGCTTTTGAATCCTATGAGCCGTGAGGGTCTCAGAGGGGGATTCTCCTTACGAGTCGTGAGGATCTCGTAAGTGCAATTTCTCCTTAGGAATTATGGGGATCCCTAAGTGTGTCGCTCCCTTTTATGATTCGTAAGGATCTCACGCAGGTATTTTCTCCTTACAAGGTCGAGAGGACCTTGCAAGCGTGCATGAATTTTTTACGAGTCTGCACCCTTGCGGGTTTCACAAACTCGCCGGAAGTCCTGCTGATTTTACTCACGGAACCCTTTCGGGTTTTCATCCGTGCCCATTTCTCTTATGGACATACCTTTTTTTTATCACACTGGGACTTCGCCACTGGGGTAGCTGTGTAAGCAGCGGGATTCGAGTTGCAGTCTTTGCCGCTGGGACCTGTGGACTTGAATTCCACTATCGCCGTGTTTGAGGTGACGTATTTAGTTTAAGGATATTGCGACCCATTGTTATTTTAGGGACATCCCGGTCCATAGCTTCAAGGCGAAGTTTTGACGGATACTGCTTACAGAGTGCTGACTCAGGAAGATAGCAAGCGGACACGAGCGTCGTCATCTATCATTAACCTGAGTTGTGACTTGTCAGGGGTAGTATCTCTTAAGGAAGCGGACGTTTATTGGCCGGAAGGGTCTTTCGCCATCCATATCCATGAGCAAATAGGCCCCACCTTGATAAACTTTGTCTATGACACATGGGCCCTCATAGTTCGGCTCGAATTTCCCCCGTTTGGCACGGTTGAGGATCATAGGTCTTTTTACGACTAGTACGAGTTTGCCTTGGCGGAATGTTCTTGGCCTAGTCAATCTTTCGTATGAGCACGTCATCCTTGCCTTTCTAGGTTTTATTGCGCCATGAGACGAGCTTCATCGAGGGCATCAAGCTCCTCAAGCCGAAGATAGGCATTTTCTTCATCCGTCAGCTTGTATCGAACTGCTACACGTAGAGACGGTAGCTCTATCTCCAAGGGAAGTACCGCTTCCGTGCCGAATACTAATGCGAATGGTGTTGTATTCGTGGCCGTTTTGAACGTGGTTCGATATGCCCAGAGATCTTCATGCAGTTTCTCGTGCCAGTCCTTTTATTTCTGGACACCGTTTTTTTATGATCTTAGTTAAGGTTTTGTTGAAAGCCTCAGCAGACCGTTAGCTCGGGGATTATAGACTGAAGAATATCTCTAATCTATATTATGCTGCTGTGCGAGGCGACTAATTTTGTGGCTTCTGTAGGCTGGCCCGTTATCAGAGATAATCCGTCGCGGAGTGTCGAACCGGTAGCGGACGTGTGTCCTGAAGAAATAAAGGATGTTCTCTGTCTTCACCTCCCTTAGCGGTACTGCTTCTGCCCACTTGGAGAAGTAATCGGTCATTGCCAATATGAACTGATGTCCCTTGGATGATGTTAGTTCGATAGGCCCGATTAGATCAGTTCCCCACATCTCGAACGGCCAGCTTGCCGGTGTTGGGTGTAGCGGATTCGGATGTTGATGGATGAAGTCCCCGTGAATCTAGCATGAGTGACACTGCTTTGCATATTCAAGGTAGTCCTGAATCATTGTGGGCCAATAGTAACCTATTCTCTTGATCTTTAACTTCATCTTTGGCCCAGCTTGATGGGAACCACAGAGTCCGTTGTGAGTTTCTTAGACGACTCTCCTTGCTTCTTCTGGTCCCAGGCATATCAACCACAGATAGTCGAATGATCTCTTATATAGAGTATCATTGTCGAAGGCGAAAGACAGAGCTCGTTTCATGAGCTGATGTCTTGAAGATGCATTTTCGGGCATTCGATGGGATTTGAAGTAGTCTATGAAGACTTCTCTCCAATCCTTAGCCTTTTCTTCATCCTCTACTTAGAAGGCCGCTTGTTTGGCCGCTTTCTTTTCTTCGGTCGACTCAGGAGATATTTCTGCTGGTGCGAGAATCCGACGGCTTTGCACAATGATCTTATGTCATCGAGGTTTTTGTCGGCCAGTTCTTTAGCGATCTTGGCTAACGCACCTGCCTTCCTATTTTCCGTCCATGGTATGCTTTCCAGGACGTAGGAGGGGATTTGTGTTAGCAGTTGTCTTACTCTTTCGCCATATTTTACCAACTCTGGCTTGCATGTCTGATAGTCGCCCTTTACTTGGCTAACGACCAACTGGGAGTCTCCATATATGAGGAGGTTCTCGATTCCCATGTCAATGGCGATCTCGAGACCTGCTACTAGAGCCTCGTATTCAACCTCGTTGTTTGTCCTTGGCTCTGTTAAGGAAAGGGCAAAACGCATTATCCCTCCTTATAGAGTCACGAGGATAAGGTCCACCTCGGCTTTGATTATGGGGGTATTTTGTTTTCGCTTCTTCGTAGATGATGCTCCATCGAAATAAAGTTCCCATCGGGTATCACTCCCTTCTTTCTCCCTGCCGATTGTGTCGAATGCATATTTATCTGGCAGCTCGCAATTTAAAGGAGAGTCAGCGAGTATCGGATGCTCTGCGAGAAAGTCGGCGATGGCCTGGCCTTTCACTGCCTTGAGAGGTCGATAGATTGTCGATAATTCCATCAAAAGGAGGGTCCATTTGGCAAGCCTTCCCGTTAGTATGGCTCTTGACATCAAATATTTGAGAGGATCCATCTTTAATATGAGATGGACCTCATGTGCCAAGGTGTAATGTCGGAGCTTTGTTACCGTGAAGATTAATGCCAGGAAATGCTTTTTGATGTGGGAGTAGTTGTTTTCTGCCTCCAGGAGAACTCCAATCAAATAGTAAAGGACTCTCTCCTTTCCCCGATCATTCTCCTGTGCTCATAGCGCGCCTAAAGAACCTTCAAGGGCTGTTGTATACAGGATGAGGGGCTTTCCTTTGACCGAAGCGGTCAGTACCGGTGGGTTCTGCAGGTATTGCTTGATTTCATCTAGCGCATTTTGGCATTTACAATCCCAAATGAACGGGGTCCCTTTCTTCATTAGATGGCTGTAGGGGCAGCATTTTCCGGAAAGGTTAGCTATGAACCATCGGATATACACGAGCTTTCCTTGGAGAGACCGTAGTTGTTTGAGAGTTCTTAGCGTGGGCATTTCCATGATCGCCTTGATCTTCAATGGGTCTATTTTGATGCCTTGGTTTTGGATGATGAATCCTAGGAATTTGCCTGAGGATACTCCAAACGCGCATTTCATAGGATTCATCTTCAGATTATATTTCCGAAGGCGCTGGAACACTATTTTCAGATGCCCCCAGTGCTCCTGGTACGATTTTCTTTTCACTACGAGGTCGTCGATATAACATTCGACAATCTCGTGTATTAGGTCATCGAAGATCTTTGCCATGGCCCTATGGTAGGTAGCACCGGCGTTCTTCAGACCGAAAGGCATCACTTTGTAGCAGAATATGCCTAGTGGATTCCGGAAGGCGGTGTGCTTTTGGTCTTCAGAGTGCATTTTTATTTGATTATACCCTGAAGATCCATCCATGAAGGAGAAGACTTCATGCATGGACGTGTTATCTATCATTAGCTCGGTAACCGGTACTGAGAAGTCATCCTTCGGGCAAGCTTTGTTGAGGTCCCGGAAGTCCACGCAGATGCGTACTGTCCCACTTTCTTCATCACTGGGACAATGTTGGTGATCCAGTCGTGGTATTGAACTTCTTGGATGAAGCCAGAGTCAATTAGCTTCTTGATTTCGGCATTGATGCTTATCTCGAGTTCGAGCCGCATTCTTCTGGGCGCCTGTTTGACTGGCTTGGCGTCCGGTGAGATAGCCAGTTTATGCACAGCTATTTCTGGATCTAGTCCCGGCATCTCGGAATAGTTCTACGCGAAGCAGTCTTTATACTGCATAAGCACGTCTTTTAGTGTACTCACCTGCACTTCGGACAGCAGCTCACTAACGAACATTGGTCTTGGTTCATTTGCCGTCCCCAAGTCGATTTTCTTCAGATTGTCCGCTTTGGTGTGTCCCATCTTCTATCTCTTTTGACGCCAGTGGAAATTCTAAGATCACCTCGTCCTCATCTTCAATTGCGAAGCACTGGGAGAGGTCATCCACATTCTCATGGTCTCCCACCTTTGAGAATGTTATAATGTGGTTGGTACAAGCTCGTTTCCAAGCTCGATATTGATCTGAACTTACCCTCGTAGTGTAGGTTACTTTTGGCTCATGCTTCCGTGGTGGGGCTACCCTCCAATTTTCGGACAGAGGAAACCTGCCTTGCTGATACTGGTATTCGACCCAGTCTTTGAAGGTGAAGCAATCTTCCAAAGGATGTCCTATTGGTAGGAGCAATAAGCCAGATGATAGACCTCGTTTATTTGCTCAGGGTGCCGAGACTCCGGGAGCGTCATCATTTGGTGCTTTATGATAAGGTTGAACATCTTCCTTGTCTTGTCTTGGGGGAAAGTATATTCCCGACCCATCTTTTTCATCAGCGATGAATTCCAGCGGACCTTTCCTTGATCGTGCGGCTTCTTGGATTCGCTTCATTGTTTTTAGACATCATTCCCGTTCTTCACCTTGTTGTTGCTTCTATGTCGGGCTTTTTTCTTGTCACGAGAGTGCACAGCGGGCTAGAGGTTAAGGGCATCGTCATCCTCCGCAGTCTGCTGAATATAACGTTGCGTTCTGGCTTTCTCGTAAATGGCCATTTCGCGGCTGTGGCCATCCCGAACCTTCTGACCCGCTTTCCTTATTAGCTTGTCGATCTGTTCTTCGAATGACAGACTCGGTATTCTTACGGTGGGATTTCGCTCTGGTTCAATACCGGCGCTATCTGGACGAGCATTCCCTTCTCCACCGGAGTTGTTTATAATATGGCAGCCATGGAATCGCTCCCATTTCTTAGACTGGACGTATCCAAGCCCAGTCGTCTCCATCCTCCCGTTGGACATCTTTCGTCGAGTCTCGGGAACATCCCAAATCTTGTTATAGAACTGGGCTTGTCAAGCAGTCTGTTTGAAGGGTACGCCTTGGCATCTCAATAGCCTTTTCAGTCCCTCTGCGCAGTATCTGGGCAGACGGATTGGTTGAAACCTGTAGAGCACAGGTTCAGCACCATGCCAGACTTCTCTTTTCACTTTGGTCTCCGTGGAGTGGTAGAAAACGATCGCCTTTTCATCTTTCCGCCTAGGAGGGACGTAGAAGGTCTGCAGCTCTTGCACACTGTATATATCAAGCGCATCGAGTTCTTTATAATGCCGCTGTGGAACCATGGTAATTTGTAAACTCTGATCAGCTACAGTGAAGGTTTGCATTAGATGATGAACAGAGAATACTGTGTTGACTTCATCTTCAGAGTCACTGCCAAAGACTAAAATAGGAGTAGATGGTCCTGGCTTGCTGTCTTACGGTTGCCCCGAGAAGACTATCTCTTCATCCTCCTCGGTATCGCTCCCAAAGGTCGGGATGGTGGTGACGGCTTTCTGTTTATTCTCCAATTTACGACATCTTTCCGTGTCTTCGAAGTCTGGTAGGAAGTACTTAGCATTTTCATACTTGCGGACTTTATTTATGGAGAAAGGGTTTAGCTCCCCTGTAACCGTGTACTCGAGGCCGTCTTTGAAATACTTCATACACCGATGTTGTGTAGAAGGGATGATGTTGTATTCTTGTAACCAAGGCCTACCGAGCAAAGCATTGTAGCAAGTATTAGCATCAATGACGTGAAACTTGATGTCAGTGACGAGCATCCCGAAGCGTAATGTCAATATTACGGATCTAAGCGTCCGTGATGACTGGGAGTCGAACCCGTAGATAGTAATTTTGTCCCGAGCCAGGTGTTGAACATTCATGCAAATCTCATTCAACACTCTCACATTGAGAAGGTTGATGGAGGACCCGTTGTCAACTAGAATCTTTCCTATCTTGATATCGTGGCAGTACCCAGTGACATACAGAAGACGGTTGTGCTCGCTCGTTCCGAGGAGGAGATCTTCATCGCCGAATGTGATGTCAGCAGTATGAACCTCTGCCAGCTCGTCCATCATCTTTTCTTCCATAGGAAAAGCTTGGAACTGATCGGGCTCTTGTAACGTCTTGATCAGAGAATCTCGTGCCTCTTTAGATAAGTGAAGGGCATCCAAAATGCTCCATTGCGAGGGTATCTTCCTCAGGTGCGCCAGGACATTGTAATCCACCTTGTTCTTCTTAGACAGATCCTTGGCTATGAGCTCTTCGACGACTCTATCATCGAGGGCAATCTCCTGAGGGACTTTTCCTTCCCCTTGTCTTTTTTGCCCAAACCTTTGTTTGAGGGTCCGAGATTCTTTTCAGGCAATGTATGGTTACGCCGCTGGATGTTCTCACAGTTCTTCATCTCTTCTTCTTTTCCGGAGGTGGATTCCTTGAAGAGAGGGCCAAGGGCTATTTCTTCGTCAGAGTCGCTCCCGAAGGTAAGAACATGAGATTTTCCTTTTGTCAAAATGGCATAAACCATATGACAGTTGCCGGTTGTTCTTTTACGCTCATTTGTCGTGCTTCTCTGTTCCTGACGAGCTTTGCGCTTAATCCGCTTGAAGTGTTGTCGGTGGGCAATATATCCCTGCCACCACTTCTTGAAAGCATTGCACTCTTCGGTAGGGTGTGTGACCCTCCGATGGTACAAGCAGTAGTTCGGATGTACATCCACTTCGTCGGGGCACATACTCCCGGAAGTATCTTCTTTGAAAGGTGGCAACTTCATTCCCATTGACAGAGCTTTGGCAAACTGCTTCCTTATCTTGATTCTGCTCTTGCTGGTGGCAGGGGTGCTTCGATCTGGTTGAGGTACTTTATGGCTTCTCATTACTGGAGCTTCTTCAGCCTGACACCGATGTTTCCCCCAATCAGAGCAAGGCTCTGCTTAAGTTTTGAAAATTCAAATTTTGAAGCAACGCTTCAGTTCCTGTGCGCTGCGCGCAACGCGCCACGTGGCGGAAGTTGATTCGGCAGCGTAACGTCCAAGGCAGTGCGTCTTATCAGAGCAAGGCTCTTTAAAAAACATAAGTAAGACTTAACTGCGCAAGCGCACGGCTGCGCGACACGTGTCTGCGCAGTTGCGCAATCGCAACTGCGCAAGCGCACGGCTGCGCGACACGTGTCTGCGCAGTTGCGTAATCGCAACTGCGCAAGCGCACGGCTGCGCGACACGTGTCATGCGCTGGTGAGTTGCACAGCAACAGAATGAAAATTTAAGTAAATCTTTTCTGATTCTTGTTAAAACAAGAAGATTTCTTCTGTAAAACAGGGACCCTTGGATCAAAGATCCGATGGTGGGAAAATTCCTAAAATTATTCAGGAAAGATCTTGGTAACAAATTCAACAAATTTGTGAGCACTATAAATAAGACCCCAGACCTCATTCAAAGGCATAATCAACTTCTAAAAAAAAAGAACTCTTGAAGATTAGTCAAAGACACAGAAAAAAAAAGAGGTAAAAATTTCTAAAAAAAAAAAACAGAAGATTAGAAAGGGAATAACAAAAAAAAAAAGAATAAGATAAATAGTGCCTTGCACTTGATATGAACCCTTGGTTCTGTGAAATCAGGGAAAACAAGAAGAAAAACTTGCTTTCCTTTGATCCAAATTTAGATCAAAAGTGCTATGCACTTTTGTTCTTAAATCTGGAAAATTCTTGAGTTTCTGCATAAATGCAACTCATTATTTAAAAGGGCCTGGCCCAAATCAAATGGCAGAATAATAAAGGGGCAGAGCCCTGTTCTATATAAATGCAATTCATTATTTAAAAGGGCCTGGCCCAAATCAAATTGCAAAAGGGCAAAGCCCTGTTTTGGAAAATTCTTGAGTTTCTGCAACTCACTATTTAAAAGGGCCTGGCCCAAATCAAATTGCAAAAGGGCAAAGCCCTGTTCTGGAAAATTCTTGAGTTCCTGCAACTCACTATTTAAAAGGGCCTGGCCCAAATCAAATTGTAAAAGGGGAAAGCCCTGTTTTGGAAAATTCTTGAGTTTCTGCAACTCATTATTTAAAAGGGCCTGGCCCAAATCATATTGCAAAACAATAAAGGAGCAGAGCTCTGTTCGGATAGATTCTGTTAGTCAGGCAGAGCCTAAAATAAATTAAAAAAATTGGACTTAACCCAATCCTGGCTGTAAGTCCTTAAATTAAATTGATTGAGCAAAATGGCTCTCCCAAACCAATTCACGACCGGTTCGAGGGTACATCTCCGAACTCCTTTGACATCTCTCGTTGTAATTCCTCAACGACGTCAAAGAGGTGACGGGTCCCAACGACCACACATTAATATTGGACCGAAACGTCCCTAAACTAATATCGGACCGAAACGTCCCTAAACTAATATCGGACCACCACGTCCCTAAACTGGCGATGGACCACTACGTCCCTAAACTGGAATACGGACCGAAACGTCCCTAAACTAATATCGGACCGAAACGTCCCTAAACTAATATCGGACCACCACGTCCCTAAACTGGCGATGGACCACTACGTCCCTAAACTGGAATATGGACCACTACGTCCTTAAACTAGCAGCGGACCGAAACGTCCCTAAACTAATAATGGACCACCACGTTCCTAAAACTGGCAATGAACCGCCACGTCCTTAAACTGGCACAATAGAGCCCAAATGCTCTCTTGTCGGATCTAAACGATCCCGTCTAAGTTGACCTTAGCCCCAGCTACGGATAATGTGTCCTTAGATCTTTAAATAAACAATAAAACCCCAAATCAATTTTGGTTCAAGGGTACATCTCTGAACTCCTCAGACGCCTGTCGTTGTAATCCATCAACGACGTCAGAGAGGTGACGAGTCCCGACAGCCAGATAATTAAATCAATCACTATGTTAAGTCGATCTTAGTCTAGAACATGACTAATGTATCCTTAACGAAGGTTTAAGTTGATCTTAGCCGCAATGCGACTAATGCATCCTTAAACTAAAAACACCAAACCCAAATCTAAGTAAATACGGATTTGGACTAATCCACGTCCTACGGGCGACGGCATTACTCAGTCTCCGTATACAATCCACGGGCAACCGCAAACAAAACAAACACACACGACACGAAGTGAAATTCTGGAGAAGGAGAAAGTTGTTACCGCGATGCGGTAGCGTAATTAACTGCAGGGGCTTGCGCCTGCAGGGAAGAGCGTCCCCACAATCAAAAACTCCTCACCCTGAGGGGGAATCTGACGAAGTCTGCTACATCGGCTGCATCCGTCTAAACCTCCGATACACGGTGCCATAAATCAACTTGGCATCTTCGGAGAGATGGACGGATAAAACCAAATAGCATCTGCCCCGAACCTCAGGCACAGACCTAACGTCCAGGTCGCCGTTCGGAGGGGAACAGATTCTGGCACGCCCGGTGGGACCTTTTCCTCTTTCCACTCCACACTTCGTGTGTCGTCTTCGCGAACCAATCACGGTTTGTTAAATGGTTGTCTTCGGATTTCAAGTTGCTAAGATTTGGTCTTTTGTCTGGCAGAGAACTCAAGCATCCATGGATTCTCACTGCATCAAATGCGCGAAGCACCACTGCAACGGACGCTCCACCTCACCGAGAGGTGTAACATATGGGCCCCAAGTGGCCTCTTTCCTTGCTCTGCCAGTGGAGCAGGTGGCCCAGGCCACCACCGGCCTATTTTTCGGGACCATGGTCCCACCTGCAAGCTTCTCTATGCCGATATCCGCACCGGAAGCGAACAAGAAGTCGGTATTCGACCGGCTTACCGCTACCACGACCCCTGTCAACGGGTCGCCCGCTACTAAGCCGACAGCCTCCGTTTTTACCAGGCTAAGTCAGAACTATAAAGTGGCCGTCCCAAAGAGGGCAACGGCTGCTGCCTCGGAAGTCGTTGAAGCGGCTTCTCCCATCAGAGAGTCGGTCTTCACAAGATTGACAGTTCCCACTCCTCCCCCAGCTGGTCAAAAAGCATCAGTCTTCGATAGGCTGACATCGACAGTTACCCCACACCCAAACAGGGGGCAGCAAGGAACTATCTCGATTTCCGAGCCAGTCCCAACGGCTCGTCGTGCGCGACGTCGCCATTGGCGACGAGTGAGAAGAGCAGGGGGCAACTCTCCCTCAGGGCTAACCCCACCTGCTCCAGTGGTGGAGGTCAACGCTGCTGTTCCAACTGGGAACAGCTTTGAATTGCTGAGGAAGGTAAGAAAGAACTCTCCAATTGCTACGTTGAAAAGATCTCCTCCACCTGCGGAGAGAGTTCCAGAAACAAAACAAGAACAGCCCCCTCAACGGCTATCCTCAAAAGTTTATAAAGTATGGCGTAGGGTTCAAGACTCTGTGATCGATCCAGACCACTTGCGTCACCAGAAAAGGGCAAAGGTGGAAAATAACAAAAACTGCCCCATTAAACAGCAGGGGGCGACAGTTGCTAGGATGCCCACTACAACGGCTCCTTTAACCTCGATGGCCCACAAAAGAAGGAGGCCAGAGAAAGCTCCCGCAACAGCAGCAAGAGTTAACAATGGTGAACCTAAACGCCCCAAGTCGGGGGGCATAATTGTTCATACGGTTTACATGGCTTCTGGAAAGGAAGAAAGCCGTACTTCTACGGGTCACCGACCGCTCACCCGATCAGTGACCAAGGCTCAGGAGCAGCAACAAAAGCTCCAGGAGATGATGACCACAATGGCTGCACTCACTGGGCCGAAAGAAACCCCGGAAACATCCTCAGAAGAACGTCACGAACAAGAGATGGACGCCGAATTCCTTCGGCGCGTGCTAGAGAAGAAAGATAAAGAGGCTGCGGAACAGGCAGCCAACATAAAGAAAATGGCCCTCCTATTCCAGGATATGGTGGGTATGATGATTCAACCAGATCCACCTGCTGGAGATTCCCCGATCATTCTTGAAGATGATAGGGGAGAGACATCGAATCCCCCACCGGCTCTATCCGCAGCTAAAGAGGATACCATATCAAAAGCTGATTTGGATGAATATATTGCCCAACAAATACGGGTGCATCAGGCGACTGAAGCAGCTGGTCAGATCGTGAAAACGGGGCGGCCATATCCGGGCTGGTATGACCAAATCAAGTACCCGCCGGGTTACACTATTCCCAAGTTTCATGTTTACAAAGGGACCGGCAATCCCCATCAACATGTTGCCCAGTTCAGGGCGCTTTGCGGTAATACAGGCGGCGACGACAAGTTGTTACTTCGCCAGTTTGTTGGAAGCTTATCAGACACAGCGTTTGAATGGTATTCTGAGCTTCCCAATGACTCTATTAAAACCTTTGCGGAGATGGAACTGCTCTTCACCCAACGTTTTGCAAGTGCCAGTGAGCGTACCCCGATGACGGCACTGATCAACGCCAGGGTAAAACCCGGCGAGACATGGGTTCAGTATGCTATACGGTGGCGAAATCTATGGTCAAAGTGCGAACAGCGCATAGAAGAAGCTCCAGCGGTGGGAATGTTTGTTGGAACACTCGATCCACAAGCAACCATTTCACAGTTTATGATGTTCTTCAAGCCGACCTCCTTCCAGGCTTTGATCGACAAATTAGCGCAGATGGACCAGATGGGCCATAAACCCCCTCTCCCGAAACCGGACCCCCGAAACGATAAAGGAAAGGGAAAAGCGATCATTGTCGCTAATGCCCAACAACAACCGAGCGACTCGAAGCCGGCTGCTCGTCCAAACAATACACGCCCATACGTACCCCTTGAGGACAGGATGGGACGTGCTTACTCCTTCCCCCGTGATAAAACAAGAAGGCTATTCGAGCTGGCATTGCGCAACAGGCTCATAAATCTGCCAGATCCAAAACGTCCGTCACAACCGAGTGACGTCAACGAGCCCAATTACTGCCCTTATCATCGAGTGCTAGGCCATCCAATTGAGGATTGCTACGTTTTCAAGAATTGGCTTGAGAACCAGTACCGTCAGGGCAAATTTGCGCTATCTGACAAATGGAAGGTGAATCCTCCGCAGCCCCACACCTCTAAGGGGACGAATACGCCGGGGGCAACATGCTCCGTTATTGAAGAAACCCCCTGGGAGGTTGTATTATCAGCCAAAACGAGGAGAATGCTGATCTTCAGACCTGTCCAGTGGTCAAGTGGAAGAACCCCTTGGAACCGCAGGTTATTGAGGGGATGTTGAGGCCACGACCAATTCTGAAGACCGATGGTGGTAGTTCGAGCGCTCATAGTCAGCCGTCAAAATCTTCGAAAAAGAAGAAGAAGAAATCTAAGAAGCCCGTGAAGCCTGATGACAAGCGCACGGACTTACAAAAGCAAATCGACGCGCTGGATGAATATAACCAAAAGGCGCGAACTCCCATTACGCTCCAAGATTTCCTTGATCACGTCTTCCAAAAAGAAGATGAAGGAGAAAGTTCATCGGATGAATCTGACGAATATGTGGCAAGCTGTCATATGATCTCCCATTCGACCACGAACGATGAAGGAACTTCTGGCACTGAAACGCTGGGGGCAAATGCCGAATCAGGAACCCCAAGGTTACCGGTTGAAATGATTAGCGCGTTTCTTAATGAAGCTCGGTTGAAAAGCAAGGCTGATCGAGAACGCGAGACGGCTATATTCGAAAGGGCTAAGCGTCAGCGACTTGAGGAAGGAGCTGAAATGATCCCGTTGGAGCAAAATGCCTCCACCGCTGACAAAAGCCAATTCAAGATAAAAAAGAAATTTGCTAAGGCCATATCGATGGGCATGAAGCTACCACCCTCTGAAGAAAAAGTTACTGGCGTGGTAGAAATGCACCCCTCTTATTGCTTATACCATCAGAAGGTCTCGCATTCCACCCAAGATTGCAAAGCTTTCAATGGATGGTGGCAAGGATACGTCGCTAATCGACAACGATTTAAACGGGAAAAACGTAAAATTCGCCGAGAGCAAAGAAATACGACTAAAGAACTTGAAAGAACTGCCGGCAATTGTCACATGGTTAACACTACCGGGTCACAAGTGCCTACATTTGGGAGCGACTCCGATGAAGAGCTAGAGCTTGGCCCCCTCTTCGAAGAATCCACTTCGGGAAAAGAAAAAGAACTGAAGGCCTGCGAGAATATACAGCTGCGCAATCGAACATTACCCGAAAAGAACCTCGGACCCTTGAATAAGAAAAACAAAGGGAAAGAGAAGGTCTCTGAAGACATCGCTTTGGATGGCCAAGTTGCGGAAGAGTTAACCGCCAAGAATCCCCCCAAAAGGAATAAAGTAGATTACAATGTCTTGGCGCATCTGAGAAAGCTACCCTCACAACTCAGCATTCTCGATGCCCTATTGCTATCGAAAGAAGCGAGGGATTCTTTGATTAAGGCCCTACAAGACCCGGACCAGTTCCAAGCCTTTTTAGCCGAACAAAAGATGAAGGATGAATTGGAAGAGGTGCACACAGCCGACGTTGCTTTTGGTGATGAAGACCTTCTCCTCGGGACGTGTGAACACAATCGCCCCCTTTATGTCTCAGGATACTGCCATGACATAAAGATAGGAAAAATCTTGGTCGATAACGGATCGTCTGTCAATTTACTCAATGTGCGAGTGTTAAAGGAGATTTGCATGAGTGTCCAACACCTCGTCCGGGACAAAATCACCATCTCCGGTTTCGACTCTCAATCCTCAAAGACTCTTGGATCTGTGATATTGACGCTACGCTTCGGGGTGCTCGTCACAGACATCAAATTCCATGTTATAGACGCCAAGACGTGTTACAATGCTCTGCTCGGCCGACCATGGCTACACGAATACAATATCATCCCTTCTACACAGCATCAGTGCATGAAGTATTCTAGGGACGGCCTCGAGTACACAGTGGCAGGAGAGTTGAATCCGTTTTCCGTGAACGAAGTTCGCAAGTATGAAGATGCCAAATACTTCTTACCGAGTTTCGAAGACACGGAAAGGTGTCACAAACCGGAGAACAAAACTAACGCAACCATCCCTGTCTTCGGCAGTGACACCGAGGAGGAGGAGGATATAATTTATTCAGGTCCATCCCAGTCCACCAGGCCAGGACCATCTGTTCCTTCATTGATCTTCGGTAGTGATTCAGAGGATGAAGTTCATGCTGTATTCCCCGCTCGGCCTTCAATACAGATTTCCACTGATGAAGAGCGAAGTCTACAGGTAACCATGGTGCCGCTTGAACATTACAAAGAACTGGATGCACTCGACACCAACAGCGTAGAAGAATTGCAGACATTCTATATCCCTCCCGGAAGAAAAGGCGAGAAGACAATCCTATTCTACCGTTCTGAAGAAAACAAGGTGGAAAAAGAAATTTGGCATGGCGCGGATCCCACGCTCGACAGGCTTCAGCCTATCCGTCTTCCCAGATATTATACCGAAGGTTTGAAGAAACTGCTGAAACGCCAAGGGATGTCCTTCACACAGACCGTCAGAAAAGCCAAATTCTATGACAAGGTCTGGAACGTTCCCGGAACTCAATGCAAACTGTCTAACGGGAGAACGGAAACGAAAGGGCTCGGGTATGTTCGCTCAAAGAAACGGGAGCTAATAAACAGCTGTTATGCCATGTATAACTTTGATAAAGAAGCGGACGCTCAATGGGAAGACGCTAATCCTGAATCAGCAAGAGTTCCTGATGCAAGACCTCCCAGTCCATCGTCTGAAGACCAGATGAGCAAACTTATAAAGGATGCGAGTCAAAAAGCCCGAGATGATCACGATCGTGAAATGGCAATCTATGAGAAAGCCAAGACACAGCGTCTCCTTCGACAGGCAGTAAAGAACGAAGATGTTGCCCCACGTCAGCCTGCTACAAAAAGGGTTCGACGCGAAAGCAAAAACAAGTCGAGGGGCCGAAAAGGTGCTCGACAACCACAAGACAGAGCTAAGAAGCCACGCATCCGAGAGTCGAGCGTTATTGACCTAGCCCTTATGAAGAAAATGGGTCGAGCATACTCATTTCCTCGGAAAAAAACAAGGAAAATACTTGATCTTGCTCTAAAACATCAAATGCTTACTCTGCCAGAGTCTAAACACCCTGAGCAAGCAGGCGAAGTCTCCAACCCAAATTATTGCTCTTACCATCGAGTAGTAGGGCATCCGCTTGAAGATTGTTTCACCTTTAAGAATTGGGTTGAGGACCAATATCAGCTTGGCAAATTCGCATTGTCTGACAGTTGGAAGGTAGCGCCGCCGCAAAAGCACGAACCCAAAAACACAAGAATAAAACCAACCCCGCATTGGGATTGGCAGAAAACTCGCACCTGCCATGTGATAACAATATTAAAAGAAGGATCCGAGGACATGAACAACCTCCCTTGGTGCTTTGAAAACGACAGCGATGAGGTAATCTCAGAATTTCCCCCAGCTCCGAAAGAACTGGAGGATGGAATCCACACTACTGCAGATAACCTCAAGAAAATCGAGTTGGGGACGGCAAATGACCCGCGACCGACATTCATCAGCGAGCTGCTATCTGAAGAAAGGGTGGCCGCGTTAAAGGATGTGCTTCTACAGCACAAAGATTGCTTCGCGTGGAACTATTCCGAAATGCCGGGACTAGATCCAGAAATTGCTGTACACAAATTGGCGATATCTCCGGACATCAAGCCAGTCAAACAGGCGCCAAGAAGAATGCGACTCGAGCTTGAGATGAGCATCAACGCCGAAGTCAAAAAGCTGATAGACTCTGGCTTCATCCAGGAAGTTCAATACCCTGAATGGATCGCCAACATTGTCCCAGTGATGAAGAAAAATGGGACAGTGCGCGTATGCGTAGACTTTCGGGATCTTAATAAAGCCTGCCCAAAAGATGATTTCCCAGTGCCAGTCACCGAACTGATGATAGACAACACATCCACTCATGAGATTTTCTCCTTCATGGACGGCTCATCGGGGTATAATCAAATAAAAATGCATCCTGAAGATCAGAAGCACACAGCTTTCAGGACCCCTCTTGGTATATTCTGTTATAAAGTAATGCCCTTCGGTTTGAAGAACGCCGGTGCTACTTATCAGAGGGCCATGACGAAGATCTTCGACGACCTTATACACGAAATCGTCGAATGCTATATCGACGATCTCGTGGTTAAGAGCAAATCATACGAAGAACACCTCGAGCATTTGAAGACCATGTTTCAACGCCTTCGGCAATACAACCTGAAGATGAATCCTCTTAAATGTGCGTTTGGGGTCTCCTCGGGTAAATTCCTGGGATTCGTTGTTCGACACCGAGGTATCGAAATAGATCCGTCAAAAATTAAAGCGATCATGGAAATGCCCCCGCCAAGAACTCTCAAACAGTTGCGATCTCTCCAAGGGAAGCTCGCGTATATACGGCGATTTATAGCCAACCTTTCAGGAAAGTGCCGACCTTATAGTCACCTGATGAAGAAGGGAACCCCATTCGTTTGGGACCAAAAATGCCAAAGCGCACTGGATGAGATCAAGCAATACCTGCAGAACCCACCAGTGCTGGCTGCTCCGGTTAAGGGGAAGCCTCTCATTCTTTATACAACCGCCCTTGAAGGTTCCTTAGGCGCATTATGGGCACAAGAGAACGATCAAGGGAAAGAAAGAGCACTCTACTACCTAAGTCGAGTTCTGCTGGGGGCAGAAAGCAATTACTCTCCCATTGAAAAACACTGCCTGGCGTTGATCTTCGCAATAACAAAGCTTAGGCACTATGCATTAGCACACGAGGTCCGTCTGATTTCAAAGGTGGACCCTCTCAAATATTTAATGTCAAAAGCCATATTGACAGGGCGACTCGCTAAATGGGCCCTGCTCTTGATGGAATTTTCGATAACATATCAACCTCTCAGGGCAGTAAAAGGCCAGGCCATCGCCGACTTCCTTGCTGAGCATCCCATACCTGCCGATTCTCCTTTAAATTGCGATTTGCCAGACAGACATGCATTTGACACAATCGACAGTGGTGATACCCGTTGGGAGCTTTATTTCGATGGAGCGTCTTCGATGAAAAAGCACAAACAAAGTACGCCAATGATCAAATCGGGGGTAGGTCTTATCTTCGTAACCCCACAAGGAGGAATAATGCGATTCGCCTTCTCCTTGACAGAGCCGAGAACGAATAATGAAGCTGAATATGAGGCTTTGATAGCAGGCCTCGAGATCGCCATTGACATGGGAATTGAAGACCTACTCATATATGGGGATTCCCAACTGGTCGTCAGTCAAGTGAACGGCGACTACCAAACGTGCAAACCGGAGTTGGTGAAATACGGTGAGAAAGTGCAACAACTGCTAACCCAAATTCCCTCCTACACTTTGGAGAGCATACCGCGAGCGGAAAACAGTAAAGCGGACGCACTAGCCAAACTTGCTAAAGAACTGGCTGACGAGAACCTCGACGACGTTAGAATCGTGGTACAAAGCCGTCGAGTGCTTGCCCCAGCAGAAATACCCCCAGAATCATATAAAGAAAAGGGAGCAACTGAGCAAGCGACCCTACAAATAAAAGATCATGAGAAGGCCGAAGACTGGAGAGAAGTCTTCATAGATTACTTCAAGTTCCACCGAATGCCTGAAGAAGCGTCCATAAGACATCAGCTCGTGAAACGAGCTCTGTCTTTCGCCTTCGTCAATGATACTCTATACAAGAGGTCATTCGATTCTCTGTGGCTGAGATGCCTAGGACCTGACGAAGCGAAAAGAGTCGTTCAGGAAGTTCATGACGGACTCTGCGGTTCTCACCAAGCAGGTCCTAAGATGAAGCTGAAGATAAAACGGATGGGCTACTACTGGCCCACGATGATGCAAGATTGCCTAGAATACGCGAGGCAATGCCATTCATGTCAAATTCATGGGGACTTCATCCATCAGCATCCCAATCCACTGCATCCAACAGTGGCTAGTTGGCCGTTCGAAATGTGGGGAACTGACATAGTCGGCCCCATCGAGCCAGCATCTTCAAAGGGACATCGTTTCATATTGGCGACGACTGATTACTTCTCCAAATGGGCAGAGGCGGTACCGTTGAGGGAAGTAAAAACGGAGAACATCCTCCATTTCTTCAGAGCGCATGTCATATACCGGTTTGGAACCCCGAGAAGAATCATCTCTGATAATGGGCTAGCCTACCGAAGTCATAAAATTAGCCGCTTCGCACAGCAGCACAATATAGACTGGAGGTATTCGTCAGTTTACAACCCACGAGCTAACGGTCTGGCCGAGGCCTTCAATAAGACCTTGACGAAGATCATAAAAAAGACAGTGTCACGAAATAAAAGAGATTGGCACGAAAGATTGCAAGAGGCTCTTTGGGCGTATCGAACTACATTTAAAACGGCCACAAACACAACGTCGTACGCGTTAGCATTTGGGACAGAGGCAGTACTCCCTCTCGAAATAGAATTACCCTCTCTACGAGTGGCAATTCACTACGAGCTGACGGATGAAGAAAATGCTCACCTCCGGCTGGAGGAGCTCGATGCCCTTGAAGAAACACGGCTCATCGCGCAACAAAATCTAGAAGCTTATAAATCAAAGATGACGCGCTCATACGAAAAATTGATCCGACCGAGGACATTCCGCCAAGGTGAACTCGTGTTAGTGGTCAAAAGGCCCATGATCCCCAATCGCGCCAAGCGGGGAAAGTTTGAACCAAACTATGAAGGACCGTACATCATTGATAAAGTCTACCAGGGTGGGGCCTATCTACTCATGGACATGCACGGTGAAAGGCCTTTCAGGCCGATAAACGGTCGCTTCCTAAAGAAATATTACGCTTAATGAGTCACAGCCTAGGTCAATGATGGATGACGACGACTATGTCCGCTCGCTATCTTCCTAAGCTAGAACTTTATAAGCAGTAGTTGGCCTTCTCCGTGACGGACCGAAATGTCCTTAAACTAATAGCAGACCGAAACGTCTTTAAACTACTACCGCAGCATCTTTAGGCTGACGAGATATAAAAAAAACATATAAAAATAAAATAAAAAAACGGTATGTCCATAAGCAAAAAAAGGGCACGGATGAAAACCCGAAAGGGCTCCGTGAGTAAAAACAGCAGGGCTGCCGGCGAGCGTTCGTGAAAACCCGAAAGGGCGCGACCTCGTAAAAAAAAAAAAAAAAAAAAAAAAAGAAAAAAAACGGTATGTCCATAAGCAAGATGGGCACGGATGAAAACCCGAAAGGGCTCCGTGAGTAAAAACAGCAGGACTACCGGCGAGTGTTTGTGAAAACCCGAAAGGGCGCAACTTCGTTAAAGAACCCTTACAGGGTCCTCTCGACCCTGTAAGGAGAAATCACCCGCGTGAGATCCTTACGACTTACAAGGGAACAACACACTTAGGAATCCCCACGATTCCTAAGGAGAAAATACGCTTGCGAGATCCTCACGACTCGTAAGGAGAACTCTTTTATGGGACCCTCACGGCTCATAGGATTTGAAAGTCTTAAGTCACAGAGACCTAAACCTGTGCTTAAGCAAACCCCCACAAACTTCCAATGTTGCCCTACAAGTGGTTCAATATTGACCCTTGTATACAATCCACGGGCGCGAATAAACGTTTCCCTAACCAAGGTCCATCCGTGACCGGGGATATGTTCGCATAACCCTTGTAAGTCCTCTCGATTTACAAGAAGAAAACCCCCCTGTAGGATCCTTACGACTTACAGAGGAACAAAACACTTTGGAACCCTTACGATTCCTAAGGAGAAAATACACCTACAAGATCCCCACGACTTGTAGGGAGAAATACCTTCACGAGACCCTTACGGCTCATGAAGTCAAAAGCCTTAGCCGATAGGACCCTAACCCTGGTCGCTAAGCCTCCTTTGTTCGACAACGACAGAGGCAAATGATGATTCGCTCCTGGTAATATCACAGTTGTAGCGGTGCTGATGCCGAAATCGGTGTCCAATTTCAGGTTTACGGCAAAAGCCAGCAGGCCGCTCATGCATACGAAATAGCCGAAATGATAGGGCAACTTGCAATAAAAAGCAGCAAGTAAAATGTATGCATGCAAAATAGCCGAAATGATTGAGCAACTCGCAATAAAAAGCAGCGAGTAAAAATAAAAAAATAGCCGAAATGATTGGGCAACTCGCAATAAAAAGCAGCGAGTAAAAATAAAAAATAGCTGAAATGATTGGGCACCGCGAAAAATTGCCGAAATGTTTGGGCAATCGCGACCTTCGCGATATAAAAGCTGAAATGATAGAGCATCGCGGAAATAAAATAAAATAAAAGAAGAAATGATGAAACTTTGGCCCTACAGTTAAGATCGCGTCGATCCCTGGGCGTAAACAAAGAATGAACCATACTTCCCCAGCGGATTCCGTCAAACGACGAAGCTAAACCTCAACGGTTCATTTCAACCAAAGAAGCCAGTGACTTCAACAAAAAAATCCCTCGACTCACGGATACAAACACTCCTTGACGAGAGCCTTCTGATTCGCGTCGACTCGCAGAGCCACCAGCGCCTCCGTGGGAACCCTCGATTCGTTTCAAACCCCAAGGACACAAATAATCCTTGGCGCTTGGGAAACAAATAATCCCTCGCAAAATCCTCGACTCACGGATACAAACACTCCTTGACGAGAGCCTTCTGATCCGCGTCGACTCGCAGAGCTACCAGCACCTCCGTGGGAACCCTCGACTCGTTTCAAACCCCAAGGACACAAATAATCCTTGGCGCTTGGGAAACAAATAATCCCTCGCAAAATCCTCGACTCACGGATACAAACACTCCTTGACGAGAGCCTTCTGATCCGCGTCGACTCGCAGAGCCACCAGCGCCTCCGTGGGAACCCTCGACTCGTTTCAAACCCCAAGGACACAAATAATCCTTGGCGCTTGGGAAACAAATAATCCCTCGCAAAATCCTCGACTCACGGATACAAACACTCCTTGACGAGAGCCTTCTGATCCGCGTCGACTCGCAGAGCCACCAGCGCCTCCGTGGGAATCATCGACTCGTTTCGAACCCCAAGGACACAAATAATCCTTGGCGCTTGGGAAACAAATAATCCCTCGCAAAACTTCTCAACTCACGGATACAAACACTCCGTGACGAGAGCTTCTTTGACTCCCATCTCGGGCAGTAAGAATTCAGAAACTTGCTGCCTGAACAATAGGACCCTGCAAGTCAATCCTAAATGGTCTCTTGCATACTATTCACGGGTCTCACTCTCCGAAGTCGATTCTCGACAAAGAGGGAAACAACCGCTTACGAGCCCTCTCGACTCGTAAGAGGGCAATGGGACCCTGCAAGTCAATCCTAAATGGTCTCTTGCATACTATTCACGGGTCTCACTCTCTGAAGTCGATTCTCGACAAAGAGGGAAACAACCGCTTGCGAGCCCTCTCGACTCGTAAGAGGGAGAAATTCTCTTATAGGATCCTTTCGACTTATGAGAGAAAACCACACTTGGGAATCCTCACGATTCCTAAGGAGAAAATCCACCTACGAGATCCTCTCGATCCGTAGGGAGAAAAGTCTCTATGAGACCCTCACGGCTCATAGAGTTGAAAAGTCTTAGGCAGCAGATCTGAACCTGTGGCCTAAGCCATCGCTATATCTCGAAGAAACCAAAATGCTTACTCTATTACCTGTCAATCATGTTTATCAAGACAGCATGCTGATAATAAGAGAAGGGAGAAAGCAAAGAAATGATACAAGACATTGCAAAAAATGTGTATCTTTATTTATTAATTCAATCAAGTACATGGCGAATCGTACAAAAGAATAAAGAATGTATACATCTTATTCGAAAAAGAAAATTACAAGTATATTGATACAAGGGCAGCTACTGGGAAGGAAGCGTCTTAAATAGCCCTATCAATTGCTCGCGTACTTCCTCCCACGCCTTCTCCTGATCAACTACCACTGCCAGTTCAGCCTCTACTTGAGCCCGCTGCTGCGTGAAGGATGCGAGCTCTTCCCCAACAACCTGCTGAGCTGCTTCTTGGTCTCGGGCATCGCGCTCGGCAGCATCAAGTTTCCGCTTCAGTGCTAGCCCATTAGATATACGCTTGAGAAGACCTTCAAAGACAGCTTTCACTTCAGCAGCATTCGTCCTAACTTCAGCACGAAGGCAGGCGGTCGCGTTTGAAGATTCCCGATGCGCCTTTAGCCGTAAAGCTGCCTCCTGCTCCAAATGGCGAAGATAGGAGGCGCTTTGCTCAAGCCAAGCTGTCCGTTCGGCGCTCGCGGCCAAAACCTCGGGAGAAGGGCGTGTCGACTCCAACCGATGCAGGCGAGCCTCGATCTCTCTGCAGTAGTTAACCCACGATTCGACGACGCCTTCGTTATGAAAAGTTATGAGCGCCGCCAGCATCGGGTTAACCTCCACAGCGAAATCTACGGCGGAGGGGAGAGCGTCCACGTTAAGCTCTTCAATATACCCACTCAGCATCCCCAAACTCATCACGGCACCTTTTGAAGACGGACGTTTCAAGAAAGGGCCCGCTGGTGAGAGAATGCGAGACTCAAAGGGGATCGGAGCTGGAACAATAGCTGCAAAACGAAACATGGTTAAACAATGATTCAAAAAAATGTTAAAGAATCATATAAAAAGGGGGTGAAATATACTGTACCAGCGGCAACAGACGGCAAAGCGGGAAGGGCCGGTGGCGTAGCAGTTCTTGCGTCCCCTCCTTCGATTTGTGGCACTGCAACAAGGAAGAGGAAAAGTCAGATACGATCCTATATTCCCTTAAAAGAGATCAAGACAGCACTTACCGGTACCACTAGAGGGAGAAGCGAGCTCGGATGGGAAGGAGAAGTGTGGGAGCAGCACTTGATACAGATGATCGAAGAGCACTCCTGCAAAGGCACAATGATACGACGTTAGTACAAAGCTACATTTTTTGAAAGATTAAATGCATGAGTCGTGAATCCATACCTTCCAACATCCGTGATGGTACAAGGGAAGGCGGGGAGGTGACCACCGCCAAAGCAGTAGTCGACGGTGCCCCCTCGAGCAAAGGAGCATCGGCACTGGCCGCACCTGCAAAAAACAAGCTTGTTAGAAGAGATCGCAGGATATATAAAAAAGGGTGACGCCGGTGATAAAAGAAATTTTTTTTTACCTGACGAGCTACCAGCAGAAACTGAAGCAATCCTCTCATCCATCGACATGAGACCACCACCCGTAGCCTCATCACCCGACTCGATGGGAACCGTTGTTGTGCTCGCGAGCCCGGGAGACGGCAAGAGACCATACGCGGGGAGAGCTATGATTGGAGTATTACCAGATTCCTGAGAAAGAGCAGTTCGCTCCTCCTCAGGAATCATGGCCGCCTCACCCGATACTCCCTCGGTTTCTGCGGTCACGGTTGTCTCATCCAGCGGCACCGTGACGCCTCCAGCCTCAAGCGCCTCCACTTCTACTGCCTTCGGCTCGACAGTCATCTCATCTGCCGCCACTTCAGACGCGGCATCCATGACCTTCTCGGCGGCGGGTCCTTCAACTTCTGTTTCAGGCACCGTGGCCCCAACGATGGTGCCCACCGTCGGCTCAGGTTCGACAGGCGCCGCTTCCGCCGTTTCCTGGGGTCCGACGGTCTCCGCCTCCCCCTCAGTCGGACTTGGTCCTGCAAGATGGAATGCATATAAGCCAATAGTTTTATAATAACAACAAGGTTCTGAAAGAGATGTTACCTGAAGGGGATTTATTATTTGCACTTCGGGCCGCGCGCGCTGCTTGCCTATAAGCAGTAGATAGGGTGACAGGGGCCTCTTCAGAAGGAGTGTCAGCGCGAGGAATGGTGCTAGGGCCCGCTCCCGTAGCCAAAACAGCTCTGCTCGCCTCTGCTTCAGAAAGAGTGTCGGCACGAGGAAGAGTGCTAGGGCCCGCTCCCGCGGCCAAAGCAGCTCTGCGTGCCCTTGCTTCGCGTCTCAACCGCTTCCGCTCCTCTCGAGCCATTGAGACGGATGCCACTAGGGCTTCCTTGAGTGAGGCTCCCTCGTCCGTATATAGGGATGCCTCTAGATTCTTCAAGGCATCCCTCATCGTCTTGTCAAGCTGAGGCTCTTGTGGCAATTTTGACGAAGCCGGGACTTCGATAACGGACTTGGGAGGGACCCCTGCGTCAATTGATACAGCGCCTACAAAGAAACAAAGAAGGTCAGGTTGACTATCAGAAAAAAAGACAACAAACTTTCCTTGTAAAAGAGAAAGGGGTGAAACATACCAACGCCTGCTAGGGCACGCTTCTCCTCCTCCTCCTGAAAGGTTTTCAGGGAGGCAGCAATAGCCTCTTCAGCGGAGACACCTGTTGAAAATAGAGCGAATATTAGTTAAGGATAACAATATAAAATGCAATAAAATGACAAATAAGGTGTTTGATAATTACCGGACTCAGCGAGTTTGCTCAACATCGCTTCAAGCCTCGCCGATCGCTCTGAAGCTGCAATGGCGGCAGCCAAATTGGTGTCCGTAGGGTCCACCACAAAGCCCTCATTGCTACCGTACTCGCATATGGCCCCGGCAGGATGAGCCGCGGGCTCTAAGTTGAGGATCGCATCGAGGGATAAGGTGGACTTCTTCTTCTTCTGTCCGACAGCCTTGGATCCACTTGGAACAGCTTTGCGCTTGCCAGTTTTGGCAGTCACTTTCAGGCGGCGAGTCCCGATGTCCACTCCTGCACCCGACTCTGGCGATACCGCTTTAACCGTCTTTGTCGGAGCACGGGGCGCCGTCGGTGCATCCACCGTAGTAGACAGTGGCAATCCACGCGGAGGGGGCAACACGCTTGGTCGATCAGCTCCGGCATCTTTCATCGGAGGGATAACCTGAACCCTGGGCTGCAAGGGAGCCTTGCGATCGCCGCCGGGAGGCACAGCCCTACGATCGACCAACAGGCGTTTCTCCATCAAGATGATTGGGCCCATCGCGTGCGCATACCAGGCCACATATGAATTAAGTATCTGAGGGGTACAGCTGGGCTCACTGATAAAAAAATAGGAGCCTGTATTGAGCCGGATGAAGTGATGCATCGCATTCCGTACCCCCTCCGGGCCGACTGCAGGTGTTCCCAAGAAGGCTTCCAACGGGACCCCTTGGTTGTAACTCGATTGCCGAGCAAATCGATGCGGGTTATACCTCATGAAGAGAGCCGTTTCATTTTGCCTAAATACTAAGTAGCCCGGCCGAATGGAGTAAAGGTGGAGGATTTCCCGAGCCTTCAACACAGAAACACCGCCCTTAAAGTCATCACGCAGCGGCACCACTGACTTAGTGGTCTCAGAACCTATGGTGATGACCTTATCCACAAAAGAGGTCTTCGCTCCGACTAGATGTGAACGCAGGAGTAGTCCCCTAGACTCCCGCGGAGGTGCAAACACAATTGAAGCCCCGACCAATTGCATGATTCTTGGAAGTTTAAATTTCTCAAAGAACGAGGGAGTTTTATGGGCACCAAACACTCCTCGGACATGCAGCTCCATCCAAGAAGTGAAGTAGTGCATCGGGAAGTTAGCAGGCTGTACCCCAGGCTCGTTAGCGTCCGCCGCTACGCTAAGTCCATGGTAGAGATAAGCCAACCCGGCGATCCCTACTGATAACTGCAAACCCGCCACCATTCGATGCGCCGGGTAGAAGACAGAGGACCGCATAAGCCGGGGGTGCATGGGAAGCGCGAAGCTGCATAGCCACAGACCCAAGAACCCTATGAAAAAGGTCTCCTCATCCATGCCAGGAACGGCGATCTCTGAGAAAGGGACGCTAGCAGTGCCGGGGACGTAAAAACCCCGCTGATCAATTTCCGATGAAGGTCGGCGGTCCAGGCCGAAACCAAAGGGGTCAGTAAGCTGGGCGAACTTCTCACCCTGCTCTGATAAAAACTCCGGGCGAATAAAACGAGCAATGAAGTCCGCGAAACTAACGCCTCGGTCGCCCAATTCCAAATGGAGCTCCTCGTAAATCTCCAATACCTTCACCAGGCCCGGATGCTGATGCTGAATGGAATTTTCCGGAGTTAAGTCGAATACCATCTGCTTGGTGGCAAAGACGTACTCGTCAGGAGGAAGCAGCTCTTCGTAGTGCTCCTCCCTCGCCGGTAAACCTGAAAGCTCAACGAATTCCTCTAGAGAAATGGAGACTTCCCTATCCGCTGTCAGGAAAGTATGTGTGGGGATATTCCATTGTTCAATGAAGGCCTTTGTCCACCACGTTGGAGGAGTGGGATACTCGAAAAGCGAGACGTAGACGGCGGAGTATAAACCAATCTTCGTCAGGTGAGCTCTTTTCGCCGCTAAAATGTACCGGGCCCATGGCAGGTATCCAGCAAGCGGTCGCGGATTCAATCCAATGTTGTAAGCCTGTCCCCAAGGGCGTGCTTCACCCTGACAGATTCGCCTTCCCAAGATATCTATGGCCGGCGGCGGCTGCACCGGAATAGCGCCGATTGCAGGCTGGAGGAGGTCGTCAGAATTCCAATTTTTAACCTCCACGGCATACTCCACCGGGGGTTTGTCCGCATAGGGGATCGTAACTATAGGTTCGGAGGGCGAGGCGGAACTGAAACTGCAACGACCCTGGATGATTTGGCTATACCACCTTCCCCACAGATGAAGCTTCTTGCATTCAGGATCATGATCCTTAATAAGAGCGAACGCCACCCGATCCACTGGCGCATGGGGGAACCCTCCTTCCGAGCGAACGAAGGGAAAAGACAAGTCGTCAGACATCTTTTCTGTATAAAAATATATATATCATTAGTGGCCTGATGCTTAACATTAAAAAAAATATATATATATATAATAAAAATAAAATAAAATAATAATAATAATAAATAAAAATCCTGCTCCACACTGTGATGCAGTGGGTAGGGGACCAAAGGGGGACCTACAAAATCAAGATGACGGCGAATCATTTGATAAGACAATCCCACCATTGGATGAGACTGTCAGTCAACAAAAAGACCCCCAAGAGAATATCCTCATTGGGGGAATCCCTAGAGACAAGGAGAAAATCTCCTCCTTTTAGAGCAAAGCTCTGCCACAGAGTGACATTTGTCAAACTCCTGTCTCAAAGGAATAAAACTTCTTAAAAAGAGCCTAGCTCTGTAGTAGTAATAAAATTTTTTATAACTCCTAGGAATTAAAATTTTGGGATCTTAAAGATCCATAGAAACTTTTAAAAAGTTTTTTAGTTGATCTATGAGCAGGGCTCTGTTCATGGGTTAAAACCCAAGAACAAAGTCTCTGTAAATTTTTGAGAGCAAGGCTCTGTGGATGAAACCCCAAAGGGGTTTCCTTTAGATCAAAGATCTATAAGAGCAAGGCTCTGTTGAAGAAACCCCAAAGGGGTTTCCTTTAGATCAAAGATCTATAAGAGCAAGGCTCTGTTAATTAAATTTAATTTAAATTAATCTAATTTTACCTAGAATGGTTCTAAGATTAGAACTTGGAAGTTCTTAGGGAAATCACAAGAGCAAGGCTCTGGAAGTTCTCAAGCAAGAGCAAGGCTCTAAAATTCAAATTCTTGGAAATGGTAAAGAATTACCAAGGACCAAGGGTCCTACTTATAGGCGCCTGCGCCTGTTCACTTGGCCCTTCGATCCGACGGTCAGGATCTTGCCACCGCTGCACTCACGCGCGCGCCACGTGAGCGCAACGGTAGGGGGGCATCTGTTTCCCCCAATCAGAGCAAGGCTCTGCTTAAGTTTTGAAAATTCAAATTTTGAAGCAACGCTTCAGTTCCCGTGCGCTGCGCGCAACGCGCCACATGGCGGAAGTTGATTCGGCAGCGTAACGTCCAAGGCAGTGCGTCTAATCAGAGCAAGGCTCTTTAAAAAACATAAGTAAGACTTAACTGCGCAAGCGCACGGCTGCGAGACACGTGTCTGCGCAGTTGCGCAATCGCAACTGTGCAAGCGCACGGCTGCGCGACACGTGTCTGCGCAGTTGCGCAATCGCAACTGCGCAAGCGCACGGCTGCGCGACACGTGTCATGCGCTGGGGAGTTGCACAGCAACAGAATGAAAATTTAAGTAAATCTTTTCTGATTCTTGTTAAAACAAGAAGATTTCTTCTGTAAAACAGGGACCCTTGGATCAAAGATCCGATGGTGGGAAAATTCCCAAAATTATTCAGGAAAGATCTTGGTAACAAATTCAACAAATTTGTGAGCACTATAAATAAGACCCCAGACCTCATTCAAAGGCATAATCAACTTCTAAAAAAAAAGAACTCTTGAAGATTAGTCAAAGACACAGAAAAAAAAAGAGGTAAAAATTTCTAAAAAAAAAAAAACAGAAGATTAGAAAGGGAATAACAAAAAAAAAAAGAATAAGATAAATAGTGCCTTGCACTTGATATGAACCCTTGGTTCTGTGAAATCAGGGAAAACAAGAAGAAAAACTTGCTTTCCTTTGATCCAAATTTAGATCAAAAGTGCTATGCACTTTTGTTCTTAAATCTGGAAAATTCTTGAGTTTCTGTATAAATGCAACTCATTATTTAAAAGGGCCTGGCCCAAATCAAATGGCAGAATAATAAAGGGGCAGAGCCCTGTTCTATATAAATGCAATTCATTATTTAAAAGGGCCTGGCCCAAATCAAATTGCAAAAGGGCAAAGCCCTGTTTTGGAAAATTCTTGAGTTTCTGCAACTCACTATTTAAAAGGGCCTGGCCCAAATCAAATTGCAAAAGGGCAAAGCCCTGTTCTGGAAAATTCTTGAGTTCCTGCAACTCACTATTTAAAAGGGCCTGGCCCAAATCAAATTGTAAAAGGGGAAAGCCCTGTTTTGGAAAATTCTTGAGTTTCTGCAACTCATTATTTAAAAGGGCCTGGCCCAAATCATATTGCAAAACAATAAAGGAGCAGAGCTCTGTTCGGATAGATTCTGTTAGTCAGGCAGAGCCTAAAATAAATTAAAAAAATTGGACTTAACCCAATCCTGGCTGTAAGTCCTTAAATTAAATTGATTGAGCAAAATGGCTCTCCCAAACCAATTCACGACCGGTTCGAGGGTACATCTCCGAACTCCTTTGACATCTCTCGTTGTAATTCCTCAACGAAGTCAAAGAGGTGACGGGTCCCAACGACCACACATTAATATTGGACCGAAACGTCCCTAAACTAATATCGGACCGAAACGTCCCTAAACTAATATCGGACCACCACGTCCCTAAACTGGCGATGGACCACTACGTCCCTAAACTGGAATACGGACCGAAACGTCCCTAAACTAATATCGGACCGAAACGTCCCTAAACTAATATCGGACCACCACGTCCCTAAACTGGCGATGGACCACTACGTCCCTAAACTGGAATATGGACCACTACGTCCTTAAACTAGCAGCGGACCGAAACGTCCCTAAACTAATAATGGACCACCACGTCCCTAAAACTGGCAATGAACCGCCACGTCCTTAAACTGGCACAATAGAGCCCAAATGCTCTCTTGTCGGATCTAAACGATCCCGTCTAAGTTGACCTTAGCCCCAGCTACGGCTAATGTGTTCTTAGATCTTTAAATAAACAATAAAACCCCAAATCAATTTTGGTTCAAGGGTACATCTCTGAACTCCTCAGACGCCTGTCGTTGTAATCCATCAATGACGTCAGAGAGGTGACGAGTCCCGATGGCCAGATAATTAAATCAATCACTATGTTAAGTCGATCTTAGTCTAGAACATGACTAATGTATCCTTAACGAAGGTTTAAGTTGATCTTAGCCGCAATGCGACTAATGCATCCTTAAACTAAAAACACCAAACCCAAATCTAAGTAAATACGGATTTGGACTAATCCACATCCTACGGGCGACGGCATTACTTAGTCTCCGTATACAATCCACGGGCAACCGCAAACAAAACAAACACACACGACACGAAGTGAAATTCTGGAGAAGGAGAAAGTTGTTACCGCGATGCGGTAGCGTAATTAACTGCAGGGGCTTGCGCCTGCAGGGAAGAGCATCCCCACAATCAAAAACTCCTCACCCTGAGGGGGAATCTGACGAAGTCTGCTACATCGGCCGCATCCGTCTAAACCTCCGATACACGGTGCCATAAATCAACTTGGCATCTTCGGAGAGATGGACGGATAAAACCAAATAGCATCTGCCCCGAACCTCAGGCACAGACCTAACGTCCAGGTCGCCGTTCGGAGGGGAACAACCGACGCTTGGCCTTTTCTTATATGGCCGCCTCACATTCTCGGTCAGCTTTGCTCTTTTGAAGAGCTTTGCTCAGCAGCCTGTCGATCAGGTCGTCTGACGGTTCCAGGGATTTTGGCTCTGGATCTGCCCCCAGTTTCTCTATGTCAGGAGCTTCTTTGCCATTTACCGACGAGTGAGAGATCATGTGCCAACTCGCCCCATAATCCTCGGGTTCTTCTGACGAGCTGTCTCCTTCATCAATGCAACTGTCTCCATTCTCAAGAATATGCTTGAGGAATTCTTCCAGTGTGACCAGGGTCTATGCCTTCTGGTTGTATTCCTCCAGTGCGTCGATGTATTTTTGTAGACTCGTACGATTTTCGTCAAGATGCATGGGCTTCTTGGTCCTCTTCTTTTTCTTCGAAGACTTCGAAGGCTTGGCGTGGAGGTTTTGCCCATCGTTACCAACTTTCGGCATTGGGTGCGGTTTCAGCATCCCGTCAATAATCTTGACCTCCAGCGGGCTTTTCCATTTGATGGCCGGACATGCTTGAAGATCCTTCAGCATTCCTTTAGTTTTAGCCGAGAGGACAACTTCCCATGGAGCTTCTTCTATAAATGAGCATGATGCCCACAGCGTGTCCATCTTTTTAGGAACGTGCTGCTGTGGCGGGTTTACCTTCCAGTTTTCGGACAGCGCAAACTTGCCCTATTGGTATTGGTCCTCAACCCAGTTTTTGAAGACATAGCAATCTTCGATTGGGTGGCCTATTACTCTGTAGTAAGGGCAGTAGTTGGGACTGTTGACGTCACTTGGCTGCAGTGGGCATCTCGGATCCGCCAGAGTGATAAACCTGTTGCGCACCGCTAATTCGAACAACCTCCTCGTTTTATCCTGGGGAAATGAATAGGGACGTCTCAACTTTTCTTCGAGGGATCGTGGTTTGTTACTTTGGTGAGCAACCGGTTTCAGGCCACTCGGTTGTTGTTTAGCGTTGGCGACGAAGGTCGCTTTCCCTTTGCCCTTTTCATTCCGGAGATCCGTTTTTGAAGAGGATGACCAATGGCCCATTTGGTCCTTTTGGGCCAGTTTGTCAATCAAGGCCTGGAAGGTATCCGGTTTAAAGAACATCATAAACCGGGATATATTTGCCTGAGGATCAAGGGTTCCCACGAATATGCCCACGGCAGGAGCTTCTTCTATGCGCTGTTCATATTTTAACCATAGGTTACGCCACCGAATTGCGTATTGAACCAAGGTCTCTCCTGGCTTCACCCGGGCATTGATCAATGTCGTGATTGGGGTGCGCTCGCTTGCGCTTGCGAATACTGTGTGAATAGTAATCCATCTCCGTGAATGTTTTGATAGAATCATTTAGGAGCTCAGAGTACCATTCAAATGCTGTCTCTGACAAGCTGCCAACAAACTGGCGAAGCAACAGTTTGTCATCGCCCCCGGTATTACCGCACAAATCTCTGAATTGAGGAACGTGTTGGTGTGGATTTCCCGTCCCCTTATACACATAGAATTTGGGGATCGTATATCCTGGCGGGTACTTAATTTGATCGTACCAGCCTGGATAAGGTCGTCCAGTCCTGACGACTTGGCCTGCTGTTTCGCTCGCTTGATGAGCTCGTATTTTTTGAGCTATGCAGTCATCAAGGGCCGCTTTAGAGATTGTATCCTCCGTGGGTGCTGATAAAGCCGGAGGAGGGTTTGATGTCTCCCATCTGTCGTCTTCAACGATTATTGGAGGGTCTTCGGCTGGAGGATCTGGCTGGATCATCATTCCCACCATATCTTGGAATAGGAGTGCCATTTGTTTTATATTAGTCATTTGTTCCGCGGCCTCTTTATCTTTCTTTTCAATCACTCTTCGTAGGAACGCCATATCGGTCTCCTGATCCTGGCGCTACTCAGATGATACTTTCGGGCTTTCTTTCTGCCCAGCAAGTGCGGCCATCTTTGTCAACATCTCCTGGAGCTTTTATTGTTGCTCCTGAGCTTTTGTCACAGACCGTGTAAGTGGTCGATGACCCGTGGAAGTACGGCTTTCCTCTTTGCTGGAAGCCATGTATACCGTGTATACTCCTATGCCTCCAGACTTAGGGCGTTTGGGTCCACTGCCTTTGATATTTGCCGCCGGCATGGGGATCTTCTCTGGCCTTCTCCTTTTGTGGGAGGTCGAAGTTGAGGGGGCCATTGAAGCAAGCACCCTTGCAGATGATTCCTTCTGTAGTACGATGGAGGGATGGTCCTCCTTTTGCCGAGCATTCATTTTCTTCAGCCGGCGAGAGTAATCTTTGTCAATTACAGAGTCTTGGACATTCCGTCAGGCTCTGTGGATCTTGGAGGACAACCGCTGAGGAAGTTATTCCGGCTTCACCTGTGTCATGCTTTCATCGGGCAGAAGAGACTTCTTCAATATGGCGGTTGGAGAGTTTTTGCGCACCTTCCTAAGCAGCTCGAAGCTGTTCCCAGTTGGAACAGCAGCGTCAATTTCCACTGTTGGAGCTAGTGGGGTAAGTCCAGAGGGGGAACTGCCTCCAGCTTTCCTCACTCGACGCCAGTAGCGACGTCGAGCATATCATGCAGACGGGACCACCTATGTTGTGGAAGCGACCTCGTTATGCCCCCTGCTTTGATGAGAGGCTGCTGTCGGTATCATCCTGTCAAAGACTGATGTCCGCTGAGAGGGAACAGTCAATCTGTCGAAGGCAGACTTTCTGGCAGGGGAAGCATTTTTAATGACCTCGCCTGCAGCAGGAGTTGGAACAGCCAGTCTTGCGAAGACCGATTCCTTAGCAGGAGAAGCCCCTTTGACGACTTCGTCTGTCGGAACACGAATGGCTATCCGCTTCGGGATAACCCCTTCAGGTATTGTTGGCCTCTTTGCGGGCCCACTGGAGCTTTGGCCCAGTCTGTCAAAGACCAAGGCGTTGGAATTGGACGAACCGTTGAGAGCGACCGTGGTAGTTGCAAGGCGATCGAAGACCGACTTCTTTAGAGCCTCTTGTGATGGTATTGAAGCTCATTGGCGGGAGCATGGTCTCGAAGAACAATCCAGCGGTGGCATGAGTCATCTGCTCTACTGGCATCGCAAAGATGGAGGCCGCTTGGGGCCCATAAGTCACTCCTACGGTCGGGGCAGTACGAGAGTTGCTGTTGCAGTTAGCGCAGCTGGAGGCCATCGATATCTTCTTTTCTGCATGGAGCAAGACACTAAATCTTTGTACCTCAAATCCTGGGGCAACCATATTAAACCACGATTCTTTCACGAACACGACACATGCAGTACGGAGTAGAAAGTGGAATTGGTCCCACTGGGCGTGCCAGAATCATTTTACCGCCGAAAACGGGAGACGAGACCGCGTAGGTCGTCTTGTCTGAATTTGGGGGGAGATGCTATTTGGATTTATCCGTTCACCTCTCCGAAGATGCCAAGTTGATTTATGGCACCGTGCATCGAAGGTTTGGGTGGATGCGGGAGTTGCAGCAGACTTCGTCAGATTCCCCCTCATTCGCGAGGGGTTTTTGATTGTGGGGACGCTCTTCCCTGCAGGCGTAAACTCCTGCAGTTAATTACGCTACCGTATCGCGGTAACCACTTTCTCCTATTCCATACGGTCACTCCGTGTCATGTGTGTTTATTTTGCTTTTGGTTGCCTATGGATTGTATACTGAGACTAATTTATGTTGTCGCCCGTAGTGTATGGATTAGTCCAAATCCGTATATCTTAGATTTGGGTTTGGTTTGATTTAAGGATCATTAACCTTGTTTGAGATTAAGATTAACTTAAATGTTTGTTAAGGATACATTAGTCCGATCTTGGACTAAGATCTACTTAACGGGGGTTTGGGATCATTTTTGATCCAACAAAAGAGCATTTGGGCTCTATCGTTTTAGTTTAGGGACGTTGCGGTCCGTAGATCACAATTTTTAGGGTGAGGGTTTAGTTTAAGGACGTTACGGTCCACAGCTAGTTTAAGGACATTGCGGTCCATTGGGATATGCTCATGGGTTTGGGAGTGCACCCAAGAGCTGTTGGCTGTCGGGACTCTCCACCTCTCTGAAGATGTTGACGAATTACAACGACATGTATCCGAGGTATGGAGAGATGTACCCTTGAACCAAACTCCAGATAGAAGGGAGAGATCATGGTGGAATGAACTCCATTTTAGATACCATCTGTTAGGGGATCATTAGTTATCTTTGGAACTGAGATCGATTCGGGGAGGCTTGAGCATAGGAAGGCTCGGTTAATTGGTGATCAAAGAGTTTTGGCCTCAGGAGACTTATCTAGTTTAGGCTAAGATTGGCCTATCATAGTGTTAAACACTAAAATTTTCTCGGCGCTCACGTTCTCCCACGTGAGGGTCTGGAGCAGTGTTAAACACTAAAATTTGGAGCGCTCACGTGTGGCACGTGAGGCGCCTGAGCATTGGGCACTGCTTCTTTGGCTTTATTCCCTCTCTCTTTTATAAGTGATAAGCATTATTGGGGGTCACGTGGGATCACGTGAGGCGCCCCAAAATTTGGAACTATATTTGATTTATTCCCTTTTTTCTTTCATAAGTGCTAAGCACCATTAGGAGGTCATGTGGGATCATGTGAGGCACCCCAAAATGGGAACCGTCTTTGATTTATTCCCCTTTTTCTTTCATAAGTGCTAAGCACCATTAGGGGGGTCACGTGGGATCACGTGAGGCGCCCAAAAATAGGAACTGCCTTTGATTTATTCCCCCTTTTCTTTCATAATTGCTAAGTACCATTAGGTGGGGTCACGTGGGATCACGTAACTCACGTAACTCGATGTCAGTTGTTACTTTTGTTCCTCAGAGGTGCTAGAGGTTCTCACGTGGGAACACGTGATCTGTTGCTATAGCGTTGTATGCTAATCGTTTTTTTATGTGCATGAGGATCTTGATCTTAGTTTTTAGAATTTCATGTCCCTTGTTTTATAAGAATTAAATTCTTATACAGGGTTAAACCCTAGTTTTATCAGAGGAATTAAATTCCTATATCTTTGGGAAGAATTAAATTCTTCAAACTTAGTTCTTTCATCTAAGTTTTGATTCTACATGACAGAATCTCCCCGATGAGAATTAAATTCTCAACTTGTGGGGAGATCTGCTTCTACAGACCTCAACTAGAGAAAGAACTAAGTTCTTTTTTTTAAAAGAGTTAAACTCTTGGAGCGGTGAAGAAGATATAAAATGATCTCTAGGTCTTTCTTCTTACCTAGGGTTTCTTTTCGTAAAAGAGAACTTCTCTTCTTTTTTTTGTTTTCTTAAATCTTATGGGGGGTTTCCTTGTGTACAAAACTTGAAGTCTTGGGTCCTTTATATAGTAGAGACTAGTTTGTTGATTTGGTTAAAGAAATCTCTCATTAAGAGATCTTAATTGATTTGAGGATTTTATCCGCCGTTGGATATTTGATCTAAGGACTTCTGTTTTACAGAAGATATTTTTCTTGTTTTTAACAAGATTGGAGAAATATTTTCCCATACAGAGCTTATTCTATAGCTTAGTGATTTTTAATTACCATTGGATTTTTAATTCAACGGTGCTCTGTTTTACAGAAAGCAACCTTTCTTGTTTAAAAAGATTCAAGGAAATATTTTCCAAATAGGGTTTTGATCCCTTTACTTAGAATTTAATTCTATCGGCTTAGAAGGTATTTGAGACCACTCACGTGCAGCACGTGACCTCACAGAGTTAAAATGCATTTGCTTATGTGCAACAGCCTAAAAAAGGCATAACATGCTGACACGCTGGCCTGTTATTTGTTTTAAAAAGGCGACTATATACTTTGTATATAGATGCTCACGTGCTTGCACGTGAGGCTCGATTTCAGCTTTAATTGTTAAGCGAAATGCCTATGATTTTGTTTATAGGCGCATCATGTGTGGGCACGTGATACTCCATCAGGGGAATTTTTTCATTGTATTTTTTTTCTCTCTCTCTTTTTTTTATAAGGGAACGCTAGGTTTAGGCTCGGCTACACAATGGAGATCTCACTTCGGCGTTAGTGCTTGGAGTCCTGGCTATGGTGCTGGAGTCTTAGTGCAGTGTTGGTGGCCGGTGTTGAGACAACGACGAGGTGAATGTGGAGGTGATGGTGAGGAGCCTGGTGGCCTCAGTAGTGGGTATGAGCGGTAAGGCGGTCAGGGTGCAGAGGAGGTGGTGATGGTGGTAGTGCCGTTGGGAGCTGGGAGTGCTCGGTTGAGGTGATGGGAGAAGGTGGGTTTGTAGGTGAGGGTTCTCGAGGGTGGGTTCAAGGAGGAGGCTCGTCGGTGACAGTAAGGTGATGGTGGCGAGGTTCGTCGGAGTTAGGCGGTGGCCATGGGTGGTGATTGATTCTTTTTTCGGTGTGTAGGTAGAAAATGTATAGAAATCACAACCAAAGAAATTTGTAAACCGCAATCAATAATGGTGTCGTATGTAGCGCGTTAGCGAGTGCGGATCGTCCATACGGAAAGTGAGATTTGCTTGTAATTGAATTAGATGAGTCGAAAATTAAAGAGAAAAGAAAAGACAATTCAATTCAAGATTTAAAAGTGAATTTCAAGAATTATTAAAATCTAGATCTAATAGCAAGAAAATATTAAAAATCAAGAATCAAGAATTGATGATTTCCAATCGAATTAGTAATCAAGATTTGAAATGAGGCTCATAGGAATCGATCGAATCTATAGACGTGATGAAAACTGGTGATTATGTTTTCTTATCCATTAATGATTTGATACTAGATCGATGACGATCAACGAGAATTAAGGATTTCTTGCGGAAACTAGGGTTTCATCATCTATCCCTTGTCCTTTCGTTAATTTCATTCACACTCTAGCCTCTAGTAAATTCAAGAATCGATCGTGGATCACTAATTAAGAGAGAACACAATCAAGAACGTATGGCTCGAAACTAGGTTGTCGATTCTTCAATTTACTAAAGTTTACAAAACTAATAGGACTTAAGAATCGTTTCAAGATTTGTAGCATCATCATCTATTGATTCTCTCGACTCCTTCACGAGCGGAGTTTTACTCAAATATCATATCAAAGAACACAATCAAGAATTGAGATCTAATCATGATGCAAGAATGTAAAGAAAGCAAGATAAAGAATTTCACCTTTTATTTATCAATAATTTTGTTACAATTCTCTCAAGATCTATAATGAGGAAAGAACTTGATCGTCGATTTGGCGTCGCACGACTTCGTGAGTCGCGGATCGTCTTGAACCACTTGCTCAGATGAAGATCGGCTTCGCTCCTAAAAGGTTGAAGGGTACTTGCTTGAATTGTACTCGGGGATCTTGAATTTGGCTTTGGTGATTGGATTAGGGTTAGGGTTACAAGTTGCGTCACTCAACTTGTGTTGGGAATTGATGGAGGGATCAACAACCCTTTGATAGAAGCTTAAGGGTCCTTTTTATAGCCTTAGGATTGGGATTAGCTTCCTTTAGAAGATAGGTTTAGTTTAGCTTCCGTTGTAAGCTTGGTAGTTAGGTAGAAGGTTCTAGAGTTAGTTAGTTAGGGTTAGCTTCCTTTATAAGCTTGGAGGTTAGGGAGAAGCTTCTAGGCTTAGGTAGTTAAGTAGTTTGCTTTGGAAGCTTGAAGATGTTTAGCTTGAACAATAAGCCTTGCTGTTCGGACAGAAGCTTCTGGAGATCTCTGGAGTTTTGAGTGGCTTTAAGAGGTTCTTTAGCTGAGAAGAGAAGCCTGAAGTGAAGAGATGATGACGTCACCATGACATGGCCGTGGAACCGCCGCGGGAATGGGCATTTGGCCGCAGATCCGCGGCCCATTAAAAGCCTCTGTGTATGGAACTTTCTGTGATGCTTGGTGCTGACTGTAGGTGTACTTTCTTATATGTGTAATCTTATAATTCTCTTTAGTTCACTACCAGATCTCAAGTTTTTGACTTGGCGTATTTTTATCAGCACTTTTAACTGTTTCGGCTTTTCTTCTGGAATTTCCTGCACAGATTCTCGAGACAAGTGTTGCGCTACACAAAGATAATGCGATGCAATGATAAACACTAAATTTCCCTCAAAATGTCGGTTATAAAGTATAACACAAGTTATTTGGTATTTTACGGATGTTTTGCTAATATGTGCTACAATCATACCGAACACTTATAGATGAGTGCAAATGGTAGGAAAATTGATTTGTTAAAAATGCAATATTTTTGTCTGATCAAATTCCCCCAAACTTATTTTCGGTCATCTCGAGCGAACTGTTTTATTAAAAAGAGAAGGAGAAAATAAAGAAAGAGAAAAATAAACTAGCACACTTTCGTAGGCAACACGATTGCACTGAGCACGTGCAACAAGCCTTTAAACCTCTAGCTGTCCCTACTAGGAGGAGTGTTGTCTCCTGAGGGTTTTCAGCAGATTGCACCTAAAAATTCCAATAATAAAAGAAAGACCGTGAAGATTACATATAAAGATAAGAATTGTAAAAGAAAGACTTTGAAAATTAGAGTTTCCAATTATGCCAGCTTTTCAGTTGTCATGAGCCCTATCTTAATAGTCATGAAAAGATGTTAGAAATCACATCATCCCTCAATAAAACATCGTCTTTATTCTTCATTCCTATCTTTCTTCCAAACATCGATCATATAACCCTACGTGTGTGTAATATACATCCCTACACCCGGAGAATTCAATTCAAGCTATCATACTCTTGTCCATCTGCCTCAGTACTTTTTAATTTGATGAATATTTAGATGGATTTGCTCACACATTTTTCATGCGACCGTTAATATTTCTTGAGGTACTAACCGACCGATTACTCATGTGCTTGCTTATTTGGTGTTTTTCCTCATCTTGCACCACCTAAGGCTTAGCAGTGACTCCCAGACCAGTTGGTCTAAGGCACTAGGTGATGAAGCACCCTCGCTATATTTTTTTATTGCTGCCTTGGCGATAACAAAACCAGTGTCCATTTTTCTTCACCATTTTATATTTTATTCATTTTTATTTCCTTCATACTTTGGCTTTTAGACAAGAGCATTTAAGGTATCCTCTACTATCCCAAGCTTCAAGACGTGTGTAAGTGCGTATAGTAGGGCATCAACGTTCAAAATGTTTGGCTTTCAGAATATGAACTATTTTTCAGACTTATTTTTATCCTTCATCGTACTAACCCTTGGGACAACGGCTCATAACTACTTATAACTAGTTCGTTTAAGAAAACTTTTAATTTTCTAGGTTTTCTTAAATTTTTTCAATCTTTTGGATGTAATTTTTCACTATCTAATCTTTTATTATCTTATTTATGTACAAAATTTTTATTTTTTTGAAAATTTTTAAATTTTTATTGGTTTTCAAAAATGTTTTGAGCTTATGCAAAGTATGATGCAAATGATGCACAAATAAGCACAAACCTCCCCCAAACTTGTTTTCAACAGTGTCCTCACTGTTGCCATCCACTATATCTCAAAAACCTGTTAGCTTGGGAGGAAATTTATTAACGGGCGCAAAATATTTAAGTGAAAATCCTCTCCCAAACCTATTTTTGGCTCATTATTTTTCAGTAAAAATTTTCTTTTCAAGAGCCAGATTATCCCCCCCCCCAAACTTGAGTTAAACAATGTTAATCTTTTGAAAATCACAAGAGGGGGTCAAAAAATTATTGGTCGATGCCAACCTTTGCAAAGACCGAAAGTTAACATCAACCATTCGAAAATTTTATCAATATAGTGCATCGGTTGGTGGAAAGGTAGAAAGACGTGGGGACAAGATAAGTGGTGGAATAGAATGTGTTTGCGTCTCATTTTGGAGAGACGATGGAGTGATTGTGATGGATTACTCGCATTCTTTTTACAGTCCAAAAGAAAGGGTGGGGGTTCAATTTCATTGATTGGGAGATGATCCATCTCAACACCCGTGTCATTCAAAAATGTGAGTTCATCAGCGAAGATCTCCTCAAAAGTTTCATCAATATCCCGAAGAATAATGTCATCACAAGGCGCGGGTGATCTTCAGACTCTAAAAGCAGTTCATAATCAGTGTTGGTTGTTGTTCCGGACAACTCGGTGGAAGAGTCCGTATGTGTATGATACATAATTGGGTCAAACAACAACATATTAAAAGAGTCAAGATTAGTATCATGAGGATCATCAATTTCGCTGCTGTCGATATCCATTAATTCGACAGAACAGACCTGAGCAGTAGGTTCGGAGGGTACACTTCCCAACTTGTAAATGTTCAGCTCAATTGACCTATTCCCGAAAGATAGGGTCATAGAACCATTACGACAGTTGATTATAGCGTTGGAAGTGGCCAAAAAGGGGCGACCTAAAATCACCGGAATTTGATTCCGTGGGTTCGCTACAGGCTGTGTATCAAGTACAATAAAGTCCACAGGGAATACAAATTCCTCGATTTTTATTAACATATCCTCCAGTTCACCCCTAGCTTTGGTGATTGATCGGTCAGCCATCTGGAGAGTTATGCTCGAGGGCTTTAACACTCCGATACCTAACTGCTCGTAAACCGAGTATGGAAGCAGGTTAACACTAGCGCCAAGGTCTAGTAGAGCACGGTTGATGTGTTTTTCCCCAATAGAAATGGAAATAGTAGGATAGCTAGGATCCTTACGTTTCCTCGGTAATTGTTGGGGGAAAGCCGTGTCTACAGTCTTTGCCATGAATATCTTCTTGGGCACTTGAGTCTTTCTCTTTCTAGTGCACAAGTCTTTAAGAAATTTCGCATAAGCGGGGACTTGTTGTATTGCATCTAGACTAGGGATGTTGATGTTAACCTGTTTAAAGATTTCCGTGATCTTCTCCATTTGTGGACTCAGTGTGTTTCCCCTTAACCGATTCGGGTAAGGTGCTTGAGCAATAAGGTCAGGGTCCAACATTGGAGAAGATCGTGTGGGTGGACTAGAAGAGCTGGGCTGAGGTGTCGAGCCTCAGGGAAAACGGAGAATAGGCTCGGAAGAAGGTGGTAGGGTAGAAGAACTAGGGTCAGAATTAGAAGTAGAAGTGGAATGAAAGGTCTCAGCCGGGGTATCATCGATAGATTTTTTCAGTATCATTAATCTCTTCCCCAACATGATTGTCAAGCACTTTTCCAGATCTCAATGTGGTGATTGCATTCACATGATGTGAATAGCCAGGATTGGGCAAAGGTTGAGCTGGAAGTTTCCCTTTCTCTCTTGCACTCAATTCAGCTTTTAATCATGCAATTTCTTCTTCCATCGATTTTATACTCTCCGCTTGAGAAGTGCTGGAAGTTTTTCTTTATATCATCGACGGAAGACTTTATTGTCCAAAGCAAGTTCATGAATGAAGAGAATTCATCAGTTCCGGTCAACTGCAAAGGACTAGACGGTGCAGGTGTGTTGACCGAATTTTGAAAGTTTTGTGATTAGAAGGGGTGCTGACTCAATTGAAGTAGTTGCTGTTGTGGTGGAGGAGTCCTTTGGAAATTGTTCTGGGTTGGAACCGTGTTTTGAGATTGTGATTGGTTCCAAGCAAAATTAGGATGATTTCTCTAACCCTGATTATATGTGGAAGAAAATGGATCGTTCCTTGGTCGTTGTTGGAAAGCAGAATTGATATGCTCATGACCTTGAAACGGAGAATTCAATGGACATTCTTCCGTTAAATGAGAAGGATCAGAACAGCATCCACATACAGTTTTGGAGAGTGACATTTGATTTAGGGTGGCGGCTAAAAATTTATTTTCCAAAGTCTCGAGTTTCTTTTGCATTGCTGACATTTCAGCTCTAACTCCTATGGAAACATCGGATTGGTTATTGCCACCCCTAGATTGACTCACACCCTCCCACTGTAAAGATTTTTCACTGAAATCTTCTAAAAATTTTCAAGCTTCACCATCGTCTTTGGTCATGAAAGTGCCTTGACACATGGATTCAAGGGTCTATTTTGTGTTAGGATTAATGCCCTCATATATAATTCTGCACAGATCCCATCTAGGGATTCCATGATGTGGACATTGAACTAACAGATCCTTGAAGCGTTCAAAACACTTCGAGAATGTTTCATTGGGAAGCTGGGTGAATTGATTGATTTCGCTATGGACTCAAGCTGTTTTATGATTGGGGTAAAATTTCTTTAGGAATGCTTTTACGAATTCTTCCCAGTTTGAAATGGAATGTGTGGTTGTGTTATACAGCCACTTCTCGGCTATATCGCACAAGGTAAATGGAAGAAGACGAAGAGTCATAGTATCCACAGAAAGCTGTGAAGTACCCATCATAGCGCATACATTTTTAAATTTGGTAATAAAGACATATGCGTTTTCAGACTCGAGACCGTGATATTTAGGTAGAAGGTTGATGTATTGGGGTTTAATCTCAAAATTGTCCCCGTTGGCTGGTGGAATGGAGAGACAGGTCGAAAGAGGACCTCGCATAGGATAGCACCTCTCTTGGAGAGAAATGCGGGGTGGATTCTGTACACCTGCGGACGGCGGCAGAGTAGTGGTAAAGAAGTTCGATGGAGAACCGTCCATCGAAATAGGTGTAGTAGTGGGTAAAGAATAGGTAAATGTATAAATACCGACTTTGGGGCCGATGGGGGAACGCGGACTAAACGGGCACTAAAATCCCGTGTCCTGCCTATCTTGCACTAAAGGGTTTAGTACAAGTGGCAGCGTTAATATAATTAAGGGAAATGAATGAAGTGGTGTTTGTTTTGAAAAAGAATACGGATTTTTGAAAAAATGATGCAAATCACAACAAATGCACAAGCAAAACCCTAAGTCTAATGGTCACCTAGGTCATGTCTCTAGATCGCTCCTAGCTGCCAGAAGACAAATCGCAGGATCAATCCTCTACTACCTCTTTGTCTCTCCTGTGGCCAAGTAAGTGCCAGGTAAGTGGGAGGTTCTCCACTACGTAAGTAATGGGCCTAATTATGTAACCACTTGCCTTAGACACACTTTCCTTAGACACCACAAAAGAAATGCAGATAAGCAATAGATTACCCACGACCTTCTCCTGTCCTAAGTGAGCGCGACGGTCCTTAGAGTCATGTCTAGATTTCTTTTAGTTAATAAGGGTAATGCGGATGCAATTTTGTGATTTTCGGAGCTTAGGAAGGGTAATGAACTCCCCACCTAATCTGAATTTGGTCTTTGCCCCTTAATTTCAGTATTAAAAAAAATGCAAACAACCAAGATCAAACACACACAATTTTTGCTTTTTGCGGCGCTGCGAATTTTTGCAAAGAAACGTGCAAAAAATTGTTATTGGAGCAGATGAGGACGGAGATAAGAAAGTGAGGGAGTTACTGAGCAATTTCCGTACACTGTAGCTATAGTGTTGCCGCGGTTCAGCCGCAGTAAGCTACTAATGCCGTGGATCCGCCGCTTGATTATTTCTTCACTGCACAAAATTTTCAGATAATGTTTCTGTTGCCTCCCCGAGCTCTCTGGAATTCTCTGAATATTTTTCCACTTGCTCCACAGATTCCAGATTTCCTCGCAACAAATCACAACGAATCGTTTAGTGTTTGCGCGAATTTTGATCTAAAAAATTTTGATGGAATAAAATTTTCAACTCAAATTTCAAAAACGAACAAATTAGCACACTATCCCTGGCAACGGCGCCATTTGATTGATTCTTTTTTCGGTGTGTAGGTGGAAAATGTATAGAAATCATAACCAAAGAAATTTGTAAACCACAATCAATAACGGTGTCGTATATAGCGCGTTAGCGAGTGCGGATCGTCCACGGGGAAAGTGAGATTTGCTTGTAATTGAATTAGATGAGTCAAAAATTAAAGAGAAAAGAAAAGATAATTCAATTCAAGATTTAAAAGTGAATTTCAAGAATTATTAAAATCTAGATCTAATAGCAAGAAAACATTAAAAATCAAGAATCAAGAATTGATGATTTCCAATCGAATTAGTAATCAAGATTTGAAATGAGGCTCGTAGGAATCGATCGAATCTATAGACGTGATGAAAACTAGTGATTATGTTTTCTTATCCATTAATGATTTGATACTAGATCGATGACGATCGACGAGAATTAGGGATTTCTTGCGGAACTAGGGTTTCATCATCTATCTCTTGTCCTTTCGTTGATTTCATTCACACTCTAGCCTCTAGTAAATTCAAGAATCGATCGTGGATCACTAATTAAGAGCGAACACAATCAAGAAAGTATCGCTCGAAACTAGGTTGTCGATTCTTCAATTTACTAAAGTTTACAAAACTTATAGGACTTAAGAATCGTTTCAAGATTTATAACATCATCATCTATTGATTCTCTCGACTCCTTCACGAGTGGAGTTTTACTCAAACATCGTATCAAAGAACACAATCAAGAATTGAGATCTAATCATGATGCAAGAATGTAAAGAAAGCAAGATAAAGAATTTCATCTTTTATTTATCAATAATTTTGTTACAATTCTCTCAAGATCTACAATAAGGAAAGAACTTGATCGTCGATTTGGCATCGCACATCTTCGTGAGTCGCAGATCGTCTTGGACCACTTGCTCGGATGAAGATCGGCTTTGCTCCTAAAAGGTTGAAGGCTTCTTGCTTGAATTGTACTCGGGGATCTTGAATTTGACTTTGGTGATTGGATTAGGGTTAGGGTTACAAGTTGTGTCACTCAACTTGTGTTAGGAATTGTTGGAGGGATCAACAACCCTTTGATAGAAGCTTAAGGGTCCTTTTTATAGCCTTAGGATTGGGATTAGCTTCCTTTAGAAGCTAGGTTTAGTTTAGCTTCCCTTGTAAGCTTGGTAGTTAGGTAGAAGGTTCTAGAGTTAGTTAGTTAGGGTTAGCTTCCTTTATAAGCTTGGAGGTTAGGGAGAAGCTTCTAGGCTTAGGTAGTTAAGTAGCTTGCTTTGGAAGCTTGAAGATGTTTAGCTTGAACAATAAACCTTGCTGTTCGGACAGAAGCTTCTGGAGATCTCTGGAGTTTTGAGTGGCTTTAAGAGGTTCTTTAGCTGAGAAGAGAAGCTTGAAGTGAAGATATGATGACGTCACCATGACATGGCCGCGGATCCGCCGCGGGAATGGGCATTTGGCCGCGGATCCGCGGCCCATTAGAAGCCTCTGTGCATGGAACTTTCTGTGATGCTTGGTGCTGACTGTAGGTGTACTTTCTTATATGTTTAATTTTATAATTCTCTTTAGTTCACTACCAGATCTCAAGTCTTAGACTTGGCGTATTTTTATCAGCACTTTTAACTGTTTCGGCTTTTCTCCTGGAATTTTCTGCACGGATTCTCGAGACAAGTGTTGCGCTACACAAAGATAATGCGATGCAATGATAAACACTCAATTTCCCTCAAAATGCCGGTTATAAAGTATAACACAAGTTATTTGGTATTTTACGGATGTTTTGCTAATATGTGCTACAATCATACCGAACACTTATAGATGAGTGCAAATGGTAGGGAAATTGATGTGTTAAAAATGCAATATTTTCGACTGATCTGGTGGTGCAAGGGCCAAGGTTTGAAGTGGGATCGATGCAGAGAGGCGGTGGTATTCACGGTAGGGTGGACAACATGGAGGAGAAGAAGAGGAGCTCGGCAACGAGGTCAGTTGGGGGTGTAGTGGCGGCTCAAGCTCGTTGGGTGGGGCCAAGAGAGGAGATGAGGGGTCGGGGAAGGTGATGATGGTGACAAGGTAGCGAGGGGCTCAGGTGGGTGGTCGTCGTGGCAACGGCGAAGGTGGTAGGGCTCGAAGACGGAGAAGAGCAGCGAGTGTGTCCTTACGGTCGGAGGAGGAGGGAGGGGATGGTTGAGGTTGGAGACGAGGTCCCGCCGGCAATGGAGGTAGTGAGGGAGATGGTCGCGGCTGGTCAGAGATGAGGGCTGCAGCAGTCGTGGAGGAGCTCGAGGATTTGTAGCAGATGAGTTTTTAGGTTCGTGGAGAAGTTGAAGAGGGTGGTGGTGATGGTGCGGGAGTGGGGTTGCAAGGTGGTAGTGTTCATCGAGGATGAGGAAGGTTGCCGGAGTTGGAGGCAGTGAGCTTGGTGATTGGGTTGAGTGGAGGAGAAGTGGGGATCTTAGAGGAGTGCGTGGGGGTCGGTAGTTAGAAGGAGGCCGGGATCTCGAGGAGTAGTTGCGGTGTCGAGGGGAGGAGTGGGTGTCGCAGGCGGTTGGCGAAGGAGAAGTGGTCATGGGTTGTTAAAGGGAGCGGGTCTCAGGGATGGCCGTTTGGGCGAGGTCGATGTGGGGGGAACATTGGGACGAGCGCAAGGAAGGCGGTAAAAGAGGAGGAGAAAGAAAAAGAAAAGAGCGAAGGAAAAGAGAGAAGAGAGAGGGAGGAAGTTGGAGCGAGTAGGTGTCGGGTCGGGTTTGGGTCCATGCTGGGGTTTGGGTAGTTTAGGGTTTGGGTTAGATTAGGAAAAAATAATAATTAAAATAAATAAAAAAATATATATAAAAGTGGAAAATAATTGGAAAAATCTAGAAAATATAATAAGTAAATATATGGAAAATATACATCGAACTAGGGATTTACACTGAACGTTTCTTCTCCCTCTCCTAATTGCAGCTGTTGGATACAGTGCCCTCAGTGTCAATTATTGGATCACAGGCACGTGATTGCAATGATTAAGGGAGGACCTATGCTGGTAGGACAGTCTTACTCAAGATGATAGTATGCTATCGAGTTTATCTTTATCATCGTGTACTGCTTTAGGTGACATTACTGATCACTATTGCACGTTGATAGAGCCCCTAGGATTCTTGCTTGACTGCCAGCAGTATGATGGCGATCATATACATGGGAGCTGGGGTCTATAAGTACATCCTTAAAAGGTCCCTAGTCGTGGGAGTTTCAAGACAGGGCATCGATACTCCAGAGTAGACTAGTGTATACAGTCGAGACCCCGACGAGGGACGGTGGCTGGTCTTACAAGTCACTGGTGTCAGTTGGTTCACCTAAGATGTATACAGGTGCTCATTGGGTTATGAGTATACCAGACTGGACTCGCCGGGAACATGCTAGTTAGGATTATACCAGACGTCAGATAGCAGTTCCCTGGTGACATGTGTACAGGTTAGTTCATCGACCTAAGATCGTCATTTGTCTCGTGTGAGTTCTCACTGTTCTTTGATTACTACCCTACCACGGCTCAAAGGAGTCGTGCAAACAGGTTTTAGTTGGGTACGGTCCCGAGCCACATGGAGGCAGTGAGCAGATCTGCAGGGGTTCTTCTCTCCCGGTATTGGGAGTGAGATCGCGATGTGTCTAGGAGAGCCATTACACAAAGCCCTCGGCCGAGGTAGGAGATTTACTGGTAGGTATTCCAGTAGTATCTCAGGGTGTTCTGGGCTACACTCCGACACGACTTATACCGCTTTTTGGGGTCTGACTTTTACCAACCCCTAGGCCCGCCATGCGATACTCATAGACGAACGGACCGGACTGTACGGATATTGTCACTGACAGGCTCAGTAGGGTGTCAGGATGAGTTCGCTCATCGACCTCCCTTTTGGTCAATATCTGGTGGCCCGTTACGTATAGCTAGTACCACTGACGTGCTAGTGGTTAAATCCACAGCCGAAGTATTGACGAGTCTTTAGAGTCCCCCACAGACAGTTTCTCAAGTTTCGGGCGAAACGTTGTAGAGGCCGTATGATATATGGCAGGGTTCGATCATATACGTGCGGTATTGCACGGATCATGATCGGGCGGATCATACTAGTGGGCTTTGGTTTAAGCCGGATAATAGTATTAGATTTGTTGGATTACTTTAGTCTCATCGCATTCGCATTCAGTTGGAATGCGGATGCAGGTATGTATATACAGGTGAAGGGTATCCTTGTGATCCGTTATTCCCTTTTATAGATGTTGCCGGATCTTTTTGTTGTTGCAAACATTTGGATTAATGTTTGCTTAAGGAAATAATGAGCTAGATTTTCATCATGCATTACATTAAATGTGACATAGACATTTAGATGACTCATGGTCTCTTTTTTAGCAAATATATCACATTAGTGTTTTGTTTAATGTGTTGAATGAGATGGAGAGAGAGAGGGGCTGCCATGGTTGATATTATTGGTTTTGTATTTTCATAATCTCACACACTCTCACTCTCATTCCAACAAAAGAAAAGAAAAGATAAAGAAAAGCTCTTGTTCTTCTTCTTCTTCCTCTAGCTCATTGCTTCCATCAATGGCAACACTTTAACCTCCATCCAAAGCCATGGATGCAAGAGACAAAGTGATCACAACATTCTCTACTTCAACCTTGGGCACGTCGGCTAGCACACTTCGTGCCCGAGTTGCTTCGGATGAAGCGGGAGCCCATAAAAAGACTTCTCGATGTGGTGCCCTTTCCGACGAAGAGATGAAGACCGGAGTTGCCGCGGGGAGCTTGGGATGGTGGCTAAAGACCGAAGGACACGGATCGATCGGTATAGCATTCTATCCCATCTCTAGTTAGCTAGCATTATGTTAATGGTTACGATCCGGGTTTTAAGCATACGATAACGCCGGTTTTCTAGTTATGAAAAATTTTCGTTTCCGCATTTTGGCCTCGGAAAGACGGCCGGGGCGCTACCATAGTCTTACATGGTATCAGAGCCACGCCATTAACCTAGTCTAGTTTGCTCTAACGTGTTTACAAGTTCGATCGAACGAATTTCCAAAAACCATATTTTCCAAGCACAGTTTCTGTCGAAATTTTTTAGTTGTCAAAAAAATATTTGGTATATTGCAGAAAACTGTGCAGGCTTTTCTAAGATAACTGAAGAAATTTGGTCGGCTGATTTTACTGTAGAGCGGCGGATCTGCGGCCGTAACCCCCTTTTGGCCGCGGATCCGCCGCCGTACTGTAGCCACAGTGTACCAAATTTCTTCAGTAGGTCTCTGACTTGAAAAAGGGGTTTCTGGAATATTCAGTTTGGGCCCAGATGTTTTTGAGTACTGGGTATTGTGTTTGGGGCCCACTTCGGAAAATTTGTCGATCGATATTTTTAAAACATGTTAGTTCACAGTATTTACATTATATCTGCGACCGTGAATGTCACTTGATCGGTAAATCCTGTCTAACTGCTATAGCCCTTTTAGATGGATTTGCGAACGTGACATTCACGTTGATGTTCTGTGTTGTGCTGTGATGTTGCGGATTTGTCGTGGTGGATAGTCTGGATGCAATGTTAGTACAGTTTGGTTATATATGTACATTTGATATTGCGAGGCGAGCGTCCGACATGTGGACTGCCGTCACTGCCTGTTTGTATATTATTCTTTTGGGGTACGACCGGGCTGAGGTCGATGTACCTGTTGTATATATTTTACTTTCTGTACTAGGATTACCCCGCGGAGGGGTGCACGGGTAGCCGGGTTCTAGAGGGCAACGGGCCCGCATCTCATGGCTTTGAGACGGAGGGGCCTTTACTCTAGAATTGGCGGGCTATTCGCCGCACTCGTAGGGGGTATAGGTTGACCCAGGAGGGGTGCCCAAGTTACCAGATTCCGTGAAGTGCTGGGTGGCCCATTCACGTTGCTGAAGGGGGCTGCCTCGCTTAAGGTTTTGGCGGGTAGCTTGCCGCGCCCGTAGGGGTCTAGGATTTCATTGCACAGGCTATCCACACAACCAGGAGAACGTCGGGTTTCATTAGCGGCTCTATGAAACCCGGGGATCTCAGATATCTGTATTGTTCTGTGATGCTTATTACATTTCTATGATATTGCATTTTATCACGCCTTGAGCGAATATTATATATTGATATATATACTAGTATATGTTTTGCATCCGCGCTAGTCCAGTCCCCGCTCTGTCGTTAGTTAAGTAACCTAACAGGTGATGACGGGACCTAGTGGCGAATGTGGATGGCATATACGTACATCATTATTTTCATTCTTTGTGGTGTGATCGATTGATGGGACTGCATTGATTCGGATCAATGCAAGCTAAACAAACCTATTCTGATGTTGATGGAACATTTTTCAAAAAGCTGTTATTGCAAGGATGTTCTCTTTTGTTTTGCACAGTGGTATTCGGTTAGGAATATCCAGCACCTCAGTCGACGAGGCAAGGGCCGAGATCCCTTCACCGGGAGTGACCCCTTGGACAGAAGTTTGCATCAGGGCAATAACTTCACTATAGTCGATTACTTTAGATTTGCATCGTGGTATTCAGTCGGAATATCCTGCACCTCATTCTACGGGGAAAGAGCCGAGATCCCTTCACCGGGAGTGACCTCTTTAGCAAAGGCTTTCGCCACTATATTTTTATAAAAAGCTATGCAGTTCCTTTAACGATATCAAGTTCATTACGTTAAAAGTTTTTCGCCAAAAAACTAGACGTAGCCCTCCGTCAATTCTTACGGGTATTATTTAGTATTTGTGATGCGTTTGTTGACTCCGTCAAGGCGTAGTATACGGTAGCTAAGTGGTGCTTGTTTGTAGCATGGATATGGGATTGGTTAGGACAGTCGTGCGGCCTTGTTGACTCCGTCAAGGGCACGTACGGGTGGGTTTAATGCAATCCAGAAAATGACGGGTTGAACTTGACTAGGACTCTTTGATTTATTGACTCCGTCAAGGTCACTTGGGTCCTAGGGGTAAAATCACATCGGGAGTTTCTAAAGAAACTGAAACTTGCCAGATATGCGCATTCTTTCTGGAGTGTGATAACATGAGTGGATTCCGTCACGTTATCATGCGATGATTGTTGGATCCCGATTCCCACTGATGAGTTGGTTTACTTCTCGGGTAATCCCGACTAATTCTTCTTTCAGGTTTGGAGGAGAATTTGACGATACAGTGGGAGGTTTCCTGATTAGATAAAGTGATAACCATTCTGATCTAGGTTAGAGTGCACCCTGAGTGTTTCTTTTCTCTCTCTCTTTGGCAGCGACCATGGCCCGACCCTAGACTATGACTCAGTGACCAAGTTGACCGAACCTTCTTATAATACTGGCTTTTGGATTTTCTGAGTTGCATGTTAGTGTATATGCCCTATGGGCCATTATTGTATCATACTAGATTGTATATTACTTAATGGAAGCTTGGGATATTCACAGTTGTATATACAGTCTTGCTAAAAATGGTAGTATGCTACTTGGTTTGTGTCTACTTTAATGTGTGCATATGTTTCTTGTAACGTATCATTTATACATATTAGTAGAGCCCATAGATTCTTTCCTTGATTACCAGCGTTGTGATGGCAGTCACACTAGTGGGGGCTGGGTAGTCTGTAAGCAACATCCTATACAGGTCCCTGGTCGTTGGATTATCGAGATAGGGCATCGATATTCCAAAGTAGACTAGTGTGTACGCTTCTCATCCCAGTTGGGGAGATGGTCTGTCCCATAGCCATCAGTACGTCGTACTGGAGATAGTATACAGGTGCTCGTTAGGTTACGGCTACACCGGACAGTACTCGCAGGGGAACTGATTAGTTGGTATTATACCCATCATCAGTTAACGGTTCCCAGGTGACATGAGTACAGCATAATCCGCAGACTTGACACTGCTACTTCGCCTCGAGTGTGTCCCACTGTTCTTATATTGCTACCCTACCACGGATCAAAGGAGTCGTGCAAACAGGTAGCAGTTGGGTGCAGTCCGGAGCACTTGGAGGCAGTAGTGGTTAGACAGGATTCGTCTCTCCCGGTATTGGGAGATGATATCGCGCTGTGTCAGAGAGCCATTACGCAAAGTCCCTGGCCAGGGCAAGCGGGATATACTGGTAGGTTCCAGTAGCTTCTCAGGGTGTAATGGGCTTCGCTCCGACACGACTTATACAACTATTAGGAGACTGACGCTTGCCGACCCCTAGGCTTGATATGCGATAGTCTTAGACGAACAGACCAGACTGTACGGAGATTGTCACATCAGGCTCAGTAGGGGTTCGGATGGTTTTCCTCATCGGCCTTCTTATCGACATCTACCTGAGGACCGTTACGTACAGCTAGTGCCGCTTGCGGTCTGTAGTTAAACCCACTGCCAGCGTAGTGTCGAGTCTTTAGAGTCCCACACAGAGAGTTTCCCTGCTCTAAGCGAAATGATATAGAGGTCGTATGGTTTTACGACAAGGGTTCGGACGCGTACGTGTGTTTACGCACGTACGACTTTTTCTGACAGTTTTTACTAGCCGGCTTTGGTTTAAGCCAGATTCTAGTATCAGGTTATTGGATTTATATAGTCTAAAGTTTTTCCGTGTTTTCACGGATTGGAGGGGCGTTCTCGTAATTTGTCGGGAAGCTTCTAGAAGAGTGGCGACTTGGGGGGTAAGGTGGCATTGCATTAAATGAGATTAGTGACTCATTTGTGTGATTCATCCATGTCATTAATGCATCATATATTCCACCTCCCCGCAAGTTCGTCGGGTGTGTGACATGGACTTACAGTGGTATCAGAGCCAACTAAACCATTACTAGCTTGTTAGCAACTAATTAGAAGTTCGATCGACGGAAAACACGAAAACAAAACCCTGGATATTCCAAGTTTCTGTTAATTTTAAAAGTGTCTGAAAATATATTTGACATAGCTTAAAATTCACAGCAGGGAAATATAAGAATACTGAGAAAATACGAGCACTCAATTCGACTTGACGACCGCGGATCCGCGGCCAAATGGTGCTTTTGGCCGCGGATCCGCCGACGAGTCAACTCTGAGTTGACTTGGATTTGCTCAGTTATTCATGATTTTTGGTGTTTTGTTTTCTAGTATATTCTGTTTCTGCCCAGATTACTTCAGTGCAGGTTTGCTTTTGGGGTAGACACGGAATATGGTATTCGATCGATGTTCTAAGATATTTGCTAATCGGGTTTTTGCCTGTAATGTTTAATGTGTTCTTAAACCTCCCCTAATTGCTAGTATGTCGGTTGGCAGGGGGTTGTATATTTCTGTAATGTTTACTGTTTGTGTATATGGACTTGATTGGAATGTTGTGATGATTAGCCAGGGTTTGAGATGGTTTAATATTCATTCATTCGATGTAAATGTAATTTGATGTAATATTCTTTTGCGGGGCACATCCAGGTTGCGGTTGTAGCCACCGTTGTATTATTTCTTTTTACTGTTTTTGCTCCTAGGATAGACCCAAGGTGGGGTACACAAACTACCGGGTACGTCGAAGTGTTTAGTGGCCTACTCACGTTGTTGAGGGAGACCGCTTCACTTCGGATACTTGGCGGGTAGTTTGCCGTACCCCTAGGGGTCTAGGATGGGGTAATGGCTATTCATCACAACTGTGTAATCCGTCTTTTATTGCAGGCTCAAAGCAAATGCGGATTGCTAGTAAATCCAATAAAGTTCATCTGTGATCTGGAATGCTTATTATTGCGTCTGACGAATGTACAATATCTATATATGATAGCTATTAGACGTCACTTATGTTTTACACCCGCGCTAGCCCAGCCCCCGCTCTGTCGTTAGTTAAGTAACCTAACGGGTGATGACGGGACCCCGTGGTGAATGCGGATGGCATAAGAGGACGTGGTATTTTCGTTGTTTTCTGCAATGATAGGATAAATGATGGGACGCATTATTATAATGCAAAGAAAATAAACCAAAGTTCAATCGTTGGAACAAATTTAAAAGAAACCACTCGGTTATTTTAAAAAGATCAGATTTTTTAATTGCGGAGCTTTAACCACTCCTTTTAAAAAGTATCAGTTTCCTTTGATTATATCAAGTTCACTACGTTCACGGTTTTGCCAAAACCATTCGTAGCCCTCCGTCATTTCTTATGGATGGTCAGTAGTATTCAAGCTATGTTTGTTGGCTTTCGTCAAGGCATAGTGTTTGGTAGCTGCTGGGGTATTCATTTGTTGCATAGATAGATGTGTTGGTTTGGGACAGTCGTATTACCTTGTTGGCTTTCGTCAAGGGTATGTATGGGTGGGTTCAAATTAACAAAGACAATGATGGGCAGAACTTGACATGTGACTTATGATTTGTTGGCTTTCGTCAAGGTCATAAGAGCATGGGGCAAAAATCCAGATCGGGAATTTCTAAAGAAACTGAAATTTACAGAGAGATGCATACCATTTTGGAGTTTGATGAATGTTGGTAGGATTCCTTCAATATTATCATACGGTGATATTTTGGATCCCGATCCTACTGTGAGTACAAGCTACTTATCAGGAGATTCGTCACTTAACGATCAATGCTATAAACCAAGTAGGTGCCTAGAAAGGTGTCAGCGGGGCTACGCCCTCAGAGAAAAGAGGTTATTTAATTAAGGAACTTCGCGAAAGCGTTGGAAAACCTCCCTCGAAGTATCGACACTGGCCTGGCTGAACGGTTAAGCAAGTATTGTACGGTGAGAATAGTCCTGGCTAATTCTTCTTTTATGGTTTGAGGAGGGATTCGAGAAACAGTGCGAGCCATCCTGTTTAGATAAATTAAAAACCAATCTAAACTTGCAACAGCATCATGCTAAAATGTTTTATTCTCTCTCTCTTAATTGCAGCGACCTTGTGACCACACATAGGTTACATCTTGATAACAAATTGACTGAATCTGACTTATATGACTGGCAAAGGTCTGTCCAGACGTCCATTGGCTATGACAAGCTGGACCACCCTATTACTACTCAAGATCTCGCCGTCCTAGGTCCAGTTTCCACTGTCGCGGATATGGATATCCGTCAGACAAGGGAAAAAGATAAAGCGAAAGCTAAGTGCCTCGTGTTAGCTTCAGTTGATGGTATATACCAGAAGCAGCACGAGAAGATGGACTTAGTTTCCATCTTTCTCCATAATAAAGATTTATATGGAGAGCAATCTCATATCACTAGATATGAAACCTCGAACGAATTAATTCAAGCGAGGTTAGCTGACGGGTCATCTGTAGGGGACAACATCCTTACAATGACTAGCTGTATTGATGAGCTCCAGGACCTGGAGACCGCGTTGGGAAACGGGTCAAATACTGACTTGATTCTACAGTCTCTGCCTCCTACCCTGAAGGAAACCAAGGAAGGAGAAGGAAAGAGAAAGGCAAAAGTTTCGGGACTGGATATAGTAAAACAGGGACGTTCCTATTGTTACAGGAATGAACATTGGCAGAAAGATTGCAGGGCTTTAAAAGCCAGTTGCCAGGATTCGAAGCATGTTATGGCTTCAGCTTCGGGTGTGTTTGTGATAGAAAACTGTATATCGGTTAACCCTACTTCCTGGGTATTGGATACCGGGTCAGGAACTCACATCTGTAATTCTTTACAGGCTCTGAGAAACCGTAGGGTCATCAGGATAGGTGATATGACCCTCACAGTTGCTAACGGAATGAGCATGGACGCTGAATCCGTAGGGGAATACCATCTTGGACTGACAATTGGGCACATATTGATTCTGCGTAACTGTTTTTATGTACCAGGTACAACTTGTAATATCATATATGTATCCTTACTTTCTAAGGAAGGATATGATTTTACTTTTATAAGCGATGTGGTTCACATCCACCTAAATCAAGTTATGATTGGGTCAGGTACATTACAAAACGGAATATACGTATTAAATCAAACTCAGATTTTCAGTATCTAGAACACACTTAAAAGAAAGTCTCCGGAATTAAATCAGGCTTTCTTATGGCATTGTAGAATGGGTCACATCAATGAGAGAAGGTTAACTAAGTTACATAGAGAAGGATATTTGAATCCGTTCGAATATCAATCTTATGCTACTTGTGAATCTTGTCTAATAGGAAAGATGACAAAAACTCCATTTACTGGACACGGAGTAAGAGCAAGCGAGCTCTTGGGACTCGTACACAGAGACGTGTGCGGTCCAATGTCTACACATGCGCGAGGTGGTTATTCGTACTTCATTACTTTTACGTATGATTTCTCTAGGTATGGATATGTATTCTTAATGAAGCATAAATCCGAGGCCTTTGAGAAATTCCAAGAATACAGGAATGAAGTGGAAAAACAAACAGGCAAGAGTATAAAGACACTGAGATCTGATCGAGGTGGTGAATACTTAAGTGTCGAGTTCCTGGGTTACTTAAAAGAGAATGGAATTCTCTCTCAGCTTACTCCTCCATACACACCACAACACAACGGTGTATTAGAAAGGAGGAATCGAACCCTATTGGATATGGTTCGTTCCATGATGAGTAACGCTGAGTTACCGCGATCATTCTGGGGATATGCACTAGAATCAGCTGCATATCTTTTGAACAAGATTCCAACCAAAACTGTGCCTACCACACCATATCAGATGTGGAGTTGGAAGAAATCCTGTCTTCAATACCTGAAGGCATGGGGATGTCCAGCTTTTGTAAAAAGGCAGCATGCGGACAAGCTCGAGGCACGCTCAGTATAGTGCAAGTTTGTGGGATATCCAAAGAACTCCATGGGATATTGTTTCTATTACGCAGAGGAACAAAAGGTTTTTGTTTCTCGTTATGCCCACTTCTTAGAAGCTGAATTTTTAGAAAATCAGAAGAGTGGGAGCGCAGTAGAATTGGAAGAAATTCCAGAACCACAAGCTATTACTGAAAGCTTGGAAGAACCAGAGGTTTCAGAAGAACGGGACATCCCGACGCCACTCCGTAGGAGTAGTAGGAAATCTCATCCGCCCGAGAGATACTACGGGTTTCTCATAGACGGGGATAGAGAGGATTGCACTATTGACTATGATGAGCCTACTAGCTTCCAGCAAGCCATTCAGAGCGGTGACTCAGTAAAATGGCTGGATGCAATGCGGACCGAAATGGAGTCCATGTACACTAACAAAGTATGGACTTTGGATTTTGCTCCAGATGGGGTAAAACCCGTAGGATGCAAATGGATCTTCAGAAAGAAGATTGGTGTAGATGGACAGGTTGAAACCTATAAAGCTAGACTTGTTGCAAAGGGTTTCTGTCAAAGACCTGGTTTGGACTATGACGAAACATTTTCTCCAGTAGCTATGCTAAAATCCATTAGGGTCCTTCTTGCTATTGCTGCCTTCCACAATTATGAGATCTGGCAGATGGACGTAAAGACGGCCTTTCTAAATGGAAATTTGGAAGAGAGCGTCTATATGGATCAGCCAGAGGGATTCATTCAGAGTGGGAGCAGCGGTAAAGTATGCAAGTTGCTTAAGTCCATTTATGGACTAAAGCAGGCATCACGGAGTTGGAACATCTGTTTTGATGATGCTGTCAAAGAATTCGACTTTATCAAAAATCCAGATGAACCTTGCATATACAGTAAGATTGTAGGGAAAGCTGTAGTATTCCTCATCTTGTACGTGGATGACATTCTCCTGATAGAAAATGATATTCCTATGTTACAGTCAGTCAAAAGATTTTTGTCACATAAATTCTCCATGAAAGACCTGGGTGATGCCACCTACATTCTGGGGATCCGAATCTATCGTGATAGATCAAAGAGGATGTTGGGACTTTCGCAGTCCAGGTACATAGACACCATAGCGAAAAAATTCAGAATGGATGATTCTAAGCGCGGTAATCTACCGGCTTGTCACGGAATCATCCTCTCCAAAGAGATGTCTCCCAAGACTGATTTGGAAAGGGATTGCATGGCGATTATACCCTACGCTTCTGCGGTAGGCTCTATAATGTATGCGATGGTATATACCAGACCAGATGTAGCATACGCATTGAGCGTTGTAAGCCGGTATCAGGCAAACCCAGGGGAGAAGCACTGGATAGCAGTAAAGAACATTCTCAAGTACCTAAGAAGGACTAAGGAGATGTTCTTAGTGTATGGCGGAAAAGACCTCCAGATGGAGGGCTTTGCCGACTCCGGCTTCCATAGTGACAAATATGACTCCAAGTCCATGTCGGGTTATGTCTTTACCCTCAATGGAGGGGCGGTCTGTTGGAAGAGTTCCAAGCAGGAGACCGTTGCTGACTCAACAATGGAAGCGGAGTACATAGCTGCTTGCAATGCCGCAAAAGAAGCTGTTTGGATAAAGAAGTTCCTCACAGAACTTCAGGTGGTTCCTTCCAGTGTTGGTATAATACCTCTGTATTACGACAACAACGACGCTATAGCTTTAGCGAAGGAACCCAGGTCCCATCAGAAATCCAAACACATCTTAAGGAGGTACCACCTGATCAGGGAGATCGTAGATCGCCGGGAGATCGAGGTGAAAAGAGTAGAGACAGAGAATAACATTGCTGATCCATTCACAAAGGCCCTTCCTCAGACTCAGTTCGAGAGGCTATTCGAGATGATAGGTCTACGATATGCCAGCTCATGGCTCTAGTGTAAGTAGGAGATTGTTAGTGTATATGCCCTAGGGGCCATTATTGTATCATACTTGATTGTATATTACTTAATGGAAGCTTGGGATATTCACAGTTGTATATACAGTCTTGCTAAAAATGGTAGTATGCTACTTGGTTTGTGTCTACTTTAATATGTGCATATATTTCTTGTAACGTATCACTTATACATATTAGTAGAGCCCATAGGTTCTTTGCTTGATTACCAGCGTTGTGATGGCAGTCACACTAGTGGGGGCTGGGTAGTCTGTAAGCAACATCCTATACAGGTCCCTGGTCGTTGGATTATCGAGATAGGGCATCGATATTCCAGAGTAGACTAGTGTGTACGCTTCTCATCCCAGTTGGGGAGATGGTCTGTCCCATAGCCATCAATACGTCGTATTGGAGATAGTATACAGGTGCTCGTTAGGTTACGAGTACACCGGACAGGACTCGCAGGGGAACTGATTAGTTGGTATTATACCCGTCGTCAGTTAACAGTTCCCAGGTGACATAAGTATAGCATAGTCCGCAGACTTGACACTGCTACTTCACCTCTAGTGTGTCCCACTGTTCTTAGATTGCTACCCTACCACGGCTCAAAGGAGTCGTGCAAACAGGTAGCAGTTGGGTGCAGTCCGGAGCACTTGGAGGCAGTAGTGGTTAGACAGGATTCGTCTCTCCCGGTATTGGGAGATGATATCGCGCTGTGTCAGAGAGACATTACGTAAAGTCCCTGGCCAGGGCAAGCGAGATATACTGGTAGGTTCCAGTAGCTTCTCAGGGTGTAATGGGCTTCGCTCCGACACGACTTATACAACTATTAGGGGACTGACGCTTGCCGCCCCTAGGCTTGATATGCGATAGTCTTATACGAACAGACCGGACTGTATGGAGATTGTCACATCAGGCTCAGTAGGGGTTCGGATGGTTTTCCTCATCGGCCTTCTTATCGACATCTACCTGGGGACCGTTACGTACAGCTAGTGCCGCTTGCGGTCTGTGGTTAAACCCACTGCCAGCGTAGTGCCGAGTCTTTAGAGTCCCACACAGAGAGTTTCCCTGCTCCAGGCAAAACAATATAAAGGTCGTATGGTTTTACGACAAGGGTTCGGACGCGTACGTGTGTTTACGCACGCACGACTTTTTCGGACAGTTTTTACTAGCCGGCTTTAGTTTAAGCCAGATTCTAGTATCAGGTTATTGGATTTGTACAGTCTAAAGTTTTTCTGTGTTTTCACGGATTGGAGGGGCGTTCTCGTAATTTGTCGGGAAGCTTCTAGAAGAGTGGTGACTTGGGGGTAAGGTGGCATTGCATTAAATAAGATTAGTGACTCATTTGTGTGATTCATCCATGTCATTAATGCATCATAAATGCTTAATGACTCATGGAGATGAATCACTCATAGATATTTATGAAGTATGGTTGTTAATTCTAATATTTCATTTTTGGATAAAAAAAATAATGCTTCATATATATTATGATAGATCATTATCTCATTTTATTATCATCTTCACCTTCTCTCTCCTCAAGCTCACTCTCTCTTCAAACCCTAACCCTAACCTCTCATGTGTTGAGATAAAGGGTTAGCTAGACTAATACATCCATAACCTCACTCTATATCCCCTAGGTAGCTTAGATTAGCACTTTAAGCAACCTAGTTATCTCAAGTTTAAGATTAAGCTCGGCGTAGGAGCTTTCGGGTGGATCGCCTTTGATTCGAGGAGGCCATTGAGGTGCCGATGTTCCAAGGAGCCTACGAGGAGTGGAGGACCGCGATGAAGACCCGAAGGACAAGTAACGTGAGGTATAACTTCGAATCCGAGTAGTTAAACCTCTAGTAGATAGTTAGCAATGCTTTAGATAAAGATTCATGCGCTCAAGTCCGTGTTACGAAGTTTTGATAATCGTTTTTCATATATTCCGCCTCCCCGCAAGTTCGTGGGGTGCGTGACATGGACTTACAGTGGTATCAGAGCCAACTAAACCATTACTAGCTTGTTAGCAACTAATTAGAAGTTCGATCGACGGAAAACACGAAAACAAAACCCTGGATATTCCAAGTTTCTGTTAATTTTAAAAGTGTCTGAAAAAATATTTGGCATAGCTTAAAATTCACAGCAGTGACCAAGTTGACCGAACCTTCTTATAACACTGGCTTTTGGATTGTCTGAGTTTCATACCTCATTGCCACTCCTACTTTTACCCTTTTCTCCAGGACACCCCGTATTACTACGAACGTCCACTTCCATTGGATAAAACCATTGTATGGTTATATACGAACTCGAAGGAATTTATTCGAGGATGGTTTTCGGTTCTGGAGAAAATGAATAGGACTTTTCAGTTGTCTTTTCCTTTTACCTTCTCTCAGGTTACGAGTGCTTCTTGGATTAGGGGATTGTACACCCGTTATGCCTATTGGATAGTCTTCTTCCAAACCTTAGGCTGGTGCCGAATGGTAGGGAATGAAGAAAGCCGATTAGCCTAAGTGTGCTGTACAGAAGGTATTAAGTAAAGAAAAATAAAGGGATTAGTAAGAGCGCAAAGTAAATTGCGACTGCTATTCACGACCAAACCAAGTATTTCATTACCACTCCCACTTCACCTTTGTATTTCTCCAGAACACTCCGTATCACTACGAAGATCTACAGTTATTTGGATACTCCATCGTATGGTTATATACGAACTCGAAAGAAACCTTTTCCAGTTCGGGGATGGATTCTGGTTCAGGAGAAATAGGAATAAGGTTTATTCAGGTGTCTTTTATCTTTACCTTCTCTCGTGTTGCGAGTGCTCCTAGGATTAGGACAGTACACCCATTATGCTTATTGGATAGTCTTCTTCCAAACCATAGGCTGGTGCCAAACGGTAGGGAAGGAAGAAAACCATTTGGCTTAAAGGGGTGTACAGAAGGTACTGACTAAAGACAAATAAAGGGATTTGGAGAGATGGCAAAGAAATATACGGTTGCAGTTGTGAATCTGATAATGGAGGAGGCATTACTAGGAATACCCGGATACCCCTACGAAACATTTCAATGTTTCAGTTTCACTGTGTGTTGTTAAAAAAAAACTGATTTCCCAATTAGTCCTTGCGCCAGGGTATGTATTTACCAGGTTTGATTCTCACATCTGTATGGTTTTACGGATGATGAGTGGGAGTAAGTTATTGGGAATTGGGTGATCATCCTCATTATATCGGGATTCGTTGTAATTGGTGATATTTGAGGAAATCGCCTGGATTGTTTGCCGGACGGCAAATATTTGGTTTTGAATATCCGTTGTTGTGCACCAATTTCAAATTGATATATCTGTACGTCTATTTTCATAGAGTGAGATATACCTTTTTGAAATTATGTCCATGACATTTACCTATATCAGTGGATGGTTAGGTAAGGAGCATTAAACAGCGGTGTAATTCTTCATAACCATAGTACAGTTTTCAACCTACGACGCACAGGGTTTGAGTTATTCAACTCAGGGGACTTATACAGAGTATTGTATGTTGTCCAGTGTCCATTAGGACAGAGGGGTTGGTCCTCGTACTATATTCGGTTTACTTGTGACTTCTCTAGCTCTTAAACAAGTGTTTCGTAGAAACACAAGGTCCAAGTTTTGAGAAGTTATGGGTATAAGAATAGAGTAGAGAACCAGGTGTTGCAAGTAATGGGATTCTTCAAGGCAATCGAAGATGTAGATACTTGTGTATGGTATTCAGTTCGTAGTAATGGTTTTGAGAAACTTGCTTCTCTTTCATGTTACTTATAATTGGAAGCATTCCTAAGTTGAGTAACGCTGATCGGCCTCCTTCCATTTAGTTGACATACACTGGAGACAGCTGCATGATTTGAATCTAGTTCAATTAAATCAGTGCCTCTATTTCTGTATTGGATATAGAACAGTTCATATCTTGATATTGTTAAGGTACGGGGAGTTTTCCGGCCTATGCTTAAAACCAGACTCCGGATAACTCAAGGCACGTTTCTGTAATGGCTGTTTGTGGGTTGACCCAGGCTATGACGAGGGTTGACTTTCTACCATCTGGAAAATCAATAGTGATATTGTTCTTGACTCGCCACAGTTTTAGTAAAATGGATTTTTTTTCCAGAAAACAGTAGTGGGAGTATGGTAGAACTGGGAGTGATTCCAGAACCACAAACGATTACTGAAAATTTGATAAGAACCTAAAAATTCAATCTGATTTGACATTCCATTGGCCACTCCACAGATTTGGTGGGTAACCACAGGCACCCGAGAGATACTTCGGTATGGTCAAAGACGGTGACAGGGAGGTTCTTGTTTACCCAGACTTGCCATTGTTGTTGTTCCAGACCGTGCGACCCGGTAGGAGGATAAGTATAGCGTCGTTCTAAACTGGCTTTAGAAGTGTACGTGTATATTATTCTGCCAGAGGGTTGTCGTAGTCAGTGGGAGCAGCGGAAGCATAGTGGACAAGTGGCTTATGTCTATTTATAGACTAAAGCAGATATAGCGGAGATAGATCATCTATTTCTAATGTGACAGTCATAGGTTTGACTTCATCAGAATAGGAGATGGATCTATTATGAAGGTAGTAGGGTGTGATATCCTGGTATTTGGATGACATACACAGAGTAGGAAGTGAAATTCCTATACTACGATCGGTTATACTTTGGTTGTCACACAGTAGTTTCTCCAGATAGGAATTGGATATTATATCATACATTCTGGTTACTAGATCTATGGTTTTAGATCTAGATTTGGATAGTTTCCCAATCTGGGTACTTAAACAGCATTCTAAACGTGTTTTAGAATGGACGACTTCTGGCACAGTAGTGTACCTGCAGGTGATAGAGTCACCCTCTATAAAAGTGTCTTACAGACTAAAGGGTAGAGGGATGTGCATGATTGGCAGATCACTTGCTTAGGCAATTGAGTCAATCATGAGATGTCAAGTACCACACCAGATATTGTTTTTGCATGAGATGCAATAACTTGATATTAATCCAATCCTGGTGAAACATTCGGAAGAAGTTTTAGAACATAAGTGGATGTTCTAGGGAAATGATAACGGCAGCCTCATTCAGGAGACAGTTTTCATTCCAGGCTTCCAAGGTGACCTGGATGACAGAGTGACTGTCAGAGTTATAGTTTTCCCTCTAACGAGGGGCAGTGTTTTGGACAGGTGATCCAAGCGGACACTGAGGGAGGCATTACGCAGGATACTGATTGTTTTTAGTTGACGATACAGTGTAAGAAGTTTGGATTTGGAGTTCATTTATGAACGAGGTCCCATCAGACATCCAAACATATTCTAAGACGGGTATTGCTCATTTCGGGAGATGGCTTTCTCCGCGAACTTGAGATAAAGAGAGACATAGAAAGAAACATCAGAGCGGATCCACTCACTGAGGCTATTCCTCGAACACAATAGTTTCACAAACGGGCTTTGTAAGACTGATTAGTAGAGGAGTTGGGTGTTCGGTATCACACGGGCTGTGAGTATGCGACATCGCAATAATTAGCCTTGAGTGCAAGTGGGAGATTGTTGGATATAGTACCCTCAGAGTCAATTATTGGATCACAGGCACGTAATTGCAATGATTGAGGGAGGGCCTATACCGGTAGGACTGTCTTACTCAAGATGATAGTATGGTATCTGGTTTATCTTTATCATCGTATACTGCTTTAGGTGACATTACTGATCACTATTGCACGTTGATAGAGCCCCTAGGATTCTTGCTTGACTGCCAGCAGTATGATGGCGATCATATACGTGGGAGCTGGGGTCTATAAGCACATCCTTAAAAGGTCCCTAGTCGTGGGAGTTTCGAGACAGGGCATCGATACTCCAGAGTAGACTAATGTATACAATCGAGACCCCGACGAGGGGCGGTGGCCGGTCTCACAAGCCACTGGTGTCAGTTGGTTCACCTAAGATATATACAGGTGCTCATTGGGTTATGAGTACACCGAACTGGACTCGCTGGGAGCATGCTAGTTGGGATTATACCAGACGTCAAATAGCAGTTTCCTGGTGACGGTGTACAGGTTAGTTCAACGACCTGAGATCGTTGTTGGGGTAAAAATTTACACCCCGTTGACCGAGTCAAAGTCAAGGTCAACCCCAACCCAAGCGGGCCCAAGCCCAGGTCAAGCGGGCCCATGCCCAAGTCGAGCCCGCGGCCAGCCTCCTCCATGCCAAAATGCAGATCATGTAATAAATAATTTTTATGTAATTTTTTATACATGAATGTATGCAAAATGGGCATAAAGCCAATATTTTGTATACCCATGGCTTATGTGCGAAAAAAGAAATGGCACATGAGTCATGGGATGTGCAAAATGCCATTTTGCAAAGCCCCAAGGGGCTATATGTAAATATGTAAGCCTATATAAGGCAACATGATGAATAAAAAAAAAGACAACTTTTCATTCCCCCAAAAATAGGGTTCTTTGTGCCTCCTGCTCCTCCAAGGTTCTAAACCTTCTCATTTCTTTGAATTAAATCAAGAGTTTTACTCTTTCTTTTCTAAAACCAAGTAGTTTTCCACCACAAAACCCACAAAGGGGAACTTGGATCTGTCATCAGATCTTAAAAAGGAGAGATTTTGAGATTTCACATCTCTTGATCTTCAAGATCCAGCAAGCGACAGGAGGAAGAAGAAGAACCACTTCCATTAAACCCAAAACACATTCAGGAGCCCGACTCCTCTCTGATTTCTCCTTTGAGAAATCCTTTTTTTCAGGCTAAGAGCCTCTTGTGCCTCTCCGGCGCGCAGCGCAAGTGCGCAAGGCGCCCGCGTGCCGACACGTGGCGTGCGCGCTTGCGCAAGTGCGCAAGGCGCCCGCGTGCCGACACGTGGCGCGCGCGCTTGCGCACCTGCGCAAGGCGCCCGCGTGCCGACACGTGGTGCGCGTGCTTGCGCACCTGCGCGCTTGCGCACCTGCGCGCTTGCGCAAGTGCGCAAGGCGCCCGCGTGCCGACACGTGGCGCGCGCGCTTGCGCACCTGCGCACAGCACCTAAGCGCACAGCGCCCAAGGTGCTGCCCCACGCATCCCTTGGATGCCTTTTCCCCCTCTTTTTATGTATATACATATATATATACATTTGTATACAAATGTACACACACACACGCTCCACAATACTGTCCTCCTCAAAAATTTTTGGGCCGGGGCGCTGCCCCGCACCCCGCAAGGGGGCTGCTACCCCCTTGACCCCCAGCCCGCTAACCGGGTAGCGGGACCCCCGTAAAAACTCTGCGTGGCTCCCGATATATCCAAAACCCCCTTTCAAAACAAAACACATGTACACTGCACATTGAGTTCGCATGACCAGTTTAACCCGTTAATCGGAGGTTTCCTCGCCCCAAAGGCGAGGGGTAATTAACGGCAGCTTAGTCCGCGGCTGCTGGAGATTCGGATCCCCACAATCATTAAACCCCGGCCTACCCTTGGCCGGGGGAATCTGTAGTGCGCCTGACAAGCGCGCGCGTATTCCCATCTCACTGGGGTGACGAAAAACACCCTACAATCGTCATTTGTCTCGTGTAAGTTCCCACTGTGCTTTGATTACTACCCTACCACGGCTCAAAGGAGTCGTGCAAACAGGTTTTAGTTAGGTATAGTCCCGAGCCACATGGAGGCAGTGAGCGGATCTGCAGGGGTTCGTCTCTCCCGGGATTGGGAGTGAGATCGCGCTGTATCTAGGAGAGCCATTACACAAAGCCCTCGGCCGAGGCAGGAGATTTACTGGTAGGTATTCCAGTAGTATCTCAGGGTATTCTGGGCTACACTCCGACACGACTCGTACCACTTTTGGGGGTCTGACTTTTACCACCCCCTAGGCCCGCCATGCGATACTCATAGACGAACGGACTGGACTGTACGGATATTGTCACTAACAGGCTCAGTAGGGTGTCAGGATGAGTTCGCTCATCGACCTCCCTTTTGGTCAATACCTGATGGCCCGTTACGTACAGCTAGTACCACTGACGTGCTAGTGGTTAAATCTACAGCCGAAGTATTGACGAGTCTTTAGAGTCCCCCAAAGACAGTTTCTCAAGTTTCGGGCGAAACATTGTAGAGGCCGTATAATATATGGCAGGGTTCGATCATATACGTATGGTATTGCACGGATCATGATCGGGCGGATCATACTAGTGGGCTTTGGTTTAAGCCGGATAATAGTATTAGATTTGTTGGATTGCTTTAGTCTCATCGCATTCGCATTCAGTCGGAATGCGGATGCAGGTATGTATATACAGGTGAGGGGTATCCTTATGATCCGTTATTCCCTTTTTTAGATGTTGCCGGATCTTTTTGTTGTTGCAAACATTTGGATTAATGTTTGCTTAAGGAAATAATGAGCTAGATTTTCATCATGCATTACATTAAATGTGACATGGACATTTAGATGACTCGTGGTCTCTTTTTTAGCAAATATGTCACATTAGTGTTTTGTTTAATGTGTTGAAATGAGATGGAGAGAGAGGGGCTGCCATGGTTGATATTATTGGTTTTGTATTTTCATAATCTCACACACTCTCACTCTCATTCCAACAAAAGAAAAGAAAAGATAAAGAAAAGCTCGTGTTCTTCTTCTTCTTCCTCTAGCTCATTGCTTCCATCAATGGCAACACTTTAACCTCCATCCAAAGCCATGGATGCAAGAGACAAAGTGATCACAACATTCTCTACTTCAACCTTAGGCACGTCGGCTAGCACACTTCGTGCCAGAGTTGCTTCGGATGAAGCGGGAGCCCGTAAAAAGACTTCTCGATGTGGTGCCCTTTCTGACGAGGAGATAAAGACCGGAGTTGCCGCGGGGAGCTTGGGATGGTGGCCAAAGATCGAAGGACACGGATCGATCGGTATAGCATTCTATCCCATCTCTATTTAGCTAGCATTAGGTTAATGGTTGCGCTACGGGTTTTAAGCATACGATAGCGCCAGTTTTCTAGTTGTGAAAAATTTTTGTTTCCGCATTTTGGCCTCGGAAAGACGTCCGGGGCGCTACCGTAGTCTTACAGCAGCGACCAAAATGACCAGGCATAAGTTACTGCTAGATAATAATAAATTGACTGGGCTAAATTATAAAGATTGGCTAAGGAATGTCCAGAAGTCCATTACCTATGACAAGCTGGGCTACCTCTTTACTACCAAAACCCTCGCCATCCCAGGTTCAGATTCCACCGACGCGGATGTTGAAATCCTTAAGACATGGAAAATAGACAGTGCGAGAGCCAAGTGCCTCATGTTGGCCTCAATGGATAATGAACACCAGAGGCGGCACGAGAAGATTTAATTAGCTTCCATTTTCCTCCATACCAAAGATTTATATGAAGAGCAATCTCGTATCGCAAGGTATGAGACGTCGAAGAAATTGTTTCAGGCGAACTTGGCTGTCGGGTTATCTGTGTTAGTTGTATGTATGCCCTAGAGGCCAGTATTGTAAAGTTGATGTATATTATATTGGATACTTGGACATATATAGAGATGACTTTCTTGCTCGATATGATAGTATGCTATCTGGTTGCTCTTTATCTTAATATGTATACTTGTCTCTTTATACTGTCTTATGGTTACATGTTGGTAAAGCCCTTAGGATATGTACTTGACTACCTGGACTATGATACGGATCATACTAGTGGGGACATGGTAGTCCATAAGTACATCCTTCAAGGTCCCTAGTCGTAGGTGTATCGAGACGGGGCATCGATATACCAGTGTAGACTAGCATATACGCTTCTCGACCCATGAGATGGGCGATGGATGATCCCATATCCAGTGGTGTTTGACATCAGAGATGGTATACGGGTGCTCAGTGGAGACTGGGTACACTGGACAGACTCGCCGAGAACTCCCAGATGGTATTATACCTCACGTCAGATGGCAGTTCTCAGGTGACACTTGTGCAGGTTAGTCTGTAAACCCGAGATCGTCATGGAGTCTTGTGTGATTCCCACTGTGCTTTGATTTCCACCTTACCACGTCCATAAGGGCGTGCAAAACGGTGGTTTTTGGGTACAGTCTCGAGTCACATGGAGGCAATGAGCGAAAGGAGGGGTTTCGTCTCTCCCGGTATTGGGGGTTGATGTTGCACTGTGCTCGATTGGCCGTAACAGGGAAGTCCCTGGCCAGGGCTGATCGGAGATTTACTGGTAAGTGTTACCCGTAGTTTCTTGACCCGTTATGAGCCTCACATCTACACGACTTATCAGTTATTGGGGTCTGACGTTTACCACCCCTAGACTTGATATGCGACATATCAGACGAGGAGACCGGACTGTACGGGAAGTGTTGCCGATTAGCTCGACGGGAGTTATAGCAGGTTCGCTTGTTCTCTTCTGATCGCTCAATACCCGGGAGGCTGTTACGTTTAGCTGACCGCTTGCGGCTTGGGGGTGCTTGATATGATCATCACCCACTGCCGGCATATTGAAAAGTCTTAGAGTCCCACAATGGAGTTTCTTGGTCCAGGCGAAATGTTGTGGTGCGCGTATGCGATATGCGCATGGACCCGATTAAAATGCGCGTATAGGATACCATATATTGGTCGGGCGGCTTGCTTTTGGTGGGGTCATATGTGATATGGCCGGATTGATAAATCAAGTGTTCATTTATCATTTAACCATTAGTTTCTCACTAGAAATCCTTTCTTGAGTTTGATGGATGTATGCATGCATGTATGCTTTCTTTATAGATTCATGCACATATGGATGTACATACACACATACATACATACATACATACATCCTTCATGGTTGTACATACATGAAAATGGTGGCAATATAAGACTCACACCATGGTTTTATATATGGATTTTATTGCATTTGATTTAAAACAAAAAGGAAAAAGGAAAATGGTCATCATTGACTTGTTTCTACACTCTTCTTTTGACCTAACCATCCTCACCCACCTTTTAACCTTGGGTAAACTTTCCTTTTTTGTTTTAACTCAAGTTCAATAAGATATTCATTGTTTAACCATGGTTTGAGATGGGAACAAGAAAATATATATATATATATTTTCATTTTTCTTAACAAGGGTTATTCTTTTCACTCTTGTAAAAGATATAGCCATCATCTTCTTCTTCCTCTCTCATTTTTGCTCTCTAGATTTTTGTAGTGAGCAATATACTCATCAAGTTAGGATTTTGAAGTGAGAAAGAGAACCACAACACCATTCTACACAAGTCTAGCCCACTTGTTTGGAGTGTTAGCTTCATTTCATTCTCTTGATCGGGTGAAGTTGCAAGCTTGGACAAAGCGGACTCCGGGTGGATCATCGTTGACCTAGAGGAGTTCAAGTGGACCTATTTCCAAACCCCAAGTAGCCGAGGAGTTTAGCGTAGGGAGCTACAATGGTTGTACTTTCAAAACCCTAGCTTTTATTGCTTATGTTGATGTGCAAAAATTTGAAACCCTAATTTTCTAGGAACGATTCAATGATCGTTAACTTAGCACCCTAAAAATTCCATCTTTGGTACATGTGATGCTTCCAATCCCTTCATGAGGTGCTAGGCTAACCCAACATTGGTATCAGAGCTACTAGGCATTGGATGTCGACCTATGGGGGTTCTCACTGTGTGACAGTGTGGCGAAGCATAGGCTCTTACCCCCAGGGTGTCCCGAGACCGGAAGGTGTTCCGGCGGGTTGTAGTCCTCACGAGGGGGCATGCGTAAAAAGTAGCGGCTGAGGGACCCGTTGGTGCCACGGCGACCCCATTGGATGGGGTGGCTGCCTGACCAACATTGGTATCAGAGCCGACCAAGAACATTAGGCGACACTTTAACGAAGTTAAAACCCCGATCGAACCCGATATCGACAAAATCAACCCCTCTTTGGACAATTTTTAAAATCTGGGATTTTTGGGAATTAAAAATACTTAAAAAATATAGCAGGGATTTCTAAGGATTATGGCACAAAAATTATAAAATGATCTGTACGGACCGTCGCGGTTCCGCGGCAATACCCTGCTTGTGCCGCGGAACCGCGGCCGTACAGTGAGATCTTTGCAGTATGTTTGCACTGTAATTCTTGTGTCTGAATGTGTTATTTTATGGGTATTTTTAAACTGACTCAAGTGTTGAGCATTTAGGGGTTCATTTTGTTACCATCGATTCGATCGGAGAATTTAATTTTTTTATGTTTCTTTCCGGGTAAATTAGAAAGTATTGAAGTGTTTGAACGAGTATCATTTGCTCACTTTTCACGGGGTTTAAATATTTTTGGAGATATGTGCAAGTTTTGTGGTGGACCCTTTAGAAGACAACAAACCTTAACTCGATTATGTGACCATCTTGAACTGCCCTTTGAACCTTAGGGTTTGGGGCAGTACGGTGTGCCACATGTGAGGCGTTGGCTTGACCCTTCTACGGCTGGACCGCTACTACTGTGTCACACTCTGGGTTTTTGAACTCCGCTCAAGTGTTGAGCTTTAGGGAATCTTGGGTATTTGATCGTTCGTTCGAAAACTTTAATACTGTCTATTTATCTGGAATGTGATGCAATGTGTGGAATTCATATTATAAGACATGAAATACGAGGTATGTGATATTTCGCATTTACGATGTCTAAAGAGAATGTGGATTCCAGATATTGCAGTTTTACACTTTCTTTTCTGTGACCGTAAGTGTAGTATGTGGTGGTATTGCCGATTGTCGTTGCTATACGTCGACGACAATCGGTGTATGCATACTTACTTACGTTGATGATATGAGATATTATGTGTTGCTGAGATATGATGTGCAGGATTGTCGCGATTGAATAGCCGGGGGGTTTTATGTGAGATGAGAGTTTTAATATTTTCATTCATGTAAATTCAAATGTAATGTAATATTCTTTTATTTGGGGCACTTCCGGGTTGAGGTTGATGCCACCAGTGTTGTATATTATTTACTTTTCCGCATTAGGATGGACCCAAGGAAGGGAACACGGGTGACCGGGTTCTGGGGTTCAGTGGGAGGCCATCTCGAGGAGTCGAGACCGGGTCTCCTAAACTCCAGAATTGGTAGGGTCGCTTGCCGCTTTCGTAGGGGTCCAAGGTGTGGGCGTGTCTATTCATCGGGACCGTGGAATCCGTATTTTCTATTGTTGGCTAAATACTAAATACGGACGTCCTAGTATATCCCACATTATATCTATGTTTCTGCTGCGATATCTGTGATGTGATCATGTGATGTGCTGTGATAGATACTTTATATAGTATATATGATATATTATATAGACGTTACTTATGTTTTGCACCCGCACTAGCCCTGCCCTGCTCTGTCGTTAGTTACCTAACCTAATGGTGCACGAGGGGACATCGAGACGAATGCGGATGGCATAAGTGTACGTCGTATTTATCTGTGATGTTTAGGTGACTTAAATGATGGGACTTCATTAATGTGTTAATGAAAGAAAAGAAACCTAAAAGATGTTGTAGAATCAAATTTTCAAATAAAATGGTAGCTACAGTTTTGCTTCGCATAGCGGTATATATGATATACCCTGCACCTTATTCGATAGGGAAAGAGCCGAGATCCCTTCACCGCGAGTGACCTCTTTAGCAAAACTGGCAGATGCTACAACACTCGGTTTGACTTTTGACTGCTTTTGGAGTTTTGCTTTGCATAGTGATATATATGATATGTCCTGCACCTTATTCGATGAGGAAAGAGCCGAAATCCCTTCACCGGGAGTGACCTCTTTAGCAAAACTAATAAAAGCCTCAAAATCACTCCATTTTCAAAATTTCACTTGATTCTACAACGATGTCAAATTCATTACGCAATAGGTTTTCAGAAAAACCTGTCGTAGCCCTCCGTCATTTCAGATAAGAACTGTTTAGTATTCGTGCTGCGTTTGTTGGCCTTTATCAAGGCGTAGTGTGCGGTAGCTGAATAGTGCTTATCTGCTTATGCATATGATGCAGATTGTTTCAGGGTAGTCGTACGACCTTGTTGGCCTTTGTCAAGGGTCATGCGGGTGGGTTTGATTCAATCAAGAAATGACGGGTTGAACTTGACTAGCATCCTATGATTTGCTGGCCTTTGTCAAGGTCATGGGGGTTAGGGGCAAAATATTATCGGGAATTTCAAGTGTTGAAATTTGCAATGAGATTGCATACCTTCTATGAGATAGTTGGGTCCCGATACCCACTGCGAGTAATTGTTACTCCCGGGAGAGTTTTACACAGGACAATTAGCCGATCAAGTAGGTGTCTCGAAAGGTGTCAACGGGGTTACGCCTCTAGGAAAACGAGGTTTACTTTAATTAGGTCCGTGCGAAAGCACGGGGAACCTCCCTCAAAGTACCAACACTGGCCTGGCTGAAAGATCGGCGAAGTTGTAGAGTGTAATTAATCCCGACTAGTCTTTCCTTTTAGGGTTTGAAGGAAGATTTGATAAAAACCAGTGGGAGCCATCCTGATTAGATAAGATAATAACCAATCTGATCTTGCAAGAGCATACGCTAAAGTGTTTTCTTCTCTCCCTCTCCAGGTAGCGACCATGTCATGCCTTAATCAAGATAATAATATGGATGTATTGACCGAACCCGCAAGTTATACTGTGCTGGGGAACGTTGGTTCCGTTCTTTCTTATAAGAGTTATATGAATGAACAGGACATAGGGGAATACCAGGATTCCTATGCCACCCGAATGAAGAAAGTACATGATGATGTATTTTCTTCGGGTGTGTTCGTTATAGAGAACTGTTACTCCATTTGCCCTACGTCTTGGGTATTAGATACCGGGTCAGGATCCCATATATGTAATCAGTTACATGGGCTTAGGAAAGGTAGAGAACTTGAAGAAGGTGATAAAGAAATAAGAGTTGGAAATGGTGCAATTGTTGCAGCTAAGACTGTCGGGGAATATCACCTTGCATTACTAACTAGTAATACATTGGTTCTGAACGAATGCTATTACATGCCGAACCTGATATGCAACATCATATCGGTTTCTTTGTTGAGTAAAGAGGGATATAATTTTGTATTACAGGATAATGTTATGAACATTTTCCGTAACCAAAAGTTGGTTGGATCAGGCACGTTGTGCAATGGCATTTATGTTCTAAATCAATCAACAGTTCTAAGCATAACAAACACACACAAGAGGAAAAGTTCAGAACTGAACGAATCCTTTTTGTGGCATTGTAGACTGGGTCACATCAATGCGACACGACTAGCTAAGTTGCATAAGGATGGATATTTGAATCCGTTTGAATTTTCATCTTATGACACTTTCCAGTCATGTCTCAAAGGCAAGATGACCAAAACTCCGTTTACGGGACACGGAGAAAGAGTTACCGAACTCTTGGGACTGATACATAGTGATGTATGCGGTCCCATGTCTACACATGCCAGGGATGGTTCTTCGTACTTCATTACATTCACTGATGATCTCTCTAGATTCGGATATGTGTTCTTGATGAAACACAAATCAGAAGCTTTTGAGAAATTTAGAGAATATAAACAAGAAGTCGAAAACCAAACCGGAAAAAGTATTAAAATCCTTCGATCTGATCGAGGAGGTGAATACTTGAGCAATGAATTCCTGGAGTTCCTAAAAGAGAATGGGATTCTCTCTCAGCTAACTCCTCCATATACACCACAGCACAACGGTGTATCGGAACGGAGGAACCGCACCCTATTAGATATGGTGCGCTCTATGATGAGCACAGCTGAGTTACCTAATTCCTTCTGGGGATATGCGCTGGAAACAGCAGCATACCTATTGAATCAAGTTCCAACTAAATCTGTACCTACCACACCATATGAGATATGGAGAGGGAAGAGACCATGTCTTAAACAAGTTAAGATATGGGGTTGTCCGGCCTATGTCAAGAGGCAAAATCCGGACAAACTCGAGGCGCGGTCAGTTCTATGCAAGTTTGTGGGATATCCCAAACATTCACATGGATATCTTTTCTACCATGTAGAGGAACAAAAAGTGTTTGTTTCTCGACATGCCACCTTTTTGGAAAAAGAATTTATTGCAAAAGAAATTAGTGGCAACAAGGTAGAACTGGAAGAAATTCCGGCTATACAAACTCAAACTGAAGATTTAGTGGAACCAGAGGATTCAGTAGCTCCCAACGAACCTCAGCCTCTCCGCCGATCTAGTAGGGTTCCTCGCCCACCTGAGAGATACTATGGTTTTCTCATGGATGGTGGGAGCGAGGATTGCATCATGGAGGATGATGACCCAACTAGCTTCGAGTAGGCCATCACGAGTGGGGACTCAGTGAAATGGCTGGATGCAATGCGGTCCGAGATGGAATCCATGTACACCAACAAAGTATGGACTTTGGAAGATGCTCCTGAAGGGGTAAAACTCATTGGGAGCAAGTGGATCTTCAAGAAAAAAACTTGGTGTAGATGGGAAAGTAGAGACTTTCAAAGCTAGACTTGTTGCAAAGGGTTTTCGTTAAAGACCAGGTGTGGACTATGACGAAACCTTTTCTCCAGTAGCTATACTTAAATCCATCCGGATCATGCTTGCCATCGCTGCATATCATAATTACGAAATCTGGCAAATGGATGTTAAGACCGCCTTTCTAAACTGTGATTTAGAAGAGTGCATGTACATGACTCAGCCAGAGGGCTTCGTAGATAGTGGGAGCAGCGGGAAGGTGTGCATGCTGCTTAAATCCATTTATGGATTAAAGAAAGCATCGCGGAGTTGGAACATCTGCTTTGACGTCGTTATCAAAGAGTTTAATTTCGTCAAAAACGTAGATGAACCTAGTATCTACAAGAAGGTGGCAGAGAGTAAGGTTGTCTTCCTCGTATTGTACGTGGACGACATACTCTTGATAGGAAATGACATTCCTATGCTGCAATCGGTCATGCTCTTCTTATCACAAAGATTCTCAATGAAAGATCTTGGTGATGCCTCCTGCATATTGGGGATTAGGATCTATTGAGACAGATCCAAACGGATATTGGGATTGTCCCAATCCAGGTACATTGACACCATACTAAAGAGGTTTAATATGGAAGAATCCAAGCTTGGGAACTTACCCACGATCTCTGGAGTCACTCTCTCCAAAGAGATGTCTCCCAAGACTGATTTAGATTGAGCTCGCATGCAAGGGATACCCTATGCTTCGGCTGTAGGCTCTATCATGTACGCGATGCTATATACCAGACCTGATGTAGCATACTCACTGAGTGTAGTGAGCAGGTATCAAGCTGATCCTGGAGAGAGTCACTGGACAGCTGTGAAGAGCATTCTCAAGTACTTACGAAGGACTAAGGAGATGCTCTTGGTGTATGGTAACGGAGAACTCCAAGTGGAGTCCTTTACCGATTCTAGCTTCCAGAGTGATAAGGACGACTCTAAGTCGCAGTCGGTATTTGTCTTTACCCTTTACGGAGGGGCGGTCAGTTGGAAAAGTTCCAAGCAGGAAACCGTAGCAGACTCGATGATGGAGGCTGAATACATCGCTGCCAACGATGCTGCCAAAGAGGCTGTCTGGATCAAGAAGTTCATTACTGAACTTGGAGTGGTTCCATCCATTGAGAATCCAATACCTTTGTATTGCGATAACGATGGAGCGGTGGCTTTGGCCAAGGAACCCAGGTCCCATCAGCGATCCAGGCATATTCTGAGGCGGTATCACCTGATCCGGGAGATAGTTGATCGCCGGGTGATCGAGGTCAGGAGGGTTGACACGAAGAATAACACAGCGGATCCACTCACGAAGGCCATTCCCCAGATACAGTTTGAGAGACTCTTCGGGATGCTCGGTATGCGATACTACAGCAGCTGGCCCTAGTGCAAGTGGGAGATTGTTAGTTGTATGTATGCCCTAGAGGCCAGTATTGTACAGATGATGTATATTATATTGGATGCTTGGACATATATAGAGATGACTTTCTTGCTCGATATGATAGTATGCTATCTGGTTGCTTTTTATCTTAACATGTATACTTGTCTCTTTATACTGTCTTATGGTTACATGTTGGTAAAGCCCTTAGGATATGTACTTGACTACCTGGACTATGATACGGATCATACTAGTGGGGACATGGTAGTCCATAAGTACATCCTTCAAGGTCCTTAGTCGTACATGTATCGAGACGGGGCATCGATATACCAGTGTAGACTAGCGTATACGCTTCTCGACCCATGAGATGGGCGATGGATGATCCCATATCCATTGGTATTTGACATCAGAGATGGTATACGGGTGCTCAGTGGAGACTGGGTACACTGGACAGACTCGTCGAGAACTCCCAGATGGTATTATACCTCACGTCAGATGGCAGTTCTCAGGTGACACTTGTGCAGTTTAGTCTGTAGACCCGAGATCGTCATGGAGTCTTGTGTGATTCCCACTGTGCTTTGATTTTCACCTTACCACATCCAGAAGGGCATGCAAAACGGTGGTTTTTTGGTACAGTCCCGAGTCACATGGAGGCAATGAGCGATAGGAGGGGTTTCGTCTCTCCCGGTATTGGGGGTTGATGTTGCACTGTGCTCAATTGGCCGTAACAGGGAAGTCCCTGGCCAGGGCTGATTGGAGATTTACTAGTAAGTGTTACCAGTAGTTTCTCGACCCGTTATGCGCCTCACATCGGCGCGACTTATCAGTTATTGGGGTCTGACGTTTACCACCCCTAGACTTGATATGCGACATATCAGACGAGGAGACCGGACTGTACGGAAAGTGTTGTCGATTGGCTCGACGGAAGTTGTAGCAGGTTCGCTTGTTCTCTTCTGATCGCTCAATACCCGGGTGGCCATTACGTTTAGCTGACCGCTTACGGCTTGGGGGTGCTTGATATGATCATCACCCACTGCCGGCGTATTGACGAGTCTTAGAGTCCCACAATGGAGTTTCTTAGTCCAGGTGAAACGTTGTGGTGCGCGTATGCGATATGCGTATGGACCCGATTAAAATGCGCGTATAGGATACCGTATATTGATCGGGCGGCTTGCTTTTGGTGGGGTCATATGTGATATGGCCGGATTGATAAATCAAGTGTTGATTTATCATTTAACCATTAGTTTCTCACTTCAAATCCTTTCTTGAGTTTGATGAATGTATGCATGCATGTATGCCTTCTTTATAGATTCATGCACACACATACATACATCCTTCATGGTTGTACATACATGAAAATGGTGGCAATATAAGACTCACACCATGGTTTTATATATGGATTTTATTGCATTTTATTTAAAACAAAATGGAAAAAGGAAAATGGTCATCATTGACTTGTTTCTACACTCTTCTTTTGACCTAACCATCCTCACCCACCTTTTAACCTTGGGTAAACTTTCCTTTTGTGTTTTAACTCAAGTTCAATAAGATATTCATTGTTTAACCATGGTTTGAGATGAGAACAAGAAAATATATATACATATATTTTCATTTTTCTTAACAAGGGTTATTCTTTTCACTCTTGTAAAAGATATAGCCATCATCTTCTTCTTCCTCTCTCATTTTTGCTCTCTAGATTTTTGTAGTGAGCAATATACTCATCAAGTTAGGATTTTGAAGTGAGAAAGTGAACCACAACACCATTCTAAACAAGTCTAGCCCACTTGTTTGGAGTGTTAGCTTCATTTCATTCTCTTGATCGGGTGAAGTTGCAAGCTTAGACAAAGCGGACTCCGGGTAGATCATTGTTGACCTAGAGAAGTTCAAGTGGACCCGTTTCTAAACTCGAAGTAGCCGAGGAGTCAAGCGTAGGGAGCTACAAAGGTTGTACTTTCAAAACCCTAGCTTTTATTGCTTATGTTGATGTGCAAAAATTTGAAACCCTAATTTTCTAGGAACGATTCAATGATTGTTAACTTAGCACCCTAAAAATTCCATCTTTAGTACATGTGATGCTTCCAACCCCTTCATGAGGTGCTAGGATAACCCAACAATCTGTAGGGGACCTCATCCTTAAAATGATTAGCTATATTAAAGAGCTCGCGGACCTTGGGACCATGTTGGAGAAAGAGTTATATACTGAATTGATTCTGCAGTCCCTCCCCTCTACCTACACCCAGTTTATCTTGAATTTCAACATTCAAGGGAAGGAAGTTTCACTTCCAGAACTCTTCAACATGTTGAGGAGTGCTGAGGGCACCCTACAGAAATCCATGGAGACACCCGGTCTACTTATTGGGGAATCTTTCTGTTCTAGATCCAAGGCAAAAACCAAGGGGAAGAAGAAGAAGGCTTTCACCAAGACGAAAGGCGGTGTCAGTAAAGTAGAGGGAAAGGGTAGGGCAAAAGTTTCGGGGCTGACAGTAGGGAAGGAGGAATTTTTTTATTGTCATAGGAAAGGGCATTGGAAGAAGGATTGCAGGGCTTGGAAAGCCAGAAACCAAGATTCGAAGCACATTGTGGCTTCGGCTTCAGGTGTGTTTATGTTTGAAAATTGTCTGTCAATTAACTCTACTTCCTGGGTACTAGATACCGGATCAGGATCTCATATCTATAATTCATTGCTGGCTCTGAGAAACAGTAGAGTTATCAATGCTGGTGATATGGCTCTCAGGGTTGCTAACGGAATGAGCATGGATGCTGTATCCATAGGGGAATATTACCTAAGATTGACAAGTGGACAGATTTTGATTGCGTAATTGTTTGTGTGTAACTAGTTTAGCGTATAATATCATCTCTGTATCTTTACTATCTAAATTAGGTTATGATTTTACATTTGTAAGCGATGCCGTCCACATCCACCTTAATCATGCTTTGATTGGGTCAGGTACACTAGATAACGGTATATACGTATTAAATCAAGCTCAGGTTTTCAATGTCCAGAACACACTTAAAAGAAAGTCTCCAGAATTAAATCAGGTTTTCTTATGGCATTGTAGACTGGGTCATATTAATGGAACACGGTTGACGAAGTTACATAAAGAGGGATATTTGGATCCGTTTGAATATCAGTCTTATGCAACTTGTCAATCATGTCTCAAAAGAAAGATGACAAAGACTCCGTTCAGTGGACACGGAGTAAGAGCCAGCGAGCTCTTGGGACTCATACACAGCGACGTGTGGGTCTAATCCTTACACATGCAAGAAGTGGTTATTCCTACTTCATTACTTTTATGGATGATTTCTCAAGGTATGGACATGTATTCTTGATAAAACATAAATCCGAGATCTTTGAGAAATTCCGGGAATATAAGAATGAAGTGGAAAAACAAACCGGCAAAAGTATCAAGATAATTAGATCTGATCGAGGTGGTAAATACTTAAGTGCCGAGTTCCTGGATTACTTAAAAGAGAATGGAATTCTCTCTCAGCTTACTCCTCTATATACACTTCAACACAATGGTGTATCGGAAATGCTGAACCAAACTTTATTGGATATGGTACGTTCCATGATGAGTAACGCTGAGTTACCGCGATCCTTCTTGGGTTATACACTAGAATCAGCTGCATATCTTTTGAACAAGGTTCCTACTAAGTCAATGCCTACCACACCATATTAGATATAGAGTGGGAAGAAACCCTATCTTAAGTATCTGAAGATATGGGGATGTCTAGCTTTTGTAAAAAAGCAGCATGCGGACAAGCTCGAAGCATGCTCAGTACTATATAAGTTTGTGGGATACCCAAAGAACTCCAGGGGTTATCTTTTCTATTACACGGAGTAACAAAAGGTCTATGTTTCTCGGCATGCCTACTTTTTGGAAACTCAATTTCTTGAAAAAGAAATAAGTGGGAGCGTAATAGAACTGGAAGAAATTCCAGAACCACAAGTTATTACTGAAAGTATGGTAGAACCAGAAGTTTCGAAAGAACCAGACATTCCCGCGCCTATCTGAAGGACTAGTAGGCAGTCTCATCCGCCTGAGTGATACTACTGTTTTCTCATAGATGGGGATAGAGAAGATTGCATTATCAACGATGATGAGCCAACTAGTTTCCAGCAAGCCATTAAGAGCGTAGACTCGTTAAAATGACTGGATGCAATGCGGATCGAAATGGAGTCCATGTACACCAACAAAGTATGGACTTTAGACATTGCTCCAGAAGGTGTAAAACCCGTAGGCTGCAAATGGATCTTCAGAAAGAAGATTGATATTGATGGACAGGTTGAAACCTATAAGGCTAGACTTGTTGCAAAAAGTTTTCATCAAAGACCTGGTCTGGACTATGATGAAACATTTTCTCCAGTTGCTATGCTAAAATCCATTCGGATCCTTCTTGCCATTGTTGCCTTCCACGATTATGAAGTTTGGCAGATGGACGTCAAGACCGCTTTTCTGAATGGATATTTGGAAGAGTGTGTTTATATGGATTAGTTGGAGGGTTTCATAGAGAGTGGAGCAGCGGAAGAGTGTGCAAGTTGCTTAAATCCATTTATGGATTAAAGCAGGTATCGCAGAGTTGGAACATCTGTTTTTATGAGACGGTCAAGGAATCCGACTTTATCAAAAATGCAGATGAACCATACATTTATAGTAAAATTGTAGCGAGAACTGTGGTATTCCTCGTCTTGTACGTGGATAACATTCTCCTGATAGGAAATGACATTCCTATGCAACAATCAGTCAAAGGATTCTTATCACAAAGGTTCTCCATGAAGGACCTGGGTGAATTGGGCCCATATGTCACTCCTCCAGTTGGGGCGGAGCGGGAGTTGTTGTTTCAGTTTGTGCAGCTGGAAGCCATTGATGTTCACTTCTTCTTTCTGCACAGGAACAAGATACCAAATCTTAGTATCTCGAATCCAAGGGTAACCATAGCAAGCCGCGATTTTGTTCGCGAAACACGACACATGAAGCGTGGAGTGGAAAGAGGAAAAGGTCCTACCGGACGTGCCAGAATCTGTTTACCGCCGAAAACAGAGATGAGTCGGGATGGATAGTCTTGCCTGAATTTAAGGATAGTTGCTATTTGGATTTATCCGTCCACTTCTCCGAAGATGCCGAGTTGATTTATGTCACCGTATATCGGAGGTTTGGACAGATGCGGCCGTTGTAGCAGAATTTGTCAGATTCCTCCTTGTTTTCGAGGGTTTTTAATTGTGGTGACGCTCTTCCCTGCAGGCATAAGCCCCTGCAGTTAAATACATTATCGCATCACGATAACCACTTTCTCCTGCTCCGGATGTTCACTTCGTGTCGTGTGTGTTTTTGTTTGTTTAGGTTGCCCGTGGATTGTATACGGAGACTAATTTATGTTGTCTCCGGTAGGACGTGGATTAGTCCAAATCCCTATATCCTAGATTTAGGTTTGTTTTATTTAAGGATCGTTAATCTGGTTTGAGATTAAGTTCGACTTAAATGTATGTGAGCAGTTGGGACTCGGTTAGTCTTTTGTTAAGGATACGTTAGTCTAATTTGAGACTGAGATTTACTTAATAAGGTTTTAGGATCATTTTTGTTTCAGATCCAACATGAGAGCATTTGGGATATGTTGTCTTAATTTAGGGACATTTCGGTCCATTATCGTCAGTTTGGGGGCGAAGTTCTAGTTTGAGGACTTCACGGTCTGTTGATCACCATTTTGGAGGTCAGATTTTATTTTAAGGACGTCTCGGTCCGCTGATTACCATTTTGGAGGTGAGATTTTAGTTTAAGGACGTCTCGGTCCGTTGATCACCATTTAGGAGGTGAGAGTTTTAGTTTAAGGATGTCCCGGTCCATTTTCCATCTTGAGCGCACGTGTATTTGTTACGTGACGGGATGAACGGCGATGATTTGGGATGCATCAAGTTTGGTGTGCGGTTTGATTTGAGGTGTGCACGTCAATTTGGAAGTGCACCAAAGAATTGTTGGTTTTCGGGACCCGCCACTTCTCTGAAGACATTGAGGAATTACAACGACATATATCAGAGGTGTGGAGAGATGTACCCTTGAACCAATTCCCGTATTTGAGGGAAAAAGGAGTTAGTGGTAAACCCGAAAATCGTTAGTCATATTTTGAGACTAAAATTTCCTCGGGAGGATGTGGGATGAGTATCGTTTTGGGTATCATCAGTTGGAAGATCAATAGTCATATTTGGGACTAAGATCAGTTTGGGAAAACATGAGCACAGAGGCTCGGTTGATTTGGAGATCAAAGAAGTTTTGACCTCGGGAAGATTTAGCCAATTTGTGACTAGGCTTGGGTCTCCATATTTACCCCTGTAGTGGTAAGCACTGGTAAATGTAGTACTCACGTGTATCCCGTGTGAAGCATTGGACCGGTGTTAAACACTGACCTTTGGAGGCGCTCACGTATGAATCACGTGAGGCGTCCCAAAGTGGGCACTGTTCTTGGGGTTTTATTTCCTTTTTTACATATAAGTGCTAAGCACTTGGTTCTTGTGGAGCTCACGTGTGAACACGTGAGGCGCCCCAAAGTTGGGTACTGCCTTTTGGGTTTTATCCCCTCTTTTTATATATAAGTGCTAAGCACTTGATTGGAGATCGCATGCAAAACACATGATTGCCCTAGGAGGAACTTCTTGTCCTTCTTTTAAGCGCTCGTGTGGGAAACACTTGCGGTCCTCGTTATAGTGTTTAAACGCTAATGAATTATCAGTCTTTCCTTTTAAGTGTTTGGATATTTTGATCTCATGTTAATGACCCTAGGATTTGGAGGATCTCATGTCTCTAGTTTTTTAAGAATTAAATTCTTTTTATAGGGTAAACCCTAGTTTTCAGAAGAATTAAATTTCCATGTGTTTTGTAAGAATTAAATTCTTTGAACTCAATTCTTCCCCCTAAGTTTTGAATCTGCATGACAGAATCTCCCCGATGAGAATTAAATTCTCAACTTGTGGTGAGATCTGTTTCTGCAAATCTCAACCAGAGGAAGAACTAAGTTCTTACATGAAGGGTTAAAACCTTAAAGAGGCAAATGAAAAGTGTTTTTCTTTTTACCTAATATTTCAAGGAAGCAAGTCTTTATTTTGAGAATTAAATTCTCTTGTTCCTTTAAAGCTCACTATATATCTTGTTTTTAAGCCTCTGGGGAGTTCTCTCTCTCTGCGTCTTTCTTCTTGTGTCCCACTCTTTTTTTTCCCTTCTCCTCTTTGAGACTTGAATTCCCGGATTCTTTATATAGTGGAAAGAAGTTTGTTTAATTCTGAGAAAATCTCTCATTGAGAGATCCCAATTGATTTAATTGGTCTCAGAATTGATTTGGGGAATTTTACCCATCGTTGATCTTGTTTCAAGGACTTCTGTTTTACAGAAGATAGTGTTCTTGTTTTTAACAAGATTTGGGATATTCTCCCCATATATAGAATAAAATTCTATCGAGCGGTGATATTTTAATCACCATTGCATTTTTAATCCAAGGGTGTTTAATTTAACAGAGTATAATCTTTCTCTATTTAGAAAGATATAGAAAATATTTTGGATCTTTGATCCATTAACTCCCTTTCTAATAGAAAATATTCTTCCCAGTAGAATTTAATTCTATATTTAATCACCGTTGGATCCTTGATCCAATGGTTCATTAAGTAGAATTTAATTCTACGTAAGGAGGTATCCTCACCTGTTTAGCATGTGAGGCTTTCTTTTAGCCTATCCATAATTTCATTGCAGCGCCTATATGCTTTGCATATAGGCGTTCACGTGTTTAACACGTGAGCCTTTGTTTAGCCTATCTGTAGTTTAATTGCAGCGCCTATATGTTTTGCATATAGGCGCTAGGCTTTATTTAGCCCATCTGTAGTTTAATTGCAGCGCCTATATATTTTGCATATAGGCACTTTGTTTAGCCTATCTGCAGTTTAATTGCAGTGCCTATATGCTTTGCTTATAGGCGCTCACGTGTTTAACACGCGATACTTTGTTTAGCCTATTTGTAGTTTAATTGCAGCGCCTATATGCTTTGCATATAGGCGCTCACGTGTTTAACACGTGGGGTTTTTTTCAGCCTATCTGTAGTTTAATTGCAGCGCCTATATGCTTTGCATATAGGCGCTCACGTTTTTAACACGTGGGGCTTGTTTAGTGAGAAGCCTCCTCCTTTCTTTCTCTCATATTCTTTTCTTCTTCTTGTTTTCTTTTTTTTTATAAGGAAACAAATGCTCCCATAGCGTTGCTCTCACATGATTTACACGTGAGTGCAACGCTGTCCACTTTTACAGCCGTTGGATTGCCTAAGGGAACGAGGAGATGAACCGCTCTCCATCACGTCTTATAAATAAGGGCTTAGCCCTTGAGATAACCACTGTTCCTTCGTCTTCTACCCTAGTCTTTTTCTTGAGAATTTAATTCTCTTCTCAGAGCTAATTCTCTGCCTGTTGAAATTTTAGAGTTAAACTCGGTTAAAAAACTCTTTTGGGTTAAGATCTTGAACTACATTTATCTCTTAGGAACAAGAAACCCCTTTTTTCTAAATTTTTTTTTCTGGATTTTAAATCCACCGCAAGAGCTTTGCTATCATCTGGAACCGATCTCTTAGAGATCCAAAAAGGCATAATATTTGAGTAGTAAACCCCAATATCTTCGAAGATCGGGCATTTCTCCTCTGATATTTAAAGATCTATGGAATTTTAATTCCATTTTTCGTTTCCCCATCATAGGGGTTTCTGGAATTTAATTCCACTGTTTTTAAAAGGAATTTGATTCCTCATTACAGAGCTTAGCTCTGAATGATCAAGAAGGCCTTTTGGGAATTGTATTCCTTGGTGTTCTTGAGTATATTTCTATTTTAGGGTTTTACCCTTATTTCTACAAATTTGAACTTGTTTGGTATTTTAACCGAATTCATTTTTCTTTGAGGATGCCCAGAGTTTGTTTAAACTCCAGTGTCTATTTAATAAGAATCTTTTTTGATTCTCACAATAATTATCTTGTCTTGTCATTGGTGAACCGCCATATTGATTTTGTGGGGTCCATTAGTTTTGCAGCCAATGGTCCCGTGAAACAAACATCATGTTTTATTTTATTTTATATTATTTTATTATTATTTTTTATTATTATATTTTTTTAAAATGGGTTATTTTCTTTCCCCTCTTATTTCAGGAATGATGGCCTCACTTCTTGACTTCCCTTACACTCGCTCAGAAGCCGCTTTTCCACAGTCGCCATCAGACGAGAAAGTTATGGCGATGATTAGGGGGCATGACAAGGATTGTACGAGTCTTCTCTTATGGGGGGGTTTGGTACGACCACATCATTAGGGACCTCCATAGCTTTACCTGTGAAGTGCCAACAGAACCCATCCGCCCAATCTCATTGATGGAACACCCACGGACTGCTTTTACGGTGGAGGCGACTAATTATACTCCCACGGGCCGGCTTGAGCCGTCAACGACTGGGATACCCAACCAGCCCCCAGTGGGTATTGATATTTTGGGGCACCGCATATGTCAGGGTGAAGCTCGACCCTGGGGGCAGGTGTATAAAGTAGGTGTTACCCCGTGCCATCCGGTGGGCTACCTTTCTTGGGATCGATACATTTTCTCCACCCAACGCACACAGCTGCAGAAGGTTGGGTTATACCAAGCAGTGTATGCGTCGTCATTCTATTATCACGCCCCTCACTTCTGGTAGGTCAAGGCATTCTTGAACCAATGGAATCTTCCTACAAACACATTCTTGCTAGGGGATCGCGAAGTCTCGATCTCACTAAAGGAGTTTCGTGAAATTTAAGGATTGCCGATCAGGGGAGAGCATTACGAAGAGTTACTGCCTCATGATGAGTACATCTTTCCTACGATGCCTACTATGCTTGATGGTTTATCGACTGAGAATGCCGTTCACCATAAGTTCCCGAGTCTAATCTTGTCCCTGGGTATTTTTGAAAAGCTATTCGTGACATCGGAAGGGCAAGGTGTCACCTTTGATGCTTTCATTGCCTGCTTTCTCTATGAGGATGTCTTATACAAGAAGGCTCCAAAATTCATGAAACTGAAGATCTTTTAGGGTTCGAGTTGAAGAAACTGCCGGCCAAAGAAAAAGACCTGCCGCAGTTTTATATTCCAAACTCTTCGGCCATGGCTTTTGATGCGATCGCGGCCCCTGGCATGGATGAAAAAACTTTCTTCGTTGGTTTTATCAGTCTTTGTCTCAGCTGGTTTGCCATGCCGATGCATCACTGCTTTATGAGAGCTTTCGTCTTTTATCCTGCTCATTGCATAGCTGAAAGAGCACGATTAGCTGTTGGTGTTGTGGGGTTGTCGCATCTATATCAAGGGTTAAGTGTTGCCGCTAATACTTCGAACCCGTATGCGAATACCGTGAATTTCTCCCTCCACTACTTCATGTCGTGGATCGAGATGCATGTATTAGGAGCGTTTTCTACGCACCAGCGACCAGATTTTTATGAATCATATACTTTCCCGTGGATCATGAGGTTGTTTGATGCTTCCGCTCCCGATCCAACCCAATTAGGGGCTCTCCGCGTACTGCTCAATCCATACTTAAATGAAGGCGGAATGGTTTTTAGTGATCGAGTCCTTTCTGCTCCAGCGGGGCCCGTTCAGTAATTGTTTGATTTGTCGAAGGGTGGGGTTCCGGCTTTTAAGCCTAAGGAGATTATGCATCTATACTCAATCAGGCCGGGTTATTTGGTGTTCCACCAGAATGACACTTCTCTCTTCATGCGATATAATCCGCATCGCTTCGCCCAGCAGTTAAGCTACAATTAGGGCGTTCCTCTTGAGACATTTTTAGTTGAGCCTGCCCTCTCCCTGGAGGTTACTCATGATGTCATCCACCATTTCATGCGGTTAAAAATTGGCTCCCTCTTTATGATCCCAGTGCCCGACTACCTTCCGAGGCCTGTGGGGTCCTTCAAGGGTTGGTATTGCTATCGGATCGGCCCCGTCATTGCAGAGGAGAGACGGGTACTTTTCTACTGTAGAGCTCCCATTCCGGCTCAGGTCACCAGTGCCTCATTGCAGCAGCGGTCGGTGGTTCGCCTTCCTCTAAGGGATAGCGGTTTGATGCTTATCCCTAAAGCCACGGAAGTAGAATCAGCCCCTCGCACTGCTGGTATGCCGGTGCGTACTGGAGCCGAGGCTAAAGTTTCTGATAAAGAACCTATGGTGGCGTCACCAAAGGGTGCTACTGAAGGTGAAGTTGGGCAGCGCCGTGCTAAAGCACCAAAGGAGAGGAAGCGCTCCTCCTCTAGCGTTAGCACAGGCTCCAAAAGGAGAAAGAAATCGGTCGCTGACCTACTCGACACTTTGCTTGAATCCGAGCCCTTTATTCAGGATGATCCGATATCTATACAGGAGCTAGAAGGCGGTCTTCTCTTTCCTGGTTCGTCTGCTAAGGAGGCTGCGGAGTTGGCCGAAGTTTTAAGGTGCTCACGAGATGAGACTGAAAACGTATGCGTCCCGAAGAAAGCCTTCCCCTCCGTTATATTATACGACGTTGACCTATTATTACGTAGGGTACCCATGGGTCCTCTGTCAATGGAAGAAGAACGGGCTCTCAAACAGCCCATCTCAATTGTTTCTGAAGACGAGCTTGCACTGAAGACGGGCAGTCATTTACTTGCGATTGAAACCCAGCGAGCGCATATGATCAGAAAAGAACAATGGCTCGAAAAATCCATACTTCAGCCTTCTTGGCATATTGGTATGCATATTTTTCGTGTCTTTCTTTTAGTTAGTAATTTGTATTGTTTTCACGTCTCCTTATTTTTGCAAAAACTTTGCAGGAACTTCTGCAGCGGAAGTGGGTTTGAGCCCAGATCGAGCCATGGCTGCGGATTCTACAAATATCACCGGAGGGTGTAGAGGAGATTACTGAAGATGCTACCCTTGCTGTGGAGCTCCCAGTGGTGGCTTCTATCCCTTCAGCGTCTACTCCTCCAGCAGAGGTGGTCTTGCCAGCCATAGATCCCATGGATATCTCTAGTGACGCACCGGAGGGTGTAGAAGAGATTGCTGAAACCGTTACCCCGCCTCGGGGCCTTCCACGTCGGCTTTCATCCCATTATTGGAGACTGCCATGCCGGCTATAGATTTCACAAATATCCTCATTGATGCACCTGAGGGTGTAGAGGAGGCTTCCGAAGCTGCCATCCCTCCATTTTAGGGCGGACGAAGCATCGAAGGTAATCTTGTATACATACACATTTTGTTTAACGACCTTTTCGTTATCTGAACTTTTCCTTTCCTCAGAATTGTGGGAGTTGGCGGCTTCCATCGTGGATCTTTCCTCGAGGAAAACCTTCCAGCGATTGCTTGACATGGCGGCCCCACTAGAGATACCTCCACAAAGCATAGTGCTCTTTTCTGGCCAAGGTCGGTATTCTTTTTGCCCTTTTTGTTTTATATTTTTATCATGATGCTGATATGCCCTTCATTTTAAACCACAGTTCTGAAAGCTGACGACGAAGTTGAGATTCTTGATGGACCTGGGGATCCCTCAAGCCCGCCGTGTATGACTGTGGATGAGTGATGTTTTATTTTTTTTGGCTTCGTTTTTCTTACTCTATATTTGAAAATATAACTGACCGCACATATATCTTCACAGCTTTGCCAGCCCTGACCCCATTAGAGTCTTGGATCCTCATGACACTAGGTCCTTATGCCCGATGCGTATCTGAGAGGATGGAAAAACAGAGCGTTTATTCCCTGGCGGCTCTCATCGAAGATCTTTGCGCCGGTACTTCTGTCGCGGCCGAAGAATTCGCTTCTGAAGCCAATGCTTCCTTATCTGTTCTTGCCATTTATCATGACGAGGCATTGGTGTGCACCTGAGTAGAGTATTGCCATAGAGTGGAGGTCTTTCTACATGGGATTGAATGCATACGCCTTCCCTCCAACCTCTTATCTGTAAAAGTGAGCCTGCGTGGATGGATCGAACGATGTGCGGCTAATCTCCAATCATGTGAGAAAAGGCTCAACCTGAAGTATTTAGCGAGGGAATTGGCTTCAAAGGATTTAGGGGAACTTCAAGCCCAGTTCACCGTCAAGACCACTCGTGCATATGAAATTTGGCGGGTGCTTCAAGAGGCCATCATAGAAGTTGTGGCTCTCGATAAAGCCGTTATTTTTACACGTGAGATGGTTGAAGCCCATAAAGTCGCCGAGAAAGATCTTGAAAGTCGGTTCGCTTCATACCAGAATCAACAGGCATAGGCAGGGACTCGTCTTGCAGCAGTAATAGAGCTCGAAGCAAAAGTCCAGCGGAAAAACGACGAACTTGCTGGCTTATTAAACCGTCCGCCGGCTTAGACAATTTTGTCGCTGTATATTCTCCCTCTTTTTTTTTACTTATATTCATTTTGATTCATAAATAAGAGTATCTTGTATTCATTTTGATTCATGAATAAAAGTATTTTTATTCAATTTGATTCATGAATAAAAGACATATTTCATTTCATACTAGCGCTTCTCTTTCTGTCGATATCTTGTCTTGGTGTAAAGTAGTTTATATACTCATTTCGGAGTTTGTAGTTTATTCACTCATTCCGGAGTCTCTAGTTTATGGACTCATTTCGGAGTTTATTCAGTTTACCTCTCTTGGGTTTATAGGCAAACTTGTCCCAACGTTATAGATAACCCCTGCTCTTTGCGATAGAGGTCTGTTAGGCTTTGTGGTACTAGGGTTTTAGTCTGTGGTACCATCGCATTGGCTGATGCATTCCTCTATATGCAGTCTTTACGCTATTGTTCGAGTAGCCCCGCGACTGTCGTGACTCTGATCCCTTTGGGGGCTGGACAAGACGTCTTCAAGTAATCTTCTTAGGCAGTTTGACCGTCGGAAGAGCAAGCGTTAGGAATTTTGTCATGCCGCTTTTTACTTGAGGTTAGGCTCGGTTTGGAAGCCCCGATGAGTCATAACAACTCCCCACTGGTGTGGGATGATCTCCGATAGTCTTTCGGGTTTTATTTGAGTTACCGTCAAGACCCAGAAGCTAGGAATTTTGCCTTCGCTTCATTTTGATTTAGCTATTTTGGACCCTTTGTTGACATTGCGTCTGCTGTATCGAGAAGAATATCGGGATAGACTTTAGGTTGTTTTGTGAACCGTTAAGACTTAGGGCTAGGAATTTCGCCATCGCTCCGTTTTGTTTCGACCCTAGGGTCTTTTGTTGACGTCGCGTCTGCATCCTGCTGGAGTGAGAGGGAACGCCGTTGTTGATATTGCGTCTGCTGTAACGAGATGAATGTTGAGGTAGTCTTTAGCTTGTTTTGTGAACCGTCAAGACTTGGCTCTCCCTTTGACGGAGCCTAGTAGGAAACATAGCTCACTTTTTCATTTGTGCCCATGGATTGTATACAGGGGTCGGTGTAGACTTACCTGCAGGACAAAAGTTTCATTTTTTTCCCTTTCCGCAATGCTGTATCATTTCAGCTTTTTATATCGCGAAAGTCACGATTGCCCAATCATTTCGGCCATTTATCACGGTGCCCAATCATTTTGTATATTTGTATATTTTTACTCGCTGCTTTTTATTGCGAGTTGCCCAAACATTTTGGTTGTTTCATATGCATATATATTTTTGCTCGCTGATTTTTATTGCGAGTTGCCTCATCATTTCGGCTATTTTTATATGCATTTTTTGCTTGCTGATTTTTATTGCGAGTATGGAACTTAAGATCTGACACCAATCTTGGCATTAGCATCGCTATGACTGAAATATTGCCTGGAGCGAATCATCATTTGCCGTGAAAGAACTTGGAGTTTGACACCGATTTAGGCATCAGCATCGCTGCAACTGGGATATTTCCAGGAGCGAATCATCATTTGCCTTGAAAGGATTTGGATTTTGGCACCGATTTAGGCATCAACATCGCTGCAACTGGGATATTGCCAGGAGCGAATCATCATTTGCCTTGAAAGGACTTGGAGTATGACACTGATTTAGGCATCAGTATCGCTGCAACTTGGATATTGCCAGGAGCGAATCATCATTTACCTATGCTGATTTGAACAAAGGAGGCTTAGTACACAGGGTTAGGATCCTATCGATTAAGAATTTTCGACTTTATGAGCCGTAAGGGTCTCATAAGTTTTTTTCGCCTACAGATCATGAGGGTCTCATAAGCGCATTTTCTCTTTAGGAATCGTGGGGATTCCTAAGTGTGTGTTCTCTTATAAGTCGTAAGGATCTTACAAGAGTGTTTTCTCCTTATAAGTCGAGAGGACATACAAGTGTCGTTCACCATATGAGTACATTCCTCATCATTGGTGGAACTTGGTGGGAGAAATCGTTTATTTGTGTCCGTGGATTATATAAAAGAGCCAATATTGGACTGCCTGTAAGGCAACTTGGGGGATATGATGGCTTAAGAACATGTTCAGATCCCTGTAACTTAAGACTTTCAAATTCTATGAGCCGTGAGAGGGGGAGTTCTCCTTACGAGTCGAGAGGATCTCGTAAATGAAAATTTTATAAGATTGTGCCCTTTTGGGTTTTCACAAGCTCGCCGGTAGCCCTGCTGTTTTTACTCACGGCGCCCTTTCAGGTTTTCATTCATGCCCATTTTTCTTGTGGACGTACCTTTTTTTTAACAACGAGATTGTGCCCTTTTAGGTTTTCATAAGCTCACCGGTAGCCCTGCTGTTTTTACTCACAGCGCCCATTCTGGTTTTCATTCGTGCCCATTTCGCTTGTGGATGTACCTTTTTTTACATCGGTTTGCCAATGGGACTTGAGTTTCAGTCTTCGTCGCTGGAGCTTTGATTGCAATATAGATCTCAATAGAGGATATCGCCATATTTGGGGCGATGCGCTATGTTTGAGATGGCGCACTAGTTTTAGGACATTCTGGTCCATTGTTAGTTTAGGGACATCTCGGTCCGTTGCCAGTTTAAGAACTTAGTGATCCATTATCACCATTTTTGAGGTAAGGCTTTAGTTTAAGAACATAACAGTCCGTTGTCGCCATGTTTGAGGCGAAGTTTTTCCAAATACCACTTAGAGTTTTGACTCAGGAAGATAGCGAGCGGACACGAGCGTTGTCATCTATCATTGACCTAAGTCGTGACTCGTCAAGCGTGGTATTTCTTGAGGAATCAGCCGTTTATTGGCCGGAAATGTATTTTGCCATGCATATCCATGAGCAAATAGGCCCCGCCTTGATAGACCTTGTTTATAATGTACGTGCCTTCATAGTTTGGCTCGAATTTCCCCCATTTTGCATGATTGGGGATCATAGGTCTTTTGACGACTAGCACGAGTTCGCCTTGGCAGAATGTTCTCGGCCTAGTCAGTTTTTCATATGAGCGCATCATCCTTGTCTTGTAAGCTTCTAGGTTTTGCTGCGCCATGAGGCGAGTTTCATCGAGGGTGTCAAGCTCCTCAAGCCGAAGATGGGAATTCTCGTCATCTGTTAGCTCGTATCGAACGGCTACTCGGAGAGAAGGTAGTTATATTTCCAAATGAAGGACTGCTTCAGAGCCGAATACCAACGCATATGGTGTTGTATTCGTAGCCACTTTGAACGTCGTTCGATACACCTAGAGAGCTTCGTGCAGTATCTCGTGCCAGTCCTTTTTGTTTCTGGACACCATTTTCTTTATAATCTTAAACAAGGTCTTATTGAAAGCTTCGGTGTCACGTCCCGAAGGTACGGAACATGACCGGCACCTAGACTACGAACGTCTCGAGGCATACGTACTCTAAGTAAGCCGAGCCCAGAAATCCAAACCAAGAAAAGTAGTAGAGAGTAGGAAGAACCATATCAAATCAACCTGTATGCAACATAATATACAACTCCTAAAGGCGAGGATCACAACAGAAATGAAACTCAACCAGCAAGAAACCCATGGAAATAAAATGCACGACTCTAAGGTTGAAAGAATAAACATCACTGGTCACTATCTCAAATAAGTACATGTTTGGTTGATGGAACTTCTAAATACAACTGAAATATAATATACGATGTATAATGATGGGTTCGATACAAATAACCCACCTACTAGTAAGTCACCTGAAAGAAGCTGTGCCCGCAAAGTCGTAATGGAACCCGTACGACAACACCTGCAAGAAACTGGGGCACAACGGGGGTGAGTTGCCAACTCGTGAGTAGAAAAAGATCTACGAACAGAAATCGCATGTATGACGCAATCCTAGGTCACACGATCACAATATATAATCCTCAAATATATAACCAGAAATCTCTAACCATGGCTAGTGTAAATACCCAACCCATGTAATCCCATGTGCCTGTGTCAATGCATCAGGTAGCAATATGTATGGATGATGTATGAATGTATGAAACAGAATGCATGTACTGAAGAAAACTGCTTTCATAACTTTATGAGATTTTTGTATTTTTAAAATGAGGTATCATAAATGAAACCAGCATAAACAGTGCCCAGCATCGGCACAAAACATAAATCCCAATATCCCAAATCTCTGTATCACAATCTCTGCACCTCAATATCTTAAATCTTAATATCTCAATCATAAAATCCAGGGCGCCGTCAGTCCAGATCGGCCCCTACCATCCATCTCATGACCACGACGGTATCCTCCGGATATCCGTCGCGTCGGATAAAATCACCGGTCGGTAGTGCTCCCCTGCCAGGCTCAACGCCATCTCCTGCGATCTTCTTGCCCTGGGATACCGCACCGGGTCCACCATGTACCCGCAATCGGTCTCATCCGCCTCCTCGAATCGGGTTTCACATGTCGCTCTCAGCACCGAAAAACACATGGTGGACGCACTAAAATATCATATCAAGGGTAACTGGGTTTTTAAAACAATTTCATAATCTCTTTGAAATATCCACGGTTCCCAAATCCAGAAATATCATAGAAACAACATATCTCAATGCGCATAATCAGGAAACATGATGTATGTGACATAAAAATGAAGTGCAAGTATAACAGTATATCATGCAACATGGAATAATAGTATGCACATACAAGGGTCATGTCATGTTGCAATAATACTACCGTGTAGTGACATGGCAATTACCGATGAAGATGTGTGTGAGCTGGCAAGTAAGTGTATGTGGAACATACGCATCATCGGTAATGGTGCTGGTGTCCTAACAGCATGATATCAATAATGGAATATGAATCATAATAAGTATGCGATGCAGAGTAACAACAATAATATGTGGGAGCTGAATGTTAAACATAAAGATAGCTAAACTGCATCTAATGTCATAAGAGTCGTACAGCTATACCAGCTAAAAGGGCTGAGCTAGGGCTAACCGCAGGTAAGATAAACCGTCTAACCTCTGAGTCGATACATATATATACATATATAGTCGGTGATCCCTCCTCGATAATATCACATCCGATACCATATCTCTATAATCGGTTATCCACAGTCAAGAGGGCGGATCAAACATCAAAATATAGCTCGTACGTGAATCCGTCGCACGGCATCCCTAAATCTGGGTACGGGTCAATATCACATTCGTTATATCATTCATCTGGTATTCTCTTTATCTAATATCATAATCCGGGTACTGACCTACGTCTAGTACAATGCTAACATCATTACTATAATTATGATCTGACTACTGATCGACAGTCTCGTATAAATTGATATTATAATCATATATCGTCAATATAATCATAATCCGACTTCCGATCAACAGCCTCTAGCAAATCGATATCATCAGCACAAATCAGCGTAAAGAGGTATACATTGCCCAAGCGGCCTATCATAAACATCTTATCATATCATGTCATATCTCGTAACTTAATCACATGTCGATCATTTTATATGTATAAATCACTATGCACATGGCATCGTCATCCAAGACCCGCTATCATATCAGGACATATCTCAAGTACGAATTCTTTCAATCACCGATATCATAATCTCAAATCAAATATCATCGACTCATCCTAATCCTAAGTATCATCCTCAAGTCTGTATGTGAACACATAGTCCCATACCCATGTGAACACATATCTATATAGAATCCCATCTATGCACCTATGAAGTAAGGATGTATGCAAGTATGTATGTGTGTGTATGTATGTGTAGTGCACCCACTACCCTAGGGTTTCGTAACCATTTACCAATCCAACACACCAATATCCATCTTAAAATTATCATTAATCACAATTAGCATATAATGATTGTTGGTGTGTATACGCATCCGTATACATCACCATGGACTGCGGGGGTGCTATACGCCATCCACCCGACTTCTCACCGTAGATATAAATCTACTCACCTTGTTTATGTGTGCCGGTGCCGATGTCGCCATTTGCATCTCAACGCCTCGTCGCCACGTGGGGTACCTACAAAGATATCACACGCTAAAACACATGAAAATCACATCGGAACCCAAAATGGTGCACACTACGCCCATAGGTAAAAACCTGTGACCTTGTATGCAAACACTGCCAATATCCATTGTCGTTGACGTCCAAACGCCACCCGACAGAAACGAATCATCGAATACCAAAATCCATACGAAAACAAGTCGTAAATCATATGCCAACTCATGAAAAACGACCCAGATTCTACCCTGTTTGGAATCAGACAAAATTGGGCATTCCAGGGATCAAGTTTACAGGTAAAAGAGCAGTGCATGCAAAACGAGGGGGTTCCATATAGATCTGGCCGCAAATTGCGGCCAGATGGAATATATCTGCGTCCAGGAAATGAGGGTTGGAGCTAGGGTTTTGGGTGTTGGTTACTATCTACCTGCACATCTCACTGCCAAGTCAATTTTATTTTAGGAGGTCCAGATTGATAGCAGTTTCCAGAAAGGCCACAAAGTCGACAAAATCGCTAAATTTCACCGATTCTAACTATCTGGTATTTTGGTGAAACCTGGGACAATTCCTGTTTCAACTGGTCTTAACAGCACCTAGTAAGGCTATACTAACATTCAAAACCAACTCTTGGCCAAATCTCACTCAAAATCACTAAACTAGCACTAAACTACATAGCAAACACTAAATTTTTAGCTAAATAACCATATATTTGCAAGCTAGAAGTCGGGTTAAGGGGTTATACCTCTGGATATCCTAAGATATATGAGAAGAGAGGAAGAAGAGGGATGGTTGCTGCTGGAGAGTTGTTGCAGTTGCTCCTGTAGCAGCTGCCGCTGATGCCAATTGCTGCAGATGCTGCTGTTTTCCACTGCAGCTGATGTTGTTGTTGTTTTGGTGTTGTGGTAGTGTTTGGGTTGCTGTTGCAGCTGCTACTGCAGTTGTATGTTATGGGAGTGGTTGTGGTGGTGTGGTGGTGATGTTTTGAATGAGGTTGTTTCAGCTGATGCAAAAATTGGGGCTGTAGTTTTTGAATGGGGATGTGGCTGTGGCTGTAGTATCAGCAGAGGTAGGAGGGCTGTCTTGTAGCTGTTGGGGCTGCTGTTGTGTTGATAAGGGTGTATAGGTGTGAGGCTATGGTGGCATGTAGCTGTGTAGGGTTGGCTGATGCAAGATTGGGGGCTGATGGATTGTTTCAGCAGCTGCTGCTGCTGTGCAGTCAAGAGAGATGTGAGGGTGTAGGTTATTTAAATGATGCTATGGGCTGGTATGGGTTGCTGCTGCTGTTTTGCTCATACAATGGGCTGAAATAATTGCTGATGGGTCAGATATTGAGGCTGAAAGGTGTTGAATTGATGCATGTTTTCAGCAGCTGATGTAGCTGCAGGTGTAAGGGCTGTTTTGTGGCTGAAGTCAGTTATTGGGGGCTGAAAAGTGATGATGGGAGTGTGCAGGTCAGCTATGGGGGGCTAAAAAGTCTTAGGGGCTAGTGTAGGGCTACTGAATTTGCGCTGATATAGCTGCTGTAGATGCTGTTCTGGTGGCTGAAAATACGCTGCTGATGTTGGGTGTGGGGCTGATGGTGTTGCAGCTTGTAGCAGCAGCTAGGGTGGCTGATGTGTGGGTGTATATGTCTGATGTAGAGAGGTTGGCATGTATGTGTTTGAGAGGCAAACCAAGGTTTTGAAATGAGATGAGTTAACCCTCATCATCCCATTCACCATGAACCAAACCAAACTCTGATTAACCCACTTAACTTAGCCTAAAGGTTTAAATCCACCATAGCCATCTAAACATGGTTCAACCCTAGGCCACCATGAATCCAAAACATGAACCAAATGCGACAGGTATGGAAATGTTATGTGCACATTGCACAAAAGCCAAAAATCCGGTTAGCGATCTTCAATCGCAATTAACACAAAAATAACATATACTTAACCATAAAAACTTAAAATGACATATTTCCACAAAATACCCTATTTTAGGATTTCTAAAATTTTCTCCGGAATTTTCACCATTTATCGGTATTTAATTATACCGACTATTAAAATATTCATTAAAAATTATGAAAATTCCCAAAAATAATATTTTATTTTTTTGAAATGTTACAGTCTTCCTCCCTTAATGAAATTCGGTCCCCGAATTTAAATTTTAACCCTCAATTTCTAAAACATTTCAATAAAATGTTCCAAATCAACGGGGATCCGAAATCATCAATACATAAAAGGCATCATCGCGCAATACATGCGCATGAGTAACGAGCAGATAACTCGAATTCAAAACTCCGTCAAGCATCCCGCAATCATCGGAGTCAAGGTGAAAACACGAATGCCAAATCCAAAGCAAAACCGATATGCTATAAATCGGGACTATACATGTAAATATCGAATCTGTACATGTAAATATCTGAAGGAAATGTATGCCAAATTCTTTAAAATCGATGTGCAATGCACATAATGCTGCACAGTGGTGGACGTCTCTATAAGAAAATAGTTATATACGTATATACCTTTTGTTTAATATGCACGCTCCGCCGTTTTGAAAACAATTTAGAAGGGTTTCCTCATTTTAAAGGTCTCGTGTCATATCGGACACGTATGTAAATAATGAGACTATAGCTCGCTTTTGGAAATCCCTTTGAAATCTATCAATGCATGCAAAACACACTCAGGAACTGTCATCTGACCAGTCCTGCTCAGTACGAAAACAAATCGCAATATCATAAAAATGTGCCGCTCTATAAGAAATCAGTCCCAAAAAGCGCATATGAAAACCCTGTGCGTCTGGTGCGCACGGAAATCAAAATCCATATATATGCCAAGCAGGTGCACAAAATGACATCAAGGTGCAACAGGTGTGCACGCACATCGGTCATAGGCAACGTGTGTGCCTGACCGCAAAATCAGGTGCATCTGACATGCACAAAAAATCTCGATTCAGTGCATCTGATGTGCACCAAATCGCCCCTCAAAACATGCGCCCAACGTGCACTAAAAATCCAAATCCGGTGCATCCATCATGCACGAAACAAATATCGAGCATCACCATCGAAATCGAAGTCCAGTGCATCCAAGTGCACAAAATACGAAACACTGCACTGCAAGCATATATGAACCATACTGAGTGCAAAAATCAAATCGTGTGTATATAAACGCACGAAATCAACTCAAATGTCTAAAACCTATAAAATCACGAATATAGGAAACCAAGGCACGAAAACGATATCAAGTGCAACAACTGTTCAAAAATCATAAATACTCAGCAAGTGCCACCATTGTGCATGAAAACAAATGTCATGAAACCCGATCATCAAATCAGTCATGCGAATAGATCGCTTAAAACACCGAAATCAAGTATGGTGGAGTAGTCCCGCTCAAGCGCATCCTCCAAGAAGCTCTGGCCAACTGTCGCGGTTACTCGTAGCATATCCCGTCGACGATCATGAACTCTGGCCTGCTGGTGTGCGTAACATGACCACTCCTAAGTCCAAGTGTTCTCTGTGGATTACCAATCTCACGAACCATCGGCTCATCGGCCCTGTAAGGTGTACTAACGGGGACGATTCCGTTCTGGCACTTCTCTGGTCATCTCTCGGTCAATCATCGCGACCATTCGTAAGGCAACATGTCACTGGCGTCGGCCTTTTGCTCTCTGAATGCACGTGACACATCTGATCCTGGGTGCAAGTATCATTGTAGCGGTGTCCTGGAAGGAATCCTGCTCAAGGTCTCTTCCAAGTCTCATCCCTGCCAACTGTCCGGAAGTCATCGTCCTTTAGTATATCTGCTTCTTGTTCTGGAACAGCTGCATACTCATCGCGACTTCTTCTGGAAGGCATATCCAAGTACTATGCCTCGGCATGCGCATCAAATCTCTGATGTCGGCGGAGTGGAACGTCATCATATCCAGATCTGGTACGAACCTCTTACTCCGCTTCCCTCTAATGTCGACTGCTTTGGACTCGTCTCGTCGTGGCTGTATGGACTGAGCTCCAATGGCCATCCTCGTATCTGGAGTCTCCCAAGAAATGCATCTCACTACCTGGCATCCGAATTAAGTCGAGCCATACGATCGATTTGTCCAAACCTCATAATCCCCCAAGAGCTCAACATCTTGGGTACAGTATAATAGTATCGAGTACATACCACAGCATCGGTGGTCCAGCCGTAGAAGGGCAAACCCAAGCCTCACTAATGGCGCCGTAGAACTTTCACAAACCCTAAGGTTCAAAGGCTTTCACACGGTCATTAAGTCGAGTTAGGGTTTCATTCTTCTAGAGGGACCATAGAATTGCCAGCATGTCATTCCGAATACTTTAAACTTGGAATAATAGGTTTCTGACATTCGATCATCTCTGTCGACTCTCAACGTCTCCGCGTGAAGTCGTCTCTAGCCGGAATCAATCTATCTGATGACCTCGTATCGGGATAGCGAACAAACCACACGTCCTAGTCATCCATCCTTGGTGACTAGCGACCTTTCATCATCTCTTAGTACAATCTCATACTGCAATAGCTCCAACATCTGGGGTGATATCTCATCGTTCGCAGAAATAACTGGCTCACTTGTCTGAACGCTGAACCGTGCCGCAATCATCATGAGTAAGCAATACACCAACGGTCATCAACATCTGGCTGGCCTCTATCAGTAGCTCGATCCTCTGGTGCTGATCGGCACGTCCGAGTAACCTCGTACAGCGATCCATCCAATGCTCGTGGCGTGAAAACATCATAAGAAGACACATCTCCGCAATCGTGTGTCGCCGGAATTACGCCCTGGTCAGTTCTCGTTCGTAACGACCTCGTGCTGACCGCAATTCTAGCTGTAGCTCTCCCAGCCCGTAATCGTGGCAGCAAAACCATAACTGGTACCGATGATGCTAGATCAGGAATGAATATGATACCGAGCAAGGAAATGTACATCCTAAAGCTTCTTAAGTGGAGTGGCATGTCGTAAATATGCCGCGGAACATACCCACGGTACGTCACACTACTTTAGTCACTTATTCCATCAACCAAGGGTCATCCTATACTCCGAAGGTAAAACCTAACGCTCTGATACCAACTTTGTCACGTCCCGAAGGTACGGAACATGACCGGCACCTAGACTACAAACGTCTCGAGGCGTACGTACTCTAAGTAAGCCGAGCCCAGAAATCCAAACTAAGAAAAGTAGTAGAGAGTAGGAAGAACCATATCAAATCAACCTGTATGCAACATAATATACAACGCCTAAAGGAGAGGATCACAACAGAAATGAAACTCAACCTGCAAGAAACCCATGGAAATATAATGCGTGGCTCTGAGGTCGAAAGAATAAAGATCACTGGTCTCTATCTCAAATAAGTACATGTTTGGTTGATGGAACTTCTAGATACAACTGAAATATAATATACGATGTATAATGATGGGTTCGATACAAATAACCCACCTACTAGCAAGTCACCTGAAAGAAGCTGTGCCTGCAAAGCCGTAATAGAACCCGTACGGCAACACCTGCAAGAAACTGGGGCACAACGGGGGTGAGTTGCCAACTCATGAGTAGAAAAAGATCTACGAACAGAAATCGCATGTATGATGCAATCCTAGGTCATACGATCATAATATATAATCCTCAAATATATAACCGGAAATCTCTAATCATGGCTAGTGTAAATATCTAACCCAAGCGTAATCCCATGTGCCTGTGTCAGTGCATCAGGTAGCAATATGTATGGATGATGTATGAATGCATGAAACAGAATGCATGTACTGAAGAAAACTGCTTTCATAACTTTGTGAGATTTCTGTATTTTTAAAATGAGGTATCATAAATGAAATCAGCATAAACAGTGCCCAGCATCGGCACAAAACATAAATCCCAATATCTCGATATCTCTGTATCACAATCTTTGTACCTCAATATCTCAAATCTCAATGTCTCAATCATAAAATCCAGGACGCCGTCAGTCCAGATCGGCCCCTACCATCCATCTCATGACCAAGACGGTATCCTCCGGATATCCGTCGCGTCGGGTAAAATCACCGGTCGGTAGTGCTCCCCTGCCAAGCTTAATGCCATCTCCTGCGATCTTCTTGCCCCGGGGTACCGCACCAAGTCCACCATGTGCCCGCAATCGGTCTCATCCGCCTCCTCGAATCGAGTTTCACATGTCGCTCTCAACACCGAGAAAATACATGGTGGACGCACTGAAATATTATATCAAGGGTAACCGGGTTTTTTAAACAATTTCATAATCTCTTTGAAATATCCACAGTTCCTAAATCCAGAAATATCATAGAAACAACATATCTCAATGCGCATAATCAGGAAACATGATGTATGTGACATAAAAATGAAGTGCAAGTATAACAGTATATCATGCAACATGGAATAATAGTATGCACATACAAGGGTCATATCCTGTTGCAATAATACTACTGTGTAGTGATATGGCAATTACCGATGAAGATGTGTGTGAGCTGGCAAGTAAGTATATGTGGAACATAACCATCATCGGTAATGGTGTTGGTGTCCTAACAGCATGATATCAATAATGGAATATGAATCATAATAAGTATGCGATGCAGAGTAACAACAATAATATACGGGAGCTGAATGTTAAACATAAAGATTGCTAAACTGTATCTAATGTCATAAGAGTCGTACAGCTATACCAGCTAAAAGGGCTGAGCTAGGGCTAACCGCAGGTAAGGTAAACCGCCTAACCTCTGAGTCGATAAATATATACACATATATAGTCGGTGATCCCTCCTCAATAATATCACATCCGATAACGTATCTCTATAATCGGTTATCCAGAGTCAAGAGGGCGGATCAAACATCAAAATATAGCTCGTACGTGAATCCGTCGTACGGCATCCCCAAATCTGGGTACGGGTCAAAATCACATTCGTCATATCATTCATCTGGTATTCTCTTTATCAAATATCATAATCCGGGTACTGACCTACGTCTAGTACAATGCTAACATCATTACTATAATTATGATCTGACTACTGATCGACGGTCTCGTATAAATCGATATCATCATCATATATCGTCAATATAATCATAATCCGACTTCCAATCGACAGCCTTTAGCAAATCGATATCATCAGCACAAATTAGCGTAAAGAGGTATACATCGCTCAAGCGGCCTATCATAAACATCTTATCATATCATGTCATATCTCGTAACTTAATCACATATCGATTATTTTATATGTATAAATCACTATGCACATGGCATCGTCATCCAAGACCCGCTATCATATCAGGACATATCTCAAGTACGAATCCTGTCAATCACCGATATCATAATCTCAAATCAAATATCATCGACTCATCCTAATCCCAAGTATCATCCTCAAGTCTGTATGTGAACACATAGTCCCATACCCATGTGAACACATATCTATATAGAATCCCATCTATGCACATACGAAGTAAGGATGTATGCAAGTATGTATGTGTGTGTATGTATGTGTAGTGCACCCACTACCCTAGGGTTTCGTAACCATTTACCAATCCAACACACCAATATCCATCTTAAAATTATCATTAATCACAATTAACATATAATGATTGTTGGTGTGTATACGCATCCGTATACATCACCACGGACTGCGGGGGTGCTATACGCCATCCACCCGACTTCTCCCCGTAGATATAAATCTACTCACCTTGTTTATATGTGCCGGTGCCGATGCCGCCATTTGCATCTCAACTCCTCGTCGCCACGTGGGGTACCTACAAAGATATCACACGCTAAAACACATGAAAATCACATCGGAACCCAAAATGGTGCACGCTATGCCTATAGGTAAAAACCTGTGACCTTGTGTGCAAACACTGCCAATATCCACTGTCATTGACGTCCAAATGCCACCCGGCAGAAAATAATCATCGAATAGAAAAATCCATACGAAAACAAGTCGTAAATCATACGCCAACTCATGAACGACCCAGATTCTACCCTGTTTGGAATCAGACAAAATTAGACATTCCAGGGGTCAAGTTTACTGGTAAAAGAGCAGTGCATGCAAAACGAGGGGGTTCCCTACAGATCTGGCCGCAAATTGCGGCCAGATGGAATATATCTGCGGCCAGAAAATGAGGGTGGAGCTAGGGTTTTGGGTGTTGGTTACTATCTACCTGCACATCTCACTGCCAAGTCAATTTTATTTTAGGAGGTCCGGATTGATAGCAGTTTCCAGAAAGGCCACAAAGTCGACAAAATCGCTAAATTTCACCGATTCTAACTATCTGGTATTTTGGCGAAACTTGGGACAATTCCTGTTTCAACTGGTCTTAACAGCACTTAGTAAGGCTATACTAACATTCAAAACCAACTCTTGGCCAAATCTCACTCAAAATCACTAAACTAGCACTAAACTACATAGCAAACACTAAATTTTCAGCTAAATAACCATATATTTGCAAGCTAGAAGTCGGGTTAAGGGGTTATACCTCTGGATATCCTAAGATATATGAGAAGAGAGGAAGAAGAGGGATGGTTGCTGCTGGAGAGTTGCTGCAGTTGCTCCTGTAGCAGCTGCTGTTGATGCCAATTGCTGCAGATGCTGCTGTTTTCCACTACAGCTGATGTTGTTGTTGTTTTGGTGTTGTGGTAGTGTTTGGGTTGCTGTTGCAGCTGCTACTGCAGTTGTATGTTATGGGAGTGGTTGTGGTGGTGTGTTGGTGATGTTTTAAATGAGGTTGTTTCAGTTGATGCAAAAATTGGGGCTGTTGTTTTTGAATGGGGATGTGGCTGTAGCTGTAGTATCAGCAGAGGTAGGGGCTGTCTTATAGCTGTTGGGGCTGCTGATGTGTTGATAAGGGTGTATAGGTTTGGGGCTATGGTGGCATGTAGCTGTGTAGGGTTGGCTGATGCATGATTGGGGGTTGATGGATTGTTTCAGCAGTTGTTGCTGCTGTGCAGTCAAGAGAGATGTGAGGTTGTAGGTTGTTTAAATGATGCTATGGGCTGGTATGGGTTGCTACTTCTATTTTGCTGATACAATGGGCTGAAGTAATTGCTGATGGGTCAGATATTGTGGCTGAAAGGTGTTGAATTGATGCATGTTTTCAGCAGCTGATGTAGCTGCAGGTGTAGGGGCTGTTTTGTGGCTGAAGTCAGTTTTTGGGGGCTGAAAAGTGATGATGGGAGTGTGCAGGTCAACTATGGGGGGCTGAAAAGTCTTAAGGGCTGGTGTAGGGCTGCTGAATTTGCGCTGATATAGCTGCTGTAGCTGCTGTTCTGGTGGTTGAAAATGCGTTGTTGATGTTGGGTGCGAGGCTGATGGTGTTGCAGCTTGTAGCAGCAGCTAGGGTGGCTGATGTGTGGGTGTATATGTCTGATGTAGAGAGGTTTGCATGTGTGTGTTTGAGAGGAAAACCAAGGTTTTGAAATGAGATGAGTTAACTCTCATCATCCCATTCACCATGAACCAAACCAAACCCTGATTAACCCACTTAACTTAGCCTAAAGGTTTAAACCCACCATAGCCATCTAAACATGGTTCAACCCTAGGCCACCATGAGTCCAAAACATGAACCAAATGCCACAGGTGTGGAAATGTTATGTGCACATTGCACAAAAGCCAAAAATCTGGTTAGCGATCTTCAATCGCAATTAACACAAAAATAACATATACTTAACCATAAAAACTTAAAATGACATATTTCCACAAAATACCCTATTTTAGGATTTCTAAATTTTTCTCCGGAATTTTCACAATTTATCGGTATTTAATTATACCGACTATTAAAATATTCATTAAAAATTATGAAAATTCCCAAAAATAATATTTTATTTTTTTGAAATGTTACATTCAGCTAGATCATTGGAACAAGGATTATAGACTAAAGAGTATCTCCAGTCTATTTTGTGCTGTTCTGTGAAACGGATGATTTTATGGCTCCTGTAGGCTGGCCCATTATCTGAGATTATCTGTCGCGGAGTACCGAACCGGTAGATGACATTTGTCTTGAAGAAATGGAAAATATTCTCTGTCTTTACCTTCCTTAGTGGTACTGCTTCCACCCACTTAGAAAATTAATCGGTCGTCGCCAGTATGAACCGGTGTTCTTTGGATGATGCTGGCTCAATGAGGCCGATTATATCGATTCTCCACATTTCGAACGGCTAGCTAGCTACCGTTGGGCGTAGCGGATTTGGATGTTGGTGGATGAAGTCTCCGTGAATCTGACATGAGTGACACTGCTTCACATATTTGAGGCAGTCCTGAATTATTATGGGCCAATAGTAACCTATTCTTTTGATCTTCAGCTTCATCTTTGGCCTGACTTGTTGAGAACCGCAGAGTTCATCATGAGTTTCTTAGATGACTCACTTTGCTTCTTCTTCTGGTCCCAGGCACCTTAGCCACAAACCATCAAGCGATCTCTTGTATAGAGTATTATTGACGAAAGCGAAAGACAGAGCCCGTTTCATGAGCTGATGTCTTGACGACGCATTTTCGGGCGATTGATGGGATTTGAAGCAGTCTATGAAGACTTCCCTCCAATCATTGACCTTTTCTTCATCTTCTATTTGGAGGACCGCTTGTTTGGTCATTTCTTTTCCTTCAAATGGCTCCATTGACTCCTTTGAAGATATTTCTGCTGGCGCATGAACCCGACGGCTTTGCACAATGATCCTTATATCATCGAGGTTTTCATCAGCCAGTTCCTTAGAAAGCCTGGCTAATGCATCCGCCTTCCTATTTTCCGCACGCGGTATGCTTTCCAGGATGTAGGAGGGGATTTGTGTCAGCAGTTGCTGCACTCTCCTACCATATTTTATCAACTCTGGTTTGCACGTCTAATAGTCGCCATTTACTTGGCTAACGACCAGCTGGGAGTCTCCATATATGAGGAGGTTTTTGATTCCCATATCGACAGTGATCTCAAGACCCGCTATCAAAGCTTCATATTCAGCCTCGTTATTTGTTCTTGGTTCCGTTAAGGAAAGGGCGAAATGCATTATCCCTCCTTGTGGGGTCACGAAGATGAGGCCCACCCCGGTTTTGATTATAGGTGTGTTATGCTTCCGCTTCTTCATGGAAAATGCTCCATCGAAGTAGAGTTCCTATTGGCCATTATTTCCTTCCTCCTCCCCTTCGATTGTGTCGAACGCGTGTCCGTCTGGAAATTCGCAATTTAAGGGAGAATTGGCTGTATCGGATGCTCAACAAGAAAGTCAGCGATGGCTTGACCTATCACCGCCTTAAGGGGTCGATACGTTATCGAGAACTCCATCAAGAAGAGGGCCCATTTAGCAAGCCTTCCTGTTAGTATGGCCCTTGACATCAGATATTTGAGAGGACCCACCTTTGATATGAGATGGACCTCATGTGCCAAGGCGTAGTGCCTGAGCTTCGTTATCGCGAAGATCAGTTCCAGACAATGCTTTTCGATGGGGGAGAGTTGTTTTCTTCCCCCAGGAGAACTCGACTCAAATAGTAGAGAGCTCTCTTCTTTCCATGATCGTTCTCATGTGCCCATAGCATGCCTAGAGAACCTTCAAGGGCCGTTGTGTACAGGATGAGGGGCTTTCCTTTGACCGGAGCGGTCAGTACCGGCGGGTTCTGTAGGAATTGCTTGATTTATTCCAGTGCACTTTGGCATTTATAATCCCAAACGAACGGGGTCCCCTTCTTCATTAGATGGCTGCATGGGCGGCATTTGCCGGAGAGGTTGGTTATGAACTACCAGATATACGTGAGCTTTCCTTTGAGAGACCGCAGTTGTTTGAGAGTTCTTGGCGTGAGCATTTCCATAATCGCCTTGATCTTTGATGGGTCTATTTCGATGCTTCAGTGTCGTATGATGAATCCTAGAAATTTTCCTGAGGAGACTCCAAACGCGCATTTCAGAGGATTCATTTTTAGATTGTATTTCCGAAGACACTGGAACACTATGTTCAGATGTTCCCGGTGCTCCTCGTACGATTTTCTTTTCACCACAAGGTCATCAATATAGCATTTGACAATCTCATGTATGAGGTCATCGAAGATCTTCGTCATGGACCTCTGGTAGGTAGCGCCAGCATTCTTCAAACCAAAGGGCATCACCTTATAGCAGAATATGCCTAACGGAGTTCGGAAGGTGGTGTGCTTTTGGTCTTCAGAATGCAATTTTATTTGATTATAGCTTGAAGATCCATCCATGAAGGAGAAGACCTCATGAGTGGACATGTTATCGATCATCAGCTCGGTAACAGGTACTGGGAAGTCATCCTTTGGATAAGCTTTGTTAAGGTCTCGAAAGTATACGCAGATGCGCACTGTCCCATTTTTCTTCATCACTGGAACAATGTTGGCAATCCAGTCGAGATACTGAACTTCTTGGATGAAACCAGAGTCAATTAGTTTCTTGACTTCGGCATTGATACTCATCTCGAGTTTGAGCTGCATTCTTCTTGGCGCCTGTTTGACTGGCTTGACGTCCAGCGATATAGCCACTTTATGCACTGCTATTTTTCGATCTAGTCCCGGCATCTCAGAATAGTTCCATTCGAAGTAGTCTTTATATTGTATAAGCATGTCCTTTAGTGTGGCCACCTGTTTTTTAGACAACAGCTCACTGACGATTGTGGGTCTTGGCTCGTTTTCCGTCCCCAAGTCGATTTTTCTCAGGTTGTCCGCCGTAGTGTGTATCCCATCTTCCATCTCTTTTGGTGCTGGTGGAAACTATGAGATCACCTCATCCTCGTCTTCATTTGCGAAGCACCTGAAGGAGTCACCTATAGTCTCATGGTTCCCCTCTTTTGAGAATGTTATCACGTGGCAGGTATGAGTTCGTTTCCAAGATCGATGTTGATCTGGCCCAACTCTCGCAATATAAGTTGCTTTTGCTTCATGCTTTCGCGGTGGGGTTACCCTCCACCTGTCGGATAGAGCGAACCTTCCTTGTTGATACTGGTCTTCGACCTAGTCTTTGAAGGAGAAGCAGTCTTCAAGAGGATGACCTATTGCTCCGTGGTAGGAGCAATAATTCGGGTGATGGACCTCATTTATCTGTTCGGGGTACCGAGGCTCCGGGAGTGTCATCATTTGAATCTTGATGACAAGGTTAAATATTTTTCTTGTTTTATCTTGAGGGAAAGAGTACTCCCGACCCATCTTTTTCATAAAAAACGGATTCCAGATGAATTTTTCTTGATTGCGTGACTTCTTGGATCCGGTTCGCTGTTTCCGAATGTCATTCTCGTTTTTTTATCTTGTTTTTGCCCCTGTTTCGAGCTTTTCTCTTATCGCGAGAACGTATAGCGGCTGAGGGTGAAGGGCATCGTAATCTTCTCTTTTCGTAGACTACTGATTGAGACGCTGCGTCCTGGCCTTTTCGTAAATAGCCATTTCGCGGCTGTGATCATCCTGAATCTTTTGACCGGCTTCTCTTATTAGCCTGTCAACTTATTCTTTGAACGACGGACTTGACGCACCTACTGTGGGATTTTTCTCCATTCCAATGTCACAGCTATCTGGAAAAGCATTCATTTCCATACAGGAGCTATTTATGACACGGCAGTTGTGGAATTGCTCCCGTTTATTTGACCGAACGTATCCAAGCCCGGTCGTCTTCATCCTTCCGATGGGCATTTTTTGCTGAGTCACGGGAACGTCCCAGATCTTGTTGTAGAACTAGGCTTGTCGAACGGTTTGTTTGAAGGATACACCTAGGCATCTTAATAACCTTTTCAATCCCTCTGTGTAATATTTGGGCAGAAGAATTGGTTGAAACCTCCCAAGTTAAAGATTGTCACCATGCCAGACTTCTTTCTCTATTTTAGTTTCCGTAGATTAGTAGAAGAGGATCGCTTTTTCACCTCTTCGCTTAGGAGGGACGTAGAAAGTTTACAGCTCCTGTACGCTGTATGTATCAAGCGCATCAAGTTCTTTGCAATGCCGTGGCGGAACTATGATGATTTGCAAACTCTGATCAGCTCCTGTAACGGTTTGTGCTAACGGGCGAGTGGAGAATACGGCGTTGGCCTCGTCCTTAGAGTCACTGCCAAAGACCAAAGTAGGAGTAGATGGTCCAGGCCTGTTGCATAGGGGTTGCCCCGAGTAGACTATCTTCTCGTCTTCCTCGGTGTCACTCCCAAAGATCGGGATGGTGACAACGGAATTTCGTTTATCCTCTGGCTTATGAAATCTTTCTGTATCTTCGAACTCTAGTAGGAAGTACTTTGCGTCTTCATATTTTCGGACTTCATTTACGGAGAATGGATTTAGCTCCCCCATGACGGTGTATTCGAGGCCATCTTTAAAATACTTCATACACTGGTGTTTTGTAGAAGGAATGACGTTGTACTCGTGCAATCAAGGCCTGCCGAGCAAAGCGTCGTAGCAAGTCTTGGCATCAATGACATGAAATTTGATGTCAGTGACGAGTAGCCCAAAGCGTAACGTCAATATTACAGACCCAAGCATCCGTGATGACAATGAGTCGAACCCAGAGATGGTAATTTTGTCCCGAGCCAGGTGCTGAACGTTCTTCCAGATCTCCTTCAGCACCTTCACGTTGAGAAGGTTAACGGAGGACCCATTGTCGACCAGGATCTTCCTAATCTTGATGTCGTGGCAATACCTGGTGACATATAGAGGACGGTTGTACTCGTACGTTCCGAGGAGGAGATCTTCATCGCCGAATGTAATGTCAGCTGTATGAACCTCTGCCGGCTCGTCCTTCATATTTTCTTCTGCAAGGAAAGCTTGGAACTAATCGGGCTCCTGTAATGCCCTGATCAGAGAATCTTTTGCTTCTTTGGACAGGAGGAGAGCATCCAATATGCTCAGTTGTGAGGGTATCTTCCTCAGATGTGCCAGGATATTATAATCTACCTTGTTTTTCTTAGGCGGGTCCTTGGCTACGAGCTCTTCGACGACTCTATCATTGAGGGAAATTTCCTCAGGGACTTTTTCCTTCCCCTTGTCTCTTTTGCTCGAACCTTTGTTTGTAGGCCCGAGGTTCTTCTTAGGCAGCATGCGATTACGCAGCTGAATGTTCTCACAGTTCTTCTCCTCTTCCTCTTTTCTGGAGGTGGATTCTTTGAAGAGAGGGCTGAGGGTTATTTTTTCCTTAGAATCGCTCCCGAATGTAAGAACTTGGGATTTTATTTTTGTCGAACTAATACCAACAATATGACAGTTGCCAGCCGTTCCTTCACGCTCATCTATCGCGCTTCTTGGCTGTCGACGAGCTTTGCGCTTCATCTGCTTGAAGTGTTGTTGGTGAGCAACATATTCTTGTCACCACTTCTTGAAGACACGGCACTCTTCGGTGGGGTGGTTGACCATCCGATGATATAGGAAATAGTTCGGATGTGAAATCTCTCCATTGAGGCATGTGGCCCTGGGAATATTTCCCTTGAGAGATGGCAGCTTCATTCCAATTGACAGGGCTTTGGCGAACTATTTCTCCATCTTAAAACTGCTTTTGTTTGCCGCAGGTGTGCTTCGGTCTGGTTGGAGTACTTAGTGACTCTTCCTTGCCGCGTATTCTTCATCCTGACACCGATGCTTGGCCTTTTCGTATATGGTCATTTTACATTCTCGGTCAGCTCTGCTCTTTTGAAAAGCTTTATTTAGCAGCCTGTCAATTGGGTCTTCTGGCAGCTCCAGGGATTTTGGCACCGATCCTGCCCCCAGTTCCTCTGCGTTGCTTTCCGACGTCGAAAGAGTTTCTTCGTTATTTAACGACGAATGAGAAACCATGTAGCAACTTGCTATATAATCTTCGGTTTCTTCCGACGAGCTATTTCCCTCATCATCGTCACTATCTCCATTCTGAAGTATATGGTTGAGAAACTTGTCGAGGGTGACTGGGGTCCGTGCCTTTTGATTATACTCCTCCAGCGTGGTGATGTACTTTTGCAAGTCCGTGCACTTGTCATCAGGCTGTACGGCTTCTTGTTCTTCTTCTATCCCTTCGAAGGCTTTGAAGGTTTGACCTGGGTGTTTTACCCATCGTTAGCAGTTTTTGATGTGGGATGCAGTTTCAGCATTCCTTCAATGATCCCGGGCTCCAGCGGGCTTTTCCACTTCATCACTGGACATGCTTGAAGATCCTTCAGAATTCTTTTGGTTTTAGCTGAAAGGAAAACTTCCCACTGAGCTTCTTCCACAAACGAATATGATGCCCCCGGCGTATCCACCTTTTTAGGAGCGTGCCTCAGTGGCGGGTTCACCCTCCAGTTCTCGAACAGCGTGGATTTCCCTTTGCGGTACTGGTCCTCGACCTAGTTCTTGATGACATAGCAATCTTCAATGGGGTAGCTCACCATTCGGTGATAGGAGCAATAATTGGGATTGTCGACGTCACCGGGCTGCGGTGGACATTTTAGGTCTGGCAAAGTGATGAGTTTTTTGCGCACTGCCAGTTCGAACAGTCTCCTCATTTTATCATGGGGAAACGAGTAAGCACGTCCTAGCTTCTCTTCCAGGGATTGGCGCGGGCGTGCATTGTTTTGGCGGGCAACCGGTTTCGGGTCACTCGGTTGCTGTTGAGTGTTGGCAACGAATGCCGCTTTCCTATTACCCTTTGCATTCCGAGGGTTCATTTTTAACGAGGAAGGCCCGTGACCCATCTGGTCCATTTGGGCCAACTTGTCGTTCAGTGGCTGGAAGGTAGTCGGCTTAAAGAACGTCATAAACAGGGACACAGACGCCAGAGGATCCAGAGTTCTATTGGATATAGTGCCCTCAAGTCAATTATTGGATCGCAGGCACGTGATTGCAATGATTGAGAGAGGACCTATGCCGGTCGGACGGTCTTACTCAAGATGATAGTATGCTATCTGGTTTGTCTTTAACATCGTGTACATGCTTTAGGTGACGTTACAGATCACTATTACACGTTGATAGAGCCCTTAGGATTCTTGCTTGACTACCAGCAGTATGATGGAGATCATATACGTTAGAGTTGGGTAGTCTATAAGCACATCCTTAAAGTGTCGATAGTCGTGGGAGTTTCGAGACTGGGCATCGATACTCCATGAGTAGACTAGTGTATACAGTCGAGACCCCGACGAGGAGCGGTGGCCTGTCTCACAAGCCATTGGTGTCAGTTGGTTCACCTAAGATGTATACAGGTGCTTATTAGGTTATGAGTACACCGGACGGACTCGCCGGGAACATGCTAGTTGGTATTATGCCTAGCATCAGATAGCAGTTCCCTGGTGATATGTGTACAGGTTAGTCTATAGACCTGAGATCGTCATTTGTCTCGTGTTAGTTCCCACTGTGCTTTGATTACTACCCTACCACGGCTCAAAGGAGTTATGCAAACAGGTTTTAGTTGGGTACAGTCCCGAGCCACATGGAGGCAGTGAGCGTGTTCACGCCAAAATCTTCGGGCAAGAGCTATTAGTTCCTGTTTATGCCGGCTTAAGTTTCGTTACAGATATGTGTGAAACTAGGCTCATTCATATACGCATATGCACACATCAGAGGAAGAACAGGTGTTCAACGACAAAAACAAAGCATTTAATTGAACGTTTTTTTTCTACAGGAAATAGATCATCAAACATGAGATCGAAACTACAGGGGTTCACAAAACTATGGATAAAATTATCTAACACCCTCTCTGCCTTCTTCACCATGACAAAACGGCGATCTTCATGAGGAGTATCTACTCATCGGTCAGCACCGCACCCATCAGCAAAGGCAGACATGACGACCCGCTGAGCCCGTATCTGGCTTAGCAGCCGGACAGAGCGATCCCTCAGAGCTGTGGTGATCAAAAGTGCCTCATGGAAGCACTCGATCTTGTCTTCCACGGCATCGAGCATTGCCGGAGTCATCTCCGCCGGAGGAGGGGGAATGTTATTGATCATAGACAAGAAAACCATCCGGAGCCAAATGGAGCCGATGGGGAGAGGAGATCCTATACGAGTCAAGAGCTCGTGCAGCACCGTATCACATTAGTCATCCATAAGAGTAGGGTTCACCAAGCGCGCAGCAAAACGAGGAACAATTTTCTCAATGGGCACCTCCCACGGCTGACGGCGAGCATGCAGGTGATTACAAGCCATAGCTCTTCTCTATTAAAATGATTCTCTGAAAATGAGAGAGAAAAGAAGCATTGCTACAGATTATGAAGGGAGACATTTAAGTCTAGGCACAGAAAATAATGTGCATGATGGAACTATTTCCAAGCTCTGAGAAAGAGAAGCTTGACTCAGGAAAAGTGGAGAATGAAGGTGAAAAGACACCTTCAGTAATGAAGCAGCGCCAGCGCTGAGAGTCAAAAACTCTGAGGCAGCGCACCACGTGCAAAGCACGAGAGCGCTAGCACTGGAACTAAATGTTCCCAACCGTTGGATCAAATATCCAACGAACTTGATTAAAAATCATCAGTTGACCAGAATAAAATTCTGTTAAGGAAACATTCCTCAGAATCTTTCCAAACAGGAAAGACTGTGTTCTGTTAATCAGAGCACCGTTGGATCAAAGATCCAATGGTGGTTAAAATCACCAAGATACAGAATAAATTCTGTATGGGAAAAGATTTCCCAATCTTGTTAAAAAGAAGATGATTGCCTTCTGTAAATCAGAAGCCCTTGGATCAAAAATCCAACAGTAGGAAATTCCCAAATCAATCAAAGGAAAGATCCCCTTAACCGATTAAACAAATCAGCCTTCACTATATAAAGGCCCTAAGACTTCAAGTATAATATAGAGGAACCCCCCCCATAGACTTTGAGAAATTTCAAAGATAAAGAGGAAGCTCTCAGAAGAAGAAAACTTTCTTCAAGGTAAAAAAAGAACAGAGAGACGAAATCACCTCATATTAAAAGAAGAATTTACTTCTTTTTCTAAGATCATAGATCTATAAGACCAAGGTCTTTCACAACAGAGATCAAAGTATCTTATCATAAAAAATAAGGGAAAGAACTTAATCTTCTTCAGATCATAGATCTATAATACAAATTGTCTTTCGGAGATTATAATATCTCATTATAAAAGGGGGGCGAATAATTCGATTCTCTTAGAATCATTGATCCATAAAGGAAAAGTCTTCCACCAAAAACATAAGAGATTGAAACATCTCCTATAAATGATAAGAACTTTGTTCTTAGATCCATGAGACAAAATCTCTTATAAGAAAGAGAATTTAATTCTCGGGACGCAAAGCTGCATAAAAAGAGCCTTAGCGCTCCAAATTTAAAGAAGCGCACTGCGCTCATTGTTTGGCGCACTGCGCCAAGCGCGCGATGTACTCCTCACGTGTGCGCTACTTAACAGAAGCGCACTGCGCTCATTATCTGGCGCATAGTGCCAAGCGCGCCACGTGCTCCTCACGTGTGTGCTACTTGACAGAAGCGTACTGCGCTCATTATCTGGCACATAGCGCAAAGCGCGCCACGTGCTCCTCACATGTGCGCTACTTGACAGAAGCACACTACGCTCATTATCTGGCGCATAGCGCCAAGCGCGCCACGTGCTCCTCACGTGTGCGCTACTTAACAGAAGCGCACTATGCTCATTGACTGGTGCTCAGCACCAAGCGTGCCACGTGCTCCTCACGTGTGCGCTGAGAGAACATAAATTATTTTTTAAATAACAAAGCCCCAGAGCTATGATGAGTGCCCAGCACTCAATAAAAGACAAAAAAATTGTCAGACCCCAAACCAATGCTCAGCATTGTTAAATGTTCAACATCTTAATTAAATAGGCCGAGCCCAAAGTGGCCACAGATCCCTAATTCAGATCAATTGAGCCCATATACTTAAAAATCTTTGATCTTAGTCCCAAATTGGACTACAGATCTCCCAACCAATATTGGTTCAAGGGTACATCTCTTCACTTCTCTGATATTTGTCGTTGTAATCCTTCAACATCTTCAGAGAGGTGACGAGTCCCGACAACCAGACATTGCATGGACTGTGGGGTCCTTAAACTCATGGGCTATGATGTCCTTAAACTTTACAGACTATGACGTCTTTAAACTGGACCGCAAAGTCCCTGAACTAAAACAATAGAGCTCAAATGCTCTTTTGTTGGATCTAAATGATCCTGTTAAGTAGATCTTAGTCTAAAATTAGACTAACGTATCCTTAACAAATGGTTAAGTTGATCTTAGTCTAAAATTAGACTAACGTATCATTAACAAATGTTTAAGTTGATCTTAGCCTCAAATGAGACTAACATATCCTTAAACCAAAACCAAAACCCAAATCTAAGAAAATACGGATTTGGACTAATCCACACCCCACGGGCGACAACATAAATTAGTCTCCGTATACAATCCATGGGCAACCAAAAATAAAACAAACATACACGACACGAAGTGACTATCTGGAGAAGGAGAAAGTGGTTACTGCGATGCGGTAGCGTAATTAACTGCAAGGGCTTGCGCCTGTAGGGAAGAGCGTCCCCACAATCAAAACCCCTCAAATGAGGGGGAATCTGACGAAATCTGCTACAACGGCCGCATCCATCTAAACCTCCGATATACGGTGCCATAAATCAACTTGGCATCTTCGGAAAGGTGGACGGATAAAACCAAATAGCATCTGTGTTGGATATAGTGCCCTCAAAGTCAATTATTTCGCAGGCGTTTGATTGCAATAATTTAGGAGGACCTATACCGGTAGGACAGTCTTATTCGAGATGATAGTATGCTATTTGGTTTAACTTTATCATCCTGTACAGCTTTAAGTGACATCATCACTATTACACATTGATAGAGCCCTTAGGATTCTTGCTTGACTACCAGCAGTATGATGGCGATCATATACGTGAGAGCTGGGTAGTCCATAAGCATATCCTTAAAAGTGGTCCTTAGTCGTGGGAATTTCGAGACAGGGCATCGATACTCCAGAGTAGACTAGTGTATACAGTTGAGACCCCGACGAGGGGTGGTGGCCGGTCTCACAAGCCATTGGTGTCAGTTGGTTCACCTAAGATGTATACAGGTGCTCATTGGGTTATGAGTGCACCGGACAGGACTCGCCGGGAACCTGCTAGTTGGTATTATACCTAGCGTCAGATAGCAGTTCCCTGGTGACATGTGTACAGGTTAGTTCATCGACCTTAGATAGTTATTTGTCTCGTGTGAGTTCCCACTGTACTTTGATTACTACCCTACCACGGCTCAAAGGAGTCATGCAAATAGGTTTTAGTTGGGTACAGTCCCGAACCACATGGAGGCAGTGAGCGGATCGGCAGGGGTTCGTCTCTCCCGGTATTGGGGGTGAGATCACGCTGTGTCTAGGAGAGCCATTACACAAAGCCCTCGGCCGAGTCAGGAGATTTACTGGTAGGTACTCCGGTAGTATCTCAGGGTGTTCTGGCTACACTCTGACACAACTTATACCGCTATTGGGGGTCTGACGCTACCAGCCTCCTAGGCCTAATATGCGATGCTATAGACTAACGGACCAGACTGTACGGATATTGTCACTGATAGACTCAGTAGGGTTTCAGGATGAGTTCTCTCATCAGCTTCCCTTTCTGTTAATACATGGGCAGCCGTTACGTACAGCTAGTACCACTGACGACTTGTGGTTAAATCCACTGCCAGAGTATTGACGAGTCGTTAGAGTCCCCCACAGATAGTTTTCCAAGTTCGGGCAAAACATTGTAAAGGCCGTATGGTTTTATGGCAGGGTTCGAACATGCACGTGCACTTGTGCACGTGTCATGTTTCGGATAGATAATACTAGTGGGATTTAGTTTAAGCCAGATCCTAGTATTATATTGTGTAGGAATACTTTTTTTTATCTCTTTGCATTTTTTATTCGGTCGGAATACAATTGCAGGTATATTTATACAGTTGTGGGGTAATCCTGTAATTTGTTACAGGATTAATTTTGAACTTGCCAATTTTTCTCCATTCGATTAAACATAAGTTTTAATCTTTAATTATTGGTTAAAGTTGATATATCATTTTTTGGCCAAAATTTCCATTCTTTGCATCATGGACGAAATCATTGTGATGAGGTGGCTTGGAGTGGGTGAAGTTTTAACGAGGCATGGGCTTTGTTGGTGACTCTTCACTTTAGCATTAATTGGGTTTGTCGAAGGTTGAGGTTTTATTATGAGTGTGATGAGGATATTTTGTGAGGTGGCTAATTCGTTTTGAGTGTGCTGGCATTTTGGGTGGTGAGGGATTATATTATGGGGTTGCTTAATTTATTCACACAACTTTCATGGAAAAAATTCCCAGAGAAGTAAATGAGTGTCCGGGCACTTATTTGGCAGAGCCCCATTTTGTTGTGAGCTTGATTTTTCCTCCAAGCTCAAAAATCCTTTGCTCACTAATTCCATCCTTGGCAACTTCATTTACCTTCATCCAATTCATTGGGTGCTTTGAGATAAAGTATTCTACACTCTCTCTATTTCAATTTTAGACGTGTCGGCTGGCAAACTTCATGTCCGAGTTGCCTCGGTATAGAGGCAGGAGCCCATATAAAGATTCGTTGACGTGGTGCTATCTCGACGAGAAGACCGGAGATCGAGCGAGATCGGAGATGCCGCGAGGAACGTGGGATGATGGCTAAAGACCGAAGGACACGGATCAATCGGTATAGCCATTCTATCTTTTTACAGTTTGCTAGTTTAGTGTTAATGGCACGATCCGGGTTATAGTCTGCGCTAGCGCCAGTTGTAAAAGTTTTTGTTCCGCATTTGTTTTCGGATTGCAAGACGGGGTACTACTGTAGATTTACATGATATCAGATCCATGCCATTAACACTTTACTAGCTTGTTCTAATATGTTTAAAATATCGATCGAACGAAATTTCCAAAACTGCAATTCCAAATTTAAAGTTTCTGTCGAAATTTTTTTGTCGTCTAAAAATTATTTTGAGTATGTCAGAAAATCGAGCAGGCTTTTATAAGACAGCAGAAGAAATTTGGTTAACTGATCCCACAAAACCGCCGTGGAACCCATGGGTTTGCCGCGGTTCCGCCGCCGTTTTTGGGCTTCAGTGCACCATTTTTCTTCTGGGTGTCTTTCATGTGGAATTGTGGTTTCTGGAATATTTTGTTTGGGCCCAGATTTGTTTGAGTATTGGATTTGTACTTGGGCCCCACTTCGGGAAGTTTTGTCGATCAGAATTTTAAATGTGTTAATTTACAGTACTTACATTATATCTGCGACCATGAATGTCATTTGAGCAGTAAAATTCGTCTAATTGCTATAGTCCTTTTAGACGAGTTTACGAACGTGACATTCGCATTGATATTCTGTGTTGTGCTGTGATGTTGCGGATTTGTCGTGGTGGATAGCTATGTGCAATGGTAGTGCAGTTTGGATTTATCTGTACATTTGATATTGAGGGGTGAGCGTCCAACATGTGGACTGCCGTCACTGCCTGTTTATATATTATTCTTTTAGGGCATGACCGGGTTGAGGTCGATTTACCCGTTGTATATATTTTCATTTCTGTACTAGGTTTACCCCGCAATGGAGTGCACGGATAGCCGAGTTTTGGAGGGCAACAGGTCCGCATCTCATGGCTTTGAGAGGCAGGGGGCCTCACTCTAGAATTGGCAGGCTATTCGCCGCACTCGTAGGGGGTACAGGTTGACCCAAGGAGGGGTGCTCAAGTTACCGAATTCCATGAAGTGCCGGGTGGTTCATTCACTTTGCTGAAGGGGGCTGCCTCGCTTTAGATTTTGGCGGGTAACTTGCCGCACTCGTAAGGGTCTAGGGTTTCATTGCACAGGCTATCCACACGACCAGGGGAATGTCGGGTTTCAGTTGCGGCTCTGTGAAACCCGGGGCTCCCAGATTATCTGTATTGTTCTGTGATGCTTATTACATTTCTGTAATGTTGCATTTATCATGCCAGGAGCAATTATTGTAAATTGGTATATATACTAGTAGATGTTGTATATGTTTTACACATGTGCTAGTCAAGTCCCCACTCTGCCGTTAGTTAAGTAATCTAACGGGTGATGACGGGACCTAGTAGCGAAAGAGGATGGCATATACGTACATTTTATTTTCGTTCTTTTCTGGTGTGATTAATTGATGGGACTGCGTTGATTCTGATCAATGCGAAGGAAAACAAACCTGTTTGACGTTGTTGGAACAGTTTTCAAAAAGTGTTATTATAAAGACGTTTTCTTTATTTTGCACAGTGATATTCAGTTGGAATATCCTACACCTCATTCGACGAGGCAAGGGCCGAGATCCCTTCACCGGGAGTGACCCCTTGGGCAGAAGTTTGCGTCAGGGTAATAACTGTAGGGTTCCTAGGCACGCTAATGAGGTCTCACAAGGCATCGAACATGCCATTTTCAAATTCTACGGTGCCGGGAAACCCTAAACTACGGATCGTTTGCTAGAAATCTAGGCGAAAAATGAACTAGTTAACACTTAACTAATGGGATATCGGAAATACAACCTTTGTAGATCCGGTGCTCCACCTCCATAGCTCCGCAACGAAGTCGTCTCCGCTGTCCAAAAGGAATCCGGGCTCTAGAGTCGGCTTCGTCGGAGAAAAAGCGAGCTAGGTCGTCGATGTCCATGCCGAAGATGATCTACGTCGAGGCATCGCTAAATCAAGCTCCACCTTCACCGAGCCCTAAAAACTTGTGAAGGAAACACACTCTACTACTTGGCAAGAGGTAGAGGATGAAGAAATAGGAAGTGGGTAGACTTTAGATTTGGATTTCACACTCTTTTTCATCACTTGCCATTGATGGAGGCAAGCTTTCTTCACTTGAAGAAAATGAAGAAGAAGATGGTAAAATGTTATGATAAGTTAATTGAAAATATAAAATAAGAGAATACTTATCATAATCTTTAACCATGGTAATGTGTAGAGAATCAATCATGGTTAAAGGAATGGTTAGGGTCAAGCTAGAGACAAAATGGTCACTTAGTCAAAAGATCAAGAAGCTTCAACTAGAATCCAAAATTAGCAACCATTTCATTTCATTTTCTTTTATTCATTTATCATAAATAAATGGATAATTAAATAAGATAAATGAATAACAAATAATAAACCCTAACCTATTCATTAACCAAGGTTTAACACTTTACACTTAACCATAAAGCATGTATCATCAAACATGATACAAGCTAGTGCACAAAATCATATCACATATATAATGCGCACATCCGAGTGAGAAAATCCATTATAAAGTGAACCGATACTAGTTGATGCAAAGTAATATATCAAATATATAATTATGCATTAAATCATTAAATCAACACTTGATTTAACGATCCGGTCATATCGCATATAACCGGCTAGTATCATTAGTAACAACTTATCGAATCAACACTTGATCCGATAACCCGGCTATATCACATATAACCGATCAATGTCACATCGCAAGAATCGAATACAGTATCACATACTCGTATTATTCTCGGTCCCGCACATATCTCATATGCGCTCCTATTTCGTTTCGCTTGAGCCAGGAAACCTCTGTATAGGACTCTAAAGACTCGTCAATACGCCGGCAGCAGGTGATGATCATATCAAGCACCCACAAGCCGCAAGCGGTCTGCTAAACGTAACGGCCACCCGGGTATTGAGCGATCTGAAGATCGACGAGCAAGCCCGCTCACACTCCAGTGAATCCAACCAGTAACACTACCGTACAGTCCGGTCTGATCGTCTGATATGTCGCATATCTCGCCTAGGGGTGGTAAACGTCAGACCCCAATAACTCAATAAGTCGTGTCGATATGAGGTCTATAACAATTCGAGAAACTACTGGTAACACTTACCAGTAAATCTCAGCAACCCTGGCCAGGGATTTCCTGTTATAGCCAATCGAACACAGCGCAACATCAACCCCCTATACCGGGAGAGACGAATCCCCTCCTATCGCTCATTGCCTCCATGTGACTCGGGACTGTACCCAAAAACCACCGTTTTGCACGCGCTCTTGGACGTGGTAAGATGGAAATCAAAGCACAGTGGGAATCACACAAGACTCTATGACGATCTCGGGTCAACAGACTACTCTGTACCAGTGTCACCAGAGAACCGCCATCTGACGTGAGGAATAATACCATCTGGGAGTTCTCGGCGAGTCCGTCCAGTGTACCCAGTCTCTACTGAGCACCCGTATATCTCCTCTGATGTCAAACACCAATGGATATGGGATCATCTATCGCCCATCTGTATGGGTCGAGAAGGTACACGCTAGTCTACTCTGGTATATCGATGCCCCGTCTCGATACACCCACGACTAGGGACTTTGAAGGATGTACTTATGGACTACCATGTCCCCACTAGTATGATCCGCATCATAGTCCAGGTAGTCAAGTACACATCCTAAGGGCTTTACCAACATGTAACAGAGAGACAATCAGCATACACGTTAAGGTAAAGGGTAACCAGATAGCATACTATCATGTCGAGCAAGAAAGTCCTCCCTATATATGTCCCAGCATCCACTACAATATACATCCTATGTACAGTAATGGCCTCTAGGGCATATATATAACTAACAATCTCCCACTTGCACTAGGGCCATCTGTAGCAGTGGTTGCAGTATCTCATACTCAACCATCCCATGAAAATCTCTCTCTGGGAAAAGGCCTTTGTGAGTGGATCCGCCCGTGTTGTCCTCTGTGTCTACTCTCCTCACCTCGATCACCTTGGAGATCAATCATCTACATGATCAGGTGATACTGCCTTAGAATATGTCTGGATCACTGATGGGACCTGCGTCCCTTGGCATAAGCCACAACTCCATTGTCACATAATGGGAGGGACATTGTTCATCTCATGAACCAATATACACCCAAACAGCCTCTATGGTAGCATCTTAAGTAGCGATGCATCCAGCCTTTATCGTCTAGTATGTCACGGTATCTAGCTTGGAACTCTTCCAACATACCGTCCCTTTACTGAGGGTAAAGATAATGCCTGTGACTGACATTCAGTCATCCTTATCACTCTGGAACCCTTCCAGTGATTCTCCCCAGGATCGGTTGATACCATCTCACTACATCTAGTGAGAGTTCTAACATCCAATTAGATCTATCGCATAGATCCAAAATCCAGGATTTAGGAGGTATCACTTTGATCCTATATGGAGAATCATTATGATAAGCGGAGATCGACCGAGCGTAGCATAGGAAACTCCTTCCCTATCAAGAGTATGTCATCCACGTACTCTACGAGAATCGTCACAATACTCCCTACTACCTTTTTGTTTATACAAGGTTCATCTACCATTTTGATGATGTCAAACTCTTTGACTAATCCATCAAAACAAATGTTCCAACTCCGCGATGCCTGCTTTATCCTATAAAATATCTTGCACAAGTTTCCGCTGCTCCCACTGTCTACGAGGCCCTCTGGCTGTGTACTTATAGACGCACTCTTCTAAAACATCATTTAGAAAAGTTGTCATGACACCCAACCACCAGATATCGTAGTCATGGTATGTAGCCGTGGCAAGTAGGATCTGGATGGACTTAAGCATAGCCACTTGAAAAGGTTTCAACATAATCCATATCTGGTCAATGATGCAAACCTTTAACAAGTCTAGCTTTGAAAGTCTCAACTTTTCCATCTACACCAAGTAATCTTCTCAAGATATACCTGCTCCTGATGGGGATTTAACCCTTCAGCTATAGCAACCAAAGTCCATACTTTGTTGGTGTATAAGGATTCCATCTCAGATCACTAAGCATCCAGCCATTCTTACAGAGTCCCACTCCTGATGGCCAGCTCGAAAATAGTTGGGTCATCATCTCATGATGCAATCCTCGCTCCCACTGTCATAGAGAAACCGAAGTATCTCTCAGGTGGGTGAGGAACCCTACTAGATCGGCGGAGAGGCTGAGGTTCGTTGGTAACTATTGAATCCTTTTGGTTCTACCAAATCATCTTCTGTTGTTTGTATAGCTGGAACCTTTCCAGTTCTACATAACAAACCATGCCTCGAGCTTGTCCGGATTATGCTTTTAGACATAGCCCGGACAACCCCAAATCTCATCTATCTTGAGAGATGGGCTCTTCCCTTATCATATCACATATGAAGTGGTAGGCAACTGATTTGATTCGAACCCTATTCAATAGGTATGCAACTTCATAAGTGCATAACTCCCAAAAGGAAATAGGTAACTCAGTAGTACTCATCATAGAGCACACCATATCAAATAGGGTGTATCTGCTCCGCCCCGATATACCATCGTGCTATGGTGTATACGGAGGAGTAATTCTGAGAGAGAATCTCATTCTCCTTTAGAATAGTTCAGGAATTTCCGTGCTCAAGTATTCTCCTCCTTGATCACATCAAAGGACATAATACTTATACCCGTATTGGTTCTCTACTTCTAACTTATATTCTGTGAATATCTCAAAAGGTTCGGACTTGTGTTTCAACAGGAACATATGTCTGAATCTCGAGAGATTATCAGAGAATGTAATGAAGTACAAAGAACCGGTCTTGGCATATGTAGACTGGGGATCTACATACATCAACATGTATCATCCCAAGAGTTTACCAACTCTTTCTCTGTTTCCAATAAACGGAGCTATGGTCATCTTATCTTTGTGACATGACTGGCGAGTTTCACAAGATGTAAGTTCAAACTAATTTAAATATGCATCTTTATATAACTCAAGCCAGTCAGGTCGCATTGATATGACCTAGTCTACAATACCTCAAGAAGAATTCGTTCATTTCTGAACTCTTCCTCTTATGTGTGTTCCATATACTAAGAACTGTAGTTTGATTTAGAACATCAATGCTTTTAGATAACGTGCCTGAACCGATCAACTTTTGATATAGGAAATGTTCAAAACATTATCCAACAATACAAAATTTTATCATTTCTTTACTGATAAAGAGACTGATATGATTTTGTATATCAGGTTCGGTATCTAATAACATTCGTTCAGAATCAATGTATTGGTAATACAGGGTGACAGTGACCAACAGACTTGGCTGCAACACTTGCCCCGTTTTCTGCCTCATGAAACTTATCACCCGTTCTCAGTTCTCTACCTATCTGTAGCCCTATGTAACAGATTACATATCTGGGATCCTGATCCGGTATCATATACCCAGGACGTAAAGGATACTGAGAAACAGTTCTGTATAAAGAACACACCCGAAGATGATGCATCAGCATGCACTCTCCTCGTTTGGGCGGCACGGGAATTCTGGTAATCCCCAATTTCCTGCTCTGTCTTATAACAATTATAAGTTGGAGCGGGACCAACGTTCCCCAGCTCAGTATAACAAGCGGGTTCGGTCAATAATCCGTATTATTATCTTGATTAAGGCGTGATATGGTCGCTACCTGGAGAGAGAGAGAAGAAAACACTCAGCGTGAGGCTCTTGCAAGAATAGATTGGTTTTTATTTTATCTAATCAGGATGGTTCCCACTGCTTTTTGTCAAATCTTCCTTCAAACCCTAAAAGGAAAGACTAGCCGGGATTAATTACACACTACAAGTTCGTCAATCTTTCAGCCAGGCCAGTGTCGGTACTTTGAGGGAGGTCCCCCGTGCTTTCGCACGAACCTAATTAATGTAAACCTCGTTTTCCCAGAGGCGTAACCTCGTTAACACCTTTCTAGACACCTACTTGATCGGCTAATTGTAATGTATAAAACTCTCCCAGGAGTAACTCTTACTCGCAGCGGGTATCGGGATCCAACTATCTCATAGAAGGTATGCAATCTCATTGCAAATTTCAACACTTGAAATTCCCGATAATCTTTTGCCCCTAGCGTCCTATGACCTTGACGCAGGCCAACAAACCATAGTCCGCTAGTCAAGTTCAACCCGTCATTTCCTGATTGAATTAAACCCACCCGCACGACCCTTGACGCAGGCCAACAAAGTCGCACGACTACCCTAATCCAATCACATCATATGCTTATGCAGATAAGCACCAGTTAGCTACCGTACACTACGCCTTGACGCAGGCCAACAAACGTAGCACGAATACTAACTACTACTTATCTGAAATGACGGAGGGCTACGTCAGGTTTTTCTGAAAACCTATTGCGTAATGAACTTGATATCGTTGTAGGATCGAATGAATTTTGAAATGGAGTGTTTTTGAGGCTTTTCTAGTTTTGCTAAAGGAGTCACTCCCGGTGAAGGGATCGTCGGTCCTTTCCTCGTCGAATGAGGTGCGGGATATATCATATATATCACTGTGCAAAGCAAAAACACTTAAAAGCAATCAAAAGACAAACCGAGGGTTGTAGCATCTGCCAGTTATTTCTAAAGGAGTCACTCCCGGTGAAGGGATCTCGGTCCTTTCCTTATCGAATAAGGTGCAGGATATATCATATATACCGCTGTGCAAAGCAAGAACTGTAGCTACCTGTTTTATTTTGAAATTCGATTCTACAACATCTTAGGTTTCTTTTATTTCATTAATCACATTAATAAAGTCCCATCATTTAAGTACCTAAACATCACAGATAAATACGACGTACACTTATGCCATCCGCATTCGTCTCGATGTCCCCTCGTGCACCGTTAGGTTAGGTAACTAACGGCAGAGCGGGGCAGGGCTAGCGCGGGTGTAAAACATAAGTAACGTCTATATAATATATCATATATACTATATACTGTATCTATCAAAGAACATCACATGATCACATCACAGATATCGCAGCAGAAGAAACATATGAAATATTGGATATACTAGGACGTCCGTGTTTTCAATACGAGCCAGTATAAAACACGGATTCCACGGTCGTGATGAATAGCCAAACCCACACCCCTAGACCCCTACGAGAGCGGCAAGCAACCCTACCAATTCTGGAGTTAGGAGACCCGGACCCGACTCCTCGAGTTGGTCTCCCACTGGACTCCAGAACCCGGTTACTTGTGCTCCCCTCCTTGGGTCTATCCTAGTGCGGAAAAGTAAATAATATACAAGAGGTGACAACTTCCGCAACCTGGAAGCGCCCCAAATAAAAGAATATTACATACAAGTTTTTACATGAATGAAAATGAAAAACACTCATCTCACATAAAAAAAACCCGGCTATTCAAACACGACGATCCAATATAACATATCTAGCAACACATAACATCACATGTCATCAACGTAAGTAAACATGTGCATCCCAATTGTCGTTGACATATAGCAACGAAACCGGCGATATCACATATTACACTTACGGTCACAGAAATGAAAGTGTAAAACTACAACAGTTGGAATCCGCAATCTCCTCAGACATCGCATGCCTGACCAAATGAATTCTTTAGACATCGCATGCCTAACAATCATAAACCCCGCATTTTAGTCTCAAAATCGAAAACACTTTTCAATACCAAGTCGGGCAATTCAACAGGATTCCCGACATCCAGATCGAATGCTCGTCGCAAACTTCAGTAGACGGCCACACCCCCGATACCGTCGACGAAGTGCACCAAGGCGGAACACCGCTGCCGCGAGCACCCGAACGGATGCTTTCGGCGACGGGGTTCTCCTACAGTCACTTGGTCGGGGCTATGGAGCGAGGCTGTCTATCGAGTTTATCCGGCGAGTATCCGCGTACGCTACGTGATTGCGACGGACTTTTGATCACATCAAAATTCCGTAGCAACCGATCAAGTGAGACTAAACTGCTATTTTTATAATATTCATTCAGTTATCTCATAACTACTTGTGAATTCCAATTATTGTATCACATTCCGGATAAATAGAAAATGTTAAACTTTCCGATCGAACAATCGAACACCCAAGTTTTTCTGATATAGATCAACACATGAAACAAGTCTAACAACATTCAGTTTGTGCCTCAGTACCAACGGTCCAGCCGTAGAAGGGTCAAGCCAACGCCTCACATGTGGCACGCCGTACTGCCCCAAACCCGAAGGTTCAAAGGGCAGTTCAAGACGGTCACATAATCGAGTTAAGGTTTGTTGTCTTCTAGAGGGTCCATCGCGTTACTTGCACTACTTAGAACGTCGTTAAACTACGGAAAAATCCAACACTTGGAAATTTCCCGACAGGGGAAAAATTGGGTATTTATATCCGGTCGAACTTTTTAACATATTCTAAAAATTTATCCGGAAAGCCACATAGACAAAATTTGATACTCCGATCGAAACACCGAATCCCCAAAACAACCCCTGAAAATTCAACTCTTGAATAAAAAATAAAAATTCCTAGAAAATCCAGCATTATTAAATAGGAGTTACTGTGAAAAATGCACTGAACAATTAGTCCGTACGGCCGCGGAACCGCCGCACGAGCCATGCTCGTGCCGCGGATCCGCGGCAGGTTGATGGATTTAGACACTCGAAATTCACAGTATCTCTTAAAATCACCTGCTGAATTTTTTAGCAATTTTTAATTTGGAAAAATCCACGTTTTTGAAAAAAGGACAGAGAGCAAGTTTGATTCGGGGTTTCGGGTTCGTTCGGACTTCAAATTCCGTCTGGACTTCGTCTAAGGCTCTAGCTAGGCTCTGATACTACTGTAGGGTTCCTAGTCACCCTAATGAGGTCTCACAAGACATCGAACATGCCATTTTCAAATTCTACGGTGCCGGGAAACCCTAAACTACGGATCGTTTGCTAGAAATCTAGGCGAAAAATGAACTAGTTAACACTTAACTAATGGGATATCGGAAATACAACCTTTGTAGATCCGGTGCTCCACCTCCATAGCTCCGCAACGAAGTCGTCTCCGCTGTCCAAAAGGAATCCGGGCTCTAGAGTCGGCTTCGTCGGAGAAAAAGCGAGCTAGGTCGTCGATGTCCATGCCGAAGATGATCTACGTCGAGGCATCGCTAAATCAAGCTCCACCTTCACCGAGCCCTAAAAACTTGTGAAGGAAACACACTCTACTACTTGGCAAGAGGTAGAGGATGAAGAAATAGGAAGTGGGTAGACTTTAGATTTGGATTTCACACTCTTTTTCATCACTTGCCATTAATGGAGGCAAGCTTTCTTCACTTGAAGAAAATGAAGAAGAAGATGGTAAAATGTTATGATAAGTTAATTGAAAATATAAAATAAGAGAATACTTATCATAATCTTTAACCATGGTAATGTGTAGAGAATCAATCATGGTTAAAGGAATGGTTAGGGTCAAGCTAGAGACAAAATGGTCACTTAGTCAAAAGATCAAGAAGCTTCAACTAGAATCCAAAATTAGCAACCATTTCATTTCATTTTCTTTTATTCATTTATCATAAATAAATGGATAATTAAATAAGATAAATGAATAACAAATAATAAACCCTAACCTATTCATTAACCAAGGTTTAACACTTTACACTTAACCATAAAGCATGTATCATCAAACATGATACAAGCTAGTGCACAAAATCATATCACATATATAATGCGCACATCAGAGTGAGAAAATCCAATATATAGTGAACCGATACTAGTTGATGCAAAGTAATATATCAAATATATAATTATGCATTAAATCATTAAATCAACACTTGATTTAACGATCCGGTCATATCGCATATAACCGGCTAGTATCATTAGTAACAACTTATCGAATCAACACTTGATCCGATAACCCGGCTATATCACATATAACCGATCAATGTCACATCGCAAGAATCGAATACAGTATCACATACTCGTATTATTCTCGGTCCCGCACATATCTCATATGCGCTCCTATTTCGTTTCGCTTGAGCCAGGAAACCTCTGTGTAGGACTCTAAAGACTCGTCAATACGCCGGCAGCAGGTGATGATCATATCAAGCACCCACAAGCCGCAAGCGGTCTGCTAAACGTAACGGCCACCCGGGTATTGAGCGATCTGAAGATCGACGAGCAAGCCCGCTCACACTCCAGTGAATCCAACCAGTAACACTACCGTACAGTCCGGTCTGATCGTCTGATATGTCGCATATCTCGCCTAGGGGTGGTAAACGTCAGACCCCAATAGCTCAATAAGTCGTGTCGATATGAGGTCTATAACAATTCAAGAAACTACTGGTAACACTTACCAGTAAATCTCAGCAACCCTGGCCAGGGATTTCTTGTTATAGCCAATCGAACACAGCGCAACATCAACCCCCTATACCGGGAGAGACGAATCCCCTCCTATCGCTCATTGCCTCCATGTGACTCGGGAATGTACCCAAAAAGCACCGTTTTGCACGCCCACTTGGACGTGGTAAGATGGAAATCAAAGCACAGTGGGAATCACACAAGACTCTATGACGATCTCGGGTCAACAGACTACTCTGTACCAGTGTCACCAGAGAACTGCCATCTGACGTGAGGTATAATACCATCTGGGAGTTCTCGGCGAGTCCGTCCAGTGTACCCAGTCTCTACTGAGCACCCGTATATCTCCTCTGATGTCAAACACCAATGGATATGGGATCATCCATCGCCCATCTGTATGGGTCGAGAAGGTACACGCTAGTCTACTCTGGTATATCGATGCCCCGTCTCGATACACCCACGACTAGGGACTTTGAAGGATGTACTTATGGACTACCATGTCCCTACTAGTATGATCCGCATCATAGTCCAGGTAGTCAAGTACACATCCTAAGGGCTTTACCAACATGTAACAGAGAGACAATCAGCATACACGTTAAGGTAAAGGGTAACCAGATAGCATACTATCATGTCGAGCAAGAAAGTCCTCCCTATATATGTCCCAGCATCCACTACAATATACATCCTATGTACAGTAATGGCCTCTAGGGCATACATATAACTAACAATAACTTCACTATAGTCAATTACTTGTTGCTTTGCATCACGGTATTCAGTTGGAATATCCTGCACCTCATTCCATGAGGAAAGTGCTAAGATCCCTTCACCGAGAGTGACCTCTTTAGCAAAGGTTTTCGCCACTATATTTTTGTAAAAAGCTATCAAGTTCCTTCAATGAGATCAAGTTCATTACGTTAAAGGTTTTTCACCAAAAACCAGCCGTAGCCTTCCGTTATTTCAGACAGGTAGCACTTAGTATTCATGCTATGTTTGTTGGCCCTTAATCAAAGCATAGTGGATGGTAGCTGCTTGTTACCTTTCTGTTGCATAGATAGATGCATTTGTTTGGGACAGCCATACATCCTTGTTGGCCCTTAGTCAAGGGCGAGTACGAGTGGGTTCAAATTAACCTGGACAATGATGGGCAGAACTTGACATTTGACTTATGATTTGTTGGCTCTTAGTCAAGGTCATAAGAGCATGGGGCAAAAATCGACATCGGGAGTTTCTAAAGAAACTGAAACTTGCCAGGCATGCGCATACCTTCTAGAGTGTGATAACGTGAGTAGATTCCTTCACGTTATCATGCGATGATAGTTGGATCCTGATTCCCACTGATGAGTTGGTTTACTCTTTGGGTGATCCCGACTAATCTTCTTTCAGGTTTAGAGGAGAATTTGACGATACAGTGGGAGGTTTCCTGATTAGATAAAGTGATAACCATTCTGATTTAGGTTAGAGTGCACGCAGAGTGTTTCTTTTCTCTCTCTCTTTGGCAGCGACCATGGACCGACCCTAGACTATGACTCAGTGACCAAGTTAACCGAACCTTCTTATAAACATATTAGCTTTTGGATTGTCTGAGTTGCATAAATCATTGCCACTCCTTCTTTTACACTTTGCATTTCTCCAGAACACCTCGTATTACTACGAACATCCACTTCCATTGGATAAGTCCATCGTATGGTTATATACGAACTTGAAGGGACTTCTTCGAGGATGGATTCAGGTTCTGGAGAGATTGAATTGGTTTATTCAGTTGACTTTAATCATCACCTTCTCTTAAGTTGCGAGGGCTCCTTGGTTTAGGTGAGTACACCTGTTACGCTTATTGGATAGTCTTCTTCCAAACCATAGACAGGTGCCGAAAGGTAGGGAATGAAGAAAACCAATTAGCCTAAATAGGGTGTACAGAAGGTAATAAGTAAAGACATATGAAGAGATTAGAAAGAGGGCAAAATAAAATGCGACAGGTATCATTCACGACCAAACCGCGTACATCATCGCCACTCCTATTTCACCTTTGCTTTTCTCCGGTTCAGGAGGAATAGAATAAGGTATTATTCAGTTGTCTTTTATCATCACATTTTCTCAGGTTGCGAGTACTCCTTGGTTTAGGAGGGTACACCTATTACACTTATTGGATAATCTTCTTCCAAACCATAGGCTGGTGCCGAAAGGTAGGAAAGGAAGAAAACCATTAAGCCTAACGAAGGTGTACAGAAGGAAATGACTAAAGACAAATAAAGGGATTTGAAGAGATGGCAACGAAATATACGGTTATAGTTATGAATTTGGATAATGGAAGAGGCATTACAAGGAATACCAGGATACCCCTACGAAACATTTTCATGTTTCAGTTTCACTGTGCGTTGTTAAAGAAAAACTGATTTCCCGATTAGATACTTACTCCAGGGTATATATTTACTAGGTTTCATTCTCATATCTGTATGGTTTTACAGATGATGAGTGGGAGTAGCTTATTGGGAATATGGTGATCATCCTCATTATATCGGAATTCATTGTAATTGGTAATATTTGAGGAAATCGCCTGGGTTGTTGACGGACGACAAGTATTTGGTTTCGAGTATCCATTATTGTTGTGCACCAATTTCAAACTGATATATCTGTACGTTTATTTTTATAAAGTGAGACATAAGTTTTTGATATTATGTCGATGACATTTACCTATATCAGTTCATGGTTGGGTAAGGAGCATTTAACAGCGGTGTAATTCTTCATAACCATAGTACAGTTTTCAACCTACGAAGCACAGTGTTTGAGTTATTCAACTCAGCGGACTTATACAAAGTATTGTATGTTGTCCAGTGTCCATTAGGACAAAGAGGTTGGTCATCGTACTATATTCTGTTTGTAAGTGCACGGCGGCGCCCCGGCCGTCAATCCGACGGCCAAATGCGGAAACGGTGATAAACTTTAATTTTTGCGGACTTAGCAAACCGGCACCACCGCGCACTAAACATCCGGATCGTAACCATTAACAAATCTAAGCTACTAACAAGAAAGGGAAGAGAAGTATACCGAGAGATCCGAGTCCTCCGGTCTTCTCGTCATCGTCCCGATCTCCCGCGGAAAGTCTTGCCTCCACATCGTCGCCTCCTCGCCGGAAGGGCACCACATCGCCTGCGTCTTATACGGGCTCCCGCCTCAATACCGAGGCAACTCGGGCATGAAGCCGGCAACTCGACATGCTCAAGATATGCTGTAGAATGTAGTGTAGAAGATGCTTGTCTCTTTGGGGTTATGTTGTTGCCATTGAGGATGATGGAGGAAACAAGGATTAGAAAAATGGTGCTTGCATTTTTCTAGCATGAAAATGAGATCAAGAAAGAAACTCTCAAGAATGAAGCTCTCTCTTCTTTTTTTTTTTTCCACCATGAAAAACTAATCATCTCTAAATAAATGGTGGAGGAAAGAATGTATATCAAACAAGAGGGAGGTGAGTGTAGGAGAGCATGAAGGGTGACCCAACTAAAACCTGTTTGCACGACTCCTTTGAGCCGTGGTAGGGTAGTAATCAAAGTACAGTGGGAACTCACACGAGACAAATGACGATCCCCAGGTCGATGAACTAACCTGTACACATGTCACCTGGGAACTGCTATCTGACATGAGGTATAAGACCAACTAGCATGTTCCCGGCGAGTCCTGTCCGGTGTACTCATAACCCAATGAGCACCTGTATACATCTTAGGTGAACCAACTGACACCAGTGGCTTGTGAGACCGGCCACCGCCCCTCGTCGGGGTCTCGACTGTATACACTAGTCTACTCTGGAGTATCGATGCCCTGTCTCGAAACTCCCACGACTAGGGACCTTTTAAGGATGTGCTTATAGACTACTAGCTCCCACGTATATGATCGCCCTCATACTGCCGGTAGTCAAGCAAGAATCCTAGGGGCTCTATCAACGTGCAATAGCGACCTGTCAGGTCACCTAAAGCAGTACACGATGATAAAGGTAAACCAGATAGCATACTATCATCTCGAGTAAGACTGTCCTACCGGGATAGGTCCTCCCTCAATCATTGCAATCACGTGCCTGTGATCCAATAATTGATTCTGAGGGCACTATCTCCAACAATCTCCCACTTGCACTCAAGGCTAATTATTGCGATGTCGCATACTCACAGCCCGTGTGATACCGAACACCCAACTCCTCTACTAGTCAGTCGCACAAAGCCTGTTTGCGAAACTATTGCGTTCGGGGAATAGCCTCAGTGAGTGGATCCGCCTAGATGTTTCTTTCTATGTCTCTCTATATCTCAAGTTCGCGGAGAAAGCCATCTCCCGAAATGAGCAATACCTGTCTTAGAGTGTCTGGATGTCTGATGGGACCGAGCTCATAACTGAACTCCAAATCCAAACTTCTTAGACTGTATCGTCAACTGAACTTAATCAGTATCCTGCGCCATGCCTCCCTCAGTATTGCCTTGGACCACCTGTCCAGAATACTGCCCCTCGTCAGAAGGAAAACTATAACTCTGACAACCTCCTTGTCGTCCAGGTCACCTTGGAAGCCTGGAATGATAACTGTCCCCCGAATGAGGCCGTCGTTATCATATCCCTAGAACATCCACTTATGTTCTAAAACTGCTTCCGACTGTTTCTCCAGGATTGGGTCAATGTCAACTTATTGCATCTAGTGCAAGAACAACATCTGGTGTGGTACTTGACATCTCATGATTGACTCAATTGCCTAAGCAAGTGATCTGCCAATCATGCACATCCCTCTCTACTTTAGTCTATAAGACACCTTTAGAGAGGGTGACTCCATACCCTGCAGGTACACTACCGTGCCAGGAGTCGTCCATTCTAAATACTCTTAGAATGCTGTCAGAGTACCCTCATTGGGAAACCACCCAAATCTAGATCTAAAACCATAGATCTAGTAACCAGTATGTCAGATATAATGACCAAGTCCTTTGTGGAGAAACCACCGTGTGACGACCAAAGTATAACCGATCGTAGTATAGGAATATCACTTCCTACTCTGTGTATGTCATCCAAATACCAGGATATCACACCCTACTACCTTCTCAACAGATCCATCCCCTATTCTGATGAAGTCAAACCTATGACTGTCACATCAGAAATAGATGATCTATCTCCGCTACATCTGCTTTAGTCTATAAATAGACATGAGCCTGATATCCACCAATGCTTCCGCTGCTCCCACTGACTACGACAACCCTCTGGCAGAGTCATATAGACGTGCACTTCTAAAGCTAGTTTAGAACGACGCTATACTCATCCTCCTGCCGGGTCTCGCAGCCTGGAACAACAACAATGGCAAGTGTGGGTAAACAAGAACTTCCCTGTCACCGTCCTTAAGGCTACCGGAGTACCTCTCGGGTGCCTGAAGTTACCCACCTTATCTGCGGGGTGGCCAATGGAATGTCAAATCAAATTGAATCTTTAGGTTCCTTATCAAATCTTCAGTAATCGTTTGCGGTTCTGGAATCACTTCCAGTTCTACCATACTCCCACTTCTGTTTTTGAAAAAATCCATTTTTAATAAAACTGTGGCGAGTCCAGAACAATATTTCTATTGATCTGCCAGATGGTAGAAAATCAACCCTCGTCATAGCCTGGGTCAACCCACAAACAGCCATTACAGAAACGTGCCTTGAGCTGTCCAGTGTCTGGTTTTAATCATAAGCCGGACAACTCCCCGTACCTTAACAACGTTAAGATATGAACTGTTCTATATCCAATATAGAACCAGAGGCACTGAATTAATTGAACCAGATTCAAATCATGCAGCTATCTCCAGTGCATGTTAACTAAAAGGATGGAGGCCGATCAGCGTTACTCAACTTAGGAATGCTTCCAATTATGAGTAACCTGAAAAGAGAAGCAATTTCTCTTTATCTTTACCATCAACTGAATACCATACACAAGTATCTACATCTTCGATCACTTTGAAGAATCCCGATACTTGCTACACTTGGTTCTCTACTCTATTCAAATACCTATAACTCCTCAAAACTTAGACCCTGTGTTTCTACGAAACACATGTCTAAGAACTAGAGAAGTTAAAAGTAAACAGAATATAGTATGAGGACCAACCCCTCTGTCCTAATGGACACTGGACAACATAAAATACTCTGTATAAGTCCGCCGAGTCTAACAATTCTTTCACTGTGTGTCGTAGGTTGAATACTGTACTTATGGTTAAGAAGAATTACACCGCTGTTTAATGCTCCTTACCTAACCATCCACTGATATAGGTAAATGTCATCGACATAATATCAAAAGGTATATCTCACTCTATGAAAATAGACGTACAGATATATCAATTTGAAATTGGTGCACAACAGCGGATATTCAAAACCAAATATTTGCCGACCGGCAAACAGCCCAGGTGATCTCCTCAAATATCACCGATTACAACGAATCCCGATATAATGAGGATGATCACCCAATTCCTAATAACTTACTCCCTCTCATCATCTGTAAAACCATACAGATGTGAGAATCAAACCTGGTAAATACATACCCTGGAGCAAGTGTCTAATCGGGAAATCAGTTTTCTTTTAACAGTACACAGTGAAACTGAAACATTGAAATGTTTCGTTGGGGTATCCCGGTATTCCTAGTAATGCCTCTACCATTATCCAGATTCACAACTATAACCGTATAATTCTTTGCCACCTCTCCAAATCCCTTTATATGTCTTTAGTCGTTACCTTCTGTACACCCCTTAGGCCAAATGGTTTTCTTCCTTCCCTACCGTTCGGCACCAGCCTATGGTTTGGAAGAAGACTATCCAATAAGCATAATGGGTGTACTGTCCTAATCCTAGGAGCATTCGCAATGCGAGAGAAGGTGAGGATAAAAGACACCTGAATAAACCTTATTCCTATTTCTCCTGAACCAGAATCCATCCCCGAACTGGAACAAGTTCCTTTCGAGTTCGTATATAACCATACGATGGAGTATCCAAATAAACTGTGGATCTTCGTAGTGATACGGAGTGTCCTGGAGAAATACAAAGGTGATTTAGGATTGGCGAAGAAATACTTGGTTTGGTCGTGAATACCAGTCGCAATTTACTTTGCCCTCTTACTAATCCCTTGCTTTGTCTTAATCTTAATACCTTCTGCACACCGTTTAGGCTAATTGGTCTTCTTCATTCCACACTGTTCGGCACCAGCCTAAAGTTTGGAAGAAGACTATCCAATTTGCGTAATAGGTGTACTATCTCCTAAACTAAGGAGTACTCGCAACCTGGGAGAAGGTAAAAAAGAAAAGACAACTGAATAATACTATCCGTTTTCTCCAGAACCGGAAACCATCCTCGAATTCCTTCGAGTTCGTATCTAACCATACGATGGCTTTGTCCAATGGAAGTGGACGTTCGCAGTAATACGGGGTGTCCTGGAGAAAAGGGGTAAAAGTAGGAGTGGCAATGAGGTCTGCAACTCTGACAATCCAAAAGCCAGTGTTAAGAAGGTTCGGTCAACTTGGTCACTGAGTCATAGTCTTAGGGTCGGGTCAATGGTCGCAGCCAGAGAGAGAGAAAAGAAACACTCAGCGTGCACTCTAACCTAGATCAGAATGGTTACCAATTTATCTAATCTGGAAACCTCCCACTGTACCTCAAATTCTCCTCCAAACCTGAAAGAAGAATTAGTCGGGGTCACCCGAGGAGTAAACCAACTCATCAGTGGGAATCGGGATCCAACTCTCATCGCATGATAACGTGACGGAATCCGCCCACAGTACCACACTCCAGAAGGTATGCGCATATCTAGCAAGTTTCAGTTCTTTTGAAACTCCCGATGTGATTTTTTTTTTTACCCCATGCTCTTATGACCTTGACTAAGGCCAACAAATCATAAGTCACATGTCAAGTTCTACCCGTCATTATCCAGGTTAATTTGAACCCACCCGTACAAGCCCTTGACTAGGGCCAACAAGGCTATACGACTGTCCCAAACCAACGCATCTATCTATGCTACATATGAACACCCAATAGCTACCAAACACTGTGCCTTGACTATGGCCAACAAACACAGCTTGAATACTATTGACTATCCATATGAAATGACGGAGGGCTACGAATGGTTTCTGGCGAAAACCTTTAACGTAATGAACTTGATATCGTTGAAGGAACGGATAGCTTTTTAGAAAATATAGTGACGAAAACCTTTACTAAAGAGGTCACTCCCGGTGAAGGGATCTCGGCTCTTTCCCCGTAGAATGGGGTGCAGGATATTCCAAATGAATACCACGATGCAAAGCAAAAGTAATCGGCTGTAGTGAAGTCATTGCCCTGACGCAAACTTTTGTCCAAGGGGTCACTCCCGGTGAAGGGATCTCGGCCCTTGCCTCGTCGACTGAGGAGCTGGATATTCATAACCGAATATCACTGTGCAAAACAAAAGAGAACGCCTTTGCAATAACAGCTTTTTGAAAAGTGTTCCAACAACATCAGATTAGGTTTGTTAAAACTTGCATTGATTCGAATCAACGCAATCCCATCAATTGATCACACCACAAAGAACGAAAATATACTGACGTACGTATATGCCATCCGCATTCGTCACTGGGTCCCGTCATCACCCGTTAGGTTAGCTAACTAACGGCAGAGCGGGGACTGGACTAGCGCGGATGAAAAACATATACAACATCTACTAATATATATACCAATATATAGTATTTCGCTCAAGGCGTGAATAAAATGCAACATCACAGAAATGTACAGCATCACAGAACAATACAGATATCTGGGATCCCCGGGTTTCACAGAGCCACTACTGAAACCCGACGTTCCCCTGGTCGTGTGGATAGCCTGTGCAATGAAATCCTAGACCCCTACGGGCGCAGCAAGTCACCCGCCAAAACCTGAAGCGAGGCAGCCCCCTTCAGCGGCGTGAATGGACCACCCAGCACTTCACGGAATCCGGTAACTTGGGCACCCCTCCTGGGTCAACCTGTACCCCCTACGAGTGCGGCGAATAGCCTGCCAATTCCAGACTGAAGCCCCTTCCGTCTCAATGCCCTGAGATGCGGGCCCGTTGCCCTCTAGAACCCGGCTATCCGTGCACCCCTCCGCGGGGTAACCCTAGTACAGAAAGTAAAATATACATACACCGGGTACATCGACCGCAACCAGGTCGTGCCCCAAAAGAATAATACAAACAGGCAGTGACGGCAGTCCACATGTCGGACGCTCGCCCCGCAATATCAAATGTACATAATACAACAGCACTGTACTAGCATTGCATCCAGGCTATCCCCCACGACCGATCCGCAACATCACAGCATAAACATAGAACATCAACGTGAAAGTCACGTTCGCAAATCCGTCTAACCGGGCTATAGCAGTTAGACTGGATTTACCGATCGAGTGACATTCACGGTCGCAGATATAATGTAAATACTGTGAAAAATGTGTTTAAAATTTTCCGATTGATCAAACAATTAACAAGTGGGCCCCAAAGAAAACTGTAGCACTCACAGAAATAATTGGCCCAACTTTAATATTCCAAAACCCCTAATAGCAGCCCAGAAGCCCACTGGAGAATTACGAAGCAATGATCCCATCAACCTGCGGCTGAAACGCGGCAACAAGGGGTTCTTGCCGCGGTTCCGCGCTCGAGGTGAGGGTTCATTGTCTCGTTTTTTCCCAGAGTTCTTAGAACTCCCTGCACATCATTCTGAGACCACCTGAAAAATTTTTAGACTTCAAAAAATTTCAACAGAAACTGATGTGAAGGAAAAATACGGTTTTTGGAATTTTGGTCGATCGGAACTGAAAAACACATCAAACGAAGCTAGACGAAATTAATGGCGAGGCTCTGATACCACTGTAAGTGCACGGCGGCGCCCCGGCCGTCAATCCGACGGCCAAATGTGGAAACGGTGATAAACTTTAATTTTTGCGGACTTAGCAAACCGGCACCACCGCGCACTAAACATCCGGATCGTAACCATTAACAAATCTAAGCTACTAACAAGAAAGGGAAGAGAAGTATACCGAGAGATCCGAGTCCTCCGGTCTTCTCGTCATCGTCCCGATCTTCCGCGGAAAGTCTTGCCTCCACATCGTCGCCTCCTCGCCGGAAGGGCACCACATCGCCTGCGTCTTTTACGGGCTCCCGCCTCAATACCGAGGCAACTCGGGCATGAAGCCGGCAACTCGACATGCTCAAGATATGCTGTAGAATGTAGTGTAGAATATGCTTGTCTCTTTGGGGTTATGTTGTTGCCATTGAGGATGATGGAGGAAACAAGGATTAGAAAAATGGTGCTTGCATTTTTCTAGCATGAAAATGAGATCAAGAAAGAAACTCTCAAGAATGAAGCTCTCTCTTATTTTTTTTTCCACCATGAAAAACTAATCATCTCTAAATAAATGGTGGAGGAAAGAATGTATATCAAACAAGAGGGAGGTGAGTGTAGGAGAGCATGAAGGGTGACCATATCCTAAACCTCATCATCACAACCTCACATCAACTCTAATCCTTTCTCATCAACTTTCAACTCACTTCAAATCATAATAAAGCATGAAAAGAAAAGATGCTATCATGATAAATACATATGCTAGAAAATCCTCCACAAAGTGTAATTTGCAAAACTGCAAATTACCCCCTCCATCGGAAAAGTCCGGCCGGGAAAGAACAAAGGAAAACCGGCCGGAACGGAATGCAAACTGGCGACTCCAGAAAATTGGTCCCGTAATAAATTACAGGAAAAACCCCGATACTGTGCATACACACTCGCATCTGTATTCCGTCCGGATACAAATGCAATGAGACAAAATCTACACTGTACTAAACTAGGATCCGGCTTAAACTAAAGCCGGCTAGTAAAATCCGTCCGATCCTGATCCGTGCAATACAGCACGTATCTGATCAAACCCTGCCATATATCCATACGGCCTCTAGTACAAACCGTCCGATCCTGATCCGTGCAATACCGCACGTATCTGATCGGACCCTGCCATATCTCCATACGGCCTCTACAGCGTTTCGCCCGAAAGCTTGAGTAACTGAAAGTGTGGTGGACTCTAAAGACTCGTCAATACTATGGTTGTGGATTTAACCACTAGCACGTCAGAGGTATAAGCCAATACGTGACGGGCCACCAGCTATTGACTAAAAGGGAAGTCGATGAGCGAACTCATCCTGACACCCTACTGAGCCTGTCGGTGACAATATCCGTACAGTCCGGTCCGTTCGTCTATGAGCATCGCATGTCGGGCCTAGGGGGTGGGTAAAAGTCAGACCCCCAAAAGCGGTACAAGTCGTGTCGGAGTGAAGCCCAGAACACCCTGAGATACTACTGGAATACCTACCAGTAAATCTCCTGCCTTGGCCAAGGACTTCGTGTTGGCTCTCCTAGACACAGCGCGACCTCACCCCCAATACCGGGAGAGACGAACCCCTGAAGATCCGCTCACTGTCTCCATGTGGCTCGGGACTGTACCCAACTAAAACCTGTTTGCACGACTCCTTTGAGCCGTGGTAGGGTAGTAATCAAAGTACAGTGGGAACTCACACGAGACAAATGACGATCCCCAGGTCGATGAACTAACCTGTACACATGTCACCTGGGAACTGCTATCTGACATGAGGTATAAGACCAACTAGCATGTTCCCGGCGAGTCCTGTCCGGTGTACTCATAACCCAATGAGCACCTGTATACATCTTAGGTGAACCAACTGACACCAGTGGCTTGTGAGACCGGCCACCGCCCCTCGTCGGGGTCTCGACTGTATACACTAGTCTACTCTGGAGTATCGATGCCCTGTCTCGAAACTCCCACGACTAGGGACCTTTTAAGGATGTGCTTATAGACTACTAGCTCCCACGTATATGATCGCCCTCATACTGCCGGTAGTCAAGCAAGAATCCTAGGGGCTCTATCAACGTGCAATAGCGACCTGTCAGGTCACCAAAAGAAGTACACGATGATAAAGGTAAACCAGATAGCATACTATCATCTCGAGTAAGACTGTCCTACCGAGATAGGTCCTCCCTCAATCATTGCAATCACGTGCCTGTGATCCAATAATTGATTCTGAGGGCACTATCTCCAACACTGTTTACTTGTGACTTCTCTAGTTTTTAGACAAGTGTTTCATAGAAATACAAGGTCTAAGTTTTGAGAAGTTATAGGTACAAGAATAATGTAAAGAACCAGGTGTCGGAAGTTTCGGGATTCTTCAAGGTGATCGAAGATGTAGATACTTGTGTTGGGTATTCAGTCGATAGTAATGATTTTGAGAAACTTGTTTCTCTTTCAGCTTACTCATAATTGGATGCACTCCTAAGTTGAGTAATGCCGATCGGTCTCTTTCCATTAACGTTGACATGCGCTGGAGACGGATGCATGGTTTGAATCTGGTTCCAATTAAATTAGTGCCAATGTTTCTATATTGGATATAGAATGGTTCATATCTTAACGATGTTATGGTACGGGGAGTTGTCCGGTTTATGCTTAAAACCAGACTCTGGATAACTCAAAGCACGTTTCTGTAATGACAGTTTGTGGGTTGACCCAAGCTATGACGAGGGTTGACTTTCTACCATCTGGAAGATCAATAGTGATATTGTTCTTGACTCGCCATAGTTTTGGTAAAATGGACTTTTTCAGAAAACAGTAGTGGGAGTCTGGTAGAACTAGAAGTGATTCCAGAACGCAAACGATTACGGAAAATTTAATAGGACCTAAACATTCAATCAGGTTTGACATTCCATTAGCCACTCCGCAGATATGGTGGGTAACCTCAGACACCCGAGAGGTACTCCGGTAGCCTCAAGGACGGTGACAGGGAGGTTTTTGTTTACCCAGACTTGACACTACTGTTGTTCCGGACTATGAGACCCGGCAGGAGGTTAAGTATAGCGTCGTTCTAAACTAGTTTTAGAAGTGCACGTATATGTTATTTTGCCAGAGGGTTGTTGTAGTCAGTGGGAGCAGCGGAAGCATAGTGGACAAGTAGCTTGTGTCTATTTATAGACTAAAGCAGATATAGCGGAGATAGATCATCTATTTTTGATGTGACAGTCATGGGTTTGACTTCATCAGAAAAGGGGATGGATCTGTTAAGAAGGTAGTAGAGTGTGATGTCCTAATATTTGGATGACATACACAGAGTAGGAAATAAAATTCCTATACTATGATCGGTTTTACTGTGGTTGTCACACAGTAGTTTCTCCACACAGGATATGGATATAATATCAGACATTTTGGTTACTAGATCTATGGTTTTAGATCTAGATTTGGGCAGTTTCCCAATCTGGGTACTTAGACGGTATTCTAAAAGTGTTTTAGAATGGACGACTCCTGGTATGGTGGTGTACCTGCAGGTGATGGAGTCACCCTCTCTAAAGGTGTCTTACAGACTAAAGGGGAGAGGGATGTGCATGATTGGTAGATCACTTGCTTAGGCAATTGAGTCAATCATGAGATGTCAAGTACCACACCAGATGTTGTTTTTGCACTAGATGCAATATGTTGATATTAATCCAATCCTGGAGAAACATTGGAAAGCAGTTTTAGAACATAAGTGGATGTTCTACGGATTTGATGACGACAACCTACTTCGGGAGACAGTTATCATTCCAGGCTTCCAAGATGACATGGATGACAGAGTGATTGTCAAAGTTATAGTTTTCCCTCTGACAAGGGGCAGTAGTTTGGACAGGTGGTCCAAGAGGATACTGAGGGAGGCATGGTGCAGGATACTCATTAAGTTCAGTTGTTGATACAGTCTAAGAAGTTTGGATTTGGAGTTCATTTATGAACTAGGTCCCATCAGATATCCAGACATATTCTAAGACAGGTATTGCTCAATTCGGGAGATGTTTTTCTCCGCGAACTTGAGATTAAGAGAGACATAGAAAGAAACATCGGGGCGGATCCACTCACTGAGGCTATTTCTCGAACACGATAGTTTTACAAACGAGCTTTGTGAAACTGATTAGTAGAGGAGTTGGGTGTTCGGTATCACACGGGCTGTGAGTATGCGACATCGCAATAATTAGCCTTAAGTGCAAGTGGGAGATTATTGGATATAGTGTCCTCAAAGTAAATTATTGGATCGTAGGCGCGTGATTGCAATGATTGAGGAGGACCTATACCGGTAGGACAGTCTTACTCGAGATGATAGTATGCTATCTTATTTAACTTTATCATCATGTATAGCTTTAGGTGACATGATCACTATTACATGTTGATAGAGCCCTTAGGATTCTTGCTTGACTACCAGCAGTATGATGGCGATCATATACGTGAGAGTTGGGTAGTCCATAAGCACATCCTTATAAGTGATCCTTAGTCGTGGGAGTTTCGAGACAAGGCATCGATACTCCGGAGTAGACTAGTGTATACAGTCGAGACCCCGACGAAGGGCGGTAGCCGGTCTCACAAGCCATTGGTGTCAGTTGGTTCACCTAAGATGTATACAGGTGCTCATTAGGTTATGAGTGGACCGGACAGGACTCGCAAGGTACCTGCTAGTTGGTATTATACCTAGCGTCAGATAGCAGTTCCCTGATGACATGTGTACAGGTTAGTTCATCGACCTGAGATCGTCATTTGTCTCGTGTGAGTTCCCACTGTGCTTGGATTACTACCCTACCACGGCTCAAAGGAGTCGTGCAAACAGATTTTAGTTGGGTACAGTCCCAAACCACATGGAGGCAGTGAGCGGATTGGCATGGGTTCGTCTCTCCCGGTATTGGGGGTGAGATCGCGCTGTGTCTAGGAGAGCCATTACATAAAGCTCTCGGCCGAGGTAGGAGATTTACTGGTAGGTACTCCAGTTCTATCTCAGGGTGTTCTGGGCTACACTCTGACACGACTTATACCGCTATTGGGGGTCTGACGCTACCAGCCCCTAGACCCGATATGCGATGCTCATAGATGAACGGACCAGACAGTACGGATATTGTCACTGATAAGCTCAGTAGGGTTTCAGGATGAGTTCGCACATCAGCTTCCCTTCCTGTCAATACATGGGCAGCCGTTTCGTACAGCTAGTACCACTGACGGCTTGTGGTTAAACCCACCGCAAGAGTATTGACGAGTCTTTAGAGTCTCCCACAGATATTTTCGCAAGTTCGGGCGAAACGTTGTAGAGGCCGTACGGTTTTATGGCAGGGTTCGAACATGCACGTGCACTTGTGCACATGTCATGATTCAGACAGATAATACTAGTGGGTTTTGGTTTAAGCCGGATCCTAGTATTATATTGTGTAGGAATACTTTTTTTGTCTCTTTGCATTTTGTATTCGGTCGGAATATAAATGTAGGTATATTTATACAGTTGTGGGGTAATCCTGTAATTTGTTACGGGATTAATTTTGAAATTTCCAGTTTTTATCCGTTCAATTAAACATTGTTTTTAATGTTTAATTATTGGTTGAATTTGATATATCATTTTTTGGCCAAAATTTCCGATCTTCGCATCATGGCCGAAATCACTGTGAATAAATGGCTTGGAGTGGATGAAGTTTTAATGGGGCATGGGCTTTGTTGGTGACTCTCACCTTAGCATTAATTGGGTTTGTCAAAGGTTGTGATTTTATTGTGAGTGTGCTAAGGATATTTTTTGAGGTGGCTAATTCGTTTTGAGTGTGCTGGCATTTTGGGTGGTGAGGGATTATATTATAGGGTTGCTTAATTTATTCACACAACTTTCATGGAAAAAATTTCCAGAGAAGTAAATGAGTGGCCGAGCACTTATTTGGCAGAGCCCCATTTTGTTGTGAGCTTGATTTTTCCTCCAAGCTCAAAAATCCTTTGCTGACTAATTCCATCCGTGGCAACTTCATTTACCTTCATCCAATTTATTGCGTGTCTTAAAACAAACTATTCTACGATCTCTCTACTTCAATCTTGGACATGTCGGCTGGCAAACTTCATGTCCGAATTGCCTCGGTATAGAGGCAGGAGCCCGTATGAAGATTCGTTGACGTGGTGCCACCTCGACGAGGAGACCGGAGATCGAGCGAGATCAGAGATGCCGCGAAGAGCGTGGGATGATGGCTAAAGACCTAAGTACACGAGTCGATCGGTATAGCCATTCTATCTTTTTACAGTTCGCTAGTTTAGTGTTAATGGCACAATCCGGGTTATAGTCTGCGCTAGCGCCAGTTGTGAAAGTTTTTGTTCCGTGTTTGGTCTCGGATTGTAGGCCGGGGTGCTACCGTAGACTTACAATCTGCCCCTAAATTCAGGCAAGAAGTTTGTCTTCCCGGTCTTTCGGCGGAGAATAGATTCTGGCACGCCCGGTGGGACCTTTTCCTCTTTCCACTCCACACTTCGTGTGTCATGTTTCGCGAACGATTCGCAGTTTGCTATGGTTGCCTTTGGATGTGAAGTACTAAGATTTGGTATCTTGCTCCGTGCAGAAAAACAGAAGATCAATGGTTTCAAACTGCACTAATTGCAACAACTCCCTTTCCGCCTCATTTGGAGGAGTAACTTACGAGCCCCAAGCGGCCTTCCTTTTTACAATGCCAGTGGAACAAGTGACCCAAGCCACCACTGGGCTATTCTTCGGGACTATGATCCCACCAACAAGCTTCAATGTTCAGATGCCGTCACAGGAAGCTGCGAAGAAGTCGGTTTTTGATCAGCTTGCAACCACCACGGCCCCTCTCAGCGAGTCGTCTAACTCCACTGCCTCAATCTTCGACAGGCCGGGTCAAAACTCAAGTTGGCCCGCAAAGAGGCTCGCAATATCATAAAAGGGCACTTCAACTCCTGCTACAGTTGATGTCCTCCAAGCTACTCTCCCTACTCGAATGTCCGCTTTCGACAAGTTGACCATTCCCTCTCAGCGGACGTCTTTCTTTGACAGGCTGGCGCCAACAACAGATTCTCGTCAGAACAGGGGGCATGGAAAAGCTGATTCAACAATGGAGGTGGTCTCGGCCACTCTCCATGCTCGACATCACCACTGGCACAGAGTGAGGAAAGCTGGGGGCAGCTTTCCTTCCAGACTCACCCCACCAGCTCCAACGGTGAAAGTTGATGCTGCTGTTCCAACTGGAAACAGCTTTGAACTACTCAGGAGGGTCCGCAAGAACTCTCCGACTTCCGTGCTAAAACGATCTCCTCCACCTATAGAGAACGCTACAAAGGTGAAGCCAGAGCAGCCCCCTCAGTGGCTGTCCTCCAAAATTCACAAGGTTTGGCGACAGGTCCAAGACTCAGTGATTGATCAAGACTACCCCCGCCGACAGAAAAAGATAAAAGTTCGGCGAGAAAGGGATCACCCTGTCAAGACACAGAAGGTGTCGTCTACCTGAGTGCCCGCTACAACGGCCCCCTCAACGTCACCAGTTCACAAAAAGAGAAGGCCGGAGAAGATCCCCGTGTCTGCGACAAATGTTAAGGGCACTGAGCCTAAACGCCCTAAGTCTGGGGGCATGGTGGTGCATACCGTCTATATGGAATCCGGAAAAGAGGATATCCGTATCTCTACGGGTCACCGACCACTTACACGGTCTGTGACTAAGGCTCAGGATCAACAACAACAAAAGCTCCAAGAAATGCTGACAGCCATGGCTGCACTCACTGGACCAAAAGCAGGCCCGGAGACATCTTCGGAGCAGCGTCATGAGCAGGAAACGGATGTTGAATTCCTTCGAAGAATGCTTGAGAAGAAGGACAAAGAGGCTGCGGAACAAGCTGCCAACATAAAATAAATGGCCCTTTTATTCCAAGATATGGTGGGCCTGATGATCCAGCCGGACCCTCCAGCTGAAGATCCTCCAGTAATAATTGAAGATGATAGAGGAGAGACATCAAATCCTCTGCCGGCTCTGTCAGCAGCCAAGGAGGAGACCATCTCCAAAGCCATGATCGATGATTATATAGCTCAACAAATACGAGCTCGCGAATGAAGCAAACAGCCAAGTCGTCAGAACTGGGCGACCATATCCAGGATGGTACGATCAGATCAAGTATTGACCAGGATACACGATTCCTAAGTTTCACGTATACAAGGGGACAGGCAATCCCCATCAACATGTCGCACAACAACCGAGTGGCTCGAGACCGGTTGTTCGCCAAAGCAACAAGCGGCAATCTCTCGATGAGAAGTTGAAATGTCCTTACTCATTTCCTTGGGATAAAACAAGGAGACTGTTCGAACTAGTGGTGCGCAACGGGCTCATCACTCTACCGGAGCCGAGCAACCCACTACAACCGAACGATGTCAACGATCCCAATTACTGTCCCTACCATCGAGTATTGGGCCATCCACTCGAAGATTGCTACGTCTTCAAAAATTAGGTTGAAGACCAATACCAGCAGGGCAAGTTCGCGCTGTCCGAAAACTGGAAGGTAAATCCACCACAACAGCACACATCTAAAAGGCTGGACACGCCGGGAGCATCGTGCTCTTTTATAGAAGAAGCTCCATGGGAGGTCGCTCTTTCAGCTAAGACGAAAAGAATGCTGAAAGATCTTCACACATGCCCGGTGATCAGGTGGAAAAGCCGCTGGAACCCGAGATCATTGAGGGAATGTTGAAGCCGCGCCTGACTCTAAGAATTAGTAGCGATAATCAAAATGCTCAAGCCCAGCCGTCAAAGTCTTCGAAGAAGAAGAATAAGACCAAAAAGTCCGTGAAGCCTGATGACAAGCGCACGAACCTGCAAAAACATATCGACGCGTGGGAGGAATATAACCAGAAGGCGCGAACCCCGGTCACATTCCAAGAGTTTCTCAACCACATCCTTGAGGACAGAGATGATGACAATGATGGGGAAAAAGACTCGTCAAATGAACCAGAGAACTATGCGGCGAGCTGCCACATGATCTCTCACTCGTCAATAAATGGTGAAGAAGCTCCTGATACAAAAAAAACTGGTGGCAGGGATATGTTGCCCACCGACAACACGTCAGCGAGTGAAGCGCAAGGCTCGTCGGAAACAGAGAAGCATGACAGATGAACGCAAAAGAACTTCCGGCAAATGTCACATAGTTGACAACAAGGGATCGCAAGTTCTCACCTTTAGAAGCGACTCTGATGAACAAATAGCTCTCAACCCTCTCTTCAAGGAATATACCTCTGACACGAAAGATACGAAGACCTGGGAGGATATCTAGCTGCGTAATCGTACGTTGCTTCGAAAAATCTTGGACCAAAATGTCTCTAAACTAACGATGGGCCGCAATGTCCTAAAACTTGCAATTGATCGAGACGTCTATAAACTACTACAGACCGCAGCATCCCAAGGCTGACAAAAAAAACGGTATGTCCACAAGCCAAATTGGCAAGAATGAAAACCCGAAAGGGCGCCGTGAGTAAAAACAGCAGGACTACCGGCGATATTTGTGAAAACCCGAAAGGACGCAGACTTGTAAAAAAAAGATACGTCCATAAGAGAGATGGGCGCGGATGAAAACCCGAAAGGGCTCCATGAGTAAAAAACAGCAGGACTACTGGCGAGTTTATGAAAACCCAAAAGGGCGCAATCTCGTTAAAAGACACTTGTAAGGTCCTCTCGACCCTGTAAGGAGGAAATACCTGCGTGAGATCCGTATGACTCATAAGGGAGAAACACACATAGGAATCCTCACGATTCCTAAGGAGAAAACACACTTACGAGATCCTCACGACTCATAAGGAGAATTCCCTTTTAAGACCCTCACGGCTCATAGGATTCAAAAGCCTTAAGCTACAGGGATCTGAACCTGTTCTTAAGCCATCACATTTCCCAGATTGTCCTACAAGCGGTTCAATATTGACCCTTGTATACAATCCACCGGCACGAATAAACATTTCCCTAACAGAGTCCCACCAGCGACTAGAGATATGCTCACACGGTGAACAAACACTTGTAGATCCTCTCGACTTGTAAAGAGAAAACACTCTTGTAAGATCCTTACGACTTATAAGAGAACACGCACTTAAGAACCTCATGGTTCTTAAGGAGAAAACGCACCTACGAGATCTTCACGACTCGTAGGGAGAAACACCTTTATGAGACCCTTACGGCTCATGAAGTCAAAACCCTTAGTCGACAGGATGCTAACCCTATTTGCTAAGCCATCTTTGTTTAAATCGACAAAGGCAGATGATGATTCGCTCCTGGCAATATCTTAGTTGTAGCGATGCTGATGCCTGAATCGGAATCAAATTCCAAGTCCTTTCAAGGAAAATGATGATTCACTCCTAGCAATGTCCCAGTTGTAGCGATACTGATGCCTAAATCGGTATCAAATCCTAAGTCCTTTCACGGCAGGTGATGATTCGCTCCTGACAATATTCCAGTCGCAGCGATGCTGATGCTAAAATTGGCACCAGATTCCAAGTTCCACACTCGCGATAAAAATCAGCGAGCCAAAAATGCATATGAAATAGCCAGAATGATGGGGAAACTTGCAACAAAATCAGCAAGTAAAAGATATGCATACAAAAATAGCCGAAATGTTTGGGCAACTGGCAATAAAAAAACAGCGAGTAAAAAGAAAAAAAAATAGCCGAAATGATTGAGCACCGCGAAAAATAGCCGAAATAATTGGGCAATCGCAACTTTCGCGATACAAAATGCTGAAATGATAGAGCATCGCGGAAAGGAAAAAAAATAAAAGAATGAAACTTTCGCCCTATAGGTGATTCCATACCGACCCTTGTATACAATCCATGGGTATAAACGAAAAGGGAACTACATGTCCCCCACCAGACCCTGTCAAAAGGGAAAGTCAGAGCTCGAAAGCAACATCTGCATGCCAAAAGATCAACAACGGTGTTCCTTCTTATGCCAGCATGGCATGGAAGTGACACAACAAAACGGAGCCATGGCAAAGTACCTAGTTCTAAATCTTAACGGCAACATCTACAGCCTAAAAATCAGCAACGGTGATCCTCCTCATTCCAACAGGATTCGGACACAACATCACCAAACGGAGCCACAGCAAAGTCGCTAGTTCTAAGACTCTCCGGTCTACAGACAACCTAGAGTCAACCAATGACCTCCCAGCCGGATCAACGCTCCGTCTCGAAAACAAGTCAACCAACCCCCAAGGAAATCAACGTCCTTGGCAAAAACCTCGATTCAGGGAAATCAGCGTCCTTGATGAGAGCATCTCGATTCGCATTGACCCGTAAGGAAATCAGTGTCTTTGCAGGAATCTCTTGATTCATCTCAAACCCGAGGAAATCAGTGTTCTTGGCAAAAATCTCGATTTAGGGAAATCAGCGTCCTTGACGAGAGCATCTCGATTCGCGTCGACCCGCAAGGAAATCAGTGTCTTTGCAGGAATACCTCGATTCGTCTCAACCCCGAGGAAATCGGTGTCCTTGGCAAAAATCTCGATTCAGAGAAATCAGCGTCCTTGATGAGAGCATCTCGATTCGCGTCGACCCGCAAGGAAATCAGTGTCTTTGCAGGAATACCTCGATTCATCTTAACCCTGAGGAAATCAGTGTCCTTGGCAAAAATCTCGATTCAGGGAAATCAGAGTCCTTGACGAGAGCATCTCGATTCGCGTCGATCCACAAGGAAATCAGTGTCTTTACATAAATACCTCGATTCGTCTCAACCCCGAGGAAATCGGTGTCCTTAGGAAAAACCTCGATTCAGGGAAATCAGCGTCCTTGATGAGAGCATCTTGATTCGCGTCGACCCGCAAGAAAATCAGTGTCTTTGCAAGAATACCTCGATTCATCTCAACCCCGAGGAAATCAGTGTCCTTGGCAAAAACCTCGATTCAGGGAAATCGGCGTCCTTAACGAGAGCATCTCGATTCGCGTCGACCCGCAGAGAAACCAGTCTCTGTGCAGGAATACCTCAATTCATCTCAACTCCGAGGAAATCAGTGGCCTTGGCAAATACCTCGATTCAGGGAAATTAGCGTCCTTGATAAGAACATCTTGACTCGCGCCGACCCGCAGAGAAATCAATGTCTCTACAGGAATATACGACGTCTGCAAAGCGGAGCCATGACAAAGTACCTAGTTCCAAATCTCGACGGTTCACAGACAACCTAGAGACCACCTCGACATTCGTCTCATTATAGCAGACGCAACGTTACCAACAGCGGAGCCACGGCAAAGTCCCTAGTTCCAAATCTTGACGGTTCACTAACAACCTAGAGACCACCTCGACACCCGTCTCGATACAGTAGACGTGATATCACCCCAGCGTTCTTCCTCCAACATGATGTAGACACGACACTAACAACGGAGCCACGGCAAAGTCCCTAGTTCCAAGCCTCAATGGTTCACCAACAACCTAGAGACAACCACGACATTCGTCTCGATACAGCAGACGCAATGCCAGCAAACGAAGCGAAGGCAATATTCCCAGCTTCAGGGTCTTAACGGTAACTCATATAAAACCTGAAAAACTATCAGAGATCATCCCCACACCAGTGCGGAGTGGTTATGACTCATCGGGGCTCCCCATACTGAGCCTAACCTCAAGTAAAAAGCGGCATGGCAAAATTCCCAACGCTTACTCTTCTAACGGTCAAATCGCCTAGGAAGATTGCTTGAAGACGTCTTGTCTAGCCCCCAAAGGGATCAGAGACATGACAATTGCGAGGCTACTCGAACAACAAGATTTCCTATCGAGGAATATATCAGCCGACGCGACCGTACGACGGACAAAAACCCTAGTACCACAGACCTAACGGACCTTTGTCATAAAGAGCAGAGGTTAACTATGACGTTAGGACATTCTTGCGAGAACTTCTTGATTCGTCTTGACTCGTGAGGAAATTGGTGTCCTTGCGAGAACTTCTCGATTCGTCTCGACTCGTAGGGAAAAGCCTTAGGCAATGGGAATAAGGACCTGTTTCCTAAGCACTGGGGCTTTGCAAGTCGGTCTAAGATGGACTATTGCATACTATTCACGGGCCACACTCTCCAAAGTCGAATCTCGACAAGGGGAAACAACCACTTACGAGTCCTCTCAACTTGTAAGAGGGAAAAATTCTCTTGTGAGATCCTTACAACTCTCAAGAGAAAACGCACTTAGGATTCCTCACGATTCTTAAGGTGAAAATACACCTACGGGATCCTCTCGACTCGTAGAGAGAAAAGGTTTTATGAGACCCCCACGGCTCATAAAGTTGAAAAGTCTTGGGCGACAGATCTGAACCTGTCTTCTAAGCCATCGCTGCCCTACAAAGAGTTCAAGATGAACTGTTATCTACCATCTATGGGCCACACTTGCCAAAACTACATGCCACTGAAATGGAGAAATTACTCATAAACATATAAACTACTTCACGTCAGAGTAAGACATAAAGAGATAAAAGGGTGCGGCTCATGGAGCTGAGGGTTTGGAACTATATCCCTTAAGAATCGAGATTTTAATCAATGATAAATGACGACGCTTGTGTCCGCTCGTTATCTTCTCAGAACATGATTCTGAAAATTATATACTAACCCAAAACTGGTCATATGCTATGAATTACTCTGCACTATTTCACCCACGTATATACTTACGTGGGCAAAGTGGTGGGGGGCATTTGTTCCCGCCAAAATCTTCGGGCAAGAGCTATTAGTTCCTATTTATGCCGGCTTAAGTTTCGTTTATAGATATGTGTGAAACCAGTCTCATTCATATACGCACATGCACACATCAGAGGAAGAACAGGTGTTCAACAATAAAAACAAAGTATTTAATTAAACATTTTATTCTACAGGAAATAGATCACCAAACATGGGATCGAAAGTATAGGGGTTCACAAAACTATGGATAAAATTATCTAACTCTCTCTCTGCCTTCTCCACCATGACAAAGCGGCGATCTTCACGAGGAGTATCTACCCATCGATCAGCACCTCACCCATTAGCAAAGGCAGACATGATGACCCGCTGAGCCCGTATCTGGCTTAGCAGCTGGACAGAGCGATCCCTAGGGCTGTGGTGATCAAAAGTGCCTCATGGAAGCACTCGATCTTATCTTCCGCGGCGTCGAGCATTGCCGGAGTCATCTCCGCCGGAGGAGGGGGAATGTCATTGATCACAAACAAGAAAACCATCCGGAGCCAAATGGAGCCGATGGGGAGAGAAGATCCTATACGGGTCAAGAGCTCGTGCAGCACCATATCGCATTGTTCATCCGTAAGAGTAGGGTTCACCAAGCGCGCAGCAAAAACGAGGAACAATTTCCTCAATGGGCACCTCTTATGGCTGATGGCGAGCATGTGGGCGATTACAAGCCATAGGTCTTCTCTGTTAAAATGATTCTCTGAAAATGAGAGAGAAAAGAAGCATTGCTTCAAATTATGAAGGGAGACATTTAAATCTAGACATAGAAAATGCTGTGCATGATGGAACTATTTCCAAGCTCTGGGAAAGAGAAGCTTGACTCAGGAAAAGTGGAGAAGGAAAGTGAAAAGACACCTTCAGTAATGAAGCAGCGCCAGCGCTGAGAGTTAAAGACTCTGAGGCAGCGCACCACGTGCAAAGCATGTGAGCGCTAGCGCTAAGAGCGCTGCACTCTAAGCAGCGCACCACGTGCAAAACATGAGAACACTAGCGCTGGAACTAAATGTTCCTAACCGTTGAATCAAAAATCCAACGAACATGATTAAAACTCATCAGTTGATCAGAATAAAATTCTGTTAAGGAAACATTCCTCAGAATCTTTCCAAACAGGAAAGACTGTGCTCTGTAAATCAGAGCACCGTTGGATCAAAGATCCAATGGTGGTTAAAATTACCAAGATACAGAATAAATTCTGTTTGGGAAAAGAATTCCCAATCTTGTTAAAAACAAGAAGATTGCCTTCTGTAAATCAGAAGCCCTTCGATCAAAGATCCAACGGTGGGAAATCCGTAAATCAATTAAAGGAAAGATCTCCATAACCGATTAAACAAATCAGCCTTCACTATATAAAGGTCCCAAGACTTCAAGTCTGACATAGAGGAACCCCCCATAGACTTTGAGAAATTTCAAAGAAAAAGAGCAAGCTTTCAGAACAAGAAAATTTTCTTCAAGGTAAAAAAAAGAATAGAGAGACAAAATCACCTCATATTAAAAGAAGAATTTACTTCTTTTTCTAAGATCATAGATCTATAAGATCAAGATCTTTCACAACAAAGGTCAAAGTATCTCATCATAAAAAATAAGAGGAAGAACTTAATCTTCTTCAAATCATAGATCTATAAGACAAATTATCTTTCGGAGATTATAATATCTCATTATAAAAGGGGGGAGAATAATTCGATTCTCTTAAGATCATAGATCCATAAAGGCAAAGCTTTCCACCAAAAACATAAGAGATTGAAACATATCCTATAAAAGATAAGAACTTTGTTCTTAAATCCATAAGACAAAGCCTCTTATAAGAAAGAGAATTTAATTCTCAGGGCGCAAAGCTGCCAAAAAAGAGCCTTAGCGCTCCAAATTTAAAGAAGCGCACTGTGCTCATTATCTGGCGCACAGCGCCAAGCGCGCCACGTGCTCCTCACGTGTGCACTACTTGACAGAAGCGCACTGCGCTCCTTTTCTGGTGCATAGCGCCAAGCGCGCCACGTGCTCCTCATGTGTGCGCTACTTGACAGAAGCGCACTGCGCTCATTATCTGGCGCATAGCGCCAAGCGCGCCACGTGCTCCTCACGTGTGTGCTACTTGACAGAAGCACATTGCGCTCATTATCTAGCGCAAAGCACCAAACGCCACATGCTCCGCACGTGTGCGCTACTTGACAGAAGCGCACTGCGCTCATTATATGGCGTATAGCACCAAGCGCGCCACGTGCTCCTCACATGTGAGCTACTTGATAGAAGCGCACTGCGCTCATTGACTGGCGCTCTGCGCCAAGCGCGCTACGTGCTCCTCACGTGTGCGCTGAGAGAACATAAATTGTTCTTTAAATAACAAAGCCCTAGAGCTCTGATGAGTGCCCATCACTCAATAAAAGACAAAAAGATTGTCAGAGCCCAAACCAATGCTCGGCATTATTAAATGTTCAACATCTTAATTAAATGGACCGAGCCCAAAGTGGCCACAGATCCCTAATTCAGATCAATTGAGCCCATATGCTCACAAACCTTTGATCTTAGTCCCAAATTAGACTACAGATCTCCCAACCAATATTGGTTTAAGGGTACATCTCTTCACTCTTCTGATATTTGTCGTTGTAATCCTTCAACGTCTTTAGAGAGGTTGTAACAATCGAGTTCAGTTATACCAATTTCTGTTTCCGTTTTTATTAATTTGTGGTATTTTATTTATTTATCATGTTTGGGTGTGAATGGTAGTTTACATTTTTCATTGCATTCGACCCAACCCGCTTGCTTGGACTGGTTGATTCATATTTATAAACTACCCTGACTTGTTAAATGGACACGTGCATTTAATGTGGACTGCATACTGGCATTTCATCTAGCATCGCACATTTTACATATAACATTTTAGATCACGTAAAATAAATTAAAATTTAATTTCATAGCCTGCATGATACCCCTAACCCTGTGGTAGCGTCCATGCATCTTGTTCTCGTCCCGTTAATTGAAATGGACGTGTTTGGATAGCTACGCGCAGGTACGTGCGTCCGTTCTTAGGGGTATGCATTTTATTTACCTAATCATTCATTTTAAATTTTGGAAGTTGCATATAATTTTCGTATTTCAAATCTGAAATTTTGGACCCGACCTGGGCGCGTTTTGAAATATTTTTGTATCCCGCCAAAATTCAATTTATTTAAATTTTAAAATCTAATTCAAATAATCTTTAATAGTTCACAAATATTTTTCGTTAACTAAATAAAATCTTTTTAAAATATAAAATTCTAACTCATCACAACAACTAAAATCCTTTTATATTTTTTAAATATTAATAAATTTTGATCTCTTCCCTCAGCTCCCTCTCTTTTCCTCTGGGCCCATCACCGAGCCAATGAAATCATTTCTTTCCTAACGCTGGGCCCCACTAAAATCTCTCTCTCTCTTTCTTTCCTCTTCTTTTTCTCTCTCCCCCTCACAGCTCTCTCTCTCTCTCCCCTTTCTCTCTCCTCTCGCTCTCTCTCTCTCTCCTCTCGCGAACACTGTTCGCTTCTCGAGTGCGGTCACCTCCCCGTGCGCTACCATCACCTCCCTCTTAAAATTCTTTTCCTTCTTCCTTTTAAAAACCCGAGCGCTTCCTTTAACCCCATCAACTCCTCACTTCCTCCACAAACCCTAACCCTAACAACTTCATAACTTCATTACCCTCAACCCACCGAGCCTCCTCTTCCTCCTCCTCGCCATCTCCTTCTTCTTCTTTCCATTCTCGAGCCTTATCTGCACCCACAGAACCCATCACCACCACCTTTTCGCTTCGCCGCCGATCAACCTCGCCATCATCATCTTCTTCCTCTTCTCTCCTCTCTCCTTTCTCCTCTGTCTTCTCCCCTTCACAGATCCCTGCTCACCCTACACCAAGAAATCCCAGCAAACCCAAACCCTACCTGAAACCCTAACACCAAACCACCTCGCCGGAGCTCCGTTCATCACCGTCGACATCTCCACCCCTTTCTGCAAACCCAGTGAGCATCCCCCTTCTTCTCAATCTCTTCTTCCTCTTTCCCTTCTTCTCTTTCTTTCTTTCTTTTCTTTGCTTTTCTTTTCTTAAATTCTTAGTTCTCTGTCTTTTGTAGTTCGCCGGAGCCAGACGTGACGTCGACGATTCCGACGACCCAGCGAACGTACCTGACCCGTGTGATCACCTTGTGCGTTGTTTGGATCCGTTCCGCGAACCGTGCGCGCGTCGCAACTTTTCCCGCCGACGTGTGATGTTCCGTATACCTGTTTCTTGATCCATTTAGGCAAGTAAAACTTGATACATGCTATTCATATTATTTTATACATATTTAATTGCATATTAAATCTGTTGTTTAAATCTAGTGTCCCATATTCCATTTCGATGTTCCGTTTATATTATTTTTAGATCTAGAACTTGAAACATATCATGTTGCATATTAAATTACAATCCATTGTACACATATTCATATTTGAATCACATAATGCTTAATTGTACAGCCCATAGTACCCTTTTAATAGTTTATGACCCTTCGGACACCGTTTGCATCCATCTAGCCTAATATATATGCAATTGCATCCCTAGATCATTTAATATATAATAATGAGATTTTAAAATTTCATATTTGATAAAGTGTATTTTAATTAACGTTGGAACTATCACCTTAACCCAAATCGATAACTGTGCATCCATATGTTTTAATCTGTACCTAGTTTGCATACCACATCACAATGTTCCATTTTTATTGTTCCATTAGTACCCCATACTTGTTTTTTATACCCATGCTTATTTCAGTTTGATTATGAGCACCCACGTGATATTTGTGCACCCCTGACATGACTTGATATACCATTTCTTGACACGACGTGATACCGTGCACCTCTTGACATGACTTGATACCTATATACTACCTGACTTGACCTGACGTACCATGGCTTTACCTGTGAACTAATCTTGTTACTAATGCCAACAAACTTGATCTGTTGTCCCTACGGACATTTTCTGTTGTCTATCCAGACAAACATATACCTGCTTAATCCTGCGTTGGCATTAGCTCCAGATTTGTTAATCCCTGACTTGAACATATATAACCTGGGGGTATGGGGAAATCAATGATGAAACCTGACCTGTAACTCGACAGTTCAATATCTTTACTGATCAATCTTACGGGCTAGGCCAGCCCCGGGGTGATGCTGCTGACATCACTCATCGTTACATACTACCCTTTTACTGCCTAGCGGCACGTCTCGGATTCAGCCCGAGAATCTTCACCATGATCCCGGGCATGGACGGGATACTATTGAGTTGCATCGATGATTCATCAAATTGATTTCAAAGAATTGAGAGTAGTTAACCTAATAGACCAGTTTAGATTACTCATTACACATTACCCTCACTGTCCTCACTTATATCACTGTTACACCTATTTTACCACTTATACTTATACCTGCATATCTTGCTACCCCTGTTTATAGTATTGCTTGATATTATGACGCACTAACGTCTAGGTTTTGCATGGCACAGATTCTTTACCTTTGCTGCAGGCCGAGCTGTAGTATTTCAGTCAGCTGGCTGAGCAGTGAGGACTTGTTAGTAGTTAGTTTATTTTACTTTCGGTATTTTCATTCCTGATGTGAGCCCGCATTATGGGACGTACATTCCAGTTTATTTCTTGTATTGTATCTTTTGCTTCCGCATTATTTTATTCTTGACTCGTTTTATTCTGGCTTATGGACATGTGTTAGATAGTTTATTATTGTTCTTGATATCTCTACAGCCGTAATGTGACTGTGAAAGGATATTTCCTATCCACAGGTAGCATAGTTGGCTATGTCACGTGCCTATCTTAGCGTACTCTGGGAAGCGGGGCATGACATGGTTTGTTTGGTATCAGAGCCATAGGATATAGGTTAATCGGGTTTGATTCTTTCATAGTTGGGTATTGGACCCAACACACTAATCAGAATACTCGTGATTAGGAAACATGTCCTGCCACCTTACCGTCTTACCATTTTTGAATCTTAACTTCCTCCTGATTCTACTTTTACGATATGCAAACCTCTTTTGCATATCGACTCGAAACCTGGTTTCCTTTTGTTTATCTCTAGAACTTAGGCGACTTGGGTGGAGTTATGTGATTGTAGCTATGATACCGCGGCATGGTTACAATGCGGTACTCTATTTAAGTAACTTGGAGTTCTAGCCTTGATCTATATTTTGAATCTGTTATCATGCTAATCCTTTTGGTGCTTTAATTTCAGGAACATGGCAGACAAGAATCTGAAAATGTACCAAAGGCATGTTGATGAAGCCGCTATGTTTGGAGTAATCCGTGGGATGTTGGAGAACCAAAAGCGACAGACCGAGCTGAACCAGCAGCAAGCTGAAGCTTTTGAGGAAGGTTTGCGGACCGTTCAGCAGTCCGTGAACAATGTTGTGGCCAGACCAGTTGATCGTGTGGGTACTGTGGCGGATTTCAGGAGACTGGGTCCGTCTGTCTTTACTGGCCTGGAGGAGCCGTTGCCAGCGGAGCAGTGGCTGGTTGACACGGAGAATTTACTCGTTGCGGCACAGATCCCAGAGGATAAGAGGGTGATGTGGTACGCATCCAGTTGGTGGATTATGCCCGTGAACGGTGGCTTGTGGAAGAGACTCACATGCCCAAGCCGATCAGTTGGGCGGTTTTTTTCGAAGAGTTTCTTGGAGAAGTTCTTCCCGCGGACTGCATGGGAGGAAATGGAAGAAAAGTTCATCAGTTTGAAGCAGAATGGTGCACCTATAGATGTATATGCAGCTGAGTGGACGTGGCTCAGTAGATTCGCTGAACCCTTGGTTGCCAACGATGCTGATAGGGTAAGGGGGTTCATGCGCAGTTTAGATGTGGACATCCAGAGGCAGATTGTCTCCCTGGGTTTGACCACTTTCTCCCAAGTACTTACAGCGGCCCGAGAGCAGCAGAGCCTATCTATGAAGACTGGGAGTACACAGTAGCCAGCTGTTACAGTACAGAAGCCGGCATTTACACTGAACCGAGCGCATGGACACAGAGGTATTCCAGTGAACCGACATGGCGTAACATCGATAAAGAAGCCTGTTGTTGTCGATCAGAGGAGGACCGTGATTTGTGACTACTGCCATTTACCTGGGCAGATGCAAAGAGATTGTCGAAGGAGGCAGGGACTCTATTTGGTTTGTGGATCGGCGGATCATACTATCAACGCTTGTCCGTCGAAGCTTCGCACGAAGGATGATGTTCAGAAGCCACTGCAGAAACCGTTTCAGAGACAGAAGCAGCTGACTCAGGGACCCAATCAAGCTCGAGCTTTTACTCTGACGGCTGAGGAAGCTAAAGCTTCAGGAGAAGTTGTTTCAGGTATTCTACTTGTTCATGGTTTTCCCGCACTAGCGTTATTCGATTCTGGTGCATCCCATTGTTTTATGTCGTCCAAGTTTATTGCTACACACTCGATTACTTGCACAACACTGTATAGTTTCTGGGACATACATACTGGGAATGGGAAGATCATATCTAGTAGAGAGTGTAAGGATTGTACAGTTGTTGTTTGCGGACGGGAGCTATTTGCAAATTTCTTGGTGATTCATACAGGCAACTATGAGGTCGTTTTGGGAATGGATTTTCTCGGCACTTTCCACGCTCACATTTATTGTAGGGCAAAGAAAGTAATTTTCCAGATTCCCGGACATCCAGAGTTTATCTTTACTGGAGGAAGCAGTTCTGTCGGGCCAGTCAAGTTTAGGGCTAGGCCGACAAATAATGTTCTTTCGTCGATGGAGGCTGATAAAGATGAAGCGCCAGCTGTTGTTCGAGATTTCATGGACGTGTTCGAGGACATCTCAGGTTTACCACCGAAGCGAGACGTAGAGTTCGCGATTGATCTTGTTCCTGGTGCAGCGCCAGTTTCTAAAGCGTACTATCCAATGGCACCAGTGGAGTTGGAAGAAGTTAAGAAGCAGGTTACTGAATTACTTGAGAAGGGTTGGATTCGCAGCAGTAACTCGCCTTGGGGAGCTCTAGTTCTTCTAGTCAAGAAGAAAGATGCCACAAGGAGGATGTGCATCGATTATCGAGAATTAAACCAGGTGACTATTAAGAACAAGTACCCGATCCCTCGCATTGGCGAATTGTTCGAGCAGCTTAGTAGCGCGAGGGTATTCTCGAAGATGGATTTGAATTAAAACAGAAGATATTTGCAAGACGGCGTTCCGAACTCGGTATGGACATTACAAGTATTTATTGATGCCCTTCGGAGTAACGAATGCACCGGCGATATTCATGGACTTGATGAACCGAATCTTTTTACCATTCTTGGACCAGTTTATAGTGGTGTTCATTGATGATATTCTGGTTTATTCCAAGAGTATTGAAGAGCATGCAGAACACTTAAAGATCGCACTGCAGACGTTGAGGCGAGAAAAATTGTATGCTAAGATGAGCAAGTGCGAGTTTTGGCTTGAAGAAGTGAAGTTTTTGGGACATGTCGTGTCTGGAGATGGTATCGCCGTTGATCCCGAAAAGATTACAGCAGTTCGAGATTGGCCGATTCCGAAGAACGTTGCAGAGATTAGAAGCTTCCTTGGACTTGCCGGGTATTACAGAAGGTTCGTAGAGAACTTTACTTGTCTGGCGGAGCCTTTGACCAAGCTTACACGCAAGGAAGTACCATTTGTGTGGACGGAGAAGTGTGCGTCAGCTTTTGAGACGTTGAAGCAGAGATTGATAACTGCTCTTATTCTGACCGTGCCAGATAGTTCCGGAGGATTGGTGATTCATAGCGACGCATCTGGGAAAGGATTGGGATGTGTTTTGATGCAGCACGGAAAGTTTATAGCGTACGCATCGAGACAGTTGAAGCCTCATGAGAAGAATTACCCAACTCATGACTTGGAGCTAGCAGCTGTGATTTTCTCTTTGAAGATTTGGAGACAGTACTTATTTGGCCAAAGAGTCGAAGTATTCACTGATCATAAAAGCTTGAAGTTTGTGTTCATGCAGAAGGAGCTTAATATGAGGTAGCGTAGATGGTTAGAGCTGACGGATGACTACAATCTTGATCTTAAGTACCATCCAGGGAAAGTTAATGTCGTGCCGGATGCGCATAGTCGGTTGCCAGCAATTCACATGTTGACTGCACAGAAGGAACTTATTAAAGTCTTTCAAAGATTTGATTTGGAGGTTGTGCTACCGCATTCTTCGGGACAGTTGATGCAGCTGCAAGTACAGTCGTCGTTGATCGAGAACATTAAAGCAGCGTAGTTACAGGACCCTAGATTGCAGAAGTTTCGAGAACAGGTTGAAGCTGGACTTCGAACGGACTTGTTGATTCATGAAGATGGTTCGATGTGATATGGTAGCCGTTTGTGTGTACCAAAGGGAGATTCGTGAAGAACTTATGAAGGAGGCGCACGGTTCAGCATATTCTGTACATCCAGGAGGCATGAAGATATACCGGGATATACGACAGCATTTCTGGTGGGGAGGCATGAAACGGGAGATTGTCCACTTTGTAGCGAAGTGCTTGGTGTGTCAACAAGTTAAGGCTGAACATCAAACGGTTGCTGGTTTATTGCAACCACTTCCGATTCCTCGGTGGAAGTGGGAACATATAACCATGGATTTCGTGACGGCTCTACCGCGGAGTCCAAAAGGCAACAATGCAGTTTGGGTGATTGTTGATCGATTGACCAAGGCATCCCTTTTCATCCCTTTTCGAGTTGGTCAATCAACAGAAACTTTGGCAGAACGGTACATGCAGGAGATTGTAAGATTGCATGAAGTACCGGTGAGCATCGTGTCCGACCGTGACACTCGTTTCTTATCACACTTTTGGAGGAGCTTACAGCAAAGTTTAGGGACTCGATTGAAATTTAGCACAGCTTATCATCCTCAGACAGATGGCCAGTCGGAGAGAACGATCCAAACTCTTGAAGACGTGTTGAAAGCTTGCATGTTAGACTTCAAGGGTTCATAGGAGGATCATTTGCACTTAGTGGAGTTTTCTTACAATAACAGTTTCTGGGCGACTATTCAGATGGCTCCATTCGAAGGTTTATATAGTCGCAAGTGTCGTTCACCTGTTTGTTGGGACGATGTTGGAGAACGAAGATTGTGGGGACCGGATTTGATCGTGCAAACAGTTGAGAAGGTTAACACTATACGGAATCATATGAAAGCAGCACAAGACCGACAAAAGAGTTGGGCAGATACGTCGAGAAGAACTCTAGAGTTCGCCGTTGGTGATTTGGTATTCGTGAAGATATCACCGACTAGAGGGGTGATTCATTTCGGTAGTCGAGGAAAGCTTAGTCCTCGATTCGTTGGACCTTTTCAGATTTTGGAGCGTGTTGGAGAAGTGGCGTATCGTTTGGTGTTACCGCAATCCTTGGCGAATGTTCATGACGTGTTTCATGTATCTCAACTCCGTAAATATGTTCGAGATGAAACACATATGCTGGATCTTTCGGAGTTGACTGTACGTGAAGATTTGACTTTTGAAGAGCGACCGATGTCGATTGTGGATCGAAGGGAAAAAGTTTTTAAGAACAAAGTTATCCCACTTGTACTTGTTTCTTGGGGTAATCGCTCACATAGAGAATCAACTTGGGAACGAGAAGATGAAATCCGACAGAAGTTTCCACACCTATTCTTGTAGTTTGTTGATTGTTTATCCTTTCTTGTTCTTGGAATTTCGAGGACGAAATTCTTTTTTGTAGTTGGGTATAATGTAACAACCGAGTTCAGTTATACCAATTTCTGTTTCCGTATTCATTAATTTGTGGTATTTTATTTATTTATCATGTTTGGGTGCGAATGGTAGTTTACATTTTTCATTGCATTCGACCCGACCCGCTTGCTTGGACTGGTTGATTCATATTTATAAACTACCCAGACTTGTTAAATGGACACGTGCATTTAATGTGGACTGCATACTGGCATTTCATCTAGCATCGCATATTTTACATATAACATTTTAGATCATGTAAAATAAATTAAAATTTCATTTCATAGCCTGCATGATACCCCTAACCCTGTGGTAGCGTCCATGCATCTTGTTCCCGTCCCGTTTAGTGAAACGGACATGTTTGGATAGCTACGCGAACGTACGTGCGTCCGTTCTTGGGGGTATGCATTTTAGTTACCTAATCATTCATTTTAAATTTTGGAAGTTGCATATAATTTTCGTATTTCAAATCTGAAATTTTGGACCCGACCCGGGCGCGTTTTGAAATATTTTTGTATCCCGCCAAAATTCAATTTATTTAAATTTTAAAATCTAATTCAAATAATCTTTAACAGTTCACAAATATTTTTCGTTAACTAAATAAAATCTTTTTAAAATATAAAATTCTAACTCATCACAGCAACTAAAATCCTTTTATATTTTTTAAATCTTAATAAATTTTGATCTCTTCCCTCAGCTCCCTCTCTTTTCCTCTGGACCCATCACCGAGCCAATGAAATCATTTCTTTCCTAACGCTGGGCCCTACTAAAATCTCTCTCTTTCTTTCCTCTTCTCTTTCTCTCTCCCTATCACGGCTCTCTCTCTCTCGTCTCTCTCTCCTCTCGCGCTCTCTCTCTCCTCTCACGAACACTATTCGCTTCTCGAGTGCGGTCACCTCCCCGCGCGCTACCGTCACCTCCCTCTTAAAATTCTTTTCCTTCTTCCTTTTAAAACCCCGAGCGCTTCCTTTAACCCATCAACTCCTCACTTTCTCCACAAACCCTAACCCTTAAAACTTCTTAACTTCATCACCATCAACTCACCGAGCCTCCTCTTCCTCCTCCTCGCCATCTCCTTCTTCTTCTTTCCATTCCCGAGCCTTACATGCACCCACAGAACCCATCGCCACCACTTTTTCCTACGCCGCCAATCAACCTCGCCATCATCATCTTCTTCCTCTTCACTCCTCTCTCTTTTCTCCTCTGCCTTCTCCCCTTCACAGATCCCTGCTCACCCTACACCAAGAAACCCCAGCAAACCCAAACCCTAACCGAAACCCTAACACCAAACCACCTCGCCGGAGCTTCATTCATCATCGTCGACATCTCCACCCCTCTCTGCAAACCCAGTGAGCAACTCTCTTCTTCTCAATCTCTTCTTCGTCTTTCCCTTCTTCTCTTTCTTTCTTTCTTTTCTTTGCTTTTCTTTTCTTAAATTCTTAGTTCTCTATCTTTTGTAGTTCGCCGGAGCCGGACGTGACGTCGACGATCCCGACGACCCAGCGAACGTACCTGACCCGTGTGATCACCTTGTGCGTTGTTTAGATCTGTTCCATGTACCGTGCGCGCGTCGCGACTTTTCCCGCCGACGTGTGACGTTCCGTATACCCGTTTCTTGATCCGTTTAGGCAAGTAAAACTTGCTACATGCTATTCATATTATTTTATACGTATTTAATTGCATATTAAATCTGTTGTTTAAATCTAGTGTCCCATATTCTATTTCGATGTTCCGTTTATATTATTTTTAGATCTAGAACTTGAAACATATCATGTTGCATATTAAATTACAATCCATTGTACCCATATTCATATTTGAATCACATAATGCTTAATTGTACAGCCCATAGTACCCTTTTAATAGTTTATGACCCTTCGGACACCGTTTGCATCCATCTAGCCTAATATATATGCAATTACATCCCTAGATCATTTAATATATAATAATGAGATTTTAACATTTCATATTTGATAAAGTGTATTTTAATTAACGTTGGAACTATCACCTTAACCCAAATCGATAACTGTGCATCCATATGTTTTAATCTGTACCTAGTTTGCATACCACATCACAATGTTCCATTTTTATTGTTCCATTAGTACCCCATACTTTTTTTATATACCCATGCTTATTTTAGTATGATTATGAGCACCCACGTGATATTTGTGCACCCTGACATGACTTGATATACCATTTCTTGACACGACGTGATACCGTGCACCTCTTGACATGACATGATACCTATATACTACCTGACTTGACCTGACGTTCCATGGCTTTACCTGTTACCTGATCTTGTTACTAATGCCAACAAACTTGACATGTTGTCCCTACGGACATTTCCTGTTGTCTATCCAGACAAACATATACCTGCTTGATCCTGCGTTGGCATTAGCTCCAGATTTATTAATCCCTGACTTAAACATATATAACCTGGGGTATGAGGAAATCAATGATGAAACCTGACTTGTAACTCGACAGTTCGATACCTTTACTGATCAGTCTTACGGGCTAGGCTAGCCCCGGGGTGATGCTGCTGACATCACTCATCGTTACATACTACCTAGAGGCACGTCTCAGATTCAGCCCGAGAATCTTCACCGTGATCCCGGGCATCCACGAGATACTATTGAGTTACATTGATGATTCATCAAATTGATTTCAAATACTTGAGAGTAGTTAACCCTATAGACTAGTTTAAATTACTCATTACACATTACCCTCACTGTCCTCACTTATATCACTGTTACACCTGTTTTACCATTTATACTCATACCTGCATATCTTGCTACCCCTGTTTATAGTATTGCTTGATGTTATGACGCACTGACGTCTGGGTTTTGCATGGCCCGGATTCTTTACCTTTGTTGCAGGCCGAGCAGTAGTATTTCAGTCAACAGGCTGAGCAGTGAGGACTTGTTAGTAGTTAGTTTATTTTACTTTCGGTATTTTCATTCCTGATGTGAGCCCGCATTATGGGACGTACATTCCAGTTTATTTCTTGTATTGGATCTTTTGCTTCCGCATTATTTTATTCTTGACTCGTTTTATTCTGGCTTATGGACATGTGTTAGATAGTTTATTATTGTTCTTGATATCTCTACAGCCGTAATGTGACCGTGGAAGGATATTTCCTATCCACAGGTAGCATGGTTGGCTATATCACGTGCCTATCTTAGCGTACTCTGGGAAGCGGGGCGTGACAGAGGTGACGGGTCCCGACAACCAGACATTCCAAGGACTGTGGGGTCCTTAAACTCATGGACTATGATGTCCTTAAACTTTACAGACTATGACGTCTTTAAACTGGACCGTAAAGTCCCTAAACTAAAACAATAGAGCCCAAATGCTCTTTTGTTGGATCTAAATGATCTTGTTAAGTAGATCTTGGTCTAAAATTAGACTAACGTATCCTTAACAAATGGTTAAGTTGATCTTAGTCTAAAATTAGACTAACGTATCGTTAACAAATGTTTAAGTTGATCTTATCCTCAAATGAAACTAACATATCCTTAAACCCAAACCAAAACCAAAATCTAAGAAAATATGGATTTGGACTAATCCATACCCTACGGACGACAACATAAATTAGTCTCCGTATACAATCCATGGGCAACCAAAAATAAAACAAACATACATTACACGAAGTGACTATCTGGAGAAGGAGAAAGTGGTTACCGCGATGCGGTAGCGTAATTAACTGTAGGGGTTTGTGCCTGCAGGGAAGAGCGTCCCCACAATCAAAAACCCCTCAAATGAGGGGGAATCTGATGAAGTCTGCGACAACGGATGCATCCGTCTAAACCTCCGATATACGGTGCCATAAATCAATTTGGCATCTTCGGAGAGGTGGATGGATAAAACCAAATAGCATCTGCCCCTAAATTCAGGCAAGACGTTTGTCTTTCCCGGTCTTTCGGCGGAGAAAAAAACGGATCGGCAGGGGATTCGTCTCTCCCGGTATTGGGGGTGAGATTGCGCTGTGTCTAGAAGAGCCTTTACACGAAGTCCTTGGCCAAGGCAAGTGAGATTTACTGCTAGGTATTCCAGTAGTATCTCAGGGTGTTCTGGGCTACACTCTGACATGACTTATACCGCTATTGGGGGTCTGACGTTTACCAACCTCTAGGCCCGATATGCGATACTCATAGACGAACGGACCGGACTGTACAGATATTGTCACTGACAGGCTCAGTAGGGTTTCAAGATGAGTTCACTCATCGGCCTCCCTTATGGTCAATATATGGGTAGCCGTTATGTACAGCTAGTGCCACTGACGTACTTGTTGTTAAACCCACTGCCAGCGTATTGACGAGTCTTTAGAGTCCCCCATAGAAAGTTTCCCAAGTTCGGGAGAAACGTTGTAGAGACGGTATGGTTTTATGGCAGGGTTCGATCATATGCGTGCACTTGTGCATGGATCATGATCAGACGGATCATACTGGTGGGCTTTGGTTTAAGCCGGATCCCAGTATTAGATTTTTTGGATTACTTTTCGTCTCATTGCATTCGTATTCAGTCGGAATGCGGATGCAGGTATGCATATACAGATGAGGGGTATCCTTGTGATCCGTCACGAGTTTACTTTAGAATATGCCATTCTATTTATTGTTCTAAACATTTGGGCTAATGTTTATTAAGTGGAAATTGTGAGTGCTAGTCACGATGAAGAGCATTTAATGTGGCATGTGCATGTTTGGTGACTCATGGTGTTATTTTGTGTGCCATGTAAATTTTCTTGATTAATTATTGTGTGGAATTAATGTGTGAGGAGAGAGAGGGCAGCCACTATGAGTGGGGTTTGGTCTTGAGATTATTATCAAGAGCTCTCACATTTTCATCCCACACAATAAGCAAGCTCTTCTTCTTCTTCACTATTTTTCTTCTTGTGCTCACAACTTCCATTAATGGCTTCTTCTTCAATCTCCATCCATACCATCTCATATGTTGAGAATCAATGGATGTCATGAGACAAAGTAATCACACACATTCTCTACTTCACCTTGGACATGTCATTTACCAAACTTCTTGTCCGAGTTGCTTCGGTTTTGAAGCAGGAGCTTGTAAAAGGTTTCTTCACGTGGTGCCACTTCGACGAGGAGACCAGAGATCGAGCGAGTTCGGAGATGCCGCAAGGAGCTAGGGATGGTGGCTAAAGACCGAAGGACACGGATCGATCGGTATAGCCATTCTAACTTCTTGTAATTAGCTAGTTTAGTGTTAATGGTACGATCCGGGTTAAATTCTGTGTTAGCGCCAGTTTTATAAAAAGTTTTTGTTTCCGCGTTTGGCCTCGGATTGACGGCCAGGGCGCTACCGTAGACTTACAAGTTCCTATGAATATGCCCACAGCAAGAGCTTCTTCAATGCGCTGTTCACATTTTGACCATAGGTTCCTTCACCGGATCACGTATTGAACCTAGGTCTCTCCTGGATTCACCCTGGCATTGATTAATGCTGTGATCAGGGTGCACTCGCTTGCGTTGGTGAACCGCTGCATGAATAGCAGTTCCATCTCTGTGAATGTTTTGATGGAGTCATTTGAGAGCTCTGAGTACCATTCAAACGCAGTCTCTGATAGGCTGCCAATGAACTAGCGAAGCAGCAATTTGTCGTCGCCTCCCGTATTGCCGCATAAAGCACTGAACTGAGCGACATGCTAATGCGGGTTGCATGTCCCTTTGTGCACATGGAATTTGAGGATCATATATCCCGGTGGGTACTTGATTTAATCATACCAGCCTGGGTACAGTCGCCCAGTTCTGACGACTTGGCCCGCCGCTTCACTTGCCTGATGAGCTCGTATTTGTTGAGCTGTGTAATCATCAAGGGCAGCTTTGGAGATCATTTCCTCCATGGCCGTCGATAAAGCTGGAAGAGGGTTTGATGTTTCCCCTCTGTCGTCCTCCATAATTATTGGCGGGTTTTCAGCTGGAGGTTCTGGCTGGATCATCATTCCAACCATGTCTTGGAACAAAAGTGCCATCTTCTTTATATTAACAGCCTGTTCCGCAGCCTCCTTATCCTTTCTTTCAAGCACCCTTCATAGGAACTCTGTATCGGTCTCTTGCTCCTAGCGCTGTTCTGATGCTGACTCCGGACTTTCTTTCTGCCCAGTGAGTGCTACCATTTTCATCAGCATCTCCTAGATTTTTTGTTGTTGCTCCTGAGCCTTTGTTAATGACCGAGTTTGCGGTCAATGATCCACGGAAGCACGGATTTCCTCTTTCCCGGAAGCCATGTAAACCGTGTGCACGATCATGCCCCCAGACTTGGGGCGTTTGGATCCATCATCTTTAGGATTTGCCGCTGGTGTTAGGAGATTATCCAGCCTTCTCTTTTTGTGGGAGGTCGAAGTTGAAGGAGACATTGTAGCAGGCGCCTGTGTGAAAGAAGTCCCTCACTGTATGCTGGAGGGATGATTTTCCTCTTGTCGAACCTTCATTTTCTACGGTTGACGAAAGTAGTTCTTATTGATCACAGAATCTTGGACATTCCGCCAGACTCTGTGGATTTAGGAGGACAGCCGCTGAGGGGCTGCTTCGGCTTTGCTTGCGTCATATTTTCAGCAGGAAGTAGAGATTTCTTCAACACTGCGGTTGGGGAGTTCTTCCGCACCCTCTTTAGCGGTTCAAAGCTGTTCCTGGTTGGAACATCAGCGTCAACTTCCACTATTGGAGCTGGTGGAGTAAGTCCAGAAGGAGAGTTGCCCCCAGCTCTTCTCCCTCGGCGCCAGTGGCGACGTCGAGCGTGTCTTTTAGACGGGACCACCTCAGTTGTGGAAGCGGCTATATCATGCCCCCGGCTTTGATGAGAGGGTTGGTGTCAGCCTGTCAAAGACTGGAGTCCGTTGAGAGGGAACGGCCAATCTTTCGAAGGCCAATTTTCTGGTAGGGGAAGCACCTTCGATGACTTCACCCGAAGTAGGAGTTGGAAGGACTATTCATTTTGGGATAGCCCCTTCGGGTATCGCGAGTCTCTTTGCGGGCCTACTTGAGCTTCGACTCAGCCTGTTGAAGACTGAGGTGGCAGACTTGGACGACCCGGTGAGAGGGGCCGTGGTAGTTGCAAGCCGATCGAAAACCGACTTCTTTAGAGCTTCCTGTGGTGGCACTGGAGTGCTGAAACTCGCTAGCGGGAGCATGGTACCGAAGAACAATCCAGTGGTGGCTTGAGTTACCTGCCCCACCGGCATTGAAAAGATAGAGGCCGCATTGGGCCCATATGTCACTCCTCCAGTTGGGACGGAGCGGGAGTTGCTGTTTCAGTTTGTGCAGCTGGAAGCCATTGATATTCACTTCTTCTTTCTGCATAGGAATAAGACACCAAATCTTAGTATCTCGAATCTAAGGGCAACCATAGCGAACCGCGATTTTGTTCGCGAAACACGACACACGAAGCGTGGAGTGAAAAGAGGAAAAGGTCCCACCGGGCGTGCCAGAATCTGTTTACCGCCAAAACAGAGATGAACCGGGATGGATCGTCTTACCTGAATTTTGGGGCAGTTAATATTTGGATTTATCCGTCCACCTCTCCGAAGACGCCAAGTTGATTTATGGCACCGTATATCGGAGGTTTAGACAGATGCGAACGTTATAGCAGACTTCGTCAGATTCCCCATCGTTTGCGAGGGGTTTTTGATTGTGGGGACGCTCTTCCCTGTAGGCGCAGGCCCCTGTAGTTAATTACGTTATCGCATCGCGATAACCACTTTCTCCTGCTCCGGAAGTTCACTTCATGTCGTGTGTATTTTTGTTTATTTAGGTTGCCCATGGATTGTATACGGAGACTAATTTATGTTGTCTCCCGTAGGGCGTGGATTAGTCCAAATCCATATATCCTAGATTTTGGTTTGTTTTATTTAAGGATCGTTAATCTTGTTTGAGATTAAGATCGACTTAAATGTATGTGAGCAGTTGGGGCTTGGTTAGTCTTTTGTTAAGGATACGTTAGTCTAATTTGAGACTAAGATCTACTTAACAAGGTTTTAGGATCATTTTTGTTTCAGATCCAACAAGAGAGCATTTGGGCTCTGTTGTCTTAGTTTAAGGACATTTCGGTCTATTATCACCATTTTAGGGGTGAAGTTCTAGTTTGAGGACATATCGGTCTGTTGATCACTATTTTGGAGGTGAGATTTTAGTTTAAGGACGTTTCAGTCCGTTGATCACCATTTTGGAGGTGAGAGTTTTAGTTTAAGGACGACCCGGTCCGTTGTCTATCTTGCGTGCATGTGTATTTGTTACGTGATAAGATGAACGACGATGATTTGGGATGCACCCAGTTTGGGGTGCGATTTGATTTGAGGTGTCCACGTCAGTTTGTAAGTGCACCAAAGAATTGTTGGATGTCGGGACCCACCACCTCTCTGAAGATGTTGAGGAATTATAACGACATATATCAGAGATGTGGAGAGATGTACCCTTGAACCAATTCCCGTATTTGAGGGAAAAAGGAGTTAGTAGTTTAACCCGGAAATCATTAGTCATATTTTGAGACTAAGGAGGATGTGGGATGAGTATCATTTTGGATATCATCAGTTGGAAGATCAATAGTCATATTTGAGACTAAGATCAGTTTGGGAAAACATGAGCACAGAGGCTCGGTCGATTTGGAGATCAAAAAAGTTTTGACCTCGGGAAGATTTAACCAATTTTTGACTAGGATTGGGTCTCCATATTTACTCCTATAGTGCTAAGCACTGGTAAATGTAGTACTCACATGTATCCCGCGTGAAGCATTGGACCAGTGTTAAACACTGATCTTTGGAGGCGCTCACGTGTGAATCACGTGAGGCGTCCCAAAGTGGGCGCTGTTCTTTGGGTTTTATTCCTTTTTTTACATATAAGTGCTATACACTTGGTTCTTGTGGCGATCACGTGTGAACACATGAGGCGCCCCAAAGTTGGATACTGGCTTTTGGGTTTTATCCCCTCTTTCTATATATAAGTGCTAAGCACTTGATTGGAGATCGCATGCAAAACATGTGATTGCCCTAGGAAGCACTTCTCGTCCTACTTTTAAGCGCTCGCATGGGAAACATGTGCGGTCCTCGTTATAGTGTTTAAACGCTAATGAATCATCAGTCTTTCCTTCTGGGTGTTTGGAGATTTTGATCTCATGTTAATGACCCTAGGATTTGGAGGATCTCATGTCTCTTGTTTTGTAAGAATTAAATTCTTTTTATAGGATAAACCCTAGTTTTCAGAGGAATTAAATTTCCATGTGTTTTGTAAGAATCAAATTCTTTGAACTCAATTCTTTCCCCTAGGTTTTGAATCTGCATGACAGAATCTCCCCGATGAGAATTAAATTCTTAACTTATGGGGAGATCTGCTTTTGCAGATCTCAACTAGAGGAAGAACTAAGTTCTTGCATGAAAGGTTAAACCCTTAGAGAGGCAAATGAAAAGTCTTTTTCTTTTTATCTAATATTTCAAGGAAGCAAGTCTTTCTTTTGAGAATCAAATTCTCCTGTTCCTCCAAAGCTCACTATATATTCTTGTTTTTAAGCCTCTGAAGAGTTCTCTCTCTCTCTCTCTCTCTCTCTCTCTTTGCGTCTTTCTTCTTGTGTCTCCTCTTTTTTTCCTTCTCATCTTTAAGACTTGAAGTCTCGGGTTCTTTATATAGTGGAAAGAAGTTTGTTTATTTCTGAGAAAATCTCTTATTGAGAGATCCCAATTGATTTAATTGATCTCAAAATTGATTTGGGGAATTTTACACTCCATTGGATTTTTGTTCCAAGTGCTTCTATTTTACAGAAAATATTGTTCTTGTTTTTAAGAAGATTGGGGATATTCTCCCCATATATAGAATAAAATTCTATCGAGCGGTGACATTTTAATCACCATTGGATTTTTAATCCAAAGGTGTTTAATTTATCAGAGTATAATCTTTCTCTGTTTAGAAAGATATAGAAAATATTTTGGATTTTTGATCCATTAACTCTCTATCTAACAGAAAATATTCTTCCTAATAGAATTTAATTCTATATTTAATCACCGTTGGATCCTTGATCCAACGGTTCATTAAGTAGAATTTAATTCTACGTAAGGAGGCGTCCTCACATGTTTAGCATGTGAGACTTTGTTTTAGCCTATCCGTAGTTTAATTGCAGCGCCTATATGCGTGGGGTGTGCGACATCGACTTACAAGTTTAAGGACGCCGCGGTCTATTTTCGCCATGTTTGAGACGAATATTAATTTAAGAACATTTCGGTCCAACATTCCTATTTTGGAGACAAATGTTAGTTTAAGAACATTTCGGTCCAACATTCATCTTGCGCGCACAAGTATATTTTACGTGACTGTAACATTTCAGAAAATATACAATAATATTTTTAGAATTTAAATTATAAAATAATAAATTTCACGAAAACTATACGAGTACGGATTTGAGTTTTCGTAGAATAGTATAATTATATACATATAATTTGGCAAGTAATTGGAATATTTATGAAGGCATTTATTGGATTTAGGAATTTTATAAATTAGTATATCATTATTTATATACGAGTTTATGTTAAATTTAATTAGTAATTCATTAAGTGCACACTAAACCATTTTGATTTTTATTAAGCATGTTTAATGTGCCATGACACATTGTATTATGTTTCATTTGTATGGTTTGTGTTCCTTTGTTTTCTTTTTAAAGAGAAAAGAGAAAATGAAAAAAAGAGAAGAAAAGAGAGAGAAGTGAGAAGAGAGAGAGAGAGAGAATCAGAGGGGGGATGGTTCTAGTAACCATGGAGCCTTCATTCTATCTTTTTCTTCACCTCATTTTTCATCTCCCTCATCCTCTTCATCCTTAACTTCCTCCATCCTCACTACCACCTTGAATCACCCCCAAAACTTCACTAAAACGTCACACCACCTTCACAAAAAATATTCCTCACCTCATCCTAAAGCTCATGGTGGGATCAAGTTGAAGTTTGGAGGACTTTGGCAATCTTAGAACTTTCTTGAGTTGCCCTAATGAAGTAAAACTTTCACTTCTTATCAAATTTTTAGCTTCTTTACCTCATAAACTTATTAAACTAATTTTAGAACCTTAAGTGCATGCTTTCTTGACTTGATAATTTTAATGTGAGCTTTGGTGGATGATATGAGTAGTGGTGGTATAGTAGAGACCTAGTTAGTGATTATAACCTCTTTAAGTGATAAATTCCTAGTCTAGATGAGCTTAGAAGTTTCAAACTTGAGTTTAGAATTTTCCCGATATCAGTTTTGTAAGAATTGTGGTGATCAAATGAAATCCGGGATGTCTCGGGGACTCTGAAAATTAATTAGCGGATATAGTGAGATGTGCAGACCTATATGTAGCTACCCTAGAAGCCTGAGCCCAATCCTTCATTTCCTGGCCGCCGTTTTATTCGATTTAGCAGCAATTTGCGGCCCAATTTTGGAATTAGGGTGTGAAACTTGGTCTGTAGCTCACTCATTAGATAACTAGACCTACCTTGTATGCAAAAAAGTCTAATTTCACCTTAAGAAAAATCTAAAGTAGTTTTACTTTATTTTTAGCGATGTTTTGCGACTTTTGAAACTTGATTTTTGTATATTTGTGTTTTGACTCGGTCGTTTGACGTTCGTATGTCAACGTTGGGGTTTATTTGGTTGTTCTTGCATGCATGGACCATATGATCTAAGCTATGTGCATTTCTCTTGCCGTATAGGTTTTCGGATTTGATTTTGTTTACGATACGATATTCCTTGAATTGTAGGTACCTTCGCGTGGACTTCCGGGACGACGAGGGAGAGGAAGACGTTCATCGACTTCGGCTAGAGCGAGGACAATATGTGAGTAGATATATAACTACGGGGGAAGTCGGGTGGATGGCGTATAGCACCCCCATAACCATAATACTAGGAGATCAGAGATATAGTGTGTATATAGATACATACACTTATATATATACAGATATAACCATAAAGATAATTCCGAGATGATATGATGAGATGAGAATATGATGGAATAAAATGACACAAGTCGATATGTGTGATATGAGGATGCGAGGCGATACACACACACATATGCTAAGATATGATATGAGATGATACATATGATGATATGAGATGATATGATGTATGTGACTATAGATCCGTACTTTTGATTTGACGACACCGTACAATGGATTATAATGTATATGATGTGATGTACAGGACGATAGATCTGTACTTTGATTTGATGATACCGTACGATGGATTATACCGTATGTGATATGATGAGGATGAATCACCAATAATATATATATATATATAAATATATATATATATATATTTATATATATATATATATCGACTCAGGGAATATTGCCTTAGACCACTTAAACAGATAATAGGATATGTTTTGAACCATACCTATTTTCAAACTAACGAATCGTGATGCACTTTTAAATAACAACCTCAAGGGCGCTACAGATTTTCAAATGGTGTCTCTTTTCAAAAACACCGTAGCCCCATTTTCAAAACTACGATTCATACTATTTAAACTATAACCGTATGGTTCATTATAGTTACGTATTTTATACCGTTCAAGTATACGCTGTATTGTTTTTCCTTGCGACATACGTGCTACGTTCCCGGTACTTATCTTGTATGACTTCGTCTGCTAGGACATACGCACCATTACCGATGATGCGCATGTTGCACGTACACAGACTTGCCGGCTCACGCATACATCATCGGTAATTGCCATGCCACGTACATATTAGAAACTGCTATATTGTTGTATTGTACGCCAAATTGTAGAATTAAAGTTATCGTTTAGTACTCTTTATCACGCATGCTAGTTTAGATATTACACTTCCTTACCCGGTTACACGACATGTTTACATAAAAACACTTGCGATATGTTACGGTACTGTTCTGTTCTTGCATTTACTGTACCTTTATCGTTACATGCATATGAGATTCTGTTTTCGTAAGATCTCTGGATTTGAGAACCGCAGATACATTTTTAAATTCTTATGATTTTTTTAAAAAAGTGATTGCTCTTGATATGATATTTTGACATCTACCATGAGATTTCTCGGTTCTGAGCTTTGATACTACCCGATTCGAGGAGTGGGGAGGCACCGTCTGCGGGTACATGGTGGACCCGGTAGGATATCCTGGGGCAAGAAGATCGTATAAAAAGGCGTTGAACCCGATAGGGGAACACTACCTATCGGTGATGGTATTGGACTCGGCGGATATCCAGAGGATACCGACCGGAGCGATTGAGACAGATGGATATGAGGGCCGATCCGATAAGATGACACCTGAGATATGAGGATTTATGTGTCGATGCTGGACACGGGTTTTTATGATGATTTCGAGTGTCGATACTGGGCACTCAGGTTTCATGATAATTTGATATTTCGTTGATGGACACACGTTGGATAATACACGCATATATTTACGTATGACAAAGATGACTTGGTACTATATACTGATACAGGAACGACATTGCTATTTTACACATTTGTATACACGATTACCCTAGATACTACACGATGTGATGTTTTATATTACAGTATGATTTAGGAGATCGTTATACATTTGGTTTCTACCTGCTGATATTTTCTACTCACGAGTTGGCAACTCACCCCTGTTGTGCCACAGTTTTCTTACAGGATCGAACGCTCAGATCAATAGTGGCTTGCTGGTATACAGTTTCTTTCGGGTGATTTGCATCAGTAGGTAGGGAACACCTTGGATCGTGGCCACCATTGTATACATTATTTTTCAGTTGTATCTAGTTAAAAGCTGTATCGACCAGACTATGTATATTTGGTAGACTTATAAACCACAGACTTGCATATTCTTTCAGACCTAGAGCGAGAGGTGTATTATTCTTTATTTTGGGTTTGATGATTTTTTGGTTTCTTTACTTTCTTTTCTGTGTTTGATCTTCGTCTTTGGGCGTCGTATATACTTATTTTGTGGTTGTGATTCCGCCAATTGGCGAAGTGCTAGCTCCCGCTTAGGGATGCCTATATTATTGTTATGTATTGGTTTTGGATCAAAATTTACAAAGGAGGTACTGCCCAAATTTTAAATGACGAAAATGTTTTCATCACTAGTATACAACTCGCTTGTATTTCCGTATAACGTTAAGTATACTTTTAAAGAAAGAACTTGATCACATTATACCTTTATTTCAAACTTCACCTCCATTATTTTTCCTCAAAAGGTTTAGATTTCTTGGCTTTCGGTTTACTTAGGTTACGAGGGGTCCTATAGGCTTCACGTGATCCATGTACCGGTCACGTGCCATTTTCGGGTCGTGATAGTGACGAAGTGAATGATGGTGGAAGATTTGTTGGTTGTTGAGACCCGCCACCTCTCTAAAGACGCTGAGCTATTACAACGACATATATCAAAGGTGTAGAGAGATGTGGAGAGGTGTACCCTTGAACCACATCCTGTATTTGGGGGAAAAATTATGGTGGATCATCTAAGAATCATTAGTGTTATATGAGACTAAGATAAACTTAGAAAGTATGGGATGAAAATCGTTAGCCATGTATAGGACTAAGATCATATGTCAGTTTGGATATCATGAATATAAACTTAGACAATTTAGGCTAAGATTGGGTTTCTGCAACACCCAGCAGTGCTAAGCACTCAGCTCCATATAGCGTTCACATGTATATCACGTGAGACGTTATAATAGTGCTAAGTACTAATTTTTCTCTGGCGCTCACGTGTGTTTCACGTGAGGCGCTCAGCTTTGGACACTCACGTGTGTTTCATGTAAGGCGCCGAGCTTTTGGCGCTCACGTGTATTTCACATGAGACGCTCAACTCTTTGGAGATTTAATCTCTGTTAATATTTTTAGAGAATTTAAATCTTTTGTTAATGATATTTTGACCATTAACGATCACTAAGATCACTATTTTGATGATCTTAGATCGAGTTCTTTAAGAACTAAGTTCTTGATTTGAAGGAACTGAGTTCCTGGAGTATAAAACTCCTTCTTTATTTTTCAATCACGTTCTTCCCTAAATCTTTGATTCTCAAGAACAAGATCTTCTCGATGAGATTAAATTCTCAACTTGTAGGAGACTTGTTTTGTGGATCTCAGATCCAGAGAAAGAACTAAGTTCTTTTAAAGGGTTAAACCCTTAAATAAGTAAAGGAGATATTTTGATCTATGTTTTTTCTTTTACCTAGAGTTTTGAAGAGGAAGATCTTCTTTCATTTTTTTTATTGAGAATTAAATTCTCTGTTGTTTTGTCGAAACTTTTGAAGAGATTTCTGTATATATTTTACAGAAGCTTATGGGGGTTCTCCTCTCTTTTTTATATCCAACCCCCTCCTTATCTTTTTGCTCCTATTTATAGGAGAAGGAAAAGAAACAATTTGTTGAGAAAATCTCTCATTGAGAGATCTTGCTTGATTTCATAATCAATCAAATTGATCTTTTGGATCAACCGATGAATTTTATTCACCGTTGGATTTTCAATCCAAAGGATCTCTATATAGCAGAGAAGATTTCTTGTTTATTTTAATAAGATTAGGAAGATATTTTCTTAAGATAGAATTCAATTCTATCCTTAGGATTTTATCTGTTTAACAGGGAAGATCTTTCCATATTAGAAAGATCAAGGAATATATTTCCCAAATAGAATTTAATTCTATCACATAGAATTTAATTCTATCAGATGGTTTAATTGGTGATTTTATAATCATTGGATTTTAAACCCAAGATTCTCTGTTACAGAAGGATCTTTCCATATTAGAAAGACCGGGGAAAATATTTACCATATAGAATTTAATTCTATCATATAGAATTTAATTCTATCAGATGGTTTAATTGGTAATTTTATAATCATTAGATTTTAAATCCAAGATTCTCTGTTAGAGAAATTTTTTCCATATTAGAAAGATCAGGGAAAATATTTCTCAAATAGAATTTAATTCTATCACATAGAATTTATTTCTATCGGATGGTTTAATTGGTAATTTTATTATCACCGTTGGATCTTTGATCCAAGGGTTCTCTATTTAACAGAGAGGATCTTTCTTTTGAGAAAGCTCAGGAAAATATTTCCCCCGTAGAATTTAATTCTACATAGAATTTAATTATACCAAAAAGAACACTCACGTGCATTGCACGTGGGGTGCTGGCCTATACCGCTCACGTGGATATCACATGAGGCGCTGCCAGGAGACTGGCAAGTGCGCTCACGTGGATATCACGTGAGACGCTGCCAAAATGCTAGCTCTGGTGCTCACGCAGATATCACGTGAGACGCTTACGTGTTTAACACGTAGGAACCAATATAGGATTTGATCCTATCTGAAGCAGCACTCGAATGCTTTGCATGTGGGTGCGCATATGTTTAATACGTCGAGGCTATCATAGGATTTAATCCTATCTAAAACCGATACTCACATGCTTTGCACGTGGGGGCTGTTCTTTATTTTTATAAAAGAAAAGTAAGCTTTGAGCCAAAAATTTTGGCAGAAACAAATGCCCCCCACTACTTTGCCCATGTAGGTATGTCATGAGTAACTAGTGCAAAGTTATGCATCGCCATAGAATTGATGGCTCAGGAGACAGGTTTTGGTCTCTGTCGCCTAAGACTTTGTCCATCTTCATGAGCCGTAAGGGTCTCAAAAAGGTTTTTCTCCCTATGAATTTAGAGGATCTCATAGGTGCATATTCTCCCTAGAAATCATGAGGTTTCCTAAGTGTCCATCTCCTCTGTGAGTCATAAGGATCTCACTCGGGTATTTTTTCCCTTACGAGTCGTGAGAACCCATAAGTGGCTTCTTCACTTTATTAGCGAATGTGGCCCGTAAATAGTATACAAAAGTCAATTTGGACAGCGATGGCTTAGGAAATAAGTTTAGATCTGTCATCTAAGGCTTTTCAACTTTATGAGCCGTGAGGGTCTCATAAAGATGTTTCTCCCCACGAGTCGAAAGGATCTTATAGGTGTATTTTTTCCTTAGGAGTCGTGAGAAATCCTAAGTGTGTTTTCTCTTGAGAGTCGTAAGGATCTCACAAGAGAATTTTCCTCTTACGATTCGAGAGGACCCGTGAATGGCTTTTTCTCTTCATCGGTATGCGTTTTTGGAGAATGTGGCCCGTGGATAGTATACAAGAGTCAATTTGGACTTCCTTGTAGGGCAACAGTGCTTAGAAAACAGGTTGATGTCCCTACCGTCTAAGGCTTTTCACCTTTATAAGTATCAAGGGTCTTATAAAAATGTTTTTCCCTACGAGTTGAGACGAGTCGAGAGGATCTCGCAGGTGTATCCTAATGTGAAATATAGATAACCCCTTATTTTGATAGGGGGCCGTTAGGTTTGTGGTACTAGGTTTAAGTCCATCATACCGCCGCGTTAGCTGATTCATTCTTGACATGCAGTCTCTTAGGTTGCTACTCGAGTAGACCTGCGTCTGTCGTGTCTCTGATCCCTTATGAGATTGGACAAGACGTATTCAAATAATCTTCTTAGGTTAGAATATCCGTATTGCCGTCGAAAGATCAAGCGTTAAGTATTTGCCGTGGCACCTTTTACTTAAGGTTAGGCTTAATTTGAAGACCCGGTAAGTCATAACTGCACCCTTCTGGGGTGGGATGATCTCCAATGGTCTTTAGGCTTTGTATATGTTGCCATCTAGACCCGAAGTTAGGAATATATCATCACTTCGTTTTTATTTTGATGATGTCACGCTAATTCTTCGCTGAAGTTGGGTAGACATCCAAATGACCTCTATTCTGTATGTATCGATGTCACTTCTCTTTTATTTGACCCTTGGGTTCCTTGTTGACGTCGCATCTGCACCCTGTCGGAATGAGAAGAACATGGATATGATCTCTAGGCTGTAGGTGTTGCCATTAAGATCTGGAGCTGGAATTTTTCCTTTACTCCGCTTTTATTTGACCCTTGGGTCTTTTGTTGACGTCACGTCTGCACACTGTCGGAATGAGAAAAACGTCGATATGATCTCTAGGCTGTAGATATGACTATTAAGATCTGGAGCCAGGATTTTGCCATTGCTCCACTTTTATTTGATCCTTGGGTCCTTTGTTGACGTCACGTCTGCACACTGTCGGAATGAGAAAAACGTCGATATGATCTCTACGGTGTAGATGTTGCCATTAAGATCTGGAGCTAGGATTTTTCCATCGCTCCACTTTTATTTGAACCATGAGTCCTTATTGACGTCATATCTGCATCCTGTTGGAATGAGAAAAATGTTGAATTGGTCTTTAAGCCGCATATATTGCCATCAAGACTTGGAGTTAAGAATATGGCATCACTCCGTTTTGATTTGGCTCCTTGGAGTCTTATTGACACCACGTCTGCACTACACCGGAGTAAAAGATATTTTGAATTAGTCTCTAGGCTATAGATGTACCATTAAGACTCAGTTTTTCTTTTGATGAAGCATGGTGGGAAAATATGGTTCCCTTTTTTTCATTTATGCCCATGGATTGTATACATGGGTCATTGTGGACCTACTTGCATAGCAAAAACATTTTATTTTATTATTTTTTTTTAATATTTCCACGATACTCTATCTTTTCAGATTTTTTATATCACGAAAGTTGCGATTGCCCAATCATTTCAACTATTTATCGCGGTGTCCAATCATTTCGGTTATGTCAATTTTTATTTTTACTCACTTTTTTTTATTGCGAGTTGCCCAAAAATTTCGGCTGTTTCATATGCATATATTTTTTGCTCGCTGATTTTTATCGCGAGTTGCCTCATCATTTCGGATATTTCATATGCATTTTTCTGCTCGCTGATTTTGTTGCGAGTCGGGGACTTAGGTCCTGATACCAATCTTGGCATTAGTATTGCTACAACTGGAATACTTCCAGGAGTGAATCATCAATTGCCGTGAGAGGACTTGGAGTTTGATACCTGTTTATGCAACAGTATCGCTACAACTGGAATATTGCTATGAGAGAATTATTATTTTCCTTTGTCAATTTGAACACAAGTGGCTTAGCAAACAGGGTTAAGATCCGTCGACTAGGGATTTTTGACTTTATGAGCCGTAAGGGTTTCATAAAGGTATTTCTCCCCACGAGTCAAGAGGATCTCATAGGTGTATTTTCTCCTTAAGAATCGTGGGGATTCCTAGGTGATATTTTCTCTTTTAATTCGTAAGGATCTTATAAGAGTATTTTCTCCTTATAAATCGAGAGGACTTATAAGTGTCATTCACCATATGGGGATATTTCTCACCATTGGTGAAACTCGGTTGGAACATATTTTGTTCGTGCCCGTGGATTATATACAAGAGTCGATATTGGACCACTTGTAGGGTATAATAATTTTGTAGGGTTATAATGGCTTAAGAACGGGTTTAGATCCATGTAACCCAAGACTTTTGAATTCTATGAGCCGTGAGGGTCTTATAGGGGGAATCTTTTTACGAGTCATGAGGATCTCGCAAGTGTAATTTCTCCTTAGAAATTGTGTGAATTTCTATGTGTGTTGCTCTTTTGTGAGTCGTAAGGATTTCACGTAGGTATTTTCTCCTCACAAGATAGAGAGGACATTGCAAGTGCACATAATTTATTTATATTTTACGAGATTGCGCCCTTTCAGGTTTTCACAAACGCACCGGCAGTCCTGCTGTTTTTACTTACGGCGCTCTTTCGGGTTTTCATCTGTGCCCATTTCGCTTGTGGACATACCGTCTTTTTTTTGAACTGTGAAACTCTCGAAAATAATTTCGTTGCAGGTGACCCATCTATTTGCCTGTGGAACTTGGGGATGACTTCATCGCAGGAGTAGCAATGTAGTCAGTGGAACTTGAGTTGCAATCTTCGTCGGTGGGACTTCGGTTGCAATATAGATCTCAAGAAGCGTATTAGTTTAGGAACATTGCGGTCCATTATCGCCGTTTTTGGGGCGACGCGCTAGTTTAGGGGCATTTTGGTCTAATATCACTGTTTTTGGAACGACGCGCTAGTTTAGGGAAATTTCGGTCCATTATCGCTATTTTTAGGGTGACATATTAGTTAAAGGACGTTTCGGTCCACTATCGCCATGTTTGGGGCGATACAATAGTTTAAGGACATTTCGGTCCATTATTAGTTTAGAGACTCCTCGGTCCATCATCGCCGTGTTTGGGGCGAGTATTAGTTTAAGGACATATGGTCTATGGTTTTTCATTTAGTCGAGGAGTTACATAACTCATCCTTTCCAACACTTTCTTACTTAGGCGCTGTTGCCTGTCCTTTATTTGTATGGACACTTCACACCTCAAGCTATCTTCACCTTCTTGAACTGCTTATTTTAACTTCACACCAATCGGTTTGTTTTGCAGGAAATACTTAGCATTTTACACGGTACATTCCCCCTGCTTATCAATGTCGCTTTCTGACACTGATGGAGCATCTTATTCATATACGAAGAAATGAGATATCACGTTACTCCTTTTGCCGATTCTTCTTCTTCCTTAGAAGAATGAACTTGACTTGGGGTTTTTTCCCATCATCATCTGATTCGGAGTGGGGCATAGATTCCACATCTCTTCTATGGTTTTTGGTTCAAGCGGGCTCTTCCATTTGATTGCAGGACCTGTTTTATAAGTCCCTCAATATCCTTTCAGTTCTTTGAAGAAAGGACCACTTCACATGGAGATTTCTCTACCAGCGAGCAAGTTTCCCCCTGTGTATATTTTAGGGGAGTAAATATCCACGTCCTAATCTTTTCCCCAGGGTGAGACCCATGCTGTCGCTATTTTGGCGTTAGGTTACTTCAAAACCGCTCATTTTTTTTTAGCGTTGGTGACAAACACCGTCTTGCCTTTCATATATCTTCATTGAAAAAGGATGTGTCTTGACCCATGTGATCCAACCGAGCCATTTTATCTATGAGCTCTTGGAAGGTCGTCGGCTTGAACAGGGCCATATATAGGAACACCTTTGAATTTAGGTTAAGGGTGGCTATGAACATTCCCACAGCTGTAGCTTCGTCAATGTGTTGCTCGCATTTTGACCAGAGATTTCGCCATCGGGTAACATATTGAACCCAGGTCTCATTCGGTTTAGCTCTTTCGTTGACCAACGCCGCCACGGTAGTGCATTTATTCACACTAGCGAATTTTTGACAGAAGAGCATCTCCATTTCGTCGAAGGTTTTCACGGAATCATTTGGTAGTTTCGCATACCATTCGAATGTGATGCCCACCAGACTGTTGACGAACTGTCGGAGGAGCAGTATATCACTTCCTCCAGTGTTGCCGCACATGAATTTAAAACACGTAATGTGCTAGCGAGGATTCCCAGTTCCTTTGTATATATGGAACGTCCGAAATATGTATTCTGGCGGGTACTGTACTTGATCGTAAAACGCCGGATACAATTGACCAGTCTTGATCGACCTATTTGCAGCTTCACTAGCATTGTGAGCTTTGACTTGCTGGGCGATATATGCATCCAGCTTTGCTTTTCGAATCATTTCCTCCCCAGCTATTGATGAGGCCTGCAGAGGATTTGAAATGTCACCCTTGTCTTTAAGAGCGACTACCGGCGGCTCATCTGCCAGTGGGTCCGAATGGACCATCATTCCAGCCATATTCTGGACCAAAATGCCATCCGGATCATTTTAGAGGATATCGCTGCCGCTTCTTCATCTCTCTTCTTGAGAGCGCGCTTTAGGAAATCAATATCCGATTCCTGCCCTACTCTTTCTTTGGGTTCGTGCTCGGGATTTTCCTTAGGTAATGGATTAGCGAGTGTTGCCGCCTAAGCAAGCATCTCCTGCAGCTTTTGGCATTGCGGTTGAACTTTTGTCGGAGACCGAGTATGCGGCCCGTGACTAGTAGAAGCACGAATTTCTTCTTTGGAGTCCACCATATAGACCGTGTGAATTACCATGCCCCCAGGATTGGGGCATCTGGAATCTTGACCCTTGGAGTTTTCTTCGGACATTTGGATTTTATTAATTCTCTCTTTTTTGTGAGAAGCCGCTTTGGCTTTAAGATGAACCGTTGTGGCAGGAGCCGTCTTAGGATGATTCCCTTTGTATTTAGAAGGGGGTTGTCAGAGTTTAGCTGACGCTTAGGGAAAGGGCCGCAGATAACGACCGAGTCCTTCACTTGCTTACACACTTTATAGATAGATGATGAAAGTTTTTTTAGAGAGCGAAATAGCCTCTACTATCCTTGAATCTCCGTGGTTTGCGAATACTTTTTCAATACTGCGATAGGGGAATTATTCCTGACCCTTCACAGCAGCTCGAATCTGTTCATAGTTGGAACAGCAGCATTCGCCATCGGAGTCGAAGTCAGCCCGAATGGAGAACTGCCCCCGGCTTGTCTTATTTGACACTCATATTGATGTTGATCATGTCTTCTAACCGAAGTTTCTTCAGTCCTAGGAATTTGTTAAGCCTGCCCCATGTTTTCTTTCAGAGCATGAACATTATTCCCCTTGCATCGACCTTGGTCTTTGGAAGGAGCCAGTCATATGAAGACCGATGCCGTCGGCAGAGCTGAAGCTTAAGGAGCCAGCATGTGAAAGACAGACTTCTTCTGGGCTTTCCTCTTTAGCGTTGAGGCACCGAGGGTAGGAAGTGGGACCATAGACCAAAAGATAAGCTCATTGATTTCTTGAAGATCCGAATTGTAGAGATTTGAGGCTGCAGGTGGCCTATATTTGACTCCACCAGATATGACAGAGCCTGAGTTGCGGTGAGTGGAAGCAAACACCATTCTACAGAGAGACGAAACATGGCTTTAGTATCTTATCACCTAAGGGCAATTGCAAATGTATATACCGCGATTATTTTATCACGGAGAAACACGACACACAAAGTGTGGAGTAGAAAGAGGAACAGGTCCCACCGGGCATGCCAGAATCTGTTTACCAACAAAGGCCGGACTGAGACATTGAGACGTCTATCCTGAATTTAGGAGCAGATGCTATTTAGACATATCCATCCACCTCTCCGAAGATACCAAGCCGATTTATGACACCGTATATCGAAGGTTTGGATAGATGCGACTGATGTAGCAGATTTTATCATATTCCCCCTCATTTGTGAGGGGGGTTCTGATTATGGGGATGCTCTTCTCTGCAGTCGCAAGCCCTTGCATTTAATTACGTTATCGCGTTGCGATAACAACTTTTTCCTGCTCCAGTAGTTCACTTCGTGTCGTGTCGTGTTTGGTTTATTTTGGTTTGCCCGTGGATTGTATACGGAGACTAGTTTATGCCGTCACCCATAGGGCGCGGATTAGTCCAAATCTGTACATATATTTTCATGATTTGGGTCTAGGTCAAGGATTTGCTTGACAGGGTCCACGTTGGTAGCTTGGTTTGCCAACAGGAGTAAAGTTAGGATGCATTTCTCACATTTGTGAGGACCATCAGTTCACGGGATATTTGGGTTTGATCTAAAGATTGTTAGTCATATTTGAGATTAAGATCAACTTATGAACAAATGAGCATATGGGCCGAACTGATCATTAGATCATATATGAATAGCCTATAGATAGTATACGGTAGTCAGTATGGAGACAATCCACAGGGCAAAATATATTAGTTTAAGAACGTCGCGGTCTATTATCTCCATGTTTGATATGAATATCAGTTTAAGAACATTTCGGTCCAACATTCCTATTTTGGAAACGAATGTTAGTTTAAGGACATTTCAGTCCAACATTCATCTTGCGTGTACATGTATATTTTACGTGACAAAATGAACGATGGTGATAGAGTTGTTGGTTGTTGGACCCGCTACCTCTCTGAAGACGCTGAGAAATTACAACGACAAATATCAGAGGTCTGGAATGATGTACCCTTGAACCACATCCCGTATTTGAGAGAAAAAATCATGGTGGATCATGTAAGAATCAATAGTCTTATATGAGACTAAGATAAACTTAGAAAGTATGAGATGAAGATCGTTAGTCATGTATGGGACTAAGATCAGTTTGGATATCATGAATATAAGCTTAGCCAATTTGAGCTAAGATTTGGTTTCTGTAACACCCAGCAGTACTACGGACTCAGCTGCATATAACACTCACGTGTATATCACGTAAGGCGCTATAATAGTGCTAAACACAAATTTTTCTATGGCGCTCACATGTATTTCACATGAGGCGCTAATCGTCTGGCGCTCACGTGCGTTTTACATGAGTCGCTCGGCTCTTTGGAAATTTAATCTCTGTTGATATTTTTAGAGAACTTAAATTTCTGTTAATGGTATTTTGACCATTAAAGATCACCAAGATCACTATTTTGAGGATCTTAGATCGGGTTCTTTAAGAACTAAGTTCTTAATTTGAAAGAACTAACTTCTTGGAGTATAAAACTCCTTCTTTCTTTTTCAACCTTGTTCTTTCCTGGATCCTTGATTCTCAAGAACAAGATCTTCCCGATGAGAATTAAATTCTCAACTTGTAAGAGACTTATCTTATGGATCTCAGATACAGAGAAAGAACTAAGTTCTTTTAAAAGGTTAAACTCTTAAATAGGTAAAGGAGATATTTTGATCTTTGTTTTTTCTTTTATCTAGGATTTTGAAGAGGAAGATCTTCTTTTTTTATATTGAGAATTAAATTCTCTGTTGCTTTGTCAAAACTTTTGGAGAGCCTTCTATATATTTTTTACAGAAGCTTATGGGGAATCTCCTCTCTTTTTTATATCCAGTTCCCCCTCCTTTATCTCTTTGCTCCTATTTATAAGAGAAAGAAAAGAATCGATTTATTGAGAAAATCTCTCTTTGAGAGATCATGATTGATTTTATAATCAATCAAATTGATCTTTTAGATCAACCAGTGAATTTTATTCACCGTTAGATTTTTAATCCATAAGTTCTCTGTTTAACGGAGAACATTTCTTATTTTTTAAATAAAATTAGGAAGATATTTTCTTAAGATAGAATTTAATTCTATCTATAGGATTTTATTCTGCTTAACAAAGAAGATCTTTCCATATTAGAAAGATCAAGGAAAATATTTCCCAAATATAATTTAATTCTATCACATAGAATTTAATTCTATCAGATGGTTTAATTGGTGATTTTATAATAATTGGATTTTAAATCCATGATTCTCTGTTAGAGAAAGATATTTCCATATTAGAAAAATCAGGAAAAATATTTCTCAAATAGAATTTAATTCTATCATATAGAATTTAATTCTATCAGATGGTTTAATTGGTGATTTTATAATCATCGGATTTTAAATCCAAGATTCTCTGTTAGAGAAAGATCTTTTCATATTAGAAATATTAGGGAAAATATTTCTCAAATAGAATTTAATTCTATCACATAAAATTTAATTCTATCAGATGATTTAATTGGTGATTTTATAATCACCGTTGGATTTTTGATCCATGATTTTCTGTTTAAGAGAGGATCTTTCTATTTTGAGAAAGATCAGAGAAATATTTCCCTCGTAGAATTTAATTCTACCAAAAAGAACAATCACGCGCATTGCACGTGGGGCGCTGGCCTATACCGCTCACGTGGATATATGTAACGACTTTGAATTTACTGTACGAAAAATTTTCAGTTTAGTGTACAGAAAGAAGTTTACAAGTCTGAGTACAATATATAAGTTATTTTTGTTTAAGAACAGTAAGAAACAACTTGTAGCTCATTGGTAAAACCTTGCATTGCTATGACATAGCCCCTGTGTTCGAATCCCCTCAGACACATTATATTTTTCTGAATTTTCTTTTATACTTTTTGGAAGCCCAAAAGTTTACACGTGCACTGCACATAGAAATGAAAAGACAGAAAAACAAACATGTGCAAATTGATATAAACACAGAGTAGGACACGTAGCCAAGATCCACCAGGCCCCTTCCATAACTTGACCGGTGAGATGCCAATAATGTCCGGCGGGGACAGGCCCCCCGTGGGTAAAAGTCCCCGGGCTTTGCATACAAAACCTTTGGCCTACCCACATTACCCCTACACTGTTTGATTACTTCGAAATTAAACAGAGACTTCAATTTCACCTTTAAAAAAAATTTAAATGTATTTTAATTCATTCTTTCAATTCCAAAACCTTAATTTCACAATATAAATACTAGCCCATGCCCTAACCCTTTCTCATACTGAAAATTCTAACCAAAACTTTTATATTTTCTCAAGTACAAGAAGAGTACAAGTGGAGTTAGCCAACGACCAACTTCTGGCGAGGAATCGAGGCAATTCCGGTGATCCCGCAACGCCACGGTGACTACCCCTTCTCCTTCTACCTCCTCTTCATCCATCTAGCTTGTAAGTCCCTCCCTATTCTTCACTTTCTTCTTAAAAAGTTCTTTGTTTCAAAACATGTCGGTAAGTGGAGTAAACACCGACCTTTTATTCTAAACCTAAAAAATTTCACTATTTCTTCCATACCTTTCATTCAAATTCTTACCCTATATTTGTAATCATATAACTAATGTTTAGAACAACTTTCACTCAAAAATATCATGAAATATAATTTTAAATCAACTTTTACATTAAAATACCATTAATTTTGTATCTACCATATTTAATTGTTTTGCTTAATCATACCTTTAGAAAACCTCACGGGGTAATGACCTACCCCTCACAAACGCACATGGTTTCCATAGCACGATACTCTTTTAGTATATTCTTGGTTACAATTACAATATTTCATGAAAATACCATCTAGTATAAAACCTGGTTTTCTTTTGAATTGTATTATCAAAACTCTTTGCAAATATGCCTCTAAAACCTATTTGGGGAATCCGCTATTAGATGGTGCGGATTATCATACATCCTAAGGCTAGTAGAGCGAGATACAGACCTCCTCACGGAGCATTCGGTCTCGAAAGATTTTTAATACGATTTTTTAGAAAAACGAAATTTCTATTTAATAATAAAATTAATTTTTAATAATTATATAAATATTATTAAGCTACATATTTTCAAGATATAATAAAATTCCATGTTTTCTAAAAAATAAAAGAATGACAAGTTTTATCAGAGTACCTTCAAGTTATCCAAAAGTCAAGCCTTACAGTAAAATACCTTGAACTATTCAAGTTAAGGTAATTATCACTAAAATACCTTAAAAATATTTTTCATAAAACTCCCTCGAGAAATAGTTCAAGGTATTTTACTGTAAAGCTTGACTTTTGGATAACTTGAAGGTACTCTGATAAAACTTGTCATTCTTTTATATTTTAGAAAACATGGAATTTTATTATATCTAGAAAATATATAGTTTAATAATATTTATATAATTATTAAAATTAATTTTATTATTAAAAAGAAATTTTCGTTTTTCTAAAACATTGTATTAAAAATCTTTCGAGACCGAATGCTCCGTGAGGAGATCTGCATCTCGCTCTACTAGCCGTTGGATGTGCAATAATCCGCACCATCCAATAGCGGGTTTCCCAAATGGGTTGTAGAGGCATATTTGCAAAGAGTTTTGATGATACAATTCAAAAGAAAACCGGGTTTTTATAGTACATGGTATTTTGATGAAATAATGTAATTGTAACCAAGAATATGCTAAAAGAGTATCGTGGTATGGAAACCATGTGTGTTTATGAGGGGTAGATCATTACCTCGTGAGGTTTTCTAAAAGTATGATTAAGCAAAACAATTAAATATGATGGATACAAATTTAATGGTATTTTAATATAAAAGTTGATTTAAAGTTATGTTTCATAATATTTTTGAGTAAAAGTTGTTCTAAACATTAGTTATATGATTACAAATATAGGGTAAGAATTTGAATGAAAGATATGGAAGAAATAGTAAAATTTTTTAGGTTTAGAATAAAAGGTCGGTGTTAACTCCACTTACCGATATGTTTTGAAATAAAGAACTTTTTAAGAAGAAAGAGAAAAATAGAGAGGGACTTACAAGCTAGATGGATGAAGAGGAGATAGAAGGAGAGGGGGTAGTCTCTGTGGCGTCGCGAGGTCACCGGAATTGCCTCGATTTCTCGCCGGAAGTTGGTCGTTTGCTAACTCCACTTGTATTCTTCTTGTACTTGAGAAAATATGATAGTTTTGGCTAGAATTTTCAGAATGAGGAAGGGCTAGGTTATGGGGTTGTATTTATGGTATGGAATTAGGGTTTTGGAATTGAAAGAATGAATTAAAATACATTTAAATTTGATTTTAAGATGAAATTGAAGTCTCTGTTTAATTTCAGAGTAATCAAACAGTGCAGGAGTGATGGGGGTAGGTCAAGGGTTTTGTGTGCAAAGCCCGGGGACTTTTACCCACAGGGGGCCTGTCCCCGTCGACCATTATTGGCAACTCACTGGTCCAGTTATGGAGGGGGCTCGGTGAATCTTAGCCACGTGTCCTACCATGTGTTTATATCAATTTGCACGTATTTGTTTTTCTGTCTTTTCATTTCTATGTGCAGTGCACGTGTAAACTTTTGGGCTTCCAAAAAGTTTAAAAGAAAATTCAGAAAAAATATAATGTGCCTGAGTGGATTTGAACACAGGGGCTACGTCACAGCAGTGCAAGGTTTTACCAATGAGCTACAAGTTGTTTCTTACTGTTCTTAAACAAAAATAACTTATAAATTGTACTGAGGCTTGTAAACTCCTTTCTCTACACTGAACTGAAAAATTTTCGTACAGTAAATTCAGAGTCGTTACATTCTACCCTCCTTATAAAAATTTCGTTCTCGAAATTTACAATTACATAAGGACTAATTTACAAATAAATGAGGATATCTTGCACGCATGTTGTCTTCTCGTTCCCACGTTGATTCTCCTGGTGAATCTTTTCTCCAAATCACTTGGACCAAGTTTACCTCCTTATTCTGCAGTGTATTTACCTTTCAGTCAAGGATCTCAACGGGTTGTTGCTCACAAGATAGATCTGTCTGTACAGTGAGCTCGGAGTGGTCAAGGATATGGCCGGGGCCGCTCACATATGTTCGAAGCTGAGATATGTGGAACACGTTGTGCATTCGTTCCAATGAGGGTGGTAGTGCCAAATGGTATGTCACTTCTCCGACTTGTTCGAGTATGTCGAATGGTCCTATATATCTCGGACTGAGCTTACCCATCTTGCCAAAGTGAATTACTCTTCGGTTTGGAGAGATCTTTAAGAAAACATGATCTCCAGGTTGGAACTCCAGGTGTTGGCGCTTTGCATCAGCCCAATGCTTCTGTCGGTCATGGGTTATGCGCATTCTTTCCCTGATCGTGCGAACTATGTCTACAGTTGCCATGATCATCTCTAGTCCAAGGAGTTCCTGATCTCCGATGTCGTCCTAACTTAGTAGTGAACGACACTTCTTTCCATAGAGAGTTGCAAATGGTGTCATTCCAATACTCGCCTGATAGCTGCTATTGTATGAAAACTCCACAAGGTGTTGGTGATCTTCCCATGAACCTCCGAAGTCTAACATACAACCTCTAAGCATTCTTCTAGAATCTGAATTGTTCGCTCAGACTATCCATTTGTTTGTGGATGGTAAGCTGTGCTGAAGTTCAGACTCATTCCCAGTTTAGCTTGCAGACTCTGCCAAAACTGTGATCGAAATCTGGTGTCACGATTGGAGACGATGCAAACATGTACTCCATATAATCTCACAATCTCCTGCATGAATTCATGGGTATCAGAAATAGTACATTTTGAGGTTAAATCTTACTTTAGATTCATACTTACCTCCATGTACTTCTTTACTAACGTCTCGGTAGATTGGCTAACTTGAAAGGGAATAAAGTGAGCCGATTTGGTGAGTCGATCCACAATAACCCATACTGCATCGTTACCCTTCATGCTGCGAGGAAGGGCAGTCATGAAGTCCATAGTAAGGTGCTGTCATTTCCTTTCTGGGATAGGTAACAGTTGAAGTAGACCAGCAGTTCTATGATGTTCAGTCTTTACTTGCTGACACACCAAACACTTGGCTACGTTTCGGGCTACTTCACGCTTCATTCCATGCCACCAATAGTGTTATCATAGATCTTTATACATTTTCGTACCACCGGGATGTACCGAGTATGGAGAGCTCTGATCTTCTTTCATTAACTCTTCCCGAGCAGGACCTTGTGGTACATACAAATGACTTCCGTATCTCAAACATCCGTCTTTATGGATGAGGAAGTCTGTTCGAAGTCCTCTTTCTACTTGTTCTCGGATCTTTTGCAGCTTGACATCATTTGCTTGAGCTGCTTTGATCTGATTTACAATAGTAGACTGAACTTATAAGTTCATCAAATACGAAGCGTTACCTGGCATAACTACTTCCATATCCATCCCGTGCAATTCCTGCTGTAGCTTCTACTGTGCGGTGAGATTTATTGCTAATGGCTGACGGCTAAGTGCATTAGAAACTACATTCACCTTCCCTGGATGATACTATAGGTTGATGTCAAAATCCACCATAAATTCTATCCATTTTCTCTACCGCATGTTTAATTCCTTCTGAGTAAATATATAGTTCAGACTCTTATGGTTAGTGTATATATCTACTCGTTCTCCCAGAAGATAGTGGCACCAAATCTTAAGTGCAAAGATAACAGCTGTCAACTCAAGATCATGTGTTGGATAGTTGCGCTCATGGACTTTCAGCTGTCTTGATGCAAAAGCTACTACTTTTCCATGCTGGTATAGAACATATCCTAATCCCTTACCAGACGCATCACAATGCACAACGAAATCGCCAGATTGATCCGGTATTACGAGAATAGGAGCAGAAGTTAACCTCGACCTGAGTTCTACAAAATCTTGTTCGCATGCTTCTAACTACACAAATTCATCATCTTTATGTATGAGCTTGGTCAGGAATGCTGCAATCTTCGAAAAGCCTTCGATGAATCTGCGGTAGTATCCTGCTAATCCTAAGAAACTTCGAATATCCTTTACCGTCATTGGTGTCGGCCACTCGCTGACAGCTGATACCTTAGCTGGATCTACTGAGATTCCTTCGCCTGAAACAATGTGTTCGAGAAAACCTGTCACACCCCACTTCCCAGTGTACGGAGAAAGAGACGTGACGGGCACGCGACGTATTTACTCAGAAGTAAACACGTTAAGCCTAAATAAGCAATATATATAAAATGCACAAAAAATGACAAGAGATTTAATGTAAACAACAACTTTTATTAACATTCATGTTTACAATACAACTGATTTGAAAAGGAAAAGTACAATGAATAAAGTGTTGGCTATAGTGCCCTCAAGGCAATTATCATAATCGCAGGCACATGATTACGATGATTGAGGGAGAACCTATATGGATAGAACAGTCTTACTCGAGATAATGGTATGCTATCTGGTTTGTCTTTATCATCATGTACATGCTTTATGTGGTATTACAGATCACTATTACATATTGATAGAGCCCGTAGGATTCATGCTTGACTACCAGTATTATGATGGTGATCATATACGTTGGAGCTGGGTGGTCTATAAGCACATCCTTAAATGTCCATAGTCGTGGGAGTTTCGAGACTGGGCATCGATACTCCAGAGTGGACTATTGTATACTGATTGAGATCTTGACGAGGGGCGATGGACAGGTCTCGCAAGCCATTGGTGTCAGTTTGTTCACCTAAGATAGTATACATGTGCTCATTAGGTTATGAGTACACTGGACGGACTCGCCGGGAACATGCTAATTGGTATTATACCTATTATTAGATAGCAGTTCCCAGGTGACATGTGTACAGGTTAGTCTGTCGGCCTGAGATTGTCAAATGTCTCGTGTGAGTTCCTACCGTGATTTGATTACTACCCTACCACGGCTCAAAGGAGTCGTGCAAACAGGTTTTACTTGGATACAGTCCTGAGCCACATGGAGGCGGTGAGTGGATCGTCGGGGATTCGTCTCTCCTGGTATTGGGGGTTGATGTCGCGCTGTATACGGGTGGCCATCACCAGAAGTCCTTGGCCAAGATATTTGAGAATTACTGATCTAGTTTCTCAGGTGGTGATAGGTTTCATACCGGCACTAAATGTCGCGTTATTAGGGGTCTGACTTTATCCACCCCGTAAACTCGATATGCGATATTCATAGATGAACGGACCTCACATCATCCGTATGAAATCCACGAAATCATAAACATATGATACAAAGGTACAAAATCGACATCAAACGCAATAGGTATGCACAAATCGCAAATCAACACAATGGTGCATAAAATACATATCAAGTGCGAAAACTATGCGCAAATGTAAATACCCAGCAGGTGCAGCCATAGTGCACGAAAACGATATCAGGAAACTCATCATCAAAACTTAAATCCAAGTGATATAAGCATGATACTCGGATCACAACCGCAAATCGCAACAAATGACATTGAGATACACCTCCTACAATGTCGAAAAATAAATCGATGCGCCTAAAACCGGCAGAACAAGAACATCCGCTTGCCTCCTGCTCACGGTCTGGCATCCTTGGTCTCTAGGTCCTTATCTTAGGAAAATATTTCCTAATCATGTTAAACAAGGACTGTATGGATATTGTCACTGTCAGGCTCAGTAGGGTTTCAGGATGAATTTGCTCGTCGGCCTCCCTTTCGCTCAATACCTAGGTAGCCGTTACGTACAACTAGTGCTGCTGACGTGCTTGTGGTTAAACCCACTGCCAGTGTATTGATGAGTCTTTAGAGTCCCACACAGAAAGTTTCCCTGCTTCGGACGAAACGTTGTAGAGACCGTATGGTTTTACGGCAGGGTTCGATCACATATATGTACTTGTGCACGGATAATGTTCGGATGGATAATACTAGTGGGCTTTGGTTTAAGCCGGATCCTAGTATTATATTGTTGGATTATTTTCGTCTTATTGTATTCGTATTCTTCGGAATACAGATACGGGTATGTATATATGGATGAGAGGTATTTTTGTAATTTCTTACAAGATTATTTTTAGAAGATTACACCTCATTATGGTTTAGACTGTAGGGTGTTTTTCGTCACCCTATTGAGATGGGAATACGCGCGCGCTTGTCAGGCGTACTACAGATTCCCCCTGCCTAGGATAGGCCGGGGTTTAATGATTGTGGAGATCCGAATCTCCGGCAGCCGCGGACTAAGCTGCCGTTAATTACCCCTCGCCTTTAGGGCGAGGGAACCTCCGATTAACGGGTTAAACTGTTCATGCGAACTCAATATGCAGTGTGCATGTGATGTGTTTTGAAAAGGGGGTTTTGGGTATATCGGGAGCCACGCAAAGTTTTTACGGGGGTCCCGCTACCCGGATAGTGGGCTAGGGGTCAATAGGGCTAGCAGCCCCCTTGCGGGATGCGGGGCAGTGCCCCGTTAGAAATTTTTTCTAACAGGGACAGTGTCGTGGAGTATGTGTCTATGCACATATGTATACATATGTATATATATATGTTTGTACATAAAAAGAAGGGGAAAAGGCATCCAAAGGATGCGTGGGGGCAGCACCTTGGGCGCTGTGCGCCTAAGTGCTGTGCGCTCAGGCGCTAGAGTGCCACGAGTCGGCGCGTGGGCGCTCTGCGCTTGAGCGATGGGCGCTTTGCACTTCAGCGCCTGACGCTCGAGCGCAAGTGCGCCACGTGTCGGCACGGGGGCGACTTGCGATAGAGCGCTTGCGCTTGAGTGCAAGCGCGCCACATGTCGGCACGGGGGCGACTTGCGCTCGAGCGCTTGCGCTTGAGCACAAACGCGCCACGTGTCGGCACAAAGGTGACTTGCGCTCGAGCGCTTGCGCTGGAGAGCAAGCGTGCCGCGTGTCGGCACCAGGGCGACTTGCGCTCGAGCGCAAGCGCGCCACGTGTCAACACCTGGACGCTTTGCGCTCGAGCATCGAGCGTAAGCGTGCCACGTGTCGGCACGCCGGCGCTCTGCGATGTAGCGCTGGTGAGGAAAAGAGGCTTTTAGCAAAAAAATTTATCGGGAGAAAAATCAGAGAAGAGTTGGACTCCTGAGTGGTTTTTTTTTAGGTTTAGTGAAAGGGGCTCTTCTTCTTCCTCCTCCGTTAGCTGGATCTTGAAGATCAAGAGATGTGAGATCTCAAAATCTCTCCTTTTTTAGATTTGATGACAGATCCAAGTTCCCCTGTGTGGGTTTCGTGGTGAAAAACTATTTTGTTTTGGAAAAGGAAAAGTACAACTCTTGATTTAATTCAGAAGAAAGAAGAAGGTTTGAGACCATCAGAAAAGGGAAAGAGATACAAACCCTAGGTTTTTTTTGAGAGAATGAAAGTTGTTTATTGTTCATCATCATGTTGCCTTATATAGGCTTACATATTTACATATAGCCCCTTGGGCTTTGCAAAATGGCGTTTTGCCCATCTCATGACTCATGTGCCATTTCTTTTTTGCACATAAGCCACGAGCTTACAAGAATTTAGCTTTATGCCCATTTTGTTTACATTCATGCATAAAAAATTACATAAAAATTATTTATGACATGATTTTGCTGTTGGCATGAGGGAGGCTGGCCGCGGGCTCGACTTGGGCATGGGCCCGCTTGACCTGGGCTTGGGCCCACCTAGCTTGGTAGTTGACCTTGACTTTGACTCGGTCAACCGGGGTGTAAATTTTTATCCCAACAAATTGCCCCCCATTAATAAATGCACACCGTACATGTGGGTCGTGTGCATGAAATTGATGGATCTTCTTTCACATGGAGGCGACTTGCTTTGGTTCCCACTTTTTGGGATGCACTACCCTTTTCACGACGTGGACGGTCGACGCTTGACGTGTCTCCGAGATGGAGTGTCCATGGTAGACATTTCCCTGGCCTAGAGCAATCCGGTTCCTGCTTTGTAGGAAGCCTGCACTGCCCTTTTTGCGACATGGACGGTCGACGCTCTGATCTGGAGCGATTTGGTTCCCGATTTGTGGGAAGCCTGCACTGCCCTTTTACGACGTGGACGGTCGACGCTCTGATCCGGAGCGATTTGTTAGACGTGTCCCCGGCACGGAGTGTCGCTGGTCGACGTTTCCCTGAGGCGGAGTGCCGCTGGTTGACGTGTCCCCGGCACGAAGTGTCTGCTTGACGTTTCCCCGGCACGGAGTGTCGCTGTCGGACGTTTCCCTGATGCGGAGTGTCTGTGTTGGATGTTTCCCCGATGCAGAGTGTCACTGGTTGACGTGTCCACGGCACGGAGTGTCTGCTTGACGTTTCCCCGGCACGGAGTGTCACTGTTAGACGTTTCCCTGATGCAGAGTGTCTGTGTTGGACGTTTCCCCGATGCAGAGTGTCGCTGGTTGACGTTTCCCTGATGCGGAGTGTCTGTGTTGGACGTTTCCCAGATGCAGAGTGTCGCTGGTTGACGTGTCCCCGACACGGAGTGGCGCCGATCGACTTTTCCACGGCGCAGAGTGTCGGGTTGACTTTTCCCCGGCGCGGAGTGTCGGGTTGACTTTTCCCCAGCACGGAGTGTCGCTAATCGACTTTTCTCCGGCGTGGAGTGTCGGATTGACTTTTCCTCGGCACGCAGTGTCGCTGATCGACTTTTCCCCGGCGCGGAGTGTCGCGGGTTGACTTTTCCGCGGCACGGAATTTCGCTGATCGACTTTTCCCCGGCATGGAGTGTCGGGTTGACTTTTCCCCGGCACGTAGTGACGCTGATCGACTTTTCCCCGGCGCGGAGTGTCGCAGGTTGAATTTTCCCAGGCACGGAGTGTCGCTGATCGACTTTTCCCCGGCGCGGAGTGTCGGGTTGACTTTTCCCCGGCACGGAGCTTCGCTGATCGACTTCTCCCCAGCGCAGAGTGTCGGGTTGACTTTTCCCCGGCACTGAGTGTCGTTGATCGACTTTTCCCCGGCGCGGAGTGTCGGGTTGACTTTCCCCACCACGGAGTGTCGCTGATCGACTTTTCCCCGGCGCGGAGTGTCGCTGGTTGACTTTTCTCCGGCACGGAGTGTCGCTGATCGACTTTTCCCAGACTCGGAGTGTCGGGTTGACTTTTCCCCGGCACGGAGTGTCGCTGATCGACTTTTCCCCGGTGCGGAGTGTCGGGTTGACATTTCCCTGGCACGGAGTGTCGCTGATCGACTTTTCCCCGGCGCGGAGTGTCGGGTTGAATTTTCCCCGGCACGGAGTGTCGCGGGTTGACTTTTTCTCGGCACGGAGTGTCGCTGATCGACTTTTCCCCGGCGCGGAGTGTCGGGTTGACTTTTCCCCGACACGGAGTGTCGCTGATCGACTTTTCCCCGGCGCGGAGTGTCAGGTTGACTTTTCCCCGGCACGGAGTGTCGCTGATCGACTTTTCCTCGGTGCGGAGTGTCAGGTTGACTTTTCCCCGGCACGGAGTGTCGCTGATCGACTTTTCCCCGGCGCGGAGTGTCGCAGGTTGACTTTTCCCCGGCACAGAGTGTCGCTGATCGACTTTTCCCCGGCGCGGAGTGTCAGGTTGACTTTTCCCCGGCACGGAGTGTCGCTGATCGACTTTTCCCCGGCACGGAGTGTCGGGTTGACTTTTTCCCGGCACGGAGTGTCGCTGATCGACTTTTCCCCGGTGCGGAGTGTCGCTGTTTGACGCAGAGGTCGATGTTAGAATTGGTTTGTTTGATTTGTTTGATTTGAGCATCGCTATACTGGAATATGGTACCAGGAGCGAGTCATCATCTGTCTTTAAGAGGATTTTGGAATTAGGGTTTTTGTTTGGCATCTGCATTGCTGCACTGGAATACTGCCAGGAGCAACTCATCATTTGCCCCAAGAGGATTTGGGAATTGGGGTTTTTGTTTGGCATCTGCATTGCTGCACTGGAATACTACCAGGAGCAACTCATCATTTGCCCCGAAAGGATTTGGGATTGGGGTTTGTTTGGCATTTGCATTGCTGCACTGGAATACTGCCAGGAGCAACTCATCATTTGCCCCGGGAGGATTTGGGAATTGGTTTTTTTTCGGCATATGCATTGCTGCACTGGAATAATGCCAGGAGCAACTCATCATTTGCCCCGGGAGGATTTGGAAATTGGTTTTTTTCGGCATCTGCATTGCTGCACTGGAATAATGCCAGGAGCAACTCATCATTTGCCCCGGGAAGATATGGGAATTGGTGGCTTAGGAGATAGGTTTAGATCCCTATCACCTAAGGCTTTTCAATTTTATGGGCCGTAAGGGTCCCATAAAAGCATTTTCTCCCTACGAGTCGAAAAGATCTCATAGGCGTATTTTCTCCTTAGGAGTCGTGGGGACTCCTAAGTGTGTCGCTCCTTTGTGAGTCGTAAGGATCTCATGCGGGAATTTTCTCCTCACAAAATCGAGAGGACCTTGTGAGTGCATTTCATCTCTTTTTTTCTTTTACGAGTTTGCGCCCTTTCGGCTTTTCACAAACTCACCGGCAGTCCTGTTGTTTTTACTCACGGAGCCCTTTCGGGTTTTCATCCGTGCCCATTTTGCTTGTGGACATACCTTTTTATTTTTTTTATTTTTTATTTTTATTTTATTATTTTTGGTGGGACTTTGTATGTGGTCTCACCGGTAGGGCTTGGGAGAGATTGGGATTGTTTACTCCCATGGATTGTATACGGTTTTGCAGGATGTATGATCCAGACCGTAGGGCCGGAAACATTTCGGGACTTTGTTGGCGTCTGTATCGCTGCACTGGAATATGGTACCAGGAGCGACTCATCATTCACCATTGGGGTATGGGATTTGGAACTTGGTTGGTGTCTGCATCGCTACACTGGAATATGGTACCAGGAGCGACTCATCATTCGCCACTTGGGGGTTGGGAAGCGATGGCTTAGGAGACAGGTTTAGATCCCTATCACCTAAGGCTTTCCAATTTCATGGGCCGTGAGGGTCCCATAAAGCATTTTCTCCCTGCGAGTCGTAAGAATCCCGCAGGTGTATTTTCTCCTTAGGAGTCATGAGGACTCCTAAGTGTGTTTTTCCTTTGTGACTCGTAAGGATCCCATAAAGGTTTGTTCTCCTCATGTATTGTGAGGACACATGAGTAGATTTCCCTCGTTCCCAGTTTAATGACTTAGAGGTCGACTGTTTCCAGTTTAACGACGTGGTGGTCATCTGTTTCCAGTTTAAAGACTTAGAGGTCTGCTGTTTCCAGTTTAAAGACGTAGAGATCATCTATCTCTAGTATAATGACTTAGAGATCATCTGTTTCCAGTTTAACGACTTAGAGGTCTGCTGTTTCCAGTTTAAAGACTTAGAGATCTTCTGTTTCCAGTTTAAAGACTTAGAGGTCATCTGTTTCCAGTTTAAAGACTTAGGGGTCGTCTTCTTTTTTTAAAGACGTGGAGGTCTATCTATTTCCAGTTTAAAGACTTAGAGGTCATCTGTTTCCAGTTTAATGACGTAGAGGTCTTCTATCTCCAGTTTAACGACGTAGAGGTCGTCTGTCTCCAGTTTAACGACTTAGAGGTCATCTATTTCCAGTTTAACGACTTAGAGGTCGTCTGTCTCTAGTTTAACGACGTAGAGGTCGTCTGTCTCCAGTTTAACAACTTAGAGGTCATCTGTTTCCAGTTTAACGTTTTGGAGGTCATCTGTTTCCAGTTTAACGACGTGGAGGTCATCTGTTTCCAGTTTAAAGACTTAGAGGTCATCTGTTTCCAGTTTAAAGACTTAGAGGTCTGCTGTTTCCAGTTTAAAGACTTAGAGGTCTGTTGTTTCCAGTTTTAAAGACGTGGAGGTCTATCTATTTCCAGTTTTAAAGACTTAGAGGTCATCTGTTTCCAGTTTAATGACGTAGAGGTCGTCTGTCTCCAGTTTAACGACGTAGAGGTCGTCTGTCTCCAGTTTAACGACTTGGAGGTCATCTGTTTCTAGTTTAACGACTTGGAGGTCATCTGTTTCCAGTTTAACGACTTGGAGTTCATCTGTTTCCAGTTTAACGACGTGGTGGTCATCTGTTTCCAGTTTAATGTCTTGGAGGTCATCTGTTTCCAGTTTAAAGACTTAGAGGTCTATCCAGGGGCATAGGTATGATGAGAATTATTTGAGCCCGTGGATTGTATACGGTAGTCAATTTGGGGACTAACCGTATGGCCGAGGGAATTTTGAAAAATTGGATTTTTGTTTGTGTTTTTTTTTGTTTTACCGCAATTGCTCTATCCTTCAGCTTTTCTTATCGCGAAGATCGCGATTGCCCTATCATTTCGGCTTTTATTCGCGGTTGCCCCACCATTTCGGATTTATTTTCTTCTTTATTTTACTCGCTGATTTTTATTGCGAGTTACCCCATCATTTCGGCTTTTCTCTATTTTTCTTTTATTTACACTTTTTTTTGTTTATTTACATATATATATATATATATATATATATATATATATATATATGTATATTTTTACATTCCCAGTTTAACGACTTAGAGGTCGATTGTTCCCAGTTTAATGACGTGGTGGTCAGCTGTTCCTAATTTAACGACGTGGTGGTCCTTTTTGCTTATCCCAGCTCCTTGAACTTTGATCTTGGCGGAGCTGTGTTAATGACCTAGCTCTGTGGCTTGCCGATACATCCGAGGATTGTAAGGTTTTTCCAAGCTTATATTGGTCCTCTGCCCAATCATTGAAAATATAGCAGTCTTCGATGGTATGACCCACCACTCTATAATATGGGCAGTATATGGGATTGCCGGTCATGTTCATTTCCTGTGGCCTCTTTGGAACAGGCAGTTGCAGACCGTTGTTCAGGGCGTCCATGAATATTTTGCGGACTTCATCCCTCCTGAAGGAGTATACCTTCTTCTTTCCCTCCATTGGAGTAGGTGCCTTTACTGATGCTGGTCCTCGAGGCACATGTCTGGGAGGATTAGGTTCCCGAAAGGTTTCGGTCTCCATTTGCATGAAATCGGCGATCGTAGCTTGACTGTTTGCTAACACGCCTTTAGACAGTTCTATCTCTCCCATCTTGTATTGCCTTTCGACCCAATCTTTGAAGACGAAGCAGTCTTCAATGGCATGACCTATCACCCTGTGATAGGGGCAATATTCTGGGTCGTCGGTCATATTCGCTTCTTGCGGTCTCTTTGATTCTGGCAGTTGTAGACCATTTCTTAGGGCGTCCCTGAATATCTTGTGGACTTTTTCTCTTTTGAAGGAATAGACCTTTTCCAGCTTCTCTTTCAGAGGCGATTCCCCCCTGGCGTATGTATCGGAGGGACTGGAGGCTGATTGCGGCCGTTTTTCATGAAGGCGCTCCGCTTTTAGGTTGAAAGGGATATCAGTTGGCTACCCCGGGGTATCAATCCCTGGCTCATGAGCCAAAATTTAATTCTGCTGTAATTGCAATCGCGTGACTTGGGTCACGAGATCTGCCATGAAGTTTGCCAGCTCGTCGACTTTAGAATAGACCTCGGCCATCTTCTTATCCCTGTCCTGAAATTGCCTTTGAAGCCATTGGAATAATGCTTGTTCTGTAGTTCCGGCTATGACAACCGGGTAATCTTTATTTCCTGAGCTCAATTCCGTAGGAACCACGGGCTCCTCTGGCTTATCGGCCTGAGCAGGCTCTTCATCATTTAGATCGAGCCGATGCTGGGTAGCGTCAACCATATCATCACCATGGTTGTGAAGAAGAGGAGGGTTCGTTTCTTCATGTCCGGCCATGTAGACGGTGTGGATAACACACTCAGCCATTCTTTCATCACTGGCAGCTGGTTTCGCGGAGCGGTCCGGGCTTTGGAAATTCATAAATTTTAACATGGCCAGAGCCCTAGCCCTTTTGTTGGCTCTATATCTGAGCCGCTTCTGCCTCAGCTTCTCTGCCTTGAGCATCTGGCAGGCTTCTGCTCTTCGGGAAGCCGCCACAGGCCGAGTGATGCGGAGGCTTGAGAAGACACCCAATCGAGCAGTGGTCAAGGGCACTGCTGGAGCTTGCTCGAGATGCCTTGTTTCTTCGCTGGTGTTGATGGCCTTGCCCCCGGCTGGGGCCGAGGAAAGTTGTTCAAACGCCGACTTGCGTTTGTGTTGGGGCGCCCTCACGACCACGACATTCGGCCTTTTCCCCTTTGAGACCGGTTTGTCTGTTACCGGAGCTTGAGGAGCTGGGACGGCGTTAGCTGACACGAACATAATAGAGCCAAATGGTAGCAGCGGCTCCTCCCATTGTCGCCCGAGACTGGCCGGAAGGACCGTCCTGGAGTCTATCTTCATCGTGTAGGAGACAGGAGCTGAGTTCATCATCGAAGACATCGTCGGAAGGTGATTGTTTGAAAATCTGCATGAAAGAGCATTATTTTAGTATAAATACGGGTATATATAATGATTGAGTTCACATGAATGCTTAACCCGAAATATGGGAGGAGAGATTGTCCCACCAGGCGTGCCAGAATCTGTAGGCTGCTTTTCGTCACCCCATTGAGATGGGAATACGCGCGCGCTTGTCAGGCGTACTACAGATTTCCCTTGCCTAGGGTAAGCCGGGTTTAATGATTGTGGGGATCCGAATCTCCGGCAGCCGCGGACTAAGCTGCCGTTAATTACCCCTCGCCTTTGGGGCGAGAGAACCTCCGATTAACGGGTTAAACTATTCATGCGAACTCAATGTGCAGTGTGCGTGTGATATGTTTTGAAAAGGGGGTTTTTGGTATGTCGGGAGCCACGCAGAGTTTTTACGGGGGTCCCGCTATCCGGATAGCGGGCTGGGGGTCAAGGGGGCTAGCAGCCCCCTTGCGGGGTGCGGGGCAGCGTCCCGTTAGAAATTTTTTCTAACAGGGACAGTGTCGTGGAGTATGTATGTATGCACATATGTTTGCATATGTGTGTATATATATATATATATATATATATATATGTATGTATGTACATAAAAAGAGGAGGAAAAGGCATCCAAAGGATGCGTGGGGGCAGCACCTTGGGCTCTGTGCGCCTATGTGTTGTGCGCTCAGGCGCTAGAGTGCCACGTGTCGGCATGTGGGCGCTCTGCGCTTGAGCGCAAGCGCGCCACATGTCGGCATGTGGGCGCTTTGCGCTTCAGCGCCTAACGCTCGAGCGCAAGTGCGCCACGTGTCGGCACGGGGGCGACTTGCGCTCGAGCACTTGCGCGTGAGCGCAAGCGCGCCACGTGTCGGCACCAAGGCGACTTGCGCTCGAGCGCTTGCGCTTGAGCTCAAGAGTGCCACGTGTCGGAACCAGGGCGACTTGCGCTCGAGCGCAAGCGCGCCACCTGTCGGCACCTGGACGCTTTGCGCTCAAGCGCCGAGCGTAAGCGCGCCATATGTCGGCATGCGGGCACTCTGCGCTGTAGCGCCGGAGAGGAAAAGAAGCTTTTAGCTAAAAAAAATTCTCGGGAGAGAAATCAGAAAGGAGTTGGACTCCTGAGTGTGTTTTTTTTTGGGTTTAGTGAAAGGGGTTCTTCTTCTTCCTCCTCCGTTAGCTGGATCTTGAAGATCAAGAGATGTGAGATCTCAAAATCTCTCCTTTTTGAGATCTAATGACAAATTCAAGTTCCCCTTTGTAGGTTTCGTGGTGAAAAACTATTTTGTATTGCAAAAGGAAGGGTAAAACTCTTGATTTAATTCAGAAGAAAGAAGAAGGTTTGAGACCTTCAGAAAAGGGCAAGAGATACAAACCCTAGGTTTTTTTGAGAGAATGAAAGTTGTTTATTGTTCATCATCATGTTGCCTTATAAGGCTTACATATTTATATATAGCCCTTTGGGCTTTGCAAAATGGCGTTTTGCCCATCCCATGGCTCATGTGCCATTTCTTTTTTGCACATAAGCCATGGGCTTACAAGAATTTGGCTTTATGCCCATTTTGTTTACATTCATGCATAAAAAATTACATAAAAATTATTTATGACATGATTTTGCTGTTGGCATGAGGGAGGCTGGCCGCGGGCTTGACTTGGGCATGGGCCCGCTTGACTTGGGCTTGGGCCCACCTAGCTTGGGGGTTGACCTTGACCTTGACTTTGACTCGGTCAACCGGGGTGTAAATTTTTACCCCAACTTAGACCTTTTTGGATTAAAAGGTTATTGAGGTGTAGGATGAGGTGTTTATTGCATTTTTGGTGGCAATGGCTTATTAGTGACTCATGGTTACTATTTAAGCATGCTTAAAGTTTTTTGTTTGTTGTGAGATTTTGTTGACTTGAGATATTTTTTGTTGACTCTAGATATTTTGGAGCCATGGGATGTTTATGTGGATGACTTCCATTATTGCAATAGATTAACACAAAAGAAAATCTCACAGCAAATGAAAAAAAAACTTAGCCATTTCTTTCTTGAGTTGCCTTACTCTCGTCCTCATGGTATCTTCTTCTTCCTCCACCCAAACCCTCTCAAGTGTTTAGAAACCTTGGGTGTCTTGAGACAAATTAATCCTTCATCACACTCTACTTCATCTAGGCTATCTAGTTTAGCTACCCTGGTTACTTCGGATATGAAGTAGGAGCTTGTTTCACAAACTCTCGGGTGGATCTTCTTCGATGGAGGGAGACCGAAGATCAAGCTTGATCATGAAAGCCTTTAGGAGCTTGCGAAGGTGGTTGAAGACCGAAGGACACGGATCAACTCGGTTTAACTATTCTAACTCCTAGTTTGTTAGTATAGGGTTAAAGGTAGATCCGGGTAGCGGGTTCCGTTAGTTGTAAATTTTTGTTCCGCATTTGGTCACGGATTGATGGCCGGGACGCTGCCGAAACCCAACATGGTATCAGAGCCAACCCATAAACCCTAAACTAGTAGTAGACGATGCATTAGTTTCAAAACCGAAAAACTGCGATTTCAAAACCCACTCTCTGTTCTGGAATTTTTTTGATCTCTGAAAAAAATTTAAACAATTTCAGAGTCTTAGTTATAACATGAGAATGATACAGAATGAAAACGAGGAATTTCTAAGAATTTTTGGCCGGCCACATCCCACAAATTCTCGATCTCACCTGTTTTACTGTTCATTCTTGGCATCATTTTCATCCAGTGTTTAGGGTTTTGTAAAATGTTGTTTTTGGTCTTATTTGATTTCCCCAGAGTTCAGTAAGTGTTGTCTTTGCTTTGGGGGAGACTTGGAAAGAAATCTTGCATCGTTGATTTCAGTACATGCATTACTATCCGTGACTGTGAATGTCACTAGAGCGGAACAACTCGTCTAATTGCTATATGTTCTTTTAGACGAGTTTGCGAATGTGACATTCATGTTGATATTCTGTGTTGTGATGGGTTGTGGTTGGATCGTCGTGGTGGATAGCCTAGATGCAATGTTAGTACAGTTTAGTTTCATTTGTACATTTGATATTGCAGGGCGAGCGTCCGACATGTGGACTGCCGTATCTGCCAGTTTTTATATTATTTGTTAGGGGCGCGACAGGGTTGAAGTCGATATCACCCTTGTACATATGCTTTTCTTTTCTGTACTAGGATTATCCCGCGGTGGAGTACACGAATAGCCGGGCTCTAAAGGACAACGGGTCCGCATCTCATGGCGTTGAGACGGATGGGACCTTACTCAAGAATTGGCGGGATACTCGATGCACTCGTAGGGAGTATAAGTTGACCCACGGAAGGGTGCTCAAGTTACCGGATTCCGTAAAGTGCTGGGTGGCTCATTCACGTTGTTGATTAGGGTTGTCTCGCTTCTGGGATTGGCGGGTAACTTGCCGCACTCGTAAGGATCTAGGTTTTCATTCCACAGACTATCCATACGACAGGGAACGTCGAGTCTCATTTGCGGCTCAAGTGAAACCCGAGGCTTCAGGATTATCTACCACTCTGTGTTGTTGGCTGAGATTCTGTGATGTTGCTTTATATCATGCCTGGGACGATTGTTATATATATTTATATATATACTAGTAGATATTGTATATGTTTTGCACCCGCGCTAGTCTAGCCCCCGCTCTGTCGTTAGTTAAGTAATCTAACGGGTGATGACAGGGCCCAGTGGCGAATGCGGATGGCATATACATAAATCATATTTTCGTTCTTTTCTAGCGTGATTAATTGATAGGACTGCGTTGATTCTGATCAATGCAAGGATAAAACAAACATATATGATGTTCTTGGAACCAAGTTTTTAAAACAGAAATTACAGATGTTTTCTTTTACTTTGCACAATGGTATTCGGTTAAGAATATCCTGCACCTCATTCGATGAAGCAAGGGCCGAGATCCCTTCATCGGGAGTGACCCCTTGGGCATAAGTTTGCGTCATCGTAATAACTTCACTATAGTCGATTCTTTTGCTTTGCATCATGGTATTCGATTGGGAATATCCTGCACCTCATTCGATGAGGAAAGAGCCGAGATCCCTTCACCGGCAGTGACCTCTTTAGCAAAAGTTTGCGCCACTATATATTTGTAAAACCACTCGGTTCCTTTAACGATATCAAGTTCATTACGTTAAAGGTTTTTTGCCAAAAACCAGCTGTAGCCCTTCGTCATTTCATATTAGTATTGCTTAGTATTCATGCTACGTATGTCGTGCATTGCCGAAGCATAGTGTTCGGTAGCTCTGTAATACTTTTCTGTCGTATGGATATATGGATTGGTTAGGACAGTCATGTGGTTATGTTGGCATTACCAAAGACTCGTACGGGTGGGTTTAACGCAATCAAGATAATGGCGGGTTGGACTTGACTAAGACTCATTGATATGTTGGCATTGTCAAAGTCACTTGGGTCCTAGGGGTAAAAACACACATCGGGAGTTTCAAACATACAGGAAACTTGCCAGGCATGTGCATACCTTCTGGAGTGTAGTGACTTGAGTGGCTTCCATCGGGTTATCATGCGATGATAGTTGGAACCCGATTCCCACTGATGATTAGGTTTACTCCTCGGGTGATTTTAAATGATCCGACTGATTCTCCTTTTGGGTTTAGAGGAGAATTTAAGGAAACAATGGGAGCCATCCTTATTAGATAAAGTGATTAACCATTCTGATTTAGGATAGAGTGCATGCTGAGTGTTTCTTCTCTTTCTCTCTCTCTCTCTCTCTCTGTGTGTGTGTATGTGTGGCAGCGACCATGGCCCGACCCTAAACTAAAACTCATGAGCCAAATTAAACGAACCTTCTTAAAACACTTTGGCTTTTGGAATGTCACGGTATCGCATATATCATTACCACTTCTATATCACCTTTGCGTTTCTCCAGAACACCCCGTATCACTACGAAGATTCACATCTATTGGATAATCCATCATGTAGATACATATGAACTCGAAGGAACTTGTTTCAGATTCGAGGATGGATTCTGGTTTAGGAGAAATTGAATAGGATTATTCGGTTGTCTTTTCCCTTTACCTTCTCTCAGGTTGTGAGGGCTCCTAGTATTAGGAGAGGGTACACCTATTGCGCTTATTGGATAGTCTTCTTCCAAACCATAGGCAGGTGTCGAATGGTGGGGAAGGAAGAAAACCAATTAGCCTAACTGTGGTGTATAGAAGGTAATAAGTAAAGACATATAATGGGATTAGAATAAGGGAAAAAGAAATTACGACCGATATCATTCACGACCAAAACGCGTATATCCCTGCCACTCCCACATCCACTTTGGTTTTCTCCAGAACACTTTGTATCACTACGAACGTCCATAATGCTTGGATACGCCATCGTATAGTTACATACGAACTCGAAGGAACTTGTTCCAGCTTCATGAATGGTTTCCCGTTCAGGAGAAATAGAATAGAATTATTCGGTTGTCTTTTCTCTTTATCTTCTCTCAGCTTGCGAGGGCTCCTAAGATTAGGAGAGTACACTTATTACGCTTATTGGATAGTCTTCTTCCAAACCTTAGGCTGGTACCGAAGGATAGGGAAGGAAGAAAACCAATTAGCCTAAAAGTGGTGCAAAGAAGGTAATAAGTAAAGACATAATAAAGGGATTGGAGTGAGGGCATGGAATTATACGGTTACAGTCATGAATCAGGATAGTGGAAGAGGCATTACTAGGAATACCCGAATACCCCTTCAAAACATTTTCATGTTTCAATTTCACTGTGCAGTGTTAATTGAAAACTGATTTCCCTATTAGATTCTGACTCCATGGTATGTATTTACCAGCATTGATTCTTACATCTGTATAGTGTTACAAATGATGAGTGGGAGTAGAATATTGGGAATTAGGTGATTTTATCTTCATTATATCGGAATTCGTTGTAATTGGCTATATTTGAGGAAATCACATGGGTTTTGCCTGACGGCAAATTTTTTGGTTTTAAATATCCGTAGTTATGCACTAGTTTCAAACTGATATATCTGTACGTTTATTTTATAAAGTGAGATATAAATTTTTGAAATTATATCAATGATATTTACCTATATCAATTGATAGTTAGGTAAGGAGCATTCAACAAAAGTGTAATTCTTCTTAACCATAGTACAGTTTTCAACCTACGACGCACAGGGTTTGAGTTATTAAACTCAGGGGACATATACAAAGTATTGTATGTTGTCCAGTATCCATTAGGACAAAGGGGTTAGTACTCGTACTATATTCCATTTACTCATGACTTCTCTAGTTTTAGACAAGTATTTCGTTGAAATACAAGGTCCGAGTTTTGAGAAGTTATAGGTATAAGAATAAAATAGAGAACTATATGTTGTAAGTATCTGGATTCTTCAAGGTAATTGAAGATGTAGATACTTGTGTTTGGTATTCCGTTGATAGTAATGGTTTTGAGAATTTGCTTCTCTTTCAGGTTACTCATATGTGAATGCACTCCTAAATGAGTAATGTTGCTTGGCCTCGTTCCATTTAGTTGACATGCACTGGAAACAGCTGTATGATTTGAATCTTGTTCCAATTAAATTAGTGCATATGCTTTTATATTGTATATAAAATGGTTCATATCTTAACGATGTTAAGGTATATGGAGTTGTCCGGCTTATGCTTAAAACCAGACTTTGGACAAACTCAAGACATGTTTCAGTAATGGCAGTTTGTGGGTTATCCCGGGCTAAGACGAGGGTTAACTTTCTACCATCTGGAAGATCAATAGTTATATTGTTCCTGACTAGCCACCAGTTTTAGCAAAATGGATTCTTTTCAGAAAACATTAGTGGGAGTATGGTAAAACTGGAAGTGATTCCAGAACCATAAACGATTACTAAAAAATTAATAGAACCTGAGGATTCAATTGGATTCGACATTCCATTAGCCACTCCGCAGATTTAGTGGGTAACCTCAGCCACCCGAGAAGTAATTCGATCTTCGTAGAGACGGTGACATGGAGGTTTTTGATTACCCAGACTTGCCATTGCTACTGTTCTAGACTATAAGACCCAGCAGGAGGATGAGTATAACGTCGTTCTAAACTAGCTTTAGAAGTGCACGTATATATGACTCTGCCAGAGGGTTGTTGTAGTCAGTGGGAGCAACGGAAGTATAGAGGGCAAGTAGCTTATGTTTATTTATAGACTAAAGCAGGTATTGCGGAAATAGATTATCTATTTTTGATGTGATACTCATAGGTCTTGACTTCATCAGAATAGGAGATGGATCTGGTAAGGAGGCAGTAAAGAGTGATGTCCAGGTATTTGGATGATATGCACTTGATAGGGAGAGATCTTTCTATGCTACGGTCGGTTATACTGTGGTTGTCACAATGTGGTTTCTCCATAAAGGATATGGATATAATATCAGGGATTCTGGTGACTAGATTTATGGTTTTAGATCTAAATTTGGGAAGTGTCCTAATTTAGGTATTTTGACATTATTCTAAAGCTGTTTTAGAATGGACGACTCCTGGCGAGGTGGTAGTAACCGCAGGTGATGGAGTCACCCTCTCTAAAGGATGTCTTACAGACTGGTGGGGAGAGAGATTTGCATGATTGACATATCACTTGCTTAGGTAATTGAGTCAATCATGAGATGTCAAGTACAACACCAGATATTGGTTTTGCACTAGCTGCAATAAGTATATATTAATCCAATTCTGGAGAAACGCTGGGAAGCATTTTTGAACATAAGTAAATGTTCTTGGGATATGCTAACGGTAGTCTCCTTCGGGAGACGGCTATCATTTCAGGCTTCCAAGATGACCTGGATAACAGAGTAGCTGTCAGAGTTATGGTTTTCCCTCTTTTGAGGGACAAAATGTTGGACAGGTGGTCCAAGTGGATACTGTGGAAGGCATGATGCAGAATACTGATTAAATTCAGTGGATGATACAATTTCAGAAATTTGTTGGATTTGGAGTTCATTTGTGAACTGGATCCCATCAGATATCCAGATAAATTCTAAGACAGGTATTGCTCATTTCGGGAGATGGTCTTTCTTCGCGAAGTTGAGATATAGAAAGAGATATTGGAGCGGATCCACTCGCTGAGGCTATTTCTCGAACACAATAGTTTCACAAATGAGTTTTGCAAAACTGATTAGTAGAGAAGTTGGGTATTCGGTATCACACGAGCTGTGAGTATACGACACCGCAATAATTTGCCTTAAGTGCAAGTGGGGAATTGTTAGCTAGAGTGTACTCAAGGCAATTATCATAATCGCAGGCATGCGATTGCGATGATTGAGGGGAGACCTATACGGATAGAACAGTCTTACTCGAGATGATAGTATATTATCTGGTTTGTCTTTATTATCATGTACATGTTTTATGTGGTATTACAGTTCACTATTACATGTTGATAGAGCCCATATGATTCATGCTTGATTACCAGCATTAAACACGAAGAGTGCGACAAGCAAAAGGATCCACGCTCTCGCATCCGAATCTAAGGTAAACCTGAACCTTCGTGTGCTAGCGTGCTAGAATCAACCTAGACTAAAATCATGAAAATCAACGGAGCCTGATAATGATATCCCATGTGGGGAAGCTCATGCAGAATCTTCCTCTTTTGAATTTTGATTTTGGGTGCTTTTAGCATTACAGCTCTTTTCCAAAAATATCATATGTGGCGTTCTTTCCTCTTCTTGGTTTGTCGTTTTAATCGTTCGTAGCTTTATAACTCTTTTCTGAAAAAAGGCAAGGCTATCAGTTCCAATTCAACGGCTTTTTGATACAGCGCTCTGGATTCTAAAAAACGTTGTTTTCTAGCAAGTGAAATAAATTTTGTACTTGTCAAGTCTCCATATTTTAAACATGACTGTGTGTGTGTGTGTGTGAGACATAACTTCAGACAATGTCGTGTATCCGCTCTTTGAATCAAACTTGCAAGTTTTTGATGATATACTTTTTAATTATATCGTCTTAAAAAATCCGAGAATTGTTTTCTGAGTTCTAATTCCAATGGTTGCTATGTGTAACTAAATTTGAGACATGTATCTGATATGATTCCTGAAACAAAAAAGAAGCCTCCCCCACCCCCCACCCCCCTCTGCATAGGTGCACTAGTGCGCGCGCGGTGATTTAAAAGTGTGCAAAAGATCTCCTTGCTTCTTTAATCCCCATATGCCAACTAAAGATTGAAAAAAAGAGAGAACTTTTCTGAAAGAAAAACAATATATATGGCATATGATTCACATGCCTCAACTCCTTAGAAAGAAAGAAGATGCCTCAACTGCTTTGTGGACCATTGGGCTCTATGCATGATTGAAATGTAAAGCTCAACTATCAATTATATATAAGGGTGAGTCAATTTCATATAACCACCTTCATAAATACCATTTCTTTAAATTATAACCTAAAACTTACCTCCAACTATATACAGGTACGTAGGTAAACTTTCTAGCTACAATATCACAGATAGTAGTTATATATGCAGCTTTTTGAGTCCATTAAAAATGAGTTGCCAATTAGAAGAGTGATAAGTTCAAAGCGGAGGAGACATTAGAATAACAAAGGATCCACAATGGTACAACTTTGTCTTGATCAGAGAGATCGAGCCACTTAGAAAGTGTTCATGATTTAAATTTGCAAATTTTAGTTTTCCTCTTCCAATCTTCACCATGTACAGTAGACAATGCCAAATATAGCTAAACCATGAAGTGATTGATCGTGATTTTTCGAAGATTAAAAGCACATGTGATGCATGTATACATATGATAAACATCATATGAAAATATTTAGGAAGATTTTAAAAGATTTGTGGATTGATAGTCCAGGATTTAAACATTAATTAAAAGAACATCTTAGCATGACGGCCAGCATCTCTCATGTAATGTTCAACAATTGTTGTTGACATTGGAGCAAGAACAACCACTGCAAATATCTTTCAATCTTGATACACCCTGAAAAATAAATTTTGCAATTTATCTTTGGCATACGTTGCGCACGAAGAATACACACACACGCAATAGTTTTGTGTGCGTGCCACGTGCGTGGAAAATTGAAAAAAAATAGGATAATAAATATAGTTTAGAAAATATATGAAAATTCAAATTGTACAATTAATTAGAAAGTTTTGTGCTCATAATTTGAATCAATTTTTGTATTTCTGCAAAACAAAATTTTATACGATAAACATTATGAATTTGATTATATGGATGGTGAGGCTCTATTCCAATCTATAATTATTTGAAACAAACCGATTGTCAAACATTCATATAAAAAAATAAATTTTATGTAGCAGGTAGTAAATACATAAATCAAATCATATTCAAACTAACATTATTAATAAATTAACTATTGCTTTAAACTTTATCTTTAAACTCTAACCCAATAATATCCAAATTAAATATTCTACAACCAACAATTCGATGAGGAAAGTTCTTAAATTTATTTTCAAAAACAAAATTATATACTCAAATAGTTATATCAAATTTAATAAGATTTCAAATTTTGATCTAATCCTAATATGTCTAATCTTGCATAATTAATAAAATCTAACCATATGATTTTTTAAATCAAATACATAAATAAAATCCTATTCAAACTAAAATTCTCAATATACTAACTATAATTTAAACTTTATTTTTAACCTCACAAAATCCAAATTAAATATTCTACAACTAACTATTTAATTTCAAACTAAATTTGACTATTAATAGCACATAATTATATAGTTATTTCTTTTTCGACAAAAAATATTTATATTTATAGCGGCAAGGAAAGTTATAATTTTAATAGTTTAAAAGCATATAATCAAATGTATTTATAGCAAATATTGTTTTGTCTGACAGGTTTTGGGAATCAATTTGTTGTGCTTTTAAACTTAATGCTTATCCAGTTACAATTCACTTCATACTATTGCACTGGAAACCTACAATTTCCTGCAAACTATCAAATCTATGCCTTGTCAAACTCTTTTTTCTTAATCAAGACACAAGCCGGGCTATGAATGTTGGATATAGATGTTCTGAAGGCAATTATTGTAATTGTATATTGATCTATATGGATAGATATTCTTGCTCGAAATGATAGTATGCTATCTGGTTTGCTTTTGTCATTCATGTGTATATATTTTATTTATTATTAAGTATCACTAATATATGATGATAAAACCCATATGATTTTTGCTCGTCTATCAGGATTATGATAGGGATCATATTAGTGGGGTTTGTATAGTGCATAAGCACATCATTAAATATTCCTAATCGTGGAAGTATCGAGACTGGGTATCGGTACTCCAGATTAGACTAGTGTATACATTTCTTGAACCGGTTGGAGGGAGATAGCTGATCCCACAGCTATTGGTGTTTGACATCGAGAATTGTATATAGGTGCTCATTTGAAAATGAGTTTACCGAACGGACTCACCGAGAACTCATAAATGATATTATTCTTATTGTTAGATAGCAGTTTTCTGATGACATGAGTACATGGTAGTCTTTTGACCTAAAATCATCATAGTGTCTTGTGTGTGTTCCTACTATATTTTGATTACTATCCAAGGATGACTTTAAAGAGCTGTGCTTACAGGTTTTACTTGGGTACAGTCCCGAAGCACTTGAAGGCAGTGAGCGATCGAAGGATTCGTCTCTCTCGGTATAATGAGTTGATGTCGCGCTGTGTTTGATTGACTATAATCATAAGTTCTTGGCCAAGACAATTAAGATAAACTGATAAGTGTTATCGGTTATATTTCAGATAGTTATGAGTTTGACATCAGCATGATTTATTGGATTATTGGGGGTCTGACAGTTTCCACCCCAAGACCTGGTATGCTACACTTTCAGACAAAGAGATCGGACTGTATGGTTGTCACTTATATGCTCTGTTAGGTACGGATGAACTTGTTTATCGACCTTTCTTTTGACAATACTTGGGTAGCCCTTACGAAGGGCTAGTACTGTTGACATGCTTATGTGCTAACCCGTGAGGAGAATGATTTGAAAGTGTTTCAGATATAATCGGATATGATTCTAATCTACTGCCAGTGTATTGTTGAGAATTTAGAGTCTCACACAGAGTTTTTCCTGTTCATATGAAACAATGTAGTATGTGTATGGTGATATGTGCAAGAGTTCGATTAAACATGTGTACTTGATACACGTATTTTAATCGGACGCTTGATAATACCAGCCGGTTTATTATAAAGCCGGATTATTAAATCAAGTGTGTGTGTTTGTCTCTCTCTCTCTCTCTCTATATATATATATATATATATATATATATATATATATATATAATTCGACTAGGATCCTATCGGAAGGATTTGGAAACAAATGCTTCCCACTTTTTCACCATTAGATTAATTTTAGGATCTGTGCTAATAATTATGAATAAAATCTTTCATTTATTATCAAACATAATTAATTGATTGCACACATCCCAAATTTAATCTAATGGTGAAAATACAGAAAGTATTTGTTTCCAAATCCTTATGATAGGATCCTAGTCGAACTCTTTAAATGAACCCTAAAATTCGAGATTATCTAAATGCGTCAGCTTGTTGAAGACCGACGTCCTTGATAGAGTTTAAGGAGAGCCGGCCAATCTTTCGAAGACTGATCATCTGATGGGGGGAAGCACCTTTGACGGTTTCGTCTGTAGCATGAGTCGGGAGGCCTAGCCTTTTTGGGGTAGCCCCTTCAGGCATCACAAGCTTTTTTACAGACCCGTTTGAGTTCTTTCTCAGCCTGTTGAAGACTAAGATACTAAAGTTTGACGGCTTGCTGATGGAAGCCGTCATGGTTACCAGCCGATCAAATACCAACCTTCTAAGAGCTTCTTCTTGCGGCGTTGAGATACCGAAACTCACAGGTGGGAGCATGATCCCGAAGAATAGTCCGGTAGTGGCTTGTGTGACATGCTCCACCGGCATTGAGAAAATAGAGGCCATGTTGGGTCCATAGGTCACTCCTCCAGTTAGGGTGGAGCGGGAGTTGATATTGCATGCAGTACAGTGAGAAGCCATTGATTTCTAGACAGAAGTGAGACACCAAGTTTTAGTACCTTGCATCCAGGGGCAAGCATAGAGAACCGCGATTTTGTTCGCGAACAAGACACATGAAGTGTGGAGTGGAAATAGGAAAAGGTCCTACCGGGCATGCTAGAATCTATTTACCGCCGAAAGACCGGACCGAGACGTTAGGACGTCTAGCCTGAATTTAGGGACAGATGCTATTTGGACATATCCACCCACCTCTCTGAAAATACCAAGTTGATTTATAGTACCGTATATTGGAGGTTTGGATAGATGCGATCGTTATAACAGACTTTATGAGATTCCCCCTTATTTGTGAAGGGGTTTTTGATTGTGGGGATGCTCTTCCCTGCAGGCGTAAGCTCCTGCAGTTAATTACGTTACCGTGTTGCAATAACCAATTTCTTCTTCTCCAGCAGTTCACTTCATGTTGTATGTATTTTTGTTTATTTTGGTTGCCCGTGGATTGTATACAGAGACTAATTTATGTCGTGCCTGTAGGACGCAGATTAGTCCAAATCCATATATTTTTAGATTTGATTTTTTGGGGTTTTGAACTTAGGCTATATGTTCCTTTAGTTCAAAAATATTTTGTTTTATTTAAAGACCGTTAATCTAGTTTAAGATTAAGATCAACTTAAATATATGAGCATTTTGGCTCAATTTATTTTTAACTAAGAATATGTTAGTTTTATTTGAGACTAAAGTCAACTTAGCAATATTTTAAGGATCATTTTTTTATTTAAGATCCAACAACAGAGCATTTGGGCCCAGTTGCAATTGACTCCAGATGGATTTAACCAATTTGGGCTTCGTCTGCTCAGTCTTTTTCTCTCTCTTTTTTTTTATTCAAAAGTCCTAAGCACTTATTTGTGCTCTGTTTGTTTAGCCTTTTTTCTTTTATGCAGAAGTGCTAAACACTTGTTTGGAGCTTTGGCGCTTACATGTGTATCATCTAAAGTACTCAGTTATGGGGGCTGCCTAATCAGTGCTAAGCACTCAGCCGTTTTGGTTATATATGAAGTGCTAAGCACTTTTACTCAGCGCTCACGTGTATTTCACATGAGGCACTGGCCTTCTGTTTTGGACGCCTATGTGGGAAGCACGTGAGGCGCTGAGTCCTTTTTTGGGGAAGTCTTTTGGGTGCTCTCGTGTTTTTCACATAAGCCGCTAAATTCTTTTTTCTTTTTTTAGTGATTGAATCTCTTTTAATGTCATTTTGACCATTAATAATCACCAAGATCTTTATTTTGAAGATCTGAAATTAAGTTTTCTTTAAGAAACTAAGTTCTTTCCAAAGGGTTTAAACCCTATATTTAGAGAAATTAAATTCCTAGAACATAGATTCTTTTTTTTCTCTTTCTTTTTAACCTAGTTCTTTTCCCCTAGATTTTGAGTTTGAAGAACAGAATCTCCTCGATGAGAATTGAATTCTCAACTTGTGGGAAAATTTGCTTTGCAAATCTCAAATCAAAGGAAGAGCTAAGTTCTTATATGAAGGGTTAAACCTTTGTTTTCGTTTTTACTATGCAAAAAAGATATTTTGATCTCTTCTTTTCTTTACCTAGAGTTTGAGAGGAGGAAAATCTTCTTCTTCTTTTGAGAATTAAATTCTTTATTTTCTTTTCGTGGAGAAACATATAGGGTCGATTCTCTTTGTATGGTCTCCTCTAAGACTTGAAGTCTCGGATCCTTTATATAGTAAAGGCGAATTTGTTAATTAGTTTGAAAAAATCTCTCATTTGAGAGATACCAATTAATTTAATTGGTCTCAAAATTTATTCGTGGGATTTTATCCACCATTGGATTTTTGATCCAGAAAATTTCTGTTTTACAGAATATATATTCTTGTTTTTGACCAGATTAGAGAAATATTTTCCTATATACAGAATTTAATTCTGTCATACATGGATTTTTAACCACCATTGAATTTTTAATCCAAGGGTTCTTTTTTTAATAGAGCACATCTTTCTTTGTTTAGAAAGATATACAGAAATATTTTCCATCTGGATTTTTTATCCAACAACTTTCTGTTTAGCAGAAAATATTCTTTTCATTTAGAATGATTAGTGTCACGTCCCGCTTCCCAGTGTACGGCGAAGTGGACGCGACGAGGTCCGCTACGTATGTACTCAGAAGTACATACGCTAAGCGTAGCAAAGCAATATAAAATAAATACACAAGAGACAAGAGTATAAAAAGAACAGCAACTTTTATTTATTAACATTCTTTGTACAATGCATGAAAAAGGAAATACAACTGAAATAAAGATGTCAAAACAGTGGCATAAAAGGAAAAGGAAAATACTGAAAAGAAAAGTGTACAATGAAATTATACTGTTGGGTCTTCGGCAATTTTCTCCAAGTCTTCCTAGGTTGGCTCAACTTCTGCCGGGTCCAAGTCATCTGACGACATTCAAAGAAGAGAGAATAGAATGTCGTCAGCGAACAGATCGCTCGGTAAGTCCCAAGAGTAAGAGAGAAGTAAAGAGGACAGAATAAGAAGATACATTTTTAAAGTGTAAACTATTGCTGTAATGTTTTGTTAACGCTGTTGTTTGTAGCTTGGTACAGAAGAATGCCAGTGTATACGAGGGGAGTCTCACTTGCCAGAGACTAGGGCACGTGTAGTACAAGGAACCGTTATGCCACGGTACAACAGCAATAGGATTCAGGTTAGGTGTATTAATCTGACCACCTCGTGCCACCTTTAACACCTTCCGTACCAATCTACCCCTTAAACCCCACGATGTTTTGTTTGTATTGTTATCTTGTAAAATTGTATTGATTGTAAGATTGATTAACTGACTGACCGAAACCATGATATCAGGAAACGATTATAACCGTAGAGTCATGTAAATGGAATACTGGGAAACATGTAAAAGGAATATCCATGGTTCGGTTCAGTCAAGTAGATTGTTAACTGGATTCTGGAATTCATGTATTCATCTTGAGTTGAAATATAAAGAATATAGATTGACTTGAATCATATTCAAGTCAGAAATAGTCAGACTCTAACCCGAGTCAGACTAAAAGAAAGATAATTTGAAGTTCTATATTTGTTAGGGGCCTTATTGTAATTTATAAAACTTGAGGGGGTTTATTGTAAAAAGTAATATTGTATAGTTTTCAAAATACACCTCAAGTAATTATTATTCGTCTTTATAGTTATAATGAGTGTAAATTTTATTTGTGTTATTCTAGTGAATATATCCTAATAAAAGTATTAATTTATTTATTTGAAATTCATGGTATTTTAATGTAACTTTTAATCTTGTAATTTTTAGAAAAAAGTGAAAACTTTATCTTATGATAAAATAGGTGTTTAAATGATAATTATATATATATTAACACATGAATAATTTTAAATAAATATTTTATTTTCCCAAAATCTCATTTTTCTTAAATGCCGTATTTTAAACCTTTCGAGACCGAATGCTCCTTGCGGAGGTCTGAATCTCGCACTACCAGCCCGCGGGTGCACGATGAACCGTACTATCCCTAACGGGTTCCCCAAAGTGGGTTGTAGTGGCACTTTGCTTAGGTTTAACAAATACTATTCATTTAGGAAAACGGTTTTATAAATAAAAGGTATTTATTTGTAAAAGAGTATAGCTTTCTGTATTTTAGTTTCTAGGGTTTCCTAAGCCAAGTAGCCTATTTCTAAGGGTCTAAACGACAAGTCATTAGAAGCCTCAAATCGTCTCTTCACCGCCAATTGTGGCCAGGTAAGTACAAGTGAGGAGGGAGGGATCCGCTCACGAATCGTGAGACGGGCCTTTTAAAGTTACCCAAGCTCACTTGCCTAGCCTAGACACCACAAAGTCAGTTTAGATAAACGATCGATGTCCATGACATATCGTATTTTCCTATTAAAAGATATTGTTTTTAAAAATTGTAAACAATTTAGAACTTTTTAGAAAAGGTTTATAAAGAAAAGGGTGTTTTAGTGAAAAGTCTTATATTTTCGTATTCTATATTTTGACGTTTATCAATTAAGGTTATATTTGTGTGTGTGTAGAGGTAGGTCATTACCTCGTGACTTATTTTAAGTTCTGATGAAGTTTAGAGGTAAAACATGATATATTAAATTTAAAGGTATTAAAGCGCAAGAATACGGTATATGAAAACGTTATCATTTTATGTGTGAAATTTCATTGAAATTGATTTCTACAAGTTTAGTGATCAAGATAAACATATTTAAGAGTGAGGGATTTATTTAGAACAATAAAAACAAACTTTATGGTATTTTTATGAAAAGAATACGGTTTTACAAGAAAGCTATCATTTCATGTGAGAAACTTTATTTGAATTGGTTTCTAGGTGATTAATAGTCATCATAGATAGGTTTGGATATTATGTATTAGGTGACAAGTGGAAATTTGTAGAAAAACGAATCGGAAATCGGTTTGTTCCGATTTCCGTCGGGTTCCAAAAAGTCGTATTTTCTATTAAAAGAAAAGAGAGATAGAAGAGATGGGACTTACGGTTTTGGACAAACTAAGGAGGCTAAGGGAGGTGGTGATTGTCGATGCGTCGAAAACGTCACGAATGTTCTACTACGATCGCCGGAATCCGTCGTCGGTTTCGGCAGCGCTTTGCTTCTCGCTCTTTGTACCGAGTTCTCGAGAATTTGGGAGAGTGGACTTAGAGTTGTGAGGTGAAATAGTAGAGGGTAAGGGTCTTTATATAGGGCTAGGCTAGGGTTAGGGTAGATGAAAAGTTAAAAAATAAAAATGTAATAAAAAAATGTATTAAAAGTGGAGTAATTGGTGTTTTTAAAGAGTTCTGGAAGTTGTATGAAGCTGAAATTTTGCAGGTGCATAGGGAATATGAAAAGACACAACTTTCATGTTGTGACCATCGCCGGAATCGGCCGAATCGTGGGTGACTCGGCCGTGACTCGGTCGGAGCACTGAGTCGGCCGAGTCAAGGCCGAGTTGGCAGATTCCCGGCCGAGTCCGGTGGCCTGGATCTCCCCCGACGGTTCATCTACCCTCTGCAAGTGTTACATCTTTGGGTGTAGTGGGGTTTTTGTGAGATATGCACGTGTAAACTCTTGGTATTCTAAAGGTTTTATAAAAAAATCAATATTAAAAATAATGTGGGGTATGGGATTTGAACTCTGGTAGCTTGGTTCAGCAGTGCAAGGTATTACCAATGAGCTACAAGCTCCTTCTTGTAATTATTGTGGGGAAATAGATACGTAAAGTGTTTTCAGCAAAATCAATACTCCAAGTATACTTCAAATTTAACTCAAATTTATGTATACAAAAATTGGAGTTGTTACAATCTACCCTCCTTACAAAAATTTCGTCCTCGAAATTTACAACTTTTATTTGAGGACTAGTTTACAAAAAGGTGCAGATATCTTGCACGCATCTCATCTTCCCTTTCCCACGTGGATTCTCCTGGAGTGTCTTTTCTCCACATTACCCGGACTAAGTTAACTTCCTTGTTCCGAAGTGTCTTCACTTTTCTATCCAGGATCTCCACAGGTTGTTGCTCACAAGACAAATCGGGCTGTATAGTGAGCTCGGAATGATCAAGTACATGGCTGGGGTCACTCACATACCTTCTGAGTTGAGATATGTGGAACACGTTATGCACTTCTTCCAATGATGGTGGAAGCGCTAATCGGTATGCCACTTCTCCGACTCGTTCGAGTATGTCGAACGGTCCAATGTATCTCGGACTTAGCTTACCCCGTCTTCCAAATCGAATCACTCCGCGGTTCGGAGATATCTTCAAGAATACATGGTCTCCTGGCTGGAACTCCAAGTGTCGTCTCTTTGCATCAGCCCAGTGTTTCTATCTATCTTGGGCTATGCGCATTCTTTTCCTGATAGTACGAACCACATCAACGGTCGCTACTATCATCTCTAGTCCCAGGAGTTCCCTATCTCCGATGTCGTCCCAACTTAATGGCGATCAACACTTCCTTCCATATAATGCTGCGAAAGGTGCCATTCCTATACTTGCTTGGTAGCTGTTGTTGTATGCGAACTCCACAAGGTGCAGGTGATCTTCCCATGATCCTTTGAAGTCGAGCATACATGCTCTGAGCATATCCTCCAAGATCTGAATAGTTCGTTCCGACTGACCATCTGTTTGTGGATGATAAGCCGTGCTGAAGTTCAGACTTGTTCCCAAGCTAGCTTGCAGACTCTGCCAAAATTGCGATCGGAACCTGGTGTCACGATCGGAGACAATGCAGACCGGTATTCCATGAAGTCTCACAATTTCCTATATGAGTTCATGGGTATCAGGGATAGTACATTATGAAGAGTTTTTAAATCTAATTTAGATTATTACCTCCATGTACTTCTTCGCTAGTGTCTCAGTTGATTGGCCAACTCGAAATGGGATGAAGTGAGCCGACTTTGTGAGTCGATCCACAATGACCCAAACCGCATCGTTACCCTTTGTGCTGCGAGGAAGAGCAGTTACAAAGTCCATCGTGATGTGCTGCCACTTCCATTCTGGGATTGGTAACGGTTGAAGTAGTCCAGCTGTCCTGTGATGTTCAGCTTTTACCTGCTGACACACCAAACATTTTGCGACACTTCTGGCTACTTCACGCTTCATTCCATGCCACCAATAATTCTGACGTAGATCCTTGTACATTTTGGTACCTCCAGGATGTACTGAATCGGGAGAGCTGTGAGCTTCTTTCATTAACTCTTCCCGAACAGGACCTTTTGGTACACACAATCTGCTGCCGTATCTCAAAGATCCGTTTTCATGGATGATAAAATCTGTTCTGAGTCCATTCTCCACTTGTTCTCTGATCTTTTGCAACTTAGCATCGCTGGCTTGAGTTGCTTTGATCTGATTGACAATGGTTGATTGAACTTGGAGATTCATCAAACTTGAAGCATCACCTAGCATGACTAGTTCAATTTCCATCTGATGTAGGTCTTGCTGAAGCTTCCACTGTGCGGTGAGATTCATTGCTAATGGTTGGCGACTAAGAGCATCAGGTACTACGTTCACCTTCCCTGGATGATATTGCAAATTGATGTCAAAGTCCGCCATGAGTTCTAACCATCTTCTCTGCCGCATATTCAACTCCTTCTGAGTAAACACATACTTCAGACTTTTATGATCTGTGTAGATGTTCACTCGTTCACCAAGTAAGTAGTGGCGCCAAATCTTGAGAGCAAAAATAACGGCTGCCAACTCCAGATCATGCGTCGGATAATTGCACTCATGAGCCTTCAGTTGTCTTGAAGCATAAGCCACAACTTTACCGTGCTGATGTAGAACACATCCTAGTCCCTTACCGGATGCATCGCAATGCACTTCGAATCCTCCAGATTGATCCGGTATGACGAGAATAGGTGCAGATGTCAGTCTTGACTTGAGTTCTACGAAAGCTTGCTCGCATGCTTCTGACCACACAAATTCTTCATCTTTTCGAGTGAGCTTGGTCAGGGGTGTTGCTATCTTCGAAAAGCCTTCAATAAACCTTCTGTAATATCCAGCTAAGCCCAAAAAACTTCGAATATCCTTTACTGATTTTGGTGTAGGCCATTCGCTAACTGCCGAAACTTTTGCTGGATCCACAGAAATTCCTTCTCCTGATACGATGTGTCCAAGAAAACCAACCTGTTTTAGCCAAAACTCGCACTTGCTGTATTTGGCATAAAGCTTATGTTGTTGAAGAGTTTTCAGGACAATTCGTAAGTGCTCCGCATGTTCTTTCCGATTCTTAGAATATACCAGGATGTCGTCGATGAAGATGACAACGAACCTGTCTAAATATTCCCGGAAAACTTGGTTCATAAGATTCATGAAGATTGCTGGTGCATTGGTCACTCCAAATGGCATTACTAGAAATTCGTAATGTCCATAGCGAGTTCTGAAAGCTGTTTTGTGAATATCAGCTTCCTTGACCTTCACTTGATGATAACCTGAACGAAGATCTAGTTTAGAGAAGACACAAGATCCACTTAGCTGATCGAATAAATCGTCGATGCGCGGGAGTGGATACTTGTTCTTTATTGTGACTTCGTTCAAGGCCCTATAATCGATGCACATTCTGTATGAACCTTCCTTCTTCTTCACCAATAGCATAGGTGCTCCCCAACTTGAAGTGCTGGGACGAATCCATCCTTTCGCCAGTAATTCGTCCAACTGTATTCGTACTTCCTTCAAACCTTCCGGACTTAGTCTATACGGTGCTTTGATCACTGGTTGTGCTCCTGGTACTAAGTCAATACTGAATTCAAGAGCTCGATCATGAGGCAAACCTGATATATCGTCAGGGAATACATCATCGAACTCTCGAACTACCTCCGGTCTTGGTTCTTCTTCTGCTTGAGCTGCTGCAACTACTGCTTCCCTTGGCTTTGCTTTGTAAGTACTTGGCTCCAATGTACGGTCTCCACTTTTAAAATAGAAGACCGGATGATCTGGAATCTCAAATACCACCCTCCTTTGACGGCAGTCGATGGTAGCATAAAAGGTTCCAAGCCAGTCCATTTCTAGAACCACATCGAAGTTTGGTATATCCAGTACCTTGAAGTCAGCATAAAATTCTCGACTGCAGACGACGACTGGACACATGCTGTATCCCATAGTTGCCTTTAGAACACCATTTCCGGAACTGACGTTCCAGCTGGATACAAGCGGTGAGACTGGAATCGCATGGGTTCGGACAAACCGTTGCGACATAAAGCAGTGGGATGCTCCAGTATCAAACAGTGCAAGTGAAGGTAGTGAAGCTACTAGGATTGTACCTAAGGTATATGGGATAGGTTTTAGGTATAGGGAAATTGTGTAGGTAACCAAACTAAAAGATAAGTTTGAGAAAGAAGATTTACCAGTGATGACTTGGCCAGTGGCCTCAGCTTCTTCAACAGACATCATGAAAGCTTGGCGCTTCGGCACATTCCTCCTGGCCTGAGGAGCATTCCTCGGAACGTTCCTTTGAGCTTGATGGAACTGTCGAGGAGGGGGTGCAGCTTGTGGTCCCCTGGGTGGTGCTGGCAGTGCAAGTCTGGGAGCAGGTGCCTGAAGAGCTGGTCGCTGCTGATAAGTATTAGCTGGCCTGGGTGCAGCAACTGGGTTCTGTCTTTGGGGACAAGATCCAATACCGTGAGTGGATGAACCGCAGATCAAGCAAAGGCGGTTGGCTTGACGGCAGTCCTTCATCATATGTCCAGTTCTCTTGCAGTAGGTGCAAAAGGCTGGGCTAGGACGATGGGTTGGTACTCCGGGTCGCCTGGGCACGAAAGATGGTCTGGACATGGCTCTACCTGCCATCTGGTTGGCAGGGCGCTTGACTCCTGCAGACTGAGGTCTGCCCCTCTCTTTTATCACTGCCTCATAACTGCCGGCAGCTTCTAGGGCTTCCTCATGAGTCAAAAACTTTCCTGTGGCTAGAGCAGCCTTAATCTCTATGTCCAAACCTTGCTGAAAATGACGGCTCTGATCTCGTCCGTCGGTATCAAGTGTGCCGCGAATCTGTTCAAAGATTGTGTTAGCTGTGTAGTATGTGATATTTAAAATTGAACTATTGTGACATATCTTACCAGCTCAACATGGTGAACTCAGCGTCGTATTCATCTACCGATTTGTCCCACATTGATCCTTGCTGTAGATGAATAAACTGCTGCTCCATAGCAAACCTGGCAGTCACAGGGAAATATTTCGCGTCGAACTTCTCGCGAAATGTCTTCCATTCAATCGGCTGTACCAGAAGGGTTTCTTCCGCCTTCCACCAATTGCGAGCATTCTCCGTGAGCTGTAGTTTTGCTACACGGACCCAAGCGTTGTCGGGCACTTGAGCTGCTGCTAGATCGTCTTCGATGCTTTGTGCCCATTCTTCCGCTTCAAGAGGGCTTCCTTTACCAGAGAACTGCTTTGGGTGCAAAGCCCTGAATTGCTTTACTCCCTGTGCATCGGCCTCAGGACGGCTCAAAAGTTGTTGCTGTCCCTCGAGAAGACTGCGGATCGCCTCAAATAGCATCGTTTGCTCAGTGGGTGGTGCAGGAACAGCTGGTGTGAGAGGTAGTGCTGGAGGGGTGTTGTTAACGTTGGTGCTGGTGTTGTTCGGGGAATCCATGACCTTAAAGAAAAATTTGGATTAGGACAGATTCAAATACATGAAATGATAAGATTCAAAGAATAGAAATTTGCAAGATTCAAGGAATATGAATTGTAAAGAATGTTTTAGTTGCTGGTTCTTGTGTTATATTTCTTAGGTTGTTCACGCAGACCAGAACTGCATGACAGGGATTCATACAGCTCTGACCTGCATGGGCCACCAACAAAACCTGTCACGCCCCGCTTCCCAGTGTAAGGCGAAGTGGACGCGACGAGGTCCGCTACATATGTACTCAGAAGTATATACGCTAAGCGTAGCTAAGCAATATAAAATAAATACACAAGAGACAAGAGTATAAAAAGAACAGCAACTTTTATTTATTAACATTCTTTGTACAATGCATGAAAAAGGAAATACAACTGAAATAAAGATGCCTAAACAGTGGCATAAAAGGAAAAGGAAAATACTGAAAAGAAAAGTGTACAATGAAATTATACTGTTGGGTCTTCGGCAATTTGCTCCAAGTCTTCCTGAGTTGGCTCAACTTCTTCCGGGTCCAAGTCACCTAACGACATTCAAAGAAGAGAGAATAGAATGTCGTCAGCGAACAGATCGCTCGGTAAGTCCCAAGAGTAAGAGGGAAGTAGAGAGGACAGAATAAGAAGATACATTTTTAAAGTGTAAACTATTGCTGTAATGTTATGTTAACGCTGTTGTTTGTATCTTGGTACAGAAGAATGCCAGTGTATACGAGGGGAGTCTCACTTGCCAGAGACTAGGGCACGTGTAGTACAAGGAGCCGTTATGCCACGGTACAACAGCAATAGGATTCAGGTTAGGTGTATTAATCTGACCACCTCGTTCCACCTTTAACACCTTCCGTACCAATCTACCCCTTAAACCCCGCGATGTCTTGTTTGTATTGTTATCTTGTAAAATTGTATTGATTGTAAGATTGATTAACTGACTGACCGAAACCATGATATCAGGAAACGATTATAACCGTAGAGTCATGTAAATGGAATACTGAGAAACATGTAAAAGGAATATCCATGGTTCGGTTCAGTCAAGTAGATTGTTAACTGGATTCTGGAATTCATGTATTCATCTTGAGTTGAAATATAAAGAATATAGATTGACTTGAATCATATTCAAGTCAGAAATAGTCAGACTCTAACCCGAGTCAGACTAAAAGAAAGATAATTTGAAGTTCTATATTTGTTAGGGGCCTTATTGTAATTTATAAAACTTGAGGGGGTTTATTGTAAAAAGTAATATTGTATAGTTTTCAAAATACACCTCAAGTAATTATTATTCGTCTTTATAGTTATAATGAGTGTAAATTTTATTTGTGTTATTCTAGTGAATATATCCTAATAAAAGTATTAATTTATTTATTTGAAATTCATGGTATTTTAATGTAACTTTTAATCTTGTAATTTTTAGAAAAAAGTGAAAACTTTATCTTATGATAAAATAGGTGTTTAAATGATAATTATATATGTATTAACACATGAATAATTTTAAATAAATATTTTATTTTCCCAAAATCTCATTTTTCTTAAATGCCGTATTTTAAACCTTTCGAGACCGAATGCTCCTTGCGGAGGTCTGAATCTCGCACTACCAGCCCGCGAGTGCACGATGAACCGTACTATCCCTAACGGGTTCCCCAAAGTGGGTTGTAGTGGTACTTTGCTTAGGTTTAACAAATACTATTCATTTAGGAAAACGGTTTTATAAATAAAAGGTATTTATTTGTAAAAGAGTATAGTTTTCTGTATTTTAGTTTCTAGGGTTTCCTAAGCCAAGTAGCCTATTTCTAAGGGTCTAAACGACAAGTCATTAGAAGCCTCAAATCGTCTCTTCACCGCCAATTGTGGCCAGGTAAGTACAAGTGAGGAGGGAGGGATCTGTCACGAATCGTGAGACGGGCCTTTTAAAGTTACCCAAGCTCACTTGCCTAGCCTAGACACCACAAAGTCAGTTTAGATAAACGATCGATGTCCATGACATATCGTATTTTCCTATTAAAAGATATTGTTTTTAAAAATTGTAAACAACTTAGAACTTTTTAGAAAAGGTTTATAAAGAAAAATGTATTTTAGTGAAAAGTCTTGTATTTTCGTATTCTATATTTTGACGTTTATCAATTAAGGTTATATTTGTGTGTGTGTAGAGGTAGGTCATTACCTCGTGACTTATTTTAAGTTCTGATGAAGTTTAGAGGCAAAACATGATATATTAAACTTGAAGGTATTAAAGCGCAAGAATACGGTATTTGAAAATGTTATCATTTTATGTGTGAAATTTCATTGAAATTGATTTCTACAAGTTTAGTGATCAAGATAAACATATTTAGGAGTGAGGGATTTATTTAGAACAATAAAAACAAAATTTATGGTATTTTTATGAAAAGAATACGGTTTTACAAGAAAGCTATCATTTAATGTGAGAAACTTTAATTGAATTGGTTTCTAGGTGATTAATAGTCATCATAGAAAGGTTTGGGTATTATGTATTAGGTGACAAGTGGAAATTTGTAGAAAAACGAATCGGAAATCGGTTTGTTCCGATTTCCGTCGGGTTCCAAAAAGTCGTATTTTCTATTAAAAGAAAAGAGAGATAGAAGAGATGGGACTTACGGTTTTGGACAAACTAAGGAGGCTAAGGGAGGTGGTGATTGTCGATGCGTCGAAAACGTCGCGAAGGTTCTACTACGATCGCCGGAATCCGTCGTCGGTTTCGGCAGCGCTTCGCTTCTCGCTCTTTGTACCGAGTTCTCGAGAATTTGGGAGAGTGGACTTAGAGTTGTGAGGTGAAATAGTAGAGGGTAGGGGTCTTTATATAGGGCTAGGCTAGGGTTAGGGTAGATGAAAAGTTAAAAAATAAAAATGTGATAAAATGTAATAAAAATGTATTAAAAGTGGAGTAATTGGGGTTTTTAAAGAGTTCTGGAAGTTGTATGAAGCTGAAATTTTTCAGGTGCATAGGGAATATGAAAAGACACAACTTTCATGTTGTGACCATCGCCGGAATCGGCCGAATCGGGGGTGACTCGGCCGTGACTCGGTCGGAGCACTGAGTCGGCCGAGTCAATGCCGAGTTGGCAGATTCCCGGCCGAGTCCGGTGGCCTGGATCTCCCCCGACGGTTCATCTACCCTCTGCAAGTGTTACATCTTTGGGTGTAGTGGGGTTTTTGTGAGATATGCACGTGTAAACTCTTGATATTCTAAAGGTTTTAAAAAAAATCAATATTAAAAATAATGTGGGGTATGGGATTTGAACTCTGGTGGCTTGGTTCAGCAGTGCAAGGTATTACCAATGAGCTACAAGCTCCTTCTTATAATTATTGTGGGGAAATAGATACTTAAAGTGTTTTCAGCAAAATCAATACTCCAAGTATACTTCAAATTTAACTCAAATTTATGTATACAAAAATTGGAGTTGTTACAATTAGGGGGATATTTCCCCCAATAGAATTTAATTCTATATTTGGTGATTTTTAATCACCCTTAGATTTTTGATCCAACGGTTCTTTGTTAACCGAGAATATCCTTCCCTTTTAGAAAGATCAAGAGAGATATTTCCCCAGGACTAGAATTTAATTCTATATTGGAAGGCGTCCTCACGTATTTAACATGTGACCTTATTGTGGGTTTCAGCCTGTTTTATTTAGCGCTCATATGCTTTGCATATGAGCGCTCACGTGTTTAACACATGAGGTTAGTTTGGCTTTTATATGAGCGCCCACGTGTTTAAAACATGAGATTAGTTTGGCTTTTAACCACTTACTCTTGGTTCTTATGTTTTGCATACAAGAAATAAAATTTAATTTTATGTATAGAGTTTAACTCTATCTGAAGCTAATACTTCAAAAGGGTGTTCTCACGTGTTTAACACGTAACCTCAATGTGGATTTTAAGCTTTTTATTTAACGCTTATATGATTTACATATAAGCGCTTACGTGTTTAACATGTGAGGCATGTTTAGCCTTTAGTTGCTTACTTTCAGCGCTTATATATTTTTGCATATAAGTGCTCGCTTATTTAACATGTGAGGCATGTTTAACCTTTAGTAGCTTACTTTCAGTACTTATATGCTTTAAATTAGTTTAATATAATTTTTAAGATATAAATATATGGAATATGGACAAAAAGCCAAAATTTTATAAATCTCGTGACTTATGTGTAAAAAGAAATAAGCACATGAGGCATGGGGAGGCACAATTGCCATTTGGAAAAACTTAAGGGACTATATGTAAAGTGTGTAGCCTATAAAAGACAAACATGATGAGAAAATCAAGAACAACTTTCATACTCTCATAATTTTTAGGGTCCTGTGCCTCTTTCTTTCTCCTTAAGGTGTTAAACCTTCTTCTCTGTTTTGAATTAAATCAAGAGTTTAAATTTTCTTTTTCCAAAAAGAAATAGATTTGCACCATAAAACTCTTGAAGAGTAGTTCAAATCTCCCATAAAATCTTTAAAATGGGAGATTTTTAAGTCTCATCAACCTTCTTCTTCAAGATCCAAAAAAAGAAAAGGAAGAAGGAAACCCATCTCAAAAGAATCCATTTTAAGGAAGTCCAAGGCTTGAAAAAAAAGAAAAGGAATCTCTTTTCATCATCCAAGATCTAAATCTTTTAGGAGTTTAACTCCAAATCAAATTTTGAAGAGTTCAACTTCAAGATCCAAACCCTCAAAGGAATTTAATTCCAAATCCAGATTTTTAGGAGTTTAACTCCAAATCCAGATCCGTTGGGAGTTTAACACCAAATCCATATCAATTTCTATTCAGGAATTCAACTCCAAGCCCAAGTGCTTAGCCCTTCTTCCGTTGGTGCTCCGCAGGCGCCTAGCGGGCACGTGTTGCTCATGTAACCCACTGGCGTCCAGTAGGAACGTACTTCTCATGTGATCCGCTGACGTCCAGCAGCCATGGGACGCCCATATGACCCGCTGGCGCCCCAGCGGCCATTTGCCACGCACGTGACCCGCTGGCACCCAACGGCCACGCACCACCCACGCGTCCTTAAGACGCTCCTCACTCCTTTTTTCCCATACGTTTCACACTCGAAACACTTTAAAACACAACACATGCTCTTTGCACATTGAGTTCGCATGACCAATTTTACCCATCAATTGGAGCTTCCCTCGCTCCAAAAGTAAGGGGTAATTAATGGTAGCTTAGTCCACGGCTGTCGGATATTTGGATCCCCACAATCAAGAAACTCCGGCCTTCCTCAGGCAGGGAATCTGTAATATGCCTGATAAGCGCGCGTATTCCTATCTCAATAGGGTGACGAAAAACACTCTACATCCGGAGTTAGGAATATGCCATTACCCAATTTCATTTTGACCCTCTGGTCCTTATTGACGTCGTGTCTGTACTCCGCCGGAGTAGATTGGACGTCGAGATAGTCTCTAGGCTATGTGTATTGCCATCGAGACTTAATTCTTCCTCTGGAAGAGCATGGTGGAACACATTGCACCTCTTCATTTGTTGTGCCCGTGGATTGTATACAGGAGTCAGTATTGTCCTATTTTTATGACAGAAAAGTTTCCTTTCTTTTATATATATCCGCCATTGCTCTATTATTTCAGATTTTCTTATCACGAAAGTCGCGATTGCCCTATCATTTCGGCTATTTTTCACGGTTGCCCAATCATTTCGGCTATTTCATTTATTTACTCGCTGTTTTTTAGTGCGACTTACCTAATCAATTCGTCTCTTTTCTTATTTACTCGCTACTTTTTATTGTGAGTTACCCAATCATTTCGTCTATTTTATTTTTATTTCCCAGTTTAACAATTTAGGGGTATAGAGTATGGACAGCGTTGCAAATACTGAAGCACATATACCAAGAGCATTTCATCATCTGCCTGGAGAAACTTGGGATTTGATACCTATTTTGGTATTAGTATCACTACAACTGGAATATTGCCAGAAGCGATTTATCATTTGCCGTTGCCCATTTTGACAATGGTGGTTTTGAAAATAGGTTTAGATCTCTGTCAACTAAGGATTTTTGACTTTATGAGCCGTAAGGGTCTCATAAAGATATTTCTTCCTATGAGTCGAGATGATCTCATAGGTGTGCCTTCTCCTTAGGAGTCATGCGGACCTCTATGTGTTTGTTCTCTTTTGAATCGTAAGGATCTCACAAGAGTGTTTTCTCCTTGCAAGTCGAAAGGACTCACAAGTGTTGTTCGTCATATTGGTAATATGGAGTGATATTGATGAGAACAACAAATGTCAACAAAGATTCAACCCAATAAGAAAGAGGGGCTGAAGAGGAGAGTAAGAGCGCCCGTGTAGTTTCTAAAATGTGTCTATATTTTCTCTCAGCTATACCATTTTGTTTATGAGTGTGTAGGCATGATTGTTGTGGAAGTGTACCATGAGATTTAAGAATGGTTTGCATAGATAACGAAACATAGTCACAAGAATTGTTAGATCTAAAAATTTTAATTCGATTTTGAAATTGAGTATAAATCATATTTGTAAATTCAGTATAAATAGAAAGAATCTCAGATTTGGCATGCATAAGATAAACTCAAGAATAACGAGAGTAATCATCTATAAAACTAACAAAATATCGATAACCAAATATGGACACAACAAGAGCAGGTCCCCAAATATCTGAACGAATCAAATCATCAAATCAAAATGTTCTAATGAAGTTTTATTATGAGAAATAAAAGATAAAGCAGTTTGTTTTGCCAAACGACTTCCAACATACTTAAAATGTGACCTAAACGATGATGCCACAGATTGGATGTAGCCTAGCGAGCTGCAGTTTTATTCAAGGTAGGTAAATGAAGATGCTCCAACTGGTACAGTCCATTCACTGTATGACTCACCTCAATCTTCTTAGCATTGCTCGAATTCTGCACAATACAAAAAGTGGATGAGAAGGTAATGGTGGAATCAGAATCAGAAATATGACTAACAGATAAAAGATTCACGGTTAATTTAGGCACATGTAATACAGATGAAAGATTAAGATTGCCAGGGGAGTAAGTGGTAGATATGATGTCACCACATTGATTTACTGCAAATGACGAGCTATTAGCAGTATGTATGTATGATATAGGTATAGTAGAACAGTTTGTGAAAATCGATTTATCAAAAGTCATATGATGCGAGGCACCTGGGTCAAATATCAAAAAAAAAAAGAAATACCAGAATTAGCAGTTGAGGCAATGTAGATAGAAAGTGCAGGAGTTTCACTGACATGAAGACTCTTTTGATCAATATTTGTAATCTTTGCAATCTGTGCGGAGGAGAAATGACCCCAAAGTTGCAGTAGAGGTTGTTGATGACACAGCTGAAGATGCAGCTGGAGGGTGATTGCAATAGCGAGCAACTGAACGGGTTTGAATATTTGTCGACTTATTCTTAAGTACCGAGAACTAAGAGATATGATGTCCATGTTTCTTGTAGTATGCACAAACTCGTTCGGCAGAAGGAGAAGAAGGTAATGGTGGAGCTGTTACGGGTCTGGTTTATGCAGCAAAAATAGTAGCCGATGGTGCCACAGATGAGCCTGTATCATGAGTACTAGCAGATGTAGCTGTCAACATCTGGAGGCGGGTCTCCTCAGAGATGAACTCAGCTACTGCAGCCTCAATACTAGGCAAAGGAACACGATGAAATATTTAACTGCGTAGTCCTTTAAGCTCTGATCGAAGACGCATAGAAAGTGGTACAAATGCTGACGATCATGCTACTTGTAGTACTCAATAGAGACATCCCCCAATGATGCGCGAATCTGAACCTCCATCTGGTGTAATTCCTCCCAATATCCTAATAGAAAAGAGTAAAAGTGTTGAATAGAACGATCTCCCTATCGAGCATCCTGAAGCGCCGATGCAGTTGGTATTCACGAGCGGCACCTGTCTGAACGAACATGCGGCTAAGAGCAATCCACTGCCGACGAGAGGTAGTCATGTGCTCAATAGACAAACGAATATGAGTCACCACCGAACGTACAATATATGCCATAATCTGCTGATCGGTTTGCATCCATCGATCCCCAGTGAGAATGTAGAGACCTGAAGTATCGGTGGAAGAACTGGAGTGATCGGCTGGAGTCACAGGCGTAGCGGAAGAAGCGGTGGTAGAAGGAGGACAAACAAGTGTGCCATCAATATAGCCTCACAATGCCAAAACTCGAAAATTATACTACGTAATAAGAGCCTATCCAGTATAATCTGCGGACTTGATGAGAAGAGTGTCAACCGGGAGAAACGAATAGAGTCCACGCTTGTCCATATCTTGATAGAAGAATGAAAACGGCTCAAAAAGTGGCTCAGAAGAAATAGCTAATAAATAGCTTTAAATTATTACCACAAAACAAAACCTATTATAAAATAATCAAAAGACTTTGTTTATTAGCTATGACCATCACTTTCTCTCTATTTCTTTTTGGTTGCTAGATTGTTCAGATGGTTTTAGATCCAACGAAAATCCAAGTTGAGGTCTTTTGTCGAGAAATCAAGAACGAGAATGCAATCCAGATCGAAAACGAAGAAGTGTTGCTTTTTGTAGAAGTCGATGGCTTTGATCGAAGATGAAGAAGTTGATGGCTTTGTCGAAGGCAATGGGAGGTCGGAGGCTATGCGATGCACGAGGAAGCGGTGAAGATGAGTAAGGGCAAGGATGGCGAATTGCGGCGAGACACAAGGTCCAACACTCTCTCTCTCTCTTAAACAGAAGGATGATTTTGCTATGGCAAAGACGTGACGGCGAGGATCTTGATTTGCAACGACGAGGGCTTAAGACAATAGCTTCGATGGCGAGGATTCGATCTTCGACGGCAACGTCGAGGTCTCAAAAACTTGAACGGTGATGGCCGGGGTCAATTAATGGTTAGGGTTAAGGCTCCGATACCATATTAGAAATTGTAGATTGCGAAGAGGGAAAATATTATTGATAATTAATCAAAATACAATATACAATATGTCTCTCTATATTTAACCTACAAGATTAAATCCTAATACTAAGAGATAAAGATAAAATGATATATGAAAGATATATGAATATCTTAACAGATTGTTTAGTTATAACTGATTCAGTTGATGATTGTATTAAATTTTGTTTAAAGAAAATTCTACAATTAATTTTTTTATTGCTGATGTGACGTTATTTGAAGCTACCTTAGATTATCAAATTGTAATCAATTTGAGAACCCTCAAGTTTTGTGGTTATATTAGTAGAGATGGGCGAAAGAATGGCAGGAACTGATGATGAAACATGGCTTGCAAGTTGCTCTGCATAAGAATATATATTATGAATCAGAATTGTATCATGTACAAATTTCAAGTATTTTAGCTTAATTAAAATTGATTTGAGTAATATATTTATGGTATTGCCCATATATTTCTCCAAGATAAAATCGGATAGTTTCTTTCTTATGCATACATATGTATACCGATACAAATTCATCTCTGATATGTTTCAAATTTTGTGTTATTTCTTGCAATCTATCAACAAAGATCGAAAACATAGTAAAAAATGTTCTTTTAATAATAATCAATTTTGGTTTTGATTAGGATTTAATTAAATGATAAGAATGTAATCTTCATTGTGAAGATACTTAAGATAAGAATTTAAATATAGAAGACACTGATTTGAGCTGACATGGCCGATGGATTGTATTAAGGAATAAATAACCCTTTATATTGGCATTATGGCATATATGTTTGAATCCACGTGTGATCAGTAAGTTTGTTCTATAGTGTGCTCAGACGTAGAGCACTTCGCTTGCAGGTACTCAATGATTGCTCGGTGCACTAGTAAACCATCTGGATGTTTTGGTGACACTACTACAAAGAAGGGTTGCCCCTACGGATATGTCCGTAGGTGCAACCCACTGCCCCTACGGTTATATACGTAGGGGCGAAAAAATACCCCGTAGGTGCAAAGGCCGCAGGTGCAAGTCGAGGCCCTGAACTTATCCCTACGGTTAAATTCTTGCCCCTACGGATATGTATGTAGGTCCAGTTTCCCCTACGGACTAAGCCGTAGGGTATAAGATTTTATATTATTTACAGTTTATTTTAATAAATTACTTGGACCTACGGCTATATCCGTAGGGGAATGTACTACCCCCTACAGATATATTCGTAGGTACTTTTCAGTAGGGGCACAAATTCAGGATTCCTGATATGTGTCCCTACGGATAACCCCGTAGGGGAATGTCAGTGGCCCCTACGGATATATCCGTAGGGGGATTCCCAAACACCTGGCACTGACATCTGGGGGAAATATCAGTTACTGCTGATATTTAGCCCCTACGGATATATCTGTAGGGGTAACGTGTAGGCCTACGGATTAATCCGTAGGTACATATTATCTGAAATTTTTTTTAAAAAATGTCCTGCTTGATTTTTTCCCGCCCTGTGCACATTAATGTATACATCAATCAAATTATATATTGCAGTATTCATAATCACATCTCACGCATATATATAATATACAAAAGAAACACAAAAACTGAATATGATATAAATACAAACCAATATGAATATCGTTTCAAAATGTAGTACAATGTGTATGATATAAATAAATACATGTTTCAAAAAAAAAGAACCAAAAATCTACCCTAGCTCGGTCCAGCTCGGTCCTGCTCCTCGGTCAATAAACTCTGCAATTCGTCGCGAGCGGGAGTCTGAGTGGGCGGTGGAGCTACAGGAGCTGTCTGCGGAACCGCAGCCGAAGGAGATGCGTGTGGAGGTCGGCCGATCTACCCTGTCGCGTCTGGATATAACTTGTGTAAGAAGCGTGTAAGAACTGTTTATTATTCGAATTCGTATCATTATTAAGTTATTTCGAAACCCTGTTTGGATATCTAGTTTGGAAAAGCGTTGTTTATTTCAATTACATATGTATGTATGATTAATAAAACATAAGTCTACAACCAAATAAGCTCAGGCTATGTACTGATATTGGATATGTTGATATCTATAATATGACATTATATTTTACTATTAAGTAGTATACATACCAGCATCCCATTCAACTCCTGAACGGTGGCCTTCAAGCTCTCCTGTTCCTGCTGGATACGTCGCTGACTGGAGACGGAGGAAGTAACCACCGGGGTGGAGTCCAACCTCATATGGGCCCTGCTAGAGCCCAGTCCTCGGCCTATCTCCAAACCTCCGTGGTGCCGTCCGTGTGCGGCGTCCAGGACTGGGGTCAGCAGCCTCGAATGTTGCCTTCCCCCTAGCAACTGTCAGAACATTATATTTAGCACATACTGGTCTATAAAATTGACAAGAAATACTAAAATCAACAAATTCAAAGCCTTACCTACAGAGATAGAAGATGTGCTCCTCTGGTATCTGCATGTATCAAAATTTGAATAATATTAATTAATTTCAGTACATACATACTAACAAGGTAAACTCGCATATAGCGCTGCTTACACATATGACAGGGAGTGAACAAGCTCTTGTAGATGCGCAAATCTAATCTCATCAAGCAGCCCATGATAATGAGTTGGACGACTAAGAGCAAAAGAAATGTGTGTATATTTATGATATAGCATTCTAAATCAATATACATGCCCTATATAATATATAAACATACCTGGAGGAACGGGAGTGACCTCTGTCCCTGATATGGACGCATCACCAACAACTAGACAATCAAACATTGACAATATAAGTAATTTTGACATAAACATGCATGGATATCTATAATATTACATTCAAAATGGATATTAGAGAGCGCACCTGCAGTGAGAAGTGGTAAAAGTATCACCCAACTAGGGTGTAATTTACAGAATCAGTTGAGACTCTTAAAAGTCATAGAAGAACCCGACCTGCACAAATCTGATGTATGCTTTCCATTGGACACTAAGAAGTCTCTAAAGGGAAAAGCCTATGTGAAAGCTATCATTAGTTCATATCAGAAGATTGATGCTGAAACAGAAAACGAGAAATGTCATTTTTTTCTTCTTCCGCCACATTACTGTCTTCTCCTTCTGCCACATTACTGTCTTCTCCTTCTTATGATGTGCGCGTGCAAATTCAATGACTATATTGAGAATATTGATTAATAGTGGGTAGGAAAAGTATTTCTCAAATGGCTTTTGCGTCTTAAAACCATAAACTACTAAGTAATGACATACATAATTTTTTTAGTATAAAGGTTGTTATTTTAAGTTTTCCCTTATAGAGATATGATCTAACTGCATCTATCAACTATAAGTGTGCAGAAAATTATGATAAGAAATCATAAGAAAGGGTCGTAGCCATGCATAACTTTGAATCTACATACCAAATCATGCACTTATTGTCACCTTGCCTTAGAATATAAAATATCTTGGAAGACAGTAAGCGAGCATTTAAATCTCGATAGCTTTTGACTTCAACATATATTTTTCTCAAGTACCATGAAATATACTTGCTCCGTATAAACCGTTTTCAGGAAGATGGATTAATAATGACAAATTATCCATTGTGTCTCACTAGGTTAGCATTTTCTCTTCTATTGACCATCTTTCTAATCAGCTTGGTAAATTTATTCGGAACCGGCTGCGAATCATTAAAAGACGTGCATAAGAAAGAGAACTAAAATACAGATATATAGCATACCGATACATCGAAACTTCATATTTGCGATGGCAATCCAGAGATATTTATTTCTACACACGTGGTGCGCGTGCGAATGCGTCAGGCATCATGGACAAATATTTCAGAACATGGAAAGTATTATTCGTATAAAGTAATTAAACTTTTAAACACCTTGAGTAGATATTTTCTTAGTTGATGCAATCATATCATGAGGACTAAATTTAAGCTATTATATATATGCTTATGTATTTTTCTAACCTAAAATATCACACACACACACACAGAGAGAGAGAGAGAACACCTGGTAGGTAAATAAATCAGGTAGCAGGATCCTGAAGAAATAAAGTCCATAGCATTGCTCATCATCATCATCCATGATCCCTTTGATAATATTTTTTCAAAGGGATCACGGATGATGATGATGAGCAATGCTATGGACTCCATTTCTTCAGGATCCTGCTACCTAATTTCTCTATCTACCTGGTGTTCTCCCCCCCTCTCTCTCTCTCTGTGTGTGTGATATATTAGATTAGAAAAATACATAAGCATATGTATAATAGCTTAAATTTAGTCATCATGATATGATTGCATCAACTAAGAAAATATCTACCCAAGGTGTTTAAAAGTTTTAATTACTTTATACGAATAATACTTTCCATGTTCTGAAATATTTGTCCATGATGCCTGACGCATTCGCACGCGCACCACGTGTATAGAAATAAATATCTCTGGATTGCCATCGCAACTATGAAGTTTCGATGTATCGGTATGCTATATATCTGTATTTTAGTTCTCTTTCTTATGCATGTCTTTTAATGATTCGCAGCCGGTTCCGAATAAATTTACCAAGCTGATTAGAAAGATGGTCAATAGAAGAGAAAATGCTAACCTAGTGAGCCACAATGGATAATTTGTCATTATTAATCCATATTCTCAATATAGTCATTGAATTTGCACGCGAACATCATAAGAAGGAGAAGACAGTAATGTGGCAGAAGGAGAAGACAGTAATGTGGCGGAAGAAGAAAAAAATGACATTTCTCGTTCTCTGTTTCAGCATCAATCTTCTGATATGAACTAATGATGGCTTTCACATAGGCTTTTCCCATTAGAGACTTCTTAGTGTCCAATGGAAAGCATACATCAGATTTGTGCAGGTCGGGTTCTTCTATGACTTTTAAGATTTGTGCAGGTCGGGTTCTCTCTAATATCCATATCGATACTTACATTCAAAATGGATATTAGAGAGCGCACCTGCAGTGAGAAGTGGTAAAAGTATCACCCAACTAGGGTGTAATTTACAGAATCAGTTGAGACTCTTAAAAGTCATAGAAGAACCCGACCTGCACAAATCTGATGTATGCTTTCCATTGGACACTAAGAAGTCTCTAATGGGAAAAGCCTATGTGAAAGCCATCATTAGTTCATATCAGAAGATTGATGCTGAAACAGAGAACGAGAAATGTCATTTTTTTCTTCTTCCGCCACATTACTGTCTTCTCCTTCTGCCACATTACTGTCTTCTCCTTCTTATGATGTGCGCGTGCAAATTCAATGACTATATTGAGAATATTGATTAATAGTGGGTAGAAAAAGTATTTCTCAAATGTCTTTTGCGTCTTAAAACCATAAACTACTAAGCAATGGCATACATAATTTTTTTAGTATAAAGGTTGTTATTTTAAGTGCGCGTGCAAATTCAATGAAAGTTAGATTTGAGGATACCCATGTATGAGTTGTATTCTATATATGTGTGTTTCGATTTATGATTTCGCTTAAGTGTAGGGTTGTTTTTACTTAAAGAAGTATCACCATCTACTATATATAAAAAAAATATAGCAAACTAGGATTGGTATTCAAATCCCAGTCCAGATTGGTATTCAAAATTTATTTAATTAGTTTGTGATCCACATCATTTGATTCGTTGTTTGAGGCATCAATGTAGGCACAAATATCGGCGACGAGGAACTCGACGAAGAAGAACGAGGGCGGTGGCGGGCTGAGAACGGAGGGCGCGCGGTGGCGACGGAGAGAAAATTGGAGACGCGGGAACGAGAGAATTTTGGGAACGAGAGGGAAAGATATCGAGGCGTATATTGGTATCGATGGGAATATGAAGGTTTCATATTATCATCGAGTATCATATATTGGTTTTAACCTGAATATCTTGAGTCGCTCTCTAATTATGCGTTTGTTGTGCATTCGTGTTGTATGTGTAACATGATTTTAAACCATTGAGATCAAGATTGATAGAACTGATCATCCTACATTGCAATAGCATTCATCGACCAAAAATAGATTGCGGTCTGGATATGGCATATTGGCAGATGTTACCTATATGCATAAATCTTATGTCTAATGACCATAAGATTGTCGGAGACAGTTTTGATGTTTTGTGGGTTTGGTTTTATACTTGGGACAATCCAATGTTGACACACACACATAAATAACAAATTAAAGTAAACTAACTAAGAGGCATGTTTGAGTTTTATACTGGGATCACAAATAGCATGATGGCTGCAAACAGGTTGCTTGAATACTTGCAGACAATCCAATGTTGCCTCGCCATTTCTATAAATTTTAAACTCCCTGGAAAATTATCATCACTTAGGATTACTTTAGGGCCAGTTTGGCTGCTTCTTGCTTGTGATTCAACATTCAGCTTTTTGTTGATTTGGAACTCAGAGAGTGTTGCAAAACAAATCCAAAACTAAATAAACCTCAAACTAGCTACAGAGAAGGCAAACAGCAAACCCCATGAAGTTTGGCTTTCAAGGGTTTTCCCACTAAAATACACTTAGATGCAGCACTTTAAGGAAGCTTGCAGCAATATAAAAACTTTTAGGTAGTTTAGTCAAAAACTGCAGTGCTTCAAGATTGTTTAAGTTTTATGTGTGCTTAAGCTGTCATACAGAAATTATCGTTGCAAAAATGTTCGCAACCCTAGCTTTTCCAGCAACGATACTGGAATACGAGCCTCAGATATGCCAGCTCAGGAATCAAAATAAGAAAGAGATTTGGGGTTATCCTAAGTCCAAAGTCAAACGGGCTCGAGAAATATATAAACCCAAAAAAATGACTGCATAAAGATCTCATAAAGATGAAAAGGATGTTATGCAAGCTCTGAACAAATCTTGAACGGAACTTTCACAAGAATTTACAATACCCGACCAAAATCCAATCCTGAGTTTGATGAAGCTTCAGGCCTTCAGCTTCCTCACAGAAAATAGTTAGGGCAAACCCTTTGCAAAACCATAGCTTTCATGCAGAGATGACGCTCAGAACATGCCAGCTTCCAAACACATTGAATAATACATAATCTCCCATACTCTCTCTCTCTCAATCAGACAGTTTATATTTGGATTTGAATTTAGGAAAAGAAATAAGAAGGCTACAAACCAGCTTGCCTCGCCAATCTCATAACTATAAAGCTCATAAAAGTGGAAGCTTGAGGGCAAGCCATCATCGCCTCCATTCAATTGAAGCCAAATCATCCACAAAAAATAGAAATAAATATAATAATTGATCGATAGGCAAAATTGCAAGAAACCTATTCAGATTTTTGCATGAAAAAATAAGAGATGTAAATTAAGTAAAAGATTACCAAATGAAATTATCCCATCACTTGAACCCCCTCTCAAGACATTTTAGCAAAAATTCTCCCAGTAATTTTCTTCGGTTTAACCGTTTTATATCATAGAAGAAAGATAAATTTCAAATGTATATACATGCATACACACACACACATCATATACACAGTTTTTGAATGTTGCCAGAATTTCAACGGTAATTCTAGATTTTTCCAAACTCTGAAGGCTTCACAAAAATTTTAAATACAGATAATAATATGATTGAAGAGATCAATCACCAATTTTTTAATGAGGATCAACTGAAACCCCAAACAGAGCAAGCAAATTACAAAGATCCCAAAACCCCGCCTGGCCCAGCCCCAGCCCCAGCCCCCAGCCCCAGCCCCAGCCCCAGCCCCCAGCCCCAGCCCAACCCTAACCCCAGCGTGGCCAGCTAAACCCCAACACCAACCCTAAGGCAAACCCTAACCCCAGCCCCACCCCAGCAGCAGCCGAACCCCAACCCTAACCCTACCCTGACCCCGACCCCGACCGCGACCGCGACCGCGACCCCTGCCCAACCCCAACTCGCGCGCAACCCCAGACCCAGCCATGAACCCTAAGCCCAAAATAATCCAAAAATTCTTTAATTTACCTCGAGATTTACTCACCTGAACAGCTGCTGCTGGGGCTGGGGCGACGACCTGAACCGCGGTGGCGACGAGAACTGCGGTGGCGACGAAACCGGCGGTGGCGACGAGGAGAACGACGGTGGCGACGACTGCGTGGCGATTTGGGGATTTTTCTCGCACCAGATCGAGAGAGAGAGAAAGAGAAAGTGAGCGTAGACGATCGGTCTGGGATCTTAATAAACCGATATTTACTTGTCCCTACGGATATACCCGTAGGTCCTTTATTTGCGCCACCGTAGGGGCAAATACCAAATTAAGAATTAATTTTTTAATTCTTGAACGTCAGTGCCCGTAGGGGCAACCATTTAGCCCTACGGAGTAATCCGTAGGGCCAAGTAAAATCTGCCCCAACGGATAACTCCATCCGTAGGGGCAACCCCCTATTTTACTAGTGTGAGCCCCTTACGGGCGAGTGGGATATGTCAGGCATCAGGCCACAAATCGGTCCAATAAAGCACCCATAATGGATGGCAATAGTGGGATGAATGCGTCAGCCAACCTGACACTACTACAAATAAAGGTTGCCCCTACGGATTTACCCGTAGGGGCAAACCGCAGGGACGAAAAAATAACCTGTAGGTGCAAGTCGAAACCCTGAACATACCCCTATGGACTAAAACTTGTCCCTACGGAGTTATGTGTAGGTATCTTTTCCTCTACGGATTAGGCTGCAGGGGCAAAAAAATTATTTTATTTACGGTTTTTTAAAATAGATTTCTTGTACCTACGGATGAATCCGTAGGGCCAAGTAATAGCCCCTACGGATACATGCGTAGGTACATATCCGTAGGAGCAAAATATCAGAAATCCTGATATTTTGCCCCTACGGATACCGCCATAGGGGCATTTGTTTACACCTACGGATATATCCTTAGGGGCACACCCAACCCCCTGAAACTGGGATCAGGAGGGAAAATATCAGTTAATTCTGATATTTTGTCCCTACGGTATAAGCCGTAGGGGCAACATGTGTACCTACATATGATCTGTTTCTTTGATAAAAAAAGGGCTGCCTGATTTTTTCTCGTCCTGTGCACAATAATATATACATCAATTAAATATAAAATTAATCATCACACAACATATATCGCAGTATTCATAATCACATCTCACGCATATAATATACAAAAGAAATCAAAAAACTGAATATGATATAAATATAAACCAATATCAATATCGTCCAAAATGTTTCAAAATGTAGTACAATATGTATCCTATAAATAAATACATGTTTCAAAAAATAAGAATCAAAAACCTACCCTAGCTCGGTCCAGCTCCACCTCTGATAAACGCTAGAATCTAGCGCGCCAGCTCCTCGGTCAATAAACCATGCAATTCGGCGCGTGCGGGAGTCTGAGCGGGCTGTAGAGCTGGCGATGTGGTCTGCGTAGCCGCCGTCGAGGTAGTGGCTTGCGGAGCCGCGGCTGCGGGAGTCTGAGCGTGCGGTGGAGCTATAGAAGCTGTCTGCGGAATCGCAGCCGATGTAGTGGCTTGCGGAGCCGCAGCCGAAAGAGATGCATGTGGAGGCTCGGCCGATGTACCCCGTCACGTCTGGACCTAACGTGTGTAATAAGCGTGTAAGAACTGTGTATTATTCGAATTCTTATCATTATCAAGTTATTTCGAAACCCCATTTGGATATCTAGTTTGGAAAACTGTAGTTTATTTTAATTAGATATGTATGTATGATTAATCAAACCTACGTCTACAACCAAATAAGCTCAGGCTACGTACTAATATTGGATATGTTGATATCTATAATATGACATGATATTTGACTATTAAGTAGTATACATACCAGCATCTCCTTCAACTCCTGAACGGTAGCCTTCAAGCTCTCCAATTCCTGCTGGATACGTCGCTCACTGGAGACGGAGGAAGTAACCGCCGGGGTGGAGTCCAACCTCATATGGGCCCTGCTAGGGCCCAGTCCTCGGCCTCTCTCCCAACCTCCGTGGTGCCGTCCGTGTGCGGCATCCAAGACTGGGGTCAGCAGCCTCGGATCGCTCTGTCCATTAAAATCGATCCTCGAGGCCTCGACCTGCTCAACCATCCGCTCCTACACCCACATTAAGCAGTAAAGTATAAATATAAAATTTAAATTTGAACCTTCCAAAACTAAAATTTCAAATATGGGTTGAATAAATATTAACACTTACGCAATACTCCTGGGTAGCGACGTCGGGATATCGAAGCTCGCCCGTGGCGGGATCTGTCGAGGTGCCGTGGACGGCAAGATATGCGGACAGCACACTCGGTGTACCACCTTGCGCCAGGGTCTGAGCTGTCTGCAATATTAGAAAATAACTCTTAATATTAGATATATTAGAAAATAGCTCTTAATATTGCATTATATCACAAATGAAAATATATATTAATACCCGAGCCTGATCAAAGAAGAGGGCGAATGAGCGCCGGTGCTGCTCGCCCCACTCAACGTGAAGTGGATAGTTCTTCACGAGCCGGCTCTCATCCCCCATATACCGGCCGAACCTCTCGGCATGAGGACTGGTATAGCGATAATCAAGGGTAAAATTGAGGGGGAATGCTGCCTTCTCCCTAGCAACTGTCAGAACATTATATTTAGCACATACTGCTCTATAAAATTGATAAGAAATACCAAAATCAACAAATTCAAAGCCTTACCTACAGAGATTGCAGATGTGCTCCTCTGGTATCTGCATGTATCAAAATTTGAATAATATTAATTAATTTTAGTACATAGATATTAACAAGATAAACTCGCATATAGCGCTGCATACACATAAGACAGGGAGTGAACAAGCTCTTGTAGATCATCAGGCGCAAATCTAATCTCATCAAGCAGCACATGATAATGAGTTGGACGCGTGGTGCCCTATTTCTCATAAGTGCATGCTGCGTGAATAAATATTGTGTTAATTCCAAACTAAATACAAATATAACAAACTTATCAATTATATAGTATTCAATTTGATTTCAAACAAATACCAAATAAGAATTTATTGTACAGGTCCACGACTTACAATCATTCCCGCATGCGAGCACATATAAAAATCATAGTTTCTAGGATGACGAATTTTATTGTCAATTACGGTCACCACCTACAGCTAGACAATAATAAAAATTACTATCTAAGTAAGAGCAAAAGGAATATGTGTATATTTATGATGTAGCATTCTAAATCAATATACATGCACTATATAATATATAAACATACCTGGAGGAGCGGGAGTGGCCTCTGTCCCTGATATGGACGCATCACCAACAACTAGACAATCAAACATTGACAATATAAGTAATTTTGACATAAACAAGCATGAATATATATAATATTACATTCAAAATGGATATTAGAGAGCGCACCTGCAGTGAGAAGTGGTAAAAGTATCACCCAACAAGGGTGTAATTTACAGAATCAGTTGAAACTCTTGAAAGTCATAGAAGAATCTGACCTGCACAAATCTGATGTATACTTTCCATTGGACACTAAGAGGTCTCTAAAAGGAAAATCCAATGTGAAAGCCATCATTAGTTCATATCAGAAGATTGATACTGAAACAGAGAACAAGGAATGTCATTTTCTTCTTCTTCTGCCACATTACTGTCTTCTCTTTCTTCTTCTGCCACATTACTGTCTTCTCCTTCTTATTATGTGCGCGTGCAAATTCAATGAAAGCAGAAACTCCAGTGATAAACTTAGGTTGCATACGTTGTTGCCAATTCACATACATCCAGTCCTTAACCCTGACGTACTCATGGGCCATGTTAGACTGTATTATATATATTTCGTATAGTGATATGATCTAACTGCCTTTATAAACTACAAGTGTACAGAAAATTATGATAAGAAACCATAAGAAAGGGTCGTAGCAATGCATAACCTTGAATCTACATACCAAATCGTGCACAAGCATGCAATTATTGTCACCTTGCCTTGGAATATAAAATATCTTGGAAGTCTATAAGCGGAGCATTTAAATCTTGATAACTTTTGACTTCAATATATATTTTTCTCAAGTACCATGAAATATACTTCCTCCGTATAAACCGTTTTCAGGAAGATGGATTAACAATGACAAATTATCCATATTAGAAAAACACGGTATTACCCTTCTTAAGATAATACATTGTATAAGCACACCATAGCCCAGAACATGTTCTTCTATCTACGCAAAACATAAACAACATATAGCAATAAAAGGAAAAGAACCACCATATTGGAGATGAAAGACAGAGAATTCAAGCATTGTTTCATACCTTTAGAGCACGCTGCCGAAAGAAACAGAAAGATAATAGAACAGATTATCACATAAGAATTGATAGATAAATAAACAATTAACTTATGCTGCTTAAAGAAGATGTGACATGTTATTATAATTTCTTTTGGGAGAACCTGGAAATATGAAATGGAGGGGAAGACATAGAAGTAGAGAGGTTTTCTTTTGGGGGAAGGAGATGAGAAATAGCCCATAAAAGATAAAATTTGATTGCCTTAAAACTTAGATATAAATCTATCGAAATACAACATTAGAGTTCTGAGAACCTTGCCTTGAAATTTATACTTTATTACTAACAACTATCATATCAAGTATCATGGTTCATGGAAAAAATATTATTAAAATAGAAAAATTCATAAAGAAAACAGTGCTTCGAAAGAACTTATACCTAATAGCACTTCTGAGCCTGCTCAAGTTTTCGCTGGACAAGGTAAAATTGCCATAGGTTGTGTAAAGCAGCCCCTACTCTGCAAAAGCAAGAAACCTTAAAGAATGATAAATGTGTCCATCATCCAATTTAGGTGACTAAAAAGGTAAAAATACATAAAATCATATATTAAAAAACAGAATTACTATATCTGTTCTACACATATAATGTAAGTATATATCATTAAAAAAAAAGTCAAAAAGGCTTAAAGACCCTTCACCGAACTTCATTAATAACTATTTATACAAATTATTAGATTTAATATTAGTTACTTACTAAGCATACATGCCTACAAGGTTAGAAAATAAAATAAATTTCAACTGAAATAATATACACACCGTACGTCATCAGAACCAAACACTTCCTCCAGAATAGTTATGGCTTCTAAATATAATGGCTCAGTTTTATCAAATGCTTTCCTTACCCTGTAAAGTTCTGCCTACGATACCAAGCACACATCAATAGATAAGCTTAAAACAATTAAGAAAGTAAAATTTCTTGACAAGACACTGGCTTCTCTTGTTTAAAGGACATTTTATTGCTAAAATCAGTTAAAGGTTATAACGAAAAGAAAAAGAAAGAATGTCATAATCCTATGTTTAAATTTATTTCCAAAATCATAGGATAAAAGTAGATAAAGCAACTTAAGTTGCATCATCCTAGATTCCTAATTCAATTCTTACAATTAATGACGGAAAAACAGCATGTAAGATATGTTAAGATAAAGGCAGGTAGCATATACATACATTAAGCTCCACAAATATATTTTATAATTCTTGAAACTTCAACTTCTTAACAGTGTCTAGCTCGCTCAGTTATAGCTTTCCAACATCGCTTCTTTTGTTTTTGGGCTATGTCAAAGATATATTTTCCTAATTTTGTAATCTCGCTGGTAAAATATCAGCCTTTGCAATCTACTGCGGTAACAGCATCCAGTTTCTAACCCCAACCCCAATCCTAACCCTAACCCTACCACCAGCCCTAGCCCCAACCCCAGCCGAACCCCAACCCTAACCCTAACCCCAAGCCCAACCCCAACCGCAACCCCCTGCCGAACCCCAACCCCAACCGCAACCGCAGCCCCACAGCCTCAGCCCTAATCCTAACGCTAACCCCAACCGATGCCTCATCGGTACCAAACCATGAACCACAGCCCTAAAACAATTAAAAATTTGTTTAATTGAAGATTTCCTAACCTGTGCAGGCGGTGGCGACGACGAACAGAGATGAGGAAGTAGTAGGCGGTGGCGACGACGAACGGAGATGAGGAAGAAGCAGGCAGTGGCGACGACGAATCGGCCGGCGCTGGCGACGACGAGAACGGCGACGACAAGAACGGCGATCGGCGGGAACGAGGGTTTGGGGATTTAAGTTCGCGCGCAGTGATGAGAAAATAAGAGATAATTAGCGTAGGGATCGATCTGCCTTTTTACATAAATCCCTATTTAGATGCCCCTACGGATACGTCCGTAGGTTCTTGGTTTGCGGCTCCGTAGGGGCAAACAACAATTTAAGATTTAATAATTTTTAAATAAATATGTAAGGACCGTAGGGGCAATCGTTTGGCCCTACGGATTAATCCGTAGGGCCAAACTTTATCTGCCCCTACGGATGTTGTTATCCGTAGGCACTACTACAATATGGGGTTGCCCCTACGGACCCAGAAATCCGTAGGGGCAAATATTTCTTGTCCCTACGGATTTATCCGTAAGGCCATATCGTTGTCCCTATGGTGCTTCACGTTCTAATTTTTCCTTTGACCCTACGGAGCCGCAAGCCGGGGACCTACGGTTATGTCCGTAGGGGCATCTACATAGGTTATTAATAAAAAAAAGCACATAAAAATTATATTCATCGTTCCCAAATTTCTCTCTCTCGACCTCCCGCGATCTCGTCGCCTGTTCCCGCCTTTCGTCACCACCGCGCTCGCGAGCCTGCGCCAGCGATCTCTTCACCACCGCTTTCGTCGCCACCGCTCTCGTCGCATGTTCCCAAATTTCTCTCTCTCGACCTCCCGCGATCTCGTCGCCTGTTCCCAAATTTCTACCGTCTCCTCCACCGCGCGCACGCTTGTAAGTAATTCTCAAATAATTTTTAATTTTGACGTAGTCTAGGGTTCAGGCCAGGTTTGGGTAGGGATGAGGTCATCGGCGTCGGCGTCGGCATCGATCGGGTTCGGTTAGGGTTAGGGTTAAGGTTAGGTTGTGGGGTTCGGTTGGGGTTAGGATTGGGGCTGGGGCTGGGGCTAGGGTTTGGTTAGGGTTGGGGCTGGGCTGGGGCTGGGGGCTAGGCTGGGGCTGGGGCTGGGGCTGGGGTTTGGTTGGGGTTGGGGTTGGGGCTGGGCTGGGGCTGGGGCTAGGGCTCGGTTGGGCTGGGGCTGGGGCTGGGGTTGGGGCTGGGGCTGGGGGTAGGGTTCGGTTAGGGTTAGGGATATTGGCCAAAAACTCTCTTCAAGAGATTAACCCGTATCAATATTGGAGTAGTGAGCTTTAAAAATGGTGAACTGAGTCCGCCAATGGAGAGCGGCCGTTTTGCAGCGGGAGGCTTAGCATATATAAGCAACATATGATTTACAAACAATAGCGGTAATCTATATAAACAACGAGATAATGATTTTCAAATTGGCCAAGTTAGACCCGACTGTTACTCCATTGACAATAGCCATCCTATAGATACCGTATATTTTGGTGGCCCTGGAGGGAATAAAACATAATGTAAATGATGCACTCTTGCAAATGTGTTATCTTATTGAATAAAAAAGTTGCAATTGGGATGCTATTATTAGTACATGAGAATAATTTTTGTTGGATTCTATCATTATACATGCATCACGAGCTCTCGACAAATTTATTTACTCCGCCTCATAGAAGTACAAGTCTTATACCAGTAAAGAACCATGAAAATTTGCGATTGGTTATGATAGGTTGTGGAACCTCACAGTGCCATAACTTTCTTGAAGGATCTCAAAAGTTTTATCATAAACCATTTTAATGCAAAAGCTAAATTTGATTGCTTTATCACAAGCTCTCTTCATCCTTGATAATTGATTCTTTTGAAGCATAATAACTATGTTTTGCGTTAATGTATTTGCAATGTTGTAAATATGTGATTAGCTTTATGGCTTGACTTTAATAGATCTATATTCCTCTGTTTTTCCCTTACTTTAGAGTTGAACATGATCTTTTAATAGCAAATATACTGCCCTTTAGAATTCAGATATGGACCGATAAGAAGAGATGATTGTTATCATGTTAACGGCCACTTATAAAATTTCTCAAATCTTGATCTCAATGGTTTAAAATCATGTTACACATACAACACGAATGCACAACAAACGCATAATTAGAGAGCGATTCGAGCTGTTCAGGTTAAAACCAATATATGATACTCGATGATAATATGAAATCTTCATATTCCCATCGATACTCATATATGAAACTAAAAGCGCCACTTAGTCCCCGTCTATCGGTTAACATACGTGCGATGCTCGTCGTGACATAGAACCATACGAAGGTTGTTAAATATCGGACGGTATAGCTCGATACTAACAACCGTCGTATAGTCTACGCGACGAGAAAATTCAATCGTATGGTAACCCATAGATTTGTCCCGTGTGGACAAGTTAAGAATGTATAAAGCAAACGCCTTCATTCACTTGTGTTTTCATCTGTTTCGAGATATTTCGTTGGTACCATTCCGCTGGTTCTCCGTGTACAAAGATAGATTAGATGTTCATTTCAACGTTGTTTCACAGCTTTGAAATGATTATCTATTCTATTATAGTGTACTCGGAGAACAGCGGGGAGGTGCTGCCGAAATTTACTCGAAACGGTTGAAAGAACAAGTGATGGGCGTTCGCTCTATACATTCTTAATGGGATAGAAGCCTACCCCCGACAGCCGGAACACACACATACAACAAGAATACACAACAAACGCATAATTAGAGAGCGATTCGAGATATTCAAGTTAAAACCGATACTCGATGATAATATGAAACCTTCATATTCTCATCGATACTCATATATGAAACTAAAAGCGCCACTTAGTCCCCGTCTATCGGTTAACATACGTGCGATGCTCGTCGTGACCTAGAACTATACGAAGGTTGTTAAATATCGGACAGTATAGCTCGATACTAACAACCGTCGTATAGTCTACGCGACGAGAAAATTCAATCGTATGGTAACCCATAGATTTGTCCCGTGTGGACAAGTTAAGAATGTATAAAGCAAACACCTTCATTCACTTGTGTTTTCATCCGTTTCGAGATATTTCATCGGTACCATTCCGCTGGTTCTCCGTGTACAAAGATAGATTAGATGTTCATTTCAATGTTGTTTCACAGCTTTGAAATGATTATCTATTCTATTACAGTGTACTCGGAGAACAGCGGGGAGGTGCTGCCGAAATTTACTCGAAACGGTTGAAAGCACAAGTGATGGGCGTTCGCTCTATACATTCTTAATGGGATAGAAGCCTACCCCCGACAGCCGGAACACACACATACAACAAGAATACACAACAAACGCATAATTAGAGAGCGATTCGAGATGTTCAAGTTAAAACCGATACTCGATGATAATATGAAACCTTCATATTCTCATTGATACTCATATATGAAACTAAAAGCGCCACTTAGTCCCCGTCTATCGGTTAACATACGTGCGATGCTCGTCGTGACCTAGAACTATACGAAGGTTGTTAAATATCGGACAGTATAGCTCGATACTAACAACCGTCGTATAGTCTAGGCGACGAGAAAATTCAATCGTATGGTAACCCATAGATTTGTCTCGTGTGGACAAATTAAGAATGTATAAAGCAAATGCCTTCATTCACTTGTGTTTTCATCCGTTTCGAGATATTTCGTCGGTACCTTTCCGCTGGTTCTCCGTGTACAAAGATAGATTAGATGTTCATTTCAACGTTGTTTCACAGGTTTGAAATAATTATCTATTCTATTACAGTGTACTCGGAGAACAGAGGGGAGGTGCTGCCGAAATTTACTCGAAACGGTTGAAAGCACAAGTGATGGGCGTTCGCTCTATACATTCTTAATGGGATAGAAGCCTACCCCCGACAGCCGGAACACACACATACAACAAGAATACACAACAAACGCATAATTAGAGAGCGATTCGAGATGTTCAAGTTAAAACCGATACTTGATGATAATATGAAACCTTTATATTCTCATCGATACTCATATATGAAACTAAAAGCACCACTTAGTCCCCGTCTATCGGTTAACATACGTGCGATAATTTATTCTTTTCAACGACAAACGCACACACAAAAAATACACACGGATTTTCTCCTTTGTCAGTAACTATCCCGTTCTTATATTTCTCAATATAGTCAGCATAACCTACAATTTATATGTTATACAGTCTAACATGGCCCATGAGTACGCCAGAGTTAAGGACTGGATGTATGTGGATTGGAAACAACGTATGCAACCTAAGTTTGTCGCAGGAGTTGCTGCTTTCCTTGAATTTGCACGCGCACATAATAAGATCATAATTGAGAAGATTCTCTGTCCGTACGATTGATGTGGCAATAAGTACTGGCAGAAGGTAGAATTGGCAGAGCTTCATATTGTAAAACATGGGTTTACTAGACTTTATACAACTTGGAAATATCACGGGGAAGGAGAAGAATGCAGTACTGCGGCAGAAGAAGAAAGAGAACACGATAATGCGGCAGGAGAAGAAGAAGAATTCGGTAACACGGCAGGAGACGGAAATTTATTTCCATCAGAAGAAATGGAGGATATGGTAGGGGCTGCCCTAGGTGAATCTATTCATACCGAAGATGACATTCCTTCCGGTCAAGGACCGCGTGCGGATAAATATGAAAATTTCATGAATGATGCTAGGAAACCAATTTATGAGAATGCGAAGTATTCCACCCTCTCATGGTTCGTCCAACTTTTCCAGATTAAGTGCATAAATGGATGGAGCAACAAGTCATTCACAATGCTTCTTTCGTTCTTGAAAGATTCTATGCCTCCGGGAAATAATGTGCCCGACAGCTGGTACGAAGTCCAGAAGATGATGTCTGATTTGGGTCTAAAGTGCGAGAAGATTCAAGCATGTCCTAAAAATTGCGTGTTGTACCGGAAAGAGAATTCAGATTTGAAAGAGTGTCCAACATGCGGAGAGGCCAGGTATAAGCCGAAAGATTGTGATAAGAAGCCTGATATACCTGTGAAGATAGCACGATACTTTCCCATAACACAGAGGCTACAGAGGCTATTCAGGTGCAAGAAAACGGCCGAGGGAATGATTTGGCATCACCGTGCTCCTCCAAGCGAAAATGGAAAAATGAGCCATCCAAGAGATTCACCGGCATGGAAGGATTTCGATAGGAGGCACGCAATATTCAGTAGCGATCCTCGCAATGTCCGGCTCGGACTGGCTACTGATGGCTTCTGCCCATTCAACTATATGGCTGGAAGTCACACCACATGGCCTGTTATAATGATAATTTATAATCTGTCGCCTTGGTTGGCTATGGACCAATCATACTTTATGATGCCTCTTCTTATCGACGGACCAAACTCACCGGGGAACAATATCGACGTCTATCTCCGATCTCTGATCGAGGAGTTGAAATCTTTGTTCATTGATGGTGTAGAGACATATGATTCAAACACAAATACAACCTTCATACTGCGTGCGGCTTTAATGTGGACAATTAATGACTTTCCTGCGTATGGAATGCTATTAGGTTGGTCCGTACATAGTCACAAAGCATGTCCTCATTGCCATGAACACACAACATCAAAATTCTTGAATTTTAGCAGGAAGGTTTGTTATTGCGGCCATCGACATTTCCTGCCTCCAGACCACCCCTGTAGGTTAGATACGGTTCACTTTGATGGTCATCAGGAGCTTCTTGGACCTCCATCCCCATTGTCCGGAGAGGACGTGACTGCTAAATGGGATGGTTACAATAACGTGACCTTCGGGATGGATCCGACGAAACAGGTCAAACCACAATATTGGAACAAGTTAAGCATTTTCTTCGAGCTTCCGTACTGGTCTACAAATTCAGTGCGTCATTGTCTGGACGTCATGCATATAGAGAAGGGAGTATCAGAGCACATTATTAACTTGCTTCTTTGTAAAGACGGGAAATCGAAAGACAACATGAATGCTCGGATGGATCTACAAGAGTGGGGAATAAGAAGTGAATTGCATCCTAGACCGGTAGTGGGTAAACCGGGCAAGTTTGTACTTCCAAATGCCGCTTATCATATGTCACAACCGGAGAAGAAAAGATTCCTGCAGGTGTTGCATGATTTGAAAGTCCCCACAGGTTTCTCAGGATCATTCAGCAAGAAAATAAAAATTGTGAAGGGCAAGATCGATGGGCTGAAAAGTCATGATCACCATGTTATCGTGGAGCACCTTCTTCCATTAGCCCTCAGGACTTCTCTCCCCGACTCGGTTGGTCTAGTAATCAACGACCTATGTTGTTTTTTCAGAGAGTTATGTGCTAAAACACTGGAGGTTGCGACGCTGGATAAACTAGAAAATTCTATTGCGTTGATACTTTGCAAGTTTGAGCGTATTTTCCCACCGTCATTCTTCGATATCATAATACCTTGATGGTTCATCTTGCAACTGAGGCGAAGTTAGCCGGACCGGTACAATATCGATGGATGTATCCTGTCGAGAGGTACGTGTAATTTTTCGTTTCACGCAATTTATAAATTTATTGTTGTCCTGTATGCCCGTATTTATTTATTCAACGTATTCTCATTAGATACCTCTACACTGTTAAGAAGTATATACGCAATAAAAATCGACCAGAGGGTTCTATCATGCAAGGTTATCTTCTTGATGAAGCAACCATATTTTGTTCCCGCTATCTGGACGAGAACATTGAGACAAGGCTTAATCGACCACAAAGAATTCAAGATGGGCCATATGGTAAAGCCGAGTATAAGAGGGTAGACACTATATTTATCAACAAGATATACTGGTTTATCTTACTTAATTGCGCATGTCTTGAACAAATTAGAGAGTAAGTTCTTTTGGATTAATTGTTATATCTGTGTTTGTGTGTGTATGAAATGATATAATATTAATGTCACAATTATTTGTCGAAAACAGAATTCATTTTAACGAGGTACGTGAGGGGCATCTGATTGGAACGAAGAACGTTTGGAAAAATACCATTAGAATAATTTTTGTGATTGGGTCACAGATCATGTAAGTTATTCGAATAACATTTTATTGCTATCAGTTTTAATCTAAACTTGTACCGTTATGTATTTGTCGTAAAATTTATTTTGTTAGATCCACGATCCGAACTTGTCTACATCATTTGAGAGTGATTCAAGATGTTTAGCTCAATTTCCTAGTATGGAGGTTGCATATTACAAAAGATTTGGTGTCCTTGGATACAAATTCGAAGTTAAGGACATAGAAACATCTAGAACCGCTCAGAATAGTGGGATTGCGACGATAGGATCGAACGGTATGATTTACTATGGGTATTTAAATTGTATACTCGGCATCCACTATCCCGGACGATCAGAACCCTTTTATATATTCCAGTGTACTTGGTACGATCCGCGAACCGATACGGACAGGTGGAGAAGCAGTCTTGGGACTTGGAAAGATGAATATGGATTGACCAGTATGAACATACTTCGATTTTACGGTCAGGACGATCCGTTTTTCTTTCCGAACCAAGCGTTCCAAGTATACTACTCACAGTGTTTGAAGCATCCGGGGTGGAGTGTTGTATGCCGATGGAAACCCAGAGATGTCTACGATGTCCCAGAATACGAGAACAGCGATGAGGACGAAAAAGAGAGAAGGCTTAAAGTGCTCCGACCGTCTGTTGCGAAGGATGGGTTGTCTTCGACCGATCATGAAGTTACGTGGGTTAGAAATGACATCAACGATGAAATCCAAGTAGATATGTATAATGCGCCCACGAAACGAAAAAGGTTATCAGTAATGTTATATTATTACTTCACATTTTACGCTCTATACATATATAATCAATACTGTTAATGATTGTCTAATGCGTCCACGAACCGTTTATCTAGATTTGATGACGATGTCGGGAGCAGCGAGGGGCGGCAGGAGCTTCAGCCGCTGCAGAGGCAGAGGCAGAGGCAGAGCGGTTCTGTCGTCCGGAAAGCTCCGTAGGGAGCTTCAGAGGGCCGGTCTTGCACCCAGATCGGAGACCCCTTCGGATGCCTCCTTCCGTGTGGATTTTGCCACATCTCCAGGTATACTGCACGCATATCCATTTTGAATGTAATATTACAGATATTCATGCCTATTTATGTCAAAATTACTTATATTGTCAATGTTTGATTGTCTAGTTGTTGGTGATGCGTCCACATCTGGGACAGAGGCCACTCCCGCTCCTCCAGGTATATTTATATATCATATAGTGCATGTATATTGATTTAGAATGCTATATCATAAATACACACATTCCTTTTGCTCTTACTTAGCAATTTTTATTATTGTCTAGCTGTAGGTGGTGACACCACCGCACCTGCGGGTATGTTTATATATCCTATAGTGCATGCATATTGATTTAGAACGTTATATTATTGATTTACACATTCTTTTTGCAATTACTTATATAATCTATTTTTAATTGTCTAATTATAGGTGGTGCGTCCACATCTTCCGCAGGGGCCACTCCTGCCGCTTCCATACCCTCCGCATCGTCTGCAGGTTAGTATAAATAAATTTAAAATATTTATTCATTTTAAATATGCTCTATAGAATAAATATGAACTTCATGGAAATTTAGCGTCGATGTTTATTTTCTAGTTGGAGGGGATGCGTCCGCATCCGGGGCTCCGGTTGTTCCTCATCGGAGGAACTATCGTCCCGCTCGTGCTGCTGCCCGGGCCCAGGCTCGTGCGATAGTTACCGGAGGTATATATCACACTTGAATTTTCGTTTAACCTTGATTTCTTAATACAACTTTGTCTTATTATTGATTGTCTTGATATTTCGTGCAGACGCAGGGCCTCCCCATCCCCAGAGGGGGACTCGAGGCCCGAATCAGTCTCATAGGCTGAGGCCTGACAGAGCTAGGGGGGAGGCAGCATTCCCCCCTTTTTTTTACCCTTGACTATCGCTATACCGGTCCTCATGCCGAGAGGTTCGGTCGGTATATGGGGGACGAGAGCCGGCTCGTGAAGAACTATCCACTTCACGTTGAGTGGGGCGAGCAGCGGTGCTCATTCGCCCTCTTCTTTGATCAGGCTCGGGTACGTATTAATGGCCTATTTTCATTTGATTTATCCAATATATTTATTATTAACACTTGCAATCTAATAACAATGTTTTTTTTTTGTATTTTCAGTTGGATTACGATTTTCAGCCTATAGCCGACCCTGATCACCTTGGGAGGGTGCTCGACCTTCATGCTCTGTACAATGGCCTGATGAAGAACATGCGGACCAAGGTCCAATACAACAGGAATGAGCTGAAGGCCGATTGCTACTCCCTGTGGATGGCGACCCCCGAGGCAGAGAGAGCGGCCCTCCTATCTACTCCAGTGTTTACGAGAGTCGTCGTAGAGACATGTCCTCTATTGTGCGCTTATTTCGACTCCCAACGCAAACAGGTATGTATTTTAAATGTAATTCATTATTTATGATATAATTTATTTCTTTGTGATCCTTAATTAGAAAACTAAATGTTAATGCGTTATGCAGATACAGGCCGCTCAGAATACAGAGAACAGGAAGTCGGCGAAGAGGGGTCGCCCCACTTACACAGGTGGCTCGAGGAACATTACTCGAGCCATGGAGTTATCAGTAAATTACAATAGACCGACCTTTGTGATATTCTGCAATATTAAGAGTTATTTTCTAATATTTCTAATATTAAGAGTTACTTTCTAATATTGCAGACATCTCGGACCGTGGCGTCAGGTGGTACACCGAGCGTGCTGTCCGCATATCTTGCCGTCCACGGTACCTCGACAGATCCCGCCACGGGCGAGCTTCGATATCCCGACGTCGCTACCCAGGAGTATTGCGTAAGTGTTAATATTTTTTCTACCCAAATTTGAAATTTTAGTTTTGGAAGGTTCAAGTTTAAATTTTATACTTATACTTTACTGCTTAATGTGGGTGTAGGAGCGGGTGGTTGAGCAGGCCCAGGCCTCGGGGATCGATTTTACCGGACAGAGCGATCCGAGGCTTCTGACCCCAGTTCTGGACGTCGCACACGGAGGGCACCACGGAGGTTGGGAGAGAGGCCGGGGACTGGGCCCTAGCAGGGCCCATATGAGGTTGGACTCCATCCCGGCAGTTACTTCCTCCGTCTCCAGTGACCGACGTGTCCATCAGGAACTGGAGAGCTTGAGGGCCACCATTCAGGAGTTGAAGGAGATGCTGGTATGTATACTATTTTACAGTAAAATATCATGTCATATTATATAGATATCAACATATCCATAATTAGTACGTAGCTTGAGCTTATTTGGTTTTAGACTTAAGTTTGATTAATCATACATACATATGTAATTAAAATAAACAACAAACTAGATATCCAAACGGGGTTTCGAAATAACTTAATAATGATACGAATTCGAATAATACACGCTTCTTACACACGTTATGTCCAGACACGACAGGGTACATCGACCGAGCCTCCACATGCATCTCCTTCGGCTGCGGCTCCGCAAGATACTACATCGGCTGCGGTTCCGCAGACAGATCCTATAGCTCCATCGCCCACTCAGACTCCCGCAGCCGCGGCTCCACAAGCGACTACCTCGACGGCGGCTGAGCAGACCACATCGCCAGCTCCACAGGCCGCTCAGACTCCCGCTCGCGCCGAATTGCAGAGTTTATTGACCGAGGAGCAGGCGCGCGTTATTCTATCGTTATTCAGAGGTGGAGCTGGACCGAACTAGGGTAGCTTTTTGGTTCTTATTTTTTGAAACATGTATTTATTTATATCATACACATTGTACTACATTTTGAAACGATATTGATATTGGTTTATATTTATATCATATTCAGTTTTTGGGTTTCTTTTGTATATTATATATATGCGTGAGATGTGATTATGAATACTGTGATATATGTTGTGTGATGATTAATTTTATATTTGATTGATGTATATATTATTGTGCACAGGACGAGAAAAAAGCAGGCAACCCTTTTAAAAAAAAATACAGATAATGTGTACCTACGGATTAATCCGTAGGTACACATGTTTCCCCTACGGCTATATCCGTAGGGGCAAAATATCAGCAGTAACTGATATTTCCCCCCTGATCTCAATACCGGGGGTTGGGAGTGCCCCTACGGACATATCCGTAGGGGCCACCGTAGGGGCAAAATAACAGGATTTCTGATATTTTTCCCCTACGGATAGGTACCTACGCAGATATCCGTAGGGGGTAGTACGTGGCCCTACGGCTATGTCCGTAGGTACATTTAATATATTAAAAAAAAGGTAAATAATATAACTTTTTTTACCCTACGGCCTACTCCGTAGGTACAACAGGACCTACACAGAAATCCGTAGGGGCAAGATTTTGCCCGTAGGGGCAAGTTCAGGGCTTCAACTTGCACCTACGGCCTTTGCACCTACGGGGTATTTTTTCGCCCCTACGCATATCTCCGTAGGGACAGTGGGTTGCCCCTACGGATAAATCCGTAGGGGCAACCCTTATTTGTAGTAGTGAGGGGCAACCTCCTATTTTAGTAGTGTGACCGACCTATATGGACCACCTCTGATCCTAGGAAGATTAGGGCTTGCCTCCTCTTGCTATATACTATTGCCGGTTTTCACTAATTGAAGTGTTTTTAATTACCGCAAGCTCCCCTAAAGTAATTAGTGATAAAAATGCTCTAAAACCAAAGCTTAAGGAAGTTCACTGTAATAAAAAACTTTAAGGTAGTTTAGTGCAAAGAAAATATGGTTATGAGTATTTTATTGTAATTAATCCTATATATATATTTGAAGTAAGGGCTAGTGACGATAGGATGACTTAAATGAGAGTTGTAGAGATCAGCCTTGTTCTCTAATTACTTCAATCATCCCCATGGAGGCTAGCCACGCCGTGATACGTAGCATGGAAAGTGTATCATCTTGTACTCGCTTCGTTCTCCAGGGCATAAATACGAAGAGTGCGACAAGCAAAAGGATCCACGTTCTCGCATCCGAATCTAAGGTAAACCTGAACCTTCGTGTGCTAGCATGCTAGAATCAACCTAGACTAAAATCATGAAAATCAAAGGAGCCTGATAATGATATCCCATGTGTGGAAGCTCATGCAGAATCTTCCTCTTTTGAATTTTGATGTCGGGTGCTTTTAGCATTACAACTCTTTTCCAAAAATATCATATGTGGCGTCCTTTCCTCTTCTTCGTTTGTTTGTCGTTTTAATCATTCGTAGCTTTATAACTCTTTTCCAAAAATAGGCAAGGCTATCAGCTCCAATTCAACGGCTTTCTGATATAGCGCTCTGGATTCTCAAAAAGTTGTTTCCAGCAAGTGAAATAAATTTTATACTTGTCAAGGCTCCATATTTTAAACATGTCTCTCTCTCTCTGTGTGTGTGTGTGTGTGTCGGTGTCGGTGACATAATTTCAGACTATGTCGTGTTTCCGCTGTTTGAATCAAACTTACAAGTTTTTGATGATATACTTTTTAATTATATCGTCTTAAAAATCCGAGAATTGTTTTCTGAGTTCTAATTCCAATGGTTGCTATGTGCAACTAAATTTGAGACATGTATCTGATATGATTCCTGAAACAAAAAAGAAGCTCCCCCCTTCTCTCTCTGCATAGGTGCACTAGTGTGTGCGCGGTGATTTAAAAGTGTGCAAAAGGTCTCCTAGCTTCTTTAATCCCCATATGCCAACTAAAGATTGAAAAAAAGAGAGAGAATTTTTCTGAAAGAAAAACAATATATATGGCATATGATTCACATGCCTCAACTCCTTAGAAAGAAAGAAGATGCCTCAAACTGCTTTGTGGACCATTGGGTTCTATGCATGATTGAACTGTAAAGTTCAACTATCAATTATATATAAGGGTGAGCCAATTTAATATAACCACCATCATAAATACCATTTTCTTTAAATTATAACCTAAAACTTACCTCCAATTATATACAGGTACGTAGGTAAACTTTCTAGCTACAATATCATAGATAGTAGTTATATATGCAGCTTTTTGAGTCCATTAAAAATGAGTTGCCAATTAGAAGAGTGATATGTTCAAAGCGGAGGAGACATTAGAATAACAAAGGATCCACAATGGTACAGCTTTGTCTTGATCAGAGAGATCGAGACACTTAGAGAGTGTTCATGATTTAAATTTGCAAATTTTAGTTTTCCCCTTCCAATCTTCACCATGTACAGTAGACAATGCCAAATATAGCAAAACCATGAAGTGATTGATCATGATTTTTCGAAGATTAAAAGCACATGTGATGCATGTATACATATGATAAACATCATATGAAAATATTTAGGAAGATTTTAAAAGATTTGTGGATTGATAGTGGAGGATTTAAACATTAATTAAAAGAACATCTTAGCATGACGGCCAGCATCTCTCATGCAATGTTTAGCAATTGTTGTTGACATTGGAGCAAGAACAACCACTGCAAATATCTTTCAATCTTGATACACCCTGAAAAATAAATTTTGCAATTTATCTTTGGCATACATTGCGCACGAAGAATACACACACACGCTATAGTTTTGTGTACGTGCCACGTGCGTGGAAAATTGAAAAAAAATAGGATAATAAATATAGTTTAGAAAATATATGAAAATTGAAATTGTACAAGTAATTAGAAAGTTTTGTGCTCATAATTTGAATCAATTTTTGTATCCAAAATTTGTTCCGCAAAACAAAATTTTATACGATAAACATTATGAATTTGATTATATGGATGGTGAGGCTCTATTCCAATCTATAATTATTTGAAACAAACCGATTGTCAGTAAATACATAAATCAAATCATATTCAAACTAACAACAACAACAACAACAACTGAGCCTTTTATCCCTAGCATATGAGGTAGGCTACATGAACCAACATGAGAATCACGCCGGGTCCAGCACATGAATCCTCCGCCTCCACTCACTCCTATCGAACAATATACTTTCATCGAGTCCTTTGGCACCCATATCATTTCGTATCACCTCCATCCATATTTTCTTCGGTCTTCCTTTTGCCTTTTTGTCATTGCCCATATCTAGAGTATCTATCCGTCGAACCGGTGCTTGCATAGGTCTGCGTCGCACATGACCAAACCATCTTAGCCGGTTTTCCCGCATCTTCTCCTCCACAGGTGCTACACCAACTTTTGCACGAATATCCTCATTTCGCACCTTATCTTTTCTAGTGTTACCGCACATCCAATGAAGCATGCGCATCTCCGCTGCGTGCATCTTCTGTGTATGATGCTTCTTAGGAACCCAGCATTCTGTACCATATAATAAGACAGGCCGAATAGCGCTCCGATAAAACTTCCCTTTCAATTTTAATGGAAAGTTACGATCACACAAAATCCTTGTTGCACTCCTCCATTTCAACCAACCAGCTTGGATCTTTTGATTAACATCACTATCGATCTCCCCGTTCTTTTGGATGATGGAACCTAGATATCTAAACTGGTCGCTCGGTGATATCTCTTGCCCTTCCAATATTATACCAATATGGTTTTGACTTCTCTGGTTACTAAATTTGCAATGCATATATGCTGTCTTGGACCTGTTCAATCCGAATTCCCGAGATTCCAATGTTTGCCTCCATAATTCCAATTTGGCATTGACCCCTGCTTTCGTCTCATTTATTAGAACAATATCATCAGCGAATAGCATACACCAAGGTATCTCATCTTAGATAGTTCTAGTAAGTTCATCCATCATGATGGTAAACAGGAATGGACTTAATACAGATCCTTGATGTAAACCAATTGTAATCGGAAAATCACTCGTTAAGCCGCCGCAGGTTCTGACATTTGCCACTACTCCATCGTACATATTCTTGATTATGTCAATATTCTTGACGGGGACCCCCTTTTTTATCATTGTCCCCCATAATACCTCTCTAGGTATCTTGTCGTACGCTTTTTCTAAATCAATAAATATCATATGCAAATCTTTTCTCCTCTCTCGAAAACGCTCGACAAATTGACGAAGCAAATGAATAGCCTCTGTCGTCGATCGTTCAGGCATGAACCCAAACTGGTTTTCTGTTATCTTAATATCCTTCTTTAGCCTGTGTTCAATCACTCTCTCCCAAAGTTTCATGGTGTGACATATAAGTTTTATTCCACGGTAGTTTGAGCAACTTTGAATGTCACCCTTGTTCTTGTAGATAGGTATAAGGATACTTTTCCTCCATTCATTTGGAATCTTTTTTGTTTGTCAAATCTTATTAAATAGATCTGTCAGCCATTTAACGCCTATTTCTCCTAAACATCTCCAAATCTCGATAGGAATCCCGTCAGGACCAACCGCTTTTCTTAAACTCATTCTGTTCAAAACTTCTTTAACCTCAGGTAGTCTAATTTTACGCATGAAATCACGGTTTATATCTTGAGATTGAATGACAAGTCCATCCAAATTCTTAGTAAAGCTCTCATTGAACAATTTGTCAAAATAATCTCTCCATCTTTTCCTTGATATCCCCATCTCGAACTAAAACCTTCTGATTTTCATTTTTGACACACTTCACCGTACATAAGTCTCTAGTCTTCCTTTCCCGCATCCGAGCAATCCGGTATATATCATTTTCAGCCTCTTTAGTGTCTAATTTCTCGTACACCTCCTTGTAGACCTTAGATTTAGCTTCCCGAACAGCTTTCTTAACTTCCTTTTTAGCCATTTTATACTTCTCAAATCTCTCCACATCTCTACTTTTCTTCAAATCTTTATAAGAATCCCTTTTAATTTTAATAGCAGCATTTACTTCTCTATTCCACTATGATGTGTCCTTAGATGGTGGAGCACCACCTCTCGACTCACCAAGTAGATCTCTAACTAGCTTCTTGATACAACTAGCCATTTTGTTCCATGTTCTGTCTGAATCATTTTCCGACTGCCAATCCGCTTCTTGGACTACACGATCTATAAAAGCCTTTTGGTTACCTTCTTTCAATCGCCACCATTTAATTTTAGGCTCTACCTTACGTCTAATCTTCCTAAGTCCTTTTCTAAATCGAAAGTCTATAACTAAAAGTCTATGTTGAGTGGTTACACTCTCACCTGGCACTACCTTACAGTCGATACAACAAGCTTTATCTATTTTTCTCGTCAGAAAAAAGTCTATTTGACTAGCACTTGATCCGCTCCTAATAGTGATAAGGTGGGACTCTCTTTTCCTAAACCAGGTGTTTGCTAAGATCAAGTCATACGATAAGGCAAAATCTAGAATCGAGTCACCTATTTCATTCCTTTGTCCAAAACCAAAACCTCCATGGATAGTATCAAACCCACTACTACTAGTACCTACATGTCCATTAAGATCACAACCAATAAATAACTTCTCTCCACTAGGTATACTTTGCACCATCTCGTCTGAACCCTCCCAGAATAGACGCTTACTAGCGTCATCAAGACCTATCTGTGGTGCATAAGCACTAATAACATTAAGGATCTCTCCACCTAGAATAAGCTTAACCAGTAAAATTCTATCACCTTTTCTCCTAATCTCAACTACATCCTCAAGCAACCGTCTATCTATGATTATGCCTACCCCATTACGATTTTTATCTCTACCCGTATACCAAAGGTTATAACCCAAGGCTCTATAACTCTACTCTTTTCACCAACCCACTTAGTTTCTTGCAAACTCATAATACCAACTCTCCTCCTAATCATCACCTCCACTAATTCTATTAGTCTACCCGTAAGGGAACCTATGTTTCAGGAAGCTAGACGGATCCTATGAAACCCTTGCTTATTTGTCACTACACCCGGGGTCCGATATAGCGCGCCGTTTCTGGACGACGACCCTTTCTTATTTGTCACTACACCCGGGGTCCGATGTAGTACGCCGTTTCTGGACGACGACCCTTGCTTATTTGTCACTACACCCGGGGTCTGATATAGCGCGCCGTTTCTGAACGACAACCCTTGCTTATTTATCACTACACCCGGGGTCCGATATAGCGCGCCTTTTCTGGACGACGAGCTAAAAGCCCTTGCATACTTAACACTACACCCGGGATCCGATGTAGCGCGTCGCTGCGTAGGGGACGCCCCAACGATATTCTTATTATGGTTCATGTCATAGAATGTGACAAAGTTTTATATTGGCTGTCACAAGCCTACCACAACCCTCGCCCTTTCTCATCCGAACTTGGGACCGGCAACGGTGGGTTGGCCGCGGAACCGCGGCCAAACCTAGCCTGCGGCCACGGTTCCGCGGCCGTGCTAAGCCCGTAGTGGCAAAATTTTTTACCAAAATTCTGGCGGTGCGTTGACTAGTCTACCTAGGGGCAATTTTGTAAAAGCATACATGCGGCGATTGTAAACCTAGGGTTTTCTATGTCCTATAAATAGAGACCCAAATTCTTGTATTAGGTCATGTCTCCTTTCATTAATAAAATTCAGAATTCTCTTGAAGTTTTGGAGAGCATCAATTTGTAAGTAGTTTTTATTTTTGCCCTAGTTCTTAGTTTCAATATTTTGCCCTAGATAAATTCTTATTTGCCTTAGTTTAATCTAGATTAGAATTTTTTAATAAAAAAAATTAAAGTATTCAATTTTGGCCTTATTTGACTTGAGTTTGACAAATAGGTTAACTAGGTAGGAAAAACTAGATCTTAGACTTAGTAAATTAAAAACCCTAAAAATAACCTTTCTTAAAATTTAACGGTAGAAAGTATATGTCTTTGTAGTTTATTTAGAAATAGGCAAATTTTGAGTTCACTTCTTGGGCTAAGTCAAAACAAAGGAAAAGTATTTTTTTTATTGAAGTATGAGTTTGAAAAATAATTCCTAACTTAAGTCTAAATTCTGAAAATATATACCCTACAAACTGCACAAACACGAACCTTGAAACGTGGAATAGTAGAAGAGACCTTGAAATGCTCTTGTCTAAAGTCCTTAGTACGATGAAAAATAAAAAAAATACAAGTGTGAATAAAGAAAAAAATGAACATTGGTTTTTGTAATTACTTAAGGCTGCAAAAATAGAAAAATATTTAGCGAGGGTGCTTCATCACCTAGTGCCTTAGACCAACTGGTTTGGGAGTCACTGCTAAAGCCTTAGGTGTTATAAGACTAGGAATTACGCTTTAAAGTGCAAAAACATTTTGTAATCGGTCGTTGGTACCTCAAGAAGCATTAACGGTCGCATGAAGGATGTGTAAGCAAAATTCATCTAAAAATTCACCAATTAAGAAGTGCTTTGGACAACGGACAAGAGTATGATTGCTTGATTTGAATTTCCAAGTGTAGGGGTGATATATACACACACGTAGAGGTACGTGATTGGGGTTTAGATAAGAGATAGGAATGAAGAATATGACTTAGATCTTTAATAAAGATGATAAAAATTCCTAAGTTGAGATAGAACCCTAGAAGGAAAACTTAAGAGATGCCAAAAGCTAAGTAGGTCTGCAGAACATATATAATTTTAAGTTAAATGATAAGGAAGCATGAAGAATACGGGTGAATAATTTACGAGTAGAAGATAATAGAATTCCTTGTTACAAAACCTAATTGGAGAATAAAAGTCGATAAGCCAAATTGATAGGATTTTGTAGGTAGTATCCGCTGAAAACCCTCAGGAGACAACACTCCTCCTACTAGGGACACCTAGAGGTTTAACGGCTTGTTGCACGAGCTCAGTGCAATCGCGTTTCTCTGCGAAAGTGAGGTTAGGTTTTTGTTGAGAATAAAACTAGGTTTGCTCGAGAACAAGCAAAAGATAAGTTTGGGGGTATTTGTTCATACCGTAATTTTGCATTATTATATTCCCATTCTTATGCATTTTACAAATAAACAGGTGCTTTTGACCAATGTTTGCTATATAATTACAGGTTACAGGTTCTCGGAACAAAAATAGTGAAAAAGATAAAGGACGATACAAAAGTGAGACTACGACCAACAAATAGAAGGATCTTGATCAAGCCTACACGAAGATCAGTTCACAAAGTACAAAGCAGAGCAAGGTTAAAAACTTCGACACGAAGCAAATGGTAAAAGTCTACTACATTACTCACTGTGAAGATCTGGAAGAGAAATGGAAAACATTCTGAAGAACCAGACAAAGAAATAGGAAGACAAAGACACCCAGAACCATCACAAGAAGTTGCAGAATCCAAGCTCATCATTTGGTCGCGGAACCGCGGCCAAACCTGACCTTTATCTTTAAACTCTAACCCAATAATATCCAAATTAAATATTCTACAACCAACAATTCGATGAGGAAAGTTCTTAAATTTATTTTCAAAAACAAAATTATATACTCAAATAGTTATATCAAATTTAATAAGATTTCAAATTTTGATCTAATCCTAATATGTCTAATCTTGCATAATTGATAAAATCTAACCATATGATTTTTTAAATCAAATACATAAATAAAATCCTATTCAAACTAAAATTTTCAATATACTAACTATAATTTAAACTTTATTTTTAACCTCACAAAATCCAAATTAAATATTCTACAACTAACTATTTAATTTCAAACTAAATTTGACTATTAATAGCACATAATTATATAGTTATTTCTTTTTCGACAAAAAATATTTATATTTATAGCGGCAAGGAAAGTTATAATTTTAATAGTTTAAAAGCATATAATCAAATGTATTTATAGCAAATACTGTTTTGTCAGACAGGTTTCGGGAGTCAATTTGTTGTGCGTTTAAACTTAATGCTTATCCAGTTACAATTAACTTCATACTATTGCACTAGAAACCTACAATTTCCTGCAAACTATCAAATCTATGCCTTGTCAAACTCTTTTTTCTTAATCAAGACACAAGCCGGGCTATGAATGTTGGATATAGATGCTCTGAAGGCAATTATTGTAATTGTACATTGATCTATCCGAATAGATATTCTTGCTCGAGATGATAGTATGCTATCTGGTTTGCTTTTGTTATTCATGTGTATATATTTTATTTATTATTAAGTATCACTAATATATGATGATAAAACCCATATGATTTTTGCTCGTCTATCAGGATTATGATAGGGATCATATTAGTGGGGTTTGGATAGTCCATAAGCACATCATTAAATATTCCTAATCGTGGAAGTATCGAGACTGGGCATTGGTACTCCAGATTAGACTAGTGTATACATTTCTTGAACCGGTTGGAGGAAGATAGCTGATCCCACAGCTATTGGTGTTTGACATCGAGAATTGTATATAGATGCTCATTTGAGAATGAGTTCACCAAACGGACTCACTGAGAACTCATAAATGATATTATTCTTATTGTCAGATAGCGGTTTTCTGGTGACATGAGTAAATGATAGTCTTTTGACCTAAAATCATCATAGTGTCTTGTGTGTGTTCCTACTGTATTTTGATTACTATCCAAGCATGACTTTAAAGAGCTGTGCTTATAGGTTTTACTTGGGTACAGTCCCGAAGCACTTGAAGGGAGTGAGCGATCGAAGGATTCGTCTCTCTCGGTATAATGAGTTGATGTCGCGCTGTGTTTGATTGACTATAATCATAAGTTCTTGGCCAAGACAATTGAGATAAACTGATAAGTGTTATCAGTTATATTTCAGATAGTTATGAATTTGACATCAGCATGATTTATTGGATTATTGGGGGTCTGACAGTTTCCACCCCCAGACCTGGTATGCTACACTTTCAGACAAAGAGATCGGACTGTACGGTTGTCACTTATATGCTCTGTTCGGTACGGATGAACTTGCTTGTCGACCTTTCTTTTGACAATACTTGGGTAGCCCTTACGAACAGCTAGTACTGTTGACATGCTTATGTGCTAACCCGTGAGGAGAATGATTTGAAAGTGTTTCGGATATAATCGGATATGATTCTAATCTACCGCCAGTGTATTGTTGAGAATTTAGAGTCTCACACAGAGATTTTCCCGTTCAGACGAAACAATGTAGTATGTGTATGGTGATATGTGCAAGAGTTCGATTAAACATGTATACTTGATACACGTATTTTAATCGGACACTTGATAATACCATCCGGTTTATTATAAAGCCGGATTATTAAATCAAGTGTGTGTGTGTGTGTGTGTAGTTCGATTAGGATCCTATCGGAAGGATTTGGAAACAAATCCTTTCCACTTTTTCACCATTAGATTAACTTTAGGATGTGTAATAATAATTATGAATAAAATCTTTCATTTATTATCAAACATAATTAATTGATTGCACACATCCCAAATTTAATCTAATGGTGAAAATGCAGAAAGTATTTATTTCCAAATTCTTATGATAGGATCCTAGTCGAACTCTTTAAATAAACCCTAAAATTCGAGATTATCTAAATGCGTCAGCTTGTTGAAGACCGACGTCCTTGATAGAGTTTGAGGAGAGCCGGCTAATCTTTCGAAGACTGATCGTCTGATGGTGGAAGCGCCTTTGACGGTTTCGTCTGTAGCATGAGTCGGGAGGGCCAGCCTTTTTGGGGTAGCCCCTTCAGGTATCACAAGCTTTTTTACGGACCCGTTTGAGTTCTTTCTCTGCCTGTTGAAGACTGAGATACTAAAGTTTGACGGTTTGCTGATAGAAGCCGTCATGGTTACCAGCCGATCAAATACCGACCTTTTAAGAGCTTCTTCTTGCGGCATTGAGATACCGAAACTCACAGGTGAGAGCATGGTCCCGAAGAATAGTCTGGTAGTGGCTTGTGTGACATGCCCCACCGGCATTGAGAAAATAGAGGCCATGTTGGGTCCATAGGTCACTCCTCTAGTTAGGGTGGAGCGGGAGTTGATGTTGCATGCAGTGCAGTGAGAAGCCATTGATTTCTAGACAGAAGTGAGACACCAAGTTTTAGTACCTTGCATCCAGGGGCAACCATAGAGAACCGTGATTTTGTTCACGAACAAGACATATGAAGTGTAGAGTGGAAAGAGGAAAAGGTCCCACCGGGCATGCTAAAATCTATTTACCGCCGAAAGACCGGACCGAGACGTTAGGACGTCTAGCCTGAATTTAGGGGCAGATGCTATTTGGACATATCCACCCACCTCTCCGAAAATACCAAGTTAATTTATAGTACCGTATATCGGAGGTTTGGATAGATACGACCGTTGTAATAGACTTTATCAGATTCCTCCTCATTTTTGACCGGTTTTTGATTGTGGAGTTGCTCTTCCCTGCAGGCGCAAGCTCCTGCAGTTAATTACGTTACCCTGTTGCGATAACCACTTTCTTCTTCTCCAGCAGTTCACTTCATGCTGTGTGTATTTTTGTTTATTTTGGTTGCCCGTGGATTGTATACAGAGACTAATTTATGTCGTGCCTGTAGGACGCAGATTATTCCAAATCCGTATATTTTTAGATTTGATTTTTTTGGGGTTTTGAACTTAGGCTATATGTTCCTTTAGTTCAAAAATATTTTGTTTTATTTAAAGACCGTTAATCTAGTTTAATATTAAGATCAACTTAAATATATAAGCATTTTGGCTCAATTTATTTTTAACTAAGAATATGTTAGTTTTATTTGAGACTAAAATCAATTTAGCAACATTTTAAGGATCATTTTTTTTATTTAAGATCCAACAATAGAGCATTTGGGCTCAGTTGCAATTGACTCCAGAGGGATTTAACCAATTTGGGCTTCGTCTGCTCAGTCTTTTCTTCTTTCTCTTTTTTTTATATTCAAAAGTCCTAAGCACTTATTTGTGTTCTGTTTGTTTAGCCTTTTTTCTTTTATGCAGAAGTGCTAAACACTTGTTTGGAGTTCTGGCGCTCACATGTATATCATGTGAAGTACTCAGTTATGGGGGCTGCCCAATCAATGCCAAGCACTCAGCTGTTTTGGCTATATATGAAGTGCTAAGCAATTTTACTCAGCGCTCACGTGTATTTCACGTGAGGCGCTGGCCTTCTGTTTTGGGTGCCTATGTGGGAAGCACATGAGGCGCTGAGTCTTTTTTTAGGAAAATCTTTTGGGTGCTCTCGTGTTTTTCACATGAGCCGCTGAGTTCTTTTTTCTTCTTTTAGAGATTGAATCTCTTTTAATGTCATTTTGACCATTAATAATCATCAGGATCTTTATTTTGAAGATCTGAGATTAAGTTTTCTTTAAGAAACTAAGTTCTTCATTTTTTATAAGAACTAAGTTCTTTACATAGGGTTTAAAACCTATATTTAGAGGAATTAAATTCCTAGAACATAGGTTCTTTTTTCTCTTTCTTTTTAACCTAGTTCTTTTCCCCTAGATTTTGAGTTTGAAGAACAGAATCTCCTCGATGAGAATTGAATTCTCAAGTTGTGGGAAGATTTTCTTTGCAAATCTCAAATCAGAGGAATAACTAAGTTCTTATATGAAGGGTTAAACCCTTGTTTTCGTTTTTACTATGCAAAAAAGATATTTTGATCTCTTCTTTTCTTTACTTAGAGTTTCAGAGGAGGAAGATCTTCTTCTTATTTTGAGAATTAAATTCTTTATTTTCTTTTCGTGGAGAAACATATGGGGTCAATTCTCTCTGTATGGTCTCCTCTGAGACTTGAAGTCTCGGGTCCTTTATATAGTAAAGGCGAATTTGTTAATTAGTTTGAAAAAATCTCTCATTTGAGAGATACCAATTAATTTAATCGGTCTCAAAATTTATTCGGGGGATTTTATCCACCATTGGATCTTTGATCCAGAAAATTTCTATTTTACAGAATATATATTCTTGTTTTTAACCAGATTAGGGAAATATTTTCCTATATACAGAATTTAATTCTGTCATACAGGGATTTTTAACCACCATTGGATTTTTAATCCAAGGGTTCTCTTTTTAATAGAGCGCATTTTTCTTTGTTTAGAAAGATATACAGAAATATTTTCCATCTGGATTTTTTATCCAACAACTTTCTGTTTAGAAGAAAATATTCTTTTCAATTAGAATGATTAGGGGGATATTTCCCCCAATAGAATTTAATTCTATATTTAATGATTTTTAATCACCCTTAGATTTTTGATCCAACGGTTCTCTGTTAACCGAGAATATCCTTCCCTTTTAGAAAGATCAAGAGAGATATTTCCCCAAGACTAGAATTTAATTCTATATTGGAAGGCGTCCTCACGTGTTTAACATGTGACCTTATTGTGGGTTTCAGCCTGTTTTATTTAGCGCTCATATGCTTTGCATATGAGCGCTCACGTGTTTTACACATGAGGTTAGTTTGGCTTTTATATGGGCGCTCACGTGTTTAACACATGAGTTTAGTTTGGCTTTTAACCACTTACTCTTGATGCTTATATGTTTTGCATACAAGAAATAAAATTTAATTTTATGTATAGAGTTTAACTCTATCTGAAGCTAATACTTCAAACGGATGTTCTCACGTGTTTAACACATAACCCCAATGTGGATTTTAAGCTTTTTTTTAGCGCTTATATGATTTACATATATGCGCTCACGTGTTTAACATGCGAGGCATGTTTAGCCTTTAGTTGCTTACTTTCAGCGCTTATATGCTTTTTCATATAAGCGCTCGCTTATTTAACATGTGAGGCATGTTTAGCCTTTAGTTGCTTACTTTCAGTACTTATATGCTTTAAATTAGTTTAATATAATTTTTAAGATATAAATGTATGGAATATGGACAAAAAGCCAAAATTTTATAAATCTCGTGACTTATGTGTAAAAAGAAATAAGCACATGAGGCATGGGAAGGCACAATTGCCATTTGGAAAAGCTTAAGGGACTATATGTAAAGTGCGTAGCCTATAAAAGACAAACATGATGAGAAAATCAGATGAGAAAATCAAGAACAACTTTCATACTCTCATAATTTTTAGGGTTCTGTGCCTCTTTCTTTCTACTCAAGGTGTTAAACCTTCTTCTCTGTTTTGAATTAAATCAAGAGTTTAACTTTTCTTTTTCCAAAAAGAAATAGATTTGCACCTTAAAACTCTTGAAGGGGAGTTCAAATATCCCATAAAACTCTTTAAAAGGGGAGATTTTTAAGTCTCATCACCCTTCTTCTCCAAGATCCAAAAAAAGAAAAGGAAGAAGGAAACCCATCTCAAAAGAACCCATTTTAAGGAAGTCCAAGGCTTGAAAAAAAAGAAAAGGATCTCTTTTCATCATCCAAGATCTAAATCTTTTAGGAGTTTAACTCCAAATCAAATTTTGAAGAGTTCAACTTCAAGATCCAAACCCTCAAAGGAGTTTAATTCCAAATCCAGATTTTTAGGAGTTTAACTCCAAATCCAGATCCGTTGGGAGTTTAACACCAAATCCATATCAAATTTCTATTCAGGAGTTCAACTCCAAGCCCAAGGGCTTAGCCTTTCTTCCGCTGGTGCTCCGCATGCGCCTAGCGGGCACGTGTTGCTCATGTGACCCACTGGCGTCCAGTAGGAACGTACTTCTCATGTGATCCGCTGATGCCCAGCGGCCATGGGACGCCCACATAACCCGCTGGCGCCCCAGTGGCCACTTGCCACGAACGTGACCCGCTGGCACACAACGGCCACGCACCACCCACGCATCCTTAGGATGCTCCTCACTCCTTTTTTCCCATACGTTTCACACTCGAAACTGTAAGTCGATGCCACGCACCCCACATGTTCGCGGGGAGGCGGAATAAGCAAAAAACGATTTTTATTGGCTTCGTAATATCGAGTAAACATTAGAATCGTTTCTAAACCTTAACTAACGAAATAACTTTGAGGTTGTACCTACTATGTGTGCGATATATACCTCAAGATACCGCTGTCCTTCACTTCCTTGCTGTCCTCTCCAAGTGATGAGCTCCTTGTCGTGAGAACGGAATCCACCTCTTCATCATCTTCTCCGAATCGTAGACAATCCACCCGAGAGTTCCGATTTCGAGCTTTGCTTCTAACTTGAAGCAACTAGGTAACTTGGTTTGCTAGACTAAGTGCCCTAGGTTGTGTAGAGAGTGATAAGGATCAAGTTATCTCACTAAACCCTATGGTTTCCAACACATGGAATGGTTAGGGTTTGCTTTGGGAGAGGAGAGAGCTTGAAGAAGATGATGGAAGCTTAAGGTTTTTCTTTTTCTTTTGTGAAAGAAAAAAGTATCTGATACAATAATGCAAAGGGATTATATGTGTGATAAAAGTCAAGGGTTTTTAACTCTTTCAAGTTTAGAACCATCTCAAAAGATCAAGCAAGTATCACAAACAAATATCTTAGTCAACAAGGTCAAAAAGTCAAGGTAGTCAACATAAAAACCCTAATCCCTTTTTCAACAAAATACCATAAGCTTCCATCTCATTTCTTCCATCTATTAATCTTGTCTAAATGACAAGAATACCCCTCTCATCCGTATACGCACATACCCGTATTCGTATTCCGAGAAATACGAATACAGTGAGACGAACTGATCCAATAATCAAATACCAGGATCTGGCTTAAACCAAAGCCCACTGGTAATGTATGCCCGAACATCATAAGCGCACAAGTACATGTATATGTTCGAACCCAGTCGTAAAACCATACGACCTTTACACTTTTCTCCTGAAGCCGGTAAACTCTCTATGTGGGACTCTAAAGACTCGACAGTACTCTGGCAGTGGGTTTAACCACAACGCGTCAGAGGCACTAGCTGTACGTAACGGCTACCCAGGTATCTGTCGATGAGAAGGTCGACGAGGAAACTCATCTGTACCCCAACTGAGTCTGTCTGTGGCAATCTCCGTACAGTCCGGTCTGTTCGTCTAAGAGTGTCGCATATCGGGCCTAGGGGACGGCAAGCGTCAGACCCCTAATAGCGGTATAAGTCGTGTCAGAGTACTGTCCAAAACACCCTGAGAAACTACTGGAGTACCTACCAGTAAATCTCACTTGCCCTGGCCAGGGACTTTGTGTAGTGGCGTTCCGAACACAGTGCGACATCAACCCCCAATACCGGGAGAGACGAATCCTATCTAACCACCACTGCCTCCAAGCGCTTCGGGACTGCACCCAACTACTACCTGTTTGCACGACTCAGTAGAGCCGTGGTAGGATAGTAATCTAAGAACAGTGGGAACACACTCGAGGCGAAGCAGCGGTGTCAAGTCAACAGACTAAGCTGTACTCATGTCACCTGGGAACTGCTACCTGACGATAGGTATATTACCAACTAGCAGTTCCCCACGAGTCCGTCCAGTGTAACTCATAACCCAATGAGCACCTGTATACTATCTCCAGTACGTCGTACTGATGGCTGTGGGATAGACCATCTCCCCTCCTGGGAAAAGAAGCGTACACACTAGTCTAGTCTGGAGTATCGATGCCCTGTCTCGATAATCCTACGACGAGGGACCTGTAAAAGGATTTTCTTGTAGACTACCCAGCCTCCACTAGTGTGGCTGCCATCACAACGCTGGTAGTCAAGCAAAGATCCTAAGGGCTCTATCAATATGTATCAGCGATAAGTTAAAAGAAACATATACACATATTAAGATAGATACAAACCAAGTAGTATACTACTATATCGAGCAAGACCGTCATCAATCCGTGTATATATATATCCCAAGCTTCCAAAATGTAATATACAGACTAGTACTATACAATAATGGCCTCTAGGGCATATAACACTAACAATCTCCCACTTGCACTAAGGCCATGTGCTGGCATATCGCAGACCTATCATCTCGAATAGCCTCTTGAACTGCGTCTGAAGGATGGCCTTTATGAATGGATCTGCAGTGTTGTCCTCTATAGAAACCCTCCGAACCTCGATCTCCCGGCGATCCACGATCTCCCTGATCAGGTGATACCGCCTCAAGATGTGTCTGGACTTCTGATGGGACCTGGGTTCCTTTGCTAAAGATATAACCCCGTTGTTGTCACAATACAAAGGTATTGGATCAACAATGGACGGAACCACCTGAAGTTCTGTTAAGAACTTCCTCATTCAGATAGCTTCTTTTGCGGTATCTGAAGCTGCGATATACTCCGCTTCCATCGTCGAGTCAGCAACGGTTTCTTGTTTGGCGCTCTTCTAACATATCGCCCCTCCGTTGAGGGTAAAGACGTAACCTGACATGGATTTGGAGTCATCCTTGTCACTCTGGAAGCTGGAGTCAGCAAAGGCCTCAATCTGGAGGTCCTTTCCACCTTAAACCAAGAACATCTCCTTAGTCCTTCTCACGTACTTGAGAATGTTCTTTACCGCTATCCAGTGGTTCTCCCTAGGGTTTGATTGATACCGGCTTACCACACTCAGTGCATAAGCTACATCTGGTCTGGTACACAACATCGCATACATTATAGAGCCTACCGCAGATGCATAGGGTATAATAGACATGCGATCCCTTTCCAAATCAGTCTTGGGAGACATCTCTTTGGAGAGGGTGATTCCGTGACAAGCCGGTAGATTACCGCGCTTTGAATCTTCCATACTGAATCTTTTCAGTATGGTGTCGATGTACCTGGACTGTGAAAGTCCCAATATTCTATTTAGATCTGTCACGATAGATCTGGATCCCCAGAATGTAAGAGGCATCACCCAGGTCTTTCATAGAGAACCTATATGACAAGAACCCTTTGACAGATTGTAGCATAGAAATGTCATTTCCTATCAAGAGAATGTCATCCACGTACAAGACAAGAATACAACAGTTCATGCTACAATCTTACTATAAATGCATGGCTCATCTGGATTTTTGATAAAGTCAAATTCTTTGACTGTCTCATCAAAACAGATGTTCCAACTCCGCGATGCCTGCTTTAGTCCATAGATGGACTTAAGCAACTTGCACACTTTCCCGCTGCTCCCACTTTGAATGAAACCTTCTGGATGGTCCATATAGACGCACTCCTCTAAATTTCCATATAGAAAAACGGTCTTTACGTCCATCTGCCAAATCTCATAATCGTGGAAGGCAGCAATGGCAAGAAGGATCCGAATGGATTTGAGCATAGCCACTGGAGAAAAGGTTTCGTCATAGTCCAAACCAGGTCTTTGACGAAAATCCTTTGCAACAAGTCTAGCCTTATAGGTTTCAACCTATCCATCTACACCAATCTTCTTTCTGAAGATCCATTTGCAGCCTACGGGTTTTATCCCTTCTGGAGCAATGTCCAAAGTCCATACTTTGTTGGTGTACATGGACTCCATCTCGGTCCGCATTGCATCCAGCCATTTTACTGAGTCACCGCTCGAATGGCTTGCTGGAAGCTAATAGGCTCATCATTTTCAATGATTCAATCCTCTCGATCCCCGTCTATGAGAAAACCGTAGTATCTCTCTGGTGGATGAGATAGTCTACTACTCCTGTGGAGCGGTGCAGGAATGTCATGTTCTTTTGAAACTTCTTGTTCCACCAAGCTTTCAGTAATAGATTGTGGTTCTGGAATTTCTTCCAGTTCTATTGCTCTCCCACTTGCTTCTTTTTCTAAGAACTGATGTTCCAGAAAGTGGGCATGACGAGAAACAAACACCTTTTGTTCCTCTGCGTAATAGAAAAGATACCCCCTGGAGTTCTTTGGGTATCCCACAAACTTACACAGTACTGAACGTGCCTCGAGTTTGTCCGCATGCTGCTTTTTGACAAAAACTGGACATCCCCATATCTTCAGATATTGAAGATAGGGTTTCTTCCCACTCCATATCTGATATGGTGTGGTAGGAACAGTTTTGGTAGGAATCTTGTTTAAAAGATATGCAGCTGATTCTAGCGCATAGCTCCAGAATGATCGCGGTAACTCAGCGTTACTCATCATGGAACGTACCATATCCAATAGGGTTCGGTTCCGTCTCTCCGATACACCATTGTGTTGTGGAGTGTATGGAGGAGTAAGCTGAGAGAGAATTCCATTCTCTTTTAGGTAATCCAGGAACTCAGCACTTAAGTATTCACCACCTCGATCAGATCTCAGTGTCTTGATACTTTTGCCGGTTTGTTTTTCTACTTCATTCTTATACTCCTGGAATTTCTCAAAGGCCTCGGATTTATGCTTCATTAAGAAGACATGTCCATACTTAGAGAAATCATCCGTAAAAGTAATGAAATAGGAAAAACTACTTCTTGCATGTGTAGACATTAAACCACACACGTCGCTGTGTACGAGTCCCACGAGCTCGCTTGCTCTTACTCCGTGTCCAGTGAATGGAGTCTTTGTCATCTTTCCTTTGAGACATGATTGACAAGTTGCATAAGAATGATATTCGAACGGATCCAAATATCCTTCTTTATGTAACTTAGTTAACCTTGTCTCATTGATGTGACACAGTCTACAATGCCATAAGAAAGCGTGATTTAATTCTGGAGACTTTCTTTTGTGTGTATTCTGGATATTGAAAATTTGTGGTTGGTTTAATATGTATATACCGTTGCTTAATGTACCCGACCCAATCAAAACATGATTAAGGTGAATGTTTACAATATTGCTTACAAATGCAAAATCATAACCTTTTTTAGATATTAAAGATACAAATATGATATTACAAGTCGAACTGGGTACAAAATAACAGTTGCGCAAAACCAAAACATGTCCATCTGTCAATCCTAAGTGATAGTCCCCCACGGACTCAGCATCCATGCTTGCTCCGTTTGCAACTCCGAGGGTCATATCACCTGCCTTCAAAACCCTACGGCTTCTCAGTGCCTGCAAAGAATTACAGATATGAGATCCTGATCCGGTATCCAATACCCAGGAAATAGAGTTGATTGACAGACAGTTTTCAATAACATACACACCTGAAGTCGAAACCACAACTTGCTTCGGGTCCTGGTTCTTGGCCTTCCAAGCCCTGCAATATTTCTTCCAATGTCCTTTCTTGTGACAATAAAAGCACTATTCCTTTCCCACAATCTGTCTCGCTACCTTTGCTTTTCTCTTAGCTTTCACCTTACTAACACCGCCCCTTGGTTTGGTGGGGGCCTTCTTCTTCTTTCCTTTGGCTTTTGCCTTGGACCTTGAAGAGGAAGTTTCTCCAACAAACAAAGCAGGTGTTTCCCTGACTTTCTGCAGGGTGCCCTCTGCACTCCTCAACATGTTGAGGAGTTCCGGAAGTTCAACTTCTTTTCCTTGTATGTTGAAATTCAGGATAAACTGGGCGTAGGTGGAAGGGAGGGACTGGAGAATCAAGTCAGTGTATAGCTCATTCTCTAATGTGGTCCCCAGGTCCACGAGCTCTTCGATATAACCGATCATCTTAAGAACGTGTTCCCCAACTGATGATCCGACGGCCAACCTCGCCTGAAAAGTTTCTTTGAGGTCTCGTATCTTGCGATACGAGATTGCTCTCCATATAATTCTTTGGTATGGAGGAATATGGATTCGAGATCCATATTCCCGTGCCGCCTCTGGTGCTCGTTGTCCATAGAGGCTAGCACGAGACACTTGGCCTTCTCACTGTCTATCTCCTAGGTCTTACGGATTTCCTTATCTGCGACACTGGATTCTGGACCTGGTTTGGCAGGGGCTTTAGTGGTGAGAAGATAGCTCAATTTGTCATAAGTAATATCCATCTTGACATTCCTGAACCAATCTTTGTAGTTTGGCCCTGTCAATATATTTTTATCTAACAATAACTTAAGGCCCGTCATGTTGGGTGGTTGCTGCAATTAGGAGAGAGAGAAGAAACACTTTAGCATGATGCTCTTGCAAGTTTAGATTGGTTTTTAGTTTATCTAAACAGGATGGCTCCCACTGTTTCTCGAATCCTTCCTCAAACCAGAAAAGAAGAATTAGTCAGGATTAATCTCACCGTACAAAACTTGCTTAACCGTTCAGCCAGGCTAGTGTCGGTACTTCGAGGGAGGTTTTACGACGCTATCGCGAAGTTCCTTAATTAAATAACCTCTTTTCCCTGGAGGCGTAGCCCCGCTAACACTGTTCTAGACACCTACTTGGTTTATAGTATTGATCGTTAAGTGAAATAATCTCCCGAGGAGTAGCATATACTCACAGTAGGATCATGATCCAAATATCATTGTGTGATAAAATTGAAGAAATCCTACCAAAATTATCATACTCCAAATGGTATGCAACATCAGCAAGTTTCAGTTTCTTTAGAAACTCCCGATGTGGATTTTTGCCCCATGCTCTTATGACCTTGACGAAGGCCAACATATCATAAGTCACATGTCAAGTTTTACCCGTCATTATCCAGGTTAATTTGAACCCACCCGTACATACCCTTGACGAAGGCCAAAATAGCAGTACGACTGTCCCAAACCAACGCATCTATCTATGCAACAGATAAATATTTGGCAGCTACCAATCACTATGCCTTAGCGAAGGTCAAAATACATAGCTTGAATACTACTGAATATTTAACTGAAATGACGGAGGGCTACGAATGGTTTTGGTGAAACCGTGAACGTAATGAACTTGATATAATCGAAGGAACCTGATAGCTTTTAAAAGGAATGGTTTAAGCTCCGCATTTTAAAAGTTTTGCTGTTTTGAAAAAACCGAGTGGTTTTGAAATTGTTCCAACGATTCAACTTTGGTTTGTTTTCTTTGCATTAATTTAATGTGTCCCATCAATTAATCCTATCATTGCAAAAAACAACGAAAATATGACGTACGCTTATGCCATCTGCATTCGCCACTGGGCCCCGTCATTACCCGTTAGGTTACTTAACTAACGACAGAGCGGGGGCAGGACTAGCGCGGATGCAAAACATAAGCAACGCCTATTAGATATCATATATAGATATATACATTCGTCAGACGCAATAATAGGCATTCCAGATCACAGATGAACACATTGGATATACAAGCAATCCTTCATTGGATATACAAGCAATCCGCATTTCCTTTGAGCCTGTAATGAAAAGCGGATTACACAGTCGTGATGAATAGCCAACCCCACCCTAGACCCCTACGGGTACGGCAAACTACCCACCAAGTACCCAAAGTGAAGCAGTCTCCCTCAACAACGTGAGTAGGCCACTAAACACTTCAAAGTACCCGGTAGTTTGTGCATCCCACCTTGGGTCTATCCTAGGAGCAATAAACAGTAAATGAAATAATACAACGGTGGCTACAACCTCAACCCGGATGTGCCTCGCGAAAAAATTTTACAACCATTTACAAATTACATTTGAATGAAAGAATAAAACACCTCACATCCCCGGCTATCCATCCATGACAATCCAACAAATCCATATACACAATCAAACATTACAGAAATGTGCAACCCCCAAGTAACCGACATATAGCAATTAGCAGAAGTTTACGAACACATTTATCAAACACAGAAACATTAAACGATATCAAACTGCGACTTCGAAGCATCCCTAATCTCCATAGAGAATAATAAACATCATATGCAAAAATGGCAAAAATAAACAACTCCTGAAACCCTAGATCCTAGCAACAAACCCACACCCAAAACTATGAAGCAAACCCACACTATAAAACCGGGGTGACCGGAAATTTTGGGTTGGTGGCCAGCCAAAAATGCATAGATTTGCCTCGTTTTTGGTGCATGAACTTTTAACAGTGTAAGGAACACTCTGCAGTTGTTTGAATAATTTTTCAGAGGCTCGGAAAAATCAACAGAAACTAGAATCTAGGTTTCGATGTTTGCGGGATGTTTCGGTTTCGTAGTTTTAGTAATCGTTTAATCTGTTAGTTATGGTTTAGTCGGCTCTGATACCACTGTAAGTCGATGCCACGCACCCCACGTGTTCGCGGGGAGGCGGAATAAGCAAAAAACGATTTTTATTGGCTTCGTAACATCGACTAAACATTAGAATCGTTTCGAAACCCTAACTAACGAAATAACTTTGAGGTTGTACCTACTATGTGTGCGATATATACCTCAAGATCCCGCTGTCCTTCACTTCCTTGCTGTCCTCTCCAAGTGATGAGCTCCTTGTCGTGAGAACGGAATCCACCTCCTCGCCGTCTTCTCCGAATCGTAGACGATCCACCCGAGACTTCCGATTTCGAGCTTTGCTTCTAACTTGAAGCAACTAGGTAACTTGGTTTGCTAGACTAAGTGCCCTAGGTTGTGTAGAGAGTGATAAGGATCAAGTTATCTCACTAAACCCTATGGTTTCCAACACATGGAATGGTTAGGGTTTGCTTTGGGAGAGGAGAGAGCTTGAAGAAGATGATGGAAGCTTAAGGTTTTTCTTTTTCTTTTATGAAAGAAAAAAGTATTTGATACAATAATGCAAAGGGATTATATGTGTGATAAAAGTCAAGGGTTTGTAACTCTTTCAAGTCTAGAACCATCTCAAAGATCAAGCAAATATCACAAACAAATATCTTAGTCAACAAGGTCAAAAAGTCAAAGTAGTCAACATAAAAACCCTAATCCCTTTTTCAATAAAATACCATAAGCTTCCATCTCATTTCTTCCATCTATTAATCTTTTCTAAATGACAAGAATACCCCTCTCATCTGTATGCGCACATACCCGTATTCGTATTCTGAGAAATACGAATACAGTGAGACGAACTGATCCAATAATCAAATACCAGGATCTGGCTTAAAATAAAGCCCACTGGTAATGTCTGCCCGAACATCATAAGCGCACAAGTACACGTATATGTTCGAACCCTGTCGTAAAACCATACGACCTCTACACGTTTCGCCTGAAGCCGGAAAACTCTCTGTGTAGGACTCTAAAGACTCGACAGTACTCTGGCAGTGGGTTTAACCACAAGCGCATTAGAGACACTAGCTGTACGTAACGGCTACCCAGGTATCTGTCGATGAGAAGGTCGACGAGGAAACTCATCCGTACCCCAACTAAGTCTGTCTGTGGCAATCTCCGTACAGTCCGGTCTGTTCGTCTAAGAGTGTCGCATATCAGGCCTAGGGGTGTGGCAAGCGTCAGACCCCTAATAGCGGTATAAGTCGTGTCGGAGTACTGTCCAAAACACCCTGAGAAACTACTGGAGTACCTACCAGTAAATCTCACTTGCCTTGGCTAGGGACTTTGTGTAATGGCGTTCCGAACACAGCGTGGCATCAACCCCCAATACCGGGAGAGACGAATCCTATCTAACCACCACTTCCTCCAAGCGCTTCGGGACTGCACCCAACTACTACCTATTTGTACGACTCAGTAGAGCCGTGGTAGGGTAGTAATCTAAGAACAGTGGGAACACACTCGAGGCGAAGCAGCAGTGTCAAGTCGACGGACTAAGCTGTACTCATGTCACCTGGGAACTGCTACCTGACGATAGGTATATTACCAACCAGCAGTTCCCCACGAGTCCATCCATTGTAACTCATAACCCAATGAGCACCTGTATACTATCTCCAGTACGTCGTACTGATGGCTGTGGGACAGACCATCTCCCCTCCTGGGAAAAGAAGCGTACACACTAGTCTACTCTGGAGTATCGATACCCTGTCTTGATAATCCTATGACTAGGGACCTGTAAAAGGATGTGCTTGTAGACTATCCAGCCCCCACTAGTGTGACTGCCATCACAACGCTGGTAGTCAAGCAAAGATCCGAAGGGCTCTATCAATATATATCGGCGATAAGTTAAAAGAAACATATACACATATTAAGATAGATACAAACCAAGTAGCATACTACTATATCGAGCAAGACTGTCATCAATCAGTGTATATATATATCCCAAGCTTCCAAAATGTAATATACAGACTAGTACTATACAATAATGGCCTCTAGGGCATATAACACTAACAGAAACACTTTAAAACACAACACATGCTCTCTGCACATTGAGTTCGCATGACCAATTTTACCCATCAATTGGAGCTTCTCTCGCTCCAAAAGTAAGGGGTAATTAATGGCAGCGTAGTCCGCGATTGTCGGATATTTGGATCCCCACAATCAATAAACTCCGGTCTATCTCAGGCAGGGAATCTGTAATATGCCTGATAAGCGTGCGTATTCTTATCTCAATAGGATGATGAAAAACACTCTACATCCGGAGTTAGGAATATGCCATTACCCAATTTCATTTTGACTCTTTGGTCCTTATTGACGTCGTGTTTGTACTTTGCTGGAGTAGATTGGACGTCGAGATAGTCTCCAGGCTATGTGTATTGCCATCGAGACTTAATTCTTCCTCTGGAAGAGCATGGTGGAACACATTGCTCCTCTTCATTTGTTTGTGCCCATGGATTGTATACAAGAGTCAGTATTGTCCTATTTTTAGGACAGAAAATTTTCCTTTCTTTTATATATATCCGCCATTGCTCTATCATTTCAGATTTTCTTATCACGAAAGTCGCGATTGCCCTATCATTTCGGCTATTTTTCACGGTTGCCCAATCATCTCGGCTATTTCATTTTATTTACTCACTATTTTTTAGTGTGACTTACCCAATCAATTCGTCTCTTTTCTTATTTACTCGCTAATTTTTATTGTGAGTTACCCAATCATTTCGGCTATTTTATTTTTATTTCCCAGTTTAACGATTTAGGGGTATAGAGTATGGAAAGCGTTGCAAATACTGAAGCACATATACCAAGAGCATTTCATCATCTGCCTGGAGAAACTTGGGATTTGATACCTATTTTGGTATTAGTATCACTACAACTGGAATATTGCCAGAAGTGATTTATCATTTGCCGTTGCTCATTTTGACAATGGTGGTTTTGAAAATAGGTTTAGATCTCTGTCAATTAAGGCTTTTTGATTTTATGAACCGTAAGGGTCTCATAAAGATATTTCTTCCTATGAGTCAAGCTGATCTCATAGGTGTGCCTTCTCCTTAGGAGTCATGAGGACCCCTATGTGTTTGTTCTCTTTTGAGTCGTAAGGATCTCATAAGAGTGTTTTCTCCTTGCAAGTCGAAAGGACTCACAAGTGTTGTTCATCATATTGGGAATATGGAGTGATATTGATGAGAACAACAAATGTCAACAAAGATTCAGCCCAATAAGAAAGAGGGGCTGAAGATGAGAGTAAGAGCGCCCGTGTAGTTTCTAAAACGTGTTTATATTTTCTCTCGGCTATACCATTTTGTTTATGAGTGTGTAGGCATGATTGTTGTGGAAGTGTACCATGAGATTTAAGAATGGTTTACATAGATAACGAAACATAGTCACAAGTATTGTCAGATCTAAAAATTTTAATTCGATTTTGAAATTGAGTATAAATCATATTTGTAAATTCAGTATAAATAGAATGAATCTCAGATTTGGCATGCATAAGATAAACTCAAGAATAACGAGAGTAATCATCTATAAAACTAACAAAATATCGATAACCAAATATGGACACAACAAGAGCAAGTATCCAAATATCAGAATGAATCAAATCATCAAATCAAAAGGTTCTAATGAAGTTTTATTATGAGAAATAAGATAAAGCAGTTTGTTTTGCCAAACGACATCCAACACACCTAAAATGTGACCTAAACGATGATGCCACAGATTGGATATAGCCTAGCGAGCTGCAGTTTTATTCAAGATAGGTAAATGAAGATGCTCTAACTGGTACAGTCCATTCACTGTACGACTCACCTCAATCTTCTTAGCATTGCTCGAATTCTGCACAATACAAAAAATGGATGAGAAGGTAATGGTGCAATCAGAATCAGAAATATGACTAACAGATAAAAGATTCACGGTTAATTTAGGCACATGTAATACAGATGAAAGATTAAGATTGCTAGGAGAGTAAGTGGTAGATATGATGTCACCACATTGATTTACTGCAAATGACGAGCTATTAGCAGTATGTATGTATGATATAGGTATGGTAGAACAGTTTGTGAAAATCGATTTATCAAAAGTCATATGATGCGAGGCACCTGAGTCAAATATCCGAAAAAAGAAATACCAGAATTAGCAGTTGAGGCAATGTAGATAGAAAGTGCAGGAGTTCTACTGACATGAAGACTCTGTTGAACAATATTCGTAATCTTTGCAATGAACCCAAAGTTGCAGTAGAGGTTGTTGATGACACAGCTGAAGATGCAGCTGGAGGGTGATTGCAATAGCGAGCAACTGAACGGGTTTGAATATTTGTCGACTTGTTCTTAAGTACCGAGAACTAAGAGATATGATGTCTGTAGTATGCACAAACTCGTTCGGCAGAAGGAGAAGAAGGCAATGGTGGAGCTGTTACGGGTCTGGTTTATGCAGCAAAAATAGTAGCCGATGGTGCCACAGATAAGCCCGTATCATGAGTACTAGCAGATGTAGCTGTCAACATCTGGAGGCGGGTCTCCTCAGAGATGAACTCAGCTACTGCAGCCTAAATACTAGGCAAAGGAACACGATGAAATATTTGACTGCGTAGTCCTTCAAGCTCTGATCGAAGACGCATAGAAGAGTGGTACAAATGCTGACGATCACGCTACTTGTAGTACTCAATAGAGACATCCCCCAATGATGTGCGAATCTGAACCTCTATCAGGTGTAATTCCTCCCAATATCCTAATAGAAAAGAGTAAAAGTGCTGAACAGAACGATCTCCCTATCGAGCATCCTGAAGGGCCGATACAGTTGGTATTCATGAGCGGCACCTGTCTGAACGAACATGCGGCTAAGAGCAATCCACTGCCGACGAGAGATAGTCAGGTGCTTAATAGACAAACGAATATGAGTCACCACCGAACGTACAATATATGCCATAATCTGCTGAGCGGTTTGCATCCATCGATCCCGAGTGAGAATGTAGAGACCTGAAGTATCGGTGGAAGAACTGGAGTGATCGGTTGGAGTCACAGGCGTAGCGGAAGAAGCGGTGGTAGAAGGAGGACAAAAAAGTGTGCCGTCAATATAGCCTCACAATGCCAAAACTCAAAAATTATACTACGTAATAAGAGCCTATCCAGTATAATCCGCAGACTTGATGAGAAGAGTGTCAACCGGGAGAAACGAATAGAGTCCACGCTTGTCCATATCTTGATAGAAGAATGAAAACGGCTCAAAAAGCGGCTCAGAAGAAATAACTAATAAATAGCTTTCAATTATTACCACAAAACAAAACCTATTATAAAATAATCAAAAGACTTTGTTTATTAGCCATGACCATCACTTTCTCTCTACTTCTTTTTGGTTGCTAGATGGTTCAAATGGTTTTAGATCCAAGGAAAATCCAAGTTGAGGTCTTTTGTCGAGAAATCAAGATCGAGATTGCAATCCAGATCGAAAACGAAGAAGTGTTGCTTTTGTAGAAGTCGATGGCTTTGATCGAAGATGAAGAAGTTGATGGCTTTGTCGAAGGCGATGGGAGGTTAGAGGCTATACGATGCATGGGGAAGCGGTGAAGATGAGTAAGGGCGAGGATGAAGAATTGCGGCGAGACACAAGGACCAACACTATCTCTCTTAAACAGAAGGATGATTTTGCTATGGCAAAGGCGTGACGGCGAGGATCTTGATTTGCAACGACGAGGGCTTAAGACAATAGCTTCGATGGCGAGGATTCGATCTTCGACGGCAACGTCGAGGTCTCAAAAACATGAACGGTGATGGCCGGGGTCAATCAGTGGTTAGGGTTAACGCTCTGATACCATATTAGAAATTGTATATTGCGAAGAGGAAAAATATTATTGATGATTGATCAAAATACAATATACAATATGTCTCTTTATATTTATCCTACAAGATTAAATCCTAATACTAAGAGATAAAGATAAAATGATATATGAAAGATTTATGAATATCATAACGGATTGTTTAGTTATAACTGATTCAGTTGATGATTGTATTAAATTTTGTTTAAAGAAAATTCTACAATTAATTTTTTTATTGCTGATGTGACGTTATTTGAGGCTACGTTAGATTATCAAATTGAAATCAATTTAAGAACCCTCAAGTTTTGTGGATATAATAGCACACATGGGTGAAAGAATGGAAGGAATTGAGGATGAAACCTGGCTTGCATGTTGCTCTAAATAAGAATATATATTATGAATCAGACTTGTATCATGTACAAATTTCAAGTATTTTAGCTTAATTAAAATTGATTTGAGTAATATATTTATGGTATTGCCCATATATTTCTCCAAGATAACATCGGATAGTTTCTTTCTTATTCATACATATGTATACCGATACAAATTCATCTCTGATATGTTTCAAATTTTGTGTTATTTCTTGCAATCTATCAACAAAGATCGAAAACATAGTAAAAAATGTTCTTTTAATAGTAATCAATTTTGGTTTTGATTAGGATTTAATTAAATGATAAGAATGTAATCTTCATTGTGAAGATACTTAAGCTAAGAATTTATATATATAAGACACTGATTCGACCATATGGTGTTCGAGTACAGTTCGTTAAGGGATAAAAAGTATTTGAGCTGACATGGCCGATGGATTGTATTAAGGAATAAATAACCCTTTATATTGGCATTATGGCATATAGGTTTGAATCCACCTGTGATCAGTAAGTTTGTTCTATAGTGTGCTCAGCCGTAGAGCACTTCGGTTGCAGGTACTCAATGATTGCTCGGTGCACTAGTAAACCATCTGGATGTTTTGGCGAGCCCCTTTCGGCCGAGTGGGATATGTCGGCATCAGGCCACAAATCGGTCCAATAAAGCACCCATAATGGATGGCAATAGCGGGATGAATGCGTCAGCCAACCTGACCGACCTATATGGACCACCTCTGATCCTAGGAAGAATAGGGCTTGCCTCCTCTTGCTATATACTATTGCTGGTTTTCACTAAACTACCTTGAAGTGTTTTTAATTACCGCAAGCTCCCCTAAAGTAATTAGTGATAAAAATGCTCTAAAACCAAAGCTTAAGGAAGTTCACTGTAATAAAAAAAAACTTTAAGGTAGTTTAGTGCAAAGAAAATATGGTTAAGGGTATTTTAGTGTAATTAATCCTATATATATGAAGTAAGGGCTAGTGATGATAGGATGACTTAAATGAGAGCTGTAGAGGCTCATGCAGAATCTTCCGTGATATGTATGTGGAGGCTAGCCATGCCGTGATATGTAGCATGGAAAGTGTATCATCTTGTACTCGCTTCGTTCCCCCGGGCATAAATACGAAGAGTGCGACAAGCAAAAGGATCCACGCTCTCGCATCCGAACCTTCGTGTGCTAGCGTGCTAGAATCAACCTAGACTCAAATCATGAAAATCAAAGGAGCTCATGCAGAATCAACCTAGACTAAAATCATGTGCGGAAGCTCATGCAGAATCTTCCTCTTTTGAATTTTGATTTCGGGTGCTTTTAGCATTACAACTCTTTTCCAAAAGTATCATATGTGGCGTTCTTTCCTCTTCTTCGTTTGTCGTTTTAATCGTTCGTCGCTTTATAACTCTATTCAAAAAGAAGGCAAGGCTATCGGTTCCAATTCAGCGGCTTTCTGATATGGCGCTCTGGATTCTCAAAAACGTTGTTTTCCAGCAAGTGAAATAAATTTTATACTTGTCACGGCTCCATATTTTAAACATGACTCTCTCTCTCTCCTCTCTCTCTCTCTCTCTATGTGTGTGTGTGTGTGTGTCCGTGACATAATTTCAGACTATGTCGTGTTTCCGCTCTTTGAATCAAACTTACAAGTTTTTGATGATATACATTTTAATTATATCGTCTTTAAAAATCCGAGAATTATTTTCTGAGTTCTAATTCCATTGGTTGCTATGTGCAACTAAATTTGAGACATGTATCTGATATGATTCCTGAAACAAAAAAGAAGCCTCCCCCCTCCCCCCCCTCTCTCTCTGCACAGGTGCACTAGTGTGCGCGCGGTGATTTGAAAGTGTGCAAAAGATCTCCTAGCTTCTTTAATCCCCATATGCCAACTAAAGATTGAAAAAAAGAGAGAGAACTTTTCTGAAAGAAAAACAATATATATGGCATATGATTCACATGCCTCAACTCCTTAGAAAGAAAGAATATGCCTCAAACTGCTTTGTGGACCATTGGGCTCTATGCATGATTGAACTGTAAAGTTCAACTATCAATTATATATAAGGGTGAGTCAATTTCATATAACCACCTTCATAAATACCATTTTCTTTAAATTATAACCTAAAACTTACCTCCAATTATATACTGGTACGTAGGTAAACTTTCTAGCTACAATATCACAGATAGTAGTTATATATGCAGCTTTTTGAGTCCATTAAAAATGAGTTGCCAATTAGAAGAGTGATAAGTTCAAAGCGGAGGAGACATTAGAATAACAAAGGATCCACAATGGTACAACTTTGTCTTGATCAGAGAGATCGAGCCACTTAGAGAGTGTTCATGATTTAAATTTGCAAATTTTAGTTTTCTCCTTCCAATCTTCACCATGTACAGTAGACAATGCCAAATATAGCAAAACCATGAAGTGATTGATCGTGATTTTTCGAAGATTAATAGCCCATGTGATGTATGTATACATATGATAAACATCATATGAAAATATTTAGGAAGATTTTAAAAGATTTGTGGATTGATAGTCGAGGATTTAAACATTAATTAAAAGAACATCTTAGCATGACGGCCAGCATCTTTTGATGATGCTCGATATCGGTGATCTCCCAGATCATGACACGTGGCAGATGACGTGTCTCAGGGTTCACAAGAAAGGACCTACAGTGGCCGACCAGACCACTCCTATGCCCGTCCTACAAGCAAACGCTGGCTCATCTTCGAGCCCCTGCACAATTGGTCTCCTTGGCCTACCAGCTCGTCTCCGGGCTACCACAGAACCAAGATACCTCGGCTCTCCCGCTCGTCCGCGAGCTCTTCCGCCGAGGTCATCTTCCTCGGTCTCAGCGACCGACCAACGGCACCGCTCACAGGCGCAACCGCCATCCCGCGAATCTCGCCATGCACGAGATATCCGCTGGCCACATCCCACGTTCCATGCCATCACGATCCCCCACTAACGAGCCTGTCTCGCCTTTAATGGGAGATCCCGCTCATCACGCGGGCGTGACGTCGGGAGCGTAACTACCGGCGTGATTCTCGCTCCTGCCCTGCCTGCTGCCACCGCTATATAAACCCCTTCTTCATACGGTTCAAGTAAGCCATTTTTTACTCCACTAAGCCGTTGGTCTGCTCGAATCTCTAGTCTAACTTGACCGTCGGAGGGTCCTCGATGGTACAACCATCCCGGGACTTCCTTACAGATAGCTCGGCAACCACAACCTCAAACCCATTGAGATCCACACGCTTCAGGAGCGACAGCCTCCAGATCCAATCTCAACCACCCATCGCCGCCATCAGCAGATCAACGGAAGGTAACATCTTGGCGCGATCCAGGTCGCGTCAGCTGGCGTCGTCTGTGGGAAATCTTTGATTCCACAAAAACAAAAGTTCATTTTCCGATCTCAATCCAATGGCGAGCAATCATCATGAAGATCCAAGCACTGGCCGCCGCCTCCCCCTCAACGGAGGCGCAGACAAACCTCCTCCACCAAATGCCATTAGCGTCCTTGCCGGCCGAATAGACCGACTCGCGTCCTTCATGGAGGCTCTCATCCGCGTCCAAACGGCAGGGCAAGATCCCCAGGTCTCCGCTTCCCCGCCTCGGGACCGGGACCCCTACAGGGGAAGAGAAGACTCCATCCGCGTCGGCACTGCCGACCACCGCGTCGCTACCTCCCACAACCGCAGATCTCCCGGGCCAATACGTTCTGAGGCCCACTGGACGCCTCACAGTTCAACGCCGAGGTCCGTCTCCAGAGCGCCTCGTCCCGAGATCCTTCGTGCACCTGTCCTTCCCGAGGAGATGTCTGTCAGCTCGCCTGTTACCAAGCCTGACCGACACCCCCTCCCTCGACGGGGTCGCGTGGACGAAACCCACCACGGCGGCTCGAAGAATACCTCGCCGGGGGATCTGAGGTGGCAAAAATGCACCGTCGACCACCTCTTCACGATCAAGAGCGGGTACAAAGAGACGTTCAAAGCATACGTCACTCGCTTCTACAATGCCCTTCTCGAGGTCCCCGAGCACCAAGACGAGACGGTCATCACGACGCTAAGGTCTGGTATTAGGCATAAGGAGTGGTTACGCTTCTTTGCACTAGCGCAACCTAAGACAATGGCCAAGATAAAGGCCTGAACCGAGCGCGATATCCAGCTCGAATCCGAGGTAAGCGCAAATCTCCCCCGGGCAGAGAAAACCGACCAGAAGAAGAGGGAAAGAGAAGAGAGAAGGGGGCCTGAACGGCAAAAGCCTTATCTCCTAAAGTTCCAGGAGTACACACCGCTCAATGTCTCCCAGGCAGTGCTACTAGAAGAGGCTAAGGGCGAGGGGTTCTTCAAGCTCCCCCCGATCCCGTGAATGGCCTCAAAGAGAACCCGGGGCCTCTACTGCGGGTTCCACAGGTCGCTAGGCTACTCCACGGAGAGTTGTAAGAAGCTCCGAGATTACGTCAAGGAGCTCATCCGTTCGGGGCACCTAGCAGCGTACCTGAGGGACAAGCGGCAAGCTGACCGCGAGTAGGAGCAGTGTCCCTCTCTAGCCGAGCTGACCATCGGCCAGATTATGGTAGTGTCAGCGGAGGATATGTCTGGTACCCATGAAGCTCGGTACTCTATGCCGGGCATAGATGCCAACAGACATCCGGGGGGCTCAAGCGGCACGAATAAGAACATCTACTAGCATGTATTTTCTTTTCAGAGCAATGTACATCTTTCTTGAGATCTTTTGTCTATATAATAAAGGGATCAATAAAGCCTTGCAGAAAAGAAAAAGAATCTTATTCATTCAAGAGGTACTATAGGCTCCTTAGCCGTACATAAAAAAATATATTACAACAACGGGGGAATGGGGTACAGAGAGCACTGTTCGTGGTACTCTGAGGATATTTCCGCCAGCCGAGCCCTCGCGGCGTCTAAACTCTCCCTTCGATGACCTCCGCTAGCGTCGGAATCGAGCCTCAAGTGGTAGCACTCAAGGACGATCGCCTCCGAGCGATTTAGCCGGCTCACAGAGATCAGACCAAAACGCCTCAGAGACCTCAGCTTGCTAATGGCCTCGTCTTTCAGCTGCTCGGATAAGGGGCTGTAGAGCCCTGGCGATGCCCTCCAGATGGAGTACATCAACAACTGAAGTAGGGATGAGCGCCGGGGGAGCAATCGATCGAAATGATCCTCGATCCGGCATATCACAAACTGCACCATGTCATCAGTGTAGTACTAATCGTAGAGATACACATCCTCGAAGCTTATGATATCGAGGATGGTGAAAAGGAAGTCCTCTATTCTTGCGTTTTGGGTATGAGGAAAGGAGTCATCAACAATCTCTCCATTTTATAGCCCACAATACCCCCAGAGTTCAACGGTCGTCCACAATTGTGCTCCACCCGGCAGACATCGTGCTGCTCGATGCGAAATCGAAACGATGCGGCCCTGGCGCTTCGCCTCCTCCACGCATTCGTGGCACGTGTCACTAGGGACTGTCCATCTTCCCAAAGCCCTCACGAAGAGACAACCCAGCAGCTACCCTGCTCGGCTATCCCTGGCCAGCAGCTCGCCCACCCTACAACGCCAGGGATCTAAGCCCTCACTAAGAGGCAACCGAGCAGCTTCACCGCTTGGTTCATCCTTGGAAGGCCTCCCACGGCCCCTCCAGTGCCAATGATCGAAGCCCTCACCAAGAGGCAGCCCTGCAGCTACCCTGCTCGGCTATCCCTGACTGGTAGCTTCCCTACCCCACAACGCCAGGGATCGAAGCCCTCACCAAGAGGCAGCCCTGCAGCTACCCTGCTCGGATATCCTTGTCCTGTAGCTCGCCTAACCCCACAACGCCAGGGATCTAAGCCCTCACTAAGAGGCAACCGAGCAGCTTTACTGCTTGGTTCATCCTTGGAAGGCCTCCCACGGCCCCTCCAGCGCCAAGGACCTAAGCCCTCACCAAGAGGCAACTCTGCAGCAACCCTACTCGGGTATACATGGACGGTAGCTCGCCTACCCCACAACGTCAGGGATCTAAGCCATCACTAAGAGGCAACCGAGCAGGTTCACTGCTTGGTTCATCTTTGGCAGGCCTCCCACGGCCCCTCCAGCTCCAAGGACCTAAGCACTCACCAAGAGGCAGCCCTACAGCTATCCTGCTCGGCTATCCCTGGCCGGTAGCTCGCCTACCCCACAACGCCAGGGATCTAAGCCCTCACTAAGAGGCAACCGAGTAGTTTAACTGCTTGGTTCATCCTTGGCAGGCCTCCCACGTCCCCTCCAACGCCAAGGATCAAAGCCCTCACCAAGAGGCAGCCCTGCAGCTACCCTACTCGGCTATCCTTGCCTGGTAGCTTCCCTACCCTACAACGCCAAGGATCGAAGCCCTCACTAAGAGGCAACCCTGCAGCTACCCTACTCGGTTATCCCTGGCTGGTAGCTTCCCTACCCCACAACGCCACGGATCGAAGCCCTCACCAAGAGGCAGCCCTGCAGCTACCCTGCTCGGCTATCCCTGGCTGGTAGCTTCCCTATCCCACAACGCCAGGCATCAAAGCTCTCGCCAAGAAGCACCGGGCAGCAACCCTGCTCGGCCATCCTTAAGGATAAAAAGCCCTTGCCAAGAGGCACCAGGCAGTAACCCTGCTCGGCCATCCTTAGTAGGCCACTTACGACCCTTCCCGCGCTAAGGATGAAAAGCCCTCGAAAGAGGCAACCGGGCCCGCCCTTGCTCGGTTATCCCTGACTGGTAGCTCCCTACCCCAACAAACCAGGGATCAAAGCCCTCGCCAAGAGGCAACCGAGCCCGCCCTTGCCCGGTTATCCCTAGCTGGTAGCTCCCTATCCTAACAAACCAGGGATCAAAGCCCTCGCCAAGAGGCACCAGGCAGTAACCCTGCTCGGCCCGTCCTTAAGGATCAAAGCCCTCGCAAGAGGCAACCGGGCCCGCCCTTGCTCGGTTATCCCTGGCTGGTAGCTCCCTACCCCAACAAACCAGGGATCAAAGCACTCACCAAGAGGCACCGGGCAGTAACCCTGCTCGGCCATCCTTAGTAGGCCACTTACGGCCCTTCCCGCGCTAAGGATCAAAGCCCTCACAAGAGGCAACCGGGCCCGCCCTTGCTCGGTTATCCCTGGCTGGTAGCTCCCTACCCCAACACACCAAGGATCAAAGCCCTCACCAAGAGGCACCGAGCAGCTTCCCTGCTCAGCCCTGTCCTTAGTAGGAAACTCACGGCCCCTCCCGTGCTAAGGATCAAAGCCCTCGCCAAAAGGCATCGGGTAGCTACCATGCTCGGCCCCGTCCTTAGTAGCCCACTTACGGCCCCTCCCGCGTTAAGGATCAAAAGCCCTCGCAAGAGGCTACCGGGCCCACCCTTGCTCGGTTATCCCTGGCTGGTAGCTCCCTACCCCAACACCCCAAGGATCAAAGCCCTCGCCAAGTGGCACCGAGCAGCTACACTGCTCGGCTACGTCCTTAGTAGGCCTCTCACGGCCCCTCCGGTGTTAAGGAACAAAATCCTCCGCAAGGGGGATCTGAGAGGCTACCCTGCTCGGCTATCCCCGGCTGCCAATTCACTACCTTACAACTCCATGGATCGAAGCCCTCGCCTAGAGGCCCCGGGCAGCTATCCTGCTCGGTCTATCATCAACATACCTCTACGAGCCTTCCACGATAAGGAACATGACCTCACCAAGAGGCATCCGGTTCTACGTCTAAGCGATCTCCACCTCGACTTCGGGGCCATGGAGATACCGTCCCCCCACCGGTCTTTGCACACTCGGCAAACGAACAGATTCAACTCGATGTGTGATCGCTAGACAAAGAAACGACATAAAACGAAGGCAGTACTGCGCAAATACAAGTGTTTACCGACAAAGTAAAATACAAGCACAAACACTACTGCAAAAACAAAAATCTGTATTCATAAAGCAAAAAGTCTTTACAAGGATATTGTGGACTTCCCAGCCTTACAAAATGCCTGGAGGCCTACAAAATTCCCGAGGCAACAAAAAGAAGAAGAAAAACAAGAAGACAAGGGGCTTCAGGTCACAGGGCCAGGCGCAACACCGGGAAGCTCAGCGCCCACTATAGGAGCCTCGGCGTTGCCCTCACCGGGTATCTCTTTCCCGACCTCGTCCCCGGGGCGGTCCCCCTGCTCATCATCCCCGCGAGGATATTTGGCCCAGAACTCCTCATCAGCGAACTCCGATATCTGATCCTTGACGGCGTCGAGGGCCTCGTGCCAGATGGCGATGGTGGCCGAGGCTAGGACGGTGTAGAACTGTTCCGACTTCTGGAAGTTCTCCACCGCCTTCGCCGCTCTGAGGTCGGCTCGCTTCGCCGCCCCTACCGCAGCCTCCAACTCATTTCGGAGGGTGCTCGCGGACTTCTTCATGGTGCCGACAAGCACCCTGGAGTCCCAAAGCTTGGCCTCGGCAGCCTGGGCGGCCTCACGGAACCTGGAAACCTCCTGCTTCAAGGCCGCCACCTCCTGCTTCGCGGCCGCCGCCGCCTCCTTCGCGGCTGCCGCCTCTTGCTTCCCTGTTGCCACCTCACCCTCAAGGGCAGCGACCCTTGCCATCGCTGCCTCCAGCTCCTGCTTTGAGCTCTCCTCCAGCGAGGAGAGCTCGCCCGCAGCCCGCATCGCCGGGGCTATTTCATCCTCCTCCATCCGGACGACGAGAGCGACATTCTGGAGAACCTGAAGAAATCAGAAGAGGGTCAGAAAGAAAAGGAGCACCAAATCTCGCGAATGACGAGACGCTAAAGTGAAAAATCGAGTGAAGTACGAGCACTAACCTGCACGACCTCTTGGGCGATGGACGCCAATTGCACCTTCAAAGTCCCCCCAGGGACCTTGCCCCCGGCCAAGCTCTCCATGTCGGACAGCAAGCTGTTAGCGACGGAAAGCCCCGAGGGCACCTCAAAGCGGAGCTCCCCCTCGTCCACCAAGATCGGGGAGGCCGGGGTCCGCGGGACTACGCGGGAGAACCTCTTGAGGGCCGACGGTGGAGGGATGGTCTCTACCTCCGAAGCCGGGGCCTCCTTCCCCCGAACCCGCTTTCGGCTTGGCGCCTCGCTGGACTCCGGGGCGTGATCCGCACTCGAGTGTGGAGGCGGGGCGGCTGCTGGGGGAGAAGGGATCATCGTCCGACGAGAAGAGATGGCCCCTCCAGCCTTCGACCCCTTCTTCGGCTTGCGCATGGCCGCTCGAAGGTGGCTCAGGTCCATGGGTTCTGCACAAGGCAAGGTACAATAAAGTTAGCAACACAAACAAAAATGAAAATAAACGCAAGCCTAACAGAACACCTACGAGCTCCTAACTTACCGACGAAATAGGCGGGGCTGAGCCCGACCCAATTAAGGGCCCGCTCGGAAAGCAACACGTCAGCCCGGGGAATGGGCTCCCATTCCGCCACTCTCACCGTGTCAGGGTCGTTGGACGGGCTTCCCCGTCGGCACCTATCCCTAGACCACTGGGTGGGCACGGGCCATTCCTCACCTTCCGGCGGCCCAACGAAGAAAAACTTCTTCTTCCAATCGTGGATGGAAGAAGGCAGGGCGACGACACCCGACCCGGGTGCACTCCCCCGTTGTTTCCTAAAGGAGAGATAAAACCACCTTGGGTCGTCCGCACGGGTGCCGGGGTGGCCTTTGTAAACAAGAGAGGAGACAAGGATGGACAGACCAAAAGGAATCATCTGCAACTTCAAGCGGACCAGGAACCCAAGGAGAATCCTCCATGAGTTCAGCACTGGCTGGCCCGGGGCTAGCCAAAGTAATTTAGCGCCCTAACAATCTCGGGAGAGAAGGGCAGGCGCATTCCGGCCTAAAAGGATTCCAGGTACAAGGCAATATCTTTACCCCGTACCTGATCCGCCCTCTCTCCTTCCTTGGCTAAACGTAGAGTGTAGCCGGATGAGATATGGAAATGAGCCCGAGCGGTAGCAAGCTCGTTCACGTACCTCACCATGGATGGCACGCCAGGGGCATCCGCTACCACTGCTCGGGGATCCGCCCCTGACGCGCGGCCCCGGGAAGAAGATCTGACCATAACTCCCCGGGAAGGCTCCGACTCGGCGGAGGGATCCCTAGAATCTACCCTGACGACATCTATAAACTCCTCAAAGGAAGACATCTAACCTGATGGAGAGAAGTCCTCGACAATGCAGAAATCCAACCTAAGAGGAGAGCGCTGAGCTTACAAGATCAAGAGTGAGGGAAATATGAAGAGAGATGGGCTCTAAAGCGGACCCCACCTCTATTTATAGCCACCGGCGTCCTCATCCCACGGCGAAAGTCGACTCCCGCCAAAACAACTCTTCACATTCGACGACCACGATCGCTCCACCTGTCGCACACACATTAGCCGGATCCCATCAAACGCCAGAGGTCTGCGGCCCGTCGCGTCAGCCAACCAGTGTCCGGCACGTGGTCTGTCGCTTTAGCAAAAGTACACGCGATCCGGCGCACCCTCTTTAATGCAGAGATCTCTCCCTGATTCGCTGACATCATCCAGAAAATACAACAGATTACCCGGGGACACGCCTGACGATATCTTTGAAAGGAAGCTCACCTCGGGTGACCCGGCAGACCACTCTCGACCCGACCCGTCAGCTAGTCGGGATGACAGTGGGGGGATAATGATGATGCTCGATATCGGTGATCTCCCAGATCATGACACGTGCCAGATGACGTGTCCTAGGGCTCACAAGAAAGGACCTACAGTGACCGACCAGACCACTCATGTGCCCGTTCTATAAGCAAACACTGGCTCACCTCCGAGCCCCTGCACAATTGGTCTCCTCGGCCTACCAGCTCATCTCCGGGCTACCATAGAACCAAGATACCTTGGCTCTCCCGCTCGTCCGCGAGCTCTCCCGTCGAGGTCATCTTCCTCGGTCTCAGCGACCGACCAACGGCACCGCTCACAGGCGCAACCGCCATCTCGCGAATCTCGCCATGCGCGAGATATCCGCCGGCCACATCCCACGTTCCACGCCATCACGATCCTCCATTAACGAGCATGTCTCGCCTTTAATGGGAGATCCTGCTCATCACGCGGGCGTGACGTCGGGAGCGTAACTGCCGCGTGATTCTTGCGCCTGCCCTGTCTGCTGCCACTGCTATATATACCACTTCTTCAGACGGTTCAAGTAAGCCATTTTTACTCTACTAAGCCGTTACTCTGCTCTGATCTCTAGTCTAACTTGACCGTCGGAGGGTCCTCGGTGGTACAACCACCCCGGGACTTCCTTACAGGTAGCTCGGCAACCACAACCTCAAACCCATTGAGATCCACACGCTTCAGGAGCGACAGCCTCCAGATCCAATCTCAGCCACCCATCGCCACTATCAGCAGATCAACGGAAGGTAACATCTTGGCGCAATCCAGGTCGCGTCATCTCTCGTGTAATGTTTAGCAATTGTTTTTGACATTGGAGCAAGAACAACCACTGCAAATATCTTTCAATCTTGATACACCCTGAAAAATAAATTTTGTAATTTATCTTTGGCATATGCTGCACACGGAGAATACACACACAGAGACACACTATAGTTTTATGTACGTGCCACACGCGTGGAAAATTGAAAAAAAATAGGATAATAAATATAGTTTAGAAAATATATGAAAATTCAAATTGTACAAGTAATTAGAAAGTTTTGTGCTTATAATTTGAATCAATTTTTGTATCCAAAATTTGTTCCGCAAAACGAAATTTTATACGATAAACAATATGAATTTGATTATATGGATGGTGAGGCTCTATTCCAATCTATAATTATTTGAAACAAATCGATTGTCAAACATTCATATAAAAAATAAATTTCATGTAGCAGATAGTAATACATAAATCAAATCATATTCAAACTAAAATTATTAATAAATTATCTATTGCTTTAAACTTTATCTTTAAACTCTAACCCAATAATATCCAAATTAAATATTCTACAACCAACAATTCGATGAGAAAAGTTCTTAAATTTATTTTCGAAAACAAAATTATATTGTAATAACTGGTATCTTGAATTTAAATTTTACCTATTTTTAACCAAAAGTTTCCTCATGTTTTCTATTTTTCCCTAATTATCGAATTCCTAAATTTTTTTTTTTGAAATCCTACCTCTCATAATTTAAAACCCCAAATCAGGCCCATGAACCTAAACCCACTCCCTCGGCACGACCCGACCCAATCCCATCCCCTTCTCTTTCTCCCTCCTCTCAATTCCTTTCCCTTTCTCTCTCCACTCGATCTTTCCCCTCCTTCTTCGCAACGAGCGCCCCACGTCCGCGCCTCCTCCAACGACTCCGAGATCACCGCAACTGACCCCGATCCTCAGTTCCAACCTCACCCACTCTAAACAGTGCTCTCTCTCTCTAAATCTCACTCTCTATCTCTCTCGTTCTCACAACCTGACCCCATCTCCCTTCACCCTCGTCTTCATCGCCGCTGCCTCCACCGCATAGCCTCTACCCTCGTCGAAGACTTCGAACCCATCATCTTACCTAGCCAATCTCACCGGTTCAACCCCATCGCCTCTGCACCGAGCTTTCCCCGCCATCACCAACCTCGAGCACACCCAAGCCCTCCTCCTCTACAAAAAGCACCGAGCTCCCTCTCTTCCTTCCTCGCTCCCTCCATGCCATTAACGTTGGCGACCCCAGATCCTTACAACCTCCTCCACGGATTCCTGGCACCTTCGACGACCAACAACCCCCACTTCCTCCTCCCATCGCTGAAGCCTCCAACCCCCGCTTCCTCCCTCAAAACTTCAACAACCACCGCCGGCGCCCTCGCTGAAAGTGTATGTTAGCACCACCACTGAGTTTTAGTAGCATCAAGCATGCCATTTTTTAAAAATTAGGGGTGTTAATCTACACTAACCAAGATCTTAAACTAGATGATTAGGATTTAAGTATGATATCATAAACTATACTAAGAGATAGATGGCTACAACCTTTGTAGACTGTGTCTTTCTCTTTTAAAGCTCCGGGTTGAGGTCCACACGGCTCCACTAGGCTTCACTTGAAGGTCATTGAAGGTTGAATGAACTAGCTTCGATGACCTTCGTGTCGAAGATGATCCACCCGAAGTCCGCTAATCCAAGCTACCTTTTCACTAAACTCTTTAGTGAAGTAAACACACAACACCAAAATGCTAACCTAGTGTAAGATGGTGAAGTAGGAGTGTTGTTTGCTCACTAGGGTTCTAACAAGATCAATGTTTCACAACTCATGTGAGGGATTGAGCTTGGAGGTGGAGATGAGGAAAATGGAGAGAGCTAGAGAGAAAGAGCTCATCATATGAGCTCAAGAAAATAACTCATGTCAAGAATGATGTCTAGAATGGCTATTCAAAACTCACACATTATTGAAGCATACAATTTTTAACCATTAAAAATTATAGCCATGCTTCAATAGTGCAAGCAAATGAATATAAAAAAGAATAAGCCATGCTATGCTCCATGCCACAAAAAACTCTCCCCATTTTCCACCTCATTTTCTATTTTCTAAAAATAGAAAAACCATGCCATGCTTCATATAATATATATACATGTATATCATATATATATATATATATATCATATATATATATATTAATATATATATTATGAAGAATAATTAGTCAGCTAATAATATTAGTTAATATATAATTATATCAAATATAAATATATATCATATTATTAAATCAACATTTGATTCAATAATCCGGTTATATCACATATAACCTACTAATATCATTTATCTGTATATCACATTATCAAATCAATACTTGATTCAATAATCTGGTTATATCACATATAACCTAACCGATAACAAATAACCGTGAGATTAGAATACGGTATCTCATACTAGTATTTAATCAAGCCCCTTGCACATATTAACATATGTGCTCTACTTCGTTTCGTTTGAACCAGGAAACTTCTATATGGGACTCTAAAGACTAGTCAATACGCCAGCAATAGGTAATGATCACATCAGTTACCCATAAGCCGTCAGCGGTACTAGCTGGACGTAACGGCTATCCAGGTATTGAGCGAATAGAAGATCAACAAGCAAGCCTGCCCAAACTCCCATGAAACCTATAGGTAACACTTACCGTACAGTCCGGTCTCTTCGTCTGATATGTCGTATATTGAGTCTGGGGTCGAATCTTCAGACGCTAATAACTTGATAAGTCGTGCCGATATAAGGCCTATAACGGTACGAGAAACTACTGATAACACTTACCAGTAAATCTCATCAACAGACCTAGCCAGGGACTTCCTGTTATAGCCAATCGAGTATAGCGCAACATCAACTCCCTATACCGGGAGAGACGAAACCCCTCCTATCGCTCATTGCTTCCATGTGATTCGGGATTGTACCCAATATCCACCTGTTTGCACGACTCCTTTGAGCCGTGGTAGGGAGGAAATCAAAGCACAGTGGGAACCACACAAGACTCTATGACGATCTCGGGTATACAGAATAACATGTACCTGTGTCACCAAAGAACTGCTATCTGACGAGAGGTATAGTACCATCTAGGAGTTCTCGGCGAGTCATGTTCAGTGTTTCCATTCTCTAATGAGCACCAGTGTACAATTTTTGATGTTAAACACCAATGGATATGAGATCAACCATCGCCCCATACAGGGTCAAGAAACGTACACACTAGTCTACTCTGGAATATCGATACCCTGTCTCGATATTCCCTCGACTAGGAATAATTGAAGGATGTGCTTGTAGACTACCCAAGTCCCAGTAGTATGATCCGCATCATAGTCCTGGTAGTCAAGCCTATATCTTAAGGGTTTTATCAACATGTATATGAGAGATAGTATAATAATACCAGTGAACATGTTAAGATAAAGGCAACCAGAAGCATACTATCATGTCGAGCAAGAAAGTCCTCCATATATATGTCCAAGTATCCACTATATCATACAAAAATGTCCTCTAGGGTATACATATCACTAACAATCTCCCATTTGCACTAAGGCCAGTTATTGTAGTATCTCATACCTAACATCCCAAAATGTCTCTTGAATAGCATTTGGGGAAGGGCCTTTGTGAGTGGATCCGCTGTGTTATTCTCTATGCCAACTCTCCTGACCTCGATCTCCCGTCGATCTACTATCACCCTGATCAGGTGATACCACCTAAGAATATATCTTGATCATTGATGGGACTGGGGTTCCTTGGCCAAAGCCACAGTTCCATTGTTATCACAATACACAGGTATTGGATGTTCAATGGATGGAACCTCACCAAGTTTATCTTATGAACTTGTTCATCCAGACAACCTCTTTGGCAGTATCGTTGGTAGCAATGTATTCAGCCTTCATCGTCGAGTCTGCTACGGTATCTTGCTTGGAACTCTTCCAACATACCGCCCTTCCATTGAGGGTGAAGATAAAACCCGAGACCGACTTACTGTCGTCCTTATCACTCTGGAAGATTGAATCGGTAAAGGACTCCACCTGGAGTTCACCGTTACCATATACCAAGAACATCTCTTTAGTCCTTCTCAAGTACTTAAGAATGTTCTTCACAGCTGTCCAGTGTTTCTCCCTAGGATCTGATTGATATCTACTCACTACACCTAGTGAGTAAGATATATCCGATCTGGTACATAACATCGCATATATGATAGACCTTGCTGCCGAAGCATAGGGTATCCCTTGCATGTGAGCCCTCTCTAAATCAGTCTTGGGAGACATCTCTTTGGAGAGAGTGATTCCTGAACAAGCGGATAAATTACCACGCTTAGAATCTTTCATACTAAACCTCTTTAGTATGGTGTCTATGTACCTGGATTGGGACAATCCTAACATCCGTCTAGATCTATCTCTATAGATCTTTATCCCCAGTAAGTAGGAGGTATCACTTAGATCTTTCATGGAGAACTTTTATGATAAGAAGAGCTTGACCGAGTATAGCATAGGAACATCCTTTCCTATCAAGGGTATGTCATCCTCGTACAATACAAGAAAGACAACCTTACTCTCTACTACCTTCTTATATATACATGGTTCATCTACATTTTTGATGAAGTCAAACTCTTTGACTGTTTCATCAAAACAGATGTTCCAGCTCTGGGATGCCTGCTTTAATTCGTAGATTGATTTAAGCAGCTTGCACACGCTTCCGCTGCTCCCACTAGCTACGAAGCCCTCTGGCTGTGTCATGTACTCGCTCTCTTCTAAATAACCATTTAGAAAAACGGTCTTGGCGTCCATCAGCCAGATTTCGTAGTCATGGTATGTAGCAATGGCAAGTAGGATCCTGATGGACTTAAGCATAGCGACAGGAGAAAAGGTTTCATCATAGTCGACACCAGGTCATTGACGAAAATCCTTTGCTATAAGTCTAGCTTTGAAAGTCTCAACTTTTCCATCTACACCAATTATCTTTTCAAGATCCACTTGCTCCTGATGGGTTTTACCCTTTGAGAAGAAACTTTCAAAGTCCATACTTTGTTGGTGTATATGGATTCCATCTCAGATTGCATAGTATCCAGCCATTTCACAGAGTCTTCACTTGTGATGGCCTGCTCGAAACTAGTTGGGTCATCATCTTCCATGATGTAGTCCCCCCTCCTACCGTCTATGAGAAAACCGTAGTATCTCTCAGGTGGATGAGAAACCCTACTAGATCTGCGGAGTGACTGAGGTTCGTCAGGGCCTATTGAATCCTCCGGTTCTACCAAATTGTTAGTTATAGTTTGTGTAGCTAGAACTTCTTCCAGTTCTACCTCATTACCACTAATATCTTTCAAAAGAAATTCCTTTTCTAAAAAGGTGGCATGTTGAGAAACAAACACATTTTGTTCCTCAGTGTGGTAGAAGATATACCCTTGCGAATGTTTGGGACATCCTACAAACTTGCACAGAACTGATCTTGCCTCGAACTTGTCCGGATTTTTCTTTTTAACATATGCCGGACAACCCCATATCTTAACTTGTTTAAGAGACGGTCTCTTCCCATTCTATATCTCATATGGAGTGGAAGGTGATTATTGAATGTTTTAGAGTTGTGTTTATAGAAATAACCGCAATCAATAACGGTGTCGCATGTAGCTAGACTGGGATGAGTATGGATCGTCCTCAGGAAAACGTTGAATGTTTTAATCTTACTTTAGGCGTCTTGATTAGGAAAAGAGGAAGAATAATGAATAGTGAAGAATGGTTGTAGGTTCTAAATCTAAGTCAATCACGGATGTAAGATATAGATCTAGATTAACTACGGATGTAGGTTTTATATTAGAAGGGGGCTTGTAGGGTTCGTTAAGATTTAGTAGTCATGGATGATTAATTAAAGATTACTCATTTTATCCTTTAATAGATTTAAAACTAGATCGACAGTGATGCATGTAGATTAGGGTTTCTGGAGGGAAAAGAGTTCTACTCTTAACCCCTATCTTGACATGGATCTCCGTACATGTCTAGCCTTTACCAAAACAATTGTTAATCTAATCTCTAATAGTGGTCGTGAATATCAATGAATTGATAGCGCGCCTGATTAGGATGTTAACTATTCTTTTGATAAAGTTTATAAACTTTATAGGACGTAAAAGGAGTTAAAGGATTTTAGTCATCCATTGATCTACCCTAATCCTACGAACCCTAACAAGCGGAGAATTACTCGCGCATGATGGAGATAGAAGAACGGATAGAGATCATGATGTAAATAAAGTAAATAAATTGCAATAAGAATAAAACAACTACTTTTATTAATCAACTTGATCAATTACACTTTGTTCCTTTAGAAAGTGATTAAAAAACTCTAGTTTGCTTCTCGATCTCTTCTTAAGGAGGTAGATGAACAGCTGATGATCAACTTGGATTCTTGAGTCGTCTTGAACTTCGTGATCTCGTCGGTTTGATGATTTTTCAAGTGAGGATCTCGGTTCTATTTATACTCATAGAACCCAAATCCCTAGTTTCCTAATAGGGTAACTAGTTGTTAGGATCCTACAGGAAAAATCTCAAATCCCAACTTCTCAATATTGCGGCGGAACCGGCGCAATATTCTCATTTTAGCCGCGGTTTAGCCGCTTTTTGGTGGGATCTTTGGCTCAAATTTCTATAGATTCATTCAGTTGTCATGTGGTGATCTTTTGAATATCTGGAGTTTGGAAATCTTTTCTAAGTCACTACTAGAATTGATTTCTTCGATTCACTTGAATATTTCGGCAGATTTGATCTTGCTAGCTTGGATTTCCCTGATAACAGTCCTGATATAATTTCTGCACAATATCTTAATAACTAATGTTAGTAGAATTTATTTTTATTGAGATATTATCCTAACCATTTGATATGATATTATAGTTTAAGAGAATTGGTTAATGATATTTGATATGGTATGCATATTTAAATGGACTAAATATTATATAGATATTATATGCTTACATTTTCCTTCATAATGTTAATTATAATATATAAACAGATGAAAATAGTATTTTTACAAATAAACCCTCATATGTGTCATATTTATAATAAACACCTTTTATTATATAAAAATAGTAAGGAAAATGTTATATCAAATGCACAATATTTTTGACTGCACAAATACCCCCAAACTTAATTTTGATCGTCCCGAGCAAACTAATTATTCATGAGAAGGAGAAAAAGAAAAAACTAAGAAGCACACTTTCGTAGGCAACACGATTGCACTGAGCATGTGCAACAAGCGGTTAAACCTCTAGGTGTATCTAGTAGGAGGAGTGTTGTTTCCTGAGGGTTTTCAGCGGATTACTCCCACAAAATCCTATAATAAAAGAAAGATTGTGAAACTTACATATAATGATAAGAACTAATTAAAGAAAGAACTTGAAAATAAGAGTTTCCAACTACACCAGTTTTTCGGTTGTCATGAGCCCTATCTTAATGGTCATGAAAAAATATTACAAATCACAGCATCTCTCAATAAAACATCGCCTTTAGTCTTACTCCCTATCTTTCTTTTAAACATTGATCATATACCTCTACGTGTGTGTAAAAGACAACCCTACACTTAGAAAATTCAATTCAAGCTATCATACTCTTGTCCATCTTCCAAAATACTTTATAGTTGGTGAATATTTTCGATAAAATTGCTCACACATTCTTCATGTGACCGTTAATACTTCTTGAGGTACTAACCGACCGATTACAAAATGTGCTTGGGCATTTAGGCGTAATTCCTCGTTTCGCAACACCTAAGGCTTAACAGTGGCTCCCAAACCAGTTGGTCTAAGACACTAGGTGATAAAACACCCTCGCTATATTTTCTTATGCCGCCTTAAGCAATTACAAAACCAGTGTTCATTTTTTTCTTCACCACTTATATATATATATATATATATATATTTCCTTCATACTAAGTCTTTTAGACAAGAGCATTTCAAGGTATCTTCTACTATCCTAAGTTTCAAGATGTGTGTAAGTGCGTATAGTAGGGTATCAACGTTCAAATGTTTGGCCTAAAAAATAAAGACTATTTTTCAGATTTATTTTTCTCCTCAGATTAGTAATTTCCTTCATCTTATTAACCTTTGGGACAACGGCTCATAACTACTTATTACCAGTTTCGTTTAAGAAAACATCTAATTTTCTTGCTTTACTTAAACTTTTCCTATCTTTTATATGTATTTTTTTAACTTTCTACTCTTTTATTATAAAAATAATTGTATAGTGCCAAGTGCCAGAAGATAATTTAGTGAATACAAACCTTCCCCCCAAACATGTTTTCAGCAGTGTCCTCACTGTTGTCATCTTTGAATGCATAGACCTATAGACTTGGGGAGAGAAATTAAGAGGAGTAAAATAATAGTCAAATGAAAACTACCCCCAAACTTGTACTTTGGCACGCACAGATATTTAGTTAAGTCCTTTTTTGCTCACTTCCATTCTTAAAATGAGATAATGTTACCGAGACATGGAGGTGAGGCGGAGGAGTTTTAGTTATGATAAAGCGGCTCCTGTAAAAATAGGAGCTCCTTCGCTGGGTCAGCAGAAAAATACGATTTCAATCTATGCCCATTTACTTTAAAAATTGAACCGTTTTTAATATTTTCAACTTTTACTGCCTCGTGCGGGTATACATACCGCCCCACAAAAGGTCCTTTCCAACAAGATCTCAGCTTACCCGGATGAAGATGGAGATGGGAATCGTAAAGAAGGACTTGTTGTCCTGGTGTGAAGGTATTTTTAAAAGATTTTTATCGTGGAACACCTTAGTCCGGTTCTTTACTATAACCGCATTATCGTAAGCTTCATCGCGAAGTTTGCTTAGCTCATTTAATTGCAGCTTCTGATAGCTGCAGGCTTGATCAAGATCGAAGTTAATCTCTTTAATAGCCCACATTTCTTTATGTTCGATCTCGACAGGAAGGTGGCAAGCCTTCCCAAACACAAGTCGGTAAGGAGATCTACCAAGATCGGTCTTATAAGCGGTACGAAATGCTCAAAGACCAATCTTTACGGTTTTTTGATACCGTTTTCTCTAAAATTTGTTTGATCTGCTTATTTGAAATCTCAGCTTGCTCGGATGTTTGGGGATGATAGGGCGTAGAAAGTTTGTGGTTGATTGAATATTTCTGCATCAAAGCCTTGAAAGCCTGATTATAGAAATGCGTCCCGTTGTCGCTAATTATAGCGCGAGAGTGTCCGAATCGCGAAAAAATATTTTCTTTAAGAAACTTAATAACAACCTTGTTGTCATTATTGCGACACAGTATTGCTTCCACCCATTTCAAGACGTAATCAATTGCTAACAAGATATATAAGTTCCCAAACGAATTGGGAAAAGGGCCCATAAAATCAATACCCCAAACATCAAATATTTCTATAACCAAGATAGGTTAGAGCGGCATCACATTTCTTCGTGAAATCCGACCCATGTGTTGACACCGATGACAAGTTTTGCAATAATCATAAGCATCTTTAAATAATATTGGCCAATAAAAACCACATTGCAAAACTTTCTCCGCCGTTTTACGTGGACCAAAGTGACCGCCACATGCTTGATCATGACAAAATGACAATACACTCTTGAATTCATCGTTAGGGACACATCTGCGAATGATTTGATCGGAACAATACTTAAACAAGTAAGGTTTATCCCAGTAAAAGTGTTTTACTTGGGATAGAAATCGAAGTTTGTCTAGTTTCGACCAATTGTTAGGAATAAGTCTCGTTGCTAGATAATTCACAATATCCACGAACCAAGGTTCGCAGGATATAGTCAAGAGCTGTTCGTCGGGGAAGGAATCATTTATTGCCACTGTCAACATTGGTGAAGAATTGATACGTAAAAGATGGTCGGCTACAACGTTTTCACATCCACTCTTGTCTCGTATGACAAGATCAAATTCTTGTAACAACAGGATCCAACATATTAGCCTGGCCTTAGCATCGTTCTTCGATAAAAGATATTTTAGGACAGAGTGATCGGTGTAAACCACTATTTGCGAGCCAATCAAGTAGGGCCTGAATTTTTCTAATGCAAATACAACTGCCAAGAGTTCTTTCTCGGTAGTTGTGTAATTAATTTGTGCATCGTTCAAGGTCCTACTTGCATAGTAAATTACATGTGGCATCTTATCAGTGTGATGTCCTAAGACTGCACCAATAGCAAAATCTGATGCATCACACATAAGCTCGAACGGGTGATTCCAATCCGGAGATGATAGAACGGGGGCTGTAGTGAGAGATAGCGATTCAAAAGCAGCCTCACAATCCGAATCGAAGTGAAATGTTGTATCCTTGGCTAAGAGAAGAGTTAAGGGTCTAGCAATTTTGCTAAAGTCCTTAATGAATCTCCTATAAAATCCTGCATGACCAAGGAAAGATCGTATATCTTTGACGCATTTGGGAAGATGAAGGTTATGGATGACATCAATTTTAGCTATGTCAACCTCAATGACTTTTGTGAAATGATATGTCCAAGGACAATACCTTCGTGGACCATGAAATGACATTTTTCCCAATTCAAAGTTAAGTTCTTATTCTTACAGCGGGTAAGAACCGCGTCAAGATGACGTAGGCATTACTCAAAGGAGTCCCCAAATATGGAGAAATCGTCCATAAATATCTCCAGAAAATTCTCAACCATGTCGGAGAATATCCCCATCATACACCGCTGAAATGTAGCGGGAGCATTTTATAACCCAAAAGGCATGCGTCTATAAGCAAAAGTACTGAAAGGACAAGTAAATGTTGTTTTATCTTGATCCTTTTTAGCGATGGGGACCTGGTTATAGCCAGAGTATCCGTCTAAGAAACAATAGTATTCGTGTCCAGCTAATCGTTCCAACATCTGGTCAATGAAAGGTAGAGGGAAGTGATCTTTCTTCGTTGCGGCATTGAGTTTTCTGTAATCAATACATATGCGCCATCCAGTTTGGGTGCGTGCTTAGATCAACTCATTAGCCTCATTAGTTATGACCATGATGCCAAAATTTTTAGGGACCACATGAATAGTACTTACCCATTGGCTATCAGATATTGGGTAAATTATACCACTATCTAGGCACTTGACGATTTCTTTCTTTACCGCCTCCTTCATAACGGGATTTAACCGACTTTGTGGGTCTCGGGTTGGCTTTTCTTCATCTATCAGATATATATAATGCTCAATAATTAAGGGACTAATCCCTTTGATGTCAGCCATTGTCCAACCAAATGCTTGCCGATTCGATCTCAATATTGTCAAAAGATCGTTCTCTTGTCTAAAGCTATAGAAGTGGATATTATCACGGGTAAAGACTCATTCTCACCTAAATGTGTATATTTAAGATGAGAAGGTAGCGGTTTGAGATCTAGAGTCGGCGGAGAGACGATAGAAGGTGGGTAAGGGAATGATACTCGGATTCCCTAAGAGGTTTATAACTTGCGTAGGATATTGATTCGGAAAGCGCTACTGACTTTTGTGACGAGTCAACGAATTCAAACTCAGGGATGGACTCATCGAAGATATCCTCGCTATAATAATTTTCCAGATCAAACAATGTCGCGCTAGTGTTATCGAGATCATTATAGCAAAGTGCTTCCGCTTCGCAGCTGTCGGAAGCTATCTCATTGATGGAACAGATATCGATTAAATGAGCAGAAAGTTAAGATGGTTGACTTCCTAACTTGTAAACATTAAGCTCAATTGTCATCTTTCCGAAGGATAAGTTCATAGAACCGTTACGACAATTAATGACAGCATTGGAAGTAGCTAAAAAGGTCGACCGAGTATCACCAGGATTTGATTCCGTGGGTTCGCCATAGGCCGTGTATCCAAAACTATAAAGTCCACAGGGAATATGAATTCCCGGACTTTGATCAACACGTCCTCTAGCTCACCCCTAGGTTAGGTGATAGATCGATCTGCCATCTGGAGAGTGCAGTGGGCAGGTTTTAACTCTCCAATACCTAACTGCTCATAGACAGAATACGGGAGCAAGTTAACACTATCGCTAAGGTCGAGTAGAACCCGATTGATATTTTTACCCCCAATAAAAATGGATATTGTAGGACAGCCGGGGTCCCTACGTTTCTTAGGCAATTGCTGGGTAAAAGCCGTACTTACATTACTCGTTAAGAAGATCTTTTTAGGCATTTGAGTTTTTCTCTTCCTAGTGCACAAGTCCTTAAGTATTCTCGCATAGGAAGGAACTTGTTGAATAGCATCTAGGAGAGAGATATTTATGTTAACTTGCTTAAACATTTCCACAATCATCTCCATTTGTGCGTTAGGTTAGTTGGCCCTCAACCTGTTTGGAAATGGAGCTTTATTAATAAGTGTTGGGTCCAACATATCTGGAGAAGTTTGTGGGGATGGAATCGATCCTAGAATTGGAGTGGGGATCGTTTTAGGTAGATTCGAGGAAGTGGGCGAAGGGTTCGAACCTAGTGGGAAACGGAGAATAGGTTCGGAAGTGGGTGGAAGACTAGACGAAATAAGGCAAGAAGTGGAAGACGGGGTTTCAATTGATTCCTCATCTTTAATCTGTTCACTCATTTGATTGTTCAACACTCTTCCTCATGGCAACGGCACTCACATTATGACTTTGTGAGTGGCCAGGATTCGGTAGGGGTTGAGATAGAAGTTTCCCTTTTTCTCTCGCACTCATCGCGGCATTTATTTGTGCAAGTTGTGCTTCTATCAATTTTATATTATCACCGTGGGAGTTGGTGGTCTCTGTTAAAGTTTGGATAGAAGACTTGATTTCATCCGTTGACTGCATGGAATGTTTAATAAACATATCAACACTTTGTTCAAGCGCAGATGAGTTTTCGGTACCGGCCGTTTGGAAAGAATTGTAATAAGGTGTAGAATTGTTGGTCGGATTTTGAAAAGGTTGCGATTGAAGGGGTGCTGACTCTGTGGGTTTGGTTGTTGCTGCTGTGGAGGAGGTCTTTGATAATTTCTTTGGAACTGATTTTGATTTTGGGTTTGGTTTTGGTTCCAAGTAAATTTAGGATGATTCCTCCATCCCTGATTGTACGTGGAAGAATAAGGATCGTTTCTAGGTCGCTGCTGAAAAGTAGCATTAGTGTGTTCTTGACCTTGAAACGGTGCATTTGAAGGACATTCTTCCGTCAGATGTGATGGATCGGAACAACAACCATACACGGTCTTAGGGAGCGTTACCTGGTTTAGGGAGACTGATAAGAATTTGTTCTCTATAGCGTCGAGTTTCTTTTGCATCGCTGCCATTTCGGTTTTTACTGCGATGGAAACATCGAGTTGATGGATACCTCCCCTAAATGAAGGTGGTCTAACACTTTCCCATTGCAAATTGTTTTCAGCGAGATCTTCCAGATATTTCCAGGTTTCATCATCGTCTTTGGACATGAAATTGCATTGACACATGGTTTCAAGCATCTGCTTTGTCGCTAGATTAATGCCTTCATATATAATTTTGCACAGATCCCATCTATGTATTCCATGATGAGGACATTGGACAAGCAGATCCTTAAATCGTTCAAAGCACTTCCAAAATGGTTGATTGGGAAGCTGGGTAAACTAGTTGATTTCGCTCCTAACACGGACGGTCTTATGATTGGGGTAAAATTTCTTAAGGAATCTATCACGAATTCATCCCAATTGGTAATAGAGTGTGCGGGGGTGTTATAAAGCCATTTTTCTGCTAAATCGTACAAAGTGAAAGGAAGAAGACGTAAGCGCATAACATCCACAGACAGTTGTGATGTACCCATCATTGCGCATACGTTTTCGAATTTAGTGATAAAAACATATGCGTCTTCAAACTCAAACCCATGAAATTTGGGCAACAGGTTAATGAAGTGGGGTTAATTTCAAAATTATCCCTGTTGGCTGGTGGAATAGATAAACAGGTAGGAAGGGGACCGCGTATAGGATAGCATCTTTCTTGGAGAGAAATGCGCAGTGGATTCTGCGCACTGACGGGTGGTGGCAGGGTGGTGTTATAATCTGATGGAGAACCATCCATCTCGATCGATGTGGTGGGTGGGGGGAAAAAGAAAATGAAGAAGTACCGACTTCGGAGTCGTTAGCAGGAACGCGGACAAGACGGGCAGTAGAATCCCGTGTCCAGCCAAGCATGCACTAAGCGGGTTTAGCGCAAGTGGCAGCATATGTACGATTTAAAAATGGTTTGTTTTCAAAAGTATCGGACGTGAGACAAATCACAAAAATGCACAATCAACCCTAGAACTAAGGTTACCTAGGTCAAGTCTCTAGACCGCTCCTAGACTTCAAAAGGACAAGCCGCATGGTCAATTCTCTACCACCTTTTTACTACTCTTATGGCCAGGTAAGTGCCAGGTAAGTGAGAGGTATCCGCTATACGAATCACCGAAAATAGCGGGTCTAATTAAGTAACCACTTACCTAGACACACTTTCCTAGGCACCACAAAAGAAATACGGATAAGCGATAGATTACCCACGACCTTCCTCTGTCCTTATTGAGCGCGACGGTCCTTAGAGTCTTGGTCTAGATATTTTTTTAATTAATGTAGGATGATGCGGATGCTCGTTTTGTGATTTGTGGGGCCTAGGAAGGGTGATGAAATCCCCACCTATTATGAATTTGGTCTTTGCCCCTTAATGTCCGTATTAAAATATGCACAAACAAACCAATTACAAAACTTGCAAAAAGATTGTTTTTTGAGCAGCGATATTTTGCAAAGAATCCTGCAGAAAAGATATTTTATTGGATTTCAGAGGAGAGAGAAGGAGATAAGAAAGTTACCACAGAAGTTGGGAAGCAAGATCCCCCAATTCCACCGCGGTTCTGCCGCAAATATGGTGATTTGGCCGCGGTTTGGCGGCGGGAATGAGAGCTTGATCAAAATTTTTTGTTGCGGTGTCCTCCCTTTGTCCTCTGGGTCTTGATGAATGTCTCTGAATCTCTGTTTCCTCAAATCTGTGACTCCAGATCCCCTTGCAAAATTCACACAATAATCGTTAAATATATAATTTGCAGTTTTGTTTATTTTTATGATGTGGATCGAATAAGAATTCAACATGAATAGTAAGAAAAATAAATTACGCATGTATCTCCGGCAACGGCGCCGTTTGATTGTTGAATGTTTTAGAGTTGTGTTTATAGAAATAACCGCAATCAATAACGGTGTCGAGCTAGATCAAGATGAGTACGGGTCGTCCTCAGGAAAACTTTGAATCTTGTAATCTTACTTTAGACGTATTGATTAGGAAAGGAGGAAGAATAATGAATAGTGAAGAATGGTTGTAGGTTCTAGCTCTAAGTCAATCACGGATGTAGGATATAGATCAGATTAACTACGGATGTAGATTTTATATTAGAAAGGGGCTTGTAGGGTTCGTTAAGATTTAGTAGTCATAGATGATTAATTAAAGATTACTCATTTTATCCTTTAATAGATTTAAAACTAAATCAACAGTGATGCATGTAGATTAGGGTTTCTGGAGGGAAAAGGGTTCCCACTCTTAACCACTATTTTGACATGGATCTCCGTTCATGTCTAGCCTTTACCAAAACAATTGTTAATCTAATCTCTAATCGTGGTCGTGAATATCAATGAATTGATATCGCGCCCGATTAGGATGTTAACTATTCTTTTGATAAAGTTTATAAACTTATAGGACGTAAAACGAGTTAAAGGATTTTAATCATCCATTGATCTACCCTAATCCTACGAACCCTAACAAGCGGAGAATTACTCGCGCATGATGGAAATAGAAGAACGGATAGAGATCATGATGTAAATAAAGTAAATAAAATGCAATAAGAATAAAACAACTACCTTTATTAATCAACTTGATCAATTACACTTTGTTCCTTTAGAAAGTGATTACAAAACCCCAGTTTTCTTCTCGATCTCTTCATAAGGAGGTAGATGAACAGCTGATGATCAACCTGGATTCTTGAGTCATCTTGAACTTCATGATCTCATCGGTTTGATGATTTTTCAAGTGAAGCTCTCGGTTCTATTTATAGTCATAGAACCCGAATCCCTAGTTTCCTAATAGGGTAACTAGTTGTTAGGATTCTACAGGAAAAATCCCAAATCCCAACTCCTCAATATTGCGGCAGAACCGCCGCAATATTCTCATTTTAGCCGCGGTTTAGACGCTCTTTGGTGGGATCTTTGGCTCAAATTTCTGTAGATTCATTCGGTTGTCATGTTGTGATCATTTTAATATCTAGAGTTTGGAAATCTTCTCTAAGTCACTTCCATAATTGATTTCTTCGATTCACTTGAATATTTCGGCAGATTTGATCTTGCTAGCTCGGATTTCCCTGATTCCAGTCCTGATATAATTTCTGCACAATATCTCAATAACTAATATTAGTAGAATTTGTTTTTATTGAGATATTATCCTAACCATTTGATATGATATTATAGTTTAAGAGAATTGGTTAATGATATTTGATATGGTATGCATATTTAAATGGACTAAATATTATATAGATATTATATGCTTACATTTTCCTTCATAATGTTAATTATAATATATAAACACATGACAATAGTATTTTTACAGATAAACACTCATATATGTCATATTTATAATAAACACCTTTTATTATATAAAATAGTAAGGAATATCATATTAAATGCACAATATTTTTGACTATACAGTAGGCAATGGATTTGGTCGGAACTCTATTCAATAGGTATATAGCTTTCTCAAGTGCATAACCCCAAAAGGAAATAGGCAACTCAATATTACTCATCATAGAGCGCACCATATCTAATATGGTGCGATTCCTCCGCTCCAATACTCCGTTGTGCTGTGGTGTATACGGAGGAGTAACCTGAGAGAGTATCCCATTCTCTTTTAAATAGTCCCGGAACTCTGTGCTCAAGTATTCTCCTTCCCGATCAGATCGAAGGATTTTAATACTTTTACCCATCTGGTTCTCAACTTCGTACTTATATTCCTTTAATTTCTAAAAAGATTCAGATTTGTGTTTCAACAGGAACACATGCTCATATCTTAAGAGATCATTGATCAGTCGAAAATATTGCACTTTTAACACATCAATTTCCCTACGAATTACAATCATCTAAAGGTGTTCGGTATGAATATAGCACATATTAGCAATTTGACTGTAAAATACCAAATAACTGGTGTTATACATTATAACCGGTATTTTGAGGGAAATTGAGTGTTTATCATTGCACGCATTATCTTTTGTATATCGCAACACTTGTCTCGAGAATGTGTGCAGGAAATTACAGGAAAAGAGCCGAAATTTCTAAAAGTGCTGACAAAAATACGCCAAGTCCAAGACTTGTGATCTGGCAGTGAACAAGAGAGTATACAAATATTACAGATATAAAATAAAGCCCTATGGATCAGCACCAACATTACTCTGGAAAAATCATGCAGCAAGCCTTCTAAAGGGCGGCGGATCCGCAGTCGTAGGGGCCTATTGGCGGCGGATCCGTGGCCAGGTCATCAAGTCGTCAGCAGTTTTCATTCCCAGGGTTCTCATTTCACTGGCTAAACCTATTCAACCCACTTCATTCTCCAGAGATCTTCAGAAGCTTCTGTCCGAACAGCCAAGCTTCTTGTACAAGCTAAACACCTCCAAGCTTCTCAAACAAGCTAGCTAAACCTAGAAGATTCTTACCAACAACCAAGCTTATCAAGGAAGCTAGTATAGGGTTACTAGGCACTCTCACAAAGTTCTACAAGGCATCAACCATGCCCGATTTAAATTTTAGACGTGCCGAACAACCCTAACCAAGATCTTAAACTAGAGATTAGGCAAACATATAACAAGTAAACAACATTACTTCTAAGAGTTTGGGATTAAAACCTTTGTAGTCCGGTCCTTCACTTCATAAGCTCCGTGTTGTGGTCCCTTCGCTGCGATCATCAAGTTCCCGGACTCTAAAGAGGCTCCACGAAGAGAAAGATGCAAGCTTGCTTCCGATCTTCGATAACAAAGATGATCTACCTTGAAGAAACTCAAACCCAAACTCTTGCTTTGCTAATCAAGTATTAGCAAAGCAAACACCCTAATCTAAGTGGCTAGAATAGATGAGGATGATGAAGTAGGAATTTAGCTCTCATTTATTTTCTATTTCTCACACATTTTCTTCACTTCACAAAAAGCTAGAAAGCTTTTCATGCAAGGAAGAAGAAGATGAATTACTTTGTGATGAATAATGAATTGTGTGTTATCATTACAAATGCAACCATGGTCAAAGATGAAGAGGCTAACCATTGTAGAGAGTTTACTAGGGTTAAGGGTTTGGGTTGGGTTAAAGAATATCTCACAAAATATCTACACAAATATCTTTGCAAGAAAACAAAACAAAAGCTTCTAAAAGATTCTAGAAAAGATTAACCCAAATCAAACCCTAACCATGTTTAATCTCCACTAATCATGTTGCATTTATAACCATAATATGTTACAATATTATATATCACATATACAATATTTATTGTAACAAAATAAAATAATACAATTAACATATATCGCATATATATCAATGTATTAGCCGAGTGAGAAAAAGAATCTTTTAGTGAGTTTATATTAGTTAATGTAATTTAATATATCAAATATATAATTATACATTAAATTATCGAATCAACACTTGATCCGATAATCCGGCTATTTCACAAATAACCGACTAATATAATCTGTATCAGTTCATCGAATCAACTCTTGATTCGATGATCCGGCTATATCACATATACCCGGCCGATATCTCATATCGCGAGAATCTAATACGGTATCGCATACACGTATCATTCTCGGTCCCGCACATATCAGATATGTGCTCCTACCCCGTTTTGCCTGAGCCAGGAAACCTCTGTGTAGGACTCTAAAGAATCGTCAATACGCCGGCAGTAGGTGATGATCATATCAAACACCCACAAGCTGCAAGCGGTTAGCTAAACGTAACAGCCACCAAGGTATTAAGCAATCAGAAGATCAACAAGCAAGCCTGTACATTCTCCCGTGAATCCAACCAGTAACACTCCCTTACTGTCCGGTCTCTTCGTCTGATATGTCGCATATCTCGCCTAGGGGTGGTAAACGTCAGACCCCAGTAGCTTGATAAGTCGTGTCGATATGAGGTCCATAACAGTTCGAGAAACAAATGATAACACTTACCAGTAAATCTCAGCAACCCTGGCCAGGGATTTCCAGTTATAGCCAATCGAACATAGCGCAACATCAACTCCCTATACCGGGAGAGACGGAACACCTCCTATCGCTCATTGCCTCCATATGATTCGGGACTGTACCTAAAAGCCACCTTTTTGCACGCCCTCTTGGACGTGGTATGATGGAAATCAAAGCACAGTAGGAATCACACAAGACTCTATGACGATCTCGGGTCTACAGACTAACCTATACCAGTGTCACCAGAGAACTACCATCTGACGTGAGATATAATACCATCTGGGAGTTCTCGGCAAGTCCGTTCAGTGTACCCAGTCTCCACTGAGCACCCGTATACCTTCTCTGATGTCAAACACCAATGGATATGGGATCATCCATCGCCCATCATATGGGTCAAGAAGCGCATACGCTAGTCTATTCTGGAGTATCGATGCCCTGTCTCGGTACTCCTACGACTAGGAACATTTGAAGGATGTACTTGGCGACTACACTGTCCCCACTAGTATGATCTGCATTATAGTCCTGGTCGTCAAGTACTCATCCTAAGGGCTTTATCAACATGTGACATAGAGACAATTAGAGTACATGTTAAGATAAAGAGTAACCAGCTAGCATACTATCATGTCGAGCAAGAAAGTCCTCCTATATATGTCCAAGCATCCACTACAATATACAACGTATGTACAGTAATGGCCTCTAGGGCATACATATAACTAACAATCTCTCACTTGCACTAGGGTCATCTGTTGTAGTATCTCATACCCAACAATAAGCTGTGGTTGAAGTATCTCATACTCAACCATCCCATAAAAATCTCTACTGGGAAACAGGCCTTTGTGAGTGGATCCGCGCTGTTGTCCTCTGTTCTACTCTCCTAACCTTGATCTGCCTAGAGATCAACCATCTCCTTGATCAGGCGATATTGCCTAAGAATATGTCTGGATTTCAGATGGGACGGCGGTTCCTTGGCAAAATCCAAAACTCCATTGTCACACAATGGTAGGAACGAAGTTCATCTCATGAAATAGTATACATCCAGACTATTTCTTTGGTAGCATCCTTGGTAGTGATTTATCCTGCCTTTATCGTCTAGTAAGTCACGGTATCTAGTTTGAAACTCTTCCAACATACCGTCCTGCCACTGAGGGTAAAGACAATGCCTGCGACTGACATTCAGTCATCCTTATCACCCTGGAACCTTTCCAGTGATTCTCCCCAGGATCGATTGATACCATCTTACTACAACTAGTGAGAATCCTAACATCCAATTAGATCTATCTCATAGATCCATAACTCAGGATTTAGGAGGTATCACCTTGATCCTATATGAAGAATCCTTGTGATAAGCGGAGATTGACCGAGCGTAGCATAGGAAACTCCTTCCCTATCAAGAGTATGTCATCCACATACAATACGAGGATCATGACCATACTCTCTACTACCTTTTTATATATACAAGGTTCATCTACCATTTTGATGAAGTCAAACTCTTTGACTACCACATCAAAACAGACGTTCTAACTCCGCGATGCCTGCTTTATCCTATAAAGCAACTTGCACACGTTTCCGCTGCTCCCACTTTCTACGAAGCCCTCTGGCTGTGTACTTATAGATGCCTTCTTCTAAATCATCATTTACAACAGCAGTCATGACACCCAACCTCCAGAAATCATAGTCATGGTATGTAGCAATGGCAAGTAGGATCTGGATGGACTTAAGCATAGCTTTGAAAGTCTCAACTTTGCCATATACACCAAGTAATCTTCTCAAGATATACTTGCTCCTAATGGGGATTTAACCCTTCAGATGAAGCAACCAAAGTCCATACTTTGTTGGTGTATAAGGATTCCATGTCAGATCGCAAAGCATCCAGCCATTCTTACAGAGTCCCACTCCTGATAGCCTGCTCGAAACTAGTTGGGTCATCATCTCATGATGCAATCCTCGCTCCCACTGTCATAGAGAAACCGAAGTATCTCTCAGGTGGGTGAGGAACCCTACTAGATCGGCGGAGAGGCTGAGATTCGTTGGTTACTATTGAATCCTTTGGTTCTTCCAAATCATCAGCTGCAGTTTGTTTAGCTGGACTCTTTCTAGTTCTACCTCATGACCACTAACTTTTTCACAAGAAATTCCCTTTCTCAAAGGTGGCATGCTGAGAAATAAAACATCTTTTGTTTCTCGGTTAGGTAGAAGATATTCCCTTGTGAATGCTTGGGATATCCAACAAACTTCCACAGATCTGACCTTGCCTTGAGCTTTTTTGGATTATGCTTTTAGACATAGGCCGGACAACCCCAAATCTTAACATCCTTAAGAGATGGGCTCTTCCCATATCATATCACATATAGAGTGGTAGGCATCTGATTTGATTGGAACCCTATTCAATAGGTATGCAGCATCTCAAGGGCATAACTCCCAAAAGGAAATAGGAAACTCAGTAGTACTCATCATAGAGCACACCATATCACATAGGGTGTGATTGCTCCGCCTCGATACACCGACGTGCTGTGGTGTATACGGAGGAGTAATGCTGAGAGAGAATCTCATTCTCCTTTAGAATAGTCCAGGAATTCCATGCTCAAGTATTCTCCTCCTTGATCTCATCAAAGGACATAATACTTATACCCGTTTTTGGTTCTCTACTTCTATCTCATATTCATTGAATTTCTCAAAAGGTTCAGACTTGTGTTTCAATAGGAACACATATGCGAATCTTGAGAGACCATCAGTGAATATAATGAAGTATAAAGAACCGGTCCTGGTATGTATAGACAGGGGACCTTACATACATCATCATGTATCAATCCCAAGAGTTCACTAACTCTTTCTCTGTTTCCAATAAACAGAGCTGTGGTCATCTTATGTTTGTGACATGACCGGCAAGTTTCACAAGATGTAAATTCAAACTAATTTAAATATGCATCTAAATGTAACTTCAGCTAGTCGGGTCACATTGATTATGACCTAGTCTATAATACCTCAAGAAGTATCCGTTCATTTCTGAACTCTTCCTCTTGTGTGTGTTCTGTACGTTAAGAACTGTAGTTTGATTTAGAACGTCTATACTTTTAGATAACGTGCCTGAACCGATCAACTCTTGATATAGGAAATGTTCAAAATATTATCCAACAATACAAAATTATATCCTTCTTTACTAATAAAGAGACTGATATGATGTTGTATATCAGGTTCGGTATCTAATAACATTCATTCAGAATCAATGTATTCTGGTAATACGGGGTGATAACTGCCAACAGACTTGGCTGCAACACTTGCATCATTTCCAACTCTTGAAACTTATCACCCGTTCTCAGTTCTCTACCTCTCTGTAGCCCATGTAACAAATTACATTTGCGGGATCCTGATCCGGTATCTCATACCCAGGACGTAAAGGATACTGTGAAACAGTTCTCGGTAATGAACACACCCGAAGAAGATGCATCAACATGTACTTTCTTCGTTTGGGCGGCACGGGAATTCTGGTAATCCCCTATTTCCTGCTCTGTCTTATAACAATTATAAGTTGGAGCGGGACTAACATTCCCTAGCGCAGTATAACAAACGGGTTCGGTCAATACATCCGTATAATTATCTTGATTAAGGCGTAACATAGTTGTAACCAGGAGAGAGAGAAGAAAACACTCAGTGTATGCTCTTGCAAGATTAGATTGGTTATTAATATATCTAATCAGGATGTCTCCCACTGTTTTAGTCAAATCTTCCTTTAAACCCTAAAAGGAAAGACTAGCCGTGATTAATTACACTCTAAGAGTTCGCCAATCTTTCAGCCAGGCCAGTGCCGATACTTTGAGGGAGGTTCCCCGTGTTTTCGCATGGACCTAATTAAAATAAACCTCGTTTTCTCAGGGGCGTAACCCCGTTAACACCTTTCTAGACACCTATTTGATTGGCTAATTGTAATGTGTAAAACTTTCCCAGGAGTAACTCTTACTCGCAGCGGGTTTCGGGATCCAACTATCTCATAGAAGGTATGCAATCTCATTGCAAATTTCAACACTTGAAATTCCCAATAATATTTTACCCCTAGCGTCCTATGACCTTGACGAATGCCAAACCACCCATAGTCCGCTAGTCAAGTTCAACCCGTACATTTCCTGATTGAATTAAACCCACCCGCATGACCCTTGACGAATGCCAAACAACGCCGTATGAATACTCTAATCCAATCACATCGTATGCTAGCAGATAAGCACTAGTTAGCTACCGTACACTACGCCTTGACGAATACCAAACTACCGCAGCACGAATACTAAGTAGTACTTATCTGAAATGACGGAGGGCTACGACAATTTTTTAAGAAAACCCTTTGCGTAATGAACTTAATATCGTTGTAGAATCGAGTGATTTTAAATGGAGTGTTTTTGAGGATTTTCTAGTTTCGCTAAAGAGGTCACTCCCGGTGAAGGGATCGTCGGCTCTTTCCTTATCGAATAAGGTGCAGGATGTTTCACAAATACCACTATGCAAAGCAAAAACTATAGAAGCAATCAAAAGACAAACCGTTTTTGTAGCATCTGCTAGTTTCACTAAAGAGGTCACTCCTGCTGAAGGGATCTCGGCTCTTTCCTTATCGAATAAGGTGCTGAATATTCTACAAGGAATACCGCTATGCAAAGCAAAAACTAGAGCTACCAGTTTTTAAACAAGTTTCTACAATATCTTTATGTTTCTTTTATTTCATTAATCTCATTAATGAAGTCCCATTTTATTATGCTTCACAAGCATCACATTTGAAACGAAATCAACAATATATAATATATATCTCATATATATAATATAAACATTCGTCTCAGGCAGTAATATGATCTCATCACAGAACATTGCAGCAGAAGAACATATATGAAATATTGGATATACTAAGAGGTCTGTGTTTTTAATATGAGCCTGTATAAAACACGGATTCCACAGCCGCGATGAATAGCCAAACCCACATCCCTAGACCCCTACGAGAGCGGCAATCAACACTACCAATTCTAGGGTTAGGAGACCCGGTCTCGACTCCTCGAGATGGTCTCCCACTGGACCCTAGAACCCGGTTACTTGTGCTCCCCGCCTTGGGTCTACCTAATGCGGAAAAGTAAATAATATACAATGGTGACATCATCCTCAGCCCGGAAGTGCCCCAATAAAAGAATATTACATACAAATGAATTTTACATGAATGAAAAAGAAAAACTCTCATCTTACATAAAATCCCCGGCTATTCAAAACACAACGATCCAATATAACATATCACAGCAACACATAACATCACATATCATCAACGTAAATAAATATGCATATCCCAATTGTCGTTGATGTATAGCAACGAAACCGGCGATACACCACATATTACACTTACAGTCGCAGAAAAGAAAGTGTAAAACTACAACAGTTGGAATCCGCAACCTTCTTAGACATCGCATGCCTAACCAAATGAATTCCTTAGACATCGCATGCCTAACAATTATAAACCTTGCATTTTAGTCTCAATATCGAAAACCCTTTTCAATATCAAGTCGGGCAATTCAACAAGATCCCCGACATCCTGATCGAATGCTCGTCGCAAACTTTAGTAGACGGCTGCACCCCCGGATGCCGTCGACGAAGTGCACTAAGGCGGAACACCGCTGCCGCGAGCACCCGAACGGATGCTTTTGGCGACGGGGTTCTCCTACAGTCACTTGGTCGGGGCTATGGGAAGTGGCTATCTATTAAGTTTACCCGGCGAGTATCCGCGTACGCTACGTGATTGGGATGGACATTTGATCTCATCAAAATCCCGTGGCAACCGATCAAATGAGACTAAACTGCTAAATTTATAACATTCAAATTAGTTATCTCATAACTACTTGTGGATTCCAAATATTGTATCACATTCCTAATAAATAGACAATGTTAAACTTTCCGATCGAATAATCAAACACCCAAGTTTTCCCAAATAGCTCAAAACTTGAGCGGAGTTTAAAAGCATCTATCACATGCTACAGTACCAATGGTCCAGCCGTAGAAGGGTCAAACCAACGCCTCACATGTGGCAACGTCGTACTGCCCCAAACCCTAAGGTTTAGAGGCAGTTCAGACGGTCACATAATCGAGTTAAGGTTTTTGTTCTTCTAGAGGGTCCACCGCGTTACTTGCATGACTAAGAACGTTCTTAAACTACGGAAAAATCCAACACTTGGAAATTTTCTGGCAGGGGAAAAAGTGAGTTATTGATATCCGTTCGAACTTTTTAACACGTTCTAAATTACCCGGAAAAATTAAACGAAGTTAAACCTTCCGATCGAATCAACGAGTTTCCAATAATTCCCAGAAGGCTCAACACTTGAGTAGAATTTAAAAATTCCCAGAATTATGAAAAAGGATCTAAGAATAAATACCTGAAGTAGTGGGCCCCAACTCCAAATTTTGGCCGCGGAACCGCCGCCAACACATGGTTTGGCCGCGGTTCCGCGGTCACGTGAGGGAGTTGATGGTCTGTACTTCACAGTAATTCTTATATTTCTCTGCATGATTTTCTGTGTATTTTTAATATGAAAAATGTCAACTTTTGAAAAAATTTCCAGAAACTAGGATTTAACGGGTATTCGGAGTTTGATCGGATTTTAATCTTCGCCTAGACTTCGCCTAAATCTCTAGCTTGGCTCTGATACCATTGTAGGGTTACTAGGCACTCTCATAAGGTTCTATATGGCATCAACCATGCCCGATTTAAATTTTAGATGTGCCGAACAACCTTAACCAAGATCTTAAATTAGAGATTAGGTGAAACATATAGCAAGTAAACAACATTACTTCTAAGAGTTTGGGATTAAAACCTTTGTACTCCAGTCCTTCACTTCATAAGCTCCGTGTTGTGGTCCATTCGCTGCGATCATCAAGTTCCCGGACTCTAGAGAGGCTCCACGAAGAGAAAGATGCAAGCTTGCTTCCGATTTTCGATAACAAAGATGATCTACCTTGAAGAAACTCAAACCCAAGCTCTTACTTTGCTAATCAAGTATTAGCAAAGCAAACACCCTAATCTAAGTGGCTAGAATAGATGATGATGATGAAGTAGGAATTTATCTCTAATTTATTTTCTATTTCTCACTCATTTTCATCACTTCACAAAAATCTAGAAAGCTTTTCATGCAAGGAAGAAGAAGATGAATTACTTTGTGATGAATAATGAATTGTGTGTTATCATTACAAATGCAACCATGGTCAAAGATGAAGAGGCTAACCATTGTAGAGAGTTTACTAGGGTTAAGGGTTTGGGTTGGGTTAAAGAATACCTCACAAAATATCAACACAAATATCTTTGCAAGAAAACAAAACAAAAGCTTCTAGAAGCTTCTAGAAAAGGTTAACCCAAATCAAACCCTAACCATGCTTAATCTCCACTAATCATGTTGCATTTATAACCATAACATGTTACAATATTATATATCACATATACAATATTTATTGTAACAAAATAAAATAAAACAATTAACATATATCGCATATATATCAATGTATTAGCCGAGTGAGAAAAAGAATCTTTTAGTGAGCTTATATTAGTTAATGTAATTTAATATATCAAATATATAATTATATATTAAATTATCGAATCAACACTTGATCCGATAATCCGGCTATTTCACAAATAACCGACTAATATAATCTGTATTAGTTCATCGAATCAACTCTTGATCCGATGACCCGGCTATATCATATATACCCGGCCGATATCTCATATCGCGAGAATCTAATACGGTATCGCATACACGTATCATTCTCGGTCCCGCACATATCACATATGTGCTTCTACTCCGTTTTGCCTGAGCCAGAAAACCTCTGTGTAGGACTCTAAAGAATTGTCAATACGCCGGCAGTAGGTGATGATCATATCAAACACCCACAAGCTGCAAGCGGTCAGCTAAACGTAACAGTCACCCAGGTATTGAGCAATCAGAAGATCAACAAGCAAGCCTGTACATTCTCCCGTGAATCCAACTAGTAACACTTCCGTACAGTCCGGTCTCTTCGTCTGATATATCGCATATCTCGCCTAGGGGTGGTAAACGTCAGACCCCAGTAGCTTGATAAGTCGTGTCGATATGAGGTCCATAACAGTTCAAGAAACTACTGATAACACTTACCAGTAAATCTCAGCAATCCTGGCCAGGGATTTCCAGTTATAGCCAATCGAACACAGCGCAACATCAACTCCCTATACCGGGAGAGACGAAACCCTTCCTATCGCTCATTGCCTCCATGTGATTCGGGACTGTACCCAAAAGCCACCTTTTTTCATGCCCTCTTAGACGTGGTATGATGGAAATCAAAGCACAGTGGGAATCACACAAGACTCTATGACGATCTCGGGTCTACAGACTAACCTTTACCAGTGTCACCGGAGAACTGCCATCTAACGTGAGGTATAATACCATCTGGGTGTTCTCGGCGAGTCCGTCCAGTGTACCCAGTCTCCACTGAGCACCCGTATACCTTCTTTGATGTCAAACACCAATGGATATGGGATCATCCATCGCCCATCATATGGGTCAAGAAGCGCATACACTAGTCTATTCTGGAGTATCGATTCCCTATCTCGGTACTCCTACGACTAGGAACATTTGAAGGATGTACTTGGCGACTACACTGTCCCCACTAGTATGATCTGCATCATAGTCCTGGTAGTCAAGTACTCATCCTAATGGCTTTATCAACATGTGACATACAGACAATCAGAGTACATGTTAAGATAAAGAGTAACCAGATAACATACTATCATGTCGAGCAAGAAAGTCCTTCCTATATATGTCCAAGCATCCACTACAATATACAATGTATGTACAGTAATGGCCTCTAGGGCATACATATAACTAACAGCTAGCTAACTAACTAACTTTAGAAGCTTCTACCTAAACTTAGCTTAGCTTCTAAAGGAAGCTAATCCTAATCAAGCTTCTAGGGGAAGCTAAGGAGAAGGCTATAAAAGGGGACCCAAGGGCTTCATTCTAAGGTTGTTCTCCAATTCAAAACACAAGTTGAGTGACACAACTTATGCATCCAAACCTTAATCCAATTCCAAAATCCAAATCAAGATCTCCGAGTACAAAAATCAAGCAAGAAGCCATCAACCTTTTAGAAGCGACGCCGACCTTCAACCGAGCAAGTGATCCAAGACGATCTTCGACTCACGGAGATGATGCGAAGCTAATTCGACGATCGAGTTCTCTCCTCAATTCTTGTAGTCTTGAGCGAATTGTAACGAAATTGTTGAATAAAGAAAGGTGAAAACTCTTAATCTTGCTTTTTCTTTATATTTGAGCATTATGATGAGTTCTCAATTCTTGATTGTTTTCTTTGTCATGATGTTCGAGTGAAAACTCCGCTCGTGGAGGAATCGAGAAAATAGATAGATGATGATGATTACATTCTTGAACGATTCTTAATTCTTATGAGTTTTGTAAACTTTAGGAAATTGAATCATCGGCAATCTAGTTTCGAGCGAGATGCTTTCTTGAATGTTTTCGCTCTTAATTTGAGATCAACGATCGATAATTGAATTTCCTAGAGGCTAGCTTTTGAATGATAATCAACGAAAGGATAAGGGATGATGATGAAGAAACCCTAGTTTCTTCGATAGATCCCTAAACCTCGTTGATCGTCATCAATCTAGAAACAAATTATCAATGGATAAGAATACGTAATCACAAGTCTTCATCATCGCTATCGATTCGATCGATTCCTACGAGCCTCATTACAATTCTTGATTACTCATTCGATTTGGATATCATCAATTCTTGATTCTTGATCTTTAGTATTTTTTGATATTAGATCTAGATTTTGATAATTCTTGAAATTCAATTTCATAAATCTTGAATCAAATTTTCTTTTCTTTTTCTCTTTAATTTTCAATTCATCTAAATCAATTACGATCAAATCACACTTTCTCAGTGGACGATCCGTTCTCATTGACGAAACTACAATAGACACCGTCAATTGATTGCAATATAAATTTCTTTGGTTGTGAAATATTTCTAAACACGACACGGAAACGATCAATCAAATGTCGCCGTTGCCGAGGATCGTGTGCTAATTTGTTTGTTTTTGAAATTTGAGTTGAAAAATTTATTCCATCAGAATTTTTTGATCAAAATTCGTACAAACACTAAATTATTCGTTGTGATTTGTTGCAAAGAAATCTGGAATCTGTAGAGCAAGAGAAAAAATTTTCTGAATATTCCAGAGAGCTCAGGAAGTGAACAGGAACAGTGCCTTAAATTTTTGTGCAGGGAACTCTCTGAACCGCGGTGGAAGCGCGGTCATGGTGCATTCTTGCAGTGGATCCACGGCGTGCTTAGGGTTTCAGTGTATGAAACTTCGCTGGTATATCTCTGACTTTCTTATCTCCTCCTTGATCTGTTCCATTAACCAATTTCTGCAGGTTTCTTTGCAAAAATTCGCAGCGCTGCAAAAATAAAAATTGTGCGTGTTTGATTTTGGTTGTTTGCATTTTTAATACGGAAATTAAGGGGCAAACACCAAATTCAGATTATGTGGGGAGTTCATTACCCTTCCTAAGCCCCAAAAATCATAAAACTGCATCCGCATTACCCTGATTAACTAAAAAATATCTAGACATGACTCTAAGGACCGTCGCGCTCATTTAGGACAGAAGGAGGTCGTGGGTAATCTATTGCTTATCCGCGTTTCTTTTGTGGTATCTAAGGAAAGTGTGTCTAAGGCAACTGGTTACTTAATTAGGCCCACTACTTACGTAGTGGAGAACCTCCCACTTACCTGGCACTTACCTGGCCACAGGAGGAACAAAATGGCAGTAGAGGATTGATCTTGCGACTTATCTTCTGGCAGTTAGGAGCGGTCTAGAGACTTGACCTAGGTGACCACTAGATCTAGGGTTGCTTGTGCATTGTTGTGATTTGCATTTTTTCAAAAATCCGTATCTTTTTTTTTAAAAAAAAAAACACCAATCTCATCTTTTCCCTAATTATCACAACGCTGCCAGTTGTGCTAAACCCTTTAGTGCATGCTCGGCTGGACACGGGATTCTAGTACCCGTCTTGTCCGCGTTCCCCTGATTGACTCCGAAGTCGGTAATTCTACGTCTACTTCTTCTTTACCCACCACCATACCCACTTTGATGGACAGTTCTCCATCGAACTTCTTAGCACTACTCTGCCACCATCCGCAGGTGCGCAGAATCCACCCCGCATCTCTCTCCAAGAGAGATGCTATCCTATGCGAGGTCCTCTTTCAACCTGTCTCACCATTCCACCAGCCAACGGGGATAATTTTGAAATAAAACCCCAATACATCAACCTTCTACCAAAATTTCACGGTCTCGAGTCTGAAGACGCATATGTCTTTATTACCAAATTTGAAAATGTATGCGCTATGATGGGTACTTCACAGCTTTCTGTGGATGCTATACGTCTACGTCTTCTCCCATTTACCTTGTGCGATATAGCCGAGAAGTGGCTTTATAACACAGCCGCATATTCTATTTCAAATTTGGATGAATTCGTCGCAGCATTCCTAAAGAAATTCTACCCCAATCATAAAACAGCTCGAGTCCGTAGCGAAATAAATCAATTCACCCAGCTCCCAAATGAACCATTTTCGAAGTGTTTTGAACGCTTCAAGGATCTGTTAGTTCAATGTCCACATCACGGAATTGCTAGATGGGATCTGTGCAGAATCATATATGAGGGCATTAATCCTACAACAAAACAGAACCTTGAATCCATGTGTCAAGGCACTTTCATGACTAAAGATGATGGTGAAGCCTGGAGATTCTTAGAAGATTTCGCTGAAAAATCTTTATAGTGGGAGAGTGTAAACCAGTCATAGTCTAGGGGTGGTATTCACCAAATTGATGTTTCCATAGGAGTTAGAGCTGAAATGGCAGCAATGCAAAAGAAGCTCGAAGCTATGGAACATAAATTTTTAGCAGCCTCCCTAAATCCGATGTCGCTCCCCAAAACTGTATGTGGATGCTGTTCTGATCCATCTCATCTTACGGAAGAATGTTCATTGAATTCTCCTTTCAAGGTCAAGAGCATACCAATGCTGCTCTCCAACAAAGACCTAGAAACGATCCGTATTCTTCAACTTATAATCAGGGTTGGAGGAATCACCCTAACTTTGCTTGGAACCAACAACATAATCAAAACATGGTTCCAAACCACAACAATTTTCAAAGGGCTCCTCCACCACAACAGCAACCACTTCAACTAACTCAGTACCCCTACCAATCTCAAAATTTTCAAAACCTGGTCAACACTCCTGCACCGTCTAATCCTTTGCAGTTGACCGGTTCCGATGAATTCTCTTCATTCGCACAGACTATGAATTTGCTTTTGTCAAATTTCATGCAAGTTTCGGCTGAAATAAAGACTTCCGTCGATGATATGAAAAACTCCACCTCCCAAGCTGAGAGTATAAAATCGATGGAAGCAGAAATTGCAAGATTAAAAGCCGAAATGAGTGCGAGAGAGAAAGGGAAACTTCCGTCTCAACCCCTACCGAATCCTGGGCATTACAATGTGAATGCCATCACAACGTTGAGATCAGGAAGAGTGCTGAATAATCATGTTGGGGAAGAAATTGATGATACTGAAAAATCTATCAATAATACCCAGGCTGAGACCTTTCCTTCCACACACACTTCTATTTCTGATCCTTGTTCTTCTACCCCACCACATTCGTGCGAGCCTATTCTCCGTTTCCCTCTAGGATCGATACCTCAGGAACCCTCTTCTAGTCCACCAAAGACGATCCCCACTCCTATTCTGGGATCACATCCACACACACCACCTTCTCCAATGATGGACCCAGCTCTTATTGCTAAAGCTCCTTATCCGAATCGGTTAAGGGGTAACAAATCGAGTCCACATATGGAGAAGATTATGGAAATGTTCAAACAGGTTAACATCAACATCCCTCTCCTAGATGCTATCCAACAAGTCCCCGCTTATGCGAAAATTCTCAAATACTTGTGCACTAGGAAGAGGAAGACTAAAGTGCCCAAAAAGGTCTTCATGACTAATAATGTTAGCACTGCTTTTACCCCACAGTTACCAAAGAAACGTAAGGACCCAGGATGTCCTACGATCTCGATTTCTATTGGGGGTAAAAACATCAACCGTGCTTTACTTGACCTTGGCGCAAGTGTTAACCTGCTTCCATACTCTGTCTACGAGCAGTTAGGGATTGGAGAGTTGAAACCAGCTCATTGCACTCTCCAAATGGCAGACCGTTCAATCACCAAACCTAGGGATGAACTGGAGGATGTGTTGATAAAAGTTAGGGAATTTGTATTCCCTGTGGACTTCATTGTTCTCGATACACAACATGTAGCAAACCCACGGAACCAAATTCCGGTGATTTTGGGTCGACCATTCCTTGCCACTTCCAATGCTGTCATTAATTGTCGAAACGGTTCAATGAACCTATCTTTTGGAAAAATGACAATTGAACTGAACATCTACAAAATTGGAAGTCAGCCATCTGAACCCTCTGCTCATATACTTGATGTTTGCTCTGTCCACGAGATTGCTCCCTGCGAAGTTGATGAACTTTGCTTTGAAGATCTCGACGACACTAGCACATCAATGTTTGATCTTGCACATCTTAGTGAGAACACATTTTCCATGCTTGAGTCCGACACTCTTGACTCATCACCATCCGAGTCTGTATCTTTTGCAGGCTACGAGCTTCTCCTTGACTCCGAATATCATTCGATGATCCCACCTTCTATTATTTCTCCGCCAGCATTAGATCTCAAACTTTTGCCTTCTCATCTTAAATATGCATATTTAGGTGAGAATGAGTCTTTACCGGTGATCATATCTGCTTCTCTAGTATCAGAGCAAGAGAATGCACTTCTGACGGTATTGAGATCTAATAGGTAGGCGTTTGGTTGGACTATGGCTGACATCAAAGGGATTAGTCCCTTGATTGTTGAACATCATATACACTTGATGGATGAAGCCAAGCCAACTCGAGAACCACAGAGACGGTTGAACCCCGTCATGAAGGATGCGGTGAAGAAAGAAATCATCAAATGCCTTGACAATTGTATCATTTACCCAATCTCCGATAGCCAGTGGGTGAGTCCAATTCATGTTGTCCTTAAGAAATCTGGCATCACAGTCATTACCAATAAGGCAAGTGAGTTAATTCAGACACGCGCTCAAACTGGGTGGCGTGTATGTATTGATTACAGGAAACTCAATGCCGCAACGAGGAAAGACCACTTTCCTCTACCTTTCATTGACCAGATGCTGGAACGCTTAGCTGGACGTGTCTATTACTGCTTCATGGACGGATACTCTGGCTATAATCAGGTCCCTATTGCCAAAAAGGATCAAGATAAAACCACATTTACTTGTCCTTTTGGTATCTTTGCTTATAGACGCATGCCCTTTGGGTTATGCAATGCTCCCGTTACATTTCAGCGGTGTATGATGGGGATATTCTCGGACATGGTCGAGAATTTTTTGGATATTTTCATGGACGATTTCTCGATATTCGGAGATTCTTTTTCTGACTACCTATCTAATCTTGACGCAGTTCTTACTCGTTGTAAAGAGAAGAACTTAACTTTGAATTGAGAAAAATGCTATTTCATGGTCCAAGAGGGAATTGTGCTTGGACATATTATTTCACGAAAAGGCATTGAGGTTGACAAAGCTAAAATAGATGTCATTCAAAACCTTACTCATCCCAAATGCGTCAAGGATATCCGATCTTTTCTTGGCCATGCAGGCTTTTACAGGAGATTCATTAAGGATTTTAGCAAAATTGCTAGACCTTTAACTCTTCTCTTGGCCAAGGACACGACCTTTCACTTTGACTCGGATTGTGAGGCAGCATTCGACTCACTCAAACACTCTCTCCCTACAGCCCCCATTTTATCGTCTCCAGATTGGAACCACCCTTTTGAGCTTATGTGTGATGCATCAGATTTTGCAGTTGGTGCAGTCTTATGACAACACATTGAAAAGATGCCACACGTGATCTATTATGCAAGTAAGACCCTGAATGATGCTCAAATTAACTATACAACTACCGAAAAAGAACTTTTGGCAGTTGTATTTGCATTAGAAAAATTCAGGCCTTACTTGATTGGCTCACCTATTATTGTGTACACTGACCAATCCGCCTTGAAACATCTTTTGGCGAAGAAGGATGCTAAAGGTAGGCTAATACGTTAGATCCTTCTATTACAATAATTTGATCTTGTTATTAAACATAAGAAAGGATGTGAAAACGTTGTAGCTGACCATCTGTCGCGCATCTCTTCTTCACCTGTGATCCTGCCGATCGATAATTCTTTTCCAGACGAACAACTCTTGAACGTATCCGATGAACCTTGGTTCAAGGATATTGTGAATTATCTTGCTACGGGACTTATTCCCCGCGAATGGTCAAAACATGAAAAACATCGATTTCTATCCCGAGTAAAACACTTTTACTGGGATGAACCGTATCTGTTTAAGTATTGTCCTGACCAGATCATTCACAGGTGTGTCCCTAATGATGAATTCAAGAGTGTTCTATCTTTTTTTCATGATCAGGCATGTGGGGGTCACTTTGGTTCTAGAAAGACGGCGGAGAAGGTTTTGCAATGCGGTTTCTATTGGCCGACTTTGTTCAAAGATGCATTTGATCATTGCAAAACATGTGCACAGTGTCAACACACGGGTAGGATTTCCCGGAGAAATGAGACGCCACAGCAACCCATCATAGTGGTTGAAATTTTTGATGTTTGGGGCATTGACTTTATGGGTCCCTTTCCCAACTCCTTTTGGAATCTGTACATACTGCTTGCGGTTGATTACGTCTCAAAGTGGGTTGAAGCTATTCCTTGTCACACTAATGACAAAAAGCTTGTCATTAAATTCTTAAAAGAAAATATCTTTTCGCGATTTGGACACCCACGCGCTATCATTAGCAATAACGGGACGCATTTCTGCAACAGGTCTTTCGAGACTTTGATGCGGAAATATGCAATTAACCACAAACTTTCCACACCCTATCATCCCCAAACGAGCGGGCAGGCTGAGATTTCAAACAGACAAATCAAACAAATTCTGGAGAAAACTGTTTCTAAAAATCGAAAAGATTGGTCGACCAAATTGACGGATACTCTTTGAGCATTCCGAACTGCATATAAAACCGATCTAGGGATGTCTCCTTACAGGTTAGTGTTTGGGAAGGCTTGTCACCTTCCGGTCGAGATTGAGCACAAAGCAATGTGGGCCATTAGAGAAATCAACTTTGACTTAAATCAAGCCTGCAACTTTCGGAAGCTGTAATTAAACAAGCTAAGCGAACTCCGCGATGAAGTTTATGATAATGCTGTAATTGTAAAGAACCGGACTAAGGTATTTCACAATAAAAATATTTTGAGAAAAACTTTTACACCTGGTCAACAAGTCCTTCTTTATGATTCACGACTCCACCTTCATGCGGGTAAGCTACGATCTCGGTAGAAAGGACCTTTTGTTGTGCGATCTGTGTACCCGCACGGGGCAGTTGAGGTAGAAAATGTTAAAAACGGTACATTTTTCAAAGTAAACGGGCATAGATTAAAGCCGTATTTTCCACTGATCCCACGGAGGAGCTCCTATTTTTACAGGAGCCAATTTATCATGATTAAAATTCCTCCGTCTCACCTCCATGTCCTGTAAATTACTGTATCATCTTTTGAATGGAGGTGAGTGAAAAGAATATGTTTGGGAGAGGATTTTCACGATCATATTTATTGCCCCCATTAATAAATTTTCTCCCAAGCTTACAGGTTTTTGTGATCTAGCGTTTGGCAACAGTGAGGACACTGTTGAAAACATGTTTGGGGGAGGTTTGTGCTTATTTACGCATCATTTGCATCATACTTTGCATAAGCACAAAAAATTTAAAACCTATAAAAATTCTAAATTTTTTCAAAAAGATAAAAATATTTAATATTTAATTTTGTACATAAATAAGATAATAAAAGATTAGATAGTGAAAAATTACATCCAAAAGATTGGAAAAATTTAAGAAAACCAAGAAAATTTGAAGTTTTCTTAAACGAACTAGTAATAAGTAGTTATGAGCCGTTGTCCCAAGGGTTAGTAAGATGAAGGAAGTCACTAATCTGAGGATAAAAATAAGTCTGAAAAATAGTTCCTATTCTGGAAGCCAAACATTTGAACGTTGATACCCTACTATACGCACTTACACACGTCTTGAAACTCGGGATAGTAGAGGATACCTTGAAATGCTCTTGTCTAAAAGCCAAAGTATGAAGGAAATTTTTTTTCTGAATAAAATATAAAATGGTGAAGAAAAATGAACACTGGTTTTGTTATCGCCAAGGCAGCAATAAAAAAATACAGCGAGGGTGCTTCATCACCTAGTGCCTTAGACCAACTGGTCTGGGAGTCACTGCTAAGCCTTAGGTGGTGCAAGACGAGGAAAATACACTGTATAAGCAAGCACATAAGTAATCGGTCGGTTAGTACCTCAAGAAATATTAACGCTCGCATGAAAAATGTGTGAGCAAATCCATCTAAATATTCATTAATTAAAAAGTACTGAGGTAGATGGACAAGAGTATGATAGCTTGAATTGAATTCTCCGAGTGTAGGGATGTCTTTTACACACACGTAGGGTTATATGATCGATGTTTCGAAGAAAGATAGGAATGAAGAATAAAGACGATGTTTTATTGAGGGATGATGTGATTTCTAACATCTTTTCATGACTATTAAGATAGGGCTCATGACAACCGAAAAGCTAGTATAGTTGGAAACTCTAATTTCAAAGTCTTTCTTTTACAATTCTTATCTTTATATATAACTTTCACGGTCTTCCTTTTATTATTGGATTTTGTGGGTGCAATCCGCTGAAAACTCTCAGGAGACAACACTCCTCCTACTAAAGATACCTAGAGGTTTAAAGGCTTGTTGCACGTGCTCAGTGCAATCGTGTTGCCTACGAAAGTGTGCTAGTTAGTTTTTTTCTTTTTTTATTTTCTCCTTCTCTTTTTAATAAAACAAGTTTGCTCGAGACGACCAAAAATAAGTTTGGGGGAATTTGATCAGTCGAAAATATTGCATTTTTAACACATCAATTTCCCTACTAATTGCAATCATCTAAAGGTGTTCGGTATAAATATAGCACATATTAGCAATTTGACTGTAAAATACCAAATAACTGGTGTTATACATTATAACCGGCATTTTGAGGGAAATTGAGTGTTTATCATTGCACGCATTATCTTTTGTATATCGCAACACTTGTCACGAGAATGTGTGCAGGAAATTCCAGGAAAAGAGCCGAAATTGCTAAAAGTGCTGACAAAAATACGCCAAGTCCAAGACTTGTGATCTGGCAGTGAACAAGAGAGTATAAAAATATTCCAGATACAAAATAAAGCCCTATGGATCAGCACCAACATTACTCTGGAAAAATCATGCAGCAAGCCTTCTAAAGGGCCGCGGATCTGCGGCCGTAGGGGCCTATTGGTGGCGGATTCGCGGCCAGGTCATCAAGTCGTCAGCAGTTTTCATTCCCAGGGTTCTCATTTCACTGGATAAACCTATTCAACCTACTTCATTCTCCAGAGATCTCCAGAAGCTTCTGTCCGAACAACCAAGCTTCTTGTACAAGCTAAACACCTCCAAGCTTCTCAAACAAGCTAGCTAAACCTAGAAGGTTCTTACCAACAACCAAGCTTATCAAGGAAGCTATCTAGCTAACTAACTCTAGAAGCTTCTACCTAAACCTAGCCAAGCTTCTAAATGAAGCTAATCCTAATCAAGCTTCAAGGGGAAGCTAAGGAGAAGGCTATAAAAGGGGACCCAAGGGCTTCATTCTAAGGTTGTTCTCCAATTCAAAACACTAGTTGAGTGACACAACTTATGCATCCAAACCCTAATCCAATTCCAAAATCCAAATCAAGATCTCCGAGTACAAAAATCAAGCAAGAAGCCATCAACCTTTTAGAAGAGACGCCGATCTTCAACCGAGCAAGTGATCCAAGACGATCCGCGACTCACGGAGACGATGCGAAGCTAATTCGACGATCGAGTTCTCTCCTCAATTCTTGTAGTCTTGAGCGAATTGTAACGAAATTGTTGAATAAAGAAAGGTGAAAACTCTTAATCTTGCTTTTTCTTTATATTTGAGCATTATGATGAATTCTCAATTCTTGATTATTTTCTTTGTCATGATGTTCGAGTGAAAACTCCGCTCGTGGAGGAATCGAGAAAATAGATAGATGATGATGATTATATTCTTGAACGATTCTTAATTCTTATGAGTTTTGTAAACTTTAGGAAATTGAATCATCGACAATCTAGTTTCAAGTGAGATGCTTTCATGAATGTTTTCGCTCTTAATTAGAGATCAACGATCGATAATTGAATTTCCTAGAGGCTAGCTTTTGAATGATAATCAATGAAAGGACAAGAGATGATGATGAAGAAACCCTAGTTTCTTCGATAGATCCCTAAATCTCGTTGATCGTCATCGATCTAGCAACAAATTATCAATGGATAAGAATACGTAATCACAAGTCTTCATCATCGCTATCGATTCGATCGATTCATACGAGCCCCATTACAATTCTTGATTACTCATTCGATTTGGATATCATCAATTCTTGATTCTTGATCTATAGTATTTCTTGGTATTAGATCTAGATTTTGATAATTCTTGAAATTCAATTTCATAAATCTTGAATCAAATTTTCTTTTCTTTTTCTCTTTAATTTTCAATTCATCTAAATCAATTACGATCAAATCACACTTTCTCAGTGGACGATCCGTTCTCATTGACGAAACTACAATAGACACTGTCAATTGATTGCGATATAAATTTCTTTGGTTGTGAAATATTTCTAAACACGACATGGAAATGATCAATTAATCATCGGTGAATGCAGTAAAGTACGAGGAACCATTCCTGACATGTGTAGATATTGGACCGCATACATCACTATGTATCTGTCCCAAAAGTTCAGTAGCTCTTTCTCCGTGTCCAGTAAACGGAGATTTGGTCATCTAGCCTTTGAGACATGACTGGTAAGTTTCATAAGATGTAAATTCGAACGGCTTCAAATATACATCCTTATGCAACTCAGCTAGTCTTGTCGCATTGATATGACCTAGTCTACAATACCACAAGAAGGCTTCGTTCATATCTGAACTGTTCTTCTTGTGTGTTCTGTATACTTAGAACTGTGTTGTGATTTAGAACGTATTTACCGTTATATAACGTACCATACCCAATAACACTTAATTTAGGAAAACATTCACAACATTTTTGGTACGAAATAACAGTCACTCAGAATCATTGTGTTACCACTTGGTAAGACAAGATGATATTCGCCAACTACTTTAGCTGCAACAATTGCACCATTCCCTTCTCTGAGGGACATATCACCTTTTCTCAGTTCTCTACCTTTACTTAACCCATGTAACAAATTACATACATGGGATCCTGATCCGGTATCCAATACCCAGGATGTAGAGTAAACTGAGAAACAGTTCTTGGTAACGAACACACCCGAAGAAGATGCAAGAACATGCTTATTCTTCGTTTGGGTAGTGTGGGAATCCTGATATTCCCCTATTCCTTGCTCAGACTTATGACAGTCATAAGACAGAGCGGAACCCAACTCAGTATAATAAGTGGGTTCGGTCAATAGATCCATATTATTATCTTGATTAAGGCATGTCATTGGTCGCTACCAGGAGAGAGAGAAGGATAATCACTTTTGTGTGCGCTCTTTGCAAGATTAGATTGGTTATTATTTTATCTAATCGGGATGGCTCCCACTATTTTTATCAAATCTTCCTTCAAACCCTAAAAGGTAAGATTAGCCGGGATTAATTACACCCTACAAGTTCGCTAATCGTTTAGCCAGGCAGGTATTGATACTCCGAGGGAGTCTCCCTATGCTTTTGCATGGAACTAATTAAATAATCTCGTTTCCGCAGGGGCATCACCACATTAACACCTTTCTTAGACACCTAATGGATCGGCTGATAGTAAAGTAGAAAACTCTCTCAGGAGTAACTCTTACTCGCAGTGGGTATCGAGATCCAACTATCATATATAAGGTATGCAATCTCATTGCAAATTTCAACACTTGAAATTCCCAATATTGTTTTTACTCCTAACTTCCTATGATCTTGACGAAGGCCAACAAACCATAGGCCGCTAGTAAAGTTCAACCCGTTCATTTCTTGATTGAATTAAACCCACCCGCACGACCCTTGACGAAGGCCAACAAAGTCGCATGACTACCCTAATCCAATCGCATCACATACGGCAGATAAGCACTAATCAGCTACCGCACACTACGCCTTGACGAAGGCCAACAAACGTAGCACGAATACTAAATAATACTTATCTGAAATGACGGAGGGCTACGGCTGGTTTTTAAGAAAACCTTTAACGTAATGAACTTGATATCGTTGTAGAATCTAGTGATTTGAAAAGGAGTGGTTTAAGCTCCGCTTTTAAAATCGAGTATTTTTCAACCGAATAGCTTTTACTAGCTTTTGCTAAAGAGGTCACTCCCGGTGAAGGGATCTCGGCTCTTTCCTCATCGAATGAGGTGCTGGATATCCATCAAGGAATACCACTGTGCAAAGCAAGAACTACAGAAGCTATGATGATAAATCGAGTGGGTTGTAGCATTTGCTAGTTTTGCTAAAGAGGTCACTTCCTGTGAAGGGATCTCGGCTCTTTCCTCATCGAATGAGGTGCTGGATATTCATCAAGGAATACCACTATGCAAAGCAAGAACTAGAGCTACCATTTTAAAATCTTTTGATTCTACAACATCTTTAGATTTCTTTTCTTTTCATTAATCTTATTAATGAAGTCCCATCATTTAATGTTTCCCTAAACACCACAGAAAATGAAATGAAAATAGAACGTATGCTTATGCCATCCGCATTCGCCACGGGCCTCGTCATGCACCGTTAGGTTACTTAATTAACGACAGAGCGGGGGCTGGACTAGTGCGGGTGAAAAATATAAGCAAAGTTTATTATATATATCATATATATATAGCATTCGTCTCACGCAGTTATATGATCACATTACAGAACCAAGCAGCAGAAGTCAACATATGAAATATTGGATATACTAAGAAGTTCGTGTTTTAAATTAAGCCAATAATGAAAAACACGGATTCCACAGTCGTGATGAATAGCCAAGCCCACATCCCTAGACCCCTACGAGAGCGGCAAGAAACTCTGCCAATTCTAGAGTCAGGAGACCCGATCTCGACTCCTCGAGATGGTCTCCCACTGGACTCTAGAACCCGGTTACTTATGCTCCCCGCCTTGGGTCTATCCTAATGCAGAAAAGTAAATAATATACATCAATGGTGACATCATCCTCAGCCCGGAAGTGTACCAATAAAAGAATATTACATACAAATTTTACATGAATGAAAATTGTAAAACTCTCATCTCACATAAAATCCCTGGCTATTCACTCATGACGATCCAATATAACATATCACAGCAACACATAACATCACATGTCATCAACGTAAGTAAATACGCGTATCCTAAATTCCATTGACATATAGCAATGAGATTTGGGATACCCCACATATTACACTTACGGTCGCAGAAAAGAAATGAAAAACTACAATAATTAGAATCCGCATTTCCTTAGACATCATAAACCCGGAATATCTCATATTCCGAATTTCATGCCTAACCCTATAAACCCCGCATTTTAGTCTCATATCGAAAACCCTTTTCAATAATTTAGTCAGGTAATTCAACAAGATTCCCGACTACCCGATCAAATACTCGTCGGGAACATTAGTAGATGGCCATACCCCCAATGTTGTCGACCAAGTGCACTCAGGCGGAATACCGTGGCCGCGAGTACCCGAGTAGATGCTTTTGGCAACGGGGTTCTCCTAAAGTCACTTGGTCGAGGCTATGGAGTGTGGCTACCTAGTACAGTTATCCGGCGAGTATTCGCGTACGATACACGATTGCGGTGGAGTTTCGATCCGAATCGAAACTTCGTGGTAATCGATCAATAGAGACTAACATGCTAGATTTACAAACACTAACTAGTTTTCTCGAAACTAATTAAATGTGGATTCCAATCATTGCATCATATATCAAACTTAAACCCGAAACGACGTTAAAATTACGATTATGAAACACTCCGAATAGCCATAATAGGAAAGTTAGCATCACATGCAAACTGGGCTAATCAAACATAACCATGAAACCCTAAACCTAATATCACAGAACAACAAAAAAAATTCGAGCCCAAAAATATGAAGGGGAACCGGCGACGCCGGCCAAAAGCCCGATCTCGCCGGGTCAAAGTTGGTGTTTTGGCCTCGAATTTTTCCAGTGTTCAAGTTACATCAAATGTAAGATTCTGTACTTGTTTAAAAAAATTTTAGAGAACTTTTGAAAAACAACAGAAACTTGGGTTCATTGGGTTACAGTTTCGGATTGTTTTGGTTTTGTGATTTTAACTACATCGTACAATCTTCTAGCTTTGTCTCTGATACCATGAAAGTGTATGTTAGCACCACCAATGGGTTTTAGTAGCATCAAGCATGCCATTTTTAAAAAATTAGGGGTGTTAATTTACACTAACCAAGATCTTAAACTAGATGATTAAGGTTTAACTATGATATCATAAACTATACTAAGAGATGGATGTCTACAACCTTTGTAGACCGTGTCCTTCTCTTCTAAAGCTCCGGGTTGAGGTCCACACGACTCCACTAGGCTCCACTTAAAGGTTGAACGAACTTGCTTCGATGACCTTCGTGTCGAAGATGATCCACCCGAAGTCCGCTGATCCAAGTTACCTCTTCGCTAAACTCTTTAGTGAAGTAAACAAAATACACCAAAGTGCTAACCGTAGGATGGTGAAGTAGGGGTGTTGTTTGCTCACTAGAGTTTTCACAAGCTCAATGTTTCACAACTCATGTGAGGGATTGAGCTTAGATGTGGAGGTGAGGAAAATGGAGAGAGCTAGAGAGCAAGAGCTCATCATATAAGCTCAAGAAAAACTCAAGTCAAGAAAATAACTCATGCAAAGAATGAAGTATAGAATGGCTCTTCAAAACTCACACATTATTGAAGCATACAATTTTTAACCATTAAAAATTATAGCCACGCTTCAATAGTGCAAGCAAATGAATATAAAAAAGAATAAGTCATGCTATGCTCCATACCACAAAAAAGTCTCCCCATTTTCCACCTCATTTTCTATTTTCTAAAAATAGAAAAACCATGCCATGCTTCATATATAATATATATATATATGTATGTATATATGATATATACATATATATATATATATATATATATTATGAAGAATAATTAGTGAGCTAATAATATTAGTTAATATATAATTATATCAAATATAAATATATATCATATTATTAAATCAACACTTGATTCAATAATCCGGTTATATCACATATAACCTACTAATATCATTTATCTGTATATCACATTATCAAATCAACACTTAATTCGATAATCTGGTTATATCACATATAACCTAACCGATAACAAATAACCGTGAGATTAGAATACGGTATCTCATACTCGTATTTAATCAGGCCCTTCGCACATATCAGCATATGTGCCCTACTTCGTTTCGCTTGAACCAGGAAACTTTATGTGGGACTCTAAAGACTCGTCAATACGCCAGCAGTAGGTAATGGTCACATCGGCTACCCACAAGCTGTCAGCGGTACTAGCTGGACGTAACGACTACCCATGTATTGAGCGAATAGAAGATCAATAAGCAAGCCTGTCCAAACTCCCATGAAGCCTATAGGTAACACTTATCGTACAGTCCGGTCTCTTTGTTTGATATGTCGCATATCGAGTCTGGGGGTGGAATCATCAAACCCCAAAAACTTGATAAGTCATGTCGATGTAAGGCCTATAATGGTACGAGAACTACTGATAACACTTACCAGTAAATCTCATCAACAGCCCTGTTCACCGCCGAAATACACGACCGGGACGTTAGGACGTCTGGCCTGAATTTTAGGGGCAGATGCTATTTGGATTTATCCGTCCAACTCTTCAAAGATGCCAAGTTGATCTATGGCACCGTATATCGGAGGTTTGGACGGATGCGGCCGTTGCAACAGACTTCGTCAGATTCCCCCTCGTTTTGCGAGGGGGTTTTGATTGTGAGGACGCTCTTCCCTGCAGGTGCAATCCCCTGCAGCTAATTACGTTACCGCATCGCGATAACCACTTTCTCCTACTCTGGAAGTTCACTTCGTGTCGTGTTTATTTGTGTTTGTTTAGGTTGCCCGTGGATTGTATACGGAGACTAATTTATGTTGTCGCCCGTACGGCGTGGATTAGTCCATATTCGTATATCTTAGATTTGGTTTTGTTTTATTTAAGGATCGTTAATCTGGTTTGAGATTAAGATCGAATTAAATGTATATGAGCAGTTGGGGCTCGGTTAATCTTTTGTTAATGATACGTCAGTCTAATTTGAGACTAAGATCTACGTAACAAGGTTTTAGGATCATTTTTGTTTCAGATCCAACAAGAGAGCATTTAGGCTATGTTGTCTTAGTTTAGGGACATTTCGGTCCATTATTTCCATTTTGGAGGCGAAGTTCTAGTTTGAGAATATCTCGGTCTGTTGATCACCATTTTGGAGGTGAGATTTTAGTTTAAGGACGTTGCGGTCCGTTGATCACCATTTTGGAGGTGAGATTTTAGTTTAAGGACGCCTCGGTCCGTTGATCACCATTTTGGAAGTGAGATTTTAGTTTAAGAACGTCTCGGTCCGTTGATCGCCATTTTGGAGGTAGTTTAAGGACGTCTCGGTCCGTTGATCACCATTTTGGAGGTGAGATTTTAGTTTAAGGACGTCTCTATCCATTGTCCATCTTGCGCGCACGTGTATTTGTTACGTCACAGGATGAACAATGATGATGATATGGAATGTGCCCAATTTGAGGCATGATTTTGATTTGAGATGTGTACGTCAATCTAGAAGTGCACCAAAGGGTTGTTGGTTTACGGGACCCGCCACCTCTCTAAAGACGTTGAGGAATTAGAATGACGTGGATCAGAGGTATGCAGAGATGTACCCTTGAACCAATTCCCGTATTTGAGAGGAAAATGAGTTAGTGGTAAACCCGGAAATCATTAGTCATATTTTGAGACTAAGATTTCCTCGGGAGGATGTGGGATGAGTATCATTTTGGATATCATCAGTTGGAAGATCAATAGTCGTATTTTGGACTAAGATCAGTTTGGGAAGTCATGAGCACATGGGTTCGGTTGGTCTGAATCAGGGAGGTTCTTTCCTCATGGGAACTATCTAATTTAAGCTTGGTCCATTCAGTTTTTTTTTAAAGTGCCAAGCATTTGTTTGGGCTCTGTATGATCAGTCCCCCTTTTTGTACAAAGAGTGCTGAGCACTTATTTAAGTTCTGACGCTCACATATAATCATGTGGGCTTTTAATCATGGGGATTGCCTAATAAGTGTTAAACACTTTACCCCTTTTTGTCTTTGTATGGACTACTAGGCACTTTTTATGGCGTCCACATGAGGGACACGTGAGGCACTAGGCGTTAGGCGCTGCCTAGTAAGTGCTAAGCACTTCTCCATTCTGTGGCACCCATGTGAGGAGCACATGAGGTGCCGGGCGCCGGGCGCCGCTCATGGAATGCGAAGTACTCCTGAGTTCTGAGGCATCCACGTGAGGGGTACGCGAGATGATAGGCGCTGAGCGCCGCTTATTGAGTGCTAAGCACTCCTTATTTAGTGGCGCCCATATAAGAGGCACGTGACGCGCTGGGCGCTGAGCGCCGCCACTGAGTGCTAAGCTCTCCTGAGTTCTGAGGCGCCCATGTGAGGGGCACGTGAGCCACTAGGCGCTGAGCGTCGCTTATTGAGTGCTAAGCACTCCTTATTTAGTGGCGCCAATGTGAGGGGCACGTGATGCACTGGGCGCTGAGTGCCGCATACTGAGTGCTAAGCATTCTTGAGTTCTAAGGCGTCCACGTGAGGGGCACATGAGACGCTAGGCGCTAAGTGCCTCTCACTGAGTGCTAAGCACTCCTGAACTCTCTCTTTTTGAATGATCCACAGGATCTTTATCTACTTTTATTTACCTAAAATTTCCAAGAATAGAGTTCTTCTTCCTCAAGAATTTAATTCTCTGTTCTTTCGAAGCTTTCTCCTTTTTTAAGCTTATGGGGGGGCGGGGTTCCTCCTCTTTAGACTTGAAGTCTTGGGTCCTTTATATAGTAGAGGCAATTTGTTGGTTAGCTCTGAAGAAATCTCTTATTAAGAGACCCCAAATAATTTGGGGACTTTACCCACCGTTGGATCTTTGATCCAAAAACTTCTGTTTTACAGAAAATATTTTCTTGTTTTTAACAGGATTAGGAAAATATTTACCCATACAGAATTTATTCTGTAGATCGGCGATTCTTTAATCACCATTGGATTTTTAATCCAACGATACTCTGTTTTACAAAGGGCAGTCTTTCTTGTTCAGAAAGATTTGAGGAATATTTCCTCTAAACAGAATTTAATTCTGCATCCTGATAATTTATCGTCTCCGTTGGATCTTTGATCCAACAACTCTGCTTAACAGAGAGTATAATTTAATTCTACCGGGCGCCGGCGCTCACGTGTTGTGCACGTGGGCGCTACTTAAGATTTTTGTGTGCTTTGCACACGGGCGCTGCTCATATAAGAGTTTTTAACTCTGGCGCTCTCATGGAAGGCACGTGAGATGCTGCCTCTTAAGTTTTGAACAGTGCTTTGCTCTTTTATTGGGGAAACAAATGCCCCCCAACTGTTGCGCTCACGTGGCTCGCACCTAAGTGCAGCGGTGGCACCTTTCCACCGTTTGATTTTCTTGGAAGTTAAACCATCTTCCTGTGCTTATAAGTAGGGCTTTTGGCCCTTAAGATGACTTGTGTTCATCTTCCCTAACCCTCTTCTTTCTCTGAGAATTTAATTCTCTTTCCAGAGCTTAGATCTCTATCCAAGAAAACTCTTTTAGAGTCAAAATTTTGTCACAATTTGGTAAGAATTATGACCAAACTCTTGAAGGAATCTCTTCATGACTTAGGGTTTTGACCCATTAACAGAGCTTTGCTCTTCTCTTGTAACGATCTCTTAGAGATCTCAAAAAAAGGAAACTTTTTTTCTTTTTTTTTAACTTGAGTAGATCACAGATCTTAAAGATCTTTTAGGGTTTAACCTTATTAGAAAGGTTTGATTTTGAGGGTTCTGGGATGTTATCCCATTGTTCTACAAAGCATGGCTCTGAAATTTTTTAGGAATTTTATCCCCTCTTTAATTTTCACATATTTGAAATCTGTTTGCAGAACACAGTTCTCGAGAGAGTTTAACTCCTGAGTCCAATGATGTTTTCTCATTAAATGAGAATTCTTTTGGATTTTATTTTTAATGAGTGACTGGCCCATCATTGATGGGGTGTCACCTTGATTTTGTGGGGCCCCTGTCCCCCTCTTTTTTTAACTGTGGTGCAGTACAATTTTAAGTGACAAAGAATCTTAAGGCCTTAATCATAGTGTCGATAGCTGACCCCTCCTTTTTTGTGCAGGTACTATGGCTTCCGATTCCTCTTTTCCCTTCATACGTTCAAAAAGCGCTTTCGCCGATGCGCCCGTAGATCGGGAAGTCTTCATGCTTATTAAGGATCATGACCCAGAGCAAAAATCTCTACATCTGTGGGGGTCATGGTATAGTCAGATTATTCGGGGTCGGCGCAGTTTTTCTTATGCAGTGCTTTCGGAGCCAATCCCAGAGATTCAATACGCCGATCCGCCTCAAGTGACTTATGCCGTAGAAGAGGTTAACTGGACCTCGGAAGGTTGTCTTCAGCCTTCCATGGCGTCGATTCCCGTACAGCCACCGTTAGCCTTGGATATTTTAGGGTGACGCATATGCCAAGGAGAGTCGCGCCCTTTGGGGCAAGTTTATATGATAGGATTGACGCCCCGTCATTCGGCCGGCTATCTACAGTGGGCCTGGTATATCCTGTCGGCCAAGAAGTCGCTGTTGTTAAAGACCGGGTTGTACCTCGCAATCTACGCGTCTCACTTTCATTACCACGCCCCCCATATATGGTGGATCAAGTCTTTTTTGGAACAATGGAACATCCCGACCCATACCTTTCTCTTATCAGATCGGTAAGTTTCGATTTCATTGGAAGAGTTCGCGGAGATCTCCGGCTTACCCATCAGAGGGGAGCACTATGAGGAGATACTTCCCCCGACGAGTACATCTTTGCTACTAAGTCAGTGGTTGGGCCTTACCCCGGAGAACGCCGTTCAACATCAGTTCCCCAACTTGATCAAGGTGTTGAACATGTACCAGAATTTATTCCTGGAATCTGGCGGGCATGGAGTTAGCTTCGCAGATTTTATCGCCCGCTTTCTTCGTCCGGAAGTTCTGTCTAAGCAGGCAATGAAATTCGCTAAACTCGACGACCCGTTCGGGTTTAGTTTAGATAACTTGCCGACGGCGGAAGCGGATCTAAAGAATTTCTTTATTCCGGACACTCCAGTTGTCCCCTTTGTGGAGATCGCTGCCCCGGGTGTTGACGAAGAGTCATTCTTTTTGGGGTTCATTGGCCTGTGGCTGAGTTGGTTCGTGCTTCCGACGTACCCCTGCTATATGAGGCCATCTGTTTTTTATCCAGCTCATCGCATCGTCACAGGGACGCGTGTGGCCATTGAGATCGCGGGGTTAGCTCATCTATACCACGATCTGAGTTTAGCAGCTGACATTACTCAGCCGGGGGTAAAGCCCGTGTATCTCCTATTGTATTACTTCACATCATGGATCAAGATGCACGTGCTGGGTGCCTTTGGTGTTCATAAACGACCCAGATTCTACGAAAGCTACAACTTCCCCCGAGTCATGCATCTAGTTGATGCTTCTGCTCCAGACCCATCACAGCGAGAGGCTCGGCAATTACTCCTTCGACCACACATAGTTGAGGACAGTATGGCCTTTGTCGATAGAGTCTTGACTATCGGCAAAGAATCCACTAAGGTGGTCCAACCGTTGGACGATACTTTTAAGGATAGAGCTTCCGCGTTGAGGGCCTGGGAGGTCATGCACCTGTACTCTATTAGGCCGGGCTTCCTATTGTTTAGACAGAACGTCTTGGTGTTGTTTATGAGGTACAACCCATACTGCTTCGCTCAACAATTGGGTTATAATCAAGGTGTTCCTCTTGAGGCATTTTTAGTCGAGACGGTTGCTACGGAGGAGGGTATTCACAGCGTGATGCATCATTTTATGCGATTAAATACGGGGTCCCATTTCCTAGTCAGCGAGTCGAGCTATGTGCTAAAAGCTTCGAATGCTCACGTGGCGTGGTACCAGCATGCGACGTGTGCTGTTGTCAGGGAGGAGAGGCAGCTGTTACTCGATCATAAGGATGCCGTCCCAGCCGGCAATCCAGTGGTCCCTTTGAAGTGACGAGCAACCGTTCGCCCTTCTTTAAGAGAAATCAATACGGCTATAGTCCCCAGAGCTTTTCTTGACAAGCTTCGGCCGGATGTTCCCACGACTGCGGTAGCCACATCATCCCCGGAATCGGACATTGGTTCGGAGATCGGGACCCGCCGTCCGAAGAGGCCTATCAAGTGAAAGCTTTTATTGTCGGCTGTTAGTGCCAGTTCGTAGAAGAAAAAGAAATCTCTATTCTCTGCTGATGTCGTATTCGGCTAGGAGCCCCATGCTCCCTACAGTGAGGGCCTGTGCGAATATGGCTCCAATGAGGGTTTGTTTGACATGCCTGCAACTTATACTGATCTTCACGCTGCCCTCGCAGCTTCTGAGCAACTGGCTCGCGAGAAAGCAACGTTGGTCTCTATTGTGGAGTCGAATATACTTTATTTACATTCTTCTGCATCTATCCCTTCTCCCCTTATTATTCTTCATTAACGCTCTCTTCTTTAACAGGCATTTCTGCCGAAGAGGCTCTCGCGGCTTCCCTCAAGACGTTTGAGGAGGAAGAGAGGCTTCACGCTATCTTGGGTCTTGGTATAATTCTCTTCACTATAACTTTGCTCTTTTAGTTCTTTCTATTCACGGTCTAACTCTTTTCTTTATCTTGCTACAGGGACTACCAAAACCCAGATTGTTCCAAGTGTAATTCCAATCTCAGGCGGTGACGCAGAAAAGCTTCCAGAGCCACCGACTACGGACGAGGCCATCCTAAAGTCACCACAGGATGCATCGCTGAAGCAGCCGATGATGGATGCCGTAGCGGCTCCAGACACAGAGTTCGGTTCGGACGACGACGTCCCCCTGTCGGAAGTTTTAAGGAGGTCGGTTCTCATGGATCAGGCTGAGAGGAAGCGCAAAAAGCATGCGGCAAGGGAACGCGGCACTGTCTTGGCCGCGGGTGCAAGCTCAAGCAATTTTCCGCCTCCTGACATTCCTTCGGTGGACGTTCCTTTTGCCCTGTCTACTGCTCATAGACAGGTTGCACATGTAGCTCGTGAAGAGAGTGAACGACTAATTCAAGGTAGAACAACGCGCGGTCCTTAATAACAGCTCCTCCCCCTGTCTATTTATTTAACATATGCATTTTTTATTTACAGGACCAAATTTGGATGACGGCGTGACAGGTGAACCGCTGGCAACTAAAGAGCATGAAGCGTCCAATCTTTCTCTTAACTCTGGGACCGTTCCAACTGCCGCTCTTTCCCCTGGTGGATCTTTTATATCAGAGGGTGACTCAAGCATTACGACAGCCCTTGTCGAATCAGGTAATGAAGCTGTGGGTGTTGAATCTGCTCTCCCAATGGAAACCGAAGAAGCCGTCACAGCCGGTGACGTTTCGGGCACAGTTTCGGTTTCTGACTTGTCAGGTATTCCTTCGGCTATTATCTTTGAGTTTTTTAATCCTGCTAAGCGTCTCTGACGATATTTCCTTTGTCTTGAGCATAGGCGTAATAAACCTGAAGTTGTACTGGCCGAAGAATTACCGTCGGCCGCTGCCTTAACTGTCACGGTTCCTTCTGTGCCTCCCTGAGTTTTGGAAGGTAAGGGTTTCCTATTTAGTTGCTTTATTGTAGATACTAATTTTCTTTTCCTTAACCATATATTGTCGTAACCTTGCAGGAGTGCTCTTTGACCATTTGTACCAAGTGCTACACCCGCACTTTTCCTTCCAATCGGAAGTCCTCACTTCCAGCAGTGGTTAGTATATTCTTTGTTTAGCGTTTCTACTTTTTGTGAGTAAACTCTTTGTTGATAAGCCTTCCTTATATTGACCCCGGTATCACAGTTCAAAGGAGGGAGCGAAGGAACAACCAAGCCTCCGGATCTCCCCATTTTGCCACCTTCAACAGCAGCTGGTACGGTAGATTTCGTCCCTCAGGTGTTTTCTTTGTCTTTCAAGTTGAAACCCGACCGTAATTTATTTTGCAGCGATTACACCGGCTTTAGCTCCTTTTGAGTCCCGCATTCCCATGCTCGTGGGGCCCTTCGCTAAAAGTCTATTTTCCAGGGGATCGGTGAATAACCGGCGAACGTTAAGCAAGTTTATCCTGGACCTTGATGCTGAGGCTCTCATCTCTGCTATAGATTTTGCCGACGAAGTCAATCCAATGCCGGCGTCTCTCGTGAATTTCCACACTGAAGACCTCGTCGGTTCTTGGGTCGATTATTGCAGGAAGACCGAGACTTGTCTGCATGAGATTGAGCTTAAGCACCTAGCTCCTGAAGCATTAACTTTGAAATCTCAGCGAACCGCATGGATCGAGCAGAGCGTCACTTTCATTCGATATTTTGAACAAGAGGTAACCTTGAGGCGAAAGGAGCATGAGATGGCATCTGGCGAATCCGTCCAATCACGCACCCAGATTGAAGCGAATACCGCGCAACTGAAAGTTATTTTTGAAAACCTCCAACGATGTATTTCTGACAGGTTGGAGATAAGGCAGAAGTTTGACTTCACTGAGCGGGTCATGCAATGTTGCGAAACTGTCAAACGGGAAATTGCTGAGAAGCTTTCATCCTGCTTGCAACAACGAGCTCAAATTGAAGCGGAGCTGGCCGCCGTAGCTGAACGCGAGGAGGAATTGCGGGGAGCGCGTTAGCGGGTCGTTAGTTTGTTGAAAGTGCCTCCTTCTTAATCATTGTAATTGTATTCCCCTTTTTGCATTGGTTGTATCTCTTAAACATTTTGATTCATGAATAAGAATATACATTCTTTTTTATGTGCTTATCCGTGTCTTGATGCCTTGATATGGTGGTAAGCAGTTTACTTACTCGTTTTGGAGTTTGTATTTTATGCGCTAATTTCGGAAGCTGTAGTTTATTCACTCATTGCAGATTTTCTAGTTTATGGACTCATTTCGGAGTTTATAGTTTATTCACTCATTCTGGAGTCTCTAGTTTATGGACTCATTTCGGAATTTGTTTAGTTTACCTCCCTTGGGCTTATAAGAAAACTTGTCCTAACGTTATAGTTAACCCATGCTCTTTACGACAGAGGTCCGTTAGGTTTTGTGGTACTAGGGTTTTAGTCCGTGGTACCGTCGCGTTGGCTGATGTGTTCCCCGATATGCAGAATTTACGTTGTTGTTCAAGTAGCCCCGCGACTGTCGTGTCTCTGATCCCTTCAAGGGCTAGACAAGACATCTTCAAGTAATCTTCTTAGGCAGTTTGACCGTCGGAAGAGCAAGCATTAGGATTTTTCCTTGTTGCTTTTTACTTGAGGTTAGGCTCAGTTTGGGAGCCCCGATGAGTCATAACCACTCCACACTGGTGTGGGATGATCTCCGATAGTCTTTCGGGTTTTATTTGAGTTTCCATCAAGACCCTGAAGCTAGGAATTTGGCCTTCGCTTCCTTTTGATTTGGCTATTTTGAAGCCTTTGTTGACATTGCGTCTTCTGTAACGAGAAGAATATTGGAGTAGGCTTTAGGTTGTTTTGTGAACCGTCAAGACTTGGAGCTAGGAATTTTGCCATGGCTCCGTTTTGTTTCGACCATGGGATCCTTTGTTGACGTCGCGTCTGTATCCTGCTGGAGTGAGAAGGAACGTCATTGTTGACATTACGTCTGCTGTAACGAGAAGCATGTCGGGATAGTATTTATGTTGTTTTTTGAACCGTCAAGACTTGGTTCTCCCTTTAATAGAGCCTGGTGGGAAAATATGGTTCTATTTTCGTTTGTGCCCATGGATTGTTTACAGGGGTTGATGTGGACTCACCAGTAGGGCAAAGGAACTTTATTTTATTTTATTTTTTATTACCGCGATGCTCTATCTTTTTAGCTTTTCATATCGCAAAAGTCTTGATTGCCCAACCATTTCGGCTATTTATCGCGGTGCCCAATCTTTTCGGCTATTTTTATATTTTTACTCGCTGCTTTTTATTGCGAGTTGCCCAAACATTTCGACTATTTCATATGCATATTTTTTGCTCACTGATTTTTATTGCGAGTTGCCCCATCATTTCGTCTATTTTAATATTTTTTTGCTCACTGATTTTTTGTTTCGAGTATGGAACTTAAGACCTGATACCAATCTTGGCATCAACATCGCTGCGATTGGAATATTGCCAGGAGCAAATCATCATTTGCCGTGAAAGGGCTTAGAATTTGACACCGATTTAGGCATCAGTATCGCTGCAACTGGGATACTTCCAGGAGCGAATCATCATTTTCCTTTACTGATTTGAACAAAGGTGGCTTAGCAAATAGGTTTAGGATCCTGCCGACTAAGACTTTTTGACTTTATGAGCTGTAAGGGTCTCATAAAGGTATTTCTCCCTACGAGTCGTGAGGATCTCATAGGCGTATTTTCTCCTTAGAAATCGTGGGGATTTCTAAGTGTGTGTTCTCTTATAAGTCGTAAGGATCTTACAAGAGTGTTTTCTCCTTATAAGTCGAGAAGACTTATAAGTGTTGTTCACTATATGAGGACATTCCTCTTCATTGGTGGAACTTGGTGGGAAAAAATCGTTTATTTGTGCCCATGGATTGTATACAAGGGCCAATATTGGACCGCATGTAGGGCAACTTGGGGAATACGACGGCTTAAGGACAAGTTTGGATCCCTGTAACTTAAGACTTTGAATCCTATGAGCCGTGAGGGTCTCATAGGGGGAGTTCTCCTTACGAGTCAAGAGGATCTCGTAAGTGAAAATTTTACGAGATTGCGTCCTTTCAGGTTTTCACAAGATCGTCGATAGCCCTGCTATTTTTACTCATGGCGCCCTTTTGGGTTTTCATCCGTGCCCATTTTGCTTATGGATATACCGTTTTTTTAACAACGAGATTGCACCCTTTCAGGTTTTCACAAGCTTGCCGGTAGCCCTGCTGTTTTTACTCACGGCGTCCTTTCGGGTTTTCATTCGTGCCCATTTCGCTTGTGGACGTACCGTGTTTTTTAACAACGTGATTACGCCCTTTCAGGTTTTCACAAGCTCGCTGGTAGTCCTGCTGTTTTTACTCACGGCGCCTTTTCGGGTTTTCATCCGTACCCATTTCGCTTGTGGACGTACCGTTATTTTTTTGACTTGGGTTGCAGTCTTTGCCGTTGGAGCTTTGATTGCAATATAGATCCTAAGAGAAGATATCGCCGTATTTGGGGCGATACGCCATGTTTGAGGCGAAGTACTAGTTTATGGACATTTTGGTCCATTGTCAGTTTAAGGACGTAGTGGTCCATTATCACCATTTTTTTTGAGGTGAAGGTTTAGTTTGAGGACATTACGGTCCGTTGGTAGTTTAGGGACATTTCGGTCCATTGTTAGTTTAGGGACATTTCGGTCCATTGCCAGTTTAAGGACGTAGTGGTCCATTGCTAGTTTAAGAACGTAGTGGTCCATTATCACCATTTTTGAGGTGAAGCTTTTCCAAATTCCACTTAGAGTTTTGACTCAAGAAGACATCGAGCGGACACGAACATCTTCATCTATCATTGACCTAAGTCTTGACTCGTCATGCGTGGTATTTCTTGAGGAATCGGCCATTTATTGGCTGGAAAGGTCTTTCGCCATGCATATCCATGAGCAAATAGGCCCCATCTTGATAGACCTTGTCTATGATGTACAGGCCTTCATAGTTTGGCTCAAATTTCCTTCATTTTGCATAGTTAGGGATCATAGGTCTTTTTATGACTAGCACGAGTTCACCTTGGCAGAATGTTCTCGGCCTAGTCAGTTTTTGTATGAGCGTGTCATCCTTTCCTTGTAAGCTTCTAGGTTTTGTTGCGCCATGAGGCGAGTTTCATCGAGGAAGTCGAGCTCTTCAAGCCGAAGATAGGCATTATCATCATCTGTTAGCTCATATCGAACCGCTACTCGGGGAGTAGGAAGTTCTATTTCTAAAGGAAGGACTGCTTCAGTGACGAATACCAACGCGTATGGTGTTGTATTCGTAGCCGTTTTGAATGTCGTTCGGTATCCCCAGAGTGTTTCGTTCAGTCTCCCGTGCCAGTCCTTTTTGTTTCTGAACACCATTTTCTTTATAATCTTGGTCAAGGTCTTGTTGAAAGCTTCAACTAGACCGTTGGCACGAGAATTATAGACAGAGGAGTATCTCCAGTCTATTTTATGTTGTTCTACGAAGCGGATGATTTTATGGATCCTGTAGGCTGGTCCATTATCCGAGATTATCCGTCACGGAGTACCGAACTGGTAGATGACATGTGTCGTGAAGAAATGGAGAATATTTTTCGTCTTCACCTCCTTTAGTGGTACTGCTTCCACCCTCTTAGAAAAGTAGTCAGTCGTCATCAGTATGAACCGGTGTCCTTTGGATGATGCCGGCTCAATGGGGCCGATTATGTCGGTTCCTCACATTTCGAACGGCCAGCTGGAAACCGTTGGGTGTAGCACATTTGGATATTGGTGAATGAAGTCCCCGTGAATTTGGTATGAGTGACATTGCTTCGCATATTCGAGACAGTCATGAATCATTGTAGGACAATAATAGCCCATCCTTTTAATCTTTAGCTTCATCTTTGGCCCGGTCTGATGAGAACCGCAGAGTCCATTGTGAGTTTCTTGAACGACTCTTTTTGCTTCTTCTGGTCCCAGGCATCTCAGCCATAGACAATCAAATGATCTCTTATATAGAGTATCATTGATGAAAGCGAAAGATAGAGCCTGTTTCATGAGCTGATGTCTTGACGACGCGTTTTTGGACGTTCGATGGGATTTGAAGTAGTCTATGAAGACTTCCCTCCAATCCTTAACCTTTTCTTTGTCTTATATTTGGAGGACCACTTGTTTAGTCATTTCCTTTCCTTCAGATGGCTCGATCGAATCTTCTGAAGGTATTTCAGCTGGCGCGAGAACCCGACGGTTTTGCACAACGATCCTTACGTCATTGAGATCTTCGTCAGCCAGCTCCTTAGCAAGCTTGGCTAATGCATCTGCCTTACTATTTTCCGCACGCGGTATGCTTTCCAGGATGTAGGAGGGGATTTGCGTCAGCATTTGCTGTACTCTCCTGCCATATTTTATCAACTTGGTTTGCACGTCTGACAGTCGCCATTTACTTGGCTAACAACCAGCTGGGAGTTTCTATATATGAGGAGGCCTTCGATTCCCATATCGACGGCAATTTCAAGACCCGCTTTCAAAGCTTCATATTCAACCTCATTATTTGTTCTTGGTTCCATTAAGGAAAGGGCGAAACGCATTATCTCTCCTTGCGGAGTTACAAAGATGAGGCCCACCCCGGCTTTGATTATAGGTGCGTTATGCTTCCGCTTTTTCATGGAAGACGCTCCTTCGAAGTAGAGTTCCCATTGGACACTATTTCTTCCTTCTCCCCTTCGATTGTATCGAACGCGTGTGTTGGGGTCAAAAATTACACCCCGGTTGACCAAGTCAAAGTCAAAGTCAACCCCAAGTAAGCGAGCCCAAGCCCAGATCAAGTGGGCTCATGCCCAAGTTGAGCCCTACGGCCGGCACCATAAAACCCTTGAAGGGGAGCTCGGATCTGCCGTCAAATCCCTAAAAGGGGAGATTTTAAGTCCCACCTCCCCTTTTCCCTTAAGATCCAGCCAACAGAAAGGAAGAAGAAGGATACACATCTCCAAAAATCACATTCCAGGAGGATCCGAGGCTCAAAAGAAAATCCAAAGATTTCTAGGAATTTAACTCCATTCAAGATCTGTTGGAGTTTAACTCCATAAATCAACCCCCTTTTTAGGAATTTAACTCCAAATCTATACATAATCCCTGTTAGGAGTTCAACTCCAAAGACCCCTTGGGAGTTCAACTCCTAACCCAGGGGCTAAGCCCCTTTTTCCGCTGGTGTTTCCAGCGGTCGCGTGCTGCACACGTGACCCGCGGGCGCTAAGCGCCCACGTGTGCCTCACGTGACCCGCGGGCGCTAAGCGCCCACGTGTGCCTCACGTGACCCACGGGTGCTCAGCGCCCTGTGGTCGCGTGCAGCTCACGTGACCTGCTGGCGCTCAGCGGTCGTGTAACATTTCAGAAATATAAAATATTATTTTTGGAAATTTAATATTAAAATAATATATTTCGTGAAAACTGTTCGATCTGCGAATAGGGGTTTTTCGTAAAATAGTATAAGTATATACCAATATTTGGAAAACAAGTGGAGATTAAAAGGATTTATTTATTATAATAATATTTATCGAATTTTGGCATTTCTATAAATTAATTATATGCAAATTTCAAATAAAATCGATTAGTGCACTACTAATCGCGATTTTGACAAATCCATATTTTTACATTTTTCCATGGCTAGTGCACCATGTCATGTGCATGTTGTGCTTGTGTTTGTAACTTGTGAATTTTATGAGATTACAAAAAGAAAAGAAAAACAAAAGGAAAAGTGAAGAAAAGAAAAGCAAAGAGAGAAAGAGTTATGTGTAAAACAAAAATTTAGAATGAAAAGAAGCAGATATTATTTTGGAGAGGTGAGTGTAGGAGATATTTAGAGTGAGAGAGAGTGAGCTTAAGAAAGAGAGAAGGTAAGACTTGGTTACTCCATTCCTTCATCCTCATCACCATTTTTCTTTCAACTGAACTCCTTCATGCTCCTTCATTCTCTCTACCTCATGCATCATCTTTAATTAATTGCCAAAACCCCTTGCCACCTTCGCACAAAACATGCACAAACCTATTCTATATACTTTGAACCAATCAAGTGTGGATTTTGAAAACTTTGGGCAACTCAAGAATTTTCCTAAGTTGCCAAATTGAGGTAATCCCTTCACTTTAGATTAGTATTTGTGTTTAATTATCCTAGTTAGTTTAGAATTTGAAATAATTAGGTTATGTGATCTTAGAAAATTCCAAGTTGTTGTTAAGTATTAATTTGAGGTGTAGTGGGTGTTTGTAAGACTTTAGAGATGATTTCCTGACCTGGAAATGAGTTTAGAATCCGATACACGAACTTAGAATTTGTCCCGTGTCGTTTTTTGTGGAGTTTGTTAGCCTACAGGGTATTTGGAGCTATCTGGGATAATTTTAAGAAAATCAAACAAGTCCATTGACCTAGATAAACCACTAGAAGACCACCACCGAAATACGAACCCAAAAATCTTCAGTTTGGCCGGCGAAACCTGACTTTATGGGCATCTCTCCGGGTCCCCTTCTTCTTTTGGTGTTGTGGTTTTGCCTGTAGCTCACTTACACTATAACCTATCCCCTGTACTTGGTTGTTTATTCTCAATTGACCTGAGCCAAAATCTGGGAGCTAATTGCGAGTGTTTTGGCTATGTTTTTAAGATAGTTGAATTCACGGTTTTGGTGTTTGGATTTGAATTGGTCATTGGACGTTTGTACGTCAACGACGAGGCTAGGAGTGCTAGTCCGAAAGGGCTAGGGTTGTTTGGTTGTTTTTGCATGTGTAAGCTATAGGTTCTAACCTATAAGCAATTCGTGTGTCGTATCAGTTTTCGGATATTGGATTTGATAGTATTACGATTGTGTATTGATTGTAGGTACCTTCGTGTGGACTTCCGAGACTGACGAAGCACATCGACTTCGGCTAAGCGAGGAGTTTAGCAGGTAGATTTATATCTATAGGGAGAGTCGGGTAAATGGCGTATAACACCCCCGCAACCATTGATACGGAAGATCATTTTATAATTATAAATTGATAAAGGATATGCTACGAACTTAAGATAACACAATTATAGGATTTATAAAGAGATGATATGAATTGAGATTAACAAGATATGACGTATATGCAAGATGACATGATATAAGATTGATATAGATGTGTTATGTGATTGATAAGGTATGCCGTATGAGATTATAGATCCGTACTTTTGCCGGTGAATAGGATGATAGATTCCCTACTCTATTTGTAGATGACATGATATAAGATTGATATAGATGTGTTATGTGATTGATAAGGTATGCCGTATGAGATTATAGATCCGTACTTTTGCCGGTGAATAGGATGATAGATTCCCTACTCTATTTGTGACACCGTACGATGGATTATCGTACGTGATGCATTTACCGAATGTTTGATCCGCGCTCATGAATTGAGATTAATGATCGAAGATATTGCGACACCTGATACTATGAGGCGGGACGTTTACATAAAGAGGCTACCTTATTATAGTTCATATTTATGTTGGATTATTCCTCGTGTGATACCTATCATATTTTCAGTATTTAATGTTATATGATATCATTGCTAGTATATCTGCACAATTACCGTTGACGCGCATGTTATACATACACAGATTGCTGGCTCACACACATTCATCATCGGTAATTTCCATGCCACCTACACAGTAGGAATGCAACATCATGATATTATTCTTAACTGTGTAGTATATTCATTGTTCATCACTATCATATCACACGTTTGCATGATATATTTGACATGCTTTTATTACTGTTCTATGTTGCACCTCGTACTGTATGGTTATATATATTGAGATGCTGTTTTATAAGATTTCTGGATTTGAGAACCGCAGTTTAATTTCAAAGGAAATAGTGTATTGCTTTAAAAATTTGGTTTCTCTTGATATGATATTTCGAGGTGTCCACCATGAGTTTTCTCGGTTCTGAGCGGTGAGTATACCCGATTTGAGGAGTGGTAGGCACTGTCTGCGGGTACATGGTGGACCCGATGTGGTATCCCGGGGCAAGAGACTCGTATTGTTAGGCGGTGAGCCTGGCGGGGGAGCACTACCTACCGGTGATTATATAGAACTCGGCGGATATCCGGAGGATACCGTTTTGGAGTTATGATATGAGATGGATATGAGGACCGATCTGAGGATGCGGTGCCTGAGATGAGATAGATATGAGGGCCGATCTGAGTATGCGGCGCCTGAGATATGAGAATTTACGTGCTGATGCTGGACACAGGTTTTCATGATGTTTCGAGTGTCGGTGTTGGACACTCAGGTTCCATGATTTTGATGTGTCGTTGATGGACACACATGATTGATATCCTCATACATACAGGCTTATGTTTTCATGATGTTTCGAGTGTCGGTGTTGGACACTCAAGTTCCATGATATTGTTTGTGTTGTTGATGGACACGTGGATGATATCCATATGCATACAGGCATATGATGTCGGATGTTTATTTATATATGTTATTGTATTGACTCGATTGTTGACATATATGCGTACTTGGTCACCCTAGATATCATAGTATTACCTTCAGGATATAGTGACCTAGGAAATCGTTATTTTATTCGATTTCTACTTGCTGATGTTTTTCTACTCACGAGTTGGAAACTCACCCCCGTTGTGCCACAGTTCTTGCAGGTTGACCGCTTGAGTTCAGTTGTGGTATTACTGGCACACAGGTTCATCCAGAGTGCTTTGCATTGGTAGGTGGGACACATGTTGGATCGTGCCCACTCTCGTATTTTATATTCCGTTGTATCTAGATAAACTCCATCAGATCATATCAAATCAGAGACTAGAATTTGTATATTGGTAGACCTAGTCAAACTTGGGTTTTGTGCGAGACTTAGAGCGATGGGTTTATGATCGCTTTCTTGAGTTTTGATGTCTTGCTTTTTTATTTGTTCTTTCTGGGTTGATCTTCGCCATTGGGCGTCGTATATATGTTTTTGCTTTTTGCGTGGTGTTTCCGCCAGCAGGCGAAGAGCTAGCTCCCGCTTGGGGATGCCTATATATTGTTGTGTATATAGTTTTGGACCAAAATATACAAGGGAGGTGTTGCCCAAATTTTTAAAGACGAAACATGTTTTCAATTGTAGTATAATCCGCTTGCTTTTTCATGTTTCATTAGCTATGCATTCAAAGAAAAACATGATTGTTTATACCATTATTTCAAACTGCACCCCCTACTATTTTCCGCAAGATGGTTTAGATTTTTCTGGGCTTCGGCTCACTTGATTTACGTCACGCCTTTAGATGTTACGTAATTTAAGTACCAGTCACGTGCTAAATTACGGGTCGTGACAAAGTTGGTATTAGAGCGTTAGATTTAATCTTGGTTTGAGTCTGGTTTTGACTATGCGGAGTCTAGGGCGTATATATATTTCGGAACCTAGGCTTGACCTTAAGAAACTTAGACTTAACGGGGGGGTTATTAAACCCGAACTTTCGTTTCATAGGTTGACCTTGATTGATGGAGTTGGTAGCTTGAGTAGAGTGACATACCGTACGTATGTTCCGCGGCATATTTACGATACGATACTCTACTTAAGAAACCTTAGGATCTACTTATCTTGAGATCTGTGATATTATTCGTTCCTATGATCATATATCCATTTGGGATATTTTGATTTCTTTCGTTCCTTTGATCTATCTTCATCGATACCTGCTTGAGATTCCTGTCACCATAGTTTGAGCGTAGATTGAGCTGCTGCTAGTGTTGCGGTCAGAGCGAGCTCGTCATGGACAAGGACTGACCATGTTGTTTCCGGTGATATGGGGACGTGTAGGTATAGTGTTTGTATCGTAACCTCTCGTTAGAGGAGAGTGTTTGATTTTGCACCGGATGATCGGACCATTGTTAGAGGCTGCCGGATTGAGAGGACGGTTGATGTACAACCTACCTTAGAGATCGTGATGTTGTCTACCATGCAGACAGATGACCCAGCTGTTGATGAGATTGATGGGATGTCGCTTCCATAGCTTATGAGCTGAAACCGCTGGAGCTTCCAGGTAGAGGTGTGACAGGTGATAGCTAGTCTATCTCGAATTGAGCGACTGATATGATTTGTCAGATTTGATGTGCCGATGCATGCTCAGTTGAGTTGAAGAATTCCAATTGAAGGATCTTACTTGGATCTAGAGTATATCGATCAAGAGATGACGTTGTTCGTCAAATGCTCCGATGTGTGATCGGTAAGTTGACCAGTTTCAGATAGAAGGACCTCACCCAGATGCGTTGTGAGTTGATCGAGAACGGATGAATAAAGTGTATTCCTACGATGATTTGGATGAGTTCCCAAGGACGTGTCGGCTAGATATCTTCTACAGAGTGATGAAGATACTGAGTTCGTAATTTCGAGTCTGTGTGAGAGACTCCGGATTGATCGTAGCTGAGAATGAATTGCAATATGCAGACAGCAAGAGATGACATTGAAGTGGACGATAATAAAGATGAGTGGAACAAGATGTTCATGCGAGATGTTAACGAGCGGTTGTTACTCTTCGTTGATGCCAGAGGATTGCTATGTGTGCAGAGGCGTTAGATACATCCAAATTCCAAATGAAAGCCGTACTGAGGACACAGCTGTCCGGTTATGAGAAAAGAGTTAAGCAAGAGTGCTAGCCTTCGTATAGTTCGGCATAGGTATGATCGGAAGAAGCCATGAGCAGGTTCTTTCCAGGACACCGCAGCGATAAAGACTTGCACCCAGGATCAGTTATATTATGCGTATTCAGAGGGCAGATGCCGCGGTCAGTAATGTGTCGTTTGCAAGTGGTCATGTTGATTGGCCAAACGGTGATCAGAGGAGTTGCAGAGCGGGACCGTTCTGTTTGTACACCTAAACAGGTCGACGAGCTGAAGCATTGTGAGATTGGTAATCCACAGAGAAAACGAGGACCCAGAGACCGAATACGCAATACTGTGAGCAGGAGGCAAGCAGATGATCTTGTTTTGCCACCTCTGGTGTACCGGCATTTTTTGATATTGTAGGAGGTGTACCTCATTGTCATTTATTGCGATTGCGTTTTGTGATCCGAGTATCACACTTTTATTGCATGAACTTGAGTTTCGATGATTAGGTTTCGTGAATTAAGTTTTCGTGCACTATGGCTGCACCTAATGGAGATTTATATTTAGTGCACAGTTATTGCGCTTGATTATGTTTTATACATCGCTACATTGGTTTATGATTTATGCACATCTATTGCACTTGGTATCGATTTGTGCCTTCGTTGCATGTATTTATGGTTTCTTGGATTCAATACCGTCGATTCGATTACGTGCATGCCATACGCACTTGCCTTTACTTATGCACTCGGTATAGCTTATATGTGCTTGCAGTGCATTAGGATGGATTTTGTGCACGCAGTTTCACACGTTTATGATTCTATACACCTTGGTATATTCAGTGTTGTTTTTGTGAGCACTTGAGATATTGATGAGTTTTCGTTCATTGGGTGAACCAGATTGTATTTCGTGCATTTGTTGCACCAGATTTATGTTTTCGTGCACGTTTGCACTTGATGTTCGTTATCATGCATACTATTGCACTGGATGTTTTATACGGACCAGATGCACTTGTTTTGGATTTTCGCGCATGTGGGCGAATGATATAAGATTTTGTGCACACCGGATGCACTTGATTGGGATTTTTATTCGTGCATGTTGGATGCACTTGATTAGGATTTTCATTTATGCATATTAGTTGCACTGGGTTGAGATTTTCGTGCACTATAGATGCATTTGATATTGTTGTCGTGCACATCCGTTGCATTGGACAGATACTTTCGTGCACACCCGTTGCACTTAGTCTTGCTTTTGTGAATATTGTAGCACTTGTATTGGATTTGATTTTCGTGCGCACCAGACGCACGTGATGTTGGATACGTCTTTTGAGGCTGATTTTATTTATGAGTATCATGTTTTGATGATAAGTACTATTCTATATAGTAGTCGAGCAGGACTGGTCTGAGGACAGTGCCTGAGTACTTTTGCATGCATGAACAGTTTACCAAGAGGTTTTCAAAATAAAGGGTTATAGTCTCGTTATTTCCTACGTGTCCATGAGTGACACGAAATTTTACAAAGAGAACCTTCCGGGATATTTCAAAAAGGCGGGATGTATAATTTGATCAAAATATATATAAGTATATATTTACTACTTTACAAATGATCATCCGCCACTTCTGCCGTGAGCTACGTATAGCACGACGATTTGGGAAAGATTTGGTATGAGTTATTCAACTTTAAAAATGGTTTACGAAGATGCGTGCTATATAAGTATTATGATTTGACTATGGTGCATTTGGATTCCAGTAGTGGAATTCAATATTCGTATTTCCTTTATAACTCCGAGGATTGAGTGATGCTTGACGGAGTTTTATTTTGAGTTTCGTACTCATTTTCAGGCGCACACGATGCGCTGTGGTATTTCTGTATCTTTCGTGATTTAGGAGCCCCGTTGATTTGAGCTGATTATTGAAATGTTTTAGTATTTAGGAATTTAATTTTAAATTCGGAGACCGAATTTATTTAATGAGGGAAGACTGTAACATTTCAGAAATATAAAATATTATTTTTGGAAATTTAATATTAAAATAATATATTTCGTAAAAACTATTCGATTTGTGAATAGGGGTTTTTCATAAAATGGTATAAGTATATACCAATATTTGGAAAACAAGTGGAGATTAAAATGATTTATTTATTATAATGATATTTATCGAATTTTAGCATTTTTATAAATTAATTATATGCAAATTTCAATTAAAATCGATTAGTGCACTACTAATCGCGATTTGGCCAAATCCGTATTTGTAAATTTTTCCATGGCTTGTGCACCATGTCATGTGCATGTTGTGTTTGTGTTTGTGACTTGTGAATTTTATGAGATTACAAAAGAAAAAGAAAAATAAAAGGAAAAGAGAAGGAAAAAAAAAAGCAAAGAGAGAAAGAGTAATGTGTAAAACAAAAATTTAGAAAGAAAAGAAGCAGATATTATTTTGGAGAGTTGAGTGTAGGAGATATTTAGAGTGAGAGAGAGTGAGCTTAAGAAAGAGAGAAGGTAAGACTTGGTTACTCCATTCCTTCATCCTCATCACCATTGTTCTTTCAACTGAACTCCTTCATGCTCTTTCATTCTCTCTACCTCATGCATCATCTTTAATTAATTGCCAAAACCCCTTGCCACCTTTGTTAGTGTATATGCCTTAGAGGCCATTACTGTATCATACTAGTATGTATATTACTTGATGGAAGCTTGGGATATTCACAGTTGTACATACAATCTTGCTCAATATAGTAGTATGCTACTTGGTTTGTCTCTACTTTAATGTGTACTTGTGTGTTTATTTATTATATCACCTATACACATTAGTAGAGCCCTTAGGATCTTTGCTTGATTACCGGCGTTGTGATGGCGACCACACTCGTGGGGGCTGGGTAATCTACAAGCACATCCTTATACACGTCCCTGGTCGTGGGAGTATCGAGATAGGGCATCGATGCTCCAGAGTAGACTAGCGTATGCGCTTCTCATCCCAGCACGGGAGACGGTCTGTCCCACAGCCGTCGGTACGTCGTACTTGAGATAGTATGCGGGTGCTCGTTAGGTTACGAGTACACTGGACAGGACTCGTCGGGAACTGATGGTTGGTATTATACCTATCGTCAGTTATCAGTTCCCAGGTGACATGAGTACAGCTTAGTCCGCTGACTTGACACTGTCACTCCGCCTCGAGTGTGTTCCCACTGTTCTTTGATTACTACCCTACCACGGCTCTACTGAGTCGTGCAAACAGGTAGTAGTTGGGAGCAGTCCCGAAGCACTTGGAGGCAGTGACGGTTAGACAGGATTCGTCTCTCCCGGTATTGGGGGTTGACATCGCGCTGTGTCTAGGAGAGCCATTACACGAGTAGTCCCTGGCCAGGGCAAGCGAGATATACTGGTAGGTTTCCAGTGTTATCTCAGGGTGTATTGGGCTTCACTCCGACACGACTTGTACCGCTATTAGGGGACTGACGTTTACCGTCCCCCTAGGCCCGCCATGCGATGTATCAGACGAACAGACCGGACTGTACGGAGAATGCCACATTTAGACTCAGTAGGAGTTCAGATGGGTTTTACCTCGTCAGTCTTCTTATCGGCATCTACCTGGGGACCGTTACGCACAGCTAGTGCCGCTTGCGGTCTGTAGTTAAACCCACTGCCAGCGTAGTGTCGAGTCTTTAGAGTCCCACACAGAGGGTATTCGCCTCTGGGCAAAACAGAGTAGAGGTCGCATGGTTTTGCGACAGGGTTCGTTCTCATCCGCGCACTTGTGCACGTTTGGAGTCCGGACGGATATTGCCAGCGGGCTCTGGTTTGAGCCGGATACTGGTATATGTTTTGGGGTTACTTTTATCTCTCAGTATTCATGTTCCTCGGAACAAGAATGCAGGTGTGTATGCACAGTTGTTTGAGGCGGAAGAAGAGGTTTTTCATTAGGGTTTCGGAACGGGTGCGCATGCACAGTTGACAGTCGTCTTTTTTCCAAACCCTAATGAATTAGTGAGATATCAATTAATAATAGTAATTAAATGAAATTATGTTATGGTTGGTTTTGTTGACTTGTTGACCATGGTTGACTTGTTGACCATGGTTGAATGTTTGACCATCATCATTACTTTGCAAGGATGCTCCTTGATTCTAGCTTACATTTTATTTAATGAAGTATGATAGTGGTCATTCCAAAACAACCATCAACTATTCTCATTTGAATTATTATTATTATTTAGATAATTCTTTTTCTTTTTGATATGGTTGCAAAAGGAAAAAGAGAGCTCATTCTATCATATTGATTCTCTCTCCTCACGTCATCTTCTTCCTCTTCTTGTTCAAGGAGAGCAAATCTCATGTGTTGAGAATCATCTCCTTGAAGATATAACACCCCAAAGCACACTCTACTCACTCTAAGGTAGAAGGTCTAGCAAGCCGAATACCTTAGTTCTCTCAAGATCGAGAAAGGAGCCCAAGGATGAAGCCCTCAGGTGGATCTATCTTCGGCAAAGAGGAGACGAGGAGGGGAAGCCATTCAAGCTACTACAAAGAGCAAGAAAGAAGAAGAACAACAAGAAGAGAAAGAGTTCAAGTTGAGGTATAACCACTTTGCCGAGTAGTTAACTCTTCTTTGCAAGTTTGCTAGTTTAGTTTAGCAAAGATCCGGCTTTTACGGTCCATGTTACAAAGTTAAGAAAAATTTTTGTTTTACCATTTCCGCATCCCCGAAAGTACCGGGAGAGGTAACGTGGACCTAACAGTGGTATCAGAGCCTAACTAAACTTAAACTAGCTTGGTAGCGAAGTGTATGGAAGTTCGAAACCGAAAAATCACAAAAACCGGAAATCAAAAACCCTAAGTTTCTGTTGAAATTTTTTATGCTCTAAAAGTAAAACTTTTTACTCCTAAAATCGGCTCAAGGTTTTCTGAGAACACCCAAGAAAAACGATCCCATAAATCCCTCAAACTGCCGCGGATCCGCGGCCTCATCTATTCTCTTAGCCGCGGATCCGCCGCCGTTTAGCCTCTTCATGTGATCGTGTTTTGTGCAGTGTTCATCTGGTAGGGTTTTGGGATTTTTCAAATATGTTATATGTGCCCAGATTTTCCAGAAAAGAAATTTACTTTTGGGGTCCTATAAATCCGTATTTTTTTCGAACTTCGCTACACTTTGGCTATATTGGTTATATCTGTGATGTTTGTATGTATTGAACGTCGGCTAATCGCTATAAGTCGATTAGTCGGGGTTATACATCTCTGTGATCTGTGTTTGATATTGGAATGTGTATATGAATGTGTTGGACTGTCGCGGGTGAATAGCCGGGGTGGATGTGAGATGAGCTTTTGTTTTTCTTTCATTCATTTGTAAATGTAAATTGATGTAATAATATTATTTGTATGGCCGCACAACCGGGTCGGGGTTGTAGCCGTCATTGTATAATTCTTTTTACTGTTTTTGCTCCTAGGATAGACCCATGGAGGGGTGCACAAACTACCGGGTTCTTGGCGGGTAGTTTGCCGCACCCGTAGGGGTCTTGGGTGGGGTTTTGGCTATTCACCGCGACCGTGTAATCCGTTTTTCGTTGCAGGCTCGAACGGATTGCGGATTCCTAGTATATCCAATGTATTCATCTGTGATCTGTAATGTCTATCATTGCTTTATATTTAGGCGTTGCTTATGTTTTACAGCCGCGCTAGCCCAGCCCCCGCTCTGTCGTTAGTTAAGTAACCTAACGGGTGATGACGGGACCCCGTGGCGAATGCGAATGGCATAAGCGTACGTCATATTTTGGTTGTTTTCTGCAATGGTAGGATTTAAATGATGGGACGCATTAAAAGAACTAATGCAAGAAAATAAACCTAAAAGACGTTGTTGGAACAATTTTTCAAAAAAAAAGCTGTTATTACAAGGACGTTCATCTTTTTGTTTTGCATCGAGGTATTCGGTTATGAATGCCCAGCACCTCAATCGACGAGGCAAGGGCCGAGATCCCCTCATCGGGAGTGACCCCTTGGACAAAAGATTTGCGTCAGGGTAATAACTTCACCATAGTCGATTATTCTTGCTTTGCATCGAGGTATTCATCTTACGAATGCCCAGCACCTCACTCGACGAGGAAAAAGCCGAGATCCCTTCACAGGGAGTGACCTCTTTAGCAAAAGTTTTTCGCCACTATGCTTTTCAAAAGGATGTATCACGTTCCTTCAATAATATCAAGTTCATTACGTTAACGGGTTTTTCGCCAAAAACCCAGCCGTAGCCCTCCGTCGTTTCGGATAATTAATACTTAGTATTCGTGCTGCGTTTGTTGATTATTCGTCAAGACACAGTGAACGGTAGCTGAGTAATAATTTTCTGTTGCACTAAAAGATGCGATTGGTTAGGACGGTCGCATGATTTTGTTGATTATTCGTCAAGGATCATGCGGGCAGGTCTAATGCAATCCTGGATAACGACGGGTTGAACTTGACTAGGACCTTTTGATTTGTTGATTATTCGTCAAGGTCACTTGGGTCCTAGGGGCAAAAACCACATCGGGAGTTTCAAAAGTACTGAGACTTGCAGATTTAGCATACCTTCTGGAGTGTGGTGACTAGAGTGGATTCCATCTAGGTCATCACACAATGATAGTTGGATCCCGATCCCACTGATGAGTTGGATTACCCTCGGGAGATTATTTCACTTAACAATCAATGCTATAAACCTAGTAGGTGACTAGAAAGGTGTTAGCGGGGTTACGCCCCCAGGGAAAAGAGGTTCTTGAATTAAGGAACTTCGCGAAAGCGTTGGAAAACCTCCCTCGAAGTACCGACACTAGCCTGGCTGAAAGGTTAAGCAAGTATTGTGACGTGAATTAAAACCCGGCTAGTTCTTCTTTTAAAAAGGTTTTAAGAAGAATTTGAGTAAACAGTGGGAGACATCCTGGTTAGATAAATTAATAAACCAATCTAATCTGGCAAGAGCATACGCTGAGTGTTTCTTTTCTCTCTCTCCAGGCAGCAACCTTTTCACGCCCTAATCAAGATAATAAAATGTATCGCTTGACCGATCCGAATTCTTATTCGGGACTGGGGAAAGTTGGTTCAGCTCTAACTTGTGACAACAGTCATGAGTATGAGAAAGGGAAAGAGGAAAGTATGGATTTCCAGGATACCCAGTTGAAGAAGAAGCATGGTTTTTCAGGTGTTCTTGTAATTGAGAACTGTTTTACGGTCAGCCCTGCCTCCTGGGTACTTGATACCGGATCAGGATCTCATATCTGTAATTTATTACAGGGACTGAGAAAAAGTAGGAAAGTTGCACCGGGTGATATGTCGCTCAGAGTAGCGAACGGAGCACAAGTTAATGCGGCAGCCGTCGGTGAATATCACCTAGTATTGCCAAATGGCAAGACTATGATTTTGAACGATTGCTACTATGTACCCTCCATGGTTTGCAACATCATATCAGTTTCTTTACTTGATAAAGATGGATATAACTTTGTTCTTGAAAAGAATATCATGAACATTTACCTTCATAAGGTACTGGTTGCAGAGGGTACATTGTGTAATGGTATCTACGTTTTAAATCAGAATACAGTTCTCAATATACAAAATACACGCAAGAGGAAGAATTCAGATACGAATGAATCCTACTTGTGGCATTGTAGACTTGGTCATATCGGAGAGAAAAGACTGAGTAAGTTGCATAAAGATGGACTCTTGGATTCGTTCGAGTTTTCATCTTATGAAACTTGTCAGTCTTGTCTCAAAGGGAAGATGACCAAATCTCCGTTCACCGGACATGGAGAAAGAGCAGCAAAGCTCTTGGGACTTATACATAGTGATATATGTGGTCCGATGTCTATACATGCAAGGGGTGGGTTCTCGTACTTCATCACATTCACTGACGATCTCTCTAGGTTCGGATATGTGTATCTGATGAAACACAAATCTGAAGCTTTTGAGAAATTCAAGGAATTCAGAAACGAAGTAGAGAACCAAGCAGGCAAAAGTATCAAGATCCTCCGGTCTGACAGGGGAGGGGAGTACTTAAGCACGGAATTCCTAGATTACTTAAAAGAGAATGATATTCTCTCTCAGCTTACACCTCCTTATACACCACAGCACAATGGTGTATCGGAGCGGAGGAATCGTACCCTATTGGATATGGTTCGCTCCATGATAAGTAGTGCTGAGTTACCTCTTTCATTCTGGGGACATGCGCTTCAAACAGCGGCATACCTTTTGAATCAAGTTCCGTCCAAATCTGTGCCTAAAACTCCGTATGAAATATGGAGCAGTAAGAAACCATGTCTGAAGTTTATTAAGATATGGGGTTGTCCGGCCTATGTGAAAACACAGAAACCGGACAAGTTAGAGGCACGGTCAGTTCTCTGTAAATTTGTGGGATATCCTAAAGACTCACTAGGATATCTGTTCTACCACACTGAGGAACAGAAGGTGTTTGTATCTCGCCACGCCACCTTCTTAGAAAGGGAGTTTCTTGCAAAAGAATCTAGTGGGAGTTCGGTAGAACTGGAAGAAATTCAGCGACCACAAAATGTAACTGATAATTTGGAGAAACCACTAGATTCTATAACCCCAGACGAACCTCAGCCACTCCGCAGATCTGGTAGGATTTCTCATCCGCCCGAGAGATACTACGGTTTTCTCATAGACGGGGATCGAGAGGATTGCATCTTGGAAGAAGATGACCCTACCAGTTTCAGGCAGGCCATTATCAGTAGGGACTCTGATAAGTGGCAGGAAGCAATGCAATCCGAAATGGAGTCCATGTACGCCAATAAAGTGTGGACCTTGGATATTGCTCCACCTGGGGTAAAACCCGTTGGATGCAAATGGATCTACAAAAGGAAACTTGGTGTAGATGGGCAGGTGGAAACCTATAAAGCTAGACTCGTTGCAAAAGGTTTTCGTCAAAGACCTGGTTTGGACTATGACGAGACTTTTTCTCCGGTGGCTATGCTCAAATCCATTCGGATCCTACTTGCCATTGCTGCCTTCCATGACTATGAAATCTGGCAGATGGATGTTAAGACGGCTTTCCTAAACGGTTGTTTGGAAGAGTGCGTTTACATGGATCAACCAGAAGGTTTCGTAGACAGTGGGAGCAGCGGAAGGGTGTGCAAGTTGCTTAAATCCATTTATGGATTAAAGCAGGCATCGCGGAGCTGGAACATCTGTTTTGATGAGGCAATCAAGGAATTTGATTTCATCAAGAACGAAGATGAACCCTGTATATATAAGAAGATTGTAGGACGAACTGTCGTGTTCCTAGTCTTGTACGTGGACGACATTCTTTTGATAGGAAATGATATTCCTATGCTACAATCGGTCAAGCTATTTTTGTCACAAAGGTTCTCCATGAAGGACCTGGGTGATGCCTCGTACATTCTGGGGATCAAGATCTATAGAGATAGATCCAAGAAACTATTGGGACTTTCGCAGTCCAGGTACATAGAGACCGTACTAAAGAGATTTAGTATGGAGGGTTCCAAGCGCGGTAACATACCCGCATTGCACGGAATTACCCTCTCCAAGAAGATGTCTTCTAAGACTGACGAGGAGAGGGTTCGCATGAGCACTATGCCCTACGCTTCGGCGGTAGGATCTATAATGTATGCGATGCTATGTACAAGACCAGATGTAACTTACGCGTTGAGCATGGTAAGCCGGTATCAGTCAGACCCAGGGGAGGACCACTGGACAGCAGTGAAGAACATTCTCAAGTACCTGAGAAGGACTAAGGAGATGTTCCTGGTTTACAGTAATGGAGACCTCAGGGTCGAGTCCTTTACCGATTCAAGCTTCCAGAGTGACAAAGATGACAGCAAGTCTGTCTCGGGTTTTGTGTTTACCCTCAACGGAGGGGCGGTATGTTGGAGGAGTTCCAAGCAGGATACCGTCGCAGACTCGACGATGGAGGCTGAATACATTGCTGCAAGCGATACCGCAAAAGAGGCGGTCTGGATGAAGAAGTTCATTAGTGAACTTCAGGTGGTTCCGTCCATTGTTGACCCAATACCTTTGTATTGCGATAACAATGGGGCTATAGCTTTAGCGAAGGAACCAAGGTCCCATCAGAAATCCAGGCACATCTTAAGGCGGTACCACCTGATCAGGGAGATCATTGATCGACAGGAGATTGAGGTGCGGAGAGTGGACACAAAAGACAACACTGCGGACCCATTCACAAAGGCTTTATCCTAGACTCAGTTCGAGCGGCTGATCGAGATGATAGGTCTTCGATACGCATAGTGCAAGTGGGAGATTGTTAGTGTATATGCCCTAGAGGCCATTACTGTATCATACTAGTATGTATATTACTTGATGGAAGCTTGGGATATTCACAGTTGTACAGACAATCTTGCTCAATATAGTAGTATGCTACTTGGTTTGTCTCTACTTTAATGTGTACTTGTGTGTTTATTTATTATATCACCTATACACATTAGTAGAGCCCTTAGGATCTTTGCTTGATTACCGGTGTTGTGATGGCGACCACACTCGTGGGGGCTGGGTATCTACAAGCACATCCTTATACATGTCCCTGGTCGTGGGAGTATCGAGATAGGGCATCGATGCTCCAGAGTAGACTAGCGTATGCGCTTCTCATCCCAGCACGGGAGACGGTCTGTCCCACAGCCGTCGGTACGTCGTACTTGAGATAGTATGCGGGTGCTCGTTAGGTTACGAGTACACTGGACATGACTCGTCGGGAACTGATGGTTGGTATTATACCTATCGTCAGTTATCAGTTCCCAGGTGACATGAGTACAGCTTAGTCCGCTGACTTGACACTGTCACTCCGCCTCGAGTGTGTTCCCACTGTTCTTTGATTACTACCCTACCACGGCTCTACTGAGTCGTGCAAACAGGTAGTAGTTGGGAGCAGTCCCGAAGCACTTGGAGGCAGTGACGGTTAGACAGGATTCGTCTCTCCCGGTATTGGGGGTTGACATCGCGCTATGTCTAGAAGAGCCATTACACGAGTAGTCCCTGGCCAGGGCAAGCGAGATATACTGGTAGGTTTCCAGTGTTATCTCAGGGTGTATTGGGCTTCACTCCGACACGACTTGTACCGCTATTAGGGGACTGACGTTTACCGCCCCCCTAGGCCCGCTATGCGATGTATCAGACGAACAGACCGGACTGTACGGAGAATGGCACATTCAGACTCAGTAGGAGTTCAGATGGGTTTTACCTCGTCAGTCTTCTTATCGGCATCTACCTGGGGACCGTTACGCACAGCTAGTGCCGCTTGCGGTCTGTGGTTAAACCCACTGCCAGCGTAGTGTCGAGTCTTTAGAGTCCCACACAGAGGGTATTCGCCTCTGGGAAAAACAGAGTAGAGGTCGCATGGTTTTGCGACAGGGTTCGTTCTCATCCGCACACTTGTGCACGTTTGGAGTCCGGACGGATATTGCCAGCGGGCTCTGGTTTGAGCCGGATACTGGTATATGTTTTGGGGTTACTTTTATCTCTCAGTATTCATGTTCCTCGGAACAAGAATGCAGGTGTATATGCACAGTTGTTTGAGGCGGAAGAAGAGGTTTTTCATTAGGGTTTCGGAACGGGTGCGCATGCACAGTTGACAGTCGTCTTTTTTCCAAACCCTAATGAATTAGTGAGATATCAATTAATATTAGTAATTAAATGAAATTATGTTATGGTTGGTTTTGTTGACTTGTTGACCATGGTTGACTTGTTGACCATGGTTGAATGTTTGACCATCATCATTACTTTGCAAGGATGCTCCTTGATTCTAGCTTACATTTCATTTAATGAAGTATGATAGTGGTCATTCCAAAACAACCATCAACTATTCTCATTTGAATTATTATTATTATTTAGATAATTCTTTTTCTTTTTGATATGGTTGCAAAAGGAAAAAGAGAGCTCATTCTATCATATTGATTCTCTCTCCTTACTTCATCTTCTTCCTCCTCTTGTTCAAGGAGAGCAAATCTCATGTGTTGAGAATCATCTCCTTGAAGATATAACACCCCAAAGAACACTCTACTCACTTTAAGGTAGAAGGTCTAGCAAGCCGAATACCTTAATTCTCTCAAGATCGAGAAAGGAGCCCAAGGATGAAGCCCTCAGGTGGATCTATCTTTGGCAAAGAGGAGACGAGGAGGGGAAGCCATTCAAGCTACTACAAAGAGCAAGAAAGAAGAAGAACAACAAGAAGAGAAGGAGTTCAAGTTGAGGTATAACCACTTTGCCGAGTAGTTAACTCTTCTTTGCAAGTTTGCTAGTTTAGTTTAGCAAAGATCCGGCTTTTACGGTCCATGTTACAAAGTTAAGAAAAAATTTTGTTTTACCGTTTCCGCATCCCCGAAAGTACCGGGAGAGGTAACGTGGACCTAACAACCTTCGCACAAAACATGCACAAACCTATTCTATATACTTTGAACCAATCAAGTGTGGATTTTGAAGACTTTGGGTAACTCAAGAATTTTCCTAAGTTGCCAAATTGAGGTAATCCCTTCACTTTAGATTAGTATTTGTGTTTAATTATCCTACTTAGTTTAGAATTTGAAATAATTAGGTTATGTGATCTTAGAAATTCCAAGTTGTTGTTAAGTATTAATTTGAGGTGTAGTGGGTGTTTGTAAGACTTTAGAGATGATTTCCTGACCTGGAAATGTGTTTAGAACCCGATACACGAACTTAGAATTTGTCCCGTGTCGTTTTTTGTGGAGTTTGTTAGCCTACAGGGTATTTGGAGCTATCTGGGATATTTTTAAGAAAATCAAACAAGTCCATTGACCTAGATAAACCACTAGAAGACCACCACCGAAATACGAACCCAAAAATCTTCAGTTTGGCCGGCGAAACCTGACTTTATGGGCATCTCTCCGGGTCCCTTTCTTCTTTTGGTGTTGTGGTTTTTCCTGTAGCTCACTTACCCTATAACCCATCCCCTGTACTTGGTTGTTTAGTCCCAATTGACATGAGTCAAAATCTGGGAGCTAATTGTGAGTGTTTTGGCTATGTTTTTAAGATAGTTGAATTCATGGTTTTGGTATTTGGATTTGAATTGGTCGTTGGACGTTTGTACGTCAACGACGAGGTTTGTTTGGTTATTTTTGCATGCGTAAGCTATAGGTTCTAACCTATAAGCAATTTATATCCCGTATCGGTTTTCAGATATTGGATTCGATAGTATTGCGATTGTGTATTGATTGTAGTTACCTTCGTGTGGACTTCCGAGACTGACGAAGCACATTGACTTCGGCTAAGCGAGGAGTTTAGCAGGTGAGTAGATTTATATCTACGGGGGGAGTCGGGTGGATGACGTATAGCACCCCCGCAACCATTGATATGGAAGATCATTTTATAATTATAAATTGATAAAGAATATGCTACGAACTTAAGATAACATAATTATAGGATTTAGAAAGAGATGATATGAATTGAGATTAACAAGATATGACATATATGCAAGATGACATGATATAAGATTTATATAGATGTGTTATGTGATTGATAAGGTATGCCGTATGAGATTATAGATCCGTACCTTTGCCGACTCTGTTTGTGACACCATACAATGGATTACCGTACGCGATGCATTTACCGAATGTTTGATCCGCGCTCATGAATTAAGAATGATGATCAAGGATATTGCGACACCTGATACTATGAGGCAGGATCGTTGACATAAAGAGGCTACCTTATTATAGTTCATATTTATGTTGGATTATTCCTCGTGTGATACCTATCATGTTTCCAGTATTTAATGTTATATGATATCATTGCTAGTACATCTGCACAATTACCGTTGATGTGCATGTTATACGTACACAGATTGCCGGCTCACACACATTCATCATCGGTAATTGCAATGCCACCTACACAGTAGGAATGCCACATCATGATATTATTCTTAACTGTGTAGTATATTCATTATTCAGCACTATCATATGACACATTTGCATGATATATTTGACATGCTTTTATTACTGTTCTATGTTGCACCTCGTACTGTATGGTTATATGCATTGAGATACTGTTTTATGAGATCTCTGGATTTGAGAACCGCGGTTTAATTTCAAAGGAAATTGTGTATTACTTTAAAAATGCGGTTTCTCTTGATATGATATTTCGAGGTGTCCACCATGAGTTTTCTCGGTTCTGAGCATTGAATATATCCGATTCGAAGAGCGGTAGGCACCGTCTGCGGGTACATGGTGGCCCCGGAAAGGTACCCTGGGCAAGAAGACTCATATTGTTAGGCGGTGAGCCTGGCAGGGGAGCACTACCTACCGGTGATTGTATAGAACTCGGCGGATATCCGGAAGATACCATTTTGGAGTTATGATATGAGATAGATATGAGGACCGATCTGAGCATGCGGTGCCTGAGATGAGATAGATATGAGGGCCGATCTGAGTATGCGGCGCCTAAGATATGAGGATTTATGTGTTGATGCTGGTCACGGGTTTTCATGGTGTTTCGAGTTTCGGTGTTGGACACTCAGGTTCCATGATTTTGATGTGTCGTTGATGGATACACGTGATTGATATCCTCATACATACAGGCTTATGTTTTCATGATATTTTGAGTGTCGGTGTTGGACACTCAGATTCCATGATATTGTTTGTGTCGTTGATGGACACGTGGATGATATCCATATGCATACAGGCATATGATGTCGGATGTTTATTTATATATGTCATTGCATTGACTCGATTGTTGACATATATGCGTACTTGGTCACCCTAGATATCATAGTATTACCTTTAGGATATAGTGACCTAGGAAATCGTTATTTTATTCGATTTCTATTTGCTGATGTTTTCTACTCACGAGTTGGAAACTCACCCCTGTTGTGCCACAGTTCTTGCAGGTTGACCGCTTTAGATCAGTTGTGGTATTACTGGCACACAGTTTCATCCAGGGTGCTTTGCTTTGGTAGGTGGGATACATGTTGGATCGTGCTCACTCTCGTATTTTATATTCCGTTGTATCTAAATAAACTCCATCAGATCAGATCAAATCAGAGACTAGAATTTGTATATTGGTAGACCTAGTCAGACTTGGGTTTTGTACGAGATTTAGAGCGATGTGTTTATGATCGCTTTCTTGAGTTTTGATGTCTTGCTTCTTTATTTGTTCTTTCTGGGTTGATCTTCGCCATTGGGCGTCGTATATATGTTTTTTCTTTTTGCGTGGTTGTGTTTCCGCCAGTAGGCTAAGTGCTAGCTCCCGCTTAGGGATGCCTATATATTGTTGTGTATATGGTTTTGGACCAAAATATACAAGGGAGGTGCTGCCTAAATTTTTAAAGACAAAACATGTTTTCAATTGTAGTATAATCCACTTGCATTTTCATGTTTCATTAGCTATGCATTCAAAGAAAAACATGATTCATTATACTTTTATTTCAAACTGCACCCCTACTATTTTTCGCAAGATGGTTTAGATTTTTCTGGGCTTCGACTTAGTTGATTTATTTCACGCCATTAGACGTTGCATAATTTAAGTACCGGTTACGTGCTAAATTATGGGTCATGACAGGTCGTGTGTTGCGCACGTGACCGGTGGCGACCAGCGGTCGCTTGCTGCGGACGTGACCCGCTGGCGCCCCGTGGGCACCCAGTGCTCACGCGCCTGGCACGCGTCTTTAAGATGCTCCTCACCCCTCATTTTTCGTGCACTCCATATGTCACGACCTACTCCCAAACACAGATGGTATTGTCCGCTCTGACCGAAACCGCATGCTTTTGTCCTTTTGAATGATCCCGGAGCTACTTCCCACTAGGTCACCCATCCCAGAATTTCTCTGGCTCAAGCACGCTTAACTACTGAGTTTTTCAAACTCCGAAGTTCCAATTCATCCAAAAGGACAAAAGCGTGCGGTTTCGGCCAGAGCGGACAATACCATCTGTGTTTGGGGGTTGGTCGTGACAAATATGGTATCAGTGCGCTAGGTTTAACCTTTGTTCGAGTTTAGGTTTGACTATGTGAAGTTTGGGGGTTGGTCGTGACACCATACCAGAAACACATCCCCCGTTAGGAAAAATTTTCTAACGGGGCGCTGTCCCGCACCCTGCAAGAGGGCTGCTAGCCTCCTTGACCCCCAGTCCGCTATCCGGGTAGCGGGATCCCCGTAAAACTCTGCGGGGCCCTCGATATATCCAAAACCCTTTCAAAATATACGTACACTGCACATCGGGTTCGCATGACCAGTTTGACCCTTCAATCTGAGGTTCTCTCGCTCCAAAGGCGAGGGGTAATTAACGGCAGCTTTGTCCGCTGCTGTCGGAGATTCGGATCCCTACAATCAATAAATCCCCGCCTACCCTAGGCAGGGGGGAATCTGTAGTACACCTGGAAAGCGCGCATGTATTCCCATCTCAATGGGGTGACGAAAAACACCCTACAGCGTGTTCGTCTGGCAATTCACAATTTAAGGAAGAATCGGCTGGTATTGGATGCTCAGCGAGAAAGTCGGTGATGGCCTGACCTTTCACTGCCTTGAGGGGTCGATACGTTATCGATAAATCCATCAAGAGGAGGGCCCATTTGGCTAGCCTTCCTGTTAGTATGGCTCTTGACATCAAATATTTGAGAGGATCCACCTTTGATATGAGATGGACCTTATGTGCCAAGGCATAGTGCCTGAGCTTCGTTATCGCAAAGATCAGTGCCAAACAATGCTTTTCGATAGGGGAGTAGTTGTTTTCTGCCCCCGGGAGAACTCGACTCAAATAGTAGAGAGCTCTCTCCTTTTCTTGATCGTTCTCCTGTGCCCATAGCGCGCCTAGAGAACCTTCAAGGGTTGTTGTGTACAGGATGAGAGTCTTTTCTTTGATCGGAGCGGTCAGTACCTACGGGTTATGCAGGTATTGCTTGATTTCATCCAGTGCACTTTGGCATTTATGATCCCAAATGAACGGTGTCCCCTTCTTCATTAGATGGCTGTAGGGGCGGCATTTGCCGGAGAGGTTGGCTATGAACCGCTGGATATACGCAAGCTTTCCTTGGAGAGACTGCAGTTGTTTAAGAGATCTCGGCTTGGGCATCTCCGTAATCTCCTTGATCTCCGATGGGTCTATTTCGATGCCTCAGTGTTGTATGACGAATACTAGGAATTTGCCTGAGGAGACTCCAAACACGCATTTGAGAGGATTCATCTTTAGATTGTATTTCCGAAGACGCTGGAACACTATGTTCAGATGTTCCCAGTGATCCTCGTACGATTTGCTTTTCACTACAAAGTTGTCAATATAGCATTCGACAATCTCATGTATAAGGTCATCGAAGATCTTTGTCATGGCCCTCTGGTAGGTAGCGCCTGCGTTCTTCAAACCGAAGGGCGTCACCTTATAGCAGAATATGCCTAGCGGAGTTCGGAAGGCGGTGTGCTTTTGGTCTTCAGGATGCATTTTTATTTGATTGTAGCGTGAAGATCCATCCTTGAAGGAGAAGACCTCATGAGTGGACGTGTTATCGATCATCAGCTCGGTAACAGATACTGGGAAGTCATCCTTCGGACAAGCTTTGTTAAAGTCCCGAAAATCCACGCAGATGCGCACTGTCCTATTTTTCTTCATTACTGGAACAATGTTGGCAATCCAATTGGGATACTGAACTTCTTGGATGAAGCCGGAGTCAATTAGTTTCTTGACTTCGGTATTGATACTCATCTCGAGTTCGAGCTGCATTCTTCTTGGCGCCTGTTTGACTGGCTTAACGTCTGGCGATATAGCCAGTTTATGTACCGCTATTTCTGGATCTACTCCTAGCATCTCGAAATAGTTCTATGCAAAGCAGTCTTTATATTGCATATGCACGTCCTTTAGTGTGGCCACCTGTTTTTAGACAATTGCTTACTGACGAACGTGGGCCTTGGATCGTTTTCCGTACCCAAGTCGATTTTTTTCAGGTTGTCTGCCGTGGTGTGTATCCCATCTTGCAGCTCCTTTAGCGCTGGTGGAAATTCTAAGATCACCCCGTCCTCATCCTCATCTGCGAAGCATCTGGAGGGGTCATCCATATTCTCGTGATTCCCCTCTTTTGAGAATGTTATCACGTGGCAGGTACGAGTTCATTTCTAAGCTCGATGTTGATCTGGCCGTACTCTCACAATATAGGTTGCTTTTGGCACATATTTTCGCGGTGGGGTAACCCTCTAACTGCCGAATAGAGCAAACATACCTTGTTGATACTGGTCTTCGACCCAGTCTTTGAAGGTGAAGCAGTCTTCAAGGGGATGACCTATTGCTCGGTGATAAGAGCAATAATCCGGATGATGGACCTCGTTTATTTGTTCGGGATGCTGAGACTCCGGAAGCGTCATCATTTGATACTTCATGAAAAGGTTGAATATTTTTCTTGTCTTGTCTTGAGGGAAAGAATATTCCCGACCCATCTTCTTGATAAAGGACGGGTTTCAACCACGTTTTTCTTGATAGCGCGGCTTCTTAGATATACCATGTTGTTTGCGAACGTTGTTTGTGCTCGTTGTCCTGGTTTTGCCTCTATTACGGGATTTTTCCTTCTTGCGAGGACATACAGCGAGCTGGGGATGGAGGGCGTTGTAGTCTTCTTTCTCTGCGGACTGCTGGTTGAGGCGTTGCGTCCTGGCCTTTTCATAAATATCCATTTCGCGGCTGTGGTTATCCCGAATCTTTTGACAGGCTTCTTTTACTAGCTTATCAACTTGTTCTTCGAATGATGGACTTAATGTTCTTAGAGCGGGATCTTGTTTTTTTTCAACGTCACAACTATCTGGAAAAGCATTCCTTTCTCCACCGGAGCTGTTTATGACGCGGCAGCCATGAAATCGCTCTCGTTTCTTAGACTGAACGTATCCGAGCCCAGTCGTCTCTATTCTCCCATTGGGCATCTTTCGCTGAGTCCTGGCGACGTCCCAAATATTGTTGTAGAACTGGGCTTGTCGAGTGGTTTTTTGAAGAATACGCCTTGGCATCTTAATAACCTTTTCAATCCCTCTGTGTAATATCTGGGCAGAAGGATTGGTTGAAACCTGTTAAGCGCAAGATCGGCACCATACCGGACTTCTTTCTCTACTTTAGTTTCCGTAGATTGGTAGAAGATGATCTCTTTTTCACCTCTTCGCATGGGAGGGACGTAGAAAGTCCGCAACTCCTGTATGCTATATGTATCGAGTGCATCAAGTCCTTTGTAATGCCTCGACGGAACTATGGTGATTTGTAAACTCTGATCAGCTCCAGTAATGGTTTGTGCTAACGGGCGAGTGGAGAACATGGTATTGGCCTCGTCCTTAGAGTCACTGCCGAAGAACAAAATAGGAGTAGATGGTTTAGGCCTGTTGCATTTGGGTTGCCCTGAGTAGACTATTTCCTCATCTTCTTCGGTGTCGCTCCCAAAGATCAGGATAGTGGCGATGGCTTTTTGTTTATTCTCCAGCTTATGAAATCTTTCCGTGTCTTTGAAGTCTGGTAGGAAGTAATTTGCGTCTTCATATTTTCGGATCTCATTCACGGAGAATGGATTTAGCTCCCCCGTAACGGTGTACTCGATACCGTCTTTGAAATACTTTATACACTGGTGTTGTGCAGAAGGGACGACGTTGTACTCGTGTAACCAAGGCCGGTCGAACAGAGCATTGTAGCAAGTCTTAGCGTCAATGACATGAAATTTGATGTCGGTGACGAGTAGCCCAAAGCGTAACATCAATATTACGGACCCAAGCGTCCGTGATGACTGTGAGTCAAACCCAGAAATGGTAATTTTGTTCCGAGCCAGGTGTTGAACGTTCATGCAGATCTTCTTCAGTACCTTAAAGTTCAGAAGGTTGACGGAGGACCCGTTGTCGACCAGGATCTTCTTTTTCTTGATGTCATGGCAGTACCCGGTGACATACAGAGGACGATTGTGCTCGCAGGTTCCGAGGAGAAGATCTCCATCGCCGAATGTGATGTCAGCTGTATGGATCTCTGCCAGCTCGTCCTTCATCTTTTCTTCTGCAAAGAAAGCTTGGAACTGATCAGGCTCCTGTAATGCCCTGATCAGAGAATCTCTTACTTCTTTAGACAGGAGGAGAGCATCTAGTATGCTCAGTTGTGAGGGTATCTTCCTGAGATGTGCCAGGACATTGTAATCCACCTTGTTTTTCTTATGCGGGTCCTTGGCTGCGAGCTCTTCGACGACTTTATCATCGAGGGAAATTTCCTCAGGGACTTTTTCCTTCCCCTTATCTCTTATGCTCGAACCTTTATTTGTAGGCCCGAGGTTCTTCTCAGGCAGCGTGCGATTACGCAGCTGAATGTTCTCCCAGTTCTTCTCCTCCTCCTCTTTTCTGGAGGTGGATTCTTTAAAGAGAGGACTGAGGGTTATTTCTTCCTCAGAATCGCTCCCAAATATAAGAACTTTGTATTTTCCTTTAGTTGAACAAATGCCAACCATATGACAGCTGCCAGCCGTTCCTTCATGCTCATCTGTCGCGCTTCTTTGCTGTTGACGAGCTTTGCGCTTCATCCACTTGAAGTGTTATCGGTGATCAACATATCCTTGCCACCACTTCTTAAAGGCATTGCACTCTTCGGTGGGATGTGTGACCCTCTGATGGTATAAGCAGTAATTTGGATGTACATCCGCTTCATCGAGGCACGTAATCCCGGGAGTATTTTCCATGAGAGGGGGAAGCTTCATTCCCATTAACAAGGCTTTAGCGAACCGCTTCTCCGCTTTGATCATGCTCTTGTTTGTAGCAGGTGTGCTTTGGATTGGGTGGAGTACTTTACGCCTTATCCTTACCGCAGCCTCTTCATCCTGACGCCGACACTTAGCCTTTTCGTATATGGTTGTTTCACGTTCTCGTAAGCTTTGTTCTTTTGAAGGGCTTCGTTTAGCAGCCTGTCAATTGGGTCTTCTAACAGTTCTGGGAATTTTGGCGCTGATTCTGCGCCCAGTTCCTCTTCTTTGTTTTCTAACGCTGAGGGAGTTTCTTCATTATTTAACGACTAACGAGAAACCATGTGGCAACTTGCTACATAATCTTCGGTTCCTCCCGATGAGCCATTTCCCTCAACGTCGTCACTATCTCCATTCTCAAGTATATGGTTGAGAAACTCTTCGAGGGTGACTGGGGTCCACGCCTTCTGATTATACTCCTCCAGCGTGTCGATATACTTTTGCAGGTCCGTGCGTTTGTCGTCATACTCAGCAGGTTGCACAGGCTTCTTGGTCTTCTTCCTCTTCTTTGAAGACCGTGAAGGCTTGACCTGGGTGTTTTGCCCCTTGTCAACTGCTTTCGATGCGGAATGCGGTTTCAGCATCCACTCAACGATCTTGGGCTCCAGCGGGCTTTTCCACCTGATCGCCGGACATGCTTGAAGATACTTCACCATTCTTTTGGTTTTAGCTGAAAGGACTACTTCCCATGGGGCTTCTTTCACAAATGAGCATGATGCTCTCGGTGTATCCTCCCTTTTAGGAGTGTGCCTCTGTGGCGGGTTCACCTTCCAGTTCTTGGAAAGCGCAAATTTCCCCCGTACCGGTCCTCGATCCAATTTTTGAAGACGTAGCAATCTTCAATTAGGTGGCTCACCATTCTGTGATAGGAGCAGTAGTTGGGGTTGTTGACGTCACCGGGCTGCGGTGAACGTTTTGGGTCCGGCAGAGTGATGAGTTTGTTGCGAACTGCCAGTTCGAACAATCTCCTCATTTTATCACGGGGAACGAGTAAGCACTTCCTAGCTTCTCTTTCAGTGATTGGTGTGGGCGCACGTTGTCTTGGCAAGCAACTGGTTTTAGGTCACTCGGTTGTTATTGAGTATTGGCAACAAATGCCACTTTCCCTTTACCCTTTGCATTACGAGGATCCATTTTTGAAGAGGAAGGTCCGTGGCCATCTAGTCCATTTGGGCCAACTTGTCGATCAGAGCATGGAAGGTGGTCGGCTTAATAAATGTCATGAACTGGGACACAGTCGCCTGAGGATCAAGATGTAGGGTTACTAGGCACTGTCACAAGGGTTTATAAGGCATCAACCATGCCCAATTTAAAATTTAGACGTGCCGAACAACCCTAACCAAGATCTTAGACTAGAGATTAGACGATACAAAGAGCAAGTAAACAACTTTACTTCTAAGAGTTTGGGATTACAACCTTTGTAGTCCGTTCCTTCACTTCTAAACCTCCGTGTTGAGCTCCCTTCGCTGCGATCATTGAGTACCCGGACTCAAGAGAGGCTCCATGAAGAGAAAGATGCAAGCTTGCTTCCGATCTTCAATAACAAAGATGATCTACCTTGAAGAAACTCAAACCCAAGCTCTTGCTTTACTAATCAGGTATTAGCAAAGCAAACACCCTAATCTAAGTGGCTAGAATAGATTAGGATGACGAAGTAGGAATTTAGCTCTCATTTGTTTTCTTTATCTCACTCAAAATAATCACATATGAAAAAGCTAGTGAAGCTTTTCATCAAGCAAGAAAGAAGAAGAAGATGATCAAATCCTTTTGTGATGAATAATGAATCAAGTGTGACGTAAGAATTGCAACCATGGGTTAAGTAAGAAGACTTAACCCTTGTAGAGATTTAACTATGGTTAAAGGGTTGGGTTGGGTTAAAGAAATATCTTTGCAAAATATCACAAAATATCAAGGTCAAAGTCAAAGCTTTATGAAGCTTCATGAAAGCTTAACCCTAATCCAAACCCTAACCATATTTAAACTCCACAAATCATGTTGCATTTATAACCACAACATGTTACAATATTATGTATCACATATACAATATTTATTGTAACAAAATAAAATAATACAATTAACATATATCACATATATATCAATGCATTACCCGAGTGAGAAAAAGAATCTTTAAGTGAGCTTATACTAGTTAATGTAATTTAATATATCAAATATATAATTATACATTAAATAATCGAATCAACACTTGATCCGATAATCCGGCTATTTCACAAATAACCGACTAATATAATCTGTATCAGTTCATCGAATCAACACTTGATCCGATGAACCGGCTATATCATATATACCCGGCCAATATCACATATCGCGATAATCTAATACGGCATCACATACACGTATTGTTCTCGGTCCCGTACATATCACATATGTGCTCCTACTCCGTTTTGCCTGAGCCAAGAAACCTCTGTGTAGGACTCTAAAGAATCGTCAATACGCCGGCAGTAGGTGATGATCATATCAAACACCCACAAGCTGCAAGCGGTCAGCTAAACATAACAGCCACCCAGGTATTGAACAATCAGAATATCAACAAGCAAGCCTGTACATTCTCCCATGAATCCAACCAGTAACACTCCCGTACAGTCCGGTCTCTTCGTATGATATGTCGCATATCTCGCCTAGGGGTTGTAAACGTCAGACCCTATTAGCTTGATAAGTCGTGTCGATATGAGGTCCATAACAGTTCGAGAAACTACTGAAAACACTTACCATTAAATCTTAGCAACCCTGGCCAGGGATTTCCAGTTATAGCCAATCGAACACAGCGCATCATCAACTCCCTATACCGGGAGAGACGAAACCCCTCCTATCGCTCATTGCCTCCATGTGATTCGGGACTGTACCCAAAAGCCACCTTTTTGCATGCCCTCTTGGACGTGGTATGGTGGAAATCAAAACACAGTGGGAATCACACAAGACTCTATGACGATTTCGGGTCTACAGACTAACCTGTACCAGTATCGCCAGAGAACTGCCATCTGACGTGAGGTATAATACCATCTGGGAGTTCTCGGTGAGTCTGTCCAGTGTACCCAGTCTCCACTGAGCACCCGTATACCTTCTCTGATGTCAAACACCAATGGATATGAGATCATCCATCGCCCATCATATGGGTCAAGAAGCGCATATGCTAGTCTACTCTGGAGTATCGATGCCCTGTCTCGGTACTCCCACGACTAGGAACATTTGAAGGATGTACTTGGCGACTACACTGTCCCCACTGGTATGATCTGCATCATAGTCCTGGTAGTCAAGTAGTCATTCTAAGGGCTTTATCAACATATGACATAGAGACAATCTGAGTACATGTTAAGATAAAAAGTAACCAGATAGCATACTATCATGTCGAGCAAGAAAGTCCTCCCTATATATGTCCAAGCATCCACTACAATATACAACGTATGTACAGTAATGGCCTATAGGGCATACATATAACTAACAATCTCCCACTTGCACTAGGACCATCTATTGTAGTATCTCATACCCAACAATAAGCTGTGGTTGAAGTATCTCATACTCAACCATCCCATAAAAGTCTCTACTGGGGAATAGGCCTTTGTGAGTGGATCCGCGTTGTTGTCCTCTGTGTCTACTCTCCTAACCTCGATCTCCCTGGAGTTCAACCATCTCCATGATCAGGTGATACTGCCTAAGAATATGTCTGGATTTCTGATGGTACGGGGGTTCCTTGGCATAAGCCACAACTCCTTTGTCACACAATGGCAGGAACAAAGTTCATCTCATGAACTTAAATATATCCAGACTGTCTCTTTGGTAGCATCCTTGGTAACGATGTATCTTGCCTTTAATCGTCTAGTAAGTCACGGTATCTAGCTTGGAACTCTTCCAACATACCGTCCCTCCACTGATAGTAAAGACTATGCATACGACTGGCATTCAGTCTTCCTTATCACCCTGGAACCTTTTCAGTGATTCTCCCCAGGATCGATTGATACCATCTCACTACAACTAGTGAGAATCCTAACATCTAATTAGATCTATCTCATAGATCCATAACTCAGGATTTAGGAGGTATCACCTTGATCCTATATGGAGAATCTTTGTGATAAGAGGAGATTGACCGAGCGTAGCATAGGAAACTCCTTCTCTATCAAGAGTATGTCATCCACGTACTATACGAGGATCACCACCATACTCCCTAATACCTTTTTGTATATACAAGGTTCATCTACCATTTTGATGAAGTCAAACTCTTTGACTACCACATCAAAACAGACGTTCCAACTCCGCGATGCCTGATTTATCTCATAAAACAACTTGCACACGCTTCCGCTGCTCCCACTATCTACGAAGCCCTCTGGCTGTGTACTTATAGAAGCTCTCTTCCAAATCATCATTTAGAAAAGCAGTCATGATACCTAACCGCCAGATATCGTAGTCATGGTATGTAGCAGTGGCAAGTAGGATCTGGATGGACTTAAGCATAGCTTTGAAAGTCTCAACTTTTCCGTGTACACCAAGTAATCTTCTCAAGATATACTTGCTCCTGATGGGGATTTAACCCTTCAGATAAAGCAACCAAATTCCATACTTTGTTGGTCTATAAGGATTCCATCTCAGATCGCTAAGCATCCAGCCATTTTCACAGAGTCCTCACTCCTGATGGCCTGCTCAAAACTAGTTGGGTCATCATCTCATGATGCAATCCTCGCTCCCACTGTCATAAAGAAACAGAAGTATCTCTCAGGTGGATGAGGAACCCTACTAGATCGGCGGAGAGGCTGAGCTTCGTTGGAAACTATTGAATCCTCAGGTTCTACCAAATCATCAGCTGCAGTTTGTATAGCTGGAACTCCTTCCAGTTCTACCTGATGACCACTAATTTCTTCACAAGAAATTCCCTTTTACTCAAAAAGTGGTATGCCGAGAAATAAAGCATCTTTTGTTCCTCGGTGTGGTAGAAGATATTCCCTTGCGAATGCTTGGGATATCCAACAAACTTCCACAGAACTGACCTTGCCTCTAGTTTGTCCGGATTTTGCTTTTGACATTGGCCGGAAAACCCCAAATCTTAACTTCCTTAAGAGACGGGCTCTTACCATACCATATCACATATGGAGTGGTAGGCATCTGATTTGGTTGGAACCTTATTCAATAGGTATGCAACTTCTCAAGTGCATAACCCTAAAAGAAAATAGGCAACTCAGTAGTACTCATCATAGAGCACACCATATCACATAGGGTGCGATTGCTCCGCCCCGATACACCAACGTGCTGTGGTGTATTCGAAGGAGTAATGCTGAGAGAGAATCTCATTCTCCTTTAGAATAGTACATGAATTCTGTGCTCAAGTATTCTCCTCCTTGATCACATGAAAGGACATAATACTTGTACCCATTTTTGGTTCACTACTTCTAGCTTATATTCTGTGATTATCTCAAAAGTTTCGGACTTGTATTTCAACAGGAACATATGTCTGAATCATGAGAGATCATCAGTGAATGTAATGAAGTACAAAGAACCTGTCCTGGCATATGTAGACATGGGACTTTCATACATCAACATGTATCAATCCCAAGAGTTCACTAACTCTTTCTCTGTTTCCAATAAACGGAGTTGTGGTCATCTTATCTTTGTGACATGACTGGCAAGTTTTTACAAGATGTAAATTCAAACTAATTTAAATATGCATCTTTATGTAACTTCAGCTAGTCGGGTCGCATTGATATGACCTAGTCTACAATGCCTCAAGAAGGATTCGTTCATTTCTGAACTCTTCCTCTTGTGTGTGTTCTGTACGTTAAGAACTGTGGTTTGATTTAGAACGTCTATGCTTTTAGATAACGTGCCTGAACCGATCAACTCTTGATATAGGAAATGTTCAAAACATTATCCAACAATACAAAATTATATCATTCTTTACTAATAAAAAGACTGATATGATGTTGTATATCAGGTTCGGTATCTAATAACATTCGTTCAGAATCAATGTATTCTGGTAATACAGGGTGATAACTGCCAACAGACTTGGCTGCAACACTTGCATCATTTCCAACTCTTGAAACTTATCACCCGTTCTCAGTTCTCTACCTATCTGTAGCCTATGTAACAAATTACATTTGCTGGATCCTGATCCGGTATCTCATACCCAGGACGTAAAGGATTCTTAGAAACAGTTCTCGGTAATGATCACACCTGAAGATGATGTATCAGCATGCACTTTCTTCGTTTGGGCGGCACGGGAATTCTGGTAATCCCCTATTTTCTGCTCTGTCTTATAACAATTAAGTTGGAGCGGGACCAACGTTCCTTAGCGCAGTATAACAAACGGGTTCGGTCAATACATCCATATTATTATCTTGATTAAGGCGTGACATGGACGCTACCTGGAGAGAGATAGAAGAAAACACTCAGCGTATGCTCTTATAAGATTAGATTGGTTATTAATATATCTAATCAGGATGTCTCCCACTGTTTTAATCAAATCTTCCTTCAAACCCTAAAAGGAAAGACTAGCCGGGATTAATTACACTCTACAAGTTCGCCAATCTTTCAGCCAGGCCAGTGCCGGTACTTTGAGAGAGGTTCCCCGTGCTTTCGCACGGACCTAATTAAAGCAAACCTCGTTTTCCCAGAGGTATAACCCCGTTGACACCTTTCTAGACACCTACTTGATCGGCTAATTGTAATGTGTAAAACTCTTCCAGGAGTAACACTTACTCGCAGCGGGTATCGGGATCCAACTATCTCATAGAAGGTATGCAATCTCATTGCAAATTTCAACTCTTGAAATTCCCAATAATATTTTACCTCTAGCGTCCTATGACCTTGACGCGGGCCAACAAACCATAGTCCGCTAGTCAAGTTCAACCCGTACATTTCCTGATTGAATTAAACCCACCCGCACGACCCTTGACGCAGGCCAACAAAGTCGCACGACTACCCTAATCCAATCTCATCATATGCTGCAGATAAGCACTAGTTAGCTACCGCACACTACGCCTTGACGCAGGCCAACAAACGTAGCACGAATACTAAGTAATACTTATCTGAAATGACAAAGGGCTACGACAGGTTTTTAAAAAAAACCTTTGCGTAATGAACTTGATATCGTTGTAGAATCGTGTGATTTTTAATGGAATGTTTTTGAGGCCTTTTCTAGTTTTGCTAAAGAGGTCACTCCCGGTGAAGGGATCTCGACTCTTTCCTCATCGAATAAGGTGCAGGATATTTCACAAATATCACTATGCAAAGCAAAAACTATATAAACAATCAAAAGCCAAACCGAGTTTGTAGCATCTACTAGTTTCGCTAAAGAGGTCACTCCCGGTGAAGGGATCTCGGCTCTTTCCTTATCGAATAAGATGCTGGATGTTCTACAAGGAACACCGCTATGCAAAGCAAGAACTAGAGCTACCTGTTTTTGAGACAAGTTTCTACAACATCTTTAGGTTTCTTTTAGTTTCATTAATCTCATTAATGAAGTCCCATTTTATTATGCTTCACAAGCATCACTTTTGAAACGAAATCAGCTATATAACATATATCTCATATATATAATATAAACATTCGTCTCAGGCAGTAATATGATCTCATCACAGAACATAGCAGCAGAAGAACATATATGAAATATTGGATATACTAGGAGGTCCGTGTTTTAATACGAGCCTGTATAAAACACGGATTCCACGGTCACGATGAATAGACAAACCCACATCCCTAGACCCCTACGAGAGCAACAAGCAACACTGCCAATTCTAGGGTTAGGAGACCCGGTCTCGACTCCTCGAGATAGTCTCCCACTGGACCCTAGAACCCGGTTACTTGTGCTCCCCGCCTTGGGTCTACCTAATGCAGAAAAGTAAATAATATACAATGGTGACATCATCCTCAGCCCGAAAGTGCCCCAATAAAAGAATATTACATACAATTAAATTTTACATGAATGAAAATGAAAAACTCTCATCTCACATAAAACCCCCGGCTATTCAAAACACGACGATCCAATATAACATATCACAGCAACACATAATATCTCATATCATCAACGTAAGTAAATATGCGTATCCCAATTGTCGTTGATGTATAGTAACGAAACCGGCGATACACCACATGTTACACTTACGGTCGCAGAAAAGAAAGTGTAAAACTACAACAGTTGGAATCCGCAACCTCCTTAGACATCACATGCTTAACAAAATGAATTCCTTAGACATCGCATGCCTAACAATTATAAACCCCGCATTTTAGTCTCGATCTCAAAAACACTTTTCAATATCTAGTCGGGCAATTCAACAAGATTCCCGACATCCTGATCGAATGCTCGTCGCAAACTTTAGTAGACGGCCGCACCCCCAGATGCCGTCGACGAAGTGCACTAAGGCGGAACACCGCTGCCGCGAGCACTCGAACGGATGCTTTTGGCGACGGGGTTCTCCTACAGTCACTTGGTCGGGGCTATGGGGCATGGCTATCTATTAAGTTTACCCGGCGAGTATCAGCGTACGCTACGTGATTGCGACGGACTTTTGATCACATCAAAATCCCGTGGCAACCGATCAAATGTGACTAAACTGCTAGATTTATAACATTCAAATTAGTTATCTCATAACTACTTGTGGATTCTAAATATTGTATCACATTCCAGATAAATAGACAATGTTAAACTTTCCGATCGAATAATCAAACACCCAAGTTTTCCCAAATAGATCAACACTTGAGCGGAGTTTAAAAGCATCTATCACATGCCATAGTACCAATGGTCCAGCCGTAGAAGGGTCAAACCAACGCCTCACATGTGGCAACGCCGTACTGCCCCAAACCCTAAGGTTTAGAGGCGGTTCAGACGGTCACATAATCGAGTTAAGGTTTGTGTTCTTCTAGAGGGTCCACCGCGTTACTTGCACGACTATGAATGTTCTTTAATTAAGGAAAAAATCCAACACTTGGAAATTTTCCGGCAGGGGAAAAAGTGAGTTATTGATATCCGTTCAAACTTTTTAACACGTTCTAAATTACCCGGAAAAACATAAACGAAGTCAAACTTTCCGATCGAATCAACGAATACAAAAGATCTCCAGAAAACTCAACACTTGAGTAGAATTAAAAATTCCCAGACGCATGCAAAATTAACCAAGAATATACCCCAGAAGTGGTGGCCCCTAACTCCCAAGGGTGGCCGCGGAACCGCCGCCAAACCTATGGTCTGGCCGCGGTTCCGAGCTCCTTTGAGGGAGTTATGGGCTCGTACTTCACAGTAATTCTTGTAATTCCCTGAGTATTTTTCTGAGTATTTTTAATACAGAAAAAATCAATATTTTAAAAAATTTCCAGAGAGGGGGTAAAATGCGACGTTTCGGGGCTCGATCGGACTTTAAATTTCGTCTAGACTTCGCCTAAAACTCTAACTTGGCTCTGATACTACTATAGGGTTACTAGGCACTGTCATAAGGGTCTATAAGGTATCAACCATGCCCGATTTAAAATTTAGACGTGCCGAACAATCCTAACCAAGATCTTAGACTAGAGATTAGGCGATACAAAGAGCAAGTAAACAACTTTACTTCTAAGAGTTTGGGATTACAACCTTTATAGTCCGTTCCTTCACTTATAAAGCTCCGTGTTGAGTTCCCTTCGCTGCGATCATCGATTATCCGTACTCAAGAGAGGCTCCATGAAGAGAAAGATACAAGCTTGCTTCCGATCTTCAATAACAAAGATGATCTACCTTGAAGAAACTCAAACCCAAGCTCTTGCTTTGCTAATCAGGTATTAACAAAGCAAACACCCTAATCTAAGTGGCTAGAATAGATTAGGATGATAAAGTAGGAATTTAGCTCTCATTTGTTTTCTTTATCTCATTCAAAATCATCACATTTGAAAAAGCTAGTGAAGCTTTTCATCAAGCAAGAAAGAAGAAAAAGATGATCAAATCCTTTTGTGATGAATAATGAATCAAGTGTGAGGTTAGAATTGCAACCATGGGTTAAGTAAGAAGATTTAACCCTTGTAGAGATTTAACTATGGTTAAAGGGTTGGGTTGGGTTAAAGAAATATCTTTGCAAAATATCACAAAATATTAAGGTCAAAGTCAAAGCTTCAAGAAGCTTCTTGAAAACTTCATGAAATCTTAACCCTAATCCAAACCCTAACCATATTTAAACTCCACAAATCATGTTGCATTTATAACCACAACATGTTACAATATTATATATCACATATACAATATTTATTGTAACAAAATAAAATAATACAATTAACATATATCACATATATATATCAATGTATTACCCGAGTGAGAAAAAGAATCTTTAAGTGAGCTTATATTAGTTAATGTAATTTAATATATCAAATATATAATTATACATTAAATTATCGAATTAACACTTGATCCGATAATCCGGCTATTTCACAAATAACCGACTAATATAATCTGTATCAGTTCATCGAATCAACCCTTGATCCGATGACCCGGCTATATCACATATACCCGGCCAATAACACATATCGCGAGAATCTAATACGGCATCACATACACGTATTGTTCTCGATCCCGCACATATCACATATGTGCTCCTACTCCGTTTTTCCTGAGCCAAGAAACCTCTGTGTAGAACTCTAAAGAATCGTCAATATGCCGGCAGTAGGTGATGATCATATCAAACACCCACAAGCTGCAAGCGGTCAGCTAAACATAACAGCCACCCAGGTATTGAGCAATCAGAAGATCAACAAGCAAGCCTGTACATTCTCCCGTGAATCCAACCAGTAACACTCCCGTACAGTCCGGTCTCTTCGTCTGATATGTCGCATATCTCGCCTAGGGGTTGTAAACGTCAGACCCCAGTAGCTTGATAAGTCGTGTCGATATGAGGTCCATAACAGTTCGAGAAACTACTGATAATACTTACCAGTAAATCTCAGCAATCCTGGCCAGGGATTTCCAGTTATAGCCAATCGAACACAGCGCAACATCAACTCCCTATACCGGGAGAGACGAAACCCCTCCTATCGCTCATTGCCTCCATGTGATTCGGGACTGTACCCAAAAGCCACCTTTTTGTACGCCCTCTTGGACGTGGTATGATGGAAATCAAAACACAGTGGGAATCACACAAGACTCTATGACGATCTCGGGTCTACAGACTAACCTGTACCAGTGTCACCAGAGAACTGCCATCTGACGTGAGGTATAATACCATCTGGGAGTTCTCGGTGGGTCCGTCCAGTGTACCCAGTCTCCACTGAGCACCCGTATACCTTCTATGATGTCAAACACCAATGGATATGAGATCATCCATCGCCCGTCATATGGGTCAAGAAGCACATACGCTAGTCTACTCTGGAATATCGATGCCCTGTCTCGGTACTCCCACGACTAGAAACATTTGAAGGATGTACTTGGCGACTACACTGTCCCCACTAGTATGATCTGCATCATAGTCCTGGTAGTCAAGTAGTCATCCTAAGGGCTTTATCAACATGTGACATAGAGACAATCTGAGTACGTGTTAAGATAAAGAGTAACCAGATAGCATACTATCATGTCGAGCAAGAAAGTCCTCCATATATATGTCCAAGCATCCACTACAATATAAAACGTATGTACAGTAATGGCCTCTAGGGCATACATATAACTAACACAAGAGTCCCTATGAACATGCCTACGGAAGGAGCTTCTTCGATGCGTTGTTCACATTTTGACCATAGGTTTCACCACCGGATTGCGTATTGAACCCAGGTCTCTCTCGGCTTTACCCTGGCGTTGATTAACGCTGTGATCGGGGTGCGCTCGTTTGCGCTGGCGAACCGCTACGTGAATAGAAATTCCATTTCCATGAATGTTTGACGGAGTCATTTGGGAGCTCCGAGTACCATTCAAACGTCGTCTCTGACATACTGCCAACGAACTGGCGAAGCAGCAATTTGTCGTCGCCTCTAGTATTGCCGCATAGAGCTCTAAACTGAGCGACGTGCTGATGCGGGTTGCATGTCCCTTTGTACACATGGAATTTGGGGATCGTATATTCCGGCGGGTACTTTATTTGATCATACCAGCCTGGGTACGGTCGCCCGGTTCTGACGACTTGGCCGGCCGCTTTGTTGGCTTGATGAGCTCTTATTTGTTGAGCTATGTAATCATCAAGGGCAGGTTTAGAGATCGTTTCCTCCCTGGCCACTGATAGCGCCGGAAGAGGGTTTGATGTTTCCCCTCTGTCATCCTCGATGATTATCGGTGGGTCTTCAGCGGGAGGTTCTGGCTAGATCATCATTCCAACCATGTCTTGGAAAATGAGCACAATCTATTTTATATTAGCAGCCTGTTCCGCGGCCTCCTCATCCTTTCTTTCCAACACCCTTCGCAGGAACTCTATATCGGTCTCCTGCCTTTGGCGCTGTTCTGATGCTAACTCCAGACTTTCTTTCTGTCCGGTGAGTGCTGTCATCTTCGTCAGTATCTCTTGGAGCTTTTGTTCTTGCTCCTGAGCCTTTTTTAACGACCGAGTTTGAGGCCGATGACTTTCCTCTTTCCCAGAAGCCATGTAGACTGTGTGTCCAACAATGCCCCTAAACTTAGGGCGTTTGGGTCCGGCGCTTTTGGGATTTGCCGCAGGCAATGAGATATTCTTCGGCCTCCTCCTTTTGTGGGAGGTTGAAGTGGAAGGAGCCGTTGTAACAGGCGCCTGTGTGAAAGAAGTCCCTCGCTGTATGGTGGAGGGATGCTTTTCATATTTTCGAACCTTCATTTTCTCCAGTTGACGAGAGTGGCTTTTGTTGATCACAAAGTCCTGGACTTTCCGCCAGACCCTGTGGATTTGGGAGGACAGCTGCTGAGGGGGCTACTCCGGCTTTGCCTGCGTCATGTCTTCAGCAGGTGGGGGACATTTCCTCAGCACCGTGGTTGGAGAGTTTCTTCACACCCTCTTAAGCAGATCAAAGCTGTTCCCGGTTGGAACATCAGTGTCAACTTCCACCATTGGAGCTGGTGGGGTGAGTCCAGAAAGGGGATTTGCCCCCGGCTTTTCTCACTAGGTGCCAGTGACGACGTTGAGCGTGTCTTGCAGATGGGACCACCTCATTTGTGGAAGCGGCTTTGTTGTTCCCCTTACTTTTGTGAGGGGCTGCTGGAAGTACCAGCCTATCGAAGACTGACGTCCGTTGAGAAGGAATGACCAATCTTTTGAAAGCTGACTTTCTGGTAGGGGAAGATCTTTTGATGACTTCGCCCGTAGCAGGAGTGGGCAGAACTATCCGTTTTGGAATAGTCCCTTCCGGTATCGCGAGCTTCTTTGCGGGCCCACTTGGGCTTTGGTTCAGCCTGTTGAAGACTGAGGTGGCAGACTTGGAAGACCCGTTAAGAGGGGCTGTGGTGGTTGCAAGTCGATCGAAATCCGACTTCTTGGGAGCTTTCTGTGGTGTCACTAGGGCGCTAAAACTTACGGACGGGAGCATGGTCCCGAAAAACAATCCAGTGGTATCTTGAGTTACCTGCTCTACCGGCATTGAAAAGATGGAGGCTGCATTGGGCCCATATATCACTCCTCCAGTTGGGGTGGAGCGGGAGTTGCTGTTGCATTTTGTGCAGCTGGAAGCCATTGATGTTCACTTCTTTTTTCTCCACAGGAACAAGACACCAAATCTTAGTCCTCGAATTCAAGGATAACCATAGCAAACCGCGATTTTGTTCGCGAACACGACACACGAAGTGTGGAGTGGAAAGAACAAAAGGTCCCACCAGGCGTACCAGAATCGGTTCACCGACGAAAGAAGTGACTGGGACATTAGGACGTCTGGCATGAATTTTGGCGGCAAATACTATTTGGATTTATCCGTCCAACTCTCCAAATATGCCAAGTTGATTTATGCCACCGTATATCGGAGGTTTGGGCGAATGCGGCCGTTTTAGCAGACTTTGTCAGATTCCTCCTCGTTTTGCGAGGGTTTTTTTTATTGTGGGGATGTTCTTCCCTGTAGGAGAAAGATCCTGCAGTTAATTACGTTACCGCATTGTGATAACCACTTTCTCCTGCTCCGAAAGTTCACTTCGTGTCGTATGTGTTTTTGTTTATTTAGGTTGCCCGTGGATTGTATACGGAGACTAATTTATATTTTTGCCCATAGGGTGTGGATTATTCCAAATCCGTATATCTAAGATTTGGGTTTGTTTTATTTAAGGATTGTTAATCTGGTTTGAGATTAATATCGACTTAAATGTATATGAGCAGTTGGGGCTCGGTTAGTTTTTTGTTAAAGATACGTTAGTCCAATTTGAGACTAAGATCTACTTAACAAGGTTTTAGGATCATTTTTGTTTCAGATCCAACAAGAGAACATTTGGGCTATGTTGTCTTAGTTTAGAGAAATTTCATTCCATTATCGCCATTTTGGAGGTGAAGTTCTAGTTTGAGAACATCTCGGTCCGTTGATCGCCATTTTGGAGGTGAGATTTTAGTTTAAGGACGTCTCGGTCCGTTGATCACCATTTTGGAGGTGAGATTTTAGTTTAAGGACGTCTCAGTCCGTTGTCCATCTTGCGCGCACGTGTATTTGTTACATGACGGGATGAACAATGATGTTGATATAGAATGTGCCCAATTTAAGGCACGATTTTGATTTGAGCTATGCACGTCAATCTAGAAGTGCACCAAAAGTTGTTGGTTGTCGGGACCCGCCACCTCTCTGAAAATGTTGAGAAATTACAATAACATGGATTAGAGTTATGGAGAGATGTACCCTTGAACCAATTCCCGTATTTGAGGGAAAAAGGAGTTAGTGGTAAACCCGGAAATCATTAGTCATATTTTAAGACTAAGATTTCCTCGGGAGGATGTGGGATGAGTATTGTTTTGGATATCATCAGTTGGAAGATCAATAGTCGTATTTGGGACTAAGATCAGTTAAAAAAGTCATGAGCACATGGGTTCGGTTGGTCTGAATCAGGGAGGTTCTTTCATCACGGGGCCTATTCAATTTGAGCTTGGTCCATTCAGTTTTTTATGAAAGTGCCAAGCACTTGTTTAGGCTCTATATGATCAGTCCCCATTTTTGTACAAAGAGTGCTGAGCACTTATGTAAGTTCTGATGCTTACATATAATCATATGGGCTTTTAATCATAGGGATTGCCCAATAAGTGTTAAACACTTTACCCCTTTTTGTCTTTGTATGGAGTATTAGGCACTCTTTATGGCGCCCGCGTAAGGGACACGTGAGGCGTTAGGCGCTGCCTAGTGAGTGCTAAGCACTCCTCTATTCTTTGGCGCCCACGTGAGGAGCATGTGAAGTGTTGCGCGCTGCTCATTTAGTGCGAAGTACTCCTGAGTTCCGAGGCGTCCACATGAAAGGTACGTGAGACGCTGGGTACTGGGCGCCGCTTATTGAATGCTAAGCACTCTTTATTTAGTAGCAACCACGTGAAGGGCATGTGATGCGCTGGGCGCTGAGCGCCACCCACTGAGTGCTAAGCTCTCATGAGTTCTGAGGGGTCTACGTGAGGAGCACGTGAGACGCTAGGCGCTGAGCGCCTCTTATTGAGTGCTAAGCACTCCTTATTTATTGGCGTCCATATGAGGGGCACGTGATGCGCTGGGCGCTGAGTGCCGCCCACTGAGTGCTAAGCACTCCTGAGTTCTGAGACGTCCATGTGAGGGACACGTGAGACGCTAGGCGCTGCTTACTGAGTGCTAAGCACTCCTGAACTCTCTCTCTTATTTTTTGAATGATCCACAGGATCTTTATATACTTTTATTTACCTAAAATTTACAAGAAGAGGGTTCTTCTTCCTCGAGAATTTAATTCTCTGTTCTTTCGAAGCTTTCTCCTCTTTTTTAAGCTTATGGGGGGGATCCTCCTTTTTAGACTTGAAGTCTTGAGTCCTATATATAGTAGAGGCAATTTGTTGGTTAGCTCCGAAGAAATCTCTTATTAAGAGATCTAAAAAGATTTGGGGACTTTACCCACCGTTGGATCTTTGATCCAAGAACTTCTGTTTTACAGAAAATATTTTCTTATTTTTAACAAGATTAGGAAAATATTTACCCATACATAATTTATTCTGTAGATCGGTGATTCTTTAATCACCATTGGATTTTTAATCCAATGGTACTCTGTTTTACAGAGGGCAATCTTTCTTGTTTAGAAAGATTTGAGGAATATTTCCTCTAAACAGAATTTAATTCTGCATCCTGATGATTTATCGTCTCTGTTGGATCTTTGATCCAACGGCTCTTGTTAATAGAGAGTAGAATTTAATTCTACCGGGCACCGGCACTCACGTGTTGTGCACGTGGATGCTGCTTAAGATTTTTGTGTGTTTTGCACACGGGCGCTGCTCATATAAGAGTTTATAACTCTGGCGCTGGCGCCCTCATGGAAGGCACGTGAGGCACTGTCTCTTGAGTTTTGAACAGAGCTTTGCTCTTTTATTGGGGAAACAAGCCCTGGCCAGGGACTTCCTATTATAGCCAATCGAGTATAGAGCAACATCAACTCCCTATACCGGGAGAGAAGAAACCCCTCCTATCGCTCATTGCCTCCATGTGACTCGAGACTGTACCCAAAATCCACCTATTTGCAGCCTCTTTTGAGCCGTGGTAGGGAGGAAATCAAAACACAGTGGGAACCACACAAGACTCTATGACGATCTCGGGTCTACAGACTAACCTGTACCAGTGTCACCAGAGAACTACTATCTAACGATAGGTATAGTATCATCTAGGAGTTCTCGGCGAGTCCTGTTCAGTGTACCCATTCTCTAATGAGCACCTGTGTGCAATCTTTGATGTCAAACACCAATGGATATGAGATCAACTATCACCCCATACAGGGTCAAGAAACGTACACACTAGTCTACTTTGGAATATCGATGCGCTGTCTCGATATTCCCTCGACTAGGAACAATTGAAGGATGTGCTTGTGGACTACCCAGGTTTCAGTAGTATGATCCGCATCATAGTTCTGGTAGTCAAGAATACATCCTACATGCTTTATCAATATGTGTATGAGAGACAGTATAATAATACCAGTGAACATGTTAAGATAAAGACAACCAGATAGCATACTATCATGTCAAGCAAGAAAGTCCCCCATATATATGTCCAAGCATCAACTATATCATACAATAATAGCCTCTAGGGAATACATATCACTAACACTCGCTCCAAGCTCCGAGCATCTGACATAAAGCCGACACCTTGCCCCCGCCAGCCACGACCACCGCGACCACCGGCCATCCAACTGAGCCACCTCCTCGCACCCATGAACCTGAACTCCTCCACCCGCACCCATTGCACCACCCGCGATCGCCATCGCCACCTCAGCATCGCCGGTCACCTTCGTAGCACAGCAGCAAACGAGGCCCAAGCTTATCGCGACCATTGGCATTTCATCGAGCACGTGTAGCTGTCACCATAGCCACTGCTCCTTCACTATCGTGCCGATATCATCGCCAGGCAAGTGAATATTCGTAACTTGCTTATTCATGCTAATATAGTATCTAAACAAGTTGATGATGTTAAATGATTGACATATATAGACGTATATGTATCTATATTTAGCTATGCCGATAAATTATATCGAATAGATCGATGAGTTTAAAATTATGGTACACTTGAGCCTATGTCGTGCCATGATTTATCATTGAGACTACCGTAGCGACTCTTATTATTGGCTATACTGGAAGGAGCACACATAGGGTTAATTATTATTTTGTTTAAATCAATTATGTGAATCCGATGACGATCAATACCCGTATTTATAACCTTAGTTCAAGTGATACATGTATGAAAACCATGATTAACGTGCCATGTTTTGTGATCTTCGAATTCCGTTACTATTGAAGACTATTGTGTAGAGATTTAGGGTAAAAATATTGAGAATATCGTCACGATATGTTGCCACACAAAGACGACGTTGAATCTGGAATTCACGGCACATGCCACGTTCCAAAATCTATATTAAATTGAATACAACCCACAACCTAATTTTCTATGGCTCATATCGAAGACAATAGATAAACCTATAGCATCCCAGAGTTTTTCCACGTACTTTAAGAAGTTAGGACAGCGAGAACTGAGGCGATTCATGGCTCTAGACTGCAGTCCAGAGCAAGAATCTCTGCCTTTACCTGTTTTAGAATGCATACTTTTCACTGTTTAGACCTGAAAGTGTGTGTAACCATATATAGAAACGTAGAGAATTGAATTATCTTTCTAACGACGTGGGTATCATTGCATTCCGGTGTCGTTTGATTTTTATAACACCTTTTAAACCATCGATGTGTACTGCAGTTTCATGCAGAAACAGAATGTATACCTTAACCTTAAACAGTTCATATCTCACTTCGTACAATGGATAATATTGATCCGTCTAGGGCGTGGGAAACATAACAGATAAATATACATATTATCTAACTGTGGAGTCGCCTAATTATGATCCCAACCGGGAGTAAAACGTGTTACAAAACGGACTTCCGGTTCAGATACTAGATTTCCAGCAGTGAACACTTAAAATGAAATAACCATAACTAGCAAAGCTGAAGCCCGGTTGACTCTAAACCCATTTTTTTTGTAGATATAATTTAATACACGGTTTACTCTTTTTATATTGTTTTGCCAAATTATGCACGTGTGATTTTATATGATTTTCTAATCCAACCGACACCGGTTGCTCATATTATTCAGTAGTGCATTTACTGTATCCACATCATATTGCATGACTGTTATACCCTTGTAAATAGTGTTCATTTGCATTGGTACCCTAGTGACCATGTTACATCACCAAGTAATAAGTGTTAGTGAATGGATTGTGGCAAGTACGTTAGTGTAAAAGCGTGATTGAATAAGTGAAGTGACACGTACTTGTACATAATCAGCGGAACTAATTAGTTATTGCATTGTCGACGCCAATGGGACATATATAAGTGTAACTATAACTAGTATAGGACGGTTATGGACACTTATATTAGTTTCATAGGTAAGACATCGAGCACTGTCCATTTATCTTGGATACCAGTCGAGACATGCTTGATGGAGACCCTGTCTCCAGTTCTCGCATAGACTTGTTATGGAGCGACTAGTATTTGGATTCATGGTCGGTGTTTGGTGTAGTGTGAGTGTGAGTTCGATCAACGGAATCTCAGGAGTCCCACTGCCGGCATATGTAGTGATTTCGAGAGTCGTATGGATGGTGTTTCTAATTATTAGTGAGCGTGATTCGGGCCCGTGTTCCCTTGCTCCTGAGGTCTACCTTTGGATTGGGGATACTCTTGTGGTGGTTGACGCTCACACTTGGACTGACGATAGCTTAAGTGACGTGGACAATGAGATTTAGAGACTGATTTCTTAGTGACATGGACATTGCATTGATTACTGATCTGATACACTTGCTTTATCATTACATGTACCGGTTATTTCATGCTCATGTCATTATTCTATACTTACTGCTTTATGTTTATCATCGTTGCACATTATATATGTATATATTGCTATTGTGTTGCTCTGACGACCTGAGTATCCATGCTCAGAGTGAGGAGTGGATTTAGCTCGGATCAGGACATGCTTTACCTCAAGGATATTGCGGACATCTAGATCAACGACGCCAGCGCTATCTTTTTCTTTGAATCTATCTGGTTAGTTTTATATCTGCTTTGATAGAATTAGTGACTGCATTTCTCATTACCTGTGCATTGATTACTGATTACCAAGTAATGCTAGAAGCCGAAGTATGACTACGACAGCCGTAGGAGCATGGCTAGCCTTGTCACCCCTCGTATTCCGTATTTTGGGAAGCGGGACATGGCATGATTTTGTTGGTATCAGAGCCAGGTTGGTTTAGATTGAGATTACATTTTCCGACTAGGGCTTGACAATTTAAGTCGCCCATACGGTCTAGATTATAAACTTGTTATCCATGACTAGGATCCTTATAGTTTGTCAAGCTACATTTTTTATTCCATCTGCTAGAGTTTTGAGTGACTTAGTATAGTTATGTGATTGTAACTATGAACTGCAGTATTGTTACAAGGCAGCACTTTGCTTGAATGACTTAGAGTTCAACATTTGATTTTCGCTTGTTTGAGTTTCACCTCACCACATATTCTTATTTCGTTTGTCAATTCTGTATCTTATTCTGATACCTTGTACCGGCGTCCAAAAATTTGTTGTTTCAGGACCATGGCTTCCAACAACTCCCCTTCTACCTCCACTCCCCAGAGTCAGACCGCCGAGATTTTGGGTGTACTGCAAGATTTGTTAGAAGCCCAGGAGCGAACAAACGATCTCTTAGCTGAATGACTAAAAATTCAAATGGCTCAGGCACCAACGGGAGCCTCCAATCGTAGGGGAATCCCTGTTAAACAAAGAGGGGTGTGGAGATGAAGCGCTCATTTGTTTCTCAGCAACAGAAGCAGCGGAGAACCCAAATTTGTGGTTATTGCAAGAGGCCAGGACACCTCAGAGGGACTGTCGCCGGACCAAAGGGCAGTGCTTGATTTGTGGATCCGACGAGCATCTTATCAATGGTTGCCCTCGAAGAAAAGAGCTACAAGGAGGAGATTCATCAACGCTCTCCACCTCTGCTTGAGCAACTTGGTTGTTTTCATAGTTCGAGTTTCGAGGATGGTACAGACCCAACACAGGATTCAAACTCGCTTTACGAGATCGCAGCGATCTAGATATCAACGCGGAGTTGTCACCTTCCTACTTTCAACAAAGACCTTGTTATTTTATCTAGTAATCGTTTCTTTTCATCTGAACCTTATATTTTGTTGAACCCCTTGGTTTAAATGAAGAAAAAAATGTGAGTTGTGACTTGTATATCGTTACCTTACCATTCACTTTCATATACTATTTATTGCATTATCACTCAAGATTATGATTTTACATTCTTTACCCACCTTATATTTTCCTTGTGCTCCACATCTTTAATTAGTTTTATGTATTCCACTATCTGATCATAACCCTCTCCTTTCAGGCCATGGCCAACCCTGGGGCAGCGCCGCCTCTCAATGATGGCACTCGGTCCTGCATTTCCTTAGACTGCATGCTAGTAAGTTCAGATGGCGAGGTCGATGGCCCACAAGTTATTTTCGACAACAGCGATCCCGAGGACGAGAAAATCGCAGACGCAGCTCCAGAAGTTAATATGATCAGTGACTCTGACGATGAAGAAGAGGACCCCTGTTCTCTTATAAAAAATAAATAAATAATGAACCAAAAAGTGATGGAAAAATTCCCCAAATGGAGTATCACGTGCTCGCACGTGATGCTCCTTGGAGCAAAAATTGTAGGCAGCACGCTTAACAAAAAAGGATGAAATTGAGCCTCATGTGCAGGTACGTGAGTATCTATATACAAAGTATATAGGCGTCTTCCTAAAACAAATAACAGGCCAGAAGGCGCATCACGTGCTAACACGTGATGCTTTTCTCTGGGACTGTTGCATATAAGCAAACCGGCCTAGTGCTATGGGTCATGTGCTACACGTGAGGGTTCCTAATACCTTCTGAGCCGATAGAATTAAATTCTAAATGAGAGAGATCAGAACCCTATTTTGGAAATATTTCCCCCAATTATTCTAAACAAGAAATGTTGTGCTCTATAAAAAAAGAGCACCGTTGGATTAAAGATCCAATAGTGATTAAAAATCACCAAGACACAGAATAAGCTCTGTATGGGAAAATATTTTCCTAATCTTGTTAAAAACAAGAAAAATGTCTTCTGTAAAATAGAAGTCCCTGGATTAAAGATCCAACGGTGGATAAAATCCCCGAATTAATCAAAAATCTCTCAATGAGAGATTTCCTTAACAAAAGTCAACAAACTTGCCTCTACTATATAAAGGACTCGAGACTGAAGAGAGACAGAGAGGAGACCCCCCCATAAGATTTGAGAAAACAAAAAAAAAGAAGAGGAGTTCTCTTTGAAGAGAAAAAAACCTAGGTAAAAATAAAGAGAGACCTAGAGAGATCATTTTATCTCCTTTTACAAGAGTTTAACTCTTCCAAAAAAGAACTTAGTTCTTCCTCTGGTTGAGGAATGCAAAAGCAGATCTCCCCACAAGTTGTGAATTTAATTCTCATTAGGGAGATTCTGTTATGCAGTCCTAAAACTTAGAGGAATGAACTAGGTTTGAAGAATTTAATTCTTCCAAAAACATAGGAATTTAATTCCTTTGATAAAACTAGGGTTTAACCCTATATAGGAATTTAATTCTTATAAAAAAAAGAGGACTTGAAATTCTCAAGACTCAGATCAAGAGCTCTATGCATATTAGCGCTTAGCACTATAATGATAGATCATGTGTTCCCACGTGAGCACTTCTGAGGAACAAAAAGGAACAATTGAGATCGAGTCACGTGATCCCATGTGACTTCCAATAGTGCTTAGCACTTAGAAAAGAATAGGAAGATAAATTCAAAGGATGCAGTGCCTAACTTGGTGGTGCCTCATGTTCATATCAGATTTTTGCATTTTCATACCGCCCAATTTTTATCACATTGCATATCAGTAGATACTCTTGAGCCGTGTTTGCTAGTCAATTGCAGGATACAGGTTCTCGGTTCTAAAATGGTGGAATTCATGGAAAACACGACAAAAATCCGGGTTCCTGCCAACCACAGATAAAACACGGTCTCCGCTCTTCATCCGTATGTTGCCAGATACCAGTTTAGGAAGACAAAATGGCAAATCGATTGTCACCTTCATGCACAAGGCTCAATGGCAACAACAAGTTCCAAGAAATCTACGCGGAGCTCGAGGCAATCATACCAAATTTTGACAAAAAGTCCACCTTTCCCTCAACAGAAATTCTGGAAGAAATGTGAAAGTATTTTCAGAAAATACATATACCAGAAAGGAGGGGACAGAAGATCAGGAAAGTACCAAAAAGCCCACACCCTAACTCATCCATATGGCCGCGGATCCGCGGCCAAAGGGGGGTCTAAGCCGCGGATCCTTGGCCGTACTGGCGCCGCAGACAGAAACTTTTGGGGGGTATTTTGGTCTTTGTATCTGGGTTCTGGTGGTTGCCCTAGGTTTTCATTTTTTGGCCTATAAATAGCCCAGAACTTTGTGAAGGAAAGGGTCCATTCTTGTATTTTCATTTTGCCTAGTTTTAGTGTGTTTCTTCTTCCTCTTCTCACCTCTTCTCCATTAAACTTGTAGTGAGCTTTTGAGTGAAGAGTGATGAATAAAGAAGAACCATTTATTATCATGCTTGTCTCTTTACTTTGTTAATCGTTGTAATTTTAATTCATTAAGTAGTTGTTGTTATTTCCTTGTTGTTTCTTTCTTCTCTCTTTTTCTTTATCATTCATACGACAATGATACTTACGCTCGATCCTCGCCAAGGTGAGGTCACAAACAGTTAGTCATATTCTTCTAATCTCCTTCTTTCTATCTTCCTCTTTTGTTTTGTTTTGTTTTTCCTTATCATGATGTGTGAGTAGTTAATACTTGTTAGGGTAGGATAAGGGAAGTTTGAGAGAAGGAAATCTCTCTCACTCTTTCCTTGCCCAACAGCTTAAATCGACTACCGTTAATTGAACCACAATCCGCTCCTTACGGCACCCTATCCTACATAATAGCGGTGATTCCGTAGTGAGACCGGTTGTGGTTGAATTAACCGGAGGTTATGGCTAAGAGCCAAGAACGGACGGACAAGCACCAAAAGGAAGGACTTATGCGTTGGAAAGCCTAGCTTATACTCGCAAGTTCCTTCCTAGTCGTGCTAATCCCCATTGTTGCCGATTACCGTAACACCGATATTAAGAGGGGCAACGAAAGATGTGGAGACTCCTAACTCAAACTAACCTAATCCTAACCCTAACAAGCTCGCTTTAAATATCAACTCAACACTTAGATAATCACAAACAAAAATCTGAACAACCGGACTTAACTCGTTAAAACACATTGAAAAAGACTCCCATCTCCCTGCGGACGACCCGTACTCAACCGGCTACCTACAAGCGAAACCGTCTTGATTGCGGTATTTAAAACTAAACTTGAACACGAACATACTCTGTCAATCAAATGGCGCCGTTGTCGGGGAGACGGTAGTTTATTTCCTTATGTAATTTCGGGTTAATTTGTGAATATAAAAACAACCGAAAAACAACAAAAAAAAAATATACACTTTGTAAAAGAATCATCTTGTTATTTTTGATTAGCTTTTGTGCAAGTGTGCAGGAAAATACAAGGTTCGAGTTCAGTGGCCAAGACGTTGAAAATACGGAGTTCAAGTACAGTGCCAAAGACGTGGGAAGATAGACCCACATTTCGTGGCTACACCGCGACGGACAAAAACGAAGCATACGGCCTACTGTCAAAATCTGGAGCAGATACAGTGAGCACATCAAAATTCCACACATCAAGACAAGCAGAGGAGACACAGAACAGCACCTGAACCAAACTTGATGGCCCAAGTCACTGTTCCTGCCGCGGATCCGCGGCAATAGAGGGCTTAGGCCGCGGATCCACGGCCACTTGGTGCCTTTGGGCTGCCAACTTTTTTCTGGTGAGTCTCTCTCTTCTCTCCACTCCTCTGAACTCCAATAAACTGTGTTTTCTGCAGCCTTCTTTGCGCAAACTCTTCTCCCCCTTCCAATAAACTGTTCTTGTGCATGATTCTTTGCGCCGCAAATAAAAATTGTTTGCAGTTGATTTGTTACTGCTTTGCATTTCTTTAATACGGACTTAAGGGGCTTGAAACCAATCCAGATTGGGTGGGGATTTCATCACCCTTCCCAGGACCCCAAAAATCACTAAAGCATATGCATTGTCCATTGTAAATAAAAAAATACTAGACTTCAGCCCTAAGGACTTCGCGCTCATTAGGAGAAGATAAACCGTGTTTAGAACCTCGCTTAACCGTATATTGTTTACGGGGTGTCTAGGAAAGTGTTAAAGGCGCAACCGCCGAAAGAGAAAGGGTTATTTAATTAAGGAACTTCGCGAAAGCGTTGGACAACCTCCTCTTATCTCTGCACTTACCTGGCCTCGTGATCAGTGTATTTTTAAGCCCGTTTCTCGACATTGTTTAACTTCGACAATCAAATTCAGGAGCAGGTCTAGTAGACCTAGGTTACCCTAAATCTAGGTGTGATTGTGCATATCTTGTTTGTGATTGCTTAAGCCGTATTTCCGTACATACTTCTGTAAATCTCTTTCTAAAAACAAAAAAAAAAAAATCAAAAACTTTTATAAAAACTTGCCCTTTTGTCGCCAAATCCATTTTCACCCACCACCCATCGCCTTTCTCCATTGACGTTTTCTTACCCTCACCTTCTCCGCTTTGACTATACTAAACTCGTTTAGTGTATGTCCGATTGGACTCGGGACACTAGCGCCCGTCTAGTCCGCGTTACGTTAGTCGCGACCGACTACGCGATCGACTCCGAAGTCGATACTCCGTCCACTCCTCTTTCACCCCTTCCTTTGCCGGCCAACTCCGACGTTGACCGGAATTCTGTTCATACATCTTCACCTTCACCTTCACCAACCTCTTCTTCCGCGATGTCGGGATTTAACCCGAACATCTCTTTGACCACCGCTGGATTGGCTCCACCTCCTACGGAGACCAATATCCCACTACCTCCGCCTGTTGTAGCACCGCAGCGAATTGCGCTCCAGGATCGTTTCTACCCCACCCGTTCTGCACTTCCCACCTGCCTTTCTCTTCCTCCGGCCAATGGGGACAACTTTGAAATTATGCCCCATTTCATCAACACGCTTCCACGTTTTCATGGGCTTGAATCTGAAGATGCCTATATCTTCATCAACAAATTTCAAAATGTCTGTGCCATGATGAAAACCACCCAGCTGTCGGACGATGCTATACGTCTACGGGTCATTCCGTTCACTTTATGCGACCTCGCTGAAAAATGGCTGTATAGCACCGTTTCCCACTCAATCACCAGCTGGGACGAGTTTGTTAAAGCGTTTCTGAAAAAATTCTATCCAAATCATAAGACCGCAAGGATTCGAAATGAAATCAACCAATTCTCCCAGCTTCCTTCTGAACCCTTCTGGAAGTACTTTGACCGATATAAAGACCTTCTTGTTCAGTGTCCTCACCACGGTATAGAGAAATGGCAGCTCTGCCAAACCTTATACGAGGGACTGAACCCAGCAACGAAGCATTTGCTGGAAACCATCTGTCAGGACCACTTCCTATCGAAATCTGACGAGGAAGCGTGGCAGTTCTTTGACGACCTTGCGGAGCAAACGCTACAGTGGGAGAGCACCAGACCGACTTCTTCTTCTTCTACCTCCACTTCTACCGGTCAGTCTAGGGTAGGAATCCACCAAATTGACGTCTCTATTGCGATGAAAGCTGAAATGGCTGCAATAACAAGAAAGCTTGAAGCGATAGAGAGCAAATTTTCTTCTCCTGCTCCTGCCCCTGTTCTCCCCCTTCGTACCATCTGCGCTTGTTGTTCCGATCCTTCTCACTTGACCGAAGAGTGTCCTTACAATCCACCCTCGCAAGGACAGGATCAGGTTAATGCTGCCTTCCAGCAGAGACCGAGGAATGATCCATACTCTTCCACCTACAATCCCGGTTGGAGGAACCACCCCAATTTCGCCTGGAATCAGAATCAGAATCAATTCCAAGGCAACAATTTCCAAAGGGGCCCTCCACTGCAACAACAAGCGCCACAACAAACTCAACATCAATATCAGCAGCCCTTCCAACCCCAACCTTTTCAGAATCAGACGAACAACTTTGCTCCAAACAATTCTTTTCCACCAAACAACTTTGTTCCGTCAAACAACGATAAGGTTTCCTCGCTCGAACGAAGTCTGGAGGCGTTTGTTAAACAATCGACTCAATCCACCGCCAACATCCAGTCTTCCATTCAATCTTTAGTGCAACACACTGCCGCACACGGGCAAAGCATCAAGACCATCGAGGCCCAGATTGCACAGCTGAACGCGGCCTTAAGCGAGCGAGAGAAGGGGAAGCTCCCGTCCCAGCCACTTCCAAATCCCGGTCACCCACATAATGCACATGTTGCTCTTGAACAACAAAACCATAATGTGAGTGCCGTGACCACACTGAGATCGGGGAGGATGCTGCAAAACAACATTGGCACACGGATCAACAATGACACCCCGGCCGCTTCTTCTTCTTCTTCTTCTTCTTTTTCTTCTTCTCCTTCTTCTTCTTCGTCTTCTGAGCCTATTCTCCGTTCTTCACAAGGCTCTCCTTCCTCTTCTTCTCTGAACGGACCCACTTCTCACTCCACGAAGACACCTATTCTGGGATCCGTTCCAACTCCACAATCTCCTCCTCCAGCTTTAGACTCAACCAATTTTCAAAATGTTCCATTTCCAAACCGGTTGACGTCTAACAAACAAAATCCACAAATGGAGAAGATTCTGGAGTTATTTAAGCAAGTTAACATTAACATTCCTCTTTTAGATGCTGTCCAACAAGTCCCGTCTTACGCGAAAATCTTAAAGGACTTATGCACGAAAAAGAGGAAGTCTCAGGTACCGAAGAAAGTTTTCTTGGCCAGTGCTGTGAGTGATGCTCTTACCCAATCTTTACCACAAAAACGAAAGGACCCTGGCTGTCCTACGATTTCAATCACTATTGGGGATAAGAACATCAACCGCGCACTATTAGATCTTGGTGCCAGTGTTAACTTGCTTCCGTATTCAGTATACGAGCAATTAGGCGTCGGAGAGTTGAAACCCACACACTGCACTCTCCAAATGGCCGACCGATCGATCACCCATCCTAGGGGTGAGCTAGAGGATGTGTTGATAAGAGTTGGGGACTTCATATTCCCCGTTGACTTCATTGTATTAGATACACAACCTGTAGCTAACCCCCGGAATCAAATTCCGGTGATACTCGGTCGCCCATTTCTCGCAACCTCAAATGCTGTGATCAATTGTCGCAATGGTTCGATGAACCTCTCTTTTGGAAATATGACGATTGAACTCAACATTTTTAGGTTGGGGAATCAGCCCGCCGAACCTAATGCTCATATACTGGACGTCTGCTCGATCCAGGAGATCACCCCAGAAGAGTGTGAATTCGAGGAGTTTCTGTATGATCACGATAATCTTGACGCCACTAGTGCGTTTCTCTTCGAACCTGCTGCTGTTTCTGCGCCCGACAACGACTACGAGTGTTTCACATTCTCAAACGATCTTAGCTGCGCACAACCCGAGTTTGAATCCTTCGACTTTCCGGATGAGTTACCTGAACCATCCGACTCGGTTGCCTACACTCGTTTTGAACCTTTGCTGGAGTCCTTTGAGTTCGAGACCTTTGCACCAGTCTTGCCTTCCATCGTTTCACCTCCAACGCTCAAACTCAAGCCTTTGCCATCTCACCTTAAGTACGCTTACTTAGGTGAGAACGAGACCCTCCCTGTCATCATCTCAGCTTCTCTAGCTCCCGAGCAAGAGAAAGCCCTTCTCGCGGTCTTGCACAGCAACAGGCAAGCTTTTGGCTGGTCTATGGCGGACATCAAGGGGATTAGTCCCCTGATCGTTGAGCATCACATTCATCTGATGGATGATGCCAAACCAGCCCGGGATCCACAAAGACGTCTTAATCCAGTCATGAAGGAGGCTGTGAAGAAGGAGATCGTCAAATGTCTAGATAGTGGTATCATTTACCCTATCTCTGATAGCCAGTGGGTTAGCCCCATTCACGTTGTCCCCAAGAAGTCGGGCATCACGGTCATAACCAACGAGGCGAATGAGTTAATCCCTACTCGCACCCAAACTGGGTGGCGAGTTTGCATTGATTACAGAAAACTCAACGCCGCAACGCGGAAAGACCACTTTCCGCTACCCTTCATTGACCAGATGCTTGAATGATTGGCCGGACACGAGTACTACTGCTTTCTTGATGGATACTCCGGCTATAATCAAATTCCCATCGCCGAAAAAGACCAGGACAAGACCACTTTCACTTGTCCTTTCGGCACGTTTGCATATCGACGCATGCCCTTTGGGTTATGCAATGCACCCGCTACCTTCCAGCGGTGTATGATGGGAATTTTCTCGGACATGGTGGAAAATTTTTTGGAGATTTTCATGGATGACTTCTCCATCTTCGGCGATTCCTTCAACGAGTGTTTGCTGCATCTTGACGCCGTCCTTACCCGATGTAAGGACAAGAATCTCACTTTGAACTGGGAGAAATGCCACTTCATGGTGCGCGAAGGTATTGTCTTAGGACATATCATCTCGCAAAATGGCATAGAGGTTGACAAAGCAAAGAATGAGGTCATTTCCAATCTGCCTCCTCCCCGATGCGTCAGAGATATCCGAGCCTTCCTTGGCCATGCCGGTTTCTATAGACGGTTTATCAAGGACTTTAGCAAGATTGCTAGGCCCTTGACTCTTTTGCTGGCCAAGGACACACCATTCGACTTCAACTCGAGCTGTGTGACTGCCTCCGAGTCACTAAAACGCTCACTCACTTCTGCTCCCGTTCTTTCTTCACCTGACTGGACGCACCCATTTGAGATTATGTGCGATGCATCCGACTTTGCCATTGGTGCTGTCCTTGGACAGCACATCAACAAGATGCCGCTCGTAATCTATTACGCGAGCCGAACCCTGAACGACGCCCAACTTAACTATACAACAACTGAGAAGGAATTCTTAGCTGTTGTATTTGCTTTAGAAAAGTTCAGGCCCTACCTCATCGGCTCTCCAGTCATTGTCTACACAGACCATTCAGCTCTGCGCCATCTTTTTGCGAAGAAAGATGCGAAATCTCGGTTAATACGTTGGATCCTCTTGCTTCAAGAGTTTGACCTTGTCATTAAGGACAAACGAGGATGTGAAAACGTAGTTGCCGACCATCTCTCACGACTTCCTTCTTCGCCTTCGCTTCCAATCCCGATCAACGACGTTTTCCCGGATGAACAGCTCTTGACAGTATCGTGCAAACCCTGGTTCGCAGATATTGTGAACTATTTGGCCACGGGATTACTACCGACTGAATGGTCGAGTCAGGACAGACTTCGCTTCTTATCCCAAGTAAAACACTTTTACTGGGACGAACCCTACTTGTTCAAGTACTGTCCCGACCAGATTATTCGTCGGTGTGTCCCTGATGAGGAATTCAAGAGTGTGCTGTCATTTTGCCACGATCAAGCATGTGGCAGGCATTTTGGGCCCAGAAAGACAGCTGACAAGATCTTGCAATGTGGTTTCTACTGGCCACAACTTTTCAAAGACGCTCACGACTATTGCAAGACTTGCTCCCGGTGCCAACACATGGGCCGGATATCCCGGAGGAACGAGATGCCACTCCAACCAATCTTGGTTGTGGAGATTTTCGATGTTTGGGGGATAGATTTCATGGGGCCGTTTCCCAGCTCTTTCGGGAACTTGTACATCCTTCTAGCTGTTGATTACGTCTCTAAATGGGTCGAGGCTGTGCCCAGCCGAACTAACGACAACAAGGTTGTTGTTAGGTTCCTTAAAGAAAACATTTTCTCCCGGTTTGGGCACCCCCGAGCGATCATTAGCGACAATTGAAGTCATTTCTGCAATAGGACTTTCGAGGCCTTGATGCGGAAATACTCCATTAATCATAAGCTCTCTACGCCCTACCACCCCCAAACCTGCGGACAGGCCGAAGTTTCAAATCGGCAAATCAAGCAGATACTGGAAAAGACGGTTTCCAAGAACCGTAAGGATTGGTCTCTGAAACTCACTGATGCCCTTTGGGCATTTAGAACCGCTTATAAGACCGACCTTGGCATGTCTCCCTATCGGCTTGTGTACGGAAAAGCCTGCCACCTTCCTGTCGAAATCGAGCATCGCGTATTTTGGGCGATAAAGGAGCTGAATCTGTCTCTTGATGATGCAGGCAGCCATCGGAAGCTGCAGTTGAACGAACTGAACGAGCTTAGGGATGAGGCTTACGATAACGCGGTTGTTGTTAAGAACCGAACGAAGGTGTTTCACGATAAACACCTTTTGCGTAAAACCTTCGTACCTGGTCAGCAGGTACTGCTTTACGACACCCGACTTCACTTCCATCCTGGAAAGCTCAGATCTCGCTGGAAAGGGCCGTACTTTGTGCAGAATGTGTATCCGCAGGGCGCTGTGGATTTGGAAAATCCAAAGGACGGTTCACTTTTCAAAGTAAATGGACACCGATGCAAACCGTACCTTAGCACCGAACCAACAGAGGAGCTCCTGTTCCTACAGGAGCCGGTTTACCCTGAATGATCTTCCTCTGCCTACCTCCAAACTTCGGTTATCCAGCCAAGAACAGTGGACACTGTTCCAAATAAGTTTGGGGGTATGTACAAACCATTTTGTATATATTTGTGTATATTCTTTTTCTTTTCTTTGAAAACTAAAACAAAAAAAAAATTGTGTATCGCTAACCGACAATTTTGACCCTTCAAATGATCTCTTCATGCAACGACAGTGAGGACACTGTCCAGTTTAAGTTTGGGGGTACGCTCGGTACGCATTTCTTACCTTCGCATTCATATGTATATTTTGCATCTGCATATTAATATCCATAAAATCCATAAAAATTTGAAAATTTTCTAAAAAAATATAAAAACTTTTTTGTCAAGTTAGCTAGTGGAAGAACTCTGATTCAACATTCGACGGTTTTTGTTTAAAAAAATTGGAATAACTAAATCTTATGTTTGGATTTTGAAAACCTGAAAGATAACTCTCCTTTGAAGTTAACTATAGCTGATATACGTCTTTACACCACACTACACGTGTCGTGAATTTTGGAAATTAGATGACAGGTCTTTCATGTTTAAACTTTTAAACAGATAAATGATTTTCTGAGGATCAAATAGGTTTGTTCTGAAATAAGTAATGTCAAGAATAGTTTATGAAGTAAAGCGAATATGAAGGAATGTTATTGATGCCGTAATTGGAGTTAAGTCTGAAAAATAACCCATCGGAAACTTGATTGGAATGATTACACACCAAACCCACTAAACACGTCTTTTATCCAAAAAAATAATTGAACTGCCGGTTATATCTCCGTTCGTATTAAATCATCTGATTTTCACGCCAAACTGTCTTTTGTTTTTGGACCTAGGTAACTTGAGTAATTAAGTCCGCTGGGGTGTTTCTACACCTAATGCCCTAAAACCAACTGGTTTGGGTGCATTGGCCCAAAGCTCGCTAAGAAGCCTAGAAAGTCCAGTTTTAAAACAAAGTTAAGCAAGTGTTCTCTCCGAGTTAAAATTCCTAACGGTTCTTTGTGTGAGAATAATCTTGATAAAAGACAGGCTTTTATCAAAATTTTAGCGGAGATATGAAGGTTTTATTCTATGATAAAGACTATTGCACGTTCACAGAGGTGTGTATGAAATGAAAACAAGAAAAAGGTGGAGTGAAAAATACGACTTAGTTTCCTGTTATGGAAGATAGAAATTCTGAAGTTGAAACCTTACTGGAAAACGAAACTTGAAAAATGCTTAACTCTTTATAAAACTTATGTGATCCTTTTTAAATTGTTATCTGGGCTTTATTGTGCGACATGATGACTTTATTCGACCTTTCGGGAACTTAACGACACTATTTGCACTGCACGTAAAGACATATAAAATCTGTAGTTAAATAAGAAGCGAGGTGTGAAAAATAAAGGTTCGATGGTCTAGACTTAGGATTATAGAATTGTTATTTTCTAAAACAAAACTGTAGGGTTTGAATATTAGTTATTTTACGAAACCAACTTGACCGGATTTTGTGGGTAGTATCCGCTGAAAACCCTCAGGAGACAACACTCCTCCTACTAGGGACACCTAGAGGTTTAACGGCTTGTTGCACATGCTCAGTGCAATCGCGTTCCCTGCGAAAGTGAGGTTAGGAAATTTTTTGTGAATAAATTGGCTTTGCTCGGGATGAGCAAATGATAAGTTTGGGGGTATTTGTTCATATCAGATTTTTGCATTTTCATACCGCCCAATTTTTATCACATTGCATATCAGTAGATACTCTTGAGCCGTGTTTGCTAGTCAATTGCAGGATACAGGTTCTCGGTTCTAAAACGGTGGAATTCATGGAAAACACGACAAAAATCCGGGTTCCTGCCAACCACAGATAAAACACGGTCTCCGCTCTTCATCCGTATGTTGCCAGATACCAGTTTAGGAAGACAAAATGGCAAATCGATTGTCACCTTCATGCACAAGGCTCAATGGCAACAACAAGTTCCAAGAAATCTATGTGGAGCTCGAGGCAATCATACCAAATCTTGACAAAAAGTCCACCTTTCCCTCAACAGAAATTCTGGAAGAAATGTGAAAGTATTTTCAGAAAATACATATACCAGAAAGGAGGGGACAGAAGATCAGGAAAGTACCAAAAAGCCCACACCCTAACTCATCCATATGGCCGCGGATCCGCGGCCAAAGGGGGGTCTAAGCCGCGGATCCGCGGCCGTACTGGCGCCACAGACAGAAACTTTTGGGGGGTATTTTGGTCTTTGTATCTGGGTTCTGGTGGTTGCCCTAGGTTTTCATTTTTTGGCCTATAAATAGCCCAGAACTTTGTGAAGGAAAGGGTCCATTCTTGTATTTTCATTTTGCCTAGTTTTAGTGTGTTTCTTCTTCCTCTTCTCACCTCTTCTCCATTAAACTTGTAGTGAGTTTTTGAGTGAAGAGTGATGAATAAAGAAGAACCATTTATTATCTTGCTTGTCTCTTTACTTTGTTAATCATTGTAATTTTAATTCGTTAAGTAGTTGTTGTTATTTCCTTGTTGTTTCTTTCTTCTCTCTTTTTCTTTATCATTCATACGACAATGATACTTACGCTCGATCCTCGCTAAGGTGAGGTCGCAAACAGTTAGTCGTATTCTTCTAATCTCCTTCTTTCTATCTTCCTCTTTTGTTTTGTTTTGTTTTTCCTTATCATGATGTGTGAGTAGTTAATACTTGTTAGGGTAGGATAAGGGAAGTTTGAGAGAAGGAAATCTCTCTCACTCTTTCCTTGCCCAACAGCTTAAATCGACTCCCGTTAATTGAACCACAATCCGCTCCTTACGGCACCCTATCCTACATGATAGCGGTGATTCCGTAGTGAGACCGGTTGTGGTTGAATTAACCGGAGGTTATGGCTAAGAGCCAAGAACGGACGGACAAGCACCAAAAGGAAGGACTTATGCGTTGGAAAGCCTAGCTTATACTCGCAAGTTCCTTCCTAGTCGTACTAATCCCCGTTGTTGCCGATTACCGTAACACCGATATTAAGAGGGGCAACGAAAGATGTGGAGACTCCTAACTCAAACTAACCTAATCCTAACCCTAACAAGCTCGCTTTAAATATCAACTCAACACTTAGATAATCACAAACAAAAATCTGAACAACCGGACTTAACTCGTTAAAACACATTGAAAAAGACTCCCATCTCCCTGCGGACGACCCGTACTCAACAAGCAAAACCGTCTTGATTGCGGTATTTAAAAATAAACTTGAACACGAACATACTCTGTCAATCACCTCACGTGTCAACACGTGATGGTTACAAGATTTAAGTGTTTAACACTTATATGTATAGAACAAGGGAATAAGCCCAAAAGAATCAGTGCCCAATAATCAGGTGCCTCACGTGCCACACGTGAGCGCTCCAAATTTCAGTGTTTAATACTGTGTAAGAGCCTCACGTGGGAGCACGTGAGCGCCAAACAATTAGCAGTGTTTAACACTGTGAGGGTCCAACCTTAGCCCAAATTAGCCAAGTCTCCTGAGGCCAAAGACTTTTTGACCATCAATCAACCGAGCCCTCCTCTAATCAGGTTCCCCTCAAATCGATCTTAGATCCAGAGATGGCCAATGATCTCCTGACACGTGGCATCTAAAATAATGTTCGTTCCACCATGATCTCTTCCTTCAATCTGGAGTTCGGTTCGAGGGTACATCTCTCCACACCTCTGATATATATCGTTGTAATTGTTCAACGATATCAGAGAGGTGGAGGGTCCCGACAACCAACAGTTCTTGGATGCACTCTCGAACCCATGAGCATATCCCAATGGATCGTAATGGCCCTAAACTGGCCATGGACCGTAATGTCCTTAAACTAGCTGTGGACCGTAACGTCCCTAAACTAAAACGATAGAGCCCAAATGCTCCTGAGCCCCCGTTAGGTAGATCTTAGTCCAATATCGGATTAACGTATCCTTAACAAATATTTAAGTTGATCTTAATCCCAAATGAGATTAACGATCCTTAAATCAAACCAAACCCAAATCTAAGAAAATACGGATTTGGACCAATCCACGCCCTACGGGCGACAACACAAATTAGTCTCCGTATACAATCTACGGGCAACCAAAAATAAAACAAACACACACGACACGACATGAAGTAACCTTCTGGAGCAGGAGAAAGTGGTTATCGCTACACGGTCACGTAATTAATTGTAGGGGCTTGCGTCTGCAAGGAAGAGTGTCCCCACAATAAAAAAACCCTCACAACGAGGGGGAATCTGACGAAGTCTGCTACAATGGCCGCATCCGTCTGAACCTCCGACACACGGTACCATAAATCAACTTGGCATCTTTGTAGAGGTGGACGGATAAATCCAAATAGCATCTGCCCCCAAATTCAGGCAAGACGACCTACGCGGTTTCGTCCCTGTTTTCGACGGTAAACAGATTCTGGCACGCCCGGTGGTACCTCTTCCTATTTCCACTCCACACTTCGTGTGTCGTGTTCACGAACGAATCGCGTTTTAGTATGGTTGCCTCTGGATTCGAGATACTAAGATTTGATGTCTTGCTCCATGCAGAAAAGGAGATAACACCGATGACCTCCAGCTGCACTACCTGCAACAACAACTCCTACTCCGTCTCCACCGGAGGAGTGACTTACGGGCCCCAAGCGGCCTCCATCTTTGCAATGCCAGTGGAACAGGTGACTCAGGACACCACTAGATTGTTCTTCGGGACCATGATCTCGCCAATGAGCTTCAATGCTTCAGTAACATCACATGAGGCTCCAAAGAAGTCGGTCTTCGATCGGCTTGCAACTACCATGGCCCCTCTCAACAGGTCATCCAAGTCCGCCGCCTCAGTCTTCGACAGGTTGAGCCAAAGCTCAAGTGGGCCCACAAAGAGACCCGCGATACCTGAAGGGGTTATCCAAAGCGGATAGCCATTCCAGCTTTGGTAGACGAAGTCATCAAAGGGGCTTCTCCTGCTACGGGATCGGTTTTCGCAAGACTGGACGTTCCAACTCCTGCCACGGGTGAGGTCGTTACAAGTGCTTCCCCTATTCGAAAGTCAGTCTTCGACAGGTTAGACATTCCCTCTTAACAGACGTCAGTCTTCAACAGGTTGGCACCAACAGCAGCCTCTCATCAAAGCAAGGGTCAGGACGAGGCCACTCCCGTAACTGAATCATTCCAATCTGCACGGCATGCTCGACGTCGCCACTGGCACCGAGTAAGGAAGAATGGGGGCAGTTCCTCTTCTGGACTTACCCCACCGGCTCCAATGGTGGAAACTGACGCTGCTGTTCCAACTGGGAACAGCTTCGAGCTACTTAGGAGGGTGCGCAAGAACTCTCCAATCGCCATACTGAAGAAGTCTTTTCTATCTGTCGAAAACACAACACAGGTGAAGCCGAAATAACCTCCTCAGCGGTTGTCCTCCAAGATCCACAGAGTTTGGCGGAAAGTCCAGGACTCTGTAATTGACAAAGATTACTCTCGTCGGCTGAAGAAGACGAAGGCTCGGCAAGAGGAGGACCATCCAACCGTCATACCATGAAAGGTATCATCTGCATGGGTGCCTGCTGCAATGGCCCCCTCAACCTTGACCTCCCATAAAAAGAGAAGGCCAGAGAATGACCACCACCGCAGAAAAATTCTGAGTGTAAGGGATCCAAACGCTCTAAGTCTGGAGGCATGGTAGTATACACGATGTACATAGCTTCCAGCAAAGAGAAAAGCCGTACTTCCGCGGGTCATCGACCGCTCACGCGGTCTCTGACAAAAGCTCAGGAGCAACAACAAAGGCTCTAGGAGATGTTGACAAGAACGGCTACACTCACTGGGCAGAAAGAATGCCCGGAAGCATTGTCAGAACAACGCCAGGAGCAGGAGACTGACACCGAATTCCTACGGAAGGTTCTTGAAAAGAAAGATAAAGATGCCGTGGAACAAGCGGCTAATATAAAACAAATAGTGCTTCTGTTTCAAGACATGGTTGGGATGATGATCCAGCCAGATCCTCTAGCTGAAGACCCTCCAATAATCATTGAAGACGACAGAGGGGAGACATCGAACCCTCCTCCGGCTTTATCAGCAGCCAGGGAGGAGACGATCTCCAAAGCTACCCTTGATGACTACAAAGCTCAACAAATACGAGCTCATCAAGTGAACGAAGCGGCAGGCCAGGTCGTTAGAATTGGGCGACCTTGCCCAGGCTGGTACGACTAAATTAAATACCCGTCAGGATATACGATCCCCAAATTCCATGTGTATAAGGGGATGGGCAATCCGCACCAACACATTGCTCAATTCAGAGCTCTATGCGGTAATACTGGAGGCGATGACAAACTATTGCTTCGCCAATTTGTCGCCAGCTTGTCGGAGACGGCATTTGAATGGTACTCTGAGCTCCCAAATGACTCTGTCAAGACATTTACGGAGATGGAACTACTGTTCACACAGCGGTTCGCAAGCGCAAGTGAGCGCACCCCAATCACGGCATTAATCAACGCCAGGGTGAAGCCGGGAGAAACCTGGGTTCAGTATGTAATTCGGTGGCGGGACCTATGGTTGAAGTGTGAACAGCGCATAGAAGAAGCTCTTGCTGTGAGCATGCTCATGAGGACCCTTGATCCTCAGGCAACTATATCCCAGTTTATGATGTTCTTCAAGCCGACTACCTTCCAGGCACAAACTGACCCAAATGGATCAGATGGGCCATAGGCCGTCCTCGTCAAAGACAGATCTTTGGAATGAAAATGGCAAAGGAAAAGCGACCTTCGTCGCCAACGCTCAACAACAATCGAGTGACTCGAAACCGGTTACTCGCCAAAATAGCAGACCGCGAGCCCTCGAAGAGAAGTTGAGACGTCCTTACTTATTTTCCAGGGATAAAACGAGGAGGCTATTCGAACTGGCGGTACGCAACAGGCTCATTACTCTGCCGGATCCGAGATGCCCACTACAATCGGGTGACCTCAACAATCCCAATTAATTCCCCTACCACCGAATAGTGGGCCACCCAATCAAATATTGCTACGTATTTAAAAACTGGGTCGAAGACCAGTACCAGCAGGGCATGTTCGCGCTGTCCAAAAACTGGAAGGTAAACCCATCGCATCAGCACGCTCCTAAGAAGATGGACACGCCGGGGGCATCATGCTCATTTATAGAAGAAGCTCCGTGGGAAGTGGTCCTTTCAGCTAAAACTAAAAGAATGCTGAAGGATCTTCAAGCATGTCCGGCAATTAGGTGGAAGAGCCCGCTGGAGCCTGAAATTATTGATGGAATGCTGAAACCGCACCCAACGCCAAAAGTTGGTAACGATGGATAAAACCTCCAGGCCAAGCCTCCGAAGTCTTCAAAGAAAAAGAAGAAGGCCAAGAAGCCCATGCAGCTCGACGGCAATCGTACGGGTCTGCAAAAGTACATCGACTCGCTGGAGGAATACAGCCAAAAAACGCGGACCCCAGTCACACTGGAAGAATTCTTCAAGCATGTTCTTGAGAACGGAGATAGTGACATTGATGAAGGAGACGATTCTTCGGAAGAACCCGAGAATCATGTAGCGAGTTGCCACATGATCACTCACTTATCGATAAATAGCAAAGAAGCTCTTGATGTAGAGAAACTGGGGGCAGATCCAGAGCCAGAATCCATGGAACCGTCAGATGACCTCATCGATAAGCTGCTGAACAAAGCTCTTCAAAAGAGCAAAACTGATCGAGAGCGTGAGGCGGTCATTTACGAAAAGGCCAACCGTCGGTGTCAGGCCGAAAAAGCTCCGGTTATGAGAAGCCATAAAGTACCTCAACCGGATCAAAGTGCCCTTGCCACCAGCAAAAGCAGAATCAAGATAAGGAAGTAGTTCGCCAAAGCTCTGTCAATGGGAATGAAGCTGCCACTTTTCAAAGAAAATACTTCTGAGAGTATGTGCCTCGACGAAACGGATGTACATCCGAACTACTGCTTATACCATCGGAAGGTCACGTACCGTACCGAAAAGTGTAATGCCTTCAAGAAGTGGTGGCAGGGATACGTTGCCCACCGACAACAATTCAAGCGAATGAAGCGCAAATCCCGTCGGGAGCAGAGAAGCGCGACAGACGAGCATAAAGGAACAGCTGGTAATTGCCATATGGTTGATGCCATCCAGACAAGAACAAAACCACAAGTTCTTACCTTCGGGAGCGATTCGGACGAGGAAATGACCCTCGGCCCTCTCTTCAAAGAATCCACCTCTAGAAAAGAAGAAGAGATGAGGAACTGTGAGAACATTTAGCTGCGTAACCATACATTAGCTGAAAAGAATCTTGGACCCTCAAACAACAAACAAAGGTTCGGGAAAAAAAGACAAAGGGAAGGAAAAAGTCCCTGAGGAGATTGCTCTCGATGATAGAGTTGTCGAAGAGCTCACAGCTAAGGACCCGCTCAAGAAGAACAAGGTGGATTACAATGTCCTGATGCATCTAAGAAAGATACCCTCACAATTGAGTATCTTGGATACCCTTCTCCTATCTAAAGGAGCACGAGATTCCCTGATCAAGGCGTTACAAGAGCCCGAACAGTTTCAAGCCTTCCTGGCGGAAGAAAAAATGAATGACGAGCTGGAAGAAGTCCACACGGCTGATATCACCTTCAGCGGTGAAGACCTACCTCTCGAAACGTACGAGCACAACTGTAACGATCCTAATATTACTATACCATCGTGTTTTCTTTCTTTAGTAAAATATTGTATTTATTTATTCTTAGTATTTTTCCGTATATTTTGTTTTCTATTAAATATATTATTTTATGATTCCATCTATTTTTCCCAAATCCATTTCTTTAAACTAAATCTTAACCTATTCAAAATTAAATGCAAGACCTGGCCCAGCCCATAACCCAAATCCAATATCATTTTCATTTTCTTTTATAAAACTATGAACCGAAAAGCCCACTTTCTTTTCAAGCAACTGCATATATTTAATACTAATTAAATATGTGCATGAACAACCTTATAGCACCTTGGTTAAGTCCTTGCATTGTTATTACATAAGTCACATGTTCAAATCCCCATTCTTGCAATTATTTTTTTTATCAATTTTTATTCTTCTCATAAGTTACAAATGAGACCTTTCATTTCCAAAATGAATGGCGACCTTTCATTTCTCTTTTAATTCGCATGTTGAATGCATATATTATGATAGATAATTCACCATTACACCATCTTTATTTGTCCTCTTCTTTCTTTTTCTTCCTCAAATTTTTCTATCTCTCCCTTCTCCTTCTTCACCTAGAGTCCTAGAAGAAGAACATGAAAAAGTCTTCAAGAAGGTCTCGCTAATAATGCGAGACTATTGGCGGATAGACAAACCCAGTGACAATTCCGTCTTGTGTATGTAAGTCTCTTCTCTCTTCCCCCTCCATCTCTTTATTCTCTTCTTGTCATATATCGTGAATCTACTATTCTTTTCATATCATAATTCATAAGAGAAGTTAAACATAAACATAAACATAAACATATATATATATATATATATATATATATATATATATATAGATTTTGATATATATGGTTCTATATGGTTTAATAATACCTTATTACCTCTAGTTCAAATTAAAGTGTTTTCAATTCTTGTTCATGACCATGAATGTTTATTATGAGTTGTGAGAACATAAATTTCATGCCACAATATATCTACGATATCTCATGAAATCGGTTTGCTTATTAAAAGAAAAGGAGAAGCTTGCATAAAAAAAATACCAGTTAATCTTTTTGCCGATTTTAGCATACATATCAATACCTTTACCTTTAAAATAAATTTTAGAAATTAATTTTTACTTCTGGAAATTTCATGAAATCTAAGTATTATAGAATATATTTTTGTGTATATACTGTAAAATTTTTAGATCGAACCACATAACGGTTTAAGAATTATATCATTTTTATTCACTGTCAGTAAAACAGAAAACTGCAGTTATTGGTCAACTTCTAGGACACATAACTTGGCATACCGGTATCCAAATTGAGCAAACTCAGGTGTTTTTGATATCTACATTGAATAATATAGATTTTCTTACTTTTATATTTTTACTAAAACCGACGTAAGATATAGAAAACTGCGTTACAATATTAAGTGACGAATCTGGACAGAATCTGTCCTGATTCGCACACTGTTTTTAAATTAGACATAACTCAACCTCCCGATGTCCGTTCGTGACAAAATTTAGATGTGTAGATGAATAATTGATAAAGCTATAATTTTCTGTATATTAGATTACATAGAAATGCATGAAACAACCCAATATAGGCTTTGCAATATAACATAAAGTTGTTGTTTTATTACATTTGTCTCATGTGTATATTTCTTTTACATTGCTTAGTTACGCTTAACGTATTTACTTCAGAGTAAATATGTAGCGGACTCGTCGCGTCCCCTACCCGTACACCGGGAAGCAGGACGTGACAGGTTTTGTTGACGGCCCATGCAGGCCAGAGCTGTATGGAACCCTATCATGCAGTTCAATTCTGCATGAAGTCCTAAGCAATATAAACACAAGAAACAACAACGGAAAACATTCTTTACATTACATATTCCTTGAATCCATCTTGAACTCTACCTTCGGTTTCCTTGAAGTCCATCTCAAGACTTTTGAATTCTTAACTCTTATTTACCCTTTCTATTTGTATCTCGTTGGCATATTAGCTCAATTGGCTAGAGTATCAATCGACGGAGCTCGAAGACAATATCATCCTAATTTTATTTCCTTACTCTGTTGCAATATCCTTCTTAAGTAATTTCGAGGACGAAATTATTTTTATGGAGGGTAGAATATAACGATCCCAATATTACTATACCATCGTGTTTTCTTTCTTTAGTAAAATATTGTATTTATTTATTCTTAGTATTTTTCCGTATATTTTATTTTCTATTAAATATATTATTTTATTATTCCATCTATTTTTCCCAAACCCATTTCTTTAAACTAAATCTTAACCTATTCAAAATTAAATGCAATACCTGACCCAGCCTATAACCCAAATCCAATATCATTTTCATTTTCTTTTATAAAACAATGAGCCCAAAAGCCCACTTTTTTTTCAAGCAATGGCATATATTTAATTCTAATTAAATATGTTCATAAACAACCTTATAGCACATTGGTTAAGTCCTTGAATTATTATTTCATAAGTCACATGTTCAGATCCCCATTCGTGCAATTATTTTTTTATCAATTTTTATTCTCCTCATAACTTACAAATGAGACCTTTCATTTTCAAAATGAATGGTTACCTTTCATTTCTCTTTTAATTCCCATGTTGAATGCATATATTATGATAGATAATTCATCATTACACCATCTTTATTTGTCATCTTCTTTTTTTTTTCTTCCTTACATTTTTCTATCTCTCCCTTCTCCTTCTTCACCTAGAGTCCTAGAAGAAGAACATAAAGAAGTCTTCAAGAAGGTCTCGCTAGTAACGCGAGGCTATCGGCGGATAGACAAGCCCGATGACAATACTGGCTTGTATATGTAAGTCTCTTCTCTCTCTCCCCCTCCATCTCTTTATTCTCCTCTTGTCATATCTTGTGAATCCGCTATTCTTTTCATATCATAATCCATAAGAGAAGATAAAAATAAACATATACATATATATATATATATATATATATACATATATATATAAGTTTAGATATATATGGTTCTATATGGTTTAATAATATCTTATTACCTCTTGTTCAAATTAAAGTGTTTTCAATTCTTTGTTCATGACCATGAATGTTTATTATGAGTTGTGAGAACATAAATTTCATGCCACAATATATCTATGATATCTCATGAAATCAGTTTTCTTATTAAAACAAAAGGAGAAGCTTGCATAAAAAAAATACCAGTTAATCTTTTTGCCGATTTTAGCATACATATCAATACCTTTACCTTTAAAATAAATTTTAGAAATTAATTTTTACTTCTGGAAATTTCTTGAAATTTAAGTATTATAGAATATATTTTTGTGTATATGCTGTAAAATTTTTAGATCGAACCACATAACGGTTTAAGAATTACATCGTTTTTATTCAGTTTTAGTAAAACAGAAAACTGCAGTTATCGGTCAATTTCTAGGACACATAACTTGGTATACTGGTATCTAAATTGAGCAAACTCGGGTGTTTTTGATATCTACATCGAATGATCTAGATTTTCGTACTTTTATGTTTTTACTGAAAACCGACGTAAAATATAGAAAACTACGTTACAATATTAAGTGACAGATCTGGATAGAATCTGTCCTGATTCGCACACTGTTTTTAAATTAGACATAACTCAAACTCCCGATGTCCGTTTGTGACAAACTTTAGATGTGTAGATGCATAATTGATAAAGCTATAATTTTCTGTATATTAGATTACTTAGAAATGCATGAAACAATCCGATATAGGCTTTGCAATATAACATAAAGTTGTTGTTTCATTACATTTGTTTCTTGTGTACATTTCTTTTATATTGCTTAGTTACGCTTAGCGTATTTACTTCAGAGTAAATACGTAGCATCCTCGTCGCGTCCCCTTCTCGTACACCGGGAAGTGGGGCGTGACAACAACCGTCCGCTGTATGTAACCAGGTATTGTCACGATATCAAGATAGAGAAGATCCTGGTCGACAACGGGTCCTCCGTCAACCTTCTCAATGTAAGGGTATTGAAGATGATTTGCATGAACGTGCAGCACCTAGCTCGGGACAAAATTACTATCTCCAGGTTCGACTCGCAGTCATCACAAACGCTCAGGTCCGTAATATTGACACTACGCTTTGGGCTGCTCGTCACCGACATCAAGTTCCATGTTATTGACGCCAAGACTTACTACAACGCTTTGCTCGGCAGGCCTTGGTTACATGAGTACAATATCATCCCTTCTACACAACATCAATGTATGAAGTACTTCAAGGACGGCCTTGAGTACACAATTACAGGGGAGCTGAACCCATTCTCCGTAAATGAAGTTCGTAAATATGAAGACGCCAAGTACTTCTTACCAGACTTCGAAGAAATGGAAAGAAGTCGCAAACTAGAGAATAAACAAAAAGTCATCGCCACTATCCCGATATTCGAGAGCGATACCAAAGAAGATGAAGAGATGGTCTACTCGGGACAATCCCAAGGAAATAGGCCAGGACTATCTATTCCTATTCTGGTTTTTGGCAGTGACTCTGAGGACGAGGCCAACACAGTATTCTCCGTCCGCCCGTCAATACAAACCTTTGCTGGAGCTGACCAGAGTTTACAGATTACCCTGGTCCCGCAACGGCATTACAAAGAAATTGATGCACTTGGTACGTACAGCGTGCAAGAGCTACAGACCTTCTACGTCCCTCCTATGCAAAGAGGTGAGAAGGCGATACTTTTCTACCAATCCACGGAGACTAAAGTGGAGAAAGAAGTATGGCACGGTGCCGAACCTGCGCTCGACAAGGTTCAACCAATCCGTCTGCCCAGATACTACGCAGAGGGACTGAAAAGGATATTGAGACGCCAAGGCGTACCCTTCAAGCAGACCGCTCAACAAGCCCAGTTTTATAACAAGATTTGGGATGTTCCCGAGACTCAGCGGAAGATGCTCAACGGGAGAATGGAGACGACTGGCCTTGGATACGTTCGGTCCAATAAACGGGAGCGGTTCCATGGCTGCCGTGTCATAAATAACTCTGATGGAGAAGTGAATGCACTTCCAGATAGCGTTGATATTGAAGTAGAGAAAAATCCCGCCGTACGAATATCAAGTCCGTCATTCGAAGAGCTGATTGACAAGCTAATGAGAGAAGCAGGTCAAAAGGTTTGGGATGACCATAGCCGCGAAATGGCCATTTACGAGAAAGCCAGGACGCAACGTATCATTTACCGAGTTGATGATCGATAACACATCCACCCATGAAGTCTTCTCCTTCATGGACGGATCCTTAGGGTACAACCAAATCAAGATGCAACCTGAAGACCAAAAGCACACTGCTTTCCGGACTCCGCTGGGCATATTCTGCTACAAAGTGATGTCATCAGTCTGAAGAACGCTGGCACCACCTACCAGAGGGCCATGACAAAGACCTTCGATGACCTCATACACGAAATTGTCGAATGTTATATTGACGACCTCGTAGTGAAAAGTAAATCGTACGAGGAGCACTAGGAGAATCTAAAGATAGTGTTCCAGCGCCCTCAGAAGTACAACCTGAAGATGAACCCTCTGAAATGCGCATTTGGAGTTTCCTCGGGCAAATTCTTGGGATTCATCGTACGACACCAGAGCATCGATATATACCCATCAAAGATCAAGGAGATTATAGAAATGCCTTCGCCAAGAACTCTCAAGCAACTGCGATCTCTCCAAGGAAAGCTCGCGTATATCCGGCGGTTCATAGCTAACCTTTCAAGTAAATGCCGCCCTTACAATCATCTATTGAAGAAAGGGACCCCATTCGTTTGGGATCGCAAATGCCAAAGCGCACTGGACAAAATCAAGCAATATCTGCAGAACCCGCCGGTACTGACCATGCCGGTCAAGGGAAAGCCCCTCATCCTGTACACAACAGCCTTTGAAGGTTCTTTAGGTGCATTATGGACACAGGAAAACGACCACGGGAAGGAGAGAGCTCTCTATTATTTGAGTCGAGTCCTTTTGGGGGTAGAAAACAACTACTCCCCATTGAAAAGCATTGCCTGGCACTGATCTTCGCAGTAACAAAGCTCCGACATTACGCCTTGGCAAATGAGGTCAATCTCATATCAAAGGTGGATCCTCTCAAGTATTTGATGTCAAGAGCCATGCTAACAGGAAGGCTTGCCAAATGAGCCCTCCTCTTGATGGAGTTCTCGATAGTATATCGACCCTTCAAGGCAATAAAAGGCCTGGCCATCACCGATTTTCTCGCCGAGCATCCTATACCTGCCGACTCTCCCTTGAACTGCGAGTTGCCAGACGAACATGCGTTTGACGCAATCGACGGGGAGAAAGAAAGGAATGATTCCTGATGGGAACTCTACTTCGATAGAGCATCGTCTATGAAGAGGCAAAAGTAAAGCACCCCCATAATCAAAGCCGGATTAGGCCTTATCTTTGTGACTCCACAAGGAGGGATAATGCGTTTTGCCCTTTCTTTAACGAAACCGAGAACAAATAATGAGACTGAGTATGAAGCTTTAATGGCAGATCTCGAGATTGCTGTCAACATGAGGATTGAAAACCTCCTCATATATGGAGACCACAGCTGGTCGTTAGCCCAGTAAATGGCGACTACCAGACATGCAAACCGGAACTGATCAGGTATGGCGAAAAAGTGCAGCAACTGCTGACGCAAATCTCATCCTACACCCTGGAAAGCATACCACATGCGGAAAATAGCACGGCCCAGGTCAATGATAGATAACGACGCCTATGTCCGCTCGCTATCTTCTTGAGTCAAGACTCTAAGAGTAGTACCCAACAGTACTCCGTCTCAAACATGGAGAGTTACGGACCCTAACGTTTTTAAACTAGCTATGGACCGTAACATCCTTAAAACTAACAACGGACCGTAACGTCCTTAAACTAGCTATGGACCGTAACGTCCTTAAAACTAACAACGGACCGCAACGTCCTTAAACTAGCTACAGACCGAGATGTACCTAAACTAACAATGGACCGAGATGTCTTTAAACTAACAACGGACCGAGAAGTCCCTAAACTAACAACGTTGCCTCAAACACGGCGGTAGTGGAATGCTAGTCCACAAGTCCCAGCGGTGAGGACTGCGGCTCAAATCCCTCCGGCGAACAAATAGGCCACATACGGCGAAACTATTCTCGAGAGTTTCCTCGCAAAAAAAGGGTACGTCCACAAGCGAAATGGGTACGGATGAAAACCCGAAAAGACGCCGTGGGTAAAAACAGGAGAACTACCGGCGAGTTTGTGAAAACCAAAAAGGGCGCAATCTCGTTAAAATAATGACACCTGCAAGGTCCTCTTGAGCTTGTGAGGAGAAAATACCTGCGTGAGATCCTTACGACTCACAAGAGAGCAACACACTTAGGGATCCCTACGAGTCCTAAGGAGAAATTACACATACGAGATCCTCACGACTCGTAAGCAGAATTCCCCTTATAAGACCCTCATGGCTCGTAGGATTCAAAAAGCCTTAAGCTACAGGGGTCCGAACCTGTTCTGAAGCCATCACATTCCCCAAATTGCCCTACAAGAGGTTCAATATTGACCCTTGTATGCAATCTACGGGCAAAAATAAACGTTTCCCTCACCAAGTCCCACCAACGACGAAGAATGACCTATGGTGGTGAATGACACTTGTAAGTCCTCTCGACTTATAACGAAAAAACACTCTTGTGAGATCCTTACGACTTATAAGAGAACACACGCTTAAGAATCCTCACAATTTCTAAGGAGAAAATGTACCTACGAGATCCTCATGACTCGTAGGGAGAAACACCTTTATGAGACCCTTACGGTTCATGAAGTCAAAAGCCTTAGTCGACAGGATCTTAACCCTGTTCGCTAAGCCACCATTGTTCGAATCGACAAAGTCAAATGATGATTCGCTTCTGGTAATGTCCCAGTGGTAGCGATGCTAATGCCTAAATCGATATCAAATTCCAAGTCCTTTCACGGCAAATGATGATTCGCTCCTGGCAATATTCCAATCGCAGCAATACTGATGCTAAGATTGATATCGGATATTGAGTTCCATACTCGCAACAAAAATCAGCGAGTAAAATATATGCATATAAAAATAGCCGAAATGATTGGGCAACTCGCAATAAAAAGCAGCGAGTAAAGAAAAGAGAAATAGCCGAAATGATTGGGCACCGCGAAAAATAGCCGAAATGATTGGGCGATCACGACTTTCGTGATATAAAAAGCTAAAATGATAAAGCATCGCGGAAAGAAACAAAAAAATGAAACTTTTGCCCTGCAGGTGAGATCATATTGACCCCTGTATACAATCCATGGGCACAAACGAAAAGGGAACCATATCATCCCACCAGGCTTCGTCAAAGAGAAGATAGATCTTGATGGCTACATCTACAGCCTAGAAATCAACAACGACGTTCCTTCTCGTTCCAACCAGAAGCAGATACGACGTCAGCAAAACGGAGCCACGACAAAGTCCCCTAGTTCCAAATCTCGACGGTTTATAGACAGCCTAGAGACTACCTCAGAGCCACGGCAAAGTCCCTTAGTTCCAAATCTCGACGGTTCACAGACAGCCTAGAGACTACCTCGGAGCCACGGTAAAGTCCCCTAGTTCCAAATCTCGACGGTTCACAGACAGCCTAGAGACTATCTCGGAGCCACGGCAAAGTCCCCTAGTTCCAAATCTCGACGGTTCACAGATAACTCGGAGACAACCTCGACATTCGACGCAATATTGCAGACACAGTGTCAACCAATGAAGCCAAGGAAAATCCCTCGCTTCAGGGTCTTGACGGCAACTCAAATGAGACCCGAAAAGACTATCAGAGATCATCCCACATCAGCGCGGAGTGGTCATGACTCATCGGGGCTCCCAAACTGAGCCTAACCTTAAGTAAAAAGCGACATGGAATATCCCTAACGCTTGCTCTTTCGATGGTAATATCACCTGGAAGATTACTTGAAGACGTCTTATCCAGGCCCCGAAGGGATCAGAGACACGACAGTCGTGGGGCTACCCGAACAGCAAGATTGCATATCGGGGAATATATCGGCCAACGCGGCGGTGCGACGGGTAAAAAACCCTAGTACCACAGACCCTAACGTACTTCTATTAGCAGGAGTTTACTGTGACGTTAGGAAACCCTTGCGAGAACTTCTCGATTTGCCTCGACTCGTGAGGAAAATAGTGTCTTTGCGAGAACTTCTCGATTCATCTCGACTCGTAGGGAAAAACCTTAGGCAATGGGGATAAGGACTTGTTTCCTAAGCACTGCGGCCCTGCAACTCGGTCCAAGATGGATTATTGCATACTATCCACGGGCCACACTCTCCAAAGTCAAATATCGATAAAGAAGGAAACAACCACTTACGAGTCCTCTCGACTTGTAAGGGGGAGAAATTCTCTTGTGAGATCCTTACAACTCTCGAGAGAAAACACACACTTAGGAGTCCTCACGACTCCTAAGGATAAAATACACCTACGGGATCCTCTCGACTCGTAGGGATAAAAGTCTTTATGAGACCCTCACGGCTCACAAAGTTGAAAAGTCTTGGGCAGCAGATCTGAACCTGTTTCCTAAGCCATCGCTTCCCTGCAAGGAGATCAAGATTGACGATCTACAAGATGCATTCGCTAAAGAGACACAACAGTACAACTGCGTATGTGCTTAAATGTAAATGGTGTCCAGAACGTGCTGATTTATGTATGACACTACAATAGTGCTCGCACTTAAACGAAAATTCCTAAGGGTAAAGTATAAAGCTCATGTACAGAGGTGAGATACACATACGAATATATGATGAACAGAAAACATTCAACAAGTAATAATAAAAAAAATAATACATTGAAACAAATATACTACTCTACAGGAAAGAGAGCACCAAATGTGGGATCAGAGATATAAGGGTTAACAAAATAATAAATAAAGTTTTCCAATTCTCTCTCTGCCCTCTCTACCACATTGAAGCGGCGATCTTCGCAAGGAGTTGCTCCCCATCGATTAGCGCCATGCTCATCGGCGAAGGCAGACATGATGGCCCACCGAGCTCGAATCTGACTCAGTAAATGAACCGAATGGACCTTCAGAGGCTGAGTAATCAAGTAGGCCTCATGGAAACATTCAATCTTGTCCTCCGCTGCATCAAGAATTGCCGAAGTCATCTCCGCCGGATGAGGGGGGATATCAGCAAGCACGGACAAGAAAATCATCCTGAGCCAAATGGAACCCATAGAAAGAGGAGAGCCCCTACGGGCCAAGAGTTCGTACAGTACCACGTCACATTAGTCATCGGTGAAAAGAGGATCCGCTAACCGCGTGGCAAAACGAGGAACAATCTCCTCGATAGGCACCTCCCAGGATTGCTAACGGGCTTGGGGACAGCTGCAAGCCATAACCTTTGGTTTGTTTCTCAAAATGATCAAGGTCTAGATGGTTCTCTCTCTATGAGGAAAGAGGAAGATGTAGCTTCGGGTTATAAAGAGAAGCATTCAAGGCTATGCACAGAAAATGGCATGCATGGTGGAGCTATTCCCGAGGCCAAAAAAGGGGGCATGGGAAAAGAAAGGGGTGACTCATTGGAATCAGAGTAGTGAGGTGAAACGACATAATTAGCAGAGCCCCACGTGCATGGTATGTGAGCACCTGCCTTGATCCCTTTTGAAAACTAAAACGGCACCGCACGTGCATAATACGTGAGCGCAGGTGCTAGTGCAGGATTAAAATCCCCAGCGGTGCCTCATGCGCAAAACATGTGAATGCCAACAACAGTATAACAACACTTCATGCAGAATACGCGTAAGCATAAAAAAGGAAGGGGAAAGAGGAAGTTTTTTCATTTATGCTCAAAGAACTTATACATGGTATAAAAACAAAAGAAAATGTTTACAATGGTAAGACACTTAATCCCGGACATGGATTGAGGAATTCAGAAGCAAGGCCAAGTAAAATGTTTCTAGCTTCTCTGACCATTTTCGTGTGCATCTTCTCACGAGTGCAAGCGTCAGGATTCTCGCTAATGTCATCCGTCCTCTGATAGGCAGAGATTATTGTCATCTGTTGGAAAACTTGATGCAAGATATCAACAAGACCATCTCGCCGTCTTTTCGAGATCAAGCACATCAGATATTTTGAGTGCACCTTGTCTTCGGCATCATCAAGCGCCTCAAGCGGCATGGCTTCGTAAAATCCATGAAGAGCTTCCCAAATCACTCACACGATGATCTTCAATAAAGCAGAACGACGGGGGAGTAGTCGACCATTGTATTCATCAAAGAGACGCATAACCTCAGCGCATTGAGCATTCATAAACTCCTGATTTTGACAGCGGCCTTGGATGCGAATGTCTTCATAGGAGATAATTTCATCAAGATCATACAAATAAACGGCCATAGTATCTGAAAGGAAAAATCAGTGAGAGTTTAACAATCAAAATGATCAAGAAAATGCTTATTATGAAAATCTAAAAGCGGACACGATGGTTTAAACAACTCTTGACATCCTCATAGAGAAAGCAAGTTCTGTTAAAATACCCAATAAATTTAAATTTGTGCAAGTAAGGAAAAAAACCTACGAAAATGTTCTCGAGACCACCAGGGAATGAAATTCCTGAAGGGCCCTTTTGGTCTTCAGAGCAGAACTCTTTGGTGAGGAATTAAATTCCTTTTATGCAATGGAATTAAATTCCAGAAACCCCCATGAAGAGAAAATGAAAAATAAAATGCCATGAATCCTTAAAGGTCATAGGAGGAATGCCCAAGGCATTGAGGGTTACTACTCAAAGATCATGTCTTTGGATCTCTGAGAAATGGGTTTCAGAAGAGAGCAAAGCTCTCATGGTGGATTTAAAATCCAGAAGTTTTCTTTAAGAAAAGGATTTTTCTGATGTTCAAGATCTTTACCTTAAAAATGTTTCTTTTTCCGACAGAGTTTAACTCTGAAAATTGCAATGGACAGAGAACTAAACTCTGAGGAGGAAAATTAAATTCTTAAAGAAGAAAAGGAAGGAAGAAGATGAAAGAACAGTGGCTTTTCAAAGGCCAAACCCTTTCATTTATATGACGTGACAAGGGTGGTTCACCTCCCCGTTCCCCTAGGCAATCCAACGGCTGTAAAGGTGACAACATTGCACTCCGTGCAAGCCACATGAGAACAACACTGTGGGCGCATTTGTTCCCTTATAAAAAATAAATAAATAATGAGCCAAAAAGCAATGGAAAAATTCCCCAAATGGAGCATCATGTGCTCGCACGTGATGCGCCTTGGAGAAAAAATTGTAGGTAGTACGCTTAACAAAAAAGCCTGAAATTGACCCTCAAGTGCAGGTACGTGAGTATCTATATACAAAGTATATAGGCATCTTCCTAAAATAAATAACAGGCCAGAAAGTGCATCACGTGCCAACACGTGATGCTTTTCTCTGAGACTGCTGCATATAAGCAAACCGGCCTAGTGCTATGGGTCACGTGCTACACGTGAGGGTTCCTAAAACCTTCTGAGCCGATAGAATTAAATTCTAAAGAAGAGGGATCAGAACCCGATTTTGGAAATATTTCCCCTGATCTTTCTAAACAAGAAAGGTTGTGCTCTGTAAAAAAGAGCACCGTTGAATTAAAAATCCAATAGTGATTAAAAATCACCAAGATACAGAATAAGCTCTGTATGGGAAAATATTTTCCCAATCTTATTAAAAACATGAAAAATGTCTTCTGTAAAACAGAAGTCCCTAGATCAAAGATCCAACGGTGGATAAAATCCCCGAATTAATCAAAAATCTCTCAATGAGAGATATTCTTAACAAAAATCAACAAACTTGCCTCTGCTATATAAAGGACTCAAGACTGAAGAGAGACAGAGAGGAGAGCCCCCATAAGATTTGAGAAAACAAAAAAAAGAGGAGGAATCATCTTTGAAGAAAAAAACCCTAGGTAAAAATAAAGAGAGACCTGGAGAGATCATTTTATCTCCTTTTATAAGAGTTTAACTCTTCCAAAAAAGAACTTAGTTCTTTCTCTGGTTGAGGTCTGCAAAAGCAGATCTCCCCACAAGTTGAGAATGTAATTCTCATCGGGAAGATTCTTTTATGCAGTCCCAAAACTTATAAGAAAGAACTAGGTTTGAAGAATTTAATTCTTCCAAAAACATAGGAATTTAATTCCTTTGATAAAACTAGGGTTTAACCCTATATAGGAATTTAATTCTTATAAAAAAAAAGGACTTGAAATTCTCAAGACTTAGATCAAGAGCTCCATGCATATTAGCGCTTAGCGCTATAACGATAGATCATGTATTCCCACGTGAGCATCTCTGAGGAACAAAAAGGAACATTGAGATCGAGTCATGTGATCCCACGTGACTTCCAATAGTGCTTAGCACTTAGAAAAGAATATGAAGATAAATTCAAAGGAGGCAATGCCCAACTTGGTGGCACCTCACGTGTCTACACGTGATGGTTACAAGATTTAAGTGTTTAACACTTATATGTATAGAACAAAGGAATAAGCTCAAAAGAAACAGTGCCCAATATTCAGGTGCCTTACGTGCCACACGTGAGCGCTCCAAATTTCAGTGTTTAACACTGCGTAAGAGCTTTCACGTGGGAGCACGTGAGTGCTAAACAATTAGCAATGTTTAACACTGTGAGGGGCCAATCTTAGCCCAAATTAGCCAAGCCTCCTGAGGCCAAAGACTTTTTGACCATCAATCAACCGAGCCCTCCTATACTCAGGTTCCCCCCAAATCGATCTTAGTTCCAGAGATGGCTAATGATCTCCTGACACGTGGCATCTAAAATAATGTTCGTTCCACCATGATCTCTCCCTTCAATCTGGAGTTCGGTTCAAGGGTACATCTCTCCACACCTCTGATCTATATCGTTGTAATTCTTCAACGATATCAGAGAGGTGGAGGGTCCTGACAACCAACAGCTCTTGGATGCACTGTCAAACCCATGAGCATATCCCAATGAACCGTAATGGCCCCAAACTTGCCATGGACCGTAATGTTCTTAAACTAGATGTGGACCGTAACGTCCCTAAACTAAAACGATAGAGCCCAAATGCTTTTTCGTTGGATAAAAAATGATCCTGAACCCCCGTTAAGTAGATCTTAGTCCAATATCGAATTAACGTATCCTTAACAAATATTTAAGTTGATCTTAATCTCAAATGAGATTAATGATCCTTAAATCAAACCAAACCCAAATCTAAGAAAATACGGATTTGGACTAATCCACGCCCTACGGGCGATAACACAAATTAGTCTCCGTATACAATCCACGGGAAACAAAAAATAAAACAAACACACACGACACGAAGTGACCTTCTGGGGCAGGAGAAAGTGGTTATTGCTATGTGGTAACGTAATTAACTGCAGGAGCTTGCGCCTGCAGGGAAGAGCGTACCCACAATTAAAAACCCCTCACAACGAGGGGGAATCTGACGAAGTCTGCTACAATGGTCACATCCGTCTGAACCTTCGACATACGGTGCCATAAATCAACTTGGCATCTTCGGAGAGGTGGACGGATAAATCCAAATAGCATATGCCCCCAAATTCAGGCAAGATGACCTACGCGGTTTCGTCCCTATTTTCGGCGTTAAACAACCCCGAAGAATACCCAGTAGAGGAAGATTCTGAGGAAGACCCGGTGGAAGAGAACCCAGTAAGAGAAGATCCAGTAGTGGAAGATTCTGAGGAGGACCCGGTGTAAGATGATCTCGAAGAGACGAATTATGTGGAAGAAGACTCTGATGAGGAAGCTCCCACCGAGGAAGGAGGACCAGGAGAAGGAAACCCCATGGGGGAAGAGCCCGAAAACGAGGCCCCAGCCGAGGAAGAGTCGGAGAATGAAATCTCGAGTGAGGAGGAACCCAAGGCTAAAGAACCTCCAGTAGCGATCCTGCGAGACACTATGGGAATGGACGCCCTTATCTAAGGAAACCCCATGGGGGAAGAGCCCGAAAACGAGGCCCCAGCCGAGGAAGAGTCGGAGAATGAAATCCCGGAGGAGGAACCCAAGGCTGAAGAACCTCCAGCAGCGATCCTGCGATACACTGTGGGAATGGACGCCCCTATCTTAGCATGAGAGCTTATCGTAACCTATTGAACTTCCACAATCGCGACTGATGCAACTTATTTTCGTTTCTTCTGGGCAAATAAAACAATGTATAACTTAGGGCCATGTTTATTTCTTAATTGTGCTCTGTCAAAATTTTCTGGATAATAAAAGTTTGGTTCGAGCAAGTTATTCCTTGAGTATTATACCTTTAAGATCCATGTGATGCAATGATTGTTCCTCCTCCCAAAAATCCCTTCCCTCCTTGAGATTCACTATTACTTCATCCTTGAATCTTATAGTAACCTGACCCAGTCTCGTCGATATTCTAGTTGAGCACCACCTTCCTGACTTCATCTTTCGATTGGATCGTATCATACCGTAAATCCATGCCCTGGCTAGTCCACTACACATTACTGGAATTACTCTTTACTACTGTAGTTATGCTTAGTGATATTTGAAATTTAGTTTTCTCTATTTTCTATTTTTCCTAAAAGTGCACATTATTAACTACTTTGGTTACTTCAGATGATCTACTATTCTTCAAATTCTTAATAATACCAACTTACACCGTATGTTCTATTTCTAGTAAATTGTTCCTACAAATGCTTTTCATGTTATCGTCCTTTTAATACGTAGTTCTGTTTTTCTTACTTTTATTTTAATTTCCTCTGCTTTTAACTACAGGATGTCACTTCAGATTATCTTCCACTTTGTATTTTTTCTAACGTTATATTGTTTATTATAGTGATATCACTCACATTCGTTCTTTTGTGGTATTCTTTTGTTTAACTCTCAAAATTCATATTCCCTTTCCTTTATTCATATTTATGCTAACTATCTTTTATTTTCGTATTTACGTTTACTTACGTATACTAGTGTTCTAAATCGATTTAAATTTTCTATTTACTGAAATATAAATTATGGTTATTTTTTATGCTAATACATTTTTTTACTTGTACATATATCACCATTATCTTGGTATTATCTTATTTTCTTTCGTATTGTTCTATCTTCGTACTTTGCATATACAGTTTAGACATGTCCTTTACATGAATTGTTGATACATGCTTTGGTTATCATCCCACCTATCTTTTCTATATTTCACCGTGTGAGTATTCTTAGGTTATTTTATAGTTGCATGATTTGTAGACTTGCTAAAGTAATTTTGGTTTTTAAGCTTTATCAGCAAATCCTTCACTATTGTTTATTAATGCAATTATATCTTTCATTGTATTTGTATATATATATAGTTTATTACTGCCCATTGTCATGTCCTTGCTCTTACATATGACTATTTCTTTTAGCTGCGCTATTTCTTATAAACAAATATTTGATTTTCACTTAGTTACATTTGCGTAAATTATTATATAGTAATGTTTGACTTCTAACTGTGTTTCGCATTACTCCTATGGCTTATTGTTTATTTTAAATTTCGAGGACGAAATTTTCTTTAAGGGTGGTATGATGTAATAATCAGTATCTTGAATTTAAATTTTACGTATTTTTAACCAAATTTTTTTCTCATATTTTCTATTTTTCCCTAATTATTGAATTCCTAAATTTTATTTTTTCTGAAATCCTACCTTTCATAATTTAAAACCCCAACCCAGGCCCATGAACCCAAACCCACTCCTTCAGCACGATCCAACCTAATCCCATCCCTTTCTCTTTCTCCCTCCTCTCGATTCCTTTCCCTCTTTCTCTTCTCTCGATCTTTCCCCTCCTTCTTCGCAACGAGCGCCCCACGTCCGCGCTTCCCCCAATGACCCCGAGATCACCGCAACTGACCCCGATCCTCACCTCCAACCTAGCTCCCTCTCAACGGCTCTCTCTCTCTAAATCTCACTCTCTATCTCTCTCGTTCTCACAACCCGACCCCATCTCCCTTCACCCTCGTCTTCATCGCCATTGCCTCCATCGCACAGCCTCTTACCCTCGTCGAAGACTTCGAACCCATCATCTCACCTAGCCGACCTCACCGGTTCAACCCCATCGTGTCTGCACCGAGTTTTCCCTGCCATCACCAACCTTGAGCACACCCAAGCCCTCCTCCTCTGCAAATAGCACTGAGCTCCCTCTCCTCCTTCCTCGCTCCACCCATGCCATTAACATCGGCGATCCCAGAGCCTTACAACCTCCCCCACGAATTCCTGGCACCTTCGACGACCTACAACCCCCACTTCCTCCTCTAATCACTAAAGCCTCCAACCCCTGCTTCCTCCCTCAAAACTTCAACAACCACCGCCGGCGCCCTCGCTCCAACCTCCGAGCATCTGACACAAAGCCGAAACCTTGCCACCGCCGGCCATGACCACCACGACCGCCAGCCATCCGCCTGAGCTACCTCCTCGCACCCATAAACCCGAACTCCCCCACCTGCACTTATTCCACCACTTGCGATCGTCGCCGCCGCCTCAGCATCACCGGTCACCTTCGTAGCACAGCAGTAGACGAGGCCTAAGCTTATCGCGATCATTGGCATTTCATCGAGCACGTGTAGCTGTCGCCATAGCCGCCGCCCTTTCACTGTCGTGCCGATATCATCGCCAGGCAAGTGAATATTCGTCACTTGCTTATTCATGCTAATATAGTATTTAAACAAGTTGATGATGTTAAATGATTGATATATATAGACGTATATGTATTTATATTTAGCTATGCCGATAAATTATATTGAATAAATCGATGAGTTTAAAATTATGGTACACTCGAGCCTATGCCATGCCGTGAATTATCATTGAGACTACCATAGCGACTCTTGTTATTGGCTATACTGGAAGCAGCACACATAGGGTTAATTATTATTTTGTTTAAATCAATTATGTGAATCCGACGACGATCAATACCCGTATTTATAACCTGAGTTCAAGTGATACATGTATGAAAACCTTGATTAACATGCCATGTTTTGTGATCGTCTAATTCCTTTACTATTGAAGACTATTGTGTAGAGATTTAGGGTAAAAATATTGAGAATATCGTCGCGATATGTCGCCCTACAAAAACGACGTTGAATCTGGAATTCAAGGCACATGCCACGTTCCAAAATCTATATTAAATTGAATACAACCCGCAACCTAATGTTCTATGGCTCATATCGAAGCCAATAGATAAACCTACAGCATCCCAGATTTCTTCCTTGTACTTTAAGAAGTTATGACAGCAAGAACTGAGGAGATTCATGGCTCTAGACTGCAGTCTAGAGAAAGAATCTCTGCCTTTACTTGTTTTAGAACGCATACTTTTCAATGTTTAAACGTGTAAGTGTGCGGAACCATACATGTAAGAGTATAAAATTGAATTATCTTTCTAAAGATATGGGTCTCATTGCATATCGGTGTCGTTTGATATTTATAACACCTTTTAAACCGTCGATGTGTACTGCAGTTTCATGCAGAAACAGAATGTATATCTTAACCTTAAACAGTGCATATCTCCCTGCGTACAGCGGATAATATTAATCCGTCTAGGAAGTGGGAAGCATAACAGATAAATATACATATTATCTAACTATCGCATCGCCTAATTGTGATCCCAACCGGGATTAAAACGTGTTACAAAACGGACTTCCGGTTCAGAAACTGGGTTTCCAGCAGTGAACACTTAAAATAAAATAATCATAACTAGCAAGCCTGAAGCCCGATTGACTCGAAACTCATTTTTGTTGAAGAGATAATTAAATACACGGTTTACTCTTTTTATATTGTTTCGCCAAATTATGTATGTGTGATTTTATACGATTTTCTAATCCAACTGACATCAGTTACTTATATGTATTCAGTGGTGCATTTACTGTATCCACATCAGGTTGCATGACTGTTATACCCTTGTCAATAGTGCTCATTTGCATTGGTACCCTAGTGACCATGTTACATCACCAAGTGATAAGTGTTATTGAATGGATTGTGGCAAGTACGTTAGTGTAAAAACGTGATTGAATAAGTGAAGTGACACGTACTTGTACACAATCAGCGGAACTAATTAGTTATTGCATTGTCAACGCCTATGGAGACATATATAAGTGTAACTATAACTGGTATGGGACGGTTATGGAAGCATTTATATTAGTGTCATAGGTAAGACATCGAGCATTGTCCATTTATCTTAGGTACCAGTCGAGACATGCTTGATGGAGATCCTATTTCTAGTTCTCGCGTAGACTTGTTATGGAGCGACTAGTATTTGGATTCATGGTCGGTGTTTGATGTAGACCGCGGGGTGTGGGATAGTTTGAGTGTGAGTTCGATCAATGGAATCTCAGGAGCCCCACTGCCTGCATATGTAGTGATTTCGGAAGTCGTATGGATGGTGTTTCTGGTTATTAGAAAGCGTGATTCGAGCCCGTGTTCCTTTGCCCCTGGGGCCTACCCTTGAATTAGGGATACTTCTGCGGTGGTTGACGCTCACACTTGGACTGACAATCGCTTTAGTGACTTGGACAGAGAGATTTAGAGACTGATTTCTTAGTGACATGGACATTGCATTGATTACTGATCAGATACACTTGCTTTATCGTTATATGTTCCGGTTATTTCATCCTCGCGTCATTATTCAATACTTACTGCTTTATGTTTATCATCGTTGCACATTATATATGTATATATTACTATTGTGTCGCTCTGACGACCTGAGTATGCATGCTCAGAGTGATGAGTGGATTTATGTCACGACCCGAAAATACGGAACATGACCGCAGTTAAATTACGACACGTCTTGAGGCGTACGTAATCTAAGTAAGCCAAAACCCAGAAATCCAAACCAAGTAAAACAGTAGAGTGAAGGAAAAACCAATTTTAAAGCAAGAAGTTTAACAACATAAGCCAAAGTATGCATTTTTAAAATCTCAAGACTTTTCTAAAATTTTGGCAGAGTTTCCTTTGTAAAAACTGACCCCAAACAGGTACAAAACCAGATAAAACATATATAATGAATAAAGGCATCCCCAAGCGGGAGCTAGCTCGTCGTCAATCGATGGACAAAACCGCACAATGCAATATCATATACAACGCCAAGGGCGAGGATCAAAGCTCAAAAAGGAAACTCAAAATCATCAAGAAAACCATAATAATACAACACGCGACTCTAAGGTCGAAATAATATACACTGGTCTTTTATGTCTATCAAATATACAAGTCTGGTTGATGGAGTTTTACTAGATACAACTGAAATAACAAATATATAATGGTGGTCCTGATGCAAAAGATCCCACCTACCAAAGCAATCACCCGAAAGAAACAGTGTGCCAGCAAAGCCGCAACGAAACCTGTACGGCGAAACCTGCAAGGAGCTGTGGCACAACGGGGGTGAATTGCCAACTCGTGAGTAGAAAACATCTACTAGTAGAAATCGCATGCAAGCCGCTATCCTAGGTCATATCAAGTAATATCCTCAAATCAATCCTGGCCCATCTATGTATAAGTTCAACATGACGTGCTCGTGTCAGTGCCTCAGATAGCAACATATCAGATATATGATGTATGAATGTATTACGAATGGAAACAGAATACATCAAGAGTGAGACAATTGTTTTCCATATTTAATGAGATTCCTGTATGTATATAAATCGAATATCATCAATGAAATCAACAGAGAAATCAGTGTTAAGCATCGACACAAAACATGAATCTCAGTATCTCAATATCTCAAATCTCAATATCTCAGTGTCTCAAATCCCAATATCTTAATATCTCAATACCTCGGGCTCCGTCAGTCCGGATCGGCCCATATCATCAATCACACGACCACGAACGGTATCCTCCGGATATCCGCCGCGCCAGGTAAAATCACCGGTAGGCAGTCTGCCCCTGCCGGGCTCATCGTCTACAACTCGAGCTTCTTACCCCGGGGTACCATACCGGGCCCACCATGTACCCAATACGGTTCATCCAACTCCTCGAATCAGGTCTCGAAAATATCTCAGAACTGAGAAAACATCATGGTGGACAATACTCAGCATATCAAGGAAAACCGCATTTTTTCTTTTTAAACTAATTCATCAGTTTACAAACTTTCACATGCGGTTTCCAAATCCAGAAAATATCAAGAAGAATCCAAAATCATCAAGTCACCATGTCAATAATAATGAAAACCGACATAAATCTCCATAATACTGCATAACCAATGAATATATGGATGCATCTGATATCATGCAATAATTAAACTAGCATATGACAGCTATAACATGTAGCAACTATCAGTTAGCAAGCTATGTCAATGAAATAGTATTTTCTAAAGTGTACGTGACATGGAAATTACCGATGAAGATGTGTGTGAGCCGGCAAGCAAGTGTATGTGGAGCATACGCATCATCGGTAATGGTGCTGGTGTCCTGACAGCAGGCTTTCATAACAATTACAGATAACGTATGTATAAGCATGCAATGCGATGAAACATCATGAATATACAAAAAGCGATATGATAACAGCAACACTGAAGAATAAACCTACTCAATATTAGATTCATACAATTTGGTATTTAAAATACTCACAATTCTCCACTTTTGAAAACAAGTATGACTCGTGCCCAGTCAAAAGGGTAAGGAAATCTACCTATATCTGAGTCGATCTATATATTTCTAGCAGTCGGTGATCTCGCCTCCATAGTATCACGTACTATATAATATATATAATATGACATCCTCAAGTCATGAGTGCGGATCTAACATCATAAATATATCTCATACGGTAAATCTATGGTACGGCATCCCCAAATCTGAGTACGGGTCAAAAATCACATTTATCTCATTACTTATCTGGTATCCTTATCATCATAAATCATGAACTGGGGTACTAATCTAAGTCTCGTACATACTGATACCATCAATAAATGTATATGCGTGTGTCTGAAACACATCGCCTAAAGATCCGCTAAAATATCATATCGTATCTCCTAATACGAACCAAATCACATCACCGATCTCACGGCATCATGCCTAATCCCAACGACTCATCTCATAATATCATATACCATTCTCATCATCCGTGCACACGGATGAGTATATATTCATCAACCCACGCATCCACATCTATCTATAAACATATAACATAAACACCCAAAACCATATCCCGTGCGTGTATGTGTATGTGTAACAACCTCACTCTAGGTTTCGCGACTATGAAATCAACTAAATCACTTTCCTCAAATCTCGCTAACACTAACTCATGATCTCCTAACCTTTTCTTGCTAAGTGTTCAAATCTCTCCATAACATATAAATGCCTATCTATATCATATCACATCATTTCTCACAACTTTGCGAGGGTGCTATACGCCATCCACCCGACTTCCCCCGTAGATATAATCTACTCACCTTGCTCTTCGCTTACCGTTGCCAACGTCGCTACGCGCTTACTTGTCGTCTCGAAATATTCATGGGGGTACTTACACATTATACGCATCGTGCCACATTAAAACCCAATTCAAAACCAAAACGACACGCTAAAAGCCTATAGGTTAGAACTTATGGACTACACCTTTTAAAATCACCAAATAACCCTCGATATCGTCGTACAAACATCAAACCATCGAGTTAAAACCAAATTCCTAAAATCCAGGATTCAAAATACGCAAAACAATACCCCGAATCAAAACAGCAACACAAAGAAAATGGTCCCAGATTTTACCCTAAGTCAAATCAGCCAATTTTGCATATGTCAAGGGTCTAGTTTACTGGAGATGGAGCCATGGAAGAAACACGAATCAAAATGGTGGGACCCAGGCCGCAAATTGCGGACTCCTGGATTAAATCTATGGCTAGGTAGAGGGTATAGGGGCTGGGGTCTTGGGTAATGCTTCCTAGGTGCCTGCATGTATCACAGTCTTTGCTACTTAATTTTTCAGGTCCCCGAGTGTTAGCAGATTTCCAATTACCATCATATTTTCATAGTTTTTCTGATGTCGGGGTTTCTAAGTTTGTATTCTGGGGTTTATTCTATGGTTTCAGTCTAAGATACAATCCTTACAGGGGTCATAAGGTCTCTACTAACCTCAATTACACTTCACAATTCAAAATTTCTCAAAACCCTCATCTATAATTTTCTAGGTTCACAAAACCACTCGATATCGATACTAAACATATATGGATGCCTAAAGAATTTAAATACTAATCTAAAGATGTAGAAATTACCTCAATTGGCAACTCAAGAATATTCTTGAGTTGCCCAAAGTCTTCAAAATTCGATTTTTCTTGGTCCAATGTGCTTCCCTTGAGCTTGTGCATGCTTTTTGTGAAATGGAGATGGGGTTTTGGGTTTGTTTTGGGGTTGTTTTGAGAGTTTAAATAGGAGGGAGGAGAGAGTGCTGCCATGGATGATGAGAGAGTGAGAAAGATGAAGGAAAATGAAGAGAGAAGCAATGAGCCTTGACTATAGTTGACCCCTCACCCTCTTTCTTTCATGTCCATACCCCTTGCCATCATGATACCTCATTGACTTTTCTTCTTCTTGTTTTCTTTATCTTTTCTTTTCTCTTCTCTCATAAAACCTAAACCATGAATGAAAATGAAGAGAAAGCCATGTAGGAAAATGTAACACAAGTGTTAAAATGACATGGTGCAATGTTTTGCACAAAACAAGCTTAATGCACGATTAGCGATTTTCAATCGCGATTAGCACTAAAATAGTGTATAATAAATCATAAAATTTCATAATTTGCATAAATCACATAAAACACCCTCTTTTCAGTAATTTCCATAATTTTCCAAATTTTTCCCAATTTATCGGTATTTAATTATACCGAAATATTAAATTATTCAATATATTTATTATTTAATTATAAAAATCCCCAAAAATAATATTTTATTTTTCTGAAATGTTACAATATTCCCCCCTTAAAGAAATTCGGTCCCCGAATTTAAATTTAAACCCCTCAAATACTAAAACATTTCAGTAAAAAGTCCATGTCGTCGGGGCTCCGAAATCATCAATACATAAGACGTATCATAGCCCAATGCATGCGCATGAACAATGAGCAGATAACTCCAAATCAAAACTCCATCAAGTATCCCGCAATCATCGGAGTCATGGCGATGACATCAATGTCAAAGCCCAAAACGAAACCAATCATGATATACATCAAAACCATACATGTAAACCTCAGAAGGAAATGCATGCCAAACCTTTCATGTTGCTGTGCGATGCGCACAATACTGCACTGTGGCGGACGTCTATTGTAAGAAAATAACCATATATGTATATATCCTTTATTTAATATGCACGTCCCGCCGTTTTGAAAACAATTTAGAAGGGTTTCCTTGTTTTAAACGTTTCGTGTCATATCAGACACGTAGGTAAATACTGAGACTATAGCTCTCTCTTTTTTTGGAAATCCCTTCGATAACTATCAATGCATGCAAAACATATCCAGGTACTGTTCTCTGATTAGTCCTGCTCGGTATAAAAATAAATAGTGAATATCATAAAAACGTACTGCTCCATAAGAATCAATCCCGAAATGTGCATAAGAATGCCGCGTGCTTCTGGTGCACACGGGAAAATCGAAATCCATAATTGTGTCATACATGTGCACAGAAACAAAATCTAAGTGCAACGGGTGCGCACGAAACACCTGTCATAGGCAACGGGTGTGCTTGACAGCAACATCAGGTGCATCTGATATGCACAAAAAAGCCCGATTTAGTGCTTCTGGTGTGCACCAAAATCGCATCTCATATCATGCGCCCAACATGCATAAAAATCCAAATCAGGTGCATCCATCATGCACGAATAAAATCTAAATCATGTGCATCCAATATGCACGAAATCACGAAATCCAATATCAAGCGCCGAACATGCGCAAAATCCAATCTGGTGTACAAGTTGCACAAAACAAATATCGAGTGCAAAAACCAAATCGAATGCGTACCATATGCACAAAATTAGCCTAACTGTGTGAAATCCATGAAATCATAAACATGTGCAGCCAAGGCACAAAATGGTATCAAGTGTGATACTGTGCATAAATCATAAATCAACACAACAGTGTATAAAGCATAGCTCAAGTGTAATAACTATGTACAAAATATAAATACCCAGTAGGTGCGGCCATGGTGCACGAAAACAAATATCATGGAACTCGGTCATCAAAACTAAATCATGTGAATAGATCGCCCAAAATACCGAAATCCAAGGTGACGGATACGTGATAATCGATTCACCAAATCACAAATCATAAATACCGTCGTCGATATGTCCTTCCTTCAAGGTCGAGAAGGTGTCGCTACACCCAAAGCTATCAGAGCAAGATATCTACTCGCCTACTGTTCATGGCCTGTCGCCTGGAGCCCTTAGGCTCTTGTCTCTCACTGTGAATTGCTAAGTACATAGCTCCCCGGCTCAATGGTCTAATATGGAAACGATAATGGAAGTAGTCCGCTCTGGCACATCCTTTAAAGATCTCTGGCCAACTCTTATGGTCACTCATAACATGTCTCGTCGACGATGCCGAACTCTGGCCTGCTGGGTGTGCGCAATATGACCGCTCCTGGGTCCAAGTCTTCTCGTATAGCATTCCAGAAAGATCTTGTCGGGGTCTCTCCCGAATCTCATTTCTGCCGAATTTCCCGGAAGTCATCATTTTTACTATATCTATTTCTTGTTCCGGGACGGCTGCATGCTCATCATGACTCCTCCTGGAAGATATACCCATAGTCAAGCCTCTGCTTGCGTATCACATCTCTGATGTCGGCGGAGTGGAACATCATCTCATCAAGATCTCGTACGAATCTCTTACTCCACTTTTCTCTAATTTCGACTGCTTCGGACTCGTCTCTTCGTGGCTGCATGGACTGCGCTCCAACGGCTATACTCGTATCTGGAGTCTCCCAAGCAATATATCCCATCACATAATATCCAAATGATGCCGAACTTTTCGATTGATTCGTCAAGGTTCCACAATCCCCCAAGAGCTCAACAACTTGGGTACAGTTTAATAGTATCGAATATATGCCACAGCACCTATGAACCAACCGTAGAAGGGCAAACCCAAGCCTCACTAATGGCACCGCTGAACTGCCGCAAATCCTAAGGTTCATCGGCGTTCCATGGTCATTATGTCGAGTTAGGGTTTCATTCTTCTAGAGGGTCCGTAGAATTACTTGCATTGTTTTCCGAATACTTTAAACTTGGAAAATGGGTTCCTGACATTCGATCGTCTCTATCGACTCTCAACGTACCTGCGTGAAGTCGTCTCTAGCCGGAATCAATCAATCTGATGACCTCGCATCGGGGTAAGCGTACGAACCACATGTCCTAGTCATTCATCCTCGGGTGACTAGCGACCTGCTATCATATCTCGAAGTATAACTCGTGCGGCATTAGCACCAAACATCTGGGGCGAAATCTTTTCATTTGCCGAAGTCGCTGGCTCATTCGTCCGCACGCTAAACAGTGCCTCAATCATCAAAATAATCTGTGCTTTGACGGTCATCACAATCTGGCTGGCCTCTGGCGGTAGCCCAATCCGCTGGTGCTGATCTGCACGTCCGAGAAATCTCGTAAAGGCGATCCATCAAACGCTCATGGCGCGAAAACACAATAAAATGACGCCTCTATGCAATCGTATGCCTCTGGAATCACGCCCTGGTCAGTCCTCATCCGTGACGAGCTCGTGCTGACCGCAACTCTAGCCGTAGCTCTCCACGCCCGTACAACCGTGATAAAAAAACCATAAACTGGTACCGATGAGAATAGATCATAGGAATAAATATAATACGGTGCAAGGAAATGTACATCCTAAGGCTCCTTAAGTGGAGTATCGTATCGTAAGTATGCCACGGAACATACACACGGTACGTCACTCTACTTGAGTCACCTACTCCATCAACCAAGGGTCATCCTACACTCCGAAGGTAAAACCTAACGCTCTGATACCAACTTTGTCACGATCTGAAAATACGAAACATGACAGGCACTTAAATTACGACACGTCTCGAGGTATATGTAATCTAAGTAAGCCAAAACCCAGAAATCCAAACCAAGTAAAGCAGTAGAGTGAAGAAAAAACCAATTTTAAAGCAAGAAGTTTAACAACATAAGCCGAAATATGCATTTTTAAAATCTCAAGTCTTTTCTAAAAATTTTGGCAGAGTTTCCTTTGTAAAAACTGACCCCAAACGGGTACAAAACCTGATAAAACATATATAATGAATAAAGGCATCCTCAAGCGGGAGCTAACTCTTCGTCAATCGACGGACAAAACAACACAATGCAATATAATATACAATGCCAAGGGCGAGGATCAAAGCTCAAAAAGGAAACTCAAAATCATCAAGAAAACCATAATAATACAACGCGCGACTCTAAGGTCGAAATAATATACACTGGTCTTCTATGTCTATCAAATATACATGTCTGGTTGATGGAGTTTTACTAGATACAACTAAAATAACAAATATACAATGGTGGTCCTGATGCAAATGATCCCACCTACCAAAGCAATCACCCGGAAGGAACAGTTTGCCAGCAAAACCGCAACGAACCCTATACGGCAAAACCCGCAAGGAGCTGTGGCACAACGGGGGTAAGTTGCTAACTCGTGAGTAGAAAAAATCTACTAGTAGAAATCGCATGCAAGACGCTATCCTAGATCATATCAAGTAATATCCTCAAATCAATCCTGGTCCATCTATGTATAAGTTCAATACGACATGCTCGTGTCAGTGCCTCAGATAGCAACATATCAGATATATGATGTATGAATGCATTACGAATGGAAACAGAAAACATTAAGTGTGAGACAACTGTTTTCCATATTTAATGAGATTCCTGTATATATATAAATCGAATATCATCAATGAAATCAACAGAGAAATCAGTGTCATGTATCGACACAAAACATGAATCTAAGTATCTCAATATCTTAAATCTCAATATCTCAGTGTCTCAAATCCCAATATCTCAATATCTCAATACCTTGGGCTCCGTCAGTCCGGATCGGCCCATATCATCAATCACACGACCACGAACGGTATCCTCCGGATATCCGCCGCGCCAAGTAAAATCACAGGTAGGCAGTCTGCCTCTACCAGGCTCATCGCCTACAACACGAGCTTCTTGCCCTGGGGTACCATACCGGGCCCACCATGTACCCGAGACGGTTCATCCAACTCCTCGAATCGGGTCTCGAAAACATCTCAGAACCGAGAAAATATCATGGTGGATAATACTCAACATATCAAGGAAAACCGCATTTTTCTCTTTATAATAATTCATCAGTTTACAAACTTTCACATGCGGTTTCCAAATCCAGAAAATATCAAGAAGAATCCGAAATCATCAAGTCACCATGTCAATAACAATGAAAACCGGCATAAATCTCCATAATACTGAATAACCAATGAATATATGGATGCATCTGATATCATGCAATAATTAAACTAGCATATGACAGTTATAACATGTAGCAACTATCAGTTAGCATGCTATGTCAATGAAATAGTATTTTCTAAAGTGTATGTGACATGGCAATTACCGATGAAGATGTGTGTGAGCCGGCAAGCAAGTGTATGTGGAGCATACGCATCATCGGTAATGGTGCTGGTGTCCTGACAGCAGGGTTTCATAACAATTACAGATAACGTATGTACTGTAAGTCCACGTTGCGACCCCCGGTTCTTACAGGGAGGCGGAAACGGTATAAAAATCAAATTTTTTAGCGCATGGGGCAACATGGACTAACAAAGTCGGGATCTTTTCCTAAACTAAAACTAGCATACAAGCTAAAGAGAGTTAGCTACTCGGAAAGATGGTTATACCTAAACTTGAACTCCTTCTTCTTCGAACTTTTGTAGAGGTTGATGGTGCTTTCCTCGTTGCCTTCTTCCGTCAAAGATGGATCCACCTGAGGGTTCAACCTTCGGGCTCTTTCTCGAATTTTGAGAGAACTAGAATCTTCGGCTTGCTAAACCTTTGATCTTAGAGTGAGTAGAGAGTGTCTAAGGGGTGTTTTCTTTTCAAGGAGAGGGATTCTCAACACATGAGAAGGATTCTCTTTGAGCTTGAGGAAGAAGAAGATGAAGTGAGGAGAGAGAGTGAATATGATAGAATGAGCTATCTTTTTCCTTTTTGCAACCATATCAAAAGAAAAAGAATTATCTAATTAATAATAATAATTCAAATGAGAATAGTTGATGGTTGTTTTGGAATTACCACTATCATCACTTCATTAAATGAATGTTGGCAAGAATCAAGGAGCATCCTTGCAAAGTAATGATGATGGTCAAATATTCAACCATGGTCAACAAGTCCACCATGGTCAACAAGTCAACAAAACCAACCATAACATAATTTCATTTAATTACTATTATTAATTGATATCTCACTAATTCATTAGGGTTTGGAAAAAAGACGACTGTCAACTGTGCATGCGCACCCGTTCCGAAACCCTAATGAAAAACCTCTTCTTCCGCCTCAAACAACTGTGCATACACACCTGCATTCTTGTTCCGAGGAACATGAATACTGAGAGATAAAAGTAACCCCAAAACATATACCAGTATCCGGCTCAAACCAGAGCCCGCTGGCAATATCCGTCCGGACTCCAAACGTGCACAAGTGCGCGGATGAGAACGAACCCTGTCGCAAAACCATGCGACCTCTACTCTGTTTTGCCCAGAGGCGAATACCCTCTGTGTGGGACTCTAAAGACTCGACACTACGCTGGCAGTGGGTTTAACCACAGACCGCAAGCGGCACTAGCTGTGCGTAACGGTCCCCAGGTAGATGCCGATAAGAAGACTGACGAGGTAAAACCTATCTGAACTCCTACTGAGTCTGAATGTGACAGTCTCCGTACAGTCCGGTCTGTTCGTCTGATACATCGCATGGCAGGCCTAGGGGGCGGTAAACGTCAGTCCCCTAATAGCGGTACAAGTCGTGTCGGAGTGAAGCCCAAAACACCCTGAGATAACACTGGAAGCCTACCAGTATATCTCGCTTGCCCTGGCCAGGGACTACTCGTGTAATGGCTCTCCTAGACACAGCGCGATGTCAACCCCCAATACCGGGAGAGACGAATCCTGTCTAACCGTCACTGCCTCTAAGTGCTTCGGGACTGCACCCAACTACTACCTGTTTGCACGACTCCTTTGAACCGTGGTAGGGTAGTGATCAAAGTGCAGTGGGAACACACTCGAGGCGAAGTGCCAGTGTCAAGTCAGTGGACTAAGCTGTACTCATGTCACCTGGGAACTGATAACTCACGATAGGTATAATACCAACTAGTCAGTTCCCGACGAGTCCTGTCCGGTGTACTCGTAACCTAACGAGCACCCGTATACTATCTCCAGTACGACGTACTGATGGCTGTGGGACAGACCATCTCCCACACTGGGATGAGAAGCGCATACGCTAGTCTACTCCGGAGTATCGATGCCCTGTCTCGATAGTCCTGCGACTAGGGACCTGTATAAGGATGTGCTTATAGATTACCCAGCCCCTACTGGTGTGACTGCCATCACAACGCTGGTAATCAAGCAAAGATCCTAAGGGCTCCACTAATGTGTATAGGTGATATACAAAAATAAACGCATGTACACATTGAAGTAGAAACAAACCAAGTAGCATACTACTATATTGAGCAAGATTGTTTATACAAGGTGAATATCCCAAGCTTCCATTAAGTAATATACAAACTAGTATGATACAGTAATGGCCTCTAGGGCATATACACTAACAATCTCCCACTTGCACTAAGGCCATGTACTGGCGTATCGAAGACCTATCATCTCGATCAGCCGCTCGAACTGAGTCTGGGGTAGGGCCTTGGTGAATGGATCTGCAGTGTTTTCTTCTGAAGCAACCCTCCGAACCTCGATCTCCTTGCGATCCACGATCTCCCTGATCAGGTGATACAGCCTCAAGATGTGCCTGGATCTCTGATGGGACCTGGGTTCCTTCGCTAAAGCTATAGCCCCGTTGTTGTCTCAATACAGAGGTATTGGGTCAACAATGGACGGAACCACCTGAAGTTCTTTCAAGAACTTCCTCATCCAGACAGCTTCTTTTGCGGCATCAGATGCAGCGATGTATTCCGCTTCCATCGTCGAGTCTGCAACGGTTTCCTGTTTGGAACTCTTCCAACACACCGCCCCTCCATTGAGGGTAAAGACAAAACCCGACATGGACTTGGAATCATCCTTGTCACTCTGGAAGCTGGAGTCAGCAAAGGCCTCGATCTGGAGGTTTTTTCCGCCATACACCAAGAACATCTCCTTAGTCCTCCTCAGGTACTTGAGAATGTTCTTTACTGCTATCCAGTGTTTCTCCCCAGGGTTTGACTGATACCGGCTTACTACACTCAGTGCATAAGCTACATCCGGTCTGGTACACAACATCGCATACATTATAGAGCCTACCGCAGAAACGTAGGGTATAATAGACATGCGATCCCTCTACAAATCAGTCTTAGGAGACATCTCTTTAGAGAGGGTGATCCCGTGACAAGCCGGTAGGTTACCGCGCTTGGAATCCTCCATACTGAATCTTTTCAGTATAGTGTCGATGTACCTGGACTGTGAAAGTCCTAATATCCTCTTGGATCTATCACGATGGATCCGGATCACCAGGATGTAAGAGGCATCACCCAGGTCTTTCATGGAGAACCTGTGTGACAAGAATCCCTTGACAGATTGTAGCATAGGAATGTCATTTCCTATTAAGAGAATGTCATCCACGTATAAAACGAGGAATACTACAGTTCTCGCTACAAATCTACTATAGATGCATGGTTCATCTGGATTTTTGATAAAGCCAAATTCCTTGACCGTCTCATCAAAACAGATGTTCCAACTCCGCGATGCCTGCTTTAGTCCATAGATGGACTTAAGCAACTTGCACACCTTTCCGCTGCTCCCACTCTGAATGAAACCCTCTGGCTGATCCATATAGACACACTCCTCTAAATTTCCATTTAGAAAAGCGGTTTTTACGTCCATCTGCCAAATCTCATAATCATGGAAGGCAGCAATGGCAAGAAGGATCCGAATGGATTTCAGCATAGCCACTGGAGAAAAGGTTTCGTCATAGTCCAAGCCAGGTCTTTGACGGAAACCCTTTGCTACAAGTCTAGCTTTATAGGTCTCAACCTGTCCATCTACACCAATCTTCCTTTTGAAGATCCACTTGCATCCTACGGGTTTTACCCCGTCTGGAGCAATGTCCAACGTCCATACTTTGTTGGTGTACATGGACTCCATTTCGGTCCGCATTGCATCCAGCCATTTTACCGAGTCAACACTCTGAACGGCCTGCTAGAAGCTAGTAGGCTCATCATAATCTATGATGCAATCCTCTCTATCCCCGTCTATGAGAAAACCGTAGTATCTCTCAGGCGGATGAGACTGCCTACTACTCCTGCGGAGCGGCGTAGGAATGTCCTGTTCATTTGAACCCTCTGGTTCCACCAAACTTTCAGTAATAGCTTGTGGTTCTGGAATTTCTTCCAGTTCTACTGTGCTCCCACTTATCTGGTTTTCCAAAAACTCAGTTTCCAAGAAGTAGGCATGACGAGAAACAAGAACTTTTTGTTCCTCTTCACAGTAGAAGAAATATCCCTTGGAGTTCTTTGGATATCCCACAAACTTGCACTGTACTGAGCGCGCCTCGAGCTTGTCCGCATGCTGCTTTTTAACAAAAGCTGGACTTCCCCAAGTCTTAATGTGACTGAGATGGGGCCTCTTCCCACACCACATCTCATATGGTGTGGTACGCACAGTCTTAGTAGGAACTCGGTTCAAAAAGTACGCAGCTGATTCTAGCGCATACCCCCAGAATGATCGCGGTAACTCAGCGTTACTCATCATGGACCGTACCATATCCAATAGGGTTCGGTTCCGTCTCTCCGATACACCGTTGTGTTGCGGAGTGTATGGAGGAGTAAGCTGAGAGAGAATCCCGTTCTCTTTTAAATAATTCAGGAACTCGGCACTTAAGTATTCTCCACCTCGATCCGATCTTAGAATCTTGATACTTTTGCCGGTTTGTTTTTCTACTTCATTCTTATATTCCTGGAACTTTTCAAAGGCTTCGGACTTATGTTTCATTAAGAAGACATAACCGTACCTTAAAAAGTCATCCGTAAAAGTAAGAATAACCGCTTCGCGCATGTGTAGACATTGGACCGCGCGCTGTGTACGAGTCCCAAGAGCTCGCTTGCTCTTACTCCGTGTCCAGTGAACGGAGTCTTTGTCATCTTTCCTTTAAGACAGGATTGACAAGTGGCATATGATTGATATTCGAACGGATCCAAATATCCTTCTGTATGTAACTTAGTCAACCTTCTCTCATTGATGTGACCCAGTCTACAATGCCATAAGAAAGTCTGATTGATTTCCGGAGACTTTCTTTTGTGTGTATTCTGGACATTGAAAATCTGTGGTAGGTTCAATACGTATATACCATTACTCAATGTACCTGACCCAATCAGAACATGATTAAGGTGAATGTTTACAACATTACTTACAAACGCAAATTCATAACCTTCTTTAGAAACCAAAGATACAGAAATGATATTACAAGTTGCGTTGGGTACAAAAAAGCAATTACGCAAAACCAAAACATGCCCATCTGACATTCCCAGGTGATAGTCCCCCACGGCTTTAGCATCCATGCTAGCTCCGTTCGCAACTCTGAGGGTCATGTCACCTGCCTTCAAAAACCTACGGTTTCTCAACGCCTGCAAAGAATTACAGATATGAGATCCTGATCCGGTATCCAATACCCAGGAAGTAGAGTTTATAGAAAGACAGTTTTCAATAACATACACACCTGAAGCTGAAGCCGCAACCTGCTTCAGTTCCTATGTCCTGGCCTTCCAAGCCCTGCAATCTTTCTTCCAGTGTCCACTCTTGTGACAATAGAAGCATTCCTCTTTACCCACAAGCTTCCCCGCTATCTTTGTTGCCTTTGCTTTTCCCTTCGTATCCACTTTACTAACACCGCCCCTTGGTTTGGCGGGGGCTTTCCTCTTCTTTCCCTTGGCTTTCGCCTTGGACCTAGAAGAAGAAGATCCTCCTACAAACAAAGTGGATGTTTCCCTACCTTTCTGTAGGGTGCCCTCTGCACTCCTCAGCATGTTGAGGAGTTCTGAAAGTTCAACTTCTTTTTCTTGCAAGTTGAAATTCAGTATGAACTGGGCGTAAGTGGAAGGAAGGGACTGGAGAACTAAGTCCGTATAGAGCTCACTCTCCAACGTGGTCCCAAGTTCTGCGAGCTCCTCAATGTAGCCTATCATCTTAAGCATGTGGTCCGCTACCGATGATCCGACGGCCAACTTTGCCGAAAATAACTTCTTCGACATTTCGTATCTTGCGATACGAGACTGCTCTCCATACAGTTCTTTTGTATGAAGAAATATGGATTCCAAGTCCATATTCTTGTGCCTCCTCTGATGTTCCATGTCCATAGAGGCAAGCACGAGGCATCTGGCCTTCGCGCAATCAATCTCCCAAGTCTTATGGATTTCCTTATCCGCGACGCTGGAGGTGGGACCTGGGACGGGGGGAGCTTTGGTGGTAAGAAGATACCCCAGCTTGTCGTAAGTGATTGCCATTTTGACATTCCTGAGCCAATCTTTGTAGTTTGGCCCTGTCAGTATGTTTTTATCTAGAAGTAACTTAAGTCCAGTCATTTCGATTTGGTCGCTGCAGGGGGAGAGAGAAGGAACGCTCAGCACGATGCTCTTGCAAGTTTAGAATAGTTTTTAATTTGTCTAAACAGGATGGCTCCCACTGTCTCTCGAATCCCTCCTCAAACCACAAAGGAAGAATTAGCCGGGATCAATCCCACCGCACAATACTTGCTTAACCGTTCAGCCAGGCCAGTGTCGGTACTTCGAGGGAGGTTTTCCAACGCTTTCGCGAAGTTCCTTAATTTAAGAACCTCTTTTCCCTGGGGGCTTAGCCCCGCTAACACCTTTCTAGGCACCTACTAGGTTTATAGCATTGATCGTTTAGTGAGAAATTTCCCGAGGAGTAGCATATACTCACAGTAGGATCGGGATCCAAATATCATCGCGTGACGAAAATGAAGGAATCCTACCATAATCATCACACTCCAAATGGTATGCAAATCTAGCAAGTTTCAGTACTTATGAAACTCCCGATGTGGATTTTTGCCCCATGCTCTTATGACCTTGACTTTGGCCAACAAATCATAAGTCACATGTCAAGTTCTGCCCGTCGTTTTCCAGGTTAATTTGAATCCATTCGTACCTACCCTTGACTTTGGCCAATAAGGTAGTGCGACTGTTCCAAATCAACGCATCTATCTATGCTGCACATGAATACCCAATAGCTACCAATCACTATGCCTTGACTTTGACCAACAAACATAGCTTGAATACTATTGACTATTTATGTGAAACGACGGAGGGCTACGAATGGTTTTGGCAAAACCGTGAACGTAGTGAACTTGATATAATCGATGGAACGAGATAGCTTTTAGAAGGAGTGGCTCAAGCTCCGCATTTAAAAGTTAGTTTTGAAAAGAACCGAGTGGTTTTTCGAAAGTGTTCCAACGACTTTAGCTTGGTTTATTATCTTGCATTAGTTCTTTTAATGCGTGATATTCTTGCATTAGTTCTTTTAATGTGTCCCATCATTTAATCCTACCATTGCAGAAAACAACCAAAATATGACGTACGCTTATGCCATTCGCATTCGCCACGGGGTCCCATCATCACCCGTTAGGTTACTTAACTAACGACAGAGCGGGGGCTGGGCTAGCGCGGCTGTAAAACATAAGCAACGCCTAAATATAAAGCAATGATAGACATTACAGATCATAGATGAATACATTGGATATACTAGGAATCCGCAATCCGTTCGAGCCTGCAACGAAAAGCGGATTACACGGTCGCGGTGAATAGCCAAAACCCCACCCAAGACCCCTACGGGTGCGGCAAACTACCCGCCAAGTACCCGGTAGTTTGTGCACCCCTCCATGGGTCTATCCTAGGAGCAAAAACAGTAAAAAGAATTATACAATGACGGCTACAACCCCGACCCGGTTGTGCGGCCATACAAATAATATTATTACATCAATTTACATTTACAAATGTATGAAAGAAAAACAAAAGCTCATCTCACATCCACCCCGGCTATTCATCCGCGACAGTCCAACACATTCATATACACATTCCAACATCAAACACAGATCACAGAGTGTATAACCCCGACTAATCGACTTATAGCGATTAGCCGACGTTCAATACATACAAACATCACAGATATAACCAATATAGCCAAAGTGTAGCGAAGTTCGAAAAAAATACGGATTTATAGGACCCCAAAAGTAAATTTCTTTTCTGGAAAATCTGGGCACATATAACATATTTGAAAAATCCCAAAACCCTACCAGAAGAACACTGCACAAAACACGATCACATGAAGAGCCCAAACGGCGGCGGATCCGCGGCGAAGAGAATAGCTGAGGCCGCGGATCCGCGGCGGTTTGAAGGATTCATGGGATCGTTTTTCTTAAGTGTTCTCACAAAACCTTGAGCCGATTTTAGGAGTAAAAAGTTTTACTTTTAGAGCACAAAAAAATTCAACAAAAACTTAGGGTTTTAGAATTTCCGGTTTTGTGATTTTTCGGTTTCGAACTTCCATACACTTCGCTACCAAGCTAGTTTAAGTTTAGTTAGGCTCTGATACCACTGTAAGTCCACGTTGCGACCCCCGGTTCTTACGGGGAGGCGGAAACGGTATAAAAATCAAATTTTTTAGCGCATGGGGCAACATGGACTAACAAAGTCGGAATCTTTTCCTAAACTAAAACTAGCATACAAGCTAAAGAGAGTTAGCTATTCGGAAAGATGGTTATACCTAAACTTGAACTCCTTCTTCTTTGAACTTTTCTAGAGGTTGATGGTGCTTTCCTCGTTGCCTTCTTCCGTCAAAGATGGATCCACCTGAGGGTTCAACCTTCGGGCTCTTTCTCGAATTTTGAGAGAACTAGAATCTTCGGCTTGCTAAACCTTTGATCCTAGAGTGAGTAGAGAGTGTCTAAGGGGTGTTTTCTTTTCAAGGAGAGGGATTCTCAACACATGAGAAGGATTCTCCTTGAGCTTGAGGAAGAAGAAGATGAAGTGAGGAGAGAGAGTGAATATGATAGAATGAGCTATCTTTTTCCTTTTTGCAACCATATCAAAAGAAAAAGAATTATCTAATTAATAATAATAATTCAAATGAGAATAGTTGATGGTTGTTTTGGAATGACCACTATCATCACTTCATTAAATGAATGTTGGCAAGAATCAAGGAGCATCCTTGCAAAGTAATGATGATGGTCAAACATTCAACTATGGTCAACAAGTCCACCATGGTCAACAAGTCAACAAAACCAACCATAACATAATTTCATTTAATTACTATTATTAATTGATATCTCACTAATTCATTAGGGTTTGGAAAAAAGACGACTGTCAACTGTGCATGCGCACCCGTTCCGAAACCCTAATGAAAAACCTCTTCTTCCGCCTCAAACAACTGTGCATACACACCTGCATTCTTGTTCCGAGGAACATGAATACTGAGAGATAAAAGTAACCCCAAAACATATACCAGTATCCGGCTCAAACCAGAGCCCGCTGGCAATATCCGTCCGGACTCCAAACGTGCACAAGTGCGCGGATGAGAACGAACCCTGTCACAAAACCATGTGACCTCTACTCTGTTTTGCCCAGAGGCGAATACCCTCTGTGTGGGATTCTAAAGACTCAACACTACGCTGGCAGTGGGTTTAACCACAGACCGCAAGCGGCACTAGCTGTGCGTAACGGTCCCCAGGTAGATGCCGATAAGAAGACTGACGAGGTAAAACCCATCTGAACACCTACTGAGTCTGAATGTGACAGTCTCCGTACAGTCCGGTCTGTTCGTCTGATACATCGCATGGCGGGCCTAGGGGGCGGTAAACGTCAGTCCCCTAATAGCGGTACAAGTCGTGTCGGAGTGAAGCCCAAAACATCCTGAGATAACACTGGAAGCCTACCAGTATATCTCGCTTGCCCTGGCCAGGGACTACTCGTGTAATGGCTCTCCTAGACACAGCGCGATGTCAACCCCCAATACCGGAAGAGACGAATCCTGTCTAACCGTCACTGCCTCCAAGTGCTTCGGGACTGCACCCAACTACTACCTGTTTGCACGACTCCTTTGAGCCGTGGTAGGGTAGTGATCAAAGTGCAGTGGGAACACACTCGAGGCGAAGTGCCAGTGTCAAGTCAGCGGACTAAGCTGTACTCATGTCACCTGGGAACTGATAACTCACGATAGGTATAATACCAACTAGTCAGTTCCCGACGAGTCCTGTCCGGTGTACTCGTAACCTAACGAGCACCCGTATACTATCTCCAGTATGACGTACTGATGGCTGTGGGACAGACCATCTCCCATACTGGGATGAGAAGCGCATACGCTAGTCTACTCTGGAGTATCGATGCCCTGTCTCGATAGTCCTGCGACTAGGGACCTGTATAAGGATGTGCTTATAGATTACCCAGCCCCCACTAGTGTGACTGCCATCACAACGCTGGTAATCAAGCAAAGATCCTAAGAGCTCCACTAATGTGTATAGGTGATATACAAAAATAAACACATGTACACATTGAAGTAGAAATAAACCAAGTAGCATACTACTATATTGAGCAAGATTGTTTATACAAGGTGAATATCCCAAGCTTCCATTAAGTAATATACAAACTAGTATGATACAGTAATGGCCTCTAGGGCATATACACTAACATGTATAAGCATGCAATACGATGAAATATCATGAATATACAAAAAGCGATATGATAACAGCAACACTGAAGAATAAAGCTACTCAATATATGAATCATACAATTTAGTATTTAAAATACTCACAATTCTCTACTTTTTAAAACATGTATGACTCGTGCCCAGTCAAAAGGGTAAGGAAATCTACCTAAATCTGAGTCGATCTATATATTTCTAGCAGTCGGTGATCTCGCCTCCATAGTATCACGTACTATATAATATATATAATATGACATCCTCGAGTCACGAGTGCGGATCTAACATCATAAATATATCTCGTATGGTAAATCTATCGTACGGCATCCCCAAATCTGAGTACGGGTCAAAAATCACATTTATCTCATTACTTATGTGGTATCCTTATCATCATAAATCATGAACTGGGGTACTGATTTAAGTCTAGTACATACTGATACCATCAATAAATGTATATGCGTATGTCTGAAACACATCACCTAAAGATTCGCTAAAATATCATGTCGTATCTCCTATTACGAACCAAATCACATCACCGATCTCACAGCATCATGCCTAATCCCAACAACTCATCTCATAATATCATATACCATCCTCATCATCCGTGCACAAGGATAAGTATATATTCATCAACCCACGCATCCACATCTATCTATAAGCATATAACATAAACACCCAAAACCATATCCCGTGCGTGTATGTGTATGTGTAAAAAACTTACTCTAGGTTTCGCGATTATGAAATCAACTAAATCACTTTCCTCAAATCTCGCTAACACTAACTCATGATCTCCTAACCTTTTCTTGCTGAGTGTTCAAATCTCTCCATAACATATAAATGCCTATCTATATCATATCACATCATTTCTCACAACTTTGCGGGGGTGCTATACGCTATCCACCCGACTTCCCCCGTAGATATAATCTACTCACCTTGCTCTTCGCTTACTGTTACCAACGTCGCCACGCGCTTGCTTGTCGTCTCGAAGTCATCGTGGGGGTACCTACACATCATACGCATCGTGTCGCATTAAAACCCAATTCAAAACCAAAATGACATGCTAAAAGCCTATATGTTAGAACCTATGGACTACACCTTTTAAAATCACCAAATAACCCTCGATATCGTCGTACAAACGTCAAACCATCGAGTTAAAACCAAATTCCTAAAATCCAGGATTCAAAATACGCAAAACAATACCCCGAATCAAAACAGCAACACAAGGAAAATGGTCCCAGATTTTACCATAGGTCAAATCAGCCAATTTTGCATATGTTAAGGGTTTAGTTTACTAAAGATGGAGCCATGGAAGAAACACGAATCAAAATGGTGGGACCCAGGCCGCAAATTGCGGCCTCCTGGATTAAATCCGCGGCCAGGTAGAGGGTATAGGGGCTGGTGTAACATTTCAAAAAAAATAAAATATTATTTTAGGAATTTTTATAATTTAATATTAATTTTAAATGAATATTTTATTATTTCGGTATAATTAAATACCGATAAATTGGGAAAATTTTGGAAAATTATAAAAATTACTAAAAGAGAGTGTTTTATGTGAATTATGAAATTTTTAAGTTTTTATGATTAATTATATGCTAATATAGTGCTAATCGCGATTAAAAATCGCTAATCGTGTATTAAACCGGATTTGTGCACATGACATGCACTATGTCATTTTTACACTTGTTACATTTTTTCATGGCTTTTCTTCTTGTTTCATATCATGGTTGTTGAGTTTAGAAAAGAAAAGAAAAGGGAAAAGAAAGGAAATGATGAAAGAGAGACACAATGATTGCAAGGGGGATGGGCATGAGAGAAAGAGGGCGAAGGGTCAAACCATAAGCATGGCTCTCATTTCCTTTCCATTCATCATTCATATTCTTCATCTTTTCTCTCCTCTCTCAACTTCCATGGCAACACCTCCTCCCTCCTCCACTTCAACCCTCAAAACACCCCCAAAACAAACCCAAAACTCCATCTCGTTTTCATTAAAAATGTTCATTAGCCCAAGGGAAGCACATTGGATCAAGAAAGCAAGGATTTTGGACACTTGGGGCAACTCAAGAAATTTTCTTGAGTTGCCAAATGAGGTATTTTCTGAACCATTAGCTTAGTATTCCCATTGCTTTTACATCCATGTTAAATTAGAACCGATATTGTGTGGTTTTGGTGAACTTTGGAAATTCCAAGTTAGGGTTTAGAGTTTGAATTGATTCCAAAGGTGAATTGAGGTGTAATTAGGGACTACAACCCCTGTTATGATATCATATTGGACTATAACCTGAGACTTAACCCCGGAATACAAACTTAGAAACCCGATATCGGAAAAACTGTGAAATTTTGATAGTATTTTGAAATCTGCTAACACTCGGGGACCTTAAAAATTATTTTGCTAGGACAGAGAGATGTGCAGGCACCCAGGAAGATAACCCCAAGACCCCAGCCCCTGACTCCATCTTCAGGCCGCAAAAATAATCCTTCTGGCCGCAAATTGCGGCCAGACCTGGGCCATTTGGCCTCGTTCTTGTTCTGTGGTCCCCTCATCAGTAAATTAGACCCTTGGCATATGCAAAATTGTCTGGTTTGACCTAGGGTAAAATCTGAGACCATTTACAATAGTTGTTGTTTTGATTCGAAGTTTTGTTTCTCGTATTTTGATTTCTGGATTTGCGTATTTATGTTTTACCTCGATCACTTGACGTTTGTATGGCGATATCGAGGGTTGTTGATAGTGTTGGAAGCGTAGTCCATAGGTTCTAATCTATAGGCCTTAGCGTGTCGTTTTGAGTTTTCCGATGTGATTTTCATGTGCTTTTGCGATTGTGTTACTTTTGTAGGTACCTTCATGAGGGTTTCATATGATGAAGAAAATGAAGGCGACATCGACACCGGCACGCAGGATGCAAAGTGAGTAGATTATATCTATGGGGGAAGTCAGGTAGATGGCGTATAGCACCCCCGCAGTTCGTTGTGATGTATACGAATACGTATACACACATATACATTTTATATGTTGATTTGAGTTTATTGATGATAAAGATGGATTCTAGGTAATCTTGGATTGGTTTAGTGTTAGTTGCAAAACCCTAGAGTACTGGTTGCACCCACACACGCACACACATACTTGCATACATTATTTCTTTCACATGTGCGTATATGGGAATATGTATATATGTGTTCACATGGGTATAGGACTATGTGTACATATACTGGGTTAGAGGATAGTACTTGGGACTTGAGATGAGTCGATGAGATTCGATTTGAGGCCGTAAGATCGGTGATATGACAGGGTTCGTATTTGAGATACGACATGATGTTTTAGCGGGTCCTTTGACGTAGTATTTCATACACGTGCATGCATACATAGATGGTATCAATATTGTACTAGACGTAGATCAGTACCCCGGATTATAATCTTTGATAAAGAGGATACCAGATGAATAATGTGATGAATGTGGTATTGAACCGTACTCAGATTTGGGATGCCGTACAACGGATTTACATACGAGCTATATATTGATGATAGATCCGTACTCTTGACTTGAGGATGTCATATTATAGATATTGTGTCGTATGTGATACTATTGAGGCAGGATCACCGACTAATATATGTATGTATGTATGTATGTATGTATGTATCGACTCAGATGTTAGGTGGTTTCCTTACCTTTCGTTTAGCCTGTTAGCTCAGCCTTATAGTTTAGTGTAGTTGTTAGACTAGATTTGATTCCTACCTATTTCAAAAACTAACGAATCATGGGTATTTTAAAAGACAGGCCAAGGGATTCTACGAATATTTCAAAGGACGTATCTTTTCTTAAAAACACCGTAGCCTTTATTTCCAAAACACTGCGATTCGTGTTATTTCAAAAGGCACTACTGTATGACTTATATTTATATTAAATGCAGATTAGTTATCATTGTGTTTATCATTCAGCTCCCGCACATTATTACTGTTCGCTCCGCATCGCATACTTATATTGTGATTTCATATACCATTATTGATATCATGCTGTTAGGACACCAGCACTATTACCGATGATGCGTATGTTCTATGTACACTTACTTGCCGGCTCACACACATCATCATCAATAATTGCCATTTCATGTACACTTTAGAGAATACTATTTCATTGACATAACTTGTTAGCTGATAGTTTCGATATGATATTAGTGTACTTGCCCTATATGCCAGTTTAGACATTGCGGTTATTACTTGCTACATCATGCATATTATTATTCACTGTTATGCGGTATTATGGAGTTTTATGCCTATATTCACTGTTTACATACTGTTGATGATTGGATTTCGGATTTTCATGAGATTTCCTGGATTTGGGAGAAAACCGCAAGAATATTTACCAACTTCTCTCTCTTTTTAAAATAAAAAAAAACTGCGGTTTTCTCATGATGTACGAGTCGTCCACCATGAGTTTTCATGACTGTTGTTGGATTTCGAGACCCGATTCGAGGAGCCGGATGAACCGTCTCGGGTACATGGTGGACCCGGTAAGGTACCCCGGGGCAAGAAGATCGAGTAGTAAACGATGAGCCTGGCTGGGGAAGACTACGTACCGGTGATTTTATCTGACGCGTCGGATATCCGGAGGATACCGTCGTGGTCCTGTGATTGATGTTAGGGGCCGATCCGGACTGACGGCGCCCTAGATAGTGAGATTGAGATACTGAGATTTTGAGATTTGAGGATACAGGCCAGTCCGGATAGCCGGAGCCTGAGATATTGAGATATGGGATTTATGTTTTGTGTCGATACTAGACACTGTTATGCTGATTTCATTTATGATACCTCGTTTTAAATATAAAGAAATCTCACTAAGTTATGAAAGCAGTTTCTTCGTTTATATGTATTCTGTTTTCATGCATTCATATCTCATCCATAGGATATATTGCTACCTGAGGCACTGATATGAGAACATAGGATTACACTTGGGTTAGATGTTTACCCTTGCCACATTTTCATACTTTAGACTTATCATTTTGAGGATTATATATATATTGATCGTATGACCTAGGATTGCGTAATACATGCGGTTTCAGCTCGTAGATGTTTTCTACTCACGAGTTGGCAACTCACCCTCGTTGTGCCACAGTTTCTTGCAGGTTTTGCCGTCCAGGTTTCATTACGGCTTTACTGGCACACTGCTTCCTTTCTGGGTGATTTGCTTGGTAGGTGGGTTCACTTGCATCGTGACCACCATTATACCTTGTATATTATTTATTTCAGTTGTATCTAGTAAACTCCATCAACCAAACATGTATTTATTTCTGAGATAGACACCAGTGATGTTTATTCTTTCGACCTTAGAGTCGCGCGTTGTATTTCTATGGATTTCATGCTGTTTTGAGTTCCTTTTCTGTTGAGATCCTCGCCCTTCGGCATTGTATATTATATTGCTTGCGTGGTTGTGACCGTCGATTGACGAAGAGCTAGCTCCATCTTGGGGATGCTTTTATTCATTATATATGCTTTATCAGGTTTTGTACCCGTTGGGATCGGTATTTACAAAGGAAACTCTGCCGAAATTTTTAGAAAAGACTTGTGATTTTAAAAAATGCATATTTCGGCGTATGTTGCTAAACTGCTTGATTTAAATTGGTTTTCCTTCACTCTACTACTTTACTTGGTTTGGATTTCTGAGTTTTCGGCTTACTTAGATTACGTACACCTCGAGACGTTTCGTAATTTAAGTGCCGGTCATGTTCCGTAATTTCGGGCCATGACAGCTGGGGTCTTGGGTGATGCTTCCTAGGTGCCTGCATGTATTACAGTCTTTGCTACTTAATTTTTCAGGTCCCCGAGTGTTAGCAGATTTCCAATTACCATCATATTTTCACACTTTTTCCGATGTCGGGGTTTCTAAGTTTGTATTCCGGGGTTTATTCTATGGTTTCGGTCTAAGATACAATCCCTACAGGGGTCATAAGGTCTCTACTAACCTCAATTACACTTCACAATTCAAAATTTCTCAAAACCCTCATCTAGAATTTTCTAGATTCACAAAACCACTCGATATCGAAACTAAACATATATGGATGCCTAAAGAATTTAAATACTAATCTAAAGATGCAGAAATTATCTCAATTGGCAACTCAAGAATATTCTTGAGTTACCCAAAGTCCTCAAAATTCGATTTTTCTTGGTCCAATGTGCTTCCCTTGAGCTTGTGCATACTTTTTGTGAAATGGAGATGGGGTTTTGGATTTGTTTTGGGGTTGTTTTGAGAGTTTAAAGAGGAGGGAGGAGAGAGTGCTGCCATGGATGATGAGAGAGTGAGAAAGATGAAGGAAAATGAAGAGAGAAGCAATGAGCCTTGACTATAGGTTACCTCTCACCCTCTCTCTTCATGTCCATATCCCTTGCCATCATGGATACCTCATTGACTTTTCTTCTTCTTGTTTTCTTTATCTTTTCTTTTCTCTTCTCTCATAAAACCCAAACCATGAATGAAAATGAAGAGAAAGCCATGTAGGAAAATGTAACACAAGTGTTAAAATGACATAGTGCGATGTTTTGCACAAAACAAGCTTAATACATGATTAGCGATTTTTAATCGCGATTAGCACTAAAATAGTGTATAATAAATCATAAAATTTCATAATTTGCATAAATCACATAAAACACCCTCTTTTCAGTAATTTCCATAATTTTCCAAATTTTTCCCAATTTATCGGTATTTAATTATACCGAAATATTAAATTACTCAATATATTTATTATTTAATTATAAAAATCCCCAAAAATAATATTTTATTTTTCTGAAATGTTACAATCTTCCCCCCTTAAAGAAATTCGGTCTCCGAATTTAAATTTAAACCCCTCAAATACTAAAACATTTCAGTAAAAAGTCCATGTCGTCGGGGCTCCGAAATCATCAATACATAAAACGTATCATAGCGCAATGCATGCGCATGAACAATGAGCTGATAACTCCATATCAAAACTCCGTCAAGCATCCCGCAATCATCGGAGTCATGGCGAAGACATCAATGTCAAAGCCCAAAACGAAACCAATCATGATATACATCAAAACCATATATGTAAACCTCAGAAGGAAATGCATGCCAAACCATTCATGTTGCTGTGCGATACACACAACACTGCACAGTGGCGGATGTCTATTGTAAGAAAATAACCAAATATGTATATATCCTTTGTTTAATATGCATGTCCCGCCGTTTTGAAAACAATTTAGAAGGATTTCTTTGTTTTAAACGTTTCGTGTCATATCAGACACGTAGGTAAATACTGAGACTATAGCTCTCTCTTTTTTTGGAAATCACTTCTATAACTATTAATGCATGCAAAACATATCCGGGTACTGTCCTCTGACTAGTCCTGCTCAGTACGAAAATAAATAGTGAATATCATAAAAACGTACTGCTCCATAAGAATCAATCCCGAAATGTGCATAAGAATGCCGCGTGCGTCTGGTGCACACGGAAAAATCGAAATCCATAATTGTGTCATACATGTGCACAGAAACAAATCGAAATCCAAAACTAAATAGTTTTTCACCACAAAATCCACAAAGGGGAGCTTAGATCTCCCATCAGACCTCAAAATGAAGGGATTTTTAAAATCTCACATCGCTTGATCTTCAAGATCCTGCCAACAGAGGAGGAAGAAGGAAGCCCATCTCCGAAAACCCTATTTTGGGGAAGACCCAGGGCTCCAGAGAAGAACCCCTTTCATCAACTCCAAAATATCTTAGGAGTTTAACTCCACTCTAAATCCTCTTTTGGGATTTTAAATCCTATTTCTGGGACTAAAAGACCCATTTTCCTCGCCGGCGCCCGAGCGCCCGAGCGCCCAAGCGCCCAGCGCTCACGTGCCGCGCATGTGGTGCGCTTGCGCTCAAGCGCCCAGCGCTCATGTGCCGGGCACGTGGTGCGCTAGCGCTCAACGGGCACGTGGTGCGCCAGCGCTCAAGCGCCCTGCGCCCATGTGCCGGGCACGTGGTGCGCCAGCGCCTAAGCGCCCAACGCTCGCATATTAGACACGCGAAGCGCTGGCCCCCACGCATCCTTTGGACACCCTTTCCCTTTTTCATATACATACATACATACATACATATACACACACACAACATACTCTACAACACTGTCCCTCTCAAAAAAAATTTGGGCCGGGGTGCTGCTCCGCACCCCGCAAGGGGGCTGCTAGCCCCCTTGACCCCAGCCCGCTACCCGGGTAGCGGGACCCCCGTAAAAACTCTGCGTGGCTCCCGATATATCCAAGCCGCCTCCAAAACAAAACACACGTACACTGCACATTGAGTTCGCATGACCAATTTAACCCGTCAATCGGAGGTTCTCTAGCTCCAAAGGCGAGGGATAATTAACGGCAGCTTAGTCCGCGGCTGCCAGAGATTCGGATCCCCACAATCAATAAACCCCGGCCTACCCTAAGCAGGGGGAATCTGTAGTACGCCTGACAAGCGTGCTCGTATTCCCATCTAAATAGGGTGACGAAAAACACCTTACAGATTCTGGCACGCCCGGTGGGACCAATCTCTCCTCCTATATTTCGGGTTAAACGTTCATGCGAACTCAATCAATATACATATCTATATTAATACTAAAATAATGCTCTTTCATGCAGGTTTTCAAGCAACCACTTTTCAACAATGTCTCTAAAGATAATCTCGGCTCTCAGCACAGCTCCCATCTCCTACACGATGAAGATGGACGCCAGGACGGTCCTTCCGGCCAGTCTCGGGCGACAATGGGAAGAGCCGCCACTACCATTCGGCTCTATCCTATTCATGTCAGCTAACGCCATCCCAGCTCCTCAAGCCCCGGTAACAAACAAACCGGTCTCGAAAGGCAAGAGGCCAAATGTGATGGTCTCGAAAGTGCCCCAACTCAAACGCAAGTCGGTGTTTGAACGGCTCTCCTTGGCCCCAGCTGGGGGCAGGGCCATCAACTCCAACAAAGCAACGGGGCGTGTTGAGCAAGCCCCGTCGATTCTCCTGACAACTACTCAATTGGGTATTTTCTCTAAGCTCCCCATCACTCAGCCTATGGTGGCTTCCCGGAGAGCAGAAGCCTGCCAAGCGCTCAAGACAGAGAAGCTGAAGCAGAAGCGGCTCAGATACAGAGCCAACAAAAGGGCTAGGGCTCCGTCCATGTTAAAATTTATGAATTTCCAAAGCCCAGACCGCTCCGCGAAACCAGCTGCCAGTGATGAAGGGATGGCTGAATGTGTTATCCACACCGTCTACATGGTGGGCAAGCGTCCCAACGACAACCTTCGCAGCAAAAGCAAGGATGGGTCTACCACATCTCAAATCCAATCTGGTGTGAATATAGCTGTCACTTCTCAAGACCAGCATCCTCCGGAGGGTGATGAAAATCCTCCCAGTGAGGCTGATAGGCAGAGAGAGCCCTCAGTTCATGAGGAGTCAGGCTCAGAAAGCAAAGATAAGCCAATCTTCCGTCCCAAGAACGCAGAGCAACAACTTCTCCAAGATCTCCGAAAATAGATCAGAAGTAAAGATAAGGAGATGGCCAAACTTTACTCCAAAATTGACGACTTGATGAATGTCGTCTTGCAGCTCACAGCCCGACTTGCCTCTCAGCCGCCCAATCAAGCGCAAGGCTCTGCTCATGAACTGGGAAACGGTGTCCCAGCGCAGCCGACGCCTATTCCCTCAAATCCAAAGGTGGGCGGACCGCATGAAAATCAGTCGCATCCTATCTCGGGGAACGTCTTGGCTACCGATGATAGTAGCCCGCTAACTCAAGATCAAATCATGGATTTGGTTGCCAACAAAGTCAAAACATTGGTAGCTAAAGCCGAAGCGCAAAAAGATATCAACGGTAGTGGGAGACCATATCCTGCTCAGTATGATCTGGTAGAATTTCCTAGCGGCTATGTCATCCCCAAATTCGGAAGATTCGATGAGACGGGAAATGCGAATCAGCACATTGCCCACTTTAAAGCCTCATATGGGAATACTGGAGGCAATGATGCGCTTCTCTTCCGCCAGTTCGTTAATAGCTTGGCCGATGTTACTTTCGACTGGTACACGAGCATACCGGATGGCTCCGTCACAACTTTCGTCCAAATGGAATCTTTGTTTTGGCAGAGTTTCATGAGCGTCAGCGATAAGATCACCATCGCCGACCTTGTGAGGACCAAGACAAAGGACAACGAAAGCGGCACGGATTTTATAACCCGATGACGCAATCTCTCCGTCAAATGTGAACCGCCGATAGAGCAGGACCAATCTGTCAGTCTCCTCGTCGGAAATCTCAACAATTGGATGGCCCCGTTTCTATGTACCACGGGTTTCAAAACATTCCAGGAGCTGACCAGGAAAGTTCAGATGCTGGAGCGCTCAAAGAAGGAGTCCTCCTCGGATTCCCAAAATAACACTAGGTCCTGGAGAAACCGAAAGGACGATAATCGCAAAGGCAGAAATCCCGACGATTCTGAATCTTTCAACACTTCGGCTAACCGAAATAAGCGAGGGATGAGCGGGCCTAGTGCCAACCAGCCTCGGAAGCCAGTGTTCGGAGAGGGAGGAGAATCTCCACTCAAAGAGAAGCTAGATAAGGTCTATTCCTTCAGAAGGGACAAAATCCGTAAAATATTCAAAGATGCCCTGAGGAACGGTATACAACTGCCAGAGTCAAAAAGACCACAGGAAGCGAATATGATTGACGACCCTAAATACTTCCCTTATCACAGAGTGATAGGTCATGCCATTGAGGACTGCTTCGTCTTCAAAGATTGGGTCGAAAAGCAATACAAGGCAGGAGAGATAGAACTGTCTAAAGGCGTGTTAACAAACAGTCCAGCTGCAACCGCCAATTTCATACAAACGGAGACCGAAGTTCTTCGTGAAACTGATTCTCTCGGACATCTGCCTTTCTCTGAAAACAGTCGACCACCACGTCATTAAACTGGGAACAGATGACCACCACGTCGTTAAACTGGGAACATCGACCTCTAAGTCGTTAAACTGGGAATGTAAAATATATATATATATATATATATATATATATATTAAAATAAACAAAAAATGTGTAAATAAAAGAAAAATAAAAGCCGAAATGATGGGGCAACTCGCAATAAAAATCAGCGAGTAAAAATAAAAATGAAAATAAAGCCGAAATGATGGGGCAACCGCGAATAAAAAGCCGAAATGATAGGGCAGTCGCGACCTTCGTGATAAGAAAAGATGAAATGATAGAGCAATCGCGGAAAAACAAAAAAAATATAAAAAAACAACAAAAAAAAAAACACAACGGCGAATGATGAGTCGATTCTGGTACCATATTCCAGTGCAGCAATGCAGACGCCAACTAAAATCCGATTTTCCAAAATTCCCCCCGGCCTTACGGTTAGTCCCCAAATTGACTACCGTATACAATCCACAGGCCCAAATAATTCTCAGCATACCCATGCCCCATTCTCAGCATACCCATGCCCCACCGCAATCACCAGTCCCGCGGTTGGCTTCCGCCCTTGGAATTATGCTCCATTGGAAAGACCCACTCATTTGTCCTCACGATGCATGAGGAGAACAAACCTTCGTGGGATCCTTACGACTCACCAAGGAAAAACACACTTGGGGGTCCTCACGACACCCAAGGAGAAAATACACCTACGGGATCCTTACGACTCGTAGGGAGAAAATGCTTTTATGGGACCCTCACGGTCCATAAAATTGAAAATCCTTAGGTGATAGGGATCTAAACCTGTCTCCTAAACCATCGCTCCACAATCCCCAAAGTGGCAAATGATGAGTCGCTCCTGATACTATATTCCAGTGCAGCGATATAGATGCCAACCAAATTCTAAATCCCATACCCCAACGGCGAATGATGAGTCGCTCCTGGTACCATATTCCAGTGCAGCGATGCAGACGCCGAGAAAGTCCCGAAATTTTTCCGGCCCTACGGTCTGGATAATATATCCTGCAAAACCATATACAATCCACGGGCGTAAAAACAATCCCAATCTCTCCCGAGTCCTACCGGTGAGACTACATTCAAAGTCCAAAAAAATGGTATGTCCACAAGCAAAATGGGCACGGATGAAAACCCGAAAGGGGCTCCGTGAGTAAAAACAGCAGGACTGCCGGCGAGTTTGTGAAAACCCGAAAGGGCGCAAACTCATAAAAAAGAGATGAAATGCACTCGCAAAGTCCTCTCGACTTTGTGAGGAGAAAATTCCCGCGTGAGATCCTTACGACTCACAAAGGAGCAACACACTTAGGAGTCCCTACGACTCCTAAGGAGAAAATACACCTACGAGATCCTTTCGACTCGTAGGGAGAAAATGCTTTTATGGGACCCTTACGGCCCATAAAATTGAAAAGCCTTAGGTGATAGGGATCCAAACCTGTCTCCCAAGCCATCAATTCCCAAATCCTCTCGACGCAAATGATGATTCGCTCCTGGTACCATATTCCAGTGTAGCGATGCTGATGCCAAACAAAAACCAAAATCCCTAAATCCTCTCATGGCAACTGATGATTCGCTTCTGGTACCATATTCCAGTATAACGATGCTGATGCCAACCGGAATCAAATCAACCAACCAGCTCTGCACCGGAATCATGCTTCGTCTCAGAGTGTACCCAGCGTCGAAATCAAGCTTCGCCTCGTTGTATCTACCTTCCCTGTTGGAATTATGCTTCGGCTCGGAACCAACCAGCGACCTCATCGTCGGAATTAAGCTCCGCCTCGGAATCAAGTCGAACAACAAGCTCTGCGCCGGAATCATGCTTCGTCTCAGAGTGTACCCCGTGTCGAAAACAAGCTTCGCCTCGTTGTATCTACCTTCCCTGTTGGAATTATGCTTCGGCTCGGAATCAACCAGCGTCTTCCTTGTCGGAATTAAGCTCCGCCTCTGAATCAAGTCAACCAGCAAGCTCTGCGTCGAAATCATGCTTCGTCTCAGAATGTACCCCGTGTCGGAATCATACTTCGCCTCGGAGCACCTGCCTTTCCTGTCGGAATTATACTTCGCCTGGGAATCAACCTCTGCATCGAAATTATGCTTCGGTCAGAATATCTGCCGCTCGTCGGAATTATGCTCCAACCCTTCGGAATGATGCTCCGATCCTTGGAATCATGCTCCGCTCTTCGGAATGATGCTCTGAATCCTGGAATCATCCTCCGCTCTTCAGAATGATGCTCTGAATCCTGGAATCATGCTCCGCCCTTCGGAATGATGCTCCGATCCCTGGAATCATACTCCGCGCTTCGGAATGATGCTCCGATCCTTGGAATCATGCTCCGCTCTTCGGAATGATGCTCCGATCCTTGGAATTATGCTCCGCAAATCGAAATGATGCTCCGATCCCCGGGAATCATGCTCCCCGAGGGATACTCCGACCATGGAATTATGCTCCGCGAATCAGAATGATGCTTCGATCCCCGGGAATCATGCTCCCCGGGATGATGCTCCGCCCCCGGAATGATGTTCCACCTCGAAGTTCAGCTTCAAGATCCATCAATTTCATGAACATAACTCAAATGTGCGGTGTGCATTTATTGATGGGGGCACTTTGTTGGGGTCAAAATTTGCACCCCCGGTTGATCGAGTCAAAGTCAAGATCAATCCCAAGCCAGGTGGGCCCAAGCCCAGGTCAAGCGGGCCCATGCCTAAGTCGAGCCCGCGGCCAGCCTCTTCCATGCCAAAATATAGATCATATAATAAATAATTTTTATGTAATTTTTTATGCATGAATGTATGCAAAATGTGGCTTATGTGCAAAAAGAAATGGCACATGAGCCATGGGATAAGCAAAATGCCATTTTGTAAAGCCCAAGGGGCTATATGTAAATATGTAAGCCTATATAAGGCAACATAATGAAAATATCTAATATACTTTTTTCATTCCCCTCAAAATCTAGGGTTTGTGCCTCTTTCCCCTTTCTGAAGGTTCTAAACCTTCTTTTTTTTTTTGAATTAAATCAAAAGTTTTACTCTTTCTTTTTCAAAACTAAATAGTTTTTCACCAGAAAACCTACAAAGGGGAGCTTAGATCTCCTATCAGATCTCAAAAAGAAGAGATTTTTAAAATCTCACATCTCTTGATCTTCAAGATCCTGCCCACAGAGGAGGAAGAAGGAGGCTCATCTCCGAAAACTCCATTTTGGGGAAGACCCGGGCTCCACAGAAGAACCCCTTTCATCAACTCCAAAACATCTTAGGAGTTTAACTCCACTCTAAATCCTCTTTTGGGATTTTAAATCCTATTTCTGGGACTAAAAGCCCCCTTTTCCTCGCCGGCGCCCGAGCACCGGGCGCCCGAGCGCTCAAGTGCCCAGCGCCGACGTGCCGTGCACGTGGTGCGCTTGTGCTCGAGCGCTCAAGCGCCCAGTGCTCACGTGCCGGGCACGTAGTGCGCTGGCGCTCGAGATCCTTGCACTCAAGCGCCCAGCGCCCACGTGCCGGACACGTAGTGCGCTGGCGCTCGAACGCCCAGCGCCGATAGGCCGGGCACGTGGAGCGCCGGCGCTCGAGCGCCCTACGCCCACGTGCCTGGCGCTCGAGCGCCCTACGCCCATATGCCAGGCACATGGTGTGACAACGCCTAAGCGCCCGGCGCTCGCGTGTTAGACACGCGTGGCGCTGGCCCCCACGCATCCTTTGGATGCCCTTTGCTCCCCCACGCATCCTTTGGATGCCCTTTCCCTTTTTCATATATATATATATATATATATATATACACACACACACACACACACACATGTTCCCTTCCGAAAGATAGCGCACAAGACTGCGATGTCCTGACGCTGAGATTCGGGGCAGATGCTATTTGGTTTTATCCGTCCACCTCTCCGAAGATGCCAAGTTGATTAAAGGAACCATGTATCGGAGGTTTAGACGGATGCGGCCGATATAGCAGACTTCATCAGATTCCCCCTCGCTTGAGGGATTTTTGATTATGGGGACGCTCTTCCCTGCAGGCACAAGCCCCTGCAATTAATTACGCTACCGTATCGCGGTAGCAACTTTCTCCTTCTCCAGAATTTCACTTCGTGTCGTGTGTGTTTGTTTTGTTTGTGGTTGCCCATGGATTGTATACGGAGACTGAGTAATGCCGTCGCCCGTAAGACGTGGATTAATCCAAATCCGTATTTACTTATATTTGGCTTTGGTGTTTTTAGTTTAAGGACACATTAGCCGTATTGAGGCTAAGATCAACTTAAACGTTCGTCAAGGATATGTTAGTCTGATTTAAGACTAAGATCAACTTAACGTGGTGATCCATTTAATATATGGCCGTCGGGACTCAGCACCTCTTTGACGTCGTTGAAGGATTACAACAATAGGTGTCAGAGAAGTTCAGAATTGTACCCTTGAACCAAAGTCGATTTGGAGTTTTATAGTTCATTTGAATGTTTAAAGATACGTTAGCCGTGTTTGGGGCTAAGATCAACTTAAACGGGACCGTTTAGATCCGGCGAAAGAGCATTTGGAGGCTCTACTGCTCCAGTTTAGGGACGTAGTGGTCCATAGGTAGTTTAGGGACGTTGCGGTCCATGCTCCAGTTTAGGGACGTGGTGGTCAATATTCCAGTTTAGAGATGTGGCGGTCCGACATTAGTTTAAGGACGTTTCGGTCCAACATTAGTTTAAGGACGTTTCGGTCCATCGCCAGTTTAAGAACGTAGTGGTCCATCATTAGTTTAAGGACGTTTCGGTCCATCGCCAGTTTAGGGACGTGGTGGTCCAATATTAGTTTAAGGACGTTTCAGTCCGACATTAGTTTAAGGACGTTTCGGTCCGACATTAGTTTAAGGACGTTTCGGTCCACGAGTTTAAGGACCCCGCAGTCCGTATTGATGTGTGGTCGCCGGGACCCGTCACCTCTCTGACGTCGTTGAATGATTACAACGATGGGTGTCAGAGGAGTTCGTAGATGTACCCTTGAACCGGTCATAAATTGATTTAGGAGAGCATTCTTGCTCAGTCAATTTAGTTTGGGGACTTACGGCCATGATTGGGCTAAGTGCCGTTGAGAATATTCAATATTTTTCTTGATCTTGGGCCTATTAGGCCTGTGCTAGGGCTTTGCCCATATTTAATAATGCACTGCATTTTATTCTGGTATGCTAGGCCTTTTTTATTTGGGCTCTGTCTCTTTATTTATGATGCAGAGCATCTGTTTTGGTTTGGGCTCTGCCCTTTTTAAAATAATGCATTGCATTTTATTAGGCCTGTTAGGCCTTCTTTAATTGAGCTTGACTCTTTTGTAAGCAATGCAATGCATTTGTCTGGCGCTTTGCGCCAAGTAATGAGCGCAAGCTCATATGGTGATGATACGTGTCATGCTCGGGCGAGCGCAAGCGCAACAGCGCTGTTCTAGTGCACTGCGCTTGCGCTGCTGACACGTGGCGCGCTGTGGGGAATTGCGCCAGTTTTAAAGAGCAAGGGTCTGTTTCAAAAGTGTTAGTTGTATGTATGCCCTAGAGGCCAGTATTGTACAGATGATGTATATTATATTGGATGCTTGGACATATATAGAGATGACTTTCTTGCTCGACATGATAGTATGCTATCTGGTTGCCATTTATCTTAACATGTACACTAGTCTCTTTATACTGTCTTATAGTTACATGTTGGTAAAGCCCTTAGGATTTGTACTTGACTACCTAGACTATGATGCAGATCATACTAGTGGGAACATGGTAGTCCATAAGTACATCCTTCAAGGTCCCTAGTCGTGGGTATCTCGAGACGGGGCATCGATTTACCAGAGTAGACTAGCGTATACGCTTCTCGACCCATGTGATGGGCGATGGATGATCCCATATCCATTGGTGTTTGACATCAGAGATGGTATACGGGTGCTCAGTGGAAACTGGGTACACTGGACGGACTCGCCGAGAACTCCCAGATGGTATTATACCTCACGTCAGATGGCAGTTCTCAGGTGACACTTGTACAGATTAGTCTGTAGACCCGAGATCGTCATAGAGTCTTGTGTGATTCCCACTGTGCTTTGATCTCCACCTTACCACGTCCATGAGGGCGTGCAAAACGGTGGTCTTTGGGTACAGTCCCGAATCACATGGAGGCAATGAGCGATAGGAGGGGTTTCGTCTCTCCCGGTATTGGGAGTTGATGTTGCGCAGTGCTCGATTGGCCGTAACAGGGAAGTCCCTGGCCAGGGCTGATCAGAGATTTGCTGGTAAGTGTTACCAGTAGTTTCTCGACCCGTTACGAGCCTCATATCAGCGCGACTTATCGGGTTATTGGGGTCTGACGTTTACCACCCCTAGACTTGATATGCGACGTATCTGACGAAGAGACTTGACTGTATGGTAAGTGTTACTGGTCGGATTCGCAGGAGTGTGAGCGGGCTAGCTCGTCGATCTTCTGATCGCTCAATACCCGGGTGGCCGTTACGTTTAGCAGACCGCTTGCGGCTTGTGGGTGCTTGATATGATCATCACCTGCTACCGGTGTATTGACGAGTCTTTAGAGTCCTACACAGAGGTTTCCTGGCTCAAGCGAAACGAAATAGGAGCGCATATGAGATATGTGCAGGACCGAGAATAATGCGTGTATGTGATACCGCATTTCATTCTCGCGATATATGTTTCGAATGGTTATATTCGATATGACCTAGTTATCGAATCATTGATTCGATAAATCGATGCATTGAATACTAGTCGGTTATGTGTGACATGACCGGATCATTGAATCAAGTGTTGATTTAATGATTTAATGTATAATTATATATATTTGATATATTACTTTGCATTAACTAGTATTGGTTCACTTTAAACGGATTTTTCTCACTTGGATTGCACATTGTATATGTGATATACTTTTGTGCACTTTTTGTATCATGTTTGATGATACTTGATCATTAGTTAAGTTTATAGAATTAATCCATGGTTAATTGATAATTAGGGTTTTGCATACATATTTATTTATCCATTTATTTGTTTATTTATGTGGATAAATTCAAAATGAGAATGGTGGCTATATTTGTTTCTTGTATGAAGCTTCTTGAACCCTTGACTTTAGCAACCATTCTTATCCTCTTGCTTAACCCTAACCCACTCTTTGACCATGGTTAATTCTCTACACTTAACCCTAGTTCAAGATATGATAAGTAATTGATATTAGTTTTATTTTAAAAAAAAAGAAGAACACTTATCATAATCTTTTCTTGAGCTCATCTTCTTCTTCTTCTTCTTCAAGCTTGCTACTCCAATGGCAAGTTGAGATCTAGTGAGTTAAATCCAAATCTAAAGTGAACCCACCTCCTATTTCTTCACCCTCTACCTCTTGCCAAGTTGTTTTGGGTGTTTACTTCACAAGTTTCACAAGTTTGTGAAGTCGGAGCTTGAGTTTGTGCAACCTCGACGTAGATCGTCTTTGACACAAAGCCGACGAGCTATTCCGCTTGCTTTCCCGATGAAGCCGATGATCGAGTCAAGGATTCATGATGGACAGCGAGGACATGACGTTGCGGAGACGTGGAGGTGGATATCCGGATCTACAAAGGTTGTATATCCGTATCCTAGTAGTTAACAGTTAACTAGTTTTCTTTTTCGCCTAAACATCTAGTTAAAGATCCGTAGTCTAGGGTTTCTCGGCACTAAAAATTTTAATTTGGCATGTTCGATGCCTTGTGAGTACCCACTAGGGTGCCTAGGAACCTTTCACTGGTATCAGAGCCTAGCTAGAGCCTTAGGCGAAGTCCCGACGACGTTTGAAGTCCGAACGAACACGAAACCCACATACTTTAGAGCTCTCTGGACATTTTCATAAATCTGGGAATTTTTGATATTTAAAATATCTAAAAAATTCAGCATAGAATTCTAAGCATTACTGTGTAAAACGATTCCATGTACTGTTCATTGTGCCGCGGAAGCGCGGCAGAATCATGCTTTATGCCGCCCTTCCGCGGCCACATGGTGACGTCATCCCATTTTTTTTTCACAGTAATACCTGATAAATTCTGGTGAGTTTTCTGGATATTTTTAAATTTATTTAAGGGATGAGTGCTCTGGAGTTATATTGGGAATCGATGAATTCGATCGGAAAATCAAACTTCGTCTAAGTGTTTTTCCAGATAATTGTAGAATATGTTAAAGAGTTCGACCGGATATAAATACCCAGGTTTTCCCCTGCCGGAATATCCAAGTGTTGGATTATTGTGTGGTTAAAAGACGTTCTGAGTAGTGCAAGTAACGCGATGGTCCCTCTAGAAGACACAAACCTTAACTCGATTATGTGACCGTCTTGAACTGCCCTTTGAACCTTCGGGTTTGGGGCAGTACGGCGTGCCACATGTGAGGCGTTGGCTTGACCCTTCTACGGCTGGACCGTTGGTACTGAGGTATGAAGTGAATGTCTTTGAACCTATTTCATGTGTTGATCGGTGTCGGGAAAACTTGGGTGTTCGAAAGTTCGATCGGAAAGTTTGATATATTCTATTTATCCGGAACTGGATACAATAATTGGAATTCACAAAAGGTTATGAGATAACTGGATGAATGTTATAGATCTAGCAGTTTAGTTTCACAAGATATCGAAAAGAGTTTTCGATGATGGGACTAAAATGCGGGATTTATAACTGTTAGGCCTGTGATGTCTAAAGAGATTGCGGATTCTAATTGTTGTAGTTTTACACTTTCTTTTCTGTGACCGTAAGTGTAGTATGTTCATATCGCCGGTTTCGTTGCTATACGTCAACGACAATTGGGGTATGCATACTTACTTACGTTGATGACATGTGTTGTTATTTGTTGCTGGATATGTTATATTGGATCGTCGTATTTGAATAGCAGGGGGTTTTTATGTGAGATGAGTGTTTTTCATTTTCATTCATGTAAAAACTTGTATGTAATATTCTTTTATTCGGGGCACTTCCAGGATGCGGGAGTTGTCACCCTTTGTATATTATTTACTTTTCTGCACTAGGATAGACCCAAGGAGGGGAGCACAAGTAACCGGGTTCTGGGGTCCAGTGGGAGACCAACTCGAGGAGTCGAGTCCGGGTCTCCTAACCCTAGAATTGGCAGGGTTGCTTGCCGCTCTCGTAGGGGTCTGGGGGTGTGGGATTGGCTATTCATCACGACCGTGGAATCCGTGTTTTATACTGGCTCGTATTGAAAACACGGACGTCCTAGTATATCCAATATTTCATATGTTTATTCTGCTGCGATATCTGTGTTGTGATTCTGAGATGGATATAGTATATAGTATATATGATATATTATATAGACGTTACTTATGTTTTACACCCGCGCTAGCCCTGCCCTGCTCTGTCGTTAGTTACCTAACCTAACGGTGCATGAGGGGACATCGAGGCGAATGCGGATGGCATAAGTGTACGTCATATCTATCTGTGATGTTTAGGTATTTAAATGATGGGACTTCATTAATGTGATTAATGAAAGATAAGAAACCTAAGATGTTGTAGAATCGAATTTTAAAATAAAATAGGTAGCTACAGTTCTTGCTTTGCATAGCGGTATATATGATATACCCCGCACCTCATTCGACGAGGAAAGGATCGAGATCCCTTCACCGGGAGTGACTCCTTTAGCAATAACTGGCAGATGCTGCACACTCGGTTTGGCTTTGATTGCTTTTAAAGAGTTTTCGCTTTGCACAGTGATATATATGATATATCCCGCACCTCATTCGACGAGGAAAGGACCGAGATCCCTTCACCGGGAGTGACTCCTTTAGCAAAACTAGAAAAGCCTCAAAATCACTCCATTTCAAAACTTCATTTGATTCTACAACGATATCAAGTTCATTACGCTCATGGTTTTCAGAAAAACCTGGCGTAGCCCTCCGTCATTTCAGATGAGTAGTAGTTAGTATTCGTGCTACGTTTGTTGGCCTGCGTCAAGGCGTAGTGTGCGGTAGCTAACTAGTATTTATCTGCTTATGCATATGATGCAGATTGGATTAGGGTAGTCGTGCGACTTTGTTGGCCTGCGTCAAGGGTCGTACGGGTGGGTTTAATTCAATCAGGAAATGACGGGTTGAACTTGACTAGCGCACTATGGTTTGTTGGCCTGCGTCAAGGTCATAGGACGCTAGGGGCAAAATTTTATCGGGAATTTCAAGTGTTGAAATTTGCAATGAGATTGCATACCTTCTATGAGATAGTTGGATCCCGATACCCGCTGCGAGTAAGAGTTACTCCTGGGAGAGTTTTACACAGTGCAATTAGCCGATCAAGTAGGTGTCTAGAAAGGTGTTAACGAGGTTACGCCTCTGGGAAAACGAGGTTTACAGTAATTAGGTTCGTGCGAAAGCACGGGAGACCTCCCTCAAAGTACCGACACTGGCCTGGCTGAAAGATTGGCGAACTTGTAGTGTGTAATTAATCCCGGCTAGTCTTTCCTTTTAGGGTTTGGAGGAAGATTTGATAAAAAGCAGTGGGAGCCATCCTGATTAGATAAGATAATAACCAATCTGATCTTGCACGAGCATACGCTAAAGTGTTTTCTTCTCTCTCTCTCCAGGTAGCGACCATTTCATGCCTTAATAAAGATAATAATATGGATGTATTGACCGAACCCGCATGTTATACTGTGCTGGGGAACGTTGGTTCCGTTCATTCTTACAAGAGTTATAGGAATGAACAGGATATAGGGGAATACCAGGATTCCCATGCCACCCGAATGCAGAAAGTACATAATGATGCATTTTCTTCGGGTGTGTTCGTTACTGAGAACTGTTTCTCCATTTGCTCTACGTCCTGGGTATTGGATACCGGGTCGGGATCCCATATATGTAATCAGTTACATGGGCTAAGGAAAGGTAGAGAACTTGGAGAAGGTGATAAAGACATTAGAGTTGGAAATGGTGCAATTGTTGCAGCCAAGACTGTCGGGGAATATCACCTTGTATTACCAACTGGTAATACATTGGTTCTGAACGAATGCTATTACATGCCGAACCTGATATGCAACATTATATCGGTTTCTTTATTAAGTAAAGAGGGATATAATTTTGTATTACAGGACAATGTTATGAACATTTTCCATAACCAAAAGTTGGTTGGATCAGGCACGTTGTGCAATGGCATTTATGTTCTAAACCAATCAACAGTCCTGAGTATAACAAACACACACAAGAGGAAGAGTTCTGAACTCAATGAATCCTTCTTGTGGCATTGTAGACTGGGTCACATCAATGCGACACGACTAGCTAAGTTGCATAAGGATGGATATTTAAATCCGTTTGAATTTTCATCCTATGACACTTGCCAGTCATGTCTCAAAGGCAAGATGACCAAGACTCCGTTTACGGGACACGGAGAAAGAGTTACCGAACTCTTAGGACTGATACATAGTGATGTATGCGGTCCCATGTCTACACATGCCAGGGATGGTTCTTCATACTTCATTACATTCACTGACGATCTCTCTAGGTTCGGGTATGTGTTCCTGATGAAACACAAATCAGAAGCTTTTGAGAAATTTAGGGAATATAAACAAGAAGTCGAGAACCAAACCGGAAAAAGTATTAAAATCCTACGATCTGATCGAGGAGGAGAATACTTAAGCAATGAATTCCTGGACTTCCTAAAAGAGAATGGGATTCTCTCTCAGCTGACTCCTCCATATACACCACAGCACAACGGTGTATCAGAACGAAGGAACCGCACCCTATTAGATATGGTGCGTTCTATGATGAGCACAGCTGAGTTACCTATTTCCTTCTGGGGATATGCACTTGAAACAGCTGCAGACCTATTGAATATGGTTCCCACCAAAACCGTGCCGACCACTCCATATGAGATATGGAAAGGAAAGAGACCATATCTTAATTATGTTAAGATATGGGGTTGTCCGGCCTATGTGAAAACGCAAAATCCGGACAAACTCGCGGCAAGGTCCATTCTGTGTAAGTTTATTGGATATCCCAAACATTCGCGAGGGTATATCTTCTACCACCCTGAGGAACAAAGAGTGTTTGTTTCTCGGCATGCCACCTTTTTAGAAAAGGAATTTCTTGAAAAAGAGATTAGTGGTCATGAGGTAGAACTGGAAGAGGTTCCAGCTGCACAAGCTACAACAGAAGATCTGGTGGAACCAGAGGATTCCATAGTTCCCGATGAACCCCAGCCACTCCGCCGATCTAGTAGGGTTCCTCGCCAACCTGAGAGATACTACGGTTTTCTCATGGACGGTGGGAGCGAGGATTGCATCATGGAGGATGATGACCCAACTAGCTTCGAGCAGGCCATCACTAGTGGGGACTCAGTGAAATGGCTGGATGCTATGCGGTCCGAGATGGATTCCATGTACACCAACAAAGTATGGACTTTGGAAGTTGCTCCTGAAGGGGTAAAACCCATTGGGAGCAAGTGGATCTTTAAGAAGAAACTTGGTGTAGATGGGAAAGTGGAGACTTTCAAAGCTAGACTTGTAGCAAAGGGTTTTCGTCAAAGACCAGGTGTGGACTATGACGAGACCTTTTCTCCAGTGGCTATGCTTAAATCCATCCGAATCATGCTTGCCATTGCTGCCTTTCATGACTACGAAATCTGGCAAATGGATGTTAAGACCGCCTTTCTAAATGGTGATTTAGAAGAGTGCGTGTACATGACTCAGCCAGAGGGCTTCGTAGACAGTGGGAGCAGCGGGAAGGTGTGCAAGCTGCTTAAATCCATTTATGGATTAAAGCAAGCATCACGGAGTTGGAACATCTGCTTTGACGTCGTTATCAAAGAGTTTGATTTCGTCAAAAATCCAGATGAACCTTGTATCTACAAGAAGGTGGCAGAGAGTAAGGTTGTCTTCCTCGTATTGTACGTGGACGACATACTCTTGATAGGAAATGACATTCCTATGCTGCAATCGGTCAAGCTCTTCTTATCACAAAGATTCTCAATGAAAGATCTTGGTGATGCCTCCTGCATATTGGGAATCAGGATCTATAGAGATAGATCCAAACGGATTTTGGGATTGTTCCAATCCAGGTACATTGACACCATACTAAAGAGGTTTAGTATGGAAGAGTCCAAGCGTGGGAACATGCCCACGATCTCTGGAGTCACTCTCTCCAAAGAGATGTCTCCCAAGACTGATTTGGAGAGAGCTCGCATGCAAGGGATACCCTATGCTTCGGCAGTAGGCTCTATCATGTATGCGATGCTATGTACCAGACCCGATGTAGCATACTCACTAAGTGTAGTGAGCAGGTATCAAGCTGATCCTGGAGAGAGTCACTGGACAGCTGTGAAGAGCATTCTCAAGTACTTACGAAGGACTAGAGATATGTTCTTGGTGTATGGTAACGGAGAACTCCAGGTGGAGTCCTTTACCGATTCCAGCTTCCAAAGTGATAAGGACGACTCTAAGTCGCAGTCGGGTTTTGTCTTTACCCTTTACGGAGGGGCGGTTAGCTGGAAGAGTTCCAAGCAGGAAACCGTGGCAGACTCGACGATGGAGGCTGAATACATCGCTGCCAACGATGCTGCTAAAGAAGCTGTCTGGGTCAAGAAGTTCATTACTGAACTTGGAGTGGTTCCATCCATTGAGCATCCAATACCTTTGTATTGCGATAACAATGGAGCGGTGGCTTTGGCCAAGGAACCCAGGTCCCATCAGCGGTCCAGACATATTCTGAGGCGGTATCACCTGATCCGGGAGATAGTTGATCGCCGGGAGATCGAGGTCAGGAGAGTTGACACGAAGAACAACACGGCGGATCCACTCACGAAGGCCATTCCCCAGATACAGTTTGAGAGACTCTTCGGGATGCTCGGTATGAGATACTACAGCAGCTGGCCCTAGTGCAAGTGGGAGATTGTTAGTTGTATGTATGCCCTAGAGGCCAGTATTGTACAGATGATGTATATTATATTGGATGCTTGGACATATATAGAGATGACTTTCTTGCTCGACATGATAGTATGCTATCTGGTTGCCATTTATCTTAACATGTACACTAGTCTCTTTATACTGTCTTATAGTTACATGTTGGTAAAGCCCTTAGGATTTGTACTTGACTACCTAGACTATGATGCAGATCATACTAGTGGGAACATGGTAGTCCATAAGTACATCCTTCAAGGTCCCTAGTCGTGGGTATCTCGAGACGGGGCATCGATTTACCAGAGTAGACTAGCGTATACGCTTCTCGACCCATGTGATGGGCGATGGATGATCCCATATCCATTGGTGTTTGACATCAGAGATGGTATACGGGTGCTCAGTGGAAACTGGGTACACTGGACGGACTCGCCGAGAACTCCCAGATGGTATTATACCTCACGTCAGATGGCAGTTCTCAGGTGACACTTGTACATATTAGTCTGTAGACCCGAGATCGTCATAGAGTCTTGTGTGATTCCCACTGTGCTTTGATCTCCACCTTACCACGTCCATGAGGGCGTGCAAAACGGTGGTCTTTGGGTACAGTCCCGAATCACATGGAGGCAATGAGCGATAGGAGGGGTTTCGTCTCTCCCGGTATTGGGAGTTGATGTTGCGCAGTGCTCGATTGGCCGTAACAGGGAAGTCCCTGGCCAGGGCTGATCAGAGATTTGCTGGTAAGTGTTACCAGTAGTTTCTCGACCCGTTACGAGCCTCATATCAGCGCGACTTATCGGGTTATTGGGGTCTGACGTTTACCACCCCTAGACTTGATATGCGACGTATCTGACGAAGAGACTTGACTGTATGGTAAGTGTTACTGGTCGGATTCGCAGGAGTGTGAGCGGGCTAGCTCGTCGATCTTCTGATCGCTCAATACCCGGGTGGCCGTTACGTTTAGCAGACCGCTTGCGGCTTGTGGGTGCTTGATATGATCATCACCTGCTACCGGCGTATTGACGAGTCTTTAGAGTCCTACACAGAGGTTTCCTGGCTCAAGCGAAACGAAATAGGAGCGCATATGAGATATGTGCAGAACCGAGAATAATGCGTGTATGTGATACCGCATTTCATTCTCGCGATATATGTTTCGAATGGTTATATTCGATATGACCTAGTTATCGAATCATTGATTCGATAAATCGATGCATTGAATACTAGTCGGTTATGTGCGACATGACCGGATCATTGAATCAAGTGTTGATTTAATGATTTAATGTATAATTATATATATTTGATATATTACTTTGCATTAACTAGTATTGGTTCACTTTAAACGGATTTTTCTCACTTGGATTGCACATTGTATATGTGATATACTTTTGTGCACTTTTTGTATCATGTTTGATGATACTTGATCATTAGTTAAGTTTATAGAATTAATCCATGGTTAATTGATAATTAGGGTTTTGCATACATATTTATTTATCCATTTATTTGTTTATTTATGTGGATAAATTCAAAATGAGAATGGTGGCTATATTTGTTTCTTGTATGAAGCTTCTTGAACCCTTGACTTTAGCAACCATTCTTATCCTCTTGCTTAACCCTAACCCACTCTTTGACCATGGTTAATTCTCTACACTTAACCCTAGTTCAAGATATGATAAGTAATTGATATTAGTTTTATTTTAAAAAAAAAGAAGAACACTTATCATAATCTTTTCTTGAGCTCATCTTCTTCTTCTTCTTCAAGCTTGCTACTCCAATGGCAAGTTGAGATCTAGTGAGTTAAATCCAAATCTAAAGTGAACCCACCTCCTATTTCTTCACCCTCTACCTCTTGCCAAGTTGTTTTGGGTGTTTACTTCACAAGTTTCACAAGTTTGTGAAGTCGGAGCTTGAGTTTGTGCAACCTCGACGTAGATCGTCTTTGACACAAAGCCGACGAGCTATTCCGCTTGCTTTCCCGATGAAGCCGATGATCGAGTCAAGGATTCATGATGGACAGCGAGGACATGACGTTGCGGAGCCGTGGAGGTGGATATCCGGATCTACAAAGGTTGTATATCCGTATCCTAGTAGTTAACAGTTAACTAGTTTTCTTTTTCGCCTAAACATCTAGTTAAAGATCCGTAGTCTAGGGTTTCTCGGCACTAAAAATTTTAATTTGGCATGTTCGATGCCTTGTGAGTACCCACTAGGGTGCCTAGGAACCTTTCAAAAAGCGCATAGCGCAATTGGTTCAGATGCTGACACGTGGCGCTCTCTAGTGGCTTGCGCCAACCCAATAGCGCAACAATGCAGTTTTGCAAGTGCAAGGCACTATTAAGTTGAGAATCTTTTAGATTCCAGAATCAATGGTTCATAAGTGCAAAGCACTACTTGGTTTCTTGATCTAATTTAGATCAAAGAAAACAAGTGTTTCTTATTTTTCTTGATCTTAGAGAACCAATGGTTCATAAGTGCAAAGCACTATTTTTATTTTTTATTATTTTTTTTTAAAGATCTATGATCTGTTCATAAGAGAACTTTCACTTTTTCTAAAGGTCTTTACCTTTTTTGTTCTTGAGGAGTTCTTCAGAGTTCTCTTTCTCTCTCTTTATTTTTAGAAAATGTTCATGCCTTTGAACTGAGGCCTAGGGTCCTTTTTATAGTGCCCATAAATTAGTTAAATTTGTTAAAGAGATCTTTCTCTGAGTGATTTGGGGAATTTTCCCCACCATTGGATCTTTGATCCAAGGCCTTCTGTTTTACAGAAGAAAATCTTCTTGTTTTAACAAGAACAGAAAGATTTCTTTTAGAATCTTAATTCTGTTTGGCGAAAATGCCTCAGCGCGTGACACGTGTCGCGCAGCGCAACTGCGCTAGCGCATCTGAGCTGACACGTGTCGCGCAGCGCAAAGCGCAGCGCAACTGCGCTAGCGCATCTGCGCTGACACGTGTCGCGCAGCGCAACTGCGCTGACACGTGTCGCGCAGCGCAGTGCTTGCGCAACTGAAGCGTTGCTTCCTTTGATTTTATTTTAAAAGAGCCTTGCTCTGATTGGACGCACTGCCTTGGGCGCTGCGCTGATGCATCTGCGCCTGACACGTGGCACGTTGCACGCAGCGCAAAGAATTTGAAGCGTTGCTTCATTTATTAAAGTTTAAATTTTCAAAGCAGAGCTTCGCTCTGATTGGGGGAAGATGAAGCGTTGCTTCATCTCCCGCCTCGGAATTTGAACAGAGCTTTGCTCTGATTGGGGTAAACAAATGCCCCCCCACCGTTGCGCTTACGTGGCCCCAAACGTGAGTGCAACGGTGGCGAAATTCCAACCGCCGTGGCAACTTTTGGAAGTTGAAGAGGCACTTGATGCCTATAAATAGGACCTTTGGTCCCCCACAGATGCTTATCATCTTTCAGATTTTTATTTTCAAAAAATTTCAGAGCTTTGCTCTTGCCTTCAAGAACTCCAGAGCCTTGCTCTCCTTTCCAAAGTTTTTAGAAAAACTTTAGGTAAAATTGATTCTTAGATTAAATTAATTTTAATTAATCTTAACCAACAGAGCTTTGCTCTCATAGATCTTCTGATCTAAAGAAAGTCCCTTCGGGGTTTCACCAGCAGAGCTTTGCTCATTTTCAAAGTTAGAAACTTTAGGTAAAATTAATGTAAATCAAATTAATTTAAATTAATCTCAACTAAAGAGCTTTGCTCTCACAGATCTTTTGATCTAAAGAGATCCCCATTGGGGTTTCATAAACAGAGCTTCACTCTCAAAAACTTATAGATCTGCAGAGCTTTTGTTCATGGGTTTTAATCCCTGAACAGAGCTTTGCTCTCGAGGAATTTAGCCCTCGGTGCATATTATTTTTCTTCTATCGCTAATCTTCCTGTGGTATTTCCTCCTGGCATAATGGCGGTGCGTCTATACAGTTTGCACGAGTTCATCACCTATGATGATATCCGCGCACAGGGTCGTCAACAAAACCAGGAGTTTACAGATGCTCAATATGCAGAGGTCATGGGTCGTCTGAACGCAAGCGGTGGTTGGCTGCTTCCTCGTCGTTCGACTCTCTTGAAAGTCGTGCTGGGAGCAATATGGAGAGCACTTCCGGGTCTTCACGAGGCCCTACCGCTCAACGTGCTGGATGATGCCGAAGACAAGGTGTATTCAGTGTACTTGACGGGGCTGATCTCGAAGAAACGGCGGGACGGCCTTATTGACATCCTACATCAAATCTTCCAGCAGACGACGATAGTTGCTGCTTATCGAAGGCCGGGAGGGCTTGCTGAGGATCTTGACACACAGGAGCGCGAGAGGCTGCGCATAAGAATAATTAGAAAGGCCAGAAGAACTCTGGATGGCCTTACTTTTGAATTCCTCAATCCGTGCCCCGGATCTGAGGTTATACCGTTGTAATAATTTGAATAATGTTTCTTATTCATTGCTTTTATGATTGTAAGAATTTTTAGCAATATGAATGGAAACCCCTTTTTTATTTCAGCTTGTCTTATTTCTCGTCCTGAGTCTTCTGCCCATGCATAAATGAGTGCGTCTCGAACGCTTGATCAAATGTAAATCGGATGTTCTTTCTGTCATTTTCTTCTTTCTTTTATTGTTAGCAGGTTGTCTTAATAACCATGGTTGACGGATGATTAGAGCGAGTATCCCGACCCTCTCAAGAAACAGCGATGGCTTAGGCCGCAGGTTCAGATCTGCTGCCTAAGACTTTTCAACTCTATGAGCCGTGAGGGTCTCGTAGAGATTTTTCTCCCTGCGGATCGAGAGGATCTCATAGGTGGGTTTTTCTCCTTAGGAATCATGAGGATTCCTAAGTGTGGTTTTCTCTTATAAGTCGTAAGGATCCTATAAGAGAATTCTTCCCTCTTACAAGTCGAGAGGACCCGTAAGCGGTTGTTTCCCTCCTTGTCGAGATTCGACTTTGGAGAGTGAGACCTGTGAATAGTATGCAAGAGATCGTCTAGATCGATTTGCAGGGTCCCACTGTTCAGGAAGCAAGTTTTTTAATCCCTGCTGCCTGAGGCTTCATCTTGCAAGTTGAGACGAATCGGGAATTTTCTCGCGGAGACACTGGTTTCTCTGCGAGCCGGCGCGAATCAGGAGGCTCTCGTCAAGGAGTGTTTGTATCCGTGAGTCGAGGAGTTTGCTAGGGATTATTTATTTCCCAAGCGCCAAGGATTATTTGTTTCCTTAGGGTTTGAAACGAGTCGAGGACTTCCCACGGAGGCACTGGTGGCTCTGCGAGTCGACGCGGATCAGGAGGCTCTCGTCAAGGAGTGTTTGTATCCGTGAGTCGAGGAGTTTGCTAGGGATTATTTGTTTCCCAAGCGCCAAGGATTATTTGTTTCCTTGGGGTTTGAAACGAGTCGAGGATTTCCCACGGAGGCACTGGTGGCTCTGCGAGTCGACGCGGATCAGGAGGCTCTCGTCAAGGAGTGTTTGTATCCGTGAGTCGAGGAGTTTGCTAGGTATTATTTGTTTCCCAAGCGCCAAGGATTATTTGTTTCCTTGGGGTTTGAAACGAGTCGAGGATTTCCCACGGAGGCACTGGTGGCTCTGCGAGTCGACGCGGATCAGGAGGCTCTCGTCAAGGAGTGTTTGTATCCGTGAGTCGAGGAGTTTGCTAGGGATTATTTGTTTCCCAAGCGCCAAGGATTATTTGTTTCATTGGGGTTTGAAACGAGTCGAGGATTTCCCACGGAGGCACTGGTGGCTCTGCGAGTCGACGCGGATCAGGAGGCTCTCGTCAAGGAGTGTTTGTATCCGTGATTCGAGGAGTTTGCTAGGGATTATTTGTTTCCCAAGCGCCAAGGATTATTTGTTTCCTTGGGGTTTGAAACGAGTCGAGGATTTCCCACGGAGGCACTGGTGACTCTGCGAGTCGACGCGGATCAGGAGGCTCTCGTCAAGGAGTGTTTGTATCCGTGAGTCGAGGAGTTTGCTAGGGATTATTTGTTTCCCAAGCGCCAAGGATTATTTGTTTCCTTGGGGTTTGAAACGAGTCGAGGATTTCCCACGGAGGCACTGGTGGCTCTGCGAGTCGACGCGGATCAGGAGGCTCTCATGAAGGAGTGTTTGTATCCGTGAGTCGAGGAGTTTGCTAGGGATTATTTGTTTCCCAAGCGCCAAGGATTATTTGTTTCCTTGGGGTTTGAAACGAGTCGAGGATTTCCCACGGAGGCACTGGTGGCTCTGCGAGTCGACGCGAATCAGGAGGCTCTCGTCAAGGAGTGTTTGTATCCGTGAGTCAAGGAGTTTGCTGAAGACATTGGTTTCTTTGGAATTGGACTGAACCGTCGAGATTTGGCTTCGTCTTCTGGCGGAGCCTGTTGGGAAAGTATGGTTCCCTCTTTATTTACGCCCTTGGATTGTATACAGGGATCGATGTGATCTTAACTGTAGGGCCAAAGTTTTATCATCATTTTTTTTGTTTTATCTTCGCGATGCTCTATCATTTCAGCTTTATATCGCGAAGGTCGCGATTGCCCAATCATTTCGGCTATTTTTCGCGGTGTCCAATCATTTCGGCTATTTATTTTATTTTTACTCGCTGCTTTTTATTGCGAGTTGCCCAATCATTTCGGCTATTTATTTTATTTTTACTCGCTGCTTTTTATTGCGAGTTGCCCAATCATTTCGGCTATTTATTTTATTTTTACTCGCTGCTTTTTATTGCGAGTTGCCCAATCATTTCGGCTATTCCGTATGCATGTGCGGCCTACTGGCTTTCCGCCGTAAACCTGGAATTAGACGCCGATTTCGACATCAGCACCACTACAACTGGGATATTGCCAGGAGCGAATCATCATCTGCCTCTGTCGATGTCGAACAAGGGTGGCTTAGCGAACAGGGTTAAGGTCCTGTCGACTAAGGCTTTTGACTTCATGAGCCGTAGGGGTTTCACGAAGGTATTTCTCCTTACAAGTCGTGAGGATCTTGTAGGTGTATTTTCTCCTTAGGAGTCGTGAGGATTCCTAAGTGTTTGTTCCTCTGTAAGTCGTAAGGATCCTACAGGAGGATTTTCTCCTTGTAAGACAAGAGGACTTATAAGGGTTGTTCATCATGCGAACATATCCCCAGTCTCGGATGAGACTTGATTAGGGAATGTTTATTCGCGCCCGTGGATTTTATACAAGGGTCAGTATTGAACCACTTGTAGGGCAATATCGGAAATTGTGGGGATTGCTTAAGCACAGGTTTAGGTCTCTGTAACTTAAGACTTTCAAATCTTATGAGCCGTGAGGGTCCCATAAGGGAGTTCTCCTTACGAGTCGTGAGGATCTCGCAAGTGTATTTTCTCCTTAGGGATCGTGGGGATCCCTAAGTGTGTTGCTCCCTTATGAGTCGTAAGGATCTCGCGCGGGTGGTTTCTCCTTACAAGGTCGAGAAGACCCTATAAGTGTCTTTTAACGAGGTTGCGCCCTTTCGGGTTTTCACAAATACTCGCCGGTAGCCCTGCTGTTTTTACTCACGGAGTCCTTTCGGGTTTTCATCCGTGCCCATTTTGCTCATGGACATACCGCTTTTTTTATTCTTTTTATTTTTATATATTTTTTACGAGGTCGCGCCCTTTCGGGTTTTCACGAACACTCGCCGGTAGCCCTGCTGTTTTTACTCACGGAGCCCTCTCGGGTTCTCATCCGTGCCCTTTTTGCTTATGGACATACCGTTTTTATTTTATTTTATTTTTTATATGTTTTTTTTATATCTCGTCAGCCTAAAAGATGCTGCGGTAATAGTTTAAAGACGTTTCGGTCTGCTATTAGTTTAAGGAAATTTCGGTCCGACTTTGAGAAGGCTGGCTACTGCTGATAGAGTTTGAGCTTAGGAAGATAGCGAGCGGATATAGTCGTTGTCATCTACCATTGACCTAGGCTGTGGCTCATTAAGCATAGTATTTCTTTAGGAAGCGACCGTTTATTGGCCTGAAAGGCCTTTCACCGTGCATGTCCATGAGTAGATAAGCCCCACCCTGGTAGACCTTATCTATGATGTATGGGCCTTCATAGTTTGGCTCGAATTTTCCTCGCTTGGCGCGATTGGGGATCATAGGCCTTTTGACCACTGGCACAAGTTCGCCTTGGCGGAATGTCCTCGGTCGGGTCAATCTTTCATATGAGTGCATCATCTTTGCTTTATAAGCTTCCAGATTTTGCTGTGCTATGAGCCGGGTTTCATCAAGGGCGTCAAGCTCCTCAAGCCGAAGGTGAGCATTTTCTTCATCCGTCAGCTCGTAGTGGACTGCCACTCGTAGAGAGGGTAACTTTATCTCGAGGGGGAGTACTTCTTCCGTCCCAAATACCAACGTGTACGGCGTTGTGTTCGTGGCCGTCTTGAACTCAGTTCGATACGCCCAAAGAGCCTCTTGCAGTCTCTCGTGCCAGTCTCTCTTATTTCGGGACACTGTTTTCTTTATGATCTTGTCAAGGTCTTGTTGAAGGCCTCAGCTAGACCGTTAGCTCGCGGATTATAAACCGAGGAATATCTCCAGTCTATATTGTGCTGCTGTGCAAAGCGACTGATCTTATGGCTTCTGTAAGCTGGCCCGTTATCGGAGATGATCCGTCGAGGAGTTCCAAACCGATATATGACATGCGTCTTGAAGAAATGGAGGATATTCTCCGTCTTAACTTCTCTTAACGGTACCGCTTCTGCCCATTTAGAGAAATAGTCAGTCGTCGCCAGGATGAAACGATGTCCCCTAGATGATGCTGGTTCGATAGGGCCGACTATGTTAGTTCCCCACATCTCGAACAGCCAGCTAGCCACCGTTGGATGTAATGTATTTGGATGCTGATGGATGAAATCCCCATGAATTTGACATGAGTGACACTGCTCCGCATATTCGAGGCAGTGCTGAATCATCGTGGGCCAGTAGTAGCCCATCCGTTTGATCTTCAACTTCATCTTTGGGCCCGCTTGATGAGAACCGCAGAGTCCGTCGTGAACTTCGTGGACGACTCTTTTCGCTTCGTCAGGTCTTAAGCACCTCAACCACAGAGAATCAAACGATCTCTTGTACAGAGTATCATTGACGAAGGCGAAAGACAGAGCTCGTTTCATGAGCTGATGTCTTGCGGACGCTTCTTCAGGCATTCGGTGGGATTTAAAGTAATCTATGAAGACTTCTCTCCAATCCTCGGTATTTTCCCAATCTTTTACTTGCAGGGTCGCCTGCTCGCTCGCTCCTTTTTCTTCGGATGATTCCGGAGATATTTCTGCTAGGGCAAGCACCCGACGGCTTTGTACCATGATTCTGACGTCATCGAGGTTCTCGTCAGCCAGCTCTTTAGCAAGTTTGGCCAACGCGTCTGCTTTGCTGTTTTCCGCACGCGGTATGCTTTCCAAAGTATAGGAGGGAATTTGGGTCAACAGTTGTTGCACCTTTTCCCCGTACTTCGCCAACTCCGGTTTGCACGTTTGGTAGTCGCCGTTTACTTGACTAACGACCAGTTGAGAATCTCCGTATATGAGGAGGTTTTCAATTCCCATGTCGATGGCGATCTCAAGACCTGCTATCAAGGCTTCATATTCGGCTTCGTTATTCGTCCTCGGCTCTGTTAAGGAGAAAGCGAAACGCATTATCTCTACTTGTGGAGTCACGAAGATGAGGCCTACCCCCGATTTGATTATAGGGGTACTTTGTTTGCGTTTTTTCATGGAAGATGCTCCATCGAAATAAAGTTCCCATCGGGTATCACTACCGTCGATTGAGTCAATCGCATGTTCGTCTGGCAAATCGCAATTCAAAAGAGAATTGGCAGGTATCGGGTGCTCAGCGAGGAAGTCGGCGATGGCCTGGCCTTTCACTGCCTTGAGAGGTTGATATTTTATTGAGAACTCCATCAAGAGCAGAGCCCATTTAGCGAGTCGACCTGTCAGTATGGCCTTTAACATTAAATATTTAAGAGGGTCCACCTTCGAAATGAGACGGACCTCATGCGCCAACGCATAGTGCCTGAGCTTTGTTATCGCGAAGATCAACACCAGGCAGTGTTTTTCAATGGGAGAGTAGTTGCTTTCTGCCCCCAGCAAAACTCGACTTAAGTAGTAGAGTGCTCTTTCTTTCCCTTGATCGTTCTCTTGTGCCCATAATGCGCCTAAGGAACCTTCGAGGGCGGTTGTATAAAGAATGAGGGGTTTTCCCTTGACCGTAGCAGCCAACACCGGCGGGTTCTGCAGGTACTGTTTAATTTCGTCCAGTGCGCCCTGGCATTTTTGATCCCAGACGAATGGGGTTCCTTTCTTCATCAGGTGACTGTAAGGGCGGCACTTGCCAGAGAGGTTAGCTATAAATCACCGAATATATGCGAGCTTTCCTTGGAGAGACCGCAACTGTTTGAGAGTCCTTGGCGGAGGCATTTCCATGATCGCCTTGATCTTGGACGGATCTATTTCGATACCCCGGTGTCGGACGATGAATCCTAAGAATTTGCCCGAGGAAACTCCGAATGCACACTTAAGAGGGTTCATCTTCAAGTTGTATTGTCGAAGGCGTTGAAATACAGTCTTTAGATGCTCGAGATGTTCTTCGTATGATTTGCTCTTAACCATGAGGTCGTCGATATAGCACTCGACGATTTCATGTATAAGGTCATCGAAGATCTTCGTCATGGCCCTTTGGTAAGTGGCACCGGCGTTCTTTAATCCGAAGGGCATCACTTTATAACAGAATATTCCCAAGAGGGTCCTGAAGGCTGTGTGCTTCCGGTCTTCGGGATGCATTTTTATCTGATTATACCCTGACGAGCCATCCATGAAGGAGAAAACCTCGTGAGTAGACGTATTGTCTATCATCAGTTCAGTGACTGGCACTGGAAAATCATCCATCGGGCAAGCTTTATTAAGATCCTGGAAGTCTACGCATATGCGCACTGTCCCATTTTTCTTCATCACCGGGACGATGTTGGCGATCCATTCAGGGTATTGAACTTCCTGGATAAAGCCAGAGTCGATTAACTTTTTGACCTCGGCGTTGATGCTCATCTCAAGCTCGAGCCGCATTCTCCTCGGCGCCTGTTTGACTGGATTGACATTCGGGGATATCGCCAATTTATGCACGGCAATTTCTGGATCTAGTCCCGGTATTTCGGAATAGCTCCATGCAAAGCAATCTCTGTGCTGCATAAGTAGGTCTTTTAATAAAGCCACCTTCTCTTCAGATAGCAGCTCGCTGATGAATGTCGGTCGCGGGTCATTCGCTGTTCCCAACTCAATTTTCTTAAAGTTATCTGCAGTGGTATGAATTCCATTTTCCAGCTCTTTTGGCGCTGGTGGAAATTCTGAGATTACCTCGTCGTTGCTATTTTCGAAGCACCAGGGAAGGTCATCTATGTTCTCGGGCTCTTCTTTTAATATTGTTATCATGTGACAAGTGCGAATCCGCTTCCAATCCCAATGTGGAGTTGGTTCTGTTCTTATGGCTTTGGGTTCGTGCTTCTGTGGCGGCGCTACCCTCCAGTTGTCGGACAGAGCGAACTTGCCAAGCTGATACTGATCTTCAACCTAATTCTTGAAGGTGAAGCAGTCCTCGAGAGGGTGTCCTATCACTCGGTGATAAGGGCAATAGTCCGGATGAGAGACTTCGCCTGCTTGTTCGGGGTATTTAGACTCCGGCAGTGTAAGCATTTGATGTTTTAGAGCAAGGTCAAGTATCCTCTTCGTCTTATCCCGAGGAAAAGAGTATGCTCGACTCATTTTCTTCATTAGGGATAGATCAATAACGCTCGATTCCCGTTTGCGTGGCTTCTTAGCCCTGCTTTGTTGCTGTTGAGCGCCTTTTTGGCCTTTCAACTTATTTCTGCTTCTACGTCGAGCTTTTTTATAACAGGTTGACAAGGGCCGGAATTTTCATCTTTCACGGCCTGTTGAAGGAGGCATTGCGTTCTGGCTTTCTCGTAGATGGCCATCTCGCGGTTGTGATCATCTCGGACTTTTTGATCAGCTTCCCTTATAAGCCTATCCATTTGTTCTTCAAACGACGGATTGGGCACTCTTGCATCAGGAACTTTTACTGCTTCAGGATTAGTGTCCTCCCGTTGCGCATCTGCTTCATTGAAGTCGTGTACGACATAACAGTCGTGGAGCAGCTCTCGTTTCTTGGAGCGAATGTATCCGAGCCCGATCGTCTCCATCCTGCCACTAGGCAGCTTGTGCTGAGTTCCGGGGACGTTCCAGACCCTGTCATAGAATTTGGCTTTTCGAACGGTCTGCTTGAAGGATATCCCCTGGCGTTTCAGCAGCTTTTTCAAACCCTCCGTATAATATCTGGGGAGACGGATAGGCTGAAGCCTATCAAGCGTAGGGTCCGCGCCATGCCAGATTTCTTTCTCCACTCTGGTTTCTTCAGAGCGGTAGAATAGAATTGCTTTTTCGCTTTCTCGCCTGGGAGGGATATAGAACGTTTGCAGCTCCTCTACACTGTAGATATCAAGTGCATCTAGTTCTTTATGGTGTTTAAGCGGCACCATGGCGACTTGCAGACTTTGCTCTTCATCAGCGAACATTTGTATTGAAGGCCGAGCAGAGAATATAGCATGGACCTCATCTTCCGAGTCACTACCAAAGATTAACATAGGAGTGGACGGTCCTGGCTTGTTGTGTTGGGGTGGACCCAAATAAACTATCTCCTCTTCTTCTTCAGTATCACTGCCGAAGATAGGGATGGTGGCATTAGCTTTGTTCTCCGGCTTGTGACACCTCTCCGTGTCTTCGAAATCCGGTAAGAAGTATTTGGCATCTTCGTATTTGTGGACCTCGTTCACAGAGAACGGGTTCAGTTCTCCCATCACGGTATACTCGAAACCATCCTTAAAATACTTCATACACTGATGTTGTGTAGAAGGGATGATATTATACTCGTGTAACCATGGTCGGCCGAGCAAAGCATTGTAGCATGTCTTGGCGTCTATGACGTGGAACTTAATGTCCATGACGAGTAGCCCGAAGCGTAGCGTCAGTATCACAGACCCAAGAGTTCTTGATGACTGGGAGTCGAACCCGGAGATGGTGATCTTGTCACGAGCAAGGTGCTGGACGCTCATGCAGATTTCTTTTAAGACCCGTATATTGAGGAGATTAATGGAAGATCCATTATCAATCAGGATTTTGCCTATCTTTATATCGTGACAGTATCCTGAGACATAGAGGGGACGATTGTGCTCGCACGTCCTAAGGAGAAGGTCCTCGTCGCCGAAAGTGACATCGGCCGTGTGCACTTCCTCCAATTCATCCTTCATCTTTTCCTCGGCCAGGCATGCTTGGAATTGTTCTGGATCTTGGAGTGCCTTAATCAACGAATCTCTTGCCTCTTTTGATAGCAAAAGGGCGTCAAGAATGCTGAGCTGTGAGGGCAGCTTCCTCAGATGTTGCTAAGACGTTGTAATCCACCTTATTCTTCTTCGGCGGGTCCTTGGCGCTTAGCTCTTCCACCACTTGGTCATCTAAGACAATATCTTCAGAGACCTTTTCTTTCCCTTTATCTTTTCTGTTTAAGGGTCCGAGGTTCTTTTCAGGCAGCGTCCGATTCCGCAGCCGGATATTTTCGCAGACCTTCGGTTCTTCTTCTTTTCCCGAAGCGGACTCTTTAAAGAGAGGGGCAAGTTCTAGCTCTTCATCAGAATCACTCCCGAATGTAGGCACTTGTTCCACCGGCGTTAACCATGCAACAATCGTCAGCAGTTCTTTTAAGCCCTTCGGTCGTATTTCTTTGCTCTCGACGAGTTTTACGCCTTTCCCGCTTAAAGCGTTATTGATGAGCAACGTATCCTTGCCACCATCTATCGAAAGCTTTGCACTCTTGTGTGGGGTGCGAAATCTTTTGATGATATAAGCAATAGGAGGGGTGCGTTTCCACTTCACCGGTGATGTTTCTTTCAGAGGATGGTAGCTTCATGCCCATTGATATGGCCTTAGCAAACTTTTTCCTCATCTTGAATTGGCTTTTGTCGGCCGCGGAGGTGTTTTGCTCCAGCAGGATCATCTCAGCTCTTTCATCAAGTCGTTGGCGTTTGGCCCTTTCGAATATAACCGCCTCGCGCTCCCGATCAGCTTTGCTTTTTAAGAGAGCTTCATTAAGGAATGCATCAATTACTTCATCCGACGGCCCCGAAATTTTTGGTTCAGGATCTGCCCCCAGCATTTTAGTACAAGAAGTCTCCTCATCGTTTGTGAACGAATGGGAAATCATATGACAGATCACCACGCATTCTTCAGATTCATCTGACGAACTTTCTCCCTTACCTTCCTCTTGAAAGACGTGTTTAAGAAACTCCTAGAATGTAACGGGAGTCCGTGCCTTCTGGTTGTATTCCTCCAGCACGTCAATTTGTTTTTGCAGATCCGTGCGCTTGTCGCCAGGCTTCATAGGCTTCTTTGACTTCTTTTTCTTCTTCTTCGAGGATTTTGACGGCTGGTTGCGAGTGCTTGAGCCACTACCATCGGTCTTTGGAGTTGGATGTGGCTTCAACATCCCCTCAATGACCTGCGGTTCTAACGGGTTCTTCCACCTAATCGCTGGACATGTCTGAAGGTCGTTCAGCATCCTCTTTGTCTTGGCTGATAATACAACCTCCCAAGGAGCTTCTTCAACGACGGAGCATGTTGCCCCCGGCGTATTCGTCCCCTTAGAGGTGTGGGGCTGCGAGGGATTCACCTTCCATTTGTCAGATAACGCGAACTTGCCCTGTCGGTACTGGTTTTCAAGCCAATTTTTGAAAACGTAGCAATCTTCGATCGGATGGCCTAGTACTCGATGATAAGGACAGTAGTTGGGTTCGTTGACGTCACTTGGTTGCAACGGATGTTTTGGATCCGGCAGATTTATGAGTCTGTTGCGTAATACCAGCTCGAATAACCTTCTTGTTTTATCGCGGGGAAACGAGTAAGGACGCCCCAGTCTCTCCTCAAGGTCTACGTACGGACGCATATTATTTTGACGCACAACCGGCTTCGAGTTGATCGGTAGTTGTTGAGCATTAGCGACGACGATCGCTTTTCCCTTCCCTTTGTCATTTCGAGAGTCCGGCTTTGGAAGAAGGGGTTTATGGCCCATCTGATTCATCTACGCTAGCTTGTCAATCAAAGCCTGGAAGGTAGTCGGCTTGAAAAATATCATAAATTGCGAGATGGTTGCTTGTGGATAAAGGGTTCCTACAAACATACCCACCGCGGGAGATTCTTCAATGCGCTGCTCGCACTTCGACCATAAGTTCCGCCATCGTATAGCGTACTGAACCCACGTCTCGCCTGGCTTTACCCTGGCGTTAATCAGTGCTGTCATCGGGGTACGTTCACTGGCGCTTGCAAAACGCTGAGTAAACAATAGCTCCATTTCCGCGAAGGTTTTGATAGAGTCGTTCGGGAGGTCAGAGTTCCACTCGAACGCCGTATCCGATAAACTTCCAACAAACTGGCGAAGTAAAAGCTTGTCATCACCACCGGTGTTGCCGCAGAGCGCCCTGAACTGGGCAACGTGCTGGTGAGGATTGCCCATCCCCTTGTAGACATGGAACTTGGGAATTGTGTAACCTGGCGGGTACTTGATTTGGTCGTACCAACTTGGATATGGCCGCCCCGTTTTTACGACCTGGCCGGCTGCTTCGGACACATGATGAACCCGTATTTGTTGAGTTATGTACTCGTCCAAATCAGCTTTAGAGATTGTATCCTCCTTAGCTGTTGATAGGGCTGGCGAAGGATTTGATGTCTCTCCCCTATCATCTCCAAGGACGATCGGGGGCTCTTCGGTCGGAGGATCTTGCTGTATCATCATCCCTATTATGTCTTAGAAGAGGAGGCCCATACGCTGTATGGTGGCTGCTTGTTCAGCAGCCTCTTTGTCATTCTTTTCCAATATCCGACGAAGGAATTCGGCGTCGGTTTCTTCCTCTTGGCGTTCATCCGAGGACGTTTCAGGGTTTTCTTTTGGCCCTGTAAGTGCGGCCATAGCGTTCATCATTTCTTGGAGCTTCTGCTGCTGCTCCTGAGCCTTGGTCACTGACCTCGTGTGCGGTCTATGACCTGTTGATGTGCGGCTATCCTCCTTTCCCGATGACACATAAACTGTATGAACTATCATGCCTCCGGACTTAGGGCGTTTAGGCTCACCACCTTTGGCATTTGCCGCGGGCACAGGGGTTTTCTCCGGCCTTCTTCTTTTGTGGGCCATTGAGGTTGGAGGGGCCGTTGCAGTGGGCACCCTAGCGACTGTCATCCTTTCCTGTTTGATCGGACGGTCCTTTTCTTTTTCCACTTTCGCCTTTTTCTGTTGACGAGAGCGACCTGGGTCAATCACGGAGTCTTGAACTCTCCGCCAAACTTTATAAATTTTTGAGGACAGCCCTTGAGGGGGCTGTTCTTGCTTCGTTTCCTGAACTCTCTCCGCGAGCGGAGGAGATCTTTTCAATGTAGCGGTTGGAGAGTTCTTCCGTACCCTTCTCAGCAGTTCAAAATTGTTCCCAGTTGGAACAGCAGCGTTGACTTCCACCACTGGAGCCGGTGGAGTTAGCCCTGAGGGGGAGTTGCCCCCTGCTTTCCTTACTCGTTGCCAGTGGCGACGTCGAGCACGATGAGCCGTTGGGACTGGCTCGGAGATAGAGGTTGCTTCTTTTTGCCCCCTGTCTGAATGAGGCGCGGCTGGTGTTAACCTCTTAAAGACTGAGGTTGTCTTTTGAGGGGTGATATTTAACCTGTCGAAGACAGATTCTCGGGCAAGGGCAGGAGCAGGAATCGTCAGTCTTGAAAAGACTGACTCTTTGACATGGGAAGCCGCCTTGACGACTTCTGGAGCAGCAGTTATTGCTTTCCTTGGGACAGCCAATTTAGAGTTTTGATTTAGCCTGGTGAAAACAGAGGCTGTTGGTTTGGTAGTGGGCGACCTGTTGACAGGGGTCGTCGTAGTAGTAAGCCGGTCGAAGACCGACTTCTTGTTCACCTCCGATGTAGGTATTGGCTCAGAGAAGCTTATAGGTGGGATCATGTGTTAATTATATGTATGCCCTAGAGGCCATTACTGTACATAGGATGTATATTGTAGTGGATGCTGGGACATATATAGGGAGGACTTTCTTGCTCGACATGATAGTACGCTATCTGGTTACTCTTTACCTTAACGTGTACACTGATTGTCTCTCTGTTACATGTTGGTAAAGCCCTTAGGATGTGTACTTGACTACCTGGACTATGATGCAGATCATACTAGTGGGGACATGGTAGTCCATAAGTACATCCTTTAAGGTCCCTAGTCGTGGGTGTATCGAGATGGGGCATCGATATACCAGAGTAGACTAGCGTATACCTTCTCGACCCATACAGATGGGCGATGGATGATCCCATATCCATTGGTGTTTGACATCAGAGATGATATACGGGTGCTCAGTGGAGACTGGGTACACTGGACGGACTCGACGAGAACTCCCAAATGGTATTATACCTTACGTCAGATGGCAGTTCTCTGGTGACACTGGTACAGGTTAGTCTGTAGACCCAAGATCGTCATAGAGTCTTGTGTGATTCCAACTGTGCTTTGATTTCCACCTTACCACGTCCAAGAGGGCGTGCAAAACGGTGGTTTTTGGGTACAGTCCCGAATCACATGGAGGCAATGAGCGATAGGAGGGGATTTATCTCTCCCGGTATAGGGAGTTGACGTTGCGCTGTGTTCGATTGGATATAACCGGAAATCCCTGGCCAGGGTTGCTGAGATTTACTGGTAAGTGTTACCAGTAGTTTCTCGAAGTGTTATAGACCTCATATCGACACGACTTATCAAGCTATTGGGGTCTGACGTTTACCACCCCTAGGCGAGATATGCGACATATCAGACGACGAGACCGGACTGTACGGTAAGTGTTACTGGTTGGATTCACAGGAGTATGAGCGGGCTTGCTCGTTGATCTTCTGATCGCTCAATACCCGGGTGGCCGTTACGTTTAGCAGACCACTTGCGGCTTGTGGGTGTTTGATATGATCATCACCTGCTGCCGGCGTATTGACGAGTCTTTAAAGTCCTACACAGAGGTTTCCTGGCTCAAGCGAAACGAAATAGGAGCGCATATGAGATATGTGCGGGACCGAGAATAATGCGTATATGTGATACCGTATTCTATTCTCGCGATAAATGTATCGATTGGTTGTATGAGATATAACCTAGTTATCGAATCGAGGATTGATTCGATAAGCCGATACATTGGATATTAGTCGGTTATATGCGATATGACCGGATCGTTAAATCAAGTGTTGATTTAATGATTTAATGCATAATTATATATTTGATATGTTACTTTTCATTAACTAGTATTGGTTCACTTTAAAAGGATTTTCTCACTTGATGTGCACATTGTATATGTGATATATTTTTGTGCACTTGATTGTATCATGTTTGATGATACATGATTGCTAGGGTTTGTGTAAAGAATTAAACCTTGGTTAAGTAAATGGTTAGGGTTTTTATTTATTTATTCATTCATTTATCTTTTTAATTTGGATTAAAAAGAAATGGGAAAAGAAAACATAATGGTTGCTTTCTTACATGAAGCTTCTTGATGCTTCATGTAACTTTGACTTAGTGACCATTCTTATCTTCTTCTTCTAACCCTAACCATTCATCAAACCTTAGTCAATTCTCTACACCTAACCATGGTTGATATTATGATAAGAATGATTTTATTTTCTATTTTTAATATACTTATCATAATATTATCTTCTTCTTCTTCTCCTTCTTCAACATGAAGAAAGCTTGCCTCCATCAATGGCAACTTGAGAAAAAGTGAGAAATCCAATTCTAAAGTGAACCCACTTCCTATTTCTTCATCCTCTACCTCTTGCCAAGTAGTATAGGGTGTTTTCTTCACAAGTTTCATGACTTGGTGAAGTAGGAGATTGATCTTGTGATGCTTCGACGTAGATCATCTTCGGCATCGAAGTCGATGACCTAGCCCGCCCATTTCTCCGATGAAGCCGACGCTAGAGTCCGAGATCCGATATGGACAGCGAGGGGATGTCTACGTGGAGCTAAGGAAGTGGAGAACCGGATCTACAAAGGTTGTAGCTTCTTTCTTTTAGTTAAGTTGTTAACTAGTTTCACTTTTCGCCTAAAATCTAGTTAACGATCCGTATTAGGGTTTCTCGGCACTTGTAAAATTTGAAATTGGCATGGTTGATGCCTTGTGAGACCTCATTAGTGTGCCTAGGAACCCTACAGTTGTATCAGAGCCTAGCTAGAGCCTTAGGCGATGCGTAGACGATGTTAGAAACCCGATCGAACCCGAAACCCCAATTTTTCACCCTCTCTGGACATTTTTACAAAACTGGGTTTTTCCAGATTAAAAATTCTTTAAAAATTCAGCAGGAAATTCTAAGAATTACGGTGTAAAAATGACCAAAAGATATGATTAAAGCGCGGCGGAACCGCGGCAGAAGCATGGCTTATGCGGCGGTTCCGCGGCCAAAATATCTCTTCTTGAAACACTGTTTGCATAGTATTGTCTTATTTTGCTTGCTGTATTTTCTGCGATTTTTTAATATTTATTCAAGAGTTGAACATTCTGGGTTGTATTGGGAGTTCGTAGATTCGATCGGATTGTCTAATCTTGTCTTTGTGTTTTCCGGATAATTTTTGAATATGTTAAAAAGTTCGACCGGATATAAATACCCACTTTTTCCCCTGTCGGGAAATTTCCAAGTGTTGGATCTTTCCGTGGTTTAATAACGTTCTAAGTAGTGCAAGTAACGCGATGGACCCTCTAGAAGACAACAAACCTTAACTCGATTATGTGACCGTCTTGAACTGCCCTTTGAACCTTCGGGTTTGGGGCAGTACGGCGTGCCACATGTGAGGCGTTGGCTTGACCCTTCTACGGCTGGACCATTGGTACTGAGGCATGAACTGGATATTTTTAAACTTATTTCATGTGTTGATCTGTTTCGGGAAAACTTGGGTGTTCGATTGTTCGATCGGAAAGTTTAACATTTTCTATTTATCTGGAATGGGATACAATAATTGGAATTCACAAGTAGTTATGAGATAACTGAGTGAATGTTATAAACATAGCAGTTTAGTCTCACTTGATCGGTTGCTATGGAATTTTGATGTGATCAAAAGTCCATCGCAATCACGTAGCGTACGCGGATACTCGCCGGGTAAACTTAATAGACGGCCTCGCCCCATAGCCCCGACCAAGTGACTATAGGAGAACCCCGTCGCCGAAAGCATCCGTTCGGGTGCTCGCGGCAGTGGTGTTCCGCCTTGGTACACTTCGTCGACGGCGTCGGGGGTGCGGCCGCCTACTAAAGTTTGCGACGAGCATTCGATCAGAATGTCGGGAATCTTGCTGAATTGCCCGACTTGATATTGAAAAGAGTTTTCGATAATGAGACTAAAATGCGGGGTTTATAATTGTTAGGCATGCGATGTCTAAGGAATTCATTTGATTAGGCATGCGATATCTAAGGAGGTTGCGGATTCCAACTGTTGTAGTTTTACACTTTCTTTTCTGTGACCGTAAGTGTAATATGTGATATCGCCGGTTTCGTTGCTATATGTCAACGACAATTGGGATGCGCATATTTACTTACGTTGATGACATGTGATATTATGTGTTGCTGGATATGTTATATTGGATCTTCGTGTTTGAATAGCCGGGGGTTTTTATGTGAGATGAGTGTTTTTCATTTTCATTCATGTAAAAACTTGTATGTAATATTCTTTTATTGGGGCACTTCCAGGTTGCGGAAGATGTCACCCTTTGTATATTATTTACTTTTCCGCACTAGGATAGACCCAAGGAGGGGAGCATAAGTAACCGGGTTCTGGAGTCCAGTGGGAGACCAACTCGAGGAGTCGAGTCCGGGTCTCCTAACTCTAGAATTGGTAGGGTTACTTGCCGCTTTCGTAGGGGTCTAGGGGTGTGGGTTTAGCTATTCATAGCGACCGTGGAATCCGTGTTTTATACTGGCTCGTATTGAAAACACGGACGTCCTAGTATATCCAATGTTTCATATGATTCTTCTGCTGCGATATCTGTGATGTGATCATGTGATGTTCTGTGATGGATACTGTATATAGTATATATGATATATTATATAGACGTTACTTATGTTTTACACCCGCGCTAGCCCTGCCCCGCTCTGCCGTTAGTTACCTAACCTAACGGTGCATGAGGGGACATCGAGGCAAACACGGATGGCATAAGTGTACGTCGTATTTATCTGTGATGTTTAGGTGACTTAAATGATGGGACTTCATTAATATGATTAATGAAATAAAAGAAACCTAAGATGTTGTAGAATCGAATTTCAAAAATAAAACAGGTAGCTACAATTCTTGCTTTGCACAGCGGTATATATGATATATCCTGCACCTTATTCGATGAGGAAAGGGCCGATGATCCCTTCACCGGGAGTGACCCCTTTAGCGATAACTGGCAGATACTACACACTCGGTTTGTCTTTTGATAGCTTCTATAGTTTCTGCTTTGCACAGTGATATATATGATATATCCCGCACTTCATTCGACGAGGAAAGGACCGACGATCCCTTCACCGGGAGTGACTCCTTTAGCAAAACTAGAAACGCCTCAAAAACACTCTATTTTAAAACCATTTGATTCTACGACGATATCAAGTTCATTACGCAATAGGATTTCAGAAAGCCTCAAAAACACTCTATTTTAAAACCATTTGATTCTACGACGATATCAAGTTCATTACGCAATAGGATTTCAGAAAAACCTGTCGTAGCCCTCCGTCATTTCAGATAAGTAGTAGTTAGTATTCGTGCTACGTTTGTTGGCCTGCGTCAAGGCGTAGTGTGCGGTAGCTAACTAGTATTTATCTGCTTATGCATATGATGCAGATTGGATTAGGGTAGTCGTGCGACTTTGTTAGCCTGCGTCAAGGGTCGTGCGGGTGGGTTTAATTCAATCAAGAAATGACGGGTTGAACTTGACTAGCGCACTATGGTTTGTTGGCCTGCGTCAAGGTCATAGGACGCTAGGGGCAAAATTATCGGGAATTTTAAGTGTTGAAATTTGCAATGAGATTGCATACCTTCTATGAGATAGTTGGATCCCGATACCCGCTGCGAGTAAGAGTTACTCCTGGGAGAGTTTTACACATTACAATTAGCCGATCAAGTAGGTGCCTAGAAAAGTGTCAACGAGGTTACTGTTAGTGTATATGCCCTAGAGGCCATTATTGTATCATACTAGTTTGTATATTACTTAATGGAAGCTTGGGATATTCACATATATATAACAGTCTTGCTAAACATGGTAGTATGCTACTTGGTTTTTTCTATCTTAATATGTGACTATACGTATTGATAGAGCTCTTAAATCTTGCTTGACTACCAGTGTTATGATGGCAGTCACACTAGTGGGGGCTGGGTAGTCTACAAGCACATCCTTATTCAGGTCCCTAGTCGTTGGATTATCGAGACAGGGCATCGATACTCCGTAGTAGACTAGTGTGTACGCTTCTCATCCCAGTTGGGGAGATGGTCTGTCCCACAGCCGTCAGTACGTCGTACTGGAGATAGTATGCAGGTACTCGTTGGGTTACGGGTACACCGGACAGGACTCACAGGGAACTGTTGGATGGTTTTATACCAGTCGTCAGTGAACAGTTCCCAGGTGACATGAGTACAACATAGTCCACAGACTTGACACTGCTACTTCGCCTCGAGTGTGTCCCACTGTTCTTAGATTGCTACCCTACCACGGCTCAAAGGAATCGTGCAAACAGGTAGCAGTTGGGTGCAGTCCCGAGCACTTGGAGACAGTGGCGGTTAGACAGGATTCGTCTCTCCCGGTATTGGGGGTTGATATCGCGCTGTGTCAGAGAGCCATTACGCAAAGTCCCTGGCCAGGGCAAGCGAGATTTGCTGGTAGGTTCCAGTAGTTTCTCAGGGTGTAATGGGCTTCCCTCCGACACGACTTATACCGCTATTAGGGGACTGACGCTTGCCGCCCCCTAGGCCCGATATGCGATAGTCTTAGACGAACGGACCGGACTGTACGGAGATTGTCACATCAGACTCAGTAGGAGTTCGGATGGGTTTCCTCATCGGCCTTCTTATCGACATCTACCTGGGGACCGTTACGTACTGTTAGTTATATGTATGCCCTAGAGGCCATTACTGTACATAGGATGTATATTGTAGTGGATGCTGGGACATATATAGGAAGGACTTTCTCGCTCGACATGATAGTACGCTATCTGGTTGCTCTTTATCTTAACATGTATACTTTCTGTCTCTCTGATTACATGTTGATAAAGCCCATAGGATCTGTACTTGACTACCTGGACTATGATGCGGATCATACTAGTGGGGACATGGTAGTCCATGAGTACATCCTTGAAATGTTCCTAGTCGAGGGAATATTGAGACGGGGCATCGATATTCCAGAGTAGACTAGCGCATATCTTCTCGACCCATGCGATGGGCGATGGATGATCCCATATCCATTGGTGTTTGACATCGAAGATGGTATGCGGGTGCTCAGTGGAGACTGGGTACACTGAACGGACTCGCCGAGAACTCCCAGATGGTATTATACCTCACGTCAGATGGCAGTTCTCTGGTGACACTGGTACAGCTTAGTCTGTTGACCCGAGATCGTCATAGAGTCTTGTGTGTCTCCCACTGTGCTTTGATTTCCACCCTACCACGGCTCTACTGAGTTGTGCAAACAGGTGGCTTTTGGGTACAGTCCCGATTCACATGGAGGCAATGAGCGATAGGAGGGGATTCGTCTCTCCCGGTATTGGGGGTTGATGTTGTGCAATGCTCGACTGGCCATAACAGGAAATCCCTGGCCAGGGTTGCAGTGATATACTGGTAAGTGTTATCAGTAGTTTCACGAATGTTATGGACCCTACGTCGGCATGACTTATCGAGCTATTGGGGTCTGACGTTTACCACCCCTAGGCGAGATATGCGACATATCAGACGAACAGACCGGACTATACGGTAGTGTTACTGGTCGGATTCGCAGGAGTGTGAGCGGGCTTGCTCGTCGATCTTCTGATCGCTCAATACCCGGGTGGCCGTTACGTTTGGCAGACCGCTTGCGGCTTGTGGGTGCATGATATGATCATCATCTGCTACCGGCGTATTGACGAGTCTTTAGAGTCCTACACAGAGGTTTCCTGGTTCAAGCGAAACGAAATAGGAGTGCATATGAGATATGTGCGGGACCGAGAATAATGCGTGTATGTGATACCGTGTTTGATTCTCGCGATCAATGTATCGAATGGTTATATGCGATATAACCTAGTTATCGAATCAAGGATTGATTCGATAAGCCGATACATAGGATACTGGCCGGTTATATGCGACATGACCGGATCATTGAATCAAGTGTTGATTTAATGATTTAATGTATAATTATATATTTGATATATTACTTTACATTAACTAGTAATGGTTCACTTTAAATGGATTTTCTCACTTGGATGTGCGCATTGCATATGCGATATCATATTGTGCACTAGCTTGTATCATGTTTGATGATACATATCTTTTTTTGGTTAAGTGTGAAGAGTTAAACCTTGGTTAATGAAATCATTAGGGTTTACTATTTGCTTATTCCTTTATTTATTTGTTTTATTCATTTTGGTATTTATAATAAGCATAATGAGAAAGAAACAAAATGGTTAGCTTTCATTCTTTCATGAAGCTTAATGAAGCTTCATGAAGCTTTGACCAAAGGTGACCATTTTGTTTTTATCTCAAACCCTAACCACTCACTAACCTTGGTTAACTCTCTACACTTTACTATGGTTCAAATATGATAAGGATTGATTTTTTCTTTTCTATTCTATTATTCTTATCATAATATTTGAGCTTCTTCTTCTTCTTCCTTCAAGTGAAGAAAAGCTTGACCATCAATGGCAAGTCTTCATATCTAGTGAGAAATCCAAAACTAAAGTTTACCCACTTCCTATTTCTTCATCCTCTATCTATTGCCAAGTAGTATAGGGTGATTCCTTCACAAGTTTTTCCGACTTGGTGAAGTTGGAGCTTGTTCTTGCGATATCTCGACGTAGATCATCTTCGGCATTGAACCGACGATCAAGCTCGCCCATTCTTCGATGATACCGATACTTGAGTTCCGGATTCATTTTGGACAGCCGAGGGGACTTTGTTGCGGAGCCGTGGAGGTGGTGGACCGGATCTACAAAGGTTGTATGTCCGTTCCCTTAGTTAAATTGTTAACTAGTTTATGTTTCGCCTAAATATCTAGTAAACGATCCGTAGTCGGGTTTGTAGGCACCCGTAAAATTTTATTTGTGCATGTTTGGTCACTTGTGAAACTTAACTAGAGTGCCTAGGAACCCTACAGTGGTATCAGAGCCTAGCTAGAGCCTTAGGCGAAGTCCAGACGCGATTTGAAGTCCGATCGAACCGAAACCCTACCCGGAAAATTGCTCTCTGTTCAATTTTTAAAATCTGGTCTTTTTCCATATTAAAAATGTTCAGAAAAATAAGCAGGTGAATATATGAGGTACTGTGAAACTCGTGCCATAATTCCTCAATATTGCCGCGCTTCCGCGGCACGAGCTAGCCTCGTGCGGCGGTTGCGCGGCGGTACGGAATGTTTATTTAGTAATTTTTGCACAGTATCTCATAATTATTAGTGCTGGTATTCCTGGGTATTTTTAATATTTATTCCAGAGTAGAATTTTTCTGAGTTGATTTGGGGCTTCAGTATTTCGATCGGGGTATCAAATTTTGTCTGTGTGGCTTTCCGGATAAATTTTAGAATATGTTAAAAAGTTCGACAGGATATAAATACCCAACTTTTCCCCTGTCGGGAAATTTCCAAGTGTTGGATTTTTCCGTAGTTTAACGACGTTCTAAGTAGTGCAAGTAAAGCGATGGTCCCTCTAGAAGACACAAACCTTAACTCGATTATGTGACCGTCTTGAACTGCCCTTTGAACCTTCGGGTTTGGGGCAGTACGGCGTGCCACATGTGAGGCGTTGGCTTGACCCTTCTACGGCTGGATCGTTGGTACTGAGGCACGAACGGAATGTTGTTAGACTTGTTTCATGTGTTGATCTGTTTCGGGAAAACTTGGGTGTTCGATTGTTCGATCGAAAAGTTTAACATTTTCTGTTTATCTGGAATGGGATACAATAATTGGAATTCACAAAAGTTATGAGATAACTAAATGAATGTTATAAACACACCAGTTTAGTCTCACTTGATCGGTTGCCACGGAATTTTGATGTGATCAAAAGTCCGTCGCAGTCACGTAGCGTACGCGGATACTCGCCGGGTAAACTTAATAGACAGCCTCGCTCCATAGCCCCGACCAAGTGACTGTAGGAGAACCCCGTCGCCGAAAGCATCCATTCGGGTGCTCGCGGTGGCGGTGTTCCGCCTTGGTGCACTTCGTCGACGGTATCGGGGGTGCGGCCGTCTACTGAAGTTTGCGACGAGCATTCGATCAGCATGTCGGGAATCTTGTTGAATTGCCCGACTTGATATTGAAAAGAGTTTTCGATAATGAGACTAAAATGCGGGGTTTATAATTGTTAGGCATGCGATGTCTAAGTAATTCATTTGGTCAGGCATGCGATGTCTGAGGTGGTTGCGGATTCCAACTGTTGTAGTTTTACACTTTCTTTTCTGTGACCGTAAGTGTAATGTGTGATATCGCCGGTTTCGTTGCTATATGTCAACGACAATTGGGATGCGCATATTTACTTACGTTGATGTCATGTGATGTTATGTGTTGCTGGACATGTTATATTGGATCGTCGTGTTTGAATAGCCGGGGGTTTTTATGTGAGATGAGTGTTTTTCATTTTCATTCATGTAAAAACTTGTATGTAATATTCTTTTATTGGGGCGCTTCCAGGTTGCGGAAGTAGTCACCGTTTGTATATTATTTACTTTTCCGCACTAGGATAGACCCAAGGAGGGGAGCACAAGTAACCGGGTTCTGGGGTCCAGTGGGAGACCAACTCGAGGAGTCGAGTCCGGGTTTCCTAACCCTAGAATTGGCAGGGTTGCTTGCCGCTCTCGTAGGGGTCTAGGGGTGTGGGATTGGCTATTCATCACGACCGTGGAATCCGTGTTTTATACTGGCTCGTATTGAAAACACGGACGTCCTAGTAGATCCAATATGTCATATGTTTCTTCTGCTGTGTTTTATCTGTGATCATGCGATGTTCTGTGTTCTGTGACAGGTATTATATATAGTATATATGATATATTATATAGACGTTGCTTATGTTTTACACCCGCGCTAGCCCTGCCTCGCTCTGGCGTTAGTTACCTAACCTAACGGTGCAGACGGGACATCGAGGCGAATGCGGATGGCATAAGCGTACGTTATATCTATCTGTGATGTTTAGGTAATATAAATGATGGGATATTCATTAATGAGATTAATGAAAGAAAATAAACCTAATTGATGTTGTGGAATCGAATTTTAAAATAAAACAGGTAGCTACAGTTCTTGCTTTGCATCGCGGTGTTCATTATAGAACATCCTGCACCTTATTCGATGAGGAAAGGACCGAGATCCCTTCACCGGGAGTGACTCCTTTAGCAATAACTGACAGATGCTACAACCCTCGGTTTGTCTTTGATCGCTTCTATAGTTTCCGCTTTGCACAGTGATATATATGATATATCCCGCACCTCATTCGACGAGGAAAGGGCCGACGATCCCTTCACCGGGAGTGACCCCTTTAGCAAAACTAGAAAAGCTTCAAAAACATTCCATTTAAAAACCATTTGATTCCGCAACGAGATCAAGTTCAAAGCGTTAAAGGTTTTCACAAAAACCAGCCGCAACCCTCCGTCATTTTAGGAAGTAGAGTACTTAGTATTCGTGCTGTGTTTGTTGACCATAGTCAAGGCACAGTGTACGGTAGCTAAGTGATGTCTTCCTACACCGCATATGATGCGATTAGTTAGGACAGTCGCATGACTTTGTTGACCTTAGTTAAGGGTCATGTGGGTGGGTCTAATTAATCACGAAATGACGGGTAGAACTTGACTAGTACTTATGATTTGTTGACCATAGTTAAGGTCATAGGTGCTAGGGGTAAAAACCTTTATCGGGAGTTTCAAGTGTTGAAACTTGCAATGAGATTGCATACCTTCTATGTGATAGTTGGATCCCGATACCCGCTGCGAGTAAGAGTTACTCCTGGGAGAGTTTTATACATTACAATTAGCCAATCAAGTAGGTGTCTAGAAAGGTGTCAACGGGGTTACGCCTCTGGGAAAACGAGGTTTACATTAATTAGGTTCGTGCGAAAGCACGGGGGACCTCCCTCAAAGTACCGACACTGGCCTGGCTGAAAGATTGGCGAACTTGTAGTGTGTAATTAATCCCGGCTAGTCTTTCCTTTTAGGGTTTGAAGGAAGATTTGATAAAAAGCAGTGGGAGCCATCCTGATTAGATAAAATAAAAACCAATCTATTCTTGACAGAGCGCACGCTGAGTGTTTTTCTTCTCTCTCTCTCCTGGTAGCGACCATATCACGCCTTAATCAAGATAATAATACGGATTATTGACCGAACCCGCTTGTTATACTGAGCTGGGGAACGTTGGTCCCGCTCCAACTTATAATTGTTATAAGACAGAGCAGGAAATAGGGGAATACCAGAATTCCTATGCCGCCCAAACGAAGAAAGTGCATATGATGCATCTCCTTCGGGTGTGTTCATTACAACGAACTGTTTCTCAGTATCCTCTGCATCCTGGGTATATGATACCGGATCAGGATCCCAGATATGTAATCTGTTACATAGGGCTACAAAAAGGTAGAAAAACTGAGAACGGGTGATAAGTTTCATGAGACAGAAACCGGGGCAAGTGTTGCAGCCAAGTCTGTTGGTCACTGTCACCCTGTATTACCAATACATTGATTCTGAACAAATGCTATTAGATGCCGAACCTGATATACAAAATCATATCAGTCTCTTTATTAGTAAAGAAATGATAAAATTTTGTATAGTTGGATAATGTTTTGAACATTTCCTATATCAAAAGTTGATCGGTTCAGGCGCGTTATCTAAAAGCATTCATGTTCTAAATCAAACTACAGTTCTTAGTATATGGAACACACACAAGAAAAAGAGTTCAGAAATGAACGGATTCTTCTTGAGGTATTGTAGACTAGGTCAGATCAATGCGACCCGACTGGCTGAAGTTACATTTAGATGTATATTTAAATCGTTTTGAATTTACATCTTGTGCAACTCGCCAATCATGTCACAAAGATAAGATGACCACAGCTCTGTTTATTGGAAACAGAGAAAGAGTTAATGAACTCTTGGGACCGATACATGATGATGTATGTAAGGTCTCCTGTCTACACATGCCAGGACTGGTTCTTTATACTTCATTATATTCTCTGATAATCTCTCAAGATTCAGTCGTATGTTCCTGCTGAAACATAAGTCCGAAGCTTTTGAGGTATTCACAGAATATAAGTTAGAAGTAGAGAACCAATAACCGGGTATAAGTATTATGTCCTAAGATGAGATCAGGGAGGAGAATACTTGTGCATGGCATTACTGGACCATTCTAAAGGAGAATGAGATTCTCTCTCCGTACTACTCCTCTGATTACACCACAACACAACGGTGTATCAGGGCGGAGCAATCACACCCTATATGAGATGGTGTGCTCTATGATGAGTATTACTGAGTGACCTATTTCCTTTTGGGGTGTTATGCACTTGAGAAGCTGCATACCTATTGAATTGGGTTCGAATCAAATCACTGCCTACCACTCCATATAAGATATGGTATGGGAAGAACCCATCTCTTAAGCAAGTTAAGATTTGGGATTGTCCGGCCTATGTCAAAAGCAAAATCCGGACAAGATCGAGGCAAGATCAGTTCTGTTGAACTGGAAAGGTTCCAGCTGTACAAAACTGCTAATGATTTGGTAGAACCAAAGAATTCAATAGTTTCCGACGAAACTCAGCCTCTCCGCCGATCTAGTAGGGTTCCTCACCCACCTGAGAGATACCTCAGTTTCTCGATGACAGTGGGAGCAAGGATTGCATCATGAGATGATGACCCAACTAGTTTCGAGCAGGCCATCGAGAGTAAGGACTCTGTAAGAATGGCTGGATGCTTAGCGGTCTGAGATGGAATCCATATACACCAACAAAGTATGGACTTTGGTTGCTATATCTGAAGGGTTAAATCCCCATCAGGAGCAAGTATATCTTGAGAAGATTACTTGGTGTACATGGAAAAGTTGAGACTTTCAAAGCTAGACTTGTTAAAGGTTTTCGTCATCGACCAGGCGTGGATAATGATGAAACCTTTTTCCAGTAGCTATGCTTAAGTCTATCCAGATCCTACTTACCACGGCTACATACCATGACTACGATATCTGGCGGTTGGGTGCCATGACTGCTTTTCTAAATACTGATTTAGAAAAGAACGTCTATAAGAACACAGCCAGAGGTCTTCGTAAACAGTGGGAGCAGCGGAAACGTGAGCAAGTTACTTTACATAATGAAGCAGGCATCACGGAGTTGGAACGTCTGTTTTGATGTGATAGTCAAAGTGTTTGACTTCATCAAAATGGTAGACGAACCTTGTATATACAAAAGGGTAGTAGAGAGTAAGGTGGTCATCTTCGTATTGTACGTAGACAACATACTCTTGATAGGAAAAGAGTTTCCTATACTACGATCGATCAATCTCCTCTTATCACTAAGATTCCCCAAATAGGATCAAAGTGATACCTACTAAATCCTGGATTTTGGATCTATGAGATAGATCTAAATGGATGTTAGAATACTCACTAGATGTAGTGAGATGGTATCAATCGATCCTGGGGAGAATCACTGGAAGTGTTCCAGGGTGATAAAGACGGCTGAATGTCAGTCACAGGCACTGTCTTTACCCTCAGTAAAGGGACGGTATGTTGGAAGAGTTCCAAGCTCGATACCGTGGCAATCTAGACGATAAAGGCTGGTAACATCGCTATTAAAGATACTACCAAAGAGGCTGTTTGGGTGTATATTAGTTCATAAGATGAACTGGGTTCCTGCCATTGTATGACAATGGAAGCGTGGTTTCGACCCTGGAACCCTGGTCCCATCAGTGGCCCAAACAAATTCTGAGGAAGCATCACCTGATCATGGAGATAGTTGATCTCCAGGGTGATCGAGGTTAGGAGAGAAGACTCAGAGGACAACACGGCGGATCCACTCACGAAGGCCTTTTTCCCAAAGAGAGACTTTTTAGGGGATGGTTGAGTATGTGATACTGCAACCACTGCTACAGATGGCCCTAGTGCAAGTGGGAGATTGTTAGTTATATGTATGCCCTAGAGGCCATTACTGTACATAGGATGTATATTGTAGTGGATGCTGGGACATATATAGGAAGGACTTTCTCGCTCGACATGATAGTACGCTATCTGGTTGCTCTTTATCTTAACATGTATACTTTCTGTCTCTCTGATTACATGTTGATAAAGCCCATAGGATCTGTACTTGACTACCTGGACTATGATGCGGATCATACTAGTGGGGACATGGTAGTCCATGAGTACATCCTTGAAATGTTCCTAGTCGAGGGAATATTGAGACGGGGCATCGATATTCCAGAGTAGACTAGCGCATATCTTCTCGACCCATGCGATGGGCGATGGATGATCCCATATCCATTGGTGTTTGACATCGAAGATGGTATGCGGGTGCTCAGTGGAGACTGGGTACACTGAACGGACTCGCCGAGAACTCCCAGATGGTATTATACCTCACGTCAGATGGCAGTTCTCTGGTGACACTGGTACAGCTTAGTCTGTTGACCCGAGATCGTCATAGAGTCTTGTGTGTCTCCCACTGTGCTTTGATTTCCACCCTACCACGGCTCTACTGAGTTGTGCAAACAGGTGGCTTTTGGGTACAGTCCCGATTCACATGGAGGCAATGAGCGATAGGAGGGGATTCGTCTCTCCCGGTATTGGGGGTTGATGTTGTGCAATGCTCGACTGGCCATAACAGGAAATCCCTGGCCAGGGTTGCAGTGATATACTGGTAAGTGTTATCAGTAGTTTCACGAATGTTATGGACCCTACGTCGGCATGACTTATCGAGCTATTGGGGTCTGACGTTTACCACCCCTAGGCGAGATATGCGACATATCAGACGAACAGACCGGACTATACGGTAGTGTTACTGGTCGGATTCGCAGGAGTGTGAGCGGGCTTGCTCGTCGATCTTCTGATCGCTCAATACCCGGGTGGCCGTTACGTTTGGCAGACCACTTGCGGCTTGTGGGTGCATGATATGATCATCATCTGCTACCGGCGTATTGACGAGTCTTTAGAGTCCTACACAGAGGTTTCCTGGTTCAAGCGAAACGAAATAGGAGTGCATATGAGATATGTGCGGGACCGAGAATAATGCGTGTATGTGATACCGTGTTTGATTCTCGCGATCAATGTATCGAATGGTTATATGCGATATAACCTAGTTATCGAATCAAGGATTGATTCGATAAGCCGATACATAGGATACTGGCCGGTTATATGCGACATGACCGGATCATTGAATCAAGTGTTGATTTAATGATTTAATGTATAATTATATATTTGATATATTACTTTACATTAACTAGTAATGGTTCACTTTAAATGGATTTTCTCACTTGGATGTGCGCATTGCATATGCGATATCATATTGTGCACTAGCTTGTATCATGTTTGATGATACATATCTTTTTTTGGTTAAGTGTGAAGAGTTAAACCTTGGTTAATGAAATCATTAGGGTTTACTATTTGCTTATTCCTTTATTTATTTGTTTTATTCATTTTGGTATTTATAATAAGCATAATGAGAAAGAAACAAAATGGTTAGCTTTCATTCTTTCATGAAGCTTAATGAAGCTTCATGAAGCTTTGACCAAAGGTGACCATTTTGTTTTTATCTCAAACCCTAACCACTCACTAACCTTGGTTAACTCTCTACACTTTACTATGGTTCAAATATGATAAGGATTGATTTTTTCTTTTCTATTCTATTATTCTTATCATAATATTTGAGCTTCTTCTTCTTCTTCCTTCAAGTGAAGAAAAGCTTGACCATCAATGGCAAGTCTTCATATCTAGTGAGAAATCCAAAACTAAAGTTTACCCTCTTCCTATTTCTTCATCCTCTATCTATTGCCAAGTAGTATAGGGTGTTTCCTTCACAAGTTTTTCCGACTTGGTGAAGTTGGAGCTTGTTCTTGCGATATCTCGACGTAGATCATCTTCGGCATTGAACCGACGATCAAGCTCGCCCATTCTTCGATGATACCGATACTTGAGTTCCGGATTCATTTTGGACAGCCGAGGGGACTTTGTTGCGGAGCCGTGGAGGTGGTGGACCGGATCTACAAAGGTTGTATGTCCGTTCCCTTAGTTAAATTGTTAACTAGTTTATGTTTCGCCTAAATATCTAGTAAACGATCCGTAGTCGGGTTTGTAGGCACCTGTAAAATTTTATTTGTGCATGTTTGGTCACTTGTGAAACTTAACTAGAGTGCCTAGGAACCCTACACGTACAGCTAGTGCCGCTTGCGGTCTGTGGTTAAACCCACTGCCAGCATAGTAGTCGAGTCTCTAAAGTCCCATACAGAGAGTTTCCCTACTCCAGGCGAAACGATATAGAGGTCGTATGGTTTTACGACAAGGGTTCGGACGCATACGTGTGTTTACGCACGTACGACTTTCGGACAGTTTTTACCAGTCGGCTTTGGTTTAAGCCAGTTACTGGTATTCGGTTATTGGATTTATACAGTCTAAAGTTTTTCCGTATTTTTGCGGAAAGGAGGGGCGTTCTCGTAATTGCGCGAGAAGCTTCTAGAAGGTGGTGACTAAGGAGGTTTAGGTGGCATATACAATGAATGTGATTAGTGAGTCATATGGATGATTCATCCATGTCATTAATGCATCATAAATGCTTAATGACTCATGGAGATGAATCATCACTAGATATTATCAAGCATGGTTGTTAAATTGATTTATTTTCTTTTCTTGATAAAAAGAAATGCTTGATATATATTATCATAACTCATTATTCTCACTTCATTATTATCTTCACCTTCTCTCTCCTCAAGCTCTCCCTCTTCAAACCCTAATCCTCCCCTCTCATGTGTTGAGTACAAGGATTAGTTAGACTAATTAAACCATAACCCTCACTCTATATTACCTAGCTTCTTTGATTAGCACTTAAAGAAGTTTAGTTGCCTCAAATTTAGAGGCTAAGCTTGGTGTAAAGCTCTCGGGTGGATCGTCTACTACTTGGAGAAGGCCGAGGAGGAGGTGGAGTTCGTAAAGACGAAGGACATGGTTCTTTAGATATAATCCCTTTACATAGTAGTTGTTAACAACTATGTTTGATGTTAGTTATCGTTTAGCTTCGATTCATGCGGTTAGTCGATGTTTAGCATAAGAACACGATCGTTTTTCATATTTCCGCCTCCCCGCAAGTCGTGGGGTGTTGTACATCGACTTACAGTGGTATCAGAGCCTCGCTAAACAATAAATAATTTACTTGCAAATTTGTATGAATTTCGAACGGAAAAAACGAAACCGGAAAAGCCCGAAATCATGGTTTTCTGTTGAATTTTAAATGAAGTCCTAAAATTTTTCAGGGAGGTTCAGAAAGCTTAAAAAGACAGTATAAGAACACCCAAGAAATTTGGGCCCCTGAATCGCCTAAAGCGCCGCGGAACCGCGGCGGATCGCACCGATCCGCCGCGCTTCCGCCGCCGAGTTGGCGATTCAGGAACCCAATTTTCCTGTGTTGCTTCTCTGTGATATTTGGTATTTTCTGGAAGTTTTTATTTTTGCTCAGGTTTCAGATTTACAGAGAAGTATTGGAGCAAAATTAAAAGTGTTTAATCGATCGAAATTATACAGTATTTGCTTGTTGGATTATATCTATGTTTGTATAATGTGTTCGTAAACCTCCCCTAACTGCTAGTATATCGGTTGGCAGGGGGTTGCACATTTCTGTAATGGATTTTATCTGTTTGTGTATATGAACTGTGTTGGACTGTTGTGATATATAGCCGGGGTTATGTGATGGGTTATTATTTAATTCATTTGATGTAAATGTAATTTGTTGTAATATTATTTTGCGGTGCACATCCAGGTTGCGGTTGTATCCACCGTTGTATTATTTCATTTTACTGTTTTTTGCTCCTAGGACAGACCCAAGGTGGGGTGCACAAACTGCCGGTGGGTAGTTTGCCGTGCCCGTTGGGGTCTTGGGTGGGGTAATGGCTATTCATCACAACTGTGTAATCCGTCTTTTGTTGCAGGCTCAAAACAAACACGGATTGCTTGCAAATCCAATAAAGTTCATCTGTGATCTGGAATGCCTATTATTGCGTCTGACGAATGTACAATATCTATATATGATAGCTATTTAGACGTCACTTATGTTTTACACCCGCGCTAGCCCAGCCCCCGCTCTGTCGTTGGTTAAGTAACCTAACGGGTGATGACGGGACCCCGTGGCGAATGCGGATGGCATAAGAGGACGTTGTATTTTCATTGTTTTTTGCAATGATAGGTTAATGATGGGACGCATTATTTATAATGCAAAGAAAATAAACCAAAAAGTTTAATCGTTGGAACAATTTAAAAGAAACTACTCGGTTAATTTTAAAAACAGATATTTTTAAATGCGGAGCTTTAACCACTCCTTTTAAAAGCTATCAGGTTCCTTCGGTTATATCAAGTTCACTACGTTCACGGTTTCACCAAAACCATTCGTAGCCCTCCGTCATTTCATCTGGGTATTCAGTAGTATTCAAGCTATGTATTTTGACCTAACGCCAAGGCATAGTGTTTGGTAGCTACTGGGTATTCATTTGTTGCATAGATAGATGAGTTAGTTTGGGACAGTCGTATTATCATTTTGGCCAAACGTCAAGGATATATACGGATGGGTTCAAATTGACAAGATAATGATGGGTAGAACTTGACATGTGACTTATGACATTTTGACCGAACGCCAAGGTCATAAGAGCATGGGGTAAAAATATATATCGGGAATTTCTAAAGAAACTGAAATTTGCAAAGAGTTGCATACCATTTGGAGTTTGATGAATGTTGGTAGGATTCCTTCAACATTATCATACGATGATATTTGGATCCCGATCCTACTGTGAGTATATGCTACTTATCAAGATATTCGTCACTTAACGATCAATGCTATAAACCAAGTAGGTGTCAAGAAAGGTGTCAGCGGGGTTACGCCCCCAGAGAAAAGAGGTTATTTAATTAAGGAACTTCGCGAAAGCGTTGGAAAACCTCCCTCGAAGTATCGACACTAGCCTGGCTGAACGGTTAAGCAAGTATTGTATGGTGAGAATAGTCCTGCCTAATTCTTCTTTTATGGTTTGAGGAAGGATTCGAGAAACAGTGAGAGCCATCCAGTTTAGATAAACTAAAAACCACTCTAAACTTGCAAGAGCATCATGCTAAAGAGTTTTCTTCTCTCTCTCCTATTTGCAGCGACCCTGAAAATGACTGGACTTAAGTTACTTTTAGAGAAAAATATACTAACAGGGCCAAACTATAAAGATTGGCTGCGGAATGTCAAAATGGCTTTGACCTATGACAAATTGGGGTACGTCCTCACCGCTACGGCACCTGCTGTCCCTGGTCCCAAATCCAGCAATGCGGATAAGGAAATCCGCAAAACCTGGGATTTAGATTGCGCGGAATCCAAGTGCATCGTGCTTGCCTCAATGAACAATGAATATCAGAGGAGGCACGAGGATATGAACCTAGATGGCATATTTCTCCATACAAAGGAACTTTATGGAGAGCAATCTCGTATAGCAAGATACGAGACCTCTAAGAACTTGTTTCGAGCGAGGTTGGCTGTCGGGTCATCGGTAGGAGAACATGTCCTAAAGATGATCGGCTATATTGAAGAGCTCGCAGACCTTGGGACGACTTTGGATAATGAGCTCTATACAGACCTTATTCTCCAGTCCCTTCCTCACACCTACGCCCAGTTTATCCTGAACTTCAACCTTCAAAGAAAAGAAGTTGAACTTCCGGAACTCCTGAACATGTTAAGGAGTGCAGAGGGCACCTTGCAGAAAGCAAGGGAAACACCCGCTATGTTTGTTAGCGGTGCATCTTCTTCCGGGTCCAAGGCTAGGGCAAAAGGAAGGAAGAAGAAGGCCGCCACCAAACCTAGAGGAGGTGTTAGTAAGGTGGGAGGGAAGGGAAAGAAAAAGTTTGCAGTACCGGTAGTGGGCCAGGATGAGTGCTTCCATTGTCACAGGAAAGGGCACTGGAAGAAAGATTGCAAGGCATGGAACGCCAAGAACCAGGAACCGAAGCAAGCTGTGGCTTCGACTTCAGGTGTGTTTGTAATTGAGAATTGTCTGTCGATCAACTCTACTTCCTGGGTATTGGATACCGGATCAGGATCTCATATTTGCAATTCATTGCAGGCATTGAGAAACCGTAGAGTGCTGAAGGAAGGTGATATGACCCTAAAGGTTGCTAACGGAGCTAGCGTGGGAGCTGCGTCTGTCGGGGATTATCACCTAGGATTGACAAGTGGACACATTTTGGTTTTACATAACTGTTTTTTTGTACCAAGCTTAACGTGTAATATCATATCAGTTTCCTTGTTATCAAATAAAGGTTATGATTTCACGTTTGTAAGAGATGTTGTTAACATCCACCTTAATCATGGTTTGATTGGGTCCGGTACACTAAATAACGGTATATATGTTTTAAACCAACTCCAAATTTTCAACGTCCAGAACACACTAAAAAGAAAGTCTCCAGATTTAAATAAAGCTTTCTTATGGCATTGTAGACTGGGTCACATCAATGAGAGAAGGTTGACTAAGTTGCATAGAGAAGGATATTTGGACTCTTCGAATATCAAACTTATGACACTTGTCAATCTTGTCTCAAAGGAAAGATGACAAAGACTCCATTTACTGGACAAGGAGTAAGAGCGAGCGAGCTCTTAGGACTCATACGCAGTGATGTATGCGGCCCAATGTCTACACATGCAAGAGGTGGTTTTTCCTATTTCATTACTTTCACGGATGATTACTCAAGATACGGATTCATTTATCTGATGAAACATAAATCCGAGGCTTTTGTGAAATTCCAAGAGTATAAGAATGAAGTAGAAAACCAAACCGGCAAAAGTATCAAAACACTTAGATCTGATCGAGGTGGTGAATACTTGAGTGCCGAGTTCCTAGGTTACCTAAAAGAGAAAGGAATTCTCTCTCAGCTTACTCCTCCATACACTCCACAGCACAACGGTGTATCGGAGAGACGGAATTGAACCTTATTGGATATGGTACGATCCATGATGAGTAATGCTGAGTTACCGCGATCTTTTTGGGGTTATCAGCTAGAATCAGCGGCATATCTTTTGAATATGGTTCCTACCAAGACTGTGCCTACCACTCCATATCAGATGTGGAGCGGGAAGAAACCCCATCTACAGTATATAAAGATTTGGGGATGTCCAGCTTTTGTTAAAAAGCAGCATGTGGACAAGCTCGAGGCACAATCAGTAAAGTGTAAGTTTGTGGGATATCCAAAGAACTCCAGGGGATATCTATTCTATTACGCAGAGGAACAAAAGGTATTTGTTTCTCGTAATGCCCATTTTCTAGAACATCAGTTTTTAGAAAAGGAATCAAGTGGGAGTGAAATAGAACTGGAAGAAATTCCAGAACCATAAACTAATACTGAAAGTTTGGTAGAACCGGTAGTTCAAGAAGAACAGGACATTCCCGCACCCCTCCGCAGGAGTAGTAGGCCGTCTCGTCCGCCTGAGAGATACTACGGTTTTCTCATAGATGGGGATAGAGAGGATTGCATCATAGATGATGATGAACCTACTGACTTCCAGCAGGCCATCCAGAGCGGCGACTCGGTACGATGGCTCGATGCAATGCGGACCGAAATGGAGTCCATGTACACCAACAAAGTATGCACTTTGGACTTTGCTCCAGATGGGGTAAAACCCATAGGATGCAAATGGATCTTCAAGAAAAAGATTGGTGTAGATGGACAGGTGGAAACCTATAAGGCTAGACTTGTTGCAAAGAGTTTTCGTCAAAGACCTGGTTTGGACTATGACGAAACTTTTTCTCCAGTGGCTATGCTCAAATCCATTTGGATCCTTCTTGCTATTGCTGCCTTCCATGATTATTAAATATGGCAGATGGACGTAAAGACGGCTTTTCTGAATGGAAATTTAGAAGAGTGCGTCTATATGGATCAGCCAGAGGGTTTCAATCAGAGTGGGAGCAGAGGGAAAGTATGCAAGCTGCTTAAGTCCATTTATGGACTAAAGCAGGCATCGCGGAGTTGGAACATCTGTTTTGATGAGACAGTCAAAGAATATGACTTTATCGAAAATCCAGATGAACCGTGCATATATAGTAAAGTTGTAGCCAGAAGTGTCGTATTCCTCGTCTTGTACGTGGATGACATTCTATTGATAGGAAATGACATTCCTATGCTACAATCTGTCAAAGGATTCTTGTCACACAGGTTCTCCATGAAAGACCTGGGTGATGCCTCTTACATTCTGGGGATCCGGATCTATCGTGATAGATCCAAGAGGATGTTGGGACTTTCGCAGTCCAGGTATATCGACACTGTACTGAAAAGATTCAGTATGGAAGATTCTAAGCGCGGTAATCTACCGGCTTGTCACGGAATCACCCTCTCCAAAGAGATGTCTCCCAAGACTGATTTGGAAAGGGAACGCATGTCTATTATACCCTACGCTTCTGCGGTAGGTTCTATAATGTATGCGATGTTATGCACCAGACCAGATGTAGCTTACGCACTGAGCGTGGTAAGCCGGTATCAGTCAGACCCAGGGGAGAAGCACTGGATAGCAGTAAAGAACATTCTCAAGTACCTAAGAAGGACTAAGGAGATGTTCTTGGTTTACGGCGGAAAAGACCTCAGGTTGGAGGCCTTTGCTGATTCCGGATTTCAGAGTGATAAGGACGATTCCAAGTCCATGTCGGGTTATGTCTTTACCCTCAATGGAGGGGCGGTGTGCTGGAAGAGCTCCAAGCAGGACACCGTTGCTGACTCGACGATGGAAGCGGAGTATATAGCTGCTTGCGATGCCGCAAAAGAAGCAGTCTGGATGAAGAAGTTCCTAACAGAACTTCAGGTGGTTCCTACCATAGTTGATCCAATACCTTTGTATTGCGACAACAACGGAGCTATAGCTTTAGCAAAGGAACCAAGGTCCCATCAGAAGTCCAGACACATCTTAAGGCGGTATCACCTGATCAGGGAGATCATTGATCGTCAGGAGATCGAGGTTCGGAGAGTTGCTTCTGAAGAGAACATTGCTGATCCATTCACAAAGGCCCTACCTCAGATTCAGTTCGAGAGGCTACTCGAGATCATCGGTCTTCGATATGCCAGTACATGGCCCTAGTGCAAGTGGGAGATTGTTAGTGTATATGCCCTAGGGGCCATTATTGTATCATACTAGTTTGTATATTACTTAATGGAAGCTTGGGATATTCACATGTATATAACAGTCTTGCTAAACATGGTAGTATGCTACTTGGTTTTTTTTTTATCTTAATATGTGAGTATACGTATTGATAGAGCTCTTAGGATCTTGCTTGACTACCAGCGTTGTGATGGCAGTCACACTAATGGGAGCTGGGTAGTCTACAAGCACATCCTGATTCAGGTTCCTAGTCGTTGGATTATTGAGACAGGGCATCGATACTCCGGAGTAGACTAGTGTGTACGCTTCTCATCCCAGTTGGAGAGATGGTCTGTCCCACAGCCGTCAGTACGTCGTACTGGAGATAGTATGCAGGTGCTCGTTGGGTTACGGGTACACCGGACAGGACTCACAGGGAACTGTTGGATGGTTTTATACCAGTCGTCAGTGAACAGTTCCCAAGTGACATGAGTACAGCATAGTCCGCAGACTTGACACTGCTACTTTGCCTCGAGTGTGTCCCACTGTTCTTAGATTGCTACCCTACCACGGCTTAAAGGAGTCGTGCAAACAGGTAGCAGTTGGGTGCAGTCCCGAGCACTTGGAGGCAGTGGCGGTTAGACAGGATTCGTCTCTCCCGGTATTGGGGGTTGATATCGCGCTGTGTCAGAGAGCCATTACGCAAAGTCCCTGGCCAGGGCAAGCGAGATTTGCTGGTAGGTTCCAGTAGTTTCTCAGGGTGTAATGGGCTTCCCTCTGACACGACTTATACCGCTATTAGGGGACTGACGCTTGCCGCCCCCTGGGCCCGATATGCGATAGTCTTAGACGAACGGACCGGACTGTACGGAGATTGTCACATCAGACTCAGTAGGAGTTCGGATGGGTTTCCTCATCGGCCTTCTTATCGACATCTACCTGGGGACCGTTACGTACAGCTAGTGCCGCTTGCGGTCTGTGGTTAAACCCACTGCCAGCGTAGTAGTCGAGTCTCTAGAGTCCCACAGAGAGAGTTTCCCTACTCCAGGCGAAACGATATAGAGGTCGTATGGTTTTACGACAAGGGTCCGGACGCATACATGTGTTTACGCACGTACGACTTTCGGACAGTTTTTACCAGTCGGCTTTGGTTTAAGCCAGTTACTGGTATCCGGTTTTTGGATTTATACAGTCTAAAGTTTTTCCGTATTTTTGCGGAAAGGAGGGGCGTTCTCGTAATTGCGCGAGAAGCTTCTAGAAGGTGGTGACTAAGGAGGTTTAGGTGGCATATACAATGAATGTGATTAGTGAGTCATATGGATGATTCATCCATGTCATTAATGCATCATAAATGCTTAATGACTCATGGAGATGAATCATCACTAGATATTATCAAGCATGGTTATTAAATTGATTTATTTTCTTTTCTTGATAAAAAGAAATGCTTGATATATATTATCATAACTCATTATTCTCACTTCATTATTATCTTCACCTTCTCTCTCCTCAAGCTCTCCCTCTTCAAACCCTAATCCTCCCCTCTCATGTGTTGAGTACAAGGATTAGTTAGACTAATTAAACCATAACCCTCACTCTATATCACCTAGCTTCTTTGATTAGCACTTAAAGAAGTTTAGTTGCCTCAAGTTTAGAGGCTAAGCTTGGTGTAAAGCTCTCGGGTGGATCGTCTACTACTTGGAGAAGGCCGAGGAGGAGGTGGAGTTCGTAAAGACGAAGGACACGGTTCTTTAGGTATAATCCATTTACATAGTAGTTGTTAACAACTATGTTTGATGTTAGTTATCGTTTAGCTTCGATTCATGCGGTTAGTCGATGTTTAGCATAAGAACACGATCGTTTTTCATATTTCCGCCTCCCCGCAAGTCGTGGGGTGTTGTACATCGACTTACAGTTACGCCTCTGGAAAAACGAGGTTTACATTAATTAGGTTCGTGCGAAAGCACGGGGGACCTCCCTCAAAGTACCGACACTGGCCTGGCTGAAAGATTGGCAAACTTGTAGTGTGTAATTAATCCCGGCTAGTCTTTCCTTTTAGGGTTTGAAGGAAGATTTGATAAAAACAGTGGGAGCCATCCTGATTAGATAAAATAATAACCAATCTGATCTTGCAAGAGCGCACGCAGAGTGTTTTCTTCTCTCTCTCTCCTGGTAGAGACCATACGCCTTAATCAAGATAATAATACGGATTATTGACCGAACCCGCTTGTTATACTGAGCTGGGGAACGTTGGTCCCGCTCCAACTTATAATTGTTATAAGAAAGAGCAAGATATTGGGGATTACCAGAATTCCCGTGCCGCCCAAACGAAGAGAGTGCATGCTGATGCATCATCTTCGGGTGTGTTCATTATACAGAACTGTTTCTCAGTATCCTTTACGTCCTGGGTATGTGATACCAGATCAGGATCCCAGATATGTAATTTGTTACATAGGGCTACAGAAAGGTAGAGAACTGAGAACGGGTGATAAGTTTCATGAGGCAGAAAACGGGGCAAGTGTTGCAGCCAAGTCTGTTGGTCACTATCACCTTGTATTACAAATACATTGATTTTGAACAAATACTATTAGATACCGAACCTGATATACAAAATCATATCAGTCTCTTTATTAGTAAAGAAATGATAAAATTTTGTATTATTGGATAATGTTTTGAACATTTCCTATATCAAAAGTTGATCGGATCAGGCACGTTATCTAAAAGCATTGATGTTCTAAATCAAACTACAGTTCTTAGTATACAGAACACACACAAGAGGATGAGTTCAGAAATGAACGAATTTTTCTTGAGCTATTGTAGACTAGGTCATATCAATGCGACCTGACTAGCTGAAGTTACATTTAGATGCATATTTAAATCTTTTTGAATTTACATCTTATGAAACTTGCCAGTCATGTCACAAAGATACGATGACCATAGCTCTGTTTACTGGAAACAGAGAAAGAGTTAGTAAACTCTTGGGATGATACATGTTGATGTATGTAAGGTCCCCTGTCTACATATGCCAGGACTGGTTCTTTGTACTTCGTTACATTCTCTGATAATCTCTCAAGATTCAGACATATGTTCCTGTTGAAACACAAGTCCGAACCTTTTGAGATATTCACAGAATATGATTTAGAAGTAGAAAACCAAAACACGGGTATAAGTATTATGTCCTTTGATGAGATCGAGGAGGAGAATACTTGAGCACGGAAATCCTGGATTATTTTAAAGGAGAATGAGATTCCCTCTCAGCATTACTCCTCCGTATACACCATAGCATGATGGTATATCGGGGCGGAGCAATAGCACCCTATGTGATATGGTGTGCTCTATGATGAGTACTACTGTGTTTCCTATTTCCTTTTGGGAGTTATGCACTTGAGAAGCTGCATACCAATTGAATTGGGTTCCAATCAAATCAGTTGCCTACCGCTTCATATGTGATATGGAAAAGGAAGAGCCCATATCTTAAGTTGGTTAAGATTTGGGGTTGTCCGGGCTATGTCTGAAAGCATAATCCGGACAAGCTCGAGGCAAGGTCTGTTATGTACAACTGGAAAGGTTCCAGCTATACAAACAACAGCAGTTGATTTGATAAAACCAAAGGATTCAATAGTTACCAACGAACCTCAGCCTCTCCGCCGATCTAGTAGGGTTTTCTCACCCACCTGAGAGATACTTCTGTTTCTCTATGACAGTAGGAGCGAGGATTGCATCATGAGATGATGACCCAACTAGTTTCGAGTTGGCCATCAGGAGTGGGACTCTGTAAGAATGGCTGGATGGCGATCTGAGATGGAATCCATGTACACCAACAAAGTATGGACTTTGGTTGCTATATCTGAAGGGTTAAATCCCCATCAGGAGCAAGTATATCTTGAGAAGATTACTTGGTGTAGATGGAAAAGTTGAGACTTTCAAAGCTAGACTTGTTAAAGCTTTTCGTCATCGACCAGGCGTGGATAATGATGAAACCTTTTCAAGTGGCTATGCTTAAATCCATCCAGATCCTACTTGCCATGGCTACATACCATGACTACGATATCTGGCGGTTGGGTGTCATGACTGCTTTTCTAAATAATGTTTTAGAAGAGAAAGTCTATAAGTACACAGCCGAGGGCTTCGTAGACAGTGGGAGCAGCGGAAACATGTACAAGATACTTTATAGGATAAAGCAGGTATCGCAGAGTTGGAACATCTGTTTTGATGTAGTAGTCAAACAGTTTGACATCATCAAAATGGTAGATGAACCTTGTATATACAAAAAGGTAGTAGGGAGTATGGTGATGATCCTCGTAGAGTACGTAGATGACATACTCTTGATAGGGAAGGAGTTTCCTATGCTACGCTCGGTCAATCTCCGCTTATCACAATGATTCTCCATAAAGGATCAAAGTGATACCTCCTAAATCCTGGGTTTTGGGTCTATAAGATAGATCTAACTGGATGTTAGGATTCTCACTAGTTGTAGTGAGATGGTATCAACCGATCCTGGGGAGAATCACTGGAAGGGTTCCAGGATGATAAGGACGACTGAATGTCAGTCACAGGCATTGTCTTTACCCTCGGAAAAGGGACGGTATGTTGGAAGAGTTCCAAGATAGATACCGTGGCATACTAGACGATAAAGGCTGGATACATCGCTACTTAAGATGCTACCAAAGTGGCTGTCTGGGTGTATATTTGTTCATGAGATGAACTTAGTTCCTCCCATTGTGTGACAATGGAGTTGTGGCTTATGCCAAGGAACGTCCGTCCCATCAGTGATCCAGACATATTCTAAGGCCGTATCACCTGATCATGGAGATAGTTGATCTCCATGGTAATCGAGGTCAGGAGAGTAGACTCAGAGGACAACACGGCGGATCCACTCACAAAGGCCTTTTCCCAGATAGAGACTTTTATGGGATGGTTGAGTATGAGATACTACAACCACTGCTATCAGATGGCCCTAGTGCAAGTGGGAGATTGTTAGTTATATGTATGTCCTAGAGGCCATTACTGTACATAGGATGTATATTGTAGTGGATACTGGGACATATATAGGGAGGACTTTCTTGCTCGACATGATAGTACGCTATCTGGTTACTCTTTACCTTAACGTGTACACTGATTGTCTCTCTGTTACATGTTGGTAAAGCCCTTAGGATGTGTACTTGACTACCTGGACTATGATGCAGATCATACTAGTGGGGACATGGTAGTCCATAAGTACATCCTTCAAGGTCCCTAGTCGTGGGTGTATCGAGATGGGGCATCGATATAGCAGAGTAGACTAGCGTATACCTTCTCGACCCATACAGATGGGCGATGGATGATCCCATATCCATTGGTGTTTGACATCAGAGATGATATACGGGTGCTCAGTGGAGACTGAGTACACTGGACGGACTCGCCGAGAACTCCTAGATGGTATTATACCTTACGTCAGATGGCAGTTCTCTGGTGACACTGGTACAGGTTAGTCTGTAGACCCGAAATCGTCATAGAGTCTTGTGTGATTCCCACTGTGCTTTGATTTCCACATTACCACGTCCAAGAGGGCGTGCAAAACGGTGGTTTTTGGGTACAGTCCCGAATCATATGGAGGCAATGAGCGATAGGAGGGGATTCGTCTCTCCCGGTATAGGGAGTTGATGTTGCGCTGTGTTCGATTGGCTATAACCGGAAATCCCTGGCCAGGGTTGCTGAGATTTACTGGTAAGTGTTACCAGTAGTTTCTCGAAGTGTTATAGACCTCATATCGACACGACTTATCAACCTATTGGGGTCTGACGTTTACCACCCCTAGGCGAGATATGCGACATATCAGACGACGAGACCGGACTGTACGGTAAGTGTTACTGGTTGGATTCACAGGAGTATGAGCGGGCTTGCTCGTTGATCTTCTGATCGCTCAATACCCGGATGGCCGTTACGTTTAGCAGACCGCTTGCGGCTTGTGGGTGTTTGATATGATCATCACCTGCTGCCGGCGTATTGACGAGTCTTTAGAGTCCTACACAGAGGTTTCCTGGCTCAAGCGAAACGAAATAGGAGCGCATATGAGATATGTGCGGGGCCGAGAATAATGCGTGTATGTGATACCGTATTCTATTCTCGCGATAAATGTATCGATTAGTTGTATGTGATATAACTTAGTTATCGAATCGAGGATTGATTCGATAAGCCGATACATTGGATATTAGTCGGTTATATGCGATATGACCGGATCGTTAAATCAAGTGTTGATTTAATAATTTAATGCATAATTATATATTTGATATGTTACTTTACATTAACTAGTATTGGTTCACTTTAAAAGGATTTTCTCACTTGATGTGCACATTGTATATGTGATATATTTTTGTGCACTTGATTGTATCATGTTTGATGATACATGATTGCTAGGGTTTGTGTAAAGAATTAAACCTTGGTTAAGTAAATGGTTAGGATTTTTATTTATTTATTCATTCATTTATCTTTTTAATTTGGATTAAAAAGAAATGGGAAAAGAAAACATAATGGTTGCTTTCTTACATGAAGCTTCTTGATGCTTCATGTAACTTTGACTTAGTGACCATTCTTGTCTTCTTCTTCTAACCCTAACCATTCATCAAACCTTAGTCAATTCTCTACACCTAACCATGGTTGATATTATGATAAGAATGATTTTATTTTCTATTTTTAATATACTTATCATAATATTATCTTCTTCTTCTTCTCCTTCTTCAACATGAAGAAAGCTTGCCTCCATCAATGGCAACTTGAGAAAAAGAGTGAGAAATCCAATTCTAAAGTGAACCCACTTCCTATTTCTTCATCCTCTACCTCTTGCCAAGTAGTATAGGGTGTTTTCTTCACAAGTTTCATGACTTGGTGAAGTGGGAGCTTGATCTTGTGATGCCTCGACGTAGATCATCTTCGGCATCGAAGTCGATGACCTAGCCCGTCCATTTCTCCGATGAAGCCGACGCTAGAGTCCGAGATCCGATATGGACAGCGAGGGGACGTCTACGTGGAGCTAAGGAAGTGGAGAACCGGATCTACAAAGGTTGTAGCCTCTTTCTTTTAGTTAAGTTGTTAACTAGTTTCACTTTTCGCCTAAAATCTAGTTAACGATCCGTATTAGGATTTCTCGGCACTTGTAAAATTTGAAATTGGCATGGTTGATACCTTGTGAGACCTCATTAGTGTGCCTAGGAACCCTACATCATGGTCCCGAAGAACAGGCCAGTGGTGGCCTGGGTCACCTGGTCTACTGGCAGAGTGAGGAAGGAAGCCGCTTGGGGCCTATATGCTACACCTCCCAGTGAGGTGGAGCATCCGTTGCAGTAGCACTTCGAGCAGTTGGTGCAATTAGAGGCCATTGAATCTTGAGTTCTGCGCCAGGAAAAATACCAAATCTTAGTAACTTGAAATCCGAAGGCAACCATTAACAAACCGCGACTGGTTCGCGAAGACGACACACGAAGTGTGGAGTGGAAAGAGGAAAATGTCTCACCGGGCGTGCCAGAATATGTTCCCCTCCGAAAGACGGCGCACAAGACTGCGATGTCCTGACGCTGAGATTCGGGGCAGATGCTATTTGGTTTTATCCGTCCACCTCTCCGAAGATGCCAAGTTGATTTATGGCACCATGTATCGGAGGTTTAGACGGATGCGGCCGATATAGCAGACTTCGTCAGATTCCCCCTCGCTTGAGGGGTTTTTGATTGTGGGGACGCTCTTCCCTGCAGGCGCAAGCCCCTGCAATTAATTACGCTACCGTATCGCGGTAGCAACTTTCTCCTTTTCCAGAATTTCACTTCGTGTCGTGTGTGTTTGTTTTGTTTGTGGTTGCCCGTGGATTGTATACGGAGACTGAGTAATGCCGTCGCCCGTAGGACGTGGATTAGTCCAAATCCGTATTTACTTAGATTTGGGTTTGGTGTTTTTAGTTTAAGGACACGTTAGCCGTATTGAGGCTAAGATCAACTTAAACGTTCGTCAAGGATACGTTAGTCTGATTTGAGACTAAGATCAACTTAACGTGGTGATCCATTTAATATATGGCCGTCGGGACTCATCACCTCTCTGACGTCGTTGAAGGATTACAACGATAGGTGTCAGAGAAGTTCAGAGATGTACCCTTGAACCAAAGTCGATTTGGAGTTTTATAGTTCATTTGAATGTTTAAGAATACGTTAGCCGTGTTTGAGGCTAAGATCAACTTAAACGGGACCGTTTAGATTCGGCAAAAGAGCATTTGGAGGCTCTACTGTTCCAGTTTAGGGACGTGGCGGTCCGGCATTAGTTTAAGGACGTTTCGGTCCATCGCCAGTTTAAGGACGTAGTGGTCCATCATTAGTTTAAGGACGTTTCGGTCCATCGCCAGTTTAGGGACGTGGTGGTCCAATATTAGTTTAAGGACGTTTCGGTCCGACATTAGTTTAAGGATGTTTCGGTCCGACATTAGTTTAAGGACGTTTCGGTCCACGAGTTTAAGGACCCCGCAGTCCGTATTGATGTGTGGTCGTCGGGACCCGTCACCTCTCTGACGTCGTTGAAGGATTACAACGATGGGTGTCAGAGGAGTTCGGAGATGTACCCTTGAACCGGTCGTAAATTGATTTAGGAGAGCATTCTTGCTCAGTCAATTTAGTTTGGGGACTTACGGCCATGATTGGGCTAAGTCCCGTTGAGAATATTCAATATTTTTCTTGATCTTGGGCCTATTAGGCCTGTGCTAGGGCTTTGCCCATATTTAATAATGCACTGCATTTTATTCTGTCCAGCTCGGCCTTTTTTATTTGGGCTCTGTCTCTTTATTTATGATGCAGAGCATCTGTTTTGGTTTGGGCTCTGCCCTTTTTAAAATAATGCATTGCATTTTATTAGGCCTGTTAGGCCTTCTTTAATTGAGCTTGACCCTTTTGTAAGCAATGCAGTGCATTTGTCTGGCGCTTTGCGCCAAGTAATGAGCGCAAGCTCATATGGTGATGACACGTGTCATGCTCGGGCGAGCGCAAGCGCAACAGCGCTGTTCTAGTGCGCTGCGCTTGTGCTGCTGACACGTGGGGCGCTGTGGTGAATTACGCCAGTTTTAAAGAGCAAGGCTCTGTTTCAAAAGCGCATAGCGCAATTGGTTCAGATGCTGACACGTGGCGCTCTCTAGTGGCTTGCGCCATCCCAAGAGCACAACAGTGCAGTTTTGCAAGTGCAAGGCACTATTAACTTGAGAATCATTTAGATTCCAGAACCAATGGTTCATAAGTGCAAAGCACTACTTGGTTTCTTGATCTAATTTAGATCAAAGAAAACAAGTGTTTCTTATTTTTCTTGATCATAGAGAACCAATGGTTCATAAGTGCAAAGCACTATTTTTATTTTTATTTTTATTTTTAAAGATCTATGATCTGTTCATAAGAGAACTTTCTCTTTTTCTAAAGGTCTTTACCTTTTTTGTTCTTGAGGAGTTCTTCAGAGTTCTCTTTCTCTCTCTTTTTTTTTTAGAAAATGTTCATGCCTTTGAACTGAGGCCTAGAGTCCTTTTTATAATGTCCATAAATTAGTTAAATTTGTTAAAGAGATCTTTCTCTGAGTGATTTGGGGAATTTTCCCCACCGTTGGATCTTTGATCCAAGGTCTTCTGTTTTACAGAAGAAAATCTTCTTGTTTTAACAAGAACAGAAAGATTTCTTTTAGAATCTTAATTCTGTTTGGTGCAAATGCCTCAGCGCGTGACACGTGCCGCGCAGCGCAAAGCACAGCGCAACTGCGCTAGCGCATCTGAGCTGACACGTGCCGCGCAGCGCAAAGCGCAGCGCAACTGCGCTTAGCGCAACTGCGCTGACACGTGCCGTGCAGCGCAACTGCGCTAGCGCATCTGCGCTGATACGTGTCGCGCAGCGCAGTGCTTGCGCAACTGAAGCGTTGCTTCCTTTGATTTTAGTTTAAAAGAGCCTTGCTCTGATTGGACGCACTGCCTTGGGCGCTGCGCTGATGCATCTGCGCCTGACACGTGGTGCGTTGCACGCAGCGCAAAGAATTTGAAGCGTTGCTTCATTTATTAAAGTTTAAATTTTCAAAGCAGAGCTTCGCTCTGATTGGGGGAAGATGAAGCGTTGCTTCATCTCCCGCCTCGGAATTTGAACAGAGCTTTGCTCTGATTGGGGTAAACAATACATACACACACACATACACACAGACACACACACAATCTACAACACTGTCCCTCCCAAAAAAAATTTGGGTCGGGGCGCTGCTCAGCACCCCGCAAGGGGGCTGCTAGCCCCCTTGTCCCCCAACCCGCTATCCGGGTAGCGGGACCTCCGAAAAACTCAGCGTGGCTCCCGATATATCTAAGCCTCCTCCAAAAAAAACACACGTACACTGTACATTGAGTTCTCGTGACCAGTTTAACCCGTCAATCGGAGGTTCCCTCGCTCCAAAGGCGAGGGGTAATTAACGGCTGCTTAGTCCGCGGCTGCCGGAGATTCGGATCCCCACAATCAATAAACCCCGTCCTACCCTAGGCAGGGGGAATCTTTAGTACGCCTGACAAGCACGCGCGTATTCCCATCTCAATGGGGTGACGAAAACACCCTACAGGTATCATGCCCAATCCCAATGACTCATCTCATAATATCATATACCATCCTCATCATCCGTGCACACGGATAAGTATATATTCATCAACCCATGCATCCACATCTATCTATAAACATATAACATAAACACCCAAAACCGCGTGCATGTGTTTGTGTAACAACCTTACTCTAGGTTTCGCGACTATGAAATCAACTAAATCACTTTCCTCAAATCTCGCTAACACTAACTCATGATCTCCTAACCTTTTCTTGCTAAGTGTTCAAATCTTTCCATAACATATAAATGCCTATCTATATCATATCATACCATTTCTCACAACTTTGCGGGGGTGCTGTTTCGCCTAATCAGAGCAAAGCTCTGTTGAAATTCAAAATTCAAAATTCTGAAGCAACGCTTCAAATCTCGGGCGCAACGCGCCACATGTCAGGCGCTGATACGTCAGCGCAGCGCCCAAGAAGGCGCGCCCAATCAGAGCAAAACTCTATTTTATGCAAAATTAAAGGAAGCAACGCTTCAGCTGCGCAGGCGCTGCGCTGCGCGACACGTGTCAGCGCAGATGCTCTAGCGCAGTTGCGCTGCGTTGTGCGCTGCGCGACACGTGTCAGCGCAATGCGTGACACGTGTCAGCGCAGTTGCGCTGCGCTGCGCACTGCGCGACACATGTCAGCGCAGTTGCGTCAGCGCAGTTGCGCTGCGCTTTGCGCTGCGCGACACGTGTCACGCGCTGGAGCATTTGCGCCAAACAGAATTAAGATTTTAAAGAAATCTTTCTGTTCTTGTTAAAACAAGAAGATTTTCTTCTGTAAAACAGAAGCCCGACACGTGTCACGTGCTGGAGCATTTGCGCCAAACAGAATTAAGATTTTAAAGAAATTTTTCTGTTCTTGCTAAAACAAGAAGATTTTCTTCTGTAAAACAGAAGCCCTTAGATCAAAGATCTAACGGTGGGGAAAATTCCCCAAATCACTCAGAGAAAGATCTCTTTAACAAATTTAACTAATTTATGGGCACTATAAAAAGGACCCTAGAGCTCAATTCAAAAGAAGGAACATTTTTCTAAAAGAAAAAAAAAGAGAGAAAGAGGACTCTGAAGAACTCCTCAAGAACAAAAAAGGTAAAAACCTTTGAAAGAAGAGAAAATTCTCTTATGAAAAGATCAGTGATTTAAAAACAAGATCATTGATCTTTAAACATAACTAAATGAAATGAATAAATAAAAATAAAAATAGTGCTTTGCACTTTTTCATGAACCTTTGGTTCTTTAAGATAAAAAAAAAACTTATCTTTTCCTTTGATCTAAATTAGATCAAGAAATCTAACAGTGCTTTGCACTTCTGTTCTCAAATTAATAGTGCTTTGCACTTATAAATCTGCACTGTTGCGCTCTTGGGCTGGCGCAAGCCACCAGAGAGCGCCATGTGTCAGCGCCTGAACCATTTGCGCTATGCGCTTTTGAAATAAAGGTTTGCTCTCTGTGACTGGCGCAACTCACCAGAACGCGCCACGTGTCAGCAGCGCAAGCGTAGCGCACTAGCGCAGCGCACTGCGCTGCATGACACGTGTCATCACCACGAGCGCTTGTGCTCTCTGATTGGCGCAAAGCGCCTGATAAATGCAATGCATTTCCTAAAAGGGTCAGGCCCAAATCAAAAAGACAAAGCAGGGCAAAATAAATTGCAAAGCAATAAAAGGGCAGAGCCCAAATAAAATTGATGCTCTGCATCATTTATAAAGGGCAGAGCCCAAAACAAATTGATGCTCTGCATCATTTATAAAGGGCAGAGCCCAAAACAAATTGATGCTCTGCATCCTTCTGGGCAAAGCCCAAATAAAAATAAAAATAAATGCAATGCAGAAACAAATAAAATGTTGAACCGTTCAACTGGACTTAGCCCAATTTTGGCCATAAGTCCTTAAATTAAATTGACTGAGCAAGATTGCTCTCTTAAATCAATTTACTATCGGTTCAAGGGTATATCTCCGAACTTCTCTGACACCTGTCGTTGTAATCCTTCAACGACGTCAGAGAGGTGACGGGTCCCAACTACCACACGTATATGGACTGCGGGGTCCTTAAACTCGTGGACCGAAACGTCCTTAAACTAATATTGGACCGAAACATTCTTAAACTAATATCGGACCGAAACGTCCCTAAACTAATATCGGACCGAAACGTCCCTAAACTAATAACTGACCACCACGTCTTTAAACTGGAATATGGACCACCACGTCCGTAAACTGGAATATGGACCACTATGTCCCTAAACTGGAACAATAGAACCCAAATGCTCTTCTGTCGGATCTAAACGATCCCGTTAAGTTGATCTTAGTCTCAAATTAGATTAACGTATCCTTAACGAACGTTTAAGTTGATTTTAGCCGCAACGCGACTAATGCATCCTTAAACTAAAAACACCAAACCCAAATCTAAGTAAATATGGATTTAGACTAATCCACGTCCTACGGGCGACGGCAATACTCAGTCTCCGTATACAATCCACGGGCAACCACAAACAAAACAAACACACACGACACGAAGTGAAATTCTGGAGAAGGAGAAACTTGTTACCGCGATGCGGTAGCGTAATTAACTACAGGGGCTTGCGCCTGCAGGGAAGAGCGTCCCCACAATCAAAAACCCCTAAAGCGAGGGGGAATCTGACGAAGTCTGCTACATCGGCCGCATCCGTCTAAACCTCCAATACACGGTGCCATAAATCAACTTGGCATCTTCGGAGAGGTGGACGGATAAAACCAAATAACATCTGCCCCGAATCTCAGCGTCAGGACATCGCAGTCTTGTGCGCCGCCTTTCGGAGGGGAACAGATTCTGGCACGCCCGGTGGGACCTTTTCCTCTTTCCACTCCACACTTCGTGTGTCGTCTTCACGAACCAGTCGCGGTTTGTTAATGGTTGCCTTCGGATTTCAAGTTACTAAGATTTGGTCTTTTGCCTGGCGCAGAACTCAAGACTCAATGGCCTCTAATTGCACCAACTGCTCGAAGTGCCACTGCAACAGACGCTCCACCTCCCCCGGAGGTGTAGCATATGGGCCCCAAGCGGCTTCCTTCCTCACTCTGCCAGTAGACCAGGTGACCCGAGCCACCACTAGCCTGTTCTTCGGGACCATGATCCCACCTACAAGCTTCTCTATGCCGATGCCTGCATCGGAGGTAAACAAGAAGTCGGTCTTCGACCGACTCACTGCCACGACGGCCCCTGTCAACGGGTCACCCGCTGCCAAACCAACAGCTTCGGTTTTCGCCAGGCTGGATCAGAACTTCAAATTGGCTGTCCCAAGGATGGCAATGACTACTGCTCCAGAAGTCGTCAAGGCGGCTTCCTCTGTCAAAGAGTCAGTCTTTTCAAGACTGACGATTCCTGCCCCTGCTCAAGGATCCGTTTTCGATAGATTGAATATCACCCCTCAAAAGACAACCTCAGTCTTTAAGAGGTTAACACCAGCGACGCATCATTCAAGCAGGGGGCAAAAAGAAGCTGTCTCTATCTCCGAGCCAGTCCCAACGGCTCGTCATGCTCGACGTCGCCATTGGCGACGAGTAAGGAAGGCAGGGGGCAATTTCCCCTCAGGGCTAACTCCACCAGCTCCAGTGGTGGAAGTCAACGCTGCTGTTCCAACTGGGAACAGCTTTGAACTGCTGAGGAGGGTACGGAAGAATGCTCCAACCGCTACACTGAAAAGATCTCCTCCGCCTGCGGAGAGAGTCCCAGAAACAAAGCAAGAACAGCCCCCTCAACGGCTATCCTCAAGAATATACAAGGTTTGGCGAAGGGTTCAAGATTCAGTGATCGACCCAGATCACTCTCGTCGACAAAAGAAGGCGAAAGTGCAAAAAGAAAAAGACCATCCTATTAAACAGCAGGGGACAGCAGCTGCAAGGCTGCCCCCTTCAACGGTTCCTTCAACCTCAACGGCCCACAAAAGAAGGAGGCCAGAGAAAACTCCCGCGTCAGCGGCAAAAGTTAAAAATGGTGAACCTAAACGCCCCAAGTCAGGGGGCATAACAGTTCATACGATTTACATGGCATCGGGAAAAGAAGATAGCCGCATATCAACAAGTCATAGACCGCACACGAGGTCAGTGACCAAGGCTCAGGAGCAGCAGCAGAAGCTCCAAGAAATGATGAACGCTATGGCCGCACTTACAGGGCCAATAGAAACCCCTGAAACGTCCTCGGACGAGCATCAAGAACAAGAAACGGACGCTGAATTCCTTCGTCGCGTACTGGAGAAGAAGGATAAAGAAGCTGCGGAGCAGGCAGCCAACATAAAGAAAATGGCCCTCCTGTTCCAGGATATGGTGGGTATGATGATTCAACAAGATCCACCTGCTGAAGATCCCCCGATCATCCTTGATGACGATAGGGGAGAGACGTCGAATCTTCCGCCAGCTCTGTCAGCAGCTAAAGAAGATACAATCTCCAAAGCTGATTTGGATGAGTACATCGCCCAGCAAATAGGGGTTCATCATGCGACCGAAGCGGCCAGTCAGGTCGTAAAAACGGGGCGGCCATATCCAAGTTGGTACGATCAAATCAAGTACCCACCCGGTTACACAATTCCCAAGTTCTATGTCTACAAGGGGACGGGCAATCCTCACCAGCATATTCCCCAGTTCAGGGCACTCTGCGACAACACCGGCGGTGATGACAAACTGTTGCTTCGCCAGTTTGTTGGAAGCTTATCAGATACGGCGTTTGAATGGTACTCTGAGCTCCCGAACGACTCTATTAAAACCTTCGCGGAGATGGAGCTACTGTTTACTCAGCGTTTTGCAAGCGCCAGTAAACGTACCCCGATGACAGCACTGATTAACGCCAGGGTAAAACCAGGCGAGACGTGGGTTCAGTACTCTATACGATGGCGGAACTTATGGTCAAAGTGCGAGCAGCGCATTGAAGAAGCTCCCGCAGTGGGTATGTTTGTGGGAACCCTTGATCCACAAGCAACCATCTCACAATTTATGATGTTCTTCAAGCCAACTACCTTCCAGGCCTTGATTGACAAACTAGCGCAAATGGATCAAATGGGCCATAAACCCCCTCTTCCAAGGCCGGACTCCCGAAATGACAAAGGGAAGGGAAAAGCGATCGTCGTCGCTAATGCTCAACAACAACCGAGCGACTCGAAGCCGGTTGCTCGTCAAAATAATATGCGCCCTTACGTGCCCCTTGAGGATAGTATGGGACGTCCTTATTCCTTTCCCCGCGATAAAACGAGGAGGTTATTCGAGCTGGCGTTGCGCAACAGACTCATAAATCTGCCGGATCCAAAACGTCCGTTGCAACCAAGTGACGTCAACGAGCCCAACTACTGTCCTTATCATCGAATACTAGGCCATCCGATCGAAGATTGCTATGTTTTCAAGAATTGGCTTGAAAACCAGTACCGACAGGGCAAGTTCGCGTTATCTGACAAATGGAAGGTGAATCCCCCGCAGCCCCACACCTCTAAGGGGACGAATACGCCGGGGGCAACATGCTCTGTCATTGAAGAAGCTCCTTGGGAGGTTGTATTATCAGCCAAAACAAAGAGGATGCTAAACGATCTTCAGACATGTCCAGCGATCAAGTGGAAGAATCCGTTGGAACCGCAGGTCATTGAAGGGATGATGAAGCCACGTCCAACTCCAAAGACCGATGGTGGCGGTTCAAGCACTTGCAGCCAGCCGTCAAAATCTTCGAAAAAGAAGAAGAAGAAATCTAAGAAGCCCGTGAAGCCTGGCGGCAAACGCACGGACTTACAAAAGCAAATTGACGCGTTGGAAGAATACAACCAAAAGGCGCGGACTCCCATTATATTCCAAGAGTTCCTCAATCACGTCTTTCAAGAAGAAGATGAAGGAGAAAGTTCATCGGATGAATCCGAGGAATATGTAGCGAGCTGTCATATGATTTCCCATTCGATCACGAACGATGAGGAGACTCCTTGCACCGAAAAGCTGGGGGCAGATCCTGAACCAAAAGTTCTGGGGCCATCAGATGAAGTAATTGACGCATTCCTTAATGAGGCTCGGTTGAAAAGTAAAGCTGATAGGGAGCGCGAGGCGGCTATATTTGAAGGGGCCAAACGCCGGCGGCTTGATGAAGGAGCTGAGACGATCCCGTTGGAGCTAAACACCTCCGCTACCGACAAAAGCCAATTCAAGATGAGGAAAAAGTTTACTAAGGCCATATCAATGGGCATGAAGCTACCATCCTCTGAAGGAAACATCACCGGTGAAGTGGAAACGCACCCCTCCTATTGCTTATATCATCAAAAGATTTCGCACCCCACATAAGAGTGCAAAGCTTTTGATAGATGGTGGCAAGGATATGTTGCTCATCGACAACGCTTTAAGCGGGAAAAGCGTAAAACTCGTCGAGAGCAAAGAAATACGACCGAAGAAAGTAAAAGAACTACCGGCGATTGTCGCGTAGTTAACACCGGCGAGTCACAAGTGCCTACATTCGGGAGCGATTCTGATGAGGAGCTGGAACTTGCCCCTCTCTTTAAAGAGTCCGCTTCGAGAAAAGAAGAAGATCAGAAGGTCTGTGAAAATATCCGGCTACGTAATCGCACGCTGCCCGAAAAGAACCTCGGACCCTCGAACAGGAAAGATAAAGGGAAAGAAAAGATCTCTGAGGTTATCGTCTTAGATGACCAAGTGGTGGAAGAGCTAGCTGCCAAAGACCCACCAAAGAAGGATAAGGTGGACTACAACGTCTTAGCACATCTGAGGAAGCTGCCCTCACAGCTTAGCATTCTTGACGCCCTTTTGCTATCAAAAGAGGCGAGAAATTCGTTGATTAAGGCGCTCCAAGACCCGGAACAATTCCAAGCATGCCTGGCCGAGGAAAAGATGAAAGATGAATTGGAGGAAGTGCACACGGCTGATGTTACTTTTGGCGATGAAGACCTTCTACTTGGGACGTGCGAACACAATCACCCTCTCTATGTCTCGGGATGCTGCCATGATATAAAGATAGGCAAAATCCTGATCGATAACGGGTCGTCTGTTAACCTACTCAACGTGCGGGTGTTGAAGGAAATCTGCATGAGCGTCCAGTACCTTGCTCGGGATAAGATCACCATCTCCGGGTTCGACTCCCAATCGTCAAAGACTCTTGGATCTGTGATACTGACGCTACGCTTCGGGCTACTTGTCACGGACATTAAGTTTCACGTCATAGACGCCAAGACATGCTACAACGCTTTACTCGGCCGACCATGGTTACACGAGTACAACATCATCCCTTCTACACAACATCAGTGTATGAAGTATTTTAAGGATGGTTTCGAGTATACCGTGACGGGAGAACTGAACCCTTTCTCTGTGAACGAGGTCCGCAAATATGAAGACGCCAAATACTTCTTACCGGATTTCGAAGACACAGAGAAGTGTCACAAGCCGGAGAACAAAGCTAACGCCACCATCCCTGTCTTCGACAGTAATACTGAGGAGGAAGAGGAGATAGTTTATTCGGATCCGCCCCAACACAACAATCCGGGACCATCGGCTCCTACATTGATCTTTGGTAGCGACTCGGAAGATGAGATCCGTGTTGTATTCTCTGCTCGACCTTCAATACGAACGTCCGCTGACGAAGAGCAAAGTCTACAAGTCGCCATAGTGCCACTTAAACACCAGAAAGAACTGGATGCACTCAATATTTACAATGTAGAAGAGCTGCAAACGTTCTATATCCCTCCCAGGCGAGAAAGTGAGAAAGCAATTCTGTTCTACCGCTCTGAAGAAACCAAGGTGAAAAAAGAAATCTGGCATGGCGCGGATCCTACGCTCGACAGGCTTCAGCCTATCCGTCTTCCCATATATTATACAGAGGGTTTGAAGAAGATGCTGAAACGCCAGGGGATATCCTTCAAACAGACCATTAGAAAGGCCAAATTCTATGACAGGGTCTGGAACGTTCCCGGGACTCAACGCAAGCTGCCTAACGGGAGAATGGAAACAAAAGGCTTGGATACATCCGGTCAAAGAAACGAGAGTTACTACCCGGCTGTTACGTCGTGTATGACCTTGATGAAGAAGCGGATGCTCAATGGGAGGACGCTAATCCTAAGCCAGTGAAAATTCCAGATGCAAAGGAGCCCAGTCCGTCGTTCGAGGAACAAATGGACAAACTTATAAAGAAAGCTGGTCAAAAAGTCCGAGATGATCACAACCGTGAGACGGCCATCTACGAGAAAGCCAGGACGCAACGCCTCCTTCAACAGGCCGTCAAAGATGAAAGTGTCGCCCCTTGCCAACCTGTTATAAAAAAGGCTCGACGCAGAGGCGGAAACAAATCGAAAGGCCAAAAAGACGCTCAGCAGCAACAAAGCGGGGCTAAGAAGCCACGCAAACGGGAGTCGAGCATTATTAATTTGTCCCTCATGAAGAAATTGGGTCAAGCATACTCGTTTCCTCGGAACAAGACGAAGAAGATACTTGAGCTTGCTCTAAAACATCAGATGCTCACACTGCCGGAATCCAAGCACCCCGAACAAGCAAGCGAAGTCTCTGACCCAAACTATTGCTCTTACCATCGAGTAATAGGGCACCCTCTCGAAGACTGCTTCGCCTTCAAGAATTGGGTTGAAGATCAGTATCCGCTCGGCAAATTCACTCTGTCCAACAACTGGAGGGTAGCGCCGCCACAAAAGCACGAGCCCAAGGCCACGGAAGAAAAACCAGTTCCATATTGGGATTGGAAGCGAATTCGTACTTGTCACGTGATAACGCTATCAAAAGAAGAGCCCGAGGACATAGATGAGCTCCCTTGATGCTTCGAAAACAGCAGAGACGAGATAATCTCAGAATTCCCACCAGCGCCAAAAGAGCTGGAAGATAGCATACATACTACTGCAGATAACCTCAAGGAGATTGAGCTGGGATCGGAAGACGATCCGCGACCGACATTTGTCAGCGAGCTACTGTCTGAAGAGAGGGTGGCTGTGTTAAAGGACGTGCTTCTACAGCATAGAGATTGCTTTGCGTGGAACTATTCCGAAATGCCGGGACTAGATCCAGAAATTGCTGTGCACAAATTGGCAATATCCCCGGACGTCAAGCCAGTCAAACAGGCGCCGAGAAGAATGCGGCTCGAGCTTGAGATGAGTATCAATGCCGAGGTCAAGAAGCTGATCGACTCTAGCTTCATCTAGGAAGTTCAATACCCCGAATGGATCGCTAACATCGTCCCGGTGATGAAGAAAAATAGGACAGTGCGCATATGCGTAGACTTTCGGGATCTTAATAAAGCTTGCCCGAAGGATGATTTCCCAGTGCCAGTCACCGAACTGATGATAGACAATACATCCACTCATGAGATTTTCTCCTTCATGGACGGCTCATCGGGGTATAACCAGATAAAGATGCATCCCGAAGATCAGAAGCACACAGCCTTCAGGACCCCTCTAGGTATATTCTATTATAAAGTGATGCCCTTTGGTTTAAAGAACGCCGGTGCTACTTATCAGAAGGCCATAACGAAGATCTTTGATGACCATATACACGAAATCGTCGAATGCTATATCGACGATCTCGTGGTTAAAAGCAAATCATATGAGGAACATCTCGAACATCTGAAAACCGTATTTCAACGCCTTCGACAATACAACTTGAAGATGAACCCTCTTAAGTGTGCATTCGAAGTTTCCTCGGGCAAATTTTTAGGATTCATCGTCCGACACCGGGGTATCGAAATAGATCCGTCCAAGATCAAGGCGATCATGGAAATACCTCCGCCGAGGACTCTCAAACAGTTGCGGTCTCTCCAAGGGAAGCTCGCATACATACGGCGATTTATAGCCAACCTCTCTGGCAAGTGCCGTCCTTACAGCCACCTGATGAAGAAGGGAACCCCGTTCATCTGGGACCAAAAATGCCAAGGCGCGCTAGACGAGATCAAGCAATACCTGCAGAATCCTCCAGTATTGGTTGCTCCAGTTAAGAGAAAGCCTCTCATTCTTTACACGACCGCCCTCGAAGGTTCCTTAGGCGCATTATGTGCGCAAGAGAATGACCAAAGGAAGGAAAGAGCACTCTACTACTTAAGTCGAGTTCTGCTGGGGGCAGAAAGCAACTACTCTCCCATTAAGAAACACTGCCTGGCGTTGATCTTTGCGATAACAAAGCTCAGGCACTATGTGTTGGCGCATGAAGTCCGTCTTATTTCAAAGGTAGACCCCCTTAAATACTTGATGTCAAAGGCCATACTGACGGGACGACTCACTAAATGGACCCTGCTCCTGATGGAGTTCTCGATAATATATCAGCCTCTCAAGGCAGTGAAAGGCCAGGCCATCGCCGACTTCCTCGCTGAGCATCCGATACCCGCCGATTCTCCTCTGAATTGCGATCTTCCAGACGAACATGCGTTTGATGCGATCGACGGTGATAATACCCGATGGGAGCTTTATTTCGACGGAGTATCTTCCATGAAAAAGCGCAAACAAAATACCCCTATAATCAAATCGGGGGTAGGCCTCATCTTCGTGACTCCACAAAGAGGGATAATGTGTTTCGCTTTCTCCTTAACAGAGCCAAGGACAAACAATGAAGCCGAATACGAAGCTCTGATAGCGGGCCTCGAGATCGCCATTGACATGGGAATTGAAAACCTCCTCATATACGGGGATTCTCAACTGGTCGTTAGTCAAGTAAACGGCGACTACCAAACGTGCAAACTGGAATTGGTGAAATACGGTGAAAAGGTGCAACAATTGTTGGCCCAAATCCCCTCTTATACTTTAGAGAACATACCGCGTGCGGAAAACAGCAAAGCAGACGCGTTGGCCAAAATTGCTAAAGAACTGGCTGACGAGAACCTCGATGACGTTAGAATCGTGGTACAAAGCCGTCGAGTGCTTGCCCCGGCAGAAATATCTCCGGAATCATCCGAAGAAAAGGGAGCGAAAGAGCAGACAACCCTGCAAGTAAAAGATTGGGAAAATACCGAGGATTGGAGAGAAATCTTCATAAATTACTTCAAGTCCCATCGAATGCCTGAAGAAGCGTCCACAAGACATCAGCTCATGAAACGAGCCCTGTCTTTCGCCTTCGTCAACGATACTCTGTACAAGAGGTCATTTGATTCTCTGTGGCTGAGATGTTTAGGACCTGACGAAGTGAAAAGAGTCGTCCAGGAAGTTCACGACGGATTCTGCGGTTCTCACCAAGCAGGCCCAAAGATGAAGTTGAAGATCAAACGGATGGGCTACTATTGGCCCACAATGATCCAGGACTGCCTCGAATATGCGAAGCAATGCCATTCATGCCAAATTCATGGGGACTTCATCCATCAGCATCCGAATCCACTACATCCAACGGTGGCTAGCTGGCCATTTGAAATGTGGGGGACTGATATAGTCGGCCCCATCGAACCAGCATCATCTAGAGGACATCGTTTCATCCTAGCGACGACTGACTACTTCTCTAAGTGGGCAGAAGCGGTGCCGCTGAGGGAAGTAAAGACGGAGAATGTCCTCTATTTCTTCAAGACGCATGTCATATATCGGTTTGGAACGCCAAGACGAATCATCTCCGATAACGGGCCAGCCTACAGAAGCCACAAAATCAGTCGCTTCGCGCAACAGCATAATAAAGACTGGAGATATTCCTCAGTTTATAATCCGCGAGCTAACGGTCTAGCTGAAGCCTTCAACAAGACCTTGATGAAGATCATAAAGAAAACGGTGTCACGAAATAAGAAAGACTGGCACGAAAGACTGCAAGAAGCTCTCTGGGCATATCGAACCACGTTTAAAACGGCCACGAACGCAACGCCATATGCGTTGGTATTTGGTACAGAAGCAGTACTCCCCCTCGAGATAGAGTTACCCTCTTTATGAGTGGTAGTCCACTACGAGCTGACGGACGAAGAAAATGCCCACTTTCGGTTTGAGGAGCTTGACGCCCTTGATGAAACCCGGCTCATAGCGCAACAAAATCTGGAGGCCTATAAAGCAAAGATGATGCGCTCATATGAAAGACTGACCCGACCGAGGACATTTCGCCAAGGTGAACTCGTGCTAGTGGTCAAAAGGCCTATGATCCTCAATCGTGCCAAGAGGGGAAAATTCGAGCCAAACTATGAAGGCCCGTACATCATAGATAAGGTCTACCAGGGCGGGGCCTATCTACTCATAGATATGCACGGTGAAAGGCCTTTCAGGCCGATAAACGGTCGCTTCCTAAAGAAATACTACGCTTAATGAGCCACAGCCTAGGTCAATGATAGATGACGACGACTACGTCCGCTCGCTATCTTCCTAAGCTCAAGCTTTATAAGCAGTAGCCCGCCTCCCAACGACGGACCGAAATGTCCTTAAACTAATAGCAGACCGAAACGTCCATAAACTACTACCGCGGCATCTTTAGGCTGACAAGATATAAAAAAAACATATAAAAATAAAAAAAAAACGGTATGTCCATAAGCAAAATGGGCACGGAGGAAAACCCAAAGGGGCTCCGTGAGTAAAAACAGCAGGGCTACCGGCGAGTGTTCGTGAAAACCCGAAAGGGCGCGACCTCGTAAAAAAAATATATAAAAATAAAAAGAATAAAAAAAACGGTATGTCCATAAGCAAAATGGGCACGGATGAAAACCCAAAAGGGCTCCGTGAGTAAAAACAGCAGGGCTACCGGCGAGTGTTTGTGAAAACTCGAAAGGGCGCAACCTCGTTAAAGAACACTTACAAGATCCTCTCGACCCTGTAAGGAGAAACCACCTGCGTGAGATCCTTACGACTCACAAGGGAGCAACACACTTAGGGATCCCCATGATTCCTAAGGAGAAAATACACTTGCGAGATCCTCACGACTCGTAAGGAGAACTCTCTTATGGGACCCTCAAGGCTCATAAGATTTGAAAGTCTTAAGTTACAGAGACCTAAACCTGTGCTTAAGCAACTCCTACAACTCCCGATATTTCCCTACAAGTGGCTCAATACTGACCCTTGTATACAATCCACGGGCGCGAATAAACATTTCCCTAATCAAGTCACATCCGAGACTGGGGATATGTTCGCATGACGAACAACCCTTATAAGTCCTCTCGACTTACAAGGAGAAAATCATCCTGTAGGATCCTTACGACTTACAGAGGAACAAACACTTAGGAATCCTCACGATTCCTAAGGAGAAAATACACCTACAAGATCCTCACGACTTGTAGGGAGAAATACCTTTGTGAGACCCTTACGGCTCATGAAGTCAAAAGCCTTAGTCGACAGGACCTTAACCCTGTTCGCTAAGCCACCCTTGTTCGACATCGACAGAGGCAGACGATGATTCGCTCCTGGCAATATCCCAGTTGTAGCGGTACTGATGCCGAAATCGACGTCTAATTTTAGGTTTACGGCGAAAAGCCAGTAGGCCGCACATGCATATGAAATAGCCGAAATGATGGAGCAACTTGCAATAAAAAGCAGCAAGTGAAAATGTATGCATGAAAAATAGCCGAAATGATTGGGCAACTCGCAATAAAAAGCAGCGAGTAAAAATAAAAAAATAGCCGAAATGATTGGGCAACTCGCAATAAAAAGCAGCGAGTAAAAATAAAAATAGCCGAAATGATTGGGCAACTCGCAATAAAAAGCAGCGAGTTAAAATAAAATAAAAAGCCAAAATGATTTGGCACCGCGAAAAATAGCCGAAATGATTGGGCAATCGCGACCTTCGCGATATAAAAGCTGAAATGATAGAGCATCGCGGAAATGAAAAAAAAAAGAAATGATAAAACTTTTCCCCTACAGTTAAGATCACATCGATCCCTGTATACAATCCAAGGGCGTAAACAAAGAGGGAACCATACTTTCCCAACAGGCTCCGCCAGAAGACAAAGCCAAATCTCGACTGTTCAGTCCAACTCCGAATAAACCAGTGTCTTCAGCAGATACCTCAACTCAGGGAAACAAACAATCCTTGACGAGAGCCTCCCGATTCGCGTCGACTCGCAGAGCAACCAGTGCATCCGTGGGAAATCCTCGACTCGTTTCAAACCCCAAGGAAACAAATAATCCTTGGCGCTTGGGAAACAAATAATCCCTAGCAAATTCCTCGACTCACGGATACAAACACTCCTTGACGAGAGCCTCCTGATCCGCGTCGACTCGCAGAGCCACCAGTGCCTTCATAGGAAATTCTCGACTCGTTTCAAACCCCAAGGAAACAAATAATCCTTGGCACTTGGGAAACAAATAATCCCTAGCAAATTCCTCGACTCACGGATACAAACACTCCTTGACGAGAGCCTCCTGATCCGCGTCGACTCGCAGAGCCACCAGTGCCTCCGTGGGAAATTCTCGACTCGTTTCAAACCCCAAGGAAACAAATAATCCTTGGCGCTTGGGAAACAAATAATCCCTAGCAAACTCCTCGACTCACGGATACAAACACTCCTTGATGAGAGCCTCCTGATCCGCGTTGACTCGCAGAGCCACCAGCGCCTCCGTGGAAAATTCTCGACTCATTTCAAACCCTAAGGAAACAAATAATCCTTGGCGCTTGGGAAACAAATAATCCCTAGCAAACTCCTCGACTCACGGATACAAACACTCCGTGACGAGAGCCTCCTGATCCACGTCAACTCGCAGAGCCATCAGTGTCTCCGCGGGAGAATTCCCGATTCGTCTCAACTCGCAAGATGAAGCCTCAGGCAGCAGGGACTAAAAAAAACTTGCTTTCTGAACAATGGGACCCTGCAAGTCAATCCAAAATGGTCTCTTGGATACTATTCACGGGTCTCACTCTCCAAAGTCGAGTTTCGACAAGGAGGGAAACAACCGCTTACGGGTCCTCTCGACTCATAAGAGGGAAAAATTCTCTTGTAGGATCCTTACGACTTATAAAAGAAAACCACACTTAGGGATCCTCACGATTCCTAAGGAGGAAAACCCACCTACGAGATCCTTCCAATCCGTAGGGAGAAAAGTCTCTATGAGACCCTCACGGCTCACAGAGTTAAAAAGTCTTAGGCGGCAGATTTGAACCTGCGGCCTAAGCCATCGCTATCTCTTAGAGAAATTAAGTTATCGGCCAATTAGGTTCATCGAAAACATCATGATACAAAGGGAGAAAGCAAAGAGATAGTACAAGACATTGCAAAAAGAAAATGTGTATCTTTATTCATTGACTTCAATCAAATACAAGATGAATCGTACAAAAGAATAAAGAATGGATACATATTATTTAAAAGGAAAATTTTACAAATACATTGATACAAAGACAGCTATTGGGAAGGAAGCGTCTTAAGTAGCTTTATCAGTTGTTCGTACACTTCCTTCCATGCCTTTTCCTGATTGGCCACCACTGCCAACTCCGTCTCTACTTGGGCCCGTTGCTGTGCGACAGATGCAAGCTGATCCCTGACGGCCTGATGAGCAGTTTCACGGCCTGGAGTGTCATGCTCGGCGACATCAAGTGCCCGCTTCAGTCTCAGCCCATTTGATATGCGCTCCAGAAGGCCCTCGAAGGCGGCCTTTACCTCAGCGGCGTTTGCCTCAACTTCAGCACGCAGGCGAGCAGTTTCACTTGAAGATTCTTGGCACTCCTTTAGCCTCAAAGCCGCTTCTTGTTCCAAATGACGGAAATGAGAAGTACTTTGCTCGAGCCATGCTCCCCGTTGAGTGCTCACGGCCAAAGTCTCAAAGGATAGGCGCATCGACTCCAGCTGATGAAGGCGGGCCTCAATCTCCCGACAATAGTTAACCCAAGAGGTGACAATGCCCTCGTCATGGAAGGTGGCAAATATCAATAACATCGGGTTAACCGTCGTAGCGAAGTCCTCAGCAGATGTAGGAGCCTCGACGTCGAGTTCCTCGATGTAGTCGCTCAACATGCGCAGACTATTCGCCGCACCTTTTGAGGACGGACGTCTCTGGGAAGGGCCGCCCGGTATTGTAATGCGAGACTCGAAAGGCACCGAGACTGGAACGATAGCTGAAAAGGACAAAATGTGATTAGATGATGATTCAATAGATGCAGAGAAAGTCATTGATAAGATAGTTTACTATACCGGTTGAAGCAGGTGGCAAGGCCCGAAGGGCCGGTGGTGCAACCGATCTTTCTTCTCCACCTTCGATTTGTAACACTGCGGTCAGGACAAGAGAGAGTTAGAAATAATTCTACCACTGAAAAAACAAAGATATCAATCGGGAACTATACTCACCAGCACCACCAGAGGGAGAAGCGAGTTCAGATGGGAAGGAGAAGTGTGGGAGCAACACCTGATAAAGATGGTCAAAAAGTACTCCTAAAAAAACACAACAACACGACTTCAGTACGTAAACTATACATCTGAAAGATAAGACTAATAAGTTGCGAACCCATACCTTCCAACATCTTAGATGGTATAAGAGAGGGTTGAGAGGTGACTACCGCCAAGGCAGTCGTTGAAGGCGCTCCCTCAAGCAGTGGGGCATCGGCGCTGGCTGCACCTGCGTTACAAGAAAGGTGAACTTGTCAGAAAGGATTGTAAAGTAAAGAAAAAACAGCAACTTGGGGTTTACCTGAGGAGCACCCGGCTGAAACGGAGACGACTCCCTCCTCTATCGACATGAGGCCACCGCCCGTGGCCTCATCACCCGACTCGATGGGAACCGTCGTCGTGCTCGCGTGACCAGGAGACGGCGGAAGATCGTAGACGGGGAGGGCAATGATCGGAGCATTACCAGACTCTTGGGAGAGAGCGGCTGACTCCTTCTCGAGAGTCGTGCTCATCTCACCCGCTACTTCTTCGGGCTCCGCGATCTCCATTGGCTCATCCACCGTCACCACGACGTCGCCGGCCTCGAGCGCCTCATCCGCCACCACCATGGGCTCAGTTATAATGATCATATCATCTGCCACCACTTCAGGTTCGGCATCAATGACCTTCTCGGCTGCAGGCCCCTCGACCTCCACCTCAGGCTCCAAAGCCACAACGACGTTGCCCACCGTCGGTTCGAGTTCGGCGGGTACCGCCCCCTCTGTTTCTTTGGGATCAACGGTTTCCGCCTCCCATTCGATCGGACTTGGCCCTGCAAGATAAGAAATATAAGGACCAATGGCATTAAAATCCTTATAACAAAAACTCTGAGAGAAATATTACCTGAAGCGGATTTACCGTTTGCGCTCAGAACTGCGCGCGCCACCTCTCTGCGGGCAGTAGATAGAGCGACGGGGGGCTCTTCAGATGGAGTGTCAGCGTGAGGGACGGTGCTGGGGCCCGCCCCCACAGCCAAGGCAGCCCGGCGCGCCTTCGCCTCATGCCTTTGCTGCTTTCTTTCCTCCCGAGCTGTCACAATGGACCTCTGTGACGCCTCTTTCACCGCGGCATCGTCATCCGTAAACAAAGAAACCTCCAGAGCCTTTAAGGCGTCTCTCATCGACTCCTCAAGACGGACTTCTTGCGGTAACCCTGAGGAAGCAGGAACGTCGGCAGCCGGTAGGACATCTGCGTCACTTGGCGGGAACGGCATTGAGGTTTCTGTGATTAAAAGGGAAAGGTTAGATCGACCATAACACAAGGGAAATGAAAGCTTAATGAATCGAAACTTACTGAGGCCCATAGATGTTCTGAGACGTTCCTCCTCCTGGAAAGTCTTCAGAGAAGCGGCAATGGCTTCTTCATCAGTGATGCCTGTTGGCAGAAAAGAAAGAAAAGTGTTAGTCAAAAGCAACGAAGGAAATATGTTGCAATAAAGAAAATGTGACTAGTAGTTACCTGATTGCGCAAGCTTAGCCAGCCACGCGTCACGCTTTGCCAACCACGCTGAAGTTTTCGAGAGCGGCTTCCAAGTCTGTGTCATCCGGCGGCGGCATGATTAATCCCTCGTTAGTCCCATATTCGATTAGGCCCTCGGCGTAGGGAGCATGGGGTTCCTGGCCGAACACGACGTCCGCGGCGAAGAGCGACTTCTTTTTCTTCTGCCCGCCAACCCTAGGTGCACGCGGGATCGACTTACGTTTAGCAGCCACCTTGGGACGGCGCGTCCCAATGTCTGCACCTACACCGGACTCCGGCGAGGCCACGACCACTGTCTCCACTGGAGCACGGGGCGCTGGGGCTGCATCTGTAATATCGGGAAGCGGCAATCCGTGCGGAGGACTTTGCGCACACGATGGTCTGCCCCCGGCATCTTTTAGAGGAGGAACCACCGGGGTCCTTGGCATTAAGAGAGTGTTACGGTCGGTGCCGGGAGGTGCTTCTTTACGGTCGATCAACACTCGCCTCTCCTCCTTTATAACGGCCCCCGTCGCATGATTGTACCACTCTTTATATACATTAAGGAGTCGTGGAGCGCAGGTCGGCGCACTGATAAAAAAACGAGAACCCGTGTTCAGGCGCATAAAGTGATGTAACGCGTTCTCCATCTCTTCTTCATTGGCAGCAGGTTCCAGTAAGAAAGCTTCCAATGGTACCCCTTGATCGTAGCCCAGTTGTCGGGCAAAACGATGCGGGTTATATCTCATGAAGATTGCCGCACCTCCCTGCCTGAAGACTAGGAAGCCCGGTCTAATAGAATACAAGTGGAGGGTCTCCCGGGCCGTCAACACTGAAGCTCCATCCTTAAAGGAGTCCTGTAATGGTCGCACCGCAGTGGTGGATGCTTTTCCAATGGTTAATACCTTGTCAATGAAGGACATCCCGACTCCAACGGTGTGAGGGCGAAGCAGTAAACCCCTGGCGTTCCGGGGTGAAGGGGTCACGATTAATGAGCCAATCAACTGTATAATGCGAGGAAAACCGCACTTGTCAAAGAATGAAGGCCTTTTATGCATGCCGAAGACACCCGCCGTATGTAGCTCGAACCACGACATGAAGTAGTGCATCGGGAAGACCACGTGCAATACCCCGGGCTCGTTAGCATCCGCGGCTCGGCTGAGACCATGATATAAGTGCGCCAAACCGGCGATCCCCACAGCCACCTTTACCCCGATGACCATTCGGTGGGCTGGGTAAAACACGGAGGGCCGCATGCGATGAGAGTGCATTAGGATCGCGAACCAACTCAGCCACAATCCGAGAAATCCTAAGAAAAAGGCCTCCTCGTCCATCCCGGGGGCTGCAATTTCTGCAAAAGATATAGTAGGGAAGTCCGGAAGGAAGAAAACCTTTTGGTCTATCTCCTTCGCCGGCAGGTTATCCAAACCTAGGCCGAAAGGATCATCCAGGGTAGCAGACTTGGCAGCTTCTGATGAAATGACGCTTGGGCGAAGGAAACGAGCAATGAAGTCCTCAAAATTAACTCCTCGGCTCCCATGTTCGATAAATAGGGACTCGTAGATGTTCAACACCTTGATCAGGCTAGGGAATTGGTGTTGAACAGCATTTTCCGGCGTGATCCCCCTTACCATCGGCTTAGCACCGAAGACATACTCATCTGTCGGGAACAGCTCTTCATAGTGTTCCCCCATGACTGGTAGACCGGATACCTCCGCGAATTCCTCCAAAGAGATGGACACTTCCCGATCCATGGCAAGGAAAGTGTGGATGGGAATGTTCCACTGTTCCAGGAAACCTTTAAACCACCAAGTGGGGAATATGGGATACTGAAAGAGAGAGACGTAGACCGCGGTGTACAATCCAAATCTTATCAACTGCGACTTCTTCGTCGACAGGATGTACCGGGCCCACGACAGGTAACCAATCGGATGGCGGGGGATCAGACCAATATTATATGATTGCCCCTAGGGTCTCGCCTCGCCCTGACAAATACGACGTCCTAGGATATCCAAGACCATAGGACGTTGGACAGGAACCGCATCCATAGCGGGATGAAGAAAGCTGTTCGCGGTCCAATCCACCATCTCCACGGTATACTGCACCGAGGGTTGGGTAGCATAATGAATCGCCGTGATGGGCTCGGACGGCACTGCGCATGTGAAGCTGCGTCGACCCATAATGATCTGGTTATACCAAGACCCCCAAAGGTGGAGTTTCTTGTACTCCGGGTCGTATTCTCTAATCATGGTCAGGACTTCACGGTCCGAGGGCGCCTCGGGAAATCCCTCCTCCGAGCGAACGAACGGGAATGAAGTGTCTAGAGACATGATCGCTGCAAATAGAACAATTTAGCCGTTAGTGTTGTAAATCCAACATTTGGCATCTAAAAAAAATGCATTAATTAAATTAAATTAAAATTAATTAATTACACCACACAGCAGTGCAGTGAGTAGGAGACCAAAGGGGGACCCACAAAATCTGGATGACAATACGTCAGACAACCTCATCATTGGATGAGATTGTCAGTTGGTTCCCAGGAAAACATTCCCATTTATAAAAAAGGGGGGTGGGAAGAATCCCTAGAGACAAGGAGAAAATCTCCTCTTTCAGAGCAAAGCTCTGTCACAGAGTGACACTTGTCAAACTTTGGTCCCAGGGAAATAAGATTCCTTAAAAAGAGCACAACTCTATGGTAATAATGGAAAGGTCCATCAGAAAATGTCTATACCTAAAAGAATTAAAAATTTTGAAATCTTGGAAAATCCACGAAAAACTTGTGAAATTTTTTCATTTTTCAGATCTAAAAGATCAACAGATGATCTATGAGCAAAGCTCTGTTCATGGGTTAAAACCTATGAACAAGATCCCTGTAGATCTATAAGTTTTTTAGAGCAAAGCTCTGTTTATGAAACCCCAATGGGGATCTATTTAGATCAAAAGATCTGTAAGAGCAAAGCTCATTGGTTAAGGTTAATTTAAGTTAATTTGATTTAAATTAATTTACCTAAAGTTTTTAACTTCGGAAATGAGCAAAGCTCTGAAGTTCTGGAAACGAGAGCAAAGCTTTGAAGTTCTAAGCAAGAGCAAAGCTCTGGAATCAAAATCTAGAAAATGGTGAAGTTTTCAAAAGGGCCATAGGTCCTATTTATAAGGCGCCTGCGCCCCTTCAGCTCACCCCTTAATCCAACGGTCAGGGGCTTGCCACCGCTGCACTCACGTGCGCGCCACGTGAGCGCAACGGTGGGGGGCATTTGTTTCGCCCAATCAGAGCAAAGCTCTGTTGAAATTCAAAATTCAAAATTCTGAAGCAACGCTTCAAATCTCGGGCACAACGCGCCACATGTCAGGCGCTGATACGTCAGCGCAGTGCCCAAGAAGGCGCGCCCAATCAGAGCAAAGCTCTATTTTAAGCAAAATTAAAGGAAGCAACGCTTCAGCTGCGCAGGCGCTGCGCTGCGCGACACGTGTCAGCGCAGATGCGCTAGCGCAGTTGCACAGGCGCTGCGCTGCGCGACACGTGTCAGCGCAGATGCGCTAGCGCAGTCACGCTGCGCCTTGCGCTGCGTGACACGTGTCAGCACAGATGCGCTAGCGTAGTTGCGCTGCGCCTTGCGCTGCGCCTTGCGCTGCGCAACACGTGTCACGCGCTGGAGCATTTGCGCCAAAAAGAATTAAGATTTTAAAGAAATCTTTCTGTTCTTGTTAAAACAAGAAGATTTTCTTCTGTAAAACAGAAGCCCTTAGATCAAAGATCCAACGGTGAGGAAAATTCCCCAAATCAATCAGAGAAAGATCTCTTTAACAAATTTAACTAATTTATGAGCACTATAAAAAGGACCCTAGAGCTCAATTCAAAAGAAGGAACATTTTTCTAAAAGAAAAAAAAGAGAGAAAGAAGACTCAGAAGAACTCCTCAAGAACAAAAAAGGTAAAAACCTTTGAAAGAAAAGAAAATTCTCTTATGAAAAGATCAGTGATCTAAAAACAAGATCATTTATCTTTAAACATAACTAAATGAAATGAATAAATAAAAATAAAAATAGTGCTTTGCACTTTTTCATGAACCTTTGGTTCTTTAAGATAAAAAAAAACTTATCTTTTCCTTTAATCTAAATTAGATCAAGAAATCTAACAGTACATTGCACTTCTGTTCTCAAATTAATAGTGCTTTGCACTTATAAATCTGCACTGTTGCGCTCTTGGGCTGGCGCAAGCCACCAGAGAGCGCCATGTGTCAGCGCCTAAACCATTTGCGCTATGCGCTTTTGAAATAAAGCTTTGCTCTCCGTGACTGGCGCAACTCACCAGAACGCGCCACGTGTCAGCAGCGCAAGCGTAGCACACTAGCGCAGCGCACTGCGCTACATGACACGTGTCATCACCATGAGCGCTTGCGCTCTCTGATTGGCGCAAAGCGCCTGATAAATGCAATGCATTTCCTAAAAGGGTCAGGCCCAAATCAAAATGACCAAGCAGGCCAAAATAAATTGCAAAGCAATAAAAGGGCAGAGCCGAAATAAAATTGATGCTCTGCATCATTTATAAAGGGCAGAGCCCAAAACAAATTGATGCTCTGCATCATTTATAAAGGGCAGAACCCAAAACAAATTGATGCTCTGCATCCTTCTGGGCAAAGCCCAAATAAAAATAAAAAAAATGCAATGCAGAAGCAAATAAAATGTTGAACATTTCAACTGGACTTAGCCCAATTTTGGCCATAAGTGCTTAAATTAAATTGACTGAGCAAGATTGCTCTCTTAAATCAATTTACTATTGGTTCAAGGGTACATCTTCGAACTTCTCTGACACCTGTCGTTATAATCCTTCAACGACGTCAGAGAGGTGACGGGTCCCAACTACCACACGTATATGGACTGCGGGGTCCTTAAACTCGTGGACCGAAACGTCCTTAAACTAATATAGGACCGAAACATCCTTAAACTAATATCGGACCGAAACGTCCCTAAACTAATATCGGACCGAAACGTCCCTAAACTAATAACTGACCACCACGTCTTTAAACTGGAATATGGACCACCACGTCCGTAAATTGGAATATGGACCACTATGTCCCTAAACTGGAACAATAGAGCCCAAATGCTCTTCTGTCGGATCTAAACGATCCCGTTAAGTTGATCTTAGTCTCAAATTAGATTAACGTATCCTTAACGAACGTTTAAGTTGATCTTAGCCGCAACGCGACTAATGCATCCTTAAACTAAAAACACCAAACCCAAATCTAAGTAAATATGGATTTAGACTAATCCACGTCCTACGGGCGACGGCATTACTCAGTCTCTATATACAATCCACGGGCAACCACAAACAAAACAAACACACACGACACGAAGTGAAATTCTGGAGAAGGAGAAAGTGTTAGTTATATGTATGCCCTAGAGGACATTACTGTACATACGATGTATATTGTAATGGATGCTTGGACATATATAGGGAGGACTTTCTTGCTCGACATGATAGTATGCTATCCGGTTGTACTTTATCTTAACATGTACTCTGATTGTCTCTATGTTACATGTTGATAAAGCCCTTAGGATATGTACTCGACTACTGGGACTATGATGAGATCATACTAGTGGGGCCACGGTAGTCGACGAGTACATCCTATAACTGTTCCTAGTCGAGGGTGTATCGAGACAGGGCATCGATACACCAGAGTAGACTAGCGTATACGCATCTTGACCCATATGATGGGCGATGGATGATCCCATATCCATTGGTGTTTGACATCAAGGATGGTGTACGGGTGCTCAGTAGAGACTGGGTACACTGGACGGACTCGCCGAGAACTCCTAGATGGTATTATACCTCACGTCAGATGGCAGTTCTCCGGTGACACTGGTACAGAGTAGTCTGTTGACCCGAGATCGTTATAGAGTCTTGTGTGATTCCCACTGTGCTTTGATTTCCATCATACCACGTCTTTGAGGGCGTGCAAAAAGGTGGCTTTTGGGTACAGTCCCGAATCACATGGAGGCAATGAGCGATAGGAGGGGATTCGTCTCTCCCGATGTAGGGAGTTGATGTTGTGCTGTGTTCGATTGGCTATAACCGGAAATCCCTGGCCAGGGTTGCTGAAATTTATTGGTAAGTGTTATCAGTAGTTTCTCGAACTGTTATAGACCTCATATCGACACGACTTATCAAGCTACCGGGGTCTGACATTTACCACCCCTAGGCGAGATATGCGACATATCAGGCGACGAGACCGGACTGTACGGGAGTGTTACTGTTTGGATTCACAGGAGAATGTACAGGCTTGCTTGTTGATCTTCTGAGCGCTCAATACCTGGGTAGCTGTTACGTTTAGCTGACCGCTTGTAACTTGTGGGTGTTTGATATGATCATCACCTACTGCCGGCGTATTGACAATTCTTTAGAGTCTTACACAGAGGTTTCTTGGCTCAGGCAAAACGGAGTAGGGGCATGTGTGTGATATGTGCGGGACCGAGGATAATGTGATATGAGATACCGTATTCTATTCTCGCGATATTTGATATCAGCCGGGTCATCGGATCAAGTGTTGATTCGATGAATCGGTACGGATAAATATTAGTCGGTTATATGCGATATAGCCGGATTGTCGGATCAAGTGTTGATTCGATAATTTAATGTATAATAATATATATGATATATTAAATTATATTAACTAATATTTGCTCACTAAAAGATTCTTTTTCTCACTCGGGTAATACATTGATATATATGCGATATATGTTAAATGTATTATTTTATTTCGTTATGATAAATATTATATATGTGATATATAATATTGTAACATGATATGATTACTAATGCAACATGTTTAGTAGAGATTAAATATGGTTAGGGTTTGATTAGGGTTAAACCTTTCTAGATGTTTCTAGAAGGTTTTCTTTTTTGTTTTGGAAAATATATTTTAGCATGATATTTCTTAACCCAACCACACCCCTTTAACCCTAGTTAAATCTCTACAATGGTTACTTGACCATGGTTGCATAATTCATGATTATCTTCTTTGCATTATTCATCACAAAAGGAATTCTATCATATTGTTCATCTTCCTCCTTGCTCTTTCTTCATGGAAAATGCTTACTAGTTTTTTTCCAAGTGATGAATAAATGTGAGAAAAAGATAAATAAAGAGAGAAAAAATCCTACTTCATCATCCTCATCTTCCCTTGCCCTTTAGATGAGAGTGTTCACTCAATTCTAGTGAGTGTTGGCTTGTGTTAATGAAACTTCAAGGTAGATCATCTTTGTATCGAAGATCGGAAGCAAGACTGCATCTTTCTCTTCGTGAAACCTCTCGAGAGTCCGGAACCCGATGATCGCAGCGAAGGGACCACAACACGGAGCTTATGAAGTGAAGGACCGGATCTACAAAGGTTGTAATCCCTCTCACTTAGTGTTAAAGTGTTTAGCATGTTAGTTTTCGCCTAATCTCTAGTTTAAAGATCCGTATTCGGGTTGATCGGCACGGCTAAATTTTTAATCGGGCATGGTTGATGCCTCGTAGACCCTTGTGCACATGCATAGAAACCCTACAGTGGTATCAGAGCCAAGCTAGAGTTTTAGGCGAGGTCTAGACGAAGTTTAAAGTCCGATCGAAACCCGAAACCCCGATGTTTACCCTTCTCTGTATATTTTTCAAAAATGTGGTTTTTTATTAATTAAAAATTCTCAGAAAAACAAGCAGGAAAAACTAAGAATTACTGTGAAGTACGGACTTCTAATTCGCCAAAATGACAGCGGAACCGCGGCGAAACCATGGGTTTTGCGGCGGTTCCGCGGCCAAAATTTCGAGTTAGTCCCTGAAATTTCTTGTATTTATTCTTAGGTCCTTTCTTGGCAATTGTTTCTGTGAATATTTTAATTCCACTCAAGTGTTGAGTTTTCAAGGGTTGTATTGGGGACTCGATGTTTCGATCGAATAATTTAACTTCGTTTAGTTTTGTCCGGATAATTTTTAGAAACTGTTAAAAAGTTCGAACGGATATCAATAACTCACTTTTTTCCCTGTCGGAAAATTTTTCAAAAGTTGGATTTTTTTCTCGTGTTTAAGAACGTTCTAAGTCGTGCAAGTAACGCGGTGGACCCTCTAGAAGACAACAAACCTTAACTCGATTATGTGACCGTCTTGAACTGCCTTTTGAACCTTAGGGTTTGGGGCAGTACGGCGTGCCACATGTGAGGCGTTGGCTTGACCCTTCTACGGCTGGACCATTGGTACTGTGGCATGTGATGGATGTTTTTAAACTGATTTCAAGTGTTGAGATATATTGGGGAAATCTTGGGTGTTTGATTATTCGATCGGAAAGTTTAACTTTGTCTATTTATCTGGAATGTGATACAATATTTGGAATCCACATATAGTTATGAGATAACTAATTTGAATGTTGTAAATCTAGCAGTTTAGTCTCAAATGATCGGTTGCCGCGGAATTTTGATTTGATCAAAAGTCCGTCGCAATCACGTAGCGTATGCGGATACTCGCCGGGTAAACTTAACAGACAGCCACGCCCCATAGCCCCGACCAAGTGACTGTAGGAGAACCCCATCGCCAAAAGCATCCGTTCGGGTGCTCGCGGCAGCGGTGTTCCGCCTTAGTACACTTTGTCGACGGCATCTGGGGGTGCGGCCGTCTACTAAAGTTTGCGACGAGCATTCGATCAGGACGTCGGGAATCTTGTTGAATTGCCCGACTTGATATTGAAAAGAGTTTTCGATAATGAGACTAAAATGCGGGGTTTATAATTGTTAGGCATGCGATGTCTAAGGAATTCATTTGGTTAGGCATGCGATGTCTAAGGAGGTTGCGGATTCCAACTGTTGTAGTTTTACACTTTCTTTTCTGTGACCGTAAGCGTAGTATGTGATGTATCGCCGGCTTCGTTGCTATACATCAACGACAATCGGGATACGCATACTTGCTTACGTTGATGATATGAGATATTATGTGTTGCTGTGATATGTTATATTGGATCGTCGCGTTTGAATAGCCGGGGGTTTTATATGAGATGAGAGTTTTTTTCTTTTTCATTCATGTAAAATTCATTTGTATGTAATATTCTTTTATTGGGGCACTTCCAGGTTGCGGATGATGTCACTGTTGTATATTATTTACTTTTCCGCATTAGGTAGACCCAAGGAGGGGAGCACAAGTAACCGGGTTCTAGGGTCCAGTGGGAGACCATCTCGAGGAGTCGAGACCGGGTCTCCTAACCCTAGAATTGGCAGTGTTGCTTGCCGCTCTCGTAGGGGTCTAGGGATGTGGGTTTGGCTATTCACCGCGACCGTGGAATCCGTGTTTTATACAGGCTCGTATTGAAAACACGGACGTCCTAGTATATCCAATATTTCATATATGTTCTTCTGCTGCAATGTTCTGTAATGAGATCATATTACTGCCTATGATGAATGTTTATATTATATATATGAGATATATGTTATATTGCAGATTTCGTTTCAAATGAGATGCTTGTGAAGCATAATAAAATGGGACTTCATTAATGAGATTAATGAAACTAAAAGAAACCTAAGATGTTGTAGAAGCTTGTTTAAAAAACTGGTAGCTCTAGTTCTTGCTTTGCATAGCGGTGTTCCTTGTAGAACATCTAGCACCTTATTCGATAAGGAAAGAGCCGAGATCCCTTCACCGGGAGTGACCTCTTTAGTGAAACTAGCAGATACTACAAACTCGGTTTGTCTTTTGATTGCTTCTATAGTTCTTGCTTTGCATAGCGGTATATTTGATATACCCTGCACCTTATTCGATGAGGAAAGGGCCGACGATCCCTTCACCGGGAGTGACCCCTTTAGCAAAACTAGAAAAGCCTCAAAAACACTCCATTTAAAATCACTCGATTCTACAACGATATCAAGTTCATTACGCAAAAGGTTTTCATAAAAACCTGTCATAGCCCTCCGTCATTTTAGGAAGTAGAGTATTTAGTATTCGTGCTGCGTATGTCGACTTTAGTTGAGGCGCAGTGTACGGTAGCTAAGTGATGTCTTCCTACACAGCATATGATGCGATTAGTTAGGACATTCATATGATTATGTCGACCATAGTTGAGGGTCATATAGGGTGGGTCTGATTAATCATGAAATGACGGGTAGAACTTGACTAGTGCTTATGATATGTTGACCTTAGTTAAGGTCATAAGTACTAGGGGTAAAATATTATTGGGAATTTCAAGTCTTGAAATTTGCAATAAGATTGCATACCTTCTATGAGATAGTTGGATCCCGATACCCGCTGCGAGTAAGAGTTACTCCTGGGAGAGTTTTACACATTACAATTAGCCGATCAAGTATGTATCTAGAAAGGTGTCAACGGGGTTACGCCTCTGGGAAAACGAGGTTTACATTAATTAGGTTCGTGCGAAAGAACGGGGGACCTCCCTCAAAGTACCGACACTGGCCTGGCTGAAAGATTGGCGAACTTGTAGCGTGTAATTAATCCCGGCTAGTCTTTCCTTTTAGGGTTTGAAGGAAGATTTGACTAAAACAGTGGGAGATATCCTGATTAGATATATTAGATAACCAATGTAATCTTGCAAGAGCATACGCTGAGTGTTTTCTTCTCTCTCTCTCCAGGTAGCGACCATATCACGCCTTAATCAAGACAATAAAACGGATGTATTAACCGAACCCGCTTGTTATACTGAGCTGGGGAACGTTGGTCCCGCTCCAACTTATAATTATTAAAAGACAGAGCAAGAAATTGGGGATTACCAGAATTCCCGTGCCGCCCAAACGAAGAAAGTGCATATTGATTCATCATCTTCGGGTGTGTTCATTACACAGAACTGTTTCTCAGTATCCTTTACGTCCTGGGTATGTGATACCGGATCAGGATCCCGCATATGTAATTTGTTACATGGGCTACAGAAAGGTAGAGAACTGAGAACGGGTGATAAGTTTCATGAGATAGAAAACGGTGCAAGTGTTGCAGCCAAGTCTGTTGGTCACTATCACCCTGTATTACCAGAATACATTGATTCTGAACGAATGTTATTAGATACCGAACCTGATATACAAAATCATATCAGTCTCTTTATTAGTAAAGAAATGATATAATTTTGTATTGTTGGATAATGTTTTGAACATTTCTTATATCAAGAGTTGATCGGTTCAGGCACGTTATCTAAAAGCATTGACGTTCTAAATCAAACTACAGTTCTTAATATATAGAACAGACATAAGAGGAAGAGTTCAGAAATGAACGAATCCTTCTTGAGGCATTGTAGACTAGGTCATATCAATGCGACCCGACTAGCTGAAGTTACATAAAGATGCATATTTAAATTAGTTTGAATTTACATCTTGTGAAACTTGCCAGTCATGTCACAGAGATAAGATGACCACAGCTCCGTTTATTGGAAACAGAGAAAGAGTTAGTGAACTCTTGGGATTGATACATGCTGATGTATGAAGGTCCCCTGTCTACAGAAGCCAAGACCGGCTCTTTGTACTTCATTACATTCTCTGATGATCTCTCAAGATTCAGACATATGTTCCTGTTGAAACACATGTCCGAACCTTTTGAGATATTCACAGAATATAAGTTAGAAGTAGAGAACCAATACGGGTATAAGTATTACGTCCTTTGATGTGATCAAGGAGGAGAATACTTGAGCACGGAATTCCTGGACTATTCTAAAGGAGAATGAGATTCTCTCTCAGCATTACTCCTCCGTATACACCACAGCACGTCGGTGTATCGGGATGGAGCAATAGCACCCTATGTGATATGGTGTGCTCTATGATGAGTACTACCGAGTTTCCTATTTACTTTTAGGAGTTATGCACTTGAGAAGCTGCATACCTATTGAATAGGGTTCAAATCAAATCAGTTGCCTACCACTTCATATATGATATGGAAAGGGAAGAGCCCATATCTTAAGTTTGTTAAGATTTGGGGTTGTCCGGCCTATGTCTAAAAGCAAAATCCGGACAAGCTCGAGGCAAGGTCTGTTATGTAGAACTGGAAATGTTCCAGCTATACAAACTGCAGCTGATGATTTCGTAGAACCAAAGGATTCAATAGTTTTCAACGACCCTCAGCCTTTCCGCCGATCTAGTAGGGTTTCTCACCCACCTGAGAGATACTTCGGTTTCTCTATGACAGTGGGAGCGAGGATTGCATCATGAGATGATGACCCAACTAGTTTCGAGCTGGCCATCAGGAGTGGGACTCTGTAAGAATGGCTGGATGCTTAGTGATCTAAGATGGAATCCTTATACACCAACAGAGTATGGACTTTGGTTGCTCTATCTGAAGGGTTAAATCCCCATCAGGAGCAAGTATATCTTGAGAAGATTACTAGGTGTACATGGAAAAGTTGAGACTTTCAAAACTATGCTTAAGTCCATCCAGATCCTACTTGCCACGGCTACATACCATGACTACGATATCTGGTGGTTGGGTGTCATGACTGCTTTTCTAAATGATGTTTTAGGAGAGAGCGTCTATAAGTACACAGCCAGAGGGCTTCGTAGACAGTGGGAGCAGCGAAAACGTGAGCAAGATGTTTTATATGATAAAGCAGGCATCGCGGAGTTGGAACATCTGTTTTGATGTGGTAGTCAAGGAGTTTGACTTCATCAAAATGGTAGATGAACCTTGTATATACAAAAAGGTAGAAGAGAGTATGGTGTTGATCCTCGTAGAGTACGTGGATGACATACTCTTGATAGGGAAGGAGTTTCCTATGCTACGCTCAGTCAATCTCCACTTATCACAATGATTCTCCATATAGGATCAAAATGATACCTCCTAAATCCTGTGTTTTGGATCTATGAGATAGATTTAATTGGATGTTAGGATACTCACTAGTTGTAGTGAGATGGTATCAATCGATCCTGGGGAGAATCACTGGAAAGGTTCCAGGGTGATAAGGATGACTGAATGTCAGTCGCAGGCATTGTCTTTACCCTCACTGCAGGGACGGTATGTTGGAAGAGTTCCAAGCTAGATACCGTGACATACTAGACGATTAAAGGCAAGATACATCGTTACCAAGGATACTACCAAAGAGGCAGTCTGGATATTTATAAGTTCATGAGATGAACTTCGTTCCTACCATTGTGTGACAATGGAGTTGTGACTTTAGCCAAGAAACTAACGTCCCATCAGAAATCCAGATATAATTCTTAGGCAGTATCACCTGATTATAGAGATGGTTGATCTCCAGGGAGATCGAGGTTAGGAGAGTAGACACAGAGGATGACAGCGCAGATCCATTCACAAAGGCCTTTTTCCCAGTAGAGACTTTTATGGGATGATTGAGTATGAGATACTTCAACCACAGCTAATTGTTGGGTATGCGATACCGCAACAGATGGGCCTAGTGCAAGTGGGAGATTGTTAGTTATATGTATGCCCTAGAGGCCATTACTGTACATACGATGTATATTGTAATGGATGCTTGGACATTTATAGGGAGGACTTTCTTGCTCGACATGATAGTATGCTATCCGGTTGTACTTTATCTTAACATGTACTCTGATTGTCTCTATGTTATATGTTGATAAAGCCCTTAGGATATGTACTCGACTACTGGGACTATGATGAGATCATACTAGTGGGGCCACGGTAGTCGACGAGTACATCCTATAACTGTTCCTAGTCGAGGGTGTATCGAGACAGGGCATCGATACACCAGAGTAGACTAGCGTATACGCATCTTGACCCATATGATGGGCGATGGATGATCCCGTATCCATCGGTGTTTGACATCAAGGATGGTGTACGGGTGCTCAGTAGAGACTGGGTACACTAGACGGACTCGCCGAGAACTCCTAGATGGTATTATACCTCACGTCATATGGCAGTTCTCCGGTGACACTGGTACAGAGTAGTCTGTTGACCCGAGATCGTCATAGAGTCTTGTGTGATTCCTACTGTGCTTTGATTTCCATCATACCACGTCTTTGAGGGCGTGCAAAAAGATGACTTTTGGGTACAGTCCCGAATCACATGGAGGCAATGAGCGATAGGAGGGGATTCGTCTCTCCCGGTGTAGAGAGTTGATGTTGTGCTGTGTTCGATTGGCTATAACCGGAAATCCCTGGCCAGGGTTGTTGAAATTTACTGGTAAGTGTTATCAGTAGTTTCTCGAACTGTTATAGACCTCATATCGACACGACTTATCAAGCTACTGGGGTCTGACGTTTACCACCCCTAGGCGAGATATGCGACATATCAGGCGACGAGACCGGACTGTACGGGAGTGTTACTGTTTGGATTCACAGGAGAATGTACAGGCTTGCTTGTTGATCTTCTGAGCGCTCAATACCTGGGTAGCTGTTACGTTTAGCTGACCGCTTGTAACTTGTGGGTGTTTGATATGATCATCACCTACTGCCGGCGTATTGACGATTCTTTAGAGTCTTACACAGAGGTTTCTTGGCTCAGGCAAAACGGAGTAGGGGCACGTATGTGATATGTGCGGGACCGAGGATAATGCGATATGAGATACCGTATTCTATTCTCGCGATATTTGATATCAGCCGGGTCATCGGATCAAGTGTTGATTCGATGAATCGGTACGGATAAATATTAGTTGGTTATATGCGATATAGCCGGATTGTCGGATCAAGTGTTGATTCGATAATTTAATGTATAATAATATATATGATATATTAAATTACATTAACTAATATTTGCTCACTAAAAGATTCTTATTCTCACTCGGGTAATACATTGATATATATGCGATATATGTTAAATGTATTATTTTATTTCGTTACGATAAATATTATATATGTGATATATAATATTGTAACATGATATGATTACTAATGCAACATGTTTAGTAGAGATTAAATATGGTTAGGGTTTGATTAGGGTTAAACCTTTCTAGATGTTTCTAGAAGGTTTTCTTTTTTGTTTTGGAAAAGATATTTTAGCATGATATTTCTTAACCCAACCACACCCCTTTAACCCTAGTTAAATCTCTACAATGATTACTTGACCATGGTTGCATAATTCATCATTATCTTCTTTGCATTATTCATCACAAAAGGAATTCTATCATATTGTTCATCTTCTTCCTTGCTCTTTCTTCATGGAAAATGCTTACTAGTTTTTTCCAAGTGATGAATAAATGTGAGAAAAAGATAAATAAAGAGAGCAAAACTCCTACTTCATCATCCTCATCTTCCCTTGCCCTTTAGATGAGAGTGTTCACTCAATTCTACTGAGTGTTGGCTTGTGTTAATGAAACTTCAAGGTAGATCATCTTTGTATCGAAGATCGGAAGCAAGACTGCATCTTTCTCTTCGTGAAACCTCTCGAGAGTCCGGAACCCGATGATCGCAGCGAAGGGACCACAACACGGAGCTTATGAAGTGAAGGACCGGATCTACAAAGGTTGTAATCCCTCTCACTTAGTGTTAAAGTGTTTAGCATGTTATTTTTCGCCTAATCTCTAGTTTAAAGATCCATATTCGGGTTGTTCGGCAAGGCTAAATTTTTAATCGGGCATGGTTGATGCCTCGTAGACCCTTGTGCGCGTGCATAGCAACCCTGCAGAAAGTTGTTACCGTGATGCGGTAGCGTAATTAACTGCACGGGCTTGCGCCTGCAGGGAAGAGCGTCCCCACAATCAAAAACCCCTCAAGCGAGGGGGAATCTGACGAAGTCTGCTACATCGGCCGCATCCGTCTAAACCTCCGATACACGGTGCCATAAATCAACTTGGCATCTTCGGAGAGGTGGACGGATAAAACCAAATAGCATCTGCCCCGAATCTCAGCGTCAGGACATCGCAGTCTTGTGCGCCGCCTTTCGGAGGGGAACAGGTGCTATACGCCATCCACCCGACTTCCCCCGTAGATATAATCTACTCACCTTACTCTTCGCTTGTCGTTGCCAACGTCGCCACGCGCTTGCTTGTCGTCTCGAAGTCTTCGTGGGGGTACCTACACATCATACGTATCGTGTCGCATTAAAACCCAATTCAAAACCAAAACGACACGCTAAAAGCCTATAGGTTAGAACCTATGGACTACACCTTTTAAAATCACCAAATAACCCTCGATATCGTCGTACAAACGTCAAACCATCGAGTTAAAACCAAATTCCTAAAATACAAGATTCAAAATACGCAAAACAATACCCCAAATCAAAACAGCAACACAAGGAAAATAGTCCCAGATTTTACCCTAGGTCAAATCAGCCAATTTTGCATATGTCAAGGGTCTAGTTTACTGGAGATGGAGCCATGGAAGAAACACGAATCAAAATGGTGGGACCCAGGCTGCAAATTGCGGCCTCCTGGATTAAATCTGCGGCCAGGTAGTGGGTATAGGGGCTAGGGTCTTGGGTGATGCTTCCTAGGTACCTGCATGTATCACAGTCTTTGCTACTTAATTTTTCAGGTCCCCGAGTGTTAGCAGATTTCCAATTACCATCATATTTTCACAGTTTTTCCGATGTCGGGGTTTCTAAGTTCGTATTCCGGGGTTTATTCTATGGTTTCAGTCTAAGATACAATCCCTACAGGGGTCATAAGGTCTCTACTAATCTCAGTTACACTTCACAATTCAAAATTTCTCAAAACCCTCATCTAGAATTTTCTAGGTTCACAAAACCACTCGATATCGATACTAAACATATATGGATACCTAAAGAATTTAAATACTAATCTAAAGGTGCATAAATTACCTCAATTGTCAACTCAAGAATATTCTTAAGTTGCCCAAAGTCCTCAAAATTCGATTTTTCTTGGTCCAATGTGCTTCCCTTGAGCTTGTGCATGCTTTTTGTGAAATAGAGATGGGGTTTTGGGTTTGTTTTGGGGTTGTTTTGAGAGTTTAAAGAGGAGGGAGGAGAGAGTGCTGCCATGGATGATGAGAGAGTGAGAAAGATGAAGGAAAATGAAGAGAGAAGCAATGAGCCTTGACTATAGTTGACCCCTCACCCTCTCTCTCTCATGCCCATACCCCTTGCCATTATGATACCTCATTGACTTTTCTTTTTCTTGTTTTCTTTATCTTTTCTTTTCTCTTCTCTCATAAAACCCAAACCATGAATGAAAATGAAGAGAAAGTAATGTAGGAAAATGTAACACAAGTGTTAAAATGATATGGTGTAATGTTTTGCACAAAACAAGCTTAATGCGCGATTAGCGATTTTTAATCGCGATTAGCACTAAAATGGTGTATAATAAATCATAAAATTTCATAATTTGCATAAATCACATAAAACACTCTCTTTTCAGTAATTTCCATAATTTTCCAAATTTTTCCCAATTTATCGTTATTTAATTATATCGAAATATTAAATTATTCAATATATTTATTATTTAATTATAAAAATCCCCAAAAATATTATTTTATTTTTCTGAAATGTTACAATTTAACTCGGATCAGGACCTGCATTACCTCGAGGATATTGCGGACATCTAGATCAGCGACGCCAGCGCTATCTTTTCCTTTGACTGTATCTGGTTAGTTTTATATATGTTTTGATAGAATTAGTTGTTAGATGTATGTATTCCTTAGAGGCCATTATTGTACATGTGATGTATATTATAGTGGATGCTGGGACATATATATAGGGAGGACTTTCTTACTCGACATGATAGTATGCTATCTGGTTGCTCTTTATCTTAACATGTACACTTATATTGTCTCTCTATGACATGTTGGTAAAGCCCTTATGATGTATACTTGGCTACTGGACTCTGATGTAGATCATACTAATAGGACCAGGGTAGTTCACAAGTACATCCTATAATTGTTCCTAGTCGAGGGTGTATCGAGACAGGGTATCGATACTCCAGAGTAGACTAGCGTATACGCTTCTTGACCCATATAATAGACGATGGATGATCCTACATCCATTGGTGTTTGGCATCAAAGATGGTATACAGGTGCTCAGTGAAGGCTGGGTACACTGAACGGACTCGCCGAGAACTCCTGGTTGGTATTATACCTATCGTCAGATAGCAGTTCTCTGGTGACACTGGTACAGGTTAGTCTGTAGACCCGAGATCGTCATAGAGTCTTGTGTGATTCCCACTGTGCTTTGATTTCCACCTTACCACATTCAAGAGAACGTGAAAAACGGTGGCTTTTGGGTACAGTCCCGAATCACATGGAGGCAATGAATGATAGGAGGGGTTTCGTCTCTCCCGGTATTGGGGGTTGATGTTGCGCTGTGCTCGATTAGCTATATCAGGAAGTCCCTGGCCAGGGCTGATATAGAGATTTACTGGTAAGTGTTATCGGTAGTTTCTCGACCCGTTAAGATCCTCATATCGGCACGACTTATCGGTTACTGGGGTCTGACGTTTACCACCCCTAAACTGGATATGCGACATATCAGACGAAGAGACCGGATTGTACGGTAGTGTTACTGATTGGATTCGAAAGAGTGTGAGCAGGCTTGCTTATTGATCTTCTGATCGCTCAATACCCGGGTGGCTGTTATGTTTAGCAGACCGCTGACGGCTTGTGGGTGTTTGATATGATCATCACCTACTGCCGACATATTGATGAGTCTTTAGAGTCCTACATAGAGGTTTCCTGGTTCATGCGAAACGGAGTAGGAGCACATATGGGATGTGTGCGGGACCGATATTAATGCGCGTATGTGATACCGCATTCTATTCTCACGGTAAGTGACATCAGTAGGTTATATGAGATATAACCGGGTTATCAGATCAAGTGTTGATTCGATAAATTGTTACATTTGATATTAGTCGGTTATATGTAATATAGCCGGATTATTAAATCAAATGTTGATTTAATAATTTAATGTAGAATTATATATTTGATATATTAAATTACATTAACTAATATTAGCTCACTTAAGCATTACTTTTTCTCACATATGATACATTGATATATATGTGATATATATTAATTGTATTCATTTTTACGCAAAATATATATGAGATATATATTGTTGTGTCATGCTAGGTTACACATGCAAAATATATGTATGAGACTCACACCATGTTAGGTTAATATTATGGTTTTATTTATCATTAAGTAATTACAAATTAGTGAAAGTGACACATTGCTAGAAGCTTGGAGAAGTTTGTTGATAAGCATTGACTAAAGTCCACTTCTTTGTTTTTACTTAAGATATTTGTTGACCTAACCTTAAACATACACCATGGTTAACTATCTACATGGGTTAGTATATGTGATATACTCACTCATGGTTACATTTCAAACCCAATGAGATATTCTTTCATCACTTCATCACTTCATCTTCTTCTTCCTCTTGAAGCTTTCTAGCATTTTACAAAGTGATGAAATATTATGAGAAAATTAAATCTAAAGTGAGCAAAATTCCGACTTCATCATCATCTACTATTAGCCATTTAGTTTAGGGTGTTTTCTTCACTAATCTCACCATTAGTGAAGAGGTAGCATGAGCTTGAGTCTTCTCGACGTAGATCTTCTTTGGCCTCGAAGACATTGAGCAAGTTTGTTCATTTCTTCAAGTGAACCCTTTCTAGAGTTCGGGAGTTCACTACTCGCAGCGAAGAGACTACTACACGGAGCTTTAGAAGTGAAGGACCGGTCTACAAAAGTTGTATTCCTCTTTCACATAGATGTAAAGTTGTTTACAATTTTTGTTTAACCCTAATTCTCTAGTTCGATTACTTGGTTGGTTTGTTTAGCACCCCAAAAATTTAATATAGCATGTTTGATACTTGCCAAAACCTTCACATGGTGCTAAGCTAACCCAACATTAGTGGCTGCATTTCTCATTACCTGTGTATTGATTACTGATTACTATGTAATGCTAGAACCCGAAGTGTGACTATGGCAGGATATTTTCTTGACCGTAGGAGTATGGCTGGCCTTGTCATCCCTCGTATTCCGTATTTTGGGAAGCGGGGCGTGACATATATACTCAAATAGTTATATCGAATTTAATAAGATTTCAAATTTTGATCTAATCCTAATATGTCTAATCTTGCATAATCGATAAATTCTAACCATATGATTTTTTAAATCAAATACATAAATAAAATCCTATTCAAATTAAAATTCTCAATATACTCACTATAATTTAAACTTTATTTTTAACCTAATAAAGTCCAAATTAAATATTCTACAACTAACTATTTAACTTCAAACTAAATTTGACTATTAATAACACATAATTATATATTGTTTCTTTTTCGAGAAAAAGTATTTATCTTTATAGCGGCGAGGAAAGTTATAATTTTAATAGTTTAAAAGCATATAATCGAATGTATTTATAGCAAATACTGTTTTGCCAGACAGGTTTTGGGAGTCAATTTGTTGTGCTTTTAAACTTAATGCTTATCCAGTTACAATTAACTTCATACCACTGCACTGGAAGCCTACAATTTCCTGCAAACAGTCAAATCTATGCCTTATCAAACTCTTTTTTCTTAATCAAGACACAAGCCAGGCTGAGAACGTTGGATATAGACGCCCTAAAGGAAATTATTGTAATTGTACATTGACATATATGGATAGATATTCTTACTCGAGATGATAGTATGCTATCTGGTTTGTTTTTGTCATTCATGTGTATATATTTTATTTATTATTAAGTATCGCTAATATATGATGATAAAACTCATATGATCTTTTCTTGTGTACCAGGATTATGATAGGGATCATATTAGTGGGGTCCGTATAGTCCATAAGCACATCCATAAATATTCCTAATCGTGGGAGTATCGAGACTGTGTATCGGTACTCCAGATTAGACTTGTGTATACATTTCTTGAACCGGTTGGAGGGAGATAGCTGATCCCACAGCTATTGGTTTTTGACATCGAGAATTGTATACAAGTGCTCATTTGAGAATGAATTCACCGAACAGACTCACCAAGAACTCGTAGATGGTATTATACTTATTATCAGGTAGCAGTTCTCTGGTGATATGAGTACATGGTAGTTTTTTGACCTAAGATCGTCATAGTGTCTTGTGTGCATTCCTACTGTATTTTGGTTACTACCCAACTACGGTTTTAAAGAGCCATGCATACAGGTTTTACTTGGGTACAGTCCCAAAGCACTTGAAGGCAGTGATCGATTGAAGGATTCATCTCTCCCGGTATAGCGAGTTGATGTCGCGCTGTGTTTGATTGACTATAATCATAAGTTCTTGGCCAAGAAAATTGAGATAAACTGATAAGTGTTATCAGTTATATCTCAGATAGTTATGAGTTTGACATTAGCATGACTTATTGGATTATTGGGGGTTTGACAATTTTCACCCCCAGATCTGGTATGCGACACTTTTAGACAAAGAGACCGAACTGTACGGTTGTCACTTATAGGCTCTGTTGGGTACGGACGAGCTTGCTTGTCGATATTTCTTTTGACAATACTAGGGTAACCGTTACGTACAGCTAGTACTGTTGACATGCTTGTGTGCTAACCCGTGAGGAGAATGATTTAAAAGTGGTTCAGATTCAATCGAATATGATTCTAACCTACTGCCAGTGTATTGTTGAGAATTTAGAGTCAAACACAAAGCTTTCCCCGCTCAGACAAAACAATATAGTGTGCGTATAGTGATATGTGTGAGAATTCGATTAAACATGTGTACTTGATATACGTATTTTAATCGGACGCTTGATAATACTAGCCGATTTATTATAAAGCCGGATTATTAAATCAAGTGTTGATTTAATATATATATATATATATATATATATATATATATATATATAGTTCGACTAGAATCCTATCGGAAGGATTTGGAAACAAATCCTTACCGCTTTTTCACTATTAGATTAAATTTAAGATGTATGCTAATAATTATGAATAAAATCTTTCATTTATTACCAAATATAATATAATTGATTGCACGCATTCCAAATTTAATATATTGGTGAAAATGCAGGAAGTATTTGTTTCCAAATCTTTCTGATAGGATCCTAGTCGAACTTTTTAAATAAACCCTAAAATTCGAGATTATCTAAATGCGTCATGTCTGCTCGTTTAGATTTCATTTTGATTCAAACGAAACAGATATTCTTCTGCGGTTTGCTATGCATCATAATTGCATGAAGATGATATTGATGTGGACGAAGATAAGGTCAAAGCGATTCGAGAGGGAGCAACTCCATAATCAATTAACAAACTACACAGTTTCATTGAGCTGACGACCTTTCTACAGAAGGGTTCATTAGGGACTCCGATAAAGGAAGCGAAAGGAATTCCACTTTAATTAAACCGAACCAGTTTAGTGCTCCCTATTAGAGTGTGATGCTTTCGCGGTTACTAATGCTATAGAGGTTGTTCTTTCACAATTAATTAATACGGCACACCTGTGACATATTTTAGCCGAAAGTTAAATCGAACTTCGAAGCAAGGCAGAAGTTCTCATATGAACTCGAAATCTAGGCTGTATATAGAGCAGTCGAGCATTGGTACCAACCAATATTTGTTATAGAGCGAGTTTGTTCTTTATTGATCATGAGACCTTAAAATATTTCAACAGTTAAAGGGAGTAGCAACATGCATGCGAGAGGTATCGGTTGATTAATTTGGAAACATGCATGCGAGAGTTCATTCGGAGTGGAGAACGGTCATTCTATTTTACCGTATATATTTGAGGCATGAGATTTAATTCGGTCGATTAATATTGATAGATCTACCGCCAAAGATATATTAATTTGGAAACCTTCCAATTCGGGCACTTTCACTATAAAATCGAAGAAATCATCACTTTTACCGCAAGTTCTTTTGGTTTATTCTCAGGCTAAATTTGTTTTGTTTCACAAAAATACCACAAAAAACTCATTTTGTATATGTCTTGCCATTTTGGGAAACTAAAAACCCTTGATTTGCTTCAAGCGAGAGGTATCGGTAATGGGTGACAATGCATTATCTGCAATCTGGAATCCGGAACTCACAGCCATTTATTTTTTGAGTGTCAATTTTCTAATCAGTTGGTTTGTGCATCATTAGCCCGTTGTGGGTTTCATAGCCCACAGATTGATCTTCTTGGCATAATGGATGGCATTCAATGTATGATATCAAATAGAAGACCTATCGTAGCTATTATATGTATGGTGCTTGCAAACATTGTTTGGAACGTATGAAAAGAACGATGCAACCGAATTTTTAAGTCTCATTATAAGACTAAAGAGATTATTCTTCGTGATGTCATCTCCGATACTTAAATAATGATATCAAAATTTTTTAATATTACAGATCTTGGTGGTGGATCAATTCCTCACAATTGGAATGCATACCTACTTTTTTAAAAGTTCCATCTTAAGATATTGATTTGTAATAGCCTTGATACTGTTTTGTTTGTATTTTTGTTTTCCTTTTGTAACCTTTTTGTGTTTTCTTTTATCTTATATAAAAAAATTGGGCTTCTTGCCGCCCTTGGCAAAAAACAAGAGGAGAGATCATGATTAAAGAAAGCCAATAAAGCAACCTATCTAGGCTTTATTTTCTCTATCTCTTTCTCTCTTTTTCCCGGTCATATAACAGAAAGAAATAAGACCATAGATACCATAAATTAGTTTATCCGAAATATACCTGAAATTCTCCATCTCTTTCTCTCTCCTATCTCGAATATTCAGGTATGAAGCCAGAAACTGTAGATTAGCGAATTCGAATCCTCTCCAAGCCTTGGAGAGGCCAAATTTTTAAAATGAGATGTCCATTTATTTGGACGGTGGAGATTCATAACTATTAATTACAAAGATATTAAAAGATATGGGGCTTTTTACTAAAAAAAATCCCTCATACTTTGCTAATTACTAAAAACCTTCTTCATATTTCATATTTACTTAAAATACCCCATATACATTTAAATTGCACTAAAAAAACCTCTCACCAGTTTTCCATTCAAAATTAGCATCCCATTAAGAAGATGGAGGTTAAGCTTGGGTTTGAGCTGTGCCCTTACCTTCTAGGTATTTACATAGGCCATTCTCCCACGGAAAGTACCCCATATTCTTGCTTAGTTAAATATTGGGATTTAGACATAACTAAAGAACCACATTTCTTTCAAATGAGATTGTCCATGAACTGGAAACTTGCAATTGAAGGGATAATGGCACTCGACAATCTCGTTACTAGAGAAGGTTGAGAAAGATAAGCAGATTTGAGAGACCTTTCATAGAAACCTAACCCCATATCCAATTTGAAGGAAAAATTATGAATTTTGGAAGAAAAATAGGGTTGAGGAGGTTTTTAAACCCTAGCCCGATACTCATCGTCAGCTCCCTAATGGAGTAATGTAAGATGCCAAAAAGATTCTCATTTTGACTTGTTAGCGGGTATTTTAGCGCAACCTAAATGTATGAGGGCTTTTAAGTAAATACAAAATATGAAGAGGCTTTCAGCAATTAGTTATGTATGAGGGGGCTTTTTAATAAAAGCCCTAAAAGATATTAACCCAACTCTCAATTAAGGGAGTTCCTTCCAACCAAATATTATTTTTAGATTTCACCAAATATTGAGCTTTCATCTATGGCAAACTCTATTTTGTCCTATTTTTCTTGGCACATGTAAGCATATGGAAAAAATTGCATATATTAATTAATACTTTTTTGTTTAGTTAACTTTATTAAATCTTTAATAAATCTGCTCTTATTAGTTTAAATTGGAATTAAGTAAACTATATTTTGTCCTTTTTTTTGGTACATTCAAGTATAAGGGAAAAAATCGCATATATTATTTAATTAATATTTTTTGTTTATTTATATTTAATATTTGTTTAAATCGGAATTAAGGGCCCACTATAATATATGCATATTTAATTAAATACCGGTATTATAATTCCATTCATATAATATTTTTGAAGTCATATTCTGTAACTCTAAAACTTACATGGAAGAAGACATTATGATGATTTAACAATTATATTTTAGATATAGTTTTTAAGAAAAATATTCCTCTACCTAAATAAATTTAACTAGATAAAAATGTAAATAATACAATTATTTTCTTATGCTCCACATGTACCTTAAAAAAAGAGGACAAAATAGAGATTGCCATATATGTACGTTTTATATTTGAATCTCAAAATAATATTTATTGAAAAATTTCCTTAATTAAGGGAAGGATTAATATATTTGTAATTGATGGTTATGAATCTCCACCGTCCAAATAAATGAACGGCTCATGTTAGAAACTTGGCCTCTCCAAGATTTAGAGAGGATCTTAATCCGTAGCATACGCCCCCCCCCCCCCCCCCCCCCCCCCGGAATACTCATAAAAGCAATATATTCTCACAATAAAAAAACCATTCATACAGTGAAAAAGATATTTATATTAAACTCATTTAACACATTTATATATTCATCTTTTCCATATTCATAACGCTGTCATAATGAGATCCTATTAAACACTGATTTAATTTTTATTGAACTAGATTGCATTGCTAGTTAAATTGACCGATTATAATAATTTGTTATTAGCTTTAATACTATTATTTATTTGTGTCGGTAAAATAATGAAGTTTAAATTAACAAAATCTTAATGGATTATTATGATCAAAAAAATTCATAATGTTCATATGCTAATAAAAGTTTAGAGGACACATCAATCTTCTAACTTGAAAGGGGCCAAAATTGGTCAGTGATTGTATTTTTAAGATATTGTTAATCTCTATTGACTAGTTAATTATATTGTTCCTTATAAATTAATGTCATCACTCATCCACTCAAGCATATTAGGCAAGATAATTGATATAATTACAAGAGAGCACTTTAATATTCAATAAGAGTAATACTATAATTAAAAGAAAAGATATAGTATTTTATAGATAATTGCGGAGCTAATTAAGCATACTCAGAAGAATCTTAGAACTAATTAAACATATAAATGAAAATCAACATAGCCTTGGGGGGGACCCCACCTTCGGCTCTACTCGTAAAGTATTATATCCGGCATACCGAATAAATTCTTCCCCATGAGACCTAATATTTTTACGTGGATGGGCCCGGAGGGGCCCATAAAGGTTGTGCCCCCTATCCACCCACGCACCCCCTCCCAAAAAAAATAAAAACTGAAGTTTCAAGATTCCTTATATATAAACCATATAGCTATATATTTTGTTCCTGCATCATAGTATAAAGCCAAGTTTATTCACTTAGCCCCTTCTAAGTGTTTAAGTTGGTTTACCCTGTGTTGGACTGGTGATAGTTACAAGAAGTTTTTTCTAGCTAGAAAAATCATTTTCAAGCACAAGAAGAATATTGAGTTATTATTATATATATAGAGCACACTGCATTAATTATATATGGCATGTTATATGTCTAGTAGTGATGATTGTCTACTTGTTTGATACACATGCAGTGATTGTGTTGGAGGATTCGGGCGATGGATATATAAAATACTTCGAGAGTAACGTATTTTTCTTGGACACATTCAAATACTTTCCGAATAAAACAAGAAGTTGTTGCCCTTTCAATTTCACAAGCCAAAATACGTGGTTCTAAAGCAACATCTTTAAAATGCTATTGAAGTTTACGTATCCAAAGAAAGATTCCATAAAGATAAGTTGTGAAAATAATTTGGCCATCTCTTTTCATGCAGAAGGAAAGTTGAGTGACTTTCATTATCATTCTATTCGTGATTTAGTCAAGTAAAAAATAAAAATAAAAAATAAAAAGCTACTATACATAAAAGGATCTTGGAAATATAATCCAACTCTAGTCATGAGTGTTATTAGCTTAAAGTTTGAATTAAATTGAGTGTTTAATTAGACAGAAAGCTACAAACTCAAGGTCTCAGATTGAAAAGGATTTGGTTTAATGCTATTATTAAATAAAAAATATGCCTAAAGTTTATAAAAGCAAAAAAAATCAAAATCAAAATAAGGCTGATAAACTTTAATTGAAAGCTCTCCCAACATAAACCTCCTCTCCACGTATCTTCTTTTTTTGTGTATATAAAAAAGACTTTCATATCTCTTTTCATGGAGAAGGAAAGTTGAGTGACTTTCATTATCATTGTATTCGTCATTTAGTCAAGTAAAAAATAAAAAAATAAAATAAAAAGCTACTATACATAAAAGGATCTTGGAAATATAATCCACCTCTAGTCATGAGTGTTACTAGCTTAAAGTTTGAATTAAATTGAGTGTTTAATTAGACAGAAAGCTACAAACTCAAGGTCTCAGATTGAAAAGGATTTGGTTTAATGCTATTATTAAATAAAGAAATATGCCTAAAGTTTATAAAAGCAAAAAAAATCAAAATCAAAATAGGGCTGATAAACTTTAATTGAAAGCTCTCCCAACATAAACCTTCTCTCCACGTATCTTCTTTCTTGTGTATATAAAAAAGACTTTCATATGGTTAGGGTTGAACGCAGCTATCCACATGGACGGAGGTAGAGGGACACGTAGAGGCGGCTGTCTCCTCTCACTCCCTAAAATTTTTGCGACCCCCGCCAATTCTCTGCTAATTCTGCAACATTGTAACTAATTTCATAACAATTTATGCATTAAGTATAAAAAAAAATACTAACTAAATAATATACCAACCTCTCATCTCTCGTATATCTAATCTTTTATTAGTCATTAAGGTTTTGTATCTTTTTTTTACTTTTTAAAATTTAGTAACAATTCTTTTTAAATCTAAATTTTATTATAATATTAATACTTGTATTCATAACAGATCAATCAAAATAAGATTTAATTGCAATTAATAATGCAGACAAAAAGAGGATAAATACTTTCAAAATATTATAAAATGAATCCTTTTTGCAAACATATCTAATTGTAAAGATGTTGTAACGACTCTGTTTTAATGTATAAAATTTTCTTAAAGTTAATGTACTGAATGGAGTATTTGCAAACCTGAATATACTTTAAATATTATTTTGTTTGAAAAACAAAAAGAAAGCACTTATAGCTCACTGGTAAAGGTTTACACTGTTGTGGTATTGCTCCTGTGTTCAAATCCCCAAGCAACATATTATATTTAATTATTTTCCTTTTAAAATTTTTGGAAGCCCAAAAGTTTACATGTGCAATACACGTAAAAATAAAAAGTCAGAATAAATAAACATGTGGAATATGTTATATGAACAGACCCCGACACGTGGCACAAATCCCACCCCGCTCCTCTTTCAATCGACTGGCGAAGAAGCCCTTTGGGCCGGCGCCGCCGGGCTTACCTGATGGTAATGCCCCCAAACTTTGCCCAAGTGACTTTTCCCCTGCCCTACTGCTCCTCTTCTGTTTGTTTCCCCTATAATTATCTAGAGAATTAAAAAACACCATTAAACTAAATTTTAATGCATTTCAATTCTCAAAACGCTAATTCTATCCTATAAATACAACCCCACACCCTAACCCTCTCCATTCTGAAATCTATTATAAAAAATTCTCAAATATTTCCAAGTCAAAAATGTGTACAAGTGGAGTTGGCCCAATGTCACTTTCCGGCGACGATTCAAGAAGCATCCGGCGTCCCTGCGACTCCACGAAACTCTCAACTTGTTCCTATAGCTTCCCTCTCTCATTCCAACTCGTGAGTTCACTCTACTCACTTCTTTTCACCTCTCAAAACTTCTTCATTTCAATGATTTCGGTAAGTGGAGTTATACTGACATTCATTTCTAAAACTTCTTAAACTAACAATTTTTCTTAAGAACTATTTATCTAAATCATTGTACTTCGCTTGTTAAGCATTAAACAATAATTAGAAACAAGTTTCAATTCAAAACTCCATATAAAACTACTTTTATTGCACTTTTACGTTTAAATACCACAAACTTTACATACGACATCTTTTATCATATTTGCTCATACTACCTTTAGGAAAATCTCACGAGGTAATGACCTACCTTTCACAACACGTATCTTGATATAGCACCATTTCCTTTTAACAATATATTTGGGACTAATACGACTTTTACATTAAAATACCATAAACTATTAAAAACCCGTATTCTTTAAATTTGTATTATTTACATTCCTTACAATTAAGTCTCTACAACCCATTTTGTGGAACTCGATCAGGATGGTGCAGGTTATCGTACATCCTCGGGACTAGTAGAGCGAGATGCAGATCTCCTCACGGAGCATTCGATCTCGGTGGAATTTTTAATGCAATTTTTAAGAATAACGTGATTTTCAATAAAAAAACAAATTTTATTTTTAATATTATATATAAATATTATCAAATCATCTATTTTAAATATATAATAAATTCCAAGTTTTTCCAAATAAAAGAAAAAATCACAAGTTTCATGAAAATACCATCAAGGATCCATACAAGTCAAATTTACGTAAAAATACCATATATTATTCAAACTAGATATTATTTCACTAGAATACCTCACTTTTAAAATTTAGATCCATGAAAACCATAAACACGATAAATAAATACTTGAGGATTATTTTGAGATTATACTAAAAATATTTTTCATAAAACCTCTCAAGTTATAGTAAATTACAATAGGACCCTGGTAAATATAGATTTAAGCGGGACCAATTCTCTTGAGCCTCAGAGAGCTGGAGAAAATGGGTGCTTGCCTATTTAAGGTAGAAAACTAAAACGGGGTTATCAATGGTAATTGGCTTGGAAAAAGTCACAAATCCTGCTGTCCATGTACAGCAGTTACCGATAACTCCAAAACCTAATTCAGGAATCCAATTTTGTTTAAGTGTCTGACTCCGACAGAGTCTCAGTCTAATCTGAATACAATTCATACATGAATACAATTTAAATATAACTCCAATACAACATGAATCTATATATACTGGAACTTGAACATGAATACCAGAATACTATCAAATATCAACATGATTTGATTTGACCGAACCATGGATATATATTGACTTGATTACATGAGTATTCGTTTATATCTTCATCCGTTTACATGAACAACTTATATTATGGTTTCAGCAAGTCTTATACAACAAATCATTAAAATCAAAACGATATACATTACGGGGTTTTTAAAGGGGTAGACTGGTACAGAATATGTTAAAAGTGGCACGATGATGGTCACTACAATATACCTAACCTGAACATCCGTTGCCGTTGTCCCGTGGGTTTTGACGGGACCTTGTACTCCATATATCTTAGTCCACGGAGCAAGTTGGACTCCTATCGTATACACTGGCATGTTTTGTACTAAGCTACAAACAATTACGTTAGCATAAAAAACATACATTATACAATTATATTCTTTTTAATTGTCCATTCTATTTTATCTCTCTTTTGCGATTGTTCGCTGACGACATTCATTTTCTCTTTTTTCTTTGGAATGTTGTCAGGAGGACCCCACTCTCTGGAGATCGAGCCCAGTCAGGACGATTTGGAGCAGTTCATTGAGTACCCAGAGCTCTAGTTCATCTATATATATTTTTACTTTCAGTTCATGCCATTATTTAGGCATTGCTTTCCAGTATTGTATTTACTTTCCAGTGTATTGTAAAGAATGTTTAATTAATAAAAAGTTGATGTTGATTTATATCTTTTGTCATTTCTTATGTACAATTATTATATTGCTTATTTACGCTTAGCGTGTTTATTTCTAAGTAAATACGTAGAGGGCACATCACGTCTCCTTACCCATACTCTGGGAAGCAGGGCGTGACAGGTTTTGTTGGTGGCCCATGCAGGTCTATTCTGTGTGGAAACCTACATAACCATGCAGGGTCAATTCTGCATGGAAATCTAAGCAATATATCACAAGAATTATAAGAATCAACAACTAAACGTTCTTTATATTTCATATTCCTTGAATCTATCCTAACCCTATTTTTCTTTCAAGGTTATAGATTTCCCGAACAACACGAGCACCAACGTCAACGACAACACCACACCACCACCTCTTCCACTTACACATACCGTAGCAACTCCTATTAACTAGCAGACGGTATGGCTCGAGATGATCAAGAGCCTCTTAGAGAGGACAGCAGCAGCAGAGTGCTATCCTAATGAACCTCCCAGAAGCTGAGGCATCTAGAGTGAAACAATTCCGGGCATTGCACCCTAAACAATTCTCTGGGAAAGAGAGCGCTTTGAAAGCAGAGGAATAGGCTCAGTCGATCGAACACGACCTAGCAGCAGTACAAGTGCCAGAGATCACTTGGGTAAGGGTTGCAAAGCTGCAACTAACTGACAATGCCAGGGTATGGTGGAAAGCAGAAGAAATCCGTCTTGCCCAGCCGATCGAATTGAGGATTTTTCACGAGATGTTCGACGCGAAATATTTTCCCGAGACCGCCCATTTTGATATGGAGCATCAATTCATCCACTTGCAATAAGGCTCTATATGGAGCAAATCTATGGATGAGTATGATGCTGAGTTCACCATATTGAGCAGGTAAGATATGTCTTAAATATTCGAATTTCTAATATCACATACTATACAACTAACACAAGACCGTAACAGGTTTGCGGACCATCTCATACCGACTGCTGAGATCAGGGCTAGATGATTTCAGCAAAGGTTGGATCCGGAGATCCAAGCTGCATTAGCTACAGGGGATTTCCCAACCTATGATTTAGCTTTGAAGACTGCTCGTCGATATGAGACAGTAGTAAAGAAGAAGGGCAGACCTCAATCTACCAGTATGAAGCGTCCTGGTACTCAAATAGCAGGAGGAGCCTCTTCCACGCCACCATTTGTACCCAGGAGACCGGGAGTACCTTTTAACCGGTCCAGTCCAGATTTCTACTTCTATTGCAAAAGAAATGGACACCTGGCGAAGGATTGCAGGCGTGCAAATCGCCTATGCTTAGTCTGTGGCTCATCTACACACGATATTGGATCTTGTCCTCATAGATTCAATCCAAACCCTACACCTAGACCAGCAATCACCTATCAGCAGCAGCCAGCTATACGGGTACCTGCTCCTCGACTTGCTCTCCGAGCTCCACCTCCTCGTGGACCTACTGCACCTCCTCCTTGTCAGTTCCATCATGCACAAAGGAACTTACCTCAAGGACAGAGGAACGGACAGAGGAATGCTCCCCCAGTAAGGAGGAATGTACCTAGACGACAGGCTTTCACAATGACCATGGAAGATGCTGAAGCCACTGGCCAAGTTATCACTGGTAACTCCCTTCTTTTCAAACTTTCTTTCAACCTTTATACATATCAAAGTATCTTTTCCTATATCTAAACATATTCCACACAACTTAGGTACAATCTTAGTAGCTTCCTTACCTACACTAGCACCCTTCGATACTGGAGCATCACGTTGCTTTATGTCGCAACGGTTCGTACGAACTCATGCGATTCCAGTTAAACTGCTCGTATCCAGCTGGAATGTCAGTTCAGGGAATAGAGTTCTAAAGGCAACTTTGGGATACGATCTCTATCCAGTGGTCGTCTGCAGCAGAGAATTTTATGCTGATTTCAAGGTGCTGGACATACCGAACTTTGATGTAGTTTTAGGTATGCATTGGCTAGGAACTTTCTACGCTACCATCGACTGCCGTCAAAGGAGGGTAGTGTTCGAGATTGCAGAGCATCCGGTCTTTTATTTCAAGAGTGGAGACTGTACACTGGAGCCTATCACATACAAAGCTAAACCAAAGAAGGCCGTGGTTGCAACACTACAAGCAGAGGAAGAATCGAAGCCAGATGTAGTTCGAGAGTTCGACGATATATTTCCTGAAGACATATCAGGTTTGCCTCCTGATCGAGCTCTTGAATTCAGTATTGACTTAGTACCTGGTGCACAACCAGTGATCAAAGCATCGTATCGGTTAAGTACAGAAGGATTGAAGGAGATCCGTACTCAGCTGGACAAACTTCTGCAGAAAGGATGGATTCGTCCCAGTACTTCAAGTTGGGGATCTCCAGTTTTGCATGTGAAGAAGAAGGAAGGTTTATACAGAATGTGCATTAACTACCGAGCTCTAAATGAAGTCACGATAAAGAACAAGTATCCACTACCGCGAATCGTCGATCTGTTCGATCAGCTAAGTGGGTCTTGCATTTTCTCAAAGTTAGATCTTCGTTCGGGTTATCATCAGGTGAAGGTCAAAGAGTCTGATATTCCGAAGACGGCATTCAGGACTCGCTGTGGTCATTATGAGTTTCTCGTGATGCTATTTGGAGTGACCAATGCACCAGCCATATTCATGAATCTGATGAACTAGGTTTTCTGAGAGTACCTAGACAGGTTCGTTGTCATATTCATCGACGACATCCTGGTGTATTCTAAGAGTCGAAAAGAAACGCCAAACATTTACGAATCGTCCTGGAGACTTTGCGACAACATCAACTCTATGCCAAGTACAGCAAGTACGAGTTTTGGCTAGATCAAGTCGGATTTCTCGGACATATCGTTTCAGGCAAAAGAATTTCTGTAGATCCAGCTAAAATATCAGCAGTAAGCGAATGGCCGACACTAAAGACAGTGAAGGACATTTGAAGTTTCTTGGTATTAGCAGGATACTACCGAAGATTTATTGAAGGCTTTTCGAAAATTGCAACACCCCTGACCAAGCTCACACGTAAAGATGAAGCATTCGTGTAGTCAGAAGCATGCGAACAGGCTTTTGTAGAACTCAAGTCAAGATTGACATCATCGCCTATTCTCGTAATACCGGACCAATCAGGAGGTTTTGTTGTGCATTACGATGCATCCGGTAAGGGATTAGGATGTGTTCTACACCAGCATGGAAAAGTTGTAGCTTATACATCAAGACAGTTGAAAATTCATGAGCGCAATTATCCAACGCATGACTTAGAGTTGGCAGCTGTTATATTTGCACTGAAGATTTGGCGTCATTATCTTCTTGTAGAACGGGTATACACAGACCACAAAAGTCTGAAATATGTGTTTACTCAAAAAAAATTAAATATGCGGTAGAGAAGATGACTAGAACATATGGCGGACTTCGACATCAACCTAAAATATCATTCAGGGATGATGAATGTAGTTCTTGATGCACTTAGTCGCTAACCGTTATCTATGAATCTCACCGCACAGTGGAAGCTACAGCAAGATTTGCACAAGATGGAGATTGAAATGGTTATGCTAAGTAATACTTCAGAATTGATGACTTTACAATTTCAATCTACTATTGTTAATCAGATCAAAACAGCTCAAGCAAGCGATGCCAAGTTGCAAAAGATCAGAGAACAAGTAGAAAGTGGACTTAGAACAGACTTCATCATCCATGAAGACGGATCCTTGAGATACGGAAGCAGATTGTGTGTACCACAAGGTCCTGTTCGGGAAGAGTTAATGAAAAAAGCTCACAGCTCTCCATACCCAGTACATCCTGGTGGTACAAAGATGTACAAAGATCTACGTCAATATTACTGGTGGCATGGAATGAAGCGTGAAGTAGCCAGAAGCGTAGCCCAATGTTTGGTGTGCCAGCAAGTAAAAGCTGAACATCATAGAATTGCTGGTTTACTTCAACCGTTAGTTATCCCAGAATGGAAGTGGAAACACATCACCATGGACCTCGTCACTGCACTTCCTCGCAGCATGAAAGGTAACGATGCGATATGGGTTATTATGGATCGACTCACAAAGTCAGCTCACTTCATCACATTTCGAGTTGGCTAATCTACCGAAACACTAGCAAAGAAGTACATGGAAGTAAGTCTGAATCTAAGTAAGACTTAACTCTTCATAATGTACTATTTCTGATATGCATGAACTCATGCAGGAGATCGTGAGATTACATAGAGAACCGGTTTGCATTGTCTCCGATCGTGACACCAGATTCCGATCGCAGTTTTGGCAGAGTCTGCAAGCTAGGTTGGGAACGAGTCTGAATTTCAGCACAACTTATTATCCATAAACAGATGGTCAGTCTGAGCTAATGATTTAAATCCTTGAAGATATGCTAAGAGCGTGTATGTTAGACTTCGGAGGATCATGGGAAGATCACCTACATCTTGTGGAGTTTTCATACAACAACAGCTACCAAGCGAGTATTGGAATGACACCCTTTGCAGGTCTTTATGGAAGGAAGTGTCGTTCACCATTAAGTTAGGACGATATCGGAGATAGGGAACTCCTTGGACCAGAGATGATCGTGGCGACGGTGGACGTAGTTCGCACGATTAGAGAAAGAATGCGCATAGCACAAGATGCTGGATATAGTGCCCTCAGAGTTAATTATTGGATCACAGGCACGTGATTGCAATGATTGAGGGGGGGCCTATGCCGGTAGGACAGTTTTACTCGAAATGATAGTATGCTATCTAGTTTATCTTTATCATCGTGTACAGCTTTAGGTGACCTTACAGGTCACTATTACACATTGATAGAGCCCTTAGGATTTTTGTTTGACTACCAGCAGTATGATGGCGATCATATATGTGGGAGCTGGGGTCTATAAGCACATCCTTAAAAGGTCCCTAGTCGTGGGAGTTTCGAGACTGGGCATCGATACTCCATTAGTAGACTAGTGTATACAGTTGAGACCCCGACGAGGGGCGGTGGCCGGTCTCACAAGCCATTGGTGTCAGTTGGATCACCTAAGATGTATACAGGTGCTCATTGGGTTATGAGTACACCGGACAGGACTCGCCGGGAACATGCTAGTTGGTATTATACCTAGCGTCAGATAGCAGTTCCGTGGTGACATGTGTACAGGTTAGTTCATCGACCTGAGATCGTCATTTGTCTTGTGTGAGTTCCTACTGTACTTTGATTACTACCCTACCACGGTTCAAAGGAGTCGTGCAAACAGGTTTTAGTTGGGTACAGTCCCGAGCCACATGGAGGCAGTGAGTGGATTGGCAGGGGTTCGTCTCTCCCGGTATTGGGGGTGAGGTCGCGCTGTGTCTAGGAGAGCCGTTACACGAAGTCCTTGGCTAAGGCAGGAGATTTACTGGTAGGTATTCCAGTAGTATCTCAGGGTGTTCTAGGCTACACTCCGACACGACTTGTACCGCTTTTGGGGGTCTGACTTTTACCAACCCCCTAGGCCCGACATGCGATGCTCATAGACGAGTAGACCGGACTGTACGGATATTGTCACTGATAGGATCAGTAGGGTGTCAGGATGAGTTCACTCATCGACCTCCCTTTTGATCAATACCTGGTAGCCCGTTACGTATAGCTAGTACCTCTGACGTACTAGTGGTTAAATCCACAGCCAAACTATTGACGAGTCTTTAGAGTCCCCCACAGACAGTTTCTCAAGTTTTGGGCGAAACGTTGTAGAGGTCGTATGATATATGGCAAGGTTCGACCATATACGTGAGGTATTGCACGGATCATGATCGGACGGATCATACTAGTGGGTTTTGGTTTAAGCCGGATCCTAGTATTAGATTTGTTGGATTACTTTAGTCTCATCGCATTTGCATTCTGTCGGAATGCGGATGTAGGTATGTATATACAGGTGAGGGGTATCCTTGTGATCCGTCACGAGTTTACTTTAGACGTTGCCGGATTTTTCTTTGTTGGACCAAACATTTGGATTAATGTTTGGATGGTGGAAATTATGAGCTAAAATTCATCATGAGAAGCAATTAATGTGGCATGTTCAATTTGATGACTCATGGTCTCTTTTTAGTGAACATGTCATGTTAATTGATAGATTTGAGTGTGAAATGAGAGATGGAGAGAGAGGGCAGCCATGTTAAGTGGTGAGCTTTTGTATTTTGATTTGGCTAACTCTCTCATTTCATCACACATATCACAAAAGAAAAGAAAGAGAGAAAAACTTCTTCTTCTTCTTCTTTCTTCTTTAGCTCCTAATTTCCATCAATGGCTTCATTTCTAACCTCTATCTAAATTCATGGATGCAAGAGACAAAGTGATCACAAACATTCTCTACAACACCTTGGACACGTCGGCTAGCACACTTCGTGCCCGAGTTGCTTCGGATGAAGCGGGAGCCCGTAAAAAGACTCGTAGATGTGGTGCCTCTTTTCCGACGAGGAGATCGAGATCGGAGATGCCGCGAGGTGCTTGGGATGGTGGCCGAAGACCGAAGGACATGGATCGATCGGTATAGCTTTCTATCCTTTCTCTAGATAGCTAGTTGTAGGTTAATGGTTCGATCCGGGTTTTAAGCATATGATAGCGCCAGTTTTCAAGTTAAGAAAAAGTTTTGTTTCCGCATTTTGTCCTCAGACAGACGGCCGGGGCGCTACGTAGACTTACATGGTATCAGAGCCACGCCATTAACCTTTACTAGCTTGCTCTAGCGTGTTTAGAACTTCGATCGAACGGAAATTTCAAAAACTGCATTTCCAACTTAACAGTTTCTGTCGAATTTTATTTATGCTCGAAAAATTATTTGGTGTATTGCAGAAATTCGTGCAGGGTTTTTTAGGAATTCTGACAAAATTTGGTAGCACGTGGCTACAGTAACGCCGCGGAACCGCGGCCATACCCCTGTTTTGGCCGCGGTTCCGCCGCAGTAAAGACTCTTCAATGCACCAAATTTAGCACAGTGTTTTCTGAGTTGGAAATGTGGTTTCTGGTATTTTTTGTTTGGGCCCAGATTTGTCTGAGTACTGGGTATTGTGCTTGGGGCCCACTTCGGGAAATTTTGTCGATCGAAAAATTTAAATATGTTAGTTCACAGTATTTACATTATATCTGCGACCATGAATGTCATTTGATCGGTAAATCCTGTCTAATTGCTATAGCCCTTTTAGACGGATTTGCGAACGTGACATTCACGTTGGTGTTCTGTGTTGTGCTGTGATATTGCGGATTTATCGTGGTGGATAGCCTGGATGCAATGGTAGTACAGTTTGGTTGTATATGTACATTTGATATTACGGGGCGAGCGTCCGACATGTGGACTGCCGTCACTGCCTATTTGTATATTATTCTTTTGGGGCACGACCGGGCTGAGGTCGATGTACCCGTTGTATATTTTACTTTCTGTACTAGGATTACCTCGCGGTGGGGTGCACGGATAGCCGGGTTCTAGAGGGCAACGGGCCCGCATCTCATGGCTTTGAGACGGAGGGGGCTTTACTCTAGAATTGGCGGGCTATTCGCCGCACTCGTAGGGGGTATAGGTTGACTCAAGGTGGGGTGCTCAAGTTACCGGATTCCGTGAAGTGCTGGGTGGTCCATTCACGTTGTTGAAGGGGGCTGCCTCGCTTCAGGTTTTGGCGGGTAACTTGCCGCGCCCGTAAGGGTCTAGGATTTCATTGCACAGGCTATCCACACGACCAGGGGAACGTCGGGTTTCCGTAGCGGCTCTATGAAACCCGGGGATCCCAGATATCTTTATTGTTCTGTGATGTTTATTACATTTCTGTGATGTTGCATTTTATCACGCCTTGAGCGAATATTATATATTGATATATATACTAGTAGATGTTGTATATGTTTTGCATCCGCGCTAGTCCAGTCCCCGCTCTGTCGTTAGTTAAGTAACCTAATGGGTGATGACGAGACCCAGTGGCGAATGCGGATGGCATATACATACATCATTATTTTCGTTCTTTATTGATGTGATCAATTGATGGGACTGTATTGATTCGGATCAATGCAAGATAAACAAACCTATTCTGATGTTGTTGGAACATTTTTCAAAAAAAGCTGTTATTGCAAGGGCGTTCTCTTTTGTTTTGCACAGTGGTATTCGGTTATGAATATCCAGCACCTCAGTCGACGAGGCAAGAGCCGAGATCCCTTCACCGTGAGTGACCCCTTGGACAGAAGTTTGCGTCAGGGTAATAACTTCACTATAGTCGATTACTTTTTTCTTTGCATCGTGGTATTCAGTTGGAATATTCTGCACCTCATTCTACGGGGAAAGAGCCGAGATCCTTTCACCGGAAGTGACCTCTTTAGCAATGGTTTTCGCCACTATATTTTTATAAAAAGCTATCTGGTTCCTTCAACGATATCAAGTTCATTACGTTAAAGGTTTTTCGCCAAAAACTATTCGTAGCCCTCCGTCATTTCAGACGGGTAGCACGTAGTATTCATGCTATGTTTGTTGTCCTTCGTCAAGGCATAGTGAATGGTAGCTGCTTGTTACCTTTCTGCTGTATAGATAGATGCGTTGGTTTGGGACAGTCGTATAGCCTTGTTGACCTTCGTCAAGGGCTTTTACGGGTGGGTTCAAATTAACCTGGACATTGAAGGGTAGAACTTGACATGTGACTTATAATTTGTTGACCTTCGTCAAGGTCATAAGAGTATGGGGTAAAAATCACATCGGGAGTTTCTTAAGAAACTGAAACTTGCCAGATATGCGCAGACCTTCTGGAGTGTGATAACATGAGTGGATTCCATCATATTATCATGCGATGATAGTTGGATCCCGATTCCCACTGATGAGTTGGTTTACTCCTCGGGTGATCCCGACTAATTCTTCTTTCAGGTTTGGAAGAGAATTTGAGGTTACAGTGGGAGGTTTCCTGATTAGATAAAGTGATAACCATTCTGATCTAGGTTAGAGTGCACGCTGAGTGTTTTTTTCTCTCTCTCTCTCTTTGGCAGCGACCATGGCCCGACCCTTGACTGTGACTCAGTGACCAAGTTAACCGAACCTTCTTAAAACACTGGCTTTTGGATTGTTAGAGTTGCATACCTCAATGCCACTCCTAATTTTACCCTTTTCTCCAGAACACCCCGTATTACTATGAACGTCCACTTCCATTGGATAAAACCATCGTATGGTTATATACGAACTCGAAGGAACTTGTTCCAGATTCGAGGATGGTTTCCGGTTCTGGAGAAAACGAATAGGACTATTCAGTTGTCTTTTCCTTTTACCTTCTCTCAGGTTGCGAGTACTCCTTGGATTAGGACGGTACACCTATTACGCTAATTGGATAGTCTTCTTCTAAACCATAGGCTGGTGCCGAACGGTAGCGAATGAAGAAAACCATTTAGCCTAAACGGTGTACAGAAGGTATTAAGTAAAGACAAATAAAAGGATTAGTAAGAGGGCAAAGTAAATTACGACTGTTATTCACGACCAAACCAAGTATTCCTTCACCACTCCTACTTCACCTTTGTATTTCTCTAGGACACTCCGTATCACTACGAAGATCCACAGTTTATTGGATACTCCATCGTATGGTTATATACGAACTCGAAGAGACTTGTTCCAGTTCGGGGATGGATTCTGGTTCAGGAGAAATAGGAATAAGGTTTATTCAGTTGTCTTTTATCTTTACCTTCTCTCGGGTTGCGAGTGCTCCTAGGATTAGGACAGTACACCCATTATACTTATTGGATAGTCTTCTTCCAAACCATAGGCTGGTGCCGAACGGTAGGGAAGGAAGAAAACCATTTAGCCTAAGAGGGTGTACAGAAGGTAATGACTAAAGACATATAAAGGGATTTGGAGAGATGGAAAAGAAATATACGGTTACAGTTGTGAATCTGGATAATGGAAGAGGAATTACTAGGAATACCCGGATACCCCTACGAAATATTTCAATGTTTCAGTTTCACCGTGTACTGTTAAAAGAAAACTGATTTCCCAATTAGTCCTTCCTCCAGGGTATGTATTTACCAGGTTTGATTCTCACATCTGTATGGTTTTACAGATGATGAGTGGGAGTAAGTTATTGGAAATTGGGTGATTATCCTCATTATATCGGGATTCGTTGTAATTGGTGATATTTGAGAAAATCGCCTGGGTTGTTTGCCGGACGGCAAATATTTGGTTTTGAATATCCGTTGTTATGCACCAATTTCAAATTGATATATCTATATGTTTATTTTTATAAAGTGAGATATAACTTTTTGAAATTATGTCTATGACATTTACCTATATCAGTGAATAGTTAGGTAAGGAGCATTAAACAGCGGTGTAATTCTTCTTAACTATAAGTACAGTTTTCAACCTACGACACACAGGGAATGAGTTATTAGACTCAAGAGATTTATACAGAGTATTGTATGTTGTTCAGTGTCCATAAGGATAGAGGGGTTGGTATTCGTACTATATTCTGTTTACTTATAACTTCTCTAGTTCTTAGACAAGTGTTTCGTAGAAACACAAGGTCTAAGTTTTGAGAAGTTATAGGTATATGAATAAAGTAAAGAACCAGGTATTGCAAGTATCATGATTCTTCAAGATGATCGAAGATGTAGATACTTGTGTATGGTCTTCAGATGATAGTAATGATTAAGAGAACTGGCTTCTCTTTCAGGTTACTCATAATTGGAACCATTCCTAAGTTGAGTAACGCTGATCGGCCTCCTTCCATTTAGTTGACATGCACTGGAGACAGTTGCATGATTTGAATCTGGTTCCAATTAAATCAGTGTCTCGACTGAGACCGTAACCGTACTACCAGCCGTGCTACCGAACTGCTACCAATGCGTCACTCTGTGCTTCCTTCCTTGACCGGACATTGAGCTAGAAAGCATACCATTTATACTTGAACCTGTCACTATGCTTAACACATGCAAGTCTTTCTATATTGGATATAGAACGGTTCATATCTTAACGATTAAGGTACGGGGAGTTGTCCGGCTTATGCTTAAAACCAGACTCTCGATAACTCAAGGCACGTTTCTGTAATGGCAGTTTGTGGGTTGACCCGGGCTATGACGAGGGTTGACTTTCTACCATCTGGAAGATCAGTAGTGATATTGTTTTTGACTCGCCACAGTTTTAGTAAAATGGATTTTTTCAGAAAATAGTAGTGGGGGTATGGTAGAACTGAAAGTGATTCCAGAACCATAAACGATTACTGAAAATTTGATAAGAACCTAAAAATTCAATCTGGTTTGACATTCCATTGGCCACTCCGCAGATATGGTGGGTAACCTCAGGCACTCGAGAGGTACTTCAGTATACTCAAAGACGGTGACAGGGAGGTTCTTGTTTATCCAGACTTGCCATTGCTGTTGTTCCAGACTGTGAGACCCGGCAGGAGGATGAGTATAGCGTCGTTCTAAACTATCTTTAGAAGTCCACGTGTATATGACTCTGCCAGAGGGTTGTCGTAGTCAGTGGGAGCAGCGGAAGCATAGTGGACAAGTAGCTTATGTCTATTTATAGACTAAAGCAGATATAGCGGAGATAGATCATCTATTTCTGATGTGACAGTCATAGGTTTGACTTTATCAGAATAGGGGATGGATCTGTTAAGAAGGTAGTAGGGTGTGATGTCCTGGTATTTGGATGACATACACAGAGTAGGAAGTGAAATTCCTATACTACTATCGGTTATGCTTTGGTTTTCTCACAGTGGTTTCTCCACATAGGATATGGATATTATATCAGATATTTTGGTTACTAGATCTATGGTTTTAGATCTAGATTTGGGTAGTTCCCCAATCTGGGTACATAGACAGCATTCTAAAGGTGTTTTAGAATGGACGACTCCTTACACGGTAGTGTACCTGCAGGTGATGGAGTCACCCTCTCTAAAGGTGTCTTACAGACTAAAGGGGAGAGGGATGCGCATGATTGGCAGATCACTTGCTTAGGCAATTGAGTTGATCATGAGATGTCAAGTACCACACCAGACATTGTTTTTGTACTAGATGCAATAAGTTGATATTAATCCTATCCTGGAGAAACGTTCGGAAGAAGTTTAAGAACATAAGTGGATGTTCTAGGGATATGATAACGGCAGCCTCCTTCGGGAGACGATTATCATTCCAGGCTTCCAAGGTGACCTGGATGACAGAGTGACTGTCAGAGTTATAGTTTTTCCTCTGACGAGGGGCAGTATTTTGGATAGATGGTCCAAGCGGATACCGAGGGAAGCATGGCGCAGGATACTGATTGGTTTCAGTTGACGATACAGTCTAAGAAGTTTGGATTTGGAGTTCATTTATGAACTCGGTCCCATCAGATATCCAGACATATTCTAATACAGGTATTGCTCATTTCGGGAGATGGTTTTCTCCGCGAACTTGAGATAAAGAGAGACATAGAAAGAAACATCAGGACGGATCCACTCACTAAGGCTATTCCTCGAACGCAATAGTTTCACAAACGTGTTTTGTGAGACTGATTAGTAGAGGAGTTGGGTGTTCGGTATCACACGGGCTGTGAGTATGCGACATCGCAATAATTAGCCTTGAGTGCAAGTGGGAGATTGTTGGATATAGTACCCTCAGAGTCAATTATTGGATCACAGGCACGTGATTGCAATGATTGAGGGAGGACCTATGCCGGTAGGATAGTATTACTCGAGATGATAGTATGCTATCTGGTTTATCTTTATCATCGTGTACAGTTTTAGGTGACCTTACAGGTACTATTACACATTGATAGAGCCCTTAGAATTTTTGCTTGACTACCAGCAGTATGATGGCGATCATATACGTGGGAGCTGGGGTTTATAAGCACATCCTTAAAAGGTCCATAGTCGTGGGAGTTTCGAGACTGGGTATCGATACTCCATTAGTAGACTAGTGTATACAGTCGAGACCCCGACGAGGGGCGGTGGCCGGTCTCACAAGCCATTGGTGTCAGTTGGATCACCTAAGATGTATACAGGTGCTCATTGGGTTATGAGTACACCGGACAGGACACGCCGGGAACATGATAGTTGGTATTATACCTAGCGTCAGATAGCAGTTCCGTGGTGACATGTATACAGGTTAGTTCATCGACCTGAGATCGTCATTTGTCTCGTGTGAGTTCCCACTGTACTTTGATTACTACCCTACCACGGCTCAAAGGAGTCGTGCAAATAGGTTTTAGTTGGGTACAGTCCCGAGCCACATGGAGGCAGTGAGCGGATCGGCAGGGGTTCGTCTCTCCCGGTATTGGGGGTGAGATCGTGCTGTGTCTAGGAGAGCCATTACACGAAGTCCTTGGCCAAGGCAAGAGATTTACTGGTAGGTATTCCAGTAGTATCTTAGGGTGTTCTGGGCTACACTCCGACATGACTTGTACCGCTTTTGGGGGTCTGACTTTTACCAACCCCCTAGGCCCGACATGCGATGCTCATAGACGAACGGACCGGACTGTACGGATATTGTCACTGACAGGCTCAGTAGGGTATTAGGATGAGTTCGCTCATCGACCTCCGTTTTGGTCAATACCTGGTAGCCCGTTACGTATAGCTAGTACCTCTGACGTGCTAGTGGTTAAATCCACAGCCAAAGTATTGACGAGTCTTTAGAGTCCCCCACAGACAGTTTCTCAAGTTTCGGGCGAAAAGTTGTAGAGGCCGTATGATATATGGCAGGGTTCGATCATATACGTACGGTATTGCACGGATCATGATCGGACGGATCATACTAGTGGGTTTTGGTTTAAGCCGGATCCTAGTATTAGATTTGTTGGATTACTTTAATCTTATCGCATTTGCATTCGGTCGGAATGCGGATGCAGGTATGTATATACAGGTGAGGGGTATCCTTGTGATCCGTCACGAGTTTACTTTAGATGTTGCCGGATTTTTCTTTGTTGGACCAAACATTTGGATTAATGTTTGGATGGTGGAAATTATGAGCTAAAATTCATCATGAGAAGCAATTAATGTGGCATGTTCAATTTGATGACTCATGGCCTCTTTTTTAGTGAACATGTCATGTTAATTGATAGATTTGAGTGTGAAATGAGAGATGGAGAGAGAGAGGGCAGCCATGTTAAGTGGTGAGCTTTTGTATTTTGATTTGGCTAACTCTCTCATTTCATCACACATATCACAAAAGAAAAGAAAGAGAGAAAAACTTCTTCTTATTCCTCTTTCTTCTCTAGCTCCTAATTTCCATCAATGGCTTTATCTCTAACCTCCATCCAAATTCATGGATGCAAGAGACAAAGTGATCACAAACATTCTCTACAACACCTTGGACATGTCGGCTAGCACACTTCGTGCCCGAGTTGCTTCGGATGAAGCGGGAGCCCGTAAAAAGACTCGTAGATATGGTGCCCCTTTTCCGACGAGGAGATCGAGACCGGAGATGCCGCGAAGAGCTTAGGATGGTGGCCGAAGACCGAATGACACGGATCGATCGGTATAGCTTTCTATCCCTTCTCTAGATAGCTAGTTGTAGGTTAATGGTTCGATCCGGGTTTTAAGCATACGATAGCGCCAGTTTTCAAGTTAAGAAAAAGTTTTATTTCTGCATTTTGGCCTCGGACAGACGGCCGGGGCGCTACCGTAGACTTTCACAAGACTGACAGAAACACTGGGCTGATGCAAAACGCCGACACTGGGAGTTCCAACCAGGAGATCAAGTGTTCTTAAAGCTCTCTTAAAACCATGGAGTGATTTTCTTTGGAAAAAGGGGTAAGCTCAGTCTAAGATTTATTGGACCGTTTGACATACTCGAACGAGTCGGAGAAGTGACATATCATTTGGCACTTCCACCCTCATTGGAAGGAGTGCACAACGTATTCCATATATCCCAGCTTCGAAGATATGCGAGCGACCCTAACCACATCCTTGATCATTCCGAACTCACTGTACAGACAAACTTATCTTGTGAGCAGCAACCCTTTGAAATCCTTGACAGAAAAATAAAGTCACTTAGGAACAAGGAAGTAAACTTGGTTTGAGTGATGTGGAGAAAAGATTCACCAGGAGAATCAACGTGGGAAAGAGAAGACGACATGCGTGCAAGATACCCTTTCTTATTTGTGAATTAGTCCTTAGATATTTGTAAATTTCGAGGATGAAATTTTTATAAGGAGGGTAGAATGTAACGACTCTGTTTTAGTATACAATATTTTCTTAAAGTTAATATACTGAATGGAGTATTTGCAAGCCTGAATATACTTTAAGTATTATTTTGTTTGAAAAACAAAAAGAAAGCACTTGTAGCTCATTGGTAAAGCCTTGCATTGCTGTGACATAACCCCTGTGTTCAAATCCCTCCAGCCACATATTATTTTTAATGATTTTTCTTTTAAAATTTTTGGAAGCCCAAAAGTTTACACGTGCAATACATCTCTGATAAACATGTGGAATATGTTATGTGAATAGACCCCGACATGTGGCACAAATCCCACCCTACTCCTCTTTCAATCGACCGGCGAAGAAGCCCTTTGGGCCGGCGCCGCCGGGCTTGCCCGATGGTAATGCCCCCAAACTTTTCCCAAGTGACTTTTCCCCTACCCCCACTACTCCTCTTCTGTTTGTTTTCCCTGCAATTATCCAGAGAATTAAAAATCACCATTAAACCAAATTTTAATGCATTTTAGTTCTCATTTTAATTCTCAAAACCCTAATTCTATCATATAAATACAACTCCACACGCTAGCCCCTCCATTCTGAAATCCATTATCAAAAATTTTCAAATTTTTCCAAGTCAAAGAAGTGTACAAGTGGAGTTAGCCCAATGTCACTTTCCAGCGATGATTCAAGAAGATTCCGGCGTCCCCGCGACTCCACGAAGCTCTCAACTTGTTCCTATATCTCCCCTCTCTCATTCCAACTCGTAAGTTCACTCTACTCTCTTTTTTTCACCTCTCAAAACTTCTTCATTTCAATGATATCGGTAAGTGGAGTTATACCGACATTCATTTCTAAAACTTCTTAAACTAACAATTTTTCTTAAGAACTATTTATCTAAATCATTGTACTTCGCTTTTTAAACATTAAACAATAATTAGAAACAAGTTTAAATTCAAAACTCCATATAAAATCACTTTTATTGCTCTTTTACGTTTAAATACCACAAATTTTATATACGACATCTTTTATCATATTTGCTTGTACTACCTTTAGGAAAATCTCATGAGATAATGACCTACCTCTCACAATACGCATCTTGACATAGCACTATTTCCTTTTAACAATATTTTTGGGACTAATACGAATTTTACATTAAAATACCATAAACTATTAAAAACATGTATTCTTTAAATTTGTATTATTTACATTCCTTACAATTAAGTCTCTACAACCCATTTTGGGGAACCCGATCGGGATGGTGCGGGTTATCGCACATCCCCGTGACTAGTAGAGCGAGATGCAGACCTCCTCACGCAGCATCCGTTCTCGATGGAATTTTTAATGCAATTTTTAAGAATAACGTGATTTTCTTTAAAAAAAAAATTATTTTTAATATTATATATAAATATTATTAAATCATATATTTTAAATATATAATAAATTCCACATTTTTCCAAACAAAAGAAAAGAGTCACAAGTTACATGAAAATACCATTAAGAATCCATACAAGTCAAATTTACACAAAATACCATATATTATTCAAACCAAGTATTATTTCCCTAGAATATCTCACTTTTAAAATTTATATCCATGAAAACCATAAATACGATAAATAAATACTTGAGAATTATTTTGAGATTATACTAAAAATATTTTTCATAAAACCCCTCAAGTTATAGTAAATTACAATAAAGACCCTAGTAAATATAGGTTTAAGCGGGACCAATTCTCTAGAACCATAGAGAGCCGGAGAAAGTGAGTGCTTGCATATTTAAAGTAGAAAACTAAAACGGGGTTATCAAAGGTAATTGGCTTGGAAAAAGTCACAAATCCTGCCGTCCATATGCAACAGTTACCGATAACTCCAAAACCTAATTCAGGAATCCAATTCTGTTTAAGTGTCTGACACCGACAGAATTTCAGTCTAATCTGAATATAATCTATAAATGAATAAAATTCAAATATAACTCCAATACAATATGAATCCATATATACTGGAACTTGAACATGAATACCAGAATACTATAAAATATCAACATGGCTTTATTTGACTGAACCATGGATATATATTGAATTGATTACATGAATATCCGTTTATATCTTCATCCGTTTACATGAACAACTTATATCATGGTTTCGGTAAGTCTTATACAACAAATCATTACAATAAAAACAATATACATTACGGTTTTTTTTAAAGGGGTAGATTGGTACGGAATGTGTTAAAAGTGGCACGATAATGGTTACTATAATACACCTAACCTAAACATCCATTGCTGTTGTCCCGTGGGTTTTGACGAGACCTTGTACTCCATATAGCTTAGTCCACGGAGCAAGTTGGACTCCTCTCGTATATACTGGTACATTCTGTACCAAATAACAAACAACTACGTTAGCATAACAAACATACATTATACAGTTATATTCTCTTTAATTGTCCATTCTATTTTCTCTCTCTCTTTTGGGATTTACGGAGCGATTGTTCGCTGATGACATTCCTTTTCTCTTCTTTCTTCGGAATGTTGTCAGGAGAACCCGACTCTCTGGAGATCGAGCCTAACCAGGACGATTTGGAGTAGTTCATTGAGGACCCAGAGCTCTAGTTTACTTGTATATACTTTTACTTTCAGTTCATGCCATTGTTTAGGCATTGCTTTCAAGTATTGTATTTACTTTCCAGTGTATTATAAAGAATATTTAATCAATAAAAAGTTGATGTTGATTTATATCTTTTGTCATTTCTTGTGTACATTTATTATATTGCTTATTTACGCTTAGCGTGTTTACTTCTAAGTAAATACGTAGCGGATCTCGTCATGTCTCCTTACCCGTACTCTGGAAAGCGGGGCGTGACATATGCATATCTAAGAGTACAAAATGAAATTTAAATTCAAATCACACCTGATGCATCACATGTTTCCTTGGTCATGTATTGCATTCAAAAGCCCAACAAAGTCTAAATATCACATTCTTCTTTCATATAATATATACAATATATTATTCATTGTCTCCTTACAAATAACTTATTTTCTTTCAATCTATCTACTACTTTTAGGCATGGTTTCATATCAAGGGCTGCATCATTAGTATATATTTACTACTACAATAAGGGGCTTGCCCTACGGATAAAGTCGTAGGGGAAAACCACTGCCCCTACAGATATATTCGTAGGTGCACAAAAATACACCGTAGGTGCAAATGCCGCAGGTGCAAGTTTTCGCCCTGAATATGCCCCTACGGATAAATAATTGCCCCTACGCTTTACTCCGTAGGGACTTTTTTCCCTACGGCTTACACCGTAGGGACAAAATATTTATTTAATTTATTGGTTTATAAAATAAAATACTTGCCCCTACGGATAAAGTTGTAGGGCCTTAATATGCCCCTTCGGAGTTCTTCGTAGGTCCAGATAGAAGCCCCTACGGAGTTCTTCATAGGTCCAGATAGAAGCCCCTACGGATTTATTCGTAGGTCCATCTGGACAAAATATTTATTTAATTTATTGGTTTATAAAAGAAAATACTTGCCCCTACGGATAACTTCATAGGGCCTGAACATGCCCTACGGTGTTTTCCGTAGGTCTAGATAGAATCCCCTACGGATACATGCGTAGGGAAAAGTTTAACGCCTGTTACTGAGTCCATAGGGGCAAAATATCAGGCATCCTGATATTTTGCCCCTACGGCTAACTGTGTAGGGGCAAACGTTGAACCTATGAATTAATCCATAGGGGAAACAGGTGGCCCTACGGATTAATTCGTAGGGACAAAATATCAGGGTTTTTTTTTATAAAAAAAAGGCTTCCTGTTTTTTCCCCGCCTTGTGCACAATAATATATACATCATATAACCAAATACCGCAGTATTCATAATCGACATCCTACGCATAATATATAAAAGAAATAAACAAACAAAATACGATATCAATCTAAATCATTGTGAACACGCAAACAACACCAATATCATCCAAAATATATACAATATGTATCATATAAGTACATACATGCATAAAATATAAATAAAGCTACCCTAGCTCGGTCTAGCTCCTCCACCTCTGATAAACGCCGTAATCTGATGCATCTGCTCCTCGGTGCAGCCCTGAGTCGTCAAAAACTCGACCAATGAAAGAGCGGACTGTGCGGGAGTCTGAGCGGGCTGTGGAGCTGCAGGAGTGGTTTGCGCAACCGCAGCTGAGGTAGTGGCTTGTGGAGCCGCAGCCGAAGGAGATGCATGTGGAGCCGCAGCCGAAGCAGCCTGTCGCATCTGTTCAATTTTGTGTGTAATAAACGAGTAAGAACTATGTATTAGATTTTAGTCGAATTCCTATCATTATCAGGTTATTGCGAAACTCAATCTAAGAATACTTAGGGACTTAGGCCTCGTTTGGATATATAGTTTGGAAAACCGTAGTTTATTTTAATTAGATAGTTTTATATAAGTATGATTAATCAAAGCTAAGTCTACAACCAAATAAACTCAGACTACTAATATTGCATATGTTACTATCTATAATGTGATATAATATTTTACTATTAAATAGTATACGTACCAACATCTCCTTCAACTCCTCGACGGTGGTCTTCAAGGCGGCAACATCATGCTCTAAACGTCGCTCACGGGGGGTAGGGGAAGTAACCGCCGGAGTGAAGTCCAACCTCATATGAGCCCTGCTAGGACCCAGTCCCCGGCCTCTCTCCCAACCTCCATGGTGCCCTCCGTGTGCGGCATCTAGAACTGGGGTAAGCAGCATCGGATCGTTCTGTCCAGTAAAATCGATCCCCGATGCTTACGCCTGCTCCACCACCCGCTCCTACACCCACATTAACCATTAAAATATAAGTATATCATTTAAATTTGAGCTTTTCAAAACAAAAAATTCAAACCTGTTAAAATAAATATTAATACTTACGCAATACTCCTGAGTAGCGGTGTCGAGGAATCAAAGCTCGCCCGTGGCGGGATCTTTCGAGGTGCCGTGGACGGCAAGATACGCGGTCAGCACGCTCGGTGTACCACCCTGCGCCAGGGTCTGAGCTCTCTGCAATTCGCAAAAAAATTACATATATTATAAAATAACTCTTAATATTACATTATATCAGAGTAGATCTATTGTAATTTACCGATGCCTCCATGGCACGAGAAATATTCCTCGAGCCACCTGTATAAGTGGGGTGGCCTCTTTTCGCCGACTTCCTATTCTCTTTATTTTGATCGGTATGTTTCTGCACAACACATTCAGATTTAGTTTTCTAATTAAGCAACACAAAAAAATAAATTATATACTAAACAATGAATTAAATTTAAATTACAAACCTGTTTGCGCTGAGAGTCGAAATATTGGCACAAGAGAAGCATGTATCTACGTCGACTCTCGCAAAAGACGGAGTATGTAAGAGAGTCGCTCTCTCTGTCTTGGGGGTCGCCATCCACAGGGAATAGCAGTCGATCTTTAGCGTTCCTATTGTATCGGACCTTTGATTGCATGTTCTTCATCAGGTCAAGGTACAGGGCGTGAAGATCGAGCACTCTCTCAGGGTGATCAGGGTCGGGTACATGCTGAAAGTCGTAATCCAACTGCAAATACAAAAAAACAATGTTATTAAATTGCAAGTATTAAATAATAATAAATATATTGGATAAGTCAAATGTAAATATATATTAATAACCGAGCCTAATCCCAGAAGAGGGCAAATGAGTGCCGGTGCTGATCGCCCCACTCAACGTGAAGTGGATACTTTTTTTTGAGGCGGCTCTCAGCCTCTATATACTGGCCGAACCTCTCGGCATAATCGTTGGTATAGCGATAATCGAGGGTAAAGAAGAGGGGGAATGCTTCTTCCCCCTAGCTCTGTCGGGCCTCAGCCTGTGGAACTAATTCGGGCCTCGAATCCCCCTCTCAGGATGGGGCTGCCCTACATCTACAAGAAATATCAAAACAATCAATATTAAGACAAACTGATATTAAGAAATTAAGGTTTAACAAAAATTGAAGTGTGATATATATCTCCGGCAACAGAAGCACGAGCCTGGGCCCAGGCAGTCGCACGAGTGGGACGATAGTTCCTCCGATGAGGAACAGCCTGTGACTCGGACGTGGACGCATCCCCTCCAACTAGAAAATAAATATCGATAAAATTACATAAAGTTCATATTTATTCTTAAAGGATATGTAAAATGAAAAAATATTTTATATTTATTCATACAACCCTGCAGACTGAGCGGAGGGTATGGAAGTGGTAGGAGTGGCCCCTGCACCAGAAGTGGACGCACCACCTATAATTAGAAAATCAAACATTGACTATATAAGTAATTGCAAAAAGAATGTGTATATCAATAATATAACATTCTAAATCAACATGCATACACTATAGGATATATAAACATACCCGCAGGTGTGGTGGTGGCCTCTGCCCGAGATATGGAGGTACCACCTATAGCTAGATTATTAAAAAATGATTATCTAAGTACGTAAGAGCAAAAAGAATGTATGTATATTTATGATATATCATTTTAAATCAATATGCATGCACTATAGGATATATAAACATACCTAGAAGTGCGGGAGTGGTATCTGCCTCTGATGTGGACGCACCACCAACAGCTATACAATCAAATATTGACTATATAAGTAATTTTGACATAAATATGCATGTATATATATAATATTACATTAAAAATGAATATGCGCGCAATATACCTGGAGGTGTGGCAAAGTCCACACGGAAGGAGGCATCTGAAGGGGTCTCCGATCTGGGTGCAAGACCGGCCCCCTGAAGCTCCATACGCAGCTCTCCAGGCGGCAGAACCTCTCTGCCTCTGCCTGTACCGGTGCCGCGGCTGGTGCTCCTGCCGCCCCTTGCTGCTCCCGTTATCGTCATCAAATCTAGACAAGAGTACAATCATTACATATGCATGCTATATATGTATAGATCATAAAATGTGAAGTAATAATATAACATTACTGATAACTTTTTTCGTTTCGTGGACGCATTAGACATATCTACTTGGATTTCATCATCGATATCATTTCTAACCCACGTAACTTCATGATCAGCCGAAGACAACCCGTTTTTGAAACAGACGGTTGGAGCACTCTAAGTCTTCTCTTTTCTTCATCGCCATCGCTGTCCTCGAATTCTGGGACATCATAAACATCTCTGGGTTTCTAACGGCATACGACACTCCATCCCGGATGCTTCAAACACTGTGAGTAGTATACTTGGAATGCTTGGTTCGGAAAGATAAACGGATCGTCCTGACCGTAAAATCGAAGTGTGTTCATACTGGTCAATCCATATTCGTCTTTCCAAGTCCCGAGATTGTTTCTCCACTTATCCGTATCGGTTCGTGTATCGTACCAAGTACACTGAAATATATAAAATGGATCTGATCATCCGGGATATTGGATGCCAAGTATGCAATTTAAGTATCCATAATAAATCACACCATCCGATCCTACCGTCGCAATCCCACTATTCTGAGTGGTTCGAGATGTTTCTATGTCCTTAATTTCGAATTTGTATCCAAAGACACTGAATCCTTTATAATATGCAACCTCCATTCTAGGAAACTGATCTAAACATCTTGAATTACTCTCTAATGATGCAGACAAATTCGGATCGTGGATCTAACAAAATTTTTTTTACGACAAATACATAACGATATAAGTTTAGATTAAGACTGGTAGCAATAACATATTATTCGAACAACTTACATGATCTGCAACCCAATCGCAAAAATTATCCTGATAATATTTTTCCAATCGTTCATCATTCCAATCAGGATGCCCCTCACGTACCTAGTTAAAATGAATTCTGTTCTAAATAATAAATTATGACATTAATATTATGATGGCTATATTGAGAAATCTTAGAACGGGATGATTACTGACAAAGGAGAAAATCTATGTATGTGCTTTGTATGCACGTTTGTCATTGAAAAGAATAAATTATTGATAAACAAAGTTAGATTTGAGGATACCCAAATATGAGTTGTATTCTGTATATGTGTGTTTCAATTTATGATTTTGCTTCAGTGTAGGGTTGTTAGTGTGTATGTGCTGTGTGTGCGTTTGTTGTGTATTCGTGTTGTATGTGTGTGTTTCGGTTGTCGGGGATAAGGCTTCTATCCTATTAAGAATGTATAGAGCAGACACCTATTCACTGTGCTTTCAACCGTTTCAAGTAAATTTTGGCAGCACCTCCCCGCTGTTCTCCGAGTACACTGTAATAGAATAGATAATCATTTCAAAGCTGTGAAACAACGTTGAAATGAACATCTAATCTATCTTTGTACACGGAGAACCAGCGGAAAAGTACCGACGAAATAACTCGAAACGAATGAAAACACAAGTGAATGCAGGTGTTTGCTTTATACATTCCTAACTTGTCCACACTGGACAAATCTATCGGTTATCATACGATTGAATCTTCTCGTCACATAGACTACATGATAGTTGTTAGTACCGAACTATACCGTCCGATATTTAATAACCTTCATATAGTTCTATGTCTCGACGAACATCGAATATATGTTAACTGATAGACGGCGACTAAGTCACGCTTTGATTTTCACATATGAGTATCGATGAGAATATGAAAGTTTCATATTATCATCGAGTATCATATATTGGTTTTAACTTGAACATTTAACATGAATAGGTTTTACGTTTACGTTTTGTTATTAAGGGTTCGAAGTTTCAAGTTTAGAGTTAATTTTTCTTGCGTTTACGGTAAAATTTACGTTTACGTTATCATCGAGTATTTTACTGAAGAAACTAGTGCACCCTAAACCCTAACCCTAATTAACCCAAATTAAACTAATTAACCCCAATTAATCCTAATCGTTACCCTAACACAAATTATCCCTAATTAACCCAAACATAACCCAATTAACCTAATTAACCAAAATTAAGCCTAATCAACACCCCAACCCTTCAATTTATCACTAATTAACCCAATTAACTCTAATCAATACCCTAACACAAATACACTCTATTTTACCTAATTAACCCAAATTAACCCTAGCCTCTAACCCTAACCCTAAACTAAACCCTGACCTTAACTAATTAACCCTAACTCTAACCTGAACTGAACCAAACCCAACACTGAACCCTAATCCTAACCCTAACTAATTAACCCAAACCCTAGACCGAACCCTAACTCTAAGCCCTAGTAGCAACCCAATAATCAACAATAACATAAATAAATGCATAATTAGAAAATAAAATATGAAATTTACTAACCTTTTTCCGGCGATTCTACTGTCCCGACGACGCAAGGGGGAGATCGGCGACGAGAGGGTTCCTACCATCGACGAGAAAGTCGACGATGATGTCGGCGACGACGAGACGCGCGCGGGAGTGCAGTGGCGACGAAGCGCGTGGGAGACGAGTGATCGAGCAAGGAAATTTTGGGAAGAAGGAAATTTCTGGGCTTTATTTTTTATAAATAACCCATATATGCCCTTACGGATTAATCCGTAGGGCCTTTTTTTGCGGCTCCGTAGGGCCAAAAAACAAATTATATATTAATATTTTTAAATTAATTCGTAAGACACCGTAGGGACAATCTTAGGGACCTACGGATTAATCTGTAGGGGCAACTTTTTATTGTCCCTAGGGATTCCTGTAGCCGTAGGGGTAACCTCTTATTATAGTAGTATTTTTTTTTGTGGGATATGTATGATTGTTCATTTGTTCTAATCTAAAATTTTGAAAATAATCATTGTAAAACTCATAGATATTTTAACAATTTGCATAATTAAACTCATTTTTTCAAATAAATAAAGTTTCTAATCATGGTTATTACATAACTTGCATCTTTCAATCATGATAGTTTATATAAATTGCAGAATTCTATGGACATTTTTTGTAATTTAGCTCTCTCGCAAACCTAAAATCCTGGCTCCGTCCTTGGCTATCCACCTAGAATGGGTTTTAGCACACTTAAATTTGTAGGGATTAGGGACCCAAATCCCCCTCTTTCCGTTTGTCGCGATTTATTATATAAACCGTTCGCGATTTATTATACAAACCATAGCTAATTAGCTGCATTGAAAAGCAACTGCCTAAGTCTCAATAATAAAACAAACAGATATGGTGTGCGGATGCTAAGTTTTGGGTCCTCCATCCCCTACGTTAATAATCTAGCTTGAACATGCTCTTCTACAACAAGCAAACGCTTTTCTCTTCTGCATGACACAATTTTTTTCCTCTCTTGTAGGCCATATCACTTTTGATAATAATAAAAGAAAGCGAAGCATCCTATCAAGGCTAATAATAATAAAAAGGTTTTTTGATTTATGAAGGCCTTTAATTAAATTATAAAGAGAGAAAGATTCTTTCTTTAAACTTTATTCTACATAAAAATGTTCTACAATATTTATAAGCCTATAGTGGAATGAAGGATCCACTCTACTCCCATTAATATCATATATTCACATTCCTCTCTTTTCAGGCGTTCAATGATTATATTAACATCTTAATGGACAAAATCTTGCATAAAGCTACATGCACTATTGATATTGTTTATTGCTCACCTTTGTAAAGAAAATGCTCTTAATGTGATGTGAGTGACCTGGTATGAATATAATCATATCAGAAAATTGGCTACCTTCAACATCAACTTTTGGCCATTTAAAAAGACTAAAGATCAATGTAATGTTGCTATCTTACTATATATTATATATTATATCACTCATTTCCTGTTAGGCATGCTTATATGTCTGTTTTGATATGATTTTCCATTTATATTATTATGTTTATATTCTTCTCTTTAACCAATTCGCATTCCTAATAATAAAGTAATTAAAAGCACAAAAGCACGTATCATCTATGTAGCATTTAGATGCATAGATCTTAACATCAAATCAGCGGAAAAAGAAGATCTACACATTAGCTTCTACATGAACTACCTTAACCCAAAAGTGGCGGGATCGTTATTCCTGTCCAAGTTACCATAACAAACTTTGAACTTCGCTTTCTTGTAACGGCCGGAGAGAAATCACACCCTTGATGAGCGAGAATCTCTCACGTGATCACCTCGCAAGCCAACTCTCGATAGAACTTGGAGAAGGGAAGACGAAGGCTCAAACCCTAGCAATCTCTTAAATCTCTCCTTTCTCTTAATTATTAATTAGATTATATTAAACCCTACCCCCATATATCACATATATATAGGCGCCACTAGAAGGGGGCGGGTATTGGACCGGATGAAGCCCAATTGCCAACATACTCCCTCTCGCACTTTCGAGGGGGCACCGTCCATAACTCCTTGAACCGGTTTCCTGAACCATTAACTTCCTAAGTCAATTGTCTCCTTGAGAATCTTCTTATCAATCCTTGTTCACACCCATACATGTTGGTGCGAGGTGGACTGTTGAGAACCTATAAGCGGGTAGCCTCACAGCCAGATCCGTTAGGACCGACATAAGGATCTCCCTAAAAGAAAAACAACATAAACTAAATATATGTTAGGCTCGCGAAATCTCGTACCCTAGATCCGATCAGGCATGTCTGCCCAAGTACTTTCGATCTCTCTCGGAAGCGTACTCGAACACCGCGGTAGTTCCTCGATTCATCGCACTCTTAAACTTCATCATCATAGCATCAATAAGAGTTGGCTATGCGATGCAATCAGGAGACATCCTAATAGATCTTCCTTTGGCTCTGAATAGCTAGCTTTGTTATTTACCCGCTTTCCTGATACCGTCTCGAATGTGCGGTATATAGTCATCACAACAGGAAACAACAGCCAAAATAGCAGACGCTCATAGCATGCCTACCAAGACAACCCAGTGTCGCTAAGGGTATATTGAATTCCCGTCCTTCCATGAAGGAGGTCATCCTAAGGGCTCACACAGTGAAGGAGATGTGATCCATCTCTCAACCTCCTTATATGCATGGTCTTAAAGCACGTCGTATGGTAACTGTTCCCCTCCGAATGACGGCGCGACAGGGACGTCTTGCTTGAGATTCGGGGGCAGATGCTAATTGGTGCTATCCGTCCACCTCTCCGAAGATGCCAAGTTGATTTATGGCACCGTGTATCGAATGTTTAAACGGATGCGTCCGATATAGCAGACTTCATCAGATTCCCCCTCGCTTGAGGGGTTTTTGATTGTGGGGACGCTCTTCCCTGCAGGCGCAAGCCCCTGCAGTTAATTACGCTACCGCATCGCTGTAACCACTTTCTCTTTCTCCAGATGGTCACTTCGTGTCGTGTGTGTTAATTTTGTGTTTAGTTGCCCGTGGATTGTATACGGAGACTGAGTTATGTCGTCGCCCGTAGGGCGTGGACTAGTCCAAATCCGTATTATCTTAGATTTGGGTTTGGGGGTTTTGGGTTTAAGGATACGTTAGCCTCATTCGAGACTAAGATCGACTTTGTTAAGAATACGTTAGTCTAGTTTTTAGACTAAGATCAACTTAACGGGATCGTTTAGATCCAACAATAGAGCAATTAAGGGAGCCCTGTTGTTTAGTTTAGTGACATTGCGGTCAATAAGTAGTTTAAGGACATTGCGGTCCAGTGTTAGTTTTAAGACGTTGCGGTCAAGGTTAAGGATGTCGTAGTCTGTGGATTTAAGGACTCCACAGTCCGATATTAGTTTTAAGACATCACGGTCAAGGTTAAGGACCTCATAGTCCGTGGATTTAAGGACTCCACAGTCCAGTGTTAGTTTTAAGACATCACGGTCAAGGTTAAGGACCTCAAAGTCCATGAGTTTAAGGACCCCACAGTCCGTCGTTAGTTTTAAGACATCCCGGTCAAGGTTAAGGACCTCATAGTCTATGAGTTTAAGGACCCCACGGTCCGTATCAATATGTGGTCATCGGGACCCGTCACCTCTTTGAAGACGTTGAGGAATTACAACGCCAAGTATCAAAAGAGTGAAGAGATGTACCCTTAAACCGAGGTAGATTAAATAATCTTTGGCCCAATTTGGGACCAAGACCAATTAATTATATTATGAGCCCATTGGCTCAGTTGAATTTGAATTGAGGACTTATGGCCAGCTTGGGCTAAGTCCAATCATGTTTAGGATATTGGCCCTCTGTTGGTCTATTAGAGGAGAGGCTTTGCCTCTAGACACTTAGCCAATGGGGCTAAAATTAGTGTTAAACACTAAAAATCAACCAGTGTTGAGCACTGAGAATGAGATTGACAAGTTAGTGTTTAACACTAAAAGATAGTTAGTGTTAAATGCCAGCAACAGGGCTTTCAAATTAGTGTTTATACACTAAAACAAATCAGTGTTAAACACTGGCAGTGGAGATTTCAAATTAGTGTTTAACACTAAGGCAGATCAATATTAAATACTGGAAACAGGGTTTTCCAGGTTGGTGTTCAACACTAAGAAAGTCAGTATTAAACACTGTAAATAGATGTTTTCCAAATTAGTGTTTAAACACTAAGAAAATCAGTGTTGAACACTGGATATAGAGGTTTCAACTCTAGTGTTAAACACTAAGGCAAGAGGGGTCACGTGGTAGCACGTGAGGGCGCTTTCAATTCATTTTATTCTGTCAAAAGTATTGAATACTTTGGAGCATCACATGCTGTCACGTGATGGGCATTTTGGTGTTTGTACGTTAAAGCTTCAGCCAAGGAGTCACGTGGTAGCACGTGATAGCGCCCTGTTTCCCTTTATTTTGTTCTACAGATAAGTGTTTAACACTTTTAATTCTAAAAGCCATCACGTGTGGGCACGTGATGGGGGCTTGCGCTTTGATCTGTTAGAATATTCATTAGGGGTCACGTGTCGGCACGTGAGGGCGCCCTAAAGCTCTTTTCTGTTTCTTTTCAGGGGTCACGTGGTAGCACGTGACCCTATTCTTTTGCCTGTTTGAAGATGTGTTTATTTTTTTAAGAATTGAATTCTTCATAGGGTTAAACCCTAGCAATAATTTTAGAGGAATTAAATTCCTACTTTCTTTTGAAGAATTATATTCTTAAATAGGGTTAAACCCTCATTTCTTCTTTCTTAAGGGAATTAAATTCCTGTTATTTTGACAGAATTAAGCTCTTAATTGGGGTTAAACCCTGGTTCTGTCAATTTGAAGGAATTTAATCCCTACAACATAGGGTTAAACCCTAATTTTAATTCGAAGGAATTAAATTCCTATAATTCTATGAGAATTAAATTCTCAAACATCCATTCCCTCTCTATGCTTTGGATCTGCATGGCAGGATCTCAACCTAATGAGAATTAAATTCTCAATTCATGGGGAGATGTGCACTTTGCAGATCCTCTGCTAAAGAGAGAATTAAGTTCTTCTTTTTAATATAAGAGTTAAACTCTTTTGAGAATTAAATTCTCTTTTTAAAAGCCTCTCCTTTCTTACCTAAGGTTTTCTTTTGCAGAAGATCCAAATTCCTCCAAAGTCTCGAGGCTCTATTTTCTCTCTATATATATCTCTGTCTATCTTCCTCTGTATATTTCTTGGCTCCTATTTATAGGAGAAGGAGCAGAATCAATCAGTTTTAGTGAATTATTCGTTGAGGGATTTGATTTGCAATCGTTAGAGATTTGATTTGCATTCATCATTCATTTGGACCTTTGGATTATTAGGTGAATTTTATTTACCATTGGATTTTAAATCCAAAGATATTCCTTTGTTATTTCGGTTAGATTTTAAGGGGAAATCTTTCCAAGTTCAAGATTTTTCCATAGATAGGTGATATTTAATCACCTTTAAATATTTAATCCAATCGGTTCCAAATAATCGTTCTCCTTTGGAAAGATTTGAATGGTGTTCAGAATTTAATTCTGTTAAATAGATAGGCTTTGAAAGCCGGTCACGTGTGGTCACGTGACCCATGGTCACGTGTGGGCACGTGACCCCTTGGAACGAGTTTTCTTCTGCTTTCTGCGCTTTGTCTTCTTGCCGCTGTTCACCCGTCACGTGCTCACACGTGACCCCTGGTCACGTGTGAGCACGTGACCCTTTCTGGAGCCTTTTCTTTGATTTAGTCAGGGAACCGAATTTGCCTTTGCCGCTACTTTGAATTGTCACGTGCCAACACGTGACTGTTTGTCACGTGCTAGCACGTGATGCTTCTTCCGTAGGTTTTTTCCTGATTTTAAGTCAGGAAACAAATGCCCCCACAGCGTTGTTCTCATGTGTCTGCACGTGAGTGCAACGCTGTCACTTTGGTGACCGTTGGATCCATCTAGGGAATCGGGGAGATGAAGCGTTTCCATCACATCCTATAAATATAGGGGTCATCTCAGAGACGCCTCCACTTTGCTCATCTTCTTCCTTTGAGAACTTTTTCCTTGAGAATTTAATTCTCGTTTCCAGAGCTTAGTTCTCTGCTTCAAACCTTTCAGAGTTTAACTCTGTTTAAAAAGACTCTTTTTCCTCAGGTAATGGTGATCGATGCACCTTCATTTTGACAAAACTCGCTGGATTTTAAATCCACATCAAGGGCTTCACTCCTTTTTTAACAAAGAACCCATTTTTCTTCAAGTTCTTTAACAAAAATATGAAACCACTTAACCCTCAACAGTAGATCTCTTAGGATTTAGATGATCTTTTAGGGAAATGATGGTGATAATCCACGGAGTTTAACTCCGTTCACAGAAAAAACGTTCATGGGAATTTAATTCCCCTTTTCAAAAGGAATTTAATTCCTGTGAACAACTAAGTTCTTCCCATGGAGGCTTCTTAGGGTCTCTTGGCCCGAGGTTGTCCTTCTGCAATTAATAGAACAGAAGTTTGCAATGATATCTTCTGTGGGAATTTAATTCCCTTGATCCCGTTTGATTTGTTGTGGAGTCCAAGGTAGATTTGTCTTCTAGGGGATGTGCAGGGCCACTTGAAACCTACATTTTATTAATGAGGGTATCCCCTTTGTCTTATTACAACTGCTTTGTCTCATTATTAACGAGCCGTCATCTTGATTCTGTGGGGCCCATGTGTTTTGCAGCCAATGATCCCATAAAAAAAAAAGTCTGCTGTTGCCTTCCTCAACTTGTCTTCATGTTCATGCATGTATATATCACTGGCTTTGCTTTTGACAGTCTTCTTTTATTTGATTTCAGGTGCGATAGCTTCTGTTCCGTGCTTTCCCTTTACTCGTTCGGAGGCCGCTTTTCCTCAATCACCATCTGACGAGGAAGCGATGGCGATAATCCGGGCTCATGACCCGAACTGCACCAACTTGCTTCTGTGGGGAACTTGGTACAGCCATATTATCCGGGGTCGCCGGAGTTTCCTCTGTGCAGTACCGACAGAGCCTACTTTCCCATTTTTGCCGATGGACCCTCCGAGAATGGTTTTTGCTGTGGAGATGCCCAACTGGACTCCAACGGGGAGGCTCGAGCCTTCGACGACAGGTATCCCGAACCATCCGGTCCCCGCTATAGATATCCTGGGGCGTCGCATTTGTCAGGGTGAGGCCCACCCATGGGGGCAGATTTATAAGATAGGGCTTACTCCTCGACACCCCATGGGCTACCTTCTCTGGGCTCGCTATATCCTAGCCACCCATCGTGCGCGGCTGCAGAAGGTCGGGCTTTATCAGGCAATATACGCGTCACTCTTCCATTATAAGTCCCCGCATGTCTGGTGGGTTAGGGCGTTCTTGAATCAATGGAATCTCCCCACCAACACTTTTATTTTAGGAGATCGCGAGGTTTCGATTTCTCTGGCAGAATTTTATGAAATCTCGGGATTGCCAATCAGGGGTACACTGTATGAGGAGTTGTTGCCTCCTGACGAGTACGTCTTCGAGCCCGAGCCTGCACCGGTTGACGGCTTGTCTGTTGAGAATGCCGTTCGCCACAAGCGTCCCAACTTGATCAAGGCGCTAGGTATCTTTGACCAATTGTTCACCGAATCTGAGGAGCAGGGCGTCACTTTTAAGAGCTTCATTGCCTGCTTCCTTCGCGAAGATGTCGTGTCGAAGACAGCTCCGAAGTTTGCCAACGTCAAAGATCCCTTTGGGTTTGGTCCGAAGAAGCTGCCGACCACTGAATCGGATCTACCTCAATACTATATCCCCATCATGTCGCCGATGTCTTTTGAGTCCATTGCAGCACCCGGTATGGATGAGGAGACGTTCTTCGTGGGGTTTGTCAGTGTCTGGCTCAGTTGGTTCGTTATCCCCATGCATCACTGCTTCATGAGAGCCTCGGTTATCTACCCGGCTCATTGTATTGCTGAGGGGACGCGATTGGCTATCGGCATCCCGACACTGGCGCATCTTTACCACGGGTTGGGCGCTGCGGCCAACACTTCCAGCCATGGCGTAGACGTAGTGAATTTTTCGCTTCATTACTTCACATCCTGGATTGAAATGCATGTGCTGGGGGCTTTCGCTATGCATCAGAGGCCTGCGTTTTATGATGCCTACCCCTTCCCACGACTTATGCGATTAGTGGATGCTTCTGCCGCCGACCCGACCCAATTTGGGGCTATTCGGGTGCTGATTTCTCCTTACGCTGCCGCTGGCGGGCTTGTTTTTAATGATCGGGTCTTGTCTACTCCTTCAGGTCTAGTTCAACAACTCTGGGACCAGTCAAAAGACAACGTACCTTCTTTGAAGCCCCGGGAGGCCGCACACTTGTATACAATTAGACCGGGCTACTTGGTGTTTCGCCAGGACAGTGCAGCTCTTTTCATGCGGTACAACCCGCATCGATTCGCCCGACAACTTGGATACGACCAGGGTGTTCCTTTCGAGGCTTTTATAGTTGCACCGGTCCCTTCGCTTGATGCCGTTCGCGATGCCGCTCATCATTTCGTGAGGCTAAACACCGGCTCCCACTTCATGGTCCCTTAAGCTGAGTACATGTCCCGGTGCGTGGGCTCGTTTACGGGTTGGTATCTCCACCGGGTCAGCCCAATTATTCTTGAGGAAAGAAGGGTGCTTCTTGGTCATGATGCCCCTCCTCAGGTTCCGGGGGCTAAGCTGCGACCGAGGGCTCCGGTCTGCTTCCCTATGAGGGAGTTGGTACCGCGCTCATTCCGGGGGAGTCAGGGGTGGACCTTACTCCAACAGCTGGTATGCCTCTAGGTTCCCGATCGCGGGGTAGACGGGCCCCAGTAGTAGCACCACTGCCAGTGGCAGCACCGCCCCCTGTGGCGTTGACAATGGCGGTGTCATCCTCGGTTGTGGCACCGAGCGAGAGTAATAGGGATGAGGGTGTCGAGGGCGATGTGGGTCGGTGCCGCCTTAAGGCTTCGCGGGGGAGGAATCGGTCATCCTCGGCGACCGGCTCTGGGTCTAAGCGGCGGAGGAAAGTGGCCACCAATTTGCTCGATTCTTTGGCGGAGTCTGAGCCTATTCTTGAAGACGAACCATTGGCCTTGCAAGAGTCAGACGTTGGACTTCTCTTCCGGAATTCGGCCGATAAGGAAGTCGCACAGTTGGCCGAGGCCATACGGCGTTCCAAAGACGCGTCTCATAACGCTAGGGTTCCGAAGAAGCCCTATCCCGCTGTAATCTTTTACGAAGACCTTTCGTGGATTCGGCGGCGGTTTATCGGTCCTTTGGAGGAATGGAGGGAAAGGGCCCTGAAGCAGGCCGCTTCAGAAGACGCAGCGGACGCACTTTCTTTTTGGACCGGCGGCCATGAGTCTACCCTTGAACCCCGGCGAGCACGCCTCCTTGAGAAGGAGCAGCGGCTTGAAGAAGCCATATTGAGGGCTTCTTTGCGCATCGGTACATTGTTGTTTTTTTTTGTAGTTTTTCAGATTATTTATGCCTGTATATGTGTATCCTTATTCTTATTTGAATTGTGCAGAATCTTCGACGCTGGGGGAGCTCCCTACGGGCTCATTGAAGCTGAAGCCTGCTGAAATTCCCGATGAAGCATTGCTCGATGTGGAGGGGGCTGATGATGCTGCTCCTTTTATGATAGAGCCTCCAGCGGCGGTTCTTGATCAGGGAGTGCTTGCCCCTTTGAGGGAGGCTCCTTTGGAGACTACCGCTCCAACGGCTCTTCCCGAAGGCGGCCCAGAGGCTGAGATGAAGGTAGTCAGGACTACCCTCCCTTTGTTGGAGCCTGAGATCACGACAGAGGCCGCTGAAGCTGCTATCCCCCCGGCTCAGAATGGGAGGAGTGTCGAAGGTAACCTTCCACGTTTTGAGCTAGTAATCTTTCTGTTACTTGAACTCTTTTGTCTTTTCAGAATTGCGTGGACTGGCGGCCTCCATTGTCGATCTGTCTCCTCGGCAGTCCTTCCAGCGTCTTTTGGAAATGGCCGCTCCGCAGGCGATATCTCCTCAACGCATCGTCCTCTCGTTTGGACAAGGTGAGTGTTGTTCATCACTTCTCATAGCATCGTTGTTATTTTGCGTATTGACATTGATGTTCTCTACAGTTTTGGAGGCCGATGATGAGGTCGAGGTTCTCGAAGGGCCAGGGGAACCCTCAACTCCTACTTGCATGACCGTAGGTAAGTGACATTCCGGTATATCCTCACTTGTTCCTTTGCTTAAGAGTCTTACTAATATTTTTCAACTCTGAACAGCCTTGCCAGCTCCAATAGCGTTGGAATCGTGTGTCGTTATGCCGCCTGGCCCTTATGCTTTGCGAGCTTCAGAACGCTTGGCCCAATTGAGCCTTGTCTCCCTGTCGTCTTTGATCGAGGAGCTTCGTGCTGGCAGTGCAACCACAGCTGAAGCATTTGCTGCCGAGGCTAACGGTTCTCTTCCTTTTCTTGCCACCTACCATAGCGAAGAGGTGGTGCGAGTCTGGGTGGAGTTCTGTCGGCAGGTAGAGGCTTGCTTGCACGCACTTGAATGTTCCCGTCTTTCCTCGGAGGTTATGGCTGCAAAGGCGGACTTGCGGGGGCTGATAGCGCGGTGCGCGGCAAACATGACATCGTGCGAGAAGAGGCTCGGTCGCAAATTCTCGGAGAGAGAGCTGGCTTCTAAAGCACTGAGCGAGCTTCAGGCGAGTCTTACTGCCAAGGACAACAAAGCGTATGAACTCTGGCGGGTGCTTCAAGAGTCTATCAGGGAGGTGGTGACTCTTGATAAAGCTGCTACGTTCACTCGTGAGAGGGTCGAGGCTCATAAGGACACCGAGGAAGAGCTTGAAGTTCGGCTTGCTTCATATCAGGCCCAGCAGGCTCAGGCGGAGGCCCGTCTTTTGGCGATCTTAAATCATGAGGCCGTGGCCCAGCAAAAGCGGGATGAGCTGACCAAGCTGCTAAATCGCCCATCGGCTTGAAAACTTGTATCTTTCCCTTTCTTTTCTGTTTTTGTACATACTCATGACTGAGAGTGTCTTCTTTTTGTTCTTTCATGAATTGTACTTTGTATCCATTTTGGTTTATGAATAAAAGATACATTTTTCTTCTCAATGGTGTGTCTCTTTCATTGAATGAGTTTTGCGGACAATTTATCTTGATCTCCTTGCAGGGCAGCGACGGCTTAGGATTCAGGGTTAAGGTCTGCTTCCTAAGACTTTTGCGCTTTATGGGCCATGAGGGTCTCATAAAGAGTTTTTCTCCCTACAGGTCGAGAGGATCCCATAGGTATAAGTTCTTCTTAAGAATCGTGAGGATTCTTAAGCGGGTTTTTCCCTTGAGAGTCGTAAGGATCTCAGAAGAGAGTTTTTCTTCCTTACAGGTCATGAGGACCTGCAAGTGCTTGATGTGGTCGTCCTTATCCGTGTTTCACGGGGTCAGGGGTTGCTCAAGGCATCGTAGTTTAAAGACCTTGCGGCCAAGGTTAAGGACGTTATAGTCCGTGGATTTAAGTGCTCCATAGTCCGATGTTAGTTTTAAGACATCACGGTCAAGGTTAAGGACGTCATAGTCCGTGAATTTAAGGACTTCATAGTCCGATGTTAGTTTTAAGATATCGCGGTCAAGGTTAAGGACCTCATAGTCCGTGGATTTAAGGACTCTACAGTCCGATGTTAGTTTTAAGACATCGCGGTCAAGGTTAAGGACCTCATAGTCCATGGATTTAAGGACTCCACAGTCCGATGTTAGTTTTAAGACATCGCGGTCAAGGTTAAGGACCTCATAGTCCGTGGATTTAAGGACTCCACAGTCCGATGTTAGTTTTAAGACATCGCGGTCAAGGTTAAGGGCCTCATAGTCCGTGGATTTAAGGACTCCACAGTCCAATGTGTGGTTGCGGGGACCCGTCACCTCTTTGAAGACGTTGAGGAATTACAACGCCAGGTTTCAAAGGAGTGAAGAGATGTACCCTTAAACCAAGGTAGAATCAGTACAGAATCAGGGTGGTTGATCGTTAGTTTTAAGACATTACGGTCGAGGTTAAGGACATCATAGTCCGTGGATTTTAAGGACTCCACAGTCCGGTGTTTGCTTTGGATGCTTCACACGGGTTCACTGCCGTGCTTGGCGAGGACCAGGCTTCGCTCTGGACGTTTTCCGTGGGGTCAAAGAGTGACGTTATCCGCGTTCCACGTAACCAGGAATTTTGCACTAGATGCTTCACACGGGTTCACTGCCGTGCTCAGCGAGGACTAGGCTCCGCTCTGGATGCTTCACACGGGTTCACTGCCGTGCTCTGCGAGGACCAGGATCCGCTCTGGACGTTTTCCACGGGGTCAAAGAGTGACGTTATCCGCGTTCCACGTAACCAGGAATTTTGCACTAGATGCTTCACACGGGTTCACTGCCGTGTTTTGCGAGGACTAGGCTCCACTCTGGATGCTTTACATGGGTTCACTGTCGTGTTCTGCGAGGACCAGGATCTGCTCTGGACGTTTTCCACGGGGTCAAAGAGTGACGTTATCCGCGTTCCACGTAACCAGGAATTTTGCACTAGATGCTTCACACGGGTTCACTACCGTGCTTGGCGAGGACTAGGCTCCGCTCTGGATTCTTCACACGGGTTCACTGCTGTGCTCTGCGAGGACCAGGATCCGCTCTGGATGTTTTCCACGGGGTCAAAGAGTGACGTTATCCGCATTCCACGTAACCAGGAATTTTGTACTAGATGCTTCACACGGGTTCACTGCCGTGCTCGGCGAGAACTAGGCTCCACTCTGGATGCTTCACACGGGTTCACTGCCGTGTTCTGCAAGGACCAGGATCCGCTCTGGACGTTTTCCACGGGGTCAAAGAGTGACGTTATCTGCGTTCCACATAACCAGGAATTTTGCACTAGATGCTTCACACGGGTTCACTGCCGTGCTCGGCGAGGACTAGGCTCCGCTCTGGATGCTTCACACGGGTTCACTGCCGTGCTCTGCGAGGACCAGGATCCGCTCTGGACGTTTTCCACGGGGTCAAAGAGTGACGTTATCCGCGTTCCACGTAACCAGGAATTTTATTGATTGTATTCGCATTTCACGGAATTGGGACTTGACTTTTCGGTGATCAGTATATCGCCGAGCCATGGAACTGGGAGTTGCCGCTGTTCCGTTTCTCTTGGAGTTGTGTTCGTTGTTACGAGACGAGTGTTAAGATGATCTCTAGGTCACTTATGGCCTGTCGAGATTTGGCTTCTTCTTATGATGAGACCTGGGGGAAGAGTATGGTCCCTTTTTTGTTTACGCCCTTGGATTGTATACAGGGTGTGATGGAACATCACCTGTAGGGCATAAATTAAAACTTTTTATTTTATTTTATTTCTTTTTCCGTGATGCTCTATCATTTCAGCTTCATATCACGAAGGTCGCGATTGCCCAATCATTTCGGCTGTTTTTCGCGGTGCCCAATCATTTCGGCTATTTATTTCATTTTTACTCGCTGTTTTTTATTGCGAGTTGCCCCATCATTTCGGCTATTTTGCGTGCATACATTTTTACTTGCTGCTTTTTATTGCAAGTTGCCCCATCATTTCGGCTATCTCGTATGCACGTGCGGCCTACTGGCTTTTCGCCATAAACCTGAAATTAGACACAGATTTCGGCATCAGCACCGCTACAACTGGGATATGGCCAGGAGCGAATCATCATCTGCCTCTGTCGATGTTGAACAAAGGTGGCTTAGCAAACAGGGTTAGGGTCCCGTCGACTAAGGCTTTTGACTTCATGAGCCGTAAGGGTCTCACGAAGGTATTTCTCCCTACAAGTCGTGAGGATCTCGTAGGTGTATTTTCACCCTAGGAATCATGAGGATTCCTAAGTATATGTTCCTCTTTAATTCGTAAGGATCTTACAAGAGGGCTTTCTCCTTATAAGTCGAGAGGACTCATAAGGGTTGTTCACCATAGGGACATATCCCCAGTCACGGATGGGACTTGGTTAGGGAAATGTTTATTCGCGCCCGTGGATTGTATACAAGGGCCAGTATTGGACCACTTTTAGGGCAATATCGAAGGTTGTGGGGGTTGCTTAAACACAGGTTTAGGTCTCTGTAACTTAAGACTTTCAAATCTTATGAGTCGTGAGGGTCTCATAAGAGAGTTCTCCTTACGAGTCGTGAGGATCTCGCAAGTGTATTTTCTCCTTAGGAACCGTGGGGATCCCTAAGTGTGCTGCTCCCTTGTGAGTCGTAAGGATTTCACGGGGGTGGTTTCTTCTTACAAGGTCGAGGGGACCTTATAAGTGTCTTTTAACGAGGTTGCGCCCTTTCGGGTTTTCACAAACACTCGCCGGTAGTCCTGCTGTTTTTACTCACAGAGCCCTTTCGGGTTTTCAACCGTGCTCATTTTGCTTGTGGACATACCGTTTTTGTTTTATATTTATTATTTATTTATTTATTTTCTTCTTCTCTTTTTTTTACAAGGTCACGCCCTTTCGGGTTTTCATGAACACTCGCCGGTAGTCCTGCTGTTTTTACTCATGGTGCCCTTTCGAGTTTTCATCCGTGCCCTTTTTTGCTTATGGACATACCGTTTTTATTTATTTATATTTTTTTTCTTATATTTTTTTTTATCTTGTCAGCCTACGGATGCTGCGGTATTAGTTTAAGGACGTTTCGGTCCGTCATGGAGAAGGCCGGCTACTGTTTATAAAGCTTGAGGTTAGTAAGATAGCGAGCGGACATAGTCGTCGTCATCTACCATTGACCTAGGCTGTGGCTCATTAAGCGTAGTATCTCTTTAGGAAGCGACCGTTTATTGGCCTGAAAGGCCTTTCACCGTGTATGTCCATGAGTAGATAGGCACCACCCTGGTAGACCTTATCTATGATGTACGGGCCTTCATAGTTTGGCTCGAATTTTCCCCGTTTGGCGCGATTGGGAATCATAGGCCTTTTGACCACTAGCACGAGTTCGCCTTGGCGGAATGTCCTCGGTCGGGTCAATCTTTCATATGAGCGCGTCATCTTTGCTTTGTAAGCCTCCAGATTTTGTTGCGCTATGAGCCGGGTTTCATCGAGGGCATCAACCTCCTCAAGCCGCAGGTGAGCATTTTCTTCGTCCGTCAGCTCGCAGTGGACTGCCATTCGTAGAGACGGTAGCTCTATCTCAAGGGGGAGTTCTGCTTCTGTACTGAATACCAATATGTATGGCGTTGTGCTCGTGGCCGTCTTGAACGTAGTTCGGTACACCCAAAGAGCCTCTTGCAGTCTCTCATGCCAGTCCTTCTTATTTCGGGACACCGTCTTTTTTATGATCTTTGTCAAGGTCTTATTGAAGGCCTCGGCCAGACCGTTAGCTCGTGGATTATAAACTGAGAAGTATCTCCAGTCTATATTATGCTGTTGCGCGAAGCGGCTAATCTTATGGCTTCTGTAGGCTGGCCCGTTATCGGAGATAATCCGCCGTGGAGTTCCAAACCGATAAATGACGTGCGTCTTGAAGAAATGGAGGATATTCTCCGTCTTCACTTCCCTCAATGGCACTGCCTCTGCCCATTTGGAGAAGTAATCAGTCGTCGCCAAGATGAAACGATGTCCCCTGGACGATGCTGGTTCGATAGGGCCGACTATGTCAGTTCCCTACATTTCGAATGGCCAGCTAGCCACCGTTGGATGGAGTGGATTTGGATGCTGGTGGATAAAGTCCCCATGAATTTGGCATGAGTGGCACTGCTTCGTATATTCGAGGCAGTCCTGGATCATCGTGGGCCAGTAGTAACCCATCCGTTTAATTTTTAACTTCATCTTCGGGCCTGCTTCATGAGAACCACAGATTCCGTCATGAACTTCCTGAACAACTCTTTCTGCTTCGTCAGGTCCTAAGCATCTCAGCCATAGAGAATCAAACGATCTCTTGTATAGAGTATCGTTGACGAAAGCGAAAGATAAAGCTCGTTTCATGAGCTGATGTCTTGAGGACGCTTCTTCGGGCATTCGGTGGGACTTAAAGTAGTCTATGAAGACTTCCCTCCTGTCCTCAGCCTTCTCACGGTCTTTTATTTATAGGGTCGTCTGCTCAGTCGCTGCCTTTTCTTCATATGATTCCGGAGATATTTCTGCTGGGGCGAGCACTCGACGGCTTTGTACCACGATTCTGACGTCATCGAGGTTCTCGTCAGCCAGTTCTTTAGCGAGCTTAGCTAACGCGTCTGCTTTGCTATTTTCCGCGCGTGGTATACTTTCTAGAGTATAGGAGGGAATTTGGGTCAACAGTTGTCGCACCTTTTCACCGTACTTCACCAACTCCGGTTTGCACGTTTGGTAGTCGCCGTTTACTTGACTAACGACTAGTTGAGAATCCCCGTATATGAGGAGGTTTTCAATTCCCATGTCAATGGCGATCTCGAGGCCTGTTATTAAAGCTTCATATTCGGCTTCATTGTTCGTCCTCGGTGCTGTTAAGGAGAAAGCGAAGCGCATTATCCCTCCTTGTGGAGTTACGAAGATGAGGCCTACCCCCGATTTAATCATTGGGGTACTTTGTTTGCGCTTCTTTACGGAGGATGCTCCATCGAAATAAAGTTCCTATCGGGTGTCATCACCGTCGATCGCGTCAAACGCATGTTCGTCCGGCAAATTGCAATTTAGAGGAGAACCGGTAGGTACTGTATGCTCAGCAAGGAAGTCGGCGATGGCTTGGCCTTTTACCGCCTTAAGCGGCTGATAGGTTATTGAAAACTCCATCAAGAGCAGGGCCCATTTAGCGAGTCTCCCTGTCAATATGGCCTTTGACATAAGATATTTTAGGGGGTTCACCTTTGATATAAGACGGACTTCATGTGCCAATGCATAGTGCCGGAGTTTTGTTATCGCGAAGATTAACGCCAGGCAGTGTTTTTCGATTGGGGAGTAATTGCTTTCTGCCTCCAGCAGAACTCGACTTAGGTAATAAAGAGCTCTCTCCTTCCCTTGATCATTCTCTTGTGCCCATAATGCGCCTAAGGAACCTTCGAGGGCTGTTGTATAAAGAATAAGAGGTTTTCCCTTGACCGGAGCAGCTAACACCGGCGGGTTCTGCAGGTATTGCTTGATCTCGTCCAGTGCGCCTTGGCATTTGTGGTCCCAAACGAACGGAGTTCCCTTCTTTATGAGGTGGCTGTAAGGACGGCACTTGCCTGACAGGTTGGCGATAAACCGCCGGATATACGCGAGCTTTCCTTGGAGAGATCGCAGTTGTTTGAGAGTCCTTGGCGGTGGCATTTCCATGATCGCTTTGATCTTGGACGGATCTATCTCGATACCTCGGTGTCGGACGATGAATCCTAAGAATTTACCCGAGGAGACTCCGAACGTGCATTTGAGGGGGTTCATCTTCAAATTATATTGCCGAAGGCGTTGAAATACGGTCTTCAGATATTCTAAATGCTCTTCATGTGACATGCTCTTTACTACGAGGTCGTCGATATAGCACTCGACGATTTCATGTATGAGATCATCAAAGATCTTTGTCATGGCTCTCTGATAGGTGGCACCGGCGTTCTTTAGACCGAAGGGCATAACTTTGTAGCAGAATATTCCCAGAGGGGTCCGAAAAAGCGGTGTGCTTCTGGTCTTCGGGATGCATCTTTATCTGATTGTACCCTGATGAACCGTCCATAAAGGAGAAAACCTCGTGAGTGGACGTGTTATCTATCATCAGCTCGGTTACCGGTACTGGGAAATCGTCCTTCGGGCAGGCTTTATTGAGATCCCTGAAATCCACGCATATGCGCACCGTCCCATTTTTCTTCATTACCGGGACGATGTTGGCAATCCAGTCAGGATATTGGACTTCTTGGATAAATCTAGAATCGATCAGCTTCTTGACTTCGGCGCTGATGCTCATCTCAAGCTCGAGCCGCATCCTTCTCGGCGCCTGCTTGACTGGCTTAATATCCGGGGATATTGCTAATTTATGCACATCAATCTCTGGATCTAATCCCGGCATCTCGGAATAGTTCCATGCGAAGCAATCTTTATGCTGTAGAAGCACGTCCTTTAACGCAGCCACCCTTTCTTCAGATAGCAGCTCGCTGACGAATGTCGGTCGCAGATCGTCTGCCGATCCCAACTCAATCTTCTTGAGGTTATCTGCAGTAGTATGTATGCCATCTTCCAGTTCTTTCGGAGCCGGTGGAAATTCTGAGATTACCTCATTGTCATTGTTTTCGAAGCACCAAGGGAGCTCATCTATGTCCTCGGGCTCTTCTTTTAATATTGTAATCATGTGACAGGTGCGAATCTGCTTCCGAGATTGATGTGGGTCTGGTTCGGCTCTTGCGGCTTTGAGTTCGTGCTTTTGTGGCGGCGTTACCCTCCAGCTGCTGGATAAAGCAAATCTGCCTTGATGGTACTGGTCTTCGACCAAGTTCTTGAAGGTGAAGCAGTCTTCGATAGGGTGTCCTATGGCTCGGTGATAAGAGAAATAGCCCGGATGAGAAACTTTGTTAGCTTGGTCAGGGTGTTTAGACTCTGGAAGTGCGATCATTTGATGTTTTATAGCGAGCTCAAGTAATTTCTTCGTCTTGTCTCGGGGGAAGGAATACGCTCGACTCATCTTCTTCATAAGGGACAAATTCGGGCCGCGCAATACCCGATCACATAACTCTCTAATCCCGCGTCGTTGTTGTCGGCTCCTTTTTCCGCTTCTTTACCTACTTCTGCCTCTGCGTCGGGCCTTTTGTACAACGGGTTGACAGGGAGGAGCATCTTCGTCTTTTGCGGCCTGTTGAAACAGACGTTGCGTCCTGGCCTTCTCGTAGATGGCCATCTCGCGATTGTGGTCTTCCCGAGCCTTTTGACCTGCTTTCCTGATAAGCTTGTCTACTTGTTCTTCAAATGACGGACTCGGCACTTCGCTCGCTGGATCCAGTTTTGATGAGGGGTTGGCATTACTGGACAGGGCATTTTCCTCCTCATCGAAGTTATATACGGCGTAGCTACCGTGGATTCGCTCCTGTTTACCGGATCTCACGTATCCAAGGCCGAGCATTTCTATTCTCCCGTTGGGCAATTTGCGCTGTGTTCCAGGGACATCCCAAATCCTGTTGTAGAACCGGGCTTGTCGAGCAGTCTGTTTTAAGGGTACTCCTTGGCGCTTCAATAGCCTCTTTAGTCCATTTGTGTAGTATCTGGGAAAACGGATAGGTTGGAGCCTGTCGAGTGTAGCATCCGTGCCATGCCATATATCTTTCTCCACTCTCGTTTCTGTGGATTGGTAGAATCGGATCACCTTTTCACCCTTTCGCCTGGGAGGGACGTAAAACGTCTGCAGGTCCTGCACATTGTGAGCTTGAAGTGCGTCGAGATCCTTGTAGTGTTTCCGCGGCACCATGGTGATTTGCAAACTCTGATCATCGTCAGGGGATGCTTGTATTGACGGCCGACTGGAGAACACGGCATTAACCTCATGTTCCGAGTCACTTTCGAAGATCAATATGGGGGCGGACGGTCCCGGGTTGTTGCGCCGAGACGGACCAGCGTAACCTATCTTTTCTCCTTCTTCGGTATCGCTCCCGAAAATAGGGATGGTGGCGGTGGCTTGGTTTTCCGTCTTGCGACACCTTTCTGTATCCTCGAAATCTGGCAAAAAGTACTTCGTATCTTCGTACTTGCGGACTTCGTTCACTGAAAATGGGTTCAGCTCACCTGTTACGGTATACTCGAAACCATCCTTAAAGTACTTCATACACTGATGCTGTGTAGAAGGGATGATGTTGTACTCGTGTAACCAAGGACGACCAAGCAAGGCGTTGTAGCAGGTCTTGGCGTCAATGACGTGAAACTTGATCTCCGTGACGAGCAGTCCGAAGCGTAATGTTAGTATTACAGATCCGAGAGTCCGTGATGACTGGGAGTCAAAACCGGAGATGGTAATTCTGTCACGAGCGAGGTGCTGTACGCTCATGCAGATTTCCTTCAACACCCGAACATTGAGGAGATTGACGGAGGATCCATTATCCACCAGGATCTTGCCTATCTTGATATCGTGGCAATATCCGGAGACGTATAGGGGACGGTTGTGGTCGCACATCCCGAGGAGAAGGTCTTCATCACCGAAAGTGATGTCGGCCGTGCGCACTTCTTCCAGTTCATCCTTCATCCTTTCTGTGGCGAGGAAGGCTTGGAATTGCTCGGGTTCTTGTAACGCCTTAATTAATGAATCTCTCACTTCCTTTGATAGTAGGAGGGCGTCGAGAATGCTGAGCTGAGAAGGTAGCTTCCTTAGGTGCGCTAGGATGTTGTAATCCACCTTACTCTTCCTGGGAGGATCTTTGGCAGCCAACTCTTTCGTGACATGGTCATCTAAGGTGATATCCTCAGTGACCTTCTCCTTTCCCTTATCTTTTCTATTCGCGGGTCCGAGATTCTTTTCCGGGAGCGTGCGATTGCGCAGCTGAATGTTTTCGCAGGCCTCTGGTTCTTCCTCTTTCCCTAAAACGGATTCCTTAAAGAGAGGGCCCAGAGCCATTTCTTCATCAGAGTCGCTTCCAAAGGTGAGAACTTGTGACTTTCCGGCGTTAACCGTGTAACAATTGCCGGCAGTTCTTTTGTGTTCTTCGGCCGTACTTCTTCGTTCCCGACGAGTCTTGCGTTTCATGCACTTAAAATGTTGCAGGTGAGCAACATATCCTTGCCACCACATCTTAAAAGCGTCGCACTCTTCAGTGGGGTGCGAAATTTTCCGATGATATGAGCAATAATTAGGGTGCCTTTCCGCTCCATTGAGCGTGTTTTCTTCTGAGGGTGGTAGCTTCATTCCCATTGACATGGATTTGACAAACCTTTTCCTCGTCTTGAACACGTTTTTATTCGCATCGGATGTCTTTCGATCTGGCGGGAGTGCTTCGACTCTTTCGTTTAGTCGCCTGCGCTTGGTTCCTTCCGATGCAGCCATCTCACGCTCCTGATCGGCTTTACTCTTCAAACGAATCTCGTCTAGAAAGGCGTCGATCATTTCATCTGTTGGCCATACAAGTTCTGGCTCAGGCTGTGCCCCTAGTTCCTCAGTGCCAGGAGCTTTCTCATCTTCCGAGTGGGAAATCACATGACAACTCGCCATATATTCCTCGGATTCATCCGATGAGCTCTCTCCATCATCTTCCTCCTGAAAGACGTGGTTGAGGAACTCTTGCAGCGTGACGGGAGTCCGCGCCTTTTGATTGTACTCCTCCAGCGCATCAATCTGTTTCTGTAAATCCGAGCGCTTGTCTCCAGGCTTCACGGGCTTCTTGGATTTCTTCTTCTTTTTCTTCGAAGATTTTGACGGTTGGGTGTGAGTATTCGGGCCATCACCACGAGTCTTCGTAGTTGGGTGCGGCTTCAACACCCTTCGATGATTTGAGGTTCAAGCGGGTCCTTCCATTCGACCGCCGGGCATGCCTGAAGGTCCCTCAGCATTCTTTTGGTTTTAGTTGATAGCACGACCTCCCGTGGAGCTTCTTCAATAAAGGAACAGGTTGCCCCCGGTGTATCTTCTTTCTTAGGAGTATGCGGCTGTGGCGGGTTCACCTTCCACTTTTCGGATAGTGCAAACTTCCCCTGGAGGTATTGATCTTCAATCCATCCTTTAAAAACGAAGCAATCCTCAATCGGATGGCTTACCGTTTGATGGTAGGGGCAATAGTTGGGGTTATTCACCTCAATGGGTTGTGGCGGTCGCCTTGGATTTGGCAGGTTTATAAGTCTGTTGCGTTCTGCCAGCTCGAATAACCGTTTTGTCTTATCCCGCGGGAACGAGTAGGGGCGCTTCATCTTCTCGTTGTAATACCGCCGCCTTTCTTCCAGCTGATCCGCCAGCTTTGGGGCACTGGGTTGTTGCTGTGCGTTCGCAACGAAGGTTGCCTTCCCTTTACCCTTGTCATTCCGAGGTTCTGGCTTCAAGGGAGGCGGCCTGTGACCCATCTGGTCCATCTGGGCCAACTTGTCGATTAGAGCCTGGAATGTGGTTGGCTTAAAGAACATCATAAACTGGGAGATAGTTGCATGAGGGTCTAGGGTACCCACGAACATGCCCACCGCGGGCGCTTCCTCAATGCGTTGCTCGCATTTCGACCACAAATTTCGCCAGCGTATAGCATACTGGACCCACGTTTCGCCTGGTTTCACCCTGGCATTAATCAATGCCATTATTGGAGTGCGTTCGCTGGCGCTTGCGAATCGCTGAGTGAATAGCAACTCCATTTCAGCGAACGTCTTGATAGAATCGTTCGAGAGTTCCGAATACCATTCGAACGCTATTTCTGATAAGCTGCCCACGAACTGGCGAAGCAACAGTTTATCATCACCGCCGGTATTACCGCAAAGTGCCCTGAACTGGGCAACATGTTTGTGAGGATTGCCAGTCCCTTTATACACATGGAATTTCGGTATTGTATAACCTGGCGGATATTTGATTTGGTCGTACCAGCTCGGATACGGTCGCCCCGTTTTTACGACTTGACCAGCTGCCTCAGTCACCTGATAAACCCGGATCTGCTGGGCTATATAGTCGTCCAAGTCAGCCTTGGAGATTGTCTCCTCCTTGGCCGTTGAAAGAGCCAATGGTGGATTCGATGTTTCTCCTTTATCATCTTTGAGGACGATCGGGGGATCTTCAGCAGGAGAATCTTGTTGAATCATCATCCCAACCATGTCTTGAAATAAGTGGGCTATCTGCTTTATATTGGCCGCTTGTTCCGCAGCCTCTCTATCTTTCTTTTCCAGTATCCTCCGGAGGAACTCGGCGTCGGTTTCCTGTTCTTGTTGCTGATCCGAGGATGCCTCGGGGCTTTCTTTCGGTCTAGTAAGCGCGGCCATTGCGATCATCATTTCCTGGAGCTTTTGCTGTTGCTCCTGAGCTTTGGTCACCGACCGTGTAAGCGGTCTATGACCTGTAGACGCACAGCTGTCTTCCTTCCCCGATGCCATGTATACAGTATGGACCATCCTGCCCCCAGCCTTAGGGCGTCTAGGCTCAGCGCTTTTAGCTTTCGTTGCAGGCCCGGGGGTCCTCTCTGGCCTCTTCTTTTTATGAGCAGTGGAAGTTAAGGGGGCCGTTGAAGTGGGCACCCAGACAGCTTTTCGTGGCTTATCATGGTGACTGACTTCCTGTTGGATTTTCAACTTCTTGTGCTGGTGGGAGAAATTTGGATCGATCACCGAGTCTCGGGTCTGCCGCCAGACTTTATAGATTTGAGAGGACAGTCGCTGAGGAGATTGGGGCTGTTCTGGCTTTACTTCTACTGCCTTTTTCAGCAGAGGGGGAGACCTCTTTAGCACCGCCGTAGGAGAATTCCTACGCACCTTATTTAGCATCTCAAAGCTGTTCCCAGTTGGAACAGCAGCATTAACTTCTGCCATCGGGGCTGGAGGAGTTAGCCCAGGAAGGGAGTTGCCTCCGGCCTTCCTCACTCGGCGCTAGTAACGACGTCGAGCGCGTCGTGCTGATGGAACTGGCTTAGTGAGGGCGATAGTCTCGTCTTGCCCCCTGTGTAGATGAAGGGTCGCCGCTGATGTTAGCCTGTCAAAGACCGATTCCCTTTGGGTAGCAGGAGCGGGAGCTGGAGCCGTCAATCTTGTAAAGACCGACTTTTTGGCAGGGGAAGCCGCCTTGACGACTTCAGGAGCAGGACTGGTTACTTTTTTCAGAGCAGCCTTCTCTAGGATTGTAGGCCCCATCGTGGGTCCACAGGAGCTCTGGCCCAATCTGGAGAAGACCGAGGCACTGGTGTTGGACGACCCATTGAGAGAGGCCGCGGTAGGTGTAAGCCAATCGAAGACCGACTTCTTGGGAACTTCCGGCGTTAGCACAGGAGCGGTAAAGCTCATTGGAGGGAGCATGGTCCCGAAAAACAATCCTGTGGTGGCTCGAGTGACCTGTTCCACGGGCATTGTGAACAGCGAAGCAGCTTGGGGCCCGTAGGCTACACCTCCTGGCGAGGCGGAGCGCTGGTTGCAGTTGCAGTTGGAGCAGTTGTCAGCCATTGATCCTTTTGCTTTTTAAAGCAAACGAAACACCAAGTCTTAGTACTTCGAAACCCAAGGGCAACCATTAGCAAACCACGATTGGTTCGCGAATACGACACATGAAGTGTGGAGTGGAAAGAGGAAAAGGTCCCACTGGGCGTTCCAGAATCTGTTCCCCTCCGAATGACGGCGCGACAGGGACGTCTTGCCTGAGATTCGGGGGCAGATGCTAATTGGTGCTATCCGTCCACCTCTCTGAAGATGCCAAGTTGATTTATGGCACCGTGTATCGAAGGTTTAAACGGATGCATCCGATGTAGCAGACTTCATCAGATTCCTCCTCGCTTGAGGGGTTTTTGATTGTGGGGACGGTCTTCCCTGTAGGCGCAAGTCCCTGCAGTTAATTACGCTACCGCATCGCGGTAACCACTTTCTCCTTCTCCAGATGGTCACTTCGTGTCGTGTGTGTTTAGTTGCCCGTAGATTGTATACGGAGACTGAGTTATGTCGTCGCCCGTAGGGCGTGGACTAGTCCAAATACGTATTATCTTAGATTTGGGTTTGGGGGTTTGGGGTTTAAGGATACGTTAGCCTCATTCGAGACTAAGATCGACTTAAACATTTGTTAAGGATACGTTAGTCTAGTTTTCAGACTAAGATCAACTTAACGGGATCGTTTAGATCCAACAATAGAGCAATTAAGGGAGCCCTGTTGTTTAGTTTAGTGACATTGCGGTCAATAAGTAGTTTAAGGACATTGCGGTCTAGTGTTAGTTTTAAGACGTTGCGGTCAAGGTTAAGGACGTCGTAGTCCGTGGATTTAAGGACTCCACAGTCCGATGTTAGTTTTAAGACATCACGGTCAAGGTTAAGGACCTCATAGTCCGTGGATTTAAGGACTCCACAGTCCGGCGTTAGTTTTAAGACATCACGGTCAAGGTTAAGGACCTCATAGTCCATGAGTTTAAGGACCCCACAGTCCGTCGTTAGTTTTAAGACATCCCGGTCAAGGTTAAGGACCTCATAGTCCATGAGTTTAAGGACCCCACAGTCCGTATCAATATGTGGTCATCGGGACCCGTCACCTCTTTGAAGACGTTGAGGAATTACAACGCCAAGTATCAAAGGAGTGAAGAGATGTACCCTTAAACCGAGATAGATTAAATAATCTTTGGCCCAATTTGGAACCAAGACCAATTAATTATATTATGAGCCCATTGGCTCAGTTGAATTTGAATTGAGGACTTATGGCCAGCTTGGGCTAAGTCCAATCATGTTTAGGATATTGGCCCTCTGTTGGTCCATTAGAGGAGAGGCTTTGCCTCTAGACACTTAGCCAATGGGGCTAAAGTTAGTGTTAAACACTAAAGATCAACCAGTGTTGAGCACTGAGAATGAGATTGACAAGTTAGTGTTTAACACTAAAAGATAGTTAGTGTTAAACGCCAGCAACAGGGCTTTCAAATTAGTGTTTATACACTAAAACAAATCAGTGTTAAACACTGGCAGTGGAGATTTCAAATTAGTGTTTAACACTAAGGCAGATCAATGTTAAATACTGGAAACAGGGTTTTCCAGGTTGGTGTTCAACACTAAGAAAGTCGGTGTTAAACACTGTAAATAGATGTTTTCCAAATTAGTGTTTAAACACTAAGAAAATCAGTGTTGAACACTGGATATAGAGGTTTCAACTCTAGTGTTAAACACTAAAGCAAGAGGGGTCACGTGGTAGCACGTGAGGGCGCCCTTAATTCATTTTATTCTGTCAAAAGTATTGAATACTTTGGAGCATCACCTGCTGTCACGTGATGGGCATTTTGGTGTTTGTCCGTTAAAGCTTCAGCCAAGGGGTCACGTGGTAGCACGTGATAGCGCCCTGTTTCTCTTTATTTTGTTCTACAGATAAGTGTTTAACACTTTTAATTCTAAAAGCCATCACGTGTGGGCACGTGATGGGGGCTTGCGCTTTGATCTGTTAGAATGTTCATTAGGGGTCACGTGTCGACACGTGAGGGCGCCCTAAAGCTCTTTTCTGTTTCTTTTCAGGGGTCACGTGGTAGCACGTGACCCTATTCCTTTGCCTGCTTGAAGATGTGTTTATCTTTTTAAGAATTGAATTCTTCATAGGGTTAAACCCTAGCAATAACTTTACAGGAATTAAATTCCTACTTTCTTTTGAAGAATTATATTCTTAAATAGGGTTAAACCCTCATTTCTTCTTTCTTAAGGGAATTAAATTCCTGTTATTTTGACAGAATTAAGCTCTTAATTGGGGTTAAACCCTGGTTCTGTCCATTTGAAGGAATTAAATCCCTACAACATAGGGTTAAACCCTAATTTTAATTCGAAGGAATTAAATTCCTATAATTCTATGAGAATTAAATTCTCAAACATCCATTCCCTCTCTATGCTTTGGATCTGCATGGCAGGATCTCAACCCAATGAGAATTAAATTCTCAATTCATGGGGAGATGTGTACTTTGCAGATCCTCTGCTAAAGAGAGAACTAAGTTCTTCTTTTTAATATAAGAGTTAAACTCTTTTGAGAATTAAATTCTCTTTTTAAAAGCCTCTCCTTTCTTACCTAAGGTTTTCTTTTGCAGAAGATCCAAATTCCTCCAAAGTCTCGAGGCTCTATTTTCTCTCTCTCTATATCTTTGTCTATCTTCCTCTGTATATCTTTTGGCTCCTATTTATAGGAGAAGGAGCAGAATCAATCAGTTTTAGTGAATTATTTGTTGAGGGATTTGATTTGCATTCGTTAGAGATTTGATTTGCATTCATCATTCATTTGGACCTTTGGATTATTAGGTGAATTTTATTCACCATTGGATTTTAAATTCAAAGATATTCCTTTGTTATTTCGGTTAGATTTTAAGGGGAAATCTTTCCAAGTTCAAGATTTTTCCATAGATAGGTGATATTGAATCACCTTTAAATCTTTATTCCAATCGGTTCCAAATAATCGTTCTCTTTTGGAAAGATTTGAATGCTGGTCAGAATTTAATTCTGTTAAATAGATAGGCTTTGAAAGCCGGTCACGTGTGGTCACGTGACCCCTGGTCACGTGTGGTCACGTGACCCCTGGTCACGTGTAGGCACGTGACCCCTTAGAACTAGTTTTCTTTTGCTTTCTGCGCTGTCTTGTAGCCGCTGTTCAGCCGTCACGTGCCAACACGTGACCCCTGGTCACGTGTGAGTACGTGACCCTTTCTGGAGCCTTTTCTTTGATTTAGTCAGGAAACCGAATCTGCCTTTGCCGCTGCTTTGAATTGTCACGTGCCAACACGTGACTGTTGGTCACGTGCTAGCACGTGATGCTTCTTCCGTAGGTTTTTTCCTGATTTTAAGTCAGGAAACAGTAACGTGCTACGGTATAAAATTCTCTTCCTGAGAGCACATGCCATTAAAGTTATACCGTAGGGACCCAAATCTAATCACTCTGAGATTTTCTTGCCCAGCCATATCGCCCTACGATATGCCTGGGATCTCCCGACAAGTTTGCACCCCATGCGACGAGTCAGACCCCTAGTCCAGATATATGTAAAACAGGTAAAGCGGCCATGGGATGACCACTTCGGTCGCTTGGCATATAGCACAACGCAATCTCATCCTGACCTAATCAAGATGACTTTGTTAAGCGCTCCCACTGTTGCCATACCCTATATGCAACGATACGGTCACTGCTCCGAGAAGATGACGTCTTACACTTAGTCCCACCTTCGTATGCTTCCCTTGCACAAAGGGGAACTCTCGTGTGAAGGAGAGTTCCTACCTGCTGATGTATCTTTGTTAAATGTGTGCCTCGCACACATCGTGTACCCCGTACACTTCGTGTACTTTGTACACTTAAATTTGTACTCCATACCAGAAATAGTCAAACAAAATAGGCATAACCATCCCAGATAATAATAAAAAAAAGCAACGCACCATCAATCATAAAATATACATCAATAAAGTCACTACCTACAAATGAATAATGTCAAACATAATAGGAAGTCACTACATGTCTAAATATATGGTCGTCACCAAGGATGTAGCCCTAAGGTTCTGGTATGCTATACAAAATGCTCTTCGGCAATTCCCTTCGTCAGTCGGTCCACGACCATCTGATTCGTAGGGATATACTTGAAGGGTTACCCTAGCGTCCCGGCCAACTTCTGTAGACAAATACGGAACAAAAATTTTATGGCGGTTAGAAACTTGGCGCTAGAATAACACTAAACCCGAACCTTTACCATAAACCTAACTAGAAAATAAAGGTTCTATTTATTATGATAGAATGTATACCTAAAGAAAACAAATCCTTCGGGTCTTCGATCCTCTCCTTAAGCTCCTCGATGGAAGTGTAGATCGTGCTTGAACTTCGGCCTCCTTATGTCAACGATGATCCACCCGAGAGTTCCAACCTTGAGCTAAACCTCTAACTTGAGGTAACTAGAATACTTAGCTTGCTAATCTAAGTAGACCAGAGTGAGTAGAGTGTGATTTGAGTGGCTTAGTCTCACTAACCCTTGAATATCAACACATGATACACTAGGGTTTGAGAGAGGAAGAAGGAGAGAGCTAGGTTGAAGAAAGAGAAAGTATTTGTGATAATGATAATAGAAAATGGAATGGCTATCTTTTATATGACCATCAACCATGGCATGAAAATATCTCACCAAAATATTTAGGTCCAAAATATCTTAGGTCAATAAGTCAAGCCAAGTCAAAAGGTCAACCCAAGTAGCCATGCCAAAAACAATTATCATTTATCAAAAATAACAAAGTCTTTTCTTTTTTTTCATATGTGTTTTGACCAAGTCAATGGTCAAAATCCTAATGAGATGTCTCCTTCTATACCCCTCTCATCCGTACATACATACCCGCATTCGTGTTCCGAGAAACACGAATACAATAAGACGAAGCTAATCCAATAATCACATAGTAGGATCCGGCTTAAACCAAAGCCCACCAGTACAGTCCGCTCGAACACCACACGCGCACAAGTACACGTATGTGATCGAACCCTGTCGTAAAACCATACGACTTCTACTCGTTTCGCCCGAAGCTGGGAAGCCCTCTGTATGGGACTCTAAAGACTCGACAGTACTCTTGCAGTGGGTTTAACCACAAGCACGTCAGCGGCACTAGTTGTACGTAACGGCTACCCAGGTACCTGCCGAAAAGGAAGGCCGACGAGCAAACTCGTCCGAACTCCTACTGAGCCTATCCGTGACAATATCCGTACAGTCCGGTCTCTTCGTCAAAGAGTATCGCATACCGGGTCTAGGGGGTGGTGAACGTCAGACCCTAATAACCTGATAAGTCGTGCTGATGTGGCTCAGGACCAATCCGGGAAACTACTGATCAACCTATCAGTAAATCCCATCAGCCTTGGCCAAGGTCTTATGGTCCGGACCAATCGATCACTGTGCGATATCAACTCCCAATACCAGGAGAGACGAATCCCCAATAATCGCTCACTGCCTCCGTGTGGCTCGGGACTGTATCCAATCAAAACCTGTTTGTACGACTCAGTAGAGCCGTAGTAGGGTAGTGATCAAAGCTCAGTGGGAACTCACACGAGACAAGTGCCGATCTCAGGTCCAAAGACTAACCTGTACACATGTCACCAGAGAACTTCCATCTGACGATATGTATAGTACCATCTGGAAGTTCTCGGCGAGTCCGTCCAGTGTACTCACACCCAGTGAGCACCTGTATACGATCTTAGGTGCATCAGACCAATGGCTGCGGGACCAACCATCCCCCCGACGGGGCTAGAAACGTATACACTAGTCTACTCTGGAGTATCAATATCCGGTCTCGATACTCACGCGACTAGGGACCATTTAAGGATGTGCATATGGACTACCCTGCTCCCACAAGTATGATTGCCATCACAACGCAGGTAGTTGATTGATCTCAAAAACTATCTATTAACCGCAATCAAGAACGGCGTCGCTTTGCAGCTAGCCGGTGAATACGGGTCGGTCCACAGGGATGTTGTGAATTTCCTAATCGCGCTAACGAGTTAATTCCGAACGGTGTGAATGGATTAATTAAATCTAAAAACTAAATTAATTTAGGGAAATTGAATTAAAGATCTAACTATCTAACTAGGGCAAGGAATTAAATTTATACTAGGGCAGAGAATGAAAAATTACCTAGGGCAAGAATTGAAATTAATTACTAACTTTACAGATGGCTCTCTCCAAACATCAACACAAGACTTGTCAGATCTAAATTTCTGAAATGAAAAGAGGCATCGATGCTCTCCAAAAGAAATCTGAATTTTATTCATAGAAAGAGGCATAGGGAGGCATAAGCTAATACAATGATTTAGAGTTCCTATTTATAGAGGATAGGAAACCCTAGGTTACAATTGATTCGCACGTCTACATTTACCAAAATATCCTTAGGAAGACCTAGTCAAAGTAGACTCCAAGCTTTGGTAAAATTTTATGTCTCTGTCTCTTTAAAAGGAAGTATTGGGCCTTGAAATTTCCTTTGTTGGCTCTTCTGTTTTTGGGCTTCCTTATTATTTGGTTCTTTTATTAAAATAGCTTCTATATTTCTTCCAGATCTCCAGTGAACAATTGCGGTGGACTTTTAACCGTTCGCTTTGTAATCTTGGATCTTGCATTGCCTTGTACTTTATGAATTTTATCTTTGATGTCGGCTTGATCAAGAGTCTTCTGTTTGTTGGTCAAAGTCCACTTTTGCATCGTCTTTTCATCGTTTTCACTGTTTTCTGTCCAAGAACCTGTAACCTGTAATATGTAGCAGACATGCGTCAAAAGCACCAGTTTATTTATAAAACGAATAAGAATGGGGAATATTTTAATACAATATTATGGTGTGAACAAATACCCCCAAACTTATCTTTTACTCGTCCTCGAGCAAACTTATTTTTTATTCTCCATAAAAACCTAACCGCACTTTCGCAGGGAAACGCGATTGCACTGAGCTCGTGTAACAAGCCGTTAAACCTCTAGGTGTCCCTAGTAGGAGGAGTGTTGTCTCCTGAGGGTTTTCAGCGGATTACACCCATAAAATCCTATCAATTTGGCCTTTTCGATTTTAATTCTCCAATTAGGTTTTCTAACAAGGAATTCTATTATCGTCGACTCGTAAATTATCCACCCATATTCTTCACACTTCCTCATCATTTAACTTAAGATTATATATGTTCTATAGACTTACTTAGCTTTCGTCATTTCTTAAGTTTTCCTTCTAGGGTTCCATCTCCACTTAGGAATTTTTATCAACTCTACTAAAGATACAAGTTCTATTCTTCACTCCTTTCTCTCATCTAAATTCCAATCACATATCCCCACGTATGTGTATAAATCATCCATACACTTGGAAATTCAAATCAAGCAATCATACTCTTGTCCTTTTGTCCAAAGCACTTATTAATTGGTGAATTTTTAATTGAATTTTGCTTACATATCCTTCATGCGACCGTTAATACTTCTTGAGATACCAACGACCGATTACAAGATGTGTTTGCACATTAAAGCGTAATTCCTAGTCTTGCAACACCCAAGGCTTTAGCAGTGACTCCCAAACCAGTTGGTCTAAGGCACTAGGTGATGAGGCACCCTCGCTAAATATTTTTCTATTTTTGCAGCCTTAAGTAATCACAAAAACCAGTGTTTATTTTTTTTTCTTTATTCACACTTGAATTTTTTTATTTCATTTTCTAAGGACTTTAGACAAGAGCATTTCAAGGTCTCTTCTACTATTCCAAGTTTCAAGGTGAGTGTTTGTGCAAGTTGTAGGGTATATATTTTCAGAATCTAGATTTAAGCTAGGAGTTATTTTTCAAACTTATACTTTAATAAAAACATCAATACTCTTCTTTTGTTTCAACTTAGCCCAAGAACTGAACTCAAAATTTGCCTATTTCTAAATAAACTACAAAGATATATATTTTCTACCGTTAAACTTTAAGGAAAGTTATTTTTAGGGTTTTTAATTTACTAAGTCTAAAATCTAGTTGTTCCTAGCTAGTTAACCTATCTGTTAAACTCAAGTCACTAGGCCAAAATTGAATACATTAATTTTTATAATTTTTTAAAATTTTTCAATTTTTATGGGTTTTCGAATAAGTATGCAGATGCAAAAATATACATATGAATGCGAAGGAAGAAGACATACCGAGCATACCCCCAAACTTAAACTTGACAGTGTCCTCACTATCATGCTACACCAAGAGGGTCAAAATGTCGGCACTCCCCTGTTTATTTATTTATAAATTTTTTTGTATATATATTTTTTTTAATGTTTTGAATTTTTTTTATTTTTTATAGAAAAAGAAAACAAAAAATATATGTACATATATACAACAAGGTTCCCCCCAAACTTAAGCTTGGCCTTACACAAGCCAAAGGTTAGCATCAACCATTTAAAAATCTTATCGTGGTAATGGCCGAGTTAGTGAAATAATGGGGTGTAGAGAAAAGAAATTAGAAACACACGAGACCGTGTGGGAAGAAGGGTAGAATATGGCCTCGGTGGAGGAGAAGAATGGCGGAAAGGAGAAAGAAGTGGAGTACGATCTTGATGGTGTAAATCGAGTGAATAAATTAGTGCAATTTGTGATGACCGATGTGTTAAAAGCGATTGTGCTAACCTATCAACCCGTCGAGAAATGGGGTCAAATCCCTCAAGATTCGCAAGAAAGCATGGGTACGCCAAACTTGGTATTGGAGATGAAAGCGTAACGGTTTCTTGTACGGTCGGAACGATAGGAAGGACGAAAGGGAGTGAATTAGGGATAGTCTCATTCTCACCGTAGTAAACTGTCTCGAACTCAAAAGATTCCAACAATGGTTCGAAACGACTATAAGCAACCGAGTCTGATGGTTCAACTAACTCATCTAAAAATGTAAAGGACTCAAACTCGGGCGGGGAGACATCAACATCGTCCGAAAAAGTGAAACACTCGTCTGTGAGAACTGTGTCAGATTCAAAGGAAAAATTTTCAAGCTCACAGTCTTCAAGCGTGATATTAGGCGTGGTCGGAACAATGGAAAGGAGGGAGGGTGATTTAGTTAAAGGTTCAAGAGGATGAATTGGAAAATCCGACACATCAAACAAAAATGGTTTAACCTCAATATTATCCTCAATACTATCATCATAATTATCCTCAATATTTAGCTCATCCATGCCATTATCATCAAAATCAAGACGCATATAAAGTTCGGGAGAAACATTTAATGACTCGGGATGATGAATTGGACATAAGATTTCAATCAAATCGACAGGTTCATCATCCGAAATATTCCCGGCGTCTATATCCTCAATCAAGTGAAAATCAATTTTTTCTGACACCTCATCAAAAGCATGGATATTTATCAATTCAGGTTCTAGAGTGGAGGTGTAAAGGTCAAACGGATTAGGTGTGGTTTCACTCGAAAGGGGTTCTTCACAATTTGGCAAATCAAGCACTACAAAATTGCACAACTCATCATTTTGGACACATGTTTGAAAATTGGAGTTGTTGGATTCAATTGGGTATGGGTAGGTTTGATTTGGAAATCCTCTCACATTCTCACTTTGTCCAACCGCCTCCTTATACATTGAAAAATTTGGAGCTAGCGAGAAACTAGCTACCGGTTCACTAGGTTGCATAAGGGCGGCCACGGACGCATCCACATTCCTAATCATTTTGTTTATTGCTGCAATGTACGCCTCCAACGACTGTTCCAAACTAGACATGGGTTATGAAGGGGTTTCGGTAAAAGATTTGAAATTGTTTGGATATGTGAAACTCCCAAATGGCTGTGTAGAAGCAATGTCTAGTGAAGGTGGGAAAGTCGGGTATAACTGGTAGGAATTGGATGGTTGGACAGGAGTAGGGTCAACATGTGGATAAAAAGGTGAATAGTCTTGTGGATCCCTAGAACTAGATGAGTGGAGAGGGGTGAAAGATCGGCTATGAGATTGAGCAATATGCTCAGCAATGGACATCGGTTTAGGAGTTACAGCAGGACTTGAAAAAATGGTATCAACATATGAAGGTGGTAAAGGTTGACTTGGTTGACACAAAGTGGGTTGCAAAGTCGAATTGTTTCTCCTAGACGCTTCTATTTGATCTTTCAAAGATATTTTTAGCATGGAGGGATTTTCTTTAAATCGACCGAAACAATTGACGTACGACGCAAAGTTAGGTTCAGGATACCAAAGTTCGGCAAGAGATTTATGATGTGGGGTACCCATGTTAGAAGAAAGGGGAAAAGAAAGAAGGTTGGGTGGTGCAAGGATTTCTTAGTGGAAAAAATTTGCAAGTTGTTTATAAAAGATTTTTCCTTTTTCCTCTTTTTTTTTATTTGGAACTGTTTGCAAATATTTTTTTGTGATAAAGGGCTAAGACACACTTTCGATCAACCAAAAATGCACAATCAGGCCTAGATCTAGGGTCACCTAGGTCAGCTAGACAGCTCCTAACTGTTCCAAAGGGCTAGAGATAGGACCTCAAACCGCCTCTTCACCGCTAATTACGGCCAGGTAAGTGCCAGGTGAGTGAGAGGCTCCCCGCTACAAGTAGCGGTCCTAATTAAGTAACAACTCGCCTTGGACACACTTGCCTAGACACCGCAAAGTCAGGTTAGGATTAACGGCTGATACCTATAACTAGTCCTCTGTCCTATTGAGCTCGAAGTCTTTAGGGCTGAGTCTAGTATTTTTTAATTAAGACATGGTCAATACAAATGCCTTATGTGATTTCTGGGGTCCTGGGAAGGGTGATGAAATCCCCACCCAATTTGAATTGGTCAAAAGCCCCTTAAAGTCAGTTTTAAAGATATGCAAAACAGAAAAATCACTTGCAATCAAATCTTTTTATTTTATGCGCGGCGCAAAGAATCCTGCACAAGATTGTTATTTGGAAGGGAAGACTTTTAAGCGCAAGGAATCCTGCAGAAGATTTGACAAAACATATATGGGGATTGGCAGAAGAGAGAAAAGGGGAGCAAACAGTGCAAAACACGCGCGCTGACGTGGCAAATGGACCGCGGAAACTCGGCGGGAGCGCGCTTGCGTGGCGGAAGGGCGGCGGATTTGAAGCTTCGGGTCTCTGAAAAAATTGTGATGCTCTGTTGTTCCAATACCTTTCTGTTCTGATCTACCTTTTTCTGTTTCGCACTCTGGATTTTTCCAGATCTGTCGATCCTGCAAAGATTCACAAAAAATACCCTTTCCAAAAAATAACAGATGATATATTTTTATATATATTTTTTTGATTTTTCAGTTTTTATGATTTTTTTAATTAAGATTAACCCAAAATTGCAAAAAGGAAATAACACGCCATCCCCGGCAACGGCAACATTTGATTGGTGTCTCAAAGATATCTAATAGCCGCAATCAAGAACGGCGTCGCTTTGCAGCTAGCCGGTGAATACGGGTCGGTCCACAGGGATGTTGTGAATTTCCTAATCACGCTAACGAGTTAATTCCGAACGGTGCGAATGGATTAATTAAATCTAAAAACTAAATTAATCTAGGGCAATTGAATTAAAGATCTAACTATCTAACTAGGGCAAGGAATTAAATTTATACTAGGGCAGAGAATGAAAAATTTCCTAGGGCAAGAATTGAAATTAATTACTAACTTTACAGATGGCTCTCTCCAAACATCAACACAAGACTTGTCAGATCTAAATTTCTGAAATGAAAAGAGGCATCGATGCTCTCCAAAAGAAATCTGAATTTTATTTATAGAAAGAGCCATAGGGAGGCATAAGCTAATACAATGACTTAGAGTTCCTATTTATAAAGAATAGGAAACCCTAGGTTACAATTGATTCGCACGTCTACTTACCAAAATATCCTTAGGAAGACCTAGTCAAAGTAGACTCCAAGGTTTGGTAAAATTTTATGTCTCTGTCTCTTTAAAAGGAAGTATTGGGCCTTGAAATTTCCTTTGTTGGCTCTTCTGTTTTTGGGCTTCCTTATTATTTGGTTCTTTTATTAAAATAGCTTCTATGTTTCTTCCAGATCTCCAGTGAACAATTGCGGTGGACTTTTAACCGTTCGCTTTGTAATCTTGGACCTTGCATTGCCTTGTACTTTGTGAATTTTATCTTTGATGTAGGCTTGATCAAGAGTCTTCTGTTTGTTGGTCAAAATCCACTTTTGCATCGTCTTTTTATCGTTTTCATTGTTTTCTGTCCAAGAACTTGTAACATGTAATATGTAGCAGACATGCGTCAAAAGCACCTATTTATTTATAAAACGAATAAGAATGGGGAATATAATAATACAATATTATGGTGTGAACAGTAGTCAAGCAAGATCCTAGGGGCTTTATCAACATGTTACCGCAATATGTAATAACGAGTATGACATATGCCATATTAAGATAAAGACAAACCATAATAGTATACTACCATATCGAGTCTTCATCAATATGTGCAAGCTAAATATAACAACAATAGAAATAAATACACATATCCTGACAAAGACAAGTCAAATAATATACTATAAAACTGAGCAAGATTGTCCTGTACATACATATCCCTAGCATCCATATGTATACATATACAATACTGGCCTCTAGGTCATATATATCTAAGAATCTCCCACTTGCACTAAAGGCTAGTAATTGGCGTACCGAATACCCAACGTCTGCACTAAGGCCGGCTACTGGCGTACTGCATACCTAACATCTCAAAAAGTCGCTCGAACTGTGCTTGGGAGAGTGCCTTTGTAAATGGATCCGCCGTGTTCTCTTTCGTATCCACTTTCCGGACCTCGATTTCCTGGCGATCTACGATCTCCCTGATCAGGTGATACCGCCTTAAGATGTGCCTGGATTTCTGATGGGACCGTGGTTCCTTTGTTAAAGCTATAGCCCCATTGTTATCATAATACACAGGCATCGGATCAACAATGGACGGAACTACCTAAAGTTCAGCTATGAACTTCTTCATCCAGACCGCTTCTTTTGCGGCATCACTTGCAGCAATGTATTCAGCCTCTATCATTGAGTCTGCGACGGTGTCCTGTTTGGAACTCCTCTAACACACCGCCCCTCCTTTGAGAGTAAACACAAAACCCGAGACAGACTTGCTGTCATCCTTGTCACTCTGGAAGCTTGAGTCGGTAAAGGACTCGACCCTGAGCTCTCCATTACCGTAAACCAGGAACATCTCCTTAGTCCTTCTTAGGTACTTGAGAATGTTCTTCACTGCCGTCCAATGGTTTTCACCTGGGTCTGACTGATACCGGCTCACCATGCCTAGCGCGTAAGCTACATCCGGTCTTGTACACAGCATCTCATACATTATAGATCCTACCGCCGAAACGTAGGGTATAGTGTTCATGCGAACCCTCTCCTCATCAGTCTTAGGAGACATCTCCTTGGAAAGGGTGATTCCGTGCAATGCGGGTATGTTACCATGCTTGGAATCTTCCATATTAAATCTCGTTAGTACAGTCTCTATGTACCTGGACTGCGAAAGTCCCAATAATCTCTTAGATCTATCTCTGTAGATCTTGATCCCCAGTATGTACGAGGCATCACCTAAGTCTTTCATGGAGAACCTTTGTGATAAGAATAGCTTGACCGATTGTAGCATAGGAATGCCATTTCCTATCAAAAGAATGTCGTCCACGTACAAGACTAGGAATGCGACAGTTCGTCCTACAATCTTCTTATATATACATGGCTCATCTTCGTTTTTGATGAAGTAAATTCCTTGACTGTTTCATCAAAACAGATGTTCCAGCTCCGCGATGAATGCTTTAATCTATAAATGGATTTAAGCAACTTGCACACCTTCCCGCTGATCCCACTGTCTACAAAACCTTCTGGCTGATCCATATAAACGCACTCTTCCAAACTGCCGTTTAGAAAAGTCGTTTTTACGTCCATCTGCTAGATCTCATAGTCATGGAAGGCAGCAATGGCAAGTAGGATCCGAATGGATTTGAGCATAGCCACGGGAGAAAAGGTTTCATCATAGTCTACACCTGGTCTTTGACGAAAACCTTTTGCAACGAGTCTAGCCTTATAGGTTTCCACCTGCCCATCTACACCAAGTTTCCTTTTGTAGATCCATTTGCATCCAATGAGTTTTACCCCAGGTGGAGCAATATCTAAGGTCCACACTTTATTGGTGTACATGGACTCCATTTCGGATCGCATAGAATCCAGCCACTTATCAGAGTCCCTACTGATAATGGCCTGCCTGAAACTAATAGGATCATCTTCTTCTAAGATGCAATTATCTCAATCCTCGTCTATGAGAAAACCGTAATATCTTTCGGGTGGATGAGAAATCTTACCAGATCTGCGGAGTGGCTGAGATTCGTCTGGGACTATTGAATTTTCTGGTTTTACTAAATCCTCAGTTTGAGTTTGTGGTTCAGATATTTCATCCAGTTCTACCGTGCTCCCACTTATTTCTTTTGCAAGAAATTGCCACTCCAAAAAGGTGGCGCGACGAGCAACGAACACCTTCTGTTCCTCAGTGTGGGAGAACAGATATCCCAGAGAATTTCTAGGATATCCCACAAACTTGCACAGAACTGATCGTGCCTGAAGCTTGTCTGGATTTTGTACGTTTACATAGGCCGGACAACCCCATATCTTAATACGTTCAAGATATGGTCTTTTACCACTCCATATTCTATATGGAATTTTAAGCACAGATTTAGATGGAACCTGATTCAATAAGTACGCTGCTGTTTCAAGTGCAAATCCCCAGAATGAAAGAGGTAACTCGGCATTACTCATCATGGAGAGAACCATATCCAATAGGGTACGGTTCCTCCGCTCCGATACGCCGTTGTGTTGTGGTGTATACGGAGGAGTAAGCTGAGAGAGAATACCATTCTCTTTTAGAAAGTCCCTGAATTCAGTGCTTAAGTACTCCCCTCCTTTATCAGATCGGAGGATCTTGATACTTTTGCCAGTCTGGTTCTCTACTTCGTTTCTGAATTCTTTGAATTTCTCAAAAGCTTCAGATTTGTGTTTCATAAGATATATATATCCGAATTTACAGAGATCGTCAGTGAATGTGATGAAGTACGAGAACCCTCCCCTTGCATGTATAGACATCGGACCACACACATCACTGTGTATGAGTCCCAAGAGCTCTGCTGCTCTTTCTCCATGTCTGGTGAACGGAGATTTGGTCATCTTTCCTTTGAGATAAGACTGACAAGTTTCATAAGATGAAAATTCGAACGTATTCAAGAGTCCATCTTTATGTAACTTACTTAGTATTTTCTCTCCGATATGACCAAGTCTACAATGCCACAAGTAGGAATCGTTCGTATCTGAACTCTTCCTCATGCGTGTGTTTTGTACATTGAGAACTGTATTCTGATTTAGAACATGGATACCATTACTCAGTGTACCTTCTGCAACCAGTACCTTATCAAGGTAAATGTTCATGATATTCCTATCAAGAACAAAGTTATATCCATTTTTATCAAGTAAAGAAAATGATATGATGTTGCAAACTATGGAAGGTACATAGTAGCAATTGTTCAAAATCATAGTATTGCCATTTGGCAACACTAGGTGATATTTACCGACGGATGTAGCATTAACTTGTGCTCCGTTCCCTACCCTGAGGGACATATCACCAGGTCCAACTATCGTACTTTTTCTCAGTCCCTGCAATAAATTACAGATGTGAGATCCTAATCCGGTATCTAGTACTCAGGAGGTAGGACTGACCGAAAAACAGTTCTCAATTACAAAAACACCTGAAGTAGATGCATTAGTATGCTTCTTCTTCAATGGGATCTCCTCGGAATTCAAACTACCCTCTTTCCTCTGCTTATACTTACGATCGCCATCATAAGTTAGAGTCAAAACGACGTTCCCCAGCCCCGAATAAGAATTCGGATCGGTCAAGCGATATATTTTATTATCTTGATTAGGGCATGAAATGGTTGCTACCTGGAGAGAGAGAAAAGACACACTCAATGTGCGCTCTTGCAAGATTAGATTGGTTATTAATTTATCTAACCAGGATGGCTCCCACTGTTTCCTCAAATTCTTCTTCAAACTCTAAAAGAAGAACTAGCCAGGATTAATCGCACGTCACAATACTTGCTTAACCTTTCAACCAGGCTAGTGTTGGTACTTCGAGGGAGGTTTTCCAACGCTTTCGCGAAGTTCCTTAATTATATAACCACTTTTCCCTGGAGGCATAGCCCCGCTAACACCGTTCTAGACACCTACTTGGTTTATAGCATTGATTGTTAAGTGAAATAATCTCCCGAGAGTAATCCAACTCATCAATAGGATTGGTATCCAACTATCATTGTGTGATGATCTAGATGGAATCCACTCTAGTCACAACACTCCAGAAGGTATGCTAAATCTGCAAGTTTCCTGTATATTTGAAACTCCCGATGTGGCTTTTGCCCCTAACGGCTTCATGACCTTGACAATGCCAACATATCATAAGCCGCTAGTCAAGTTCGTCCCGTCATTATCTTGATTAACTTAGACCCACCCACATATCCCTTGACAATGCCAACATAGCTATGCGACTGTCTTAAATAATCGGAAATAAAGCTGCAAACAAGCAATACTTAGCTACCGATCACTACGCCTTGACAATGCCAAAATACGTAGCTCGAATACTAAGTAGTACTTGTAGGAAATGACGGAGGGCCACGACTGGGTTTTTGGCAGAAAAACCCGTTAACGTAATGAACTTGATATCGTTGAAGGAACCTGAGCGGTTTTACAAATATCTATAGTAGCGAAAACTTTTGCTAAAGAGATCACTCCAAGTGAAAGGATCTCGGCTCTTTTCTCGTCGAATGAGGTGCTGGATATTCCAAAATGAATACCATGATACAAAACAAAAATAATCAACTATAGTGAAGTTATTACGTTGACACAAACTTTTACTCAAGGGGTTACTCCCGATGAAGGGATCTCGGCCCTTGCCTCGTCAAATGAGGTGCTGGATATTCATAACCGAATACCACTGTGCAAAGAAAAAGAGAACATCTGGAATGTCAGTTTTTTAAAATCTGTTCCAACAACATATTTTAGGTTTCTTTTCTTGCATTAATCAAAATTAATGCGGTCCCATCATTTTAATCCTATCACACCAGAAAAGAACGAAAATACAATGTACGTATATGCCATCTGCATTCGTCACTGGGCCCCGTCATCACCCGTTAGGTTACTTAACTAACGACAGAGCGGGGGCTGGACTAGCGCGGGTGCAAAACATATATAACATCTACTAGTATATATATAAGTATATATAACATTCGTCCCAGGCATGATAATAAACAATATCACAGAATCTCAGCCAACAATACAGAAAGGTGGATAATCTTGGAGCCCCGGATTTCATTTGAGCCGCAAATAAAACCCGACGTTCCCGGCCGCGTGGATAGCCTGTGCAATGAAAACCTGGATCCCTACGAGCGCGACAAGTTACCCGCCAATTCTAGAAGTGAGGCAGCCCCCTTCAACAAAGTGAATGGGCCCCAGCACTTCATAGAATCCGGTAACTTGGGCGCCCCTCCTATAGGGTTCCTAAGCACGCTAATGAAGTCTCACAAGGCATCAACCATGCCAATTTCAAATTTTACGGTGCCGAGAAACCCTAGACTAGATCGTTGACTAGAAATTTAGGCGAAAAACGAATCTAGTTAACAACTTAACTAAAGATAAGAAGCTACAACCTTTGTAGATCCGGATATCCACTTTCTTAGCTCCACGTAGACGTCCTCTCGCTGTCCGTCTCGAATCCCGAACTCAATCGTCGGCTTCATCGGAGAAAAGAGCGGACTAGGTCGTCGGCTTCGTGCCGAAGATGATCTACGTCGAGGCATCACAAGTTCAAGCTCCAACTTCACCAAGTTATGAAACTTGTGAAGAAAACACCCAAAACAACTTGGCAAGAAGTAGAGGATGAAGAAATAGGAGGTGGGTTCACTTTAGAATTGGATTTCTCACACTTTTGTTCAAGTTGCCATTGATGGCATCAAGCTTTTTCTTTTGAAGATGAAGAAGAAGATGAAGCTAGAATATGATAAGTGTTATTAAAAGAATAATAAAAATGAATACTTATCATCTTCTAACCTTGGTTAAGTGTAGAGAATAGACCATGGTCAAGTGAGAATGGTTAGGGTTAAGGATGATGACAAAATGGTCACTTTAGTCAAAGCTTCATGAAGCTTCAACAAGCTTCATGAAAGAAACCATTTTGTTATCTTTTATTTATTTATCAAAAAAAGAATAGATAAATAAATAAGAAAATTAAATCAAAACCCTAACTATTATCATAACCATGGTTTAAGTCTTAACACAAAACCAATTTACATGCATCATCAAACATGACACATTGTAGTGCACAAAAGTATATCACATATACAACTTGTGAACTACAAGTGAGAAAATCGTATTAAAGTGAACCAATACTAGTTAATGCAAAGTAATATATCAAATATATAATTATACATTAAATCATTAAATCAACACTTGATTCAATGATCCGGTCACGTCGCACATAACCGACTAGTATCCAATGTATCGACTTATCGAATCAATCTACGATTCGATAACTAGGTTATATCGCATATAACCAATCGAAACATTCATCGCGAGAATGAAATACGGTATCACATACACGCATCATTCTCGGTCCTGCACATATCTCATATGCACTCCTATTTCGTTTCGCTTGAGCCAGGAAACCTCTGTGTAGGACTCTAAAGACTCGTCAATACGCCGGTAGCAGATGATGATCATATCAAGCACCCACAAGCCGCAAGCGGTCTGCTAAACGTAACGGCCATCCGGGTATTGAGCGATCAGAAGATCGACGAGCTAGCCCGCTCACACTCTTGTGAATCCAACCAGTAACACTTACCGTACAGTCCGGTCTGTTCGTCTGATATGTCGCATATCAAGTCTAGGGGTGGTATACGTCAGACCCCAATAACCGATAAGTCGTGCCGATGTGAGGCTCATAACGGGTCGAGAAACTACTGGTAACACTTACCAGCAAATCTCTGATCAGCCCTGGCCAGGGACTTCCCTGTTACGGCCAATCAAGCACAGCGCAACATCAACCCCCAATACCGGGAGAGACGAAACCCCTCCTATCGCTCATTGCCTCCATGTGACTCGGGACTGTACCAAAAGACCACCGTTTTGCACGCCCTCATGGACGTGGTAAGGTGGAGATCAAAGCACAGTGGGAATCACACAAGACTCTATGACGATCTCGGGTCTACAGACTAACCTGTACAAGTGTCACCTGAGAACTGCCATCTGACGTGAGGTATAATACCATCTGGGAGTTCTCGGCGAGTCCGTCCAGTGTACCCAGTCTCCACTGAGCACCCGTATACCATCTCTGATGTCAAACACCAATGGATATGGGATCATCCATCGCCTATCTCATGGGTCGAGAAGCGTATACGCTAGTCTACACTGGTATATCGATGCCCCGTCTCGATACACCCACGACTAGGGACCTTGAAGGATGTACTTATGGACTACCATGTCCCCACTAGTATGATCTGCATCATAGTCCAGGTAGTCAAGTACACATCCTAAGGGCTTTATCAACATGTAACTATAAGAAAGTTTAAAGAGACAAGTGTACATGTTAAGATAAAGAGTAACCAGATAGCATACTATCATATCGAGCAAGAAAGTCATCTCTATATATGTCCAAGCATCCAATATAATATACATCATCTGTACAATACTGGCCTCTAGGGCATACATACAACTAACAATCTCCCACTTGCACTAGGGCCAGCTGCTGTAGTATCGCATACCGAGCATCCCGAAGAGTCTCTCAAACTGTATCTGGGGAATGGCCTTTGTGAGTGGATCCGCCGTGTTGTTCTTCGTGTCAACCCTCCTTACCTCGATCTCCCGGCGATCAACTATCTCCCGGATCAGGTGATACCGCCTCAGAATATGCCTAGATCGCTGATGGGACCTGGGTTCCTTGGCCAAAGCCACCGCTCCATTGTTATCGCAATACAAAGGTATTGGATGCTCAATGGATGGAACCACTCCAAGTTCAGTAATGAACTTCTTGATCCAGACAGCCTCTTTAGCAGCATCGTTAGCAGCGATGTATTCAGCCTCCATCGTCGAGTCTGCCACGGTTTCCTGCTTGGAACTCTTCCAGCTAACCGCCCCTCCGTAAAGGGTAAAGACAAAACCCGACTGAGACTTAGAGTCGTCCTTATCACTCTGGAAGCTCGAATCGGTAAAGGACTCCACTTGGAGTTCTCCGTTACCATACACCAAGAGCATCTCTTTAGTCCTTCGTAAGTACTTGAGAATGCTCTTCACAGCTGTCCAGTGACTCTCTCCAGGATCAGCTTGATACCTGCTCACTACACTTAGTGAGTATGCTACATCGGGTCTGGTATATAGCATCGCATACATGATAAAGCCTACAGCCGAAGCATAGGGTATCCCTTGCATGCGAGCTCTCTCCAAATCAGTCTTGGGTGACATCTCTTTGGAGAGAGTGACTCCAGAGATCGTGGACAAGTTCCCACGTTTGGATTCTTCCATACTAAACCTCTTTAGTATGGTGTCAATGTACCTGGATTAGGACAATCCCAATATCCGTTTGGATCTATCTCTATAGATCCTGATTCCCAATATGCAGGAGGCATCACCAAGATCTTTCATTGAGAATCTTTGTGATAAGAAGAGCTTGACCGATTGCAGCATAGGAATATCATTTCCTATCAAGAGTATGTCGTCCACGTACAATACGAGGAAGACAACCTTACTCCCTGCCACCTTCTTGTAAATACAAGGTTCATCTGGGTTTTTGACGAAATCAAACTCTTTGATAACGACATCAAAGCAGATGTTCCAACTCCGCGATGCTTGCTTTAATCCATAAATGGATTTAAGCAGCTTGCACACCTTGCCGCTGCTCCCACTGTCTACGAAGCCCTCTGGCTGAGTCGTGTACACGCACTCTTCTAAATCACCATTTAGAAAGGCGGTCTTAACATCCATTTGCCAGATTTCGTAATCATGGTATGCAGCGATGGCAAGCATGATCCGGATGGATTTAAGCATAGCTACTGGAGAAAAAGTTTCGTCATAGTCCACACCTGGTCTTTGATGAAAACCCTTTGCTACAAGTCTAGCTTTGAAAGTCTCCACTTTCCCATCTACACCAAGTTTCTTCTTGAAGATCCACGTGCTCCCGATGGGTTTTACCCCTTCAGGAGCAACTTCCAAAGTCCATACTTTGTTGGTGTACATGGATTCCATCTCGGACCGCATAGCATCCAGCCATTTCACTGAGTCCCTACTCGTGATGGCCTGCTCGAAGCTAGTTGGGTCATCATCCTCCATGATGCAATCCTCGCTCCCACCATCCATGAGAAAACCGTAGTATCTCTCAGGTTGGCGAGGAACCCTACTAGATCGGCGGAGAGGCTGAGGTTCATCAGGAACTACTGAATCCTCTGGTTCAACCAAGTCTTCTGTCGTAGTCTGTATAGCTGGAACCTCTTCCAGTTCTACATCCTTGCCACTAATCTCTTTTTCAAGAAATTCCTTTTCTAAAAAGGTGGCATGTCGAGAAACAAACACCTTTTGTTCCTCGGTGTGGTAGAAGATATACCCGCGCGAATGTTTGGGATATCCAATAAACTTACACAGAATGGACATTGCCGCGAGTTTGTCCGGATTTTGCGTTTTTACATATGCCGGACAACCCCATATCTTAACATAATTAAGACATGGTCTCTTTCCTTTCCATATCTCATATGGAGTGGTTGGCACGGTTTTGGTGGGAACCATATTCAATAGATCTGCAGCTGTTTCCAGTGCATATCCCCAGAAGGAAATAGGTAACTCAGCTGTGCTCATCATAGAGCGCACCATATCCAATAGGGTGCGGTTCCTCCGTTCTGATACACCGTTGTGCTGTGGTGTATATGGAGGAGTCAGCTGAGAGAGAATCCCATTCTCTTTTAGGAAGTCCAGGAATTCATTGCTTAAGTATTCTCCTCCTCGATCAGATTGAAGGATTTTAATACTTTTTCCGGTTTGGTTTTCGACTTCTTGTTTATATTCTCTAAATTTCTCAAAAGCTTCTGATTTGTGTTTCATCAGGAACACATATCCGAATCTAGAGAGATCGTCAGTGAATGTAATGAAGTACGAAGAACTATCCCTGGCATGTGTAGACATGGGACCACATACATCACTATGTATAAGTCCCAAGAGTTCGGTAACTCTTTCTCCGTGTCCCGTAAACGGAGTTTTGGTCATCTTGCCTTTGAGACATGACTGGCAAGTGTCATATGATGAAAATTCAAACGGATTTAAATATCCATCTTTATGCAACTTAGCTAGTCGTGTCGCATTGATGTGACCCAGTCTACAATGCCACAAGAAGGATTCGTTCATCTCAGAACTCTTCCTCTTGTGTGTGTTAGTTATACTTAGAACTGTTGATTGGTTTAGAACATAAATGCCATTGCACAACGTGCCTGATCCAACCAACTTTTGGTTACGGAAAATGTTCATAACATTGTCCTGTAATACAAAATTATATCCCTCTTTACTCAATAAAGAAACCGATATAATGTTGCATATCAGGTTCGGCATGTAATAGCATTCGTTCAGAACCAATGTATTACCAGTTGGTAATACAAGGTGATATTCCCCAACAGTCTTAGCTGCAACAATTGCACCATTTCCAACTTTAATGTCTTTATCACCTTCTCCAAGTTCTCTACCTTTTCTAAGCCCATGTAACTGATTACATATTGTTAGTTATATGTATGCCCTAGAGGCCATTACTGTACATTAGATGTATATTGTAGTGGATGCTTGGACATATATAGGGAGGACTTTCTTGCTCGACATGATAGTATGCTATATGGTTACTCTTTACCTTAACGTGTACACTGATTGTCTCTCTGTTACATGTTGGTAAAGCCCTTAGGATGTGTGCTTGACTACCTGGACTATGATGCGGATCATACTAGTGGGGACATGGTAGTCCATAAGTACATCCTTCAAAGTCCCTAGTCGTGGATGTATCGAGACGGGGCATCGATATACCAGAGTAGACTAGCGTATACCTTCTCGACCCATACAGATGGGCGATGGATGATCCTATATCCATTGGTGTTTGACATCAGAGATGATATACGGGTGCTCAGTGGAGACTGGGTACACTGGACGGACTCGCCGAGAACTCCCAGATGGTATTATACCTTACGTCAGATGGCAGTTCTCTGGTGACACTGGTACAGAGTAGTCTGTTGACCCGAGATCTTCATAGAGTCTTGTGTGGTTCCCACTGTGCTTTGATTTCCACCTTACCATGTCCAAGAGGGCGTGCAAAACGGTGGTTTTTGGGTACAGTCCCGAGTCACATGGAGGCAATGAGCGATAGGAGGGGATTCGTCTCTCCCGGTATAGGGAGTTAATGTTGCGCTGTGTTCGATTGGCTATAACAGGAAATCCCTGGCCAGGGTTGCTGAGATTTACTGGTAAGTGTTACCAGTAGTTTCTCGAATTGTTATAGACCTCATATCGACACGACTTATCGAGCTATTGGGGTCTGACGTTTACCACCCCTAGGCGAGATATGCGACATATCAGACGATCAGACCGGACTGTACGGTAGTGTTACTGGTTGGATTCACTGGAGTGTGAGCGGGCTTGCTCTTCGATCTTCTGATCGCTCAATACCCGAGTGGCCGTTACGTTTAGCAGACCGCTTGTGGCTTGTGGGTGTTTGATATGATCATCACCTGCTGCCGGAGTATTGACGAGTCTTTAGAGTCCTACACAGAGGTTTCCTGGCTCAAGCGAAATGAAATAGGAGCGCGTATGAGATATGTGCGGGACCGAGAATAATGCGTGTATGTGATACCGTATTATATTCTCGCGATGAATGTATCGATTGGTTGTATGCGATATAACCTAGTTATCGAATCGGAGATTGTTTCGATAAGTCGATACATTGGATACTAGTCGGTTATGTGCGACATGACCGGATCATTGAATCAAGTGTTGATTTAATGATTTAATGTATAATTATATATTTTATATATTACTTTGCATTAACTAGTATTGGTTCACTTTAAATGGATTTACTCACTTGAATTGCACATTGTATATGTGATATATTTTTTGTGCACATGATTGTATCATGTTTGATGATACATTCTAGTTTGGTTTTGTGTAAAGAATTAAACCATGGTTAGTTAGTGGTTAGGGTATCATTTCTTTTCTCTTATTCATTTATCTATTTATTTATTTCATTTAGAAAAGATAAAGAGAAAAGAATGGTTGCTAGTTTTGTTTTTATTTGAATCTTCTTGAAGCTTTGAACAAGTCCACCATTCTTGTCTCTTCTCTAACCCTAACCACTCATCTAACCATAGTTAAATCTCTACACTAAACCATGGTTGAGATTATGATAAGTATCATATTGTTTTTATTTTAAAACAACTTATCATAATATTCTTTCTTCTTCTTCTTCATCTTCAACATTGAAGCAAGCTTGCCTCCATTAATGGCAACTTGTGAAAAAGAGTGAGAAATCCAATTCTAAAGTGAACCCACTTCCTATTTCTTCATCCTCTACCTCTTGCCAAGTAGTAGAGTGTGTTTTCTTCACAAGTTTCATGACTTGGTGAAGTTGGAGCTTGATCTAGTGATGCCTCGACGTAGATCATCTTCGGCATTGTCGTCGATGACCTAGCCCCCTTTTTCTCCGATGAAGCCGACGCTAGAGCCCGGGATTCGATTTGGACAGCGAGGAGACTTCATTGCGGAGCTATGGAGGTGGAGGACCGGATCTACAAAGGTTGTATTTCCGTTCTCTTAGTAAAGTAGTTTACTAGTTGCATCTTTCGCCTAGACATCTAGTTAACGATCCGTAGATTAGGGTTTCTCGGCACCGTAATTTTTAAAATTGGCATGGTTGATGCCTTGAGAGACCTCTTGAGAGTGCCTAGGAACCCTACAGTGGTATCAGAGCTACTAGACATTGGATGTCGACCTATGGGGGGTTCTCACTGTGTGACAGAGCATAGGCTCTTACCCCCAGGGTGTCCCGAGACCGGAAGGTGTTCCGGCGGGTTGTAGTCCTCGCGAGGGGGCATGCGTAAAATGTAGCTGCTGAGGGACCCGTTGGTGCCACGGAGACCCCATTGGATGGGGTTGTTGCCTGACCTACAGTGGTATCAGAGCCTAGCTAGAGCCTTAGGCGAAGTCTAGACGGAGTTTGAAGTCCGATCGAACCCGAAACCCCATTTTTCCACGCTCTCTGGACTTTTTCTGAAAACGTGGATTTTTCCAGATTAAAAATTCTTAAAAAATTCAGCAGGGAATTCTAAGAATTACGATGCAAAATTTTTCTAGTGAAGCCTCCATAGTGCGGCGGAACCGCGGCATAAGCCCTGCTTATGCGGCGGTTCCGCGACCACATCATTAGATTGTCCTATAATTTTTGTACAGTAATTCATGATTTCTGGTGCTGGATTTTCTGGGATTTTTTAATATTTATTCAAGAGTTGAATTTTCTGGGGTTGTTTTGGGGATTCGGTGTTTCGATCGGAGTATCAAATTTTGTCTATGTGGCTTTCCGGATAAATTTTAGAATATGTTAAAAAGTTCGACCGGATATACATACCCAATTTTTCCCCTGTCGGGAAATTTCCAAGTGTTGGATTTTTCCGTGGTTTAAAGACGTTCTAAGTAGTGCAAGTAACGCGATGGTCTCTCTAGAAGACAACAAAGCTTAACTCGATTATGTGACCGTCTTGAACTGCCCTTTGAACCTTCGGGTTTGGGGCAGTACTGCGTGCCACATGTGAGGCGTTGGCTTGACCCTTCTACGGCTGGACCGTTGGTACTGAGGCACGAACTGAATGTTCTTAGACTTATTTCATGTGTTGAGCTGTATCGGGAAAACTTGGGTGTTTGTCTGTTCGATCGAAAAGTTTAACATTTTCTATTTATCTGGAATGAGATACAATAATTGGAATTCACAAAAGTTATGAGATAACTGAATGAATATTATAAACATAGCAGTTTAGTCTCACTTGATCGGTTGCACGGAATTTTGATGCGATCAAAAGTCCGTCGCAATCACGTAGTGTACGCGGATACTCGCTGGGTAAACTTAATAGACAGCTACACCCCATAGCTCCGACCAAGTGACTGTAGGAGAACCCCGTCGCCGAAAGCATCCGTTCGGGTGCTCGCGGTAGCGGTGTTCCGTCTTAGTGCACTTCGTCGACGGCATCGGGGGTGCGGCCGTCTACTGAAGTTTGCGACAAGCATTCGATCAGGATGTCGGGAATCTTGTTGAATTGCCCGACTTGATATTGAAAAGAGTTTTCGATAATAAGACTAAAATGCGGGGTTTATAATTGTTAGGCATGCGATGTCTAAGTAATTCATTTGATTAGGCATGCGATGTCTATGTAGGTTGCGGATTCCAACTGTTGTAGTTTTACACTTTCTTTTCTGTGACCGTAAGTGTAATATGTGATATCGCCGGTTTCGTTGCTATATGTCAACGACAATTGGGATGCGCATATTTACTTACGTTGATGACATGTGATGTTATGTGTTGCTGGATATGTTATATTGGATCGTCGTGTTTGAATAGCCGGGGTTTTTTTATGTGAGATGAGTGTTTTTCATTTTCATTCATGTAAAAACTTGTATGTAATATTCTTTTATTGGGGCACTTCCAGGTTGCGGAAGATGTCACCTTTTGTATATTATTTACTTTTCTGCACTAGGATAGACCCAAGGAGGGGAGCACAAGTGACCGGGTTCTAGGGTCCAGTGGGAGACCAACTCGAGGAGTCGAGTCCGGGTCTCCTAACTCTAGAATTGGTAGGGTTGCTTGCCGCTCTCGTAGGGGTCTAGGGGTGTGGGTTTGGCTATTCATCACGACCGTGGAATCCGTGTTTCATACTGGCTCGTATTGGAAACACGGACGTCCTAGTATATCCAATATTTCATATGATTCTTCTGCCGCGATATCTGTGATGTGATCATGTGATATGTTCTGTGATGGATACTTTATATATAGTATATATGATATATTATATAGGCGTTACTTATGTTTTACACCCGCGCTAGCCCTGCCCCGCTCTGCCGTTAGTTACCTAACCTAACGGTGCACGAGGGGACATCGAGGCGAATGCGGATGGCATAAGTGTACGCCGTATTTATCTGTGATGTTTAGGTACTTAAATGATGGGACTTCATTAATGTGATTAATGAAAGTAAAAGAAACCTAAGATGTTGTAGAATTGAATTTCAAAATAAAACAGGTAGCTACAGTTCTTGCTTTGCACAGAGGTATATGTGATATATCCTGCACCTTATTCGATGAGGAAAGGACCGAGATCCCTTTACCGGGAGTGACTCCTTTAGCAATAACTGGCAGATGCTACACACTTGGTTTGTCTTTTGATTGCTTTTAAGAGTTCTGCTTTGCACAGTGATATATATGATATATCCCGCACCTTATTCGATAAGGAAAGGACCGACGATCCCTTCACCGGGAGTGACTCTTTTAGCAAAACTAGAAAAGCCTAAAAAACACTCCATTTTAAAAATCATTTGATTCTACAACGATATCAAGTTCATTACGCAATAGGTTTTCAAAAAAACCTGTCGTAGCCCTCCGTCATTTCAGATAAGTAGTAGTTAGTATTCGTGCTGCGTTTGTTGGCCTTTGTCAAGGCGTAGTGTGTGGTAGCTAACTGGTGCTTATCTGCTTATGCATATGATGCAGATTGGGTTAGGGTAGTCGTGCGACCTTGTTGGCCTTTGTCAAGGGTCGTGCGGGTGGGTTTAATTCAATCAGGAAATGACGGGTTGAACTTGACTAGCATCCTATGGTTTGTTGGCCTTTGTCAAGGTCATAGGAGGTTAGGGGCAAAATATTATCGGGAATTTCAAGTGTTGAAATTTGCAATGAGATTGCATACCTTCTATGAGATAGTTGGATCTCGATACCCGCTGCGAGTAAGAGTTACTCCTGGGAGAGTTTTATACATTACAATTAGCCGATCAAGTAGGTGTCTAGAAAGGTGTCAACGGGGTTACGCCTTTGGGAAAACGAGGTTTACATTAATTAGGTTCGTGCGAAAGCACGGGGGACCTCCCTCAAAGTACCGACACTGGCCTGGCTGAAAGATTGGCGAACTTGTAGTGTGTAATTAATCCCGGCTAGTCTTTCCTTTTAGGGTTTGAAGGAAGATTTGATAAAAAGCAGTGGGAGCCATCCTGATTAGATAAAATAATAACCAATCTATTCTTGCAAGAGCGCACGCAGAGTGTTTTCTTCTCTCTCTCTCTCCAGGTAGCGACCATATCACGCCTTAATCAAGATAATAATACGGAATATTGACCGAACCCGCTTGTTATACTGAGCTGGGGAACGTTGGTCCCGCTCCAACTTATAATTGTTATAAGACAGAGCAGGAAATTGGGGATTACCAGAATTCCCGTGCCGCCCAAACGAAGAGAGTGCATGTTGATGCATCATCTTCGGGTGTGTTCATTACAAAGAACTGTTTCTCAAATGTCCTCTACGTCCTGGGTATTTGATACCGGAACAGGATCCCAGATATGTAATATGTTACATAGGGCTACAGCTAGGTAGAGAACTGAGAACGGGTGATAAGTTTCATGAGACAGAAAACGGGGCAAGTATTGCAGCCAAGTCTGTTGGTCACTGTCACCCTGTATTATCAGTACATTGATTCTGAACGAATGTTATTAGATACCGAACCTGATATACAAAATCATATCTATCTCTTTATTAATAAAGAAATGATAAAATTTTGTGTAGTTGGATTATGTTTTGAACATTTCCTATATCAAAAGTTGATCGGTTCAGGCACGTTATCTAAAAGCATTGATGTTCTAAATCAAACTACAGTTCTTAGTATATGGAACACACACAAGAGGAAGTGTTTAGAAATGAACAAATCCTTCTTCAGGTATAGTAGACTAGGTAATATCAATGCGACCCGACTAGCTTAAGTTACATTTTAGATGCATATTTAAATCAGTTTGAATTTACATCTTATGAAACTTTCCAGTCATGTCACAGAGATAAGATGACCAAAGCTCCGTTTACTGGAAACGGAGAAAGAGTTAGTGAACTCTTGGGATGATACATGTTGATGTATGTAGGTGCCCTGTCTACATTTGCCAAGACCGGTTCTTTATACTTCATTAAATTCTCTGGTGATCTCTTTTGATTCAGACATATGTTCATGTTGAAACACAAGTCAGAACCTTTTGAAATGTTCACAGAATATAAGTTAGAAGTAGAGAACCCATACGGGTATAAGTATTATTTCCTTTGATGAGATCAAGGAGGAGAATACTTGAGCACGGAATTCCTGGACTATTCTAAAGGAGAATGATATTTTCTCTCAGCATTACTCCTCCGTATACACCATAGCACGATGGTATATCGGGGCGGAGCAATCACACCCTATATGTTAAGGTGTGCTCTATGATGAGTACTACTGAGTTACCTATTTCCTTTTGGGAGTAATGCACTTGAGAAGCTGTATACCTATTGAATAGGGTTCGAATCAAATCAGTTTCCTACCACTTCATATGTGATATGATAAGGGAAGAGCCCATCTCTTAAGTTAGTTAAGATTTGGGGTTGTTCAGCCTATGTCTGAAAAGCAAAATCCGGACAAGCTCGAGGCAAGGTCTGTAATGTAGAACTGGAAAGGTTCCAGCTATACAAACTACAGCAGATGATTTGAAAGAACCAAAGGGTTCAATAGTTACCAACGAACCTCAGCCTCTCCACCGATCCAGTAAGGTTCCTCACCCACCTGAGAGATACTTCGGTTACTCTATGACAGTGGGAGCGAGGATTGCATCATGAGATGATGACCCAACTAGTTTCGAGCTGGCCATCAGGAGTGGGACTCTGTAAGAATGGCTGGATGCTTAGTGCTCTGAGATGGAATCCTTATACACCAACAAAGTATGGACTTTGGTTGCGATATCTGAAGGGTTAAATCCCCATCAGGAGCAAGTATATCTTGAGAAGATTACTTGGTGTAGATGGAAAAGTTGAGACTTTCAAAGCTAGACTTGTTAAAGCTTTTCATCATCAACCAGGCATGGATAATGATGAAACCTTTTCAAGTAGCTATGCTTAAGTCCATCCAGATCCTACTTGTCACGGCTACATACCATGACTACGATATCTGGTGGTTGGGTGTCATGACAGCTTTTCTAAAAGATGTTTTAGAAGAGAACGTCTATAAGTACACAGCCAGAGGGCTTCGTAGACAGTGGGTGCAACGGAAACGTGTGCAAGATACTTTATAGGATAAAGCAGGCATCGCGGAGTTGGAACGTCTGTTTTGATGAATTAGTCAAAGAGTTTGACATCATCAAAATGGTAGATGAACCTTGTATAAACAAAAAGGTAGTAGGGAGTATGGTGACGATCCTCGTAGAGTACGTGGATGACATACTCTTGATAGGGAAGGAGTTTCGTACGCTACGCTCGGCCAATCTCCGTTTATCACAATGATTCTCCACATAGGATCAAAGTGATACCTCCTAAATCCTGGGTTTTTGGATCTATGAGATAGATCTAAATAGATGTTAGGATACTCACTAGTTGTAGTGAGATGGTATCAATTGATCCTGGGAAGAATCACTGGAAGTGTTCCAGAGTGATAAAGACGACTGAATGTCAGTCACAGGCATTGTCTTTACCCTCAGTAAAGGGACGGTATGTTGGAAGAGTTCCAAGCTAGATACCGTGACATACTAGAAGATAAAGGCTGGATACATTGCTACTTAAGATGCTACCAAAGAGGCAGTCTGGGTGTATGTTGGTTCATGACATGAACTACGTTCCAACCATTGTGAGACAATGGAGTTGTGGCTTATGCCGAGGAACGCCGGTCCCATCAGTGATCCAGACATATTCTAAGGCAGTGTCACCTGATCATGGAGATGGTTGATCTCCAGGGTGATCAAGGTTTGGAGATTAGACTCAGAGGACAACACAGCGGATCCACTCACAAAGGCCTGTTCCCAGAGAGAGATTTTCATGGGATGGTTGAGTATGAGATACTACAACCACTGCTATCAGATGGCCCTAGTGCAAGTGGGAGATTGTTAGTTATATGTATGCCCTAGAGGCCATTACTGTACATTAGATGTATATTGTAGTGGATGCTTGGACATATATAGGGAGGACTTTCTTGCTCGACATAATAGTATGCTATCTGGTTACTCTTTACCTTAACGTGTACACTGATTGTCTCTCTGTTACATGTTGGTAAAGCCCTTAGGATGTGTGCTTGACTACCTGGACTATGATGCGGATCATACTAGTGGGGACATGGTAGTCCATAAGTACATCCTTCAAAGTCCCTAGTCCTGGGTGTATCGAGACGGGGCATCGATATACCAGAGTAGACTAGCGTATACCTTCTCGACCCATACAGATGGGCGATGGATGATCCCATATCCATTGGTGTTTGACATCAGAGATGATATACGGGTGCTCAGTGGAGACTGGGTACACTGGACGGACTCGCTGAGAACTCCCAGATGGTATTATACCTTACGTCAGATGGCAGTTCTCTGGTGACACTGGTACAGAGTAGTCTGTTGACCCGAGATCGTCATAGAGTCTTGTGTGGTTCCCACTGTGCTTTGATTTCCACCTTACCACGTCCAAGAGGGCATGCAAAACGGTGGTTTTTGGGTACAGTCCCGAGTCACATGGAGGCAATGAGCGATAGGAGGGGATTCGTCTCTCCCGGTATAGGGAGTTGATGTTGCGCTGTGTTCAATTGGCTATAACAGGAAATCCCTGGCCAGGGTTGCTGAGATTTACTGGTAAGTGTTACCAGTAGTTTCTCGAATTGTTATAGACCTCATATCGACACGACTTATCGAGCTATTGGGGTCTGACGTTTACCACCCTTAGGCGAGATATGCGACATATCAGACGATCAGACCGGACTGTACGGTAGTGTTACTGGTTGGATTCACTGGAGTGTGAGCGGGCTTGCTCGTCGATCTTCTGATCGCTCAATACCCGGGTGGCCGTTACGTTTAGCAGACCGCTTGCGGCTTGTGGGTGTTTGATATGATCATCACCTGCTGCCGGAGTATTGACGAGTCTTTAGAGTCCTACACAGAGGTTTCCTGGCTCAAGCGAAACGAAATAGGAGCGCGTATGAGATATGTGAGGGACCGAGAATAATGCGTGTATGTGATACCGTATTATATTCTCGCGATGAATGTATCGATTGGTTGTATGCGATATAACCTAGTTATCGAATCGGAGATTGTTTCGATAAGTCGATACATTGGATACTAGTCGGTTATGTGCGACATGACCGGATCATTGAATCAAGTGTTGATTTAATGATTTAATGTATAATTATATATTTGATATATTACTTTGCATTAACTAGTATTGGTTCACTTTAAATGGATTTACTCACTTGAATTGCACATTGTATATGTGATATATTTTTTTTGCACATGATTGTATCATGTTTGATGATACATTTTAGTTTGGTTTTGTGTAAAGAATTAAACCATGGTTAGTTAGTGGTTAGGGTATCATTTCTTTTCTCTTATTCATTTATCTATTTATTTATTTCATTTAGAAAAGATAAAGAGAAAAGAATGGTTGCTAGTTTTGTTTTTATTTGAATCTTCTTGAAGCTTTGAACAAGTCCACCATTCTTGTCTCTTCTCTAACCCTAACCACTCATCTAACCTTAGTTAAATCTCTACACTAAACTATGGTTGAGATTATGATAAGTATCATATTGTTTTTATTTTAAAACAACTTATCATAATATTCTTTCTTCTTCTTCTTCATCTTCAACATTGAAGCAAGCTTGCTTCCATCAATGGCAACTTGTGAAAAAGAGTGAGAAATCCAATTCTAAAGTGAACCCACTTTCTATTTCTTCATCCTCTACCTCTTGCCAAGTAGTAGAGTGTGTTTTCTTCACAAGTTTCATGACTTGGTGAAGTTGGAGCTTGATCTAGTGATGCATCGACGTAGATCATTTTCGGCATCGTCGTCGATGACCTAGCCCCCTTTTTCTCCGATAAAGCCGACGCTAGAGACCGGGATTCGATTTGGACAGCGAGGAGACTTCATTGCGGAGCTATGGAGGTGGAGGACCGGATCTACAAAGGTTGTATTTCCGTTCTCTTAGTAAAGTAGTTTACTAGTTGCATCTTTCGCCTAGACATCTAGTTAACGATCCGTAGATTAGGGTTTCTCGGCACCGTAATTTTTAAAATTGGCATGGTTGATGCCTTGAGAGACCTCTTGAGAGTGCCTAGGAACCCTACACATATATGGGATCCTGACCCGGTATCTAATACCCAGGGCGTAGGGCAAATGGAGAAACAGTTCTCTGTAATGAACACACCTGAAGAAAATGCATCATCATGTACTTTCTTCAATCGGGTGGCATGGGAATCCTGGTATTCCCCTATATCCTGTTCAGTCCTATAACTCTTATAGGAAAGAACGGAACCAACGTTCCCCAGCACAGTATAACATGCGGGTTTGGTCAATACATCCATATTATTATCTTTATTAGGGCATGAAATGGTCGCTACCTGGAGTGAGAGAGAAGAAAACACTTTAGCGTATGCTCTTGCAAGATCAGATTGGTGTTTATCTTATCTAATCAGGATGGCTCCCACTGGTTTTTATCAAATCTTCCTTCAAACCCTAAAAGGAAAGACTAGCCGGGATTAATTAAACCCTACAACTTCGTCGATCTTTCAGCCAGGCCAGTGTCGGTACTTTGAGGGAGGTCCCCCGTGCTTTCGCACGAACCTAATTAATGTAAACCTCGTTTTCCCAGAGGCGTAACCCCGTTGACACCTTTCTAGACACCTACTTGATCGGCTAATTGTAGTGTGCAAAACTCTCCCAGAAGTAACTCTTACTCGCAGTGGGTATCGGGATCCAACTATCTCATAGAAGGTATGCAATCTCATTGCAAATTTCAACACTTGAAATTCCCGATAATATTTTGCCCCTAGCGTCCTATGACCTTGACGCGGGCCAACAAACCATAGTGCGCTAGTCAAGTTCAACCCGTCATTTCCTGATTGAATTAAACCCACCCGTACGACCCTTGACGCAGGCCAACAAAGTCGCACGACTACCCTAATCCAATCTGCATCATATGAATAAGCAGATAAATACTAGTTAGCTACCGCACACTACGCCTTGACGCAGGCCAACAAACGTAGCACGAATACTAACTACTACTTATCTGAAATGACGGAGGGCTACGACAGGTTTTTCTGAAAAACTTTTTGCGTAATGAACTTGATATCGTTGTAGAATCAAATGAAGTTTTTGAAATGGAGTGATTTTGAGGCTTTTCTAGTTTTGCTAAAGGGGTCACTCCCGGTGAAGGGATCGTCGGCCCTTTCCTCGTCGAATGAGGTGCGGGATATATCATATATATCACTGTGCAAAGCAGAAACTATAGAAGCAATCAAAAACAAACCGAGTGTGTAGCATCTGCCAGTTATTGCTAAAGGAGTCACTCCCGGTGAAGGGATCTCGGTCCTTTCCTCATCGAATAAGGTGCAGGGTATATCATATATACCGCTATGCAAAGCAAGAACTGTAGCTACCTGTTTTGTTTAAAATTTGATTCTACAACATCTTAGGTTTTTTTTCTTTCATTAATCACATTAATGAAGTCCCATCATTTAAATACCTAAACATCACAGATAGATATGACGTACACTTATGCCATCCGCATTCGCCTCGATATCCCCTCGTGCACCGTTAGGTTAGGTAACTAACGACAGAGCAGGGCAGGGCTAGTGCGGGTGCAAAACATAAGTAACGTCTATATAATATATCATATATACTATATACTGTATCTATCACAGAACATCACATGATCACATCACATATATCGCAGCAGAAGAAACATATGAAACATTGGATATACTAGGACGTCCGTGTTTTCAATACGAGCCAGTATAAAACACGGATTCCACGGTCGTGATGAATAGCCAATCCCACACCCCTAGACCCCTACGAGAGCGGCAAGCAACCCTGCCAATTCTAGGGTTAGGAGACCCGGACTCGACTCCTCGAGTTGGTCTCCCACTGGACCCCAGAACCCGGTTACTTGTGCTCCCCTCCTTGGGTCTATCCTAATGCGGAAAAGTAAATAATATACAAAAGGTGACGACTTCCGCAACCTGGAAGTGCCCCAATAAAAGAATATTACATACAAGTTTTTACATGAATGAAAATGAAAAACACTCATCTCACATAAAAACCCCCGGCTATTCAAACACGACAATCCAATATAACATATCCAGCAACACATAACATCACATGTCATCAATGTAAGTAAACATGCGTATCTCAATTGTCGTTGACATATAGCAACGAAACCGGCGATATCACATAATACACTTACGGTCACAGAAAAGAAAGTGTAAAACTACAACAGTTGGAATCCGCAACCCTTTTAGACATCACATGCCTAATCAAATGAAATACTTAGACATCACATGCCTAACAGTTATAAACCCCGCATTTTAGTCTCATTATCGAAAACTCTTTTCAATATCAAATGAAACTAAACCGCTAGATTTATATCATTCATTCAGTTATCTCATAACTGTTTGTGAATTCCAATTATTGTATCCCATTCCGGATAAATAGAAAATATTAAACTTTCCGATCGAACATTCGCACACCCAAGTTTTCCCGAAACCGTCCAATACATGAAATAGGTTCAAAGACATTCACTTCATGCTTCAGTACCAACGGTCCAGCCGTAGAAGGGTCAAGCCAACGCCTCACATGTGGCACGCCGTACTGCCCCTAACCCGAAGGTTCAAAGGGCAGTTCAAGACAGTCACATAATCGAGTTAAGGTTTGTTGTCTTCTAGAGGGACCATCGCGTTACTTGCACTACTTAGAACGTCATTAAACCACAGAAAAATCCAACACTTGGAAATTTTCCGGCAGGGGAAAAGTTGGGTATTTATATCCGGTCGAACTTTTTAACATATTCTAAAGTTATCCGGAAAGTTACATAGACAAGATTTGATAACCCGATCGAATCGTCGATTCCCAATACAACCCCAGAACACTCAACTATTGAGTCAAAATAAAAATTCCCAGAAAATTCAGCATAATAAAATAGTAATTACTGTGCAAAACAGGAGTGATGATGTCATCACATTGCCGCGGAACCGCCGCAGAAGCCCGGCTTCTGCCGCGGTTCCGCCGCACTATTTACTGTTCATTGGATAGATTTTGCATCGCAATTCTTAGATTTCCCTGCTGAATTTTTTAAGCATTTTTAATATGGAAAAATCCCAGATTTTAGAAAAAGTCCAGAGAGCACTTGGGTTTTAGGGTTTCGGGTTCGTTCGGGTTTCAAACGACGTCTAGACTTCGCATAAGGCTCTAGCTAGGCTCTGATACCACTGTAGGGTTCCTAGGCACGCTAATGAAGTCTCACAAGGCATCAACCATGCCAATTTCAAATTTTACGGTGCCGAGAAACCCTAGACTAGATCGTTGACTAGAAATTTAGGCGAAAAACGAATCTAGTTAACTTAACTAAAGATAAGAAGCTACAACCTTTGTAGATCCGGATATCCACTTCCTTAGCTCCACGTAGACGTCCTCTCGCTGTCAATCTCGAATCCCGAACTCAATCGTCGGCTTCATCGGAGAAAAGGGCGGACTAGGTCGTCGGCTTCGTGCCGAAGATGATCTACGTCGAGGCATCACAAGTTCAAGCTCCAACTTCACCAAGTTGTGAAACTTGTGAAGAAAACACCCAAAAAAACTTGGCAAGAAGTAGAGGATAAAGAAATAGGAGGTGGGTTCACTTTAGAATTGGATTTCTCACACTTTTGCTCAAGTTGCCATTGATGGCATCAAGCTTTTTCTTTTGAAGATGAAGAAGAAGATGAAGCTAGAATATGATAAGTGTTATTAAAAGAATAATAAAAATGAATACTTATCATCTTCTAACCTTGGTTAAGTGTAGAGAATAGACCATGGTCAAGTGAGAATGGTTAGGGTTAAGGATGATAACAAAATGGTCACTTTAGTCAAAGCTTCATGAAGCTTCAACAAGCTTCATGAAAGAAACCATTTTGTTATCTTTTATTTATTTATCAAAAAAAGAATAGATAAATAAATAAGTAAATTAAATCAAAACCCTAACTATTATCATAACCATGGTTTAATTCTTAACACAAAACCAATTTACATGCATCATCAAACATGACACATTGTAGTGCACAAAAGTATATCACATATACAACTTGTGAACTACAAGTGAGAAAATCGTATTAAAGTGAACCAATACTAGTTAATGCAAAGTAATATATCAAATATATAATTATACATTAAATCATTAAATCAACACTTGATTCAATGATCCGGCCACGTCGCACATAACCGACTAGTATCCAATGTATCGACTTATCGAATCAATCTACGATTCGATAACTAGGTTATATCGCATATAACCAATCGAAACATTCATTGCGAGAATGAAATACGGTATCACATACACGCATCATTCTCGGTCCTGCACATATCTCATATGCACTCCTATTTCGTTTCGCTTGAGCCAGGAAACCTCTGTGTAGGACTCTAAAGACTCGTCAATACGCCGGTAGCAGATGATGATCATATCAAGCACCCACAAGCCGCAAGCGGTCTGCTAAACGTAACGGCCATCCGGGTATTGAGCGATCAGAAGATCGACGAGCTAGCCCGCTCACACTCTTGTGAATCCAACCAGTAACACTTACCGTACAGTCCGGTCTGTTCGTCTGATATGTCGCATATCAAGTCTAGGGGTGGTATACGTCAGACCCCAATAACCGATAAGTCGTGCCGATGTGAAGCTCATAACGGGTCGAGAAACTACTGGTAACACTTACCATCAAATCTCTGATCAGCCCTGGCCTGGGACTTCCCTGTTACGGCCAATCAAGCACAGCGCAACATCAACCCCCAATACCGGGAGAGACGAAACCCCTCCTATCGCTCATTGCCTCCATATGACTCGGGACTGTACCCAAAGACCACCGTTTTGCACGCCCTCATGGACATGGTAAGGTGGAGATCAAAGCACAGTGGGAATCACACAAGACTCTATGACGATCTCGGGTCTACAGACTAACCTGTACAAGTGTCACCTGAGAACTGCCATCTGACGTGAGGTATAATACAATCTGGGAGTTCTCGGCGAGTCCGTCCAGTCTACCCAGTCTCCACTGAGCACCCGTATACCATCTCTGATGTCAAACACCAATGGATATGGGATCATCCATCGCCCATCTCATGGGTCGAGAAGCGTATACGCTAGTCTACACTGGTATATCGATGCCCCGTCTCGATACACCCACGACTAGGGACCTTGAAGGATGTACTTATGGACTACCATGTCCCCACTAGTATGATCTGCATCATAGTCCAGGTAGTCAAGTACACATCCTAAGGGCTTTATCAACATGTAACTATAAGACAGTTTAAAGAGACAAGTGTACATGTTAAGATAAAGAGTAACCAGATAGCATACTATCATATCGAGCAAGAAAGTCATCTCTATATATGTCCAAGCATCCAATATAATATACATCATATGTACAATACTGGCCTCTAGGGTATACATACAACTAACACCTCCGTGGGTCATTCTATACCCCCTACGAGTGCAGCGAATAGCCCGCCAATTCTAGAATGAAGCACCCTCCGTCTCAACTCCATAAGATGCGGGCTTGTTGCCTTCTAGAACCCGGCTATTCGTGCACTCCACCGCGGGGCAATCCTAGTATAGAAAAAGAAAATAATATGTACAAATGGTGATATCGACCTCAACCCGGTCGTGCCCCAAAATAATATACAACTCGGCAAAGGCGACAGTCCAAATGTCGGACGCTCGCCCCGCAATTTCAAATATACAAATGAATATAAACTGTACCACTAATATTGCACCACTTGCTATCCACCATGACTATCCAACCACAATATCAGCACAATCACACAAACATCAACGTGAATGTCACGTTCGTAAATCCGTCTAAAAGAACATATAGCAGATAGACGGGTTTACCGATCAAATGACATTCACGGTCGCAGATGTTAATCTAAGTACTGATAGCAAAATACATATTTTACAATTTCGATCGACTAAACTTTTCTAAGTGGGCCCTAAGCTCTAATCCAATGCTGAAACAAATCTAGGCCAAAGAACTAAACATCCCAAAAACCATAATTCCAACAAATAGAGCAACTGTAGAAATTTGGAGCAGCGAAGCCAAATTTTGGCCGTGGAACCACCGCAAACATGCATGTTGGCGGCGCTTCCGCGGCGGAATTATGGCTTCATGCTCTCAAATTTCTTGAGCTGCTCTAAAAAACCCTGCATGAATTTCTGATGCACTGAAAATGATTTTTAGACCACTTTAAAAATTCGATAGAAAACGTAAAATTGGAATTGCGGTTTTGAAAATTTCGGTCGATCGATATTCTAAACACGTTAAAACAAGCTAGTATAGGTTTTATGGGGTGTCTCTGATACCATGAAGGGTTACCCTAATGCCCTGGCCAACTTCCGTGGCCAAATGCGGAACAAAAATTTTATGGGGGTTAGAAACTTGGTGCTAGAATAACACTAAACCCGGATCTTTACCATAAACCTAATTAGCAAATAAAGGTTCTCTCTACTATGATAGAATGTATACCTAAAGAAAACAAGTCCTTCGGGTCTTTGATCCTCTCCTTAAGCTCCACGATGGAAGTGTAGATCGTGCTTGAACTTCAGCCTCCTTGTGTCAACGATGATCCACCTGAGAGCTCCAACCTTGAGCTAAACCTCTAACTTGAGCTAACTAGAATTCTTAGCTTGCTAATCTAAGTAGACTAGAGTGAGTAGAGTGTGATTTGAGTGGCTTAGTCTCACTAACCCTTGATTATCAACACATGATACACTAGGGTTTGAGAGAGGAAGAAGGAGAGAGATAGCTTGAAGAAAGAGAAAGTATTTGTGATAATGATAATAGAAAATGGAATGGCTACCTTTTATATGACCATCAACCATGGCATGAAAATATCTCACCAAAATATCTATGGTCAATAAGTCAAGACAAGTCAAATGGTCAACCCAAGTAGCCATGCCAAAAAAAATTATCATTTATCAAAAATAACAAAGTCTTTTCTTTTTCTCATATGTGTTTTGACCAAGTCAATGGTCAAAACCCTAATGAGATGTCTCCTTCTATACCCCCTTTCATCCGTACATAAATACCCGCATCCGTGTTCCGAGAAACACGAATACAATGAGTTGAAGCTAATACAATAATCACATACTAGGATCCGGCTTAAACCAAAACCCACTAGTATAGTCTGCTCGAATACCACGCGCGCACAAGTACACGTATGTGATCGAACCCTGTCGTAAAACCATACGACCTCTACTCGTTTCGCCCGAAACTGGGAAACCCTCTGTGTGGGACTCTAAAGACTCGACAGTACTCTGGCAGTGGGTTTAACCACAAGCATGTCAGCGGCACTAGCTGTACGTAACGGCTACCCAGGTACCTGTCGAAAAGAAAGGCCGATGAGCAAACTCGTCCCAACTCCTATATAGCCTATCCGTGACAATATCCGTACAGTCCGGTCTCTTCGTCAAAGAGTATCGCATACTGGGTCTAGGGGGTGGTGAACGTCAGACACTAATAACCTGATAAGTCATGCTGATGTGGCTAAGAACCAATCTGGGAAACTACTGATCAACCTATCAGTAAATCCCATCTGCCTTGGCCAAGGTCTTATGGTCCGGACCAATCGATCACTGTGCGATATCAACTCCCAATACAGGAGAGACGAATCCCCAACAATCGCTCACTGCCTCCGTGTGGCTTGGGATTGTACCCAATCAAAACTTGTTTGCATGACTCAGTAGAGCCGTGGTAGGGTAGTGATCAAAGCTCAGTGGGAACTCACACGAGACAAATGCCAATCTCAGGTCCAAAGACTAACCTGTACACATGTCACCAAAAGAACTTCCATCTGACGATAGGTATAGTACCATCTGGAAGTTCTCGGCGAGTCCGTCCAGTGTACTCACACCCAGTGAGCACCTGTATACGATCTTAGGTGCATCAGACCAATGGCTGCGGGACCAACCATCCCCCGATGGGGCTAGAAACGTATACACTAGTCTACTCTGGAGTATCAATACCCAGTCTCGATACTCACGCGACTAGGGACCATTTAAGGATGTGCTTATGGACTATCATGCTCCCACAAGTATGATTGCCATCACAACGCAGGTAGTCAAGCAAGATCCTAGGGGTTTTATCAACATGTAACCGCAATATGTAATAACGAGTATGACATATGCCGTGTTAAGATAAAGATAAACCATAATAGTATACTACCATATTGAATCTTCATCAATATATGCAAGTTAGATATAACAATAATAAAAATAAATACACATATCCTAACAAAGACAAGTCAAATAATATAATATAAAACTGAGCAAGATTGTCCTATACATACATATCCCTAGCATCTATATGTATACATATACAATACTGGCCTCTAGGGCATATATATCCAACAGTACCACAACTTGAATTCCTATTTTTCATTCCTCCTAATAAAATGGTACCAAATCTGAATGTGCTTTGACTTGCCGTGGTATTTCGGATCCTTCGATTACGCAATGGCCAATATGCTATCGCAATTAAGGATCACCATATCCTTTGCATGTGGCACTATAGTAAGATTCTCCAAAAGTCTGCATAATCAAATTGCCTCTTGTGCCACAGCACAGGCCGCCACGTATTCCACCTCCATGGAAGAAAGGAACATGCAATCCTGCTTCTTACTACACCAAGAGATGGCCCCGCCATTTTGTAAGAAGGCATATCCCGATATGGACGCTCGCTCATATAGATCGACTGCCCAGTCGGCAACTGTATAGCCCTGCAGGCGAGTATCCGATCCGCCATAACACAAAGTATAGTGTGATGTCCTACTTTGGTACCGCAAGATCCGCTTCACCCCTTTCCAAAGAGCAACACCGTAGTTAGACTAATATCTGCTCATCAGTCACACTGTATAAGATATATCGGGTCTCGTACACACTATAGCATACATGAGACTCCTGATAGTGCTCCAATAAGGAACATTCTGCATCTGCCTTTTCTTCGTTACGTTCTTGGAACACTGCTCTAGACTTAGCACATGATTCTTTACAATTGGAATCCCAATTGGTTTGCAACCGTTCATGCCGAACTGTTCCAAGACTTTTCTAATGTAAGTCTCCTGAGACAAACCTAGGGTCCTCTTGGAGCAATCCCTCAGAATCTGAATCCCAAGCACGAACCGGGCATCACCCATGTCCTTCATCTCAAACGCAGAGGACGGCCAACTCTGAGTGGCATTTATGGTCTCCATGATGTTCCCTGCCAGCAAGATATCCTAGACATAAAACGATAGAATCTCGAAACTCTTACCAGCTTGTCGTAGGAAGACACAATTGTCCTGATCAATCATCTTAAAACCATAGCCCAGTACGGTTTTATGAAATCGAAAATACCAGACGCTGGAAGACTGTTTAAATCCATAAATAGATCTCCTCAATTTGCACACCTTTCGCTCAAGACCTTTGGCATTGAAACCGGTGGGATGATCCATATACATATCCTATTCTAGTTCTCCATAGAGAAAAACTGTCTTGACGTCCATCTGTACTAATTCAAAAGCCATATGCACTACTAAAACCAAAACTAGGTGAACAGAGAAAATTTTCACTACAGGGGAAAATGTCTTACATAGTCCACTCCACTCCTTTGGGTGAACCTCTTCGCCACCAAGCGTGCCTTGCAACGCTCGATTGTCCCATCCGCCTTCCGATTAACCTTGAAAACTCACTTGTTCTCAATGGTCTTGCATTTAGCAGGAAGGTCCACCAAGTCCCAGACTAGATTCTTCCTTATGAACTCAAGCTCCTCCTCCATCGCGGCCTTCCACTCTTCCACTGCAGGTCCTAAAATAGCATCCTCGTAGAACTTGGGTTCCGCAACATCATGCGGCGCAACCATGAACCTTCCCTCTCAATCTCGAAGTGTCGATGAGGTACTTGTCCACGAGACAATCTACGAGACAGTTGAGATTCCGCAAATGGCTCCGAGTCATATGCCGGTATCTCACTCCCACTGTCTCCAGGTGGTAGAGGAATGGATTCCTTTTCCAAATCTAGATGATCGGTAGTCTCCTCGACTTCGTACAACACCAAATCCCTAGCTACTTTTCCTTTATGCGGAAATTCCTCCTCGAGGAATTCGACATTATGTAACTCAATCTCCGTCACAGTACTATCGTCATGCTCACCTATGAACACATATCCTTTAGAGTGCTTGGAATAACGTATAAATATACACTTCTTCCCTCCAGGGCCAAACTTTCCATACCGATGTGAAGGGTTTTGCACATCGGCAGCGCGCCCCCATGGACGTAAGTGATCCAACACTGGCTTATTGTCCGTCCATAACTCGTAGGGTGTGGACTGAACCGATTTAGAAGGTACTCGGTTAAGAATATAAGCTATTGTCTGTTGGATATAGTGCCCTCAAGGAAATTATTGTAATTGCAGGTATGTGATTATGATAATTGAAGGAAGACATATACAGGTAGAACAGTCTTACTCGAGATGATAGTATGTTATCTGGTTTGTCTTTATCATTGATGTGTATATGTTTACTTGTTATTACGTGTTACTAATACATAATGATAAAGCCCGTAGGATTCTTTCCTGACTACCAGTATTATGATGGCGATCATATATGTAAGAGCTGGGTAGTCTATAAGCACATCCTTAAATGTCCCTAGTCGTGAAAATATCGAGAACGGGCATCAATATTCCGGAGTAGACCAGTGTATACGTTTCGAGACCCCGACGAGGTGTGGTGGCCGGTCTCACAAGCCATCGGTGTTGTGTCATCTAAGATAGTATACAAGTGCTCACTGGAGGTGAGTACACCAGACAGACTCGACGAGAACTTCTAGATAGTATTATATCTATCGTCAGATAGAAATTCTTTAGTGGCATGAGTACAGGTTAGTCCTTTGACGTGAGATCGCCATTTGTCTTGTGTGAGTTTCCACTGTACTTAGATTACTATCCTACCATAGCTCAAAAGAGTCATGCAAATAGGTTTTAGTTGGGTACGATCTCGAGCCATATGAAGGCAGTGAGCGATTGTCAGGGATTCGTCACTCCTGGTATTAGGAGTCGATGCCGTGCTATGTTCGGTTGGCCATCACCCTAAATCTGTAGCCACTGTAGATGAGATTTATTGATATGAGTTCAGTAGTTTCTCGGTTGGTGATGAGCTTGACTCCGACATGACTTATCGGATTATTAGGGGTCTGACGTTATCCACCCCCTAGACTCGGTATGCGATACTCTTAGACAAAAGACCAGACTTTATGAAGATTGTCATATTCAGGCTCGGTAGGGTACGGATGGACTTGATTTTTGACCTCCCTTTCGGCATATGCCTGGGAAGCCGTTACGTACAGTTAGTGCCGCTGATGTGCTTATGGTTATGGATTTATCCAATAATCACTGCCAGCATATTGTTAAGTATTTAGAGTCCCACACAGAGGGTTTTTTCCGGTTCAGGCGATATGATGTAGATGATGTATATTGGTACATACAGGTGTCCGATTAAATATGTGTACAGGCTACACGGACTTTATTCGGACGGTTGATAATACTAGCCGGTTTAGGATTAAGCCGGATTATTAAATCAAGTTTTAATTTAATAATATATATATATATATATATATTAATATATATATTCTAGTATTATTGTTCACTATTCATTTTCTCTCTCTTGGTTATTCGTATTTTTATACGGATACGCGTATATGTATTTCGATACGTATACCTGTTTGTATTCCGTATTTATACGGAATATGTTTTAGAAGGAGGACACCTCATTTGTGAATATCCATTTATGAATATCCATAGTAATGAAGTGGCTAGGTGAGGTGGTTTTGAGTATAGTTGAGACATGTAGAGAGGGATGGATTCATTTGTTTAGTATGAAAATGGTGAGATATTTTATTTGGATGGCTGTAAAAAGATTATGAAGCTATTCTCTCTCTCTCTTTCTCTCTCTTTCTCATTTTTTGAACACTTGACTCATTTGTTACGGCTACCTCTTCTTCACCTCCTCCTCCTTCTTCTTGATTGCTTTCTTGAACATAAAGATTAGAGAGAAAATGATAGAGAAAAATTTCTACATCCCCACTCTCCATTCCAAGCGAGTTTGGAACGTCGGTTGCTTCACTAGGTGAAACTGGAGCTTAGATCGATTATCTCAGGTGGATCATCTTCGGCAAGGGTGACTGCCTCTCAAGCTTGTTCCCAACGGCTAAGCTTGGAGGGGTCTTCGATGATCGGATGGACACACATCAAAATTTGTAATCTCTAAACCTTGCATACTAATATTCTAATTTAGTGTTTGGATCAATCGCTTGGGATTAATTTTTAGTGCTCCCCGTAAAATTTTTGTTTTTCGATTCCGCATTGGCCGCGGTTGTAGCGGTAAAGGCACTAGGAACCATCAATAGTATCAGAGCCAACCCAAATACTAGAACTAGGTTTAGACAATAAGATAGTTTCGAAGCCGAAATTTTTCCATATCTAATTCCAAGTATCCAAGTTTCTTTTGGGATTTTCAAAGTCTTTTAAAAAAAATTTAAACAAGTGCAGAAGTCTCTTCTTGATGTTAAAATTACCCTGAGCAAAAACGAGACTAAGCAACTATTGAAAAACCGCCAAAAATCATGATTTACCCGACCTGGTCTGTTTTCTTGGCTTTGCTTGTCTCCAGATTGTTCCAGTCGCTTGGATACATGAAATTAGGACTTTTATACTTGTTTGATTTTGCCCAGATTTTTTTGTGTGATGTTTGATCATTTGGACAATCACAGAAAAGCTTTCGATCATAATTTTGGCATTGTTTAATGATCCATAGTTTGTATGTGTGCTGTTAAATGTCGTCTAATTACTATATATTCAATTAGACGGGATTGCACACTTGCTTGCGTTACTTGTTTTTGTGATATATATATATATATATATATATATGATGGTTTAGCCGGATTGTCGTGACGGATAGCCCTACGTGCGATTGCTTATACAATTTTTTTTATTTTATTTTATTCATTTATTCGGGATGAGCTCCAACTTGTAACCGCCGTTTCCATTTTATGTAGATTCTTTTAGTGGGGCATGACCAGGATGCAGTCGATATCACCCTTGTATGTATTTCATTTCTGTACTAGGATTACCCCGCGGAAGAGTGCATGATTCACCGAATTCCAGAATTCAAAGGGTGGCCATCTCAAGGAATTGAGATCGTGCTGCCTATTTCTAGGATTGGCTGGTGTTCACCACCGGAGACAAGGACGAACTGGGATGGATCGTCTTGCCTGAATTTGGGGGCAGATACTATTTGGATTTATCCGTCCACCTCTCCAAAAATACCACGTTGATTTATGGCACCATATATCGGAGCTTTGGACAGACGCGACCATTGTAGCAGACTTTATCAGATTCACCCTCATTTTATGAGGGGTTTTTATTGTGGGGGACGCTCTTCCCTGCAGACGCAAGCCCCTGCAGTTAATTACGTTACTGCATTGCGATAACCATTTTCTCCTGCTCCGGAAGTTCACTTCGTATCGTGTGTATTTTTGTTTGTTTAGGTTTCCCGTGGATTGTATACGGAGAAAAGTTTATATCATCGCCCGTAGGGCACGGATTAGTCCAAATCCGTATATTTTAGATTTGGGATTTGTTTTTATTTAAGAACCGTTAATCTAGTTTGAGATTAAGATCAACTTAAATATATGGGCATTTGGGCCCAGCTATTTTAGTTTAAAGACATCACGGTCCAATGTTGCCATGTTTGAGCTGAATATTAGTTTAGGGACATTTCGGTCCAACATTCCCATTTTGGGGACGAATGTTAGTTTAAAAACATTTCGGTCCAACTATCCCGTTTTGGGAACAAATGTTAGTTTAAGAACATTTCGGTTTATTATCATCATGTTTGAGACGAATATTAGTTTAGGGACATTTCGGTCCAACATTCCCGTTTTGGGGTCGAATATTAGTTTAAGAACATTTCGGTCCGTTATTCGTCTTGCGCGCACGTGTATTTATTACGTGGCGAAGTGAACGATAGTGACATGGAATGCGCCCAATTTGGGATGCGATCCGATTTGAGGTGTGCACGTCAATTTTGAAGTGTATCAATGTGGGATGTATCATTCCCTATCTTGATGAAATTTTACATCAAGTTGGGACGAGAAAGGAGTTGTTGGTTGTCGGGACCTGCCACCTCTCTGAAGACGTTGAGGGATTACAACGACATATATCAGAGGTGTGGAGAGATTTACCCTTAAACCAAATCCCGTATTTGAGGGAAATGATTGTGGTGGACCTAAGAATCGTTAGTCATATTTGAGACTAAGATTACTTTAGGAGATATGTGGTGAATATCATTTTCGATATCATCAATGAGGGAATTTTAGGAGGGAGATCTTCTTCTTTGAGAGAATTAAATTCTCTGTTATTTTGAAAGCCTTTTGTATTTTTACAGAAACTTATGGGGGGTCTCCTTTCTTTGTTTTCTTCTTTTTTCCCCTCCTTTTTTCTTTGATTAATCTCTTTGCTCCTATTTATAGGAGAAGAGAAAAATCAATTTGTTGAGAAAATCTCTCATTGAAAGATCGTGATTGATTTCATAATCAACCAAAAATGATCTTTTAAATCAATTGGTGAATTTTATTCACCGTTGAATTTTTAACCCAAAGGCTATCTGTTTAACAGAGAAGATTTCTTGTTTGTTTAACAAGATTAGGAAATATTTTCCTAAGATGGAACTTTATTCTATCATATGAATATTTTGTTAGTTTAACAAGATTAGAATTTTATTCTAACATAAGATTAGGAAGATATGTTCCTAATATAGAATTTTATTCTATCAGATGGTTTAATTGGTGATATTTTTATCACAATTGGATTTTAAATCCAAGATTCTCTGTTAGAGAAGATCTTTCTATATTAGAAGGAAAATATTTCCCAAATAGAATTCATCATCTGATGATTTATTATCACCATTGGAACTTTGATCCAACGGTTCTGTTTAACAGAGAATATCCCAGTTTTTAGGGAAGTATCCTCATGTAAAATTTAATTCTGCTTGCTTTTAATTTGGGCGCCGGCGCTCACGTATTGTGCACGTGGGAGCTACTTAAGAATTTAATTCTTATTTATGATAGGCGCTCCTGTGTTTTGCACAATGGCATCCACTTGAGGAGCACGTGCGGCGTCACCATAGGATTTAATCCTACAAAATTGGCGCTGGGGCTGGCGTCCTCATGAGGGGAACGTGAGGCGCTACCTCAATAAAATTTTAACAGAGCTTAGCTCTTTTATTATGTTTAAATATTAGACGAACATGCGCTCCTGTGCTTTACACATTGGCGTCCACATGAACTTCACGTGTGGCGCTACCTGAGGTGTTAGTTACATATTTTGCATGTGGATGCACGTATTTAACACGTGGAGTTTTCCCTTTATTTTTATATGGGAACAGCAAGCTCTGAGTCAAAAACTTTTGGCGGGAGCAAATGCCCCTCACTATTTTGCACGTGTAAGTATGTACATGGGAAAAGTAGTGCAAAGTTATGCATGGCCATAGAATTAATGGCTTAGGAGACAAGTTTAGGGTCCTTTTCACGCCCCGCTTCCCATTGTACGGGTAAGAAGAAGCGACGAGACCCGCTACGTATTTACTCAGAAGTAAACACGCTAAGCGTATCTAAACAATATAATGTAAAATATACACAAGAGATATGAATGTAAATGAACAACAACTTTTATTTATTAAACATCTCTTTACAAGTACAACTGAAAATATAAATATAGGAATGGAAAGTAATGCCTGAAGAATGGCATGAACTGAAAAGAAAATATATACAAGTATCTAGAGCTCTGGGTCAATGGCGAACTGCTCCAAGTCTTCAGTACTGGGCTCAAGCTCCAAAGAGTCCGATCCACCTGACAACATTCCAAAAAAAAAGAGAAGGAATGTTGTTAGCCAACGATCGCTAGGTAAGTCCCAAAGATAGGTAAGAATAGACAGATGAATAGACAGATATAATAGGCGAGTTTGTTATGTTAACGCAGTTGTTTTCAGCTTGGTACAGAATATGCCAGTGTATACGAGAGGAGTCCCACTATTCCGGAGACTAAGGTATACGGAGCACAAGAAACCGTTAAGGCACGGCACAACAGCAATGGATATTCAGGTTAGGTGTATTAAAGTGACCGTTTCGTGCCACTTCTAACACATTCCGTACCAGTCTACCCCTTTAAAACCCCGTAATGTATTTGTATTGATTGTATTGTTTTTTTATAGATAAAAGACTTGCCGAAATTATGATATCATGTAAACGGAATGGATATAAATTGATAGTCATGTAATCAGAGTATATACATGGTTCGGTTCAGTCGAGTCATGTTGATATATATTGAATTCTGGTATAAATGGATTCATATTGTATTGTAGTTATACTTGAATTGAATTCAAGTCAGATTGATTTCATATTAGACTGAGACTCTATCTGAGTCAGACACTTTATAACAAATTGAAGTCCTGAGTTAGTTTTGATGTTATCAGTAACTGCTGCATATGGACGACAGAATTTGTGTCTTTTTCCAAGAAAATTACCGTATTGATAACACCGTTTTTAGGTTGTCTATCTTAGATAGGCAAGCAACCATATTCTCTGGTTTCCTGAGGGTCAAGAGAACTGGTCCCGCTTAAACCGATATTTACTAGGGTTCTTATTGTAAATTAATATAACTTGAAGAGGTTTTATGAAAAATAGTTTTGATATATTTTCAAAATACACCTCAAGTATTTAATTATCGTATGTAGAGTTTTCATAATTGTAATTTTTATAAAGTGAAATATTCTAGTGGATATAACCTAGATTTCATTGTATATGGTATATTAGTGTAATATTGGAATTGTATTGATTTGTAATGGTAGTTTAATGAAATTGTGATTCCTTTGATTTAGAAAACTTGGGATATATATATAATATATTTAAATTAGGTATTTTGATAATATATATATATATATATATAATAGAACTTATTTATTAAATAGAAATCACATTTTTCTTAAAAATTGCATTAAAAATTCCATCGAGATCGGATGCTCCGTGAGGAGGTCTGCATCTCGCTCTACTAGGCCCAAGGACGTGCGATAACCCGCACCATCCCAATCGGGGTTTCCCAAAATGGGTTGTAGAGACGCATTTGCCAGGAATTAAATAATACACTTTTAAAGAAAACGGTTTTTGAATGTTTATGGTATTTAAATGTAAACTCATATTTTCTCACAAACTAATGTTCCACAAGTCATCGTGCTATGTCAAGAATATGTATTGTGATGAGATAGGTCATTATCTCGTGAGTTTTCTAAAGGTAATATGGGTAAAGTAAATAAGCAATGTCGTATTTAAACATATGATGGTATTTTACCGTAAAAATGAAATACAAATTGTAATACATATTATTTTGAATTGAAACTTGTTGTGAATATTGTTTTATGTTTTTTAAACAATATACAAAAAGATGGTGAATTTGTTCTAAAGAAAAATTGTGTTTTTAGTTAAAATAGAATCGGAAGTCGGATTAACTCTGCTTCCGACGAGTTTTAAAGAAGGAGTTCGTTTTAATAGAAGAGAAGGGGGAAAGAGGGAACTTACTGATTGGAATTAGAGAGAAGAGGTAGAGGGAGATTTTGGGATTGTCAGGGAGTCGTTTCGTCGCTGGATTCTTCCCGAAACGTCGCCGGAACTTCGACCTTTGCTAACTCCTCTTGTATAATTTAGGACTTGGAAATTTTTGAGAGCTTTTGTATGGGATTTCTGAATGAGGAGTAAAATTTAGTGTTGTATTTATAGGGAAAATTAGGGCTTAGGGTAATGAATTGAAAATTAAAAATGTGCATTAAAAATGGATTTAAGAGAGGAATTATCATTCTTTTGATAAATGCAAAGAAATCAAACAACATGGGGCTAGTGGGGTAGGTGAAGGGGTGCTAGGTTTAAATTTTAGGGGCATTCCCTACGGATTATCCTGGCGGTGCTGGCCCCCCTTCACATTTCGCTGGTCCAATCCGGTGGGATGGGGTAGGGATCTTCGCCACATGTCCATGTCGTCTCAAATACCCCAGTTCACATATTTGATTTTTTTGTGACTTTTCATTTTATGTGTTTTGCATGTGTAAAATTTTGAGCTTCTAAAAGTTTAAAAGAAAATCAACAAAAAATATATGTGGCTGGGGGGATTCGAACACAGGGGTAACGTCACAGCAGTGCAAGGCTTTAGCAATGAGCTACAAGTTGTTTTCTTGCTGTTCTAAAGCAAATCAAATACTTATAGCATACACAGGATTGTAAATACTCCATTTGTACATTAACTTTTAAACAATTTTCTGTACACTGAAACAGAGTTGTTACATTCTACTCTCCTTACAAAAATTCCGTCCTCGAAATTTACAATTATTTTAATGACTAGTTTACAAACAATTGAGGGTATCTTGAACGCATGTCGTCCTCACGATCCCATGTTGATTCTCCTTGTGAGTCTTTTCTCCACATCACTCGAACCAAATATACTTCCTTGTTCCAAAGTGACTTCACCTTTTTGTCCAGGATTTCAACAGGTTGTTACTCACAGGATAAGTCTGGTTGTACAGTGAGCTCGGAGTGATCAAGAATATGACCGGGGTCACTCACATACCTTCTGAGTTGGGATATGTGGAACACATTGTGCACTCCTTCTAATGAAAGTGGAAGTGCCAAGCGATAAGCCATTTCTCCAACTCGTTCGAGTATGTCGAACGGTCCAATATACCTCAGACTGAGCTTACCCCGTCTTCCAAAGCGAATCATTTCACGGTTTGGAGATATCTTCAAAAAGACATGATCTCCCGGTTGGAACTCCAACTGACGGCGCTTTGCATCAGCCCAGTGCTTCTGTCAATCTTGGGCTATGCGCATTCTTTCCCTGATAGTGCGAACTACATCTACTGTTGCAACTATCATCTCAAGTCCAATGAGTTCTCTATCTTTGATGTCGTCCCAACTTAAGGGTGAACGACACTTTCTTCCATAAAGAGCTACAAAGGGTGCTATTCCTATACTTGCTTGGTAGCAGTTGTTGTATGAAAACTCCACAACATGTAGGTGATCTTCCCACGATCCTCCTAAGTCTAACATACACGCTCATAGCATATCTTCAAGTCTCTGAATAGTTCACTCAGACTGTCCATCTGTTTGTAGATGGTAAGTTGTGCTGAAGTTCAGACTTGTTCCGAAGCTAGCTTGCAGACTCTGCCAAAATTGCGATCGGAATCTGGTGTCACGATCGGAGACAATGCAAACCGATACTCCATATAATCTCACGATTTCCTGCATGAGTTCATGGGTATCATAAATAGTACACTATGAAGAGTTAAATCTTACTTAGATTCATACTTACTTCTATGTACTTCTTTGCTAGTGTCTCGGTAGATTGGCCAACTCGAAATGGGATGAAGTGAGCCGACTTTGTGAGTCGATCCACAATAACCCATAACACATCGTTACCTTTCATGCTGCAAGGAAGTGCAGTCACGAAATCCATAGTGATGTGTTCCCACTTCCATTCTGGGATAGGTAACGGTTGAAGTAAACCAGCTGTCCTGTGATGTTCAGCCATTACTTGCTAACACACCAAGAATTTAACGATACTTCTGGCTACTTCACGCTTCATTCCATGCCACCAGTAATTTTAACGCAGATCTTTGTACATTTTTGTGCCACCAGGGTGTACTGAATAGGGAAAGCTGTGAGCTTCTTTCATCAACTCTTCCCGCACAGAACCTTTTGGTACACACAACCTACTGCTGTATCTCAAAGATCCGTTTTCATGGATGATGAGGTCCGTTCGAAGTCCACTTTCTACTTGTTCTCTGATCTTTTGCAAGTTGGGATCACTTGCTTGAGCTGCTTTGATCTGATTGACAATGGTAGATTGAACTTGTATGTTCATCAAACTTGAAGCGTTACCTGGCATGACCACTTCAATGTCCAATTGATGTAAATCTTGTTGAAGCTTCCACTGTGCAGTGAGATTCAATATTAATGGTTGGCAACTAAGTGCATCAGGTACTATTTTCACCTTCCCTGGATGATATAGTAGATTGATGTAAAAGTCTGCCATAAGTTCCAACCATCTTCTCTGCCGCATATTTAACTCTTTCTGAGTAAATACATATTTCAGACTTTTGTGGTCTTTGTATATGTCCACTCGTTCTCCAAGAAGATAATGGCGCCAAATCTTAAGTGCAAAGATTATGGTATCCGACTCCAAATCATGCGTCGGATAGTTGCGCTCATGAATCTTCAGCTGTCTTGATGCATAAGCTACCACTTTACCATGCTGATGTAGAACGCATCCTAATCCCTTACCAGATGCATCGCAATGCACAACAAAACCTCTAGATTGGTCCGGTATAACGAGAATAGGTGCTGACGTTAATCTTGACATGACTTCTACGAAAGCTAGTCCGCATGCTTCTAACCATACGAATTCTTCATCTTTATGTATGAGCTTGGTCAGGGGTGTTGCAATCTTCGAAAATCCTTCAATAAACCTTCTGTAATATCCTGCTAATCCCAAGAAACTTTGAATGTCCTTCACTGATTTCGGTGTCGGCCATTCGCTTACTGCAGATACTTTAGCTGGATGTACAGAGATTCCTTCGCCTGATACAGTATGTCCGAGAAAACCGACTTGATCTAGCCAAAAATTGCACTTGCTGTATTTGGCGTATAGTTGATGCTGTCGTAAAATTTTTAGGACAATTCTTAGGTGCTCGTCATGTTTTTTCCGACTGTTAGAATACACCAGGATGTCGTCGATGATGATGATAATAAACCTGTCTAGGTAATCTCGGAAAACTTGATTCATTAGGTTCATGAATATGGCTGGTGCGTTGGTCATTCTATATGGCATCACGAGAAACTCATAATAACCATAGCGAGTCCTAAATGCCGTCTTCGGAATATCAGACTCTTTGACCTTCACCTGATAATATCCCGAAGGAAGATCTAACTTGGAGAAAACGCAAGACCTACTTAGCTGATCGAACAGATCGTCGATGCGCGGAAGTGGATACTTGTTCTTTATAGTTACTTCGTTCAGAGCTCTATAATCAATGCACATTCGATATGAACCTTCCTTCTTCTTCACAAGTAGAACTGGCGATCCCCAACTTGAAGTGCTGGGACGAATCCATCCTTTCTGCAGAAGTTCGTCCAGCCGAGTACGGACCTCCTTCAAACCTTCAGGGCTTAATTGATATGGTGCTTTGATCATCGGTTGTGCTCCAGGTACTAAATCAATGCTGAATTCAAGAGCTCAATCGGGAGGAAAACCTGATATGTCTTCAGGAAATACATCATCGAACTCTCGAACTGCCTCTGGCTTCGATCCTTCCTCTACTTGAAGTGTTGCAATCACTGCCTTCTTCGGTTTTTCTTTGTATGTTCTTTGCTCCAGGGTACGGTCTCCACTTTTGAAATAAAAGACCGGATGCTCTGAAATCTCGAACACTACCCTCCTTTGACAACAGTCAATGGTAGCATAGAATGTTCCTGAACAATCCATACCCAAAACGATATCGAAATTCGGTATGTCCAGCACCTTGAAGTCAGCATAGAATTCTCTACTGCAGAGCACCACTGGACATAGGTCGTATCCCATTAATGCCTTTAGAACGCCATTCCCTGAACTGACATTCCAGCTGGATACGAGAGGTTTGACTGGAATCGCATGGGTTCGGATGAACCGTTGCGACATAAAGGAATGAGATGCTTCAGTATCGAAGAGTGCTAGTGCAGGAAGTGAGGTTACTAAGATCGTACCTAAGTTATGTGGGATAGGTTTTAGGTATAAGAAAAAGATATATGGGTATGTATAAAGACTGAAGGAAAACTTTAAAGGAAAGGGTTACCAGTGATGACTTGGCCAGTGGCTTCGGCTTCTTCCACGGTCATTGTGAAAGCCTTTCGCCTCGGTACATTCCTCCTTGCTGGAGGAGCATTCCTCTGTCCGTTCCGTTGTCCTTGAGGTAAGTTCTTTTTCGCTTGATGGAACTGACGAAGAGGAGGTGCAGTCGGTCTACGAGGTGGTGGAGTTGGGAGAGCTAGTCGTAGAGCAGGTGCTTGGATGCTGGTCGTTGCGGATAAGTGATTGCTGGTCTGGGTGCATCATTAGATTGAGTCTACGAAGACAAGACCCAATATCATATGGGGCTGAGCCGCAGACTAAGAAAAGGTGATTTTCATGCCGGTAGTCCTTCGCCAGGTGTCCATCCCTCCTGCAGTAGGTGCAAAAGGTTGGGCTGGGCCGGTTGATTGTTACTCCCGGTCTCCTAGGCACAAAAGGTGGCCTTGAAGAGGCTCCTCCTGCCATCTGAGTGGCAGGTCATTTCACCCTGGAGGATTGGGGTCTACCCTTCATCTTCACTATTACCTCATATCAACGGGCAGCTTTCAGGACCAGTTTATAGATTGGGAAATCCCCTGTACGTAGGGCGGCTTGGATTTCCGGATCTAACTCTTGCTGAAATCGTCTGGACCTGATCTCAGCAGTCGGTATCAAGTGTGCCGCGAACCTGTTAAGGTCTTGTGTTAGCTGTGTAGTATGTGATACAAGAAAATCGAATATTGAGACATAACTTACCTACTGAGCATGGTAAACTCAGCATCATACTCATCCATAGATTTGGTCCACATTGAACCCTGTTGTAGGTGGATGAATTGCTGCTCCATGTTAAATCGGAAAGTCTCTGGAAAGTACTTTGCGTCGAACATGTCGTGAAAAGTTTTCCATTCGATCGACTGGTCAAGACGGCTTTCTTCCGCCTTCCACCAAACTCGGGCGTTGTCAGTAACTTGTAGCTTCGCAACCCGTACCCAAGAGATCTCTGGCAGTTGTGCTTTTGCCAGATCGTCCTCAATGCTCTGAGCCTATTCTTCAGTTTCTAAAAGGCTCTCTTTTCCTGAAAATTGCTTTGGGCGCAATGCCCGGAATTGCTTTACTCCGGGCGCTTCCGCTTCGGGGCGGTTCAGTAAGATAGCAGTCTGCTGCCGCTGTCCTTCCAGGAGGCTTCGGATTGCCTCAAGCAGTACCGTCTGCTCATTGATCAGAGCATCAACGGTAGGCATATGCGGTAGAGGTGGTGGTGTGTTGTTGAAGTTAGTGCTGGTATTGTTTGGAGAATCCATAACCTTGAAAGAAAAATTGGGTTAGGATAGATTCAAAATATATGAAATTGTAAGATGAAATGTAAAGAATGTTTTTAGTTGCTGATTCTTGTGTTATATTGCTTAGGACTTCATGCATAATTGACCTGCATGTCCATGCAGAACTGACCTGCATGGGCCGCCAACAAAACCTGTCACACTTCGCTTCCCAGTGTACGGGTAAGAAGACGCGACGAGGCCCGCTACGTATTTACTCAGAAGTAAATATGCTAAGTGTATCTAAGCAGTATAATGTAAAATATATGTTAGATATGTATGCCCTAGAGCTGTATTGTATAGGATGCTAGGCATGTATATGTATAGAAACAATCTTTGCTCGAAATGATAGTATGCTATCTGATTTATCTTCATCTTAACGTGTTATGTGTTGTATTTCATATCTTTGTATACATGTTGATGAAGCCCTTAGGATTATGCTTGACTGCCAGGATTATGATATAGATCATACTAGTGGGGCATGGACAGTCTATAAGCATATCCTTTAATAGTTCCTAGTCGAGGGTATATCGAGACAGGGCATCGATATTACCGGAGTAGACTAGTGTATACTTTTCTTGACCCTGGGGGCGATGGTTGATCCCACAACCATTGGTGTTTGACATCAAAGATTGTACACATGTGCTCATTGGAGAATGGGTACACCAAACAGGACTCGCCGAGAACTCCTAGATGGTATATATACCTATTCTCAGATAGCAGTTCTCTGGTGACACTTGTACAGGTTAGTCTGTAGACCCGAGATCGTCATAGTTTCTTGTGTGATTCCCACTGTGCTTTGATTTCCTCCCTACTACGGCTTTACTGAGTCGTGCAAACATGTGGATTTTGGGTACAGTCCCGAATCACATGGAGACAGTGAGCGATAGGAGGGGTTTCGTCTCTCCCGGTATAGGGAGTTGATGTCGCTCTATACTTGATCGGCCATAACAGCAAATCCCTAGCAAGGGTTCTCGAGATTTACTGATAAGAGTGTAACACCTTAGGATGCATTTAGTGGCTAATTATATTTTGATATATGGTTTTCAATAAAAAGTTTACCAAATTGATTTTCAAATATTTTATCCTATTTAATAAATATTTTATTAGAATTTTTCTAGGCTTGCACACATATGTGCATGTAAACTAGGGTTAAAATTGGGGTTAGACCATGATTAGCAACTATGGTGAACTAACCATCTTGTTAAGCCCATTTGAAATTCTTATTAAGTGTTTTGGGGTTAATTGTTTTTTTTAAAATGGGAATGGTTTGAATTTTGTTGACTTGGTGAGAGAGAGAGAGAGAGAATGGCATCATGGCCTTGCCCATGCCTACATTTAATGAAGAGAGAGAGAGAGAGAGAGGGGTTGACTCTTCAAGCTCTCATTCTTTTTTAACTTTTGTTAACTCTTTTCTCACTTCTCTCTCTCACTCATACACACACACTCTTGCACTCAGCAGCAGCAGCAGCAGAAGTGGCAGCAGCATCAGCAACACCCAGTAGCAGCAACAACAACAGCAACAAGAGGCAGCAGCAGCAACAGAAGCAGTAGCAGCATTGGCTCCAGCAGCATCACCACCAGCTCTTTCTCTTCCTCTTCTACTCCCTCTCCTTGCATCCTAGGACCTAGTGGGGGTATAATCTCTAAACTCAACTTCCTTTTTCCTAAACTTATAGTTTAGTAGCTTAATATTTCGTTTAGGTAGTGTTTAGGGATAGCCTTGTGTTTTGAGGAGGAGTTTTGGGTAAAATGGGGTTATTATGGTTTAATTAACTTGATTAGGTGTTATATGTGCTGTGTAAGCCTAGTTGTATCACTGGATTTTACTAAAACACCTTAAAAATTCCAATTTGAGTTTTAGTACGGTTTTTAAACAAGTTTTGTGATACGAGTGACCTGCTATGTCTGTGAGCATGTTTTTGTGTGGCAAACACATACAGAATAGTATACAGGGTAGCTAGGGTGTTGGGTTGAAGTTCGAGCCCGTTCCACCACCAAAAATCCGGCGACAACCCTTATTTTTCCGGCGTCGCCGGCCCCCTATTGATTTGGGTGTTGTTGCTGATATGAGTGCTGCCTGTAGGATTTTGTCTGTTGGTGAAATCTGGGATTAAAATTTTAGTAAGCAAACTTATACACTAGGCTAGAAATTGTGCTAGGATCATAGTGTAGGAACCTGGGCCCATTCCACCGGTTTTGGGCCGGTATGACACCCCTAGCCGCCGGCCAAATTTTGAGGAAATGTGTTGGTTTTTAGCAGGTAGATGTCTGTAGGTATTGTGAAGGGTTTGGTCTTATTTGATTTGCTTGTTTTTGCTCCAGATTAAATCTGGGACTGTTTACCTATTTTTAGTGTAGCGGGACTTGTGCGACACGTACGATGCGTGTTGAGTTGGTTTGCTGTATATCACCGCGTGTCGCTGTGTGCCACAGCGTGTCGCGTTGGGTTTTGGCGTATGCACACACGTTACGTATACACGCGCGTTTAGTTCGCGACGCGAGTTTCTCGTTTGAGTTCGATATCGTGTTTTCGCGAGATATTTGCTTATATGGATTCTTTGTGTGAATTTTAGGTTCGCAGGAGGGTACGTCGGACGCCGCAAGGAAGGGGAAACAGGTAGTCGGCTACGTGTAGCACGCGACCAGGTGGGTAGATTTAACATCTACGGGGAAATCGCCCGTATGGCGTTAAGCGTCAGGGCGTTATAGGATATTTTAGTTGTATGTGTTCATATATATATACTATAGTAGCATACCATCTCCTGTTGCATATAGAATGGTAATTATAGAACACTGCACTGTCACTAACGGTTTAGGCTGCACGAGCACTAAATGTATGTTACACTCACGCCGCTAGTGATTGCCATGACACTCGCACTATAGGATCACCGCATCATTGATGATTGTCATGACTTGTCACATACTTTCATTGATATATCACTATCTGCACACATGCACACTGTATATTCATACCAGTGCACACTTATATTGATATCTTCATACTTGCGCATATGCACACTGTATATTCATACCAGTGCACACATATATTGATATCTTCATTCTTGCGCACATGCACACTGTATATTCATACCAGTGCACACTTATATTGATATCTTCATACTTGCGCACATGCACACTGTATATTCATACCAGTGCACACATATATTGATATCTTCATTCTTGCGCACATGCACACTGTATATTCATACCAGTGCACACTTATATTGATATCTTCATACTTGCACACATGCACACTGTATATTCATACCAGTGCACACATATATTGATATCTTCATAATTGCGCACATGCACACTGTATATTCATACCAGTGCACACATATATTGATATCTTCATATTTGCGCACATGCACACTGTATATTCATACCAGTGCACACATATATTGATATTTTCATACTTGCGCACATGCACACTGTATTTTCATAGTAGTGCTACACTCATATTCGCGTATATATCCATTTGCACATCCATACCTACATACATACATATGTCATATACATGGATGATATTGATTTGATTTCATGAAAATAGGGACCGCATGAGATATTTTCAAAACTGCATTCTTTTAAAAGAGCGGTTTTCCCTTTTTACTCTTAGTGTCATACGACACATTGCATGGATTTACGCATTGAGTTTTGGATTCATATGATTTCTGGATTTGAGAACCGAGCTAATTCTTTTAAGAAAATACACACTGTTTTAAAAACCCGATTTCTCTTGATATGATATTTCAGTGCGTCCACCATGAGTTTTCTCGGTTCTAGAGAGCTTGTGTGAGTATACCCGATTCAAGGAGCGGTAGGCACCAATTGCGGGTACATGGTGGACCCGGTATGGTACCCCGGAGCAAGAATGTAGGGTTCCTAGGCACACTCAAGAGGTTCCACAAGGCATCAACCATGCCAAAATCAAATTTTTCCATGTGCCGAGAAACCCTAATTGAGATCGTTAACTAGAGGTAAGGCGAAATCATGCAAGTTAACTATTTTAACTACAAGTGAAAGGGATTACAACCTTTGTAGATCCGGTCCTCCACTTCTTTAGCTCCGTGTTGACGTCCCTCCGCTGCGATCATCGGGATCCCGGACTCTAGCGTTGGTTTCATCGGAGAAATGAGCGGGCTAGGTCGTTGACTTCGATGCCGAAGATGATCTACGTCGTGGCGACTCAAACTCAAGCTCCATCTTCACTAGGTCATGAAACTTATGAAGATAACACCCTATACAACATGGAAAGTGGTAGAGGATGAATAAATAGGAAGTGGGTTCACTTTGGATTTGGATTTCTCACTTGATTTCAACACTTGAAATTTTCTAGCAAGCTTTCTTCACTTCATCAAGAAGAAGAAGAAGGAAAGAATGAATTAATGAAAAATAGAAAATTCAAGTGAAGACTTATCATTTTGCAACCATGGGTGAGATTAACTTGTGTAGAGAATAAACTAGGGTTTAGGTTGATGGTTAGGTTAAAGCATAAAACAAAATGGCTAGACTTTTCAAAGATGCTTAAAAATCTTCATGAAGCTTCAAGCATAAAACAAAGAAAGCCACCATTTTATTTTTGCCAAAAATAAATAAAAGGAATAAAACCCTAACCATTAACCTAAACATGGTGTTATCCAAACACACACCCAAGTTTGCATGTATCATCAATCATGATACAAACTAGTGCACAAAAATATATCACATATACAACTTGTGCACATCAAGTGAGAAAATCAATCTTAAGTGAACAAATACTAGTTAATGTAAAGTAATATATCAAATGTTTAATTAAATAATTAAATCAACACTTGATTTAATGATCTGGTCATACTGCATATAACCGACTAATATCAAGTGTATCAATGTATCGAATCAACACTTGATTCGGTAACCCGGCTATATCTCATATAACCGTCCAATGATACAAATCGTGAGAATAGAATACAGTATCACATACTGGTATTATTCTCGGTCCCGCACATATCTCATATGCGCTCCTATCTCGTTTCGCTTGAGCCAGGAAACCTCTGTGTAGGACTCTAAAGACTCGTCAATACGCCGGCAGTAGCTGATGATCATATCAAACACCTACAAGCCGCAAGTGGTGTGCTAAACGTAACGGCCACCCGGGTATTGAGCGATCGGAAGATCAACAAGCAAGCCCGCTTACACTCCTGTGAATCCAATCAGTAACACTCCCGTATAGTCCGGTCTCGTCGTCTGATATGTCGCATATCTCGCCTAGGGGTGGTAAACGTCAGACCCCAGTAGCTCGATAAGTCGTGTCGATATGAGGTCTATAACAGTTCGAGAAACTACTGATAACACTTACCAGTAAATCTCAGCAATCCTGGCCAGGGATTTTCGGTTATGGCCAATCGAATACAACACAACATCAACTCCTTATACCGGGAGAGACGAATCCCCTCCTATCGCTCATTTCCTCCATGTGATTCGGGACTGTACCCAAAAACCACCGTTTTGCATGCCCTCTTAGACGTGGTAAGGTGGAAATCAAAACACAGTGGGAATCACACAAGACTCCATGACGATCTCGGGTCTACAGACTAACCTGTACCAGTGTCACCAGAGAACTGCCATCTGACGTGAGGTATAATACCATCTGGGAGTTCTCGGCGAGTCCGTCCAGTGTACCCAGTCTCCACTGAGCACCGGTACACCATCCTTGATGTTAAACACCGATGGATATAGGATCATCCATCGCCCATCATATGGGTCAAGATGCGTATACGCTAGTCTACTCTGGTGCATCGATTCCCTGTCTCGATACACCATCGACTAGGAACAGTTATAGGATGTACTCGTCGACTACCGTGGCCCCACTAGTATGATCTCATCATAGTCCCAGTAGTCGAGTACATATCCTAAGGGCTTTATCAACATGTATTAGAGACAATCAGAGTACATGTTAAGATAAAGTACAACCAGATAGCATACTATCATGTCGAGCAAGAAAGTCCTCCCTATATACGTCCCAGCATCCACTACAATATATATCGTATGTACAGTAATGGCCTCTAGGGCATACATATAACTAACAATCTCCCACTTGCACTAGGGCCATCTGTTGCGGTATCACATACCCAACAATTAGCTGTGGTTGAAGTATCACATACTCAACCATCCCATAAAAGTCTCTACTGGGGAAAAGGCCTTTGTGAGTGGATCCGCGTTGTTGTCCTCTACGTCTGCTCTCCTAACCTCGATCTGCCTGGAGATCAACCATCTCCATGATCAGGTGATACTGCCTAAGAATTATATCTGGATTTCTGATGGGACGGTAGTTCCTTGGCTAAAGCCACAACTCCATTGTCACACAATGTTAGGAACGAAGTTCATCTCATGAACTTATATCTATCCAGACTGCCTCTTTGGTAGCATCCTTGATAACGATGTATCTTGCCTTTAATCGTCTAGTATGTCACGGTATCTAGGTTGGAACTCTTCCAACATACCGTCCCTCCACTGAGGGTAAAGACAATGCCTGCGACTGACATTCAGTCGTCCTTATCACTCTGGAACCTTTCCAGTGATTCTCCCCTGGATCGATTGATACCATCTTACTACAACTAGTGAGAATTCTAACATCCAATTAGATCTATCTCATAGATCAAAAAACAGGATTTAGTAGGTATCACTTTGATCCTTTATGGAGAATCTTTGTGATAAGCGGAAATTGATCGAGCGTAGCATAGGAAACTTCTTCCCTATCAAGAGTATGTTATCCACGTACTCTACGAGGATCACCACCATACTCCCTACTACCTTTTTGTTTATACAAGGTTCATCTACCATTTTTATGAAGTCAAACTCTTTGACTACCACATCAAAACAGATGTTCCATCTCCGCGATGCCTGCTTTATCCTATAAAGCATCTTGCACACGTTTCCGCTGCTCCCACTGTCTACGAAGCCCTCTGGCTGTGTACTTATAGACGCTCTCTTCCAAAACATCATTTAGAAAAGCAGTCATGACACCCAACCACCAGATATCGTAGTCATGGTATGTAGCAATGGCAAGTAGGATCCGGATGGACTTAAGCATAGCCATTGGAAAAGGTTTCATCATTATCCACGCCTGGTCGATGACGAAAACCTTTAACAAGTCTAGCTTTGAAAGTCTCAACTTTTCCATCTACACCAAGTAATCTTCTTATGATATACTTGCTCCTGATGGGAATTTAACCCTTCAGATATAGCATCCAAAGTCTATAATTTGTTGGTGTACATGGATTCCATCTCAGATCGCTAAGCATCCAGCCATTCTTACAGAGTCTCCACTCTTGATGGCCTGCTCGAAACTAGTTGGGTCATTATCTCATGATGCAATCCTCACCCCCACTGTCATAGAGAAACCGAAGTATCTCTCGGGTGGGTGAGGAACCCTACTAGATCGGCGGAGAAGCTGAGGTTCGTTTGTAACTATTGAATCCTTTGGTTCTATCAAATCATCTGCTGTAGTTTGTATAGCTGGAACCTTTCCAGTTCTACATAACAGAGCTTGCCTCGAGCTTGTCCGGATTTTGCTTTTAGACATAGCCTGGACAACCCCAAATCTTAACCAACTTAAGATATGGGCTCTTCCCTTTCCATATCACATATGAAGTGGTAGGCATCTGATTTGATTGAAACCCTATTCAATAGGCATGCAGCTTCTCAAGTGCATAAGTCCCAAAAGGAAATAGGAAACTCAGTAGTACTCATCATAGAGCACACCATATCACATAGGGTGCTATTGCTCCGCCCCGATACACCGACGTGCTGTGGTGTATACGGAGGAGTAATGCTGAGAGAGAATCTCATTCTCCTTTAGAATAGTTCAGGATTTCCATACTCAAGTATTCTCCTCTCTGATCACATCAAAGGACATAATACTTATACCCGTATTTTGGTTCTCTACTTCTAACTTATATTCTGTGAATATCTCAAAAGGTTCGGACTTGTGTTTCAACAGCAACATATGTCTGAATCTTGAGAAATCATCAGAGAATGTAATGAAGTACAAACAACCAGTCTTGGCATGTATAGACAGGGGACTTTCATACATCAGCATGTATCAATCCCAAAAGTTCACTAACTCTTTCTCTGTTTCCAATAAACAGAGCTATGGTCATCTTATCTTTGTGACATGACCAGCAAGTTTCACAAGATGTAAATTCAAACTAATTTAAATATGCATCTATATGTAACTTCAGCTAGTCGGGTCACATTGATATGGCCTAGTCTACAATACCTCAAGAAGGATTCATTCATTTCTGAAATCTTCCTCTTGTGTGTGTTCTGTTTATTAAGAACTATGGTTTGATTTAGAACATCAATGCTTTTAGATAACGTGCCTGAACCGATCAACTCTTGATATAGGAAATGTTCAAAATATTATCCATCAATACAAAATTATATCATTTCTTTACTAATAAAGAGACTGATATGATGTTGTATATCAAGTTCGGTATCTAATAACATTCGTTTAGAATCAATGTATTCTTGTAATACAGGGTGACAGTGACCAACAGACTTGGTTGCAACACTTGCACCGTTTTCTGTCTCATGAAACTTATCACCCGTCCTCAGTTCTTTACCTATCTGTAGCCCATGTAACAGATTACATATGCGGGATCCTGATCCAGTATCATATACCCAGGACGTAAAGGATACTGAGAAATAGTTCTCTGTAATGAACACACCTGAAGATGATGCATCAGTATGTACTTTCTTCGTTTGGGCGGCACGGGAAATCTGGTATTCCCCAATTTCCTGCTCTGTCTTATAACAATTATAAATTGGAGCGGGACCAACGTTCCCCAGCTCAGTATAACAAGCGGGTTCGGTCAATATATCCGTATTATTATCTTGATTAAGGCGTGATATGGTCGCTATCTGGAGAGAGAGAAGAAAACACTCAGCGTATGCTCTTGGAAGAACAGATTGGTTATTATTTTATCTAATCAGGATGGCTCCCACTGTTTTTATCAAATCTTCCTTCAAACCCTAAAAGGAAAGACTAGCCGGGATTAATTACACGCTACAAGTTCGCCAATCTTTCAGCCAGGCCAGTGTCGGTACTTTGAGGGAGGTCCCCCGTGCTTTCGCACGAACCTAATTAAAGTAAATCTCGTTTTCCTAAAGGCGTAACCTCGTTAACACCTTTCTAGACACCTACTTGATCAGCTAATTGTAATGTGTAAAACTCTCCCAGGGGTAACTCTTACTCACAGCGGGTATCGGGATCCAACTATCTCATAGAAGGTATGCAATCTCATTGCAAATTTCAACACTTGAAATTCCGGATAATATTTTGCCCCTAGCGTCCTACGACCTTGACGCAGGCCAACAAACCATAGTCCGCTAGTCAAGTTCAACCCGTCATTTCTTGATTGAATTAAACCCACCCGCACGACCCTTGACGCAGGCCAACAAAGTCGCATGACTACCCTAATCCAATCTGCATCATATGCATAAACAGATAAATACTAGTTAGCTACCGCACACTATGCTTTGACGCAGGCCAACAAACGTAGCACGAATACTAAGTAGGACTTATCTGAAATGACGGAGGGCTACGACAGGTTTTTCTGAAAACCTATTGCGTAATGAACTTGATATCGTTGTAGAATCAAATAATTTTAAAATGGAGTGTTTTTTAGGCTTTTTCTAGTTTTGCTAAAGGGGTCACTCCCGGTGAAGGGATCGTCGGCCCTTTCCTCATCGAATAAGGTGCAGGGTATATCATATATACCACTATGCAAAGCAAGAACTATAGAAGCAATCAAAAGACAAACCGAGGGTTGTAGCATCTGCCAGTTATTGCTAAAGGGGTCACTCCCGGTGAAGGGATCTTGGCCCTTTCCTCATCGAATAAGGTGTAGGATGTTCTATAAGGAACACCACGATGCAAAGCAAGAACTGTAGGTACCTGTTTTTGAAAATTCGATTCCACAACATGTTTTAGGTTTCTTTTCTTTCATTAATCACATTAATGAAGTCCCATCATTTAAATTACCTAAACATCACAGATAAATACGACATACATTTATGCCATCCGCATTCGCTTCGATGTCCCCTCGTGCACCGTTAGGTTAGGTAACTAACGGTAGAGTAGGACAGGGCTAGCGCGGGTGTAAAATATAAGTAACGTCTATATAATATATCGTATATACTATATACAGTATTTATCACAGAACATCAAATGATAACATCACAGATATCGCAGCAGAAGAAACATATGAAACATTGGATATACTAGGACGTCCGTGTTTTATTTTGAGCCTCTATAAAACACGGATTCCACGGTCGTTATGAATAGCCAAACCCACAACCCTAGACCCCTACGAGAGCGGCAAGCAACCCTACCAATTCTAGAGTTAGGAGACCCGGACTTGACTCCTCGAGTTGGTCTCCCACTGGACTCTAGAACTCGGTTACTTGTGCTCTCCTCCTTGGGTCTATCCTAGTGCGGAAAAGTAAATAATATACAAATGGTGACATCAACCTCATCCCGGAAGTGCCCCAATAAAAGAATATTACATACAAGTTTTTACATGAATGAAAATGAAAAACACTCATCTCACATAAAAAAACCCGGCTATTCAAACACGACGATCCAATATAACATATCCAGCAACACATAATCATATGTTATCAACGTAAGTAAATATACGCATCCCAATTGTCGTTGACATATAGCAACGAAACCGGCGATATCGCATATTACACTTACGGTCGCAGAAAAGAAAGTGTAAAACTACAACAGTTGGAATCCGCAACCTACTTAGACATCGCATGCCTAATCAAATGAATTTCTTAGACATCGCATGCCTAACAATTATAAACCCCGCATTTCAGTCTCATTATTGAAAACTCTTTTCAATATCAAGTGGAGCAATTCAACAAGATTCCCGACATACAGATCGAATACTCGTCGCAAACTTTAGTAGACGGCCGCACCCCCGGATGCCGTCGACGAAGTGCACTAAGGCTGAACGCCGCTGCCGCGAGCACTTGAACGGATGCTTTCGGCGACGGGGTTCTCCTACAGTCACTTGGTCGGGGCTATGGGGCATGGCTGTCTATTAAGTTTACCCGGCGAGTATCCGCGTACGCTACGTGATTGCGACGGACTTTTGATCACATCAAAATTCCGTGGCAACCGATCATTTGAGACTAAACTGCTATGTTTATAACATTCAAATTAGTTATCTCATAACTAGATGTGGATTCCAATTATTGTATCACATTCCAGATAAATAGACAATGTTAAACTTTCCGATCGAATAATCAAACACCCAAGTTTTCCCGAAAAGCTCAACAAATGAAATAAGTTTAAAAAAATATTCACTTCATGCCACAGTACTAACGGTCCAGCCGTAGAAGGGTCAAGCCAACGCCTCACATGTGGCACGCCGTACTGCCCCAAACCCTAAGGTTCAAAGGGCAGTTCAAGACGGTCGCATAATCGAGTTAAGGTTTGTTGTCTTCTACAGGGTCCATCGCGTTACTTGCATTACTTAGAACGTTTTTAAACTACGGAAAAATCCAACACTTGGAAATTTCCCGGCAGGGGAAAAAGTGGGTATTTATATCTAGTCGAACTTTTTAACATGTTCTACTGTTACCCGGAAAAACACATAAACAAAGTTAAACAATCCGATCGAAACATCGAGTCCCAAAACAACCCAGAAAACTCAACTGTTGAGTAAATATTAAAAATTCCCAGAAAACACAAGAAACTGATACGGGCATTACTGTAGGAAAACGGATCCCTAACCATTACATACGGCAGCGGAACCGCCGCCAAAAGCAGGCTAGGGCCGCGATTCCGCGGCGCAATAGTAGAGTTAGGGTTTCGTTTTCTACAGTTATCCTTATATTTCCCTGCTGAATTTTTTGGATATTTTTAATTTGGAAAAATGCACAGTTTCAGAAAATGTACAAAGAAGGGTGTAGTTTAGGGTTTCGGGGTTCGATCGGGTTTCTAACTTCGTCTACATTTCTCCTAAAGCTCTAGCTAGGCTCTGATACCACTGTAGGGTTCCTAGGCACACTCAAGAGGTTCCACAAGGCATCAACCATACCAAAATCAAATTTTTCCATGTGCCGAGAAACCCTAATTAAGATCGTTAACTAGAGGTAAGGCGAAATCATGCAAGTTAACTACTTTAACTACAAGTGAAAGGGATTACAACCTTTGTAGATCCGGTCCTCCACTTCTTTAGCTCCGTGTTGACGTCCCTCCGCTGCGATCATCGGGATCCCGGACTCTAGCGTTGGTTTCATCGGAGAAATGAGCGGGCTAGGTCATTGACTTCGATGCCGAAGATGATCTACGTCGAGATGACTCAAACTCAAGCTCCATCTTCACTAGGTCATGAAAATTATGAAGATAACACCCTATACAACATGGCAAGTGGTAGAGGATGAATAAATAGGAAGTGGGTTCACTTTGGATTTGGATTTCTCACTTGATTTCAACACCTGAAATTTTCTAGCAAGCTTTCTTCACTTCATCAAGAAGAAGAAGAAGAAGAAGGAAAGAATGAATTAATGAAAAATAGAAAATTCAAGTGAAGACTTATCATTTTGCAACCATGGGTGAGAGTAACTTGTGTAGAGAATAAACTAGGGTTTAGGTTAATGGTTAGGTTAAAGCATAAAACAAAATGGCTAGACTTTTCAAAGATGCTTAAAAAGCTTCATGAAGCTTCAAGCATAAAATAAAGAACGCCACCATTTTATTTTTGCCAAAAATAAATAAAAGGAATAAAACCCTAACCATTAACCTAAACATGGTGTTATCCAAACACACACCCAAGTTTGCATGTATCATCAATCATGATACAAACTAATGCACAAAAATATATCACATATACAACTTGTGCACATCAAGTGAGAAAATCAATCTTAAGTGAACAAATACAAGTTAATGTAAAGTAATATATCAAATATATAATTATACATTAAATTATTAAATCAACACTTGATTTAATGATCCGGTCATACTGCATATAACCAACTAATATCAAGTGTATCAATGTATCGAATCAACACTTGATTCGGTAACCCGGTTATATCTCATATAACCGTCCAATGATACAAATCGTGAGAATAGAATACAGTATCACATATTGGTATTATTCTCGGTCCCGCACATATCTCATATGCGCTCCTATCTCGTTTCGCTTGAGCCAGGAAACCTCTGTGTAGGACTCTAAAGACTCGTCAATACGCCGGCAGTAGGTGATGATCATATCAAACACCTACAAGCCGCAAGCGGTGTGCTAAACGTAACGGCTACCCGGGAATTGAGCGATCAGAAGATCAAAAAGCAAGCCCGCTCACACTCCTGTGAATCCAATCAGTAACACTCCCGTACAGTCCGGTCTCGTCGTCTGATATGTCGCATATCTCGCCTAGGGGTGGTAAACGTCAGACCCCAGTAGCTCGATAAGTCGTGTCGATATGAGGTCTATAACAGTTCGAGAAACTACTGATAACACTTACCAGTAAATCTCAGCAACCCTGGCCAGGGATTTCCGGTTATAGCCAATCGAACACAGCACAACATCAACTCCCTATACCGGGAGAGACAAATCCCCTCCTATCGCTCATTGCCTCCATGTGATTCGAGACTGTACCCCAAAACCACCGTTTTGCACGCCCTCTTGGACGTGGTAAGGTGGAAATCAAAGCACAGTGGGAATCACACAAGACTCCATGACGATCTCGGGTCTACAGACTAACCTGTACCAATGTCACCCGAGAACTGCCATCTGACGTGAGGTATAATACCATCTGGGAGTTCTCGGCGAGTCCGTCCAGTGTACCCAGTCTCCACTGAGCACCGGTACACCATCCTTGATGTCAAACACCGATGGATATGGGATCATCCATCGCCCATCATATGGGTCAAGATGCGTATACGCTAGTCTACTCTGGTGCATCGATGCCCTGTCTCGATACACCCTCGACTAGGAACAGTTATAGGATGTACTCGTCGACTACCGTGGCCCCACTAGTATGATCTCATCATAGTCCCAGTAGTCGAGTACATATCCTAAGAGCTTTATCAACATGTATTAGAGACAATCAGAGTACATGTTAAGATAAAGTACAACCAGATAGCATACTATCATGTCGAGCAAGAAAGTCCTCCCTATATACGTCCCAGCATCTACTACAATATACATCGTATGTACAGTAATGACCTATAGGGCATACATATAACTAACAAAGAAGACTCGTATTGCTAGACGACGAGCCCGGCGGAGGGACTACTACCTACCGGTGATTGGTTAGACCTGGCGGTTATCCGGAGGATACTGACCAGAGCTGATAGATGGATACGGGACGACACGTACTGCCGGGGCCGAGGGCCGATTCCGCAGACGAAGCCCCATTCTTGAGGATTTGCGTGTCGATGCTAGACACGATGATTTCATGATATTTTTGTGTGCCGATGCTAGGCACTCACGATTCTATGAGATTTACAGGATTTGAGGGCCGATCAGAGTGACGGCGCCTGAGTTTTATTGGGATTTGGGTGTATTGATAGACACCGGTTATTCTTCCACGTTGACATTCCGTGTAGATGATATTTATTCCCATGCTCAGCATTCATTATTTTGCATCTCATCCTATAGCTATAGTACCTGATAGAGTACTTTTGTATGATTATTGCATACCCTTCTTATCATATATAGATGTCATTAGATTGCATTTGCTATGCACAATTATTGCATACCCTGCTTATCATATATAGATGTTATTAGATTGCATTTGCTATGCACAATTATTGCATACTCTGCTTATCATATATAGATGTCATTAGATTGCATTTGCTATGCACAATTATTGCATACCCTGCTTATCATATAGAGATGTTATTAGATCGCACTTGTTGCATGATTATTGCTCATATAGTTCATCATATAGATGTCACCTGTTAGCATAGGTTAGAGTATCGTTGCACGTGCATACTTGCGATTACCTTTATATGTTATCTACTACTCACGAGTTGGCAACTCACCCCCGTTGTGCCATAGTGTTTGCAGGTTTCCCCTCAGCTTAGTCACGGCAGGCTGATTTCTTACATCTTTTGATACAGATACCACTGCAGTTGGCGTGTTAGCAATTTTGCTGATAGGTGTTTTTTTTGCGGTATCTGTTTATTTTCCAGTTGTATACATTGTTGTATCTAGTACTCTCCATCTACTTTCATGTATTGACTTAGAGACCAGTTGTGAGGACGATGTATATTATTTTGTACTCTGGTATTGAGCTCGTTGTGAGTCGACTTTATTTTTGCAGCTTTATCTTTCATGATATTTGTTTTCACTTATTCTGCTCATCTCTTCGCTACGGCGTCGTATATTATATTTGTGGTGTTTGTTTCCGCCGTTGGGCGTGATTGCTCCCGTTTTGGATGCTTTATTTTTATTGTATATCATTTTATTCATATATTGTCTTGTACCCGATTTCGGGGCTAGTTTTTATAAAGGAAATGCTGCCAAAATTTTTAAGACAATAACTTGAACTTTAAAGAATTTTACTAAATTACTTAAGGTTTTCTAAACGTTTTAAAAAATGTTTCTATTAAATGTTTTAAACACTCAATACTTTTCATGGTTTTGATTTCTGGGTTTCGGCTTACTTAGTCGCGTTACGCCTCTAGACGTTACGTGGTTAAGTGCCGGTCATGGGCCAAACTTTGGGTCGGGACAAAGAGTTATCAGTAGTTTCTCGAACCGTTATGGGCCATAAATAAGCATGACTTATAAAGTTACTTGGGTCTGACATTTACCACCCCTAGACTTCACATGCGACATATCAGACGAAGAGACCAGACTGTACGGTAAGTGTTGCTTACAGGACCGTTAGGGTTGTGATGAGTTCGCTCGTCGGCCACCTTTTCATCACGTACCTGGGTAGCCGTTACGCACAGCTAATGCCGCTGACGAGCTTGTGGTTAAACCCACTGCCAGCGTACTGTCGAGTCATTAGAGTCCCACACAGAGGGTTCCCTGGTTCAGGCAAAAGAAGTAGAGGCCGTAAGTTGTTACGGCAGGGTTTTGATCATGTTCCTGTAATGGTTACAGGAATAATGATCGGAAGGATAATACTGGTAGACTTTGGTTTAATCCGGATACCGGTATTATATTATTGGATTATTTGTATTCGTATTTTTCGGAATTCGGATACGGGTATACTTATACGGTATACGGTGGAGGGGTATTCTTATAATTATACAAGAACACCTTTTAGAAGGAGACACCTCATAATTGGATATTTATTTTGTGAAAATAAATAAATGAGGTGGAATTTGGAGAAATGTCAAAGCATGGATTAAAGAATGGCTTATATCATTTTATATTCATTTGGGGTTACTATTGAAGCATGGTGCATTATTTTGGAGAAAAATATTACATGCTTCAATTATTTTCTTTTAACCATATCCTTTTTTCCATGCTTGAATAATTGATTCATCACTCTCACATTCTCTCTCCTCATTATCTCCTTCTTCCTCATCCTAGCTTTACCTTTCACATGTGATGTGAATCAAAAGCTTAGGGCTAATAATAATCCTCTACTTGATCTCTACATCATCTAAGTGATCTCTTCTAGCACACTTGATCTCTTAGTTAACTCTTGAGAAGAGTTTGAAACTTGTTCTACAACTCTCCGGTGGATCATCTACGTTTTGAGGTGACTGGAGATCGAGGACATCTCAACCATCAAAGGAGCCAAGGAGTCGCAGCGGAAAGAAGACCTGAAGGACCATGTCCTTGAGGTATAACCCCTATCATAGTAGATAAGATCTCTAGATAGGATTACTAGTTATGGTTTAGCGTAAAATCTAGTTTAAAGTTGGTGTTGCATGCAAGAAAATTATTGTTTGCCACTTCCGCCTCCTCACAAGTGTTGTGAGGGTGTGCAACATCTACTAACTTGGTATCAGAGCCTAATTAAACCATAACTAGTTATTTAGACGACGTTTAAAGCTTCAAACACGAAACAACTCCAAAACCATAACTCGAAACCCTGCTCTCTGAAAAACTTTCAAAAGTGTTCTGAAATTTTTTTAAGCATGTGTAGAATACTTATTATGAGATAACTTGACAACCCTAGAAAAACGAGCCCAAACCATCGGTTTTTGCCCGGCGAGATCCTTTAAATATCCGGCGTCACCGGATTTCCTGTGTGGTTTTGGCTTAAGTTTTTTAGGGTTATCCGTGCTCTGGGTTTTTAGTTTTATGGTATTGTTTAATTATTTCCAGATTACATGCGATGTAACCTAAGTGTTAGGGGAAATCATAGTGTTTCGAAATCGAACTTTTAATGTCGTGTATCCGTTTTTCAGTTTGTTTTATGTTTGAAACGTTCACTAATTGCTATACGATGATTAGTGGGGGTTGCACATATGTATATCATGTGATGGTATGTGTATATGAATATGTTGGATCGTCGTGGATGAATAACCAGGGGATGTGAGGAGAGTGCTTTTCTTTTCTTTCATTCATTTAATTTGTAAAAAGCAATGTAATATTATTTTGTTGGGCACATCTGGGTTGAGATTGTAGTCACCGTTGTATAATTTCTTTTACCATTTTTGCTCCTAGGATAGACCTAAGGTGGGGTGCATAAACTACCGGGTTCACAAAGTGCCGAGTGGCCTACTCACTTTGTTGAGGGAGGTTGCTTTGCTTCGGGGATTTGGCGGGTAGTTTTCCGCACCCGTAGGGGTCCAAGATGGGGTTTTGGCTATTCATCACAACCGTGGAACCCATCTTTCATTAAGGGCTTAAATGAAATACGGAATTCTTAGGATGGGGTTTTGGCTATTCATCTGTGATATGGAATGTTTATAAATGCGTGCGACGAATGGATATTTATATATGAGATATATAATAAACGTTGCATATGTTTTGCACCCGTGCCAGTTCATCCCCCGCTCTGCCGTTAGTTAAGTAACCTAACGGTGCATAACGGGGCCCCGTGGAGAATGCGGATGGCGTAAGCGTACGTTCTATTTTTCGTTTCTTTTCTGCGATGTTTAGGAAACGTAAATGATGGGACAACATTAATGTGATTAATGTTAAGAAAAAGGAACCTAAAGATGTTGTAGAATTAAATTTTTAAAAATGGGTAACTCTATTTTTTGCTTTGCATAGTGGTATTCCTTGATGAATATCCAGCACCTCATTCGATGAGGAAAGGGCCGAGATCCCTTCATCGGGAGTGACCCCTTTAGCGAGACTAGCAAATGTTACAAAGCACTCGATTGTTTTTATAGTTAATCTAATTTTTGCTTTGCATCGTGGTATTCATCAATATCCAGCACCTTATTCGATAAGGAAAGAGCCGAGATCCCTTCACAGGGAGTGACCTCTTTAGCAAAATTAGAAAGATACTACAAAACCATTCGATTTTTAAACTGGAGCTTAAACCACTCCTTTCACTAGATTCTACAACGATATAAAGTTCAAAACGTTAAGGGTTTTCATAAAAAAACCATTCGTTGCCCTCCGCCATTTTAGGAAGCAGAGTATTTAGTATTCGTGCCACGTTTGTTGACTATAGTTAAGGCATGGTGTACGGTAGCTAAGTGATGTCTTCCTATAAAGCATTTGATGCAATCGATTAGAACATTCGTATGACTTTTTTTGACTATAGTTAAGGGTCATGCGGGTGGGTCTAAATCAATCACGAAACGGTGGGTAGAACTTGACTAGTGCTTATGATTTGTCGACCATAGTTAAGGTTATAAAACATTAGGGGTAAAAACCATATCGGGAATTTCAAGAGTTGAAATTTGCAATGAGATTGCATACCTTCTATTTGATAGTTGGATCCCGATCCCACTGTGAGTAAGAATTACTCCCGGGAGAGTTTTGCACTTTACAATTAGTTAATCCAGTAGATGTCTAGAAAGGTGTCAACGGGGTTACGCCTCTAGGAAAACGAGCTTTATTTTAATTAGGTCCGTGCGAAAGCACGGGGAACCTCCCTCGGAGTACCGATACTGGCCTGACCGACCGATTAGCGAACTTGTAGATTGCAATTAATCCTGTTTAATTTTCCTTTTAAGGTATGAAGGAAAATTTGATAAAAAGCAGTGGGAGACATCGATTAGATAAGATTAATAACCAATCTAATCATGCAAGAGCAATCGCTGAGTGTCTTCTTTTCTCTCTCCTAATGGCAGATACCTATGACGGGACTTAAGCTTTTATTAGACAAGAATAAACTCACGGGACCGAATTACAAAGACTGTCTAAGGAACGTAAATATTGCCCTGACCTATGATAAGGTCGAATACGTCCTGACTACTCCAGCCCCTCCTAGCCCAGGACCTGATTCTTCAGTTGTGGATAAAAAAATCCATAAGACATGGGATATAGACTGTGCAACAGCCAAGTGCCTCGCGCTTTCTTCTATGAACAATGAACATCAGAAGCAGTACGAGAAGATGGATGTACAATCTATCTTTCTCCATACAAAGGAGTTGTATAGAAAGCAATCTCGTACTCTTTGATACGAGGAATCTCGAAAGTTGTTTCAGATGCGGATGGCTGCTGGCACATTGATTGATTCATCCTTCGTGTGTATTTGGAAATGTTTCACAACCAAAGAAATTTATAAACCGCAATCAATTAACGGTGTCTATTGTAGGTTCGTCGGTGAATGTGGATCGTCCACTGAGATGTGTGTTTTGATCGATCTTGTTTTAGATGAGTCGAAATTTAAAAGATAAAAGAAAATTCAAGAAAGTTGATTCAAGATTTGTGAGATTTGATTTTAAGAAAACATAAAGAATATAAATCTAGAATCAAGAATCAAGAAATGCCCCAATCACTTTGATTTATCAAGATAATGAAGAATAGCTTGTAGGATTCGGTTGAGTCAATAGTTAATGATGAATCTAATAATTCCTAATCTTATTTATTGATAATTTGTAGCTAGATTGATGATTATGATGAAAATTATGGATCTATTGAAGAAACTAGGGTTTCTCCTTCTATCCCTTGTCTTTTCAATCATGACCATTCGGATCTAGCCTCTAGCAAAGAAAATCATCAATCATTTGATCCTTAATTTGCAATGAAATAATTAAGAAGTCATTTCGCTCCAAATTAGGCCATCAACGATTCTTTTTGCTAAGGTTCACAAATCTCATAAGAATTAAGACTAGTATTAAGATTTAATCATCATTAGATCTATCAATTCTCTTGAATCCACCACAAGCGGAGAATTTACTCAAGCATCATGAAAATAAATGAATCAAAGATCAAGAAATTTCACAACGCAAGAATGTAAAGAAAACAAGAGTTTCAATTGTCACCTTTATTAAATCGATGACTAATTACACATTCCCTCAATTTGAGGTTACAAGATGTTGCTCTCGATCGCTCCTTTTGAAGAGGTAACTAGATCCGTCGAATTTCTTTCCGCTCGATCTCCGTGGGTCGCGGATCATCGTGGATCTCTTGCTCGGATGAAGATTGGTTTCGCGGATAAAGGATCGATGGTTGCTTTCTTGATTCACTTCTCAAAATGATCTTGATTTGGCTTTGGAATTGGATTTGGGCTAGGGTTTTGGTATCAGGTTGTGTCACTCAACTTGAATTTGAATTTTGGCTCTAATTAATTGTGTAACCCCTAACACCCTAGATCTAGATCTCTTTTTATAACCACCTCATTTGAATCTTCCCTCCAAAGCTAGGTTGTTAGAGAGAGCATTCTAGAATGAGTTTGTTAGAGTGAATATTCTAGAATGAGTTTGTTATAGGGAATATTCTAGAATGAGGTTGTTACAAGGAATATTCTAGAGTGAGTTTGTTATACAGAGCCTTCTGAAAGAAGCCACGTGGTAATTGAGAGTCTTCTGGAAGCTAGGGTTGTTACAGGGAATATTCCAGAGGATTTTGGAGGGCCAATGAGCTAACCGGGCCGCGGAACCGCGGCGGATCGGCCAACTCGGCCGCGGATCCGCAGCCATATAGTGGGCTTGCTGCCTTCAATCTTCAGGGGTGTTTTCTGTTATCTTTTGGGTACTTTTCTAATGCCTGTAATATTATATTTCTTTCTTGTTTGCTGCCAGATCTCAAGTCTTAGACTTGCTGTATTTTGTCGGCACTTTTGTCATTCCGGCTCTTTGACCTGAAGGATTTCCTGCACACAATTTTGATACAAGTGTTGAGATATACAAAATCATGCATGTAGTAATAAACACTCAATTTCCTTCAAAATGCCGGTTATAATATATAACACATGTTATTTGATATTTTGCAGAAAAATTGCTAATATGTGCTATATTTATACCAAACACCTTTAGATGATTACAAAGAGTAGGGAAATTGATGTGTTAAGAATGCAATATTTTCGACTGGTCAAATTCCCCCAAACTTAATTTTGGTCGTCTCGAGCAAGCATCTTTATTTTTAAGAGAACGAGAAAATATAAGAAAAAGAAAAACTAACTAGCGCACTTTCGCAGGCAACACGATTGCACTGAGCACGTGCAACAAGCCTTTAAACCTCTAGGTGTCTGTAGTAGGAGGAGTGTTGTCTCCTGAGGGTTTTCAGCGGATTGCACCCACAAAATCCCATAATAAAAGGAATACTGTGAAAGTTACATGTAAAGATAAGAATTATAAAAGAAAGACTTTGAAAATTAGAGTTTCCAACTATACTAGTTTTTCAGTTGTCATGAGCCCTATCTTAATAGTCATGAAAAGATGTTAGAAATCGCATCATCTCTCAATAAAACATCGTCTTTATTCTTCATTCCTACCTTTTTTCCAAACATCGATCATATAACCCTACGTGTGTGTAAAGAACAGCCCTACACTCGGAGAATTCAATTCAAGCTATCATACTCTTGTCCATCTACCTCAGTACTTTTTAATCGAAGAATATTTAGATGAAATTTGCTCACACATTTTTCATGCGACCGTTAATATTTCTTGAGGTACTAACCGACCGATTACTCATGTGCTTGCTTATTAGGCGTATTCGTATTTTTCTCGTCTTGCAACACCTATGGCTTAGCAGTGACTCCCAAACCAGTTGGTCTAAGGCACTAGGTGATGAAGCACCCTCGCTATATTTTTTTATTGCTGCCTTGGTGATAACAAAATCAGTGTTCATTTTTCTTCACCATTTTATATATTTTCTTCATTTATTATTTTCTTCATACTTTGGCTTTTTGACAAGAGCATTTCAAGTTATCCTCTACTATCCCGAGTTTCAAGATGTGTGTACGTGCGTATAGTAGGGTATCCACGTTCAAATGTTTGGCTTCCAGAATAGGAACTATTTTTCAGACTTATTTTTATCCTCAGATTAGTGACTTCTTTCATCATACTAACTCTTGGGACGACGGCTCATAACTACTTATTATTAGTTCGTTTAAGAAAACTTCTAATTTTCTAAGTTTTCTTAAATTTTTCCAATCTTTTGGATGTAATTTTTCACTTTCTAATTTTTTATTATCTTATTTATGTACAATTTTTTTATTTTTTATTTTTATATGTTTTGTGCTTATGCAAAGTATGATGCAAAGTGATGCGTAAATAAGCACAAACCTCCCCCAAACATTTTTTCAACAGTGTCCTCACTGTTGTCTTCTGCTAAATCTTAAAAAACCTGTAAGCTTGGGAGAACATTATTAATGGAGGCAAGAATAAGTGAAAGTGAAAATCCTCCTCCAAACTTATTTTTGGCTCACAATTTTTTAGGACAACTTTTATTTTCAAGAGCAAAAAATATACCCCCCTCAAACATGAGTTAGACAATTTTAAGTATTTTAAGATGGGGTAAGTCATTTGGTCAAAATAAGACTTTACACAGACCAAAAATTAATACAAACCATTCAAAGATTTTATCAGTGTAGCGTATAGGTCGGTGGAAGAACATGTTGTATAGAGTCAGGAAGAAATGAGGAAGAGATAAGTGGTGGTCTGGAAAGGGTTTGAGTTTTAAATTAGAGAAATGAAAGAATGAGAATGGATGTGAATGATTAATAAGGAGTGGTGGCAGTTCAACTTCTATAGGTTGAGGTTGATCAATCACAAAATCCATGTTGTTTAGGAATGCATGTTCGTCAGCAAAATGTTCTTGAAAACTTTCATCAATGGTGTGATCAAACATTTTGCTATCAATAAATTTTGTGTCAGATTTTACCATACTTGATTTGTCAAAATACATGGAGGTAGAAGATTCGCAAAACTCATTTATCTCATTTTCAAAATTATCCAAATCAAGTTGGCTTTCTGGGATTGTCGAGCTTGAACTATCGGATTGTGATTCATTAAAACTCACTGAAACTATAGGAAGAATAGAAGAAGAACCGGAGAAATTAGAAGGTGAAATGGGTAAACAAATTGGTGTGTCGAGGATCGCAAAACTAGATGTGGAAGATGTAGATTGAATTTCGGTCTGCTGTTCGGTTATACCATTATTATCAACTTGGAGAAGCATTTGGGGTTCGGGAAAAATTATCGAAGGCTCAATATGATGACCACAAGGAAGTGAAAGGACCTGATGAATTGATGGGGAAAACTCATCCAAAATTTCGGGTTCATCAATCAATATATCTCCAACGTCAATCACCTCATTCAAGTGAAGATTAAAATTCTCAAACACCTCATTCCAAGAATGGTTTTCAATCAATTTTGGTTCAAGAGTGGAAGTGTAGAGATCACAAGGATTTGGTATGGTTTCATCCGAAATGGACCCTTCACGGTCGGGTAAATCAAACACTGCTTTATTACACAACTTCTCATACATTCTCTCGTCAATTGGTGGATCATTTGGTGTACTCGATGAATCTCTGAAACTGGAGTTGTGGATTTCAGTTTGGAAAGGGAATGTTTGATTAGGAAAGGTGTACAGTTCTCCCTCACTACCCAAATTCTCATTTTGTCCTATGCCCGAATTAGACATTGAAAAAATTTTAGCTGGTTCGGAACTAGTTGCACCTTCATATTTAGCCATGCTTCCCTTCCATTCCTCTCTGATGCGGTTCAACATCACTAAATCTTATTCTAATGTCTGCTCAACACTAGACTTGGGTTGATAAGGAGCTTCAGTATAAGATTGAAATTCTTGTGGACAATTAAAACTCCCAAATGACTGATTAGAAGGGCCGTTTAGAGAAGGTGGAAAAGTCGGATTGGATTGAAAGGAATTGAATGGTTGCGAAAATTGGGTAGGAGTAGGGTCAACATTGTGATAAGAAGAATATCGATATTGGTTGGTCGGTTGGCTATTGGACATCATACATGCCACAAACCGATTATGAAATTCTTCTTTAGAAAGTGGAGGTGATGGTTGATATTGGTCCGGATTGAAACTTTGGCCTTTAGCCCTACCTATATGCTCAGCAATGGACATGCGTTTAGGGGCATCCTCACTCAGAGTATCAACAGAAACAGATGTGGAATTAGGATATGGTTGATAAGACCTGGGCTGAGGTGGCCAACTGTTTCTACTCGCTTGTTCTATCCGATCTCTTAAGGACATGGGAGAGTCGGACGGTATACCGAAGCGATTACGAAAACAAGAAATATCTGGTTGTCGACAGCAAAGCTCGGCAAGAGTTCGTTTGTTTGGGTCACCCATTATAAGAAGAGAAGGGGAAAAGGGTAAAAAGGGGAGAAAATAATTGGTTTGTTTTGAAAAAAAGGGCGGATTTATGAAAATTCACACAAACATTCACAAGTAACCCTATATCTAATGGTCACCTAGGTCAAGTCTCTAGACCGCTCCTAGACTTCCAGAAGGCAAATCGCAGGATAAATCCTCTACCGCCTCTTTATCTCTCCTGTGGCCAGTTAAGTACCAGGTAAGTGGGAGGTTCTCCGCTACGTAAGTAACGGGCCTAATTAAGTAACCACTTGCCTTAGACACACTTGCCTTAGACACCACAAAAGAAACGCGGATAAGCAATAGATTACCCACGACCTTCTTCTGTCCTAATTGAGCGCGACGGTCCTTAGAGTCTTATCTAGATCATTTTTAGTTAATGAAGGGTAATGCGGATGCAAAGTTTATGATTTTTGGGGCTTAGGAAAGGTAATGAAATCCCCACCTAATCTGAATTTGGTCTTTGCCCCTTAATTTCCATATTAAAATATGCACAAAACAACCAATTTCAAGAATCGCAACAAATTTATTTTTTTTAGCGGCGCTGAATTTTGCAAAGAATTCTGCAGGAAATTGATATTGGACAAGATCAGAGAGAAGAGGAGAAAACAGAGAGCAGACCTGAGAAATTTGGCACAGTACAAACCCTAAACGGCGGCGGAACCGCCGCAAAAACGCCTCATTGGCCACAGAACTGCGACTTGATGGGGGAATTAGGGTTTAGAAATTTTTGTGCAGGTCCCTGTGCTTCTCTGGATTCTTCAGATGTTCTCTGAATCTTGATCTCAATGGTGAAATGATTCCAGATTCCCTCGCAAAAAATTCAAACACTAATCGTTAAGCACTTGAAGCGAATCTTGGATGAAAATTTGATGGAATAATAATTTTTCAACTCAAATAACAAAAACGAACAAAATAGCACACATCCCCGGCAACGGCGCCATTTGATTGATTCATCCTTCGTATGTATTTAGAAATGTTTCACAACTAAAGAAATTTATAAACCACAATCAATTAACGGTGTCTATTGTAGGTTCATCGGTGAATGCGGATCGTCCACTGAGATGTGTATTTTGATCGATCTTGTTTTAGATGAGTCGAAATTTAAAAGATAAAAGAAAATTCAAGAAAGTTGATTCAAGATTTGTGATATTTGATTTTAAGAAAACATAAAGAATATAGATCTAGAATCAAGAATCAAGAAATGTCCCAATAACTTTGATTTATCAAGATAATGAAGAATAGCTTATAGGATTCGATTGAGTCAATAGTTAATGATGAATCTAATAATTTCTAATCTTATCTATTGATAATTTGTAGCTAGATTGATGATTATGATGAAGATTAGGGACCTATTGAAGAAACTAGGGTTTCTCCTTCTATCCCTTGTCTTTTCAATCATGATCATTCAGATCTAGCCTCTAGCAAAGAAAATCATCAATCATTTGATCCCTAATTTGCAATGAAATAATCAAGAAGTCATTTCGCTCCAAATTAGGTCATCAGCGATTCTTTTTGCTAAGGTTCACAAGTCTCATAAGAATTAAGACCAGTATTAAGATTTGATCATCATTAGATCTATCAATTCTCTCGAATCCTCCACAAGTGGAGAATTTACTCAAGCATCATGAAAATAAATGAATCAAAGATCAAGAAATTTCACAACGCAAGAATGTAAAGAAAACAAGAGTTTCAATTATTACCTTTATTAAATCGACGACTAATTACACATTCTTTCAATTTGAGGTTGCAAGATGTTGCTCTCGATCGCTCCTTTTGAAGTGGTAACTAGATCCGTCGAATTTCGCTCCGCTCGATCTCCGTGAGTGGCGGATCGTCGTGGATCTCTTGCTCGGATGAAGATTGGCTTCGCGAATAATGGATTTATGGTTGTTTGCTTGATTCGCTTCTCAAAATGATCTTGATTTGGCTTTGGAATTGGATTTGGGCTAGGGTTTTAGTATCAAGTTGTGTCACTCAACTTGAATTTGAATTTTGGCTCTAATTAATTGTGTAACCCCCAAAACTCTAGATCTAGATCTCTTTTTATAACCACCTCTTTTGAATCTTCCCTCCAAAACTAGGTTGTTAGAGAGAGCCTTCTAGAATGAGTTTGTTAGAGGGAATATTCTAAAATGAGTTTGTTATAGGGAATATTCTAGAATGAAGTTGTTACAAGGAATATTCTAGAGTGATTTTGTTATGCAGAGCCTTCTGGAAGAAGCCACGTGGTAATTGAGAGTCTTTTGGAAGTTAGGGTTGTTACAGGGAATATTCCAGAGGATTTTGGAGGGCCAAGGAGCTAACCAGGCCGCGGAACCGCGGCAGATTGGCCAACTCGGCCGCGGATCCGCGGCCATATAGTGGGCTTGCTGCTTTCAATCTTCAGGGATGTTTTCTGTTATCTTTTGGGTACTTTTCTGATTCCTGGAATATTGTATTTCTTTCTTGTTTGCTGCCAGATCTCAAGTCTTGGACTTGCTATATTTTGTCGGCACTTTTGTAATTCCGGCTCTTTGACCTGAAGGATTTCCTGCACACAATTTTAATACAAGTGTTGAGATATACAAAATCATGCATGTAGTAATAAACACTCAATTTCCTTCAAACTGCCGGTTATAATGTATAACACATGTTATTTGATATTTTGCAGACGAATTGCTAATATGTGCTATATTTATACCAAACACTTTTAGATGATTATAAAGAGTAGGGAAATTGATGTGTTAAGAATGCAATAATTTCAACTGATCACACGTCTGTAGGTGACTATGTATTGAAGATGATTAGACTTATCAAAGAACTAGAGGACCTGGGTTGGACCATGGAGAACGAACAGTATGTTGATATTATTCTACAGTCCCTTCCCCCTGCCTTTGCTCAGTTCATTGTAAACTTCAACATGCACAATATGGAGAAGTCATTATCTGAACTCCTCAATATGTTGAGGAGTGCAGAAAGCATGCTAAAGGTAGCGAAAACTCCCGCTCTAATTGATGGGCCATCTTCCTCTTCTTCCCGAAAGCCAAGGTCAAGGGAAAGAAGAAGAAGAATCCCATCAACCCGAGAAGAGGAGTAAAAAAGGAACCGGGAAAAGACAGGATAGGGGATGCAGCGACAGGAAGAGGGGAATGCTTCCACTGCCACCAGACTGGGCATTGGAAGAGAAACTGCGTTGGATACCTAGCTTGCCTTAAGAAGAAGAAGCATGCTAATGCTTCGACTTCATGTGTGTTTGTAACGGAAAACTGTTTTTCAATTAACTCTGCTTCCTGGGTATTAGATACCGGGTTAGGATATCACATCTGCAATTCCTCCGTACACACCACAGCACAATGGTGTGTCGGAACGAAGGAATCGTACCCTATTAGATATGGTACGATCAATGATGAGTGATGCTGAGTTACTACTTTCATTATAGGGGCACGCATTGGAGACTGCGATATATCTATTCAATAAGGTTCCGACCAAAACCGTGTCTACCACTCCATATGAGATATGGTATGGGAAGAGACCATCTCTTAAACGAGTTAGGATATGGGGTTGTCCGGCTTATGTGAAAAAGCAGAATCCGGACAAACTCGAGACATGATCGGCTTTTTGTAAATTTGTGGGATATCCGAAAAAACTCGTATGGATATCTTTTCTACCACAAAGAGGAACAAAGGGTGTTTGTTTCTCAGTATGCCACATTTTTAGAAAATGAATTTTTTACAAATGATACCGTTGGCAATGTGGTAGAACTGGAAGAAATTCCAGAACTACAAACAAATACCGATGATTTGGTTAAACTTGAGGTTTCAATAGAACCTGATGAACCTCACCCACTCCGTAGATCTAGTAGGACTTCTCGCCCACCTGATAGATACTACGGTTTTCTAATTGATGGTGATAAAGAAGATTGCATCATGGATGATGATGACCCTACTAGTTTTCAGCAAGCTATCACGAGTGGTGACTCAGTGAAGTGCTGGATGCCATGAGATCCGAAATGGAATCCATGCACACCAACAAAGTATGGACTTTGGAGGTTGCACCTTCTGGAGTAAAACCCATAGGGTGAAAATGGATCTTTAAGAGAAAGATCGTTGTGGATGGTCAGGTGGAGACCTATAATGCTAGGCTGGTAGCAAAAGAATTTCGTCAAAGACCAGGCTTGGACTATGATGAAACCTTTTCACCAGTCCCGATGCTCAAATCCATTCGGATCCTGCTTGCTATAGCTGCTCACTATGATTATGAAATCTGGAAGATGGATGTTAAAACGACATTTCTAAATGGTTATTTAGAAGAATGCATTTTTATGGATCAGCCAGAAGGCTTTATTGATAGTAGGAGCAGCGGAAAAGTATGCAGGTTGCTTAAATCCATCTATGGATTAAAGCAGGCATTACGGAGTTGGAACATCTGCTTTGATGATACAATCAAAGAGTTTGGTTTTATCAAAAATGTAGACGAACCATGTATTTATAAAAAGATTGTAGAAAGTACTGTTATATTCCTCGTATTGTACGTGGACGATATTCTCTTGATAGGAAATGATATTCCTATGCTACAATCGGTCAAACTATTCTTATCGCAGAGGTTCTCCATGAAAGACCTGGGTGATTCCTCATACATTCTAGGGATTAAGATCTATAGAGATAGATCTAAGAAATTATTGGGATTGTCCCAATCGAGATACATAGACACCATACTAAAGAGATTTAGTATGGAAGATTCTAAGCGAGGTAATGTACCCGCTTATCACGGGATCACCCTCTCCAAAGAGATTCCTCCCAAGACTGATGAGGAGAGGGCTCGCATGAGCATTATACCCTATGCTTCGACGGTAGGATCAATAATGTATGCGATGTTGTGTACTCGTCCAGATATAGCTTATGCACTGAGTGCAGTAAGCAGGTATCAATCCAATCCAGGGGAAAACACCGGACTGCTATGAAGAACATTCTGAAGTACTTGAGAAGAACTAAAGAAATGTTTTTAGTGTATGGTAACGGAGATCTCCAAATGGAGGGCTTTACCGACTCCAGCTTCCAGAGCGACAAGAATGATAGTAAGTCCATCTCAAGATTTGTATTTACCCTAAATGGAGGGGCAGTATGTTGGAAGAGTTCCAAACAAGATACCGTCACTGACTCCACGATGGAAGCTGAGTATATTGCTACTAATGATGCCACAAAAGAGGCATTCTGGATGAGAAAGTTCATTTCTGAATTTCAGGTGGTTCCATCTATTGCTAATCCAATACCTCTGTATTGCGATAATAATGGAGCCATGGCTTTGGCAAAGGAACCGCGGTCCCATCAGAAATCCAGACATATCTTGAGGCGGTATCACCTCATCAGGGAGATAGTGGATCACCAGGACATCGAGGTACGGAGAGTAGACACGAAAGACAACACATCAGATCCATTCACCAAGGCAATCCCTCAAGTCCAGTTTGAGAAACTGTCCGAGCTGTTGGGCATGCGGTACACCGGTAACTGGTTCTAGTGCAGACAGTGGGTACTTATTGCACCAACTATAGGCCTTAGTGCTATTAGGTGATTGTTAGATATGTATGCCCTAGAGGCCTGTATTGTATAGGATGCTAGACATGTATATGTACAGAAACAATCTTTACTCGAAATGATAGTATTCTATCTGGTTTATCTTCATCTTAACGTGTGATGTGTTGTATTTCATATCTTTGTATACATGTTGATGAAGCCCTTAGGATTATGCTTGACTGCCAAGATTATGATGTAGATCATACTAGTGGGGCCTGGGCAGTCTATAAGCATATCCTTTAATAGTTCCTAGTCGAGGGTATATCGAGACAGGGCATCGATATTACCAGAGTAGACTAGTATGTACGTTTCTTGACCCTAGGGGCGATGGTTGATCCCACAACCATTGGTGTTTGACATCAAAGATTGTACACAAGTGCTCATTGGAGAATGGGTACACCGAACAGGACTCGCCGAGAACTCCTAGATGGTATATATACCTATTGTCAGATAGCAGTTCTCCGGTGACACTTGTACAGGTTAGTCTGTAGACCCGACATCGTCATAGTGTCTTGTGTGATTCCCACTGTGCTTTGATTTCCTCCCTACCACGGCTCTACTGAGTCGTGCAAATAGGTGGATTTTGGGTACAGTCCCGAATCACATGGAGGCAGTGAGCGATAGGAGGGGTTTCGTCTCTCCCGGCATAGGGAGTTGATGTCGCGCTATGCTTGATCGGCCATAACAGCAAATCCCTGACTAGGGTTCTCGAGATTTACTGATAAGAGTTATCAGTAGTTTCTCGAACCGTTATGGGCGGTAAATGAGCATAACTTATAAAGTTAATGGGGTCTGACATTTACCACCCCTAGACTTCATATGCGACGTATCAGACGAAGAGATCGGACTGTACGGTAAGTGTTGCTTACAGGCTCATTAGGGTTGTGATGAGTTCGCTCGTCGGCCACCTTTTCGTCACATACCTGGGTAGCCATTACGCACAGCTAGTGTCGTTGACGTGCTTGTGGTTAAACTCACTGTCAGCATACTGTCGAGTCATTAGAATCCCATACAGAGGGTTCCCTGGTTCAGGCAAAATATGTAGAGGCCGTAAGTTGTTACGGCAGGGTTAATATCATATTCCTGTAATGGTTACAGGAATAATGATCGGAAGGATAATACTGGTAGGCTTTGGTTTAACTCAGATACCGGTATTATATTATTGGATTATTTGTATTCGTATTTTTCGGAATTCGGATACGGGTATACATATACGGTATACGGTGGAGGGGTATTCTTGTAATTATACAAGAACACCTTCTAGAAGGAGACACCTCATAATTGGATATTTATTTTGTGAAAATAAATAAATGAGGTGGAATTTGGAGAAATGTCAAAGCATGGATGAAAGAATGGCTTATATTATTTTATATTCATTTGGGGTTACTATTGAAGCTTGGTGCATTATTTTGGAGAAAAATAATACATGCTTCAATTATTTTCTTTTAGCCATATCATTTTATCCATGCTTGAATAATTGATTCATCACTCTCACATTCTCTCTCCTCATTATCTTCTTCTTCCTCATCTTAGCTTTACCTTTCACATGTGATGTGAATAAAAAGCTTAGGGCTAATAATAATCCACTACTTGATCTCTACATCATCTAAGTGATCTCTTCTAGCACACTTGATCTCTTAGTTAACTCTTGAGAAGAGTTTGAAGCTTTTTCTACAACTCTCGGGTGGATCATTTACGTCTTGAGGTGACCGGAGATCGAGGACATCTCAACCATCAAAGGAGCCAAGGAGTCGCAGCGTAAAGAAGACCCGAAGGACCATTTCCTTGAGGTATAACCCCTATCATAGTAGATAAGATCTCCAGATAGGATTACTAGTTATGGTTTAGCACAAGATCTAGATTTAAAGTAGGTGTTGCATGCAAGAAAATTATTGTTTGCCACTTCCGCCTCCTCGCAAGTGTTGTGAGGGTGTACAACATCTACTAACAATATACACAAGAGACATGAATGTAAATGTACAAAAACTTTTATTTATTAAACATCTTTTTACAAGTACAACAGAAAATGTAAATACAGGAATGGAAAGCAATGCCTAAATAATGGCATGAACTGAAAAGAAAATATATACAAGTATCTTGAACTCTGGGTCAATGGAGAACTGTTCCAAGTCTTCAGTACTGGGCTCAAGATCCAAAGAGTCCGATCCACCTGACAACATTCCAAAGAAAAAGAGAAGGAATGTTGTCAGAGAACAATCACTCGGTAAGTCCCAAAGATAGATAAGAATAGACAGATGAATAGACAGATATAACTGGTGAGTTTGTTATATTAACGCAGTTGTTTGTAACTTAGTAAGAATATGCCAATGTATACGAGAGGAGTCCCACTATTCCGAAGACTAAGGTATACGGAGCATAAGGAACCCTTAAACCACGGTACAACAGCAATGAATATTCAGGTTAGGTGTATTAAAGTGACCGTCACGTGCCACTTCTAACACATTCCGTACCAGTATACCTCTTTAAAACCCCGTAATGTATTTGTGCTGATTGTATTGTTTGTTTTATAGATGGAAGACTTACCGAAACCATGATATCATGTAAACGGAATGGATATAAATGGATAGTCATGTAATCAGAGTATATCCATGGTTCGGTACAGTCGAGTCATGTTGATATAAATTGAATTTTGGTATAAATGGATTCATGTTGTATTGTAGTTATACTTGAATTGAATTCAAGTCAGATTGATTTCATATTAGACTGAGACTCTGTCTGAGTCAGACACTTTAAAACAAATTGATGTCCTGAGTTAGTTTTGATGTTATCGGTAACTGCTTCACATGGATGACAGGATTTGTGTCTTTTTCCAAGACAATTACCGTATTGATAACACCTTTTTTAGATTGTCTACCTTAAATAAGCAAGCACCCATATTCGCTGGCTCCCTGAGGCTCAAGAGAACTGGTCCCGTTTAAACCTATGTTTACTAGAGTCCTTATTGTAAATTAATATAACTTGAGGGGGTTTTATGAAAAATAGTTTTGATATATTTTCAAAATACACCTCAAATCTTAAATTATCATCTTTAGGGTTTTCATAATTGTAATTTTTATAAAGTGAAATATTCTAGTGGATATAACCTAGATTTCATTGTTTATGGTATATTAGTGTAATATTGGAATTGTATTGATTTGTAATGGTAGTTTCATGAAATTGTGATTCTTTTGATTTAGAAAACATGGAATATATATATAATATATTTAAAGTAGGTATTTTGATATAATATATATATATATATATTTATATTTATATATAAAAAAAATAGAACTTATTTATTAAATAGAAATCACATTTTTCTTAATAATTGCATTAAAAATTCCATCGAGATCGGATACTCCGTGAGAAGGTCTGCATCTCACTATACTAGGCCCGAGGACGTGCGATAACCCACACCATCCAGATCAGGGTTCCCCAAAATGGGTTGTAGAGGCGCATTTGCAAGAAATTAAATAATACACTTTTAAAGAAAACGATTTTTGAATGTTTATAGTATTTAAATGTAAACTCGTATTTTCCCACAAACTAATGTTCTACAAGTCATTATGCTATGGCAAGAATGTGTGTTGTGATGAGGTAGGTCATTACCTCATGAGTTTTCTAAAGGTAACATGGGTAAAGTGAATAAGCAATGTCGTATTTAAACATGATGGTATTTTACCGTAAAAATGAAATAGAAGTTGTAATACATATTATTTTGAATTGAAACTTATTGTGAATGTTGTTTTATGTTTGTTAAACAATATACAAAAAGAAGGTGAATTTGTTCTAAATAAAAATTGTGTTTTTAGTTAAAATAGAATCGGAAGTCGGATTAACTCCGATTCCGACTAGTTTTAAAGAAGGAGTTCGTTTTAATAGAAGAGAAGGGGGAAAGAGGGAACTTACTGATTGGAATTAGAGAGAAGAGATAGAGGGAGATTTTGCGATCATCGGGGAGTCGTTTCGTCGCCGGATTCTTTCCAAAACGTCGCCGGAACTTTGACTTTTGCTAACTCCTCTTGTATAATTTAGGACTTGGAAATTTTAGAGAGTTTTTGTATGGGATTTCTGAATGAGGAGGGTTAAAATATAATGTGGTGTTTATAGGAAAAATTAAGATTTAGGGTAATGAATTGAGAATTAAAAATGTGCATTAAAAATGGATTTAAGATAGGAATTATCACTCTCTGGATGAATGCAGAGACATAAAACAACATGCGGGTAGTGGGGTAGGCGAAGGGGTGCTAGGTTTAAATTTTGGGGGCATTCCTTATGGACTAGCCCGGCGGTGCCCGTCCCCCCTTCACATCTCGCCGATCCAATTCGGTGGGATGGGGTTGGGATCTCCGCCATGTGTCCATGTCGTCTCAAATACCTTAGTTCACATGTTTGATTTTGTTGTGACTTTTCATTTTACGTGTTTTGCACGTGTAAACTTTTGAGCTTCTAAAAGTTTAAAAGAAAATCAACAAAAAAATATAAGTGGCTGGGGGGATTCGAACACAGGGGCTACGTCACTGCAATGCAAGGCTTTACCAATGAGCTACAAGTTGTTTTCTTGCTGTTCAAAAGCAAATCAAATACTTATAGCATACACAGGATTGCAAATACTCTATTTGTACAATAACTTTTAAACAATTTTCTGTACACTGAAACAGAGTTGTTACAGTCCTTGTAGCCTAAGGGTTTTTTATCTTCATGAGCCGTAAGGGTCTCAAGAAGGATTTTTCTCCCTATGAGTCAAGATGATCTCATAGCTGCATATTCTTCCTAGAAATCGTGAGGATTCCTAAGCGTTCATCGCCTCCGTGGGTCGTAAGGATTTCACTCGGGTATTTTTCCTTATGAGTCGTGAGGACCCGTAAGTGGCTTCTTCACTTTGTTGGCGAATGTAGCCCGCGGATAGTATACAAGAGTCAGTTTGGACTTTCTTGTAAGGCAGCGATGGCTTAGGAAACAGGTTTAGATCTGTCGCCTAAGGCTTTTCAACTCCATGAGGGTCTCATAAAGATATTTCTCCCTACGAGTCGAGAAGATCTCGTAGGTGTATTTTCTCCTTAGAAGTCGTAAGGACTCCTGAGTGCGTTTTCTCTTGAGAGTCATAAGGATCTCATAAGAGAATTTTCCCTTTACGAGTCGAGAGGACTAGTAAGTGGTTTCTTCTCCTCGTCGGTATGTGACTTTGGAGAATGTGGCCCGTGGATAGTATACAAGAGTCAGTTTGGACCTACTTATAGGGCCACAGTGCTTAGGAAACAGGTTTAGATCTGTCGTCTAAGACTTTTCAATTTTATGAGCCGTGAGGGTCTCATAAAGACTTTTCTCCCTACGAGTCGAGAGGATCTCATAGGTGTATTTTCTCCTTAGAAGTCGTGAGGACATCTAAGTGCGTTTTCTCTTGAGAGTCGTAAGGATCTCATAAAAGAATTTTTCCCTTATCAAGAGGACTCATAAGTGGTTTCTCCTCCTCGTCGGTATGCGACTTTGGAGAATGTAGCCCATGGATAGTGTATAAGAGTCAATTTGGACCTACTTATAGGACCACGGTGCTTAGGAAACAGGTTGATATCCCCGTCACCTAAGGCTATTCACCTTCATGGGCCGTAAAGGTTTCATAAAGATATTTTTCCCTACGAGTCGAGATGAGTCGAGAGGATCTCGCAGGTGTATCCTAACGTGAAATATAGATAACCCCGATTCTTTACGATAGGGGTCAGATAGGTTTGTGGTACTAGGGTTTTAGTCCGTGGTACCGTCGCATTGACTGATGTATTCCTCGATATGCAGTCTTTAAGCTGCTGTTCGAGTAGCCCCGCGACTATTGTGTCTCTGATCCTTCTGAAGATGGACAAGACGTATTCAAGTAATCTTCTTAGGTCATATTACCGTTCGAAGAGCAAGCGTTAGCAATTTTCCATGACGCTTTTTACTTGAGGTTAGGCTCAATTTGGTGCCCCGATGAGTCATAACCACTCCTTTCTGGTGTGGGATGATCTCCGATAGTCTTTCAGGTTTTATATGAGTTGTCGTCGAGACCCAAAGTTGGGAATATGTCGTCGCTTCATTTTGTTTTAACGATATTGTGATGTTTCTTTGCTGATGTAGGGTAGACATCTGTAGGACTTCTATGCTGTATGTATTGCAATTGAAGTCTGGAACCATAAATATACCATTGCTCCAATTTCATTTGATAATCACGTCTCCATCCTGCTAAAATGAGGGGGAACGTCGAGATAGTCTCTGGGTTGTATATGAACTGTCAAGACTTGGAGCTAGGATTTTGCCGTGACTCCATTTTTGCTTTGAACCTTGGGTCTTTTTTTGACGTTGCATCTGCATCCTGCTGGCATGAGAAGCACGTCGAGCTGGAGTTTAGGATTTTGCCGTCACTCCTTTTTTATTTGGTTCCTTCGATCCTTTGTTGACGTCGCATCTGCACCGAGAAGGAACGTCGAGCTGGAACTGGGATTTTTCCATTACTCCTTTTTTGTTTGACTTTTGGGTCTTTGATGACATTACGTCTACGTCCTGCTAGCATGAGAAGCACGTCAAGCTGGAGTTAGGATATTGCTGTCGTTCCTTTTTGATTTGGCTCTGTTTCCCCCAATAACAGAGCAAGGCTCTGTTCAAAATTTGAACTGAGGCAGCGCCTCACGTCCAAAGCACGAGAGCGCCAGCGTCCAGAGTTAAAAACTCTGAGGCAGCGCTAAGACTTAAAAAACTCTGAGGCAGCGCCTCACGTGCAAAGCACGAGAGCGCCAGCGCCCAAAGTTAAAAACTCTGAGGCGGCACTGTTCAGTTGATAAAACTGCATATGACATTTTTCCTACTATTTCTATATAATAAAAGGTGTTTATTATAATATATGATACATATGAGGGTTTATCTGTAAAAATTCTATTTTCATGTGTTTATATATTATAATTAACATTTGGTAGGAAAAAGTAAGCATATAATATCCATGTAACATTTGGCCCATTTAAATATGCTTACCATATTTTAACTTTGACCAATACTTAACGGTTAAGCTAATATCTCAATAAAACAAACGCTACTAAATATTAATTGTTGAGTTATTGTGCAGAATTTGCAGGGCTGAAATCAAGGAAATCAAAGTTGGTAAAACAAACCTGCCTAATTAAGAAATTAAACTAAAGAAATCAAGGCTGGCAGTGATAATGAGAAGATTTTCAGTTTCCAAAGATGTTAAAAGATCACCACATGTCAGATAAACAAAGCCCCAGAGAGACAAAGCAAAGATCACACCATAAGGCCGCGGATCCGCGGCCAAACCCACCTATTGGCCGTGGATCTGCCGCGGTTTAGATGAGTTGGGAGTTGAGATTGCTCTGTTAGGATCATAACCTCTGGTTTCCAAATTAGGAGACTAGGGTTCTGACTTTGGGACTATAAATAAGGACCGAGAGCCTCTAGAAAAAATTATCAAGCTGAAGAGATCACGAAGTCCACGACAGGCTCACGCATCCAGGCTGATCATCAACGGTTCATCTACCTCCTTAGGAGAGATCGAGAAGCAAAACTAACATTTTGTAATCATTTTCTAAGGGAACAAAGTGTAAATGAATTTTGTTGATTAATAAAGGTAGTTGTTTTCTTATTCTATTTCTTTGTAGTTTTAATATGATTTCCCTCTCTATCTCTTCTTCTCCCAACATGCGCGAGTAATTCTCCGCTTGTTAGGGTTCATAGGATTAGGGTAGGTTAATGGATGATGAAAATCCTTAAACTCTTTTTAAGTCTTATAAAGTTTATAAACTTTATCAAAAGAATAGTTAACATCCTAATCGGGCGCGCTACCAATTCATTGCTAGTCTCGACCGCGATTAGAGATTAGATTAACTATTGTTTTGGTAAAGGCTAGATATGAACGAAGTTCCATGTCGAGATAGGGGTTAAGAGTGGGAACCCTTTTCCCTTCAGAAACCCTAATCTACATGCATCACCGTCGTTCTAGTTTTAAATCTATTAAATAATAAAAAGAGTAATCTTTAATTAATCATCCATAACTACTAAATCCCAATGAACCCTACAAGCCCCTTTTAATATTAAACCTACATCCGTAGTTAATCTAGATCTATATTTTGCATCCGTGTTTAACTTAGATCTAGATCCTATAATCATTCTTCACCATTCTTTATTCTTCATCCTTTCCTTCTCAACACGCCTAAAGTAAGAATAAAATATTCAACGTTTCCCAGAGGACGACCCATACTCATCTCGGTCTAGCTACATGCGACACCGTTATTGATTGCGGTTAACTACTACTACATAAATCTAGATCAATCAGGCGCCACGAGTTAAAAAACTCTAAGGCAGCGCCTCACGTGCAAAGCACGAGAATGCCAGCTCCAGAACTAAAAGTTCTCCACCCTTAGATCAAAGATCCAACGAAGATGATAAATCATCAAATTACAGAATTAAATTCTGTTGAGGAAATACTCCTTAAATCTTTCCAAATGAGAAAGATTGTACTCTGTAAATCAGAGCACCGTTGGATCAAAGATCCAATGGTGATTAAAAATCACCAAGATACAGAATAAGTTCTGTATAGGAAAATATTTTCCCAATCTTGTTAAAAACAAGAAAAATGTCTTCTGTAAAACAGAAGTCCTTGGATCAAAGATCCAACGGTGGATAAAATCCCTAAATCAATTAAGAAACCTCTCGATGAGAGATTTCCTCAACTGAATCAACAAATCAGCCTCCCCTATATAAAGAACCCAAGACTTCAAGTCTTGCACAAAGGAACCCCCCCATAAACTTTAAGTTCAAAAAGAAGAGCAAGTAAAAGAGCTTGAAGAGAGAAGAAAGAAGAAGAAACTTCTTCAAGGTAAATAGAGATCACAGTATCTCATCGGCATACATGAGGGTTTACCCTTATAAAAGAACATAGTTCTTTCCCTGGATCTGAGATCCATGAGACAATTCCCACAAATGAGAATTTAATTCTCGAAGAGATGTATTTGTTCTCGGGGATTGAAGATCCAGGGGAGAACAAAGAATCGAACTCTTCAGAAAAATGCACAAAGAAGGAAACAGCGCCGAGCGCTCCACACGCCCCTCACGTGGGCGCTAATGAAATAAAGAGTGCTTAGCACTCAGTAGTTGGCGCTCAGCACCAAGCGCTCCACGTGCCCCTCACGTGGGCGCTAATGAAATAAAGAGTGCTTAGCACTCAGTCCACGTGCCCCTCACGTGGACGCTAATGAAATAAAGAGTGCTTAGCACTCAGTAGTTGGCGCTCAGTGCCAAGCGCTCCACGTGCCCCTCACGTGGGCGCTAATAAAATAAAGAGTGCTTAGCACTCAATGGTTGGCGCTCAGTGCCAAACGCTCCACGTGCCCCTCACGTAGACGCTGATAAAATAAAGAGCGCTCTGTAAATAGAGCCCGGCGCCATAAAGAGTGTTTAACACTCAATAAAAACCAAAAAGAAAAGGGTGAGAATCAAAGCTCATATCAATGCTTAGCATTGTTGAACAAAAAGGGGATCAAGCCCAAATAAGTAATCAAGTGGGCTAAGCCCAAGGTTGGCCAAACCCAAAATCGACTGAGCCCTTAGGTCTTCTTCTAAATTGTCCTTAGTGCCAAACAAGACTACCAAGTCCCTGGTGAAAATTTATTGGTTCAAGGGTACATCCCTTCACTCCTCTGATACATGTCGTTGTAATTCTTCAACATCTTCAGAGAGGTGGCGGGTCCCGACAATCAATAAACCCAATGGACCGCAACGTCCCTAAACTAAACTCTATGGACTATGATGTTCTTAAACTCCACGGGCTATGATGTCCTTACACCATGGACCGCAACGTCCCTAAACTAAACTCTATGAACTATGATGTCCTTAAACTCTATGGACTATGATGTCCTTAAATATGGACTATGATGTTCTTAAACCCAATGGACCGTAACGTCCCTAAACTAAAACGATAGAGCCCAAATGCTCTTTCGTTGGATCTAAATGATTCTAAAACCTTGTTAAGTGGATCTTAGTCTAAAACTTAGACTAACGTATCCTTAACAAACATTTAAGTTGATCTTAATCTGAAAAGAGGTTAACGATCCTTAAATCAACAAAACCCAAATCTAAGAAAATACGAATTTGGACTAATCCATGCCCTACGGGCGACAACATAAATTAGTCTTCGTATACAATCCACGGGCAACCTAAAAAAAAACAAACATACATGACACGAAGTGAACATCTGGAGAAGGAGAAAGTGGTTATCGCTACGCGGTAACGTAATTAACTGCAGGGGCTTGTGCCTGCAGGGAAGAGCGTCCCTACAATTAAAACCCCTCGCAAAAGAGGGGGAATGTGACGAAGTCTGCTACAACGGCCGCATCTGTCCAAACCTCCGATACACGGTGCCATAAATCAACTTGGCATCTTCGGAGAGGTAAACAGATAAAACCAAATAGCATCTGCCCCTAAAATTCAGGCCAGACGTCCTAACGTCCCGTTCGCGTCTTTCAGCGGTAAACAAATTCTGGCACGCCCGATGGGACCTTTTCCTCTTTCCACTCCACACTTCATGTGTCGTATTCGCAAACAAATCGCGGTTTAATATAGTTGCCCCTGGATTCGTGGTATTAAGATTAGGTGTCTTACTCCGTGCAGAAGAGAAGATGGTGTTCCCCACCGAAACACGGAGATGCGACCGCGCAGGTCCGTCTGGCCTGAATTTCGGGGGTAGATGCTAATTGGTGTTACCCGTCCACCTCTCCGAAGATTCCAAGTTAATTTATGACACCATGTATCGAAGGTTTAAATGGATGCGGCCGATGTAGCAGACTTCGTCAGATTCCCTCTCATTTGAGGGGTTTTGATTGTGGGGACGCTCTTCCCTGCAGGCGCAAGCCCCTGCTGTTAATTACGCTACCGCATCGCGGTAACCACTTTCTCCTTCTCCAGATGGTCACTTCGTGTCGTGTGTGTTTGTTTTGTTTTGGTTGCCCGTGGATTGTATACGGAGGCTAATTTATGTTGTCGTCCGTATGGCGTGGATTAGTCCAAATCCGTATCTTCATAGATTTGGGTTTGGGGGTTGGGTTTAAGGATACGTTAGTCTTATTTGGAACTAAGATCAACTCAAACGTTTGTTAAGGATACGTTAGTCTAATTTTAGACTAAGATCAACTTACCGAGATCGTTTAGATCCAACAAAAGAGCATTCAGACTCTATTGTTTAGTTTAGGGACATTGCGGTCGATTAGTTTAAGGACATTACGGTCTAATGTTAGTTTAAGGACATCTCGGTCCATGGGTTTTAAAAGACCCTACATTCCGAGGTTAAGGACATCATAGTCCATGGGTTTTAAAGGACCCCACAGTTCGAGATTAAGGACAACATAGTCCATGAGTTTAAGGACCCCACAATCCATGGAATGTTTGGTTGTCGGGACCCGTCACCTCTCTGAAGACATTGAAGGATTACAACGACAAATATCAGAGGAGTAAAGAGATGTACCCTCGAACCGATGGGAGTTGGTTAAAAGATCTGTAGTCCAATTTGGGGCTAAGATCTGTTAAAATATTTATGAGCAGATGGGCTCAATTAATATGAGTTGAGGACTTATGGCCAATCTTGGGCTAAGTCCAATCGAATTAAAATGTTTAATATTTATCTTGGGCTGCTGGGCATTTGCTTGGGCTTGGCCCTTTTAACAATGCTTGAATTCTGACAATATTTTGTATTTTATTGAATGCTGGGCATTCATCATAGCTCTGTGACTTATTAAAGAAAAATTTATATTCTATGACCGCGCACGTGAATGACACATGGTGCGTTTGGCGCTTTGCGCCAGTCAAAGAGCGCAGTGCACTTCTGCCGAGTAGCGCACACGTGAGGGACATGCGTCGCGCTTGGCGCTGAGCGCCAGATGATAGGCGTATTGCGCCAGTTTATGAGTGCATTGTGCTAGCAATTTAGTGGCGCACACGTAATTGACACGTGGTGCTCTTGGCGCTGAGTGCCAGCCCATGAGCGCAGTGCGCTGGTTCAAGAGCGCAAAGCGCTGGCTGTCAAGAGTGCAGACGTAGGGGACACGTGTCGCGCTCGGCGCTGAGCTCCATTCTAAGAGCGCAGAAGCGCAGTTCCAGAGCGCAAAGCGCAGCTCCAGAGCGCAAAGCGCATATGATCAATTTTGTCATCCAAAAAGAGACTTTGTCTCAAGATTCTAAGAGCAAAAGTTTTTCAATCTCTTATGTTGATGAAAGGCTTTGCCTTTATGGATCTATGATCTGTGAGGAAGAAGTAAATTCTTCTTTTATTTTATGATGAGGTCTTTTGATCTCTTTGTAAAAGACTTTTTGTCTTTGTAGATCTATGATCTATGAGAAGAAGTAAATTCTTCTTTTCAAATTAATTACGAGATGATTTCATCTCTCTGTTCATCACCATTCTTTTTTTTTTACCTTGAAGAAAGTTTTCTTCTTCTAAGAGCTTGCTCTTTTTCTTTGAATTTCTCAAAGTTTATGAGGAGGTTTTCTCTCTATGCTTCTGTATATCTCTGTATATCAGACTTGAAGTCTAATAACCTTTTTATAGGGCAAGCTGGTTTGTTCAATCAGTTAAGGAGATCTATTCTCTAATTGATTCGGAGAATTTCCCATCGTTGGATCTTTGATCCAAGGGCTTCTGATTTACAGAAGGCAATCTTCTTGTTTTCAACAAAGATTGGGAAATCTTCTAAACAGAATTTATTCTGTATTTTTAGTGATTTTTTAATCACCATTGGATCATTGATCCAACGGTGCTCTGATTTACAGAGCACAATTTTGTTGTTTTGAAAAGATTTTGAGAAATCTTTCCTTAACAGAATTTAATTCTGGTTAATTAATGATTCATCATTATTATTAGATCTTTGATCTAACGGTGGGGAGCTTTTAGTTCTAGCGCTAGCGCACCCGTGCTTTGCACGTGGTGCGCTACTTAAAGGGCAGCGCACATTGCGCTAGCGCACTTGTGTTTGACACGTGGTGCGCTACTTAGAGCGCAGCGCATCTAGTTCTAGCGCACACATGGTGTGCTACTTAGAGCGCAGCGCACCCAGCGCTAGCACCCACGTGCTTTGCACGTGATGCGTTGCTTAGGGCACAGCGCACTTGGCGCTGCATCTGAAACGTTATTTCATTTTAAAATTTGAATTTTGAACAGAGCTTTATTTTGATTGGGGGAAACAAATGCCCCCCACCATTGAGCTCACGTGGCCTACATGTGAGTGCAGCGATGGCGGCATCTGCGCCCTTGGATCAACTCATAAATTGAAACGGCACTCAGTGCCTATAAATAGGACCTTTGACCCTTAGGATGATTTCTGTTCATCTTCCTCCTTGTTCTCTGAGAATTTTCATTCTCACACAGAGCATAGCTCTTCATTTTAAGTAATTTCAAGAGTCAAAACTCTGTCAAAATTTTGGTAAAAATTAAATCTTTTAATGATCTAGGGTTTTACCCATTAACAGAGCCTTGCTCTTCATAGATCTTTGATCTAAAGAAAACCCTTTTAGGGTTTCATTAATAGAGCTTTGCTCTCTTGGAATCATAGATCTAAAGAGATCATTTTCAGGGTTTCTTAACCCATTAACAGAGCTTTGCTCCTTTCAAATCATGTAGATTTATTAATCTCTTATGAAGAACTCTTAAGAGTTTGTTCATAGATCTTGAAGATCTAAGAATTTTAATACATATATAAAAAATTAATTTCAATTCTTCTAATGGATTATTCCATCGTTTTTTCCAGAGCAAGGCTCTTGAGGAATTTTTATTCCTTCATCATTAGAACTTGACAGGTGTCATTCTGTCACTGAGCACTACTTTTAAGGGGAGATTTACTCCTTATGCCGAGGGATTTCTCATTAAATGAGAATCAATTGAGGATTTCCTCATTTAATTAACAGTCTCATCAAATGATGAGGCTCTTTTATTAATTGATGAACTATCATCTAGATTTTGTGTGCCCCCCTTTGGTCCCTCCCTACTGCATTGCAGTGCGGTACGAATTTTAAACTACCAAGTGTCAGAATTTAAATTATAGCACTGACAATTGACTTTTGTCCTCTTTTTCGCGCAGGTAACTTGTCTTTCGACCTTTTTTACCATTCGTTCGTTCAGAGGGAGGATTCCCTGGAGCGCCTGTGGACCGGGAAGTCTTAGCATTGATCAGAGATCATGACCCGGAACATAAGAATCTTCATCTCTGGGGGACATGGTACAATCAAATTATTAAGGGTCGGCAGAGCTTTACGTGCGCGGTATCCTCAGAGCCCATCATGGCGATCCATTACGCCGACCCACCCCCGGTGAACTATACCGTGGAAGAAGTCAACTGGACTTCGGGAGGTCTTCTTCAGCCTGCTATGGCTTCGATACCCGTTCAGCCTCCAATGGCTTTGGATACCCTGGGGTGACGTATTTGTCAAAGCGAGGCGCGCCTGTGGGGACAACCATATATGATTGGCCTAATTCCTCATCATCCAGCTGGCTATCTGCAATGGGCCTGCTATATTCTGTCAGCGAAGAAGTCACAGTTGCTGAGGCTTGGGTTGTATCCCGCAATTTATGCTTCTCTCTTCCAGTATTTTACGCTTCCCGCCTGGTGGGTTAAGGCCTTTCTGGAGTAGTGGAATATTCCTACTCACATATTCCTTTTGCTAGACCGAGAAGTATCAATCTGCTTAGAGGAATTTGCAGAAGTTTCTGGCTTACCGATTATGGGGGAGCATTATAAGGAACTGCTTTATACAGATGAATACGTTTTTGGTGCTAAGTCAATGATGACAGGCCTTACCCCGGAGAACGCCATTCAACACCAATTCCCTAGTTTGATCAAAGTGTTGAATATTTATGAGGGCATTTTCCTCGAATCTGGGAGACGTGGGGTTAATTTCGAGGATTTCATCGCTCGTTTTCTCCACCCGGAAATCCTCTCGAAGGAGGATGTTAAATTCGCCAAACTTGACTCCGTTTTTTCCTCTTTCTGGATGGTAAATATTTATCAGAACATGGAGTGTGAATCAAACCCTTTCGTCGAACCGGGCATTTTAGAAGCAAATTGAGCTGATTTCGGAGAATAATGAATTCTTTTAGACAGAATAGCCCCATCTTGATGATTTAGTTTCAATCCCCCTTTGCCAACTAACTAGTACACGGGGCATCAGGAAGCGATCCAACTCCTTCAAAATGAATGAGCCAACTCAAATAAATGCTGAGCTACCCTCTCTCCTGTGAAGAACTGGTGGCAAGAGCTCAACTCCCGAAGTCAAGCAGTTCTCCTCTCAAAGACCGTCAGACCCCGGTGGAATCGAAGGTCGCGACCGACTATAAAGATCCTCGCGAGAGGAAGGTTTTCACTCCTGTTGAGAAAGAATAAATGCCCTAGCTCAGCTTCCGCCGGCATAACCATAAAAAAGATCATTAAAAAAGCTATCAGATCAGTCCCGATCATCTCAAAGAAATGGATCAGGTTAATAGCTAAGTCCCGATCCGAGAAATAGACTTTGACTTCTACGGAAATAAAGTAACTCAACTCTTTGCTCTTCACCTTCCTTTCGGTTTAGGTTTAAACAACCTGCCAATGGCGGGAGCAGATCAAAAGAGTTTCTTCCTTCCCAACATCCCAGTCGTTTCTTTTGCGGGGGTTGCAGTCCCTGGGATTGATGAAGAAACGTTCTTTTTGGGGTTTCTTGGGTTATGGCTGAGCTGGTTTGCGCTTCCGATGCACCCTCGCCGTATGAGGCTGTTTGTCTTCTACCCAGCTCACCGAATGGTTATTGGGGTGAAAGTGGCTGTCGGGGTTGCCGGGTTAGCTCATTTGTATTATGGCCTCAGCCAAGCAGCAGATACTACTGAACCAGGAATGCAGCATGTGAACTTTTCGATGCATTACTTCATGTCATGGCTCGAGTTACATGCACTTGGCGTTTTCGGTATCCATAAAAGGCCTTCCTTCTACGACAGGTGCGGCTTCCCCCGGATTATGCGATTAGTCGACGCATCTATTGTAAATCCTTCACCGCAGGAAGCTAGGGGTTTGCTCCTTCGTCCTCGCACGGTTGGAGATGGCATGACCTTTACCGACAAGATTCTGACTACCGGAAAAGAGTCCGCAACAACGGTGCAGCCATTGTGGGACATTTTTAAAGATGGAGCCTCTGTTTTGAAAACTGGAAAATCCTTCATTTATATTCCATCAGACCGGGATTTCTAGTGTTTAGGCAAAATGATGCGGCGTTATTCATGAGATACAATCCGCATCGTTTCGCCCAGGAGCTGAGCTATAATCAGGGAGTCCCACTTGAGGCTTTCTTGTTAGAACCTGCTGCCACCGAAGAGGAAATGCGAAACGTGCTGCATCATTTTATGCGCGTGAACACAGGGTCCAACTTCTTTATCAGCGAACCGAGCTTTGTCCCGAAGGCCCTTAATATGTACGTGGCCTGGTATCAGCATTCAATGGGTACCGTCATCAGGGAGGAGAAGCGACTGCTGCTCGATCCCAAGGGTGCACCCCCTGCCGGTGATCGAAACGTCCCTCTGAAGCGACGGACCATTGTCCAACCTCCCTTAAGAGAAGCTGCCGTGATTGAAGTCCCACATGACAGGCCCAAGCTACCGATAACCTGTGCTCCCGTGGAAACGGTGACTGTAGCCTCCCTCGAGTCTGGCGTGGGTTCAAATATCGGGACTCGTCATCCCAAGATGCCCACCAAGCGTAAACTTGTGCTTGCGGCGACGGGCACTCGCTCGCAGAAGAGGAAGAAGAAGTCGATCCTCTCTGTAGACGTTGTACTCGGCCAGGAGCCTCATGCTCCTTATAGCGAGGGCCTGAGTGAATAGGGACCAACGAGGGTCTATTCATAGCACCGGACGATACTGATCTGGCGGCTGCCATTACCGCTTCTGAGCGATCAGCAAGCCACAAAGCGGAACTAACCGCCCTCGCGCAATTAAGTAAGCTTCAATCGTACCTTTTGCTGCTACGTTTTGTTATGATGTTTTGACTGACACTCTTTCTCTAATAGGCATTTCCACTGAAGAGGGTCTCGCGGCTTCCCTCAAGACTTTCGAGGAGGAGGAGAGGATTCGAGTTTTGCTGGGCGTTGGTATATTTCGTCTCATTGCGTCTCCGCTCCCATTTCTTATGGGTAATCTAACCCCCTCCTTATCTTATCGCACGGACTACAATGCCAATCCCGCATGGTGATACGGAGATGCTTCCAGGGCCAGCCATCGAAGTCCCGGCCTCCTCAGCACTGCCAAAAGAGGCTTTACTCAAACGACCGATGACGGATGCTATAACGGCTCCAGAGGTAACTATTGGCGCGGACGATGACGTCCCATTGACGGAGGTCTTGAGAAGATCCGCCCTCATGGCCCGGGCGGAAAGGAAGCGTAGAATGCGCGCAGCAAGGTAGCGCAACGCCGCCTTGGCCGCGGGTGCAGGTTCGAGCGCTGCTACCGCTGCCCCTACTCTTTCAGAGGATGCTTCAGTTGCCTTGTCTATCGCCCACAGACAGGCAGCACGTGCGGCTCAGGAAGCAGTCGAAAAACTGATCCAAGGTAACGTAATATTGAGTTCTTTTGTCAAAGTTTTAATTTTCAGATTCTCATATATTCTACCCTGCAGGGACGAATCTTGATGAGAAAGTGGTAGGTGAGATGGTGGCAATCGCCGAGCCTGAGGTAGCGGTAGGCGAGATGGCTGCAATCGCCGAGCCTGAGGTAGCCACTCTTTCTCAAGAGTCTTGCACTGCCCCAATCGCCACTCTTTCCCCTTGCGGCTCCTTGCCGCTGCCGGGCGCTGCGAGTATCACGACGATTCTCGTGGAGTTGGGGCATGAAGCTACGGGCGGCGAGACCATTCCGATGGGAGAGGGTGAAGCAGCCGCTGCACCCAGTAACACCTTTGTCGCGGTTTCAACTGGCGACTCACCAGGTAGATTTTGGGTTATTGCTCTCTCCTTTATTCTGCAATCCCTTTCAATCTCTTTTGACAGTGTTTCTCTTATTTTTAATGCAGGTGTGATGAGCATTGAGGTTGTGCCACCCGAATAAGCATCCCCAGTTGCTGCTTTGACGGTGACCGCCCCTTTGCCTTTTGTCGTACCCTCTCAAATCCTGGAAGGTGCGGATTTGTAACCCATCAGTTTCATTGTAGGCAGTATACTTTATGTACTGATATTGTATTATTACATTCTTGCAGGAGTCCTTTTTGATCACCTGTATCAGGTGCTGCACCCACATTTCTCCTTCTAGTCAGAGATTACCTCTTCTAGTGGCGCTGGTTGTTGGATATAGTGCCCTCAAAGTCAATTATTGGATCGTAGGCACGTGATTGCAATGATCGAGGGAGGACTTATACCGGTAGGACAGTCTTACTCGAGATGATAGTATACTATCTGGTTTATCTTTATCATACGTGTACTGCTTTAGGTGATATGATATATCACTATTGCACGTTGATAGAGCCCATAGGATTCTTGCTTGACTACCAACAGTATGATGGCGATCATATACGTGAGAGTTGGGTAGTCTATAAGCACATCCGGAAAAGTGGTCTCTAGTCATGTGAGTTTCGAGACAGGGTATCGATACTCCGGAGTGGACTAGTGTATACAGTCGAAACCCCGACGAGGGGCGGTGGCCGATCTTATAAGCCATTGGTGTCAGTTGGTTCACCTAAGATGTATACAGGTGCTCATTGGGTTATGAGTACACCGGACAGGACTCGTCGGGAATATACTAGCTGGTTTTTGAAACCTGTCGTCAGATAGCAATTCCCAGGTGACATGTGTACAGGTTAGTCTATCGACCTGAGATCTTCATTTGTCTCGTGTGAGTTCCCACTGTGCTTTGATTATTACCCTACCACGGCTCAAACGAGTCATGCAAACAGGTTTTAGTTGGGTACAGTCCCGAGCCATATGGAGGCAGTGAGCGGATCGGCAGGGGATTCGTCTCTCCCAACATTGGGGGTGAGATCGTGCTGTGTCTGGAGAGCCATTACACAAAGTCCATGGCCATAGCAAGCAAGATTTACTGGTAGGTATTCCAGTAGTATCTCAGGTGTTTTGGGCTACACTCCGACACGACTTATACCACTTTTGGGGGTCTGACGTTTACCAGCTCTCTAGACCCGATATGGGATACTCATAGATGAACGGACCGGAATGTACGAATATTGTCACACATAGGCTCGGTAGGGTTCCAGGATGAGTTCGCTTATCGAACTCCCTTTCACTCAGTCCATGGGCATCCGTTACGTACAGCTAGTACCACTGACGGCTTGTGGTTAAACCCACTGCCAGAGTATTGACGAGTCTCTAGAGTCCCCCACAGAAAGTTTCCATGTTCGGGCGAAACGTTGTAGAGGCCGTATGGTTTTATGGCAGGGTTCGAACATACGTGTGCATATGTCATGGTTTGGACGGATAATACTAGCGGACTTTGATTTAAGCCGGATCCTAGTATTATACTGTGTATATTTTGTCTCATTGCATTTGTATTCGGTTAGAATACAAATGCGGGTATGTATATATAGTTGCGGGATTATCCTGTAATTTATTACGGGATCGCTTTTTGAAGTTGCCAGTTTGCATCTTCATTTTGGCCATTTTTCTTTCTTTCCTTCTTGGCCAAAATTCTTGCTTGTGAAGGGGTTTATTTGCAAAAGTGCATTTTGTAAATGGAGGGGCTTTTTGTGGTGCAGGGGCTCCAGCAGCTTATGGATGCTTCTTGAATGAGATTGGTTCATTGTTAGCATTAATTGTTTTTGGCAAATCCAAGGATATTTTGTGAGGATATTATGCTTGTGGTTACCTCCTCTTTGGCTTGTGCTCACCCCCTTAACCCTCCATTGCTTTTGGCCGAGCCCTATTTAGGCAGAGCCTTATTTTTTGGTGTGTTGGAATGAATTCATTTTGCAAAGAAAAATCCTTAGCTTAAAATCCTTAAGCTCATTTCCATTTTCCATCACTCCTCCAAAAAGGCAACTTCGATTAACCGTTCATCCAATCGCATGGATGACTCGAGACAAAGTATTCTATACTCAGTCTACATCAATCTTGGACACGTCGGCTAGCAAACTTTGTGTCCTAGTTGCCTCAGTTCTTAGGCGGGAGCCCATATAAAAAATCGTTGACGTGGCGCAGCTTTCGGCGAGGAGGAGATCGTAGATCGAGCGAGATCGGTGAGCGTGCATCGTCGGCGCAACCGCAACAAGTTAGCGGCAGAGGTTAAAGACCGAAGGACACAGATCGATTGGTATAATCTCTAATCCCCCTTTTACAGTATACTAGTTTACGGTTAATAGAACGATCCGGGTTTTAAGTTTGCGTTAGCGCCAGTTCTGTAAAAAGTTTTTGTTTTGCATTTGGCCTCGGAAAGACGGCCGGGGCGCTACCGTAGACTTACATGGTATCAGAGCCAAACTATTAACCGTTAACTAGTTGGTTTAAACAATGTTAAAATATCAAAACTGAAACAAAACCTTAACGATGCCACTGAAATTGTTCTCTGTAGTTTTTAAAAGTTCCAGAATTTTTTTTTAAAAATGTGCAGAAGACTACTCTAAATGACACAAGAACCCACCCCAAACACGAACCCCCTCCACCGGAATTTGGCCGATCACTTTCCTAGGGTTTCTGGCCTCGCCGGCCCTGTGTTAGCCAATGGTGTTGGTGTTTTGGGTGTTGCTCTGGTCTCTGGGATTTTGGTTCTGTGGTGTTGTTTATTTAGCCTAATTTGGATATGGTTTTTATCAAGTTGTTTAGGCTATTCAGGGGTTATTTCGGAGTCGATATTTTTAACATTGTTTAAAGTTTTGCGGTGCTTTACATTATTATCTGTGACCATGAATGTCATTCGATCGGTAAATCTTGTCTAATTGCTATAGTCCGTTTAGACGGTTTTGCGAACGTGACTATCACGTTGGTGTTCTGTGTTGTGCTGTGATGTTGCGGATTTGTTGTGGTGGATAGCTTGCGTGCATGGTAGTGCAGTTTGGTTATATTTGTACATTTGATATTGCGGGGCGAGCGTCCGACATGTGGAATGTCGCCACTGCCTGTTTGTATATTATTCTTTTAGGGCACGACCGGGTTGGGGTCGATGTACCCGTTGTACATATTTTCTTTTCTGTACTAGGATTACCCCGTGGTAGAGTGCACGGATAGCCGGGTTCTGGAGGGCAACGGGTCCGCATCTCATGGCTTTGAGAGGGAGGGGACCTCACTCTAGGATTGGCGGGCTATTCTCCGCACTCGTAGGGGGTATAGGTTGACCCAAGGAGGGGTGCTCAAGTTATCGGATTCCGTGAAGTGCTGGGTGGTCCATTCACGATGCTGAAGGGGGCTGCCTCGGTTCTGGTTTTAGCGGGTAACTTTCCGCACTCGTAGAGGTCTAGGTTTTCATTGCACAGGCTATCTACATGACCAGGGGAACGTCGGGTTTCATTTGTGGCTCTATCAAACCCGGGGCTCCCAGATTATCTGTATTGTTCTGTGATACTTATTACTTTTCTGTAATGCTGCATTTTATCACGCCTTGAGTGATTACTGTATATTGATATATATATATATATATATATATATATATATACACTAGTAGATGTTGTATATGTTTTACACCCGCGCCAGTCCTGCCCCCGCTCTGTCGTTAGTTAAGTAACCTAACGGGTGATGACGGGACCCAGTGGCGAATGCGGATGGCATATACATACATTTTATTTCCGTTCTTTATTGGTGTGATTAACTGATGGGACTGCGTTGATTCGTATCAATGCAAAAAGAAAACAGACATATACAGATGTTGTTGGAACATTTTTCAAAAAGCTGTTATTACAAGGACGTTCTCTTTTGTGTTGAATAGCGGTATTCGGTTATGAATATCCAGCACCTCATTCGACGAGGCAACGGCCGAGATCCCTTCACCGGGAGTGACCCCTTGGATAGAGGTTTGCGTCAGGGTAATAATTTTACTATAGTCGATTACTTTTTGCTTTGCATCGTGGTATTCAGTTTGAAATATCCTGCACCTCATTCTACGGGGAAAGAGCCGAGATCCCTTCACCGGGAGTGACCTCTTTAGCAAAGGTTTTCGCCACAATATTTTTGTAAAAGCTATCTGGTTCCTTCAACGATATAAGTTCATTACGTTAAAGGTTTTTTGCCAAAAACCAGCCGTAGCCCACCGTCATTTCAGACGGGTAGCACTTAGTATTCATGCTATGTTTGTTGGCCTTAGTCAAGGCATAGTGTATGATAGGTATTTGTTACTTTTCTGTTGCATAGATAGATGTGTTGGTTTGGGACAGTCGTACAGCCTTGTTGGCCCTAGTCAAGGGCTTGTATGGGTGGGTTCAAATTAACCTGGACAATGACGGGCAGAACTTGACATGTGGATTATAATTTGTTGGCCTTAGTCAATGTCATAAGAGCATGGGGTAAAAATCACATCGGGAGTTTCTAAAGAAACTGAAACTTGCCAGGCATGTGCATACCATCCGGAGTGTGATAACGTGAGTGGATTCCATCACGTTATCATGCGATGATAGTTGGATCGCGATTCTCACTAATGAGTTGGTTTACTCCTCGGGTGATCCCGACTAATTCTTCTTTCAGGTTTGGAGGAGAATTTGAGGAAATAGTGGGAGGTTTCCTGATTAGATAAAGCGATAACCATTCTGATCTAGGTTAGAGTGCACGCAGAGTGTTTCTTTTCTCTCTCTCTTTGGCAGCGACCATGACCCGACCCTAGACTATGACTCAGTAATCAAGTTAACCGAACTTTCTTAAAACACAGGATTTTAGATTGTCTGAGTTGCATACATCATTGCCACTCCTTCTTTTACCTTTTGCATTTCTCCAGAACACCTCGTATTACTACGAACGTCCACTTCCATTGGATAAATCCATCGTATGGTTATATACGAACTCGGAAGAACTTGTTCCAGATTTGAGGATGGATTCTGGTTCTGGAGAGATTGAATAGGACTATTCGGTTGTCTTTTCCTTTTATCTTCTCTCAGATTATGAGGGCTCCTACGATTGGGAGAGGGTACACCTATTACGCTTATTGGATATTCTTCTTCCAAACCATAGGCAAGTGCCGAAAGTTAGGGAACGAAGAAAACCAATTAGCCTAAGTGTGGTGTACAGAAGATAATAAGTAAAGACAAATAAAGGGATTAGAAAGAGGGAAAAGTAAATTGCGACTGCTATTCACGACCAAACCAAGTATTTCATCGCCACTCCTACTTTACCTTTGTATTTCTCCAGAACACCCCGTATCACTACGAAGATCCACAGTTAATTGGATAATCATGGTTATATACGAACTCGATGGAACTTGTTCCATTTCGGGGATGGATTCTGGTTCAGGAGAAATAAAATAAGGTTTATTCAGTTGTTTTTTATCACCACCTTCTCTCAAGTTGCGAGTACTCCTATGATTAGGAGAGTACACCTATTATGCTTATTGGATAGTCTTCTTCCAAACCATAAGCTGGTGCCGAACGGTAAGGAAGGAAGAAAACCATTAAGCCTAACGATGGTGTACAGAAGGTAATAACTAAAGACAAATAAAGGGATTTGGAGAGATGGTAAAGGAAATATACGGTTACAGTCATGAATCTGGATAATGGAAGAGGCATTACTAGAAATGCCCGGATACCCCTTCGAAACATATTCATGTTTCAGTTTCACTGTGTATTATTAATAGAAAACTGATTTCCCAATTAAACCCTTACTCCAGGGTATGTATTTACCAGGTATGATTTTCACATCTGTATGGTTTTACAGATGATGAGTGAGAGTAAGTTATTGGGAATTAGATGATCATCCTTATTATATCGGAATTCGTTGTAATTGGTGATATTTGAGGAAATCGCCTGGGTACAGTTTTCAACTTACGACGCGCAGGGTTTGAGTTACTAAACTCAGGGGACTTATACAAAGTATTGTATGTTGTCCAGTGTCCATTAGGAAAAAGGGGTAGGTCCTCGTACTATATTCTGTTTACTTGTGACTTCTGTAGTTTTAGACATGTGTTTCGTAGAAATACAAGATCCAAGTTTGAGTAGTTATATGTATAAGAATAAAGTAGAGAACCGGGTGTAGCAAGTATCGGGATTCTTCAAGGTGATCGAAGATGTAGATACTTGTGTATGGTATTCAGTTGATAGTAATGGTTTAGAGAACTTGCTTCTCTTTCGGGTTACTCATAATTGGATAAACTCCTAAGTTGAGTAATGTTGATTGGCCTCTCTCCATTTAGTTGACATGCATTGGAGACAGCTGCATGATCTGAATATGGTTCCAATTAAATCACTGCCTCTGTTTCTATATTGTATATAGAATGGATCATATCTTAATGATGTTAAGGTATATGGAGTTGTCCGGCTTATGCTTAAAACCAGACTCTGGATAACTCAAGGCACGTTTCTGTAATGGCAGTTTGTGGGTTGACCTTGGCTTTAACGAGGGTTGATTTTCTACCATCTGGAAGATCAATAGTGATATTTTTCTTGACTCGCCACAGTTTTAGTAAAATGGTTTTTTTAAGAAAACAGTAGTGGGAGTATGGTAAACTGAAAGAGATTCCAGAACCGCAAACGATTATGGAAAATTTAATACAACCTAAAGATTCAATCAGATTTGACATTCCATTAGCCACTCCGCAGATATGGTGGGTAACCTCAGACACCCGAGAGGTACTCCTGTAGCCTCAAGGATGGTGACAGGGAGGTTCTTATTTACCCAGACTTTCCATTACTGCTGTTCCAGACTATGAGAACCGGCAGAAGGATAAGTATAGCGTCGTTCTAAACTAGTTTTAGAAGTGCACGTATATATTATTCTGCCAGAGGGTTGTCGTAATCAGTGGGAGCAGCGGAAGCATAGTGGACAAGAAGCTTGTGTCTATTTATAGACTAAAGCAGATATAGCAGAGATAGATCATCTATTTTTGATGTGACAATCATGGGCTTTGACTTCATCAGAATAGGGGATGGATCTTTTAAGAAGGTATTAGGGTGTGATGTCCTGGTATTTGGATGACATACACAGAGTAGAAAGTAAAATTCCTACACTACAATCGGTTATACTGTGGTTGTCACAGTAATTTCTCCACATAAGATATGGATATTATATCAGACATTCTGGTTACTAGATCTATGGTTTTAGATCAAGATTTGGGTAGCTTCCCAATCTGGGTACTTTGACAGCATTCTAAAGGTATTTAGAATGGACGACTCCTGGCATAGTGGTGTACCAGCAGGTGATGGAGTCACCCTCTCTAAAGGTGTCTTATAGACTAAAGGGGGGAGGGATGTGCATGATTGGCAGATCACTTGCTTAGGCAATTGAGTTGATCATGAGATGTCAAGTACCACACCAGATGTTGTTTTTGCACTAGATGCAATAAGTTGATATTGATCCAATCCTGGAGGAACGTTCGGAGGCAGTTTTAGAATATAAGTGAATGTTCTAGGGATTTGATAACGGTAGCCTCCTTCGGGAGACAGTTATCATTCCAGGCTTTCAAGGTGACCTGGATGACAAAATGACTGTCAGAGTTATAGTTTTCCCTCTGACGAGGGGCAGTAGTTTGGACAGGTGGTCCAAGTGGATACTGAGGGAGGTGTGGCGCAGGATACTGATTAAGTTCAGTTGTCGATACAGTCTAAGGAGTTTGGAATTGGAGTTCATTTATGAACTAGGTCCCATCAGATATCCAAACATATTATAAGACAGGTATTACTCATTTCGGGAGATGGGTTTCTCCACGAACTTGAGATAGAGAGAGACATAGAAAGAAACATCAGAGCGGATCCACTCACTGAGGCTATTTCTCGAACATAATAGTTTTACAAACGAGCATTGTGACACTGATTAGTAGAGGAGTTGGGTGTTCGGTATCACACGGGCTGTGAGTATGCGACATCGCAATAATTAGCCTTAAGTGCAAGTGGGAGATTGTTGGATATAATGCCCTCAAAGTCAATTATTGGATCGCAGACACGTGATTGCAATGATTGAGGGAGGACCTATACCGGTAGGACAGTCTTAATCGAGATGATAATATGCTATCCGGTTTATCTTTATCATACGTGTACTGCTTTAGGTGACATGATATATCACTATTGCACGTTGATAGAGCCCATAGGATTCTTGCTTGACTACCAACAATATGATGGCGATCATATACGTGAGAGTTGGGTAGTCTATAAGCACTTCCTTAAAAGTGGTCCCTAGTCGTGGGAGTTTCGAGACAGGGTATCGATACTCTGGAGTAGACTAGTGTATACAGTCGAGACCCCGACGAGGGGCGGTAGCCGGTCTCACAAGCCATTAGTGTAAGTTGGTTCACCTAAGATGTATACAGGTGCTCATTGGGTTATGAGTACACCAGACAGGACTCACCGGGAATATGCTAGCTGGTTTTTGAAACCTGTCGTCAGATAGCAATTCCCAGGTGACATGTGTACAAGTTAGTCTATCGACTTGAGATCTTCATTTGTCTCGTGTGAGTTCCCACTGTGCTTTGATTATTACCCTACCACGGCTCAAACGAGTCGTGCAAACAGGTTTTAGTTGGGTACAGTCCCGAGCCACATGGAGGCAGTGAGCGGATCGGCAGGGGATTCGTCCCTCCCAACATTGGGGATGAGATCGTGCAGTGTCTGGAGAGCCATTATACAAAGTACATGGCCATGGCAAGCGAGATTTACTGGTAGGTATTCCATTAGTATCTCAGGTGTTTTGGGCTACACTCCGACATGACTTATACTGCTTTTGGGGGTCTGACGTTTATCTGCTCTCTAGGCCCGATATGCGATACTCATAGACGAACGGACCAGACTGTACGGATATTGTCACACATAGGCTCAGTAGGGTTCCAGGATGAGTTCGCTCATCGGACTCCCTTTCACTCAGTACATGGGCAGCCGTTACGTACAGCTAGTACCACTGACGGCTTGTGGTTAAACCTACTGCCAGAGTATTGACGAGTCTTTAGAGTCCCCCACAGAAAGTTTCCAAGTTCGGGTGAAACGTTGTAGATACCGTATGGTTTTATGGCAGGGTTCGAACATACGTGTGCAGTTGTGCACGTGTCATGATTCGGACGGATAATACTAGCGGGCTTTGGTCTAAGCCGGATCCTAGTATTATACTGTGTAGATTTTGTCTCATTGCATTTGTATTCGGTCGGAATAAAAATGCGGGTATGTATATACAGTTGTGGGGTTATTCTGTAATTTATTACGGGATCGCTTTTTGAAGTTGCCAGTTTGCTTCTTCATTTTGGCCATTTTTCTTTCTTTTCTTCTTGGCCGAAATTCTTGCTTGTGAAGGAGTTTATTTGCAAAAGTGCATTTTGTAAATGGAGGGCCTTTTTGTGGTGCAGTGGCTCCAGCAGCTTGTGGATGCTTCTTGAATGAGATTGGTTCATTGTTAGCATTAATTGTTTTTGGCAAAGCTAAGGATATTTTGTGAGGATATTATGCTTGTGGTTACCTCCTCTTTGGCTTATGCTCACCCCCTTAACTCTCTACTGCTCTTGGCCGATCCCTATTTAGGCAGAGCCTCATTTTTTGGTGTGTGGGAATGAATTCATTTTGCAAAGAAAAATCCTTAGCTCAAAATCCTTAAGCTCATTTCCATTTTCCATCACTCCTCCAAAAAGGCAACTTCGATTAACCGTTCATCCAATCGCTTGGATGACTCGAGACAAACTATTCTATACTCAGTCTACATCAATATTGGACACATCGGCTAGCAAACTTCGTGTCCGAGTTGCCTCGGTTCAGAGGCGGGAGTCCGTATAAAGATTCGTTGACGTGGCGCAGCTTTCAGCGATGAGGAGATCGTAGATCGAGCGAGATCAGAGAGCATGCATCGTCGGCGCAGCCGCAACAAGTTAGGGGCAGAGGTTAAAGACCGAAGGACACGGATCAATCGGTATAATCTCTAATCCCCCTTTTACAGTATACTAGTTTACGGTTAATAGAACGATCCGGGTTTTAAGTTTGCGTTAGCGCCAGTTCTGTAAAAAGTTTTTGTTCTGCATTTGGCCTCGGAAAGACGGCCGGGGCGCTACCGTAGACTTACACTGGTGAGTACAGTCTTTAGCTAATATCTTTTTTTTCTTCACGGGTGGCCAAATTGTTTCTAATCCCTCTTTGTTTTGACTGTAGCACTACAGATTGAAGGGGGAGACGAAAGAACAGTTGTGCCATCGGTGCTCCCAGCCTTGCCTCCTGCTACAGCCGGTATAGTAAACTCCATTGTTCATGAGCCTCCTTTATTTCTTGAACCGTCACTTGACTGTGATTTGTTTTGCAGCGGTGATACCGACTTCAACTCCGCTCGAATCTCGAATCATAATACCAACAGGCCCCTTTTCCAGGCGTTCATCTTCAAAAGGCGCTGCGAATAGTCTGCGCATGTTGAGCGATCACCTCGAGGAGCTTGATGTGGAGACTCCTGCCCTTGCTGTAAATTTTGCCGCTGAGGTTAATCCCATGCTGGCGACGCTCGTACACTTTCACAGCGAGGGCGTCGTTGAGTCTTGGGTTAATCACTGTAGGAAAATTGAGGCCTGTCTGCATGAGCTCGAGGTCGGACGTCCCGCTCCACAGGTCCAGGCTGTGAACTCCCAGCGGGCTACATGGGTCGAGCAGAGCACTCCCTACTTCCTCCATCTTGAACAAGAAGCGGCCTTGAGGCGTAAGGAGCGTGAGGAGATATCAAGCGAATCTGCCCAGCTGCATGCTCAGGTTGACGCAAATGCCGTACAGCTGAAAGCTATCTTCGAAAACCTTCTACGATGTATTTCCGACGGGCTAACGTTGAGGCAGAAGCTCGACCTCATTGAGCGGGATGCGCAGAGTCGTGTGGCAGCTCAACGGGTCGTTGAAGAGCAACTTTCTTCATATTTGCAACAACGAGCACAGGTTGAAGCAGAGTTGGCCGCGGCAGCTGACCATGAAAAGGGGATGAGGGAAGTGCGCGAGCGGCTGATTGGCCTATTGAAAGCGCTTCCCTTCTAATAGTTGTTCTTATACCAATTTGTAAATTTTGAATAATATGCATCCACCTTTTATTCTTTCGTATGATGTATTTTGTACCCAGTTGAATTTATGAATAAAAGATACATTTCTTTCACTTGTGTCGTCTCTTACTTTCTTCTCTTTTCTTTGTTATCGGCATGTCACTTTAGTAAGCGTAGCCTGTAGATGATAGGGAACATTCCATCTTGAATTCTTCGAAAGGTAGTGACGGCTTAGGAAGCAGGTTCAGATCTGCTGCCTAAGGCTTTTCAACTTCATGAGCCGTAAGGGTCTCATAAAGACTTTTCTCCCTATAAGTCGAAAGGATCTCGTAGGTGTATTTTCTCCTTAGGAATCGTGAGGATTCCTAAGTGCGTTTTCTCTTCTAAGTCGTAAGGATCCTACAAGAGAGTTTTCTTCCTTACGGGTCAGAGGACCCGTAAGTGATTGATGGGGTTGACATTATCCGCATTTCACAAAGTCAGGGGTTGCTCTGAGCGTTTCCCACGAGGTCGAGATTGATTCTAGCCGTGTTCCACGGGACTGGGATTTACTCTGGATGCTTCCCACGGGGTCAGGATTGACATAGCCGTGTTCTGCGAGGACCAGGCTCCGCTCTGGGCGTTTCCTACGGGGTCAGGATTAACATAGGCCTTGTTCCACGTGACCAGGAATTTGCTCTGGATTGTTCCCACGGGGTCAGGATTGACATAGCCGTATTCTGCGAGGACCAGGATCCGCTCTGAACGTTTCCCACAGGGTCAGGATTGCCATAGGCCGTGTTCCACATGACCGGGAATTTGCTCTAGATGCATCCCACGGGGTCAGGATTGATATAGCCGTGTTCGGCGAGGACCAGGCTCCGCTATGAACGTTTCCCACGGGGTCAGAATTGACATAGGCCATGTTCCACGTGACCGGGAATTTGCTCTGGATGCTTCTCACGGGGTCAGGATTGACATAGGCCGTGTTCCACGTGACCAGGAATTTGCTCTGGATGCTTCCCACGGGGCCAGGATTGGCATAGCCGTGTTCTGCGAGGACCAGGATCCGCTCTGGACGTTTCCCACGGGGTTAGGATTGACATAGGCCGTGTTCTACGTGACCAGGAATTTGCTTTGGATGCTTCCCATGGGGCCAGGATTGACATAGCCATGTTCTGCGAGGACCAGGATCCGCTCTTTACGTTTCCTATGGGGTCAGGATTGACATAGGACGTATTCCACGTGACCAGGAATTTGCTCTGGATGCTTCCTACGGGGTCAGTATTGACATAGCCGTGTTCTGAGAGGACCAGGATCCGCTCTGGATGTTTCCCATAGGGTCAGGCTTGACATAGGCCGTGTTCCACGTGACCAGGAATTTGCTCTGGATGCTTCCCACAGGGTCAGGATTGACATAGCCGTGTTCTGCGAGGACCAGGCTCCGCTCTGGACGTTTCCTACGTGGTCAGGATTAACAGAGGCCGTGTTCCACGTGACCAGGAATTTGCTCTGGATGCTTCCCACAGGGTCAGGATTGACATAGCCGTGTTCTGCGAGGACCAAACTCCGCTCTGGACGTTTCCCACGGGGTCAGCATTGATATAGGCCATGTTCCACGTGACCAGGAATTTGCTCTGGATGCTTCCCACGGGTCAAGATTGGCATAGCCGTGTTCTGCGAGGACCAGGCTCCGCTCTGGACATTTCCCATGGGGTCAGGATTGATATAGGCCGTGTTCCACGTAACCAGGAATTTGTTCTGGATGCTTCCCACGGGGTCAGTATTGACATAGCCGTGTTCTGCGAGGACCTGGCTCCGCTCTGGACGTTTCCTACGGGGTCAGGATTGACATAGGTTGTGTTCCACGTGACCAGGAATTTGCTCTGGATGCTTCCCACGGGGTCAGGATTGACATAGCCATGTTCTGCGAGGACCAGGTTCCACTCTGAACGTTTCCCACGGGGTCAGGATTGATATAGGCCATGTTCTACATGACCAGGAATTTGCTCTGGATGCTTCCCATGGGGTCAGGATTGACATAGCCGTGTTCTGCGAGGACCAGGCTCCGCTCTGGACGTTTCCCATGGGGTCAGGATTGATATAGGCCGTGTTCCACGTGACCAGGAATTTGCTCTGGATGCTTCCCACGGGGTCAGGATTGACATAGCCGTGTTCTGCGAGGACCAGGCTCCGCTCTGGACGTTTCCCATGGGGTCAGGATTGACATAGGCTGTGTTCCACGTGACCAGGAATTTGCTCTGGATGCTTCCCACGGGGTCAGGATTGACATAGCCGTGTTCCACGTGACCAGGAATTTGCTCTGGATGCTTCCCACAGGGTCAGGATTGACATAGCCGTGTTTTGCGAGGACCAGGATCCACTCTGGACGTTTCCCACGGGGTCAGGATTGACATAGGCCATGTTCCACATGACCAGGAATTTGCTCTGGATACTTCCCACGGGGTCAGGATTGACATAGCCGTGTTCTGAAAGGACCAGGATCCTCTCTGGATGTTTCCCACGGGGTCAGGATTGACATAGGCCGTGTTCCACATGACCAGGAATTTGCTCTGGATGCTTCCCACGGGGTCATGATTGACATAGCCGTGTTCTGCGAGGACCAGGCTCCGCTCTGGACGTTTCCTACGGGGTTAGGATTGACATAGGCCGTGTTCCACGTGACCAGGAATTTGCTCTGGATGCTTCCCACGGGGTCATGATTGACATAGCCGTGTTCTGCGAGGACCAGGCTCCGCTCTGGACGTTTCCCACGGGGTCAGGATTGATATAGGCCATGTTCCACGTGACCCGGAATTTGCTCTGGATGCTTCCTACGGGGTCAGGATTGACATAACTGTGTTCTGCGAGGACCAGGCTCCGCTCTGGACGATTCCCACGGGGTCAGGATTGACATAAGTCGTGTTCCACGTAATCAGGAATTTGCTCTGGATGCTTCCCACGGGGTCAGGATTGATATATCCGTGTTCCACGTGATCAGGAATTTGCTCTGGATGCTTCCCACGGGGTCAGGATTGACATAGCCGTGTTCTGCGAGGACAAGGATCCGCTCTGGACGTTTCCCACGGGGTCAGGATTGACATAGGCCGTGTTCCACGTGACCAGGAATTTGCTCTGGATGCTTCCCACGGGGTCAGGATTGACGTAGCCGTGTTCTGCGAAACCAGGAAGGGTTGACTTTATCCGCATTTCACAGAGTCGGGGGTTGACTCTCGGTTGTCTGTGCATCGGTGAGTCATGGAACTGGGAACTTCGCCACAGCTTCGATTTGTTGATATTTTGTCTGTTGAAATGAGACGAATGTTGAGATGACCTCCGGGCTGCTTTGTGGACCGTCGAGACTTGGCTTTCTTTCAGATGGAGCCTGGGGGGAAGGTATGGTACCCTCTCTATTTGTGCCCCTAGATTGTATACAGGGATCGATGTGATCTCACCTGTAGGGAAAAAAGCTTCATTTTATATATTTTTCTTTCCGCGATGCTCTATCATTTCAGCTTTTTATATCGCGAAAGTCGCGATTGCCCAATCATTTCGGCTATTTTTTCGCGGTGCCCAATCATTTCGGCTATTTGTTTTATTGACTCGCTGCTTTTTATTGCGAGTTGCCCAATCATTTCAGCTATTTTGTATGCATAAATTTTTACTTGCTGATTTTGTTGCATGTTGCCCCGTCATTTCGGCTATTTCGTATGCGTGTATGGCTCGCTGGCTTTTTGCTGCAAGTTTGGAATTAGACACCGATTTCGGCATCAACACCGCTACAAATGGGATATTGCCAGGAGCGAATCATCATTTGCCTCCGTCGATGTCGAACAAAGGTGGCTTAGCAAACAGGGTTAAGATCTTATCGATTAAGCCTTTTGACATCATGAGTCCCAAGGGTCTCATAAAGGTATTTCTCTTTACGAGTCGTGAGGATCTCATAAGTGCATTTTCTCCTTAGGAATCGTGAGGATTCCCAAGTGTATGGCTTCTTGTAAGTCATAAGGATCTTACAAGAGTGTTTTCTCCTTATAAGTCTAGAGGACTTACAAGAGTTGTTCACCGTGTAAACATATCCCTAGTCGCGGGTAGGACTTTGTTAGGGAAATGTTTATTCGCGCCCGTAGATTGTATACAAGGGTCAATACTGAACCGCGTGTAGGGCAGCATTGGAGGTTGTGATGGCTTCTTAAGAACAGGTTCAGATCCCTGTAGCTTAAGGCTTTTGAATCCTATGAGTCGTGAAGGTCTCAAAGGGGGAATTCTCCTTATGAGTCGTGAGGATCTCATAAGTGTAATTTCTCCTTAGGAATCGTGGGGATCCCTAAGTGTGTTGCTCCCTTGTGAGTCGTAAGGATCTCATGCAAGTGGTTTCTCCTCACAAGATCGAGAGGACCTTGCAAGTGTCTTTTAACGAGATTGCGCCCTTTCGGGTTTTCACAAAACTTGCCGGTAGCCCTGCTGTTTTTACTCACGGAGCCCTTTCGGGTTTTCATCCGTACTCATTTTGCTTATGGACATACCGTTTTCTTTTTTTTGTGTCAGCATTGGGATGCTACAGTCCGTAGTAGTTTATCGACATCTCGGTCAACAGTCAGTTTTAGAATATAGTGGTCCATTGTTAGTTTAAGGATGTTTCGGTCCAACGCCAGTTTTAGGACATAGTGGTCCATTGTTAGTTTAAGGACGTTTCCGTCCTTTTCCAGTTTTAGGATATAGTGGTCCATCGTTAGTTTAAGGACGTTTCGGTCCGACGCCAGTTTTAGGACATAGCGGTCCATTGTTAGTTTAAGGACGTTTCGGTCCGAGAAAAGGAAGCCAGCTACTACTTACAGAGTTTAGGCTTAGGAAGATAGCGAGCGGACATAGGCGTCGTCATTTATCGTTGACATAGGCTTAAGTACTAACTTTTTCAGGCACTCACGTGCATTTCACGTGAGGCGCTATGTAATTTGGCCTTGACCGCTCACGTGCTTTTCACGTGAGGCGTTGAGTTCTTTTAGAGATTTAATTTCTGTTGATAGTTTTAGAGAATTTAAATCTCTGTTAATGGTATTTTGACTATTAACGATCACCAAGATCATTATTTTGAGGATCTGGGATCATGTTCTTTAAGAACTAAGTTCTTGATTTGAAGGAACTAACTTCCTGGAGTATTTTGAACTCCTTGTTTTCCATGTTCATGTTTTCAGAGAGGTTAAACCTCTTTTAATGGTGTTTTGACCATTAAGGATCACCAAGATCACTATTTTGAGGATCTTGGATCGGGTTCTTAAAGAACTAAGTTCTTGATTTGAAAGAACTAAGTTCCTGGAGTATTATGAACTCCATCTTCTTTTCGTTCTTCTTTGTTCTTCCCTGCATTTTTGATTCTCAAGAACAAGATCTTGCCGATAGGAATTAAATTCTCAACTTATGAGAGACTTGTCTTGTGGATCTCATATTCAGAGAAAGAACTAAGTTCTTTGAGAAGGGTTAAACCCTTAGATATGATATGTTAGGTAAAGGAGATATTTTGATCTCTTCTTTTTTCTTTACCTAGGGTTTTTTAAAAGGGATATCTTCTTTTTTGAGAGAATTAAATTCTCTGTTGTATTGAGTGCCTTCTATATTTTTACAGAAGCTTATGGGGGGTCTCCTCTCCTCTTTTTTTCTTTTTTCCCCTTCTTTTTTCTTTGATTAATCTCTTTGCTACTATTTATAGGAGAAGAGAAAAATCAATTTATTAAGAAAATCTCTCATTGAGAGATCATGATTGATTTCATAATCAATCAAAAATGATCTTTTAAATCAATTGCTGAATTTTATTCACCGTTGGATTTTTAATCCAAAGGCTCTCTGTTTAACCGAGAAGATTTCTTGTTTGTTTAACAAGATTAGGAAATATTTTCCTAAGATAGAACTTTATTCTATCATATGAATATCTTGTTAGTTTAACAAGATTAGAATTTTATTCTATCATAAGATTAGAAAAATATTTTCCTAATATAGAATTTTATTCTATCAGATAGTTTAATTGGTGCTAATTTTATCACAATTGGATTTTAAATCCAAGATTCTCTGTTATAGAAGATCTTTCTATATTAGAAGGAAAATATTTCCCAAATAGAATTTATCATCTGAGGATTTATTATCACCATTGGATCTTTGATCCAACGGCTCTGTTTAACAGAAAATATCCCAGTTTTTAGGGAAGTATCCTCATGTAAAATTTAATTCTGCTTGCTTTTAATTTGGGCGCCGGCGCTTACATGTTGTGCACGTGGGCGCCACTTAAGAATTTAATTCTTATTTATGATAGGCACTCCTGTGCTTTGCACATTGGCGTCCACGTGAGGAGCACGTGCGGCGCCACCATGGGATTTAATCCTATAAGATTGGCGCTGGGGCTGACGTCCTCGTGAGGGGCATGTGAGGCGCTGCCTCAACAAAATTTTAACAGAGCTTAGCTCTTTTATTATGTTTAAATATTAGGGGAACAGGCGTTCCTGTGCTTTGCACATTGGCGCCCATGTGAACTTCACATGCGGCGCTACCTGAGATGATAGTTACATGTTTTGCATGTGGGTGCACATATTTAACACATGGAGCTTTCCCTTTATTTTTATAAGGGAACAGCAAGCTCTGAACCAAAAAATTTGGCGGGAACAGCGGGTGGCTCGACGCGCTCGTAAGGGGTTAGGATTGTCTTTTTATGGGTTATCCATACGACCGTGGAACGTCGCGTCTCATTTGCGACTCAGATGAAATATGGGGCTCCTAGTTTATCTGCTATTCTATATTGTTGTCCGCATGCCTATGATGGTTATTATCTACCTGTGATGCAATTACATGCCTGTGGTGATATACATATATATATAGACACACACACACACACACACATAAAATTTTTGTAGATGTTTCTATATGTTTTACATCTGCGCTTGCTCTGTCCCCGCCCTGCAGTAAATTAAGTAATCTTACGGTAAAGACTCGGGACCCCGTGGCGAATGCGGATGGCATATACAAATATGCTATTTTGGTTGTTTCTGGTGTGGCTTAGAAATTTGTTTGATAAGACTGCATTATATGTTTAATGCAAGGAAAATAAACCTAAATGATGTTGTCGGGACCAATTTTTAAAACTACTCGGTTTTCTTCAAAACTATAGTATTATTCTTTTGCTTTGCATAGAGGTATTCGGTTAGGAATATCTTGCACCTCATTCTATGAGGAAAGAGCCTTGATCACTTCACGGGGAGTTCGCTCCTAAGGAAAAGTTTATATTACTAGTTTTAAAAATAGAGGCTAAACCACTCCATTTCAAAGCCATTTGAGTTCTTTCAACAATATCAAATTCATTACGTTAAAGGTTTTTCGCCAAAAACCAGACGTTGCCCTCCGTCATTTCAAATGAGTAGCGCCTAATATTCATGCTATGTATGTTGGCCTACGTCAAAACATAGTGTATGGTAGCTGGGTGATACTTATTTGCTGTATAAAGATGCTATTATTTAAGACAGTCGTACAGTTATTTTGGCCTACGTCAAGGACTTGTACGGATGGGTCTAAATTAATCCAGGATAATGACTGGTTGAACTTGACTAACGACTTATGATATATTGGCCTGCATCAAGGTCATAAGTCATTAGGGGCAAAAACCATATCAGGAGTTTCAAATATAAGGGAAACTTGCCAAGTTTGTGTAAACCTTCTGGAGTGTGGTAATTTTGGTCGGCTTCCGTCAAAATTATCACACAATGATAGTCGAGTCTCGATTTCCACTGATGAGTAGGTATTACTCCTCGGGAGATTTTCACTTCACAATTAGATAACCTATTAGGTGTCTAGAAAGTGTTAACAAGTTTACGCCTCTGCGGAAATGGGGTTATTAAATTGGGTCCATGTGAAAGCATGGGGGGCCTCCCTCGGAGTACCAATGGCTGAATAGTTAGCGAACTTGTAAGGTGTACATGATCCTGATTGGTTCTTCTTTTAGGGTTTGAAGGAGAATTCGAGAAAACAGTGGAAGCCGTCCTGATTAGATAAAATGATTAACCAATCTAATCTTCACTGAGTGCACGCTGAGTGCTTCTTTTCTCTCTCTGGTTAAAACGACCCATGACTTACCTTAAACTAAAACTCATTAACCAAGTTGATCGAACCTTCTTACAATCTGGCTTTTATATTGTCATGATTCATGACAAAGTCACATATTTCCTTACCGTTCTTATTATCCATTTACTTTCTCTAGAACACTCCGTATCACTATGATGATCCATATTTCTTGGAATGGCCATCGTATAGTTACATACGAACTCGAAGAAACTACTTCAGTCGAGGATGTCCACTAGTTCTGGAGAAATTGAATAGAATTATTCGGTTGTCTCTTTCCTTTACCTTCTCTCAGGTTGCGAGAGCTCCTTGTATTAGGAGAGTATACCTATTATGCTTATTCGATAGTCTTCTTCCAAGCCTTAGGCTGGTGCCGAAAGGTAGGAAAGAAAGAAAACTAACTAGTCTAAGTGTGGTGTACAGAAGGTAAGATATAGAGACATATAAAGGGGTTGATGTGAGGGTAAAGGAAATTTCAACTAGTGTCATGAATCTGGATATTGGAGAAGACATTACTAGGAATACCCGGCCACCCCCTAAAAACATTTTCATGTTTCAGTTTTTTTGTGTAGTTGTTATTGAAAATTGTTTCCCAATTAATTCTGACTCCAGGATATATATGTACCGCATTTAGATCTCACATCTGTAGGGTGTTATAGATATTGAGTAGGAGTAGAATATTTGGAAATGGACGATTTGATCTTCAATATCGGAATTCGTTAGAATTGGTGATATTGGATTAAATCGCGTGGTTTTGCCTAACGGAAAATATTTGGTTCTGAATAACCGTTGTTATACACCAATTTTTAAAATGATATATTTTTATTTTTATTTTATAAAATGAGATATAAATTTTGAAAATTGTGTTTTAAACATTTACCTTTATCAAGATAAGGTAAGGTGTATTGAATAACGGTGTAAGACATTCTTAACTAAAATACATTTTTCAATCTACAACACAAGGAGCATGAGTTAGTCTACTCTTGGGACTTATACATGGTGTTGTATGTTGTCCAGTGTCCTTTAGAACAAGAGGTTGGTACTCTTACTTCATTCAGGTTTACTTATGAGTTCTCTGGTTTTAGACACGATTTCGTTGAAATGCAAGGTTTAAAAATTTTGAGAAGTTTATAGGTATAAAAATAAAGTAGCGAACCATGCGTTGGAAGTATCAGAATTCTTCAAAGTGATCAAAAATTTAGATACTTATGCTAGATATTCCATTGTATTAATATTGAGAACTTTTTTCCCTCACAGGTTACTCATCCGTGGGTGCGCTCCTTGGTGAGTACTGTTGTATGGCCTTTTTTCCATTTTTGTGATATGCACTGGAAACAGCTGCATAATATTTGAATCTGGTTCCATCTAAATTAATGCTTTTGATTCTATATGAACATAGAATGATTGCATATCTTAAAATTGTTAAGACGTGGAGTCGTCCGTTTCCTGTTTAAAAGTAGAATCCAGACAAACTGAAGGCACGCTTCGGTAATGGAAATTTGTGGTTTATCCCAAGCATTTGCTAGGTTTTTTGCTTCTACCATTTTCAAGATCAATAGTTACATTGTTCTTGACTCGCCGTCTTTTTATAAAAGAAATCTTTTTGCAAAAGAAACTAGTGGGAGTATGGTAGAATTGGAAGTGATTCTAGAACCACAAACAGTTACTGAAAATTTAGTAGAACCTGGAGATTCGATTGGAATCGACAAACCTTAGCCACTCCGCAGATTTAGTAGGTGACCTTAGCCATCCGAGAGATACTTCGATTTTCTCGTATACGGTGACAGGGAGGTCTGCATCATGGTGATGATGGCCCTACTAATTATCAACAGGCCATGGAAAGTGGTGACTTCTAGATGATGGTTGGATGCTTTATATCCAAATTGGACTCCACACACTTCGGCAAATTATGAAATTTATTGGGTGCTCCTGAAGGGGTAAAACCTATTAGAAGTAAGTAGATCTTTCGAGATCTGTGCAGGTGGAAATGTATTAACCTAATATGGCTAGACTTGTTGTAAGATTCTCATCAAATGCCCATTGTGGATTGTGATAAGACTTTTACTTCAATGTCTACGCTGAAATCCATACGGATACGACTTGGCACTGATGCTGCTCTAGACTATGATATCTAGCAGATGGATGACTATAACGTCTTTCTAAATGGAAATTTGGAAGTACACGTGTATATGACTCTGCCGGAGGGTTATCGTAGTCAGTAGGAGCAGCGAAGGGTGTGCAAATAGCATATGTTTATTAGTAGACTAAACCATATATAGAGGAGATGGATCATCTGTTTTGATGTGACAATCAAGGTGATTGACTTAATCAAAACAAAATATGAACCTGGTAAGAAAGGTGTAGGGAGTACTGTCCAGGGGTTTGGATGACATACTCCTGATAGGAAGTGATATTCATATACTACAATCGGTCAAAGTTTGGTTGTCACAGGTGTTTCTCCACATAGAATCTGGATAAGATATCATGAATTCTGGTGACTAGATATATGGTTTTAGATCTATATTTGGAAAGTGTCCCAATCCAGGTACCTAGACACCATTATAAAAGTGGTTTAAAATGGATGACAACTGACGTGGTAGTTTACCCGCAGGTAATGGAGTCACCCTCTCTAAAGAGATATCTTTCAGACTGATGAGGAGAGGGACTGTCATGAATGGCATATCATTTTCTTAGGCAATTGAATCAATCATGCAATACCTTGTACCAAACCAGATATTGCTTTTACACTTGCTGTAGTAAGCAGATCCAATCCTGGAGAAACAAAAGGAAGCAGTGAAGAATATAAGAGGATGTTCTTGGTATATGATAACGGCAGCCTCCTCCGGGAGGCGGTTATCGGTTTAGGATTCTAAGGTGACCTGAATGACAGAGATGCTGTCAGAGTTTTGAGTTTTCCCACTTCTGAGGAGCAGTATATTGGATTGTTTCCAATAAGGATACTAAGGTAGACAGGGTGAGAATGCTGGTTATAACTCAACGGAGGATACAGCCCAAGAACTTTGTTGGATAAACTTGTTCATTTATGAACTTGGTCCCATCAAGTATCCAGACAAATTCTTGAGGCGGGGTTTGCTCAGTTCGGGAGATTTTTGATCTCCACGAAGTTGAGAAATAGAGAGAGGAAGTTGGAACATTGTAGCGGATCCACTCACTGAGGCTAATTCTCGAACACGGATGTTTCACAAACACGGTTTGAAAAACCGATTAGTAGAGAAGTTGGGTATTCGGTAGCACATAGGATGTGGGTATGCGATACCGTGATAATTAGCCTTAAATGCAAGTGGGAGATTGTTGAATATAGTGCCCTCACGGCAATTATTGTAATTGCAGGTAGGCGATTATGATAATTGAAGGAGGACTTATACAGGTAGAACAGTTTTACTCGAGATGATAGTATGCTATCTGGTTTGTCTTTATCATTGATGTGTATACGATTTACTTGTTATTACGTATCACTAATACATAATGATAAAGCCCATAGGATTCTTGCTTGACTACCAGCTGTTGGGGTTGAAAATTGCACCCCGGTTGACCAAGTCAAAGTCGAGGTCAACCCCAAGCCAAGTGGGCCCAAGCCCAGATTAAGTGGGCCCATGCCCAGGTCGTGTCCGAACATGAAGCGGCCGGCCCTCCCCATGCCAAAATAAAAAAATCATCTAACAAATAATTTTGATGTAATTTTTTGTGCATGAATGTATGCAAGATAGGCATAAAGCCAAATTTTTGTAAGCCCATGGCTTATGTGCAAAAAGAAATGGCACATGAGCCATGAAATGGGCAAAATGCCATTTTGCAAAGCCCAAGGGGCTATATGTAAATGTGTAAGCCTATATAAGGAAACATGATGATGAATAAAGGATACACTTTTCATTCTCTCAAAAATCTAGGGCCTGTGCCTCTTTCTCCTTCCTCAAGGTTCTAAAACCTTCTTTTTCTTTTGAATTAAATCAAGAGTTTTACTCTTCCTTTTCCAAAACTAAATAGTTTTTCACCACAAAACCCACAAAGGGGAGCTCAGATCTTCCATCAGATCTCAGAAAGGAGAGATTTTTAAAATCTCATACTTCTTGATCTTCAAGATCCGGCCAACAAAGGAAGAAAAATGAGACCCATCTCCAGAAACCCCACTTTGGGGAAGATCCAGGGCTCAAGGGGAGAAGCCCCCCCTTCATCAGCTTCAAAATATCCTAGGAGTTTAACTCCACAAATCGGGAGCACAGCTCCCAGTTCAGGGACCAAAGTCCCCTTTCTGTTTGACGCCCAGCGTCCAGCGCCCCGTGCGCTAGCGCCCACGTGCCGAGCACGTGGTGCGCCCAGCGCCCAGTGCACTAGCGCCCACGTGCCGAGCACGTGGTGCGCCCAGCGCCCAGAGCGCTCGCGCCCAGCACCTGCATGCCATGCACGTGAGGCGCTGGCCCCCACGCATCCTTTGGATGCCCTTTCCCTTTATATATATATATATATATATATATATATATATATACACACTCACACACATACACACACACACACTCCACACTAAATATACCTCCCTCGTTAGAAAAAAATTTCTAACGGGACGCTGCCCCGCACCGCGCAAGGGGGCTGCTGGCCACGTTGACCCTCAGCCCACTATCCGGGTAGCGGGACCCCCGTAAAAACTCTGCGGGGCCCCCGATATATCCAAGATCCCTTCAAAACACAACACTGCACATTGAGTTCGCATGACCAGTTTAACCCATTAATCGGAGGTTCTCTCGCTCCAAAAGGCGATGGGTAATTAACGGCAGCTTAGTCTACGGCTGCCGGAGATTCGGATCCCCACAATCAATAAACACCTACCTACCCTAGGCAGGGGGAATCTATAATATGCCTGACAAGCGCGCGCGTATTCCCATCTCAATGGGGTGACGAAAAACACCCTACAGATTCTGGCACGCCCATTGGGACTAATCCCTCCTCCCATATTTCGGGTTAAACGTTCATGCGAACTCAATCAATATACATATCTATATTTATACTAAAATAATGCTCTTTCATGCAGGTTTTCAAGCAATCACTTCTCAACAATGTCTCCAAAGATGAACTCAGCTCCCGTCTCCTACACGATGAAGATAGACTCCAGGACGGTCCTTCCGTCAAGTCTCGGGCGACAATAGGAGGAGCCACTGCTACAGTTCGGCTCTATTTTGTTCGTGCCAGCTAACGCCATTCCAGCTCCTCAAGCCCCAGCAACAGACAGAACGGTCTTGAAAGGCAGGAGACCAAATGTGGTGATCTCGAAGGCGCCCCAACTCAAATGCAAGTCGGTGTTTGAGCGACTTTCCTTGGCCCCAGCTGGGGGCAAGGCCATCAACACTAGCAAAGCAACAAGGCATTTCGGGCAAGCTCCAGCGGTGCCTCTGACAACTGCTCGATCGGGTGCCTTCTCTAAGCTCCCCGCTAATCGACTCACAATGGCTTCCAGGATAACGGATGCCCGCCAAGCCCTTAAAATTGAGAAGCTAAGGCAGAAAAGGCTTAGATATAGAGCCAAGCAAAGGGCTAGAGCTTCTGCTAGGCTGAACTTCAGGGGGTTCGAGGAACGGGGTCACCCCGCCAAAGATAAAGAGACGGCTGGATATGTGGTCCACACTGTCTACATGGTCGGGCATGAAGAAACGATCCATCCTATGCTTCATAGCCAGGGTGATGATACGGTGGACGCTACCCAATGTCAACTCGGTCTAAATGACGAAGAGCTCGCTCAGGCCGATAAGCCAAAAAAGCCCGGGGTTCCTGCGGAATTGAACTCAGGCAATAAGGATGACCCGATTGTCATAACCGGAACTACAGGACAAGCATTATTCCGATGGCTTCAGAGGCAGCTTCAGGACAGGGATGAGAAGTTAGCCAAGGTACAATCTAAGGTCGACGAATTGGCAAACGTCGCGGCAGATCTCGCGACCCAAGTCGCTCGATTGCAATTACAGCAGAATCAAATTTTAGTTCATGAGCCAGGGATTGATACCCAGAGGCAGCCAACTGAAACCCCCTTCAACCTAAGAGCGGAGCGCCTTCGCGAAAAACGGCTGCGATCAGCCTCCAGTCCCTCCGATACATACACCGGAGGAGAATCTCCACTGAAAGAGAAACTGGATAAGGTCTATTCCTTCAAAAGGGACAAAGTCCACAAGATATTCAAGGACGCCCTAAGAAACGGTCTACAACTGCCAGAGTCAAAAAGACCGCACGAAGCGAATATGAACAACAACCCCAAATACTGCCCCTATCACAGAGTGATAGGTCATGCCATTGAGGACTGCTTCGTCTTCAAAGATTGGGTCGAAAGGCAATACAAGACGGGAGAGATGGAACTGTCTAAAGGCGTGTTAGCAAACAGTCAAGTTACGACCGCCGATTTCATACAAATGGAGACCGAAGCCTTTCGGGAACCCAATCCTTTCAGACATGTGCCATTATCTGAAAAAGGCGAACCAAAGACTGATCGGCCTCAAGGACCAGCATCAGTAAGGGCACCTACTCTAATGGAGAGAAAGAAGAAGGTGTACTCCTTCAGGAGGGATGAGGTCTGCAATATATTCGAGGAAGCCTTGAACAACGGCCTGCAATTGCCTATTCCGAAGAGGCCACATGAAATGAATATGACCGGCAATCCCATATACTGGCCATACCATAGGGTGGTGAGTCATACCATTGAAGATTGCTGTGTTTTCAAAGATTGGGTAAATGACCGATACAAGCTTGGAAAAACCTCACAGTTCTCGGATGTATCGGCAAGCCACAGAGCTGCGGTCATCAATACAACTCCGCTAAGATCAAAATTCAAGGAGCTGGGATAAGCAAACATGACCACCACATCGTTAAACTGGGAACAATCGACCTCTAAGCCATTAAACTGGGAATGTAAATATATATATATATATATGTAAATAAACAAAAAATGTGTAAATAAAAGAAAAATGAAGAAAAGCCGAAATGATGGGGCAACTCGCAATAAAAATCAGCGAGTAAAATAAAGATGAAAATAAAGCCGAAATGATAGGGCAACCGCGAATAAATGCCGAAATGATGGGGCAATCACAACCTTCGCGATAAGAAAAGCTGAAATGATAGAGCAATCGTGGTAAAACAAAAAAAATACAGAAACAAAAAAAACGGCGAATGATGAGTCGCTCCTGATACCATATTCCAGTGCAGCGATGCAGACGCCAACCAAAATCCAATTTCCCAAAATTCTTCCGGCCCTACGGCCAGTCCCAAAATTGACTACCGTATACAATCCATGGGCTCAAATAATTCTCATCATACCCATGCCCCACCATAATCACCAGTTACGCGACTGGTCTCCGCCCTTGGAATTATGCTCCATTGGGAAGACCCACTCATATGTCTTCACAATGCATGAAGAGAACAAACCTTCGTGGGATCCTTACGACTCACAAGGAAAAACACACTTGGGAGTCCTCATGACTCCTAAGGAGAAAATACACCTACGGGATCCTTACGACCCGTAGGGAGAAAATGCTTTTATGGGACCCTTACGACCCATAAAATTGAAAAGCCTTAGGTGATAGGGACCTAAACCTGTCTCCTAAGCCATCGCTTCCCAAATCCCCAAGTGGCGAATGATGAGTCGCTCCTGGTACCATATTCCAGTGCAGCAATGCATACGCTAACCAAAGTTCAAAACTCAAATCTCAATGGCGAATGATGAGTCGCTCCTGGTACCATATTCTAGTGCAGCGATGCAGACACCAACCAAATTCCAAATCCCATACCCCAACGGCGAATGATGAGTCGCTCCTGGTACCATGTTCCAGTGCAGCGATGCAGACACCAACAAGGTCCCGAAAGTTTTCCGGCCCTACAGTCTAGATCATACATCCTGCAAAACCGTATACAATCCACAGGCGTAAAACGATCCCAATCTCTCCCAAGTCCTACCGGTGAGACCACATTCAAAGTCCCACCAAAAATAAAAATAAAATAAAAAATATATATTGGTATGTCCACAAGCAAAATGGGCACGGATGAAAACCCGAAAGGGCTCCGTGAGTAAAAACAGCAGGACTGCCGGCGAGTTTGTGAGAACCCGAAAGGGCGCGAACTCGTAAAAAAGAAGAAGATGAAATGCACTCACAAAGTCCTCTCGACTTTGTGAGGAGAAAAACCGCGTGAGATCCTTACGATTCATAAAGGAGCAACACCCTTAGGAGTCCCCACGACTCCTAGGGAGAAAATACACCTGCGAGATCCTTTCGACTCGTACGGAGAAAATGCTTTTATGGGACCCTTACGGCCCATAAAATTGACAAGCCTTAGGTGATAGTGATCTAAACCTGTCTCCTAAGCCACCAATTTCCAAATCCTCCCGGGGCAAATGATGAGTTGCTCCTGGCATTACTCCAGTGCAGCAATGCAGATGCCAACCCAAAAAGCCAATTCCCAAATCCTACCAGGGCAAATGATGAGTTGCTCCTGGCATTATTCCAGTGCAGCAATGCAGATGCCAAACTAAAACCAATCTCCAAATCCTCTCAAAGACAGATGACGATTCGCTCCTGGTACCATATTCCAGTGTAGTGATACTGATGTCAACCCAAATCATAATCAGCAAGTCAGAATCCAATCTCGACACCGCAAGAAGCGGAGCAAGTCAAGATCACCCCTGACACTGCAAGAGGAAGAGCAAGTCAAATAGAGCGTCGACCGTCCATGTCACAAAAATGGCAGTGCAGGCTTCCTACAAAGCAGGAACCAGATCACTCCAGGCTAAGGAAAAGTCTACCACGGACACTCCGTCTCGGAGACGCGTCAAGCGTCGACCGTCCATTTCACAAAAAGGGCAGTGCAGGCTTCCTACAAATCGGGAACCAAATCGCTCCGGATCAGAGCGTCGACCGTCCATGTCGCAAAAAAGGCAGTGCATGCTTCCCACAAATCGGGAACCAGATCACTCCGGGCCAGGGAAACATCTACCACGGACACTCCGTCTCGGAGACGTGTCAAGCGTCGACCATCCATGTCGCAAAAAGGGCAGTGCAGGCTTCCCACAAATCGGGAACCAAATCGCTCCGGATCAGAGCGTCGACTGTCCATGTCGCAAAAAGGGCAGTGCAGGCTTCCTACAAAGTAGGAACTAGATCACTCCGGGCCAGGGAAACGTCTACCACGGACACTCCATCTTGGAGACGCGTCAAGCGTCGACCGTCCATGTCGTAAAAAGGGCAGTGCATCCGAAAAAGTGGGAACCAAACCAAGTCGCCTCTACGCGAAAGAAGATCCATCAATTTCATGCAACAACCCACATATGTGGTGTGCATTTATTGATGGGGGGAACTTTGTTGGGGTTGAAAATTGCACCCCGGTTGACCAAGTCAAAGTCGAGATCAACCCCAAGCCAAGTGGGCCTAAGCCTAGATCAAGTGGGCCCATGCCCAGGTCGATTCCGAACATGAAGCGGCCGGCCCTCCCCATGCCAAAATAAAAAAATCATGTAACAAATAATTTTGATGTAATTTTTTGTGCATGAATGTATGCAAGATAGGCATAAAGCCAAATTTTTGTAAGCCCATGGCTTATGTGCAAAAAGAAATGGCACATGAGCCATGAAATGGGCAAAATGCCATTTTGCAAAGCCCAAAGGGCTATATGTAAATGTGTAAGCCTATATAAGGCAACATGATGATGAATAAAGGATACACTTTTCATTCCCTCAAAAATCTAGGGCCTGTGCCTCTTTCTCCTTCCTCAAGGTTCTAAAACCTTCTTTTTCTTTTGAATTAAATCAAGAGTTTTACTCTTCCTTTTCCAAAACTAAATAGTTTTTCACCACAAAACCCAAAAGGGGAACTCAGATCTTCCATCAAATCTCAGAAATGAGAGATTTTTAAAATCTCATACTTCTTGATCATCAAAATCCGACCAACAAAGGAAGAAGAAGGAGACCCATCTCCAGAAACCCCACTTTGGGGAAGATCCACGGCTCAAGGGGAGAAGCCCCTCCTCATCAACTTCAAAATATCCTTAGAATTTAACTCCACAAATCGGGAGCACAGCTCCCAGTTCAGGGACCAAAGTCCCCTTTCTGTTTGACGCCCAGCATCCAGCGCCCAGTGCGCTAGCGCCCACGTGCCGAGCACATGGTGCGCCCAGCGCCCAGAGCGCTCGCGCCAAGCGCCTAGTGCGCTAGCGCCCAGGGCCTGCGTGCCATGCACGCGAGGCGCTAGCCCCCACACATCCTTTGGATGCCCTTTCTCTTTATATATATATATATATATATATATACACACACACACACACATATACATATACACACACATACTCCACACTAAATATACCTCCCCCGTTAGAAAAAAATTTCTAACGGGGCGCTGTCCCGCACCCCGCAAGGGGGCTGCTAGCCCCCTTGACCCCCAGCCCGCTATCCGGGTAGCGGGACCCCCGTAAAAACTCCGCGGGGCCCCCGATATATCCAAGATCCCTTCAAAACACAACACTGCACATTGAGTTCGCATGACCAGTTTAACCTGTTAATCGGAGGTTTTCTCACTCCAAAAGGCGAGGGGTAATTAACGGCAGCTTAGTCCGCGGCTGCCGGAGATTCGGATCCCCACAATCAATAAACCCCAGCCTACCCTAGGAAGGGGAAATTTGTAATGCGCCTGACAAGCGCGCGTATTCCCATCTCAATGGGGTGACAAAAAACACCCTACACCAGCATTATGATGGAGATCATATACGTGAGAGCTGGGTAGTCTATAAGCAAATCCTTAAATGTCTCTAGTCGTGGGAATATCGATACTCAATCCTTAAATGTCTCTAGTCATGGGAATATCGAGACTGAGTACCGATATTCCAGAGTAGACTAGTGTATACGTTTCGAAACCCGGACGAGAGGCGGCGGCCGGTCTCACAAGCCATTGGTGTTGTGTTACCTAAGATGGTATACAGGTGCTCACTCGAGGTGAGTACACAGGACGGATTCGCCGTGAACTTCTAGATGGCATTATATCTATCGTCAGATAGAAGTTCTCTAGTGGCATGAGTATATGTCAGTCTTTTGACCTGAGATTGTCATTTGTCTCATATGAGTTCCCATTGTACTTAGATTATGACCCTACCATGGCTCAAAGGAGTCATGCAAACAGGTTTTAGTTGGGTACAGCCTTGAGCCATATGGAGGCAGTGAACGATTGTCAGGGATTCGTCTCTCCTGGTATTGGTAGTCGATGTCGTGTTGTGTTTAGTTGGCCATCATCCTAAATCCGTGACCACGGTGGATGAGATTTACTGATATTAGTTCAATAGTTTCTCGGTTGGTGATGAGCTTGACTCCGACATGACTTATCAGGTTATTAGGGGTCTAACGTTATCCACCCCCAATACCCAGTATGCAATACTCTTAGACGAAGAGACCGGACTGTATGGAGATTGTCACATTCAGACTCAGTAGGGTATGGACGGACTTGATTGTCGACCTCCCTTTCGGCATATACCTGGGTAGCCGTTACGTACACCTAGTGCCGTTGATATGCTTGTGGTTATGGATTTATCCAGTAATCACTGCCAGCGTATTGTCGAATCTTTAGAGTCCCATATAGAGGGTTTTTCTCGGTTCAACGATATGATGTAGATAACGTATGTTGGTACATATAGGTGTCCGATTAAATATGTGTACAGGATACACGGATTTTAATCAGACGGTTGATAATACTAGCCGGCTTAGGATTAAGCCGGATTATTAAATCAAGTTTTGATTTAATAATTTATATATATATATATATATATATATATATATATATATATATATATATTCTTAATATATATTCTAGTTTTATTGTTCACTATTCATTTTCTCTCTCTTGGTTGTTCGTATTTTTATACGGATACGCATATATGTATTTCGATACGTATACCGGTTTGTAATCCGTATTTATACGAAATATGTTCTAGAAGGAGGACACATCATTTTTGAATATTCATGGTAATGAGGTGGCTTTGAGTATGGTTGAGACTGTAGAGAGGGATGGTTTTATTTGTTTATTATGAAAATGGTGAGAGATTTTATTTGGATGGTTGTAAAAAGATTATGAAGCTATTTTCTCTCTCTCATTCTTTGAACACTTGACTCATTTGATATGGCTACCTCTTCTTCACCTTCTCCTCCTTCTTGATTGCTCTCTTGAGCTTAAAGATTAGAGAGAAAATGATAGTGGAAAATTCCGATATCCTCACTCTCCATTCCTAGCGAACTTGGACCGTCGGTTGCTTCACTAGGTGAAGCTGGAGTTTGGATCGTTTCCCTCAGGTAGATCATCTTTGGTAAGGGTGGTCGCCTCTCAAGTTTGTTTCTGACGGTCTATGAGGAACTTGGAGGGGTCTTCCATGATTGGGTGAATACGCATCAAAGATTGTAATCCCTAAACCTTTGTTAGAACTTTACCAACACGTGCTTTTGTGGTTTTGAAAGAAAGGTTTTGGAAATGCGGCGCACGGGAGCCCGGTCTCGTTTTAAAATTTATAAATAGTAAGTGTACGGCGCGTTGTAGAAATCTAGAAAATACGGGTCGATCCACAGGGAATTGGTAATTAGGAGTTGTTGTTAAAATTTCAAAGAGAAAGAATTGAGTTTTTCAACAAAAAAAAATAAGAAAAAGCGTCCGAGGCTCCGGTTCAGATGGTTGAATCGTGGCGAATTCTTCGACGCTCTCTTAGTCATGAGTGTTCCCTCCTTGTACTGATTTCGAAATGAAACATGGCTTATCAAAGCAGTGGCGAAGTATAAACCATCAAAATGTCGAAGTTCAATGTGAGGAGAGAAACAGTTCCGTTACGTTCTTTACTTACCTTTGGTATGTCCGAGCATGATGTATCAAAACTAAGCACAAGGGCTAGCAAGCATACAATATCAAACCATAACAATTAGCAAATAAGAAGTAAAGGTTAGCATTAAACTTAATAAGTAGGGGGTGATAGTATAGAGTATATGTTTAATGAAGGGTGTCAAGCAACATTAAACTACATTCCCTATCTAAACTATCTAGCAACCTTAACACTAATTTTATTCTAAGTTTAACATTGCTTAAGGGAAACTTTAGAGAGAATATAGTATATGATGAGCTTACCAAGTAACCATGGAATCAAAATACCATATCAAACCAATACCAATAGGCAATCTTAAACTTACAATCCCTTTTAAGCACGTTAATCATCATAAGAGAAGGAAAAAGGCAAAACCATTTATCTCACATCTTCACCATCACCATAATTATAAAAATTACTCAAACATCACAAAAGAGAAAATGAAGCATAAGAGGAGAAACATGAAGAAAACAAGTAAGTAAAAGAAAACAAGTGCAAGTACTTTATTCACAAAAATGGAGGGCTTAAGTTACAAGATAGATAGCAATTTCAACCTTCTTAATGGAGCACTCAAGTGAGAGCTCAAAGAGGGAAGAAGAAGAAGCTATCAAGTGTTACAATCTCTTTTTCTCACTCAAAAACCAACCCAGAACTAAATCTGAGATTTTCTATATATAGGCAACTCAAAATAAAAAATTATTTATAAATGGACTGACAAGAGCACAAGGGACCAACATAAGTTGAACGAGCCAAAATGACCATGTCTTGGCCACAAATTGCAGCCAAAATGATTAAATCTGTGGCCATGAGTTGAAGGGTGGTCCCCATCTTGGTTCTATAGTTTTCTAAGCTCAAGAACATCTCTTTGTTGTCTCAATTTTTTTTTAATTCACACTTGGGTGCAATCTGGAGCTACGAATAGAGAATGGAAAGCAAGCGGTTATGTGTTCTCATTTCAAATCAATTCTTTTTCAAATACTCATGACATGCCCACTTGTTCAAACCACTTGCATGACACCGTAATGGTGTTTATCATATGATGGTTCATGCCCACTTGATCCATATGAACCAATACTTATTCACACATGATCATATTGGACCAAAACAAGATATTTGTTGTACACAACAATATGTGTTGCGCACAACAAAATTTATTGCAAAACCGATAGAGTTGATCTGTATTCTGTCCCATTTGCAGTTCCGGGTAAAAACCGTCATTTCTGTACATGTTGTGCAGAGTTTCCAGTGTTTCTGCCTGTGTACCTGTAATCTGTACTAATGAGCAAACACAGATTAAATAGCACTGTTTATTGACAAAATAATAGGAAATGAGTGATGCAAAAATGTACTTAATCGTGCCAAACAAATACCCCTAAACCTATCTTTTGCTCGTCCCGAGCAAAACAAAATCCTATCCTCATTTTCGCAGGGAACGCGATTGCACTGAGCATATGCAACAAACCGTTAAACCTTTAGATGTCCCTAGTAGAAGGAGTTTTGTCTCCTGAAGGTTTTCAGCGGATTACACCTACAAAATCCCGTCAAGCTAGTTTCGTAAGGAAACAGTTGATTCTAATCCTAAGTTTTAGTATCAAAGCTAGAAATTCTATCACCCTAAGTCAGAAACATTCAAACCTTATTTTTCACTCCTTACATCTCATTTAATATAAATTCATATACATCTTTATGTGATTGTGCGAATAGTGTCGTTAAGTTTTAAAAACTTATATTAGAGTCATCATGTCACAAATACGAACCAGGAAAAACTTCAAAAGGATCAAGCGAGTTTGAAAAGACTTAAGGTTTTCTCAAGTTTCATTTTCCGGTTATTTCTCAAATCAGAATTTCTATCATCTTCAACAGAAAACTAAGTCTTATTCTTCACTCCTACCTTTCACCTGTCTTTGTTCATACACACCTTTCGTGATCGTGCAAAAAGTCTTATAATCATAAACTTTCATATCTCCGCTAAAAACGGTTTATAATCGAAAACTCGTCCCTGCCAAGATTATTCTCCCACAAAGAACGTAAGGACTTTTAACTCGGAGAAAACACTTACTTGACTTATTTTATTTGGCAATTGGAGACTTAGCATGGTTTGGGTCAATCACTCCTAAACCAGATAGTTTTAGAGCATTAGGTGTAGAGACACCCTTAGGACTTAGTTGTCCAAGTCACCAAGGCCACGAAACAAAAGAGTTATTTTTATGCGTTAAAATGTTTAGAAAGCAATGCGAACGGAGATATTGATAGTTTTTCTTTTCATCCCAAAGACGTGTTTCATGTGGATAAGGTGTGTAATCACTCCAATAAGGTTCCAAACGGGTTATTTTCAGACTTTTAGTCTCCATTAAAACTTTCAATAATATTCTTTCATATACATTTCACTTTATGAATTATTCTTGATATTACTTATTTCATAACAAACATGTTTGATCCTAAAGATATTTATCAATTTTACATAAAATTTAGAGACATATCAAACTTGTTATCTAATTTTTCAAAACTCACGACACGTGTAGTGTGATGCAAAGATGTATATTAGATATGGTTAAACTCAAAAGAGGGTTATCTTTTGGGTTTTCAATCTCTAAAAATAGGATTTAGGTATTTCTATCTTATTAAACTAAACTGTCGGACTTTGAGTCTAAGTTTTCCCACTAGCTAACTTGATGACAAAGTTTTTATATTTTGAAAAATTTTCAAATTTTGGGGGGTTTTTCAATATATATGCAATGCAGAATTTACACATGATGCAATAAAGTAAACGGAGTGCTCACTCCCAAACCTGAGATTTACGATGTCCTCATCGTTGCCCCCGTCTCCGGTTGCTAGTGTTAGACATCAGGGTGAGATTTTATTCACAAAAAAAGAATTATAAGAGCTAATTACAGTATTTACAAGTTAGAGATAACGATAGTCCAGAAATTAGTACCAGCCATTCAAAAACTTTGTCGATATAAGACCAGGGCTGGTAAAAGAAAAAGTATATGAAAAGGAAAAAGAAAATGTTAGTGGTATGGTTAGATGTTAGTACTGAACAAGGGTGTGTGAATGGAGGGATCAGAAAACGTTGAAGGTGAAGACAAAATTTTGAAGGAGTCAAAGAATTGTTGTCCGGATGAATTTTATTTTCAAGAAGAATATGTTGAGTTTCAAGGTCAAGTTCGTTTAAAAACTGGAGTTCATCCTCAAAAATTTTAGCAAAAGAGAGGTCTCTAGGATGCTTCTAAAGTGATTGTGACTCAAACTCACCAAGAACAGAAAGTTCATCTGCAAATATCTCCTCAAAACTTGACATAAACAAATGTTTATCAAAGTTGTCTTCCTCCTTATATTCCTTCATAATTATATTCTCATCAATACAGTTCACATTTCCCAATTCAAGTTCTCTCTCAACACACTGTCCTATAGGTAGGTTGATATCATCAAAGAAAGTATGTTTCCACTCTAAAGTTTCGTCAAAGACGATATCAATTGGTAATACTAAAGTTGTGGGTTCTTGATTGTGAATTTCGTCGAACGCTAAATCGATACCATACCCGTCAAATTTACAAGTTTGCTCCTCTAAAATTTTATCGCTAAAATCAGTCGGTGCAAGAATCTCATCTTCAAGTAGTATATCAGTTAAATCATCCTAAAGATCACAAGTGATAGGAGGCCTATTTAGTACGTGAAGGCTAGTGTCAGACTGACTCGGAGGGTTTTCTTGCTTGTCCTGATAACACTCTGTAACGTTTTATAAATAAATAAATAAATAATTAAATAAATAAATAAAATCCTTTAGGTGAATTTTCTAATAATCGGTAAAATAAACCGTATTTTCCGTAAAACATAACTATAATTATAATATAGATTTAAATACGCCTATTTTAACTATGTAATTACTAGTAAATGGTGTTTATTTAGTGACTTATAAATTATTATTTTACTTAAATATTTTTCCTTAATTAATTATTTTTAATATTAACATAAGCTTTTAATTATATATTTAATTAGTGTAAATTACAAATTGAAATGGGTTAATTTAAAATTTGTGGACCATGACACACTAAAACAAATGTAATATGTTGCTTTGAATTGAGTTGGAGTTGTCATGAGCTTTCTAGATAATTATAGAATGAGTTATTGGAAAAAAAATAAAGAAAATAAACTAATTAATTAAAAGAAGTGTTTATTTTTAAGTCTCCACACTCACCCACAAACCCCACACTCTCTTTTTCTCCCTCTCCCCATGTGTGGCCGAGCCTTGGTAGCCCCCCTCCCATTTGGTTCATCACAATTGTCTTCTAGAATCTAGGTTTAAATTAAAAATGAAAAGAAAATAAGTTAAATAAGATATGACTTAAAGAAAGGAATTATTGGGGAACCTTCTACATATCTCTACACACCTCACTCCCTCACTTTTCTCTCCTCCTAGCTGCTGGCCGAGCTTGGGTTCTCCCCCTCCCCACATTTCCTACTTCAATTTTAAAGCAAAAGGCCTCCAAAATCTATCAAAAATCAATGCATATTATCACAAATTCATCACTAAATCTTATCCAATTTTCTTTGCTCCTAATTAGCTTGGAATTAGAAGCAAGAGAGCCATCTTTAAAGGTCAAGTTGCATGTTTGGATCTCAAGATCGTTGAGATAAAATCTTAACCCTTTTGTCAAGTGTTGATTAACTACTCCAATTTAGATTATTGTGATGTTTAATATAATTTTAAGTTCAAGATTGAAAATTCTAGAAATTGGGTTATGATCAAAGTAGGGTTCTTATCATTATATTAAGGTTTTATTGTGTAGAGTAACATGTTAATTGAATGTGAAACATAATCTAGTTATAAATTACTAGCTTTTACTTTAAAATTATCATAAAAATGCTATTTTGTAAACTTAGGTTTTTAAATTTATTTAAAATATGGGATTAAAAATATAGTGAGGGATTTAGCACATCCTTAAGGTTTTATTGAGTGGTTTAACAATTTAATATATGCAAAATCAAGTTTAATTGTGGAATTGTGAATTTTGGCTTAAAAGATGTTAAATTTGGCTAAAATTGCAAACTAGAAATTTCAATTTAATACAAATTAGTGTGATAAAAATATAGTAATGATTTGTATGACTTAGTTATGATATTTAGTGAATATTATGGCCATTAGTTTCGTTTAAATATCAAGTTTTGAAGTGAAAAGGTTAATTGACGCTTTCTAGGTTTTCGGAAATAAACCGATTTAAATTATTTCGAGTTTTCGATAAGTTGCAATCTATTGTATACTATAACTAGTAGGTTTAGGAACGATAATTTGTATGTTTGGGTTTTTCTCGAACAATCGACGTTTGCACGCCGATGTCGAGAGCTATTTGGTTATTTTGCATGAGCGGGTCATAGGTTTTAACCTATGCGCATTTCGTGTGTCGTTTTGGTTTTATCCGCGATTCGGTTTACGATGTACATATATGTTTGCGTATAGGTACCCTTCACGTGGACTTCAGATGATGAAGAAGAGGATGGCGACATCGACTTCGGCAGATAAGGACCAGGTGAGTAGATGTATATCTACGGGGGAAATCGGGTGGATGGCGTTTAGCACCCCCGCAAACGTAGAATAGAGCTATTACTTACTGTTATTAGAAAGTCGAACGTGACCTTAGATTCTTGACAAGTAAGGTCCTATTTAAGACTTTAGGTTGGACCAGACTGATTTAAAAAGACTTAACCAGAGGGTAAATGCCTTGGAGGAAATTCGTAGGTTTCAGATAGACACATACACACACATACATTTGACTTGGTGTATGTGTCTGTGTGTGTGTGTGTGTGTGTGTATGACTGTGTGTAGGTTTCTATATGTGTGTGTGTGTGTGTATACATATACATATATATATATATATATATATATATATGTATATGTATATGTATATATATATATATGTATATGTATATATGTATACATATAACATATACACGTGATATGGGGAGGATATATGATATCTGGGGAAGAGTCAGTATGATTGGGCGTGATGCCTTGAGTTAAAGATATACGATCGAGTATGATATAAGATGTATTATGATATTAGCGGATCGTTGGGAAATGAGAAAATGGATATTTATACATAAATGATAATAGGTGAGGATGACTTTGAGATATACGAGACTCTAAAATAGAACCTGGACTGTAATATGTGACTTGATCATGATATGATATATATGACTTAATCACGATATGGTAGATGTGACTTAATCACGATATGATATATGGGACATGATATTTCTGAGGACCATCTGACGATGTATATTTACACAGACAATGATATATGTTTGATGATATTGGGATGTATGCGATTATAGCACAGTACCCTTGATCAAGATAATATTTGATGATGATATTATACGAATGATGATGTACATAGGTGATCGTTGACCCGTACCCCGATTTTGGGATGCCGTACGATGGATTTTACCGTACGAGGTATAGATGTAATGATTGATCCGCACCCTTGACTCGAGAAAGTCGTACTATGTACGTGACGCTATTGAGGCTTGATCGCCGACTATTAGAGATATCGACTCAGACTTTAGGTGGATTCTTATTTCCTATCGACTAATTTCTTTAGTTGAGTTCCTTAGTGGGTTAGATAGATACTAGTTTAGGCTTGAGTCATATAATTTGTAGTTAGATATGTATATTCCAAATGAGTGGTTAACACACATTCACCGTTATATTCAGATTGTAATCATCATGTTGCATGTTCATACATATGTTTCTTTAGTTATTATGAAATTCTTCCTGTTAGGACACCAGCACAATTATCGATGGTGCGCATGATCCACGTACACTTATTTGCTGGCTCACACACATCATCATCGGTAATTGCCATGTCACGTACACTTTAGAATATGTTATCTTTTATTGATAGAATCAACTAAAGGCTAGATCAATATAATAAGGTATGATTACTTTCATGTGCTAGTTAGACATTGCATTTTTTTACATAGACACTTCATGCATTCACATTTTCATACTATCATGCAGTATTGTGGGGCTTATGTCGATACTCATTATTACTTACTCATGATTATGGGATTTTGGACTTCTATGAGATTTTTGGATTTTGGGGAAAACCGCAAGAATATATATGAAAAACTTCTCTCTCTCTCTCCCTCTCTTTTTAAAATACAAGTTGCGGTTTTCTCATGATATATGTGTCGTCCACCATGAGATTTCATGTTTTCTGTTGGATTTCGAGACCCGATTTGAGGAGTGGATGAACCATCTCGAGTACATGGTGGGCCTGTTATGGTACCCCGGGGCAAGAAGATCGAGTTGTAGACGATGAGCTTGGCAGGGGAAGACTACCTACCGGTGATGTCTGGCGCGGCGGATATCCGGAGGATACCGACCGTTGTCGTGAGATTTGATGATATGGGCCGATCCGGACTGACGGAGCCCGAGAGATTGAGACTATGAGATATTGAGACTATGAGCTATTGAGATTTTGAGTTTTCCATGGATTTCATTGCTGTTTCAGATTACCACACAAATTTTACTATGATAAAGTTAAAGGTTTCTTATACAGATATAACTAGATTTCATGGTTTATTGTTTTACATTCATGGTGCATGCATACTCATACACATGACATGTTACTACTTGAGGCACTGACACGAGCACCGAGCATTTGCACTTACGCATAGTTTATTACCCTGCCATGCTAGATGACTAGTGATATATTATGTATATCATTATGACCTAGGAGAGCGTCGTGCATTCGATTTCTACTCGCAGATGTCTTCTACTCACGAGTTGGCAACTCACCCCCGTTGTGCCAATTTTTACAGGTTTCGATGTGCAGGTTTCCTTAGCAACTTGCTGGCACACCATTTCATTCAGGGTGATTTGCTTGGTAGGTTGGTTTACTTGCATCAGAACCGCCGTTGTATTTTTATTATTTCATTTGTATCTAGTAAGCTCCATCAACCAAACTTGTATTACTTGATATGTTAGATGTCCGGTTGTTTATTCTTTCGACCTTAGAGTCGCGCTTGTATTATTATGTTATCTGGTGGATTTGGTTTCTTTTGAGTTTTGAGCCTCGCCCTTCGGCGTTGTATATTTTATTACATTGTGTGGTTGTTTCCGCCTTTTGGCGTAGAGCTAGCTCCCGCTTGGGGATGCCTTTTTATCGTTGCTTATATATATTCGTATTTATGCCCGTTTGGGGCTAGTTTTTACAAAGGAGACTCTGCCGAAATTTTTGAGAAATTTGATGTTGTTTTTAAAACTAGTTTTCCTACCCTTCTTCTTTTAAAGGTTTTAGATTTCTGGGCTTCGGCTTGCTTAGATTACGTTACGCCTCTAGACGTTTCATAATTTAAGTGTCGGTCACGTTCCGTACCTTCGGGTCATGACAAAGTTGGTATCAGAGCGCTAGGTTTAACCTTTGTCCGAGTCTAGGTTGACCTTGGTTGATGGATTAGGTGACTTAGGTAGAGTGACGTACCGTGGGTATGATCCGCGGCATACTTACGATACGCTACTCTGCTTAAGAAGCCTTAGGATGTACATTTCTTTGCACCGTATTCTATTCTTTCCTTTGATCTATCTTCGTCGATATCGGATGGTGGTTTCTGTTACCACGGTCGCACGGGCAGAGGGAGCTGCGGCTCGAATGCGATGACCGTAGGGTATCGTTTATTCTTGAGGATTGAAGAATTGTTGAGCGTGCGGAAGAAGGGTATTCACATGTCGTCCAAACGAAGTTAAAAGGTTCGAACGAATGTCAGAAACCCATTTTCCCAAGTTTAAGGTTTTCAGAAGAACATGCAGGTATTTCTATGGACCCTCTAGAAGAATGAAACCCTAACTCGACATAATGACCATGAGAACGCTGGTGAACCTTAGGGTTTGCGGCAGTTCCGTGGTGCCATTAGTGAGGCTTGGGTTTGCCCTTCTACGGCTGGTCCGCAGATGCTGGGGCATGTACTGGATATTTTTAAACTGTACATGAGTGTTGAGCTCTCGGGGAATTCTGGGATTTTGATGAATCGATCGAAAAGTTTATGTTAGTTATATATATGACCTAGAGGCTATTGTTGTACATATGATGTATATTATAGTGGATGCTTGGATATATATAGAGAGAACTTTCTTGCTCGACATGATAGTATGCTTTTTGGTTTCACTTTGTCTTAACATGTTGACTTATATTAGTTTACTGTCTTGCTCTCACATGTTGATAAAGCCCTTAGGATATGTACTCGACTACTGGGACTATGATGAGATCATACTAGTGGGGCCATGGTAGTCTATGAGTATATCTTATAATTGTTCCTAGTCGGGGGTGTATCGAGATAGGGCATCGATATACCAGAGTAGACTAGCGTATACACATCTTGACCCATATGATGGGCGATGGATGATCCCATATCCATCGGTGTTTGACATCGAAGATGGTGTACGGGTGCTCAGTGGAGACTGGGTACACTGAACGGACTCGCCGAGAACTCCCAGATGGTATTATACCTCACGTCGGATGGCAGTTCTCTGGTGACACTGGTACAGGGTAGTCTGTAGACCCGAGATCGTCATAGAGTCTTGTGTGATTCCCACTGTGCTTTGATTTCCACCTTACCACGTCCAAGAGGGCATGCAAAACGGTGGCTTTTGGGTACAGTCCCGAATCACATGGAGGCAATGAGCGATAGGAGGGGATTCGTCTCTCCCGGTATAGGGAGTTAATGTCGTGATGTATTCGATTGGCTATAACTGGAAGTCCCTGGCCATGGCTGATATAGAGTACTACTAGTAAGTGTTATCAGTAAGTTATCGACCTGTTATGAGCCTCACATCGACACGACTTATCGGTTACTGGGGTCTGACGTATACCACCCCTAGACTAGATATGCAACATATCAGACGAAGAGACCGGACTGTACGGGAGTGTTACTGATTGGATTCACAGGAGAATGTACAGGCTTGCTTGTTGATCTTCTGATCGATCAATACCTGGGTGGCTGTTACGTTTAGCTAACCGCTTGCAGCTTGTGCGTATTTGATATGATCATCACCTACTACCGGCGTATTGATGATTCTTTAGAGTCCTACACAGAGGTTTCTTGACTCAGGCAAAACGGAGTAGGTGCACATATGAGATATGTGCGGGACCGAGAATAATACGATATGAGATACCGTATTCTATTATCGAGATATTTGATATCGGCCGGGTATATATGATATAGTCGGGTCATCGGATCAAGTGTTGATTCGATGAACTGATACAGTTTAATATTAGTCGGTTATTTGAGAAATAGCCGGATTGTCAGATCAAGTGTTGATTCGATAATTTAATGTATAATTATATATATGATATATTATATTACATTAACTAATATTGGCTCGCTTTATTGATTCATTTTCTCACTGGATAATACATTGATATATATGCGATATATGTTAATTGTATTATTTTCTTTTGTTACAAAAATATATTATATATGTGATATATAATATTGTAACAAGTTATGATTACTAATGCAACATGATTAGTGGAGATTAAACATGATTAGGGTTTGATTTGGGTTAGCTTTTTCATGAAGCTTCTAGAAGCTTTTGTTTTGTTTTAAGCTAAGATATTATGTGTTGATATTTGTGGAGATATTTCCTAACCCAACCCAAACCCTTTACCCTAATTAAATCTCTACAATGGTTAGCCCTTTCATTATTAACCATGGGTTGCATTTGTAATTATAATAACAATTTTATTATTCATCACAAAAGACTTCATCTTCTTCTTCCTCCTTAAGCCTACTAGCTTTTGATTTTGTGATGAGTGTGTGTGAGAAATAGATAATAAAAGAGAGCCAAATTCCTACTTCATCATCCTCATCTAATCTAGCCACTTAGATTAGGGTGTTCACTTCTGTTAGTGTATATGCCCTAGGGGCCATTATTGTATCATACTAGTTTGTATATTACTTAATGGAAGCTTGGGATATTCACATATATATAACAGTCTTGCTAAACATGGTAGTATGCTACTTGGTTTTTCTATCTTAATATGTGAGTATACGTATTGATAGAGCTCTTAGGATCTTGCTTGACTACCAGCGTTGTGATGGCAGTCACACTAGTGGGGGCTGGCTAGTTTACAAGCACATCCTTATTCAGGTCCCTAGTCGTTGGATTATCGAGACAGGGCATCGATACTCCGGAGTAGACTAGTGTGTACGCTTCTCATCCCAGTTGGGGAGATGGTCTGTCCCACAGCCGTCAGTACGTTGTACTGGAGATAGTATGCAGGTGCTCGTTGGGTTACAGGTACACCGGACAGGACTCACAGGGAACTGTTGGTTGGTTTTATACCAGTCGTCAGTGAACAGTTCCCACGTGACATGAGTACAGCATAGTCCGCAGACTTGACACTGCTACTTCGCCTCGAGTGTGTCCCACTGTTCTTAGATTGCTACCCTACCATGGCTCAAAGGAGTCGTGCAAACAGGTAGCAGTTGGGTGCAGTCCCGAGCACTTGGAGGCAGTGGCGGTTAGACAGGATTCGTCTCTTCCGGTATTGGGGGTTGATATCGCGCTGTGTCAGAGAGCCATTACGCAAAGTCCCTGGCCAGGGCAAGCAAGATTTGCTGGTAGGTTCCAGTAGTTTCTCAGGGTGTAATGGGCTTCGCTCCGACACGACTTATACCGCTATTAGGGGACTGACGCTTGCCGCCCCCTAGGCCCGATATGCGATAGTCTTAGACGAACGGACCGGACTGTACGGAGATTGTCACATCAGACTCAGTAGGAGTTCGGATGGGTTTCCTCATCGGCCTTCTTATCGACATCTACCTGGGGACTGTTACGTACAGCTAGTGCCGCTTGCGGTCTGTGGTTAAACCCACTGCCAGCGTAGTAGTCGAGTCTCTAGAGTCCCACGCAGAGAGTTTCCCTACTCCAGGCGAAACGATATAGAGGTCGTATGGTTTTACGACAAGGGTTCGGACGCATACGTGTGTTTTCGCACGTACGACTTTCGGACAGTTTTTACTAGTCGGCTTTAGTTTAAGCCAGTTACTTGTATCCGGTTATTGGATTTATACAGTCTAAAGTTTTTCCGTGTTTTCACGGATAAGAGGGGCGTTCTCGTAATCGCGCGAGAAGCTTCTAGAAGATGGTGACTAAGGAGGTTTAGGTGGCATATACATTGAATGAGATTAGTGAGTCATATGGATGATTCATCCATGTCATTAATGCTTCATAATTGCTTAATGACTCATGGAGATGAATCACCACAAGATATTTATCAAGCATGGTTGTAAATCATTTTCTTTTCTTTTCTTGATAAAATAAAATGCTTGATATATATTATGATAACTCATTTTCTCTTCTCATTATTATGTTCATCTTCTCTCTCCTCAAGCTCTCTCTCTCTTCAAACCCTAATCCTCCCCTCTTATGTGTTGAGTACAAGGATTAGTTAGACTACTTAATCCATAACCATACTCTATTTCATCTAGGTACTTTGATTAGCACTTAAAGATACCTAGTTGCCTCAAGTTTAGAGGCAAAGCTTGGAGTTTAGCTCTCGTGGTGGATCGTCTACTACTTGGAGAAGGCCGAGGAGGAGGTGGAGTTCGTAAAGACGAAGAACACGGTTCTTTAGGTATAATCCCTTTACATAGTAGTTGTTAACTTCTATGTTTGATGTTAGTTATCGTTTAGCTTCGATTCTTGCGGTTAGTCGATGTTTAAGCAAAGAACAAGATCGTTTTTCATATTTCCGCCTCCCCGCAAGTCGTGGGGTGTTGTACATCGACTTACAGTGGTATCAGAGCCTCGCTAAACAATAAATAACTCACTTGCAAAATTGTATGAATTTCGAACGGAAAAAACCAAAACCGGAAAACCCCGATATCATGGTTTCTGTTGTTTTTTAAATGAAGTCCAAAAATTTTTCAGGCAGGTTCAGAAAGCCCAAAATGATAGTATCAGAACACCCAAGAAAACTGGGCTCGCGAATCGACTAAACCGCCGCGTAACCGCGGCGAATCCCCCCGATCCGCCGCGATTCCGCCGCCGAGTTGACGATTCACAAGCCCAATTTTCCTGTGCTGGTTCTCTGTGATATTTGGTATTTTCTGGAATTTTTAATTTTTGCTCAGGTAAGTATTGGAGCAAAATTAAATGTGTTTAATCGATCGAAATTATACGGTATTTGCTTGTTGGATTATATCTGTGTTTGTATAATGTGTTCGTAAACCTCCCCTAACTGCTAGTATGTCGGTTGGCAGGGGGTTGCATATTTCTGTAATGGATTTTATCTATTTGTGTATATGAACTGTGTTGGACCGTTGTGATGTATAGCCGGGGTTATGTGATGGGTTATTATTTAATTCATTTGATGTAAATGTAATTTGTTGTAATATTATTTTGCGGGGCACATCCAGATTGCGGTTGTAGCCACCGTTGTATTATTTCATTTTACTGTTTTTGCTCCTAGGACAGACCCAAGGTGGGGTGCACAAACTGCCGGGCGGGTAGTTTGCCGTACCCGTTGGGGTCTTGGGTGGGGTAATGGCTATTCATCACAACTGTGTAATCCGTCTTTTGTTGCAGGCTCAAAACAAACACGGATTGCTTGCAAATCCAATAAAGTTCATCTGTGATCTGGAATGCCTATTATTGCGTCTGACGAATGTACAATATCTATATATAATAGCTATTTAGACGTCACTTATGTTTTACACCCGCGCTAGCCCAGCCCCCGCTCTGTCGTTAGTTAAGTAACCTGACAGGTGATGACGGGACCCCGTGGCGAATGCGGATGGCATAAGAGGACGTTGTATTTTCGTTGTTTTCTGCAATGATAGGTTAATAATGGGACGCATTATTTATAATGCAAAGAAAATAAACCAAAAAGTTTAATCGTTGGAACAATTTAAAAGAAACCACTCGGTTAATTTTAAAAACAGATATTTTTAAATGCGGAGCTTTAACCACTCCTTTTAAAAGCTATCAGGTTCCTTCGGGTATATCAAGTTCACTACGTTCACGGTTTCGCCAAAACCATTCGTAGCCCTCCGTCATTTCATCTGGGTATTCAGTAGTATTCAAGCTATGTATTTTGACCTAACGCCAAGGCATAGTGTTTGGTAGCTACTGGGTATTCATTTGTTGCATAGATAGATGAGTTAGTTTGGGACAGTCGTATTATCATTTTGGCCGAACGTCAAGGATATATACGGATGGGTTCAAATTGACAAGATAATGATGGGTAGAACTTGACATGTGACTTATGACATTTTAACCTAACGCCAAGGTCATAAGAGCATGGGGCAAAAATATATATCGGGAATTTCTAAAGAAACTGAAATTTGCAAAGAGTTGCATACCATTTGGAGTTTGATGAATGTTGGTAGGATTCCTTCAACATTATCATACAATGATATTTGGATCCCGATCCTACTGTGAGTATATGCTACTTATCAGGATATTCGTCACTTAACGATCAATGCTATAAACCAAGTAGGTGTCAAGAAAGGTGTTAGCGGGGTTACTCCCCCAGAGAAAAGAGGTTATTTAATTAAGGAACTTCGCGAAAGCGTTGGAAAACCTCCCTCGAAGTATCGACACTAGCCTGGCTGAACAGTTAAGCAAGTATTGTACGGTGAGAATAGTCCTGGCTAATTCTTCTTTTATGGTTTGAGGAAGGATTCGAGAAACGGTGGGAGCCATCCAGTTTAGATAAACTAAAAACCACTCTAAACTTGCAAGAGCATCATGCTAAAGAGTTTTCTTCTCTCTCTCCTAATTGCAGCGACCCTGAAAATGACTGGACTTAAGTTACTTTTAGAGAAAAATATACTGACAGGGCCAAACTATAAAGATTGGCTGCGGAATGTCAAAATGGTTTTGACCTATGACAAATTGGGGTACATCCTCACCGCTACAGCACCTGCTGTCCCTGGTCCCAAATCTAGTAATGCGGATAAGGAAATCCGCAAACCTGGGATTTAGATTGCGCGAAAACCAAGTGCATCGTGCTTGCCTCGATGAACAATGAACATCAGAGGAGGCACGAGGATATGGACCTAGATGGAATATTTCTCCATACAAAGGAACTTTATGGAGAGCAATCTCGTATAGCAAGATACGAAACCTCTAAGAACTTGTTTCGAGCGAGGTTGGCTGTCGGGTCATCGGTAGGAGAACATGTCCTAAAGATGATCGGCTATATTGAAGAGCTCGCAGACCTTGGGACGACTTTGGATAATGAGCTCTATACAGACCTTATTCTCCAGTCCCTTCCTCACACCTACGCCCAGTTTATCCTGAACTTCAACATTCAAAGAAAAGAAGTTGAACTTCCGGAACTCCTGAACATGTTAAGGAGTGCAGAGGGCACCTTGCAGAAGACAAGGGAAACACCCGCTATGTTTGTTGGCGGTGCATCTTCTTCCGGGTCTAAGGCTAGGGCCAAAGGAAGGAAGAAGAAGGCCGCCACCAAACCTAGAGGAGGTGTTAGTAAGGTGGGAGGGAAGGGAAAGAAAAAGTTTGCAGTACCGGTAGTGGGCAAGGATGAGTGCTTCCATTGTCACAGGAAAGGGCACTGGAAGAAAGATTGCAAGGCGTGGAACGCCAAGAACCAGGAACCGAAGCAAGCTGTGGCTTCGACTTCAGGTGTGTTTGTAATTGAGAATTGTCTGTCAATTAACTCTACTTCCTGGGTATTGGATACCGGATCAGGATCTCATATTTGCAATTCATTGCAGGCACTGAGAAACCGCAGAGTGCTGAAGGAAGGTGATATGACCCTAAAGGTTGCTAACGGAGCTAGCGTGGGAGCTACGTCCGTCGGGGATTATCACCTGGGATTGACGAGTGGACACATTTTGGTTTTACATAACTGTTTTTTTGTACCAAGCTTAACATGTAATATCATATCAGTTTCCTTGTTATCAAATAAAGCTTATGATTTCACGTTTGTAAGAGATGTTGTTAACATCCACCTTAATCATGGTTTGATTGGGTCCGGTACACTAAATAACGGTATATATGTTTTAAACCAACTCCAAATTTTCAATGTCCAGAACACACTAAAAAGAATGTCTCCAGATTTAAATAAAGCTTTCTTATGGCATTGTAGACTGGGTCACATCAATGAGAGAAGGTTGACTAAGTTGCATAGAGAAGGATATTTGGACTCGTTCGAATATCAAACTTATGACACTTGTCAATCTTGTCTCGAAGGAAAGATGACAAAGACTCCATTTACTGGACAAGGAGTAAAAGCGAGCGAGCTCTTAGGACTCATACACAGCGATGTATGTGGTCCAATGTCTACGCATGCAAGAGGTGGTTTTTCCTATTTCATTACTTTCACGGATGATTACTCAAGATACGGATTCATTTATCTGATGAAACATAAATCCGAGGCTTTTGAGAAATTCCAAGAGTATAAGAATGAAGTAGAAAACCAAACCGGCAAAAGTATCAAAACACTTAGATCTGATCGAGGTGGTGAATACTTGAGTGCCGAGTTCCTAGGTTACCTAAAAGAGAAAGGAATTCTCTCTCAGCTTACTCCTCCATACACTCCACAGCATAATGGTGTATCGGAGAGACGGAATCGAACCCTATTGGATATGGTACGATCCATGATGAGTAATGCTGAGTTACCGCGATCTTTTTGGGGTTATGCGCTAGAATCAGCGGCATATCTTTTGAACATGGTTCCTACCAAGACTGTGCCTACCACTCCATATCAGATGTGGAGCGGGAAGAAACCCCGTCTACAGTATATAAAGATTTGGGGATGTCCAGCTTTTGTTAAAAAGCAGCATGTGGACAAGCTCGAGGCACGATCAGTAAAGTGTAAGTTTGTGGGATATCCAAAGAACTCCAGGGGATATCTATTCTATTACGCAGAGGAACAAAAGGTATTTGTTTCTCGTAATGCCCATTTTCTAGAACATCAGTTTTTAGAAAAGGAAACAAGTGGGAGCGAAATAGAACTGGAAGAAATTCCAGAACCACAAACTGCTACTGAAAGTTTGGTAGAACCGGTAGTTCAAGAAGAACAGGACATTCCCGCACCCCTCCGCAGGAGTAGTAGGCCGTCTCATCCGCCTGAGAGATACTACGGTTTTTTCATAGATGGGGATAGAGAGGATTGCATCATAGATGATGATGAACCTACTGACTTTCAGCAGGCCATCCAGAGCGGCGACTCGGTACGATGGCTAGATGCAATGCGGACCGAAATGGAGTCCATGTACACCAACAAAGTATGGACTTTAGACTTTGCTCCAGATGGGATAAAACCAATAGGATGCAAATGGATCTTCAAGAAAAAGATTGGTGTAGATGGACAGGTGGAAACCTATAAGGCTAGACTTGTTGCAAAGGGTTTTCGTCAAAGACCTGGTTTGGACTATAACGAAACGTTTTCTCCAGTGGCTATGCTCAAATCCATTCGGGTCCTTCTTGCTATTGCTGCCTTCCATGATTATGAAATCTGGCAGATGGACGTAAAGACGGCTTTTCTGAATGGAAATTTAGAAGAGTGCGTCTATATGGATCAGCCAGAGGGTTTCAATCAGAGTGGGAGCAGCGGGAAAGTATGCAAGCTGCTTAAGTCCATTTATGGACTAAAGAAGGCATCGCGAAGTTGGAACATCTGTTTTGATGAGACAGTCAAAGAATATGACTTTATCAAAAATCTAGATGAACCGTGCATATATAGTAAAGTTATAGCCAGAAGTGTCGTATTCCTCATCTTGTACGTGGATGACATTCTATTGATAGGAAATGACATTCCTATGCTACAATCTGTCAAAGAATTCTTGTCACACAGGTTCTCCATGAAAGACCTGGGTGATGCCTCTTACATTCTGAGGATCCGGATCTATCGTGATAGATCCAAGAGGATGTTGGGACTTTCGCAGTCCAGGTATATCGACACTGTACTGAAAAGATTCAGTATGGAAGATTCTAAGTGCGGTAATCTACCGGCTTGTCATGGAATCACCCTCTCCAAAGAGATATCTCCCAAGACTGATTTGGAAAGGGAACGCATGTCTATTATACCCTACGCTTCTGCGGTAGGCTCTATAATGTATGCGATGTTGTGCACCAGACCAGATGTAGCTTACGCACTGAGTGTGGTAAGCCGGTATCAGTCAGACCCAGGGGAGAAGCACTGGATAGCAGTAAAGAACATTCTCAAGTACCTAAGAAGGACTAAGGAGATGTTCTTGGTTTACGGCGGAAAAGACCTCAGGTTGGAGGCCTTTGCTGATTCCGGCTTCCAGAGTGATAAGGACGATTCCAAGTCCATGTCGGGTTATGTCTTTACCTTCAATGGAGGGGCGGTGTGCTGGAAGAGCTCCAAGCAGGACACCGTTGCTGACTCAACGATGGAAGCGGAGTATATAGCTGCTTGCGATGCCGCAAAAGAAGCAGTCTGGATGAAGAAGTTCCTAACAGAACTTCAGGTGGTTCCTACCATAATTGATCCAATACCTCTGTATTGCGACAACAACGGAGCTATAGCTTTAGCGAAGGAACCAAGGTCCCATCAGAAGTCCAGACACATCTTAAGACGGTATCACCTGATCAGGGAGATCATTAATTGTCAGGAGATCGAGGTTCGGAGAGTTGCTTCTGAAGAGAACATTGCTGATCCATTCACGAAGGCCCTACCTCAGATTTAGTTCGAGATCATCGATCTTCGATATGCCAGTACATGGACCTAGTGCAAGTGGGAGATTGTTAGTGTATATGCCCTAGGGGCCATTATTGTATCATACTAGTTTGTATATTACTTAATGGAAACTTGGGATATTCACATATATATAACAGTCTTGCTAAACATGGTAGTATGCTACTTAGTTTTTCTATCTTAATATGTGAGTATACGTATTGATAGAGCTCTTAGGATCTTGCTTGACTACCAGCGTTGTGATGGCAGTCACACTAGTGGGGGCTGGGTAGTCTACAAGCACATCCTTATTCAGGTCCCTAGTCGTTGGATTATCGAGATAGGGCATCGATACTCCGGAGTAGACTAGTGTGTACGCTTCTCATCCCAGTTGGGGAGATGGTCTGTCCCACAGCCGTCAGTATGTTGTACTGGAGATAGTATGCAGGTGCTCGTTGGGTTACAGGTACACCGGACAGGACTCACAGGGAACTGTTGGTTGGTTTTATACCAGTCGTCAGTGAACAGTTCCCAGGTGACATGAGTACAGCATAGTCCGCAGACTTGACACTGCTACTTCGCCTCGAGTGTGTCCCACTGTTCTTAGATTGCTACCCTACCATGGCTCAAAGGAGTCGTGCAAATAGGTAGCAGTTGGGTGCAGTCCCGAGCACTTGGAGGCAGTGGCGGTTAGACAGGATTCGTCTCTCCCGGTATTGCGGTTGATATCGCGCTGTGTCAGAAAACCATTATGCAAAGTCCCTGGCCAGGGCAAGCGAGATTTGCTGGTAGGTTCCAGTAGTTTCTCAGGGTGTAATGGGCTTCGCTCCGACACGACTTATACCGCTATTAGGGGACTGACGCTTGCCGCCCCCTAGGCCCGATATGCGATAGTCTTAGACGAACGGACCGGACTGTACGGAGATTGTCACATCAGACTCAGTAGGAGTTCGGACGGGTTTCCTCATCGGCCTTCTTATCGACATCTACCTGGGGACCGTTACGTACAGCTAGTGCCGCTTGCGGTCTGTGGTTAAACCCACTGCCAGCGTAGTAGTCGAGTCTCTAGAGTCCCACGCAGAGAGTTTCCTTACTCCAGGCGAAACGATATAGAGGTCGTATGGTTTTACGACAAGGGTTCGGACGCATACGTGTGTTTTCGCACGTACGACTTTCGGACAGTTTTTACTAGTCGGCTTTGGTTTAAGCCAGTTACTAGTATCCGGTTATTGGATTTATACAGTCTAAAGTTTTTCCGTGTTTTCATGGATAGGAGGGGCGTTCTCGTAATTGCGTGAGAAGCTTCTAGAAGATGGTGACTAAGGAGGTTTAGGTGGCATATACATTGAATGAGATTAGTGAGTCATATGGATGATTCATCCATGTCATTAATGCTTCATAATTGCTTAATGACTCATGGAGATGAATCACCACAAGATATTTATCAAGCATGGTTGTAAATCATTTTCTTTTCTTTTCTTGATAAAATAAAATGCTTGATATATATTATGATAACTCATTTTCTCTTCTCATTATTATGTTCATCTTCTCTCTCCTCAAGCTCTCTCTCTTCAAACCCTAATCCTCCCCTCTCATGTGTTGAGTACAAGAATTAGTTAGACTACTTAATCCATAACCATACTCTATTTCATCTAGGTACTTTGATTAGCACTTAAAGATACCTAGTTGCCTCAAGTTTAGAGGCAAAGCTTGGAGTTTAGCTCTCGTGGTGGATCGTCTACTACTTGGAGAAGGCCGAGGAGGAGGTGGAGTTCATAAAGACGAAGGACACGGTTCTTTAGGTATAATCCCTTTACATAGTAGTTGTTAACTTCTATGTTTGATATTAGTTATCATTTAGCTTCGATTCTTGCGGTTAGTCGATGTTTAAGCAAAGAACAAGATCGTTTTTCATATTTCTGTTAGTTATATGTATGCCCTAGAGGCCATTACTATACATAGGATGTATATTGTAGTGGGTGCTTGGACATATATAGGGAGGACTTTCTTGCTCGACATGATAGTATGTTATCTGGTTGCTCTTTACCTTAACATGTACACTGATTGTCTCTCTGTTACATGTTGGTAAAGCCCTTAGGGTGTGTACTTGACTACCTGGACTATGATGCGGATCATACTAGTGGGGACATAGTAGTCCATAAGTACATCCTTCAAAGTCTCTAGTCGTGGGTATATCGAGACGGGGCATCGATATACCAGAGTAGACTAGCGTATACCTTCTCGACCCATACAGATGGGCGATGGATGATCCCATATCCATTGGTGTTTGACATCAGAGATGATATACGGGTGCTCAGTGGAGACTGCGTACACTGGACGGACTCGCCGAGAACTCCCAGATGGTATTATACCTTACGTCAGATGGCAGTTCTCTGGTGACACTGGTACAGAGTAGTCTGTTGACCCGAGATCGTCATAGAGTCTTGTGTGGTTCCCACTGTGCTTTGATTTCCACCTTACCACGTCCAAGAGGGCGTGCAAAATGGTGGCTTTTAGGTACAGTCCCGAATCACATGGAGGCAATGAGCGATAGGAGGGGATTCGTCTCTCCTGGTATAGGGAGTTGATGTTGCGCTGTGTTCGATTGGCTATAACCGGAAATCCCTGGCCAGGGTTGCTGAGATTTACTGGTAAGTGTTACCAGTAGTTTCTCGAACTGTTATAGACCTCATATCGACACGACTTATCGAGCTGTTGGGGTCTGACGTTTACCACCCCTAGGCGAGATATGCGACATATCAGACGACGAGACCGGACTGTACGGTAAGTATTACTGGTTGGATTCACAGGAGTGTGAGCGGGCTTGCTCATCGATCTTCTGATCGCTCAATACCCGGGTGGCCGTTACGTTTAGCAGACCACTTGCGGCTTGTGGGTGTTTGATATGATCATCACCTGCTGCCGGTGTATTGACGAGTCTTTAGAGTCCTACATAGAGGTTTCCTGGCTCAAGCGAAACGAAATAGGAGCGCATATGAGATATGTGCGGGACCGAGAATAATGCGTGTATGTGATACTGTATTCTATCCTCGCGATGAATGTATCGAATGGTTGTATGCGATATAACCTAGTTATCGAATCAAGGATTGATTCGATAAGCCGATACATTGAATATTAGTCGGTTATATGCGATATGAACGGGTCGTTAAATCAAGTGTTGATTTAATGATTTAATGCATAATTATATATTTGATATATTACTTTGCATTAACTAGTATTGGTTCACTTTAAATGGATTTTCTCACTTGTTGTACACAAGTTGTATATGTGATATACTTTTGTGCACTTGATTGTATCATGATTGATGATACATACTTACTTGTTTTTGTGTAAAGAATTAAACCTTGGTTAAGTAAATGGTTAGGGTTTTTATTTAGTTATTCATTCATTTATCTTTTTAATTGGATTAAAAAGAAATGGGATAAGAAAATAAAATGGTTGCTTTCATTCTTGAAGCTTGTTGAAGCTTCATGAAGCTTTGACCAAAGTGACCATTTTGTCTTCATCCTTAACCCTAACCATTCATCTAACCTTAGTCAATTCTCTACACATAACCATGGTTCATATTATGATAAGGATTCATTTTTTCTTTTGGTTTTAATAAAACTTATCATAATATATTCCTTCTTCTTCTTCTTCTTCAAGATGAAGAAGCTTGCCTCCATCAATGGCAACTAGTGAAAAAGAGTGAGAAATCCAATTCTAAAGTGAACCCACCTCCTATTTCTTCATCCTCTACCTCTTGCCAAGTAGTATAGGGTGTTTTCTTCACAAGTTTCATGACTTGGTGAAGTAGGAGCTTGATCTTGTGATGCTTCGACGTAGATCATCTTCGGCATCGTAGTCGATGACCTAGCCCGCCCATTTCTCCGATGAAGCCGACGCTAGAGCCCGGGATTTGATTTAGACAGCAAGGAGACTTCATCATGGAGCTATGGAGGTGGAGAACCGGATCTACAAAAGTTGTATTTCCGATCACTTAGTTAAGTTGTTAACTAGTTTCCTTTTTCGCCTAAAATTCTAGTTAACGATCCGTATTAGGGTTTCTCGGCACTCGTAAAATTTGAAATTGGCATGGTTGATGCCTTGTGAGACCTCATTAGCGTGCCTAGGAACCCTTCAATTTCCGCCTCCCCGCAAGTCGTGGGGTGTTGTACATCGACTTACAACTTCATTAATACTTGATTATAGAAGTGAGAGCTTGAGTTAAAGAAACTTCAAGGTAGATCATCTTCGAAAAGGAAGACTTCAAGCAAGCATGGATCATTCGGGTTGTGGAGCCTCTCTTGAGTCCGGGAGATCATGGATCGCGGCGAAGGGACTACTACTCGAAGCTTATGAAGCGAAGGAGCGGACTACAAAGGTTGTAATCCCTCTCTCTTAAATGTAAAGATATTTACTTGCATGTTTAACCCTAATCATCTAGCAAAGATCCTCGCTTTAGCTTGTTCGGCACTTCTAAATTTTAAATCGGGCATAGTTGATGCCTTATAGACCCTTATGACAGTGCCTAGTAACCCTACAGTTTAACGTAGTCCGGATATCAGGTGAAGGGATAGATTACATGGGAGACTCTAGATATGAGCATAGCCGTTGGTAGCGCAGTCAGTACAGCTATGAGGAGGCGAGTCCGAATCAGTCGATATTAGAAAAGGCGCACATTGTCTATAGTATTTACGATTGTGATTTGGTGATTTGAATTTCATATTTCTGTTGTTTGGATTTTGGTATTTTGAGGATTTTGTTCTATGATTGGTATTTCCTATGTGTACAATCATTACACTCTATTCGTGTTTCATATGCCAATTGTATTGATATTGTTTTATGTATACCTAGTGCACTCGATTTGGTTTTATACATTTTGAGATATCGATTTGAGTTCGTGCATATGGGTTGCACATGATTTTGATGTATGCTTCGACATAGTTTTCCTGCACTTTTCGTACTGTGATTTTGATTTTGATATTCGGTGTAAGTTTTCGTGCACTATGTGCACTTGATTGAGATTCTTGCACACACTTGGCGCACTTGATGCGATTTTGTGCACACCAGATGCACTAAATCGGGGTTTTGTGCAGATTAGATGCACCTGATATTATTGTCGTGCACGCCCGTTGCACTTGACAGATGTTTTTGGTGCACACCCATTGCACTCAGTTTTGTTTCTGTGCATATTCATGGCATCTGTATTTGACTTTGATTTCCGTGCGCACCGGACGCACGTGGTACCTCGTATACTGTGATTGGGATTGATTTCATTTGAGCAGTATGTTTTTATAATCATTACTATTTGATTTAGTAACCAGGCGGGACGTGTATGTTAAATAAAAGATATATATGTACAGCTTTTTTTTTAAATAAACGTCTGCTACTTATGCCGTGACACGCGCATCGCACGGCGATTTTAAAAAGGGGTTTTGCATGCTTCTTATTAAGATGTTTAGACGATTTTACTACGATGCGCACTATATACAAATTATGGTTTTGATGTATTCCATGTTAGTTTTCATATTGGACTTTGACATTGTATTTTCACCATAACTCCGATGATTGCGTTATGCTTGACGGGATTTTGATTTTGAGTTATGTACTTATTTTTCATGCGCATGCATTGCGCTAAAAATGTGTTTTATGTATTGATGATTTCGAAGCCCCGACGATTTGAGAGTTTTGCTGAATATTTTAGTATTTGGAGTGAGTTTTAATTTAAATTTGGGGACCGAATTTCTTTAAGGGGGAAGATTGTAACGTTTTAAAAATAAAAAATTAAATAAATAAAATCCTTTAGGTGAATTTTCTAATAATCGGTAAAATAAACCGTATTTTCCGTAAAACTTAACTATAATTATTTTTCAATATAGATTTAAATACGCCTATTTTATCTATATAATTACTAGTAAATGGTGTTTATTTAGTGACTTATAAATTATTATTTTACTTAAATATTTTTCCTTAATTAATTATTTTAAATATTAACATAAGCTTTTAATTATACATTTAATTAGTGTAAATTACAAATTGAAATGGGTTAATTTAAAATTTGGGCACCAGGACACACTAAAACAAATGTAAAATGTTGCTTTGAATTGAGTTGGAGTTGTCATGAGGTTTCTAGATAATTATAGAATGGGTTATTGGAAAAAAATAAAGAAAATAAATTAATTAATTAAAAGAAGTGTTTATTTTTAAGTCTCCACGCTCACCCACAAACCCCCACACTCTCTTTTTCAACCTCTCCCCATGTGTGGCCGAGCCTTGGCAGCCCCCCTCCCATTTGGTTCATCACAATTGTCTTCTAGAATCGAGGTTTAAATTAAAAATGAAAAGAAAATATGTTAAATAAGATATGACTTAAAGAAAGGAATTATTGGGGAACCTTCTACATATCTCTACACACCTCACTCCCTCACTTTTCTCTCCTCCTAGCTGCTGGCCGAGCTTGGGTTCTCCCCCTCTCCACATTTCCTACTTCAATTTTAAAGCAAAAAGCCTCCAAAATCTATCATAAATCAATACATATTATCATAAATTCATCACTAAATCTTATCCAATTTTCTTTGCTTCTAATTAGCTTGGAATTAGAAGAAAGAGAGCCATCTTTAAAGGTCAAGTTGCATGTTTGGATCTCAAGATCGTTGAGGTAAAATCTTAACCCTTTTGTCAAGTGTTGATTAACTACTCCAATTTAGATTATTGTGATGTTTAGTATAGTTTTAAGTTCAAGATTGAAAATTCTAGAAATTGGGTTGTGATCAAAGTAGGGTTCTTATCATTAGATTAAGGTTTTATTGTGTATAGTAACATGTTAATTGAATGTGAAACATAATCCAGTTACAAATTGCTAGCATTTACTTTAAAATTGTCATAAAAATGCTATTTTGTAAACTAGGTTTTTGAAATTTATTTAAAATATGAGATTAAAAATCTAGTGAGGGATTTAGCACATCCTTAAGGTTTCATTGAGTGGTTTAACAATTTAATATATGCAAAATCAAGTTTAGTTGTGGAATTGTGAATTTTGGCTTAAAAGGTGTTAAATTTGGCTAAAATTGCAAGCTAGAAATTTCAATTTAATTCAAATTTGTGTGATAAAAATATAGTAATGATTTGTGTGACTTAGTTATGATATTTAGTGAATATTATGGCCATTAGTTTCGTTTAAACATCAAGTTTTGAAGTGAAAAGGTTAATTGACGCTTTCTAGGTTTTCGGAAATAAACCGATTTAAATTATTTCGAGTTTTCGATAAGTTGCAATCTATTGTATACTATAACTAGTAAGTTTTGGAACTATGATTTGTATGTTTGGATTTTTCTCGAACAATCGGCGTTTGCACGCCGATGTCGAGGGCTATTTGGTTATTTTGCATGAGCGGGTCATAGGTTTTAACCTATGCGCATTTCGTGCGTCGTTTTGGTTTTATCCGCGATTCGGTTTATGATGTGCATATTTGTTTGCGTATAGGTACCCCTCACGTGGACTTCAGACGATGAAGAAGAGGATGGCGGCATCGACTTCGGCAGACAAGGACCAGGTGTGTAGATGTATATCTACGGGGGAAATCGGATGGATGGCGTTTAGCACCCCCGCAAACGTAGAATAGAGATATTACTTACTATTATTAGGAAGTCGGACGTGATCTCAGATTCTTGACGAGTAAAGTCTTATTTAAGACGTTAGATTGGACCAGACTGATTTAGAAAGACTTAACCAGAAGGGAAATGCCTTGGAGGAAATTCATAGGTTTCAGGTAGACACACACACAAACATACATTTGACTTAGTATATATGTGTGTGTCTATATATATATATATATATGACTGTGTGTAGGTTTCTATATGAATATATATATATATATATGTATACATATAACATATACACGTGATATGGGGAGGATATATGATATCTGGGAAAGAGTCAGTATGATTGGGCGTGATGCCGTGAGTTAAAGATATACGATCGAGTATGATATGAGATGTACTATGATATTAGCGGATCGTTGGGAAATGTGAAAATCGATATTTATACATAAATGATAATAGGTGAGGATGACTTTGAGATATACGAGACTCTAAAATAGAACCCGGACTGTAATATGTGACTTGATCACGATATGATATATGTGACTTAATCACAATATGGTAGATGTGACTTAATCACGATATCATATATATGAATTAATCACGATATGATATATGGGACATGATATTTCTGAGGACCATCTGACGATGTATATTTACACAGACGATGATATATATTTGATGATATTGGGATGTATGCGATTATAGCACAGTACCCTTGATCATGATAATATTTGATGATGATATTATACGAATGATGATGTACATAGGTGATAGTTGACCCGTATCCCGATTTTGGGATGCCGTACGATGGATTTTACCGTACGAGGCATAGATGTGAGGATTGATCCGCACCCTTGACTCGAGGAAGTCGTACTATGTACGTGACGCTATTGAGGCTGGATCGCCGACTATTAGAGATATCGACTTAGACTTTAGGTGGATTCTTATTTCCTATCGACTAGTTTCTTTAGTTTAGTTTCTTAGTGGGTTAGATAGATACTAGTTTAGGCTTGAGTCATATAGTTTGTAGTTAGATATGTATATTCCAAATGAGTGGTTAACACACATTCACCATTATATTCAGATTGTAATCATCATGTTACATGTTCATACATATGTTTCTTTAGTTATTATGAAATTCTGCCCGTTAGGACACCAGCACAATTATCGATGATGCGCATGATCCACGTACACTTATTTGCCGGCTCACACACATCATCATCGGTAATTTCCATGTCACGTACACTTTAGAATATGTTATCTTTTATTGATAGAATCAACTAAAGGCTAGATCAATATAATAGGTATGATTACTTTCATGTGCTAGTTAGACATTGCATTTTTTTACATAGACACTTCATGCATTCACATTTTCATACTATCATGCAGTATTGTGGGGCTTATGCCGATTTTCATTATTACTTACTCATGATTGTGGGATTTTAGACTTCTATGAGATTTTTGGATTTTGGGGAAAACCGCAAGAATATATATGAAAATCTTCTCTCTCTCTTCCTCTCTTTTTAAAATACAAGTTGCGGTTTTCTCGTGATATATGTGTCGTCCACCATGAGATTTCATATTTTCTGTTGGATTTCGAGACCCGATTCGAGAAGTGGATGAACCGTCTCGGGTACATGGTGGGCCCGGTATGGTACCCCGGGGCAAGAAGATCGAGTTGTAGACGATGAGCCTGGCAGGGGAAGACTACCTGCCGGTGATGTCTGGCGCGACGGATATCCGGAGGATACCGACCGTTGTCGTGAGATTTGATGATATGGGCCGATCCGGACTGACGGAGCCTGAGAGATTGAGACTATGAGATATCGAGACTATGAGCTATTGAGATTTTGAGTTTTACATGTTTTGTGTTGATGCTTGACACTGATTTCCATGAATTTCATTGCTGTTTCAAATTACCACACAAATTTTACTATGATAAAGTTAAAGGTTTCTTATACAGATATAACTAGATTTCATGGTTTATTGTTTTACATTCGTAGTGCATGCATACTCATACACATGACATGTTACTACTTGAGGCACTGACACGAGCACTAAGCATTTGCACTTACGCATAGTTTATTACCCCGCCACAGCTAGATGACTAGTGATATATTAAGTATATTATTATGACCTAGGAGAGCGTCGTGCATTCGATTTCTACTCGCAGATGTCTTCTACTCACGAGTTGGCAACTCACCCCCGTTGTGCCAATTTTTACAGGTTTCGATGTACAGGTTTCCTTGGCAGCTTGCTGGCATACCATTTCATTCAGGGTGATTTGCTTGGTAGGTTGGTTTACTTGCATCAGAACCGCCGTTGTATTTTTATTATTTAATTTGTATCTAGTAAGCTCCATTAACCAGACTTGTATTACTTGATATGTTAGATGTCCAGTTGTTTATTCTTTCGACTTTAGAGTCGCGCTTGTATTATTATGGTATCTAGTGGATTTGGTTTCTTTTGAGTTTTGAGCCTCGCCCTTCGGCGTTGTATATTTTATTACATTGTGTGGTTATTTCCGCCTTTTGGCATAGAGCTAGCTCCCGCTTGGGGATGCCTTTTTATCGTTGCTCATATATATTCGTATTTGTACCTGTTTGGGGCCAGTTTTTACAAAGGAGACTTTGCCGAAATTTTTGAGAAATTTGATGTTGTTTTTAAAACTCGTTTTCCTACACTTCTTCTTTGAAAGGGTTTAGATTTCTGGGATTCGGCTTGCTTAGATTACGTTACGCCTCTAGATATTTCGTAATTTAAGTGTCGGTCACGTTCCGTACCTTCGGGTCGTGACACACTCATTCAAATAAGTTATATCATTATCATCTATGAAATCATCAAAATTTGTTTGATCATTTATCTCACTCAGGTGACTTCCTAGATGACAGATATTGGTATTATTGGTTTCAAATTAACTGTGTTCACTCCCTAGAATTTGTACAGCTAAATGTTTTGCTTGTTCGTCGATTCCAGCCAATGATTGAGATTGAGCGTGAAACAATTGATTAGATTGTTGTATGAATATGTCTAGAGTCGAAAATGTTTGATTCTCGACTGCAATCATCACTTCTAGACATTTATCTAAAATGGTCAACCTAGCATCCATCTCACTATCATACCCTATTGATATGTTAATTGTTTCAGGAAGGGAGGGTTGTGAAGGTAGTGATACTAAAGCAGTCATCTTGTCGACCTCTTTCTCTAAATTTTCAATCAATTGTTCTATATTTGAAGTGGGATTGAGTTCAAGAGTGTTGAGGGTGGAAAAATATCAAAAGTATGATATGGTTGGTTACCCCTAAGAAAGGACAGTTATCGAACATGTGGGACGAATCTTGACAGTTTGAACAAAAGAATTGGGTATGTGTATAAACAAAAGAATACGGATCATGAAGAATCGAATTGAACTGTGTATCACCCATATCAACAATTATTCATAAAATCACAAAAATAAAGAATATCACACTCCTATCAGTCTATGTTATGGTAAGTCAACTACACCTGCTCAAAAACCTGATTGTCGAAGTAAAACTGTATCGAGAAACGGGCACAAAATATACTGATCACAAAACCAGGTAAGTGCAGAGATAAGAGAAGGTTGTCCAATGCTTTCGCGAAGTTCCTTAATTAGAATAATCCTTTCTCTTTTGGCGGTTGCGCCGTGAACACTTGCCTAGACACTTCGTGAACAATATAACATTAAGCAGTGTTCTAAATACAATTAACTTGCCCTATTGAACGCGAATCCTTAAATTCAGAGTTCTAATTGATTTTAAAATTACTGTGGGTGTGTAAGAATGTATTTTTTATGATTTGTGGGTCACGGAAAATGGTGATGAAATCCATTACCATATCTTGTGGAGTTCCTTGCTCTTAAATCCGTATTAAGTTTTAAATGCGCAAATCGATAAAAGAATTTAAGCAAATTAATCAATCAAGCACATCTTTTCATTTTAGGTTTAAGCGCTGCAAAAAATACGGGTTAGTTCTCTATTGGCTCTTGTGCGGTGAATTTTTCAAAGAATCCTGAAGATAGAATAGTTGAATGCGTCGGATTTGAGAAAGAAGAAGCTAGAAAATACGTACCGAAAGTGTTGGGTTAAAAAAACTCATTGTGTCGATCCCAATAGCTTGAAAAGTTCGCTTGCGCGGGTCAAACTATCCGGATTTTTGGCACTGTACTTCTATGTCTCCGTATACTTGAAGGTTTGATTCACTCCGCATGTTCACCGGTCGCAAATCCATCTAAACCTGAAATGTCAGAAATATCGGAAAATTTTAGCGGAAAAACGATATATATGGCCAATATGCTGCACACACACAATTATGAAATTTAGAGTATAAAAATGGAGCAAAATAGGACAAAGAAGTAAACACCAAAAAAATGGAGCAAATGGAACAGGTGGGACCACAATTTGCAGCCCAAATGATTAAAACGGCGACCACTTCTTTGAGTTGGGGATCCGACCTTGTACTATGTGCTACCTATCCTATTAGTGTTCCAATTATATACTCAAAATCTTATAATTAAACTCAGAGTGATAGCATATCAAAAAGACAGAGAACAAATGTCCAAAACGTTAACTTTTTTTTTTGAAAAATATTGTGTTAAAATTAGTTTTGTATATAAAATTGAATCAGAAATAACAAGCTCTAATGACTACCGTTTCTCCGGCAACGGTGCCAAAAACATGTTGGGACTTTACCCATGCGTGCTGTTGTGGTTTTGAAAGAAAGGTTTTGGAAATGCGGTGCATGCGAGCTCGGTCTCGTTTTAAAATTTATAAACCACAAGTGCACAACGCGTTGTAGCGAGCCGACAAGTATGAGTCAATCGACATGGAATTGGTGATTAGGAGTTGTTAAAAGTTCAAATAGAAAGAATTGAGTTTGTTAAAAAAATAAGAAACTATGAATTTATAGAAACAAAGGTAAGAAAAAGTGGTCGTGGCTCCGGTTCGGATGATTGAATCGTGGAGAATTTTTCGACACTCTCTTGGTCATGAGTATCCCCTTCTTGTGTTTATTCCAAAATGAAGCATAGCTTATCAAAACAGTGGAGAAAGTATAAACCATCAAAATGTCGAAGTTTAATGCGAGGAAAGAAACGGTTCCATTACGTTCTTTACTTACCTTTGGTATGTCCGAGCATGATGTATCAGAACTAAGTATAAGGGTTAGCAAGCATACAACATCAAACCATAACAATTCGCAAATAAGAAGTAAAGATTAGCATTAAACTTACTAAGTAGGCAGTGATAGTATAAAGTATATGTTTAATGAAGGGTGTTAAGCAACATTAAACTACATACCCTATCTAAACTACTTAGTAACCTTAACACTAATTTGATTCTAAGTTTAACATTACCTAAAGGAAACTTTGGAGAGAATATGGTATATGATGAGGTTACCAAGGAACCATGGAATCAAAATACCATATCAAACCAATACCAATAGGCAATATTAAACTTACAATCCTTTTTAAGCTCATTAATCATCACAAGAGAGGGAGGAAGGCAAAACCATTCATCTCACATCCTCGCCATCACCACAACCATAAACATTACTCAAGTATCACAAAAGAGAAAATGAAACACAAGAGGAGAAACATGAAGAAAATAAGTAAGTAAAAGAAAACAAGTGCGAGTTCTTTATTCACAAAAGTGGAGGGCTTGAGCTATAAGATAGATAGCAACTTTAACCTCCTTAATGGAGCACTCAAGTGAGGGCTCAAAGAGGGAAGAAGAAGAAGCTATCAAGTATTACAATCTCTTTTTCTCACTCAAAAACAAACCCAGAACTTAATCTAAGATCTGCTATATATAAGCAACTCAAAATAAAAAATTAACTATATAAATGGACTGACAAGAGCACAAGGGACCCACATAAGTTGAACGAACTAAAATGGCCATGTCTTGGCCGCAAATTATGGCCAAAATGATTAAATCTGTGGCCATGAGTTGGAGGGTGGGCCCCATCTTGGTTCTATAGTTTTCTAAGCTCAAGAGCATCTTTCTGTTGTCTCAATTTCTTTTAATTCACACTTGGATGCAATCTGGAGGTATGAACAGAGAAGGGAAAGCAAGTGGGTATGTGTTCACATTTCAAATCAATTCTTTTTCAAATACTCATGACATGACCACTTGCTCAAGCCACTTGCGTGACACTATGATGGTGTTTGGCCACTTGATGCATATGATGGTTCATGCCCACTTGATGCATACGAACCATTACTTGTTCACACTTGTTCACAAATGATCATGTTGGACCAAAACAAGATATTTGTTATACACAACAATATGTTTTGCAAAACCGATAGAGTTGATCTGTATTTTGTCCCGTTTGCAGTTCCGGCTAAAAACCGTTGTTTCTGTGCATGTTGTGCAGAGTTTCCGGTGTTTCTGCCTGTGTACCTATAATCTGTACTAACTAGTAGGCACAGATTAAAAAGCACTGTTTATTGACAAAATGATAGGAAATGAGTGGTATAAAAATGTACTTAATCGTGCTAAACAATCTTGCATGCTTGTATTCTAGTTTAGTGTTTGGATCGATCGCTTGGCTTTAGTTTTTAGTGCTCCCCATAAAATTTTTGATTTTCGATTCCGCATTGGCCACGATTGTAACGGCAAGGTCATTAGGAACCATCACTGTCATCAGCGCATCTCCCCAAGACGATATAGGAAGATTGACATGCGCCATCATGCTCCTAACCAAATCTAGCAACGTCCTATTTCATCTCACTGCAACACCATTTTGCTGCGGAGTGTAGGGCATCGTCAGCTGTTTGACGATCCCGTTCTCTTCACACAGTTCCCTAAACGGATCCGATAGATATTCTCTACCACAGTCTGTGCGCAAAGCCTTGATGCTTTTACTCAATTGATTTTCCACTTCGCTGGTATAGCGCTTGAGACAATCTAAGGTTTCAGACCGGTGGGAAATCAAAAACACGTGCCTGTAACAGGAGTAATCATCTATGAAGGTGGTGAAATAAGGCGCACCTCCACGTACCTTCACGTTGACTGGTCCGTATATGTCAGAGCAAATTAGTTGCAATGGAGCACTCGCTCTCTTTGTCATTCTCAATGGCTTCATAGTGGCCTTACCTGCGAAACAATACTCGCACGTGGATAGGTCGACTTTCGCAAGTGTGCCAAGTAGGCCACCCTTGGCAAGCCTTATCATCTTATCCTACCCAATGTGACCTAACCTTCTATACTATAATATAAATTCATCTACAGAACTATTCTCATCATATGAATAAGCAAATAAAGCTTCTTTATTGCCAAAAAAGTCTCAATCCAAAATAATAAGGCCATTTATAAGGCGTCCAAAACAAAACGGAGAATTATGTAAAATAAGTTTTACAGAATTATTCTCAAATAAAACGCTAAATCCTACGTTAACTAGCCTAGCCACTGATAAAAGGTTCCGCCGCATCCTTAGAGCATATCAAACGTCATGTAGAAGCCACTCATTTCGTGAACTCGTAGGTAGACGATACGTCCCAATACCCTACACCTCGACATATGACTCGTTCCCCATGTAAATCTTCCGGCTCTCGGCGGTTACTCTCTTGTACTCTATGAACCCTTCCATGTCTCGAGAGATGTGGTCCGTGACTCCCGAATCTACAATCCATAAATTTGTAGAGTCGGCCATCATCACTGTACTAGCAACTAATGATGTATAGTGAGAAGAGTGAGAGCTTACCTTTCTAGGCCCTTTGCAATCACGAGCAAAGTGACCCGGCTGCCCATAATTGAAACATGCATTGCTCTTAGCAAATCTTTTCCCGTGCTTCGTGGGGTTCTTGGGCTTCGCATTTTCATCATTCGCCTCTTTGATCGATTCCTCGTAGGACCCCTTGCATTTAGGCCTCTTAGCCTTCGGCTTGGAGTCTTCAACTGTCATAGCTGAGGATGATGGCTTCTTAGATTTGAGGGCGTCCCTACGCTCCGCTTCAAATTCAACTTTAGTCCTTACGTCCTCGAACGTATTCATGTTCTCAGCGTGGGCTAAAAGGAGTGTGAAATCATTCCAGGAATCGAGCATAGCTCGGATGACGGACTGAACTTGTTGCTCATTGCTGAGTGCAGCTCCAGCAATTCCGAAATCCCTAATCATTGATACCATCACTCGAAGATGAAACTTAATGCCTGCCCTGCAATCATCTTGTACGAATCCTGCTTGATATTCAGTGCCCGGATCCGCATCGGTGAGACATATCCAAAACGAGCCTCCCAGAGTCTCTTCGTTGTCTGATAGTCCTCAAACACACCGATGAGATTGTTCCTCATTGCGGCTAATATGATATACCACGCCGAACGATCTTTCTGGATCCAGCTCATGTACTACTCCGCAGCCCTCCTATGCAGCTGAGTGGAGCCCTGCTCCAGTTCAGACATTTCTGCCTCATTACAGTCGCATTTCTTACTTATTCAGTAGGAATCGGATCTTTCGACGCCACTCGAATAAATTATCACTATTTAGCTTATTACCCTTGATGAGATCGGCGATAATCGTTTTGGAAGTTAACTTTTTAAGACAAAAAATCATTTTAAGTGCGTCGAGACTATTGGTTTTTAATGGAGTATCATTCTTTTCTAAAGAACGCTTCGTCTTCAACCCATCCTAATAAAAATAACAAACTTACATTCCGAAGAAAAAGAAAAAAGCCTACAGCACCAACATCCTTCAAAAACATTAAATTTAAGATTTTGTTAAAATGATTGAAAAATGGTTTAAAAATTTTTAGAAGCAGAATATATATGGCAGTTGAATCTTAATTCATGTTTTTATCACGAAATCTCTTACTTGAAATTTGTCAGATTTTATTAATGAATGCAACATGCGTCTTTATTCATTAAGTATGTCATGCATATCACAATATGCAACAAAACAATTTAACAAATTTAACTTTTTATTACACTACACTATTTAATCTTGTCCGTTTTATTAAACTTTTCGTTTCTTGTAAAATTGGTACTCGTCCCGGACGCTCCCATTGGACCAAACTACCCATACAATCTTCAAGATTTTATGTGAGAATAAACTTTGAAACTTTTGGTGAACGAAAAAAACTCTGAAAAAAATATATTACTGTCAGAGTTAAAATAGTGTAACCTCATAATCTTATGGAAAATTTTAAGTGGGAAGAATATTTCCAAAGTTTTAAACGGCTTTTATGTCTTTTAAATCATAAAATAAAATTTTTAGAAAGCATATATGTGGAAATTTTTACAATTATTTAAGAGAAAAAAGTAATTTCTGAATTTTTAAAAAAAATTTCAGAAAAGTAAAGAAAAAAACTTTTCGGTTTTTTACCTTAAAGGCTTCTGGGTCAGCCGAGGCCAAATAGGGCCTGGCCAGCACATGGCTCTGTCTGGGCTGGCCTGCACGTGCAAGATCAACCCAGGCCCAATTGGGCCTGGCCTGCACGTGTCCAGCACGTGCAGGCGCCTAGAGGTTCTGGGGTGTTCCAGACCCGAATTTTTTTTTATTTTAAAAAAGTTTAAATTTTCTGGATTTATTTTTAAAATAAAAAATCCAAAAAAGTTGATTTATAATCTTTTTTAAAAAATCCAGAAAAATCTCAAAAAAAATTCTAGATTTATTTTTCAAATAATAAAATATTTGGGCTAACCAAATATCTTATCTCAAATCCCACATATCTACCAAAAAAATTTAGGCTTAGAGATTTTGCTTTTCCAAAAATTTATGGCCTAGCTAATATAAAATTTCATCAAAAATTTACAAATAAGATCCAATCTTTTGCAAAAAATAAAAATATTCTCACAATTTTGATTCATGACCAATCTCCATAGCAAGAAACAAAATTTTTTAATTATCATAATATCATAAAAGAAATAGATCTAATTTATGCGACATATGATACAAGGAAAAATTCAATAGATCTAAAAATCTATTTCCATCAACAACCCTAATAATTGCAGATCTCACTTCTGGATTAAAAAAAGCGCAATTTTGAGTTGCAACAATTTTAAAATATAGATCTAACTATGAATTACGAACGTGGGCATCTAAGTTATCTTTAATAAGCGAGAATCATCCACGTAATCACCTCGCAAGCCAACCTTCGATAGAACTTGAAAAGGAGAAGACGACGGCTCAAACCAATCTCTTAAATCCCTCCTTTCTCTTAATTATTAATTAGATTAGATTAAACCCTATCCCCATATACACTACTACAATATGGGGTTGCCCCTACGGATTAAGGAATCCGTAGGGGCAACTATTTATTGCCCTTACGGATAGAACCGTAGGTCCATATACTTGGCCCTACAGTTCTCTACATTTTAATTTAAAAATATGTAATCGTAATTTGATGTTTGGTCCTACGGAGCCGCAAATAAAGGACCTACGGATTAGTCCGTAGGGGCATGTATATAGGTTAATTAATAATAATAAAAATGGCACAGAAAATCCCTCAGTTCCCAAAAATCTTTATCATCTTCCCGCGCCTCGCGATCGATTTCCTCCCGCGCCTCGTCGACTTCCTCGTCGCCTCCTCCGTCGCCTCCTTATAACATCCTCGTCGACTTCCTCCGAGATCCTTGATCCCGAGCCTCGTCGCCTCCTCCATCGTTTCTTCCACCGCGAAAAAGGTTAGTAAATCTCCAATTTCTACTTCTAATTTAATGCTTTTATTTCTCTCTTTTGATGATGTTAGGTTCAGGGCAGGGTTCGGGTACGGGTGAGGGTTAGGGTTAGGGTTAGGCATCGGGTCAGTTTCGGTTAGGGTTAAGTTTAGGGTTAGGGTTAGGGGTCGGTTGGGGTTGGGGTTATGGTTCTGTTGCGGTTGGGGTTGGGTTTAAGGTTGGGGTTGGGGTTGGGGTTAGGGTTCGGAATTGGGGTTAGGGTTAGGGTTAGGGTTCGGAATTGGGGTTGAGGTTGGGGTTAGGGTTGTTTTTTCTTGAAAACAACTCTAATTAAAGGCTAGGGTTAATTTGGGTTTAGTGTTAGAGGCTAGGGTTAATTTGGGTTAATTAGTGATAATTTGAAAGGGTTATGGTGTTGGTTAGGTTTAATTTGGTTAAGTTTGGGTTGATTAGGGTTAATTTGGTTAATTTGGGTAAATTAGGTTAAGTTTGGGTTAATTAGAGATAATTTGTGTTAGGGTAACGATTATGGTTAATTGTGGTTAATTAGGTTAATTTGGATTATTTTGGTTTATGGTGCACTAGTTTATTTAGTAGGATATAATAGTTCATTGCAGAAGGATACTCGATGATAACGTAAACGTACAACTTTACCGTAAACGCAAGAAAAATTTACCCTAAACTTGAAATTTCGAACCATTAATAACGAAACGTAAATGTAAAAACTATTCATGTTAAATGTTCAAGTTAAAACCAATAAACCTTCATATTTTCATCGATACTCATATATGAAACTAAAAGCGCCACTTAGTCCCCGTCTATCGGTTAACATACGTGCGATATTCGTCGTGACATAGAACTATACGAAGGTTGTTAAATATCGGACGGTATAGCTCGATACTAACAACCGTCGTATAGTCTATGCGACGAGAAAATTCAATCGTATGGTAACCGATAGATTTGTCCCGTGTGGATAAGTTAGGAATGTATAAAGCAAACACCTTCATTCACTTGTGTTTTCATCCGTTTCGAGATATTTCGTCAGTACCTTTCCGCTGGTTCTCCGTGTACAAAGATAGATTAGATGTTCATTTCAACGTTATTTCACAGCTTTGAAATGATTATCTATTCTATTACAGTGTACTCGGAGAACAGCGGGGAGGTGCTGCCGAAATTTACTCGAAACGGTTGAAAGCACAAATGATGGATGTTCGTTCTATACATTCTTAATGGGATAGAAGCCTTACCCCCGACAGCCGGAACACACACATACAACAAGAATACACAACAAACGCATAATTAGAGAGTGATTCGAGATGTTCAAGTTAAAACCAATATATGATACTCGATGATAATATGAAACCTTCATATTCTTATCGATACTCATATATGAAACTAAAAGTGCCACTTAGTCCCCGTCTATCGGTTAACATACGTGCGATGTTCGTCGTGACATAGAACTATATGATGGTTGTTAAATATCGGACGGTACAGCTCGATACTAACAACCGTCGTATAGTCTATGCAACGAGAAGATTCAATCGTATGGTAACCGATAGATTTGTCCCGTGTGGATAAGTTAGGAATGTATAAAGTAAACACCATCATTCACTTATGTTTTCATCCGTTTCGAGATATTTCGTCGGTACCTTTCCGCTGGTTCTCCGTGTACAAAGATAGATTAGATGTTCATTTCAACGTTGTTTCACAGCTTTGAAATGATTATCTATTCTATTACAATGTACTCGGAGAACAGCGGGGAGGTGCTGCCAAAATTTACTCGAAACGGTTGAAAGCACAAGTGATGGGTGTTCGCTCTATACATTCTTAATAGGATAGAAGCCTTACCCCCGACAGCCGGAACACACACATACAACAAGAATACACAAAAAACGCATAATTAGAGAGTGATTCGAGATGTTCAAGTTAAAACCAATATATGATACTCGATGATAATATGAAACCTTCATATTCTCATCGATACTCATATATGAAACTAAAAGCGCCACTTAGTCCCCGTCTATCGGTTAATATACGTGTGATGTTCGTCGTGACATAGAACTATACGAAGGTTGTTAAATATCGGACGGTATAGCTCGATACTAACAACCGTCATATAGTCTATGCGACGAGAAGATTCAATCGAATGGTAACCGATAGATTTGTCCCCTGTAGACAAGTTAGGAATGTATAAAGCAAACACCTTCATTCACTTGTGTTTTCATCCGTTTCGAGATATTTCGTCGGTACCTTTCCGCTGGTTCTCTGTGTACAAAGATAGATTAGATGTTCATTTCAACGTTGTTTCACAGCTTTGAAATGATTATCTATTCTATTACAGTGTACTCGGAGAACAGCGGGGAGGTGCTGCCGAAATTTACTCGAAACGGTTGAAAGCACAAGTGATGGGTGTTCGCTCTATACATTCTTAATGGGATAGAAGTCTTACCCCCGACAGCTGGAACACATACATACAATAAGAATACACGAAAAAATGCATAATTAGATAGTGATTCGAGATGTTCAAGTTAAAACCAATATATGATACTCGATGATAATATGAAACCTTCATATTCTCATCGATACTCATATATGAAACTAAAAGCGCCACTTAGTCCTCGTCCATCGGTTAACATACGTTCGATAATTTATTCTTTTCAACGACAAACGCACACACAAAGCATATACACGGATTTTCTTAACTATCTCGTTCTTATATTTCTCAATATAGTCACCATAACCTACAATTTATATGTTATACAGTCTAACATGGCCCATGAGTACGTCAGAGTTAAGGACTGGATGCATGTGGATTGGCAACAACGTATACAACCTAAGTTTGTCGCGGGAGTTGCTGCTTTCATTGAATCTGCACGCGCACATAATAAGATCATAATAGAGAAGATTCTCTGTCCGTGCAATAGATGTGGCAATAAGTATTGGCAGAAGGTAGAATTGGCAAAGCTTCATATTGTAAAATATGGGTTTACTAGACTTTATACAACTTGGAAATATCACGGGAAAGTAGAAGAATGAAGTAATGCGGCAGAAGAAGAAGGAGAACACGATAATGCGGCAGGAGAAAAAGGAGAATTCGGTAATGCGGCAGAAGGAGAAGACGGTAATTTATTTCCATCAGAAGAAATGGAGGATATGGTAGAGGCTGCCCTAGGTGAATCTATTCGTACCGAAGATGACATTCCTTCCGGTCAAGGACCGCGTACGGATAAATATGAAAATTTCATGAATGATGCTAGAAAACCAATTTATGAGAATGCGAAGTATTCCACCCTCTCATGGTTCGTCCAACTTTTCCAGATTAAGTGCCTAAATGGATGGAGCAACAAGTCATTCACAATACTTCTTTCGTTCTTGAAAGATTCTATGCCTCCGGGAAATAACGTGCCCGACAGCTGGTACGGAGCCCAGAAGATGATGTCTGATTTGGGTCTAAAGTGCGAGAAGATTCAAGCGTGTCCTAAAAATTGCGTGTTGTACCGGAAAGAGAATTCAGATTTGAAAGAGTATCCAACATGCGGAGAGGCCAGGTATAAGCCGAAAGATTCTGATAAGAAGCCTGATATACCTGTCAAGATAGCACGATACTTTCCCATAACACAGAGGCTACAGAGGCTATTCAGGTGCAAGAAAACGGCCGAGGCAATGATTTGGCATCACCGTGCTCCTCCAAGTGAAGATTGAAAAACGAGCCATCCAAGAGATTCATCGGCATGGAAGGATTTCGATAGGAGGCACGCAATATTCAGTAGCGATCCTTGCAATGTCCGGCTCGGACTGGCTACTGATGGCTTCTGCCCATTCAACTATATGGCTGGAAGTCACAGCACATGGCCCATTGTAATGATAATTTATAATCTGTCACCTTGGTTGGCTATAGACCAATCATACTTTATGATGCCTCTTCTTATCGACGGACCAAACTCATCGGGGAACAATATCGACGTCTATCTCCAACCTCTGATCGAGGAGTTGAAATCTTTGTTCATTGATGGTGTAGAGACATACGATGCAAACACAAATACAACCTTTCTACTGCGTGCGGCTTTAATGTGGACAATTAATGACTTTCCTGCGTATGGAATGCTATCAGGTTGGTCCGTACATGGTCACAAAGCATGTCCTCATTGCCATGAACACACAACATCGAAATTCTTGAATTTTAGCAGGAAGGTTTGTTATTGCGGCCATCGACGTTTCCTGCCTCCAGACCACCCCTATAGGTTAGACACGGTTCAGTTTGATGTTCATCAGGAGCTTCTTGGACCTCCATCCCCATTGTCCAGAGAGGACGTGACTGCTCAATGGGATGGTTACAATAATGTGACCTTCGGGATGGATCCGACGAAACAGGTCAAACCACCATTTTGGAACAAGTTAAGAATTTTCTTCGAGCTTCCGTACTGGTCAACAAATTTAGTGCGTCATTGTCTGGACGTCATGCATATAGAGAAGGGAGTATCAGAGCACATAGTCAACTTGCTCCTTTGTAAAGACGGGAAATCGAAAGACAATCTGAATGCTCGGATGGATCTACAGGAGTGGGGAATAAGAAGTGAATTGCAGCCTACACCGGTAGCAGGTAAACCGGGCAAGTTTGTACTTCCCAATGACGCTTATCATATGTCACAACCGAAGAAGAAAAGATTCCTGCAGATGTTGCATGATTTGAAAGTTCCCACAGGTTTCTCAGGATCATTCTGCAAGAAAATAAAAATTGTGAAAGGCAAGATCGATGGGCTGAAAAGTCATGATCACCATGTTATCGTGGAGTACCTTCTTCCATTAGCCCTCAGGACTTCTCTCCCCGAATCGGTTGGTCTAGTAATCAACGACCTATGTTGTTTTTTCAGAGAGTTGTGTGCTAAAACACTGGAGGTTGTGACGCTGGATAAACTAGAAAATTCTATTGTGTTGATACTTTGCAAGTTTGAGCATATTTTCCCACCGTCATTCTTCGATATCATAATACACTTGACGGTTCATCTTACAACTGAGGCTACGTTAGCCGGACCGGTACAATATCGATGGATGTATCCCGTCGAGAGGTATGTGTAATTTTTTGTTTCGCGCAATTTATAAATTTATTGTTGTCCTGTATACCCATATTTATTTATTCAACATATTTTCATTAGGTACCTCTACACTCTTAAAAAGTATATACGCAATAAAAATCGACCAGAGAGTTCTATCATGCAAGGTTATCTTCTTGATGAAGCAACCACATTTTGTTCCCGCTATCTGGACGAGAACATTGAGACAAGACTTAACCGGCCTCGAAGAATTCAAGACGGGCCATATGGTAAAGCCGAGTATAAGAGGGTAGACACTATGTTTATCAACAATATATACCGGTTTATCTTGCTTAATTGCGCATGTCTTGAACAAATTAGAGAGTAATTTTTTTTGGATTAATTGTTATATTTGTGTTTGTGTGTGTATGAAATGATATAATATTAATGTCCCCATTATTTGTCGAAAACGGAATTCATTTTAACGAGGTACGTGAGAGGCATCCTGATTGGAACGAAGAACGATTGGAAAAATATCATCAGGATAATTTTTGTAATTGGATCACAGATCATGTAAGTTATTCGAATAACATTTTATTGCTATCAGTTTTAATCTAAACTTGTATCGTTATGTATTTTTCGTAAAATTTGTTTTGTTAGATCCACGATCCGAACTTGTCTGCATCATTTGAGAGTGATTCAAGATGTTTAGCTCAATTTCCTAGTATGGAGGTTGCATATTACAAAGGATTTGGTGTCCTTGGATACAAATTCGAAGTTAAGGACATAGAAACATCTAGAACCACTCAGAATAGTGGGATTGCGATGGTAGGATCGGACAGTGTGATTTATTATGGGTACTTAAATTGTATACTCGGCATCCACTATCCCGGACGATCAGAACCCTTTTATATATTCCAGTGTACTTGGTACGATACACGAACCTATACGGATAAGTGGAAAAGCAATCTTGGGACTTGGAAAGATGAATATGGATTGACCAGTGTGAACACACTTCGATTTTACGGTCGGGAAGATCCGTTTATCTTTCCGAACCAAGCGTTCTAAGTATACTACTCACAGTTGTTCCCACCAAAAATTTCTGCGCAAAAGAGTCCAAGGTATCAAATGGCAGCGATACACTTAAGAAAATGCGAACCAGTATCTTCCGGCCTGTATTTTGATAAACTCGCCAATGAGGAACTATTAAATTATGATGGTATTGAAAGCATCTCGAAAAAACCTTCGATTTGATATATTATGGGCCTCATAATTCATCCGAGATCAAAAGTTATGAGCAAATGTGTTATGCACATGTAATCTAAAAAAGAAGATGCGAACCAGTATTTTCCGAGCAATATTTTGACAAACTCTGGAATGAGAAACAGCTAAATTCAGATGGTATTGAAAGAATCTTGAAAAGGCCTTCGATTTGATATATTATGGGCCTCATAATTCATCAGGGATCAAAAGTTATGAGCAAATGTCTATGCACATGTGATCTAAGGAAGAAGATGCGAACCAGTATTTTCCGAGCTGTATTTTGACAAATTCCGGAATGAGAAATGGCTAAATTCTGATGATATTGAAAGAATCTCGAAAAGACCTTCGATTTGATATATTATGGGCCTCATAATTCATCCGAGATCAAAAGTTATGAGCAAATGTGTTATGCACGTGTAATCTAAAGTAATGCTGTACTACATGGGGAATGCATTTTTTAGTCCCACATCAGGAAAAGGAGAGATGGCTTCTCTACCACTCCCATATAAATAAGAGGGGATACCTCTTAGAAAGGGTAGAGTTAAATCCTCAAAAGGATTCAATACTCAAAGGAGCTTAGTTCTCCAAGATAGGAGCAAGCTCCTCCCCATAATGCGCATATACGCAAGCGCCATGTGCGCTACGTGCAACGCACGTGTGCCTGCCATGCGGCACCACGTGCAACGCACGTGCGCACCAAATGAGAACATTTAATAATATTAAAAGGAGCTTGTTCTCCATATATAGAAGCCCTGCTTCTCCTAATGCGCATGTGCGCCACGTGCAACGCACATGTGCTCGCCACGCGCGCACCATGTGCAACGCACGTGCGCACCAAATGAGAACATTTAATAATATTAAAAGGAGCTTGTTCTCCATATATAGAAGCTCTGCTTCTCCTCATAATGCGCATATGCGTAAGATCCATGTGCGCTACGTGCAAATATGAGCGCCTAATACGGGCGACGCACGTGCGCCCAACACGGGCGACGCACGTGCGCGAACGCAAAGAAGCCTTTTTCAGCAGCGAGATGCCTAAGCTCCAGCATGTTCTTCCCCCTAATGAGTGAGACATGGTTCAAAGGGTACATCCCTCCACACCTTCGATATATGGCACTGTAATCTCTCAGTTTCGTCAGAAAGGTGGTGGGTCCCAACGACCAATGATCTTTCTAAAATAAAAAAAAAAGGGAAGAAGAGGAACATGGTGAGAAATCAAGAACATCAAACAGAGAGAACTCTGAAGAAATTTCAAGAAGAAAAGGTAAAACCCTTGAAGATAGAAGAATTTCTTCTAATAGATCATTGATCTAAGAACAAGATCAATGATCTCCAATAAAAAACAAATAATAATAGTGCTTTGCACTTATGAACCATTGGTTCTCTGAGATCAAGAAGAAACAAGAAATACTTGTTTTTCTTTGATCTAAATTAGATTAAGAAATCAAACAGTGCTTTGCACTTTTTCATGAACCATTGGTTCTGCAATCTAAAAGATTCTCAAATTAATAGTGCCTTGCACTTGCAAAACTGCACTGTTGCGCTCCTGGGTTGGCGCAAGCCACCAGAGAGCGCCACGTGTCAGCATCTGACTCACTTGCGCTGTGCACTTTTAAGATAGAGCTTTGCTCTCTGAAACTGGCGCAACCCACCAGAGCGCGCCACATGTCAGCAGCGCAAGCGCAGCGCATTGGCGCAGCGCACTGCGCTTGAGTGACACGTGTCAATACCACAAGCGCTTGCGCTCTCTGATTGGCGCAAAGCGCCTGACAAATGCAATGCATTTCTTTTACTAAAGGGGCAGGTCCAAATCAGAAAGGTCTAGTAGGCCAAATTAAATTGCAATGCAATAAAAAGGGCAGAGCCCAAACAAAAATTAATGCTCTGCATCATTTATAAATGGGCAGAGCCAAAACAAAATAATAAATAATGCAATGCATTATTTTAAAAGGGGCAGAGCCCAAATAAAGGTCCAACAAAGACCAAGATTAATGCTATGCATTATTAAAAATGGGCCAAGCCCTAACACAGGCCTAATAGGCCAAAAACAAATAAAAGTGCTGAACATTTTTCAACTGGACTTAGCCCAATCGTGGTCGTAAGTCCTCAAATTAAATTGACTGAGCAAGATTGCTCTCCTAAATCAATTTACCTCCGGTTCGAGGGTACATCTCCGAACTCCTCTGACACCTATTGTTGTAATCCTTCAACGACGTCAGAGAGGTGACGGGTCCCGACAACCACACATCAACACGGACTGCGGGGTCCTTAAACTCGTGGACCGAAACCTCCTTAAACTAATATCAGACCGAAATGTCCTTAAACTAATATTGGACCGAAACGTCCTTAAATTAATGATGGACCACCACGTCCCTAAACTGGCGATGGACCACCATGTCCCTAAACTGGAACATGGACTACCACGTCCCTAAAGTGGAACAATAGAGCCTCCAAATGCTCTTTTGCCGGATTTAAACGGTCCCGTTTAAGTTGATCTTAGCCCCAAACACGGCTAACGTATCCTTAAACATTCAAATGTGCTATAAAACTCCAAATCGACTTTGGTTCAAGGGTACATCTCTAAACTCCTCTGACACCTATCGTTGTAATCCTTCAACGACGTCAGAGAGGTGACGAGTCACGATGGCCATATATTAAATGGATCACCACATTAAGTTGATCTTAGTCTCAAAACAGGACTAACATATCCTTAACGAACGTTTAAGTTGACCTTAGCCTCAATACGGCTAACGTATTCTTAAACTAAAACACCAAACCCAAATCTAAGTAAATACGGATTTGGACTAATCCACGTCCTACGGGCGACGAAATAAATAGTCTCCGTATACAATCCACGAGCAACCACAAACAAAACAAACACACACGACACGAAGTGAAATTCTGGAGAAGGAGAAAGTTGTTACCGCGATGCGGTAGCGTAATTAACTGCAGGGGCTTACGCCTGCAGGGAAGAGCGTCCCCACAATCAAAAACCCCTCAGACAAGGGGGAATCTGACGAAGTCTGCTACATCGGCCGCATCCGTCTAAACCTCCGATACACGGTGCCATAAATCAACTTGGCATCTTCGGAGAGGTGGACGGATAAAACCAAATAGTATCTGCCCCGAATCTCAGGCGAGACGCAAAGTCTCGCGCGTCTTTCGGAGGGGTACAGATTCTGGCACGCCCGGTGGGACCTTTTCCTCTTTCCACTCCACACTTCGTGTGTCGTGTTTTTCCCGCGATCAAATAATCGCGGTGTGTATGTTTTTGGTTGCCCTTAGGGGAGTGGATATTGAAGCCGACATTTCGTCTCTATGAAGAATGGCATTTGCTCCCACCCTAGCAACTCAGGCTTCGTCATACCCGGCGGAGTCAAGTATGGGTCACTTGCAGCCTCAAATCTTTGCAATCCGGCTTTTCAAGAAATTAACGGGCTTCTTTTTGGGTCGATGCTCCCACCTCCCACCCTCGGTGCCTCAACGCCGATGGAGGAAGCCCGGAGGATGTCTGTCGCCCAGGCAGGCTCCCCAAGCAGCAGCCTTGCCGACGGAATCGGTCCTCAAACAGCTGGCATATGCCAAAGACCAAGGTCGACGCAGGGGGCAGAATATTCAAGCTATTCAAGAAATCAATGGCTTCAAATTGCACTAACTGCAACAGCAACTCTCGCTCCGTCCCATCTGGAGGAGTAACCTACGGGCCCCAAGCAGCCTCCCTTTTCACTATGCCAGTGGAGCAGGTAACTCAAGCCACCACTGGGCTCTTCTTCGGGACCATGCTCCCGCCAACGAGCTTCAGCGCTCCTGTACCATCGCAAGAAGCTCCCAAGAAGTCGTTTTTCAGTGCTCCTATGCTTATTTACACCTTACTTTGCATTATACTGTATATAAGCACACACAAAAAATGTGATAATAAAAGAGTAGAAAGTGAAAAATTATATTTAAAAGATGTGAATAGTGTAAGAAAAACAAGAAAGTTAGATGTTTTCTTAAATGAAACTAGTAATAAGTGGTTATAAGCTGTTGTCCCAAAGGTTAGTAAGATAAAGGAAATTACTAATCTGAGGATAAAAATAAGCCTGAAAAATAGTTCCTATTCTGGAAGCCAAACATTTGAACGTTGAAACCCTACTATACGCACGTACACACATCTTGAAACTCGGGATAGTAGAGGATACCTTGAAATGCTCTTGTCTAGAAGCCAAAGTATGAAGAAAATAAAAGTGGAGAATAAAAGATAAAATGGTGAAAAGAAAAATGAACACTGGTTTTGTTATCACCGAGGCAGCAATAAAAAAAATATAGCGATGGTGCTTTATCACCTAGTGCCTTAGACCAACTGATTTGGGAGCCACTGCTAAGCCTTAGGTGTTGCAAGACGAGGAAAAACACCTAATCAGCAAGCACATGAGTAATCGGTCGATTAGTACCTCAAGAATTATTAACGGTCGCATGAAGAATGTGTGAGAAAATTCCATCTAAATATCTATTAAAAAGTACTAAGGTAGATGGACAAGAGTATGATTGCTTGAATTGAATTCTCTGAGTGTAGGGATGTCCAGTTCACACAAGTAGGGGTATATGATCAATGTTTGGAAGAAAGGTAGGAATGAAAACTAAAAGGCGACGTTTTATTGAGGGATAATGTGATTTCTAACATTTTTTCATGACCATTAAGATATGGCTCATAGCAACTGAAAAGCTGGTAGAGTTGAAAACTCTTATTTTCAAGTTCTTTCTTTTATAGTTCTTATCTTTATATAACTTTCACCATCTCTCTTTTATTATACGATTTTGTGGGTGTAATCCGCTGAAAACCCTCAGGAGACAACACCCCTCCTACTAGGGATATACCACTGGCGTCGAGTAAGGAAGACCGGGGGCAACTCTCCCTCTGGACTGACTCCGCCGACTCCAACGGCGGAAATTGATGCTGCTGTTCCAACTGGAAACAGCTTTGAACCACTTAGGAAGGTCCACAAGAACTCTCCGACCGCTGTGCTGAAAAGATCTCTTCCACCTATGGAGAGCGCTACAAAGGTGAAGCCGGAAAATCCCCCTCAACGGCTGTCCTCTAAAATCTACTAGGTCTGGCGTCAAGTCCAAGACTCGGTAATTGATCAAGATTATCCCCGCCGACAGAAAAAGTGAAAGTTCAGCGGGAAGAGGACTGTCCTATCAATCCACAAAAGGCGATAGCTACTTGGGTGCCCACGGCAAGTGACCCACGGCCGACGTTCGTCAGTGAGCTGCTATCTGAAGAAAGGGTGGCTGCGTTAAAAGACGTGCTTGTGCAGCATAGAGATTGCTTCGCATGGAACTATTCCGAAATGCCAAGCTTAGATCCAGAGATTGCTGTCCATAAATTGGCGATATCCCCGGATGTTAAACCAATCAAACAAGCACCGAGAAGAATGCGGCTCGAGCTTGAGATGAGCATCAACGCCGAGGTCAAGAAGCTTATCGACTCCGGCTTCATCCAGGAAGTTCAATATCCTGACTGGATCGCCAATATCGTCCCGGTAATGAAGAAAAATAGGACGGTGCGCATATGTGTAGACTTTCGGGATCTCAATAAAACCTGCCCAAAGGATGGTTTCTCAGTGCCAGTCACCGAGCTGATGATAGATAACACGTCCACTCACGAGGTTTTCTCCTTCATGGACAGCTCATCAGGATATAATCAGATAAAGATGCATCCCGAGGACCAGAAGCACACCGCTTTCCGGACCCTTTTGGGTATATTCTGCTACAAGGTGATGCCCTTCGGTCTAAAGAACGGCAGTGCCACCTATCAAAGGGCCATGACAAAGATCTTCGATGATCTCATACATGAAATCGTCGAATGCTATATTGACGACCTCGTGGTGAAAAGAAAATCATACGAGGAGCATCTCGAGCACCTGAAGACCGTATTTCAATGCCTTCGACAATACAACTTGAAGATGAACCTTCTCAAGTGTGCATTCGGAGTTTCCTCGGGCAAATTCCTGGGATTCATCGTCCGACACCAGGGTATTGAGATAGATCCGTCAAAGATCAAAGCGATCATGGAAATGCCTCCGCCGAGAATTCTCAAACAGTTGCGGTCTCTCCAAGGGAAGCTCGCATATATACGGCGATTTATAGCCAACCTTTCAGGCAAGTGTCGTCCTTACAGCCACCTGATGAAGAAGGGAACTCCATTCGTCTGGGATCAAAAATGCCAGGGCACGCTGGACGAAATCAAGCAGTACTTGCAAAACCCGCCAGTGCTGGCTGCTCCGGTTAGAGGGAAGCCCCTTATTCTCTATACGACCGCCCTCGAAGGTTCTTTAGGCGCATTATGGGCGCAAGAGAACGACCAAGGGAAAGAAAGAGCACTCTACTATTTAAGTCGAGTCCTACTGGGGGCAGAAAGCAATTATTCCCCCATTGAGAAACACTGCTTGGCGTTGATCTTTGCGATAACAAAGCTCAGGCACTATGCATTGGCACACGAAGTCCGTCTCATCTCGAAGGTGGACCCTCTTAAATATTTAATGTCAAAGGCCATATTGACGGGACGACTTGCTAAATGGGCTCTGCTCTTGATGGAGTTCTCGATAAGCTATCAACCTCTCAAGGCAGTGAAAGGCCAGGCCATCACCGACTTTCTCGCTGAGCATCCGATACCCGCCGATTCTCCTTTGAATTGCGATCTTCCAGACGAACATGCGTTTGATGCGATCGACGGTGGTGATAGCCGATGGGAGCTTTATTTCGACGGAGCATCCTCCATGAAGAAGCGCAAACAAAATACCCCTGTAATCAAATCAGGGGTAGGACTCATCTTTGTAACTCCGCAAGGAGGGATAATGCGCTTTGCTTTTTCCCTAACAGAGCCGAGGACGAATAACGAAGCCGAATACGAAGCTTTGATAGCAGGCCTCGAGATCGCTATCGACATGGGAATTGAAAACCTCCTCATATACGGAGATTCCTAACTGGTCGTTAGTCAAGTAAACGGCGACTACCAAACGTGCAAACCGGAGTTGGTGAAGTACGGCGAAAAGGTGCAACAACTGTTAACCCAAATTCCATCCTATACTTTGGAAAGCATACCACGCGCGGAAAATAGCAAAGCGGACGCGTTAGCTAAGCTCGCTAAAGAACTGGCTGACGAGAACCTTGATGACGTCAGAATCGTGGTACAAAGCCGTCGAGTGCTCGCCCCAGCAGAAATATCTCCGGAATCATCCGAAGAAAAGGGAGCGACTGAGCAGACGACCTTACAAATAAAAGAACGAGAAAAGGCTGAGGACTGGAGGGAAGTCTTCATAGACTACTTTAAGTCCCATCAAATGCCCAAAGATGCGTCCACGAGACATCAGCTCATGAAACGAGCTCTGTCTTTCGCCTTCGTTAATGATACTTTGTACAAGAGGTCGTTTGATTCTCTGTGGTTGAGATGCCTAGGACCTGACGAAGCGAAAAGAGTCGTTCAGGAAGTTCATGACGGAATCTGTGGTTCTCACCAAGCGGGCCCGAAGATGAAGTTGAAGAACAAACGGATGGGCTACTACTGGCCCACGATGATTCAGGATTGCCTCGAATATGCGAGGCAATGCCACTCATGCCAAATCCATGGGGACTTTATCCACCAACATCCAAATCCATTACATCCAACAGTGGCTAGCTGGCCATTCGAAATGTGGGGGACTGACATAGTCGGCCCCATCGAACCAGCATCGTCCAGAGGACATCGTTTCATCCTGGCGACGACTGATTACTTCTCCAAATGGGCAGAAGCGGTACCGCTGAGGGAAGTGAAGACGGAGAATATCCTCCATTTCTTCAAGACGCACGTCATATATCGGTTTGGAACTCCGAGACGAATCATCTCCAATAACGGGCCTGCCTACAAGAGCCACAAGATCAGCCGCTTCGCGCAACAGCATAATATAGACTGGAGGTATTCCTCAGTTTATAATCCGCGAGCTAACGGTCTAGCTGAAGCCTTTAACAAGACCTTGACAAAGATCATGAAGAAAACGGTGTCCCGAAATAAGAAAGACTGGCACGAGAGACTGCAAGAGGCTCTTTGGGCGTATCGAACTACGTTCAAGACGGCCACGAACACAACGCCATACGCGTTGATATTCGGTACTGAAGCAGTACTCCCCCTCGAGATAGAGTTACCCTCTCTACGAGTGGCAGTCCACTATGAGCTGACGAACGAAGAAAATGCTCACCTTCGGCTTGAGGAGCTTGATGCCCTTGATGAAACCCGGCTCATAGCGCAACAAAATCTGGAGGCCTATAAAGCAAAGATGACGCGCTCATATGAAAGATTGACCCGGCCGAGAACATTCTGCCAAGGCGAACTTGTGCTAGTGGTCAAAAGGCCTATGATCCCCAATCGCGCCAAGCGGGGAAAATTCGAGCCAAACTATGAAAGTTCGTACATTATAGACAAGGTCTACCAAGATGGAGCCTATGTACTCATGGATATGCACGGTGAAAGGCCTTACAGGCCAATAAACGGTCGCTTCCTAAAGAAATACTACGCTTAATGAGCCGCAGCCTAGGTCAATGATAGATGACGACGACTATGTCCGCTCGCTATCTTCCTAAACTCAAACTCTATAAGCAGTAGCCGGCCTTCTCCCGACAGACCGAAACGTCCTTAAACTAATGACGGACCGGAACGTCTTTAAACTAATGACGGACCGGAACGTCCTTAAACTAGCGACGGACCGAAACGTCCTTAAACTAATGAAGGACCGAAACGTCTTTAAACTACTACCGCAGCATCTTCAGGCTGACGAGATGAATAAAAAAAGATAAAAAATAAAAAATATATATAAAAACGGTATGTCCATAAGCAAAATGGGCACGGATGAAAACCCGAAAAGGCTCCGTGAGTAAAAACAGCAGGGCTACCGGCAAGTATTCGTGAAAACCCGAAAGGGCGCGACCTTGTAAAAAAAAAGAAAAAAAAAAGAAAAGAAGAAGAAAATAAAAAGAATAAAAAAAACGGTATGTCCATAAGCAAAATGGGCACGGATGAAAACCCGAAAGGGCTCCGTGAGTAAAAACAGCAGGAATACCAGCGAGTGTTTGTGAAAACCCGAAAGGGCGCAATCTCGTTAAAAGACACTTATAGGGTCCTCTCGACCTTGTAAGGAGAAACCACCCGCGTGAGATCCTTACGACTCACAAGGGAGCAGCACACTTAGGGATCCACACGATTCCTAAGGAGAAAATACACTTGAGAGATCCTCACGACTCGTAAGGAGAGCTCTTTTATGAGACCCTCACGTCTCATAAGATTTGAAAGTCTTAAGTTACAGAGACCTAAACCTGTGCTTAAGCAACCCCCACAACTTTCGATATTGCCCTACAAGTGGTCCAATACTGGCTCTTGTATACAATCCAAGGGCGCGAATAAACATTTCCCTAACTAAGTCCCATCCGAGACTGGGGATATGTTCGCATGGTGAACAACCCTTGTAAATCCTCTATATTTACAAGAAGAAAACCCTCATGTAGGATCCTTATGACTTACAGAGGAACAAACACTTAAGAATCCTTACGATTCCTAAGGAGAAAATACACCTACAAGATCCTCACGACTTGTAGATAGAAATACCTTTGTGCGACCCTTACGGCTCATGAAGTCAAAAGCTTAAGTCGACAGGACCTTAACCCTGTTCGCTAAGCCACCCTTGTTCGACGTCGACAGAGGCAGATGATGATTCACTTCTGGCAATATCCCAGTTGTAGCGGTGCTGATGTCGAAATCGGTGTCTAATTTCAGGTTTACGGCGAAAAGCCAGTAGGCCACACATGCATATGAAAGCCGAAATGATGGGGCAACTTGCAATAAAAAGCAGCAAGTAAAAATGTATGCATGCAAAATAGCCGAAATAATGGGGCAACTCGCAATAAAAAGCGGCGAGTAAAAATAAAATAAATAGCCGAAATGATTGGGCAACTCGCAATAAAAAGCAGCGAGTAAAAATAAAATAAACAGCCGAAATGATTTGGCACCGTGAAAAATAGCCGAAATAATTGGGCAATCGCGACCTTCGCGATATAAAAGCTGAAATAATAGAGCATCACGGAAATAAAACAAAAAAAATGATGATAAAACTTTTGCCCTACAGTTGAGATCACATCGATCCCTGTATACAATCCAAGGGCGCAAACAAAGAAGGAACCTTACTTTCCCAACAGGCTCCGTCAGAAAAAGAAGCCAAATCTCGACGGTTCATCCCAACCCCGAAGGAGCCAGTATCTTCGGCAAATACTTCGACTCGAGGAAACAAGTGTCCTTGACGAAGAAAATCCTAATTCGCGTCGACTCGCAGAGCAACCAGTGTCTCCGTGGGAAATTCTCGATTCGTTTCAACACCAGGGAAACAAATAATCCTTGGCAAATACCACAACTCAGGGAAACTAGCATCCTTGATGAGAGCCTCCTGATTCGCGTCGACTCGCAGAGAAACCAGTGTCTCCGCGGGAAATTCTCGATTCGTTTCAACACCAGGGAAACAAATAATCCTTGGCAAATACTTCGACTAGAGGAAACAAGTGTCCTTGACGAAGAATATCCTGATTCGCGTCGAGTCGCAGAGCAACCAGTGTCTCCGTGGGAAATTCTCGATTCATTTCAACACCAAGGAAACAAATAATCCTTGGATAATACTTCGACTTGAGGAAACAAGTGTCCTTGACGAAGAAAATCCTGATTCGCGTCGACTCGCAGAGCAACCAGTGTCTCCGTGGGAAATTCTCGATTCGTTTAAACACCAAGAAAACAAATAATCCTTGGCAAATACTTCGACTCGAGGAAACAAGTGTCCTTGACAAAGAAAATCCTGATTCGCGTCGACTCGCAGAGCAACCAGTGTCTCCGTGGGAAATTCTCGATTCGTTTCAACACCAGGGAAACAAATAATCCTTGGAAAATACCTCAACTCAGGGAAACCAGCATCCTTGACGAGAGCCTCCTGATTCGCGTCGACTCGCAGAGCAACTAGTGTCTCCGTGGGAAATTCTCGATTCGTTTCAACACCAGGGAAACAAATAATCCTTGGCAAATACCTCAACTCAGGGAAACCAGCATCCTTGACGAGAGCCTCCTGATTCGCGTCGACTCGCAGAGAAACCAGTGTCTCCGCGGGAAATTCTCGATTCGTTTCAACACCAGGGAAACAAATAATCCTTGGCATCAGGGAAACAAATAATCCTTGGCAAATACCTCAATTCAAGGAAACTAGCGTCCTTGATGAGAGCCTCCTGATTCGCGTCGACTCGCAGAGAAACCAGTGTCTCCGTGGGAAATTCTCGATTCGTTTCAACACCAGGGAAACAAATAATCCTTGGCAAACACCTCAACTCAAGGAAACAAGCGTCCTTGATGAGAGCCTCCTAATTCGCATCGACTCGCAGAGAAATCAGTGTCTCTGTGGGGAATTCTTGATTCGTTTCAACACCAAAGAAACAAATAATCCTTGGCAAATACCTCAACTCAGGGAAACAAGCGTCCCTGATGAAAGCCCCCTGATTCGCATTGGCTCGCAGAGAAACCAGTGTCTCTGCGGGAAATTCCCGATTCGTCTCAACTTGCAAGATGAAGCCTCAGGCAGCAGGGATTTAAAAAAAACTTGCTTCCTGAACAATGGGACCCTGCAAGTCGGTCTAAAACGGTCTCTTGCATACTATTCACGGGTCTCACTCTCCAAAGTCGAGTTTCGACAAGGAGGGAAACAACCGCTTACGGGTCCTCTCGACTCATAAGAGGGAAAAATTCTCTTATAGGATCCTTGCGACTTATAAGAGAAAACACACTTAGGAATCCTCACGATTCCTAAGGAGAAAATCCACCTACGAGATCCTCTCGATCCGTAGGGAGAAAAGTCTTTATGAGACCCTCACGGCTCATAAAGTTGAAAAGTCTTAGGTGGCAGATCCTACCCCTGTCTTCTAAGCCATTACTGCCCTATAAAGAGGTTAAGATGGACCATCTGTGAGCCACACTTGCTAAAGATACATGCCACTGAAATGGAGAAGTTACTCATGAGCATATAAACTACTTCACACCAGAGTAAAACATAAAGAAATAGAAGGGTGCGGCTCATGGAATTGAGAGTTTAGAACTATATCTTTTAAGAGTCGAGATTTGAGTCAATGGTAAATGACGACGCTTGTGTCCGCTCGTTATCTTCTCAGATCAAGATTCTGAAAGTTATATACCAACCCGAAACTGGTCATACGCTATGCATTACTCTGCACTACTTCACCCACATATATACTTATGTAGGCAAAGTAGTGGGGGGCATTTGTTCCCGCCAAAAATTTCTGTGCAAAAGAGTCCAAGGTATCAAATGGCAGCGATACGCTTAAGAAAATGCGAACCAGTATCTTCCGGCCTGTATTTTGATAAACTCCCCAATGAGAAACTGTTAAATTATGACGGTATTGAAAGCATCTCAAAAAAACCTTCGATTTGATATATTATGGGCCTCATAATTCATCCGAGATCAAAAGTTATGAGCAAATGTGTTATGCACATGTGATCTAAGAAAGAAGATGCGAACCAGTATTTTCCGAGCTATATTTTGACAAACTCCTGAATGAGAAATAGCTAAATTCTGATGGTATTGAAAGCATCTTAAAAATACCTTCGTTTTGATATATTATGGGCCTCATAATTCATCCGGGAACAAAAGTTATGAGCAAATGTCTATGCACATGTGATCTAAGGAAGAAGATGCGAACCAGTATTTTCCGAGCTGTATTTTGACAAACTCCGGAATGAGAAATGGCTAAATTCTGATGATATTGAAAGCATTTCGAAAAGACCTTCGATTTGATATATTATGGCCCTCATAATTCATCCGAGATCAAAAGTTATGAGCAAATGTGTTATGCACGTGTAATCTAAAGTAATGCTCTACTACATGGGGAATGCATTTTTTAGTCCCACATCGGGAAAAGGAGAGATGGCTTCTCTACCACTCCCATATAAATAAGAAGGGATACCTCTTAGAAAGGGTAGAGTTAAATCCTCAAAAGGATTCAATACTCAAAGGAGCTTAGTTCTCCAAAGGAGCTTAGTTTTCCAAGATAGGAGCATGCTCCTCCCCATAATGCGCATATGCGCAAGCGCCATGTACGCTACGTGCAACGCACGTGTGCCCGCCATGCGGCACCACGTGCAACGCACGTACGCACCAAATAAGAACATTTAATAATATTAAAAGGAGCTTGTTCTCCATATATAGAAGCTCTGCTTCTCCTAATGCGCATGTGCACGTGCGCACCAAATGAGAACATTTAATAATATTAAAAGGAGCTTGTTCTCCATATATAGAAGCTCTGCTTCTCCTCATAATGCGCATATGCGTAAGATCCATCTGCGCTACGTGCAAATATGAGCGCCTAACACGGGCGACGCACGTGCGCCCAACACGTGCGACGCACGTGCGCGAACGCAAAGAAGCCTTTTTCAGCAGCGAGAAGCCTAAGCTCCAACATGTTCTTCCCCCTAATGAGTGAGACATGGTTCAAAGGGTACATCCCTCCACACCTTCGATATATGGCACTGTAATCTCTCAGTTTCGTCAGAGAGGTGGTGGGTCCCAACGACCAATGATCTTTCTAAAATAAAAAAAAGGGAAGAAGAGGAACATGGTGAGAAATCAAGAACTTCAAACAGAGAGAACTCTGAAGAAATTTCAAGAAGAAAAGGTAAAAACCTTGAAGATAGAAGAATTTCTTCTAATAGATCATTGATCTAAGAACAAGATCAATGATCTCCAATAAAAAAACAAATAATAATAGTGCTTTGCACTTATGAACCATTGGTTCTCTGAGATCAAGAAAAAACAAGAAATACTTGTTTTCTTTGATCTAAATTAGATCAAGAAATCAAACAGTGCTTTGCACTTTTTCATGAACCATTGGTTCTGCAATCTAAAAGATTCTCAAATTAATAGTGCCTTGCACTTGCAAAACTGCACTGTTGCGCTCCTGGGTTGGCGCAAGCCACCAGAGAGCGCTACGTGTCAGCATCTGACTCACTTGCGCTGTGCGCTTTTAAGATAGAGTTTTGCTCTCTGAAACTGGCGCAACCCACCAGAGCGCGCCACGTGTCTGCGCTTGAGTGACACGTGTCAATACCACAAGCGCTTGCGCTCTCTGATTGGCGCAAAGCGCCTGACAAATGCAATACATTTCTTTTACTAAAGGGGCAGGTCCAAATCAGAAAGGCCTAGTAGGCCAAATTAAATTGCAATGCAATAAAAAGGGCAGAGCCCAAACAAAATTGATGCTCTGCATCATTTATAAATGGGCAGAACCCAAACAAAATAATAAATAATGCAATGCATTATTTTAAAAGGGGCAGAGCCCAAATAAAGGTCCAACAGAGACCAAGATTAATGCTATGTATAATTAAAAATGGGCCAAGCCCTACCACAAGCCTAATAGGCCAAAAACAAATAAAAGTGCTCAACATTTTTCAACTGTGCTTAGCCCAATCGTGGCCGTAAGTCCTCAAATTAAATTGACTGAGCAATATTGCTCTCCTAAATCAATTTACCTCCGGTTCGAGGGCACATCTCCGAACTCCTCTGACACCTATTGTTGTAATCCTTCAACGACGTCAGAGAGGTGACGGGTCCCGACAACCACACATCAACACGGACTGCGGGGTCCTTAAACTCGTGGACCGAAACGTCCTTAAACTAATATTGGACCGAAACGTCCTTAAACTAATATTGAACCACCACGTTCCTAAACTGGCGATGGACCACCACGTCCCTAAACTGGAACATGGACCACCACGTCCCTAAACTGGAACAATAGAGCCTATAAATGCTCTTTTGCCGATTTAAACGGTCCCGTTTAAGTTGATCTTATCCCCAAACACGGCTAACGTATCCTTAAACATTCAAATGTGCTATAAAACTCCAAATCGACTTTGGTTCAAGGGTACATCTCTGAACTCCTCTGACACCTATCGTTGTAATCCTTCAACGACGTCAGAGAGGTGACGAGTCCCGACGGTCATATATTAAATGGATCACCACGTTAAGTTGATCTTAGTCTCAAAACAGGACTAACGTATCCTTAAAGAACGTTTAATTTGACCTTAGCCTCAATACGGCTAACGTATCCTTAAACTAAAACACCAAATCCAAATCTAAGTAAATACGGATTTGGACTAATCCACGTCCTACGGACGACGAAATAAATAGTCTTCGTATACAATCCACGGGCAACTACAAACAAAACAAACACACACGACACGAAGTGAAATTCTGAAGAATGAGAAAGTTGTTACCGCGATGCGGTAGCGTAATTAACTGCAGGGGCTTGCGCCTACAGAGAAGAGCGTCCCCACAATCAAAAACCCCTCAGACAAGGGGGAATCTGACGAAGTCTGCTACATCGGCCGCATCCGTCTAAACCTCCGATACACGGTGCCATAAATCAACTTGGCATCTTCGGAGAGGTGGACGGATAAAACCAAATAGCATCTGCTCCGAATCTCAGGCGAGACGCAAAGTCTCGCGCGTCTTTCGGAGGGGAATAACAGTGTTTGAAGCATCCAGGATGGAGTGTTGTATGCCGATGGAAACCCAGAGATGTCTACGATGTCCCAGAATTCGAGGACAGCGATGAGGATGAAGAAGAGACAAGGCTTAGAGTGCTCCGACCGTCTGTTTCGAAGGACGGGTTGTCTTCGGCCGATCATGAAGTTACGTGGGTTAGAAATGACATCGACGATGAAATCCAAGTAGATATGTATAATGCGCCCACGAAACGAAAAAGGTTATCAGTAATGTTATATTATTACTTCACATTTTACGATCTATACATATATAGTCAATACTTTTAATGATTGTCTAATGCGTCCACGAACCGTTTATCTAGATTTGATGACGATGTTGGGAGCAGCGAGGGGCGGCAGGAGCTCCATCCGCGGCAGAGGCAGAGGTAGAGGCAGAGCGGTTCTACCGCCCGGAGAGCTGCGTAGGGAGCTTCAGAGGGTCGGTCTTGCACCCAGATCGGAGACCCCTTCGGATGCCTCCTTCCGTGTGGATTTTGCCACACCTCCAGATATATTGCACGCATATCCATTTTGAATGTAATATTATAGATATTCATGCCTGTTTATGTCAAAATTAGTTATATTGTCAATGTTTGTTTGTTTAGTTGTTGGTGATGTGTCCACATCAGGGACAGAGGCCACTTCCGCTCCTCCAGGTATGTTTATATATCATATAGTGCATGTATATTGATTTAGAATGCTATATCATAAATATACACACATTCCTTTTTCTCTTATTTAGATAGTAATTTTTATTATTGTCTAGCTGTAGGTGGTGACATCACCGCACCTGCGGGTATGTTTATATATCTTATAGTGCATGCATATTGATTTAGAACGTTATATTATTGATCTACACATTCTTTTTGCAATTACTTATATAATCTATTTTTAATTGTCTAATTATAGGTGGTGCGTCCATATCTGACGCAGGGGCCACTCCTGCCACTTCCGTACCCTCCGCATCGCCTGTAGGTTAGTATGAATAAATATAAAATATTTATTCATTTTACATATGCTCTATAGAATAAATATGAACTTCATGTAAATTTAGCGTCAATGTTTATTTTCTAGTTGGAGGGGATGCGTCTGCATCCGGGACATCGGCTGTTCCTCACCGGAGGAACTATCGTCCCGCTCGTGCTGCTGCCCGGGCCCAGGCTCGTGCTTTAGTCACCGGAGGTATATATCACACTTCAATTTTCGTTTAACCTTAATTTCTTAATACAACTTTGTCTTAATATTGATTGTCTTGATATTTCTTGCAGACGCAGGACCTCCCCATCCCCAGAGGAGGACTCGAGGCCCAAATCAGTCCCATAGGCTGAGGCCTGACAGAGCTAGGGGGAGACAGCATGCCCCCTCTTTTTTACCCTTGACTATCGCTATACCAGTCCTCATGCCGAGAGGTTCGGCCGGTATATGAGGGATGAGAGCCGGCTCGTGAAGAACTATCCACTTCACGTTGAGTGGGGCGAGCAGCACCGGCGCTCATTCGCCCTCTTCTTTAATCAGGCTCGGGTATTAATATATATTTTCATTTGATTTATCCAATATATTTATTATTAACACTTGCAATCTAATAACAATTTTTTTTTTGTATTTTCAGTTAGATTACGATTTTCAGCCTGTACCCGATCCTGATCACCTGGGAGGGTGCTCGACCTTCATGCTCTGTACAATGGCCTGATGAAGAACATGCAGACCAAGGTCCGATACAACAGCAATAAGCTGAAGGCCGACTTCTGCTCCCTGTGGATGGTGACCCCCGAGGCAGAGAGAGCGGCCCTCCTATCTACTCCGGCGTTTGCGAGAGTCGACGTAGAGACATGGCCTCTATTGTGCGAATATTTCGACTCTCAACGCAAACAGGTATGTATTTTAAATCTAATTCATTGTTTAGGATATAATTTATTTTTTTGTGTTTCTTAATTAGAAAACTAAATGTGAATGCGTTGTGCAGAATCAGGCCGCTCAAAATATAGAGAATAGGAAATCGGCGAAGAGGGGCCGCCCCACTTACACAGGTGGCTCGAGGAATATTACTCGAGCCATGGAGTTATCGGTAAATTACAATAGACCGGCCTTTGTGATATAATGCAATATTAAGAGTTATTTTCTAATATATCTAATATTAAGAGTTATTTTCTAATATTGCAGACAGCTCAGACCCTGGCGCAAAGTGGTACACCGAGCGTGCTGTCCGCATATCTTGTTGTCCACCGCACCTCGACAGATCCCGCCACGGGCGAGCTTCGATATCCCGACGTCGCTACCCAGGAGTATTGCGTAAGTGTTAATATTTATTCAACCCATATTTGAAATTTTAGTTTTGGAAGGTTCAAATTTAAATTTTATACTTATACTTTACTGCTTAATGTGGATGTAGGAGCGGGTGGTTGAGCAGGCCGAGACCTCGGGGATCGATTTTACCGGACAGAGCGATCCGAGGCTGCTGACCCCAGTCCTGGACGCCGCACACGGAGGGCACCACGGAGGTTGGGAGAGAGGCCGGGGACTGGGCCCTAGCAGGGCCCATATGAGATTGGACTCTACCCCGGCGGTTACTTCCTCCGTCTCCAGTGAGCGACGTGTCCAGCAGGAACTGGAGAGCTTGAAGACCACCGTTCAGGAGTTGAAGGAGATGCTGGTGTAGGGTGTTTTTCGTCACCCCATTGAGATGGGAATACGCGCACGCTTGTCAGGCGTACTACAGATTCCCCCTGCCTAGGGTAGGCTGGGGTTTAATAATTGTGGGGATCCGAATCTCCGGCAGCCGCGGACTAAGCTGCCGTTAATTACCCCTCGCCTTTGGGGCGAGGGAACCTCCGATTAACGGGTTAAACTGGTCATGCGAACTCAATGTGCAGTGTGCGTGTGTGTTGTTTTAAAAGGGGGGTTTTGGATATATCGGGAGCCACGCAGAATTTTGACGGGGGTCCCGCTACCCGGATAGCGGGCTGGGGGTCAGGAGGCTAGCAGCCCCCTTGCGGGGTGCGGGGCAGCGCCCCGGCCCGAAAATTTTTTTTGGAGGGGGAGAATGTTGCGGAGTATGTATATGTGTGAATTTGTATACATATATATATGTATATGTATGTAAATAAAAAGAGGGGGAAAAGGCATCCAAGGGATGCGTGGGGCCAGCGCCTTGAGTGCTGTGCGCTTAGGTGCTGTGCGCTCAGGCGCAAGCGCGCCACATGTCGGCACGTGGGCGCTTTGCGCAAGAGCGCTGCGCGCAGGTGCGCAAGCGCGCGCGCGCCACGTGTCGGCACGTGGGCGCTTTGCGCAAGAGCGCTGCGCGCAGGTGCGCAAGCGCGCGCGTGCGCCACGTGTCGGCACGCGGGCGCTTTGAGCACTTGCGCAAGCGCGCAGGTGCGCAAGCGCGCGCGCCACGTGTCGGCACGCGGGCGCTTTGCGCACTTGCGCAAGCGCGCGCCCGCGTGCCGAGCGCGCAGGTGCGCAAGCGCGCGCGCCACGTGTCGGCACGCGGGCGCTTTGCGCACTTGCGCTGCGCGCTGGAGCGCAAGCGCGCGCGCCACGTGTCGGCACGCGGGCGCTTTGCGCATGAGCGCTGCGCGCCGGCGAGGATAAGAGGTTTTTAGCCTCAAAAAAAAGATTTCTCAAAAGAGAAATCAGAGAGGAGTTGGACTCCTGAATGTGTTTTGGGGTTAATGGAAGGGGTTCTTCTTCTTCCTCCTATTGTTTGCTGGATCTTGAAGATCAAGGGATGTGAAATGTCAAAATCTCTCTTTTTTGAGATCTGATGGCAGATCTGAGTTCCCCTTAATGGGTTTTGTGGTGGAAAACTATTTAGTTTTGAAAAAGGAAGAGTAAAACTCTTGATTTAATTCAAGAGAAAGAAGAAGGTTTTGGAACCTTGAAGAAGAAGAATAGATCTCAGATCTGGAACCTTTTTTTGGAGAGAGAAAAAGTTGTTGAGATATTTCATTATCCTTGCCTTTATAGGCCATACACTTTACACATAGCCCCTTGGGCTTCACAAAATGGCATTTTGCCATCCCATGGCTCATGTGCCATTTCATTTTTGCACATAAGCCATGGGCTTACAAAATATTGGCTTTATGCCCATTTTGTTTACATTCATGCATAAAAAAATTACATAAAAATTATTTATGACATGATTTATATTTTAGCATGGGGAGGGTCGGCCGCTTCACGTTTCGGACTCGACCCGGGCATGGGCCCACTTGACCCGGGCTTGGGCCCACCTGGCTTGGGGTTGACCTTGACTTTGACACGGTCAACCGGGGTGTAAATTTTTACCCCAACAAAGTGCCCCCCATCAATAAATGCACACCGCACATTTGAGTTGTGTGCATGAAATTGATGGATCTTGAAGCTGAACTTCGAGGTGGAACATCATTCCAGAGGCGAAGCATCATCCCGGGGAGCATGATTCCCGGGGATCGGAGCATCATTTCGACGAACGGAGCATGATTCCAGGGTTCGGAGCATCATTCCGAAAGGCAGAGCATAATTCCAGAGATCGGAGCATCTTTCCGAAGAGCGGAGCATAATTCCAGAGATCGGAGCATCGTTCCGATGGGCGGAGCATTATTCCAGGGCTCGGAGCATCGTTCCGAAGAGCGGAGCATAATTCCAGGATTCGGAGCATTATTCCGAAGGGCGGAGCATGATTCTAGGGATCGGAGCATCATTCCGATGGGCTGAGCATGGTTCCGGGGATCGGAGCATCATTCCGATGAGCGGAGCATGATTCCAGGGGATCGGAGCATCATTCCGAAGAGCGGAGCATAATTCCAGGATTCGGAGCATCATTCTGAAGGGCGGAGCATCATTCCAAAGGGCGGAGCATCATTCCAGGGATCGGAGCATCATTCCGAAGAGCAGAGCATCATTCCAGGGTTCGGAGCATCATTCCGAAGAGTGGAGCATCATTCCAGGGTTTGGAGCATCATTCCGAAGGGCGGAGTATCATTCCAGGGATCGGAGCATCATTCCGAAGATCGGAGCATCGTTCCGATGGGCGGAGCATTATTCCAGGGCTCGGAGCATCGTTCCGAAGAGCGGAGCATAATTCCAGGATTCGGAGAATTATTCCGGGGATCGGAGCATCATTCCGAAGAACGGAGCATGATTCCAGGGTTCGGAGCATCTTTCCGAAGGGCGGAGCATAATTCCAAGGATCGGAGCATCATTCCGATGAGCGGAGCATCATTCCAATTTGCGGAGCATAATTCCAAGATTCGGAGCATCATTCCGAAGGGTGACAGACATTCTAACCGAAGCATAATTTCGATGCGGAGGTTGATTCCCAGGCGAAGCATAATTCCAACAGAGAAGGCAAATACTCCGAGGCGAACCATCATTTCGACACGGGGTGCACATTCTGAGACGAAGCTTGATTCCGACGCAGAGCTTGCTGGTTGACTTGATTCCGAGGCGGAGCATAATTCCGACGAGAAGGTCGTTGGTTGATTCCGAGCCGAAGCATAATTCCGACAGGGAAGGCAGATACACCGAGGCGAACCATCATTTCGACACGGGGTGCACATTTTGAGACGAAGCATGATTCCGACGCAGAGCTTGTTGGTTGATTTGATTTGGGTTGACATCAGTATCGCTATACTGGAATATGGTACCAAGAGTGAATCATCATTTTTCATGAGAGGGTTTGGGGATTTTTTTTGTTTTGGCATCTGCATTGCTGCACTGGAATAATGCCAGGAGCAACTCATCATTTGCCTGAGAGGATTTGGGAATTGGTTTTTGTTTGGCATCAGCATTGCTGCACTGGAATGATGCCAGGAGCAACTCATCATTTGCCCCGGGAGAACTTGGGAGAGATTGGGATTGTTTTACGCCCGTGGATTGTATACGGTTTTGCAGGATGCATGATCCAGACCGTAGGGCCAGAAACATTTCAGGACTTTGTTGGCGTCTGCATCGCTGTACTGGAATATGGTACCAGGAGCGACTCATCATTCGCCATTGGTATGAGATTTGGAATTTGGTTGGCGTCTGCATCGCTATACTGGAATATGGTACCAGGAGCGACTCATCATTCGCCATTGGGGATTGGGATTTGGAATTTGGTTTGCGTCTGCATCGCTGCACTGGAATATGGTACCAGGAGCGACTCATCATTCGCCACTTGGGGATTGGGGAGCAATGGCTTAGGAGACAGGTTTGGATCCCTATCACCTAAGACTTTTCAATTTTATGGGCCGTGAGGGTCCCATAAAAGCATTTTCTCCTTACGAGTCGTAAGGATCCCGCAGGTGTATTTTCTCCTTAAGAGTCGTGAGGACTCCTAAGTGTGTTTTTCCTTGGTGAGTCATAAGGATCTCACGAAGGTTTGTTCTCCTCATGCATCGTGAGGACACATGAGTGGGTCTTTCCAATGAAGCATAATTCCAAAGGCGGAGACCAGCCGCGTAACTGGTGGTTGCGGTGGGGCATGGGTATGCTGAGAATTATTTGAGCCCGTGGATTGTATACGGTAGTCAATTTGGGGACTGGCCGTAGGGCTGAAAGAATTTTGGGAAATTGGATTTTGTTTGGCATTGCTGCACTGGAATAATGCCAGGAGCAACTCATCATCCGCCCTTGTTTTTTTTGTTTTTTTTTTTGTTGTTTTTTTTTATTTTACCGCGATTGCTCTATCATTTCAGCTTCTCTTATCGCGAAGGTCACGATCGCCCTATCATTTCGGCTATTTATTCGCGGTTGCCCCATCATTTCGGCTTTATTTTCATTTTCATTTTTACTCACTGATTTTTATTGCGAGTTGCCCCATCATTTCGGCTTTATTTTCATTTTCATTTTTACTCGCTGATTTTTATTGCGAGTTGCCCCATCATTTCGGCTTTTCTTTATTTTTCTTTTATTTACATTTTTTTTTATTTACATTTTTTTTTTACATTCCCAGTTTAACGACTTAGAGGTCGATTGTTCCCAGTTTAATGACGTGGTGGTCGATTGTTTTCAGAGAAAGGCAGATGCCTGAGAGAATCGGTTTCACGAAGAACTTCGGTCTCCGTTTGTATGAAATTGGCGGTTGCAGCTTGACTGTTTGTTAACACACCTTTGAACAGTTCTATCTCTCCTGCCTTGTATTGCTTTTCGACCCAATCTTTGAAGACGAAGCAGTCCTCAATGGCATGGCCTATCACTCTGTGATAGGGGCAGTATTTGGGGTCGTCGGTCCTATTCGCTTCCTGAGGTCTTTTTGACTCTGGCAGTTGTAGACCGTTCTTTAGGGCGTCTTTGAATATTTTACGGATTTTGTCCCTTCTGAAGGAATAGACCTTATCCAGCTTCTCTTTCAGTAGAGATTCTCCCCCCTCTCCGAACATTGGCTTCCGAAGCTGGTTGGCATTAGGCCCGCTCAACCCTTGCTTATTTCGGTTAGCCGAAGCATTGAAAGATTCAGAATCGTCGGGATCTCCGCCTTTGCGATTATCGTCCTTTCGGTTTCTCCATGACCTATTGTTATTTTGGGAATCCAAGGAGGACTCTTGCTTTGAGCGCTCCAGCATCTGAACTTTCCTGTTCAGCTCTTGGAATGTTTTGAGACCCGCGGTGCATAGAAACGGGGCCATCCAATTGTTGAGATTTCCGACGAGGAGACTGACAGATTGGTCCTGCTCTATCGGTGGTTCACATTTGACGGAGAGATTGCGCCATAGGGTTATAAAATCCGTGTTGCTTTCGTTGTTCTTGGGCTTGGTCCTTACGAGCTCGGCAATGGTGATCTTATCGCTGACGCTCATGAACCTTTGTCGAAACAAAGATTCCATTTGGACGAAAGTAGTAACGGAGCCATCTGGTATGCTCGCGTACCAGTCGAAAGCAACATCGGTCAGGCTATTAACGAACTGGCGGAGGAGAAGCGCATCATTGCCCCCAGTATTCCCGCAAGAGGCTTTGAAGTGGGCGATGTGTTGATTCGCATTTCCCGTCCCATCGAATCTTCCGAATTTAGGGATGACATAGCCGCTAGGAAATTCCACCAGATCATACTGAGCAGGATATGGTCTCCCACTACTGCTGATATCTTTTTGCGCTTCGGCTTCGGCCACCAATGTTTTGACTTTGCTGGCAACCATATCCATGATTTGATCTTGAGTTAGCGGGCTACTGTCATCGGTAGCCAAGACATTTCCTGAGATAGGATGCGATTGACTTTCATGAGGTCCGCCCATTTTTGGATTTAAGGGAATAGGCGTCGGTTGCTTTGGGACACCGTTTCCCAGTTCATGAGCTGAGCCCTGTGCTTGATTGGGCGGCTGAGAGGCAAGTTGGGCCGTAAGCCGTAAGACGACATTTGTCAAGTCGTCGATCTTTGAGTAGAGCTTGGCCATCTCCTTATCTTTGCTTCTGAGCTGTTTTCGGAGCTCTTGGAGAAGTTGCTGCTCTGTGGTCTTAGGACGGAAAGTTGGCTCATCTTCGCTTTCCGAGCCTGACTCCTCATGAATTGAGGGCTCTCTCTGCCTATCAGCCTCATCGAGAGGGTTTTCATCATCCAGCGGAGGCGGCTGTTCTTGGGAAGTGGCAACCACATTAAAGCCAGATTGGATTTGAGATGTGGTAGCCCCGTCCTTGCTCTTGCTGCGCGTGCCCACCACGTAGACGGTGTGGATAACACATTCAGCCATCCCCTCATCTTTGGCGGGGTAACCCTGTTCTTCGAACCTCATGAGGTTTAGCCTGGCAGTAGCCCTAGCCCTTTAGTTGGCTCTATATCTGAGCCTTTTCTCCCTCAGCTTCTCGATTTTGAAGGCTTGGCCGGCATCTGCTACCCGGGAAGCCATTGTGAGTTGATGTGAGGGGAGTTTAGAGAAGACACCCGATCGAGCAGTGGTCAAGGGCACCGCTGGAGCTTGCTCAGGACGCGTTGTAGCTTTATTGGTGTTGATGGCCTTGCCCCCAGCTGGGGCCAAGGAAAATCGTTCAGACACCGACTTGCGTTTGGATTGGGGCGCCCTTGAGATCACCACATTTGGTCTCCTGCCTTTCGAGACCGGTTAGTCTGCCACCGGGGCTTGAGGAGCTGGGATGGCGCCAACTGGCATGAACAGAATAGAGCCGAATGGTAGCAGCGGCTCTTCCCATTGTCGCCCGAAACTGGCCGGGAGGACCGTCCTGGAGTCTATCTTCATTGTGTAGGAGACGGGAGCTGAGTTCATCTTCGGAGACATTGTTGAAAGGTGATCGCTTGAAAATCCTGCATGAAAAAAGAGCATTATTTTTAGTATAAATATAGGTACGTATATTGATTGAGTTCGCATGAACGCTTAACCCGAAATATGGGAGGAGAGATTGGTCCCACCGGGCGTGCCAGAACCTGTAGGGTGTTTTTCGTCACCCCATTGAGATGGGAATACGCGCACGCTTGTCAGGCGTACTACAGATTCCCCCTGCCTAGGGTAGGCTGGGGTTTAATGATTGTGGGGATCCGAATCTCCGGCAGCCGCGGACTAAGCTGCCGTTAATTACCCCTCGCCTTTGGGGCGAGGGAACCTCCGATTAACGGGTTAAACTGGTCATGCGAACTCAATGTGCAGTGTGCGTGTGTGTTGTTTTAAAAGGGGGGTTTTGGATATATCGGGAGCCACGCAGAGTTTTTACGGGGGTCCCGCTACCCGGATAGCGGGCTGGGGGTCAAGAGGGCTAGCAGCCCCCTTGCGGGGTGCGGGGCAGCGCCCCGGCCCGAAAAAATTTTTTTGGAGGGGAAGAATGTTGCGGAGTATGTATATGTGTGAATTTGTATACATATATATATGTATATGTATGTACATAAAAAGAGGGGGAAAAGGCATCCAAGGGATACGTGGGGCCAGCGCCTTGAGCGTTGTGCGCTTAGGTACTGTGCGCTCAGGCGCAAGCACGCCACGTGTCGGCATGTGGGCGCTTTGCGCATAAGCGCTGCGCGCAGGTGCGCAAGCGCGCGCGCGCCACGTGTCGGCACGCGGGCGCTTTGCGCAAGAGCGCTGCACGCAGGTGCGTAAGCGCGCGCGCGCCACGTGTCGGCACGCGGGCGCTTTGCGCACTTGCGTAAGCGCGCGCGCCACGTGTCGGCACGCGGGCGCTTTGCGCACTTGCGCAAGCGCGCGTGCCACGTGTCGGCACGCGGACGCTTTGCGCACTTGCGCTGCGCGGTGGAGCGCAAGCGCGCCCGCCACGTGTCGGCACGTGGGCGCTTTGCGCATGAGCGCTGCGCGCCGGCGAGGATAAGAGGCTTTTAGCCTCGAAAAAAAGATTTCTCAAAAGAGAAATCAGAGAGGAGTTGGACTCCTGAATGTGTTTTGGGGTTAATGGAAGGGGTTCTTCTTCTTCCTCCTATTGTTTGCTGGATTTTGAAGATCAAGGGATGTGAAATGTCAAAATCTCTCTTTTTTGAGATCTGATGGCAGATCTGAGTTCCCCTTAATGGGTTTTGTGGTGGAAAACTATTTAGTTTTGAAAAAGGAAGAGTAAAACTCTTGATTTAATTCAAGAGAAAGAAGAAGGTTTTGGAACCTTGAAGAAGAAGAATAGATCTCAGATCTGGAACCTTTTTTTGGAGAGAGAAAAAGTTGTTGAGATATTTCATTATCCTTGCCTTTATAGGCCATACACTTTACACATAGCCCCTTGGGGGCTTCACAAAATGGCATTTTGCCATCCCATGACTCATGTGCCATTTCATTTTTGCACATAAGCCATGGGCTTACAAAATATTGGCTTTATGCCCATTTTGTTTACATTCATGCATAAAAAATTACATAAAAATTATTTATGACATGATTTATATTTTAGCATGGGGAGGGTCGGCCGCTTCACGTTTCGGACTCGACCCGGGCATGGGCCCACTTGACCCGGGCTTGGGCCCACCTGGCTTGGGGTTGACCTTGACTTTGACTCGGTCAACCGGGGTGTAAATTTTTACCCCAACAGCTGGTATGTATACTACTTAATAGTAAAATATCATGTCATATTATAGATATCAACATATCCAATATTAGTACGTAGCCTGAGCTTATTTGGTTGTAGACTTAGGTTTAATTAATCATACATACATATCTAATTAAAATAAACTACGGTTTTCCAAACTAGATATCCAAATGGGGTTTCGAAATAACTTGATAATGATACGAATTCGAATAATACACAGTTCTTACACTCTTATTACACACGTTAGGTCCAGACGCGACAGGGTACATCGGCCGAGCCTCCACATGCATCTTCTTCGGCTGCGGCTCCGCAAGCCACTGTATCGGCTGCGGTTCCGTAGACAGCTCCTATAGCTCCACCGCCCGCTCAAACTCCCGCGGCTTCGCAAGCCACTACCTCAACGGCGGCTGCGCAGACCACATCACCAGCTCCACAGCCCGCTCAGACTCCCGCACGCGCCGAATTGCATGATTTATTGACCGAGGAGCAGGCGCGCCAGATTCTAGCGTTTATCAGAGGTAGAGCTGGACCGAGCTAGGGTAGCTTTTTTATTCTTATTTTTTGAAACATGTATTTATTTATTTGATATATATTGTACTACATTTTAGACGATATTGATATTGGTGGTCCTACGGTGTTTATATTTATATCATATTCTGTTTTTTGGTTTCTTTTGTATATTATATGCGTGAGATGTGATTATGAATACTGCGATATATGTTGTGTGATAATTAATTTTATATTCGATTGATGTATATATTATTGTGCACAGGGCGAGAAAAAAATAGGCAGCCCTTTTTTTTAAAAAAAACTGATAATATGTACCTACGGATTAATCCGTAGGTACACATATTGCCCCTACGGATTAAACCGTAGGGGCAAAATATCAGAATAACTGATATTTTCCCCTGTGATCTCAGTATCAGGGGATTGGGATTGCCCCTACGGAGTTATCCGTAGGGTCAAAATATCAGGAATCTTGATATTTTGCCCCTACGGATATGTACCTACGCATGTATCCGTAGGGACTATTACTTAGCCTTACGGATTAATCCGTAGGTACAAGTAATCTATTTTTAAAAACCGTAAATAAAATAAATTTTTTGCCCCTACGGCCTACTCCGTAGGGAAAACGGGACCTACACAGAACTCCGTAGGGGCAAGTTTTTGTCCGTAGGGGCAAGTTCAGGGCTTCAACTTACACCTACGGCGTTTGTACCTACAGGGTATTTTCTTTTCCCTACGGCTATATCCGTAGGAGCAGTGGTTTGCCCCTACGGATAAATCCGTAGGGACAACCCTTATTTGTAGTAGTGATATCACACACATGTTGAAATGAACATCTAATCTATCTTTGTACACGGAGAACCAGCGGAAAGGTACCGACGAAATATCTCGAAACGGATGAAAACACAAATGAATGAAGGTGTTTGCTTTATAAATTCCTAACTTGTCCACACGGGACAAATCTATCGGTTACCATACGATTGAATCTTCTCGTCGCATAAACTATACGACGGTTGTTAGTATCGAGCTATACCGTCCGATATTTAACAACCTTCGTATAGTTCTATGTCACGACGAACATCGCACGTATGTTAACCGATAGACGGGGACTAAGTGGCGCTTTTAGTTTCATATATGAGTATCGATGAGAATATGAAGGTTTCATATTATCATCGAGTATCATATATTGGTTTTAACTTGAACATTTAACATGAATAGTTTTTACGTTTACGTTTCGTTATTAAGGGTTCGAAATTTCAAGTTTAGGGTAAATTTTTCTTGCGTTTACAGTAAAGTTGTGTTACGTTATTATCGAGTATCCTACTGCAATGAACTATTGTATCCTACTAAATAAACTAGTGCACCATAAACCAAAATAACCCAAATTAACCTAATTAACCACAATTAACCATAATCGTTACCCTAACACAAATTATCTCTAATTAACCCAAACTTAACCCAATTTACCCAAATTAACCTAATTAACCCTAATCAACCCAAATTTAACCAAATTAAACCTAATCAACACCATAACCCTTTCAAATTATCACTAATTAACCCAAATTAACCCTACCCTTTAATTAACCCAAATTAACTCTAGCCTCTAACACTAAACCCAAATTAACCCTAGCCTTTAATTAGAGTTGTTTTCAAGAAAAAACAACCCTAACCCCAACCCCCAACCCCAATTCCGAACCCTAACCCTAACCCTAACCCCAATTCCGAACCCTAACCACAACCCCAACCCTAAACCCAACCCCAACCGCAACAGAACCCTAACCCCAACCCCAACCGACCCCTAACCCTAACCCTAAACTTAACTCTAACCGAAACTGACCCAATGCCTAACCCTAACCCTCACCCGTACCCGAACACTGCCCTGAACCTAACATCATCAATAGAGGGAAATAAAAGCATTAAATCAGAAGTAGAAATTGGAGATTTACTAACCTTTTTCGCGGTGGAAGAGACGACGGAGGAGGCCACGAGGAAGTCGACGAGGCTCGGGATCGAGGCGCTGGAAGAAGTCGACGAGGATGTTATGAGGAGGCGACGGAGGAGGCGATGAGGAAGTCGACGAGACGCGGGAGGAAATCGATCGCGAGGCGCGGGAAGATGATAAAGATTTTTGGGAACGGAGGGATTTTCTGTGCCATTTTTTTATTATTAATTAACCCATATACATGCCCCTACGGACTAATCCGTAGGTCCTTTGTTTACGGCTCCGTAGGGCCAAACATCAAATTACGATTAAATATTTTTAAATTAAAACGTAAAGAACCGTAGGGTCAAGTATATGGACCTACGGTTCTATCCGTAGGGGCAATAAATAGTTGCCCCTACGGATTCCTTTATCCGTAGGGGCAACCCCATATTGTAGTAGTGACACGTATATACAGGGGCCACTGGAAGGGACGAATATTGGACCGGATGAAAACATGGATGGAGGTGATACGAAACGATATGGTTGCTAAAGGCCTCAATGAAAGTATATTGTTCGATAAGAGTGAGTGGAGGCGGAGGATTCATGTGCTGGACCGGCGTGATTCTCATATTGGTTCATGTAGTCTAACTCATATGCTTGGGATAAAAGTCTCAGTTGTTGTTATTGTATAAAGCCCAATAGCCAACGTATATCTCAATAAGAAATTTGAATTGTTTTTTCCCTCCTTGTTTCATTAATGGTTCACAATTAATGCATGTTATTATATACCGAGTAATATTTAGAAATAAAATTCACAAATGACACCGAGGGGAAACGCTAACGGCCGTTAGAGTAGCAGCCGTAGCTTTCATGCTAGTATGACAAAAATGAGGGGTGTTTCCTGGAATTTAGCTTTATACACACAATGTGTAGAATGGCCAAAATGCGATAACCACTCAAAAAAGAATAACTTTTAACTACAGCATTATTGCTTCGATCACTAAGATTGCCATCTTATAAAATCAACGAGTGCTGTCTCAGAAACACGTCTCCCATCAAATTCAACAAACTATATCTCCTCTGCTTACTATAAATCTTTTAAGTGCCATGGACGACAAAAAGACATACTTGGTTGTTTTGATCATCCAATTCATTTACACAGGGCTATATGTGCTCTCCAAGGCTGCATTTGATCAAGGTTTGAGTACATTTGTTTTCATATTTTATAGACAAGCAGCTGCCACCATTCTGTTAGCACCCATTGCTATCATTTTTGAAAGGTATGCGATATATACTATCTTGCATCTTCTTTCTTCTTTCTTCTTTCTTCTTTCTTCTTTCATTTTTAGTGCTAATATCTCTTATTTTGTTTTCAGGAAAAGATGTCCGACTCTATCGTTGTTGGTGTTATTCAAGATGTTCATGCTTGCATTGCTCGGGTATGATTTTCCCTAGAACAAGTTCAATCACTAGAATTTTGGTTTTGAATTAAATTTCGCTAAGCTACCGCATTTCTTGTAAACTATCAATACTAGATCTATAAATTATAGAGTGCTAAAGGAAGACTCGTATTATTAAGGATTCGTGTTTCCGCTAAAACTACCGGAATAGTGTTTTCATGTGTGTGTGTGTGTGTGTTATGTAGAAAATGGGTAATACTAGCCTGAAACATTTTAGATGCAAATCTTTTTGGCAATTGAACGGAAACCGGGCTCATTTTCTTTTCAAACGACCTTATCTGTACAAAAGAAGATATAAGCATGGAACGAAAAACCGAGTATATATAAAAACTATATATGACTTCAGATCAACTAGCGCCCGTATACATATGCAAACCTTAAAATCGTTTTGCCAATATAAGCATACTATAATTAGTTATTATAAGATGTTGGAAAGAACACACCTTCATTTTCGAAATACTTTTTTGATATTGGTTTGGTTGAGCTTAAGACCTTGCATTGTCGGATATTGCAGGATCACGTTTAGCTTGAACTTGTATAATGTTGGTTTGGGATATACTTCCGCCACGGTGGCTTCGGCGGCCACGAACTCAATGCCTGTGCTCACCTTCTTCTTGGCTCTTTTACTCAGGTGTGTCTATATATATATATATATATTTATTTATTTATTTATTGAAGATTACACGATCTCCCTTTGGCTTAATTTTAAAAGTAAAATAGTTAGCTTTATGATTATTTTAGTAATTTTCATAAATTAGTTGGGCACAACCGTCCTTCTCATCAATTTGACTAAACATGAATGAAAAAGTCTAGAATTTACTCACATCATTGCAACCACAACTCTGAAAGTTTTCGTTTCAAAGTCTTGTACACTTCTTAATGGTCTAAGGGTACACCAAACAAACAGCATCTGTTGTTCTGATTCATGTTAATAATTTAGAATTAATGTCTAACAATTTTTTTTTATGTATATGAAATTTAATATTAGTAAGATAAGAAGATTTAGACTCGTCATATTAGGTCAGGTATATATATACTTGAAAACATGGACCTTTGTCCTCAGAAACATATAATGTACCAATTCAAGAGATTATATATATATATATATATATATATATATAGGCAGTAAATTTGTTTTCATTTCAAACATTTCTTCTATAAATTATAACTATACCTTTTTTCTTTCCTTTTCCTTTGTTAAATACATGAATATATTATTTAATCACTTGGTCCTCTTGGAATCTCGATCTTTCGATCTTCTGTGTATTATTCACAAGGTGTTAAATTTGTTTTAAGAAACTTATTATTGGACTTGTATAGCTCAAGTTTTATGTTAAAAACTTGTTCTTTTATTCGGCATTTTCACTAGTTCTCTAGCAAAAAAGAAGGATGCAAGGCATTCTAACTATGCTATAGATGTTAGGTATGTTTGTCTTTTCGACAGAAAAAGATGGAGATAATCTGACTCGGCATCCAAATATAACCAAGTCATTGGAGTCCGTCTTTCATTCCTATGATTATGATAGCCAAAGGGGAACAAAGTAGACCATGCACCTCATGCTTTTTTTTTTACTTTTTTAACACGCTTTTCAAGACAAAGACAAAGGGTAAGCATGCACTATGAATTGTGCCTTAAGGGCCTGTTTGGTTGCAGAATTAGTATGGATTTGGATTGTGGAATTCTAGAATTCGATAATTTTGTGTTTGGTTGATGGATTTGGATTTCTATGATTTCTTTGTTTTTTATGGGAGGCCCACCACAAAACAAGTTTTCTTGAATCCTAAAAAATTTTAAGGATTTTCAAACATGTGGCACTATTCATTGTACTTTTAGATGGAACCCGTGTACTTTATTTATTTAATAATCCTCTCACTATCTATCTCTCTCTAAAATCCTGAAATCCAAACCCCACTTTATTTTCACCAACCAAACAAAGATTACAAGAATCTATAAATCCAATAGTAGGAATCCAAAACCAACCAAACAACAAATTACCAAATCCAGAAATTTCAACCGTACTATTTGGGAATCCAAATTTCATAATCTTGCAACCAAACAGGCCCAATATGAGGGGATTTTTGGATCTTGTTATCGGAAAATTATAGTTTCTTTTTTTAAAAAAATATAATTACAACATTTACTACTTAAATTTTTGGAACTTCCTTTTTTACCGTGTGTGTGGGTATTTTGCAGCTTCCTTTTTTCCACGCACTCACACATATATACCGGGGAGTGCTCATTACAAACCGGTCCACGTTTTTTAAAATCGAGGACTCCCGATCTACAATATATTTTAACGATCTGATCCGTTCAAATTGATCATCAACCCTCAAATATATGTGTATGAAATATCTAAGGATTTGAAGACCTCTAACATATGCATCAATGGATGCAAAAATAGACGTCTTTCGATAATGCAACATAAACTTCATCTGATGCATAGGTTAGAGCTCTTCATATTCTTTGAATTTTCATGCGCACATATTTGAAGGGTGTGTGTTTGATCCATTGCAAACCGATCCGCGTTTTTAAAAAACAGAAACTCTCAATCTACGGTATATTTTAACGATCTGACCAGTTCAAGTTGTTCACCCTACCCTCAAATATATGTGTATGAAAATCAAACGATTTGAAGACGTCTAACTTATGCATCGGATAAAGTTTACATTGTATTATCGAAAGACGTTCATTTTTATACCCATCGATGCATAGGTTAAAGGTCTTCAAATCCTTTGATTTTTCGTACACATACATTTCGTCGGATAATTGCGCCCATGAATCTTCAGCTGTCTTGAAGCATAAGCTACAACCTTACCGTGCTGATGTAGAACACATCCTAATCCTTTACCGGAGGCATCACAATGCACTTCAAAACCTCCAGATTGGTCCGGTATGACGAGAATAGGCGCTGATATCAATCATGTCCTGAGTTCTATGAAAGCTTGATCGCATGATTCTGACCACACGAATTCCTCATCTTTACATGTAAGCTTGGTCAGGGGTGTTGCGATCTTCGAAAATCCTTCAATGAACCTTTTGTAATATCCAGCTAGACCCAAGAAACTTCGAATGTCCTTCACCGATTTTGGTGTCGGCCATTCACTTACTGCTGAAAATTTCGCCGGATCTATAGAAATTCCTTCTTCTGATACAATATGTCCGAGGAAACCGACTTGATCTAGCCAAAACTCACACTTATTGTATTTGGCATAGAGTTGATGTTGTTGTAGAGTTTCCAGAACAATTCGTAGGTGTTCAGCGTATTCTTTTCGACTCTTAGAATACACCAGGATGTCGTCGATGAAGATGACAACAAACATGTCTAGATACTCTCGAAAAACTTGATTCATTAGGTTTATGAATATAGCTGGTGCGTTGGTCACTCCAAATGGCATCACAAGAAATTCGTAATGACCATAGCGAGTTCTGAATGCCGTTTTATAGATATCAGATTCCTTGACCTTCACCTGATGATAACCCGAACGAAGATTTAACTTGGAGAAGACGCAAGATCCACTTAGCTGATCGAATAAATCGTCGATGCGCGGTAGTGAATACTTGTTCTTTATCGTTAATACGTTCAAGGCTCTATAATTAATGCACATTCTGTATGAACCTTCCTTCTTCTTCACGAGTAAAACTGGAGATTCCCAACTTGATGTGCTAGGACGAATCCATCCTTTCTTCAATAATTCGTCCAACTGAGTTCGGATCTCCTTTAAACCTTCCGGAGTTAGTCGATACGGTGGTTTGATCACCGGTTGTGCTCCTGATACTAAATCAATGCTGAATTCAAGAGCTCGATTGGGAGGAAAACCTGATATGTCCTCAGGAAACATATCTTCGAACTCTCGAACTACTTCTGGCTTTGATCCTTCCTCCGCTTGAATTGCCACAATCACTTCTTTCTTTGGTTTCGCCTTTTAAGTACTTGGCTCCATGGTACAGTCTCCACTTTTGAAATAGAAGACCGGATGCTCTGGAATCTCGAATACTACCCTCCTTTGACGACAGTCAATGGTAGCATAGAATGTTCCGAGCCAATCCATACCCAAGACGACGTCGAAGTTCGGTATGTCCAGCACCTTGAAGTCGGCATAGAATTCTCTACTGCAGACGGCCACTGGACACAAGTTGTATCCCATTGTTGCCTTTAGAACTCCGTTCCCTGAACTGACATTCCAGCTGGATACAAGCGGTATGACTGGAATCGCATGAGTTCGGACGAACCGTTGCGACATAAAGCAATGAGATGCTCTAGTACCGAAGAGTGCGAGTGCAGGGAGTGAGGCTACTAAGATTGTACCTAAGTTATGTGGGATAGGTTTTAGGTAAAAATGAAAAGGTATATAGTTATGTATGTGGACTGAAAGAGAATTTGAAAGGGAAGTGTTACCAGTGATGACTTGGCCGGTGTCTTCAGCTTCTTCCACGGTCATTGTGAAAGCCTGTCGCCTCGGCACATTCCTCCTTACTGGAGGAGAATTCATCTGTCTGTTCCTCGGTCCTTGAGGTGGGTTTCGTTGAGCTTGATGGAACTGACGAGGAGGAGATGCAGTCGGTCTACAAGGAGGTGGAGCAGGTAATGCAATTCGTGGATCAGGTGCCTAAATGGCTGGGCGCTGCTGGTAAGTGATTGCTGGCCTGGGTGTAGCATATGGGTTGTGTCTACGAGGACAAGACCTAATATCATAAGTAGATGAGCCGCGGACTTAGAAAAGGCGATTTTCTCTCCGAAAATCTTTCACCGGATGTCCATCCCTCCTACAGTAGGTATAAAAGGCTGGGCTAGGCCGGTTGTTTGGTACTCCCGGTCTCCTGGGTACGAATGGTGTCCTTGAAGAGGCTCCTCCTGCCATCTGAGTGGCAGGGCGCATCATTCCGGCAGATTAAGGTCTGCCTCTCATCTTTACCACTGCCTCATATCGACGGGAAGGTTTCAGAGCCAATTCGTGGGTCGGAAAATCCCCTGTAGCTAACTCAGCTTGGATTTCCGAATCTAACCCTTGTTGGAATCGTCGGGCTCTAATCCCATCCGTCGGTATCAGGTGTGCCGCAAATCTGTTAAGGTATTGTGTTAGCTGTGTAATATGTGATATTTGAAAATCAAAATATCAAGACATATCTTACCGACTGAGCATGGTAAACTCAGCATCATATTCATCCACGGATTTGGTCCACATCGAACCTTGTTGTAAGTGGATGAACTGTTGTTCCATGTCGAATCTGGCAGTATCGGGGAAGTACTTTGCGTCGAACATATCGCGAAAGGTCCTCCATTCGATTGGCTGGGTGAGACGGCTTTCTTCCGCCTTCCACCACACCCGTGCATTGTCAGTGAGTTGCAGCTTCGCAACTCGAACCCAAGCGACCTCTGGCACTTGTGCTGCTGCCAGGTCATCTTCAATACTCTAAGCCCATTCCTCAGATTCTAGAGGGCTCTATTTTCCTGAGAATTGCTTGGGGTGCAAAGCCCGGAATTTCTTCACCCCACGTGCTTCCGCCTCTGGACAGTTCATCAGGATAGTAGTCTGCTGCTGTTGTCCCTCCAGGAGGCTGCGGATCGCCTCAAGCAATACCATCTGCTCGTTGATCGAAACAGCGACGGCAGGTGTAAATGGTAGAGATGGGGGAGTATTGTTGACATTTGTACTGGTGTTGTTTGGAGAATCCATAACCTTGAAAGAAAGATTTGGGTTAGGAGATTCAAAATATATGAAATTGGATGATTCAAGGAATATGAATTATAAAGAATGTTTTTAGTTGCTGGTTCTTGTGTTATATTGCTTAGGTTGTCCACGCAGAAGTGACCTGCATGGGCCACCAACAAAACCTATCACGCTTCGCTTCCCAGTGTACGGGCAGAGGACGCGACGAGGCCGCTACGTATTTACTCAGAAGTAAACACGCTAAACGTATCTAAGCAATATAAAATAAAATGTACACAAGAGATAAGATATAAATGAACAGCGACTTTAGTTATTAGCATTCTTTTTACAATACAATGAAAAGTAAATACATGGAATGAAAGCAATGCCTAAACAGTGGCATAACAGAAATGAAAATATGTACAAGTAAACTAGATCTCTGGGTCGAAGGCTATCTGATCCAAGTCCTCACTGGTGAACTCTGTCTCCAGAAGGTCCGATCCACCTGACAACATTCCAAAGAAAGAAGAAAAGGAATGTTGTCAGCGAACAATCGCTCAGTAAGTCCCAAAGGTAAGTAGAGACAGAATAGACAGAAAGAGAATGTAACTTTTAAAGTTGTATTATATTGTTAACGCTGTTGTTTGTAGCTTGGTATAGAAAATGCTAGTGTATACGAGAGGAGTCCCACTATTCCGGAGACTAAGCTATACGGAGCACAAGGAACCGTTCAGCCACGGTACAACGGCAATGGAGATTCAGGTTAGGTGTATTATGGTTACAGTCTCGTGCCACTTTTAATACCTTCCGTACCAATCTACCCCTTATAAACCCCGCGATGTCTTTTGTATTGATTGTATTGTATTGTAAATTGTATATGGATGACTTGTCGAAACCATGATATCAGTAATGGAACGGATATAATGGATGGACATGTAAATGGAGAATATCCATGGTTTGGTTTAGTCAAGTTGCATAGATTGAATAGATTGAATAGATTGAATACATGGATTCATATTGAATTGTAGTTTATACATGAATCATATTCAAATCAGATTGGTTAGATTGAGACTCAGTCTGAGTCAGACAATTAGAAAAGAACTTGAAATCCTGAATTAGTTTTGATGTTATCGATAACTGCTGCACATGGACGGTAGGATTTGTGTCTTTTTCCAAGACAATTACTGTGTTGATAACACCGTTTGTTAGATTGTCTACCTTAAATAGGCAAGCACCCATATCTCCGACTCCCTAAGGCTCAAGAGACTGATCCCGCTTAAATTTATGTTTACTAGGGTCCTTATTGTAATTTAGTATAACTTGAGGGGGTTTTATGTAAAAATAGTTCTGGCATAATTTCAAAATACACCACAAGCATTTAATTATCGTCTTTAGGGTTTTCATAGATGTATATTTTATAAATGTGAAATTTCTAATGAATAGAACCTAGTTTCATAGTATATGGTATTTTCTTGAAATATTGTACTTGTGTTGTATTTGGATGGTATTTTCATGTAATAGTGATTCCTTTGATTTAGAAAACTTGGAATATTTATATAATTAAAATAGATATTTTAATAATATATATATATATATATTTCATGAAAATAATTTATTTATTTTCTTGTAGAAATCTCATTTTTTAAAGAAAAATGTATAAATAAATCCATCGAGATCGAATGCTCCTTGCGGAGGTCTGCATCTCGCTCTACTAAGACCGAGGATGAGCGATAATTCGCACCATCTCGAACGGGGTCCCCAAAAGTGGGTTGTAGAGGCGCAATTGCATGGAATTGGTTAGTACACTTTTTAAAGAAAACGGTTTTGTAAGTCTAGGGTATTTATTTGTAAAGTCGTATTTTCCCATATTCTATTGTCCCAAATTCCATCGTGCTATTTCAAAGATGTGTGTTGTGGTGAGGTAGGTCATTACCTCGTGGGTTATCTAAAGGTAATATGTTGTTTATGTCGGTAACTAAAGTATGTGGTATTTTACTGTAAAACTATGATAAAAATTGCAATATGAATTCTTTTGATGTGAAACTTGTTTAATATGTTTGTTAATATTTATTGAACATGATATGAAAGTTTGGTATTTTCTTGTTTAAGAAAAATAGGATTTTTAAAGAAAAAACGAATCGGAAGTCGGATTAACTCCGCTTCCATCAGGTTTTAGTGTTTAAGATTTTTAGAATAGAGAAAGAGAGAGGAAGAGGGGACTTACTGGCTTGGGGTCAAGAGGAGAGGGAGGGGGGACTACGGAATGCTTCGGGGCATCGTTTCGTCGCCGGAATCTCCTTAGATCGTCGCTGGAACTTCGTCGGAGTTTCGCCCTTCGCTAACTCCACTTGCACACAATTAGGATTTGAAAGTTTTTGAGAGTTTTGGCAGGGAATTGTGAGTGAGGAGGGGTGAAATGATGTGTGGTATTTATAGGAAAAGCTAGGTTTAGTGTATTGAATGGGGGATTTAAAATTTGTATTAAAAATGTGATTAAATAGGATTTTATTGTTCTCTGTAAATGTGTAAAGAAAATAAACAGACTGAGGTTAATGGGGGGAGTCCAAAGGGTGCTAGGGTTTAAAAAAATTTGCATTTGGCTACAACCAAACCGGCGGAGCCGGCCCAAGCTTCAATCTCGCCGGTCCAATCTTTGGGGTCGGGGCTCAGATGTTTGCTACGTGTCAGGGTTTGTATGAATAGTGTTTTGCACATGTTTGTTTAATCAGTGACTTTTCAGTTTACGTGTAGTGCACGTGTAGACTTTTGGGCTTCTAAAAAGATTAAAATAAAATAAAAGAAAAAGATAATGTGGCTAATGGGGTTTGAACTCGGGTGGTATGTTTCAGCAGTGCAAAGTCTTTACCAATGAGCTACAAGCTCTTTCTTGCTGTTCCAAAGCAAAAAAAATTCTTATAGCATTCACAGGATTGCAAATATCCCAATTATACATTAAATTTTAAACAATTTTATGTACATTGAAATTGGAGTTGTTACAAGAGAATAGGGGACTTACTGGTTGAAAGGAAAGGGGAGAGGTAGAGGGAACTTTTGAAGGTGTCGGGGAGTCGCGGTGTCGCTGGATTCTTTCCGAAATGTTGCCGGAACTTTGACCATGACTAACTCCACTTGTACAACTTTTGGACTTGGAAAATTTAGAGAGTTTTGGCAAGAGAATTCTGAATGATGAGGGCTAAAGTATAGGGTGGTATTTATAGGAGAAATTAGGATTTAGGGTAATGAAGAATGGAATTAAAAATGGATTAAAAAGGTGAATTATCACTCTCTGGATAAATGCAGGGAAATCAAACAGTATGGGATAGTAGGGGTAGGCCAAGGGGTGCTAGAGAAAAAACTTAGGAGCATTTGCAACGGGGCGGCCCGGCAGCGCCGACCCCATAACGAATCTCGCCGGCCAATTTTAGGGTGAGGGGCTATGGATCTTTGACACGTGTTCTAAGCTGTATAAATACTATTTTTCAAATGTTTGATTTTTCAGTGACTTTTCGTTTTACGTGTAGTGCACGTGCAAACTTTTGAGTTTCTAAAAGTTTAAAAGAAAAACAATAAAAATATTATGTTGCTGGAGGGATTTGAACACATGGGCTATGTCACAGCAGTGCAAGGCTTTACCAATAAGCTACAAGTGTTTTCTTGCTGTTCAAAAGCAATTTAAATTTATAACTTGTGCTCTGGCTAAGGTATTCCTTTCTGTACTTTACAAAAAAATTTGTACAGAAGTTTATGGTTGTTACATTATATGAGTGGCTTGTTATGCCGTTTGGGTCGCCTAATGCGCCAAGTACCTTTATGCGACTTATGAACAAAGTGTTTCGATCTTTTATAGGAAAGTTTATGGTCGTCTATTTTGATGACATCTTGGTTTATAGTCGATATTTGGATCAGCATGTTAAGCATCTCCAGCAAATTTTATGTACCCTGAGAGAGCAGAGATTGTTTGTGAATCTCAAGAAGTGCGAGTTTGTTAATGACAATTTGATTTTCTTGGGTAATATACTTTCAGTCGAAGGGGTGAAAGTCGACTCAGCGAAAGTAAAAGCTATCATTTCATGGCCAACACCGGCCTCTATTCATGAAGTGCATAGTTTTCATGATTTGGCTTTGCTTTATCGGCGGATCATAAAGAATTTCAATATGTTGATGGCGCCGATGACTGAATGCTTAAAGGGGAAGACTTTTGAGTGGAAGAAAGCGGCCGACAAGAGTTTTGAGTTGATTAAGAAGAAAATCACCGAGGTTTCAGTGCTTGTGCTTCCTGTCATCAGTAAGGTGTTTGAAATTGATTGTGATGCATCTAAGTTAGGAATTGGTGGAGTATTGAGTCGGGAAGATCGGCCTATTGCATTCTTCAGCGAGAAATTAAACGCTTCAAGAAGTAACTACTCCACTTGTGATGTCGAATTATATGCTATTGTTCAATCTCTTCGACATTAAGAACATTATCTACTTTATCAGGAATTTTTGCTCAATCCAGATCACGAGGCATTGAAGTATATCAATGGTGATCCTAAGTTGAATAGTAGGTATGAAAAGTGGGTTGCCTATATACAGAGATTTGTGATGTTTGACATTCGGCATAAAGGAGGCTGACAAAACAAAATAGTTGATGCGTTAAGCCGACGAGTTTCGCTTTTGTCAACTTTACAAGTCAAAATTATCGGCTTTGAGCAATTGAAAGAATCGTATAAGGAAGATGAGAATTTCGGTGAAATTTGGGCAAAATATCAATTAGGATATTTTGAAAATTATATGATTGTCGATGGCTTTGTTTTCAAATGGAGCCAATTGTGCATGCCAAATTTCTCACTTAGGAATGCAACGATTTTAAAAAGTCATGACAATGAAGATTTGGAAGAAAATTTCGATCGAGAAAAGAATATTGTTTTGGTGGAGGATTTTTTTATGTGGCCGAAATTTACAAGAGATGTGAAGTTTTATGGAGATGTCGACAACATAGCTAAACATATTCCGATTCTTCATAAAAAAGATTGAGGCGAGATAGAAAAGATGAATAAGAAGTATAAAGCGGCAGCAGACAAGTATCGAAGATAGGCTGAATTTGAAGTTGAAGATTTAGTATAGATCAATCTTCGATCCAACTGATTTCCTCTAGATGGAAAACGCTTCGGCAAGAAAAAGGAAGGGCCGAACTCGAGGTTGAGTTCTTTCCAACTCCGGGAGTCCGAGCATCTGGCCGAGATGCACGTGCAAGTGGCCAAGTCCTAGACCGAATAGGAATCGAACACATAACTAAGGCCTAAACCGAGTAGGAGCCAAATACAGGAAGATTTGCGGAGATTTACGTGAAGATTCGGCTGAGATTTAGGAATATTCATTACAATTTAAATTGAGATTTGATTGATTATCTATATCAATTTAAATTGTTATTTGTTTAGATTTGATTAGATTTAATTAGGATCTTTTTATATCTATTTATATTTTTAGATTAGATTTCTTTCTTTTAGATTAAGTAATCTACTCTCATATTTAAAGGATGAGAATAATTTAATCGAGGAGTTGGATTTTGATTACTGAATAAAGGGTTGCTTGTTAGCAAAAGAAAAGTTGCGGCTTTTTTGCTTAAGGCTATCATACATCGTCCTTAGTTATTTAGGGTTTTAATCTTGTGATTTTATTTAGAGAAGGAGTAGATCGTGCAGAGTATCGAGCCTCCGTAGGCCGATTCTCATCATTGATCTACGTATCATGAAACCCTTATGTACAAAAAATCTCAGGATTTAAAGACCTCTAGCGCGTTCATCAAGCGACCGCAATTGTCCTATACCGATAAACCGTTAATTTTTCTATCTGCTTGATGAACGCGTTAGAAATCTTTAAATCCCAAGAAATTTTGTACATAGGGGTTTCATAATACGTAGATCAAAATGTTCGGTTTAGATCGGTGAAATACACGGAGATATGTGTGTTTTGGGATGAAGACTCATTTTTTTAAAAAAGTTCGCTGGCCTATACCCCTTTTCCTATATATATATATATATATATATATATAGAGAGAGAGAGAGAGAGAGAGAGAGATAGTTAGTTAGTTCTATTAGAATCCTATCGGAAGAATTGAAAACAAATCCTTCCCACTTTTCACCATTAGATTAATCCTGGAATTTGTACATTCAATTATATTATATTTGGTAATAAATGAAAGTTTTTATTCATAATTATTAGCACACATCCCAAAGTTAATCTAATAGTGAAAAAATGGAAAGGGCTTGTCTTCAAATCCTTCCGGTAGGATCCTAGTCTCTCTCTCTCTCTCTCTCTCTCTCTCTATATATATATATATATATATATATATATATATATATGCGTCAAAGGAGGGGTGTACGGATCACGTGCAAAAAAAAACCCTCTAATTTGCCATAACCTAAGCAGCGATAACGTGTCAACTTATTATGGCACGTGCAATGCATATTATTAAATTAATAAGATATAGAAAAAAGAGATTTGTTAGGGTTTTTTTGTTTAAATCACTTTAATTTTTTGTTTGAGATATATCTTAAATACTTTTAATTTTAATTAAGATAATAAAGATTCTTTAAAATTATTTAAGATAGGTAACTTATTAAATATTTTAAAAATAAAAATCCAACGAAAAACCTTTAAAATCTATATTATTTTAATTAATTCTTTTAAAAATTTCTCAAATCTTTGTTATGTTAAAATATACAAAACGTGCATCATACGAGCTAAATACTAGTAGATATAGGGCAAAAAGAAGGGGGTCATTTAATTTTGAAATTGATTAGTGAGGTGGCTTCTTACTTTTTCAAAGAAATCAAATGCAAAAACGCTATTGCTTTTTGTACAATGTCGTAAGTAAATGCAACGTCACTATTTTTTTACAAGTGCAGTGCACGTAATTAAATTGCCATGTCATTATTATTTAACAAGTGTGATACACTAGTTAAATTAATAAATAAATTTATCATAAAAATTTCTATAAAACGTGCAAGACACGTGCCAAAAATGCTAGCGGGTGTATATATAATGAGATGGCAATATTTCTAACTTGTATATTTTTTCAATCAAATTATAATTAAATTACAGGATGGAGACTCTCAACTTAAAGCAGCTCTCAGGGATAGCCAAGATCCTAGGAGTTGCAGTATGCTTTGGTGGGATCATGACCATTGCTTTCTACACTGGGCCCCATCTGAATCCTTTGAACCCCCACCACCTCTTTGGGAACAAGACTGGCTCTCAAATTCATACACCCGCCCATTCAAAGGCAACATGGATAAAAGGAACTTTCTATACGATCACTTCCAATACAACATGGTCCCTTTGGCTTGTTTTGCAGGTATGTTATGGATACATGCATCATCAATCTTCACTACTAAATGATGCTTTGCTTTATTATTGAGAAACAAGATTGTGAAAAGTGATTGCCGTGCTAGACGGTTAGGGTCCTGTCTAGCGCCTAACCGTCTAAACAGCACAGCCTAGACGGTTTTAGTATATTTAGTTAATAATGTTAAAGTGTTTGAGACATAAGACTTTCTAGTTAAAAAAAGATTAAATGATTAAGCCGGCCAGGCACCTAAATGCCTGCAAGTGAAAAAGATAGCGGTTTTTTGCCGCTTCAGTCTAGATTGGTTTTTAGAACACCGTTAAGAAAATGCCTTAATCTTAACATTTGTATGTTTCCTCAATATATCCTAATCCTTTATCTAGCATCATTTAATAGTTAGAGTCTTTGCCACTGTCACGCCCCTCTTTCCAAAAACAGGAACAAGCACATGACGAGGTCCGCAATGTACTTATACTGGGAAAGGGGACTTTCTCGAATTAAATATGTTAAGCGTTATACTAAGCAATATATATTATAATAAGAATTAAGCAAGAAAATAAAATCTAACTACATTATTACATTTCGAAGTCACAAAGTTCAAAACAAAAGACAACAAGTCTGAAATTCAAATACAACAAAAAATAGAATTAAATAAGGCCTGAACACTAGGCATACTGAAAAAAATAAGACTAGCGGACGACTAGTAATCTGCCTAAGATGACAACTGAGAGTAATCCTCCCATATCGGCTCGATCTTTCTTGTCACTAAGCCACCTGACGAACATTCCCAAAAATGAAAGAAAACAAAGGAATGTTTGTCAGCGATCTTGCGTTCAATAAATCCCTGGTAAAGGTGTGATTATAAATAAAGTGATATAATAACAAGTATATAAGTAGAAAGGAATATCATGATGCAGTGAACAAGTATGATATGGTAATTAAATATGGCAACTATATAAGTATAACAATTCTATATAAGTATGACAGTTATATAGTTACTTGTTTGTTGTAGTGTGATAGTGAAGGTATACATATATATGAGAGTAGTCCGTCAAACCCATGGACCAACAACACGTAGAGTTAAGCTCCATCAAACCTACGGAATAACGGCACAAAAGATTCAGATTAAGTGATTTTTATTGGACTCTCGTGCCATGATATACATCCAATACCAAACTACATATCCCCCCGTGTATGTTAGGTTATAAAGAAATGACACAATCTTTACATGAATCCATGAATACATTAAGGTGTTGCAAGTTCTGTTGAATATGGTTGACCTGAAGGAAATTATTGTAATTGTACATGGACCTATATGGATAGAACATTCTTGCTCGACATGATAGTATGCATTTTGATTTGTCTTTATCATTCATGTATATATGTTTTACTTGCTATTACGTATCACTAATACATGTTGATAAAGCTCTTAAGATCTTTGCTTGAATACCAGGATTATGATGCAATCATATTAGTGGGGCCTGCGTAGTCCATAATTACATTCTTAAATGTTCTTAGTCATGGGAGTATCGAGATTGGGCATCAGTACTCCAGAGTAGAATAGTGTATACGTTTTTTGACTCCGACCGAGGCGATGGTTGATCCCACGGCTATTGGCACCGAAGACTGTATATGGATGATTGTTGGAGAATGAATACATCGAACGGACTCGCCGAGAACTCTTGAATGGTATTATACCTATTGTCAGATAGCAGTTCTTTGGTGACAATGGTACAGGGTAGTCCTTTGACCTGAGATCACCATAGTGTCTTATGTGTGTTCCCACTATACTTTGATAGCCGTGCATACAGATTTTAGCTGGGTATAGTCCCGAAGCACATGAAGACAGTGAGCGGTCGAGAGGATTCTTCTCTCCCGGTATAAGGAGTTGATGTCGCACTATGCAGGACATGACTATAACCAGAAGTCCCTAACCAGGGTGGTTGAGATAAACCAATAAGTATTATCAGTTGTATCTCGGATGGTTATGAGTTTGATATCTGCATGACTTATTGGGTTATTGAGGGTCTAACAGTTTCCACCCCCAAAACCTGGTATGCGATACTCTTTGACAAAGAGATCGGACTGTACGGTATGTTTCACTGATAAACTTTGTTGGGTTCGGATGAGTTTGCTCGTTGACCTATCTCTTGATCAATACCTGGGAAGCCGTTACGTGCAGTTAGTACCACCGACGTGTTTGTGGGTTAACCCGTGAGAGGATTGATCTGAAAGTGCTTCAGATTCAATCGGATATGATTATGTTTAACCTACTGCCAGATTATTGTCAGGTCTTTAGAGTCCCACAACGAAAGTGCCTGCCCAGGCGAAATGACGATGTGGCGTGCGTATGAAGATACATGCGAAAGTTCGATTAAACACATGTATATGATATACGTATATTAATCGGATGTTTGATAATACTAGCCGGTTTATTTATAAGCCGGATTTTTAAGTCAAGTGTTGACTTAATATCCATATATGTGATATGGTAGCTGGTATTGTGTATATGATACGCTCTCTCTCTCTCTCATTAGTATATGATACTAATGTATTATTATATATATGATACATAATATGTGTATGTATTTGATACATATACTCTCTCTCATTATATGTGTGTATATATATATATACATGTGTATATGTATATATACATGTGTATATGTATATATATACGTGTGTGTGTGTGTTCACTCTCTCTCTCTATTGTATGTATAGGATACATACAATGTGAATGTATATGATACATGTATGCATATGTATTAGATATATATACATATTGTCATAAAATGACAAAAGCATGCCATGTGAAAAGGTAGGGACCACCTCTCTCTAAACATGACAACTAATAAGGAAGAGAAATAGAATGAGAGAGGTGGAGAATTCTCATTCTCTTCATAATCTTTTCAAAGAAAAGAGAGCCATCTTCATCTTTTTCTTTTTCCTCTCAAAGTTTCTAGAGAAAGAAAAAGAGAAAAAGAAAAGAGAGAAATGAAAGAGTTTCCTCACATCATCTACTACCTCTACCTATTAGCAATTTGATAGAGCTAGTTCCTTCACATAGAAGTTTTCTAGCGTGAAATGGGAGCTTGCGTCGGTATCTTTCAACGTAGATCATCTTCGGCGAGGCGGTTGGCTACCAAACATGATTCCTACACCTCAAAGTCAAGCTATGAGTCTTCCACTAGAGAGTGGACACGTTACAAAGGCTGTAGCTCTTCATACCCCTTTGTTTTTCTCTCTTGAGTTATTGCAACTACTTATATTTGGATGATTTTGGGTATCGTGTTGGGTGCTATATTTTAGAAATTTTTGTTCTTTGTTTCCGTTGTGGTCCGCAAGTGTTGCAACCTTAGCACCGTGCACTAACAAGTTCAAGTCGAGTTCATATCATGATCGCATCATTACGTATTCATGGCATGAGTCAAGCTCATGTCAAGAATGCAATATATCTAATCAAGTAGTTCATGTAGGTATAAACATAATGAGGAAGTCAGATGGTAAGAAAAGAGTGAAGTATAATGTTCAAGCAAAAACTAGAAACAGTGTCGTGAAGAAGTGTCGGAAACTACCGATTATTCAACTCATATGAATTTAGAAATAAAACAAGAAATGTAGTCTTAGGTACTATGCAAACATGGGTTTAAATCCTGGATAATTATGAATAATAGTTAGGAGATATACGTTTTTTCGTATCATGGCGCGGAACAAACCAGAATCTGTCCAGCACCGTCGTACATTTTAAAAGTGTAGTTTGTGATACTTTCCGTCAGTTTTAAGGCCTCGAGTTGAACTAGGAACATGTAGGACTTTCTGTTTAGTTATCTAAACAACTTGGTTTCGCATTATTTGGATTCCTGAAGCTCTAATTATGGTTATGTTGACACAAGAGTTTAAAACAGATTCTTTATTTTCTGGACAACAATTATGAAGTGTCTTGCAAAGTATATATCAGGTCGTTTTTTACGTTTCTGAGTCGCCAATTATATAGGAAAGTTATAGGTCTGCCAATTGGGAATCCATGCATCTAAGTTTTGTCAAAAAACAAGCTCTATAGCTCTTTTAAAAACAGTGCACAAATCAGGACACAATATGTCCATATTTCGACACACGATTTAAAAAGACAGAATTCTATAAATTCTGTTGGTTTCCATGAAAATGTTATAACTAAGAAAATCTAGATCTTTCGATTTAGTTGTCCAAAACACTTGAGTTTGCTCAAATCGAACAGCAGAAGACAGAGTTATGGGTTTTCGAAGGAGGCTGTTAACAACAGTTTTCTAATTTATGAAAACAGTGAGTAAAAAAATCATAAAATGTAATTTGTAGCTTTGTTCGAGTTGAATTTTTTTTAGAGCACCCTTAGAAACAAGTTTAATGTCTTGAAAAAAATTCTTGGGATTTACAGATGTCACGGTTAATTTATAAAAATTAATTTAAAGGTAAAGATGTTGTTATGGTCGTATTTTGAGAAAGATCAAAATCCATGGTATTTATTTGCTTTATTTTCTTTTATGAAAAATTAAATATAAATGATTAAAATTTCAGTGACAAAAAAACATGAGTTAACATATGTGAAGCAAGCATATGAGCTGATCATGATTAACTGTTAAAAACAACATTGCTTAACATGTAATCAACTATTATATGCAAGAATTTAAAACTAAACATAGGTTCTTTATATCAAACATTTGAACTTAACAAAAATTACTTTATCATGGAACTAATCGGAGCAGAACAAGTATCGGCATCAATGACGATATGGCAAGAGGATGGTGATTCAACAAGAAAGAGATAGACGAGGACTTATATGCTTTGCGGTACGGTATAGCAAGCGTATCACCGATTCAGTCTTAGCGGTGAAAAACAAGTCTCGGTGGTCTAGGCTCAAACCATCAAAATAAGATGAAGTTTAGTCCTCTAGAAGTATTCTCTACGGAAGACTTAGAGAAATGAAACAAAACAAAAGAGGGGACACTTACGATATGGGAGGAACAATTGATCGGTTAGCCTTGAATCCTAGTAGACGATTTGCGCTCTGAAGATGGCGTACGGCCTAGAACTCTTAGGGTGTAGATGGATGATTTTGTTAGGAATTCTTCTCTGAATTTTCAATGTGAGAAATGAAGAGGAAAAAGATACGAAGAGAATAAGGATAAAGGATATTGATGAGGTTTAAAAGTGAGAATAAAGGAGGAGGAAGAGGAAAAATAAAAGATGATTATATTCATCATAACTCTTCATAATAATTTTAATTTATTATGGGAGTTAAAAAAAAGAATTGAAAGATCTCATTTGTAGGTTAAGAGAGAGTTTTAAAAAAATTGTTAAAAATAATTGCAAGATCCGGGGTTCGAACATATGGCCTATGGAAACAATAATGTAAGGACTTAACCAATAGGATACAAGAATGTTCTTGTATATATTCAACAAGAATTGAATATATACCAACATTTGAAAAGAAATAGGGTTTTTAAAAAGAAAGTGAAATATAAAGGTACGGAGATTTTGGGGTCGTTATAGTCACTATAATAAAACTATTTTAAGTTATAATGAGTGTTGAGTGAATAAATTTTATATTATGTGGTGTCCCCAAGGACTCATTTATGACAGGAATTTGGATTTTTGCACACGGTTATTGATGTTAAATCGATGGTATGGTCGCAACAATAGCGGACCGCGACGGAATGAAAAATCGAAATTTTTCGAGACTATGCATCAATTTACAATAACAAGATCATTTCATTCACTGCTAATTGCAAAAAAAAGAAAACAACAAGATCAAGAGAACCGTTTAGCAAGCTACAGCCTTTGTTGCGTGTCCACCCAATCGTGGAAGATCCGAGCTAAACCCCGCCGCCTCAGGATCGAGTTTGCAAGCCGGTCTCCTTGCCAAAAACGATCCACATCGAGGAAACCCCGCAACAAGCTCCATCTTTACCATAAAACTAATTTTGTGAAGAAACTTAATCAGGTGGGATGCTAATCCACTTGATTAAGTGATGTAATTTGCTTAAAAAAATCTCTCATGAAAAATGCTCTCTACTCATTTCAAGAATGAAGAAGAAGAAGAAGAGAGTGTGTTGTCTCTTGAATGAATACTTGTTGAGAATGGTTGTGTTGTTATTTTTATATTAAAACATATGCCATTAAAATAAATACAACCATATTTATCCACTATTCTATCAACACACCTATTCTCTTTTTTACTTTTTTCTAAAATTAGAAATGAGGTGTATGTTTCTAGATGTATAATCATTTATCATATAAATAATACATCTAAAAAACACAAAATATATGTTTCCAATACATATATATGTATTTGTATCAAATACATATATATGTATATCTGTATACAAATACCAAATGAGAGACAAAAAATAATGTGAACATAATACTAGAATTATATATATAATATTATTTATTTATATTATTAAATCATCACATGATTTAATAATCCGGTTTAAGACTAAACCGACTAGTATTATTAAACGTCTGATTATCGCATATAATCGAACTCCTGCACGTATCCTCATACACGCACTATATCGTTTCGACTGAGCGGGAAAAACCTCTGCGTAGGACTCTAAAGACTCAATCAATACGCTGGCAGTAGGTAAGGATCATATCCGTCAAACCACAAGCACGTCAGCGATACTAGCTGCACGTAATGGCTACCCAGGTATTAATCAAACGAAAGGCCGGCAAGCAAACCCATCCGAACGCAATCAGAGCCTATCAGTGACAGTCATCGTGCAGTCTGATCTCTTCGTCTAAGAGTGTCGCATACCGGATCTAGAGGGTGGATTCTGTCAGACTCCTAATAATCCGATAAGTCATGTTGATGTAAAATGCATAACCTCTTGAGATACAACTGATAACGCTTATCAGTTTATCTCAACTGTTTCAGTCGAAGACTTCTGCTTATGATTAATCAAGCACAGCGTGACATCAACCTCTTATACCGGGAGAGAAGAATTCCTTCGACCATTCACTGCCTCCATGCGCTTTGGAACTGTACCCAACTAAAACTTGTTTGCACAACTCAGTAAAGCCCTGGTATGGTAGTAATCAAAGTACAATAGAAACACACACAAGACACTATGGCGATCTCAAGTCTATGGACTACCCAATACTTATGTCACCAGAGAACTGCTATTTGAAAATTGGTATAATACCAAGTGGGAGTTCTCAGTAAGTCCATCCAGTGAAACTCATTCTCCAATGAGCACCTGTATACAATTTTTAGTGTCAAACATCAATGGCTATGGGATCAACCATCGCCCCGGTAGGGGTCAAGAAATGTATTCACTAGTCTAAATTGGAGTACCGATTTCCAGTCTCGATACTCCTACAACTAGGGACATTTAAGGATATTCTTATGGACTACCAGGCCCCACTAGTATGATCCCTATCATAATCTTGATAGTCAAGCAAAGATCTTATGGGCTTTATCTTATGTATTAAAGATATGTGATAACGAGTAAAATGTATACACATGAAAGATAAAGACAAACCAGATTGCATATATCATCTCAAGTAAAATTGTTTTCTCTGTATAGGACCTCCTTTAATTACAATAATGATGGTTCCTAATACTATTGTTGTGGAAACCGCGGTCGATGCGGAACCGAAAAACAAAAAATTTACAAGAGAAGCACTAAAAACTAATCCCCAGCGATCGTTCCAAACACTAAACTAGTAAGCCAAGCATGCAAGGTTTAGGGATTACAACCTTCGATGTGTGTCCATCCAATCATGGAAGACCCCTCCAAGCTCCTCATAGGCCATTGGGAATAAGCTTGAGAGGTGACCGCTCTTGCCGAAGGTGATCTACTTGAGGGAACCGATCCAAGCTCCAGCTTTACCTGGTGAAGCAACCGACACTCCAAGTTCGCTAGGAATGGAGAGTGGGATTGTTTACCATCGAAGACTGGATTGAGACGTGGAAGCGTCTAGCCTGAATTTGGGGGCAGATGCCATATGAACATAACTGTCCACCTCTCCGAAGATACCAAGTTGATTTATGGCACCAGATATCGGAGGTTTGGATAGATGCGGCCGTTGTAGCATAACTTATCAGATTCCCCCTCATTTGTGGGGGGTTTTTGATTATAGAAAGGCTCTTCCATGCAGGCGCAAGCCCCTACAGTTAATTACTTTATCGCAAGCAATAACAACTTTCACCTACTCCAGTAGGTCGCTTCGTTTCGTGTTATATACTGTTTATTATAGAGTTTCCCTTGGATTGTGTAACGAGACTAATATATATTATCGTCGTCCGTAGGGCATAGATTAGTCTAAATCCGTATATTAAATTTAGGGTTTTGAAATTAGGACGTGGATCTCATATAAATGAGATCCATCAATTCATGGGATATTTGGGTTTGATCTAAGGATCGTTAGTAATGTATGAGACTAAGATTGACTTAAGAACAATGAGCATATGGGCTCAACTGATCATTAGATCATATATCAATAGCCCATGGATAGCATACGGTGGTCAATATGGAGACAGTCCGCGGGGCAAAACATATTAGTTTAAGGACATCGCGGTCCATGGGAAACATGTATGGAATATGGCTTGTTTGTGCCCATAGGTTGTATACGGGGGTCAATATAGAGACTAATCGTAGGGCCAAACATATATTAGTTTGAGGACACCGCGGTCCAATATTAGTTTAGGGATATTTCGGTCCAACATTCCCGTGTTCGGGACGAAGTATTAGTTTAAGGACGTTTCGGTCCCTCATTCATTTCGCACACACGTGTATATTTTACGTGGCGAAGTGAACGATAGTGATATGGGATACGCCGAATATTGGGGTGCGATCCAATTTGAAGGAATTTATATTTCCTTCAAAGCTATGTATATGCATATATGTATAAAGCCGGAGCTCAATATGAGATTCGCATCTATATGAGATGCGTATCAATATGAAACATGCACATCAATATGGAAGTGCATAAATATGGGGTGTATCAATATGAGGATTAGAACATTCCCTGTCTTGATGAAAATTCATATCTTTCATCAAGTTGGGACGGGAAATGAGTTGTTAGTTGTTGGGACTTGCCACCTCTCTGAAGATGAGAAATTACAACGACGTATATCAAAGGTGTGGAAAGATGTATCCTTGAACCAAATCCCATATATGAGGGAAAAGAACATGGTGGATCTAAGGATCGTTGGTCTTATATGAGACTAAAATTAACTTAGAAGATATGAGATGAAGATCATTAGTCGTATCTGAGACTAAGATCGGCTTGGATATCATCGATGAAAGATCATTAGTCGTATATGGGACTAAGATCAACTTAAATATCATGAACATATGGGCTTAGTTGATTTAAAATCAAAGAAGAACCTTATGCTTCACAGACTTAGCCAATTTGGGGCTAAGATTAAGTTTCTATACCACCCAGCAATATTAAGCACTCAGTCACGTAACGCTCATGTGAATATCACGTGAAGCGATGAGTTTCTGGCGTCTTTCAAGCGCTCACGTGTATGGCACGTGAGGCGCTGAGACTCTGAGTTTCTGTACGCTCATATGGATATCACGTGAAACGCTATCATCTGCTTCTTTTGAGCGCTCACGTAGATATCACGTGAGGCGCTGTCTTCATCGTTTCTTTTGAGCGTATGCGGATATAACGTGTGACGATGTGTCCTTAGAGATTTAATTTTTGTTCATGTTTTTTAGAGAACTTAAACTTCTGTTAATGGTATTTTGATCATTAACGATCATCAAGATCACTATTTTGAGGATCTGGAATCAGGTTCTTTAAGAACTAAGTTCTTGATTATGAAGGAACTAAGTTCCTGAAGTATAAACTATATCTTTTTCATGTCTTTTCTTCCATTATTCTTTTCAACCTTGTTCTCCCCTGAATCTCTGATTCTCAAGAACAAGAATCTTCCCAATGAGAATTAAATTCTCATATTATGGGAGACTTGTCTTGTGGATCTCAGATCTAGAGAAATAACTAAGTTCTTTTAAAGGGTTAAACCCTTAGATATGACATGATAGGTAAAGAAGAGATAATTTTATCTCTTTGTTTTCTCTACCTAAGATTTGAGAGGAACAAGATCTTCTTCTTTATTGAGAAATAAATTCTCTGTTTTTTGTGGAAGTTTCTGGAGGGTCTCCTCCCTCTCAAATTTAATCTCTTTGCTCTTATTTATATAAGAAGAGAAAAATCAATCTGTTGGAGGAAATCGCTCATTGAGAGATTATGATTGATTTCATAATCAATCGAAATGATCTTATAGATCAACTGGTGAATTTTATTCACAGTTGGATTTTTAATCTAAAGGCACTCTGTTTAACAAAGAAGATCATTCTTGTTTGTTTAACAAGATTGGGAAAATATTTTCCTAAAATATAATTTAATTCTATTAGATAATCGAATGGTGATTTTATAATCACCATTAGATCTTTGATCTAAGGGTCCTCTGTTTGATAGAGAAGATCTTTCTAGTTTAAGAAAGATCAAGGAAATATTACCTTCATAGAATTTAATTCTAATAAAAATAATACTCACGTGTATTACACGTAAGGCATTGGCTTATAGCGCTCACGTGGATATCACGTGAGGCGCTGCCAAGAGACTGGCATGTGCGCTCATATGGATATCACGTGAGACGCTGCCAAGAAGCTAGCACTAGCGCTCATATGGATATCATGTGAAACACTCACACGTTTAACATGTGGGAACCAATATAGGATTTGATCCTATCTAAAGCGGTACTCACATGCTTTGCAAGTAGATGCGCACGTGTTTAACACTTAGGGGCTTTCCTTTATTTTTACAAGGGAACAACAAGCTCTGAGCCAAAAAAATTGGCGGGAACAAGGATGTAGAAATTTTTCACTATCATTTTCTCACTAAAAACCAAGCTCAAGAGAGTATGAAAGAAGAAGGAGGAGAAAAGAATGAAGAGGGAACCATAACACAAGTGAGCTCAAGGTTGAATTCAAGAGAGAATGGCTTCATATTCTTTTTCCAATAACAAAAGAAAATATCTAATAACATTTTGAATAAACAAATGAAAACCATCCCTCTCTACATGCCTTCAACCATAACCAAAGCCACCTCACCCTCCACCACATTTCATGAATATTCATAAATGAATATTCATAAATAAGGTGTCCTTCTTCTAGAAATATTCCCATATAAACACGGAATACAACCCGATATACGTATCGAAATACATATACGCGCATATGTATAAAAATACGAATAGGCAAGAGAGAGAAAATGAATAGTGAACAATAATACTGGAATATATATATATTAAAATATATATATATATTATTAAACAAAATTTGATTTAATAATCCGGCTTAATCCTAAACCGGCTAGTATTATCAACCGTCCGATTAAAATCCGTGTAGCTTGTACACGTATTTAATTGGACCAATGTATGTACCAATATATGTCATCTATATCATATTGCCTGAACCGAGAAAACCCTCTATGTAGGACTATAAAGATTTGATAATACGCTGGCAATGAGTTGCTGGATAAATCCATAACCACAATCACGACAGCGGCACTAGCTGTACGTAACGGCTATCCAAGTATATGCCGAAAAGAAGGTCGATAGTCAAGTCCGTTCGTACCCTGTTGAGCCTGAATGTGACAATCTCCATATTGTCCGGTCTCTTTGTCTAACAGTATCGCATACCAGGTCTAGGGGTGGATAACGTCAGACCCCTAATAATCTGATAAGTCGTGTCAAAGTCAAGCTCATCACCAACCGAGAAACTACTAAACTTGTATCAGTAAATCTCATCCATCGTGGCCATGGATTTAGGGTGGTGGCCAACCGAACACAGCGCAACATCGACTTTTAATACTTGAAGAGACGAATCCTTGACAATCGCTCACTGCCTCCATATGGCTCAGGACTGTACCCAATTAAAACATGTTTGCACGACTCCTTTAAGCCGTGGTATGGTAGTAATCTAAGTACAGTGGGAACTCACACGAGACAAATGACGAACTCATGTCAAAAGTCTACATGTCTCATACCATTAGATAACTTCTATCTGATGATAGATATAATACCATTTAGAAGTTCTCGGCGATTCCGTTCAGTGTACTCATCTCCAGTGGGCACCTGTATACTATCTTAGGTGATGCAACACCAATGGCTTGTGAGACCGGCCACCGCCCTTTGTCGGGGTCTCGAAACGTATGCACTAGTCTACTTTGGAATACCGATGTCCAGTCTCGATACTCGCACGACTAGGGACATTTAAGGATGTGCTTATGGACTACCTAGCTCTCACGTATATGATCGCCATCATAATGTTGGTAGTCAAGAAAGAATCCTGCGGGCTTTATCATTATGTATTAGCGACACATAATAACAAGTAAAATGTATACATATCAATGATAAAGACAAACCAAATAGCATACTATCATCTCGAGAAAGACTATTCTGCCTGTATAGATCCTCCTTCAATTATCATAATCGCCTACCTGCAATTACAATAATTGTCTTGAGGGCACTATATCCAACAATCTCCCACTTGCACTTAAGGCTAAGTATTGCGGTATCGCATTCCCACATCCCGTGCGCTACCGAATACCAAATTTCTCTACTAATCAGTTTCGCAAAGCCGGTTTGAGAAACATCCATGTTCGAGAAATAGCCTCAGTGGGTGGATCCGCTACAATGTTCCAAGTTCTCTATGTCTCAACTTCGTGGAGATCAACAATCTCCTGAACTGAGAGATACCCCGCCTCAAGAATTTGTCTGGATATATGATAGGACCAAGTTCATAAATGAACAATTTTATCCAACAAACTTCTTAGGCTGTATCCTCATTAAGTCATAACCAGTATTTTGCACCATATTTACCTCAGTATACCTATTGGAACCACATCCAATATACTGCTTCTCAGAAGAGGGTAAACTTTAAACTTTGACAGTATCTCTGTCATCTAGGTCACCTTGGAAGCCTGAAGTGATAACCGCCTCCCGGAAGAGACTGCCGTTATCATATACCAAGAACACCCTCTTATGTTCCCAACTGCTTCCCTTTGTTTCTCCAGGATTGGATTAATATCCACTTATTATAGCAAGTGAAAAAGCAACATCTGATCTGGTACAGGATATTGCATGATTGACTCAATTGCCTAAGAAAATGATATGGCATTCATGTGAGTCCCTCTCCTCATCAGTCTTGAAGACATCTCTTTAGAGAGGGTGACTCCATTACCTGCGGATACACTACCATTCCAGGAGTCATTCATTCTAAAACACTTTTAGAATGCCGTCTAAGTATCCGGATTGGGACACTTCCTAAATCTAGATCTAAAATCATAGATCTAGTCACCAGAATCCCTAATATCTCATCCAGATCCTATGTAGAGAAACATATATGACAACCAAAGTTTGACCGATTGTTGTATAGAAACATCACTTCCTATCAGGAGTATGTCATCCAAATCCCAGGACAGTACTCCTTACACTTTTCTTACTATGTTCATCTGTTGTTTTGATGAAGTCAATCACCTTGACCATCATATCAAAACAGATGATCCATCTCCGCTATGCATGCTTTAGTCTATGAATAGACATAAGCAACTTGCGTACCTTCCGCTGCTTCCACTGACTATGATAACCCCCTAGCAGAGTCATATACACGTGCACTTCTAAATTCCCATTTAGAAAGGCGTTATAGTCATCCTCTTGCCATATATCATAGTCTAGAGCAGCAACAGTACCAAGTCATATCCGTATGGACTTCAGTATAGACACTGAAGTAAAAGTCTCATCATAATCCACAATGGGTATTTGATGAGAATCTTTACAACAAGTCTAGCCTTATTAGGTTAATATCTTTCCACCTGCACATATCTCGAATGATCTACTTGCTCCTAATAAGTTTTACCCCTTCAGAAGCACCCAGCAAATTCAATAATTTGCTGAAGTGCGTGGAGTCCAACTTGGATATAATGCATCTGGTCACCTGAAAGTCACCACTTCGTATGACCTGCTGATAACTAGTAGGGCCATCATCACCGTGATACTGATCTCCCTGTCACCGTCTACGAGGAGACCGAAGTATCTTTCAGGTGGCTGAGATCACCTACTAAATCTGCAGAGTGGCTAAGGTTTATCGAGTCTAATTGAATCTCCAGGTTCTACTAAATTTTCAATAACCGTTTGTGGTTCTGAAATCACTTCCAGTTCTACCATACTCCCACTAGTTTCTTTTGCAAAAATATTCCTTTTATAAAAAGGTGGCGAGCCAAGAATAATATAACTATTGATCTTGAAAATGGAAGAAGCAAAACCCTAGCGAATGCTTGGGATAATCCATAAACTTCCATTACCGAAAAGTTCCTTGAGTCTATCCGTATTCTGCTTTTAAATAAAAACCGGATAACTCCATATCTTATCAACCTTAAGATATGCAACCAATCTATGTCCATATAGAATCAAATGCACTAATTTAGATGGAACCATATTCAAATGGCATGCAGATTTTTCCAGTGCATGTCATCTAAATGGAAAAAGGTCAATATAGCATTACTCATCAAGGAGCGCGCCCACGGATGAGTAATATGTGAAAGAATAAAGTTCTCAATATTACTACGACGGAATATCTAGTATAAGTATCTATATCTTCGATCACTTCGAAAAATCCTGATACTTCCAACGTATGGTTCTCTACTTTATTCTTATACCTATAAACTTCTCAAAATCTTTAGATCTTGCATTTCAACGAATGCGTGTCTAAAACCAGAAAACTCATAGGTAAAATGAATGAAGTAAGATTACCAACCCATTGTCATAGAGAACACCGGATAATATACACTACCATGTATAAATCCAAAGAGTATACAAACTCAAATTTCATGTGTCGTAAATTGAAACTGTATTTTGGTTAAGAATGTCTTACATCGTTATTAAATGCAACTTACCTTATCCCTAACTGATAAAAGTAAATGTTTAGAACACAATTTTCAAAATTTCTATCTCACTTTATAAAATAAAGATACAGATATATAATTTTAAAAATTGGTGCATAACAACGGTTATTCAAAACCAAATATTTACCGTTAGGCAAACCCAGGTGATTTAATCCAATATCGCCAATTGCTAAAAATTCCGATAATATAGATCAAATCGCCTATTTCCTAATATTCTGCTCGTACTTGGTATCTGTAATGTCGTACATATATGAGATTCAAATCCAGTACATACATACCCTTGAGTCAGAATTAATTGGGAAAACAGTTTTCAGTAACAACTACACAGAAAAACTGAAATAGGAAAATGTTTCTAGGGGTGGCCGGGTATTGCTAGTAATGTCTTTTCTACTGTCCAGATTTACAACAGTAATCACAATTTTCTTTGCCCTCACTCCAACCCTTTATATGTCTCTACATCTTACTTTCTGTGCACCACACTTACGCTAACTGGTTTTCTTCTTTTTCTACCTTTCGGTACCAGCCTAAGGTTTGGAAGAAGACTATCTAATAAGCGTAATGGATGTACTCTCCTAATATAAAGAGCTCTCACAACTTGAGAGAAGGTAAAAAGAAGAGACAACCGAATAATTCTATTCAATTTCTCCCGAACCAGTGGCCATCCTCGACTGAAGTAACTTCTTCGAGTTCGTATGTAACTATACGATGGCATTTCCAAGTAATATGGATCATCGTAGTGATACGGAGTGTTCTGAAGAAATGAAAATGGAAAGTAGGAGTAGCAGGGAAATATGCGACTTTACCGTGAATCATGACAATCCAAAACCAAAGATGTAAGAAGGTTCGGTTAACTTGGTTAATGAGTATTAGTTTAAGGTAAGTCATGAATTGCTGTAATCAGAGAGAGAGAAAAGAAACACTCAGTGTGCACCCTATCAAGATTAGATTGGTTAATCACTTTATCTTATCAAGATGGATCCCACTGTATCCTCGAATTCTCCTTCAAGCCCTAAAAAGAGAACTAGTCGGGATCATGTACACATTACAAGTTCGCTAACTGTTCAGCCAGGTTAGTGTTGGTACTCCAAAGAAGGTCTACCGTGCTTTCGCATGGACCTCATTAAATAACTCCATTTTCGCAGAGGTGTAATCTCATTAACACTTTCTAGACACCTAATAGGTTAGCTAGTTGTGAAGTGAAAATCTCCCGAGGAGTAATACCTACTCATCAGTGGGAATCGGGACCCAACTATCATTGTGTAATAATTTTGATGGAAGCCGACCAAAATTACCACACTCAAGAAGGTATGCACATACTTGGTATGTTTCCTTTATATTTGAAAGTCCCGATATGGTTTTTGGCGGGAACAAGGATGTAGGAATTTCCCACTATCATTTTCTCACTAAAAACCAAGCTCAAAAGAGCATGAAAGAAGAAGGAGGAGAAGAGAATAAAGAGGGAACCATAACACAAGTGAGCTCAAGGTTGAATTCAAAAGAGAATGGCTTCATATTATTTTTCCAACAACAAAAGAAAATATTTAATAACATTTTGAATAAACAAATGAAGAGCATCTCTCTCTACATGCATTCAATCATAACCAAAGCCACATCACCCTACACCTTATTTTATGAATATTCATAAATGATGCGTCCCCCTTCTAGAAGTATTCCTGTATAAATACGGAATACAACCCGGTATACGTATCGAAATACATATACGTGCATCTGTATAAAATATGAATAACTAAGAGAGAGAAAATGAATAGTGAACAATAATACTAGAATATATATATATATATATATATATATATATTATTAAACAAAATTTGATTTAATAATCCGGCTTAATCCTAAGCCGGCTGGTATTATCAACCGTCCGATTAAAATCCATATGCTTGAACACGTATTTAATCGGATCCCTGTATGTACCAACATATGTCATCTACATCATATCGCATGAACTGAGAAAACTCTCTGTGTAGGACTATAAAGACTCGACAATACGCTGGCGGTGAGTTACTGGATAAATCCATAACCACAAGCACGTCAGCGATACTAACTGTACGTAACGGCTACTCAAGTATATGCCGAAAAGAAGGTCGAGAATCAACTTTGTCCGTACCCTACCGAGCCTGAATGTGACAATCTCCGTATAGTCTGGTCTTTTCGTCTAAAATTATCGCATACCGGGTCTAGGGAGTATACCGGCTCGAGGGATGGATAACGTCAAACCCCTAATAACCCGATAAGTCATGTCAGAGTGAAGCTCATCACCAATCGAGAAACTACTGAACTCGTATCAGTAAATTTTATCCACCGTGGTCACGGATTTAGGGTGATGACCAACCGAATACAGCGTGACATCGACTCCTAATATCAGTAGAGACAAATCCCTGACAATCGCTCACTGCCTCCATATGGCTCGGGACTGTACCCAACTAAAACCTGTTTGCATGACTCTTTTGAGTCGTGGTAAGGTAGTAATCTAAGTACAGTGGGAACTCATACGAGAAAAATGACGATCTCAGGTCAAAAAACTAACATGTACGCATGCCGTTAGAAAACTTCTATCTGACGATAGATATAATACTATCTAGAAGTTCTCGGCAAGTCCGTCCAGTGTACTCACCTCCAGTGAGTACCTGTAACTATCTTAGGTGACACAACACCAATGGCTTATGAGACCGGCCATCGCCCCTCATCGGGGTCTCGAAACGTATATACTAGTGTACTCCGGAATATCGATGCCCGATCTCGATACTCTCACGATTAGGGACATTTAAGGATATGCTTATGGACTACCCAGCTCTTACGTATATAATTGCCATCATAATGCTGGTAGTCAAGCAAGAATCCTATGGGTTTTATCATTATGTATTAGCGACACGTAATAACAAGTAAAACGTATACACATCAATGATAAAGACAAACCAGATAGTATACTATCATCTCGAGTAAAACTGTTCTACCTGTACAGGTCCTCTTTCAATTATCATAATCGCCTACCTGCAATTACAATAATTGCCTTGAGAGCACTATATCCAACAAATAATTGCCTTGAGGGCACCTATATCCATCAATCTTCCACTTGCACTTAAGGCCAATTATTACGGTATTGCATACCCAACTTCTCTACTAACAGTTTCGCAAACAGCGTTCGAGAAATAGCCTCAGTGAATAGATCGCTACAATGTTTCTATCTTTATCTTCCTTAACTTCGCGAAGATCAACTATCTCCCAAAATGAGCGATATCTGCCTTAGAATTTGTTTGGATAGATGATAGAATTAAGTTCATAAATGAACGATTTTATCCAATAAATTTTTAGGACGTATCCTCTGCTGAGTCATAATCAGCATCCAGCGCCACGGGTATCTCAGTATCATATTTGGAACTCTTTCCACCATACTGCACTTCAATAGAGGGTAAACTTATAACTCACGACAGGTACTCTATCATCCATGTCATCTAGGAAGATGGAATTAGTAATCGCTTCCCGTAATAGGCTGCCATTACCGTACACTAAGAGCATTCTCAAATGTTCTTCACTACTTTCCTATGTTTCTCCAAGATTGAACTAATATCCGCTTACCACAGCAAGTGTAAAAGAAACATCTGCTCTGGTATATGACATCGCATGATTGACCCAACTGCCAAAACAAATGGAATGTTATTCATGCAAGTCCCTCTCCTCATCAGTTCTGAAAATATCTCTTTAGAGAGGGTGACTCCACCTCATGCGGGTACACTACCACGCTACGAATCATTTAATCTAAACCCTTTTAGAATAGTGTCAAAGTACCTGAATTTGGACAATCCCAACATCCATCTAGATCTATCTCTATAGATCGATACCCCAGATTAGTAGATATATTTAGTCCAAAACCTAAATGGAGAAACTTCTGTGACAACCATGGCTTAACCGAATTATAGCATAGGAACATCTTTTCCTATCCGGAGGATGTCATCTACATGACAGTACACCCTACATCCTTCTTATATAGACCAGATTTATCTATTATTATGTTAAAGTCAAACACTTTGACCGTAACATCAAAAACAGATGATCCATCTATGCCCTTCCTGCTTTAGTCTATAAATAGACTTAAGCAACTCAAACACTTTCCGCTGCTCTCACTGACTAAGATAACCCTCTGACCAAGTCATATTCACGTACGCTTCTAAATCTAATTTAGAAAGACGTTATAGTCATGGGGAAAATAGGAGTGACAAGTTACATCTGTATGGACTTCAGCACAGACACTGAAGTAACAATTTCATCATAATGCACACCAGGTATTTGATGAAAACCGTATGCTACAAGTCTAGCCTTATTAGGTTACTATCTTTCCATTTGCACTAATCTTGAAATATCTGCTTGCTCCTTATAGGTTTTATCCCATTCAGGAGCACCCAACAAAGTCCATACTTTGTTATAGTGCATGTAGTCCAATTTGGATTACTTGGCATCTAGTCGTCATTCGAAGTCACCACTTCGTATGGCATGCTGATAACTAGTATGATTATCATCACATGATGAAAACCTCCTAGCCACCGTCTATGAGGAAACCTAAGTATCTCTCGGGTGGCTGAGGTCACCTACTAAATCTGCGGAGTGACTAAAGTTTGTCAGGGTCAATTGAATCTCTATGTTCTACTAAATTTTTAGTAATCGTTTGCGGTTCTGGAATCACTTCCGGTTCTACCATACTCTCACCAATTCCTTTTGCAGGGATTTCCCTTACCAAGGAGGTGGCGAGTCAAGAACAAAACAATTTTGATCTTGAAAATGGTAGAAGTCATCCCTTGCGAAAGCTTGGGATAACCCACAAACTGCTATTACCAAAACGTGTCTCGGGTTTTTCCGGATTATGTTTTTAAGCACAAATCAGATAACACATTATCTTAACAACCTTAAGATGAGAACACATTCTATATCACATATAGAATCGGATGCACTTATTTAAGTAGAACCATTATCAATTGATATGCATCTGTTTCCATTGCATATCCCTTATATGAAAAAGGCGATTCAGCATTACTCATCATGAAACGCACCCACGGAGGAATAATCTAAAAAGGAATCATATACTCAATACGAAATTCCTAATACCAACCCCTTATTCGTATGGACATTGGAAAACATACATCAAGATGCATAAGTCCCATAAGTTCACCAACTCAAATTCCGTGTGTTGTATATTGAAATCTTTATTTTGGTTAAGCATGTCTATACCGTTATTCTATGTACATTTCCCAATCATCAAATAATAAAGGTAAATGTTCATAATGTGTTTTTCAAAAATTATATCTCACTTTATCAAATAAAGATATGGATATATCAGTTTTTTTAAAATTGGTGTATAACAACGGAAATTCAAAACAAAAAGTTTGTCGTTAGGAAAAACCAGATGATTTTCCTCAATAGCAACAATTGCTCTGAGTTCCAACATTGAGAATCAAATCACTCTATTCCAATACTCTACTCCCTCTCACTATCTATAACGTCTTACAGATATGGGATTCTAATCCGTTTTCTATATACCCAGGAGTCAGGAATTATTGAGAAACAGCAAACACGCAGACATAAAAATTGTTTCAAGTGTTTAGCCGGGTATTTCCTTGTAATGTCTCTTTCGCTATCCAGGTTCATAACAGTAGTTAAAATTTCCTTTCTCTTACTTCAATCTCTTTTGATGTTTCTCTTACTTACCTTATGTATACCGAATTTATGCTAGTTGGTTTTCTTCTTTCCCTTTCTTTCAGCACCAGCTTTGGGGTTGGATGAAGACTATCCAACAAGCGTAATTAGTATATTCTCCTTATTTAAGGGGCTCTCAAACTTAAGATTAGGTGGAGGGGAGAGACAAATGAATAATTCATCTAGTCCAGAACCAGTAGCCATCCTCAGACTAAAATAATTTTTTCGAGTTCGTATCTAACTATACGAGATGGACATCCATGTAATATGGATCTATGTACCGGATACAGAGCGTTCTGGAGTAAACAAAGGTGGAGTAAGAAGGATAAGAACATCTGCAACTTTGTCATGAATTAGGGCAATCTTGACATTCCAAAGCCAAAGACTATAAAAAGGTTCAGTTAAATTGATTTTCGGGTTTTAGTTTAAGGTCGGCCATGGGTCACGGCCAGAGAGAGAAAAGAAATACTCAACATGCACTCTATCAAAATTAGATTGGTTTATTAATTTATCTAATCAAGATGGCTCTCACTGTTTCGTCGAATCCCCCTTCAATCCCTAAAAAGAGAACTAGCCAGGATTATGTATAAAAAATCTTCCGGGAGTAACTATTACTCACAATGGGAATCAGGATCTAAACTATTATGGCGTGGTAATCTTGAAGAAGGCCAATAAGTCACCACACCATAGAAGGTATGCAATCTCATTGTAAGTTTTAACACTTGAAATTCCCGATATGATTTTTGCTCCTAACAGCTTATGACCTTGACGAAGGCCAACAAACCATAAGCCGCTAGTCAAGTTCTACTCGTCATTGTGATTAATTTAGACCCACCCACACGAGTCTTTGAAGAAGGCCAACAAGGCTATACGACTACCCCAGCTAACCAAATCATATTCAAGCAGGAAAACATCACTTAGCAACTGTACAATACGTCTTGACGAAGGCCAACAAACACAACACGGATACTAAATACTCTACTTTTTGAAATAACAGAGGGCTATGACTTGTTTTGAAGAAAACCTATAACGTGATGAACTTGATATCATCGATGGAACCGAGTGGTTTTGAAAATTTATAATTACATATGCTTTTGCTTAAGTGTTGATTCCCCCTGAAGAGATCAGGGCTCATACCTCATCGAATGAGGTGCAGGATATTCTTAACCGAATATCTCGATATAAAGTAAAAGCAAACGACTATAGTTTCTTTTGAAAAATATATTGGTTCCAACAACGTAATTTAGGTTTGTTTTCTTTGCATTAATCTGAATTAATGCAATCCCATCATTTAGATAATCACATATTATCCAGCATCTTCTCACACCATTACAGAAAAACATGATATGAAAAGAAAAATAGAATGTTATATATGCCATCCGCATTCGCCATGAGGTCTCGGATCTTCACCGTAAGGTTACTCGGCAGGGTGGAGTCAGGGCTAGCGCGGATGCAAAACATATATCAGCATTTATTAATATATCATATATATCAACACACACACATATATATCATCGCAGGCAAATAATCAACATTACAGACAAGCGATAAACATCATCACAGACGGGTAATCACATTACAGACATGCAATGAATATCACAGAAATGGAATAATCGGATTGCCTAGGAGTCCTGCATTTCGTTTGAGCCACAACCAAAACATGAGATTCCACGGTCGCATGAATAGCCTGTATAAAACCAAACCAAGACCTCTACGAGCGCAGCATGCCACCCGCCAATCCTAGAGACGAGGCAACCCGCACTCAACGACGTAAATGGGCTACCCAGCGTTTTCTAGAATCCAGCAACTCGAGCACTCCTCCACGGGTCTAATCCTATAACATGTATTATACAACGGCAATAACGATCGCATCCTGACCGTGTCGCGACAAATAATAATACAACCACGCCAACGACGACCACAAGTCGGCCGCTCGTCCCGAATAAAAGAGTATACATTGGCTTTACAAATTACATGAAAATGAATACAACACATTGCATTACAACAATTCACACGTAGGGCTATTCATTGCAACAATCCGAACCAATCCAAGCACAATATCACAATCCGTGCAACCCGTCGAATTGATTTCGGCAACGTTAAACACCACATATCAACATATGTGAGCAAACCAATTAAATTAAACAGTTTAATTTAATTAGTTTGCAGCCAATGATCCAATAAATTAAAACATCACCAAAACTTAAAACCGGAGATGTACTAGTCAATACTATACACCGTACACCTCGGCAAAAAGAATAATAAAGCATCGCGCTAATTTACTAACCTATACAAGCTACAAGCTACCATTAAAATAAAGTTGAGTGGAAAAGGGAGGTAGCAAACAGGTGGCAGCAAGTGGAAATGTTTGCTATATGCATAGGAAAGGGGGTGACAAAAAACAAATGGTAGCAAGTTTATGTTAAAAATGCTCACCCACAACAAATTGGCAGCAAGAGTAAATGGCTCGGCCAAAACAATTAGGCATCGGCCAAAACAATTAGGCAGCATGTAAAAAAATGGCTCGGACAAAACAAATTGTGGGGAATTACCCTCACAAATTTGCATGATGGAAATTGTAATATATTGGATCATAAAAAATAAAAAAACAAATGCAATTTGTAGTGAATGATCAGCTCATACCATGATGGTATATTGATGCTAGGTTCGCTACAATAGCGGACCACTGCAGAATGAAAAATCGAAATTTTTCAAGACTTGCATCAACTTACAATAACAAGATCATTTCATTCACTACTAATTGCAAAAACAAGAAAACAACAAGATCAAGAGAAGAGTTTAAAAAGCTACAATCTTTGTAGCATATCCATCCAATCGTGGAAGACCCGAGCTAAACCCCGCCGTCTCCGAATCTAGTTTGCAAGACGGTCACCTTGCCAAAGATGATCCATATCGAGAAAACCCCGCAACAAGCTCCATCTTCACAATAAAACTAATCTTGTGAGCAAACTCAATCAAGTGGGATGCTAATCCACTTGATTAAGTGATGTAATTTGCTCACAATTTTTTCTCGCATGAAAAATGCTCTCTACTCATTTCAAGAATGAAGAAGAAGAAGAGAGAGTGTTGTCTCTTGAATGAATAGTTGTTGAGAATGGTTGTGTTGTTATTTTTATACTAAAACATATGCCATTAAGATAAATGAGAATAATGGAGGAAAGATGCCATAGGAGGGAATTTCTTCCTATGGCGTCGAAAAAATAGGCCCTCCATCGTGTTTTCCGACGATCGGAACCCATCATCTTCATCGTTACCATCGAAGATGTGGATACGCCAAATTTCATGTGATTCTACAACTTTTTCACCGTTGAATTAGTGGGTTCAATTAACGGTTTACCGACAATAGAACTTTTTACATTGCTAAATCAACGGTGAAAAAGTTATAGAATCACATGAAATTTGGCGTACCCACATCTTAGATGATAACGATGAAGACGATGGATTCCGATCGTCGGAATACACGATGGAGGGCGTATTTTTTCGACGCCATAGGAGAAAATTCCCGCCTATGGCCTCTTTCCTCCATTATTATCAAGATAAATACAACCATACTTATCCGCTATTCTATCAAGACACCTATTCTTTTTTTTTTCTTTTTCTAAAATTAGAAATGAGGTGTATGTTTCTGGATGTTTAATCATTTATCATATAAATAATAAAACAACTAAAAAACACAAAATATATGTATCCAATACATATATCCGTATTTGTATCAAATACAAATATCAAATGAGAGACAAAAAATAATGTGAACATAATACTAGAATAATATATATATATATATATATATATATATATAGTCTTAAACCGGATTATTAAATCATGTGATGATATATATATATATATATCATCACATGATTTAATAATCCGGTTTAAGACTAAACCGACTAGTATTATAAAACGTCCGATTATCATATATAATTGAACTCCCGCATGTATCCCCATATGCGCACTACATCGTTTCATCTGAGCGGGAAAAACCTCTGTGTGGAACTCTAAACACTCAATCAATACGCTGGCAGTAGGTAAGAATCATATCCGTCAACCCACAAGCACGTCAACGGTATTAGCTGCACGTAACGGCTACCTAGCTATTAATCAAAAGAAAGGCCGGTAAGCCAACCCATCCAAACTCAATCAGATCCTACCAGTGACAGTCATCGTACAGTCCGGCCTCTTCCTCTGAGAGTGTCGCATACCGGATCTGGGGGATGGAGTTTGTCAGCCCCCTAATAATCTGATAAATTGTACTGATGTAAAATGCATAACCACTTGAGATACAACTAATAACGCTTATCAGTTTATCTCAACTGCTTCGGCCGAAAACTTCTAGTTATGGTTAATCAAGCACAGCGTGATATCAACCTTTTAAACCAGGAGAGACGAATTCCTTCAACCGCTCACTGCTTCCATGCACTTCGGGACTGTACCCAACTAAAACATGTTTACACGAGAGTAGAGCCGTGGTAGGGTAGTAATTAAAGTACAGTGGGAACACACACAAGACACTATGGCGATCTCAGGTCTAGGGACTACCCTGTACTCATGTCACCAGAGAACTGCTATCTGACAATTGGTATAATACCAATTAGGAGTTCTTGGTGAGTCCGTCCAGTGAAACTCATTCTTCAATGAGCACATGTATACAACCTTTACTATCAAACACCAATGACTATGGGATCAACCATTATCCCTGTAGGGGTCAAGAAACGTATACACTGGTCTAAACTGGAGTAAAAATGTCATGTCTCAGTACTCCTATGATTAGGGACATTTAAGGATATGCTTATGGACTACCCAGACCTCACTAATATGATCCCTATCTTAATCCTGATAGTCAAACAAAGATCCTATGGGTTTTATCCTGTAATGCCCCGCTTCCCAAAATACGGAATGCGAGGGGTTGACAAGGCCAGCCATGCTCCCACGGTCGAGAAAACATCCTGCCATAGTCACACTTCGGCTTCTAGCTTTACGTGGTAATCAGTAATCAATGCACAAGTAATGAGAAATGCAGTCACTAAATCAAAACAGATACAAAAACTAACCAGTTAGATATCAAGTAAGTATAGCGCTGAGTCGTTGACCTAGATATCAGCAATGTCCTCGGGGTACGTCAGGTCCTGGTCCGAGCTAAATCCACTTCTCACTCTGAGCATGCATACTCAGGTCGTCAGAGCGACACAATAGCAATAAATAGAAATACTTATGTAACCGGTGTAATAATGATGAATATGAAACAGTAAGCATGAAGGGTGATGATATGAGCACGAAGGAGCCAGTACATGTAAACAATAAAGCAGGTAAACGGTAAGGCAGGTGTATCAGTCAGTAATCAATGCATGGCACTAAACCTATCAGTCTCTAAGTCTCACTGTCCAGGTCGCTAAACCTATCGTCGGTTCAAGTGTGAGAGTCAACCACTCGTGAGTATCCCCCACCCAAGGGTAGGGCCCCAGGGGTAAGGGAACACGGGCCCGAGTCGCTGATAATCAGTAATATCACCCATTTAACTCCATAATCATTGTGTATGCCGGCAATGGGACTCCCGAGATTCCGTTGAACTCACACTCAAACTACCCCACACCCCGTCGTCTACATCAAACACCAACTATAAACTCAAATACTAGTCGGTCCATGACAAGTTTACGTGAGAACTGGAGACAGGATCCCCATTAAGCATGTCTCGACTGATACCCAAGATAAATGGACAGTGTTTGGTGCCTTACCTATGACACTAATATAAGTGCTCCATAACCGTCCCATTCCAGTTATGGTTACACTTATATATGTCCCATGGGCGTCGACAATGCAATAAATCAACCAGGTCCATGGATTGTGTACAAGTACGTGTCACTTTCACTTATTCATTCACGCTTTAACATTAATGTACTTGCCACAATCCAAACACTAATATCTAACACTGGGTAATGTACACGACCACTAGGTTATCAATGTATATGAGCTCTGCATGATATGATGAGAATGCAATAGTTCTGATATGAATAAAATATCATCAGCCAGTGTCCTACCACTTGTATAATTCACTATAAATCATACATGCAGAATCGAGCGAAACAATGTAAAAGGGGTAGACAGAATATTGAATTATATATCCATCAAAATTGGTTTCGCGTCAAGCGGGTTTCAGGTTTGCTAGTTATGGCCATTTCATTTTAAATGTTCACTGCTGGAAATCCAATTTCTGAAATGGAAGTCCGTTTCGTAGCACATTTTAATCTCAGTTGGGATCGTAATTAGACGACACTATAGTGAGAAATATTTAGGGTTATCAGTTAGGTTTCCAACGCACCAGACAGATCGATAATATCCATGGCGTACTGGAAGTTATGCACTGTACAATGAAGGGGTATACGTTCTGTCCCTGTTTGGGACTGCTATACGTTCTGTTGATTTAAAATGTAATTTAAATAGTAAACGACAGTGAAAATGAATGAAATCACTTTCAATGGCTAGATAACAGGTTTTTATTCGCTATGGTATAGGGTTCCGCATCATAACATTTTCATACAGTAGAGTGAAAGTATTACAAAACGAGAATCGACAGCCAGAGCTGCTCTGGACTGCGGTCCAGAGTCGCACTCCGAACTAGTTCCCGTCACCTTCCTAGCATAGAAACAGATTAAAACTATTATGGAGTTCTAGGTCGACGAGTCGGCTTCGATATGAGCCCTCGAACGTAACATTCCGGTATGTAACCAATTAACTATGATTTTTACAAAATTCATGTACAGGAAATTTCAGTTTTGACGGGTCAAAAAAAGGGAAAGACCTATTTCGTCATTAATGTCCGTATTTTCCAGCCAAAACATAACAAGACGTTCATTATCACTCGGGCCATCATATGTGATTAGTTTTCGTCAATTTAGAGGGGGTTTTCAGTTCGTGTTTTGCATCGAACACTTGCATTACTTTATTTGCAAACGAAATATATATATGATATTGAAGTGCAATCGAAATGAATAGGTATAATTAGCATGAAACAAGTATTAAACTTGCCTGACGACGTGTTGACGACGGTATGGCAGCGGCAATGGTGTGATCACGACGCGTGCGCGGCACGGCAACCCGATTTGGCTCGGGCTCAAGTTCTTCGGCAGCGACGGCTTGGCTGCTGGGGTCTTGATGCGGTGGAGCTTGGAGGCAAGGAGTTGGCTTTGGAGATGGCTGGCGGTGACGGCGACTCTCGGCTGGAGTTGCGTAGGGGTTTTGTGTGGGTGGAGTTCTCGGTGGTAGGGTCGATGACGAGGGAGATGGAGGAAGATAGCGACGAAGGTGGCCGCGGTGGCGATGGTGGTGTGCAGGTGTTGCCGGTAAGGATGGCCTCGACGGTGGTGATGCAGTGGGGAGGCTCGGTGGTGTTGGGTGTTGGGTCGCGAGGCTTGGTTGATGGAAGGAGAGAAGGAAGAAGGAGAAGAGGGTTGCTGGGGATAGTTGTGAGGTGATCGGGTCAGCTTGGGCTGCAGCGGTGGCCGGTGAGGAGGAGACGGCGAGGGAGGAGCTCGAGTTGGAGGTTGGCGTCAATGGCAAGGGGCATGCAGGGGGTGCAAAAGTGGTCGGTGGTGGCAAGGTGAGGGGAGAGCAGGAATGGGTTTTGGCGAAGGAGGTGAGGGAGCTCGGCTTGTATGAGAGAGAGGGAGACGAGGTCGGGGAGTTAGGGTTGCCAGCGAGGGTATCGGCGGAGGAGCTCGGCGGGGTGCAGTGGGTTTGAGGTTGCAGTCGGGGATGGAGAGAGAGGGGGAGAGAGCGAGGGTGTGAAAACAGAGAATGAATGAGGAAGAGGGGGTGAAGCAGGGGGAGTCGTGGCCGTTGGAGTCGAGGACGTGGGGAGAGTGGGTGCGGCCGTCGAGGAGCGTGAGGGGGAGGGGACGTTGTGAGGAGGGAGTGAATTGTGGGGGTTCCTGGATGGAGGGTCGTTGCGGGGAGGGCGCGAGAACGAGGAGGAAGACGTTGGGGGCGAAGATGAGGTCGCGAGGCGCGGGTTGTGGGCGCGAGAGAGGCGGGGGCGAGCGGCGACGTGGGAAGAGAAAAGAGCGGGAAAGAAAAGGGAGAGTGGGGAAGAAAGGAGTCGGGTCGGGTCGGGTAATGGGCTTGGGTCGGGTCGGTATGGGCCGGGGTTGAGGCTTGGGCCTTGGCTGAGGAAAAAAATAAAAGGGAAATGGAAAATAAAAAGGGAATAGGCAAGGGTTAGGATTAGGGGTTTTAGGGTTAGGGTTTTAAAATAAAATAATTATAAATGTATATAAACAAATTTTGTAAGCAACACTTCATAAAAATACGGATATTGGTGTACAAAAGAACTGGGTATTACATATCCTATGTATTAGCGATACGCGATAATAAGTAAAACTTACACACATGAAAGATATTGACAAATTAGATAGCATATTATCATCTCGAGTAAGATTGTTCTCTCCGTATGTGGCCTCCTTCAATTACAATAACTGCCTTGATGACACATATATCCAACGGTTATTTTCTTTAAATAGGTCATACTGATTTATTTCTTTTTTGTTAGGGTATGCTTCTAAAGGAGTTTCCTTCCAAGCTTCTCTTCACAGCCATCCAATGCTTCTTCAGCACTGTTCAATGCTTCATTGCTGCCTTGGTTTTTGAGAGAGATGTCTCAAGATGGTACTTGAGTTTAAATTTGGGTTTGCTTGCAATTGCATATTGTGTAAGTGTTTCCTCAAGTAATGAAACTCATTATTGATATATTGATGCTATATATTTAGAGAAAACGGGGCCTGCAAGGACACTGCAGGTCCAAAACTGCAGTGGCCTCTCGTATGAGCCAGTGGAGTCCAGAAACCTAACTGCAAAATAGTCAGCGGGTCCCACTGGGCCATGTGAAAGACCAATGTAGTTTGGGAATGCAGCGTCCCTGCAAGCCCCGTTTCCTCATATATTTAAGGTACATTTTGATTTATAGTGATTTTTTCATGGCAGGGTTTTGTTGTCACTGGCGTATCCTTCTATCTGCAGGCATGGTCTATTGAGAAGAAGGGCCCTGTATTTCTAGCCATGGCCACTCCACTAGCTTTTGTGTTCACAATGATTTGCTCATCCATTTTGTTAGGGGAAATAATTCATCTAGGGAGGTAATTTTTTTTGGATGATTTATTGCATGGTAAATTGTTACAAACCTTCCTCACTTTTGCTCTTCTAGCAGAATCCATCTCTATCTTAAAAATCAATGGACTTCACTGTAATTTGGCATGCATTAGGTTTCTTATGCGAGTAAAACGTAATATATAATGTCGCTATAGAACTTTCCTACGTTGGCAAGATACATGGCAACACAACACTAATTGATTTATGTGTGTCTATTTTACAACTATAAGGATTAACTACATCAACATTAAAAAGTTAAAAAGACACCACATGTCCGGCCAACCCCTACATTATTAGTTTATATTTTGTTTCCTCTTTTTATGTTTATTTGAACACTACAAATATATTAGTAGTTAAATAAAGAAAACAGGACCAAGAGTGTCCATGTAGGCCTCCAACTGCAGTGACAAGACTCATGAGGGTGGAAGTTTTACCGATAAGCCTTTGGCTACTTTGCAAATAGCCCCTTGCGCTCCACCTCTCACGAGTCTTGGCACTGTAGTTGGGAGTCTACAGTGATTTCTAGGCCTCGTTTTCTCAGTAAAATAATGACATTTCGAAAGTTTCGGGTAATCTGGAAATAAAAACTTATAGAAAAAGAATAATAAGAGTTGTAAATGTTATGAAATATAAGTATCAGAGGGGAGCAGAAAATAATGAAGAGACTATATTGTGGAAATAGAAGAGAAATAATTGTTTATCGATAAAAGAGAAAACTACAATGATATATAAGAGTAGAACATCTTTTCCTCTATATTTATAATAAACTCTTAGGGTTTAATACTTGACTATCAAGTAACCTTAACTTGACTCCCTAAGTAAATCATAATCTAATTAAATCTAATCAAATCTAAATCTTACCAATTTCTCAAACATATTAAATTATATCTCTCACAAATATATATATATATATATATATATATATATATATATAAGGTTAACGGAGGAAAGGCGCCATAGGAGGGAATTTCCTCCTATGGCGTAGGAAAAATGCCCTCCATAATTTTTTTCGATGATCGGCATACATCACCTCCATCTTTATCATCTAAGATGTGAATACACTAAATTTCATGTGATTATACCACTTTTTCACCGTTGATTTAGTTGGTGCAAAATTAACGGTTTACCGACAATAGAACATTTTACATTGCTAAATCAACGGTGAAAAAGTTGTATAATCATATGAAATTTGGTGTACCCACATCTTAGATGATGACGATGAAGATGGTAGGTGCCGATCGTCGGAAAAAACAAGGGAGGGTGTATTTTTTTGACGCCATAGGATCCTATGGCCTCTTCTTTCCATTATTCTCATATATATATATATATATATATATATATATATATATATATATTCTTAACACTCCTCCTGAAGTTGAAGGGCACATATGATATGCTCTCAGCTTGTTACAAAGCTAATTTCTCACTCTAAAAAATAAAATTTGCAATTTCAGCGAATTTTCTTGCGTCTTCTGTGTTGTCTTGAAAATTGATTTTCATGCTGTCTTGAAATCTTTCTTCAGTAATTCATCTCAGAAACTTACAATTTGATTTGAGCTGAGATAATCTTCTATGAAGAGTTTTGAATGAAAACTTGTGGTTTCCGTGAACTGTCGTTAATTGCTTCTTCAAACACTTTCATATATGTGCCATATCGCACACACTTTCATGAATTGCCGTTAACAACTCTTTCGAACAACAAGTTTAACGATTTTGAGGTCAATCAACAAGTTAACGACTTTGAGGTCAAACAGCCAGTTTAATGACTTAGAGGTTAAACAACAAGTTTAACGACTTAGATGTCAATCAACCAGTTTAATGACTTAAAGGTAAAAATACTATGAGTTTCAACTAACAAGTTCTATCAATAACTTCAACAACTTTCAACTTTTTAGTGAAGAGTTTTAACGAGTAAATTCATCGAACTAACAAATTTCGTCAGCTTCAAATCTCGATTTCATCTTCAACTTCAACTTCAACATCAATGGATACTTTACCCATATACCATATATCTCCTCCTCATCGTGGATGTTTGAAATAAGGTCCACGTGGGAAAAAAAAATCTTATTCTTCACGAACAATTGGCATGAAAGAAAAATGACAACTTCTAACAACTTCAGATTTTTAACTTCACAAAAAAAATTCTCTTTTTTTTGTCCTCTTCACCAAAAAAAAATTCACCTTCACAATTTTTTTAGAAGAGAAAAGGGATTTAGCTTAAGGAGGCTCGAAATCTAGGGTTTCGAGAAAAGATCCCGTGACGAATGGGATCGGTTGAATCAGCCAGCTTCAATGATGAACCTGTTCTTCTTCTTCGAGGTGGCGTTGTCGATGGTGAGGACAACATTGCCCGGCTCGCCGATCTTGAAGCTGTTCTTGACATAGAGGTCATCCGTCGGAGAAAATTTCCTCTCCTTTTGAACGATTACAGTGTATCCATCTTCCTTGTGACAAGAACAAATAGATTCGGCTCCTCTTTGCGGGAATCACATCCTTATTAAATTAGCAACTGCATATTCTGCTATCGACGGGGGGCGAAAGGGCATGCTCCCGCAATAGTTCCTTAAAATAGGACTCATCTAGTGCGACAGTATAGGAACCCCCAGTCTCCTCACATAGATGTTTGCTTGTAAATATTTCAGCAATGAAACCAACAAAAGAGCACCTAATTTTGTCTTTCTGGCATTTCTATATATTCTCCATTACATCACCAGGATCACAAGTATTTAAAACAGCATACAAGATTAAAACCTCTCGATGCCTATATGACGGGATGTGGCTGAGATATTCATGGGCCGGTTCTAGGTCATTTTGCAAGGAAGCATCACTCGAGCATTCACCCATTAAAGCTATAATTTGTGAGTCTGGACTGCCACCGAGCCCTGTCAAGCACTGAGCAACGCCATCTTTGATGGTTACTAGGTCAATGTGGCTGAGTGGGTTCTGATTTAGATTTGATTAGATTTCGCTTGGGTTCTTGCGTTGAGATCAAATCACCCGTGAACATCGGTAATTTGTGTCTGGGGGCTTGGGATTGAGTTCATACTTGCTTACTCGTTAGGGTAAGGCAAAATAATGGGAGGAAGAGCAAGAGAGAGGTGTTTGGGGATTGATCGTGGCTAGGTGTCTACATGCTGTTTGATAGAATGCCTCTGAGAGAGGAAGTGGAGAAAGTGAAGGGTGGGGTTGGGGTTTCGATGGGTGTTGAGAAAGATGAGGATTTTGGTTTTGAAGCTCTGAAGTTTTGGAGTTTCATAGAGACACGGGGTTAGTTAGTGGTCTGATAAAAACATAAAGTACGTAGGAGCGGAAAATAATAAAGAGACTATATTGTGGAAAATAAAAAAGAAACAATTGTTTATTGATAAAAGAGAAAACTACAATGATATATTAGAGTAGAACATCTCTTCTCTATATTTAGAATAAGCTCTTATGATTTAATACTTGACCACCAAGTAACCATAACTTTACTCCTAAGTAAATTATAATCTAATTAAATCTAATCAAATCTAAATTTTACCAATCTCTCAAATATATCAAATCATATCTCTTACAAATATATATATATATATATATACATATATATATATATATATATATATATATATATATTATTCTTAACAGTAAATTGTTGTTAAGTGTTGGTTGGGCAATAAGAGTTTGTGGGGGGAAACCGGGATCGATCTCGGGGCCTCCCATTTAGTGCTTTGGAAGGGGCATGCGGGGTCGGTGGCTTCGTCGTGTCCAAAAAAAATTACACTACAATTTTTCAAAAGAACGGACAAAAGTAAAGAAGGTTTCTTGCATTGTAGCTTAAATTTTACGCTAATTCTAAAAGAAAAAACCGTTTTGCTAAATTATGAGAAGCCCCCAAAAACTTTCAAAATTACGAGAAACTACCATGATGGAAAAAAAATTCAGTTTTTTGGAAGTTTCGTGCAATTTATTGCCTGACGTGGCACCTTATTATTACCGGTGGTTTTTCGTAGTTTTTGAAAGTTTTATGGTAGTTTATTGTATAATTCGAAGGTTTTGTGATTGTTTTTTCTGTATTTCAAAAGTTTTTTGGGGTTTATAGTTTAGCTAAAATATTTGGGTTTTTTTGGAATCTAGCCTAAAATTTATTATGTTAGTAAGTCTTGTAAAATGATATATTTATGTTTGACTATGGATTTTTATTGCAGTGTGTTAGGTGGGATTTTGATGATTGGAGGGCTATATGGTGTCTTGTGGGGAAAGAAAAAGGACAGTATGGTATGTGAGCCCACAATTGAAGATGGAAAAGAAATTAAAGAATGTTATGAGGAGAAAGAAATGGCATCGCCCTATCATCCCCTCTAAATTTGTTTTGAATATTGTTAACTTCTTCTTTAATTTTACCTCGAGAGCTTGAATATCGCAAATTTCGGATCCTTAATTCTCTAGATTAAATTTCTTGTCACTTGTCTTTATTTCTTTTTCTGAGCTAAACCCTGCATATGCGCCCATTTTTATTAAAATAGACCATAACTTCAAACTGAGACATCCACAAAAGGATTACACATCCGAACATAATAATCCGAGCATAAGCATTATAGATCCGTAGATGAAATAGCAAATGCATACGGCTGCAAGCACAAAATGCCAATAAAAATTACATCAAGGGTTACAACCATATCTATATCGAAAATAAGATCCTTCATGATTGTGTTTTTTTTTCCCCAAAGGGTTGGTGCAAAGTACATTTTAGTTGCATGGTGTTGGAATTTGAGCCGCTTGGCCCATATCCGTCTAAGTGATTGGTGGTTCCCTATATAAGTATATTGCAAGCCTAGAGTTTGTAAGTGATTAACGATATACAAAGATTAAGGTTTGTGCCTCCATCAAGAATTAATCGTCACCCTCTCCCTCTTCTTTTTTTCCCTTTTGATGGTTAGTAGCGGGATGACTACGTAGGGGCTTCTCACCCTCTCCCTCTTCTTTTTTTCCCTTTTGATGGTTAGTAGCGGGATGACTACGTAGGGGCTTCTCGTCGTTTCAACGGTATGGTTGCTTTCCGACCGTTGATTTAAAGAGATCGCGATACATACGTGGCGTGGGTAAGATTATCCATCCGATCGACATGAGATACAATCGATCCATCTTTTTTATATAGAACTATCACATCATATAGATTTGCTTCCGCTGTAATATATTATGTTTGATCTCATTTAATTTTCTATCTAGATGATCGATCTTGTTTATTCTATATCTATGTGCAACATTGGTATCAGAGCCAAGATCAACGAATCTATGTGTAAGCGTTGACTTGGAGGTAAAAGCTTAAAAAGAAAAAAATCATTTATATGTTCATTGCAATTAATTCACTCTGAAAGTTATAGACCAATAAATGCAAAGGTACTTAGTGGTGCTTTTTATTTCAAAACCCTCATAAATGATTATTTGATTTACGATTAATAGTCTCGCACTTAACTGAAGCATTGATTTGTATCAACCGCTATATCAGTAAAGTGACGAGTCAATTTACTCAAATAGGGTTATGCGTATTTAACGAAACAGTTCTAGGAATTGTGTATAAGCCACGAATATCGGTTAGAATGGTCAGGGAGCCATGCGAGGGAAAAGAAGTTGTCAGACAGCTGATGACATTGTTCAATCCGTAACAAAATGATGTTGCGGAGAAGAGAAATAAGAAACACTAGATATAGTTAGGAGCATGATAGTAAGGGTCAATCTTTCCATATGTTGGGAAAATGCATGACTTGGAAGCAACTCATGTTCTCATCCTTGTATTTTCAACAATTGGTATAGTCAACACCTATGGGTAATAGATAAACGAGAGGCCTAGGAGGATCACTTCCATCTATTAGAATGTGTTGACTATTAAGATTTGGTCGCACAACATTGATTGCCTCGGGAAGGAAAAACAAACGAGTTACTTGAGAAAGAATTTTATGTGGAAGTAATGATCAGGATTTAGGATCCTACGAGTTTGAAAGAGACTCCTAAGTCAACCAACACAGTAGGAGGAAGTAGTTCTTTTAACGGTTGGGGACAGTGGGATCGAAATTCATGTTGACAGCTCGGAGCTTGTCACAGACCTTAAGAGCCTCCTGGGTTAGGCCATGTTATTTATGGCAATGTCGCATGTGTTGCGAAACCGAAGTCATTTGGAGACTCTATTTCTAAGTCTTTTGCGAAAGAGTGAATAATAGCGATAGAATATGTGTAAGAGTCAATAACGAGAATTCAAGTTTGGGACTTGATTAACTTTTCTGTCGGACGTAAGACTATTGAGAAGAACAGGGTTTTTCAAAAGTCAAGCAAAAAGAAAGGTAGTATTGTTAAAAGGATGCAAGGCATACTATTTAACAAATGAGCTCACCGAGAATAATAGGTGGATTAAGAATAGAAATTCTCACCATGGGTGATGACCATATCTATCATTTTTTACTAATAAATTGTTACACATAAAGATATAAAACTAGTCCAGGGAACATAGATTATTTTCTCGGTAGAGAATTTGAATAGAGACATCTTGGAGATCTGTATACGTGTTTCAGCGCCAAAGGACTTGAGTCGACTTAGAAGGTCATAAATGGCTTGAAATAAATATCCAAGCAGTTGTATGTTCGATTCATCAATCCATATAGGATTATGAATTGGTAATGATTGAATGTGATAACTGTAAATTTTGAGATCTTATTGGTGTATGTGAACGATGTTGATATGAACAAAAAGTGATTTGAAGACAATCAAAGCCACTTAGAGATGGTTGTCTTTTCTGTCAGTGATATATGCCATAGAGACCATTATTGTATCATACTGGATTGTATACTACATTTTAGAAGCTTGGGATATTCACGGTTATAGTAACAATCTTGCTCAAAATGGTAGTATGCTACTTGGTTTGATTCTACCTCAATATATGCATGTGTTTCTTTTAGCATATCGCTTATACATATTGGTAGAGCCCTTAGGATCTTTGCTTGACTACCAGCGTTATGATGGCAGTCACACTAGTGGGGGCTGGGTAGTCCATAAGCACATCCTTATATAGGTCCCTAGTCGTAGGATTATCGAGACGGGACATCGATACTCCAGAGTAAATTAGTGTATACGCTTCTCATCCCAGCAGAGGAGATGGTCTGTCCCACAACCATTGGTACGTTGTACCAGAGATAGTATACAGGTGCTCATTGGGTTATTAGTTACACTAGACGGACTCATTGGGAACTGTTGGTTGGTATTATACCTATCGTCAAGTAGCAGTTCCCGGGTGGCATGAGTACAGGTTAATCCGTTGACTTGATATCACTATTCATCTCAAGTGGGTTCCCATTGCATTTAGATTACTATCCTACCACAGCTCAAAGGAGTCATGCAAACATGTAGTAGTTGGATGCAGTCCCGAAACACTTGGAGGCAATAGCGGTTAGATAGGATTCATCTCTCCTAGTATTAGAGGTTGATATTACACTGTGTTCGGAAAGCCATTACACAAAGTCCCTGGTCAGGGCAAGCGAGATTCACCAGTAAATACTCCAGTAGTTTCTCAGGGTATATTAGGCTCTACTCCGGCATAACTTATTGCGCTCTTAAGGGTCTGAAGTTTACCATCCCTTAGGCCTGATATGTGAGTATCTTAGACGAACAGACCGGACAGTACGGAGATTGTCATAGATAGGCCCAGTAGGAGTTCGGATGAGTTTGCTTATCGGCCTTCTTATCGACAGATACCTGGGTAGCCGTTACGTACAGCTAGTACCGCTGACGGACTTGTGGTTAAACCCACTGTCAGCGTACTGTCGATTCTTTAGAGTCACACACAGAGGGTTTTCCTGCTTCGGGCAAAACGATGTAGAGGCTGTATGGTTTTACAGTAGGGTTCCGATCACATAACTGTACTGGCTACACGAATGCTGTTCGGACGGATAATACTAATGGGCTTTGGTTTAAGCTAGATCCTAGTATTATATTATTGGATTATTATTATTTCATTGTATTCGTATTTTTCGGAATATGAATACGGGTATGTATATACGGTGAGGGCATTCTTGTAATTTCACAAGAGATACTTCTATAAAGGGACACCTCGTTATTTGGTTTATCTATTTCTTAATTTTAAGAAATAGATTAATGAGGTGGAAATTGGAGACATCCATGGCATGAGGTGAAGCATGGCTCTTTGTATTTGCTTATTAGTTTGGACTCACCATTTAAGCATGGTTGATATTTTCTATTGGAAAATATTGCATGCTTGAATGAGTGAAGTGTGTGAGCCATTCTTCATTTGCCATAACCTTTGCTCATTTGTTGATTCTCTTTCTCTCTCCATACTTTCCTCTCCTTCTTCCTCAAGACCCTAACCCTTACATGAGCTGTGAACCCTAGGGTCTCATGAGATAAAATACTCCATTAGATACTCTACATAACTTAGCGAACTAGGTACCCTGGTTATCTCGGTTTAGAGGTTGGAGCTTGAGGTATAGACTCTCGGGTGGACATCTTCGACACGAGGAGGCCGACGATCAAGCGCGATCCAGATCTTCGAGGAGCTCAAGGAGAGGAGGAGAAGAAGACCCGAAGGACAAGGTTCTAGGAGGTATAAAACTCTTACCGAGTAGTTAAACCTTCAAGTAGATTTAGCTAGTTAAGGTTTATATTAAGATCCTGGAGTTTAGTCGGTGTTATGAAGTAAAAAAAATCGTTTTTTGTAAATTCCGCCATCCCGCGAACCCGCGAGGTGCGCGACATCGACTTACAATTTGCTATTGTGGTAAAGGACTTGCAAGATGTTGGATTCATGTTTAGAAACTAGATCCAAGAGAAATTTTTTTAAGCGTGTCCTATATTTGTTTTCGGAGACTCACGCTAGCTATGTTTTAGAACAATTTAACTCACACTTTCACTATCTCTTTTTGGTCTCTAGTCATGAATGGTCGTATTCGTTTACCTTGATCTACACTCTAAGACTCTTGATAAAGAGAAACAGATATTGTGGTTCCATTTTGCATATCGATAGTTTAACATACGCATAGTGTGTACTTGACTCAATATCCTTTACTTATTGTAATGACCCCAAAATTCCTATACCTTCATATCATTCTTCTTTTTATAAGAATACTATATTTATTTATTTTTGGGTATCTCCGTATATTTAATCTCTATTAAATATATTAATTTATCACTCCTTCTATTTTGCCTATTCTATAATTTTTCAAATTCCAAAACCCAAACCAAAACAATTCTATTTGATTTCTTTCTTTTTTTTCCTTATCCCGCTTTCTTTTCAAGCAACAACATATATTTAGTTCTTGTTTAATATGTGCATGAACAACCTTATAGCACGTTGGTTAAGTACTTGTATTGTTATTTCATAGGTCACATGTTCAAGTCTCTATTCTGGCAATTATTTTTATCTATTTTTAAATGCCTTTCATAACCTACACATGACCTTTAATTTCATCTTCCTTTTAACTCCCAATATAATTAGGATGGTTATAAATTATAATTAAGTAAAATTATTATGTAGGGTTTCAATTTTCTTTTAATACAAATATCTCACATCTCTTCTTCATCCCTCCTTAGCCATTTTCCTTTTGATCCATTCTTAAATAAAATAAAATATAAAAAAAATCTACTTTCTCTTGAGCTTGGAGAGACACCGGTTTTATCAAGTTTCAAAGTCTCGATTGAGGATTTTATCAAAACGGTAAGCTGGTTATTATACCGGCTCACACAACCCGTAAGTTCCCATCCCCCCCTTCTTCTGGTCGTACTCTTTTATAAATTCTCCGCCGTGTCTTGTCGTAATCCCTAAAGGTATGTATTTTCTTTAAAAGTTTCATAAGTTGTGATTAGGTATTTTCGGCAGTTTTTTTTGTATACCCCTCATCCAATGTGCTCCCAGTATAAAGAGCTCACTAGATTAGTGCCTATATAAAAGCATATATCTTTGTGCAGATTTGGAATGTTACTTATTATATAGAACTTCAAATGTGCATTTGGTTTTGCTCGATAAAGTTTGCGTTTTAATATCTCCCAAAATAATAGCAATGGTATTGTCAATTTTAATTCTTATAACATCAATGATTTTTTTTTTGGCAGTATAGTACCTTTACTGGATAACCTTTGCTTTTAAAATTGAGTTATATTAAATTCATATAACTTACGGTATTTAATTATTTGGTTAGCAAGATAAAATGTTTGAGCCTGTCATCTTTAGAAAGGAATTAAATGGAAATGGTTGAACTGGTCATGAATTTTGAAACCATTCTACTAATCCCTCAGAGTTGTCTGAAAGATAATAGTAACATACTAACATACTACTCATTATTTAATAATACCATACTATGCTACTGCTAATATTAAAACCACTACTACAATATGGGGTTGCCTTTACGGATAAAGGAATCCGTAGGGGCAACTTTTTATTGCCCCTACGGATTAATCCGTAGGTCCCCATTCTTATCCCTACGGTTTTTTACGTTTTAATTTAAAAATATTTAATCGTAATTTGATGTTTGGCCCTACGGAGCCGCAAACAAAGGACCTACGGGTAAGTCCGTAGGGGCATGTATATGGGTTAATAATAAAAAAAGGCACAGAAAATCCCTCACCGTTCCCAAAAATTCCTTCTCTTATTCTCCCGCGCCTCGCGATCGATCGTTCCCGCGTCTCGATCCCGACCTCGTCACCGATTGCGTCTTCATCTGCCCGCCACCGCAACCGCGCTTGAATCGTCGACTTCCTCGTCGCAACCGCGCTTGACTCTTTGCCGATTGCGTCGTCAACAACCAGCCTCCTCCGTCGTCTTCTCCACCGCCCTACAGGTTAGTAAATCTCTAATTTTTACTTCTAATTTAATGCTTTTATTTCTCTCTTTTGATGATGTTAGGGGTAAAGTTCTGGGATCAGGGTTCGGGTAGGGGGGAGGGTTAGGTGAGGCATCAGGTCAGTTAGGGTTAGGGTTAGGGTTTGGTTGGGGTTGGGGTTAGGGTTAGGGTTAGGGTTCGGTTGGGATTGGGGTTGGGGTAAGGGTTCGGTTGAGGTTAGGGTTCGGTTGGGGTTGGGGTTGGGGTTGTGGTTGGGGTTGGGGTTGGGGTTAGGGTTAATTAGTTGGGTTTAGAGTTATGGTAATTAGGGTTAGGGTTAGGGTCAGGTTTAGGGTCAGAGGCTAGGATTAATTTAGGTTAATTAGAAGGTAGGGTTAATTTGGGTTATTAGTGATAATTTGAAAGGGTTAGGGTGTTGATTAGGGTTAATTTGGTTAATTTGGGTAAATTTGGTTAAGTTTGGGTTGATTAGGGTTAATTAGGTTAATTTGGGTAAATTGGGTTATGTTTGGGTTAATTAGTGATAATTTGTGTTAGGGTAACAATTATGGTTAATTAGATTAATTTGGGTTATTTAGGTTTATGGTGCACTAGTTTATTTAGTAGGATACACTAGTTTATTACAATAGGATACTCGATGACAACGTAAACGTACAACTTTACCGTAAACGCCAAAAAAAATTACCCTAAACTTGAAATTTCGAACCCTTAATAACGAAACATAAACGTAAAACCTATTCACATTAAATGTTCAAGTTAAAACCAATATATGATACTCGATGATAATATGAAACTTTCAAATTCTCATCGATACTCATATATGAAACTCAAAGCGCCACTTAGTCCCCGTCCATCGGTTAACATGCGTTCGATGTTCGTCGTGACATAGAACTATACGAAGTTTGTTAAATATCAGACGGTATAGCTCGTTACTAAAAACCGTCGTGTAGTCTATGTGACGAGAAAATTCAATCGTATGATAACCGATAGATTTGTCCCGTGTGGACAAGTTAGGAATGTATAAAGCAAACACCTTCATTCACTTATGTTTTCATCTGTTTCAAGATATTTCGTCGGTACTTTTCCGCTGGTTCTACGTGTACAAAGATAGATTAGATGTTCATTTCAACGTTGTTTCACAGCTTTCAAATGATTATCTATTCTATTACAGTGTACTCGGAGAACAGCGGGGAGGTGCTGTCGAAATTTACTCGAAACGGTTGAAAGCACAAGCGAATGGGTGTCCGCTTTATACATTCTTAATGGGATAGAAGCCTTACCCCCGACAGCCGAAACACACACATACAATAAGAATACACAACAAACGTATCATTAGAGAGTGATTCAAGATGTTCAAGTTAAAACCAATATATGATACTCGATGATAATATGAAACTTTCATATTCTCATCGATACTCATATATGAAACTCAAAGTGCCACTTAGTCCCCGTCTATCGGTTAACATACGTTCGATATTCGTCGTGACATAGAACTATACGAAGGTTGTTAAATATCGGACGGTATAGCTCGATACTAACAACCATCGTGCAGTCTATGTGACGAGAAGATTCAATCGTATGATAACCGATAGATTTGTCCCGTGTGGACAAGTTAGGAATGTATAAAGCAAACACCTTCATTCACTTATGTTTTCATCTGTTTCAAGATATTTCGTCGGTACTTTTCCGCTGGTTCTCCATGTACAAAGATAGATTAGATGTTCATTTCAACGTTGTTAATGATTATCTATTCTATTACAGTTTACTCAGAGAACAGCGGGGAGGTGCTGCCGAAATTTACTCGAAACGGTTGAAAGCACAAGCGAATGGGTGTCCGCCCTATACATTCTTAATAGAATAGAAGCCTTACCCCCGACAGCCGAAACATACACATACAACAAGAATACACAACAAACGCATCATTAGAAAGAGATTCAAGATGTTCAAGTTAAAACCAATATATGATACTCGATGATAATATGAAACTTTTATATTCTTATACATGAGTATCCTTAAATCTAACTTTGATTATTGATAATTTATTCTTTTCAATGACAAACGCACACACAAAACATATATACGGATTTTCTCCTTTGTCAGTAACCATCACGTTCTTAGATTTCTCAATATAGTCATCATAACCTACAATTTATATGTTATACAGTCTAACATGGCCTATGAATACGTCAGAGTTAAGGACTGGATGTATGTAGATTAGCAACAAGGTATGCAGCCTAAGTTTGTCGTAGGAGTTGCTGCTTTTATTGAATTTGCACGCGCACATAATAAGATCGTGATAGAGAAGATTCTCTGCCCGTGCGATAGATGTGGGAATAAGTACTGGCAGAAGATAGAATTGGCAGAGCTTCATATCGTAAAAAATGGTTTTACTAGACTTTATACAACTTGGCTATATCACGGGGAAGGAGAAGAACGCAGTAATGCGGCAGAAGAAGAAGGAGAAGACGATAATGCGGCAGGAGAAGAAGGAGAAGACGGTAATGCGGCAGAAGAAGAAGACGGTAATTTCTTTCCATCAGAAGAAATGGAGGATATGGTAGAGGCTGCCCTAGCTGAATCTATTCGTACCGAAGATGACATTCCTTCCAGTCAAGGACCGCGTGCGGATAAATATGAAAATTTCATGAATGATGCTAGAAAACCAATTTATGAGAATGCAAAGTATTCCACCCTCTCATGGTTCGTCCAACTTTTCCAGATTAAGTGCCTAAATGAATGGAGCAACAAGTCATTCACAATGCTTCTTTCATTCTTGAAAGATTCTATGCCCCCTGAAAATAACGTGCCCAACAGCTGGTATGGAGCCCAGAAGATGATATCTGATTTGGGTCTGAAGTGTGAGAAGATTCAAGTATGTCCTAAAAATTGCGTGTTGTACCGGAAAGAGAATTCAGATTTGAAAGAGTGTCCAACATGCGGAGAGGCCAGGTATAAGCCGAAAGATTCTGATAAGAAGCCCGATATACCTATCAAGATAGCACGATACTTTCCCATAACACAGAGGTTGCAGAGGCTATTCAGGCACAAGAAAACGACCGAGGCAATGATTTGGCATCACCGTGCTCCTCCAAGTGAAGATGGAAAAATGAGCCATCCAAGAGATTCACCGGCATGGAAGGATTTCGATAGGAGGCATGCAATATTCAGTAGCGATCCTTGCAATGTCAGGCTCGGACTGGCTAGTGATGGCTTCTGCCCATTCAACTATATGGCTGGAAGCCACAGCACATGGCCCGTTGTAATGATAATTTATAATCTGTAGCCTTGGTTGGCTATGGACCAATCATACTTTATGATGCCTCTTCTTATCGACGGACCAAACTCACCGGGAAACAATATCGACGTCTATCTCCGACCACTGATCGAGGAGTTAAAATCTTTGTTCATTGATGGTGTAGAGACTTACGATGCAAACACAAATATAACCTTCATACTGCGTGCGGCTTTAATGTGGACAATTAATAACTTTCCTGCGTATGGAATGCTATCAGGTTGGTCCGTACATGGCCACAAAGCATGTCCTCATTGCCATCAACATACAACATTGAAATTCTTGAATTTTAGCAGGAAGGTTTGTTATTGCGGCCATCGACGTTTCCTGCCTCCAGACCACCCCTATAGGTTAGACGCTGTTCACTTTGATGGTCATCAGGAGCTTCTTGGACCTCCAGCCCCATTGTCCGGAGAGGACGTGACTGCTTAGTGGGATGGTTACAATAATGTGACCTTCGGGATGGATCCGACAAAACAGGTCAAACCACCATTCTGGAACAAGTTAAGCATTTTCTTCGACCTTCCGTACTGGTCAACAAATTTAGTACGTCATTTTCTGGACGTCATGCATATAGAGAAGGGAGTATCTGAGTACATACTCAACTTGCTTCTTTGTAAAGACGGAAAATCGAAAGACAAGCTCAATGCTCGGATGGATCTACAGGACTGGGAAATAAGAAGTGAATTGCATCCTAAACCGGTAGCAGGTAAACCAGGCAAGTTTGTACTTCCCAATGCCGCTTCTCACATGTCACAACCGGAGAAGAAAAGATTCCTACAGGTGTTGCATGATTTGAAAGTTCCCACAGGTTTCTCAGGATCATTCAGCAAGAAGATAAAAATTATGAAAGGCAAGATCGATGGGCTGAAAAGTCATGATCACCATGTTATTGTGGAGCACCTTCTCCCATTAGCCCTCAGGACTTCTCTCCCTGAATCGGTTGGTCTAGTAATCAACGATCTATGTTATTTTTTAAGAGAGTTATGCGCTAAATTACTGGATGTTGTGACGCTGGATAAACTAGAAAATTCTATTGCGTTGATACTTTGCAAGTTTGAGTGTATTTTCCCACCATCATTCTTCGATATCATAATACACCTGACGACTCATCTTACAGCTGAGGCTAAGTTAGTCGGACCGGTACAATATCGATGGATGTATCCCGTCGAGAGGTACGTGGAATTTTTCGTTTCAAGTAATTTTTAAAATTATTGTAGTCCTGTATGCCCGTATTTATTTATTCAACATATTTTCTTTAGGTATCTCTACACTCTTAAAAAGTATATACGTAATAGAAATCAACCAGAGTGTTCTATCATGCAAGGTTATTTTCTAGATGAAGCAACCACATTTTGTTCCCACTATCTGGACAAGAATATTGAGACGGGACTTAACCGGCCTTGAAGAATTCAAGACGGGCCATATGGTAAAACCGATTATAAGAGGGTAGACACTATGTTTATCAACAAGATATACCGGTTTATCTTGCTTAATTGCGCATGTCTTGAAAAAATTAGAGAGTAAGTTTTTTCGGATTAATTGTTATATTTGTGTTTGTGTGTGTATGAAATGATATAATATTAATGTAATAATTTATTGTCGAGAACAGAATTCATTTTAACGAGGTACGTGAGGGGCATCCTAATTGGAACAATGAACGATTAGAAAAATATCATCAGGATAATTTTTGCGATTGGGTTGCATATCATGTAAGTTATTCGAATATGGTATTGCTATCATTTTTAATCTAAACTTATATCGTTATATATTTGTCATAAAATTTGTTTTATTAGATCCACGATCCAAACTTGTCTGCATCATTCGAGAGTGATTCAAGATGTTTAACTCAATTTCCTAGTATAGAGGTTGCATATTATAAAGGAGTCGGTGTCCTTGGATACAAATTCGAAGTTAAGGACATAGAAACATCTAGAACCACTCAGAATAGTGGGATTGCGACGGTAGGATCGGATAGTGTGATTTATTATGGATACTTAAATTGTATACTCGGCATCCACTATCCCGGACGATCAGAACCCTTTTATATATTTCAGTGTACTTGGTACGATACGCGAACCGATACGGATAAGTGGAGAAGCAATCTCGAGACTTGGAAAGATGAATATGGATTGACCAGTATGAACACACTTCGATTTTACGGTCAAGAAGATCTGTTTATCTTTCCGAACCAAGCGTTCCAAGTATACTACTCACAGTGTTTGAAGCATCCGGGATGGAGTGTCGTATGCCGTTGGAAACCCAGGGATGTCTACGATGTCCCAGAATTCGAAGACAACGATGAGAATGAAGAAGAGAGAAGACTTAGAGTGCTCCGACCGTCTGTTTCGAAAGACGGGTTGTCTTCGGCTGATCATGAAGTTACGTGGATTAGAAATGATATCGATGATGAAATCCAAGTAGATATGTCTAATGCGCCCACGAAACGAAAAAGGTTATCAGTAATGTTATATTATTACTTCACATTTTACGATCTATACATATATAGTCAATGCTTGTAATGATTGTCTAATGCGTCCACGAACCGTTTTATCTAGATTTGATGACGATGATAAGAGCAGCGAGGGGCGGCAGGAGCTCCAGCCGCGGCACCGGCAGAGGCAGAGGCAGATCGGTTCTGCCACCCGGAGAGCTGCGTAGGGAGCTTCAGAGGGCCGGTCTTGCACCCCAATCGAAGACCCCTTCGGATGCCTCCTTCTGTGTGGACTTTGCCATACCTCCAGGTATATTACACGCATATCCATTTTGAATGTAATATTATAGATATACATGCATGTTCATGTCAAAATTACTTACAGTGTCAATGTTTGATTGTCTAGCTGTTGGTGATGCGTCCACATCAGGGACAGAGGCCACTCTCGCACCTCCAGGTATGTTTATATATCATATAGTGCATGTATATTGATTTAGAATGCTATATCATAAATATACATATATTCTTTTTGCTCTTAAGTACTTATATCGGGGACAGAGGCCACTCCCGCACCTCCAGGTATATTTATATATCATATACCTGCGGGTATGTTTATATATCCTATAGTGTATATATGTTGATTTAGAATGTTATATTATTGATATACGCATTCTTTTTGCAATTACTTATATAGCTAAAACTTGGTTGTCTAATTATAAGTGGTGCATCCTCGTCTGGTGCAGGGGCCACTCCCGTCACTTCCATACCCTCCGCTCAGTCTGCAGGTTTGTATGAATAAATATAAAATATTTATTCATTTTACATATCCTTTAAGAATAAACATGAACTTCATGTAATTTTATCGATATTTATTTTCTAGTTGGAGATGCGTCCACGTCCGGGTCACCGGTTGTTCCTCACCGGAGGAACTATCGTCCCGCTCGTACTGCCGCCCGGGCCCAAGCTCATGCTTTAGTCGCTGGAGGTATATATCACGCTTCAATTTTCGTTAAACCTTGATTTCTTAATACCACTTTGTCTTAATATTGATTGCCTTGATATTTCTTGTAGACGCGGGGCCTCCCCATCCCGAGAGGGGGACTCGAGGCTCGAATCAGTCCCACAGGCTGAGGCCCGACAGAGCTAGGGGGGAGGCAGCATTCCCCCTCTTTTTTATCCCTGATTATCGCTATACCGGCGATTATGCCAAGAGGTTCGGCCGGTATATGGGGGGATGGGAGCCGCCTCGTGAAGAACTATCTACTTCACGTTGAGTGAGGCGACCAGCACCGGCGCTCATTCACCCTCTTCTGGGATCAGGCTCGGGTATTAATATATATTTTCATTTGATTTATCCAATATATTTATTATTAACACTTGCAATCTAATAACATTTTTTTTGTATTTTCAGTTGGATTATGATTTTCAGCCTGTACCCGACCCTGATCACCCTGGAAGGGTGCTCAATCTTCACGCTCTGTACAATGGCCTGATGAAGAACATGCAGACGAAGGTCCGATATAATATGAATGAGCTGAAGATCGACTGCTATTCCCTATGGATGGAGACCCCCGAGGCAAAGAGAGTGGCCCTCCTACATACTCCGGCCTTTGCGAGAGTCGACGTAGATACATGGCCTCTTTTGTGCCAATATTTCGACTCTCATCGCAAACAGGTATGTATTTTAAATGTAATTCATTATTTAGTATATAATTTATTTTTTTGTGTTGCTTAATTAGAAAACTAAATCTGAATGTGTTGTGCAGAAACAGGCCGATCAAAATACAGAGAATAAGAGGTCGGCGAAGAGGGGTCGCCCCACTTATACAGGTGGCTCGAGGAATAGTACCCGTGCCATGGAGTTATCGGTAAATTACAATAGACCGGCCTTTGTGATATAATGTAATATTAAGAGTTATTTTCTAATATATGTAAATTTTTAGCGAATTGCAGAGAGCTCAGACCCTGGCGAAGGGTGGTACACCGAGTATGCTGTCCGCGTATCTTGCCGTCCACGGCACCTCGACAGATCCCGCCACGGGCGAGCTTCGATACCCTGACACCGCTACCCAGGAGTATTGCGTAAGTGTTAATATTTATTCAACCCCTATTTGAAATTTTTGTTTTGAAAGGTTCAAATTTAAATGATATACTTATATTTTACTGGTTAATGTGGGTGTAGGAGCGGGTGGTTGAGCAGGCGGAGGTATCAGGGATCGATTTTACTGGACAGAACGATCTAATACTGCTGACCCCAGTCCTAGACGCCGCACACGGAGGGCATAACGGAGGTTGGGAGAGAGGACGGGGACTGGGTCCTAGCAGGGCCCATATGAGGTTGGACTCCACTCCGGCGGTTACTTGCTCTATCTCCCATGAGCGACGTTTCCAGCAAGAACTGGACACCTTGATGGCCACCGTTCAGGAGTTGAAGGAGATGTTGGTATGTATACTACTTAATAATAAAATATTATGTCATATTATAGATAGCAACATATCCAATATTAGTACGTAGCCTGAGCTTATTTGGTTGTAGACTTAACTTTGATTAATCATACATACATATCTAATTAAAATAAACTACGGTTTTCCAAACTAGATATCCAAACGAGGCCTAAGTCCCTAAGTATACATGGATTGGGGTTTCCCAATAACCCGATAATGATACGAATTCGACTAATACACAGTTCTTACTCGTTTATTACACACAAAATTGAACAGACGCGACAGGGTACATCGGCTGAGCCTCCACATGCATCTTCTTCGGCTGCGGCTCCGCAAGCCACTACCTCTGCTGCGGTTGCACAGACAACTCCTATAGCTCCACTGCCCGCTCAGACTCCCGCAGCTGCGGCTCTGCAAGCCACTACCTCGGCGACGGTTGCGCAGACCACTCCTACAGCTCCACAGCCCGCTCAGACTCCCGTACACTCCGCATTTCTCGAGATATTGACTCAGGGTATATCCGAGGAGCAGACGTGTCGGATTACGGCGTTTATCAGAGGTGGAGCTGGACCGAGCTAGGGTAGCTTTTTGATTCTTATATTTTAAACATTTATTTACTTATATGATACATATTGTATATATTTTGGACGATATTGATATTGGTGGTGTTTGCGTGTTTATATTGATTTAGATAGATATCGTATTCTGCTTGTTGATTTCTTTTGTATATTATGCGTGAGATGTGATTATGAATATTGCGGTATATATTCTGCGTGTTGATTAATTTTATATATGATGTATATATTATTGTGCACAGGGCGAGAAAAAAACAGGCGGCCCTTTTTTTATAAAAAACACCTGATAATATATCCCTACGGATTAATCTGTAGGGCCCAACTTTGCCCCTACGGATTAATCCGTAGGGTCCTACTTTGCCCCTACAGATTTATCCGTATGGGCAAAATATCAGGATACCTGATATTTTGCCCCTATGATCTCAGTAAGAGAGGGTTATACTTGTCCCTACGGATTTGACCGTAGGGGCTTAAACATGCCCCTACACAGGTATCTGTAGGGACAAAATATCAGGATACCTGATATTTTGCCCCTACACATCTGAACTTACGCATGTATCCGTAGGGGTAGACTATTGACCCTACGGACAACTCCGTAGGGACAACTATTTTATTTGATAAACCGATAAATTAAATAACTTTTTTGTCCCTACAGTCTAATCTGTAGGGACATATGGACCTACGCGTTAAGCCGTAGCTGCAAGTATTTAACCGTAGGGGCATGTTTAAGGTTAAGACTTGCACCTGCAGCGTTTGCACCTACGGCGTAATTTCTTGCCCCTACGGATATATCCGTAGGGGCAGTGGTTTGCTCCTTATAGATAAATCCGTAGGGGCAACCCCTATTTATAGTAGTGAACTATATATTTTAATATGAATTTCTTTAGAAACGGTATTGTTGAAATTGTTATACATATTTTTAGTTGATACCACACGGTGTAACGATACCACACGGGGTAACGACCTACCCCCCACACACGAAGGAAATCTAAACTACTTGTAAAATCTATGGTCAAGAGTTATTAAAATACCTTCTAATTTTAAAAATAGATTTAATATCTTTCCTTTACAATTACGCATCTACAACACTCTTTTAGGAGAACTCATTTATGGATGGTGCGGGTTATCGCGCGTCCTTTGGATAGTAGAGTGAGATACAGAACTTCTCATGGAGAATTCGGTCTCGAAAAGAAATATAAAAATACGGTTTAATGAAATACGACTTTTTAAAACAAATTAAAACTTTGGAAAATTTAAATAAAATTATGAATCCTTATTTTCAATAAAAACAAATTGTGAAAATATATTTTTAAAAAGAAGATTAAAATTTTAATAAAATACCATCAAATTTCCAAAAGCAGTAGTTTTCATAAAAGTACCATAAACTTTTAAAAGCTAGGTTTCATCACTAAAATACCACTAAAACTAAAATACATTTTTATAAAAACTCTTAATATTATAAATCACTCTCGAGATTTATTTTTAAAACAATATTATAATATTTTCATAAAATCCCCTCGACTAATGCAAACAATGTAAATACATAATAAACAATTTGAATAAAATTTTAAGGACCCTATATTAATATAAGTTTAAGCGGTATCATTTCTCTTGAGCTCCAGAGAGCCGGAGAAAGTGAGTGATTGCCTATTCAGGTTAGACAACACTGCAAACTAATAGAGTTATCGATGACCATCGTCTTAGAAAAAGACATAAATCCTGTCGTCCATGTGTAGCGGTTGTCCGATTTCTTCCGAACATAAAATTTTTAATAGTTTAAATCAATTCATATAAAAATGACCTGAACTCGAATCCAAACTCAAATCCAAATGCGAATCTAAACTTGAACTCGAACTCGAACACAAACTCGAACTCTAACCCAACTCGAATCTAAACTTGAATTTGAACTTGAATCTAGTCTCCTCGAACTAACTTGACGCGAACCAAGATTGCAATTGTCATGACTCACATTTCACTCGACTTCATTCTACACCTTTTGCAATCTATGGTTTTGAACAAGACATGTCATAATTAACCAATCAATTTAATTAAAATTTAACAGTTATAATCTATTATACTGAGAGTGTTAGGGTAGTTTGAGTATAAATCCAACGGAATCTCATGAATCCCATTAATAAAAAATCATGTTGCTGTGGTACCGGGCTGAAACGATACAAAAACCATGTTGTTGTGGTACCGGGCTGAAACAGTACAAATCATATTGTTGTGATATCGGGCTAAAACGGTACAAATCACGAATGAGGGCCCGTGTTTCCAAGCCCCTGGATGATAGCTTGTTGGGTTTGGAATAATTCAACAACAATTGAAATCCCGTTATTTTGGGCCCGTGATTCCTTGCTCCTGGACGATAGTCTTGAGTTCGAGAATACTCTTGAGATTGGTTGACATTCACACTTAAATTTACGTTAGTTAGATTACCTTGTAGAGACTTATTAAGACACATACCTCATGTTCCTTACACACAATTATCACTTGTTATGCTATATATGCCATATTCTATTTCATTCTGTACTTGTTATGCATCATATATCTTTCTCATCCTTTCCGAAGACTTACCGAGCGCAAGTTCGCTGACGTTCATTCCACCCATTTCTCTGTTTCTTGGAATGTTCGTCAGGTGGTCTAGAGACTAAGGAGGTGGAACAGAAATACAACCAGTCGCGGCACAGGCCGATCTCTAGTTTCTTTCAGCTTTTATCTCAGTAAGCTACATGTTTAGGCTTTTATGTTTATGTTTTTTATTTCAGATATCTTATATCAGTTTAAACCTTATAAAGTTGGGAATGTAATTATATAAAGCGGTTGGATTTTATTTTCAATTGTCTATTTTTGTCATTGTTATACTGCTTACATTAAGTTTAGCGTATTTGTTTTGAGAAATAACCTTCTTAAAATAAATACATCACGGACTTGTCACGTGCCGTTGCTTGCCCTTTTGGAAAGCGGGGCGTGACACTTATGGACTTGATATTTAGGGTCTGCTTGTTGTGTTGAATTGAAAAAGGATCAAGTGGTGGTTATGTGGGATGACCCACTATATTTTATGCTATGAGGGATCAAACTTGTAGTTGCATGGATATACAGATGCCGACTGGGTCGGTGATCTATATAAAAAAGTATCTACATCCGCATATGCTTTCTTGCTTAAATGACAAGGTCGTTAATTGGACTAGCAAGGATCATAATTATAACAACTCCATTTTTAATGTACAAAGAATTGATTTAAATTCAAAGTATACTTGGAGTATTTAATGTTGCCGATATCTCTTTAAGTATTTATTTCACACCATAATTACAAGAAGGAGCTTGTAGCTCATTGGTAAGACCTTGCACTGCTGAACCAAGCCACCAGAGTTCAAATCCCCTGCCCCACATTATTTTTAATATTATTTTGTTTTAAAATTTCTGGAATACCAACAGTCAACACGTGTTTTCTCACAAAAACCCCACTACCCATAAAAAGTTAGAAGTACCAGTAGCTACCCCCGGCGACCCCCCATCTCCTGCTCGGCCTGACTCGGCCGAGTAGGCCGGCGGACCGACCGACTCGGGCCGGCGCCGCCGGTCGGACTCGGCCGGACGGCTGAGTCTCCAACTGCAGAGTTGCGCCCCTTGGTCTCCTCCATTCTCCTGCATACTTGAATTGTGCAGATCGTTTCCAGAGGGCTTTGAATACCTTTTTTACTCCAAATTTAATGATTTTTCATATTTCTTTGTACATTTTTAATTAAAAACCCTACACCTATCCTAACCCTAGCCTAACCCTATAAATACACCCCTACCTCCTACCCTCTCATCCCAAAATTCTGAGCCCACTCTCTCAAAATCTCAAGAAAACCTTGTGTACTTTGGAAACGAGCGAAAGGCGAAACGCCGACGAAAACGACGACGAACTTCCGGTGATCGTGCTAGGAACTCTCGGCGAAGAATCGACGCACCGGCGAACCCCCTTCTTCCTTACCACTCTCTAGTGTTGTCCAAACCCGTAAGTCCCTTCTAGCTTCTCTTTTCTTTTCTAAAATAATACGAATTTACAAAACCCGACGGAATCGGAACAAATCCGATTTACGATTCGGTTTTCTCTAAAATTTCACTTCTCACCAATTCAATCATGCTTAAACATCTTATTGTTGACTATTAAACACTTAACAAATAATTTGAACAAGTTTCCTCACATGAAATGATAACTTTTTCAATATATCGTATTTTTCACTTAAATACCACCATGTTTCGATTTCACATTTAACCCCTTAACCTTGCTATACATTTAAAGTAGAGCACGAGGTAATGACCTACCTCCACACACACGCATATACAACCCTAAATGACATCATCAAAAACTTAGAATACGATAAAACAAAACTTTCATTTAAATACCATAATCTTAATAAAACCATTTCTTAAAGTTTTAGTTTTGATACACTTTTAAATAAATACCTCTTATTAGGAAAACACGATAAGTTGTGGTCATCGATCGTTTATCTAAACCTGATTTTGTGGTGTCTAGGCTAGGCAAGTGAGAAAAGGTAACTTTAAAAGGCCCGTCTTACGGTGATTCGTGAGCGGATCCCTCCTTTCCTCATTTGTACTTACCTGGCTACAATTGGCGGTGAAGAGGCGATTTGAGACTTCTAACGACTTGTCGTTTAGACCATTTAGAAATAGGCTAGTTGACTTAGGAAACCCTAGAATCTAAAATACGGAAAATTTACACTTTTGCAAATAAATACCTTTTACTTAATAAAAACCGTATTCTAAAAGATTAGTATTTATAAAATCTTTGCAAAGCGCCACCATAACCCATTTTGGGGAACCCTTTCGGGATAGTACGGTTTATCATGCACCCTCGGGCTTAGTAGTGCGAGATTCAGACCTCCGCAAGGAGCATTCGGTCTCGAAAGGTTTAAAATACGACATCTTAAGAAAAATGAGATTTTTGGGATATAAAATATTTATTAAAATCAATTTTGTATAAATATATGTATATTTATCATTTAAATATCTATTTTATTATAATATAAATGTTCCACCTTTTTCTAAAAATCACGAGAATAAATTTTACATTAAAATACCATGAACTTCAAATAAATCAATATTAAAGATAAATACCTTTATTTATAAAAATTAGGATATTTTCACTAGAAATGTCACGATATAAAATCCACCCTCATTACAACTATAAAGACGAATAATAAATACTTGGGGTGTATCTTGAAAACTATAAAAGTATTTTTACATAAAACCCCCTCAAGTTTTATAAATTACCCTACGGACCCTAGTAATTATAGAACTTTGAATTACATTTCTACTATCCGACTCGGGTTTGAGTCTGATTAATCTGACTTGAATATGATTCAAGTCTATAATATTACAATTCAACATGAACACATGAATCCATGAATCCAGTTATCAATCTATTCAATTTGACTGAACCAAACCATAGATATACTTTCCATGTATATGAATCCAGTTTACATCCATTACATCTGTTACTGATATCATGGTTTCGGTCAGTCATCCAACTATACAACTTATACATTACAATATAACAATACAATCAAAACACTACGGGGTTTAAGGGGTAGATTGGTACGGAAGGTGTTAAAAGTGGCACGAGACAGTAAGATTAAGACACCTAACATAAATCCTGTTGCTGTTGTACCGTGGCATAATGGTTTCTTGTACTTTCAGTTTGCCCTGGTCTCTAGCATATAGAGACCCCTCTCGTATACACTGGCATCCTTCTGTACCAAGCTACAAACAACAACGTTAACACAATATTCTACAATATTATACAACTTTAAAAGATACATTCTTATTCTGTCTTTTCTATTAAACCCTTATCTTTGGGACTTACCGAGCGACTTGTTTGCTGACGACATTCTATTTCTTTCCTCTTTGAATGTCATCAGGTGATCTGGACACAGCAGAGATCGAGCCTACCAGTGAAGACTTGGATCAGTTCCTCGAAGACCCCGAGCTCTAGACATTGTACATTTCCATTCAGTATTTTCATTTCCTGTTATGCCATTGTTTAGGCATCGTTTTTACTTCAGTTGTATTTCCTTTTCATGCATTGTACAAAAGAATATTATTAAATAAAGTTGCTGAAATTTTTATATCTCTTGTCTCTTGTGATTACTTTTATATTACTTAGATACGCTTAGCATATTTACTTCACAGTAAATACGTAGCGGACCAGTCGTGTCCCCTTCGCCGTACACCGGGAAGCGGGGCGTGACAATAATTAGATAATCTTTTTCTACAATAGAGGTAGAATATGTGGCTGTCTTAAAAACGACCAAAAGGAATTGTTTGGCTGTAAATATTCCTTTAGAATTTGCGTGTAGTTCCATATGCAAGAGACATAGTTACTCTCTCTTGCGACAAGAGGTCGGCAATTGCTTTTTAAACTGTAACACCCTAAAACGATCATACAGTATTTAATTGTAGTAATGGATATTCTAGTTTTTATTATTATTGATATATGGTGTGTTATAAAGTGAATTATATTGCCGTGGAATTTTATTATTATTGGGTTTATTGGTAAATTTACTTGAATTATAATATTATGGGCTTTATTCTTGGTAATTATTAGGTCATGGTAGTTTATTTGGGTTGATAATATTTTAATTGACATAAGATATTGGGTTAGAGATTAATATGAAGATATATTTTTTACCTTATCTCAATTCCTATGCATATATGATATGGGATCCTTGTGTATCCGGCCCACATACATACCTGTAGTATTTTAACCTTTAAGTATTCATATAAATCCATACTTTCATATTTCTACATTACAGAACCTTAGCATCCATCTCTCCCTACCTCCATCAAACCAAAACCCTAACCTTAGTCCAAGTCGTGCACCATCGTCGTCGTCATCATCACGCTGTGGCATTCACCATAATAGCCGGTGTCTTCTTCTTCTTGGCGACGTCGTCTTCTTCCTCACATTTGTGTCATCGACAAGGAACCCATCAAATCAAGAGATCGTTTACACCGTCGTATCGTGAGTTCGTTGTTTTGAGGCAAGTCCTAGCTTAACATTCTAGCTGCAGCGAGATCCAATCTTACTGTAATATTATGATTATGATTATTATGAAATCAATTAATCTTAAGCCCTAAATAATGATAAATCGAGATTTGAATCACGATTACCGATGAATCGAATTTAAATATTATATGCATCTTCAAACCCTAGAATTTATCATCCTTATAATTAACTAGTCGATGTATTATACCTGAATAATTTACATGATCAATACTTGTTTAATTCGTATTGGATAAATTACTCGAAACCCTAATTTTAACATCAGACCATCTCAGGAAAATCCCGTGAAGACGTGTAACAATCCTAAATTTTCTGTACGATTTTTTTTTCAAAATACAGAAAGGAGAACCTAAGCCTGAGCATAAGTTATAAATTTGATTTGCTTTTGAACAGCAAGAAAGCACTTGTAGCTCATTGGTAAAGTCTTGCACTGCTGTGACACAGCCCCTGTGTTCGAATCCCCCCAGCCACATTATCTTTTTATTAATTTTTCTTTTAATCTTTTAGAAGCCTAAGGGTTTACACATGCACCACACGTAGGATGATGAGTTACAAAATAAACAAACATGTGCACAGAAGAAAACCAAGCGACACCAACACGTGCCAAAGATCCAAGCTCCCCCACCGGGGAGAGACCGGCGAGATTAGCCCAAATACCGGTACCGCCGGGCCGACCGTAGGTAATGGCCTCCATTTCTTTGCCTGAGCAACCCTTGGCCAACCCCACTTCCCTCATATTGTTTGAATACTCTACATTCATCCAGAGAATATTAAATCACCTTTAATCCAATTTTTAATGCATATTTTTAATGTATTCTTTAACCCTTTAAACCCTAATTTTCCCTATAAATACCACACTCCATTTCACCCCTCCTCACTCAGAATTTCATTACAAAAACTCTCAAAAATTCTCAAGTCTCAAGTTGTGCAAGTGGAGTTAGCAAAGGATGAAGTTCCGAAGAGATTCTGGCGACGAAACGATGCCCCGACACTTTCCCAAGCTTCCCCCTTCTCCCCTCTATCCTTGTAGCCAGTAAGTCCCCTCTCCCCCTCTCTTCTACTATCTTAAAAAGTTTCATTTCTAAAACCCGACGGAAGCAGAATTAATCCGACTTCCGATTCGGTTTTTTCTTTAAAACTCTATTTTTCTTAATCGATAAAATACTATACTCTTATATAATATTTAACAAACATTAACAAACATATTAAAACATGTTTCATATCAAAAGAATCATTTATGCAACTTTTATCGTATTTTTACGGTAAAATACCACATACTTTACTTTCGACACAAATCAACATAATATTTGTATTACCTTTAGACAACTCACGAGGTAATGACCTACCTTATCACAACACACATCTTTGACATAGCACGATGAAAGATTGGGACATTAGTTATGGGATAATACGACATTACAAATAAATACCATCAATTTACAAAAAGTGTGTTAAACAATTCCTTGCAATTGTGCCTTTACAACCCACTTTTGAGGAACCCCGTTCAGGATAGTGCGGGTTATCGCATATCCTCGGGCCTAGTGGAGCGAGATGCAGACCTCCGAAAGGAGCATTTGATCTCGATAGAATTTTAATGCATTTTTCTTTAGAAAATAAGATTTCTACAAAAATAAATAAAATTATTTTTATTAAATATATATATATAACTATTATCAAAATATCTATTTTAATTATATTATATAAATATTCCAAGTTTTTCTAAATCAAAAGAATCACCATTACAGAAAAATACCATTACAATTTAATGCAAAAAAACGATATTTCAAATAAATACCATGAACAATGAAAACTAGGTTCTACTCATTAGAAATTGCAATTTTATAAAATATACATCTATGAAAAACCTAAAGACGATAATTAAATACTTGAGGTGTATTTTGAAAACATATCAAAACTATTTTTACATAAAACCGCCTCAAGTTATACTAAATTACAATAAGGACCCTAGTAAATATAGGTTTAAGCGGGACCAATTCTCTTGAGCCTCAAGACGCCGGAGAATGTGGGTGCTTGCCTATCTAAGGTAGACAATCTAACGAACGGTGTTATCTGTTCATATCATAATATTGTATTATTATATTCCCCAGTCCTAGTCATTTTACAAATAAACAGGTGCTTTTGACTCATGTCTGCTACATAGTTGCAGGTTACAGGTTCTTGGAATAAAAACAGTGAAAAAGAAAAAAGACGATGAAAAAGTGTGATTTCAACCAACAAACAGAGAATCTTGATAAAGCCTACATGAAGAACGGTTCATAAAGTAGAAGGCGGCGCAAGATTCAAGACTTCGTCACGAAGCAACGGCAAAAGTCCACTACAATGTTCACTGGAAAGATCTGGAAGAGAACCAGAAGATATTCTGAAGAAAGTCCTGAAGAAACAAGTACCCAAATGCAGCAGGAACAACCCCAAGAAAAATGAAGCATCAAGCTCCCTATACGGCCGCGGAACCGTGGCCATAAAGAACCCGTGTCGGTGCAGAAATGTGTCGGTGCTGGCAGGCGTTGACTAGGTCTTTTTCTTAGGGGGTATTTTTGTAAAAGCAGATATGCGAATCAATTGTAACCCTAGGGTTCCTATCCTCTATAAATAGGAACTCTAAATCTTGTATTAGGTTATGCCTCCATTCATTAATAAAATTCAGATTTCTTTTGGAGAGCATCGATACCTTTTTCATATCATCTATTCAGATCTGACAACCCTATGTAAATGTTTGGAGAGAGCCATCTGTAAAGTAAGTAGATTTATTTAATTGCCCTAGTTTAGATCTTTAATTCCTTACCCTAGATAGATAGATAGCATGTTCTTCAATTCCCTAATGAGCGAGTAGTTTCCTCGCTTGTTAGGGTCAGCTTTGGGGAAGGCTTTTGAGATATGAGATCTCTCATCCCTTTCTTGCCCATCACATATAATCAATAGGATTCCATGCATACATACACACACCGCTCCCTACGGCACCCTATCCTACGAGGTAGCGGTGATACTGCAGTATAAAGGCCCGGTTGCGTGTGTTTTCCATGGAGGTTAGGGTAAGGATTGATAAAGGAAGGACAAGAACCTAGAGGAAGAAACACCTTCCCGAATGGTTCTAATCCCCTTTATTAATAATTACCATAACACCTCATAGATCTTAATTTGGGTATAGAAAGCAGTGAGATTTATTTACATTTCCAAACCTACCCTAGACCTAACCCTAGCAAGATTTTAGATCTAGATAGATTTAGTTTTTAGATTTAATCAATCAATCCGTTCACACCGTTCGGAATTAACTCGTAAGAGCAACTAGGAAATTCACAACATCCCTGTGGACCGACCCGTACTCACCGGCTAGTTACCAAGCGACGCCGTTCTTGATTGCGGTTTAGAAATATTTTTGACATACGAATCAAATGGCGCCGTTGCCGGGGATGGCGTGTTATTTTCTTTTTGTAATTTCGGGTTAATCTAAAATTAAAAAATCATAAAAACTGAAAAATAAAAAAAAATATAAAAATATATCATTTTTATTTTTGTGAAGGGTATTGTTGTTTGAATTTTTTAGGATCGACGGATCTGGAAAAATCCAGAGTGCGAAACAGAAAACGGGAGATTAGAACAGAAGGGGATTGGAACAACAGAACAACACAATTTTTCTCAGGACCTACGCCGCCGCTGTCACCGCTAAACCGCCGCCGAAACCACTCTCCGACCGCGAATCAGCGGTCCCCCTGTGACGTCAGCGTTCAAAATTTTCACTGTTTGTTTCCTCTTTCTCTCTTCTGTAAATCCCCATATATCTTTTTCCAAATCTTTTGCAGGATTCTTTGCGCTAAAAATCTTCCTCCTTATCAATAACAAATCTTGTGCAGGATTCTTTGCGCCGCGCTTAAAATAAAAATTGATTGCAAGTGATTTTTTTTTCTGTTTTCCATATCTTTAATCGGAATTTAAGGGGCTTGAGACCAATCCAGATTGGGTGGGGATTTCATTACCCTTCCCAGGACCCCAGAAATCACATAAAGCATATGCATTGACCATATCTTAATTAAAAAAAGACTAGACTCAGCACTAAGGACTTCGCGCTCAATAGGACAGAGGACTAGTTGTAGGCATCGGCCGTTGATCCTAACCTGACTTTGCGGTGTCTAGGCAAGTGTGTTTAAGGCGAGTGGTTACTTAATTAGAACCACTATTTGTAGTAGGGAGCCTCCCACTCACCTGGCACTTACCTAGCCGCAATTGGCGGTGAAGAGACGGTTTGAGGTCCTATTTCTAGTCCTTTAGAACAGTTAGGAGCTGTCTAGCTGACCTAGGTGACCCTAGATCTAGGCCTGATTGTGCATTTGTGTCAAAGCCCTTTATCAAAAAACGTTTTTGCAAACAGTTCCAAATTAAGAGGAAAAAAAAGATTTTTTTTTTAATAAAAACTTGCAAAATTTTGTCGCTAAGAAATCCTTGCACCCCACTTGCACCACCCACCTTCTATCTCTTCTCCTTTCTTCCATCATGGGTACCCCACCTCATAAATCTCTTGCCGAACTTTGGTATCCTGAACCTAACTTTGCCTCTTACGCGAATTGTTTCAGTCGATTTAAGGACGACCCCTCCATGCCTAAAATTTCTTTGAAAGATCAAATAGAAGCGTCTAGGAGAAACAGTTCAACTTTGCAATTCACTTTGTATCAACCATCTCAAACTTCACCACCTTTTTACGTTGATACTCCTTTTTCGAGTCCTATTGTAACTCCGAAACCCATGTCTATTGCGGAGCATATTAAACAAGCTCGTAGCCGATCTTTCACTCCTCTCCACACATCTAGTTCTAGGAATCAACAAGTCCATTCACCTTTTTATCCAAATGTTGATCCTACTCCTATCCAACCATCCAATTCCTACCAGTCCTACCCGACTTTTCCACCTTCCCTACACATTGATTCTACACAGCCATTTGGGAGTTTCCAAAATCCAAACAACTTTGAATCTTTTACCGAAACCCCTTCACAACCCATGTCTAGTTTGGAACAGTCGTTGGAAGCTTATATTTTAGCAACAAACAAAATGGTGAGGAATGTGGATGCATCCATTGCCGCCCTTATGCAATCTAATGAACCGGTAGCTAGTTTCCAACTGGTTTCAAATTTTCCAATGTATGAGGAGGCGGTTGAACAGAGTGACAATTTGAGAGGAGAGAGTAAGTTATACACCTTTCCAAATCAAACCTACCCATACCCAATTGAATCTAACAACTCCAGTTTTCAAACATGTGTCCAAAATGATGAGTTGTGCGACTTTGTAGTGATTTATTTGCCAGATTGTGAAGAATCTCTTTCGAGTGAAACCACACCTAATCCTTTCAATCTTTACACCTCTACTCTAGAACCTGAATTGATAAATATCCATGCTTTTGATGAGGTGTCTAAGAAAATTGATTTTCACTTGAGTGAGGATATTGACGCCGGGAATATTTTGGATGATGAACCCGTAGATTTGACTGAAATTTTATCCCCAATTCATCATCCCGAGTCATTAAATGTTTCTCCCGAACTTCATATGCGTCTTGATTTTGATGATAATGGCATAGATAAGCTAAATTTTGAGGAGAATTATAAGGATAGTATTGAGGAGAGTATTGAGGTTGAACCATTTTTGTTTGATGTGTCGAATTTTCCAATTCATCCTCCTGAACCTTTAACTATTATACGTCCTAAATCATCCCTCCTTTCTATCGTTCCGACCACGCAAAAGATCACGCTTGAAGACTGTGAGCTTGAAAAACTTCTCTTTGAATCTGAAACAGTTCTCACAGATGATAACGATTACGAGTGTTTCACTTTTTCGGACGATGTTGAAAACTCATCTCCCGAGTTTGAGTCCTTTATATTTTCAGATGAGTTGGTTGAACCATCAGACTCGGTTGCTTACAGTCATTCCGAACCATTGATGGAATCCTTCAAGTTCGAGACAGATTACTTAGGTGAGATTAAGACTATCCCTAGTTCACTCTCTTTCGTCCTTCCTATCGTTTCGACCACGCAATACTCCGTCGCGTTTCCATTTTCAAAGGAGGGTTTACCAAGTTCGACGTACCCATACTTTCTTGCGAATCTTGAGGGATTTGACCTCATTTCTCGACGGGTTGATAGATTAGCACAATCGGTTTTAACACATCGGTCATCATAAATTGCGCTAATTTATTCACTCGATTTACACCCTCAAGATCGTACTCCACTTCTTCCTCTTTTCCGCCATTCTTCTCCTCAACCGAGACCGTATACCTGTTCATATCATAATATTGTAGTTTATATTCCCCAATTCTTATTCGTTTTATAATTAAACAGGTGACGCATGTCTGCTGCATGTTACAAGATACAGGTTCTTGGAGCGAATACAGTGAAAAAGACAAAAACGATACAAAAGAGTGACTTTTGACCAACAAGTAGAAGGGTCCTAGTCAAGCCTAGACGAAGAACAGTACAAGGCCCAAAATGTCAAGGCAAACGGTTAAAAGATCGCTACAAGTTTTCACTGAAAGATCTGGAGAAGAATAAGAAGCCAAACAGAGAAAAGTAGTGAAGAATAAAGAAGCCCAAATACCCAGAATGCAGCTCAAAAAATTTGGTGAGCTGAGCTCACCAAAGGGCCGCGGAACCGCGGCCTAAGGCCTACATTTGCCGCGGTTCCGTGGCCATTAAGTGCCCGTGTCGGTGTATTTTTCTGGTGTCGGTGCGTCGGTGCGAAGGTTGGGATTTTCCGTGGGCATATCTGTAAAATCACGTGCGCGAGAATCTGTAATCCTAGTTTTCCCTGTTTACTTATAAATTGTAATCACAAGATTGTAAACCCTATGCCTCTTTTCATTTCACAAATTCAGATCTGTTCTGCATTATTGTTTGGAGAGAGCCATCAATAAAAATTAGTAAGTTACTTTTATTTCTTTGCTTTAATTCTCTTTTAATTAGAATGTCTTTTAATCCCCTAATGAGCGAGCAATCTCCTCGCTTGTTAGGGTTAGCCTTAGGGAAAGGTTTGAGAGATGAGATCTCTCACCCCTTTCATGCCCCTTCACAACTAAGAATTAGAACTCCATGCATGCACGCACACACCGCTCCCTATGGCACCTTATCCCTCGAGGTAACGGTGACACCGTAGTATAAAGGACCGGTTGCGCGCGTTTTCCATGGAGGTTAGGGTAAGGATCGATAAAGGAAGGACAAGAACCTAGAGGAAGAAACATCTTCCCAAAAGATTCTAATCCACTTTATTGATAATTACCATAACATCTAATTGATCTAAAATAAGGCATTGAAACCGGTGTGGAAACCTTTAATCTCCCAACTTCCCCTAAGCTTAACCCTAGCAAGACTTAGATCTAGATAATTTTTGGTAGTTTTTTAGATTTAATAAATCAATCCAAACAACATTTGGAATCAACTCGTAAAAACACGTAAGAAAATTACACATCTCTGTTGATCGACCCGTATTCACCAGCTAGCTGCAAAGCGACGCCGTTTCTGATTGCGGTTACAAATATTTTTGATCTATCTTTTAGAAAGCGCAAGCACGCTAAATCATTTAATCAAATGGCGCCGTTGCCGGGGATGGCGTAAAATTTCTTTTGTGTAATTTCGGGTTGATATAAATTTTAAAAATCATAAAAATCTGAAAATATAAAAAGTACAAAAAAAAATTTCATTATTTTTATCTGTTTGAAGGGTTCCTCTTTTGAATCTTGCAGGAACAGCGAAGAATCGCAGATCTGAAAATTTACAGAGGGCAAATCAGGAAAAATCACATCAGAACAGAGGAGAATTGGAGTACAGGAGCTACACAATTTTTTCCAGAAGCTGATCTCCTCTTTCCACCGCGCTTCCGCGGCAAAGGTGGGCCCCAGACAGCGGTTCCGCCGCATTATTGCCACATCAGCCCATCAATTTTGCATGGTTTGATCCCTCATTCTCCCCTCTGTAACCTACAATATATCCACTGTCAAAACTTTCTGCAGGATTTCTTTGCGCTAAAAATCTTCTCTCCCCTTCTAAATAACAGATTTTCTGCAGGTTTCTTTGCGCCGCGCTAAAAAAATTGATTGCAAGTGAATTTAATGTTTTGCATAATTTAATCGGATTTTAAGGGGCTAATTGACCAAACTCAGATTGGGTGGGGATTTCATCACCCTTTCCAGGACCCCAGAAAACACCTAAAGCATTTGCATTGACCACAATTAATTAAAAAATATTAGACTCGGCCCTAAGGACATCGAGCTCAATAGGAAAAGGACTAGTATAGGCATCGACCGTTTATCCTAACCTGACTTTGCGGTGTCTAGGCAAGTGTGTCCAGGCTAGTGGTTATTAATTAGGCCCATTATTGTGGTTCCTTCCCACTTACCTGGCACTTACCTGGCCGCAATTGTCGGTGAAGAGGCGGTTTGAGGTCCTATTTCTAGCCCTAGTTAGGAGCTGTCTAGCAGACCTAGGTGACCCTAAATCTAGGCCTGATTGTGCATGTGTGGTTGATACATTTGTGTCACAAGTCCCTTTTCAAAAATCTCTTTGCAAGCATTCTCACATAAAAAAAAAAAGAAAAATCTTTTCAAAACTTGCAACTTGTCGCTAAAGAAATCTTGCACCTCGCTTACACCACTTCTTCTCATTGACGTTATCTTACCTCCATATTCTGTTTTTTCTTTTTTCTGACTACACTACTCCTTTAGTTTATGTCACTTTGGACTAGGGATACTAACGCCCGATTAGTCCGTGTTTCCGAAGTCGAAATTCCCTCCATTTCCTTACCTCCACCTTCAAATTCTTCTTTCGAAGGTATGTCGGGATTCAACCCCAACAATACCTTACCGACGGGAATGATTCCACCTCCGTTAGGTGCGAATAACCCGAATCTTCCGCCTGTTGTAGCGCCCCAACGAATCGCGCTCCAGGATCTCTTTTACCCCGTCCGCACTTCTTTACCTACCTGTCTTTCACCCCCACCGGCAAATGGGGACAATTTTGAAATAAAATCATATTTCATCAATATGCTGCCAAAATTTCATGGTTTGGAATCTGAAGATGCTTATATCTTTATCAATAAATTCCAAAATGTTTGCGCCATGATGAAAACAACCCAATTAAGTGATGACGCTATAAGGCTAAGGGTCATTCCTTTCACCTTATGCGACTTAGCCGAGAAGTGGCTATACAGCACAGCATCACATTCAATTAGAAATTGGGACGAGTTTGTTAAAGCTTTTCTTAAAAAGTTTTATCCTCATCACAAGACCGCGAGAATTCGCAATGAAATAATACAATTTTCCCAGCTTCCTTCCGAACCATTTTGAAAGTGTTTTGAAAGATTCAAAGACCTACTTGTTCAATGCCCTCATCATAGGATCGAAAGTTGGCAACTTTGCCAAACATTATACGAGGGATTGAACCCGGCAACGAAGCAGTTGCTAGAAAATATTTGTCAAGGTCACTTTCTAACCAAATCTAGTGAGGAAGCATGGCAATTTCTCGAGGATCTTAGTGAACAAACAATTCAGTGGGAGAGCACAAAGACCACCTCATCTTCTTCTATTGGTCAATCTAGGGCAGGCATACATCAAGTAGATATGTCGATTGCTATGAAGGTCGAGATGGCCGCACTTATGAAAAAGCTAGAAGCCATTGAAACCAAAATCTCATCGTCTTCTTCTGCCCCTGCTTTACCCCCACGAACTGTTTGTGCTTGTTGTTCGGATCCATCACACCTTACCGAAGAGTGTCCTTACAATCCACCTATTTAAGGACAAGATCAAGTCAATGCTGCCTTTCAGCAACGACAAAGAAATGATCCTTACTCTTCGACCTACAATCCGGGTTGGAGGAGCCACCAAAATTTTCCTTGGATCAGCAACTCCAAGGAAACAACAACTTTCAAAGGCCTCCTCCACAGCAACAAGTACCCCAACAAACTCAAAACCAGCAGCCTTTCCAACAACAACCTTATACAAATCAAACGAACAATTTGGTTCAACCAAATGATGATAAGGTTATCTCGCTAGAAAAAAGGCTAGATGCATTTCTCAAGCAATCTACAGAATCCGCAGCAAGATTTGAAAATTGTGTTCAGTCTTTGATACATAACAATGCTTCACACGATCAAAGCATCAAATCTATTGAGGCACAAATTGCACAATTAACTGCTGCGTTGAGAGAGAGAGAAAAGGGAAAGCTTTCATCTCAATCATTGCCAAATCCCGGTCACACACAAAACGCATATCACAATCACAATGTAAATGCGGTGACCACGTTGAGATCCGGAAGAGTGTTGCAGAATAATGTGGGTATTAGTGATGACATCCCCCCCGATGGTTCTTCTTCTCCATCGTCATCTTCTCCTTCTTCTCCTCCTTCTTCTTCACCCTCATTTCCTTCGCTAGAGCCTATTCTCCATTCTTCAAAAGGCTCTTCTTCTTCTAATCCGAACGGACCCACACTGGGATCCGTTCCTACTCCACAGACATTTGACTCAACAAATTTTCAAAATGCTCCATTTCCAAACAGGTTGAGTCCCAATAAACCAACTGCAAAAATGGAGAAGATTGTGGAGTTATTTAGGCAGGTTAGCATAAATATACCTCTCTTGGATGCAATCCAACAAGTCCCTTCATACGCGAAAATCTTAAAGGGCTTATGCACCTCGAAGAGAAAGTCATCTCAAATACCCAAGAAAGTGCTAGTGGCTAGTGCAGTGAGCAATGCTATTAACCAAGCTCAACCCTTACCCCAAAACGAAAGGACTCCGGCTGTCCTACGATTTCAATCACAATTGGGAATAAGAAAATTAATCGAGTACTTTTAGATCTTGGGTCTAGTGTTAACCTGCTTCCCTACTCCGTGTACGAACAATTAAGGGTTGGAGAGTTGAAACCCACTCGTTGTACTCTCCAAATGGCTGATCGATCAATCACCCATCCAAGGGGTGAGCTAGAGGATGTGTTGATCAAAGTTGGGGAGTTCATATTCCCCGTTGATTTTATGTTTATGGATACACAACCTGTTGCTAACTCATGGAACCAAATTCCGGTGATTCTCGGTCGACCATTTTTGGCCACTTCCAATGCTGTAATAAACTGTCGCAATGGCTCCATGACTCTATCTTTCGGGAAGACGTCTAGTGAGTTCAATATTTATAAGTTAAGAAGTCTGCCCCCCGTGCCTAAAACTAGTACACGAGAAGTTTGCTCTATTCACGAAATCACGCAGGAGGACTGCGAGCTTGAAAGATTTTTGTTTGATGAGAACAGTTTTGACGCCACTAATGCGTCCCTCCTCGAGCCTACCACAGTTAACACAACCGATATTGATTATGAATGTTTCACTTTTTCGGATGATGATGACTTACAGCCAGAATATGAGTCTTTTAAATTTTTGGATGAATTAGTTGAACCATCCAAATCGGTTGTTTGCAGTGATTTCAAACCTGTGTTGGAGTCCTTTGAGTTCGAGGTAGATTTCCCAATTTTGCTTATGATTGTTTCACCTCCGAAACTCGAACTCATGCCCTTGCCGTCTCACTTTAAATATGCTTACATAGGTGAGAATGAGACCTTTCCCGTTATCATATCGGCTTCTCTAGCCCTTGAGCAAGAGAACGCCCTTTTGATGGTCTTACAAGATAGGCGGCAAGCTTTCGGTTGGACTATGGCGGACATTGAGGAGATTAGTTCTCTCATAATTGAATATCACATGTATATGATGGATGATGCCAAGTCAATAAAGGATCCACAGAAATATCTTGGGAATATTGTGGTTAGTCAACCTCCTCCTTTAGAAGTTGAACCACCCCCATTTCTTTTAATAAGCTACGAGAATGCCAATATTCCACTGATTGTTGATCATTCACATTCTCGTTTTGATTCATCACCACCTCCTGTCTATTCACCTCCACACCTTCCATACCACCACTTCTATCTTTCCCAATTCTTTTTGGATCGCTACAACTTATTCTTCCACCAACCGATACTCTTTACTGATAAATTTTTCAACTGGTTGGTGTTGACGTTTGGTCTATGCAAAGTTTGGCAGTAATGTCTAACATTGTTTAAATGAAGTTTGGGGGGCCTTTCTGTATATATTTTTGTTTTTCTTAACGATAAAAAAAATTATAAATAAATAAACAGGGAAGTGCCGGCATTTTTAACTTCTTGGTATAGCATGACAGTGAGGACACTGTCAAGTTCAAGTTTGGGGGTATGCTCGGTACGTCTTCTTCCTTCGCATTCATTTGTACATATTTTTGCATTTGCATACTTATTTGAAAACCCATAAAAATTGAAAAATTTTGAAAGATTATAAAAATAATTGTATTCAATTTTGGCCTTATTTGACTAGAGTTTGACAGATAGGTTAACTAGCTAGGAGCAACTAGATCTTAAACTTAGTGAATTAAAAACCCTAAAAATAACATTCCTTAAAGTTTAACGGTAGAAAGTATATGCCTTGTAGTTTATTTAGAAATAGGCAAATTTTGGGTTCACTTCTTGGGCTAAGTCGAAACAAGAGAAGAGTATTGATGTTCTTATTAGAGTATAAGTTTGAAAAATAGTTCCTAACTTAAGTCTAGATTCTGAAAATATATACCCTACAATTTACACAATCACGCACCTTGAAACTTGGAATAGTAGAAGAGACCTTGAAATGCTCTTGTCTAAAGTCCTTAGTACAATGAAAATAAAAGGAAAAAAAAGTGAATAAAAAAAAAATGGACACTGGTTTTTGTGATTACTTAAGGCTGTGAAAAATAGAAAAATATTTAGCGAGGGTGCTTCATCACCTAGTGCCTTAGACCAACTGGTTTGGGAGTCTGCTAAAGCCTTGGGGGTTGCAAAACTAGGAAGTACTCTTTAATGTGCAAACACATTTGGTAATCGGTCGTTGGTACCTCAAGAAGTATTAATGGTCGCATGAACGATGTGTAAGAAAAATTCAATTAAAAAATCCACCAATTAATAAGTGCTTTGGACAATGGACGAGAGTACGATTGCTTGATTTGAATTTCCAAGTGTAGGGGTGATATTTACACACACGTGGGGATATGTGATTAGAGTTTAGATAAGAGAAAGGAATGAAGAATAGAACTTGTATCTTTAGTAGAGATGATAGAAATTCCTAAGTGGAGATGGAACCCTAGAAGGAAAACTTAAGAAATGCCGAAAGCTAAGTAAGTCTATACGATATATATAATCTTAAGTTAGATGATGAGGAAGTGTGAAAAATGTGGGTGGATAATTTACGGGTTGACAATAATAGAATTCCTTGTTAGAAAACCTTATTGGAGAACAAAAGTCAATGAGCTAAATTGATAGGATTTTGTGGGTAGTATCCGCTGAAAACCCTCAGAAGATTACACTCCTCCTACTAGGGACACCTAGAGGTTTAACGGCTTGTTGCACGAGCTCAGTGCAATCGCGTTTCCCTGCGAAAGTGTGGTTAGGATTTTAGTGAATAAAAAATAAGTTTGCTCGAGGACGAGCAAAAGATAAGTTTGGGGGTATTTGTTCATATCATAATATTGCAGTTTATATTCCCCAATTCTTATTCGTTTTATAATTAAGCTGGTGCTTTTGACGCATGTCTGCTGCATGTTACAGGATACAGGTTCTTGGAGCGAATACAGTGAAAAAGACAAAAAACGATACAAAAGAGTGACTTTTGACCAACAAGTAGAAGGGTCCTAGCCAAGCCTAGACGAACAGTACAAGGCCCAAAATGTCAAGGCAAACGGTTAAAAGATCGCTACAAGTTTTCACTGAAAGATCTGGGGAAGAATAAGAAGCCAAACAGAGAAAAGTAGTGAAGAATAAAGAAGCCCAAATACCCAGAATGCAGCTCAAGAAATTTGGTGAGCTGAGCTCACCAAAGGGCTGCGGAACCGCGGCCTAAGGCCTACATTTGCCGCGGTTCCGCGGCCATTAAGTGCCCGTGTCGGTGTATTTTTCTGGTGTCGGTGCGTCGGTGTGAGAGTTAGGATTTTCCGTGGGCATATCTGTAAAATCACGTGCGCGAGAATCTGTAATCCTAGTTTTCCCTGTTTACTTATAAATTGTAATCACAAGATTGTAAACCCTATGCCTCTTTTCATTTCACAAATTCAGATCTGTTCTGCATTATTGTTTGGAGAGAGCCATCAATAAAAATTAGAAAGTTACTTTTATTTCTTTGCTTTAATTCTCTTTTAATTAGAATGTCTTTTAATCCCCTAATGAGCGAGTAATCTCCTCGCTTGTTAGGGTTAGCCTTAGGGAAAGGTTTGAGAGATGAGATCTCTCACCCCTTTCATGCCCCTTCACAACTAAGAATTAGAACTCCATGCATGCACGCACACACCGCTCCCTACGGCACCTTATCCCTCGAGGTAACGGTGACACCGTAGTATAAAGAACCGGTTGCGCGCGTTTTCCATGGAGGTTAGGGTAAGGATTGATAAAGGAAGGACAAGAACCTAGAGGAAGAAATATCTTCCCAAAAGATTCTAATCCACTTTATTGATAATTACCATAACATCTAATAGATCTAAAATAAGGCATTGAAAGTGGTGAGGAAACCTTTAATCTCCCAACTTCCCCTAAGCCTAACCCTAGCAAGACTTAGATCTAGATAATTTTTGGTAGTTTTTTAGATTTAATAAATCAATCCAAACAACATTTGGAATCAACTCGTAAAAACACGTAAGAAAATTACACATCTCTGTGGATCGACCCGTATTCACCGGCTAGCTGCAAAGCGACGCCGTTTCTGATTACGGTTAACATATATTTTTGAACTAATCAATACCGTTTTTATCTCCACACGGTCTCGTGTGTTTCTCATTTCTTTCCTCTACACCCAATTCTTTCACCAACCCTACCATTATCACGATAGAATTTTTAAATGGTTGGTGCTAACCTTTGGCTTGTGTTAGGCCTTGTTTAGTTTGGGGAGGCCTTGTTCTATATATGTATATATATTTTGTTTTCTTTTTCTAATAAAAAAATATAAAAATATAAAAATAAATAAAAATAAATAAATAAATAAACAGGGGACTGCTGGCCATCTTGACCCTCTTGGTATAGCATGACAGTGAGGACACTGTCAAGTTTAAGTTTGGGGGTATGCTCGGTAAGCCTTCTTCTTTCGCATTCATATGTACATTTTTGCATTTACAGACTTATTTTAAAACCCATAAAAATTGAAAAATTTCAAAAAAAATTATAAAAATTAATGTATTCAATTTGGCCTAATTGATTTGAGTTTGACAAAAAGGTTAACTAGCTAGGAACAACTAGATCTAGACTTAGTAAATTAAAAACCCTAAAAATAACCTTTCTTAAAATTTAACGGTAGAAAGTATGTCTTTGTAGTTTATTTAGAAATAGGCAAATTTTGAGTTCACTTCTTGGGCTAAGTTAAAACAAAGGAAGAGTATTGATGTTTTTATTAAAGTATAAGTTTGAAAAATAGTTCCTAACTTAAGTCTAAATTCTGAAAATATATACCCTATAAATTGCACAAACACGCACCTTGAAACTTGGAATAGTAGGAGAGACCTTGAAATGCTCTTGTCTAAAGTCCTTAGTACGAAGAAAATAAAATAAAAAATTCAAGTGTGAATAAAGAGATAATAAAAAAATGAACACTGGTTTTTTGTGATTACTTAAGGCTGCAAAAATAGAAAAATATTTAGCGAGGGTGCTTCATCACCTAGTGCCTTAGACCAACTGGTTTGGGAATCACTGCTAAAACCTTAGGTGTTGCAAGACTAGGAATTACGCTTTAATGTGCAAACATATCTTGTAATCGGTTGTTGGTACCTCAAGAAGTATTAACGGTCGCATGAAGGATGTGTGAGCGAAAATCATCTAAACATTCACCAGTTAAAAAGTGCTTTGGACAACGGACAAGAATATGATTGCTTGATTTGAATTTTCAAGTGTAGGGGTGATTTATACACACACGTAGGGGTATGTGATTGGGATTTAGATAAGAGATAGGAATGAAGAATAGGACTTATATCTTTAGTAGAGATAAAAATTCCTAAGTTGAGATAGAACCCTAGAAGGAAAACTTAAGAGATGCCAAAATCTAAGTAAGTCTACAGAATATATATAATCTTAAGTTAAATGATAAGGACGCGTGAAGAATACGGGTGGATAATTTATGAGTCGAAGATAATAGAATTCCTTGTTAGAAAACCAAATTGGAGAATAAAAGTTGATAAGCCAAATTGATAGGATTTTGTGGGTAGTATCCGCTGAAAACCCTCAGGAGACAACACTCCTCCTACTAGGGACACCTAGAGGTTTAACGGCTTGTTGCACGAGCTCAGTGCAATCGAGTCTCCCTACGAAAGTGAGGTTAGGTTTTTGTTGAGAATAAAACTAGGTTTGCTCGAGGACGAGCAAAAGATAAGTTTGGGGGTATTTGTTCATATCATAGTATTGCATTATTATATTCCCCAGTCCTAGTCATTTTACAAATAAATAGGTGCTTTTGACCCATGTCTGCTACATAGTTGCAGGTTACAGGTTCTTGGAATAAAAACAGTGAAAAAGACAAAAGACGATGCAAAAGTGTGATTTCAACCAACAAACAAAGAATCTTGATAAAGACTACATGAAGAACAGTTCATAAAGTAGAAGGCAGCGCAAGATTCAAGACTTCGTCACGAAGCAACAGCAAAAGTCCATTACAATATTCACTGGAAAGATCTGGAAGAGAACCAGAAGATATTCTGAAGAAAGTCCTGAAGAAACAAGTACCCAAATGCAGCAGGAACAACCCCAAGAAAAATGAAGCATCAAGCTCCCTATACGGCTGTGGATCCGCGGCCAAACGTGGGGTTTGGCCGCGGAACCACGGCCATAAAGAACCCGTGTCGGCGCAGAAATGTGTCGATGCTGGCGGGTGTTGACTAGGTCTTTTTCTTAGGGGGTATTTTTGTAAAAGCAGATATGCGAGTCAATTGTAACCCTAGGGTTCCTATCCTCTATAAATAGGAACTCTAAATCTTGTATTAGGTTATGCCTCCTTTCATTAATAAAATTCAGATTTCTTTTGGAGAGCATCGATGCCTCTTTTCATATCATCTATTCAGATCTGACAACCTTGTGTAAATGTTTGGAGAGAGCCATCTGTAAAGTAAGTAGATTTATTTAATTGCCCTAGTTTAGATCTTTAATTCCTTGCCCTAGATAGATAGATAGCATGTTCTTCAATTCCCTAATGAGCGAGTAGTCTCCTCGCTTGTTAGGGTTAGTTTTAGGGAAGGCTTTTGAGAGATGAGATCTCTCATCTCTTTCTTACCCATCACATATAATCAATAGGACTCCATGCATACATGCACACACCGCTCCCTACGGCACCCTATCCCACGAGGTAGCGGTGATACCGTAGTACAAAGGCCCAGTTGCGCGTGTTTTCCATGGAGGTTAGGGTAAGGATTGATAAAGGAAGGACAAGAACCTAGAGGAAGAAACACCTCCCCAAATGGTTCTAATCCCCTTTATTAATAATTACCATAACAGCTCATAGATCTTAATTTGGGTGTAGAAAGCGGTGAGATTTATTTACATTTCCAAACCTACCCTAGACCTAATTATAGCAAGATTTTAGATCTAGATAGATTTAGTTTTTAGATTTAATTAATCAATCCGTCACACCGTTCGGAATTAACTCGTAAGAGCAACTAGGAAATTCAGAACATCCCTATGGACCGACCCGTACTCACCGGCTAGCTACCAAGCGACGCCGTTCTTAATTGCGGTTTAGAAATATTTTTGACATACGAATCATTATCAACACGGTAATTGTCTTTGAAAAAGACACAAATCCTGCCGTCCATGTGCAGCAGTTACCGATAACACCAAAACAATCAGGATTTCAATTCTGTTTAAAAGTCTGACTCAGTTCGAGTCATGGTCAAATCTGAAATCAATCTGACTTGAATATGATTCAAGTATAACTCCATTTACAACATGAATCTGTCTATACCAGAATACAATTTATAACAACCTGAACATGACTGAACCGAACCATGGATATACCCTGAGTACATGACTATCTATTTACATCCATTCCGTTTACTGATATCATGGTTTCGGCATGTCTTCCATTTACTACAAGACAATACAATCAGTACAATCAATACAATAAATATTACATGGTTTATAAAGGGGTAGACTGGTACGGAACATATTAAAGGTGACACGAGGTGGTCACTAAAGACGTAATTACATCCATGTCGTTGTTCCGTGGTATTTTCGACGGAGCCTTGTACTATGGGTTACCAAAGTCCACGGTGTAAGTTGGACTCCTCTCGTATACACTGGCATATTCTATACCAAGCTACAAACAACTGCGTTAACATTATAATCAAACATTACTAGTTATACTTTCTTTCTGTCTATTCTATCTCTACTTATCTTTGGGACTTACCGAGCGATTGTTCGCTGACGACATTCCTTTTCTTCTTTATTTGGAATGTTGTCAGGAGGACCCGACTCTGAGGAGCTCGAGACTAGCCAGGAGCACTTGGAGTAGTTCACAGAAGATCCTGAACATTGACTTTTTTTGTACATATTTTTATTTCAGTTATGCCATTGTTTAGGCATTGCTTTCCATCCATATATTTATATTTTCAGTTGTACCTGTAAAAGAATGTTTAATAAAGAAAGTTGTTATTCATTATATTCATGTTTCTTGTGTACTTTTACTTTATATTGCTTAGATATGCTTAGCATGTTTACTTCGGAGTAAATACGTAGCGGGCCTCGCCACGTCCCCTCCCCGTACACCGGGAAGCGGGGCGTGACAAGACGTCTGTATCAGAATACCAGACATCTCTGAAATAAATTTATAGTAACGAAATTTGAACTACAGACGTCTGCCCAACTAGGACCAGACGTCTCAAGAATAAATTTACAGTAAACCAATTTGAACAACAGACGTCTGCCCCAGATGTTTGTCTTATGCATAATTAGGAACCAAATGTCTCTTATAGACATCTGGAGTAGAAAATAGGGTAGACCAGACATCTCTTACAGATGTCTGTTGTTTATAAACTTGTATCAGACGTATGCCACAGACGTCTAATGTTGAAATCTGCTGAATATAAATATGGACCAGACGTTTGCTGCTGGTCTGAACCTGATATTTAAACTTGATATGAACCAAACATGTTAGATCAATTCACGTATACACAATGCATTGCCTGAACACGTTACCTGACCTGGTTATGATATTTTACATGATTGGATTTGCTTATGCTATTCCTATTAATGCTAGTACCTTGATCTTATACATGATATGATTATGATATTCCTGACATGCCAGTTAACAATTATACACATGTATCCATGAATGATGACATACATCCTTACTAGCTTATCTTGTTATTATTATCATATCATCCTTGCTTGTAATGTGATGTTTACCTAGATACCGGCAATTACATGATATCTTTTGACTCGACCTATTGTCTTGATAGACTTGACTTGTACATGCTTGTTCCTGTGTTGGTATTAGGTAAATATTATCTTGATACTTGACATGAACTTTAAAACTTGGGGAATGGGAAAACAATAATAGAACCTGAATTATAACTCAAGAGTTTATTTCTTGTTAGAGACTGATCTGTCAATATGAGCTACGGGCTCCGAAATGGTGATGCTGACATCATTCGTCCATCTTGACTTTGCTTTACTGCCTAGCAGGACGTCTCGGATTCTGTCCGAGAATCATGAGATCGTGGTCTCGGGCACGTACATGATACTATTGAGTTACAAGAAGAATTACATTAATTGGTTTCAAACACCTGTAGGATAGATAACTTAGAGACATGACATCTAGAATTTACATGATATGATTGCATTGTTATACCTTGGTTGCTACATCACTTTGTATTGCTATTGCTATGGTTTACTCATATGACACTAGTTTCTTGTATATGGCTTAGTACATCACATTTCTGGTTATATTCCTTATTATATTACGTATGACGCTATGACGTCTGGGTTGTTCCCCTAAAAATAAATATAGAAAGAGCAAAACTCTATTGAAAGCTAATGGAGCAGCACCTCACGTGTTTCTCACGAGGGCACCAGCGCCAATTTTATGGTGGCGCCGCACATGCTTCTCACGCCAGCGCCAATGTGCAAAGAACAAAAATGCTTTCTGAATAAAAATTAAATTCTTATATAACGCCTCACATGCTCATCACGCGGGCGCCGATGTGCAAAGCACAGGAGTACCCATCATAAGAATTAAATTTTTAAGTGGCGCCCACATGCACAACACGTGAGCGCCAGTGCCCAAGTCAATGTCAGTAGAATTAAATTCTACATTAGAATTTAGGATACTCTCTATTAAACAGAGCCGTTGGATTAAAGATCCAATAGAGATGATAAATCATCAAAATATAAAATTAAATTCTATTAGGAGAAAATATCTCCCAAATCTTTCAAATAAGAAAGATACTCTCGGTTGGATCCATGATCCAATAATAGAATAAAATTCTATTTTGGAAATATATTCCCTCAATCTTTCTAAACTAGAAAAGATTGCTCTTTGTAAAACAAAGAACTCTTGGATTAAAAATCCAATGGTGATTAAAAAATCACCATTTTACAGAATAAATTCTGTATATGGGAAAATATTTCCCCAGTCTGTTAAAAAACAAGAAAAACATATTCTGTAAAACAGAATTTCTTGGATTAAAGATCCAACGGTGGATAAAATTTCCTAAATCAATTTTAAGTCCAATTAAATCAATTGGAATCTCTAAATGAGAAATTTTCTCAAAACCAATTAACAATTTGCCTCCACTGTATAAAGGACCCGAGACTTCAAGTCTCAAGAAGACAGACAGACAGAGACCATAGAGACAGAGGAGAAACCTCCCCTTCCATAAGCTTCTAAAAAAATTACAGAGAGCTTTCAAAACAACAGAGAATTTAATTCTTAAAAGAGGAAGACTTTCCTTTCAAAAAAAAAACTAGGTAAAGAAAACACCAGAAATCAAAATATCTCTTTTACCTGTTCTAAGGTTTTAACCCTTCTCACAGAACTTAGTTCTTTCTCTGGATCAGAGATCCACAAGGCAAGTCTCGCACAAGTTGAGAATTTAATTCTCATCAGGAAGATCTTGTTCTTGAGAATCAAAGATTCAGAAAAGAATTAGATCCAAAAGAAAAACAAAAGGAAAAAGAACCTATAAAAGAACTTAGTTCTTAAAGTAAAGGCTGATTCCAGATCTTCGAAAAACGAAAATTTTGGTGATCATTAATGGTCAAAATACCACTAACAGAAATTTAATCTCTAAAAAAAGAAAAAGGACTAGCGCCTCACGTGTTTCCCACGTGGGTGCACTTTTAACAGCGCTTAGCGCCTCACGTGAAAAATACGCGGACGCCCAAAGCAAAAGGTCGGCGCCTCACGTGAAACACATGTGAACGCTAAATAAAAGTTCTTAGCACTCTATATATAGCCAAAATGGCTAAGTGCTTAGTACTGATTGGGCAGCGCCCGGCGCCTCACATAGGTGCCACACAAAAAGTGCTTAGCACTCCGTATACAGCCAAAACGGCTGAGTGCTTAACACTGATTGGACAGCGCCCAGCGCCGCATGTGCTCCTCACGTGAGCGCCATATAAAAAGTGCTTAGCACTTTATATACAGCCAAAACGGCTGAGTGCTTAGCACTGATTGGGCAGCGCCCATAATTGAATGCTTCACATGATATCCATGTGAATGTCAGAATGTCAAATAAGTGCTTAGTACTTTTGCATAAAAAGGGGGCTGAACAACAGAGCCCAAATAAGTGCTTAGCACTTCTAAACAGAACAAAAGAAGACTGATTAAACCCAAATTGGCTAAGTCTCTCTTGCAACTGAGTCTAAATGCCCTGAATCTTAATAAATTTAATGATCCTTAAAAATATTGCTAAGTTGATTTTAGTCTCAAACAGGACTAATGTATCCTTAGTTTAAAATAAATTGAGCTCAAATGCTCATACATTTAAGTTAATCTTAATATCAAACTAGATTAACGGTCTTTAAATAAAACAAAAAAAATTTGAACCAAAAGAATATATAACCTAAGTTCAAAACCCCGTCAAGCAAATCCTTAACCTAAACCCCAAATCTAAAATATACGGATTTGGACTAATCCGCGCCCTACGGACGATGACATAAACTAGTCTCCGTATACAATCCACGGGAAACCAAAACAAATAAAATACACACGACACGAAGTGAACTGCTAAAGAAGGAGAAAGTGGTTATCGTAACGCGGTAACATACTTAACTGCAGGGGCTTGCGCCTGTAGGGAAGAGTGTCCCTACAATCAAAAACCCCTCACAAATGTGGGGGAATCTGACAAAGTGAAATGACAACATCTCGCCCCTTCCCTTTCTTTGTGGGGAAGAAAAAGAAGAGACAAGCAAGCAAGACCGGGTATCTAGCAACGGTCGCATCTATCCAAACCTCCGATATACGGTGCCATAAATCAACCTGGTATCTTCGGAGAGGTGGATGGAGAAGTCCAAATAGCATCTGCCCCCAAATTCAGGCCAGACGTCCCAACGTCTCGGTCTGGTCTTTCAGCGGTGAACAGATTCTGGTATGCCCGGTGGGACCTTTTCTTCTTTCTATTCCACACTTAATGTGTCTTGTTTCGCAAAAAAAATCACGGTTCTCTATAGTTACCCTTGGATTCAAAGTACTAAAACTTGGTGTTTTGCTCCGATATAGAAAAATCGATGGCTTCCAAATGTACTTCATGCAGCAGCAACTCTCGCTCCACTCCATCAGGAGGAGTGACTTACGGGCGCAATGCGGCATCTATCTTCTCAATGCCAGTGGAGCAAGTTATGCAAGCCACTACTGGATTTTTCTTCGGGACCATGCTCCCACCGGTGAGTTTCGGTGCCTCAACGCCGTGAGATGAAGCTCCCAAAAGCTGGATCTTCGATCGACTGGCGACCACAACGGCCCCTCTCAACGAGTCGTCCAAATCTGGCGTCTCAGTCTTCAACAGGCTGAGCGAAAGCTCAAATGGGCCCGTAAAGAGGCTCGTGATACTTGAAGGGGCTGCCCAAAAATGGATAGCCCTCCCAAATCCTCTTACAGGTGAAGTCGTCAAAGGTGCTTCCCCTACCAGAAAGTCAGTCTTCGAAAGATTGGCTGACCTTTCTACTCAAACTCTGCCAAGAACGTCGGTCTTCAACAGGCTGACGCTGACTGAAACCCTTTAGCAAAGATAGGGACACAAAGAAGCTGCTTCCAAAACTGAGGCAGTCCCTTCCATAAGGCACGCTCGACGTCGCCACTGGCACCGGGTGAGAAAAGCTGAGGGTAACTCTCCCACTGGACTTACCTCGCCATCTCCAATGGTGGAAGTTGACGTTGTTGTTCCAACCGGAAATAGTTTTGATCTGCTCAGGAGGGTGAGCAAGAACTCTCCAACGGCGGTACTAAAGAAATCACCCCCACCTGCAGAGGTTACTGCGTAGAAAAAGCCGGAGCAGCCCCATCAGTGCCTCTTTTCACAAATTCATAAGGTATGGTGGAAAGTCCAGGACTACTCTCGTCGGCCGAAAAAATTGAAGGCTCGGTAAGAAAAAGACCACCCCTCCATCATACAGCGAGGGATTTCTTCGACACAGGTGCCTGTTACAACGACTCCTTCAACTTCAACCACCCATAAAAGGACGAGGCTGGATAAAATCCCACCGCCGATGGAAAATTCCAAAGGCGGTGGATAAAAACGCCCCAAGGCCGGGGGCATAACAGTACATACGGTCTACATGGCTTCCGGGAAAGAAGAAAGCCGTGCTTCGGCGAGTCACCAACCGCAAACTTGGTCGCTGACTAAGGCTCAGAGCAACAACAGAAGCTCCAAGAAATGCTGACCAAAATGGAAGCGCTTACCGGAAAGAAAGAAAGTCTGGCCAAAGAGGCCGAACAGCACCATGAACAAGAGACCGATACAGAGTTCCTGTGAAGGGTGCTCGAAAGAAAAGACAAAGAAGCCACTGAACAAGCTGTTAACATGAAGAAGATGACTCTCTTGTTTCTAGACATGGTTGGAATGATGATCCAACCAGAACCCCCAGTCGAGGATCCGCCGATAATCATCGAGATTGACAGAGGGGAAACATCGAACCCTCATCCGGCCTTGTCAACAGCCAAGGAGGAAACGATCTCTAAGGCTTCTGTTGATGATTATATTGCTCAATAAATAAGAGCCCATCAAGCTAATGACGTGCGTCCGCGCCCATCCTTGGAGGAAAGACTAGGACACGCTTACTCGTTTCCCCGTGACAAGACGAGGAGACTGTTTGAATTGGCAGTGCATAACAAACTCATCATATTGCCAGACCCGCGGCGTCCACCATAACCCGACGGCGTCAACAACCCTAACTACTGCTCCTATCATAGAATGGTGAGCCATCCAATTGAGGATTGCTACATCTTCAAGAATTGGGTCGAGGACCAGTATCAACAGGGGAAATTCACGCTGTCTAATAATTAGAGGGTAAACCCACCACGGAAACACACTCCCAAAAAGGTGGATGCGCCAGGGGCATCATACTCACTCATGGAAGAGACTCCATGGGAAGTCATTCTTTCAGCAAAAACCAAAAGAATGCTGAAGGATCTACAGGCATGTCCAGCAGTCTGGTAGAAAAGCCCACTTGAACCCGAAATCATCGAAAGGATGCTAAAACCACGTCCCGCACCGAAAGTTGTTGACAAAGGGTAAAATCCCCAAGTCGAACCTTCAAAGTCTTTGAAGAAAAAGAAGAAGACCAAGAAGCCTGTGCAGCCTATTGAGTATAACGACAAGTACACAGACCTACAAAAGTATATTGACGCGCTGGAGGAGTACAACCAGAAGGCGCGGACATCGGTCACGCTCAAAGAATTCCTCAAGCATATTCATGAGAACGAAGAAAATGACAACGATGAGGAAAATGACTCATCAGGAGACCGGGGACCGTGTAGCAAGTTGCCACATGGTCTCCCATTCGTTGTTACATGATGAAGAAACTCTCTTGGTGTCAGAAAACAACACGGAGAAACTGGGTGCAGAATCGGCGCTAAAACCCCAAGAACTGCTAGAACACCCGATCGATAAGCTGTTAAACGAAACCTTTCGAAAAAGCAAAACTGACCGAGAACGCGAATAGACATATACGAAAAGGCTAAGCATCAGCGTCAGGATGAAAAAGCTGCGGCAAGGATGGGTCGTAAAGTACTCCAACCAAACCAAAGCATACCTGCGACAAATAAGAGCAGGATCAAAATAGAGAAGCGGCTCGACAAAGCCCTGTCAATAGGAATGAAGCTGTCACCTCTCGTAGGAAACACTCCCGGGGTCATATGCCTCGACGAAGAGGATTCACACCCAAACTAATACTATATCATCGGAGGGTTATCCACCCCACCGAGAAATGCAGTGCCTTCAAAGATATATTGCCCATCAAAAACACTTCAAGAGGATGAAGCGTGAAGCTCGTCAACAACAAAATAATGCGACAGATGCGCATGAAAAAATGACTTGCAACTGTCATATGGTTGATACCTATTCGGAAGGGGAAAAAACCCAAGTTCTTACTTCCGGAAGCGATTCTGAGGACGAAATACCCATCAACCCTCTCTTCAAAGGCTCCACCTCCGAAAAAAAAAGAGGAGGAGAAGAGCTGCGAGAATATTCAGCTGCGTAACCGCATGCTGCCTGAAAGGGACCTCGGACCTCCAAACAAATGTTCGAGCAAAAAGGACAAAGGGAAAGAAAAAATCTCCGAGGAGTTTGCCCTCGACGATGGAGTTATCAAAGAGCTCATCGCAAAGGACCCGTCTAAAAAAAATAAGGTGGATTACAATGTTCTAGAACATCTGAGGAAAATACCCTCACAACTAAGCGTATTGGTGCTCTCCTCCTGTCCAAAGAGATACGAGATTCTCTGATCAAGGCATTACAAGATCCCGATCAGTTCCAAGCTTTCATCACGGAAGAGAGGGTGAAAGATGAACTGGCATAGGTCCACACGGCTGACATTACATTCAGCGATAAAGATTTCCTCCTCGGTATGTGCGAACAGAATTGCCCGTTATACGTCACCGGGTACTGTCACGACATCAAGATACGGAAAATCCTTGTCGACAACGGATCCTCCGTCAACCTTCTCAACGTGAAGGTGATGAAGGAAATCTGCATGAACGTTCAGCACCTTACCCGAGATAAAATTACCATCTCCGGGTTTGACTCACAGTCGTCACAGACACTAGGGTCCGTAATGCTGACGTTACGTTTCAGGCTGCTCGTCACTGACATCGAATTCCATGTCATTGACGCCAAGACTTGCTATAACGCTTTGCTCGGCAGGCCTTAGTTACATGAGTACAACGTTATCCCTTTCTACACAACATTAGTGTATAAAGTATTTCAAAGACGACTTGGAATACATCGTCACAGTGGAGCTAAATCAGTTCTCCGTAAACAAGGTCCGAAAATATGAAGACACAAAGTACATTCTACCAGACTTCGAGAATACGGAAAGGTGTCGTAAGCCGGAGGATAAACAGAAGTCCGTCGCCACTATCCCGATCTTTATGAGCGATTCCGAGGAAGGTGAAGAAATAATCTTCTCGGGGAAACCCCAGAAAGAAAACAATAGGCCCAGACCATCTACTCCTATTTTGGTCTTTGGCAGCGACTCAGAGAACAAGACCAAAACAGTGTTCTCCATCCGACCGTCAGTGCAAACCTTTGCCGAAACAGATCAGAGTCTACAAATTACAATGGCTCCGCCCCGGCATTATAAGGAACTTGATGCGCTTCGTACATACAGTTGTTCAGTCGAAAACATTGCACATTTGATATAACATTTTCCTTAATTTTCTTAAATATTTAAAGGTGTTTATTATAATTATGAAACATATGAGGGTTTATCTGTAAAATAATATTTACCATATGTTTATATACTATAATCAACATTATAAAGGAAAATGTATGCATATAATATTTATATAATATTATGATAATTTAAATATGCATATCATATCAAATATCCTTAACCAATTTTCTTAAACTATAATATCATATCAAATTGGTTAGGAAAATATCTCAAAAATACCAAATATTACTAACATTATTCATTGAGATATTGTGCAAGGTTTAGCTCAGGTCAGGAGATCGATATTGAGATGTCAAGAATCAAAATTCTGCCGATAAAGTTAAATAAAATCGAAGAATCAATACTGGCAGAGACTCAGAAAAAATATAAATATTCCAGACATCAAATAAATCTCCATGTGTCACATTGAAGCAGCCCCAGAATTTTGAACCAATGATCACACCAACACGCGGCACTTCCGTGTCCAAAATGTGATAAATGCGGCCGATCCGCGGCCGAGTTGGCGAGTTAGGGTTTGGGATTTTTGGGTTTTGATCTTCACAACAACTCCTAATTCTTGGGATCTATAATTTCTGGCTTTGGGGCTATATAAATGACCGAGGGTTAAGCTTAGAAATCATCAATCTTTTACACGAAGTAAATCACTGTCAAAGAACAAGTGATTCACGACAGGTCCGCGATTCGACGTGATAAGGTGATGTGAAATTCAACGGAGCATCTACTTCTAACAAGGCAGAGATCGAGAGCAACTTCTTTTTCCTCTTGTAATCGAAACTTGAAAGTTTTGTACTTGTGAAGTTAATTAATAAAGGTAGATCTTTAGTTTAATTATTTATCATTTATTTTCTGTATTTATATTATGATCTCATTCTCTATCCGTTCTTCTTCTATCTCCATCATACGCGAGTAATTCTCCCCTTTACCCTATCTGACATTGCCCCCTACTCGAAATCTTGCTTCTAGCTTTGGGCGCCTTCTTTTTCTGGTACTCGTAAGTGGTACTCTAAAGGTGACTCGGCTCTAGGGTAGAACAATGGATGAGAAAATATTTTAACTTCTTTTAAGTCTTATGAAGTTTATAAAATTTAGCAAAAGAATCGTTAATATCCTTATCGGGTGCGCTACCAATTTATTGCTAGTCTCAACCGCGGTTTGAGATCAGATTAACAATTATTTTGTTAAGGGCTAGACATGAATCAATGAAAGGACAAGGGTCAATAGTATGGAAACCCTAGTTTCTTCCAAGAACCCTAATTCTCATTCATCACTATCTATCTTGTAGGGTTCGTTCGGATTTAGTAGTCATGGATGATAGAAACTAGGGTTTCCACACTATTGACCCTTGTCCTTTCATTGATCTCTATTCATGTCTAGCCCTTAACAAAACAATTGTTAATCTGATGCTCAAAAGTAAACTGTAGTAAGTATCGAAGCACAGTAAAAGCACGGATGCACAATGTCTATCAGGGATCGCATCTACAACTCCATGACTATGTATGATGCATATTATCAAGCATAAGGTACTAACATAATAGTAACATGTAATAATATGATCTGGCATGCAACTAGGGATGCAATAAACGATACGGATGCGAACGGATATCAGAAAACGATAAAACTGTAACAGAGATGCACAATGCAATAAACATGCAATATTTTTATTCATATCGATGTAAAATATGTAGTATAGTATATAGCAAGATAAACATGCATGCGACTAGATATGTAATAAATAGTATGGATACGTACGGGTATCGAAAAACTGTAAAACTGTAACATAGGATGCACAATGCAGTAAACATGTAATATTTTTATTCATATGGATGCAAATATAATAACATAGTATGTAGCAAGATAAACTTGCCTAATCGGATCTCACGACGGGGTGCGTACGTTACGTCCGATGTCGGGTAAATGTCGTAATGCATACACGCGTGCACGGGACAGAACCAGGCAATGCAAGAACATGACTACGCTGGATGAGGACGTCTACTAGATCGCCCGGACCTTCGGCGAAGAGCATGGCTCCGGCGATCACAGGAAAATACGAATCAAGATAAGCAAAGAAAAGAAAAGAAGAAGAAGAAGAGGGCTGTGGTTGCAGGGTGCACTGGAGTTGTCTCGGGATTCTGGGAGTAGGAGAGAGGAGAGAAAGGGAGAAGGTGGTGGCGGGGACGAGAGGTCGACGGGGTCGAAGTTCGGCGAGGTAGGGTGTGCACACGAGTTGCAGGGTCGGTTCTTGGGTTGCAGCAAGGGTTGGAGGCGTGGGGATCTCGCCGGAGGTTATGGGGGGAGGAGAGAGAGAGAAGAGAGAAGATGGCGGTGAGCAAGTGAGGCGGATGACAAGGTGAGTTCGAGGGTGGAGGTCGGGTCCATGGGTTCGGGGAAGATGGGTTCGTGAAAAGGCGAGAGGAGAGAGAGGGGGAGATGAGGAGGTGAGGTGAGCGGTGGAGGCGAGGCGAGGCGAGGGTGAGGCGGCAAGGCGATGGATGCGGGCGAAGGCTAGGGTTATGGTTCGTGAGCGGTGAAGGCAGCGGGAACGAATGCAAAGAGAGAGGAGAAGAACGTGAGTGTTATGGGTTTCAATTTTTTAAAAAGAAATAATAATATATAGTAAGAGAGAGAGAGGGGCAGGATGGGTGAGTTGAGATTTGATTTTAAAATATTTTGAAAATATATATTTTTTAAAAACGTATATATAAAACAGTTTAAATATATAAAGAATTATATATTATATATTTTGACTTTTCTGGTTATTACAAAAATACTCTAAAATATGTTCAGTTGGGTCTAAAATTACGGTTTTAAAATACGGATAATATACGTATAAACCAAAATAAAAATGCGATATCCGGTTGAAGAAAATGCATACCCCTAAGAATGGACACATGTAGCGTGCACGTAGCGATCTAAACGAGTCCGTTTCACTAAACGGAATGAGAACAAGATGTACGGATGCCACCACAGGGTTAGGGGTACGATGCAGGCCATGCCAGATAATTTTAAAATATATTATTTGATTATAATGCATTATTAAAAAAATGCAGATGCCAGATAAAATACAGGGAAACAGGACATAAGCAACCACGAAATCTCAGAACTAGCAGGGATAGCATGTAAACAGGAATCAAGACGAGTTTCAAGCATGCGGGTCGGGTCGGATACCAAGCACAGATACCAAAACACTATCCGTGCCCAAAATGAATAAAACAGGAAAATAACCACACGATAAATAAAATAATCAAATCAAGCATGGTATAACTGAACTAGGGTGTTACATTATACCCAACTACAAAAAGAATTTTGTCCTCGAAATTCCCGGAACAAGAAAAGACAAACAAACATGAAACTATGAGAAGAGGTGTGGAAATTTCTGTCGAATCTCGTCTTCTCGTTCCCAAATCGATTCTCCGTGCGAGCGATTCCCCTATGAAACAAGTACGAGAGGGATAACTTTGTTCTTGAGGACTTTGTCTCTTCGATCAACAATCGCTATCGGTCGTTCTTCATATGTCAAGTCCTCCTTTACTGTCAGCTCCGAATGACCTAGAACGTGCGTCTCATCTCGAACATACTTACGGAGTTGAGATACATGAAACACATCAAGAACACTCGCCAAGGATGGTGGTAAAGCTAATCGATAAGCTACTTCTCCAACGCGCTCAATAATATCGAAAGGCCCTACGAATCGAGGACTAAGCCTGCCTCGACTCCCAAAACAAATCACTCCTCTAGTCGATGATATCTTCAAGAATACAATATCACCAACAGCAAACTCTAGAGGTCTTCTCGATATATCATCCCAACTTTTCTTTCGATCTTGCGCTGCCTTCATGTGATTCTGGATCGTATTAACCTTCTCCACGGTTTTCATAATAAGATCCGGTCCCAACAATCTTCATTCTCCAATATCGTCCCAACAAACGGGTGAGCGACACTTGCGACTATATAATGCTTCGAATGGAACCATCTGCATAGTCGCCTAAAAGCTTTTATTATACGAAAACTCCACCAAATGTAGATGATCCTCCTATAAACCCTTGAAGTCCAACATGCATCTCTCAACATATCTTCAAGAAATTGAATCGTTCTTTCTGACTGGCCATCTGTCTGAGGATGATAAGCGGTGCTAAACTTCAATCGAGTCCCCAAACTTTCCTGTAAACTCCTCCAGAAGTTCAATAGAAATCGGGTATCTTGATCGGAAACGATGCTCACGGGTACTCCGTGCAATCTTACAATCTCCTGTAGGTATCGTTCTTCCAACGCTTCCGTCGACTGACCAACTCTAAATAGTATGAAATGAGCTGTCTTGGTCAATCGATCAACAATCACCCAAACTGCATTGTTGCCCTTTGGACTCCACGGTAATGTTGTTACGAAATCCATGGTTATATGTTCCCACTTCCACTGAGGAATCGGAAGTGGTTGCAATAAACCAGTTACTCTTTGATATTCAGCCTTAACTTACTGACACACCAAGAACTTATCTACAAAGCGAGCAATCTCCCTTTTCATGCCTTCCCACCAGAAATGCTGTCGTAAATCACGGTACATCTTCGTGCCTCTTGGATGTACGGAATATGCGGAACTGTGCGCCTCCTTCATAACTTCTTCATGAATACTCCCTTCGGCACACACAAATGGCTACCAAATCGTAATGAACCATCTACATGAATCAACAAGTCCGTTCGAAGTCCCACCTCTACCTGTTCTCGAAACTTCTGCAACCTTGGATCGTATGACTGCGCTGCCTTAATATTATCCATCAAGGACGACTGTACTTGTAACTGCATCAACTGTCCCCAAGAATGCGGTAATACGATCTCCAACTCGAATCGCTGGAAATCATTGATCAGTCGAAAATATTGCATTTTTGTCACGACCCGAAAAGTACGGAACATGACCGGCACGTAAATTACGGACGTCTCGAGGCGTACGTAATCTAAGTAAGCCAAAACCCAGAAATCAAAACCAAAGAAGCAGTAGAGTGAAGAAAAAACCAACTTAAAGCAAGTATTTTTAATAGCATAAGCCGAATTATGCGTTTTTTTAAAAACATCAAATATTTCCTGAAAATTTCGGCAGAATCTCCTTTGTAAATACTGGCCCCCAAATAGGATACAACATGAATAGTATATGAAATGAATAAAAAGGCATCCCCAAGCGGGAGCTAGCTCTTTGTCAATCGACGGTCACAACCACGCAAGAAACATAATATACAACGCCAAAGGCGAGGATCAAAACTCAAAAGGAAACTCAAAATAGCAAGAAATCCATAGAAATACAACGCGCGACTCTAAGGTCGACAGAATAAACATCACTGGTCTCTATCTCTGAAATAAATACATGTTTGGTTGATGGAACTTCTAGATACAACAGAATAATAATATACAAGGTATAATGATGGGTACGATACAAGTAAACCCACCTACTAGCAAGTCACCCGAAAAAGAAGCAGTGCCAGCAAAGCCGTAATGAACCCTGTACAGCAAAACCTGCAAGAAACTGTGACACAACGGGGGTGAGTTGCCAACTCGTGAGTAGAAAACATTTACGAATAGAAATCGCATGAACAACGCAATCCTAAGTCATACGATCATAATATATCCTCAAATACATAATCTGTAGCCTATAACAATGGCTAAGGTATACCTCTAAACAACGGTAATACCAAGTGCTCGTGTCAGTGTCTCAGGTAGCAATATATCATATGGAGGAGGTATGAATGCATGAAAACAGAATACATGTAAATGAAGAAACTGCTTTCATAATTTAGTGAGATTTCTGTATTTTCAAAACGAGATATCATAAATGAAATCAGCATAAACAGTGTCTAGCATCGGAACAAAACATAAATCCCAATATCTCAATATCTCAGGCTCCGGCTATCCGGACTGGCCTGGATCATCAATCTCAGTACCTCGATGTCTCAAAATCTCAAAATCTTAATCTCACTATCTAGGGCATCGTCAGTCCGGACCGGCCCCTACCATTAATCTTAAGACCACGACGGTATCCTCCGGATATCCGACGCGTCGGGTAAAATCACCGGTAGATAGTCTTCCCCTGCCAGGCTCATCGTCTACTACTCGAACTTCTTGACGGGGTACCTTGCCGGGTCCACCATGTACCCGAAACGGTTCATCCAACTCCTCGAATCGGGTCTCGAAATCCATCAGCAAACTCATGGTGGACGACTCATACATCATGGGAAAACCGCACTTTTCATTTTAAAAAGAGAGAGAAAAGAAGTTTATAAATGTTTTTGCGGTTTTCCCCCAAATTCAGGAAATCTCATGAAAATCCGAATCCAAATCCTCAATAGCAAGTAAACAGTGAATATAGGCATAAAAATCCATGAATGCGGCATAACAGTGAATAATATCATGCATGAAGTAGCAAGTAATAACTACAATGTCTAAACTAGCATATAAGGCAAGTACACTAATATCATGTCTAAACTATTAGCTAACAAACTATGTCAATAAAATAGTATTTTCTAAAAGTGTTCTTGACATGGCAATTACCGATGAAGATGTGTGTGAGCCGGCAAGTAAGTGTACATGGTACATACGCGTCATCGGTAATGGTGCTGGTGTCCTAGCAGCAAGATATCAATAACGGTATATGAATCACAAAATAAGTATGCGATGCGGAGCGAACAGCAATAATGTGCGGAAGCTGAATACTAAACACGATGATAACTAATCTGCATTTAATAAAATATGAGTTCCACGGTGGTGCCATTTGAAATAACACGAATCGTGGGGTTTTGAAAATAAGGGCTGCGGTGTTTTTAAGAAAAGATGCGTCGTTTGAAATATCTGTAGAATCCCTTGACCTGTCTTTTAAAATACCCACGATCCGTTAGTTTTGAAATAGATAGGAATCTAACCCAGTCTAACAACTACACTAAACTATACGGCTAAACTAACAAGCTAACTGAAGGTAAGGAAACCGCCAAACATCTGAGTCGACACACACACACACATACACACACACACACACACAAATATATATATATTAGTCGGTGATCCCGCTTCGATAATATCACATCCGATACCATATCTATAATCAGATATTCCCAAGTCAAGAGTACGGATCAAACATCAATATATAGCTCGTACGTAAATCCGCCGTACGGTATCCCAAATCTGCGTACGGGTCAATATCACATTCATCACATTATTTATCTGGTATTCTCTTTATCAAAGATCATAATCCGGGGTACTGATCTACATCTAGTACTATACTGATACCGCCTAAGTATGCATGCACGTGTGTGAAACACTACATCAAAGGACCCGCTACAACGTCATGTCGTATCTCAAATACGAACCCTGCCATATCACCGATCTCACGGCCTCAAATCAAATCTCATCGACTCATCTCAAATCCCAAGTACTGTCCTCAAATCCAGTTTATGAACACATAGTCCCATACCCATGTGAACACATAAATATATATTCCCATATACGCACATGTAAAAGAAAGAATGTATGCAAGTATGTGCGTGCGTGTGTGTATGGGTGCAACCCCTACTCTAGGGTTTCGCAACTACACTAAACCAATCCAAGAACACCAAAATCCATCTTTATCATCAATCTACTCAAACAACATATAATAAATATATATGTGTATACGTATTCGTATACGTCACCACGAACTGCGGGGGTGCTATACGCCATCCACCCGACTTCTCCCCGTAGATATAAATCTACTCACCTGATCTGCGTTCGCCGGTGCCGACGTCGCTACGTGCTTGCTTGTCGTCTCGAAGTCTACCTGGGGTACCTACATGTCACCACGTATCACAACGCATACAAACCAAATCCGAAGTCGAAACGGTATACGAAAACCAATTCGGCACGCGTATCACACATAGGTCAAAACCTATCGTCTACGCATGCAAGAATATCCAAACCAACCCTCGATGTCGATGTGCAAACGTCAAACCATCGAGAAAACCCAAACACACCAATCGTGATTTCAAAACTCACTAATTATATAAGAAATAGGGTTTAATTCATCAAAACTATAAAATTAAATAAATCGTTTTACTTTCCAAAAACCTAGTTAGCATAAATTCCCATTTCGATTCAAAACTTGATGTTTTACCCAAACTAAATATTTTAACGATTCTAATGGCCAAAATGCTCACTTAATATCATAATTAGGTCATACAAATCACCTCCATATTTTTAATTTCACTAATTATCATTAACTAAAAATTCAAGTTTGCAACAAATATCGATTTTAACTCTTTTTAAAGTAAAATTCACAATTTTACAATTAAGCTTGGTTTTTCATAATCTAAGTTGCTAAACAACAAATTAAAATGTTGATAAAGTCATCAAAATCTTAATTAGATTTTAAATCACCCATTTGCAACTACAAGCTAAAACCTAGTTTGCTTAAATAAACTAAATTGGATATTTTAATGTTACAATTAGCACGAAGCAACAAGATTGCATTTGCACGTCCTAAGATACAAAAATACATCACATAACCATGCACAATTGATCACCATTCAACTCCAAAACAAAACCCTCACTTCAATTTCACAAACCCAAATTTTGAATTTGGACTTGAAATTTAAAACCTAAACTAAACCCTTCATTAACTTAATTTGAAGTAATAACAAACAACTCAAAAAAAAGAACAAGATTTATACCTCACAACCATCTTGAGATCAACATGAAACTTGACCTCCAAATTGAAATCTATGCACCAAGATCCATGCTAAAAGAGATAAGGGAAAATGGATGGATTTGGGTTTTAGCTTGATTTGTGATGGATTTTGAAGCATTTTTTTGTGAATTTTTTGAAGAGAAAAGAGAAGGGAGAAGGGGGGAACTGCTGCTGTTGGAGGCTGGATATTTCGGCCAGAAATTGAGGGGAGTGAGGAGAGAGAGGGAGGGGTTGAAAGTGAGAAGAAAAGACAAAGCCCACACCTCATTGACTTTCTTTCTTTTTCTTTTCTTTCCAAATGAGGTGAAGGAATTTGGGAGGGGGGGTTCTCTTGCTAGGCTCGGCCAGGTAGGGAAGGAAAAGGGTATGGGTGTGAGGAAAAAAAAATATACACCAAAAACCCCAAGTCAATAAGTCAAAGCCTCAATTACCTTTAATTTATTTTCACAATTAAGCCTATTTCTTTTACATTTTTCTATAACCATTTGACAACTTCATTTTATTTCAAAAACAACATGCTAAAATTTTGTTTAATTTGTTATGATGCACAAAATTTGTTTCAATCCATTCCAATTTGTAATTTTCCCTAATTAAATGTGTTAGTGACGGCTTAAAATAATATTAAAAATAATTAATTTCGGAAAAAATTTCAGAAAATTAGAAATTTTACCAGTGGCTCAATAAACTCCAATTAGTAGCAATTACATAGCTAGAATATGTATATTTAATTTTATAATAAAGATATTTGTATTTCGACTTTTTACAGAAAACCCTATTATTTTACCGATTTTTCCGAAATTTCATCGAAACGATTTTCAAAATGTTACAATCTTCCACACTTAAAGAAATTCGGTTCCCAAATTTAAATTAAAACTCCCCCTAAATACTAAAACATCTAAGCAAAACCATCAAGTCGTCGGGGCTCCGAAATCATAAACGCATAAACAAATCGTAGCGCAGCGCATGCGCATGAAAAATGAGCATATAACTCAAAATCAAAACTCCGTCAAGCATCCCGCAATCATCGGAGTAATGGGGAAGACATCAATGTCAAGATCCAATACGAAAACCAACATGATATACATCATTAAAGCATCTAGAAGCAATGCATGACAAACCTTTTTCAAATCGACGTGCGATGTTCGCAACACTGCACAGTGGCGGACGTCTATTGTAAGAAAATAACTGCATATATATATATATATATGTGTGTGTGTGTGTGTGTGTGTGTGTGTGTGTGTGTGTGTCCTTTGTTTAATATGCACGTCCCGCCGTTTTGAAAGCAATTTCAGAAGGGTTTCCTTTATAAATGTTTCGTGTCATCTCGGACACGTAGGTAAATACTGAGACTATAGCTCCTCTTTGGAAATCCCTTCGATAACTATCAATGCATGCAAAAATATACTCAGGTACTGTCTTGTGACTAGTCCTGCTCAGTACTAAACCAAATAGCAAACATCATAAAATATACTGCTCCAACATAAATCAGTCCCAAATATATATATGAATGCCATATGCGTCTGGTGCGCACGGAAATCAAAATCCACGAATGTGCCATACATATGCACAGAAACAACATCTAAGTGCACCGGGTGTACACGAAACATCTGTCAAGGGCAACAGGTGTGCCTGACAGCAAAAACAGGTGCATCTGACATGCACGAAGAATCTCGATTTAGTGCATCTGGTATGCACCAAAATCGTATCTCATAACATGCGTCCAACATGCGCGAAAACCCAAATCAGGTGCATCCATCATGCACGAAATCATGAAATCCAATATCAAGCGCCGAACATGCGCAAAATCCAATCAGGTGCACAAGGTGCACAAAACAAATATCGAACATCACCATCGAAATTGAAGTCTAGTGCAACTGTAGTGCACAAAATGTGTATCACTGCACTGCAAGCATATATGAAATATACCGAGTGCAAAAACCAAATCGTGTGCGTACATATGCACAAAATCAACTCACTGTATGAAACCCATAAAATCATAAACATGTGAAACCAAGGCACGAAAACGATATCAGGTGCAACAACTGTGCAAAAATCGTAAATACTCAGTAGGTGCAACCATAGTGCATGAAAACAAATATTATAAAACTTCATCATCAAAATCAATCATGCAAATAGACCGCCCAAAATACCGAAATCAAATATGGCGGAATAGTCTCGCTCAAGCACATTCTCTAAGAATCTCTGGCCAACTGTCGTGGTCACCCATAGCATGTCTCGTTGACGATCATGAACTCTGGCCTGCCAGTGTGCGTAACATGATCACTCCTGGGTCCAAGTCTTCTCGTACTTCATTCCAGAAAGGTCCTGTCGAGGTCTCTCCTAAATCTCGTCTCTGCCGAACTGTCCGGAAGTCATCGTCCTTTACTAAGCAATTTCTTGTTCCGGAACGGCTGCATACTCATCGCGACTCCTTCAGGAAGGTATATCCAAATACAATGCCTCGGCATGCGTATCGCATCTCTAATGTCGGCGGAGTGGAAGGTCATCTTATCCAGATCTTGTACGAACCTCTTACTCCACTTTTCTCTAATGTCGACTGCTTCGAACTGGTCTCGTCGTGGCTGCATGGACTGAGCTCCAATGGCTATCCTCGTCTCTGGAGTCTCCCAAGAAACGCATCTCACCACCTAGCAGCCGAATAGAGTCGAACCATCCGATCGATTCGTCAAAACCTCATAATCCCCTAAGAGCTCAACATCTTGGGTACAGTTTAATAGTATCAAGTACATACCAGAGCATCGGTGGTCCAGCCGTAGAAGGGCAAACCCAAGCCTCACTAATGGCGCCGCGGAACTTCCGCAAACCCTAAGGTTCAAAGGCTTTCACACGGTCATTATGTCGAGTTAGGGTTTCATTCTTCTAGAGGGTCCATAGAATTGCCTGCATGTCTTTCCGAATACTTTAAATTTGGAATAATAGGTTTCTGGCATTCGATCGCCTCTGTCGACTCTCAACGTATCAGCGTGAAGTCGTCTCTAGCTGGAATCAATCTATCTGATGACCTCGCATCGGGTAAGCGAACGAACCACATGTCCTAGTCTTTCATCCTCGGGTGACTAGCGACCTTCTAACAAATCTCTAAGTACAACTCGTACTGCAATAGCCCCAACATCTGGGGCGATATCTCATCGTTCGCAGCAACATCTGGCTCACTCGTCTGCACGCTGAACAGTGCCTCAATCATCATGAATAAGCAATACATCAACGGTCATCAAAATCTGTCTGGCCTCTATCAGTGGCTCAATCCTCTGGTGCTGATCTGCACGTCCGATTAATCTCATACAGCGATCCATCAAACGCTCGTAGCGCGAAAACACAATAAAAAGACACATCTCTACAATCGTATGTTGCCGGAATTACGCCCTGGTCAGTCCTCGTTTGTGACGAGCTCGCGCTGACCACAACTCCAGTCATAGCTCTCCCTGCCCGTAATCGTGGCAGCAAAACCATAACCGGTACCGATGAGGCTAGATCATAGGAATGAATATAATACTGTGCAAGGAAATGTACATCTTAAGGCTCCTTAAGCGGAGTAGCGTATCGTAAGTATACCGCGGAACATACCCACGGTACGTCACTCTACTTTAGTCACCTACTCTATCAACCAAGGGTCATCCTACACTCCGAAGGTAAAACCTAACGCTCTGATACCAACTTTGTCACGACCCGAAAAGTACGGAACATGACCGGCACTTAAATTACGGACGTCTCGAGGCGTACATAATCTAAGTAAACCAAAACCCAGAAATCAAAACCAAAGAAGCAGTAGAGTGAAGTAAAAACCAACTTAAAGCAAGTAGTTTTAATAGCATATGCCGAATTATGCGTTTTTTTTAAAACATCAAATATTTCCTTAAAATTTCGGCAGAGTCTCCTTTGTAAATACTGGCCCCCAAACGGGATACAACATGAATAGTATACGAAATGAATAAAAAGGCATCCCCAAGCGGGAGCTAGCTCTTCGTCAATCGACGGTCACAACCACGCAAGCAATATAATATACAACGCCAAGGGCGAGGATCAAAACTCAAAAGGAAACTCAAAACAGCAAGAAATCTATAGAAATACAACGCGCGACTCTAAGGTCGACAGAATAAACATCACTGGTCTCTATCTCTGAAATAAATACATGTTTGGTTGATGGAACTTCTAGATACAACAGAATAATAATATACAAGGTATAATGATGGGTACGATACAAGTAAACCCACCTACTAGCAAGTCACCTGAAAAAGAAGCAGTGCCAGCAAAGCCGTAATAAACCCTGTACGGAAAAACCTGCAAGAAACTGTGGTATAACGGGGGTGAGTTGCCAACTCGTGAGTAGAAAACATCTACGAACAGAAATCGCATGAACAACGCAATCCTAAGTCATACGATCATAATATATCCTCAAATACATAATCTGCAGCCTATAACAATGGCTAGGGTATACCTCTAAACAACGGTAATACCAAGTGCTCGTGTCAGTGCCTCAGGTAGCAATATATCATATGGATGAGGTATGAATGCATGAAAACAGAATACATGTAAATGAAGAAACTGCTTTCATAATTTAGTGAGATTTCTGTATTTTCAAAACGAGGTATCATAAATGAAATCAGCATAAACAGTGTCTAGCATCGACACAAAACATAAATCCCAATATCTCAATATCTCAGGCTCCGGCTATCCGGACTGGCCTGGATCATCAATCTCAGTACCTCGATGTCTCAAAATCTTAATATCTCAATCTCACTATCTAGGGCGCCGTCAGTCCGGACCGACCCCTACCATTAATCTCAAGACCACGACGGTATCCTCCGGATATCCGACGCGTCGGGTAAAATCACCGGTAGATAGTCTTCCCCTGCCAAGCTCATCGTCTACTACCCGAACTTCTTGCCCCGGGGTACCTTGCCGGGTCCACCATATACCCGAAACGGTTCATCAAACTCTTCGAATCGGGTCTCGAAATCCATCAGCAAACTCATGGTGGACGACTCATACATCATGGGAAAACCGCACTTTTCATTTTAAAAAGAGAGAGAAAAGAAGTTTATAAATGTTTTTGCGGTTTTCTCCCAAATCCAGAAAATCTCATGAAAATCCGAATCCAAATCCTCAATGGCATGTAAACAGTGAATATAGGCATAAAAATCCATGAATGCGGCATAACAGTGAATAATATCATGCATGAAGTAGCAAGTAATAACTACAATGTCTAAACTAGCATATAAGGCAAGTACACTAATATCATGTCTAAACTATTAGCTAACAAACTATGTCAAAGAAATAGTATTTTCTAAAGTGTTCGTGACATGGCAATTACCAATGAAGATGTGTGTGAGCCGGCAAGTAAGTGTACGTGGTACAAACGCGTCATCGGTAATAGTGCTGGTGTCCTAGCAGCATGATATCAATAACGATATATGAATCACAAAATAAGTATACGATGTGGAGCGAACAAAAATAATGTGCGGGAGCTGAATACTAAACACAATGATAACTAATCCGCATTTAATAAAATATGAGTTCCACGGTGGTGCCATTTGAAATAACACGAATCGTGGGGTTTTGAAAATAAAGGCTACGGTGTTTTTAAGAAAAGATACGTCTTTTGAAATATCCGTAGAATCCCTTGACCTGTCTTTTAAAATACCCACGATCTGTTTGTTTTGAAATAGGTAGGAATCTAACCTAGTCTAACAACTACACTAAACTATACGGCTGAACTAACAAGCTAACTGAAGGTAAGGAAACCGTCTAACATCTGAGTCGATACATATATATATATATATATATATATATATATATATATATATATATATATTTAGTCGGTGATCCCGCCTCGATAATATCACATCCGATACCATATCTATAATTAGATATTCCCAAGTCAAGAGTGCGGATCGAACATCAATATATAGCACGTACGTAAATCTGTCGTATGGCATCCCAAATCTGGGTACGGGTCAATATCACATTCATCACATTATTCATCTGGTATCCTCTTTATCAAAGATCATAATCCGAGGTACTGGTCTACGTCTAGTACAATACTGATATCACCTAAGTATGCATGCACGTGTGTGAAACACTACGTCAAAGGACCGCTACAACGTCATGCCGTATCTCAAATACGAACCCTGCCATATCACCGATCTCTCGGCCTTAAATCAAATCTCATCGACTCATCTCAAATCCCAAGTACTATCCTTAAATTCAGTATATGAACACATAGTCCCATATCCATGTGAACACATAAATATATATTCCCATATACGCACATGTAAAAGAAAGAATGTATGCAAGTATGTGCGTGCGTGTGTGTATGGGTGCAACCCCTACTCTAGGGTTTCGCAACTACACTAAACCAATCCAAGAACACAAAAATCCATCTTTATCATCAATCTACTCAAAAACAATATAATAAATATATGTGTGTATACGTATTCGTATACGTCACCACGAACTGCGGGGGTGTTATACGCCATCCACCCGACTTCTCCCCGTAGATATAAATCTACTCACCTGATCTGCGCTCGCCGGTGCCGACGTCGCTACGCGCTTGCTTGTCGTCTCGAAGTCCACCTAGGGTACCTACATGTCACCACGTATCACAACGCATACAAACCAAATCCGAAGTCAAAACGGTATACGAAAACCAATTCGGCACGCGTATCACACATAGGTCAAAACCTATCGTCTACGCATGCAAGAATATCCAAACCAACCCTCGATATCGATGTACAAACGTCAAACCATCGAGAAAACCTAAACACACCAATCGTGATTTCAAAACTCACTAATTATATAAGAAATAGGGTTTAATTCATCAAAACTATAAAATTAAACAAATCGTCTTATTTTCCAAAAACCTAGTTAGCACAAATTCCCATTTCGATTCAAAACTTGATGTTTTACCCAAACTAAATATTTTAACGATTCTAATGGCCAAAATGCTCACTTAATATCATAATTAGGTCATACAAATCACCTCCATATTTTTAATTTCACTAATTATCATTAACTAAAAATTCAAGTTTGCAACAAATATCGATTTTAACTCTTTTTAAAGTAAAATTCATAATTTTACAATTAAGCTTGGTTTTTCATAATCTAAGTTGCTAAACAATAAATTAAAATGTTGATAAAGTCATCAAAATCTTAATTAGATTTTAAATCACCCATTTGCAACTACAAGCTAAAACCTAGTTTGCTTAAATAAACTAAATTGGATATTTTAATGTTACAATTAGCACGAAGCAACAAGATTGCATTTGCACGTCCTAAGATACAAAAATACATCACATAACCATGCACAATTGATCACCATTCAACTCCAAAACAAAACCCTCACTTCAATTTCACAAACCCAAATTTTGAATTTGGACTTGAAATTTAAAACCTAAACTAAATCCTTCATTAACTTAATTTGAAGTAACAACAAACAACTCAAAAAAAAGAACAAGATTTATACCTCACAACCATCTTGAGATCAACATGAAACTTGACCTCCAAATTGAAATCTTTGCACCAAGATCCATGCTAAAAGAGATAAGGGAAAATGGGTAGGAGTTGGATTTGGGTTTTAGCTTGATTTGTGATGGACTTTGAAGCATTTTTTGTGAATTTTTTGAAGAGAAAAGAGAAGGGAGAAGGGGGGAACTGCTGCTGTTGAAGGCTGGAAATTTCGGCCAGAAATTGAGGGGAGTGAGGAGAGAGAGGGAGGGGTTGAAAGTGCGAAGAAAAGACAAAGCCCACACCTCATTGACTTTCTTTCTTTTTCTTTTCTTTCTAAATGAGGTGAAGGAATTTGGGGGGGGGGAGGGGTTTCTCTTGCTGGGCTTGGCCAGGTAGGGAGGGAAAAGGGTATGGGTGTGAGGAAAAAAAGATATACACCAAAACCCCCAAGTCAATAAGTCAAAGCCTCAATTACCTTTAATTTATTTTCACAATTAAGCCTATTTCTTTTACATTTTTCTATAACCATTTGACAGCTTCATTTTATTTCAAAAACAATATGCTAAAATTTTGTTTAATTTTTTATGATGCACAAAATTTGTTTCAACCCATTCCAATTTTTAATTTTCCCTAATTAAATGTATTAGTGACGGCTTAAAATAATATTAAAAATAATTAATTTCGGAAAATTTTTCAGAAAATTAGAAATTTTACCAGTGGCTCAATAAACTCCAATTACTAGCAATTATATAGCTAGAATATGTATATTTAATTTTATAATAAAGATATTTGTATTTTGACTTTTTACTGAAAACGCCCTTATTTTACCGATTTTTCCGAAATTTCATCGAATCGATTTTCAAAACGTTACAATTTTTAACACATCAATTTCCCTACTCTTTGTAATCATCTAAAGGTGTTTGGTATAAATATAGCACATATTAGCAATTCGTCTGCAAAATATCAAATAACATGTGTTATACATTATAACCGGCATTATGAGGGAAATTGTGTGTTTATTACTATACACATGATCTTGTATATCAACACTTGTCTCGAGATTGTGTGCAGGAAATTCTCCAGGTAAAAGAGCCGGAACTGCTAAAAGTGCTGATAAAATACATCAAGTCCAAGACTTGTGATCTGTCAGTAAACAAGAAAGTATAAAAAATTTCCAGACATCAGGAAAGTGTCATAAAGCCAACACAACTCAGCACTGGAAATTTCATATAGAGATCACCTAAAAGGGCCGCGGATCCGCGGCCGAGTCAGGCTGATCCGCCGTAGATCCGCGGCCGTTCTGACTCATCAGAGGCAGAAATGTTCATGTGTGGCTTCTTTTCAACGGACAAATTTCTTCAAGACGCTTCAGTTCCTCTAATTCTCCAGAAGCTTCCCTCCAACAGCAAGTCTTCTCTTGTAAGCTAGATAACTACCTTAATCTAGAAACTTCTCTTCAATACCTAACTTCCAAGGGAAGATTGACCTAGTTTCTAGGGGAAACTAAAGGGAAAACTATAAAAGGGCACCTATGGCTTCATTACAAAGGTTGTTCAATAAATCTACACACAAGTTGAGTGACACAACTTGTAATCAAAAGGGCACCAAACTTCCAAGAAAGTTAGAAGTTTTCTTAAACGAACTAGTAATAAGTAGTTATGAGCCGTTGTCTCAAGGGTTAGTAAGATGAAAGAAGTCACTAATCTGCGGATAAAATTAAGTCTGAAAAATAGTTCCTATTCTGGAAGCGAAACATTTAAACGTTGATACCCTATTATACGCACTTACACACGTCTTGAAACTCGGGATAGTAGAGGATACCTTGAAATGCTCTTGTCTAAAAGCCAAAGTATGAAGAAAATAATAAATGAATAAAAGATAAAATGATATAGAAAAATGAACACAGGTTTTGTTATCACCAAGGCAGCATAAAAAAAATATGGCGAGGGTGCTTCATCACTTAGTGCCTTAGACCAACTGGTTTGGGAGTCACTGCTAAGCCTTAGGTGTTGCAAGACGAGAAAAATGCTACTTACGCCTAATCAGCAGGCACATGAGTAATCGGTCGGTTAATACTTCGAGAAGTATTAACGGTCGCATGAAAAATGTGTGACAAATCCATCTAAATATTCACCAATTAAAAAGTGCTGAGGTAGATGGACAAGAGTATGATAGCTTGAATTGAATTCTCCAAGTGTAGGGATGCCTTTTACACACACGTAGGGATATATGATCGGTGTTTGGAAAAAAGGTAAGAATGAAGAATAAAGACGATGTTTTATTGAGAGATGATGTGATTTCTAACATCTTTTCATGATTATTAAGATAGAGCTCATGACAACTGAAAAGCTAGTGTAGTTGGAAATTCTAATTTTCAAGGTTTTTCTTTTACAATTCTTATCTTTATATGTAACTTTCACGGTCTTCCTTTTATTATTGGATTTTGTGGGTGCAATCCGCTGAAAACCCTCAGGAGACAACACTCCTCCTACTAGGGACACCTAGAGGTTGAAAGGCTTGTTGCACGTGCACAGTGCAATCGTGTTGCCTACGAAAGTGTGCTAGTTAGTTTTTCTTTTTCTTAATAAATTTTCTCTTTCTCTTAAATAAAACAAGTTTGCTCAAGACGACCAAAATTAAGTTTGGGGAATTTGATCAGTCGAAAATATTGCATTTTTAACACATCAATTTCCCTACTCTTTGTAATCATCTAAAGGTGTTTGGTATAAATATAGCACATATTAGCAATTCGTCTGCAAAATATCAAATAACATGTGTTATACATTATAACCGACATTATGAGGGAAATTGTGTGTTTATTACTACACGCATGATCTTTATATATCAATACTTGTCTCAAGATTGTGTGCAGGAAATTCTCCAGGTAAAAGAGCCGGAACTGCTAAAATTACTGATACATTACATCAAGTCCAAGACTTGTGATCTAGCAGTAAACAAGAAAGTATAAAAATTTTCCAGACATCAGGAAAGTGCCATATAGCCAACACAACTCAGCACTGCAAATTTCATACAGAGATCACCTAAAAGGGTCGTGGATCCGCGGCCGAGTCAGGCCTATCCGCCGTGGATCCGCGGCCGTTCTGAATCATCGGCGGCAGAAATGTTCATGCGTGGCTTCTTTTCAACGGCCAAACTTCTTCAAGACTCTTCAGTTCCTCTAATTCTCCAGAAGCTTCCCTCCAACAGCAAATCTTCTCTTGTAAGCTAGATAACTACCTTAATCTAGAAACTTCTCTTCAACTACCTAGCTTCCAAGGGAAGATTGACCTAACTTCTAGGGGAAGCTAAAGGGAAAACTATAAAAGGGAACCTATGGCTTCATTACAAAGGTTGTTCAATAAATCCACACACAAGTTGAGTGACACAACTTGTAATCAAAACCCTAGCCCAAATCAAATTCAAAAGCCAAATCAAGATTCATCGAGAAGCGTCTCAAGCAAGCCTTCAACGAGCCTTTGAAGCAATGCCGATCTTCATCCGAGCAAGAGATTCACGACGATCTGCGACTCAAGAAGATTAATGCGAAGCTAATTTCGGCGGATCTAGTTACCTCCTCAAATCTTGTAATTTTTGAGTGAATTTTACCTAATCGTCGATTAATAAAGGTGAAAATTATAAATCTTGCTTTTCTTTACATTCTTGCATTATGAAAAGTTACCGATTCTTGATTCTTTCCTTTTTCATGATATTTGAGTGAAATCTCCGCTTGTAGCAGAATCGAGAGAATAGGTAGATGATGATATTTAAATTCTTGAACGATTCTTAAAACTTACGAGTTTTGTAAACTTTAGGTAATTGAATCATCGAAGACCTAATTTGAGCGAGATCGCTTTTTTGAATGTTTTCGCTCCAAATTAGAGATCAACGATCGGCGATTTAATTTGTTAGAGGCTAGAATTTGAATGATAATCAATGAAAGGACAAGGGATGATGAAGGAGAATCCCTAGTTTCTTCAATAGTTCCCTAATTCTCGTTGATCGTCACCGATCTAGCAATAAATTCTCAATAGATATGAATTCGTAATCATTAGTATTCATCATCACTATCAATTTGATCGATTCCTACAAGCTACTTTACAAATCTTGAGAATTCAATTGGTTTGGACATGTTCTCTGCTGGAATACAGAGACGCGACCGCGTAGTTTTGTCTTGCCTGAATTTAGGGACAGAAGCTAATTGGTGCTATCTGTCCATCTCTCCGAAGATGCCAAGTTGATTTATGGCACCGTATATTGAAGGTTTAAACGGATACGGTCGATGTAGCAGACTTCGTCAGATTCTCCCTCATTGAGGGGTTTTTTATTGTGGGGACGCTCTTCCCTGCAGGCGCAAGCCCCTACAGTTAATTACGCTACCGCATCGCGGTAACCACTTTCTCCTTCTCCAGATGGTCACTTCGTATCGTGTGTGTTTGTTTTGTTTTTGGTTGCCCGTGGATTGTATACGGAGACTAATTTATGTTGTCGCCCGTAGGGCATGGATTAGTCCAAATCCGTATTTTCTTAGATTTGGATTTTGGGTTAGGTTTAAGGATACGTTAGTCTTATTTGAGACTAAGATCAACTTAAACGTTCGTTGAGGATATGTTAATCTAATTTTAGACTAAAATCAACTCAACGGGATCATTTAGATCCAACAAGAGAGCATTTGGGCTCTATTGTTTAGTTTAAGGATATTGCGGTCGATTAGTTTAAGGACATTACGGTCCAAGGTTAAGGACATCATAGTCCACGGGCTTAAGGACCGCACAGTCCGAGGTTAAGGACATCATAGTACATGAGCTTAAGGACCCCATAGTCCAAGGTTAAGGATATCATAGTCCATGGGTTTAAGGACCCCACAGTCCAGTTTAAAGACGTCATAGTCTATGAAATTTATGGTTGTCGGGACCCATCACCACTCTGAAGACGTTGAAGGATTACAACAACAGATATCGAAGGAGTGAAGAGATGTACCCTTGAACCAATGTTGATTGGGAAATCTGTAGTCCAATTTGGGACTAAGATCAATTAATTGGATTATAAGCACATGGGCTCAGTTAAATCTGAATTGAGGACTTATGGCCAACTTGGGCTAAGTCCAATTAAGTTTAAAATGATGGACCTTTGTTTGGACTGTTGAACATTTGTCTGGGTTCAGCCCCCCATTATTTAGCAATGTTAAATAGGGGTTTGGGGGCTTTAACAACATTTTGTCTTTGGCTGAGCACTAGCCATTCATTATAGCTCTGGACTTTACTTTGAATGTCACATGAAATGATCAAGTTTGGAAAATGTTGTTGGGGCTCAATCAAAGGGGAGATCTTGTCTCTGGAAAACTTAACTGATTTTGGGCTAAGACTGGTTTGAAAATGGTGTTAAACACTAACACATATTTGGCGATCACGTGTTCCCACGTGATGCACTTAAAATAGTGTTAAACACTAGGGAAAAAACGATCAAAATAGTGTTAAACACTAGAAATTAGGTGGTCACGTGGGGTCACGTGAGGCGCCTGAGAATTGGGCCAAACCTCATTTATTTTCTTCCCAGAATATTCAAATAAGTGTTAAAAACTTTTAGTCTTCGAGGCCATCACGTGTGAGCACGTGATGGGCATCCATGCACTGGATATTAAAAGGATTTGTTAGGGGTCATATGAGGACACGTGAGGCATTGCCTCCAAGCTTATTCTTTCTCATTTTGAAGAGTCTGTTTAAGGGTCACGTGGGGACACGTGAGGCACCCAAAATCTGTTCTGCCCTTCTTTATTTTGAGAAGTCTGTTTAAGGGTTACATGGGGGAACGTGACCTAATCTTGTTCATTCTCTTTCTGATCATTGAGGGGGGATCACGTGTTGCCACGTGACCAGGTTGGATATTGATTTCTTTACGTGCATGGAGAGTTTTAAGTTGCTTGTTTTAAGAATTAAATTCTTTTGTAGGGTTAAACCCTAATTTTGTTTAAAGGAATTAAATTCCTATGTATTTGGAAGAATTAAATTCTTTAAACTTGATTCTCCCTCTAAGTTTTGGATCTGCATGGCAGAATCTCCGCGACGAGAATTAAATTCTCAACTTATGGGGAGATCTGCTTCTGCAGATCTTTAACCAGAGGAAGAACTAAGTTCTTGTATTAAGGGTTAAACCCTTTTTGTTTGAAGGAATTAAATTCCTAATTGCTTTGATGTGAGAATTGAATTCTCTAAACTTAGATCTTCCCTTAGGTTTTAGATATACATGGCAGAATCTTCCTGATGAGAATTAAATTCTCAACTTATGGGGAGATCTGCTTCTGCAGACCTTCAACCAAAAGAAGAACTAAGTTCTTATTCAGAAGAGTTAAACTCTTAGTTTGAGAATTAAATTCTCTTTTATTTTGTGAAAGCTTGTAGAATGAACTTCTTTTGCTTCTCACCTAGAGTTTTTTCCTCTGAAGAGATCTTCTTTTCTCTCTTGAGAATTAAATTCTCCTCTCTTTTTCCTCTCTGTTGTTGTGTTTCTCTAAAAAAGATCCTTTTTCTTTTCTTCTTGACTCATCTTTATAGGAGAAAGAAAAGAATCAGTTTGTTTAGTCAATCTTTCATTGAAAAAATTTAATTGATTTTGTAACCAACATGATCTTTTAGATCACTCAGTGAATTTTATTCACCATTGGATTTTTAATCCAAAAGATATTCTGTTTGTTATTCTTAGTGAATTTCAGGGAAATCTTTCCTTATATAGAATCTTTCTATAAATTGGTGATTTTTAATCACCATAGGATTTTTAATCCAACGGTGCTCAACTTTACAGAGCACAATATTTTTTGTTTGGAAAGATTTAGAGAAATATTTTTCCAGTTAGGGTTCTCGATTCCCTCGGCTTAAGAGCCTATCACGTGTTGGCACATGATCCCACTGTTTGATCATTTAAATAGAATTTATTTCTATTAGTTAAAGAGCTTAAGAACCCATCACGTGTCTGCACGTGACCTTTGGTCACGTGCGGACACGTGATACCCCATTGGGGTATTCCTTACTGTTTTATTACACTTTTAATTCTCTTCAGTGGGTTTTTAATGGCCCATCACGTGTGGGCACGTGAATCCACTGATTGCTTGTTTGATTAGAATTTAATTCTATTTCAGCAGAATCCCCTGGAAACCATCACGTGTCAGCACGTGACCCCTGGTCACGTGTGGGCATGTGATGCCCCATTGGGGGTTTTCCTGATATTTTATGAGGGAACAAATGCTCCCACAGTATTGTTCTCACGTGTTTGCACGTGAGTGCAACGCTGTCATTTCTTTGTGGTCGTTGGATCTGCCTAGGGAAGGGGGTAGATGAACTGTTTCCCATCACATCCTATAAATGCAGGGGTCTCTTCAGAAGCACCTCCCCTTTTCATCTTCTTCCTTACTTGTTCTTGCCTTGAGAATTTAATTCTCTCTCTCAGAGCTTAGTTCTTTGTCCCAAAATATTTTCAGAGTTTCACTCTGTCCAAGAAAGAATCCTTTCTTCAGGTAATGGTTTTGAGCAGCCGAAGAACTTTTATACATAAAAGAACTCTTTTTGGATTTTAAATCCACACCAACGGTTTTTTCCTTCAAAGAACCCAATTTTCTAATCTTTAGGAGTGCACAATCTCTGGGTAGCAAACCTCATTGTTAGGCATTTTTCTGATCTTAGGGGTTTGATGACGGCCTTTGTTTCTCTCTGGAATTTAATTCCATTTCCAAGAGCTTAGCTCTGCCAATTTTTATGGGAATTTAATTCCTTTAAAGAACTTAGTTCTTCACAGAGAACTTCTTGGGATGTTCTTGCCCTGAGTTGTTCTTTGCAAAAACAAAAAAAAATTTAGAGAGATCCTTCTTGATTTGCATAGAGTTCTGCAGTGGGTTTTCTTCTTTGGGGAATGTGTAGAGTTGTTTGAAATCCACTGTTCATTTATTGAGAATCTTCTTTTTGTCCTCATAATGATTACCCTGCCTCATCATTAGTGAGCCTCTGTCTTGATTTTGTGGGGTCCCTGTGTTTTGTAACCAATGGTCCCATAAAATAAGTTTTCTGTCGCTTTCTTCCACTGTCTTTATATATATATATTTATGAATATATATATACACGTGTTAGCTTCACTAACAGTTTCCCCTTCCTTTATTTTAGGAACAATGGCTTCTCTTCCCTACTTTCCCTTTACTCGCTCGAAGGTGGCTTTTCCTCAATCATCGTCGGATGAAGAGGTGATGGCGATGATCAGGGCTCACGACCCTAATTGCACCAACTTGCTTTAATGGGGGACCCGGTACGGGCATATCATTCGGGGCCGTCGCAGCTTTCTTTGCGAGATACCCACAGAGCCAACCTACCCATTTTTTCCGATGGATCGTCCACGGACCGCCTTTGCTGTGGAGATATTGAATTAGACCCCTACGGGACGTCTTAAGCCGTCGACAACTGGGATTCCAAACCACCCCGTGTAGGATATAGACATCTTAGGGCGTCATATCTGTTAAGGTGAAGCCCAGCCCTGGGGACAGGTTTACAAAATAGGGCTTACTCTTCGACATCCCACGGGCTACCTTCTCTGGGCTCGTTATATCCTGTCTGCCCATCGTGCGCGACTGCAGAGGGTCGGGCTCTATCAGGCGGTGTACGCGTCTCTCTTCTATTATTAGTCCCCCCATGTCTGGTGGGTTAAGGCTTTCCTAAATCAATGGAATCTTCCCACCAATACCTTCTTGCTAGGGGACAGCGAAGTTTCAATTTCTCTGGAAGAGTTTTGCGAGATCTTGGGGTTGCCGATCAGGGGGACGCTCTATGAAGAATTGCTGCCTCCTGATGAGTATGTTTTCGAAACCGAGCCTGCTATGCTTGACGGTTTGTCGACTGAAAATGCCGTCCGCCACAAGCACCCAAGTCTAATCAAGGCTCTAGGTATTTTTGAGAAGCTATTCACAAAGTCAGAGGAGCAGGGCGTCACTATCAAAAGATTTATCTCCTACTTCCTTTGTGGAGACTTTCTATCAAAGACGGCTCCGAAGTTTGCGAATATCAATGACCCCTTCGGGTTTGGTTTAAATAAGCTACCGGCTAAAGAAAAGGATTTGTCCCAGTTCTACATTCCAATCCTGTCGGCTGTACCTTTTGAGTCGATCGCAGCTCCTGGCATATATGAAGAGACTTTCTTCGTGGGTTTTATCAGCGTCTAGCTCAGTTCGTTCGTTATTCCAACGCACCGTCGGTTCATGAGAGCTTCGGTCATTTGCCCTGCTCATCGCATCACCGGAGGGACGCGACTAACCGTGGGCATTATGGGGCTAGCGCATTTATATCATGGACTAAACGCTGCAGCCAATACCTCAACCCCAGGCGTGAACGTAGTGAGTTTCTCTCTTCATTACTTTACGTCATGGATTGAGATGCACGTGTTAGGGGCATTTGCCGCGCATCAGAGACCCACCTTTTATGATGCCTGCACTTTTCCGCGGCTCATGAGGTTGGTGGACGCTTCGGTTTCTGATCCGACTCAGTCCGGAGCTATTCATGTGCTGCTTAATCCCTATGCCAATACGGGCGGGATGGTATTTAACGATCGAGTCCTCTCTGCTCCTTCAGGACCGATTCAACAACTTTTCGACTCGTCGAAAGAGGGAGCACCCTCCCTGAAGCCCAAGGAAGCCATGCACTTATATTCGATCAGACCGGGTTATCTGGTGTTTCGTCAAAACGGTGTGGCCCTTTTTATGCGGTACAACCTACACCGCTTTGTTAGGCAACTGGGATATGACCAGGGTGTCCCTTTTGAGGCGTTTACAGTGGAGCCCAGCCCATCGTCGGAAGTTGTTCGTGACACCGCTCATCACTTCATGTGGCTGAACACCGACTCTCGCTTCGTGATTCCTGAGGCTGACTACATTCCTCGATGTGTGGGGGCTTTCACAGGCTGGTACCTCCACCGAGTCAGTCCTATTATTGTTGAAGAGGGGAGGATGATCCTTGGATATAGGGCTCCCACTCCGATCCAGGCTACGGGAGTCCCGCCGCGACCGCGGGCAGTGGTTCACCCTCCCCTGAGAGATACTGGTATCGTGCTTATTCCTGAGGCGGCGGAAGTGGATCTAACTTCCACAGCTGGTATGCCGCTGCGCACTAGAGCTCAAGCAAGGGCCAATAAGACGCCGGTAGCAGTATCATCAGCTGCGGTGTCAGCAATGGTGGTGTCATCATCGGTAGCACCGCCGAGTGAGGATATTGAGGGCGAAGTGGGTCAACGTCGCACCAAAGCACCAAGGGGAAAGAAGCGATCGTCTTCTGGTGTTAGTTCTGGGTCCAAGAGGCAAAGAAAGACGGTCACCAATCTGCTCGACTTTTTAGTGGAATCCGAGCCTATTCTTCAAGACGAGCCAATAGCTACGCAAGAGCCGGATGGTGGTCTTCTTTTTCCCGGTTCATCTGCCGAGGAAGCCGCTTAATTAGCTGAGGCTATAAGACGCTCCCAGGATGAAGCTGAGAATGTAAGGGTCCCGAAGAGGCCTTATCCTGTCGTCATCTTCTACGAAGATCCTCCATCGATATGACGAATATTTATAGGTCCTCTGGAAGAGGGAGGAGAGAGAGCCCTTAAGCATCCTATCTCGGCCGACGCCGAAGATGCGCTGTCGTTGTGGACTGGTGGCCACGAGTCTACCCTCGCACCCTGCCGAGCATGCATCCTTGAGAAGGAACGCCGGCTTGAAAAAGCCATACTAGAGGCTCCTTTGCGCATTGGTATACTCATATATCTTTTTGTAATATTTTGCACTACTCATATATATATATATATATATATATATATATATATATATCCTTATCTTCGTGAAAACTTTGCAGGGACTTCAGCAATGGCAGAGGATCTGAGTTCGAGTCGCGCCTTGATTATGGACTCTACAAACATCCCCGATGAGACACTAGTAAGAATAGAGGGGGTCGATACAACTGTTGTTCCGGCAACGGAGCTCCCCTCGGTGACTCCTATTCCCCAGGTGCTTGCTCCCCCGGAAGATGCATCTTCATTGGCCGCAGATTCAATGGATCTTTCTGGGGACGGCCCGGAGACTATGGGACAGGTGGTCGAGGCTACCGTCCTTTCATTGGAGCCTGCAGCAATGGCCACTGCTCCTCAATCGGAAGTTATTATACTGGCCCACGTCCCTGATGATGTGCCTGGGGGCATGGAGGAAGCCGCCGAAGCTGCTATCCCTCCAGTCCAGAGTGGGAGGAGTATCGAAGGTATTCTTCTATCTTTAATTTTAATGATCTCTTCATTATCTGAACCTTTCTGTCTTTTTAGAGCTACGAGGATTGGCGGCGTTCATCGTGGACTTATCCCCCAGGAAGTCTTTTCAGCGTCTGTTAGAGATGGCCGCTCCGCAGGAGATATCCCCTCAATGCATCGTCCTCTCTTCCGGACAAGATTAGTGTCATTTGCCCTCTCCTCACAGCATTATTATTATTTTATATAATAACACTGATGTATTCTACAGTTCTGGAAGCTGATGACGAAGTTGAGATTCTTAACGGGCCTGGGGAGCCTTCAGACCCTTCTTGCATGACTATGGGTAAGTAAAGTTTTGACACTGTTCCGCTTGCTCTTTGCTTGCAAGTCTCACTGATTTCTTTTTATGAATCTTAACAGCTTTGCCAGTTCTTACCACACTGGAATCTCGCATCGTCATGCCGCCCGGCCCCTACGCTCTACGTGCCTCGGAACATATGGCAAAGCTAAGCCTTCACTCCTTGTCAGCTCTGATTGAGGACCTTCGTGCTGGCAGTCTGATCACGGCCGAAGCATTTGCCGCTGAAGCCAACAGTTCTCTTCCCTTTCTTGCTACTTACCATAGTGAAACATTGGTGCAATTCTGGGTTGAGTTCTGTCGTTAGGTGGAGGCTTGCTTGCATAGTCTTGAATGTACACGCTATCCTTTAGAGGTTGTGGCTGCAAAGGCGAGCTTACGAAGGCTGATTGAGCGATGCGCTGCGAATATGCTATCATGCGAGAAGAGGCTCAGCCGAAAGTTTTCGGAAAGGGAGATGGCTTCCAAAGCGCTGAGGGAACTTCAAGCTAATCTTACGGTCAAGACCACTCAGGCATATGAACTTTGGCGGGTGCTTCAAGAAGCTATCAGGGAGGTGGTAGCCATTGATAAAGCCGCCATTTTCACTCGCGAAATGGTCGAATCTCATATGGTTACCGAAAAGGAGCTTGAAAGTCGGCTTGCCTCATACCAGGCCCAACAGGCTCAAGCGGAGGCCCGACTCTTAACGATAATAAATCATGAAGCTGAGGCCCAGCGATAAAAGGACGAACTGGCAAACCTATTTAATCGTCCGCCGGTTTGAAGAATTGTATATTTTTTCTATTCTTCTTTTGTACATACTCCTGAAAGAGAGTATTATTTTTTTTATTCTTTCATAAATTATACATTGTATTCATTTTGATTCATGAATAAAAGACATATTTTTCTTCATGATGGTGTGTCCCTTTTAGAAAATGCATTTTGTGGATAATCTATTTTGATCACCTTGTAGGACAGCGATGGCTTAGGAGTCAGGTTCAGATCTTCCTCCTAAGGCTTTCCAACATTATGAGACGTGAGGGTCTCATAAAGGTATTTCTCCTTACGAGTCGTGAGGATCTCGTAAGTGTGTTTTCTCTTGAGAGTTGTAAGAATCTCACGAGAGTGTTTTTCTTGCTTACAAGTCGAGAGTGTAAGTTCATGTCGCGCAACCCGCGGGATCACGAGGAGGCGGAATAAGTGAAAAACAATTTTCAAAAGATCGCGGCACGAACTTGGACTCCAGGATCAGTACTAAACCCTAACTAGCTAACTAGAAATGAGGTAAACTAAATGTACAGAAGTTTATACCTCATGATTCTGGTCTTTCGGGTCTTCATTCCTCGCTTTCCTTCTTCTTGTTGTTGACTCCGTGGATCGTTTGGATCGTCGGTCCCTCATCGGACTCCACAAATCCAAGATGATCCACCCGAGGAGATGTGCATCGAACTCTTACTTCAACGGAGGCAACTAGGGCATCAAGATCGCTACTCATGATGTCGTAGGAGATATAGAGATGTGTGGATGGATTGTAATATCTATTCTTGCCCTAGATCACTCAACACATGAGTTCACTAGAGCTTTGAGGAAGAAGATGGCCTTTCAGGAAATGCTAGTGAGGAAAGAGAATTAAAATGAAGATAGCTCTTATACATTTTCTCATCTGAACCATATTGATAATTCCCTTGATAAATCAATATGAATTATCACATATATGGTTCAAGTAACAAAAAATGACTCATGGGCCAAAAACTCACCATGTGTCATAAGAAGCTAAGTCCATTTTCATGCAATTTCCACCTCATTCTCCTATGTCATAATGCATTTTTCATTTAAACCAAAATGAATAATAACAATATGACACGTCACCTTCTAGAAGCATCTTTGACCATTTACAAAAATGCCCCTCGTCCGTACATACGTACCCGTATCCGTATTTCGAAAAATGCGGATAAAAAAAGACGAAAACAATCCATCAGTACAATACTAGGATCCGGCTTAAACCAAAGCCCTCTAGTATTGTCCGTCCGAATCATCATGCGTGCACGAGTACACGCACGTGATCGAACCCCGTCGTAAAACCATACGACCTCTACATCTTTTGTCTGATGCAGGGAAACCCTCTGTGTGGGACTCTAAAGACTCGACACTACGCTGGCAGTGAGTTTAACCACAGGTCGCAAGCGGCACTAGCTGCACGTAACGATCCCCAGGTATATGTCGATGAGAAAGCCAATGAGAATAACTCATCCGAACACCAACCGAGCCTATCTGTGACAATCCCCGTACAGTCCGGTTTGTTCGTCTAAGAGTATCGCATATCGGGCCTAGGGGGTGGTAAGCGTTAGACCCCTAATAGCAGTATTAGTCGTGTCAGAGTGTAGCCCATTACACCCTGAGAAACTACTGGAGTACCTACCAGTAAATCTCGCTTGCCATGGCCAGGGACTTTGTGTAATGGCTCTCCAACACAGCGCGATATCAACCCCCAATACCGGGAGAGACGAATCCTATCTAACCGCCACTGCCTCCAAGTGCTTCGGGACTGCATCCAACTACTACCTGTTTGCACAACTCCTTTGAGCCGTGGTAGGGTAGTAATCAAAGTACAGTAGGAACACACTCGAGGCGAAGTGGCAGTGGCAGTCGACGGACTAAGCTGTACTAGTGTCACCTGGGAACTGCTATCTGACGATAGGTATATTACCAACCAGCAGTTCCCAATGAGTCTTGTCCGGTGTACTCATAACCTAGTGAGCACCTGCATACTATCTCCAGTACGACGTACTAATAGCTGTGGGACAGACCATTTCCCCTACTGGGATGAGAAGCGCATACACTAGTCTATTCTGGAGTATCGAGGCCCTGTCTCGACAGTCCTACGACTAGGGACCTGTGTAAGGATGTGCTTACAGACTACCCAGCCCCACTAGTATGACTGCCATCACAACGTTGGTAATCAAGCAAAAATCATAAGGGCTCTACTAATATGTATAAGCGATATGTTAAAAGAAACACATGCACATATTGAAGTAGAAACAAACCAGGTAGCATACTAACATTTTGAGCAAGACTGTCAATACAACTGTGAATATCCCAAGCTTCCATCAAGTAATATACAAACCAGTATGATACAATAATGGCCTCTAGGGCATATACACTAACAATCTCCCACTTGCACTAAGGCCATATACTGGCATATTGCAGACCGAAGGTCTCGAATAGCCTCTTGAACACTGTCTGAGGGATGGCCCTGGTGAGTGGATCTGCAGTGTTGTTCTTCGTATTTACTCTCCTTACCTCGTTCTCCCAGAGAAAAAAATATCTCCCTGATTAGGTGTTACCGCCTTAAGATGTGTCTGGATCACTGATGGGACGTGGGTTCTTTCCCTAAAGCTATAGCGCTGATTGTTGTCGCAATACAAAAGTATAGGACAAATAATGGAAAGAACCACCTGAAGTTCAATTAAGAACTTCCTTATCCAGATTGTCTCTTTTACGGTGTCACAAGCAGCGATCTACTCCGTTTCCATTGTTAAGTCAGCAACGGTGTTCTGCTTGGAGCTCTTCCAACAGACCGTCCCTCTACCGAGGATAAAGCTATAACTCGATATGGATTTGGAGTCATTCTTATCACTCTGGAAGCTGGAGTCAGCAAAAGGCCTCGATCTGGAGATCCAAACTGCCGTACACCATGAACAGCTCCTTAGTCCTTATCAGGTACTAGAGAATGTTCAATATTGCTTCCCAGTACTTCTCCCCTGGGTTTGACTGATACTGGCTTACCATGCTTTCGCTGTGTAAGCAACGTCTGGTCTGGTATACAACATCGCATAAATTATAGATCCTACCGCAGTAGCGTAGGGTATAATCGATATGCGAGCCTTTTCCAAATCAGTCTTGGTAGACATCTCTTTGGAGAAGGTGATTCCGTGACAAGCCGGCAGACTACCGTACTTAGAATCTTCCATACTAAAATGTTTTCAGTATGGCGTTGGTGTACCTTGACTTTAAAAAGTCCCACTATCCACTCTGATCTATTACGATAGATCCGGATCCTTAGAGTGTAGTTGGTATCACCCAGGTATATCATGGAGAACCTCTGTGACAAGAATCCTTTGACTGATAGTAGTATAGGAATTTCATATCCTATTAAGAGAATGTCATCCTCGTTCTCAACGAGGAATTCCTCAGTTCTCCCTACAATCTTACTATAGATGTCTGGTTCATCCGGATTTTTGATAAAGTCAAATTCGTTGACCGTCTTATCAAAACAGTTGTTCCAACTCCGCGATGCCTGCTTTAGTCCATAGACTTTAAGCATTTTGCACACTTACCTGCTGCTCTCACTCTGATTGAAAACCCTCTGGCTGAACCCCATAGATGCACTCTTCTAAATACTGAAAAGCCATATATACGTTCATCTGCCAGAACTTACAATCATGGAAGATAACAATGTCAAGAAGGATCCGAATGGATTTGTGCATAGCCACTGAAGAAAAAGGTTTCATCATATTCCAAACCAGGTCTTTGATGAAAAAACCCTTTACAACATGTCTATCCTTATAGGTTTCAACCTGTCCATTTACACCAATCTTCTTTATGAAGATCCATTTGCAGCCTATGGGTTTTACCCCTTCTGGAGCAAAGTTCAAAGTCTATACTTTGTTGGTGTATATGGACTCCATTTTGCTCCATTTTGCATCTAGCCATTTTACCGAGTCTCTGAGCTAAATGGTATACTGGAAGCTAGTTGGCACATCATTATCAATGATGCAATCCTCTCTATCCCCGTCTATGAGAAAACCTCAGTTTCTCTCGGGCGGATGAGACTGCCTACTTCTTCCTCGGAGTGGCGTAAGTATGTCCGATTCTTTTGAAACTTCCGGTTCTACCTTACTTTCAGTAATATTTTGTGGTTCTGGAATTTCTTCCAGTTCTATTGCGCTCCCCTATTTCTTTTAAAAAGATTAATTTTCTAAAAAATGGGTATTTTGAGAAACAACAATCTTTTGTTCCTCCACGAAAATAGAAAAGATACCCCTTAGAGTCATTTGGGTATCCCACAAACTTAAACAGTACTGAGTGTGCCTCGAACTTGTCCACATACTACTTTTTACAAAAGCTGGACATCCCTTAATCTTCAGGTACTGAAGATAGGGTTTCTTTCCACTCCATATCTGATATAGTGTGGTAGGCACAGTCTTGGTATGAACCCTTTTTCAAAAGATATGCAGCTTATCCTAGTGCATAGTCTCAGAAAGATGACGGTAACTCAGCCTTACTCATCATGGAATGAACCATATCCAATAAGGTTGTGTCCCGTCTCTCCGATACATCAAAATGTTGTGATACGTATGGAGGAGTAAGCTGAGAGAGAATTCCTTTCTCTTTTATGTAATCCAGGAACTCGGCATTTAAGTATCACTACCTCGATCAGATCTTTAGTGAGTTGATACTTGTGCTTGTTTGTTTTTCCTCTTCATTCTTGTATTCCTGGAATTTCTCAAAAGCCTCGGATTAATGCTTCAATACGATGACATGTCCTAACCCAGAGAAATGATCCGAAAAAGTAATGAAATAGGAATAACCACTTCGTGTATATATAGACATTGGACCTACACAATGCTGTGTATAAGTCCTAAGAGCTTGCTCGCTCTTACTCCGTGTCCAGTGAATGGAGACTTTGTCATCTTTCATATGAGACATGATTGACTAGTTGCATAAGACTTATATTTGAACGGATCCAAATATCCCTCTTTATGTAACTACGTCAACCTTGTCTCAATGATATGACCCTGTCTATAATGCCATAAGAAAGCCCTATTTGATTCTGGAGATTTTCTTATGAGTGTGTTCTGGACGTTTGAAAACCTAAGCTTGATCTAATACGTACATACCGTTATCTAATGTACCTGACCCAATCATACTTTGATTTAGGTGGATGTGGATTACATCGCTTACATATGTAAATCATATCCTTCTTTAGAATGTAAAGATACAGATATGACTTTACAATCTAGACTAGGTACAAAAAACAAAATAGTTACGTAAAGTCAATAACTGCTCACTTGTCAATTCTAGATGATATTCCTCTACGGATACAGCATCTTTGCTCATTCCGTTAGCACCTCAGAGAGTCATATCACCAGCCCTGATAACTCTACGGTTTCTCAAAGTCTGTGAAGAATGAGATCCTGATTTGGTATCATGTACCCAGGAAGTAGAGTTAATTGACAGACTGTTTTCAAACACTAACATACCCGAAGCCGAAACCACAACATACTTCGGATCCTGGATTCTGGCTTTCCAAGCCTTGTATCCCTTCTGCCAATGCCCTTTCCCGTGACGATAGGAACATCCCTCCTTCACTATTGTTAGCCCTAAAACTTTTGCCCTTCCCTTTTCTTCTACTTTACAGACACCGCCTATCGGCTTTGTGGAGGACTTCTTCTTCTCACCTTTGGCTTTTACCTTGGATCTAGAAGAGGAAGATTCCCCAATAAGCAGAGCGGGTGTCTCCCTGGTTTCGTTCAGGGTGCCCTCAACTGGAAGTATAACTTTCTTCCCCTGAGAGTAAGTAGAAGGTTAGGACTGTAAAATTAAGTCATCACTCGACTTGTTCTTCAACGTGGTCTCCAGGTCCGTGAGCTGTCTAATATAGCTAATCATTATAGGGATGTGGTCTCCTACAGATGATCCGACAGCCAACCTCGCTTGAAGCAATTCCTTCGAGGTATCATATCTTGCGATACGAGATTGCTCTCCATATAAAATTTTGCTATGGAGGAAGATAGAAGCAAAGCCTATCTTCTCGTGTTCCCGCTGGTATTCACCATTAACTGAGGGCAACACGAGGCACTTGGCATTCGCATAGTCTTTTCCTTTTGTTTTACGGATACCATCCGTGACTTTGGAAACTGGACCTGGGACGGCAGTGGCTTGAGTAGTAATTAGGTGGTCCAGCTTGTCATAGGTAATGAACATCTGGACAAATCTTTGCCAGTTTTATAGTAAAACTCAGTCATATTTTTATCTAACTGTAACCTAATCTTGTCACCTGGTTGCTGCAATTAGGAGAGAGAGAAGAATACACTCAGCATGATGCTCTTGCAAGTTCAGATTGGTTTTTTTAGTTTATCTAAACAGGATGGCTCCCACCGTTTCTCCAATCCCTCCTCAAACCATAAAAGAGGAATTAGTCAGGATTAATCCCACCTTACAATACTTGCTTAACCGTTCAGCCAGGCTGGTGTTGGTACTTCGAGGGAGGTTTTCCAATGCTTTCGCGAAGTTCCTTAATTACAAAAACCTCTTTTCCCAGGAGGCATAGCCCCGCTAACACCTTTCTAGACACTTACTTGGTTTATAGTATTGATTGTGTTTAGTGAAGAAAACTCTCGAGGAGTAGTATATACTTACAGTAGGATCGGGATCCAAATATCATTGTGTGATAAAGATGAAGGAATCCTACCAAAATTATCACACTCCAAATGGTATGCAGCACTAGCATGTTTCAGTTTCTTTAGAAACTCCCGATGTGGATTTTTGCCCCATGCTCTTATGACCTTGACTTTGGCCAACAAATTATAAGTCACATATCAAGTTCTACCCGTCATTCTCCAGGTTAGATTGAACCCACCCGTACATACCCTTGACTTTGGCCAACAAAGCAGTACGACTGTCCCAAACCAACGCATCATCTATGCTTCATATGAATATCCAGTAGCTACCAATCACTATGCCTCGACTTTGGCCAACAAGCATAGCTTGAATACTATTGACTATTCATATGAAATGACGGAGGGCTACGAATGGTTTTGGTAAAACTGTGAACGTAGTGAACTTGATATAATCGAAGGAACTTGATAGTTTTAAAAAGGAGTGGTTTAAGTTCCGCATTTAAAAGTTTGCTATTTTTAAAATAACCGAGCGGTTTTTAAAATTTGTTCCAACGATCCAGCTTTGCTTTTATTTCTTTGCATTAATATAATGTGTTCTATCAATTACACCTATCATCACAGAAAAAGACGAAAATACAACGTCTACTTATGCCATCCGCATTCACCACTGGGCCCCGTCTAACACCGTTAGGTTACTTAACTAAAGCCAGAGCGGGGGTTGGACTAGCGCAGATGCAAAACATAAGTAGCGTCTATTATATACCATATATAATAATAACATTCGTCTGATGCAATAATAGGCATTCCAGTCACAGATGAACATATTGGATATGCTAGGAATATCCCATTTCGTTTAATCCTGTAACGAAAGACGGATTCCACGGTCGTGATGAATAGCCAAACCCCACCCCAGACCCCTACGGGTACGACAAACTACCCGCCAAATTCCAGAAGTGAAGCAACCTCCCTCAACAAAGTGAGTAGGCCACTCGGCACTTCAAAGAATCCGGTAGTTTGTGCACCCCACCTTGGGTCTATCCTATGAGCAGAAAACAGTAAAAAGAAATAATACAACGGTGGCTATAACCTCAACCCGGATGTGCCCCGCAAAATAATATTACATCAAATTTACAATTTACATCGAATGAAAGATAAAACAAACGCTCATCTCACACCCCCGGCTATTCATCATTGACGATCCAATACAGTTCATATACACAAACCAACAGATATGTGCAACTTCAAACTAACCGACATATAGCAATTAGATGAAGTTTAAAATACATATAAACATTATAGAAGAACCAATTAGTCAAGCACATTTAGAATTTCGATCGAAATATACTTTTCGTAACCACCCCAAATGCAAACCAGCATTCAAAACATACTGGGTAGAAACCAAATATTCCAGAGAACTAAACACCCAAAGAAAAAAATAACAGAAGAAGAATGGCAAGAATCGGCCTTGACTCAGCCGCGACTCCGTGGTGGATCGCTTCGATCCGCCGCGGTTCCACGGTCGTCTTGGCGATTCAGGGAACCATTTTTCTTCAGCCATCTTAGAAAACCCTGCACGTATTTTTAGTACACCTGAAATAATTTTTACAGAACTTTTAAAAATCGACAGAATGTAGGGTTTTCGGTGTTTTATTTTCCGGTTTTTCCGACGATCGAAGTTCTAAAGCTTGCTAACGAACTAGTTTGGGTTTAGTAGGCTCTGATACCTCTGTAAGTCCATGTCGCGCAACCCGCGGGATCGCATGTAGGCGGAATCGGTGAAAACAATTTTCAAAAGATCGCGACACGGACTTAGACTCCAGGATCGGTACTAAACCCTAACTAGCTAACTAAAAATGAGGTAAACTAAATGTACAGAAATTTATACCTCATGATTCTGGTCCTTCGGGTCTTCATTCCTCGCTGTCCTTCTTCTTGTTGTTGACTCCATGGATCGTTAGGATCGCCGGTCCCTCATCGGACTCCTCAAATCCAAGATGATCCACCCGAGGAGATGTGCATCGAACTCCTATCTCAACGGAGGCAACTAGGGCATCAAGATCGCTACTCATGATGTCGTAGAAGATATAGAGATGTGTGGATGGATTGTAATATCTATTCTTGCCCTAGATCACTCAACACATGAGTTCACTAGAGCTTTAAGGAAGAAGATGGCCTTTTAGGAAATGCTAGTGAGGAAAGAGAATGAGAATAAAGATAGCTCTTATACATTTTCTCATCTGAACCATATTGATAATTCCCTTGATAAATCAATATGAATTATCACATATATGGTTCAAGTAACAAAAAATGACTCATGGACCAAAAACTCATCATGTGTCATAAAAAGCTAAGTCCATTTTCATGCAATTTCCACCTCATTCTCCTATGTCATAAAGCATTTTTCATTTAAACCAAAATGAATAATAACAATATGACATGTCACTTTCTAGAAGTATCTTTGACCATTTACAAAAATGCCCCTCGTCCATACATACGTACCCGTATCCGTATTCCGAAAAATGCGGATACAAAAAGATGAAAACAATCCATCAGTACAATACTAGGATCTGGCTTAAACCAAAGCCCGCTAGTATTGTCCTTCCGAATCATCATGCGCGCACGAGTACACGCACGTGATCGAACCCTGTTGTAAAACTATACGACCTCTACATCTTATGTCTGATGTAGGGAAACCCTCTGTGTGGGACTCTCAAGACTCGACACGCTGGCAGTGGGTTTAACCACAGGTCGCAAGCGGCACTAGCTGTACGTAACGACCTCCAGGTATAAGTCGATGAGAAGGCCGATGAGAATAACTCATCCGAACTCCAACCGAGCCTATATGTGACAATCTCCGTACAGCCCGGTCTATTCGTCTAAGAGTATCGCATATCGGGCCTAGGAGGCGGTAAACGTCAGACCCCTAATAGCGGTATAAGTCATGTCGAAGTGTATCCGATTACACCGTGAGAAACTACTGGAGTACCTACCAGTAAATCTCGCTTGCCCTGGCCAGGGACTTTGTGTAATGGCTCTCCAACACAGCGCGATATCAACCCCCAATACCGGGAGAGACGAATTCTATCTAACCGCCACTGCCTCCAAGTGCTTCGGGACTGCACCCATCTACTATTTGTTTGCACAACTCTTTTGAGCCGTGGTAGGGTAGTAATCAAAGTACAGTCGGAACACACTCGAGACGAAGTGGCAGTGTCAAGTCGACGGACTAAGCTGTACTAATGCCACCTGGGAACTGCTATCAGACGATAGGTATATTACCAACCAGCAGTACCCAACGAGACTTGTCCGGTGTACTCATAACCTAGTGAGCACCTGCATACTATCTCCAGTACGACGTACTAATGGCTGTGGGACAGACCATTTCCCCTGCTGGGATGAGAAGCGCATACACTAGTCTACTCTGGAGTATCGAGGCTCTGTCTCGACAGTCCTACGACTAGGGACCTGTATAAGAATGTGCTTACAGACTACCCAGCCCCCACTAGTGTGACTGCCATCACAACGCTGGTAATCAAGCAAAAATCCTAAGGGCTCTATTAATATGTATAAGCGATATGTTAAAAGAAACACATGCACATATTGAAGTAGAAACAAACCAGGTAGCATACTACCATTTTGAGCAAGACTGTCAATACAACTGTGAATATCCCAAGCTTCCATCAAGTAATATACAAACCAGTATGTTACAATAATGGCCTCTAGGGCATATACACTAACAATCTCCCACTTGCACTAAGGCCATATACTGGCATATTACAGACCGAAGGTCTCGAATAGCCTCTTGAACAATGTCTGAGGGATGGCCCTGGTGAGTGGATCTGCAGTATTTTTCTTCGTATTTACTCTCCTTACCTCGATCTCCCGGAGAAAAAAATATCTCCTTGATTAGGTGTTACCGCCTTAAGATGTGTCTGGATCACTGATGGGACTTGGGTTCTTTCCCTAAAGCTATAGCGTTGATTGTTGTCGCAATACAAAAGTATAGGACCAGCAATGGAAAGAACCACCTGAAGTTCAATTAAGAACTTCCTTATCCAGATTGTCTCTTTTACGGTGTCACAAGCAGCGATCTACTCCGTTTCCAATGTTAAGTCAGCAACGGTGTTCTGCTTGGAGCTCTTCCAACAGACCGTCCCTCTACCGAGGATAAAGCTATAACTCGATATGGATTTGGAGTCATTCTTATCACTCTGGAAGCTGGAGTCAGCAAAAGGCCTCGATCTGGAGATCCAAACTTCCATACACCATGAACACCTCCTTAGTCCTTCTCAGGTACTAGAGAATGTTCAATTTTGCTTCCCAGTACTTCTCCTCTGGGTTTGACTGATACTGGCTTACCATGCTTTCGCTGTGTAAGCAACGTCTGGTCTGGTATACAACATCGCATACATTATAGAGCCTACCGCAGTAGCGTAGGGTATAATCGATATGCGAGCCTTTTCCAAATCAGTCTTGGTAGACATCTCTTTGGAGAAGGTGATTCCGTGACAAGCCGGTAGACTACCGTGCTTAGAATCTTCCATACTAAAATGTTTTCAGTATGGCGTTGGTGTACCTTGACTTTAAAAAGTCCCACTATCCACTCTGATCTATTACGATAGATCCGGATCCCCAGAATGTAGTTGGTATCATCCAGGTATATCATGGAGAACCTCTGTGACAAGAATCCTTTGACTGATAGTAGTATAGGAATTTCATATCCTATTAAGAGAATGTCATCCTCGTTCTCAACGAGGAATCCCTCAGTTCTCCCTACAATCTTACTATAGATGTCTGGTTCATCCGGATTTTTGATAAAGTCGAATTCTTTGACCGTCTTATCAAAACAGATGTTCCAACTCCGCGATGCCTGGTTTAGTCCATAGACATTAAGCATCTTGCACACTTACCTGCTGCTCTCACTCTGATTGAAAACCCTCTGTGTCACGCCCCGCTTCCCAATATACGGCGAAGGGGACGCGACGAGGCCCGCTACGTATATACTCAGAAGTACATACGCTAAGCGTATCTAAGCAATATAAAATAAATACATAAGAGACAAGGAACATCAACTTTTATTTATTAACATTCTTTTGTACAATACATGAAAAGGAAATACAACTGAAATAAAATGATGCCTAAACAGTGGCATAACAGGAAATGAAAAATACAGAAAGGAAAAGTGTACAATAAAACTGAAGTGCAGGGTCTTCGGCAAACTGCTCCAAGTCTTCTACAGATTGCTCGATCTCCGCCGGGTCCAAATCACCTGACGACATTCAAAGAAGAAAGAAATAGAATGTCGTCAGCGAACAGGTCGCTCGGTAAGTCCCAAAGATAAGGGAGAAATAGACAGAGAGTAAGAGAGAGAGAGAGAGAGTAGCTTTTAATGTTGTATTATAATATTGTAATGTTGTATTAACGCTGTTGTTTGTAGCCTGGTACAGAAGATGCCAGTGTATATGAGGGGAGTCCCACTTACACCGGGGACTTTGGTAACCTGTAGTACAAGGCTCCGTCGATAATACTACGGAACAACGGCATGGATGTAATTACGTCTTAAGTGACCACCTCGTACCCCCTTTAACATATTCCGTACTAGTCTACCCCTTAAACCCCGCGATGTCTTGTTTGTATTATTATCTTGTAAATTGTGTTGGTTGTATGATTAATTGACTGACTGACCGAAACCATAATATCAGGAAACAGTTATAACCGTAGAGTCATGTAAATGGAATACTGAGAATCATGTAAAAGGAATATATATCCATGGTTCGGTTCAGTCAAGTTATGTAAATTGATGATTGTATTCATGGATTCATGTGTTCATATTGACTTAGAATCTTGTAGATTATAGATTGACTTGAATCATATTCAAGTCAGATTAATCAGACTCAAACCCGAGTCAGACAATCATAAATGTGAATCGAAGTCTTATAATTGCTAGGGTCCTTAGGGTAATTTATAAACTTGAGGGGGTTTTATATAAAAATACTTTTATATACTTTTCAAAATACACCTCAAGTATTTATTGTTCGTCTTTAGAGTTGTAATGAGGGTGGATTTTTATGTTGTGACATTTCTAGTGAAAATATCCTAGTTTTATAAATAAGGGTATTTATCTGTAATATTGATTTATTTGAAGTTCATGGTGTTTTAGTGTAAAATTTATTCTTATGATTTTTAGAAAAAAGTGGAATATTTATATTATAATAAAATAGATATTTAAATGATAAATATACATATATTTATACAAAAATAGTTTTAATAAATATTTTATATTCCAAAAATCTCATTTTCTTAAGATGTCGTATTTTAAACCTTTCAAGACCGAATGCTCTTTGCGGAGGTCTGAATCTCGCACTACTAGCCCGAGGGTGCGCGATAAACCGCACGATCCCGAATGGGTTCCCCAAAGATGGGTTGTAGCGGCGCTTTGCAAAGATTGTAAAATACTAATCCTTTAGAAAACGGTTTTATAAAGTAAAAGGTATTTATTTGTAAAGTGTAATTTTCCGTATTTTAGATTGTAGGGTTTCTAAGCCAACTAGCCTATTTCTAAAAGGTCTAAAAGACAAGTCGTTAGAAGCCTCAAATCGCCTCTTCACCGCCAATTGCGGCCAGGTAAGTGGGAGGCTCTCCACTACAAGTAGTGGCCCTAATTAAGTAACCACTTGCCTTAGACACACTTGCCTAAACACCACAAAGTCAGGTTTAGATAAACGATCGATGTCCACAACTTATCGTATTTTTCCTATTAAAGATATTGTTTAAATAAATGTATCAAACCTAAACTTTTATAAAAGGTTTTATTAAGGAAATGGTATTTTAATATAAAATCTTGTTTTATCGTATTAGGAGTTTTCAAGATAGCGTATTATGGTTGCATATGTGTGTGTGTGGAGGTAGGTCATTATCTCGTGATCTATTTTAAGGTATAGCAATCTTAACGGGTTAAATGTAAAATTGAAATATGATGGTATTAAAGTGAAAAAAATACGGTAAGTTAAAAAGGTTATCATTTCATGTGTGAAAACTTATTCAAATTGATTTTTACAAGTTTAATAATCATGATAAAGATGTTTAGACATGTTTGAATTGATTAGAAGTGAAATTTTATAGAAAACCGAATCGAAAATCGGATTTGTTCCGATTCCGTCGGGTTTCGTAATTTCGTATTTTTGAGAATTAGAAAGGGAGATAGAATGGGACTTACGGGTTTCGATCTATACTAAAGAGTATAGGGGAACTAAAGAAGTTGCCGAGGCGTTGCTTCGTCGCCGGTTGTTTCTAAAAACGTCGCCGGAATTCCCGCCGGAATCTTGTCGGAGCTTCGCCACGAACTTGTTTTCAAAGCACACACTTCTTGGAAAACTTTTGAGAGAGTGGCTCAAGATTTTGGGAGTGAGAGGGTTGTGTATAGGGTTGGTATTTTAGGGTTAGGCTAGGGTTTGGGTAGATGAAAAGTTAAAAATAAAAATGTGATAAAATGTAATAAAAATGTATTAAAAGTGGAGTAATTGGGGTTTTTAAAGAGCTCTGGAAGTGGTATAAGGCTGAAACGTTGCAGGTGCATAGGGAATATGAAAATACACAACTTTCATGTTGTGACCATCGCCGGAATCGACCGAATCGGGGGTGACTCGGCCGTGACTCGGTCGGAGCACTGAGTCGGCCGAGTCAAGGCCGATTTGGCCGATTCCCGGCCTAGTCCGTTGGCCTGGATCCCCCCCGACGGTTCATCTAACTCCTGCAAGTGTTACATGTTTGGGTGTAGTGGGGGTTTTTGTGAGATATGCACGTGTAAACTCTTGGTATTCTAAAGGTTTTTAAAAAAATCAATATTAAAAATAATGTGGGGTATGGGATTTGAACTCTGGTGGCTTGGTTCAGCAGTGCAAGGTATTACCAATGAGCTACAAGCTTCTTCTTGTAATTATGGAGTTATTTAATTACTTAAAATGATAGCAGCAATAGTAAATACTCCAAGTATATATTAAATTTAAAGTTATTTCTTGTACACTAAAAATGGAATTATTATATTCATGTAGCTTGCAATTAAAAACAAAATAATTATTTATATCTTGTGCTCAGGCTAAATACCCCTTTATGATTTTGAAAAAAAAAATTTAAAATTTTGTGTAGAAAAGTGTATAGGAAAATTAAGGTTGTTACACTCTAGCTGAACCCCATAGATGCACTCTTCTAAATACTGAAAAGCCATATATACGTTCATCTGCCAGAACTTACAATCATGGAAGACAACATTGTTAAGAAGGATCCGAATGGATTTATGCATAGCCACTGAAGAAAAAGGTTTCATCATAGTCCAAACTAGGTCTTTGACATAAGCCGTGTTACACAAGGACCAGGATCCGCTCTCGACATTTCCCACGGGGTCAGGATTGACATTAGCCGTGTTCCACGAAACCAGGATTTGCTCTGGACGCTTCCCACGGGATCAGGATTGACATAATCCATGTTCCGCAAGGACCAGGATCCTCTCTGGACGCTTCCCACGGGGTCAGGATTGACATTAGTCGTGTTCTACGGAACCAGGATTTGCTCTGGATGTTTCCCACGGGGTCAGGATTGACATAAGCCGTGTTCCGCAAGGACCAGGATCCGCTCTGGACGCTTCCCACGGGGTCAGGATTGGCATTAGCCGTGTTCCACGGAACCAGGATTCGCTCTGGACTCTTCCCACGGGGTCAGGATTGACATAAGTCGTGTTCCACAGGACCAAGATTTGTTGACTTTTATCCGCATTTCACGGAGTCGGGGGTTGACTCTCGGTTGTCTGTGCATCGCCGAGTCATGGAACCGGGAATTGCCGCGGTTCCGCTTTGCTGATGTTACGTCTGTTGTAATGAGACAAATATTGAGATGATCTCCAGGCTGTTTGTGAACCATCAAGATTTGGCTTCTTTTTCTGATTGATCCTGGTGGGAAGGTATGGTTCCCTCTTTGTTTGTGCCCCTGGATTGTATACAGGGATCGATGTGGTCTCACCTGTATGGCAAAAAGTTTCATTTTATATATTTTTCTTTTCGCGATGCTCTATCATTTCAGCTTTAATATCGCAAAAGCCGCGATTGCCCAATCATTTCGTCTATTTGTTTTATTTACTCGCTGCTTTTTATTGCGAGTTGCCCAACCATTTCGGCTATTTTGCATGCATACATTTTTACTTGCTGGTTTTGTTGCAAGTTGCCCAATCATTTCGGCTATTTCATATGCATTTGCTTTGCTGACTTTTCGCTGCGAGTTTTAGGTTTTGATACCGATTTAGGCATCAGTATCGCTACAACTGGGATATTGCCAAGAGAAAATCATCATTTGCCTCTGTCGATGTCGAACAAAGGTGGCTTAGTAAACAGGGTTATGATCCTGTCGACTAAGGCTTTTAACTTTACGAGCCGTAAGGGTCTCATAAAGGTATTTCTCCCTACGAGTCATGAGGATCTCGTAGGTGCGTTTTCTCCTTAAGAATCATGAGGAGTCTTAAGTGTATGGTCTCTTATAAGTCGTAAGGATCTTACAAGAGTATTTTCTCCTTATAAGTCGAGAGGACTTACAAGGGTTGTTTTCCATATGAGCATATCCTCAGTTGCCGGGGGGGAACTTTGTCAGGGAGATGTTTATTCGTGCCCGTAGATTGTATACAAGGGTCAATACTGAACCACTTGTAGGGAAAAACTGGAGGTCGTGATGGCTTAAGAACAGGTTCAGATCCCTGTAACTTAAGGCTTTCAAACCCTGTGAGCCGTGAGGGTCTCAAAAGGGGAATTCTCCTTACGAGTCATGAGGATCTCGTAAGTGTGTGTAATTTCTCCTTAGGAATCGTGGGGGTCCCTAAGTGTGTTGCTCCCTTGAGAGTCATAAGGATCTCACGCATGTATTTTCTCCTCACAAGGTCGAGAGGACCTTGCAAGTGTCTTTTAACGAGATTGCGCCCTTTCGGGTTTTCACGACACTCGCCGGTAGTCCTGCTGTTTTTATTCATGAAGCCCTTTTGGGTTTTCATCCGTACCCATTTTGCTTATGGACATACCATTTTCTTTCTTTTTTTTGTGTCAGCCTTGGGATGCTGCGGTCTGTCGTAGTTTATCGACGTTTCGGTCAACGGCAAGTTTTAGGATATAGTGGTTCATCGTTAGTTTAAGGACGTTTCAGTCCGTCGTTGGTTTTAGGACATTTCAGTCCGTCATTTGTTTTAGGACATTTCGGTTCGTAGCCAGCTACTACTTATAGAGTTTAGGCTTAGGAAGATAGCGAGCGGACATAGGCGTCGTCATCTATCGTTGACCTAGGCCGTGACTCGTCGGGCATAGTATTTTTTTAGTAAGCGACCGTTTATTGGCCTGAAAGGTCTTTCACCATGCATGTCCATGAGTAGGTAGGCTCCACCCTGGTAAACATTGTCTATGATATACGGGCCTTCATAGTTCGGCTCGAATTTCCCCTGCTTAGCACGATTGGGGATCATAGGTCTTTTGACCACTAGCACGAGTTCGCCTTGGTGGAATGTTCTCGGCCTAATCAATCTCTCATATGAGCGCGTCATCTTTGCTTTATAAGCCTCCAGATTTTGTTGCGCCATGAGCCGGGTTTCATCAAGGGTATCGAGCTCCTCAAGCCGAAGATGAGTATTTTCTTCGTCTGTTAGCTCGTAGTGAACCGTCACTCATAGAGAAGGTAAATCTATCTCGAGGGGGAGCACCGCTTCTGTGCCGAATACCAATGTATACGGCGTTGTGTTCGTGGCTGTTTTGAACGTAGTTCGATACGCCCAGAGAGCTTCATGCAGTCTCTCATGCCAGTCCCTCATATTTCGAGACACCGTCTTTTTCACGATCTTTGTCAAGGTCTTGTTAAAAGCCTCAGCAAGACCGTTAGCTCGGGGATTATAGACCGAAGAGTATCTCCAGTCTATGTTATGCTATTGCGCAAAGCGGCTGATTTTATGGCTTCTATAGGCTGGCCCGTTATCGGAGATAATCCGTCGCGGAGTGCCGAACCGGTAAATGACGTGTGTCTTGAAGAAATGGTGGATATTGTCCGTCTTCACTTCTCTTAGTGGTACTGTTTTTGCCCACTTGGAGAAGTAATCGGTTGTTGCCAGTATGAACCGATGTCCTCTGGACGATGCTGGTTCGATGGGGCCGATTATGTCAGTTCCCCACATTTCGAATGGCCAGCTAGCCACCGTTGGATGTAACGGATTGGGAGGCTGGTGGATAAATTCCCTGTGAATCTGGAACGAGTGGCACTGCTTCGCGTATTTTAGGCAGTCTTGGATCATCGTGGTCCAATAGTAGCCCATCCTTTTGACCTTTAGTTTCATCTTCGGCCCAGCCTGGTGAGAACCGCAGAGTCCATCGTGAACTTCTTGGACGACTCTCCTTGCCTCTTCAGGCCCTAGGCATCTTAGCTACAGAGAATCAAATGATCTCTTATACAGAGTATCATTGACAAAGGCGAAGGATAGAGCTCATTTCATGAGTTGATGTCTTAACGACGCATTTTCAGGTGTTCGACGGGATTTGAAGTAGTCTATAAAGGCTTCTCTCCAATCCTTAGCCTTTTCCTGGTCTTTTATTTGTAGGTTCGCTTGCTCAGTTGCTCCTTTTTCTTCGGACGACTTTGGAGATATTTCTGCCGGTGCAAGAACCCGACGGCTTTGCACAACGATCCTCACGTCATCGAGGTCCTCATCAGCCAATTCTTTAGCGAGCTTGGCTAATGCATCCACCTCGCTATTTTCCGCACGCGGTATGCTTTCCAGGGTGTAGGAAGGAATTTGAGTTAGCAGTTGCTGCACTCTCTTGCCGTACTTCACCATCTCCGGTTTGCACGTTTGATAGTCATTGTTTACTTGACTAACGATCAGCTGGAGTCTCCGTATATAAGGAGGTTCTCAATTCCCATGTCGATGGCGATCTCAAGACCAGTTATCAAAGCTTCATATTCGGCTTCATTGTTTTTCTTTGGTTCGATTAAGGAGAAAGTAAAGCGCATTATCCCTCCTTGTGGAGTCACGAAGATGAGGCCCACCCCGGATTTGATTATGGGGGTGCTTTGTTTGCGCTTCTTCATGGAAGATGCTCCATTGAAGTAGAGTTCCCACTAGGTATCATTCTCTCTTCTCCCCCCCCCCCCGTCGATCGTGTTAAACGCATGTTCGTCTGATAATTTGCAGTTCAAGGGAGAGTCGGCAGGTATCGGATGCTCAGCGAGGAAGTCGACGATGGCCTGGCCTTTCACTGCCTTGAGGGGACGTTAAGTTATCGAGAACTCCATCAAGAGTAGGGCCCATTTAGCGAGACGTCCTGTTAATATGGCCTTTGACATCAAATATTTGAGGGGATCTACCTTTGATATGAGATGGGCCTCGTGTGCCAATGCATAGTGTCTGTGCTTCATTATTGCGAAGATCAATGCTAGACAGTGTTTTTCAATGGGGGAGTAATTGTTCTCTGCCCCCAGGAGAACTCAACTCAAATAGTAGAGAGCTCTTTCCTTCCCTTGATCGTTTTCTTGTGCCCATAATGCACCCAGAGAACCCTCAAGGGCGGTTGTATACAGAATGAGGGGCTTTCCCTTGACTGGAGCGGTCAGCACCGGAGGATTCTGCAGGTATTTCTTGATTTCGTCCAGTGCGCTTTGGTATTTGCGGTCCCAGACGAAAGGGGTTCCCTTCTTCATCAGGTGACTGTAGGGACGACACTTGCCGGAGAGGTTGGCCATAAATCGCCGGATATACACGAGCTTTCCTTGAAGAGACCGCAGTTGCTTAAGAGTCCTTAGTAGAGGCATTTCCATGATCGCCTTGATCTTCTATGGGTCTATCTCGATGCCTCGATGTCGGACGACGAATCCTAGGAACTTGCCCGAGGAAACTCCGAACGCGCAATTGAGAGGGTTCATCTTCAAGTTGTATTTCCGAAGGCGGTGAAACACAATCTTCAGATGCTCTAAATATTCTTCGTATGATTTGCTTTTCACCACAAGGTCGTCGATATAGCATTCGACGAATTCATGTATGAGGTTATCGAAAATCTTCGTCATGGCCCTCTGATAGGTAGCGTCGGCGTTCTTCAGACCGAACGGCATCACTTTGTAGAAGAATATGCCCAAAGGGGTCCGGAAAGCGCTATGCTTCTGGTCTTCGGGATGCATCTTTATTTGATTGTACCCTGATGAGCTGTCCATGAAGGAGAAGACTTGGTGAGTGGACGTGTTGTCTACCATTAGCTCGGTGACCGGTATGGGAAAGTCATCATTCGGACATGCTTTGTTAAGGTCCCGAAAGTCTACGCGGATGCGTACTGTCCTATTTTTCTTCATTACTGGGACAACGTTGGCGATCCAGTCAGGATACTGAACCTCTTGGATGAAGCCAAAGTCGATTAGCTTCTTGACCTCAGCGTTGATGCTCATCTCAAGCTCGAGCCGCATTCTTCTCGGTGCTTGTTTGATCGGCTTGACGTCCGGAAATATCGCCAATTTGTGCACAGCAATCTCTGGATGTAGTCCCGGCATCTCGGAATAGTTCCATCCGAAATAGTCTTTATACTGCATGAGCACGCCTTTAAGCGTAGCCACCTTTTCTTCAGACAACAGTTCACTGACGAACGTCGGCCGCGGGTCGTTTGCCGTCCCCAAGTCAATTTTTCTGAGGTCATCTGCAGTAGTATGTATCCCATCTTCCAGCTCTTTTGGCACCGGTGGAAATTCCGAGATCAACTTATCTTCATTGTTTTCGAAGCACCAAGAAAGATCATCCGTATTCTCGGGTTCTTCTTCTGACAGCGTTATTGCGTGACAGGTAAGAGATCGTTTCCAAGACTAATATTGATCTGGTTCTACTCTTATCGCATAAGTGACTTTTGATTGATGCTTCTGTGGTGGACTTACCCTCCAACTGTCGGATAGAGCGAATCTGCCGAGTTGATACTGGTCTTCAATCCAGTTCTTGAAGGTGAAGCAGTCTTCGAGAGGATGTCCTATTGCTCGGTGATAGGAGCAATAGTCTGGGTAAGAGATCTCGTTTGCTTGCTCGAGGTACTTGGACTCCGGGAGTGTCATCATCTGATGTTTTATGACAAGATCGAATATCTTATTTGTCTTGTCTTGGGGAAAAGAATATGCTCGACTCATCTTCTTTATAAGAGACGGATTCCGGCTGCTCGATTCTTGATCGTGTGGCTTCTTAGATCTGCCACGCTGCTGTCGAACGTTTTTTTTCCATTCTTTGGTTTATTTTTGCCTCTGCGTCGAGCCTTTTGTATGATAGGTTGGTGGCGAAAAGCACTGTCATTCTCCGCGGCCTGCTGAAGGAGGCGTTGCATCATGGCTTTCTCGTAAATGGCCATTTCGCGGTTATGGTCATCCCGGACTTTCTGACCTGCTTCCCTTATTAGCTTGTCCATCTGTTCTTCAAACGACGGACTTAGCATTTTCATGGTGGGACCTCGTTTTGGTTCAGGGTTAGCGTCTTCTAACAGAGCATTTCCTTCTTCATCGAAGTCATGTACAACGTGGCAGTCACGGAATCGTTCCCTTCTCTTGGATTGAACATATCCAAGGCCGATCGTTTCCATCCTCCCGTTGGGTAATTTTCGCTGAGTTCCGGGAACGTCCCAGATCCTGTTGTAGAACTGAGCTTGTCGAGCAGTCTGTTTTAAGGGTATGCCTTGACGCCTCAGCAGCCTTTTTAATCCTTTTGTGTAGTATATGGGCAGACGGATGGGCTGGAGCTTGTCAAGTGTCGAATCGGCACCTTGCCAAACTTCTTTCTCCACTTTAGTTTCCGTGGATCGATAAAAGAGGATCGCTTTTTCATCTCTTCGCCTGAGAGGGACGTAGAATGTCTGCAGTTCTTGCACACTATAGGTACCAAGCGCGTCAAGCTCTTTGTAATACTCTTACGGAACCATGGCAATTTGCAAACTCCGATCATCGTCAGCGAAGGATTGTATTGATGGCCGAACAGAAAATACGGCATTGACCTCATCTTCCAAGTCGCTGCCGAAGATCAACATAGGGGTGGACGGTCCCGGCTTGTTGCATTGGGGCAACCCTGAATAAACTATTTCTTCTTCCTCTTCGGTATCACTCCCGAAGACTAGAATAAGCTTTGTTCTTCGGTTTGTGACATCTTTCCATGTCCTCGAAATCCGGTAAGAAGTATTTTGCATCTTCGTACTTTCGGACTTCATTTACGGAGAATGGGTTCAACTCTCCTGTCACAGTATACTCGAGACCATCCTTGAAATACTTCATACACTGATGTTGTGTAGAAGGGATAATTTTGTACTCGTGTAACCAAGGCCTGCCGAGCAAAGCATTGTAACATGTCTTAGCGTCAATGACGTGAAATTTGATATCAGTGACGAGCAGCCCAAAGCGTAATGTCAGTATCATAGACCCGAGCATCCATGATGACTGGGAGTCAAACCCGGAGATGGTGATTTTATCACGAGCGAGGTGCTGAACGCTCATGCAGATTTCTTTCAACACTCTTACATTGAGGAGGTTGACGGAGGACCCATTGTCAACCAGGATTTTGCCTATCTTGATATCATGACAATATCCGGAGACATAAAGGGGACGGTTATGCTCGCTCATCCCGAGGAGGAGATCCTCGTCGCTAAAGGTGATATCGGCCGTGCGCACTTCTTCCAGCTCGTCCTTCATCTTTTCTTCGGCGAAGAAAGCTTGGAATTGCTCGGGCTCTTGTAGTGACTTAATCAAAGAATCTCTCGCCTTTTTGGATAGCAGAAGGGCGTCGAGAATGCTTAGCGGTGAGGGTATCTTCCTCAGGTGTGCCAGAACGTTGTAATCCATCTTGTTTTTCTTGGGCGGATCTTTGGCTGTCAGCTCTTTGACGGCTTGGTCATTGAGGGTGATATCCTCAGGGACTTTTTCTTTTCCCTTATCCTTTTTGTTCGACCCCTTGTTTACAAGTCCGAGATTCTTTTCTGGTAATGTGCGATTGCGCAGCTGAATGTTTTCACAGCTCTTCGGTTCTTCCACTTTTCTTGAGGTGGATTCTTTGAAGAGAGGGCCGAGAGTTATTTCTTCATCGGAGTCTCTCCCGAAGGTGAGAACTTGCGATCCCTAAGCATCGACCATGTGACAGTTGCCGCTAGTCCTTTTGCGCTCCTCAGTCGTATTTCTTTGTTCCCGACGAGTTTTGCGTTTCATCCGCTTGAAATGTTGTCGGTGAGCAACATATCCCTGCCACCAGTTTTAAAAGCGTTGCACTCTTCGGTGGGGTGCGTAATCCTTCGATGATATAAGCAGTAGCTAGGATGTACATCCGCTTCATGAGGGGGTTTTCCTTCGGAGGGTGGCAGCTTCACTCCCATCGATATGGCTTTGGCGAACCTTTTCCTCATCTTGAACCTGCTTTTATTTATGGTGGATGTACTTGGATCTGGCGGCAGTGTTTCAACCCTTTCATTCAGTCTTCGGCGTTTGGCTTTTCCAAATATGGCCATTTCACGCTTTCGATCAGCTTTGCTTTTCAGAAGAGCTTCGTTCAGGAATGCGTCAATCATTTCGTCTGACGGTCCTAGAAGTTCCGGCTCAAGATCTGCCCCCGGTTTCTCTGCATCCAGAGCTTCCCCATCGTTTATCAACGAGTGAGAGATCACATGGCAGCTTGCCACATAATCTTTAGATTCATCCGACGAGTCTTCTCCATTGTCGTCATCTCCGTCCTTAAGGACGTGGCTGAGAAATTCTTGAACTGTGACCGGGGTTCACGCTTTCTGATTATACTCTTCCAGCGCGTCGATATATTTTTGCAGGTCCGAGCGCTTGTCGCCAGGATTCACGGGCTTTTTGGTCTTCTACTTTTTCTTCGAGGACTTTGACGGCTGGGCCTGAGCGTTTTGATTATTGCTACCAATTCTTGGAGTTAGGTGCGGCTTCAGCATTCCCTCAATGACCTCAGGTTCCAGCGGACTTTTCCACCTGATTGCCGGGTATGTTTGGAGTTCCTTCGGCATTCTTTTCGTCTTAACGGAAAGGGCCACCTCCCATAGGGCTTCCTTTATAAGTGAGCATGATGCCCCCGGTGTGTCCATCTTTTTAGGAGTGTGAGGTTGTAGCGGGCTTACTTTCCAATTCTCAGACAGCGTGAATCTGCCCTGCTGGTATTGGTCCTCAATCCAGCCTTTGAAAATGAAGCAATCTTCAATTGGATGGCTTATTGCTCGGTGGTAGGGGCAGTAATTAGGATTGTTGGCATCGCTTGGCTGCAGCGGACGTCTTGGCTCTGGCAGATTGATGAGCCTGTTGCGCACCGCCAGCTCGAACAATCTCCTCGTTTTGTCCCTGGGAAACGAATAAGGGCGCTTTATTTTCTCATTATAGAATCGCCGTCTCTCGTCTAGGCGATCGGTTAATTTTGGACCCCTGGGCTACTGTTGAGCATTGGCGACGAAGGTCGCTTTCCCTTTCCCTTTTTCATTCCGTGGCTCCGGCTTTGAAGAGGAAGGCCTGTGGTCCATCTGGTCCATTTGGGCCAGCTTATCAATCAAGGACTGGAAAGTGGTCGTCTTGAAAAACATCATAAATTGGGAGATGGTCGCTTGAGGGTCAAGAGTTCCCACGAACATGCCCACCGCAGGCGCTTCTTCGATGCGCTACTCGCATTTTGACCATAAATTTCGCCACCGTATTGCATACTGGACCCATGTTTCTCCAGGCTTCACCCTGGCATTGATCAATGCCGTTATTGGGGTGCATTCACTAGCACTCACGAATCGCTGGGTGAGTAGTAGCTCCATCTCTACAAAAGTTCTGACAGAGTCGTTCGGAAGTTCAGAGTACCATTCGAACGCTGTCTCCGACAAGCTGCCTCCGACAAGCTGCCGACGAACTGGCGAAGTAGCAGTTTAACGTCACCTCCAGTGTTGCCACACAGAGCCCTGAACTGGGAGACATGCTGGTGGGGATTGCCCGTCCCTTTATATACATGGAATTTAGGGATCGTATATCCCGGCGAGTACCTTATTTGGTCATACCAGCCTGGATAGGGTCATCCTGTTTTAACAATTTGTCCGGCCGTTTCACTCGCATGATGAGCTCGTATTTGCTGAGCGATGTAATCATCCAAAGCGGCCTTTGAGATGGTCTCCTCCTTGGCTACTGAAAGAGCCGGAGGAGGGTTCGATGTTTCCCCTCTGTCATCTTCAAGGACAATCAGAGGGTCTTCAGCCGGAGGATCCGGTTGTATCATCATCCCGACCATGTCTTGGAAGAGAAGCGCCATTCGTTTTATATTGGCCGCTTGGTCCACGGCCTCTTTTTCTTTCCTCTCGAGCATTCTTCGGAGGAATTCAGTATCAGTTTCTTGTTCCTGACGCTGCTCTGATGTCTCTGGATTTTCTTTCAGCCCAGTGAGTGCGGCCATTGCAGTTAGCATCTCCTGAAGTTTTTGCTGCTGTTGCTCCTGAGCCTTTATTATCGATCGAGTAAGCGGTCGATGACCCGTAGAAGCACGGCTTTCCTCTTTTTTGGAAGCCATATAAACGGTATATGTCACCATGCCCCCAGACTTAGGGCGTTTAGATTCAGCGTCCTTGCGGTTCGCTGCGGTCACAGTGGCTTTCTCCGGCCTCCTTCTCTTGTGAGCGGTTGAAGTTGAGGGAGCCGTTGCAGCGGGCACCCAGACGGATGACATCTTCTGTAGTACCACGGGATGACTCTTTTCCTGCCGAGCTTTAATATTCTTTGTTCGGTGAGAGTAGTCCTGGTCAATCACCGATTCCTGGACCTGTCGCCAGACTTTGTAAATTTTGGAGGACAGCCGCTGAGGGGGCTGCTCCGGCTTTTTTTCTGTAGAATTCTCCACAGGTGGAGGAGATCTCTTCAGCACGGCAATCGGAGAGTTTTTGCGCACCCTCCTTAGCAGTTCAAAGCTGTTCCCAGTTGGAACAGCTGTATCGATTTCCACCGTTGAAGCCGGCGGAGTCAGTCCAGAAGGAGAGTTGCCCCCAGCCTTCCTTACTCGGCACCAGTGGCGACGTCGAGCGTGTCGAGCCATTGGGATTGTCTCAGTTGTAGGGATGACTTCCTCATGCCCCCTGTGTTGGCGAAGGGTTGTCGCTGGCGTCAGCCTCTTAAAGACCGATGTCCGTTGAGAAGCAATATCCAATCTGTCAAAGATAGACCTCTGGGCAGGGGAAGCAGCTTTGAGGACTTCTCCTAGAGTGGGAGCCGGAGCAGTCAGCCTTGTAAAGACCGACCCTTTAGCAGGAGAAGCCGCTTTGATGACTTCGAGAGCGGGAATGGCTATCCTTTTTGGGATAGCCCTTTCTGGTATCGCAGGCTTCTTCACGGCCCCGTTAGAGCTTTGGCCCAGTCTGTCAAAGACTGAGGCATTAGGGCTGGACGACCTATTGAGAGGGGCCGCAGTAGTTGTGAGCCGATTAAATACCGAGCTCTTCGGAGCTTCTTGCAATGGTATAGGGGCATTGAAGTTCATCTGTAGGATCATGGTCCCAAAGAACAGCCCAGTGGTGGCCTGAGTTACTTGCTCCACCGGCATCTTGAACAGGGAGGCCGCTTGGGGCCCGTAGGTTACACCTCCAGATGAGGCGGAACGGGAGTTGCAGTTGCAGTTGGAGCAGTTGGAGGCCATTGATCTTCTGTTTTCTGCACGAGAGCAAAACCAAATCTTAGTACCTCGAACCCAAGGGCAACCATATCAAACCGCGATTCGTTCGCGAACACGACACACGAAGTGTGGAGTGGAAAGAGGAAAAGGTCCCACCGGGCGTGCTAGAATATGTTCTCCCCCGAAATACAGAGACGCGACCACGTAGGTTCGTCTTGCCTGAATTTGGGGGCAGATGCAAATTGGTGCTATCCGTCCACCTCTCCGAAGATGCCAAGTTGATTTATGACACCGTATATCGAAGGTTTAAACGGATGCGGCCGATGTAGCAGACTTCGTCAGATTCCCCCTCATTGAGGGGTTTTTGATTGTGGGGTCGCTCTTCCCTGCAGGCGCAAGCCCCTGAAGTTAATTACGGTACCGCATCGCGGTAACCACTTTCTCCTTCTCCAGATGGTCACTTCGTGTCGTGTGTGTTTGTTTTGTTTTTGGTTTCCCGTGGATTGTATACGGAGACTAATTTATGTTGTCGCCCGTAGGGCGTGGATTAGTCCAAATCCGTATTTTCTTAGATTTGGATTTTGGGTTGGGTTTAAGGATACGTTAGTCTCATTTGAGACTAAGATCAACTTAAACGTTCGTTGAGGATACGTTAGTCTTATTTTAGACTAAGATCAACTCAACGGGATCATTTAGATCCAACAAGAGAGCATTTGGGCTCTATTGTTTAGTTTAGGGACATTGCGGTCGATTAGTTTAAAGACATTACGGTCCAAGGTTAAGGAAATCATAGTCCATGGGCTTATGGACCCCACAGTCCGAGGTTAAGGACATCATAGTCCATGGGCTTAAAGACCCCACAGTCCAAGGTTAAGGACATCATAGTCCATGGGTTTAAGGACCCCACAGTCCAGTTTAAAGACGTCATAGTCTATGAAATTTATGGTTGTTGGGACCCGTCACCTCTCTGAAGACGTTGAAGGATTACAACGACAGATATTAAAGGAGTCAAGAGATGTACCCTTGAACCAATGTTGATTGGGAAATCTGTAGTCCAGTTTGGGACTAAGATTAATTAATTAGATTATGAGCACATGGGCTCAGTTAAATCTGAATTGAGGACTTATGGCCAACTTGGGCTAAGTCCAATTAAGTTTAAAATATTGGACCTTTGTTTGGACTGTTGAACATTTGTCTGGGTTCAGCCCCCCATTATTTAGCAATGCTAAACAGGGGTTTGGGGGCTTTGACAACATTTTGTCTTTGGCTGAGCACTATCCATTAATTATAGCTCTGGACTTTACTTTGAATGTCACATGAAATGATTAAGTTTGGAAGAATGTAGTTGGGGCTCAATCAAAGGGGAGATCTTGTCTCTGGAAAACTTAACTGATTTTGGACTAAGACTGGTTTGAAAATAGTGTTAAACACTAACACATATTTGACGATCACGTGTTCCTACGTGATGCACTTAAAATGGTGTTAAACACTAGGGACAAAACGATCAAAATAGCGTTAAACACTAGAAATGAGGTGGTCACGTGGGGTCACGTGAGACGCTTGAGAATTGGGCCAAACCTCCTTTATTTTCTTCCCAGAATATTCAAATAAGTGTTAAACACTTTTAGTCTTCGAGGCCATCACGTGTGAGCACGTGGTGGGCATCCATGCACTGGATATTAAAGGGATTTGTTAGGGGTCACGTGGGGACACGTGAGGCATTGCCTCCAAGCTTGTTCTTTCTCATTTTGAGGAGTCTGTTTAAGGGTCACGTGGGGACACGTGAGGCACCCAAAATCTGTTCTGCCCTTCTTTATTTTGAGAAGTCTGTTTAAGGGTCACATGGGGGCACGTGACCTAATCTTGTTCGTTCTCTTTTTGATCATTGAGGGGGGGTCACGTGTTACCACGTGACCAGGTTGGATATTGATTTCTTTACGTGCATGGAGAGTTTTAAGTTGCTTGTTTTAAGAATTAAATTCTTTTGTAGGGTTAAACCCTAATTTTGTTTAGAGGAATTAAATTCCTATGTATTTGGAAGAATTAAATTCTTTAAACTTGATTCTCCCTCTAAGTTTTGGATCTGCATGGCAGAATCTCCCTGATGAGAATTAAATTCTCAACTTATTGGGAGATCTGCTTCTGCAGATCTTCAACCAAAGGAAGAACTAAGTTCTTGTATTAAGGGTTAAACCCTATTTTGTTTGAAGGAATTAAATTCCTAATTGCTTTGATGTGAGAATTGAATTCTCTAAACTTAGATCTTCCCTTAGGTTTTAGATCTGCATGGCAGAATTTTCCCGATGAGAATTAAATTCTCAACTTATGGGGAGATCTGCTTCTGCAGACCCTCAACCAAAGGAAGAACTAAGTTCTTATTCAGAAGAGTTAAACTCTTAGTTTGAGAATTAAATTCTCTTTTATTTTGTGAGAGCTTGTAGAATGAACTTCTTCTTTTTCTTCTCACCTAGTTTTTTCTCTGAAGAGATCTTCTTTTCTCTCTTGAGAATTAAATTCTCCTTTCTTTTTCCTCTCTGTTGTTGTGTTTCTCTAAAAAAAGATCCTTTTTCTTTTCTTCTTGGCTCCTATTTATAGGAGAAAGAAAAGAATCAGTTTGTTTAGTCAATCTTGCATTGAAATATTTTAATTGATTTTGTAACCAACATGATCTTTTAGATCACTCAGTGAATTTTATTCACCATTGGATTTTTAATCCAAAAGATATTCTGTTTGTTATTCTTGGTGAATTTCAGGGAAATCTTTCCTTATATAGAATCTTTTTATAAATTGGTGATTTTTAATCACCATTGGATTTTTAATCCAACGGTGCTCCACTTTACAGAGCACAATCTTTTTGTTTGGAAAGATTTAGAGAAATATTTTTCCAGTTAGGGTTCTCGATTCTCTCTTAATCAGAATTTAATTCTATTAGTTTATAAATCTTAAGAGCCTATCACGTGTTGGCACATGATCCCACTGTTTGATCATTTAAATAGAATTTAATTCTATTAGTTAAAGAGCTTAAGACTCATCACATGTCTGCACGTGACCGTTGGTCACGTGTGGACACGTGATGTCCCATTAGGGTATTCCTTATTGTTTTATTACACTTTTAATTTTCTTCAGTGGGCTTTTAAAGTCCCATCACATGTGGGCACGTGACTCCACTGATTGGTTGTTTGATTAGAATTTAATTCTATTTCAGCAAAATCCCTAGGAAACCATCATGTGTCAGCACGTGACCCCTGGTCATGTATGGGCACGTGATGCCCCATTGGGGGGTTTCCCGATATTTTATGAGGGAACAGGACATTTTCTTGATGTTTATTAATTCTTGATTTTAGATCTATTTGTTTATGATTCTTGAAACTAAAATCTCATGAATATTGAATCATTTACTTTTATCTTTTCTTTTAACTCAAATAAAATGATTTTGAACAAATCACACTTTCTCAGTGGACGATCCGCTCTCGCTAACGAAACTACAATAGACACCGCTAATTGATTGCGGTATAAATTTCTTTGGTTGTGATTAAAACTTTTCCAAATTCACACGAAGATGATCAATCAAATGGCGCCATTGTCGGGGATCGTGTGCTTTGTTCGTTTTTGTTAATTGAGTTGAATTTTTTATTATTCGATTAGAATTTTTAGATCAAAAATCGCATCAAGAACTTAACGATTTGTTGTGAATTGTTGCAAGGAGATCTGGAATCTTTGGAGCGAGAGAAAAAATTTTCAGAGCATCTCAGAGAGCTCAGTGAAGGTACAGGAGCATCTACACCAATTTCTGTGCAGGGAACTCTCCATCACGCGAAGGAACCGTGGCATTAGGTAGCATAACGCGGCGGAACCGCGGCGGTTTAGCTGCTTCACTACTTCAAACTTCTCAGGTATACTTCTGTCTTTCTTATCTCCTCCCTGCTCTGTCCAATAACCAATTTCTGCAGGATTCTTTGCAAAAATTCGCAGCGCCGCTAAAAAGAAAATTTGTTGCATATTTGATCTTGGTTGTTTGCATTTTTAAATACGGAAATTAAGGGGCAAAGAACAAATTCAGATTAGGTGGGGAGTTCATTACCCTTCCTAAGCCCCAAAAATCACAAACTTGCATCTGCATCACCCTCATTAACTAAAAAAATATCTAGACATGACTCTAAGGATTGTCGTGCTCACTTAGGACAGAAGAAGGTCGTGGGTAATCTATTGCTTATCCACGTTTCTTTTGTGGTGTCTAAGGCAAGTGTGTCTAAGGTAAGTGGTTACTTAATTAGGCCCACTACTTACGTAGTGGAGAACCTCCCACTTACCTGGCACTTACCTGGCCACAGGAGGGGCAAAGAGGCAGTAGAGCATCTATCTTGCGACTTGTCTTCTGGAAGTCTGGGAGCGGTCTAGAGACTTGACCTAAGGGACCATTAGATTTAGGATTGCTTGTGCATTGTTTGTGTGATTTTTCAAAAATCCGTCTTTTTCAAAACAAACACCAACTCATCTTTTCTCTAATTATCACAATGCTGCCACTTGTGCTAAACCATTTAGTGCATGCTCGGCTGGACACGGGATCCTAGTGCTCGTCTTGTCCGCGTTCCTCCTATCAACTCCGAAGTCGGTATTTCTACGTCTACTTTTTCTTCACCCACTACCACACCCATTTCGATGGACGGATCTCCATCGAACTTCTTTAACACTACTCTGCCACCATCCGTAGGTGCGCAGAATCCGCCCCGCATCTCTCTCCAAGAGAGATGTTACTCTATGCGAGGTCCTCTTTCGACCTGTCTCACCATTCCACCAGCCAATGGGGACAATTTTGAAATCAAACCACAATACATCAATCTTCTACCAAAATATCACGGTCTCGAGTCTGAGGACACATATGTCTTTATTACCAAATTTGAAAATGTATGCGCTATGATGGGTACTTCACAGCTTTCTGTGGATGCTATGAGATTACGTCTTCTCCCATTCACCTTGTACGATATAGCCGAGAAGTGGCTTTATAACACAGCCGCACATTCTATTTCGAACTGGGGAGAATTCGTAACAGCTTTCCTAAAGAAATTCTACCCTAATCATAAGACAGCTCGAGTCCGTAGCGAAATAAATCAATTTACCCAGCTTCCAAATGAACCATTCTCGAAGTGTTTTGAACGCTTCAAGGATCTGTTAGTTCAATGTCCTCCTTTCGGAATTCCTAGATGGGATCTGTGCAGAATCATATATGAGGGCATTAATCTTACAACAAAACAGACCCTTGAATCCATGTGTCAAGGCACCTTCATGAATAAAGATGATGATGAAGTCTGGAGATTTTTAGAAGATTTCGCTGAAAGAACTTTACAGTGGGAGAGTGTAAACCAGTCATCGTCCAGGGGTGGCATTCATCAACTTGATGTTTCCATAGGAGTTAGAGCTGAAATGGCAGCAATGCAAAAGAAACTCGAAGCTATGGAACATAAATTTTTAGCAGCCTCTCTAAATCAGATGTCACTCTCCAAAACTGTCTGTGGATGCTGTTCTAATCCATCTCATCTTACGGAAGAATGTCCTTTGAATTCTCCGTTTCAAGGTCAAGAGCATACCAATGCTGCTTTCCAGCAAAGACCTACAAACGATCCGTATTCTTCCACTTATAATCAGGGTTGGAAGAATCACCCTAACTTTGCTTGGAACCAATCACAAACTCAAAACACGGTTGTAGACCAAAACAACTTTCAAAGGGTTCCTCCACCACAACAGCAACCACTACAACTGAGTCAGCACCCCTATCAATCACAAAATTTTCAAAATCCGTTTAACACACCTGCACCATATAACAATTCTTTGCAAATGTCCGGTACTGATAACTCCTCTTCACTCGAACAAACCATGAATTTGCTTCTGAAAAATTTTATGTAAATTTCGGCTGAGATGAAGTCTTCCGTCGATAAAAGCCGAAATAAGTGCTAGAGAGAAAGGGAAACTTCCAGCTCAACCTTTACCCAATCCTGGCTATTCACATCATGTGAATGCTATCACCACGTTGAGATCTGGAAGAGTGCTTGACAACCATGTCGGTAAAGAGATTGATAATAATGATGAATTAATCAATTATATCCCAGCTGAGACTTCCACTTCCACATCCACTTCTACTTCTGACTCTTGTTCGTCTACCCCACCACCTTCTTGCGAGCCTATTCTTCGTTTTCCCCAAGGCTCAAACCCTCAGCACACTTCTTCTAGTCCACCAAAGACGATCCTCACTCCTATTCTGGGATCTTTTCTACCCACACGATCTTCTCCAATGTTGAACCCCGCTCTTATTGCTAAAGCTCCTTATCCGAATCGGTTAAGGGGAAACAGACCAAGTCCGCAAATGGAGAAGATCACTGAAATCTTTAAACAGGTTAACATCAATATCCCTCTCATAGATGCTATACAAAAAGTCCCGGCTTATGCAAAAATTCTCAAGGACTTGTGCACTAGGAAGAAGAAGACTCAAGTGCCCAAAAAGGTGTTCATGTCAAAGACCGTAGACACAGCTTTTCCCCAACAATTACCAAGGAAACGTAAGGACCCTGGCTGTCCTACTATTTCTATTTCTATTGGGGGTAAACACATTAACCGTGCTCTACTTGACCTTGGCGCAAGTGTTAACCTGCTTCCTTTCTCGGTTTATGAGCAGTTAGGGATTGGAGAGTTGAAACCAGCTCACTGCACTCTCCAGATAACCGACTGATCAATCACCAAATCTAGGGGTGAGCTGGAGGATGTGTTAATAAAAATCGGGGAATTTGTATTCCCCGTGGACTTTATTGTTCTCGATACACAGCCTGTAGTGAACCCACGGAACCAAATTCATGTGATCCTTAGTCGACCCTTTTTGGCCACTTCCAATGCTATAATCAACTGTCGTAACGGCTCTATGACCATATCCTTCGGGAAGATGTCAATTGAGCTGAACATTTACAAGCTGGGAAGTGTACCCTCCGAACCTTCTGCTCAGGTCTGTTCTGTCGAATTAATAGATGTCGACGACAGCAAATTTGATCAGCCTCATGATACTGATCTAGACTCTTTTCATATGTTGTTGTTTGACCCAACTATATATCATACACATACGGACTCTTCCATTGAGTTGTCCGGGTCAACAACTAACACTGACTATGAACCTTTTTTGAGTCTGAAGATCACCCCGCGCTTTTTGATGACATTATTCTTCGGGGTATCAATGAGAGCTTTTAGGTTATTTTCGCTGATGAACTCGCTTTTTTAACAAACACGGGTGTTGAGATGAATCCACTTCAAAACAAAAAAATTGAACCTCCACCGCTTCTTCTGAACAACCACGAGAATGCGAGTAATCCATCATCACAATTAATATGTCGTCTCTCCAAATTGAGACGCAAACCCTTTCCATCACACCACTTGTCTTTTCCCCACTTCTTCCTGACTCTTTATAACATGTTTTTCCACCAACCGATGCACTACTGATAAAATCTTTGAATGGTTGGTATTGACTTTCGGTCTTTGCAAAACTTAGCATTGACCAGTAACTCTGACCCCCTCTTGTGATTTTAAATGTTTAACATTGGTTAACTCAAGTTTGGGGGAAGGGGGGTATATTTGGATCTTGAAAATAAAAGTTGTCCTCAAAATTGTGAGCCAAAAATAAGTTTGGGGGGGATTTTCATGATCATTTTTCATGTCCCCATTAATAATTTTTTTCCTCCCAAACTTACAGGTTTTTGTGATCTAGCAGAAGACAACAGTGAGGACACTGTTGAAAACAAGTTTGGGGGAGATTTATGCTTATTTACGCATCACGTTGCATCATACTTTGCATAAGCACAAAACATATAAAAAATATTTAATATTTAATTTTATAATAAAAGATTAGATAGTGAAAAATTACATCTAAAAGATGGGGAAAATTTAAGAAAACCAAGAAAGTTAGAAGTTTTCTTAAACGAACTAGTAATAAGTAGTTATGAGCCGTTGTCCCAAGGGTTAGTAAGATGAAAGAAGTCACAAATCTGTGGATAAAAATAAGTCTGAAAAATAGTTCATATTTTGGAAGCCAAACATTTAAACGTTAATACCCTATTATACGCACTTACAAACGTCTTGAAACTCGGGATAGTAGAGGATATCTTGAAATGCTCTTGTCTAAAAGCCAAAGTATGAAGAAAATAATAAATGAATAAAAGATAAAATGATATAGAAAAATGAACACTGGTTTTGTTATCACCAAGGCAGCATAAAAAAAATATAGCGAGGGTGCTTCATCACCTAGTGCCTTAGACCAACTGGTTTGGGAGTCACTGCTAAGCCTTAGGTGTTGCAAGACGAGGAATATGCTACTTACGCCTAATCAGCAGGCACATGAGTAATCGGTCGGTTAGTACCTTAAGAAGTATTAATGGTCGCATGAAAAATGTGTATGCAAATCCATCTAAATATTCACCAATTAAAAAGTGCTAAGGTAGCTGGACAAGAGTATGATAGCTTGAATTGAATTCTCCGAGTGTAGGGATGTCTTTTACACACACGTAGGGATATATGATCGGTGTTTGGAAGAAAGGTAGGAATGAAGAATAAAGACGATGTTTTATTGAGAGATGATGTGATTTCTAACATCTTTTTATGACTATTAAGATAGGGCTCATGACAACTGAAAAACTTGTGTAGTTGGAAACTCTAATTTTCAAAGTTTTTCTTTTACAATTCTTATCTTTACATGTAACTTTCACGGTCTTCCTTTTATTATTGGATTTTGTGGGTGCAATCCGCTGAAAACCCTCAGGAGACAACACTCCTCCTACTAGGGACACCTAGAGGTTGAAAGGCTTGTTGCACGTGTAGGGTTCCTAGGCACTCATATGGAGTCTCACAAGTGATCAAACATGCACAAATCAAATTTTACGGGTGCCTACAAACCCTAATACGGATCGTTTACTAGATATCTAGGCGAAGCATGCAAGTAAACGGAAATGTATCTAAAGGAAAGGGGCTACAACCTTTGTAGATCCGGTCCACCAATTCCTGAGCTCCACGATGATCTCCCTCCGCTGTCCGAATCGAACCCCGAACTCAAGTATCGGCTTCGTCGAAGAAATGGGCGGGCTTGATCGTCGGTTCGATGCCGAAGATGATCTACGTCGAGGCATCACAAGAACGAGCTCCGCCTTCGCCAAGTCAAGAAACTTGTGAAGACAACCACTCTAGTACATGGAAAGTAGTAGAGGATGAAGAAATAGGAAGTGGGTAGACTTTAGATTTGGATTTCTCACTTGATTTGGCTAGTTGCCATTGAAGGTGCAAGCTTTCTTCAACTTGAAGATGATGAAGAAGATGATAAAGAATTATCATAAGTATTAAGTAAATGATATATAAATCAATACTTATCATTTACTAACCCTTGGTTAGTTGTAGAGAATGGACCATGGTTAACTTGAATGGTTAGGGTTAAGGATGAGATAAGAATGGTGGACTAATTCAAAGCTTCAAGAATCTTCAACTAGCAAACAAAATTAGCAACCATTCTTTTCTCATCTTTTTTCAAAATAAATAAATAAATAAATAAGAAAAAAGAAAACCCTAATCATAATCTTAACCATGGTCTAATTCTTTACACTAACCCTAGCTTGCATGTATCATCAAACATGATACAATCATGTGCACAAAATATATCACATATGCAATGTGCACAAACCAAGTGAGTAAATCTATTTAAAGTGAACCAATACTAGTTAATGCAAAGTAATATATCAAATATATAATTATAAATTAAATCATTAAATCAACACTTGATTCAATGATCCGGTCATGTCGCATATAACCGACTAGTATCCAATGTATCGGCTTATCGAATCAATCCTTGATTCGATAACTAGGTTATATCGCATACAACCATTCGACACATTCATCGCGAGAATGAAATACGGTATCACATACACGCATTATTCTCGGTCCCGCACATATCTCATAAGCACTCCTATTTCGTTTCGCTTGAGCTAGGAAACCCCTGTGTAGGACTCTAAAGACTCGTCAATACGCCGGTAGCGGATGATGATCATATCAAGCACCCACAAGCCGCAAGCGGTCTGCTAAACGTAACGGTCACCCGGGTATTGAGCGATCAGAAGATCGACGAGCAAGCCCGCTCACACTCCTGCGAATCCAACCAGTAACACTTACCGTACAGTCCGGTCTGTTTGTCTGATATGTCGCATATCTCGCCTAGGGGTGGTAAACGTCAGACCCAAATAGCTCGATAAGTCATGCCGACGTAGGGTCCATAACATTCGTGAAACTACTGATAACTCTCACCAGTATATCACTGCAACCCTGGCCAGGGATTTCCTGTTATGGCCAGTCGAGCATAGCACAACATCAACCCCTAATACTGGGAGAGACGAATCCCCTCCTATCGCTCATTGCCTCCATGTGAATCGGGACTGTACCCAAAAACCACCTGTTTGCACAACTCAGTAGAGTCGTGGTAGGGTGGAAATCAAAGCACAGTGGGAGACACACAAGACTCTATGACGATCTCGGGTCAACAGACTAAGCTGTACCAGTGTCACCAGAGAACTGCCATCTGAAGTGAGGTATAATACCATCTGGGAGTTCTCGGCGAGTCCGTTCAGTGTACCCAGTCTCCACTGAGCACCCGCATATCATCTCCGATGTCAAACACCAATGGATATGGGATCATCCATCGCCCATCGCATGGGTCGAGAAGATATACGCTAGTCTACTCTAGAATATCGATGCCCCGTCTCGATATTCCCTTGACTAGGAACATTTGAAGGATGTACTCATGGACTACCCAGGCCCCACTAGTATGATCTACATCATAGTCCTGGAAGTCGAGTACACATCCTAAGGGCTTTATCAACATGTAATCAGAGAGACAGAAAGTATACATGTTTAGATAAAGAGCAACCAGATAGCGTACTATCATGTCGAGCAAGAAAGTCCTACCTATATATGTCCCAGCATCCACTACAATATACATCCAATGTACAGTAATGGCCTCTAGGGCATACATATAACTAACAATCTCCCACTTGCACTAGGGCCATCTGTAGCAGTGGTTGCAGTATCTAATACTCAACCATCCCATATGAGTCTCTCTCTAGGAAAAGGCCTTCGTGAGTGGATCCACCGTGTTGTCCTCTGAATCTACTCTCCTAACCTCGATCATCCCGGAGATCAACTATCTCTATGATCAGGTGATGCTTCCTCAGAATATGTCTGGGTCACTGATGGGACCAGGGTTCCAGGGCCTAAGCCACACTTCCATTGTCATACAATGGCAGGAACGTAGTTCATCTTATGAACCAATATACACCCAAACTACCTCTTTGGTAGTATCTTTAATAGCGATGTTACCAGCCTTTATCGTCTAGTTTGCCACGGTATCGAGCTTGGAACTCTTCCAACATACCGTCCCTTTACTGAGGGTAAAGACAGTGCCTGTGACTGACATTCAGTCGTCTTTATCACCCTGGAACTCTTCCAGTGATTCTCCCCAGGATCGATTGATACCATCTCACTACATTTAGTGAGAATCCTAGCATCCAATTACATCTATCTCATAGGTGAAAACTCAGGATTTAGGAGGTATCACTTTGATCCTATTTGGAGAATCCTAGTGATAATAGGAGATTGACCGATCGTAGTATAGGAAACTCTTTTCCTATCAAGAGTATGTTGTCTACGTACAATACGAAGATGACCACCTTACTCTCTACTACCCTTTTGTATATACAAGGGTCGTCTACCATTTTGATGAAGTCAAACACTTTGACTATCACATCAAAACAGACGTTCCAACTCCGCGATGCCTACTTCATTATGTAAAGCAACTTGCACACGTTTCCGCTGCTCCCATTGTTTACGAAGACCTCTGGCTGTGTTCTTATAGACGTTTCTTTCTAAATCAGTATTTAGAAAAGCAGTCATGGCACCCAATCGTCAGATATCGTAGTCATGGTATGTAGCCGTGGTAAGTAGAATCTGGATAGACTTAAGCATAGCAACTGGAAAAAGGTTTCATCATTATCCACGCCTGGTCGATGACGAAAACCTTTAACAAGTCTAGCTTTGAAAGTCTCAACTTTTCCATCTACACCAAGTAATCTTCTCAAGATATACTTGCTCCTGATGGGGATTTAACCCTTCAGATATAGCAGCTAAAGTCCATACTTTGCTGGTGTACATGGATTCCATCTCAGATTGCCAAGCATCCAGCCATTCTTACAGAGTCCCTACTCTCAATGGCCTGCTCGAAAATAGTTGGGTCATCATCTCATGATGCAATCCTTGCTCCCACTGTCATCGAGAAACCGAGGTATCTCTCAGGCGGATGAGGAACCCTACTAGATCGGCGGAGAGGCTGAGGTTCGTCGGGAACTATAGAATCTTATGGTTCTGTCAAATCATCAACTGCAGTTTTGTATAGCTGGAACCTTTCCAGTTCTACAGAACTGATCCTGCCTCGATCTTGTCCGGATTTTGCTTTAAACATAGGCCGGACAACCCCAAATCTTAACTCGCTTAAGAGATGGGTTCTTCCCATACCATATCTTATATGGAGTGGTAGGCAGTGATTTGATTCAAACCTACTTCAATAGGTATGCAGCTTCTCAAGTGCATAACCCCAAAAGGAAATAGGTAACTCAGTAATACTCATCATAGAGCACACCATATCTAATATTGTGCAATTGCTCCGCCCTGATACACCGTTGTGCTGTGGTGTATTCAGAGGAGTAACACTGAGAGAGAATCTCATTCTCTTTTAGAATAGTCCAGGAATTCTATGCACAAGTATTCTCCTCCCTGATCTTATCATAGGACATAATACTTATACCCGTATTTTGGTTCTCTACTTCTAACTTATATTCTGTGAATATCTCAAATGGTTCGGACTTATATTTCAACAGGAACATATGACTGAATCTTGAGAGATTATCAGAGAATATAATGAAGTATGAAGAACCAGTCCTGGCATGTGTAGACAGGAGACTTTACATACATCATCATGTATCAGTCCCAAGAGTTTACTAACTCTTTCTCTGTTTCTAATAAACAGAGCTATGGTCATCTAATCTTTGTGACATGACTGGCAAGTTTCACAAGATGTAAATTCAAACTGATTTAAATATGCATCTAAAATGTAACTTCAGCCAGTCGGGTCGCATTGATGTGACCTAGTCTATAATGCCTCAAGAATGATTCGTTCATTTCTGAACTCTTCCTCTTGTGTGTGTTCTGTATACGAGGAACTGTAGTTTGATTTAGAACGTCAATGCTTTTAGATAACGTGCCTGAACCGATCAACTTTTGATATAGGAAATGTTCAAAACATTATCCATCTATACAAAATTATATCATTTCTTTACTAATAAAGAGACTGATATGATTTTGTATATCAGGTTCGGTATCTAATAGTATTTGTTCAGAATCAATGTATTGGTAATACAGGGTGACAGTGACCAACAGACTTGGCTGCAACACTTGCCCCATTTTCTGCCTCATGAAACTTATCACCCGTTCTCAGTTTTTCTACCCTTTTGTAGCCCTATGTAACATATTACATATCTGGGATCCTGATCCGGTATCATATACCCAGGATGCAGAGGATACTGAGAAACAGTTCTTTGTAATGAACACACCCGAAGGAGATGCATCATATGCACTTTCTTCGTTTGGGCGGCATAGGAATTCTGGTATTCCCCAATTTCCTGCTCTGTCTTATAACAATTATAAGTTGGAGCGGGACCAACTTTCCCCAGCTCAGTATAACAAGCGGGTTCGGTCAATACATCCATTTTATTATCTTGATTAAGGCGTGATATGGTCGCTACCAGGAGAGAGAGAGAAGAAAACACTCTGCGTGCGCTCTTACAAGATCAGATTGGTTATATATTTTATCTAATCAGGATGGCTCCCACTGTTTTTATCAAATCTTCCTTCAAACCCTAAAAGGAAAGACTAGCCGGGATTAATTACACTCTACAAGTTCGCCAATCTTTCAGCCAGGCCAGTGTCGGTACTTTGAGGGAGGTTCCCCGTGCTTTCGCACGGACCTAATTACTGTAAACCTCGTTTTCCCAGAGGCGTAACCCCGTTGACACTTTTCTAGACACCTACTTGATCGGCTAATTGCAAAGTGCAAAACTCTCCCAGGAGTAACAATTACTCGCAGTGGGTATCGGGATCCAACTATCATATAGAAGGTATGCAATCTCATTGCAAAATTTCAACACTTGAAACTCCCGATAATGGTTTTTACCCCTAGCACCTATGACCTTGGCTAAGGTCAACAAATCATAGGTACTAGTCAAGTTCTACCCGTCATTTCGTGATTAACTAGACCCACCCACATGACCCTTGGCTAAGGTCAACAAAGCCACATGACTGTCCTAACTAATCGCATCATATGCTGTGTAGGAAGACATCACTTAGCTACCGTACACTGTGCCTTGACTATGGTCAACAAACAAAGCACGAATACTAAGTACTCTACTTCCTAAAATGACGGAGGGTTGCGGCTGGTTTTTGTGAAAACCTTTAACGCTTTGAACTTGATCTCGTTGCGGAATCAAATGGTTTTTAAATGGAATGTTTTTGAAGCTTTTCTAGTTTTGCTAAAGGGGCCACTCCCGGTGAAGGGATCGTCGGCCCTTTCCTCGTCGAATGAGGTGCGGGATATATCATATATATCACTGTGCAAAGCAGAAACTATAGAAGAGATCAAAGACAAACCGAGGGTTGTAGCATCTGCCAGTTATTGCTAAAGGAGTCACTCCCGGTGAAGGGATCTCGGTCCTTTCCTTATCGAATAAGGTGCAGGATGTTCTATAATGAACACCGCGATGCAAAGCAAGAACTGTAGCTACCTGTTTTTATTTTGAAATTCGATTCCACAACATCAATTAGGTTTATTTTCTTTCATTAATCTCATTAATGAATATCCCATCATTTAAGTCCACCTAACCATCACAGATAAATATAACGTACGCTTATGCCATCCGCATTCGCCTCGATGTCCCGTCTGCACCGTTAGGTTAGGTAACTAACGCCAGAGCGAGGCAGGGCTAGCGCGGGTGTAAAACATAAGCAACGTCTATATAATATATCATATACATTATATATAATATCTGTCACAGAACATCACATGATCATAGATAAATCACAGCAGAAGAAACATATGAAATATTGGATATACTAGGACGTCCGTGTTTTCAATACGAGCCAGTATAAAACACGGATTCCACGGTCGTGATGAATAGCCAAACCCACACCCCAAGACCCCTACGAGAGTGACAAGCAACCCTACCAATTCTAGGGTTAGGAGACCCGGACTCGACTCTTCGAGTTGGTCTCCCACTGGACCCCAGAACCCGATAACTTGTGCTCCCCTCCTTAGGTCTATTCTAGTGCAGAAAAGTAAATAATATACAAATGGTGACAACATTCGCAACCTGGAAGTGCCCCAATAAAAGAATATTACATACAAGTTTTTACATGAATGAAAATGAAAAACACTCATCTCACATAAAAACCCCCGGCTATTCAAACACGACGATCCAATATAACATATCCAGCAACACATAACATCACATGTCATCAACGTAAGTAAATATGCGCATCCCAATTGTCGTTGACATATAGCAACGAAACCGGCGACATCACATATTACACTTACGGTCACAGAAAAGAAAGTGTAAAACTACAACAGTTGGAATCCGCAACCTCCTCAGACATCGCATGCCTGACCAAATGAATTACTTAGACATCGCATGCCTAACAATTATAAACCCCGCATTTTAGTCTCATTATCGAAAACTCTTTTCAATATCAAGTCGGGCAATTCAACAGGATTCCCGACATTCTGATCGAATGCTCGTCGCAAACTTTAGTAGGCGGCTGCACCCCCGACGCCGTCGACAAAGTGCACCAAAGCGGAACACCGCTGCCGCGAGCACCCAAACGGATGCTTTCGGCGATGGGGTTCTCCTACAGTCACTTGGTCGGGGCTATGGAGTGAGGCTGTCTATTAAGTTTACCCGGCGAGTATCCGCGTACACTACGTGATTGCGACGGACTTTTGATCACATCAAAATTCCGTGGCAACCGATCAAGTGAGACTAAAGTGCTATGTTTATAACATTCATTCAGTTATCTCATAACTATTTGTGAATTCCAATTATTGCATCACATTCCGGATAAATAGAAAATGTTAAACTTTCCGATCGAACAATCGAACACCCAAGTTTTCCCGATACAGCTCAACACATGAAATAAGTCTAACAGCATTCAGTTCATGCCTCAGTAGCAACGGCCCATCCGTAGAAGGGTCAAGCCAACGCCTCACATGTGGCACGCCGTACTGCCCCAAACCCGAAGGTTCAAAGGGCAGTTCAAGACGGTCACATAATCGAGTTAAGGTTTGTTGTCTTCTAGAGGGTCCATCGCGTTACTTGCACTACTTAGAACGTCATTAAACTACGAAAAAATCCAACAATTGGAAATTTCCCGGCAGGGGAAAAAGTGGGTATTTATATCCGGTCGAACTTTTTAACATATTCTAAAAATACCCGGAAAAGCACACCGACAAAATTAGACAGTCCGATCGAATACACCGAGTCCCCAATACAACCCAGAAAATGCAACTCTGGAAAAAATTATTAAAATCCCCAGGAAATCCAGCACAGATAACTAAGAATTACTGTGTAACAGTGGATCCACAAAAAGACAAACTGGCCGCGGATCCGCCGCACGAGCCATGCTCATGCCGCGGATCCGCGGCTCTTTGATGGAATTACTCCATCGAAATTCACAGTAATTCTTAAATTAGCCTGCTGGTTTTTCTGGATATTTTTAATGTGGAAAAATCCTCGAAATTAGAAAATGTACAGAGAGCATATTCAAAGTCGGGGTTTTGGGTCGATCGGACTTCTAACTCCGTCAGGACTTCGCCTAAGGCTCTAGCTAGGCTCTGATACCACTGTAGGGTTCCTAGGCACTCATATGGAGTCTCACAAGTGATCAAACATGCACAAATCAAATTTTACGGGTGCCTACAAACCCTAATACGGATCGTTTACTAGATATCTAGGCGAAGCATGCAAGTAAACGGAAATGTATCTAAAAGAAAGGGGCTACAACCTTTGTAGATCCGGTCCACCAATTCCTGAGCTCCACGATGATCTCCCTCCACTGTCCGAATCGAACCCCGAACTCAAGTATCGGCTTCGTCGAAGAAATGGGCGGGCTTGATCGTCGGTTCGATGCCGAAGATGATCTACGTCGAGGCATCACAAGAACGAGCTCCGCCTTCGCCAAGTCAAGAAACTTATGAAGACAACACACTCTAGTACATGGCAAGTAGTAGAGGATGAAGAAATAGGAAGTGGGTAGACTTTAGATTTGGATTTCTCACTTGATTTGGCTAGTTGCCATTGAAGGTGCAAGATTTCTTCAACTTGAAGATGAAGAAGAAGATGATAAAGAATTATCATAAGTATTAAGTAAATGATAAATAAATTAATACTTATCATTTACTAACCCTTGGTTAGTTGTAGAGAATGGACCATGGTTAACTTGAATGGTTAGGGTTAAGGATGAGATAAGAATGGTGGACTAATTCAAAGCTTCAAGAATCTTCAACTAGCAAACAAAATTAGCAACCATTCTTTTCTTATCTTTTTCCAAAATAAATAAATAAATAAATAAGAAAAAAGAAAACCCTAATCATAATCTTAACCATGGTCTAATTCTTTACACTAACCCTAGCTTGCATGTATCATCAAACATGATACAATCATGTGCACAAAATATATCACATATGCTATGTGCACAAACCAAGTGAGTAAATCCATTTAAAGTGAACCAATACTAGTTAATGCAAAGTAATATATCAAATATATAATTATACATTAAATTATTAAATCAACACTTGATTCAATGATCCGGTCATGTCGCATATAACCGGCTAGTATCCAATGTATCGGCTTATCGAATCAATCCTTGATTCGATAACTAGGTTATATCGCATACAACCATTCGACACATTCATCGCGAGAATGAAATACGGTATCACATACACGCATTATTCTCGGTCCCGCACATATCTCATATGCATTCCTATTTCGTTTCGCTTGAGCCAGGAAACCCCTGTGTAGGACTCTAAAGACTCGTCAATACGCCGGTAGCGGATGATGATCATATCAAGCACCCACAAGCCGCAAGCGGTCTGCTAAACGTAACGGCCACCCGGGTATTGAGCGATCAGAAGTTCGACGAGCAAGCCCGCTCATACTCCTGCGAATCCAACCAGTAACACTTACCGTACAGTCCGGTCTGTTCGTCTGATATGTCGCATATCTCGCCTAGGGGTGGTAAACGTCAGACCCCAATAGCTCGATAAGTCATGCCGACGTAGGGTCCATAACATTCGTGAAACTACTGATAACTCTTACCAGTATATCACTGCAACCCTGACCAGGGATTTCCTGTTATGGCCAGTCGAGCATAGCACAACATCAACCCCCAATACCGGGAGAGACGAATCCCCTCCTATCGCTTGTTGCCTCCATGTGAATCGGGTCTGTATCCAAAAACCACCTGTTTGCACAAATCAGTAGAGCCGTGGTAGGGTGGAAATCAAAGCACAGTGGGAGACACACAAGACTCTATGACGATCTCGGGTCAACAGACTAAGCTGTACCAGTGTCACCAGAGAACTGCCATCTGACGTGAGGTATAATACCATCTGGGAGTTCTCGGCGAGTCCGTTCAGTGTACCCAGTCTCCACTGAGCACCCGCATACCATCTCCGATATCAAATACCAATGGATATGGGATCATCCATCGCCCATCGCATGGGTCGAGAAGATATACGCTAGTCTACTCTGGAATATCGATGCCCCGTCTCGATATTCCCTCGACTAGGAACATTTGAAGGATGTACTCATGGACTACCCAGGCCCCACTAGTATGATCTACATCATAGTCCTGGAAGTCGAGTACACATCCTAAGGGCCATAGTCCTGGAAGTCGAGTACACATCCTAAGGGCTTTATCAACATGTAATCAGAGAGACAGAAAGTATACATGTTTAGATAAAGAGCAACCAGATAGCGTACTATCATGTCGAGCAAGAAAGTCCTACCTATATATGTCCCAGCATCCACTACAATAAACATCCAATGTACAGCAATGGCCTCTAGGGCATACATATAACTAACAGCACGTGCATAGTGCAATCGTGTTGCCTACTAAAGTGTGCTAGTTAGTTTTTCTTTTTCTTAATAAATTTTCTCCTTCTCTTAAATAAAACAAATTTGCTCGAGACGACCAAAATTAAGTTTAGGGGAATTTGATCGGTCGAAAATATTGCATTTTTAACACATCAATTTCCCTACTCTTTGTAATCATCTAAAGGTGTTTGGTATAAATATAGCACATATTAGCAATTCGTCTGCAAAATATCAAATAACATGTGTTATAAATTATAACCGGCATTATGAGGGAAATTGTGTGTTTATTACTACACGCATGATCTTTATATATCAATACTTGTCTCGAGATTGTGTGCAGGAAATTCTCCAGGTAAAATAGCCGGAACTGCTAAAATTATTGATAAAATACTTCAAGTCCAAGACTTGTGATCTGGCAGTAAACAAGAAAGTATAAAAAAATTTCAGACATCAGGAAAGTGCCATAAAGCCAACACAACTCAGCACTGGAAATTTCATACAGAGATCACCAAAAAGGGCCGCGGATCCGCGGCCGAGTCAGGCCTATCCGCAGCGGATCCGCGGCCGTTCTGACTCATCGACGGCAGAAATGTTCATGCGTGGCTTCTTTTCAACGGCCAAACTTCTTCAAGACTCTTCAGTTCCTCTAATTCTCCAGAAGCTTCCCTCCAACAGCAAATCTTCTCTTGTAAGCTAGATAACTACCTTAATCTAGAAACTTCTCTTCAACTACCTAGCTTCCAAGGGAAGATTGACCTAGCTTATAGGGGAAGCTAAAAGGAAAACTATAAAAGGGCACCTATCGCTTCATTACAAAGGTTGTTCAATAAATCTACACACACGTTGAGTGACACAACTTATAATCAAAACCCTAGCCCAAATCAAATTCAAAAGCCAAATCAAGATTCATCGACAAGCGTCTCAAGCAAGCCTTAAACGAGCCTTTGAAGCAACCCCGATCTTCATCCGAGCAAGAGATTCACGATGATCCACGACTCAAGAAGATTGATGCGAAGCTAATTTCGGCGGATCTAGTTACCTCCTCAAATCTTGTAATCTTTTAGTGAATTGTACCTAATCGTCAATTAATAAAGGTGAAAACTATAAATCTTTCTTTTCTTTACAGTCTTGTATTATGAAAAGTTACTGATTCTTGATTCTTTCCATTTTCATGATGTTTGAGTGAAATCTCCGCTTGTAGCGGAATCGAGAGAATAGGTAGATGATGATGATTAGATTCTTGAACGATTCTTAAATCTTATGAGTTTTGTAAACTTTAGGTAATTGAATCATCGAAGACCTAATTTGAGCGAGATCGCTTTTTTGAATGTTTTCGCTCCAAATTAGAGATCAACGATCGGCGATTTAATTTGCTAGAGGCTAGAATTTGAATGATAATCAATGAAAGGACAAGGGATGATGAAGGAGAATCCCTAGTTTCTTCAATAGTTCCCTAATTCTCGTTGATCGTCATCGATCTAGCAACAAATCCTCAATAGATAAGAATTCGTAATCATTAGTATTCATCATCACTATCAATTTGATCGATTCCTACAAGCTACTTTATAAATCTTGAGAATTCAATTGGTTTGGATATTTTCTTGATCTTTATTAATTCTTGATTTTAGATCTATTTTTTATGATTCTTGAAACTAAAATCTCATGAATATTGAATCATTTTCTTTTATCTTTTCTTTTCAACTCAAATAAAACGATTTCGAACAATTCACACTTTCTCAGTGGACGATCTGCTCTCGATAACGAAACTACAATAGACACCATTAATTGATTGCGGTATAAATTTCTTTGGTTGTGATTAAAACTTTTCCAAGTACACACGAAGATGATCAATCAATCATCTATAAGTTCCTTCTGTGCAGTCAACATCCATATTGCTGGCAACTGACTTAACGCATCTGGCACTACATTAATTTTTCCCGGATGGTACTTTAGATCAAGATCATAGTCAGCCATCAGCTCTAACCATCTACGTTGTCTCATATTGAGCTCTTTCTACGTAAACATGTACTACAGCTGGCGCTTCTTCCTTATCAACTTCCATCGATAAAAGAACGGTGCCTGTCCTAGCCCTAAACTCGACTGGCCCAACAGAACTGATACCTCCAGCAAATACAAACTCCGGATGACCGGGAATCTGGAAAATCACTTTCTATGCCCTACAATCAATGTGGGCATGGAAAGTGCCGAGAAAATCCATTCCCAAGATGACATCGTAGCTGCCAGTATCAGTTACCAAGAAATCCACAAATAACTCACATCCGCAGATAACAATAGAACAATCCTTGCACTCGATACTAGATATGATCTTCCCGTTCCCAGTGTGTATGTCCCAACAACTAGACAGGGCCGTGCATGCAATCGAGTTTGCAGCAATAAACTTGGACGACATAAAACAATTGGATGCACCAGAATCGAATAATGTTAATACGGGAAAATCATGAACAAGTAGTATACCAAAAACGACTTCATCTAAAGCCAAGACACTGAAGAAGATTAGCACGATAAACAGGATTCAAGCCTGCGATAAAATATGAACTAGTAAGCAGTGAAACCGAGAGAAGCAAGATAATATAACGACCATAAATCAAGGAATTGAATCAAAAATAGGACTCCAAGTCACTTAAATAGAATACCACGTTGTAATCATGCTGCAGTTCATAGTTACAATCACATAACTCCGTTCAAGTCGCCCAAATCCTACTAGCAGAATCAAAAGAATAGGTAGGGAGAAACAATAGGGACCAAAAGGATTTCAAGCCAAGATGCAAAGTCATCCATCTGGTCAAGATAAAGGGTCAAGAGAAAGATAAGATTTAAGAATCATGACAACAATGTGGCAGGACATGTTCCTAATTACGGGTTTTCTGACTCGTGTATTGGGTCCAATACCCAACTACAAAAGAATCAAACCCGATTAACCTAAATTCTATGGCTCTAATACCAAACAAACCCTGTCACTCCCCGCTTTCCAGAGTGCGCTAAGATCGGCACGTGACAAAGCCAACCATGCTACTTGTGGCTGGGAAACGTCCCTCCACAGTCAAATTACGGTTGTCTATAAGATATCAAGAACAGAAAATATAAAACTAACTAATATATGTCCATCTACCAGAATAAACGAGTCAAGAAATAAATATGTGGAAGCAATAACATCCAATAAACAATAACATCTGGAAATACGTCCCAAATACGGGCTCACATCAGGAAAAAGTACGGAAAGAAAACTAAACTAAGCTAAACACTAACATGCTTCTCACTGTTCGGCCTGTCGGCTGAAATACTCATGGTCAGCCTGCGAAAGAGATAATGAGACTGGGCCATGCAAACCCTAGACTTCAGTGCATCATAATATCAACAATAATAAGAATCGTGTTGTAACAAGATATGCAGGCAGGAATATAAACAGTAACATGAATATAACCAGTAAACACGGATATGGAACAGTGAAGTGTATACATGCAGGTGAAGTGCAGTGAGTAATCTAGACTATGCTACTAGGTTATCTACTCTCAAGTCTTTGAAATCAATTTAATAGAATCGTCGATATAACTCAATAGTATCCCATGCATGCCCAGGACCACAGTTCAGATTCTTGGGCTAAAATCCGAGACATGTCGCTAAGCACTAAACAGGAAACATGTACAGATGAATGATGTTAGCAGCAGCATCCCGGGATTGGCCTAGCCCCCAAAACTGATCAGTATAAGTATCGAACTGTCGAGTTAAAAGTCAGGTTTCATCATTGATTTCCTCTTACCCCCAAGTTATATGTCCAAGTCAGGTATTGATAAATATGAAACTAATGCCAACACAGGATCAAACAGGTACAGGTTTTGTCTGAATAGACAACAGGATGTGTCCGTCGGGACAACAAATCAGGGATGTCGGCATTAGTAACAAGATCAGGAATCAAGTCAAGCAGTGGTGTATCAGGTCATGTCAGGTAGTGCATATGTATCACACGGATGCTCAAAAGTAAACTGTTGCAAGTATTAAAGCACGGTAAAAGCAGGATGCACAATGTCTATCAGGGATCACATCTACAACTCCATGACTATGTATGATGCACATTATCAAACATGAGGTACTAACATAATAGTAACATGTAATAATATGATCTGGCATGCATCACTATCAATCAAATGGCACCGTTGTCGGGGATCCGTGCGTAATTTTTTTTCTTACTATTCGTGTTGAATTCTTATTCGATTCATATCATAAAATAAAATAAAACAGCAAACTGTGTATTTCACGATTAGTGTGCGATTTTTGCGAGGGAATCTGGAGTCACTTTAGCGAGGAGATAAAGATTCAGAGACATTCATCAAGACCCAGATGAGCAAAAGAGGCCACAGTGAAAAAAATTAAACAAAGAACCCCGTAAAGCGCGGCGGAACCGAGGCGGTCTTAGGGAGTTATGCCTTCAAACTTCCATGGTATCTTTTCTATCTCTTTCTCTCTCCTCTGAAAAATCCAATAATGTATTTTTCTACAGAATTCTTTGCAAAATATGGCCGCTCAAAAATCTTTTTGCGTGTTTTGTTTTGCAGTTTGTTTGTGCATATTTTAATACGGACTTTAAGGGGCAAGACCAAAATTCAGATTAGGTGGGGATTTTATCACCCTTTCTAGGACCCACAAATCACAAAACGAGCATCCGCATCACCCTATTTTAATTAAAAAAATATCTAGACCAAGACTCTAAGGACCGTCGCGCTCAAATAGGACAGAGGAAGGTCATGGGTAATCTATCGCTTATCCGCATTTCTTTTGTGGTGTCTAGGGAAGTGTGTCTAGGCAAGTGGTTACTTAATTAGGCCCGCTATTTTCGGTGATTCGTATAGCGGATACCTCCCACTTACCTGGCACTTACCTGGCCACAAGAGCGATAAAGAGGTGGTAGAGGATTGATCCTGTGGCTTATCCTTTGGAAGTCTAGGAGAGTTCTAGAGACTTGACCTAAGTGACCTTAGTTCTAGGGTTGATTGTGCATTTTTGTGTGATTTGTCTCACTTCCGACATTTTTCAAAACAAACCAATTTTAAATCACACACACGCTGCCACGTGCGCTAAACCCGCTTAGTGCATGCTCGGCTGGACACGAGATTCTAGTGCCCATCTTGTCCGCGTTTCTGCTATCGACTCCGAAGTTGGTGCTTCTTCATCTTCTTTTTCCTCTCCACCCACCACATCCAAGATGGACGGTTCTCCATCAGATTATAACACACCACTGCTGCCACCCATAGGTGCGCAGAATTCACCGTGCATCTCTCTCCAAGAAATATGTTATCCCATGCGTGGACCCCTTCCTACCTGTCTATCTATCCCACCAGCCAATGGGGATGATTTTGAAATTAAACCCTACTTCATCAAACTGTTGCCCAAATTTCACGGGCGTGAATCCGAAGACGCATACGATTTTATAAACAAATTCTAAAACATATATGCAATGATGGGCATGTCACAACTTTCTGTGGATGCTATGAGATTACGTTTTCTCCCTTTTACTTTGTGCGATCTAGCAGAAAAATGGCTTTAAAACACTGTCGCACATTCTATTGCCAAATGGGACGAATTCGTTATAGCATTCCTTAAGAAATTCTACCCTAATCATATGACTGCCCGTGTTTGAAGCGAGATTAACCACGTTACCCAACTTTCCAGTGAACCATTCTGGAAATTCTTTGAACGGTTTAAGGATCTTCTTCTACAATGCCTTTGTTCCCTTATGAAAATGAATAATAAATATAAAAAAAGCAATAGGAAAAGTCCCCAAATGGAGCATCACGTGCCCACGCGTGATAGGCACTGCGCTTGACAAAACAACGCTGAAACTGAGCCTCACGTGCAGACACGTGACCTCTATATACAAAGTATATAGGTGTCTTCTTAAAACAAACAATTGGCCAGGAAAATTCACGTGATTGCACGTGACGCTCTTTGGTGGGCTTAACTTTATGGGGTCACGTGCTATACGTGATGGGCTCCTATGCTTTCTGAACCGATAGAATTAAATTCTAAATAAAAGGGATCAAAACCCTATTTGGAAAATATTTCCTTTGATCTTTCTAAACAAGAAAGATCGCGCTCTATAAAGCAGAGCGCCGTTGGATTAAAAATCTAATGGTGATTAAAAATCACCAATTTACAGAAGAAAATTCTGTATAAGGAAATATTTTCCTAATCTTGTGAGAAATATCTTCTGTAAAACAGAAGTCCTTAGATTAAAAGTCCAACGGAGAATAAAATTCACCGATTGATCTAAAAGATCATTTTGGTTGATTATAAAATCAATCAAAATCTCTCAATAAGAGATTTTCTGAACAAATTGATTCCTTTCTTTCTCCTATAAATAGGAGCCAAGAGACACAAAAGAAAAAAAAGGAACCATCCTCAGATAAAAAAAAGAGAGAAACCCTCTGGTAAGCTTAAAAGAAAAGAGAATTTAATTCTCCAGAGAGAAGAAGACCTTCTAAAAGAGAAAAAGAAACTCTAGGTAAGAGAGGGAACAAAACACAGAGAATATCTCATCTCTTTTTCACCTCTATAAGAGTTTAACTCTTCTAAAAAGAACTTAGTTCTTCCTCTGGTTGAGATCTGCAGAAGCAGATCTCCCCACAAGTTGAGAATTTAATTCTCATCGGGAAGATTCTGTTAGGTAGATTCAAACCCAGGGGAAAGAACTAAGTTCAAAGAATTTAATTCTTACCGAAAAAATATAGAAATTTAATTCCTCTGATAAAACTAGTGTTTAACCCTATAAAAGAATTTAATTCTTATAAAAATAAGGGACCTGAAATTCACAAAATTCAGATCCAGAGTTCCATGCATATTAGTGTTCAATGCTACACAATAAAAGCTCACGTGTTCCCACGTGAGCACCTTTGAGAAACAAAAAAGAGAAGACTGAGATCTAGCTGCGTGACCCCTGAGAAGTGCTTAGCACTTATAAAAGAGAAAAGGGAATAAACCCTATTTTGGGGCGCCTCACGTGACCCCACGTGACCCCTGAGAAGTGCTTAGCACTTATAAAAGAGAAAAGGGAATAAACCATATTTTGGGGCGCCTCACGTGATCCCACGTGACCCTTGAGAAGTGATTAGCACTTATAAAAGAGAAAAGAGGAATAAACCTAAGACAGTTCCCATTCTGGGGTGCCTCACGTGATCCCACGTGACCCAACGGTGCTTAGCACTAGAATAAGAGAATAAAAGAGGCAGCGCCCGACTTTAAGCGCCTCACGTGGCCCCACGTGAGCACCTCAGACTCTCAGCATTTAACGCTACTTCAAGCGCCTCACGTGACTCCACGTGAGCACTTCAGATCTTCGATATTTAAACAATACTTTAAGACCTCACGTGGGAGCACGTGAGTGCCAAACATATCCTAGTGTTTACCACTATGATAGGCCAACCTTAGCCCAAATTAGCTAAGTCTTCTAAAGCCAGGACTCTCTTTCAACCGAGCCTCAATTATACTCGGGTCTTTCAAAATTGATCTCAGATGGCCTTCAAATTAATGTTATCCCATCCCTTCTCAATCTGACATTTGGTTCAAGGGTACATCTCTTCACACCTCTGATACATGTCATTGTAATTCTTCAACGTCTTCAGAGACGTGGCGGGTCCCGATAACCAACAACTTTTTGGTACATGTCCAAACCCATGGATACACCCCAATGGACCGTAATGTCCTGAAACTAACTATGGACCGTAATATCTTTAAACTAATCTTCATGGACCGTAATGTCCTTAAACTAACTATGGACCGTAATGTACTTAAACTAATCTTCATGGAATATGATGTTCTTAAACTCCACGGACTATGATGTCCTTAAACTTTGGACCGCAATGTCCTTAAAACTAAACTTCATGGACCGCAACGTCCTTAAAACTAAATTGCAGACCGCAACGTCCCTAAAAACTAAATCCCATGGACTATGATGTCCTTAAACTTTGGACCGCAATGTCCTTAAAGCTAAATTGCGGACCGCAATGTCCATAAAAACTAAATTGCGGACCGCAATGTCCCTACAAACTAAAGAAAATCCTGTTGAGTAGATCTTAGTCTAAAATTAGACTAACGTATCCTCAACAAACGTTTGAGTTGATCTTAATCTAAAACAAGATTAATGATCCTTAAACCAACCCAAACCCAAATCTAAGAAAATACGGATTTGGACTAATCCACGCCGTATGGGCGACTACACAAATTAGTCTCCGTATACAATCCACGGGTAACCAAAAATAAAACAAACACACACGACACGAAGTGACCTTCTGGAGAAGGAGAAAGTGGTTATCGTAACTCGATAACATAATTAATTGTAGAGGCTTGCGCCTGCAGGGAAGAGAGTCCCCACAATCAAAAACCCTTCACAAGCGAGGGCGAATCTGACGAAGTCTGTTACAACAGCCGCGTTTGTCCAAACCTCCGATACACGGTGCCATAAATCAACTTGGCATCTTCGGAGAGGTGGACGGATAAAACCAAATAGCATATGCCCCCCAAAATTCAGGCCAGGTGTCCCAACGTCCTGGTCGCGTCTTTCCGCGGTGAACAAATTCTGGCACGCCCGGTGGAACCTTTTCCTCTTTCCACTCCACACTTCGTGTGTCATGTTTTTCCGCAATCAAATAATCGAGGTATATATGTTTGTGGTTGCCCTTGGGTAATGGGATACTGAAGCCGATGTTTCGTCTCTATGAAGAATGGCGTTTGCTTCTACCCTAGCAACTCAGGCTCTGTCATATCTGGTGGAGTCAAGTATAGGTCACTTGCAGCCTCAAATCTCTGCAATCCGGCTCTTCAAGAAATCAACGGGCTTCGATTTAGGTCGATACTCCTATCTCCCACCCTTGGTGCCTCAACGCCGAGGGAGGAAGCCTAGAAGAAGTCTGTCTTCCACAGGCTGGCTTCCCAAGATGCAGCTTTGCCGATGGAATCAGTTCTTAAACAACTGGCACCTGCCAAGGACCAAGATCGATGCAGGGGGAAGAATATTCAAAATCTCAAAGGAAACAGGGGCCAGGGTCAGCAAAATCCTGAGGCTAATCAAATCCCGGCCGTAAGAAACGGTCAACGTCGATATCGGCATAATACAGAATGAGCTGGGGGCAGTTCTCCGTATGGTCCTATTTCAACCCCAGTGGTGAATGTTGTTGTTCCAACCGGGAACGGTTTCAAACTGTTGCGAAGGGTCATACAAAATTCTCCCACCGCAATATTGAAGGAATCTCCGCAGCCCATGGAGATCCCACAAGAGAAGAAACCAGTTCGCTCCCTAAAACAACTTTCCTCATCTATATATAAGGTGTGGAAACAGGTGAAGGGAACTCATCCCGAGACGAATCCTGATGCAGCGGTTCCTCCCAAAACTAAAGCGGCTTTTCACGAAAAAGAGAGGCCCAATAAAGCTTAAGTTCCCGAAGTAAACTCCAAAGGCCAAAACTCCAAACACCCCAAGCCTAGGGGCATGGTAGTTCACATAGTCTATGTGGTGAATTCCAAAGACGAAGTTTGAACTTCTACTGGTCACCGACCTCAAACTCGGTCCCCGACAAAGGTTCAACTGCAACGTGAAAAGCTACAGAAGATGCGCGCTCGGGTAGCAGTACTCGCTAATCCATCGTCTAAGGAAAATCCCGAGGACGCACCCGAAGAAAGAATAGAGAAGGAGTCGGATATTGATTTCTTAAAGCGCGCTCTGAAAAAGGGAGATGCAGAAGCAGCAGAAAATGTCCACTAAAATGAACTAAATGACCCTTCTGATTCAGAATATGGTTGGAATGATTGTTCAATTGGAACCACTGGCAGATGAACTGCCGGTAGTCGATCTTAAAGACAAGAGTTATATTTCAAATCCTCTGCAAACCTCATCAATGGCTGAGGAGGGAATGATTCCAAAAGCAAAGCTGAACGAATATATCGCTCAGCAAATCAAAGCTCACTACGCCAGTGAAACCGCAAATAGATCAATCAAGATTGGTCGACCGTATCCGACATGATACAATCAAATACAATACCCGCCAGAGTACACACTTCCAACGTTCCACATGCATAAAGGAACTGAGAATTCTCACCGGCACATTACTCGATTTGAATCCATGTGCGGCAATACTGATATACTTCTCCTCTGACAATTCGTCAGCTATCTGGCGGGCATTGCCTTCGAATGGTATGCGGAACTCCCGAATGACTCCATGAATACCTTCGATGAAATGGAGATGCCCTCCTGTCAGAGATTCGCTGGTGTGAATAAACGCACTACCGTGACGGCGCTGGTCAATAAAAAATGGGTTAGACCGAATGAGACTCGGGTTCAATATGTTACCCAATGGTGAAATCTCTGTTCAAAATGCGACAACACATCAACGAAGCTGCAGCTGTGAGAATGTTCATAGCCCCCCTTGACCCAAATTCAAGAGGTGTTCCCATTTACGGCCCTCTTCAAGCCGACAACCTTCCAAGAGCTCATGGATAAAATGACTCGATTGGATCAGCTGAGTCAAGACCTTTCATCATCTGATGAAGATGAATGAAAAGCGGAAGTAAGGTGGTATTTGTCGCCAACGCTCAACAAAAAATGAGCGACTTTAAAGCAACATGTCGCCAAAATAGCGACGGCGTGGATACTCGCTCCCTCCGAGGTATACACAGGGGGCATATTTCTCACTGGAGAAAGAATCTCTACGTAGGATGGTCCTTTCTTCTCAAAGAACAGAAAGCATATCAAGGGGCTTACAAGCGGGTCCTACAATCAAGTGGAATATCCTACTTGAACCCAAAAAAAGGTATGTCCACAATCAAAATGGGCTGGATGGAAACCCGAAAGGGCTCCATGAGTAAAAACAGCAGAGCTACCGGCGAGTTTGTGAAAACCCGAAAGGGCACAATCTCGTTAAAAAAAGAGAAAAGGGCTTATATACACTTGCAAGATCCTCTCGACTTTGTGAGGAGAAAATACCTGCGTGAGATCCTTACGGCTCACAAAGGAGAAACACACTTAGGAGTCCTCACGACTTCTAAGGAGAAAATACACCTACGAGATCCACACGACTCATAGGGAAAAAACCCTTTATGAGACCCTTACGGCTCGTAAAGTCGAATGTCTTAGTCGACAGGATCCTAACCCTATTTACTAAGCCTTCTTTGTCCAAATCGACATGGGTAAATGATGATTCACTCCTGGCAATATCCCAGTTGTAGCGATACTGATGCCTAAACAGTTGTCAAACTCTAAGTTAATCTCTCCGGCAAATGTTGTCCCTATAACCATCTAATGAAGAAGGGGACCCCGTTCGTCTGGACTCAGAAATGCCAAAGTGCACGTGACGAAATCAATCAATACCTGCAGAACCCACTGGTACTGACCGCTCCAGTCAAAGGAAAGCCTCTCAACCTGTACACAACAGCCCTTGATGGTTCTTTAGGCGTGCTATGGGCATAGGAGAACGACCAAGGGAAGAGAAAGCCCTCTACTATTTGAGTCGAGTTCTCCTGGGGGCAGAAAACAACTACTCCCCTATCGAAAAACACTGCCCGGCGTTAATCTTCGCAATAACAAAGCTTCGGCATTATGCTTTAGCGCATGAGGTCCATCTCATATCAAAAGTGGATCCTCTCAAATATTTGATGTCAAGAGCCATATTAACGGGACTGCTCGCTAAATGGGCCCTACTCTTAATGGAATTTTCGATAACATACCGACCGCTCAAGACAGTGAAAGGCCAGGCCATCGCCGACTTCCTTGCTGAGCATCCGATACCTGCCGATTCGCCCCTAAACTGCGAATTGCCAGACGAACACGTATTTGACACGATCGACGGGGAGAAAGGAGGAGAGATACCCGATGGGAACTTTATTTCGATGGAGTATCTTCCATAAAGAAGCGACAACACTCTTATAATCAAATCAGGGGTATGCCTTATCTTCGTGACTCCGCAAGGAGGGATAATGCGCTTTTCCTTTTCCTTAACAGAGCCCAGGACAAATAATGAAGCGGAATATGAGGCCTTGATAGCAGGTCTTGAGATCGCCGGCGATATGGGAATCGAAAACCTTCTCATATACGGAGACTTCCAGCTGGTCGTTAGTCAAGTAAACGGCGACTATCAAACGTGCAAACTGGAGTTGGTAAAATACGGTGAAAAGTGCAACAATTGCTGACTCAAATCCCTTCCTACTTCCTAGAAAGCATACCGCGTACAGAAAATAGCAAAGCAGACGCATTAGCCAAACTCGCCAAAGAATTAGCTGACGAAAACCTCGATCACGTAAGGATCATTGTGCAAAGCCGTCGGGTTCTTGCACCAGCAGAAATATCTCCGGAGTCGTCTAAAGAAAAGAAAGCGACCAAGGAAACAGCCCTGCAAATAAGAGACCAGGAAAAGGCTAAAGATTGGAGAGAAATCTTTATAGACTACTTCAAATCCCGTCGAACACCTGAAGATGTATCCTCAAGACATCAGCTCATGAAACGAGCTATGTCTTTCGCCTTCGTCAATGATACTCTATATAAGAGATCGTTCGACTCTCTATGGCGAAAAAAGCAAGAAGATTCGTCCAAGAAACTCACCATGGACTTTGCGGTTCTCGTCAAACGGGGCTAAAGATGAACTGAAGATCAAAAGAATGGGTTACTACTGGCCCACGATGATCCAAGACTGTCTCAAATACGCAAAACAATGCCACTCGTGCCAAATTCATGGAGACTTCATCCACCAGCATCCAAACCCGCTAGACCCAACGGTGGCTAGCTGGTCGTTCAAAATGTAGGGAACCGACATAATTGGGCCCATCGAACCGGCGTCATCCAGAGGACATCGGTTCATATCGACTACAACAGATTACTTCTCTAAGTGGGCAGAAGTAGTACCGCAAAGGGAAGTGAAGACGGAGAATATCCTCCATTTCTTCAAAACTCGTGTCATTTATCGGTTCGGCACTCCGCGACGGATTATCTCCGATAACGGGCCGGCCTACAGAAGTCACAGAATCAGCCGCTTTGCACAGCAGCATAATATAGAATGGAGATACTCTTTGGTCTATAATCCCCGAGCTAACGGTCTAGCTGAGACTTTTAACAAGACCTTGATGAAGATCATAAAGAAGACGGTGTCCAAAAATAAGAAGGACTGGCACAATAGACTGCATGAAGCTCTCTGGGCGTATCGAACCACGTTCAAAATGGACACAAACACAACGCCGTATACATTGGTATTCGGCGCTGAAGCAGTACTCCCCTTGGAGATAGAGTTACCCTCTCTACGAGTGGCGGTTTATTACGAGCTAACAGACGAAGAGAATGCTCATCTTCGGCTTGAGGAGCTCGACGCCCTCGATGAAACCCGTCTCATGGCACAACAAAACTTGGAGGCTTACAAAGCAAAGATGATGCACTGATACGAGAAATTAACTAGGCCGAGAACATTCCGCCAAGGCAAACTCGTGCTAGTGGTCAAGAGACCTATGATCCCCAACGTGCCAAACGGGGGAAATTCGAGCCGAACTATGAGGGCCCGTACATCATAAACAAAGTCTACCAAGGTGGGGCTTACTTGCTCATGGATATGCATGGCGAAAGACCCTTCAGGCCAATAAACGGCCGGTTCCTGAAAAAATACTACGCCTGACGAGTTACGGCTTAAGTCAACGATAAATGACGACGCCTATGTCCGCTCGCTATCTTCCCAAGCCCAAACTCTATATGTAGTATCCAGCGAAAACTTGCCTCCAAATCGCTATGGACCGAAACGTCTCTAAACTAACAACGGACCGTAATGTCCTGAAACTAGCTGTAGACCGAAACATCCCTAAACTAACAACGGACCGCAATGTCCTGAAACTAGCTGTGAACCGAAACGTCCCTAAACTAACAACGGACCGCAATGACCTGAAACTAGATATGGACCGAAACGTCCCTAAACTAACAATGGACCGAAACTTCCCTAAACTAATAAGGGACCGAGATGTCCTAAAACTAGCTATGGACCAAAACGTCTTTAAACTACTACAAACCGCAGCATCTTAGGGCTGACGCAAAAAAAATGGTACGTCGACAAGCAGAATGGGCACGGATGAAAACCCGGAAGGGCTCCTTGAGTAAAAACAGCAGGGCTACCGGCGAGTTTGTGAAAACCCCAAAGGGCGCAGACTCGTAAAAAATTCATGCACACTTGCAAGGTCCTCTCAACCTTGTAAGGAGAAAATACCTGCGTAAGATCCTTACGACCTACAAAGGAGCAACACACTTAGGGATCCTCATGATTCCCGAGGAGAAATTACACTTACGAGATCCTCACGACTCATAAGGAGAACTCTCTTACGAGACCCACACGACTCATAAGATTCAAAAGCTTTAAACTACAGGGATCTGAACATGTTCTTAAGCCATCACATTCCCGAGTTTGCCCTACAAACAATTCAATGTTGACCCTTGTATACAATCCATGAGCACAAATAAACGTTTCCACCACCCGGTTCCACCAATGGCGGGAAATTTCCTCATGTGGTGAATGACACTTGTAAGTACTTTCGACTTATAAGGAGAAAACACTCTTGTAAGATCCTTATGACTTATAAAAGAACACACACTTAAGAATCCTCACGATTCTTAAGGAGAAAATGCACCAACGAGATCCTCACGACTCGTAGGGAGAAACACCTTTATGAGACCCTTATGGCTCATAAAGTCAAAAGCCTTAGTCAACAGGATCCTAACCCTGTTTGCTAAGTCACCTTTGTTCGAATCGACAAAGGCAAATGATGATTCACTCCTGGCGACATCCCAGTTGTAGCGATACTGATGCCTAAATCGGTATCAAATTCCAAGTCCTTTCACGGCAAATGATGATTCGCTCCTTGCAATATTCCAGTCGCATCGATGCTGATGCTAAGATTGGTATCAGATCTTGAGTTCCATACTCGCAAAAAAAATGCATATGAATTAGCCGAAATGTTTTGGCAACTCGCAATAAAAATTAGCGAGTAAAATATATGCATATAAAAATAGCTGAAATGATTGGGCACCGTGAAAAATAGCCGAAATGATTGGGCAATCGCGACTTTCACGATAAAAAAAGCTGAAATGATAGAGCATCGCGGAAAGGAATAAAAAAATGAAAGAATGAAACTTTTGTCCTGCAGGTAAGTCCATACTGATCCCTGTATACAATCCATGGGCATAAACGAAAAGTGAACCACATGTCCCAACAAACTCTGTCAAATGGAAAGTCAGATCTCGACAGCAACATCTGCATCCCAGAAGACCAACAACGGCATTCCTCCTCATGCCAGCAGGGCACAGACGCGACACCACCAATCGAAGCCATGGCAAAGTCCCCAGTTCCAAGACTCTACGGTTCATAGACAACCTAGAGTCAACCTCGACACCGCAGAAAGCGAAGAAAGTCAACCCGACACCGCAGAAAGAGGAAACACATCAACCAATGACCCCATCGCGGAAATACGTCATCAAATGACCCCGTCTCAGAAATACGTCAGCAAATAACCCCGTCTCGGAAAAACGTCAGCCAATGACCAGGTCACGGAAATACGTCAACAAATGACCTTCGTCTTGGAAATACGTTAGCGAATGACCTCCGTCTCTGAAACACGTCAGCAAATGACCCCCGTCTCGGAAATAGGTCAGCAAACGATCTCCGTCTCGGAAACACGTCAGCCGGTGACCTTCATCTCGGAAACACGTCAGAAAATGACCTCCGTCTCGGAAACACGTCAGCCAGTGACCTCCTTCTCGGAAACACGTCAGCCAATGACCTTCGTTTCAGAAATACGTCAGCAAATGACCTCCGTCTAGGAAATACGACAGCAAACGACCTCCGTCTCGGAAACACGTCGGCCAGTGACCTCCGTCTCGAAAATACATCAGCCAATGACCTCCGTCTCGGAAACACGTCAGCCAGTGACCTCCGTCTCGGAAACACGTCAGCCAATGACCCCGTCACAGAAATACGTCATCAAATGACCCCGTCTTGGAAATACGTCATCCAATGACCCCGTCACGGAAATACGTTGGCAAATGACCCCGTCGCGGAAATACGTCAGCAAATGACCCCGTCTCGGAAATATATCAGCCAATGACCCCATCGTGGAAATACGTCAGCAAATGACCCTATCTCGGAATCAAATCAACTTACAGACCTCTTGATTCAGGGAAATCAGCGTCCTTGGTGAGAACCTCTCGATTCAGGGAAATCGGCGTCCTTGCCAAAAACCCCTCGATTCGTTTTGGCCCGCAAGGAAATCAGTGTCTTTGCAAGAACCTCTCGATTCGTCTCGACCAAAGGGAAATTAGTGTCCCTGCGCATAAATAAAATTATCTTGTGAGATCCTTACGATTCTAAAAAGAAAACGCACTTAGGAGTCCTCATGACCCCTAAGAAGAAATTACACCTACGAGATCCTCTCGAATCGTAGGGAGAAAAGTCTTTATGGGACCCTTATGGCTTATAAAGTTGAAAAATCTTAGGCAGCAGACCTGAACCTGTTTCCTAAGCCGTCGCTGTCCTGCAAGGAGATCAAGATAGACTATTTACAAAACGCATTTGCTAAAAGGGACACGCCAATAAGAAATAAAGTTTGTGTCTTTTATTCTTGAATTCAAAATGAATACAAGATACATGTCATAAAAAGAATCAAAATGGATACAAAATATTCTCGCATTCAGGAGTGAATAAAAGAAAAGGAGAATATACAAAAAAGAAAAAAAAACATATATATCTTCAAGCCGGCGGACGATGCAATAAGTTCGTCAATTCGTCATTGTTCCGCTGGGCCTCGACTTCAAGTTTTGTTATCGCCACAAGACGGGTCTCCGCCTGAGACCGTTGAGCCTGATACGAGGCGAGTCGACTCTCAAGCTCCCTTTCAACAACTTTGTGAGCTTCAACCATCTCGCGGGTAAAGATATCGGCTTTATCAAGAGCTACCACCTCCGTGATAGCTTCTTAAAGCGCCCGCCAAAGTTCGTATGCATAAGTGGTCTTAGTAGTGAGTTGAGCTTGAAGTTCCCCCAAAGCATTCGAAGCTAACTCCCTCTCCGAAAACTTCTGATTGAGCCTCTTCTCGCACGACTGTAGATCGGCTGCGCACCGTTCGATCCATCCCCGCAGACTTGATTTCAAGGTTAAGATGTCGGAAGGAAGGTGAATGCATTCAAGCCCGTGTAGGCAGACTTCCACTCGACGACAATACTCAACCCAGATGCATACCAATGCTTCGTCATGACAGGTGGTGAGAACGAACAAGGAAGTAATGGCTTCGATAGCAAATTCTTCGGCCGAGATAAAAGTACCAGCGCGAAGGTCTTCGATGAGAGCCATCAGGGAGTAGATGCTTTGTCTCTCCATCCGTTCGGACGCACGCCGGGAATAAGGACCCGGTGGCGTGAAGATCTGAGATTCCAATGGAGATAGGGTGGGCAGAACTGTCAAGATATGTGAACAGTCAGTGAGAGTCATAAACATAGAATGGGCAAATCAATGCCAAAGATAAAACCTTACTTACCCGCAGTCATGCAAGGAGGGTTTGAGAGATCCCCATGCCCATCGAGGATCTCGACCTCGTCATCGGCTTCGAGAACTGTGGAGCGTATATCAGCATCATTATAAAAAATAATAATAAAACAAAAAGTGTCGAAGAACACCAACCTTGCCCGGAAGAATGGATTATGCTTTGCGGGGATATCGCTTGTAAGGAACCTATCTCAAGTAAGCGCTGGAAGGATTTCCTGGGAGATAGGTCCACAATAGAAGCCCCCAATTCTCGTAGTTCTGAAAGAAAGGAAAAGTTCAGATAATAGACAGACTATTAAAATAAAGTATAAGAAGACTACCTTCGATACTCTTCCCGCCTTGAACCGGAGGGATAGCAGCTTCGGCAGCCTCCTCCATTCCCTCGGGAACATCACCGGAGACATTTGCTAGTATGACAACTTCCAATTGAGGGGCAACGGCCACCACTTCAGGCTCCAATGAAGGGAGGGCGGTCTCAACTACCCGTTCCACAATCTCCAGGCCGTCACCAGAAAGATCCATTAAATCTACAGCCGATAAGGGCACCTCTTCTGGGAGAATAGATATCGGGGAAACAAAGGAAGCTCTACAGCAGGAATAGCAGCTGTAACGACCTCCTCCGCACCTACTAGTGCCTCATCGGGGACATTTACAGAGTCCACAGTCAGGACGCGGCTTGAGCTCAAATTCTCTGTCATTCCTGAAGTCCCTGCAAAGTTTTCGCAAAGATAAGGAGATATAAAAAGCGATACAAATTATTTGCCGAAAGAAAAAAATACGTAAAGCACACATACCGATGTGCCAGGATGCTTCTAGTATGGCTTTTTCAAGCCGACATTCCTTCCTGAGGAAGTGTGCTCGCCGGGGTTCAAATGCAGATTCATGGCCACCGGTCTTCAATGCCAGCTCATCTTCGGAAGCGGCGAAGATAGGCTGCTTGAGGGCTATCTCATCTTCCTGTCGCAGGGGACCCATATGTACCCGCCATAGTGATGGGGGATCTTTATAGAATATGACGGGAGGATAAGGTTTCTTCGGGGCACCCACGTTCTCAGTTTCGTCTTGTGAGTACCTTATAGCCTCAGCCAATTGTGCGTCTTCCTCGGAAGGCGAACCTGGAAAGAGAAGACCATCATCAGGCTCTTGCATGGATATGGATTCGTCTTGGGCAACAGCCTCAGATTCAAGCAAGAGGTCGAGCAGACCGGTAACCGTTTTTTTCCTCCTTTTTGAACTGGAGCTAACACTGGAAGAGGATCGCTTCCTCCCCTTGGCACTTTGATACGGCGCTGCCCGATCTCGCCTCCAATATCCTCTTTCGGCGGTACTACCGATGATGACACTTCCATTGATGACACCGCAACTGATGAAACCACTGCTGGCGCCTTATCGGAAGCCTTTGCCTGGGCTCTAGTGCGCATTGGCATACCAACGGTGGGAGGAGTCGATTCCGCATCCCGCGCCTTAGGGATAAGTAAGGCACCGTTACCCCTCAAGGGAGGGTGAACCACTGTCCGCAGTCGCGGCGGAACGCCCGTGGCCTGGATCGGAGCAGGAGCTCTATATCCAAAGAGTATCTGCCTCTCCTCGGCAATGATGGGACCAACTCGATGGCGGTACCAACCTGTAAAAGCCTCCACACACCTTGGAATATAGTCGGCCTTGGGGATCACGAAACGAGAGCTGGTGTTCAGCCGCATGAAGTGATGGGTGATGTCACGAACAACTCCCAGAGACAAGCTGGGCTCCACCAAAAATTCCTCGAAGGGTACACCTTGGTTATAACCCGATTGCCGAGCAAAGCGGTGCGGATTATACCTCATGAAAAGAGCCGTATCATTTCGACAGAACACCAAATAACCTGGCCTAATCGAATACAAGTGCATAATTTCCTTAGGCTTTAAGGATGGTGCGCCCCCTTTCAATAAATCGAATAGCTGTTGAATAGGACCCAAAGGAGCAGAGAGGACTCGGTCGTTGAATACCATCCCATCTTCGTTAGCATATTAATTAAGTAACACACGAAGGGCCCCTAGCTGAGTTGGATCAAGAGCAGAAGCATCCACCAATCTCATGAGCCGCGGGAAAGTGTAAGCATCGTAGAAATCCGGCCTCTGATGCACTGCGAACACCCTCATTACATGCATCTCGATCCACGACATAAAGTAGTGGATGGAGAAACTCACAACATCCACACCCGGGGTTGAAGTATTGGCCGCAGTGCTCAGCCCATGGTATAAGTGTGATAGCCCCGTGATACCCACGGCCAGTCGTGACCCTTCAGCCACGCGATGAGCAGGATAGATGACCGAAGCTCTCATGAAGCGACGATGCATTGGAATGGCGAACCAGCTAAGCCAAAGGCTGATAAAACCGACAAAGAAGGTCTCCTCGTCCATGCCGGGAGCCGCAATCGAATCAAAGGATATGGCCGACAAGATCGGGATGTAAAACTGCGGTAGATCTTCTTCTTTGGCCGGCAGCTTATTCAGCCCAAACCCGAAGGGGTCGTTAATATTCGCAAATTTCGGAGCATCCTTTGATAAAACATCTTCACGGAGGAAGTAGGCGATAAAGCTTTTAAAGGTGATGCCCTGTCCCTCTGACTCCGCGAACAGCTTCTTGGAAATACCCAGAGTCTTGACTAGACTGGGGTACTTATGACAGACAGCGTTTTCGGTCGTCAAGCTGTCAAGCATAGCAGGCACGGTCGTGAATACATACTCATCGGGAGGCAGCAACTCTTCATAGTGCTCTCCCCTGATCGGAAATCCAGAAATCTCGCGGAACTCTTCCATAGAAATTGATACCTCACGATCCCCTAGCAAGAAAGTGTTGGTGGGAAGATTCTATTGATTCAGGAAAGCTTTAACCCACCAGACATGAGGGGACTGATAATGAAAGAGGGACGCATAGACCGCCTGATAAAGCCCAACCTTCTGCAATCATGCACGATGAGCGAATAGAACATATCGAGCCTAAGGAAGATAGCCTGTTGGGTGGCGAGGGGTAAGCTCTATCTTACAAATTTGTCCCCAGAATTGGGCTTCACCTTGACAAATATGACGCCCCAAAATGTCTACGTCCGGCAAAGGCTGGTTGGGTATCCCAGCTGTCGACGGCTTAAGCCGGCCTATAGGAGTCCAATCAGCCGCCTCCACCGCAAAAGCAGTCTGCGGATGCTCCATCGGCAAAATTAGACGAAAAGGCTCTGATGGCACTTTGCAAATAAAGCTGCGGCGGCCCCGGATGATATGCCCATACCAAGTTCCCCACAAGAGCAAACTGGCACAGTCCCTGTCATGGGCCCTGATCGTCGCCATCGCTTCTTCGTCTAACGGCGATTGTGGAAAAACGGCGTCTGAGCGAGTAAAAGGGAAGTAGGGAAGAGAAGCCATTGTTCCTGAAACAAGGGAAAGAAAAACCATTAGTGAAGCCCATATACATACATATATATATATATATATATATATATATATATATAATAACAAAAGAAAACGACAAAATGTCTGTTTTGCAGGACCATTGCCTACAAGACACATGGACCCCACAAAATCAATATGGCGGCTCACCAATGATGAGTCAGGGCAATCATTATGAGAATCAAGAAGATCCTCATTAAATAGACATTGGAATTCAAACAAATTCTTGGGAAAACAAGTTCTGTTAAGCACGCAACAAATTCAAATTTATGCGAATAAGGGTAAAACCCTATGAAAAGATTTTCAAGAACACCAGAGAATAAAATTTCCGAAGGGTCCTCTTGATCTTTCAGAGCTAAGCTCTTCGCCGGAGGAATTAAATTCCTTTTATGTGATGGAATTAAATTCCCGAAACTCATAAAAAATATGAGAAACAAAACCCTATGAATCCTCAAAAAACAGAGGGGAATGCCTAAGATATGGAGGTTTACTGCTCAAAGATCACATCTTTAGATCTCTAAGAGATGGGTTTCAGAGGACAGCAAAGCTCTCATGGCGGATTTAAAGTCCAGAGGCTTTCTTTAAGAAGAGGGTTCTCTGATGATTCAAAAACTTTACCTAAAAAGGGGTTCTTTTTGGCAGAGTTAAACTCTGGAAATTTTCAATAGACAGAGAACTAAGCACTGAAGAGGAGAATTAAATTCTCAAAGAAAACGAAGAAGGAAGAAGATGAAAGAAACAGTGGTTGCCTAAGAAACCAAATCCTTGTATTTATAAGACGTGATAAGGGCGGTTCACCTCCCCGTTCTCCTAGGCAATCCAACGGCTGTAAAGGTGACAGCGTTGCACTCACGTGCAAGCCACGTAAGAACAACGCTATGGGGGCATTTGTTCCTTTATGAAAAATGAATAATAAATCTAAAAAAAGCAATGGGAAAAGTCTCCAAATGGAGCATCACGTGCCCACACGTGATAGGCACTGCGCTTAACAAAACAAGGCTGAAACTGAGCCCCACGTGCAGACACTTGACCTCTATATACAAAGTATATAAGCACTTTCTTAAAACAAATAATTGGCCAAGAAAATTCACGTGATAGCACGTGACGCTCTTTGGTGGGCTTAACTTTGTTGGGTCACGTGCTACACGTGATGGGCTCCTATGCTTTCTGAACCGATAGAATTAAATTCTAAATAAAAGGGATCAAAACCCTATTTGGAAAATATTTCTTTAGATCTTTCTAAATAAGAAAAATTGCGCTCTATAAAACAGAGCGCCGTTGGATTAAAAATCCAATGGTGATTAAAAATCACCAATTTACAGAAGAAGATTCTGTATAGGGAAATATTTTCCTAATCTTGTGAGAAATATCTTCTGTAAAACAGAAGTCCTTGGATTAAAAGTCCAACGGAGAATAAAATTCACCGATTGATTTAAAAGATCATTTTGGTTGATTAGAAAATCAATAAAAATGTCTCAATAAGAGATTTTCTGAACAAATTGATTCTTTTCGTTCTCCTATAAATAGGAGCCAAGAGACACAAAAGAAAAAAAAGGGACCCTTCTCAAATAACAAAAAAGGAGAAACCCCCTGGTAAGCTTAAAAAAAGAGAATTTAATTCTCCAGAGAGAATAAGACCTTTTAAAAGAGAAAAAGAAATTCTAGGTAAGAAAGGGAACAAAACACAGAGAATATCTCATCTCTTTTTCACCTCTATAAGAGTTTAACTCTTCTAAAAATAACTCAGTTCTTCCTCTGGTTAAGATCTGCAGAAGCAGATCTCCCCATAAGTTGAGAATTTAATTATCATCGGGGAGATTCTGTTAGGTAGATTCAAACCCAGGAGAAAGAACTAAGTTCAAAGAATTTAATTCTTACCGAAAAGATATAGGAATTTAATTCCTCTGATAAAACTAGGGTTTAACCCTATAAAAAAATTTAATTCTTATAAAAATAAGGGACCTGAAATTTACAGAACTCAGATCCAGAGCTCCATGCATGTTAATGTTCAATGCTACACAATAAAAGCTCACGTGTTCCCACGTGAGCACCTTTGAGAAACAAAGAAGGGAAGACTGAGATCTAGCCACGTGACCCCTGAGAAGTGCTTAGCACTTATAAAAGAGAAAAGGGAATAAACCCTATTTTGAGGCGCCTCACGTGACCCCATGTGACCCTTGAGAAGTGCTTAGCACTTATAAAAGAGAAAAGGGAATAAACCCTATTTTGAGGCGCCTCACGTGACCCCATGTGACCCTTGAGAAGTGCTTAGAACTTATAAAAGAGAAAAGGGAATAAACCCTATTTTGGGGCGCCTCACGTGATCCCACGTGACCCCTGAGAAGTGCTTAGCACTTATAAAAGAGAAAAGGGGAATAAACCCAAGACGGTTCCCATTCTGGGGTGCCTCACGTGATCCCACGTGACCCAACGGTGCTTAGCACTAGAATAAGAGAATAAAAGAGGTAGCGCCCGACTTTAAGCGCCTCACGTGACCCTACGTGAGCGCCTCAGACTCTCAGTGTTTAATGCTACTTCAAGCGCCTCACGTGACCCCACGTGAGCGCTTCAGATCTTCAGTATTTTAATAATACTTTAAGACCTCACGTGGGAGCACGTGAGTGCCGAACATATGCTAGTGTTTAACACTATGATAGGCCAACCTTAGCCCAAATTAGCTAAGTCTCCCAAAGCGAGGACTCTTTTTCAACCGAGCCTCAATTATACTTGGGTCTTTCAAAATTGATCTCAGATGGCCATCAAAGTAATGCTATCCCATCGCTTCTCAATCTGACATTTGGTTCAAGGGTACATCTTTTCACACCTCTGATACATGTCATTGTAATTCTTCAACGTCCCGATAACCAACAACTTTTTGGTATATTTCCAAACCTATGGATACACCCCAATGGACCGTAATGTCCTAAAATTAACTATGGATCGTAATGTCTTTAAGCTAATCTTCATAGACCGTAATGTCCTTAAACTAACTATGGACCGTAATGTCCTTAAACTAATCTTCATGGACTATGATGTCCTTAAACTCCACGGGCTATGATGTCTTTAAACTTTGGACCGCAATGTCCTTAAAACTAAACTTCATGGACCGCAACGTCCTTAAAACTAAATTGCGGACCGCAAGTCCCTAAAAACTAAATCCCACGGACTATGATGTCCTTAAACTTTGGACCGCAATATCCTTAAAACTAAATTGCGGACCGCAACGTCCATAAAAACTAAATTGCGGACCGCAATGTCCCTATAGACTAAAGAAAATCCTGTTGAGTAGATCTTAGTCTAAAATTAGACTAACGTATCCTCAACAAACGTTTGAGTTGATCTTATTCTAAAAAAAGATTAACGATCCTTAAACCAACCCAAACCCAAATCTAATAAAATACGAATTTGGACTAATCCACGCCCTACGGGCGACAACACAAATTAGTCTCCGTATACAATCCACTGGCAACCAAAAATAAAACAAACACACACAACACGAAGTGACCTTCTGGAGAAGGAGAAAGTGGTTATCGTAACCTGATAACGTAATTAACTACAGCGGCTTGCGCCTGCAGGGAAGAGCGTCCCCATAATCAAAAACCCCTCGCAAGTGAGGGGAGTCTGACGAAGTCTACTACAACGGCCGCATCTGTCCAAACCTCCGATACACGGTGCCATAAATCAACTTGACATCTTCGAAGTGGTGGACGGATAAAACCAAATAGCATCTGTCCCCCAAAATTCAGGCTAGGCATCCCAACGTCTCGGTTGTGTCTTTCGGCGGCGAACAACCTTCATCATGGAATCAGTAGATGGGACCTTTGTCGCATTATATATGAGGGTGTTGATCCAGCAACAAAACAGATACTTGAAACCATGTGTCAATGTCATTTCCTGTCTAAAGATGATGGTGAAACTTGAAAAATTCTGGAAGATCTCGCTGGACACACTTTACAGTGAGAAAGCGTTAGATCTACATCATCTAGGGGAGGTATCCATCAGCTCGACATTTCCTTCGCAGTGAAAGCCGAAATGGCCGCTATACAAATGAAACTCGATGCTATAGAAAACAAAGTCTCTTCAGCCTCCCTAAACAATGTATGCTTCCCAAGACCGTGTGCGGTTGCTGTTCCGACCCATCACATCTAACGGAAGAATGTCCTTTGAATCCCCCGTTTCAAGGTCAAGAACAAACTAATGCTACTTTTCAGCAACGACCTAGAAACGATCCTTATTCTTCCACATACAATCAGGGATGGAGGAATCATCCTAATTTCACTTGGAACCAAAACCAAACTCAAAATCAAAACCAGTTCCCAAGCAACTATCAAAAACCTCCCCCATAGCAACAGCAACCACTACAACCGAGTCAACATCCCTTTCAACCGCAACCTTTGCAATACCCGGCCAACAACTTTGTTCCGTATAATAATTCTTTTGCCGGTACCGATAAACCCTCTGCACTCGACACGTTCATTAAATATTCCATGCAAACGACTTATATTTTAATATCTTCTATCCAAACGTTGATGCGAAACACCCCTTCCCACGATGAAAGTATAAAATCGATAGAAACACAACTTGCACAGTTAAATGCCACGATGAGTGCGAGAGAGAAAGGAAAACTTCCATTTCAACCTATACCTAATCCTGGCCACTCATAAAATTATAATGTAAGTGTCGTAACCATGTTGAGATCGGGAAGAGTGTTGGATAACCAAGTGGGTGAACACGTTGATGACGTTGATGATATTAATAACTCCCCGGCTTCTACTTCATCTCCTATTTTTTCTAGTCCACCTTCTTCCGAGCCTATTCTCCGTTTTCCCACTCGAACACTTAACCCACTTCCTCGAGTCTACCTAAAACGATCCCCACTCCAATTCTGGGATCCATTCTATCCCTACAATCCTCTCCAATGTTGGACCCAACCCTTATTGATAAAGCACCTTATCCAAACAGGTTAAGGGGCAACAGACCAAGTCCACAAATGGAGAAGATTATGGAAATTTGTAAGAAAGTTAACATAAATATTCATCTCCTAGATGCTATTCAACAAGTTTCGTCTTATGCAAAAATCCTAAAGGACTTGTGCATTAGGAAGAGAAAAACTCAAGTTCCGAAAAAGGTATTCTTAACGAGTAATGTAAGCACAGCTTTTACACAACAACTACCCAAGAAACGAAAGGACTCCGGAAGTCCTACCATATCTATTTCTATTAGGGGTAAAACTATCAATCGTACTCTACTCGATTTAGGCACTAGTGTTAACTTGCTTCCGTATTCTGTCTATGAGCAATTAGGGATCGGGGAGTTAAAACCGGCACACTGTACTCTTCAGATGGCCGATCGATTTATCACCCAACCTAGGGGAGAGCTAGAAGATGTGTTAATTAAAGTCAGGGAATTTATATTCCCTATGTACTTTATCGTTATAGATACACAGCCTGTAGCGAACCCACGAAACCAAATTCCGGTGATTTTAGGTCGACATTTTCTTGCGACTTCCAACGCAATAATCAATTGTCGAAACGGCTCTATGACCCTATCTTTCGGGAAGATGTCAATTGAACTTAACATTTACAAGTTGGGAAGTAAACCCTCCAAACCCTATGCTTAAGTATTATCTGTCGAAGCGATAAATTCCGACAGCAGCAAATTTGCCAGCTTCACGATACTGATCTCGACTCCGCTATTACGTTGTTGTTGTCCGGGTCAACATCTAACGCTAAATGTGAACCTTTTATGGAGTCCGAGTATCATCCTGTTCTTTCCGATGAAATTATTATTCGGGATATCGATGAAATCTTTGAAGAAATCTTCGCAGAAGAACTCGCATTCTTAGAAAATATGGGAGTTGTGATGAATCAACCCCAACACAAAGAAGTTGAACCACCACCCTTTCTTCTTAACAATAACGAGAATGCGAGTAATCCACTATCACTATTTCGTCTCTGTGAAGCGAGACGTAAACCCGTTCTATTCCATCTCTTATCCCCTCCCCACTTCTTCAGTCTATAGGTGACATGTTCTTCTACCAACCAGTGTGTTACATTGATAAAATTTTTGAATGGTTGGTGTTGATTTTGGTCTTTTTAAAACTTTATATTGACCAATAATTTTAACCCCCCTCATAATTTTAAATGCTTAATACTATTTTACTCAACTTTGTGGGGGATATATTTTGGCTCTTGAACGAAATATAGATTTTTACAAAATTGTGAGCCAAAATAAGTTTGGGGGAGAATTTCACTGTCATTATTTCTTGTCCCCTTTAATAACTTTTCCTTCCAAGCCTACAGTTTTTTTTAGCTTAACAGATGACATCAGTGAGGACACTGCTGCAAACAGGTTTGGGAGAGGTTTGTGCGTATTCACACATTACTTTACATTATACTATATATAAGCATAAAAAAAAATTGATAATGAATGTTTGAAAATGAAAAATTACATTTGAAAAATAGGAATGGTTTGAGAAAAGCAAGAAAGTTAGATGTTTTCTTAAACGAAGCTAGTAATAAGTAGTTATGAGCCGTTGTCCCAAGGGTTAGTAAGATGAAAGAAATTACTAATCTGAGGATAAAAATAGGACTAAAAAATAGTCCCTATTCTTGAGGCCAAACATTTGAACGTTGATACCCTACTATACACACTTGCACACATCTTGAAGCTTAGGATAGTAGAGGATACCCTGAAATGCTCTTGTCTAAAAGCCTTAGTATATAAAAAAAGTATAAGTGGTGAAGGAAAAAAATGAACACTGGTTTTGTAATTACCAAGGCAGCATAAAAAAAATAGCGAGGGTGCTTTATCATCTAGTGCCTTAGACCAACTGGTTTGGGAGCCACTGCTAAGCCTTAGATGTTGCAAGATGAGGATATTATGCCTAAATGCGCGAGCACATTTGGTAATCGGTCAGTTAGTACCTCAAGAAGTATTAACGATCGTATGAAGGATGTGTAATCATATTCATCTAAAATATTCACCGACTATAAAGTACTTTGGAAAATGGACAAGAGTATGATAGCTTGAATTGAATTCTCTAAGTGTAGGGATGTCTTTTACACACATGTAGGGGTATATGATCGATGTTTGGAAGAAATATAGGGAGGAAAATTAAAGGCGACGTTTTATTGAGGGATGGTGTGATTTCTAACATTTTTTCATGACCATTAAAATAGGGCTCATAACAACTGAAAAACCGGAGTAGTTGGAAACTCTTATTTTCAAGTTCTTTCTTTTATAGTTCATATCTTTATATGTAACTTTCACCATCTTTCTTTTATTATAGGATTTTATGGGTGTAATCCGCTGAAAACCCTCAGGAGACAACACTCCTCCTACTAGGGACACCTAGAGGTTTAAAGGGTTGTTGCACGTGCTCAGTGCAATCATGTTGCCTACGAAAGTGTGCTACTTAGATTTTTCTTTTTCGTTTTCTCCTTCTCTTGAATAAATAAGTTTGCTCGGGACGATCAAAGTTAAGTTTGGGGGTATTTGTTCAGTCGAAAATATCGCATATTTGATATAACATTTTTCTTACTTTTCTTAAATATTTAAAGATGTTTATTATAATTATGAAACATATGAGGGTTTATCTGTAAAATACTATTTACCATATATTTATATATTATATTCAACATTATGAAGGAAAATGTATGCATATAATATTAATATAATATTTTGATAATTTAAATATGCATATCATATCAAATATCCTTAACCAATTTTCTTAAACTATAATATCATATCAAATTGGTTAGGAAAATATCTCAAAAATACCAAATATTACTAAAATTATTCATTGAGATATTGTGCAAGGTTTAGCTCAGGTCAGGAGATCGAGATATTGAGATGTCGGGAATCAAAAATTTACCGATAAATTTAGATAAAATCGAAGAATCAATACTGGCAGAGATTCAGAAAAGATATGAAGATTCCATACATCAAATAAATATCCATGTGTCACATTGAAGCAGCCCCAGAATTTTGAACCAATGATCACACCAACACGCGGCGCTTCCACGGCCAAAACGTGATAAATGCGGCGGATCCGCGGCTGAGTTGGCGAGTTAGGGTTTGGGAATTTTATGTTTTGATCTTCACAACAACCCCTGATTCTTGGGATCTATAGTTTCTGGTTTTAGGGCTATATAAAGGACCGAGGGCTAAACCTAGAAATCGTCAATCTCTTAAACGAAGCAAATCACCGTCAAAGAACAAGTGATCCACGACAGGTCCGCGATTCGACGTGATAAGGCGGCGTGAGATTCGACAGAGCATCTACTTCCAACAAGGCAGAGATCGAGAGCAACTTCTTCTTTCTCTTGTAATCTAAACTTGAAGGTTTTGTACTTGTGAAATTGATTAATAAAGGTAGATCTTTAGTTTAATTATTTAGTATTTATTTTCTGTATTTACATTATGATCTCATTCTCTATCTGTTCTTCTTCTATCTCTATCATGCGTGAGTAATTCTCCGCTTAATAGGGTTCGTAGGATTAAGGTAGAACAATAGATGAGAAAATATTTTAACTTCTTTTAAGTCTTATGAAGTTTATAAACTTTAGCAAAAGAATCATTAACATCCTTATCAGGCGCGCCACCAATTTATTGTTAGTCTCGACCGCAATTTGAGATCAGATTAACAATTGTTTTATTAAGGGCTAGATATGAATAGAGATCAATAAAAGGACAAGGGTCAATAGTGTGGAAACCCTAGTTTCTTCCAAGAACCCGAATCCTCATTCATCACTATCTATCTAGTTTTAAATCTACCAAAACATAAAAGGAGTCATCTTTATTAGTCATCCATGACTACTAAATCCGAACGAACCCTACAAGCCTTTTCCCTATAAAATCTATATCCATGTTAAACATAAATCTAGAATTTTTCTCTATTCTTCTTCTGTAGGGTTCCTAGGCATCCTATAGAGGTCTCACATGGCATCAACCATGCTAATTTTTAAAAATATGGTGCCGAGAAACCCTAGACTACGGATCGTTGCTAAAATTCTAGGCGAAACTACAAACTAGTTAACACTTTAACTAAAGTTGAGATGCTACAACCTTTGTAGATCCGGATATCCACTTGCTTAGCTCCATGTGGTCGTCCCCTCGCTGTCCATCACGAACCTCGGACTCTCGCGACGGCTTCATCGGAAAAGTGAGCGGAATAGTTCGTCGGCTTCGTGTCAAAGACGATCTACGTCGAGGTTGCACTAGTTCAAGCTCCGACTTCACCAAGTAGTGAAACTTGTGAAGAAAACACCCAAAACCACTTGGCAAGAGGTAGAGGATGAAGAAATAGGAGGTGGGTTCACATTAGATTTGGATTTCTCTCACTAGATCTCAAGTTGCCATTAAAGTAGCAAGCTTTTCTTTTGAAGAAGATGATAGAATATGATAAAATCCTTAATCAAAAAGGAAAAGAAAATGATATTTATCATATCCTAACCATGGTCAAGTGTAGAGAATTGACCATGGTTAGTGGGAGTGGTTAGGTTTAAGTATGAAGACAAAATAGCATCATTAGAAAAAGCTTCATGAAGCTTCACCATTCTTCATGATAAATGAAGCCATTTTATTTTCATAAAAACCAATTAATAAATAATGAATGGATTAAATAATAAGTGAAAAAATGATAAACCCTAACCACTCTCATAACCATGGTTCAATTCTTTTACACTTAGTCAAGTCAACATGCATCATCAAACATGATACAATCATATGCACAAAACATATCACATATACAATGTGCACATCAAGTGAGAAAAATCCGTTTAAAGTGAAGCAATACTAGTTAATGCAAGGTAATATATCAAATATATAATTATACATTAAATCATTAAATCAACACTTGATTCAATGATCCGGTCATGTCGCACATAACCGACTAGTATACAATGCATCGATTTATCGAATCAATGATTCGATAACTAGGTCATATCGAATATAACCAATCGAAACATATAACGCGAGAATGAAATGCGGTATCACATACACGCATTATTCTCGGTCCTGCACATATCTCATATGCGCTCCTATTTCGTTTCGCTTGAGCTAGGAAACCTCTGTGTAGGACTCTAAAGACTCGTCAATACGCCGGTAGCAGATGATGATCATATCAAGCACCCACAAGCCGCAAGCGGTCTGCTAAACGTAACGGCCACCCGGGTATTGAGCGATCAGAAGATCGACGAGCTAGCCCGCTCATGCTCCTGCGAATCCGACCAGTAACACTTACCGTACAGTCCGGTCTCTTCGTCTGATATGTCGCATATCAAGTCTAGGGGTGGTAAACGTCAGACCCCAATAACCCGATAAATCGTGCCGATGTGAGGCTCGTAACGGGTCGAGAAACTACTGGTAACACTTACCAGCAAATCTCCGATCAGCCCTGGCCAGGGACTTCCCTGTTGCGGCCAATCGAGCACAGCGCAACATCAACCCCCTATACCGGGAGAGACGAAACCCCTCCTATCGCTCATTGCCTCCATGTGACTCGGGACTGTACCCAAAGACCACCGTTTTGCACGCCCTCATGGACGTGGTAAGGTGGAGATCAAAGCACAGTGGGAATCACACAAGACTCTATGACGATCTCGGGTCTACAGACTAACCTATACAAGTGTCACCTGAGAACTGCCATCTGACGTGAGGTATAATACCATCTGGGAGTTCTCGGCGAGTCCGTCCAGTGTACCCAGTCTCCACTGAGCACCCGTATACCATCACTGATGTCAAACACCAATGGATATGGGATCATCCATCGCCCATCACATGGGTCGAGAAGCGTATACGCTAGTCTACTCTGGTATATCGATGCCCCGTCTCGATACACCCACGACTAGGGACCTTGAAGGATGTACTTATGGACTACCATGTCCCCACTAGTATGATCTGCATCATAGTCCACGTAGTTAAGTACAAATCCTAAGGGCTTTACCAACATGTAACTATAAGACAGTATAAAGAGACTAGTGTACATGTTAAGATAAAGAGCAACCAGATAGCATACTATCATGTCGAGCAAGAAAGTCATCTCTATATATGTCCAAGCATCCAATATAATATACATAATCTGTACAATACTGGCCTCTAGGGCATACATACAACTAACAATCTCCCACTTGCACTAGGGCCAGCTGCTGTAGTATCTCATACCGAGCATCCCGAAGAGTCTCTCAAACTGTATCTGGGGAATGGCCTTCGTGAGTGGATCCGCCGTGTTTTTCTTCATGTCAACTCTCCTGACCTCTATCTCCCGGCGATCAACTATCTCCCGGATCAGGTGATACCGCCTCAGAATATTCCTAGATCGCTGATGGGACCTGGGTTCCTTGGCCAAAGCCACCGCTCCATTGTTATCGCAATACAAAGGTATTGGATGCTCAATGGATGGAACCACTCCAAGTTCAGAAATGAACTTCTTGATCCAGACAGCTTCTTTAGCAGCATCGTTGGCAGCGATGTATTCAGCCTCCATCGTCGAGTCTGCCACGGTTTCCTGCTTGGAACTCTTCCAGCTAACCGCCCCTCCGTAAAGGGTAAAGACAAAGCCCGACTGCGACTTAGAGTCGTCCTTATCACTCTGGAAGCTCGAATCGGTAAAGGACTCCACTTGGAGCTCTCCGTTACCATACACCAAGAACATATCTCTAGTCCTTCGCAAGTACTTGAGAATGCTCTTCACAGCTGTCCAGTGACTCTCTCCAGGATCAGCTTGATACCTGCTCACTACACTTAGTGAGTATGCTACATCGGGTCTGGTACATAGCATCGCATACATGATAGAGCCTACTGCCGAAGCATAGGGTATCCCTTGCATGCGAGCTCTCTCCAAATCAGTCTTGGGAGACATCTCTTTGGAGAGAGTGACTCCAGAGATCGTGGGCAAGTTCCCACGCTTGGACTCTTCCATACTAAACCTCTTTAGTATGGTGTCAATGTACCTGGATTGGGACAATCCCAAAATCCGTTTGGATCTATCTCTATAGATCCTGATTCCCAATATGCAGGAGGCATCACCAAGATCTTTCATTGAGAATCTTTGTGATAAGAAGAGCTTGACCGCTTGCAGCATAGGAATATCATTTCCTATCAAGAGTATGTCGTCCACGTACAATACGAGGAAGACAACCTTACTCTCTGCCACCTTCTTGTAGATACAAGGTTCATCTGGATTTTTGACGAAATCAAACTCTTTGATAACGACGTCAAAGCAGATGTTCCAACTCCGCGATGCTTGCTTTAATCCATAAATGGATTTAAGCAGCTTGCACACCTTCCCGCTTCTCCCACTGTCTACGAAGCCCTCTGGCTGAGTCATGTACACGCACTCTTCTAAATCACCATTTAGAAAGGCGGTCTTAACATCCATTTGCCAGATTTCGTAGTCATGAAAGGCAGCAATGGCAAGCATGATTCGGATGGATTTAAGCATAGCCACTGGAGAAAAGGTTTCGTCATAGTCCATACCTGGTCTTTGACGAAAACCCTTTGCTACAAGTCTAGCTTTGAAAGTCTCCACTTTCCCATCTACACCAAGTTTCTTCTTGAAGATCCACTTGCTCCCAATGGGTTTTACCCCTTCAGGAGCAACTTCCAAAGTCCATACTTTGTTGGTGTACATGGATTCCATCTCGGACCGCATAGCATCCAGCCATTTCACTGAGTCCCTACTCGTGATGGCCTGCTCGAAGCTAGTTGGGTCATCATCATCCATGATGCAATCCTTGCTTCCACCATCAATGAGAAAACCGTAGTATCTCTCAGGTGGACGAGAAACCCTACTAGATCGGCGGAGAGGCTGGGGTTCATTGGGAGCTGCTGAATCCTCTGGTTCCACTAAATCTTCAGTTACTGTTTGTGTATCTGGAACCTCTTCCAGCTCTATCACTTTGCCACTAATTTCTTTTTCAAGAAATTCCTTTTCTAAAAAGGTGGCATATTGAGAAACAAACACTTTTTGTTCCTCAGCATGGTAGAAAAAATATCCTTGGGAATTCTTAGGATATCCCACAAACTTGCAAAGAACTGACCGTGCCTTGAGTTTGTCTGGATTTTGCCTTTTGACATAGGCCGAACAACCCCATATTTTAACTCGTTTAAAATATGGTCTCTTCCCACTCCATATCTCATATGGTGTGGTAGGTACAGATTTAGATGGAACTTGATTCAATAGGTATGCTGCTGTCTCCAGCGCATATCCCCAGAAGGAAATAGGTAACTCAGCTGTGCTCATCATAGAGCGCACCATATCTAATAGGGTGCGGTTCCTCCGTTCAGATACACCGTTGTGCTGTGGTGTATATGGAGGAGTCAGCTGAGAGAGAATCCCATTCTCTTTTAGGAAGTCCAGGAATTCATTGCTCAAGTATTCCCCTCCTCGATCAGATCGTAGGATTTTAATACTTTTTCCGGTTTGGTTCTCAACTTCTTGTTTATATTCCCTAAATTTCTCAAAAGCTTCTGATTTGTGTTTCATCAGGAACACATACCCGAACCTAGAGAGATCGTCAGTGAATGTAATGAAGTATGAAGAACCATCCCTGGCATGTGTAGACATGGGACCGCATACATCACTATGTATCAGTCCCAAGAGTTCGGTAACTCTTTCTCCGTGTCCCATAAACGGAGTTTTGGTCATCTTGCCTTTGAGACATGACTGGCAAGTGTCATAAGATGAAAATTCGAAAGGTTTCAAATATCCATTCTTATGCAACTTAGCCAGTCGTGTCACATTGATGTGACCCAGTCTACAATGCCACAAGAAGGATTCGTTGAGTTCAGAACTCTTCCTCTTGTGTGTGTTTGTTATGCTCAGAACTGTTGATTGATTCAGAACATAAATGCCATTGCATAACGTGCCTGATCCAACCAACTTTTGGTTACGGAAAATGTTCATAACATTGTCCTGTAATACAAAATTATATCCCTCTTTACTTAATAAAGAAACCGATATAATGTTGCATATCAGGCTCGGCATGTAATAGCATTCGTTCAGAACCAATGTATTACCAGTTGGTAATACAAGGTGATATTCCCCGACATTCTTAGCTGCAACAATTGCACCATTTTCAACTCTAATGTCTTTATCACCTTCTCCAAGTTCTCTACCTTTCCTAAGCCCATGTAACTGATTACATATATGGGATCCTGACCCGGTATCCAATACCCAGGACATAGAGCAAATGGAGAAACAGTTCTCTGTAACGAACACACCCGAAGAAAATGCATCAACATGTACTTTCTTCATTCGGGTGGCATGGGAATCCTGGTATTCCCCTATTTCCTGTTCATTCCTATAACTCTTATAGGAAAGAACGGAACCAACGTTCCCCAGCACAGTATAACATGCGGGTTCGGTCAATACATCCATATTATTATCTTTATTAAGGCATGAAATGGTCGCTACCTGGAGAGAGAGAGAAGAAAACACTTTAGCGTAAGCTCGTGCAAGATCAGATTGGTTATTATCTTATCTAATCAGGATGGCTCCCACTGCTTTTTATCAAATCTTCCTCCAAACCCTAAAAGGAAAGACTAGCCGGGATTAATTACACACTACAAGTTCGCCAATCTTTCAGCCAGGCCAGTGTCAGTACTTTGAGGGAGGTCCCCCGTGCTTTCGCACGAACCTAATTACTGTAAACCTCGTTTTCCCAGAGGCGTAACCCCGTTGACACCTTTCTTGACACCTACTTGATCGGCTAATTGCAATGTGTAAAACTCTCCCAGGAGTAACTCTTACTCGCAGTGGGTATCGGGATCCAACTATCTCATAGAAGGTATGCAATCTCATTGCAAATTTCAACACTTGAAATTCCCGATAATCTTTTGCCCCTAGCAGCTATATGACCTTAACATAGTCAACAAATCATAAGTGCTAGTCAAGTTCAACCCGTCATTTCCCGATTGAATTAAACCCACCCGCACGACCCTTAACATAGTCAACAAAGTCGCACGACTACCCTAATCCAATCGCATCATATGCTTATACAGATAAGCACTAATTAGCTACCGCACACTACGCCTTAACATAGTCAACAAACGTAGCACGAATACTAACTAGTACTTATCTAAAATGACGGAGGGCTACGACAGGTTTATCTGAAAACCTATTGCGTAATGAACTTGATATCGTTGTAGAATCAAATGAAGTTTTGAAATGGAGTGATTTTGAGGCTTTTCTAGTATTGCTAAAGGAGTCACTCCCGGTGAAGGGATCTCGGTCCTTTCCTCGTCGAATGAGGTGCGGGATATATCATATATATCACTGTGCAAAGCAGAAACTATAGAAGTAATCAAAAATAAACCGAGTGTGTAGCATCTGCCAGTTATTGCTAAAGGAGTCACTCCCGGTGAAGGGATCTCGGTCCTTTCCTCGTCGAATGAGGTGCAGGATATATCATATATACCACTGTGCAAAGCAAGAACTGTAGCTACCTGTTTTATTTTAAAATTTGATTCCACAACATCTTAGGTTTCTTATCTTTCATTAATCACATTAATGAAGTCCCATCATTTAAATACCTAAATATCACAGATAGATATGACGTATACTTATGCCAGCCGCATTCGCCTCGATGTCCCCTCGTGCACCGTTAGGTTAGGTAACTAACGACAGAGCAGGGCAGGGCTAGCGCGGGTGTAAAACATAAGTAACGTCTATATAATATATCATATATACTATACACTATATCCATCACAGAGTCACAACACAGATATCGCAGCAGAATAAACATATGAAATATTGGATATACTAGGACGTCCGTGTTTTCAATACGAGCCAGTATAAAACACGGATTCCACGGTCGTGATGAATAGCCAATCCCACACCCCTAGACCCCTACGAGAGCGGCAAGCAACCCTGCCAATTCTAGGGTTAGGAGACCCGGACTCGACTCCTCGAGTTGGTCTCCCACTAGACCCCAGAACCCGGTTACTTGTGCTCCCCTCCTTGGGTCTATCCTAATGCGGAAAAGTAAATAATATACAAAGGGTGACAACTTCCGCTACCTGGAAGTGCCCCAAATAAAAGAATATTACATACAAGTTTTTACATGAATGAAAATGAAAAACACTCATCTCACATAAAAACCCCCGTCTATTCAATCACGACGATCCAATATAACATATCCAGCAACACATAATATCACATGTCATCAACGTAAGTAAATATGTCCATCCCAATTGTCGTTGACATATAGCAATGAAACCGGCGATATCACATATTACACTTACGGTCACAGAAAAGAAAGTGAAAAACTACAACAATTGGAATCCGCAACCTCTTTAGACATCACATGCCTAACAGTTATAAACCCCGCATTTTAGTCCCATCATCGAAAACTCTTTTCGATATCTTGTGAAACTAAACTGCTAGATCTATAACATTCATCCAGTTATCTCATAACTGTTTGTGAATTCCAATTATTGTATCCATTTCCGGATAAATAGAATATATCAAACTTTCCGATCAAACATTCGAACACCCAAGTTTTTCCGACACCGATCAATACATGAAATAGGTTCAAAGACATTCACTTCATGCCTCAGTACCAACGGTCCAGCCGTAGAAGGGTCAAGCCAACGCCTCACATGTGGCACGCCGTACTGCCCCAAACCCGAAGGTTCAAAGGGCAGTTCAAGACGGTCACATAATCGAGTTAAGGTTTGTTGTCTTCTAGAGGGACCATCGCGTTACTTGCACTACTTCGAACGTCTTTTAACCACAGAAAAATCCAACACTTGGAATTATCCGGCAGGGGAAAAGTTGGGTATTTGTATCCGGTCAAACTTTCTAACATATTCTACAGTTATCTGGAAAAATACTTAGACAAAGTTTGATATTCCGATCGAATCGTCGATTTCCAATATAACCCCAGAGCACTCAACCCTTAAATCAATTTAAAAATTCCCAGAAAACTCAGTAGAATTTATCAGGTATTACTGTGCATTGAAACAGGGCTGACGTCACGATATGGCCGCGGAACTGCGGCAGAAGCCATGCTTCTGCCGCGCTTCCGCGGCAATAGGAACTGTTCATGAAAAAATAAATGCACCGTAATTCTTATAATTCTTTACTGAATTTTTTAGACATTTTTAATATTAAAAAATCCCAGATTTTAGAAAATTTCCAGAGAGCTCATGGGTATATGGGTTTCGGGTTCGTCTGGACTTCAAACTCCGTCTAGACTTCGTCTAAGGCTCTAGCTAGGCTCTGATACCACTGTAGGGTTCCTAGGAATCCTATAGAGGTCTCACATGGCATCAACCATGCCAATTTTTAAAAATATGGTGCCGAGAAACCCTAGACTACGGATCGTTGCTAGAATTCTAGGCGAAACTACAAACTAGTTAACACTTTAACTAAAGTTGAGATGCTACAACCTTTGTAGATCCGGATATCCACTTACTTAGCTCCATGTGGTCGTCCCCTCGCTGTCCATCACGAACCTCGGACTCTCGCGACGGCTTCATCGGAAAAGTGAGCGGAATAGTTCGTCGGCTTCGTGTCAAAGACGATCTACGTCGAGGTTGCACTAGTTCAAGATCCGACTTCACCAAGTAGTGAAACTTGTGAAGAAAACACCCAAAACCACTTGGCAAGAGGTAGAGGATGAAGAAATAGGAGGTGGGTTCACATTAGATTTGGATTTCTCTCACTAGATCTCAAGTTGCCATTAAAGTAGCAAGCTTTTCTTTTGAAGAAGAAGATGAAGAAGATGATAGAATATGATAAAATCCTTAATCAAAAAGGAAAAGAAAATGATATTTATCATATCCTAACCATGGTCAAGTGTATAGAATTGACCATGGTTAGTGGGAGTGGTTAGGTTTAAGTATGAAGACAAAAGAGCATCATTAGAAAAAGCTTCATGAAGCTTCACCATTCTTCATGATAAATGAAGCCATTTTATTTTCATAAAAACCAATTAATAAATAATGAATGGATTAAATAATAAGTGAATAAATGATAAACCCTAACCACTCTCATAACCATGGTTCAATTCTTTTACACTTAGTCAAGTCAACATGCATCATCAAACATGATACAATCATGTGCACAAAATATATCACATATACAATGTGCACATCAAGTGAGAAAAATCCGTTTAAAGTGAACCAATACTAGTTAATGCAAGGTAATATATCAAATATATAATTATACATTAAATCATTAAATCAACACTTGAATCAATGATTCGGTCATGTCGCACATAACCGACTAGTATACAATGCATCGATTTATCGAATCAATGATTCGATAACTAGGTCATATCGAATATAACCAATCGAAACATATAACGCGAGAATGAAATGCGGTATCACATACACGCATTATTCTCGGTCCTGCACATATCTCATATGCGCTCCTATTTCGTTTCGCTTGAGCTAGGAAACCTCTGTGTAGGACTCTAAAGACTCGTCAATACGCCGGTAGCAGATGATGATCATATCAAGCACCCACAAGCCGCAAGCGGTCTGCTAAACGTAACGGCCACCCGGGTATTGAGCGATCAGAAGATCGACGAGCTAGCCCGCTCACGCTCCTGCGAATCCGACCAGTAACACTTACCGTACAGTCCGGTCTCTTCGTCTGATATGTCGCATATCAAGTCTAAGGGTGGTAAACGTCAGACCCCAATAACCCGATAAATCGTGCCGATGTGAGGCTCGTAACGGGTCGAGAAACTACTGGTAACACTTACCAGCAAATCTCTGATCAGCCCTGGCCAGGGACTTCCCTGTTGCGGCCAATCGAGCACAGCGCAACATCAACCCCCAATACCGGGAGAGACGAAACCCCTCCTATCGCTCATTGCCTCCATGTGACTCGGGACTGTACCCAAAGACCACCGTTTTGCACGCCCTCATGGACGTGGTAAGGTGGAGATCAAAGCACAGTGGGAATCACACAAGACTCTATGACGATCTCGGGTCTACAGACTAACCTGTACAAGTGTCACCTGAGAACTGCCATCTGACGTGAGGTATAATACCATCTGGGAGTTCTCGGCGAGTCCGTCCAGTGTACCCAGTCTCCACTGAGCACCCGTATACCATCACTGATGTCAAACACCAATGGATATGGGATCATCCATCGCCCATCACATGGGTCGAGAAGCGTATACGCTAGTCTACTCTGGTATATCGATGCCCTGTCTCGATACACCCATGACTAGGGACCTTGAAGGATGTACTTATGGACTACCATGTCCCCACTAGTCTGATCTGCATCATAGTCCACGTAGTTAAGTACAAATCCTAAGGGCTTTACCAACATGTAACTATAAGACAGTATAAAGAGACTAGTGTACATGTTAAGATAAAGAGCAACCAGATAGCATACTATCATGTCGAGCAAGAAAGTCATCTCTATATATGTCCAAGCATCCAATATAATATACATAATCTGTACAATACTGGCCTCTAGGGCATACATACAACTAACATCTTCTTTCTAATCTACTCGTCTAAAACAAGATTAAAAGTTTCACGCATCCCTGAGAATGACCCGTACTCATCTCGACTAGCTACACGCGACACCGTTATTGATTGCGGTTAACTACGACATTTCACATATATTAATCAACAACGTACAAGAACGGAAAACTTTCTACGTACCTTCCAGGCGAAGAGGTGAAAAAGTGATCCTCTTCTACCAATCTACAGAAAATAAAGTAGAAAAAGAAGTCTAGCATGGTGTTGATTTTGCACTCGACAGGTTTCAACCAATCCGTCTGCCAAAATACTACGCGGAGAGATTGAAAAGGCTGTTAAGATGCCAAGGTATACCCCTCGAACAAACTGTTCGATAAGCCCAATTCTACAAAAACATTTGGGATATTCTTGGGACTCAGCGAAAGATGCCCAACGGGGAGATGGAGACAACCGGGCTCGAATACGTTCGGTCTATGAAACGGGAGTGGTTCCACAGTTGCCACGTCATAAACAGCTCCAATGAAGAGGAAAACGCTCTTCCAAATGGCCATGACGTTGAAACAGAGTGAAATCCCACTCTAAGAACATCAAGTCCGTCATTCGAAGAACAAATAGACAAGCTAATAAAAGAAGCTTGTCAAAAGAGCTGAGACAATCACTACCGCAAAATGGCCATTTATGAAAAGGCCAGGATGCAGCGCCTCAATCAGCAATCTACGGAGAAAGAAGATTATAATGCTCTTAATCCCCAGCCCACTGTATGTTCTCAAGAAAAGGAAAAATCCTGAAATAAAGGCAAAAACAGGGCAAAGGACGCAAACAACGTTCGAAAACAATAAAGCGGATCTAAGACACAGTGTAATCGAGAAAAACTCGGTTGGAGCCCGTCCTTTATAAAAAAGATGAGTCAGGAATACTCTTTCCCCCAAGATAAGACAAGGAAATATTCAACCTTTTCATGAAGCACCAAATGATGACGCTTCCGGAGTCTCGGCATCCCGAACAAATAAACGAGGTCCATCATCAGGATTATTGCTCCTATCACCGAGCAATAGGTCATCCCCTTAAAGACTGCTTTACTTTTAAAGACTGGGTAGAAAACCAATATCAACAAGGCAGATTCGCTTTATCTGACAGCTGGAGGGTAACCCCGCCGCAAAAGCATGAGCCAAAGAGGACTTATACCGTGAAGATAGGACCAGCTCAACATCAGGAATGGAAGCAAACTCGTACCTGCCATATGATAACAATCTCAAAAGAGGGAGGGCACAAAACTATGGATGACCTCCACATGTGTTCGCAAATGAAGACGAGGACAAGGTGATCTCCGAGTTTCCACCAGCACCAAAGGAGCTGGAAGATGGGATACACACCACGGCAGACAATCTAAGAAAAATTAACTTAGGAAAGGAAAATGAACCAAGGCCAACGTTCTTCAGTGAGCTACTATCTGAAAAAAAGATAGCCACGTTAAAAGACGTGCTCATGCAATATAAAGACTGTTTCGCGTGGAACTATTCCGAAATGCCAGGTCTAGATCCAAAGGTAGCAGTACATAAACTGGCCATATCGCCGGACATAAATCCAGTCAAACGGGCGCCAAGAAGAATGCGGCTCGAACTTAAGATAAGTATAATTGCTGAATTTAAGAAACTAATCGACTCCGGCTTCATCCAAGAAGTTCAATATCCCGACTGGTTCGCAAACATCGTTCCAGTGATGAAGAAAAATGGGACGGTGCGCATCTGTGTGGACTTTCGAGACCTCAACAAAGCTTGCCCAAAGGATGATTTTCCAGTATCTGTTACCGAGCTGAAGATCGATAACACGTCTACCCATGAGGTCTTCTCCTTCATTGATAGATCTTCAAGATACAATCAAATAAAAATACATCCTGAAGACCAGAAGCATACCGCCTTCCAGACTCCACTGGGCATATTCTGCTATAAGGTGATGCCCTTCGGTTTAAAGAACACTAGCGCTACCTACCAAAAGGCCATGACAAAGATCTTCGACGACCTCATACACGAGATAATCAAATGCTAAATTGACGACCTTGTGGTAAAGAGCAGATCTCATGAGGAACATTGGGAATATCTAAAAATAGTATTTCGACATCTTCGGAAGTATAATCTGAAGATGAATCCTCTAAAATGCGCGTTTGGAGTCTCCTCAAGCAAATTCCAAGGATTCATCATACGGCACCGGGGTATCGAAATCGATCTCTCAAAGATCAACGCGATTATGGAAATCCCCACGCCAAGAACTCTCAAACAGTTGCGATCTCTTCAAGAAAAGCTCGCATATATCCGGCGGTTCATAGCCTATCTCTCCGGAAAATGCCATCCTTATAGTCATTTGATAAAGAAGGGGACCCCATTTGTTTGAAATAAAAAGTGCCAAAATGCACTATACGAAATCAAGCAATACCTGCAAAATCCGCCGGTATTGACCGCTCCGGTTAAGGGAAAACCCCTTATCCTATATACAACAGCCCTTGAGGGTTCTCTAGGCTCTCTATGGGTACAAGAGGATGATCAGGGAAAGGAGAGAGCTCTGTACTATTTGAGTCGAGTTCTCCTAGGGGCATAAAACAACTACTCCCCCATCGAAAAGTATTGATCTTCGCGATAACGAAGCTCAGACATTACGCCTTGACACATGAGGTTCATCTCATATCGAAGGTGGATCCTCTCAAGTATCTAATGTCGAGGGCCATACCAACAGGAAGGCTTGCCAAATGGGCCCTCCTCTTGATGGAGTTCTCAGTGACGTATCTACCCCTTAAAGTGGTAAAAGGTCAGGCCATAGATGACTTTCTTGCGGAGCATCCGATATCAGCTGACTCCCCGTTAAATTGCGAATTGCCAGATGAACATGCGTTCAACGCAATTGAAGAAGAGAAAGAAGAAAATGATTCCCAATAGGAACTTTACTTCATGGAGCATCCTCCGTGAAGCAACGAAAGCGTAACACCCTCATAATCAAAGCCGGGGTGGGCCTTATCTTCGTGATCCTGCAAGGAGGGATATTGCATTACGCCCTTTCCTTAATAGAGCCAAGGACTAACAACAAAGCTGAATATGAAGCTTTGATAGCATGTCTCGAGATTTCTATCGACGTGGGGATCAATGACCTCCTCATATATGGAGACTCCCAGCTGATCGTTAGCCAAGTAAATGGTGACTATTAGACATGCAAGCCGGAGCTGATAAAGTATGGCGAAAGAGTGCGGCAACTACTGACACAAATCCCTTCCTACATCCTGGAGAGTATACCACGTGCAGAAAATAGCAAAGCAGACACATTGGCCAAATTGGCTAAGGAACTGACCGATGAAGACCTTGATGACGTAAGGATCATTGGGCAAAGCCGCAGGATTCTCGCTCCAACAAATATATCTTCGGAAGACCTGATAGAGCCATCCGAAAGAAAAGAAAAGACCGAACAAATAGCCCATCAAATAGAGGACGAAGAAAAGGTCAAGGAATGGAGGGAAGTTTTCATAGATTACTTCAAATCCCAACAAACGCCCAAAAATGCGTCGTTTAGACATCAGCTCATGAGACGAGCTTTGTCCTTCGCCTTCATCAATGATACTCTATATAAGAGATCGTTCGAGTGTCTGTGGCTAAGATACCGGGACCAGAAGAAGCGAAGAGAGTCGTTCAAGAAATTCACGACGGACTCTGCAGTTTTCATCAAGCCGGGCCAAAAATGAAGCTGAAGATAAAAAGAATGGGTTGCTATTGGCCCACAATGATTCAGGACTGCCTCGAATATACGAAGCAGTGTCACTCGTGCCAAATTCAAAGGGACTTCATCCACCAACATCCAAATCTGCTACACCCAACAGTAGCTAGCTGGCCGTTTGAAATGTGGCGAGCCAACATAATTGACCCCATTGAACCAATATCGTCCAAAGGGTATCGATTCATACTGGCAATGACCGACTATTTCTCCAAGTGGGCAAAAATAGTACCACTAAGGGAGGTAAAGACGGAGAATATGCTCCATTTCTTCAGAACCTATGTCATCTTTCAGTTCGGCACTCCGCGACGAATTATCTTTTATAATGGGCCAGCTTATAGAAGTCATAAAATCAGCTGCATCTCACAACGGCATAAAATAGATTAGAGATACTCTTCAGTCTATAATCCACGGGCAAACGGTCTAGCTGAAGCTTTCAACAAGACCTTGATAAAGAGTATAAAGAAAACGGTGTCCAGAAACAAAAAAGATTGGCACGAAAGGTTGCACGAAGCTCTCTGGGCGTATAAAACAACGTTTAAGACGGCCATGAATATGACACCGTATGTATTGGTGTTCGGCACGGAAGCAATGCTCCCACTGGAAATAGAACTTCCCTCTCTGTGAGTAGTGGTTCGATACGAGCTGACAGATGAAGGAAATGCTCACCTTCAGCTTAAGGAGCTCGATGCCCTCGACGAAACTCGCTTTTTAGCACAGCAAAATCAGGAGGCTTATAAGGCAAGGATGACACGGTCATACGAAAAACTGACCAGACCGAGAACGTTCCGCTAAGGTGAACTCGTGCTAGTCATCAAAAGACCAATGATTTCCAATCATGCAAACCGGGGGAAGTTCAAGCCGAACTATGAAGGCCCGTATATTATAGACAAAGTTTACAAAGGTGGAGCCTACCTGTTTATGAATATGTATGGCGAAAAACCCTCCAGCCAATAAACGGCCGATTCTTCAAAAAATACTACGCTTGACGAGTCACAACTTAGGTCAATAATAGATGACGATGCTTATGTCTGCTCGCTATCTTCCTGAGTCAGGACTCTAAGATTAGTATCCAAAAAGCTCCGTCGCCCCAAAAACGACGACAACGGACCGAGATGTCTCTAAACTAGAACTTCGCCTCAAACATGGCGAAAACGGACCGAGAAGTCCTTAAACTAACTATACGTCTCAAACATGGCGACAACGGACCGAGATGTCCCTAAACTAGAACATCGCCTCAAACATGGCAACAACGGACCGAGAAGTCCTTAAACTAACTATCCGTCTCAAACAAGGCGACAACGGACCGAGATGTCCCTAAACTAAAATTTCACCTCAAACATGGCGATAATGGACCGGGATGTCCCTAAACCAGCACACCGCCCCAAATACAGTGATGTCCTCCCTTGAGATCTATATTGCAATCGAAGTCTCAACGGCGAGGGTTGTAGCTCAAGTCCTACTGGCAAACAGATGGGCACTGATTGGAAGAGATTTTTAGATCAAAGAATTTGTTAACAGCAATCAAGAATGGCGTCGCTTGGTAGCTAGTCGGTGAGTACGGGTCGGTCCACAGGGATGTTGTGTATTTTCTAATTGTTCTAACAAGTTAATTCCAATTGGTAATGGATTGATTATTCACTAAAAACTGAAATGAGTTTGATTAAAATCTTGCTAGGGTTAGGTTTAGGTTAAGTTTGGAAAGTCAATATTCCTCACCGTTTTCTATGCCCTAATTAAGATCTATTTAGGTGTTATGGTAATAATTAATAAAATGGATTAGTACCATTCGGGAAGAAATTAGGTTTCTTCCTCTAGGTTCATGTCCTTCCTTTCTTAATTCTTACCCTAACCTCCATGAAAAACATATACAGCCGGTCTTTTAAACTACGGTATCACCGCTACCTCGTGGGATAGGGTGCCGTAGTGAGCGGTGTGTGTATGTATGCATGGAATCCTATAAAAATATGTGAAGGGGTGAGAGATTTTCATCTCTCAAATCTCTCATATTCCTAACCCTAACAAGTGAGGAACTACTCACTTATTAGGGAATTGATAAAAAGAGACATTTTTTATGATTTTAATTCAATAACCTAATTATCTAAACTAGGGCAAATAATTAAAATTATAACTAAGGCAGATAAAGAAAATCTATACTAGGGCAGGAAAGAAAATTTAACTAAGGCATAGAAAAGAAAAAGACTTACTTTATTTGATGAACTCTTCATACATTTATAGGAATTGAATTCTGAATTTTGATAAATACAATGAGGCATAAGAAGAGGCATACCTCAAAAAGAGCTTTAGGGTTTCTATTTATAGATCATAGAAACCCTAGGGTTACATTCGATTCACATCTGCATTTACAAATATACCCTAAGAAGACTATTCAACGCACCACCATGCCGTTACAATTTTCCACCAACACGGGCTTACCATGGTCACGGAACCGCGGCCAAAACCCATGTTTGGCCGCGGAACCGCGGCCATATAGAGGGCTTGATGGCTCAGTTTTCTGTGTCTTCTGTCTGTTGCTATTTTCTTCTGTTTTCCTCAGTTGGTTCTTCAGAATGTCTTCTAGTTCTCTTCCAGATTTCCACAGTGCATAATATCGTAGACTTTACCGTTTGCTTCGTGTCGAAGTCTTGAACCTTGTGCTACCTTTGTGCTTTGTGAAATTGTCTATTGATCTTTATTTATTCTTCAAACTGTAGGCATGATCAAGATTCTTCCATTTGTTGGTCGTAGTCTCACTTTTGTATCGTCTTTTCATCATTTTCACTGTTTTGTTCCGAGAACCTGTAACCTGCAACTATGTAGCAGACATGGATCAAAAGCACCTGTTTATTTATAATATGAATAAGAATGGGGAATATAATAATGCAAAATTATGATATGAACAAATACCCCCAAACTTATCTTTTGCTCGTTCTCGAGCAAAACTAGTTTATTCTCGAAAAAGACCTAACCTCACTTTCGCAGGGAAACGCGATTGCACTGAGCTCATGCAATAAGTCGTTAAATCTCTAGGTGTCCCTAATAGGAGGAGTGTTGTCTCCTGAGGGTTTTCAGCGGATACTACCCACAAAATCCTATCAATTCGGGCTATTGACTTTTATTCTCCAATTCGGTTTTCTAACAAGAAATTCTATTATCTTTGACTCAGAAATTATCAACCCGTATTTTTCACGCTTCTTTATCATTTAACTTAAGATTGTATATGTTCTGTAAATTTACTTAGCTTTTAACATCTTTTGAGTTTTCCTTCTAAGATTCCATCTCAACTTAGGAATTTTTATCATCTCTACTAAAGATATAAGTCCTATTTTTCATTCCTATCACTTATCTAAACCCTAATCACATACCCCTACGTGTGTGTATGAATCACCCCTACACTTGGAAATTCAATTCAAGCTCTTATACTCATGTCCATCATCCAAAGTACTTTTCAATTGGTGAATTTTTAGATGAAATTGCTCACACATTCTTCATGCGACCGTTAATACTTCTTGAGGTACTAACGACCGATTGCAAAATGTGTTCACGCATTAAGGCGTAATTCCTCATCTTGTAACACCTAAGGCTTTAGCAGTGACTCCCAAACCAGTTGGTCTAAGGCACTAGGTGATAAAATACCCTCGCTATATATTTTTTTCTATTTATGCAGCCTTAAGTAATTACAAAAACCAGTGTTCATTTTTTTTATCTCTTTATTCACATCTGTATTTTTATTTTATTTTCCTTCATACTAAGGACTTTAGACAAGAGCATTTCAAGGTCTCTTCTACTATTCCAAGTTTCAAAGTTCGTGTTTCTGCAATTTGTAGGGTTTATATTTTCAGAATTTAGACTTAAGCTTAGGAATTATTTTTCAGACTTATACTTTAATAAAAATATCAATATTCTTCCTTTATTTTGACTTAGCCCAAGAAGTGAGCTCAAAATTTGTCTATTTCTAAGTAAACTACAAAGACATATATTTTTCTACCGTTAAATTTTAAGAAAGTTTATTTTTAGGGTTTTTAATTTACTAAGTCTAGAATCTAGTTTTTCCTAACTAGTAACCGTCTTATTAAACTTAAGTCAATTAATGCCAAAATTGAATTTTTCAATTTTTATAATTTTTAAAATTTTTATGGGTTTTAAAATAAGTATGCAAATGCAAAAATATACATATGAATGCGAAGGAAGAAGGCTTACCGAGCACACCCCCAAACTTAAACTTGACAATGTCCTCACTGCCAGGCTACACCAAGAGGGTCAAAATTGTCGGCACTCCCCTGTTTATTTTTTTATATTTTTTTTATTGTTAAAATAAAAACAAAATATATATACAAAAAGGTCCCCCCAAACTTAAGTGAGACAGTGTTTCCACTGTTTTAAGCGTTAAAGTTCAGAGTTAGGGAGGAAAAAAATCAAACTATACAAGGCCTTACACAGGCCAAAGGTTAGCACCAACCATTCAAAAATTTTATCGTTATAATGGTAGGGTTGGTGAAAGAATGGAGTGTAGAGAAAGGAGATGAGAATCACACAAGACCGTATGGAGATAGAAGCAGTATACGGTCTCGGTGGAGGAGGAGAATGGCGGAAATGAGAAAGAAGTGTAGTACGAACTTGAGCGTGTAAATTGAGTGAATAAATTAGCACAAATTGTGATGACCGATGTGTTAAAAGCGATTGTGCTAATCTATCAACCCGTCGAGAAATGGGGTCAACTCCCTCAACATTCGCAAGAAAACATGGGTACGTTGAACTTGGTAAACCATCCAATGAAAATGGAAGGATGACGGATTCATGCGCGGTCGAAACGATGGAAAGGACGAAGGGGGGTGATTTAGGAGGAGTCTCATTCTCACCTAAGTAAGCGTTTTTAGGGTGAGACGGCAACAGCTTGATTTCGAATTTCGGAGGTGAAACAATTGAAAGTGAAATTGTCTCGAACTCGAAAGATTCCATCAATGGTTCGAAATCACTGTAAGCAACCGAGTCGGATGGTTCAACTAACTCATCCGAAAATTCAAAGGACTCAAACTCAAGCGGTGAGTTTTCAAAATCGTCTGAAAAAGTGAAACATTCGTAATCGTTATCAGTTGTGAGAACTGTGTCAGACTCAAAGAGCAATGCACTAGTGGCGTCAAAACTGCTGTGATCGAACAGAAATTTTTCAAGCTCACAGTCCTCCTGCATGATCTCCTGCGTGGTCGGAACAATGGAAGGGGGGTGATTTAGGAAGTATAACAGTTAAAGGTTCAGAAGGATGAATTGGAAAATACGACGCATCAAACAAAACTGGTTCATCCTCAATACTATCCTCAATACTCTCCTCAATACTATCCTCATAATTCTCCTCAAAAGTTATCTCATCCATGCAATTATTCTCAAAATCAAGACGCGTATGAAGTTTGGGAGAAACATTTAATGACTCGGGATGATGAATTGGAGAGAAAATTTCATTCAAATCTACGGGTTCATCATCCAAAATATTCCCGGCGTCAATATCCTCGATCAAGTGAAAATTAATTTTCTCAGACACCTCATCAAAAGCATGGATATCAATCAAGTTAGGTTCTAGAGTGGAGGTGTAAAGGTCAAAAGGATTGGTGATGGTTTCACTCGAAAAGGGCTCTTCACAATCAGGTAAATCAAACACTACAAAGTCGCACAACTCATTACACGTTTTATCTTTAACTGGTGAATCATTTGGGACACTTGATTGAAAACCGAAGTTGTGGGATTCAATTCGGTATGGGTAGGTTTGATTTGGAAGTGTGTACAGCTCACTCTCACCACTCAAATTCTCACTCTGTCCAACCGCCTCCTCATACATTGGAATTTTTGGAGCTAGTTGAAAACTAGCTACTGGGTCACTAGGTTGCATAAGGGCGGCAATAGACGCATCCAAATTCCTCATCTGTTTGTTTGTCGCTACAATATAAGCTTCCAACGACTGTTCTAGACTAGACATGGGTTGTGAAGGGGTTTCAATAAAAGATTCAAAGTTGTTTGGATACGTGAAACTCCCAAATGGTTGTGTAGAAGCAATGTCTAGTGAAGGTGCGGAAGTCGGGTAGGACTGGTAAGAATTGAATGGTTGGACAAGAGTAGGATCAACATTTGGATAAAAAGGTAAATGGACTTGTTGATCCCAAGAACTATAAGTGTTGAAAGGAGTGAAAGATCGGTTACGAGATTGTTCAATATGTTCAGCAATAGACATGGCGTTCGAAGTTACAACAGAACTCGAAAAAGTAGTATCAACGTATGAAGGTGGTGAAGGTTGAAATGGTTGATACAAAGTGGATTGCAGAGTCGAACTGTTTCTCCTAGACGCTTCTATTCGATCTTTCAAAGAAATTTTGGGCATGGAGAGGTCGTCCGTAATTCGACCAAAACAATTAGTGTAAGAAGCAATGTTTGGACGGGGTACCAAAGTTCGGCAAGAGTTTTGTGAGGTGGGGTACCCATGATGTAAGAAGGAGAAGAAAAAGAATGTGGGTGCAAGTGGGGTGCAAGGATTTCTTAGCGACAAGTTGCAAGTTTTTGTAAAATATTTTTCCGTTTTGTGTTTTTTTATAAGGAGCTTTTTGCAAAAAGATTTTCAATAAGAAACTTAGACACACGTTCAATCAATCACAATATGCACAATCAAGCCTAAATCTAGGGTCACCTAGGTCAACTAGACTGCTCCTAACTGTTCCAAAGGGCAAGTAGTGAGGACCTCAAACCGCCTCTTCACCGTCAATTGTGGCCAGATAAGCACAAGTAGATAAAGGATGGATCCGCTCACGAATCACCGTGAGACGGGCCTTTTAAAGTTACCTTTCCCTACCTGTCTAGCCCAGGCACCACAATGTCAGGTTTAGATCAACGGTCGATGCCTACAACTATTCCTTTGTCCTACTGAGCGCGAAGTCCTTAGGGCTGAGTCTAATCTTTTTTAATTAACTTGATGGTCAATGCAATATGCTTTTTGTGATTTTTGGGGTCCTAGGAAGGGTAATGAAATCCCCACCTAATCTGGATTGGTGTAAAAGCCCCTTAAAGTCAATTTTAAAAGATGCAAAGCAGTAAAACACAATCACTTGCAAACAATTTTTTTTTTAGCGCGGCGCAAAGAATCCTGCACAAGATCAAGTTATTGGAGAAGGGGGAGAAATTTTTGCGCAAAGAACCCTGCAGGAAATTTTTCAGAGGAGATAATGGGGTTCAGAAGAAGAAAAGAAGCTTACAGAGAGATTTTCTCATGCTGACGTCACAAGTCTGCGGCGTTTCCGCGGTCAGAAGCACGAATCCGCGGCGGTTCCGCGGTTCTTTAGGGGTTTCAAGCCTTCGAAATTTTTTTGTTTGCTGTTTATATCTTCCTCTGCCTTTTCAGATCTGAATTTTGCTGTTTTGCTCTCTGGATTTTTCCAGATCTGAATCTGTTCGTCGATCCTGCACAATTCAAGCAAAACACCCTTCACAAAATAACAAGATGATAATTTTTTTATATTTTTTTATTTTTCAATTTTTATGATTTTTCAATTTCTATATTAACCCGAAATTACAAAAAGAAAATACTACGCCATCCCCGGCAACGGCTCCATTTGATTGGAAGAGATTTTTAGATCAAAGAATTTGTTAACCGCAATCAAGAACGGCGTCGCTTGGTAGCTAGCCGGTGAGTACGGGTCGGTCCACAGGGATGTTGTGTATTTTCTAATTGTTCTAACGAGTTAATTCCATTTGGTGTTGGATTGATTATTCACTAAAAACTGAAATGAGTTTGATTAAAATCTTGCTAGGGTTAGGTTTAGGTTAAGTTTGGAAAGTCAATATTCCTCACCGCTTTCTATGCCCTAATTAAGATCTGTTTAGGTGTTATGGTAATAATTAATAAAGTGGATTAGTACCATTCGAGAAGAAACTAGGTTTCTTCCTCTAGGTTCTTGTCCTTCCTTTCTTAATTCTTACCCTAACCTCCATGGAAAACATATACAACCGGTCTTTTAAACTACGGTATCACCGCTACCTCATGGGATAGGGTGCCGTAGTGAGCGATGAGTGTATGTATGCATGGAGTCCCATAAAAATATGTGATAGGCAAGAAAGGGGTGAGAGATTTTCATCTCTCAAACCTCTCATATTCCTAACCCTAACAAGTGAGGAACTACACACTTATTAGGGAATTGATAAAAAGAGACATTTTTATGATTTTAATTCAATAACCTAATTATCTAAACTAGGGCAAATAATTAAAATTATAACTAGGGCAGATAAAGAAAATCTATGCTAGGGCAGGAAAGAAAATTTAACTAGGGCATGGAAAAGAAAAAGACTTACTTTATTTGATGCACTCTTCATACATTTACAGGAATTGAATTCTGAATTTTGATAAATACAATGAGGCACAAGAAGAAGCATACCTCAAAAAGAGGTTTAGGGTTTCTATTTATAGATCATAGAAACCCTAGGGTTACATTCGATTCACATCTGCATTTACAAATATACCCTAAGAAGACTATTCAACGCACCGCCACGCCGTTACAATTTTCCACCGACACGGGCTTACCATGGCCGCGGAACCGCGGCCATATAGAGGGCTTGATGGCTCATTTTTCTATGCCTTCTGTCTGTTGCTATTTTCTTCTGTTTTCCTCAGTTGGTTCTTCAGAATGTCTTCTAGTTCTCTTCCAGATTTCCACAGTGCATAATGTCGTAGACTTTACCGTTTGCTTCGTGTCGAAGTCTTGAACCTTGCGCTGCCTTTGTGCTTTGTGAAATTATCCATTGATCTTCGTTTATTCTTCAAACTATAGGCATGATCAAGATTCTTCCATTTGTTGGTCGTAGTCTCACTTTTGTATCGTCTTTTCATCATTTTCACTGTTTTGTTCCGAGAACCTGTAACCTGCAACTATGTAGCAGACATGAATCAAAGGCACCTGTTTATTTATAATATGAATAAGAATGGGGAATATAATAATGCAAAATTATGATATGAACAGGCACCTGTGGCGAAACCACGTTCGGGTATTCTATCACTAAAAAAATGGTATGTCCACAAGCGAAATGGGCGCGGATGAAAATCCGAAAAGGCGTAGTGAGCAGAAACAGCAGGACTGCCGGCGAGCTTCACGAAAACCTGAAAGGGCGTAATCTCGTAAAAAACCTGCATGGGATCCTTACGACTCACAAAGGAGAAACACACTTAGGAATCCCTACGATTCCTAAAAAGAAACTACACTTGCGAGATCCTTACGACTCGTAAGGAGAATTCCCCCTATGAGACCCCCACGGCTCATAGAATTCGAAAGTCTTAGGTTACATGGATCTAAACATGTTCTTAAGCCGTCATATCCCCCAAGTTTCCCTACAGGCAGTCCTATATTGACCCTTGTATACAATCCACAGGCATAAATAAATATATCTCCCACCAAGTTCCACCAACGCCGAGAAATGTCCCTATATAGTGAATGACACTTGTATGTCCTCTTAACTTATAAGGAGAAAACACTCTTGGATGATCCTTACGACTTACAAGAGAAAATATCATTCAGAAATCCCCATGATTCCTAATAAGAAAACACACCTACGAGATTCTCACGACTTCTAGGGAGAAATACCTTTATGAGACCCCTACAGCCCATAAAGTCAAAAAGCCTTGGTCGACAGGATTCTAACCCTGTTTGCTAAGCCATCTTTGTTTAAACCAATAAAGGCAAATGATGGTTCGCTCCTGGCAACATTCCAGTTGTAGCGATGTTGATGCCTAAATAGGTGTCAAACCCCAAGTCCTCTCAAGGAAAATGATGATTCGCTCCTGGAAACATTCCAGTTGTAGCGATGATGATGCCTAAATAGGTGTCAAACCCCAAGTCATCTCAAGGAAAATGATGATTCGCTCCTGGCTACATTCTATTTGTAGCGATACTGATGCCTAAATAGGTGTCAAACCCCAAGTCCTCTCAAGGCAAATGATGATTCGCTCCTGGTAACATTCCAGTTGTAGCGATACTGATGCCTAAATAGGTGTCAAACCCCAAGTCCTTTCAAGACAAATGATGATTCGCTCCTGGAAATATTCTAGTGGTAGCGATGCTGATACCAAGATTGATATCAGAATTCAAATCCCCAACTAAAAAAAGGCCGAAATGTTTGGGCAACTCGCAATAAAAAGAAGCGAGTAAAAACAAAAAAAGCCGAAATGATTGGGCAATCGCGACTTTCGCGACATAAAAGTTGAAAAGATAGAGCATCACGGAAAGAAAAAAAAGAAGATGAAACTTTTCTGCCCTGCAGTTAGGTCCACAACGACTCCTGTATACAATCCATGGACACAAATGAAAGAAAGGGAATCATATTTTCCCACCAGGCTCCGTCATAGGGAGAGCCAGAGCTTGATGGCAACATCTACAGCCCAAAGATCGACTCGACGTGCTTCTCATACCAGCAGAGTGCAGACACGACATCAACAAAGACCCAAGGGTCGAATAAAAGAGGAGTGATGGCAAAATCCTAGCTCCAAGTCTTGACGGTATATATACAACATAGAGACTATCCCGGCGTTCTTTCTCATTCCAGCAGGATGCGGACGCAATGTCGCAATTAAACAAGAAAGACCCAAGGGTCAAAAGCAAAAAATGGAGCCATGGCAAAATCCTAGCTCCAAGTCTTGACAGTACATATGCAACCTAGAGACTATCCCGGCGTCCCCCCTCATTTCAGCAGGGTGTGGATACAACTATCAAATGAAATTGGAGCGATGGCATATTCCTAGCTCTAGACTTCAGTTGCAATACAAACAGCACATAGGTCCTGCAGATGTCTACCCTACTTCAGCAAAGAATCGGCGCGACATCGCCAAAGCAAAAAAACGAAGTGACGGCATATTCCTAGCTTTAGGTCTTGACGGCAACTCATATAAAGCCTAAAGACCGTTGGAGATCGTCCCACCCCAGAAAGGTGCGGTTACGGCTCACCGGGGCTTCAAAGCGACGGCATATTGCTTGCTCTTCCGACAGTAATATGACCTAAGGAGATTACTTGAAGACGTCTTGTCCAGCCCCCGAAAGGATCAGAGACACGACAGTCGCGGGGCTATTCGGACAGCAACTTAAAGATTGCATATAGAGGAATATATCGGCCAACACGACGGTACCACAGACTAAAACTCTAGTACCACAAACCTAACAGACCTCTGTCGTAAAAAGAATGAGGGTTATCTACATACAAAGTTAGGACAAGTTTACCGGTAAATCCAAGGGAAGTAAACTAAAAAGACTCCGAAACGAGTGAATAAACTACAAACTCTGAGATGGGTACATAAACTAGAGACTCCGAAATGAGTGAATAAACTAGAGACTCCGAAACGAGTGAATAAACTAATTAGCACTAAATTAAGACATCAAACACAGAGAAGCGCATGCAAAAAATGTATATTCTTTATTCATGAATCAAAGTGTTTGAAAAATACAATTTAAATAAAAAAAAGGGGGGGTACAATTCTATCCTTTAAGAAGGTGAGGCTTTCAATAATTGGCAACCGACTTACTCTCTTCCCACAGCTCCACCTCACGCGCTACTATTGCAACCAGTATCGCTTCAACTTGAGCCCGTTGTTGCAAGCATGATGAAAGCTTCTCAGAAATTTCCTGCTTAGCCACTTCGCAATCTCGTATTCCATACTCGGTAGAGTCAAGGTGCTTCCTCAGAGCCATTCCCTTAGAAATGCATTATTGGAGTTCCCAAAAATAATTTACAGCTTCGCGGTGTTCGCTTCGACCTGGGTACGCAATTGGCTGGATTCGCCAAAAGCTGTCTCATATTCCTTTTGCCTCAGGGCCAACTTCTGCTCGATGTATTGAACGGAAGCGGCACTTTGCTCGATCCATGCGATCAGTTAGGCCTTCGAGGTTAATGTTTCAGGTGCAAGACGCCTGTGCTCGATCTCGTAGAGACATGCCTCAATTCGCCTACAGTAGTCAACCCAAATGCCAACAAAGTCTGCGTTGTGGAAAGTCACAAGCGTCTCCAGCATAGGGTTGATCTCGTCTGCAAAGTCCGCAGCATAAGTGAGAGCTTCAATGTTAAGGTCTTCGATAAATTCTCTTAGCATCCGCCTGCTATTTTCCGCATCCCTAAAAGACTGACGCTTAGCGAACGGCCCCGAGGGCATAGATATGCGAAACTCAAAAGGAGCCAAAGTCGGTGTAGCTGCTGCAGAATAAAGTACACACAAAGAAGTTTCAGATTTCAACCTAAGAATTAAAAAGGACAATGATGAATGAGATCTAACATACCAGTAGTCGAAAATGGCAATCAGGAAGCTTGGGAGGCTCTATTATTCCTTCGCTCTCTCCCTTAAGCCGTAAGTCTGTGGCCAATACAAGAAAAGCTTCGCAATAGAAAGATTACTTGTGAAAAGATGAAATAAGAGATGAAGAATATACTAACCAACGTCCGAAGGAAGAACGAATTCTGATTGGAAGGCGAAGTGCGAGCTTAGCATATGGCATAAGCGGTCAAAAAGCACTCCTACGGAATTGCAACAACATATGGTAAAGGAATTAATCTAAGAAATAATATCTATACTGAAATAAGAAATTGAAAAATCTTTACCTTCCGTCATTAAACCCGAAAGAACTCGGGGGGACAAAAGAGAGAGGTGGAACAGTGACAGTCATGGCAATGGCTGACAGTGATTCTTCAATCAGCATAGCGCCGGGGTCTACCACACCTATATTCGGAATAAAAGAGATATCAGCGAATATGTTTAGCAAGATTGAGAACCCAAAAGAAATAACATAAGGAATACCTGACGGGGCAGAGACCATAGCGATGTCTGGAATGCCACTAACCATGACGGCTTCCTCGGTTTCCACCATCACTGGGGAGATGGATTCAATGTCAACACCTTCGTCCCCCAAATAAATAAGGGTCGTCGTTATGCTTGCATCACCTGTCGATGCCGGGGATCCACAAGGGGAGGAAGCGACAGTTGGAGCAGTCCTTGATTCGATAGGAAGGCCTGACGCCCCAAACCCTTCAAACGCTGGCGTTTCACTCACCACGTTAATACCCAAACTTGACCCTGTCGCATCATTCAAGGACAAATGTGTTACAATTCGAGAAAATTAATGTGAGAAGAAACCTGGAAAAGTAAAGAAGTCCTACTAGGTTTCAATAAGGGATCGTACGCTGTTTTACCTTGAAGTGACCGCTCAGCCTCTTCGCGAGCCGCACGCGCAACCTGCCATAAGTAGTGGACAAGGCAAGAGGGATGTCCTCCATAGGAACATTAGAGGGTCGGGCATCACTCGAACCTGCGCCTGTAGCCAAGTTAGCCTGACACTCCCTTTCTGCATGCTTTTTGCGTTTCCTCTCAGCTTTGGTTGTACGAATAGATCTCTTCAAAACCTCCGACAGGGGAACGTCTTTATCCAAATTAGGCTCGGTCTCCGGATCTTCTGTAACATCCATCATCAGCTACTTTAGAGACGCCTCCCGTGGCGGCCTTAGGGTGACCTCAACCGTAGTCGGTGGCTCTGAAGGCTCCTCCGCACCACCACCTGAGGATGGCATCATACTCGGAACAATACGAGTTGCAGTGGTTCCTGTAACTGAAAGAGGAAGGGAGTCAGGGTGTGAACGAAATGAACTAAATATGTAAAGGCGTCGCAAAACGAATCATACCGAGACCCATGGAAGCGTGAAGCCTCTCCTCTTCCTCAAATGTCTTGAAGGACGCCAAGAGAGCCTCTTCAGTGGAGATTCCTGTTAAGAAAAGATTGCTAATAAAGCATGATAAATTCAAATATATATATATATACAGAAGAATGTAGATGAAATATACCGGACGCCGCAAGAGAAGCGAGCGTTGCTTGCTCGTGGGCTAATCTCTTAGAAGCCTCAATAGTGGCTTGAAGATTAGTGGCGGCATTCTCATCGATGGAGGCTCCGAACAGACTGTCGTTGGTACCGTATTCGGACAAGTCCTCACTGTAAGGAGCATGAGGCTCCTGACCAAATACAACGTCGACCGAGAATAAAGACTTTTTCTTCTTCTGCGAACCAGCACTAACACCCGACGATAAAAGTTTTCACTTAACGGGCTTCTTCGGACGGCGAGTTCCGATCTCTGAGCCAATACCCGATTCGGGGGATGCCACAGCCACCATAGTCACAGGAGCACTTACATATGGCCATGGCTTAGCCGGAAAGGCTCGCGGAATTACAGCCGTGGTGCTCTCTTTTAAAGAAGGACGGACAATTGCCCGTCGCTTCAGCGGGACCGCGGGATTACTGGCCGGGACAGAATCCATATGGTCGAGAAGCCTCCGCCTTTCCTCTTTGATGACGGCACCCGTAGCATGCTGATACCAAGCAATAAAAGCATTCAAGGTCTTCGGGATATGGCTCGGCTCACTAATTAGGAAATGAGACCCCGTATTTAGCCGCATGAAGTGATGTGCCGCGTTGCAAACGCTTTCTTCTATAGCAACCGGGTCGATGAGGAATGCTTCAAGGGTAACGCCTTGGTTGTAACCGGATTTCTGGGCGAAAAAATGCGGGTTATATCTCATAAATAAGACTGAGGCATTCGGTCTAAATATGAGGAAACCCGGCCTGATAGAATACAAATGAACAATTTCCCGGGCCCTCAATGCAGAACCTCTATCCTTGAAGAGATCGTGGAGCGGCTAGATTACCTTGGAGGGTTCCTTACCAATGGTCAGGACCCTGTCGACGAAGGTTATGCTATCCCCAACCATGCGCGGGCGAAGAAGCAATCGCCAAGTCTCTCGCTGTGTTGGGTCTGGAAAAGAAGTATCGACCAATTGCATTACCCGAGGAAAGTTATATCCTTCATAAAATCTGGGCCATTTATGCACACCAAAAGTACCCAGCATGTGCATCTCAATCCATGAGGTGAAGTAGTGCAATAGGAGATTTACAGGCTTCAAACCCGGCTGAGCGATATCGGCCGCTATACTCAGACCATGATATAAATGCGCTAATCCGGCAACCCCAATAGCGATACGTATCCCCGTCGCAATGCGATAAGCTGGATAAAAGACGGATGGTCTCATATAGCGGGGGTGCAATGGAAGCGCAAACTAACTTAGCCACAAGCCGATGAACCCTATAAAGAATGTCTCCTCATCAATGTCCGGAGCGGCAACCTCTACGAAAGAGACAATTGGGGTATCCAAAATAAAGAATTTCTTTAAATCCTCCTCTGCAGTCGGCAGTTTGTCCAAGCCAAATCCGAATGGGTCATCGAGCTTGGCGAACTCCGCAGCTTTCTTCGATAAAACTTCCAGTCGAAGGAAACGGGCAACAAAGTCCGTAAAGTTAATGCCATGCCCCCCAGACTCTAAGAATAAGCTCTCATATATGTTCAACATTTTGATCAAGCTCGGAAACTTGTGTTGAACAGCGTTTTCTAGGGTAAGACCCATAACCACTGATTCAGTAGCGAAGGCGCACTCGTCGGGAGGAAGTATCTCCTCATAATGCTCTCCTCTGATGGGTAACCCGGATATTTCCGTGAATTCCTCCAGCGAGATTGACACCTCCCGATCCGATAAGAGAAATGTGTGGATCGGGATATTCCATTGCTTCAGAAAGGATTTAACCTACCACACATGAGGAGTGTGGTAATAAAAGAGGGACGCGTAGATCGCTGGATATAACCCAGTCTTCAACAGTAGCGACTTCTTGGCTGACAAAATGTAACGGGCCCACTGCAGATAACCAGTCGGATGACAGGGGGTCACTCCTATCATATAGACCTGGTCCCAAGGACGCGCTTCTCCTTGGCATATGCAACGCCCTAGAATGTCTAGGGCCATCAGCGGCTGCACTGGTATCAACGCCATAGAAGGTTGGAGACGAACTTCCGAGGTCCAGTTGACCTCTTCCACCGCGTAAGTGACTTGCGGAAGGTCAGCATAATGAATCGACGGGATCGGTTCTGACGGCACAGCACAAGTAAAGCTGTGTTGACCCCGGATAATGTAACTGTGCAATGACCCCTATAAATGAAGAGACTTTTGTTCTGGGTCGTAGTCCTGGATCAGAGCAAAGACTTCCCGATCTGTAGGCGCATCGGCAAAAGCACTCTCTGAACGAACATAGGGGAAAAAGGAATCGGAATCCATAGTACCTAAGGCAAAAACCGCGGAGAGTTAGTTATCGGCATAATATACTTAACTACAATTAAGGGCTTTAGTATTCTCAAAATAACCAAATCTGTACATCATTACAGCATATTAAACAATAATACAGTCCAAAAAATAGTGGGCTCCACAAAATCAAGGTGATGCCTCATTAATGATGAGACATGCACCCATTATGAGAATCCAAAAAGATTCTCATTAAATGAAAATTCTCATTGAATAGTGGAGTTCAAAACTCCCAATGTCCTTGAAGAATGTGTTTATAATAGATCTAAATCTGTGAGAAGAATCTACAACAGAACCCTAAAACGAAAATAGGAAAGAGGAATATAATTCCCAAAAAAAATTTCAAAAGAATTTTATTTTCTCAGAGCTAAACTCTGTACCGGAATCAAATTCCTCCAATGATGGGATTAAATCCCAGAAATCCCTATGGGAAATATACTGGAATTAAATTCCAGAGAACCCTCAAAAATCAGAGTTAATAATAGGATAAAACCCTAAGATCTCTAAGACCCACGGTCTACCCAGATAAAGTTTTTTTAAGATCTCTAAGAGATCATTTCAAGAAAACGAGGTAAGCTCTGTTAATGGGTTAAAAATCCAAAACAAAAAAGAGTTTCTTTTAAGAGTTAAAAAGTTGTTTACCAATTTTCTTAAACAGAGTTTAACACTAAGAGTTTTCTTTGGGCAGAGATCTAAGCTCTGAGAAGAGAATTAAATTCTCAAGGAAGAAGAAGGAAGATGACGAAACGACAGTCATCTCAAGAGCCAAAGGCCCTATTTATAAGATGTGAAGGGACGGTTCAACTCCCTAGGAAATCAAACGGTGGAAAAAGAGACACCGTTGCACCCACGTGTGAGCCACGTGGGAACAACGGTGGGGGGGGCATTCGTTCCCCGAAAAATATATATAGAAAGAGAAAAACTCTGTTGAAAGCTAATGGGGCAGCACCTCACGTGTTTCTCACGAGGGCACCAGCGCCAATTTTGTGGTGGCGGCGCACGTGCTTCTTATGCCGGCGCCAATATGCAAAGCACAAAAATGCTTTCTGAATAAGAATTAAATTCTTATATGGCGCCGCACGTGCTCATCACACGGGCGCCGTTGTGCAAAGTATAGGAGTACACATTATAAGAATTAAATTTTTAAGTGGCACCCACGTACACAACACGTGAGCGCCAGCGCCCAAGTCAAGATCAATAGAATTAAATTCTATATGAGAATTTGGGATACTCTCTGTTAAACAGAGCCGTTGGATAAAAAATCCAATGGAGATGATAAATCATCAAAATATAGAATTAAATTCTATTAGGAGAAACTATCTCCCAAATATTTCTAATAAGAAAGATACTCTCGGTTGGATCCATAATCCAATAATAGAAAATAATTCTATTTTGGGAATATATTCCCTCAATCTTTCTAAACTAAAAAAAATTGCTCTCTGTAAAACAGAGAACACTTTGATTAAAAATCAAATGTTGATTAAAAAATCACCGTTTTACAGAATAAATTCTGTATATGGGAAAATATTTCCCCAATCTGTTAAAAAACAAGAAAAACATATTCTGTAAAAGAGAAGTCCTTGGATCAAAAATACAACAATGGATAAAATTCCCCAAATCAATTTTGAGTCCAATTAAATCAATTGGAATCTCTCAATGAGAGATTTTCTTAAAACCAATTAACAATTTGCCTTGACTATATAAAAGACCCGAGATTTCAAGTCTCAAGAAGACAGACAGAGAGAGACCACAGAGACAGAGGAGAAACCCTCCCATAAGCTTCTAAAAAAATACAGAGAGCTTTCAAAACTACAGAGAATTTAATTCTCAAAAGAGGAAGACTTCCCTTTCAAAAAAACCTAAGTAAAGAAAACACCAAAGATCAAAATATATCTTTTACCTAATCTAAAAGTTTAACCCTTCTCAAAGAATTTGGTTCTTTCTTTGGATCAGAGATCCACAAGACAAGTCTCCCATAAGTTGAGAATTTAATTCTTATCGAGAAGATCTTCTTGAGAATCAAAAATTCAGAAAAGAATTAGGTCTAAAAGAAAAATAAAAGGAAAAAGAACCTATAAAAGAACTGCAACACCCTAGTTCATTTATACCATATCTGATTTGAGTATTTTTCTTAATCTTGTGACTATTTCTTGATTATTATTTGTTTTCGGTGCGGATAGTGTTTTGGTATCTGTGGTTAGTATCCGACCTGACCCGCATGCTTGAAACCCATCCTGGTTCTAGATTACGACATATCCTTCCTAATACAGAGGATCGTGCACACATATATGTTCTATATATATGTATCATATTTTAGTATTTGCATATATTTTCAAATACTACGTATAATAGTCAAATAATATTTTTAAATATCTAGCATGGCCTGTATCATACCCCGTACCCTATGGTTGCATGCAGACATCGTGTTCATGTCCAGTTTGATGAAACAAACTCGTTTGGATTGCTACGTGTTTTTACATGTATCCGTTCTTGGGGTATGCATTTTCTTTAACCGGACATCGCATTATAGTTTTGGTTGATACGTATATTATCCGTATTTTAAAACTAAATTTTTAGACAGGATCCGGGTATTTTTCGGAGTATATTTGATATTAGCTATAAATCCTAGATTATATATTATAATATTTTCGTTAAACCTAAACAGTTACCATACACACACACACACGTATATATATAATATATATTTTATTAACTAAACTATATTTTTCCTCACCTCTCTCTCTCTCTCTCGATATATATATATATATATATATATATATATATATATATATATATATATATATATATATATATATATATTTTAACCTAATATATCTATCACAACACCTCTCTCTCCCCCTTCAATATTCTCTTCTTCGATGCCTTCCCTCGCCGCGAGAAATCCACGCCCTAACCCTAGCCTCACCTCACCTCGCCGCCACTCTCGTCCCCTTGTCATCACCACCACCTCCGTCATCACCTACACCTTCTCTCCATCCCTAAGAACCCAACAACCAACTCCAAACTCTCGAGCACCCACAAACCCAAGCCAACCCAAGAAACCCACTGCACCCTAGACCTCGTCGTCGACTTCGTCGCAACCCCAGACCTCACCTTCAGCACCTCCTCGCCCTCGTCACCACACCCTCGACCTACCCACAACCCCGACACCATAAACCTCTGCAACCAAGAACCCGAGCACCCCGACCAACTCAAGAATCCCTCTACCCTCGCCGGAAAACTTCGCCATCGCTACCACCTTCATCATCACCATCACCACTGCCTCCTCTCTTCTTCTCCTCCCTACAAAATCTCAACCACAGATCCCTGCACACCCAAAACCCCACAACAGAACCTCCACCCTCACTTTGCCAGAGACTCGTCATCTACATCACCCCCGACCTCGACCACCTACACCTCCTCTCCTCTGTCCCCAGAAACCTAGAGCAACCACAACCCCAATCCCTCCATATTTTTCTTTCTTTCTCTGTTCATGGCCATCGCCGGAGTCGCGCACGTCACCGACGATCCGGGCAACCCAGTCGTCATCCTCATCCAGCGTGGTCGCGTCTTGGATTAGCCAGGTCCAGTCTTGTACGCGCGTGTGTGCATCGCGACGTTTACTCAACGTCGAACGCGACGTACGTACCCGAAGTAAGATCCGATCAGGCAAGTTTATCTTTCTACATGCTATGCTACTATATTCATATCCATATGAATAAAAATAATACATGTATTTTAATTATGCATCCCGTGTTATAGTTTTACCGTTTTACGATACCCGTACGTATCCATACTGACAATTGCATATCTAGTTGCATGCCGGAACCTCATTATATCGTACTACTGTTCTATTAGTACAACGTGCTTGCTAGTGTGCATCAAACGTAGTCATAGACTTATAAAAGGTTATTACAGATAGATACGAGTGTATCTGTGCATTAACCGTGTTTCGATAGTCGTTACAGTTTACATTGGATATCTAGTTGATGCATATACATCACCTGACAGGTTCACGACACACTACTGACTTGTTATATGGATCTTATTACTAATGCCAACAATATTGACGTGTTATCCTGACGGACGTAGTCTGTTGTCTGCATAAATGAAAACTTGTACCTGCTTCATCATGTGTTAGCATTAGATCTATATTGGAAATACCGGACTTGAACACAAATCTGGGGGTAAAAGGGGAAATCAAGATTTTATCCAAAGCGTAACTCAAAAGGCTATTATAATATATTTGTCGTTTTTCTAGGCGTTACGAAATATCCTGTTTGCCGTTTTTCCGGTCGTTACGGAATATCCTTTTTGCCGTTTTTCCGGGCGTTACGGAATAATCCTATTACCGTGGTCCCATGGGGAATGAACGAGACATAGACTGATGGGTTACGATGATGATTATATTAATTGATTTCAAATACTTTTAGTATAGATAACCTAGAAGCCCAGTTTTAGGTTACACATCACATACACACACGTACCTCACTGTTGATATTTATGTTGTTGATTTATATTCACGTTTACATATCTTGTTACATCCTGGTTATTACTATTGTTTGATATTATGAGGAACTGACGTCTAGGTTTTGCATGGCCCAGTTTCTCTATCTCTATCGCAGGCTGAACATGAGTACTTTAGCCGCCAAGCCGAGTAGTGAGGAATTGAGTTTAGAGATGTTTAGCTTTTAGACTATTAGCTTTTTTCCGCACTTTTATTTCTTGATGTGAGCCCATATTAGGACATATTTTCAGATGTTGTTTATTGAATATTATTATCGTTTTTGCTTATACATTTCTTGACTCTTTTATTTTGGCAAATGGACATGTACTAAATAGAATTTTATATTTTACTGTTCTTCATATCCTATAAATAGCCGTAATGTGACTGTAGATAGATGTTTCCTAGTCACAGGTAGTATGGTTGGCTCTGTCACGTGCCGTAGTTAGCGCACTCTAGGAAGCGGGGTGTGACAGGGTTTGTTTGGTATCAGAGCCATAGGATTTAGGGTATTCAAGTTTGGTTCTTTTATAGTTGGGTATTGGACCCAATACGCTAATCAGAAAACCCGTAATTAGGAACATGTCCTGCCACATTACTATCTTGTCATTCTTGAATCTATAACTATCTTGTTATTGAATCATGTTTACTGTGCTAATCCTCTTCAGTGTCTTGGCATCAGAATGGCTGGTAGAGATTTGCGATCGTACCAAAGGTGTATTGATGACACCGCATTGCTTGGAGTAATACGTGGAATGCTTGAAAACCAGAAGCGGCAAACCGAGCTGAATCAGCGGCAAGCCGGCGCTTTCCAGGAGGATCTGCGGACAGTCCAGCAGTCCGTAGACGTAGTAGCACCTAGTCCAGCACAGCATGAGGGCACCATGGCAGACTTCGGGAGGCTTGGTCCGTCCACATTTACTGGTTTGGAGGAGTCGCAGCCAGGGAGCAACAGAGCTTATCGGAGAAAGCGAAGAATACTCAACAGCAGGCCATCGTAGTGTGGAAGCCGGCGTTTACGCAAAACCGAGCTCCTATACACAGAGGCGTCCCGGTGAACAGGCGAGGCATTGTGCCTATAAAGAAGCCCATCATACCCGAGCAGAAAGGAAGGGTGTTTTGTGATTACTGCCAATGACCGGGTCATTTTAGAAGAGATTGTCGAAGGAGGCTTGGGCTCTGTCTTGTTTGCGGATTGGCTAATCATACCGTCGATGCTTGTCCTTCAAAGCTACAATTGAGGGACGATGTTCAGAAGCCACCGCAAAGGAAGATTCAGGGGCAGAAGCGGATTACTCAGGGGCCTAATCAAGCACGGGCCTTTACTTTGACGGAAGAGGAGGCTAAGGCTTTAAATGAAGTCGTTTCATGTATCCTACTCGTTCATAATTTTTCTGCATTAGCATTATTCGATTCAGGTGCATCCCATTGTTTTATGTCATCCAAATTTATTACTGCACACTCGATTCCACACGCAGCCCTGTCTAGTTGCTGGAACATACACATTGGGAATGGGAAAATTATATCTAGTAGCGAGTGCAAGGATTGTTCGGTGGTTATTTGCGGACGAGAGTTATTCGCGGATTTCTCGGTGATTGATACTGGCAGCTATGATGTCGTCTTGGGAATGGAGTTCCTCGGCACTTTCTATGCTCACATCAATTGTAGAGCAAAGAAATTGATTTTCCAGATTCCCAGACATCCGGAGTTTATATTTTCAGGAGGTAGCAGATCTGTCAGGCCAGTCGAATTTAGGGCTAGCCGATAAGCACCGTTCTTTCATCGATGGAAGCAGATAGGGAGGAAGCGCCAGTAGTAGTTCGAGAGTTTATGGATGTGTTCGAGGATATCTCGGATTTACCGTCTAAACGAGATGTGGAGTTCACGATCGATCTTGTTCCTGGAGCAGCGCTGATTTCAAAGGCGTATTATCCGATAGCACCGGTGGAGCTAGAAGAAGTCAAGAAATAGGTCGCCAAATTACTAGAGGAGGGTTGGATGCGCAACAACAATTCACCCTGGTGAGCTCCAATTCTTCTAGTCAAGAAGAAGGATGGCACACGGAGGATGTGCATCGATTATCGAGAATTAAATCGGGTGACTATTAAGAACAAGTACTCGATCCCTCGCATCAGCGAATTATTCGATCAACTCAGTGGCGCGAGAGTATTCTCGAAGTTGGACTTGCGATCCGAATATCATCAAGTTCGAGTAAAATCAGAAGATATTTGCAAGACAGCCTTCCGAACTCGATATGGGCATTACAAGTACTTAGTGATGCCATTCGGAGTCACGAACACACCGGCGATATTTATGGACTTGATGAACCGAATCTTTTCACCGTATTGGACCAGTTCGTAGTGGTGTTTATTGACGATATTTTGGTCTATTCGAGGAGTAAAGAAGAGCATGCAGAACACTTGAAGATCGCACTGCAAACGTTGCGGCAAGAAAAGTTATATGCAAAGAAGAGCAAGTGCGAGTTTTGGCTCGAAGAAGTGAAGTTCTTGGGTCATGTCATATCCGGAGATGGAATTGCTGTTGATCCTGAAAAGAATGCAGCAGTTCATGATTGGCCGATTCCGAAGATCATAGCGGAGATCAGAAGTTTTCTTGGGCTCACCGGATATTATAGAAGATTCGTGGAGGATTTTGCTCGATTAGCTGAACCATTGACCAAGCTAACTCGAAAGGAGGTACTGTTCATATGGATGGATAAATGTACATCAGCTTTTGAAGCGTTGAAGCAAAGATTGACCACCGCTCCTATCTTGACAGTGCCAGACAATTCCGGAGGGTTGGTTATTCACAGCAACGCATCTGGGAAAGGCTTGGGATGTGTTCTTATGCAGAATGGGAAGGTTATAGCCTACGTGTCGAGACAACTGTAGACTCACGAGAAGAACTACCAACTCATGATTTGAAACTTGCAGCAGTGATTTTCGCTTTGAAGATTTGAAGACATACTTATTGGGCGAAAGGGTAGAAGTATTTACCGATCACAAGAGCATAAAGTACGTGTTCACGTAGAAAGAGCTCAACATGAGGCAGCGTAGATGGTTAGAGCTAATGGCTGACTATGATCTTGATCTAAAGTACCATCCAGAGAAAGTTAATGTAGTACCGGGTACGCTAAGTCAATTGCCAGCAATACAGATGTTGACTGCACGAAAGCATATCATAGATGAGTTTCAGAGATTCGAGTTGGAGATCGTATTACCGCATTCTTCGGGGCAGTTGATGCGTTGCAAGTACAGTCATCCCTGATCGATAATATTAAAGCAGCGTGTCGCACGATCCAAGGTTCCAGAAGTTTCAAGAACAGGTAGAAGCAGGACTTCGAACGGACTTGTTGATTCATGAAGATGGTTCATTACGATATGGGAGCTGCTTATGTGTGCCGAAAGGAGATATTCATGAAGAAATTATGAAGGAGGCTCATAGTTCTACGTATTCTATACATCCGGGAGGCACAAAGATGTACTGAGATCTACGACAGCATTTCTAGTGGGAAGGCATGAAAAGGGAGATTGCTCGCTACGTATCGAAGTACTTGGTATATCAGCAAGTTAAGGCTGATCATCAAAGGGTAGCTGGTTTATTGCAACCACTTCCAATTCCTCAGTAGAAGTGGGAACATATAACCATGGATTTCGTGACAGCATTACCGCGGAGTCCAAAGGGTAATAATGCAGTTTGGACCAAGGCAGCTCATTTCATACCATTTAGAGGTTGTCAGTCGACGGAAGCGTTAGCAGAACGGTACATGGAAGAGATTGTGAGATTGCATGGAGTACCTGTGAGCATCGTTTCCGATCGTGATACCCGATTCTTATCGTACTTTTGGAGGTGTTTACAGGAAATTTTAGGGACTCGATTGAAGTTCAGCACCACCTATCATCTGCAGACAGATGGCCAGTCCGAAATAACGATCCAAACTCTTGAAGATATGTTGAGAGCTTGCATGTTGGACTTCAATAGTTTATGGGGGGATCATTTGCACCTGGTGGAGTTTTCTTATAATAACAGTTTTTAGGAAACTATTCAGATGGCTCCATTTGAAGCATTGTATGGTCGTAAGTGTCGCTCGCCTGTCTGTTGGGACGATGTTGGAGAACAAAGATTATTGTGACCGGATCTTATCGTGCAAACCGTGGAGAAACTTAATACGATCCGAAATCATATGAAGGTGGCGCAAGATCGGCAGAAAAGTTAGGCCGATACAGGATGAAGACCTCTGGAGTTCGCAGTTGGTTATCTTGTATTCCTGAAGACATCACCGACCAGAGGAGTGATTTGATTTGGTAGTTGAGGTAAGATTAGTCCTCGATTCGTGGGGCCTTTCGGTATTTTCGAGCGCGTTGGAGAAGTAGCTTATCGATTGGCTTTACCACCATCCTTGGCGAGTGTTCACGACGTGTTTCATGTACCTCAACTCGGCAAGTATGTTCGAGATAAGACGCACTTCCTAGATCACTCGGAACTGACAGTAAGGGAGGACTTGACATACGAAGAACGACCGATGGCGATTATAGATCGAAGAGAAAAGGTCCTCAAGAACAAGGTTATCCCTCTAGTACTTGTTTCATGAGGGAATCGTTCGCATAGAGAATCAATTTGGGAACGAAAAGACGAGATTCGACAGAATTTTCCACACTTATTCTCTTAGATTCATGTTTTCTTGTCTTTTCTTGTTCCGGAAATTTCGAGAACGAAATTCTTTTATAGTTGGGTATAATGTAACACCCTAGTTCATATATACCATATCTAATTTGAGTATTTTTCTTAATCTTGTGACTATTTCTTGATTATTATTTATTTTGGGTGTGGATAGTACTTTTGGTATCTGTGGTTGGTATCCGACCCGACCCGCATGCTTGAAACCCGTCCTGGTTCTAGATAACGACATATCCTTTCTAATACAAAGGATCCGTGCACACATATATGTTCTATATACATGTATCATATTTTAGTATTTACATATATTTTCAAATACTACTTATAATAGTCAAATAATATTTTTAAATACCTAGCATTCCTGTATCATACCCCATACCCTATGGTTGCATCCAGACATCGTGTTCATGTGCAGTCTGATGAAACAGACTCGTTTGGATCGCTACGTATTTTTACGCGTATCCGTTCTTGGGGTTATGCATTTTCTTTAACCGGATATCGTATTATGGTTCTGGTTGATACATATATTATCCGTATTTTAAAACTAGATTTTTAGACAGGATCCGGGTATTTTTCAGTATATGTGATATTAGCTATAAATCCTACATTATATATTATAATATTTTCTTTAAACCTAAACAGTTACTGTTCCCTCATAAAATACAAGAAAAAAATGGGGCATCACGTGCCCACACGTGATCGGGAGTCACGTGCCGACACGTGATGGTTTTCTGAGGACTATGAAATAATAAGAATTAAATTCTGATCAAAAGGGATCACGTGCCCACACGTGATGGACCTTTAAACCCACTGAAAGGAATTAAAATATATAATAAAACAACAAGAAAAAAACCCCAATGAGTCATCACGTGCCCACACGTGACCAGGGGTCATGTGTCGACACGTGATGAGTTCCAGAGTTCTTTAAAATAATAGAATTAAATTCTGGTTAAATACTTAATCTGTGGGTCACGTGCCACCATATGATAGGGTCTTAAAACTCTCTGAGTTGATGGAAAGAAAACCCTAAATGGGGTATCACGTGTCCACACGTGACAGGGGGTCACGTGCCAACACGTGATGGGTTCCTAAGATCTCTGAACTAATAGAATTAAATTCTAATTAAATAGTCAATCAGTGGGGTTACGTGCCAACACGTGATAGGCTCTTAAACCTTCTAAACTAATAGAATTAAATTCTAATTAAGGGAAATCAAAAACCCTAATATTTCCCTAGATCTTTCCAAACAAAAAGATTGCACTCTGTAAAGGAAACACCATTGGATTAAAAATCTAATGATGATTAAAAATCACCAATTTATAGAAAGATTCTATATAAGAAAATATTTTCCTAAAATTTGCCAGGAACAACAAACAATATATATTTTGGGGATTAAAAAAAATCCAATGATGAATAAAATTCACCGAGTGATCTAAAAGATCATGTTGGTTATAAAATCAATCAAAATCTTTCAATGAAAAATTGACTAAACAAACTGATTCTTTTCTTTCTCTTATAAATAGGAGCCAAGAAGAGAAGAACAAAAAAAAGAGAGATAGACAACAACAGAGAGAATACAAAAAAAAGAATTTAATTCTCCAGAGAGAAAAGAAGATCTCTTCAGAAAAGAAAGAAACCCAAGGTAAGAGAGGAAAAGAGATCATTATATAAGCTCCCATAAAAACAAAAAAAAAAGAGAATTTAATTCTCAAACTAAGAGCTTAACTCTTCTGAATAAGAACTTAGTTCTTCCTCTGGTTGAAGATCTGCGAAAGCAGATCTCCCCATAAGTTGAGAATTTAATTCTCATCAGGGGGATTTTGCCTGCAGATCTAAAGCCTAAGAGAGGACCTAAATTCAGAGAATTTTATTCTTCCACGAAGCACATAGGAATTTAATTCCTCCAACAAAGATAGGGTTTAACCCTTAATTTAAGAACTTAGTTCTTCTTCATGGTAATAGATCTGCAGAAGCAAATCTCCCCATAAATTGAGAATTTAATTCTCATCGGGAAGAGTTTGCCATGCAGATCCAAAACTTAGAAGGAGAATTGAGTTTAAAGAATTTAATTTCGAACATATAGGAATATAATTGCTCTAAATAAAATTTGGATTTAACCCTATAAGAGAATTTAATTCTACAAAGGATTCATCTCTCCATGCACGTAAAAAGATCAAGTACCCAACATGATCACGTTGCGACACGTGACCCTCGCTCCAATGACCTAAAGAAAACGAATAAGATTAGGTCACGTGCTTCCATGTGACCCGTGAACAGACTTCTCAAAATAAAATGGTAGAATCGATTTTGGGTACCTCATGTGTCCCCACGTGACCCCTGGCAAACACCTCTCTAAAAAAGAGAAGATGGAAAAAACTGAAGGATTAATACCCAATGCATGGGCGCCCTCACGTGTCCCCACGTGACCCCTAACAAATCCTTTTAATATACAGTGAATGGGTACCCATCACGTGCCCACACATGATGTCCATGAAGACTAAAGTGTTTAACACTTATTTGAATATTCTGATAATAAAATAAGGGAAGTCTGGCCCAATACTCAAGCGCATCACGTGACCTCACGTGAGCGCTTTTTCTTTTTTTAGTGTTTAACACTATTTTGTGCGCTTCATCCCTAGTGTTTAACACTATTCTAAGCGCATCACATGAGAGCACGTGATAGCCGAGTGTACTCTAGTGTTTAACACTATATCCAAGCCAATCTTCGCCTGAACTAGCTAAGTTTTCCAGAGGCAAGATCTCCTGAAACTGAACTCTAACCATACTCTTGACATTCAAAATAATTCCCAGAGCCTTCTCAATCAACTTTGGTTCGAGGGTACATCTCTTCACACCTCTGATACATGTCGTTGTAATTCTTCAACGTCTTCAGAGAGGTGGTGGGTCCCGATGACCAATAACTATCTGGTGCATTTCCAAACCCATGTTTGTATCTGAGCTTGGACTGTAATGTCCTTAAACTAACTATGGACCGTAATGTTCTTAAACTAAACAATAGAGCCTGTTCACACCATAATATTGCATTATTATATTCCCCATTCTTATTCTTTTTATAAATAAACATGTGCTTTTGACGCATGTCTGCTACATGTTACAGGTTATAGGTTCTTGGACAGAAAACAGTGAAAACGATGTAAAGACGATGAAAAAGTGGACTTTGACCAACAAACAGAAGACTCTTGATCAAGCCGACATAAGGAACAATTCACAAAGCAAGATTCAAGACACCGACTCAAAGCGAACGGGTAGAAGTCCACTATAAATTGTTCGCTGAAGATCTGGAACCAACCTAGAAGTCCAAATGGAAAAAGATATATAGAAATAAGAAGTCTAAGCCAACAGAAATCAGCCCAGGAAAACTCATGGCCTGACTCCATCTTTTGGCCGCGGAACCGCGGCCAAACCAGGCCTCAGGCCGCGGTTCCGCGGCGGTCCTGGGTGATCAGATGAAATAATTTTTACCAAAATGTGGCGGCGGCTTTGACTAGTCAACTTAGGGCTATTTTTGTAATTGTAGACATGCGGATCAAAATGTAACCTAGGGTTTCTATTTCCTATAAATAGAACTCTAAATCATTGTAAACTTTATGCCTCCTTTTAATGAAATAAAATTCAGATCTCTTTATGGAGAGCATCGGTGTTTCTTTCCAATTCAGAAATTCAGATCTGACAACCCTGCATTGATGATTGGAGAGATGTATCTGTAAGTAGATTTAATTCCTTGCTCTAGTTTAGATTTCAATTTTTTGCCCTAGGAAGATTTAATTTCATGCCCTAGGAACTTGTTTAGAGTTAGCTTTGGGGAAGGATTTTGAGAGATGAGATCTCTCATCCCTTTCTTACCCATAATATATTTTCAATAGGACTCCATGCATACACGCACACACCGCGCCCTACGGCACCCTATCCCTCGAGGTAGCGGTGATACCGTAGTGTAAAAGCCCGGTTGCGTGCGTTTTCCATGGAGGTTAGGGTAAGAATCTCTAAAGGAAGGACAAGAACTTAGAGGAAGGAACACCTTTCCGAATGGATCTAATCCCCTTTATTGATAATTACCATAACTCCTCATAGATCTTCATCCGGGTATAGAAAGCGTTGAGATTTACCTGCATTTCCAAACCATCCCTAAACCTAACCCTAGCAAGAATAGATCTAGATAATTGTAGTAAAGAATAATTAGGTTTTTAGATTTAATAATCAATCCGAACACTTTTCGGAATTAACTCGTAAGAGCGACTAGGAGATTCACAACATCCCTGTGGACCGACCCGTACTCACCGGCTAGCTTCATGCGACGCCGTTCTTGATTGCGGTTTATAGAAATAGTTTTTGACATACAAATCAGAGCCCAAATGCTCTTTTGTTGGATCTAAATGATCCTGTTAAGTAGATCTTAGTCTAAAACTAGACTAACGTATCCTTAATAAACGTTTAAGTTGATCTTAATCTCAAACGAGATTAACGATCCTTAAATCAATCCAACTACAGATCCCCCGAGCAGTATTGGTTCAAGGGTACATCTCTTCACTCCTCTGATATTTGTCGTTGTAATCCTTCAACGTCTTCAGAGAGGTGACGGGTCCCGACAACAAGATATTCCACGGACTATGGGATCCTTAAACTCATGGACTATGACGTACTTAAATTTTACGGATTGTGGGGTCCTTAAACTCATGGACTATGATATCCTTAAACTTTACAGACTATGATGTCTCTAAACTGGACCGAGATGTCCTTAAACTAACACTGGACCGTAATGTCCTTACCCTTAAACTCATGGACTATGATATCCTTAAACTTTACAGACTATGATGTCTCTAAACTGGACCGAGATGTCCTTAAACTAACACTGGACCGTAATTTCCTTAAACTAACAATGGACCGCAATGTCCCTAAACTAAACAATATAGCCCAAATGCTCTTTTGTCGGATCTAAACGATCCCGTTAAGTTAATCTTAGTCTGAAATTAGACTAACGTATCCTTAACATACGTTTAAGTTGATCTTAGTCTCAAATGAGACTAACGTATCTTTAAACCCAACCCCAAACCCAGATCTAAGAAGATACGGAATTGGACTAATCCACGCCCTACGGGCGACAACATAAATTAGTCTCCGTATACAATCCACGGGCAACCAAAAACGAAACAAACACACACGACACGAAGTGACCATCTGGAGAAGGAGAAAGTGGTTACCGCGATGCGGTAGCGTAATTAACTGCAGGGGCTTGCGCCTGCAGGGAAGAGCGTCCCCACAATAAAAAAAACTCTCAACAAGGGGGAAACTGACGAAGTCTGCTATAATGGCCACATCCGTTTAAACTTTCGATGCATGGTGTCATAAATCAACTTGGCATCTTCGAAGAGGTGGACGGATAGCACCAAATAGCATCTTCCCTCGAAATTCAGTCTGGATGTCCCAACGTCCCGGTAGCGTCTTTCGGCGGAGAACAGATTCTGGCACGCTGTTCACACCATAATATTGCATTATTATATTCCCCATTCTTATTCGTTTTATAAATAAACAGGTGCTTTTGACGCATGTCTGCTACATATTACAGGTTACAGGTTCTTGGATCTAAAACAGTGAAAAAGGTAAAAGACGATACAAAGAGGGATTTTGACCAACAAATAAAAGGATCTTAGTCAAGCCTACACAAAGATAAAGTTCACAAAGCATAAGGCAACGCAAGGTTCAAGATGTCAGAGCGAGCGGTTAAAAATCCACTACAAGTATTCACTGGAGATCTGGAGAAGACCTAGAAGCCCAATTGAGAAAAGAACCAAATAAACAGGAATACCAAACAGCCCTAAACCAGAACCCAAAAGTCCATAAGCCAAGATCAATATTGGACCGCGGAACCACGGCCCAAGCCTGCTGCGGCCGCGGTTCCGCGGCCATTAAGAGCCTATACTTGAAGATTTTTTACCAAAACTCTGCTGCGGCGTTGACTGGTCTTTATAGGGCTATTTTTATAAATGCAGATGTGCGAATCAAATGTAATCTAGGGTTTCCTATTCTCTATAAATAGGAACTCTAAAGATTGTATTAGGTTATGCCTCCTTTTAATAATAAAATTCAGAATTCTTTATGAAGAGCATCGGTGCCTCTTTTCATTTCATGAATTCAGATCTGACAATCTTGCATTGATGTTTGGAGAGAGCCATCTGTAAGTAGTTTTATTTAATTGCTCTAATTTAGATTTTAATTCCTTGCCTTAGATGTTAGCTTTGGGGAAGGCTTTTTGAGAGATGAGATCTCTCATCCCTTTCTTTCCCATAATATATTTTCAATAGAACTCCATGCATACACGCACACACCGCGCCCTACGGCACCCTATCCCTCGAGGTAGCGGTGATACCGTAGTATAAAGGCCCGGTTGCGCGCGTTTTCCATGGACGTTAGGGTAAGGATCTCTAAAGGAAGGTCAAGAACCTAGAGGAAGGAACACCTTCCCGAATGGATCCAATCCCCTTTATTGATAATTACCATAACTCCTCATAGATCTTCATTTGAGTATAGAAAGCATTGAGATTTATTTACATTTCCAAACCATTCCGAAACATAACCCTAGCAAGATTTAGATCTAGATAATCTTAGTATAGATAGATTTAGTTTTTAGATTTAATAATCAATACGAACACCCTTCGGAATTAACTCGTTAGCACGATTAGGAGATTCACAACATCCCTGTGGATCGACTCGTACTCACCGGCTAGCTGCAAAGCGACGCCGTTCTTGATTGCGGTTAATAGATAGTTTTTGAGATCAATCAAATGGCGCTGTTGCCGGGGATGGCGTGTTATTTCCTTTTTGCAATTTCGGGTTAATCTTAATTTAAAAAAATCATAAAAACTGAAAAATCAAAAAAAAATATATCATCTGTTATTTTTGGAAAGGGTATTCTTTCTTGAATTTCGCAGGATTTGCACACATATTCGAATCTGGAAATCTACAGAAAGCGAAACAGAAAAAAAAACATATCAAAAAAGAGGGAGATTTGAAAAACAGAACAGCAGAAAAAATTTGGAGCGTTAAACCCCCACCGCGCCGCTTTTCCGCGGCCGAAACCTGGCTTAGACCGCGGAACCGCGGCCTTGTTGACGATTCAACGCGTGAGAAAATTTCTAGGAATGCGAGCCTTCTCTTTTACCGCGGAAACGCGGTGGGATCCACGTTAAGACCGCGGAAACGCGGCTTCTTAGTGTCTTCAGTTCGTGAAAATTGCTCTGTAAGTTTCCCTCTTTCTCCTCTGTAAATCTTGATATATCTTCTGTAAATTTGCCGGCAAGAATTCTTTGCGCTTAAAAATCTTTTTCTTTCCAAATAACAAATCTTGTGCAGGATTTTTGCGCCTCGTTTAAAATAGAAATTGATTGCAAGTAATCTTTTCTGTTGCATATCTTTTCTCGAAAATCTTTTTGCAACAATTTTTCCAAATAAAGAGAAAAAGAAAAAAGGAAAATTTTTATTAGAAAACTTGCCAACTTTTGCCGCAAATAAATCCTTGCACCACCCAACCTTCTTTCTTTTCCCCTTTCTTCTAACATGGGTACCCCAAATCATAAATCACTTGCCGAACTTTGGTATCCCGAACCTAACAATTCGTCGTACGTCAATTGTTTCGGTCGATTTAAGGAAGATCCCTCCGTGCCTAAAATTTCTTTGAAAGATCAAATAGAAGCGTTTAGGAGAAACAGTTCGACTTTGCAACCCACTTTGCGTCAACCGAGTCAACCTTTACCACCTTCGTATGTTAACACCACTTTTTTAAGTCCTGCTGTCACTCCTAAACCGATGTCCATTGCTGAGCATATTGCTCAATCTTGTAGCCGATCTTTCACCCCTCTCCACTCATCTAGTTTTAGGGATCAACAAGTCCATTCACCTTTTTATCCACATGTTGACCCTACTCCTGTCCAACCATCCACTTCCTACCAGTCCTACCCGACTTTCCCACTGTCACTAGACATTGCTTCCACAAAGCCATTAGGGAGTTTCACGTATCCAAACAGTTTTGAATCTTTTACCGAAACCCCTTCATAACCCATGTCTAGTTTGGAACAGTCGTTGGAGGCTTATATCTTAGCAACAAGCAAAATGACTAGGAATGTGGAAGCGTCCGTGGCCGCCCTTATGCAACCTAGTGAACCGGTAGCTAGTTTCCCGCTAGCTCCAAATTTTTCAATGTATAAGGAGGCAGTTGGACAGAGTGAGAATGTGAGAGGATTTCCAAATCAAACCTACCCATACCCAATTGAATCCAACAACTCCAATTTTCAAACATGTGTCCAAAATGATGAGTTGTGCGACTTTGTAGTGCTTGATTTGCCAGATTATGAGGAACCCCTTTCGAGTGAAACCACACCTAATCCGTTTGACCTTTACACCTCTACTCTAGAACCTAAATTGATAAATTCCATGCTTTTGATGAGGTGTCTAAAGAAATTGATTTTCACTTGATTGAGGATATAGACGCCGGGAATATTTCGGATGATGAACCTGTCGATTTGCTTGAAATTTCATGTCCAATTCATCATCCCGAGTCATTAAATGCTTCTCCCGAACTTCATATGCGTCTTGATTTTGATGATAATGGCATGGATGAGCTAAATTTTGAGGAGAATTATGAGGATAGTATTGAGGAGAGTATTGAGGATAATATTGAGATTGAACCATTTTCTTTGATGTGTCGGATTTTCCAATTCATCCTCTTGAACCTTTAACTAAATCACCCTCCCTCATTTCCATCGTTCCGACCATGCCTAATATCATGCTTGAAGACTGTGAGCTTGAAAAATTTTCCTTTGAATCTGACACAGTTCTCACAGACGAGTGTTTTACTTTTTCGGACGATGTTGATGTCTCCCCGCCCGAGTTTGAGTCCTTTACATTTTCAGATGAGTTAGTTGAACCATCAGACTCGGTTGCTTACAGTAGTTTCGAACCATTGATGGAATCTTTTAAGTTCGAGACAATTTACTACGGTGAGAATCAGACTATCCCTAATTCACTCCCTTTCGTCCTTCCTATCGTTCCGACCGTATAAGAGACCGTTACGCTTTCATCTCCAATACCAAGTTCGGCGTACTCATGCTTTCTTACGAATCTTGAGGGATTTGACCCCATTTCTCGACGGGTTGATAGGTTAGCACAATCGCTTTTAACACATCGGCCATCATAAATTGCGCTAATTTATTCACTCGATTTACACCCTCAAGATCGTACACCACTTTTTTCTCTTTTCCGCCATTCTTCTCCTCCACCGAGACCATATTCTACCCTTCTTCCCACACGGTCTCGTGTGTTTCTCATTTCTTTCCTCTACACCCCATTATTTCACCAACTCGGCCATTACCACGATAAGATTTTTGAATGGTTGGTGCTAACTTTTGGCTTATTTAAGGCCAAGCTTAAGTTTGGGGGGAACCTTGTTGTATATATGTATATATATTTTTGTTTTCTTTTTCTATAAAAAAAATAAAAAAAATTCACAACATTAAAAAAATAAAAAAATAAATAAACAGGGGAGTGCCGGCATTTTGACCCTCTTGGTGTAGCATGACAGTGAGGACGTTGTCAAGTTCAAGTTTGGGGGTATGCTCGGTACGTCTTCTTCCTTCGCATTCATGTGTATATTTTTGCATTTGCATACTTATTTGAAAATCCATAAAAATTGAAAATTTTCAAAAATTATAAAAATTATTGTATTCAATTTTGGCCATATTTGACTTGAGTTTGACAAATAGGTTAACTGGCTAGGAACAACTAGATCTTAGACTTAGTAAATTAAAAACCCTAAAAATAACCTTTCTTAAAGTTTAACGGTAGAAAGTATATGTCTTTGTAGTTTATTTAGAAATAGGCAAATTTTGAGTTCACTTTTTGTGCTAAGTCAAAACAAAGGAAAAGTATTGATATTTTTATTAGAGTATAAGTTTGAAAAATAATTCCTAGCTTAAGTCTAAATTCTGAAAATGTATACCCTACAATTTGCACAATCACGCACCTTGAAACTTGGAATAGTAGAAGAGACCTTGAAATGCTCTTGTCTAAAGTCCTTAGTACAATGAAAATAAAAGAAAAAAACAAAGTGTGAATAAAGAACAAAAAAATGAACACTGGTTTTTGTGATTACTTAAGGCTGCAAAAATAGAAAAATATTTAGCGAGAGTGCTTCATCACCTAGTGCCTTAGACCAACTGGTTTGGGAGTCACTGCTAAAAGCCTTGGGTGCTGCAAGACTAGGAAGTATGCTTTAAGATGCAAACGCATCTTGTAATCGGTCGTTGGTACCTCAAGAAATATTAACGGTCGCATGAAGGATGTGTAAGCAAAATTCATTTAAAAATTCACCAATTAATAAGTACTTTGGATAACGGACAAGGGTATGATTGCTTGATTTGAATTTCCAAGTGTAGGGGGGATATATACACACACGTAGGGTTATGTGATTGGGGTTTAGATATGAGAAAGAAATGAATGAAGAATAGAACTTGTATCTTTAGTAGAGTTGATAAAAATTCCTAAGTGGAGATGGAACCCTAGAAGGAAAACTTAAGAGATGCCGAAAGCTAAGTAGGTCTGTAGAATATATATAATCTTAAGTTAAATGATGAGGAAGTGTGAAGAATATGGGTGGATAATTTACGAGTCGAAGATAATAGAATTCCTTGTTGGAAAACCCAATTGGAGAATTAAAGTCGATGGGCCAAATTGATAGGATTTTGTGGGTAGTATCCGCTGAAAACCCTCAGGAGACAACACTCCTCCTATTAGGGACACCTAAAGGTTTAACGGCTTGTTGCACGAGCTCAGTGCAATCGCGATTCCCTGCGAAAGTGCGGTTAGGTTTTTTGTCGAGAATAAAAAATAAGTTTGCTCGAGGACGAGCAAAAGATAAGTTTGGGGGTATTTGTTCACACCATAATATTGCATTATTATATTCCCCGTTCTTATTCGTTTTATAAATAAACATGTGCTTTTGACGCATGTCTGCTACATATTACAGGTTACAGGTTCTTGGATCTAAAACGGTGAAAAAGGTAAAAGACAATACAAAAGAGGGACTTTGACCAACAAATAAAAGGATCTTAGTCAAGCCTACACAAAGATAAAGTTCACAAAGCATAAGGCAGCGCAAGGTCCAAGATGTCAGAGCGAGCGGTTAAAAACCCACTACAAGTATTCACTGGAGATCTGGAGAAGACCTAGAAGCCCAATTGAGAAAAGAACCAAATAAACAGGAATACCAAACAGCCCTAAACTAGAACCCAAAAGCCCATAAACCAAGATCAATATTGGACCGCGGAACCGCGGCCCAAGCCTGCTGCGGCCGCGGTTCCGCGGCCATTAAGAGCCTATACTTGAAGATTTTTTACCAAAATTCTGCTGCGGCGTTGACTGGTCTTTATAGGGCTATTTTTGTAAATGCAGATGTGCGAATCAAATGTAACCTAGGGTTTCCTATTCTCTATAAATAGGAACTCTAAAGATTGTATTAGGTTTTGCCTCCTTTTAATAATAAAATTCAGAATTCTTTATGGAGAGCATCGGTGCCTTTTTTTCATTTCATGAATTCAAATCTGACAACTCTGCGTTGATGTTTGGAGAGAGCCATCTGTAAGTAGTTTTATTTAATTGCTCTAGTTTAGATTTTAATTCCTTGCCTTAGATGTTAGCTTTGGGGAAGGCTTTTTGAGAGATGAGATCTCTCATCCCTTTCTTGCCCATAATATATTTTCAATAGAACTCCATGCATACACGCACACACCGCGCCCTACGGCACCCTATCCCTTGAGGTAGCGGTGATACCGTAGTATAAAGGCCCGGTTGCACACGTTTTTCATGAAGGTTAGGGTAAGGATCTCTAAAGGAAGGTCAAGAACCTAGAGGAAGGAACACCTTCCCGAATGGATCTAATCCCCTTTATTGATAATTACCATAACTCCTCATAGATCTTCATTTGGGTATAGAAAGCGTTGAGATTTATTTACATTTCCAAACCATTCCTAAACCTAACCCTAGCAAGATTTAGATCTAGATAATCTTAGTATAGATAGATTTAGTTTTTAGATTTAATAATCAATCCGAACACCCTTCGGAATTAACTCATTAGCGTGAATAGGAGATTCACAACATCCCTGTGGACCGACCCGTACTCACCGGCTAGCTGCAAAGCGACGCCGTTCTTGATTGCGGTTAATAGATAGTTTTTGAGATCAATCAAATGGCGTCGTTGCCGGGGATGGCGTGTTATTTCCATTTTGCAATTTCGGCTTAATCTTAATTAAAAAAAAAATCCTAAAAACTGAAAAATCAAAAAAATATATATAAAAAATATATCATCTGTTATTTTTGGAAAGGGTATTCTTTCTTGAATTTTGCAGGATTTGCACACATATTCGGATCTGGAAATCTACAGAAAGCGAAACAGAAAAAAACAGATCAGAACAGAGGGAGATTTGAAAAATAGAACAGCAGAAAAAATTTGGAGCGTTGAACCCCCCACCGCGCCGCTTTTCCGCGGCCGAAACCTGGCTTAGACCGCGGAACCGCGGCCTTATTGACGATTCAACGCGTGAGAAAATTTCTAGGAACGCGAGCCTTCTCTTTTACAGCGGAAACGCGGTGGGATCCATGTTAAGACCGCGGAAACGCGGCTTCTTAGTGTCTTCAGTTCGTGAAAATTGCTCTGTAAGTTTCCCTCTTTCTCCTCTGTAAATCTTGATATATCTTCTGTAAATTTGCCTGCAGGAATTCTTTGCGCTTAAAAATCTTTTTCTTTCCAAATAACAAATCTTGTGCAGGATTTTTGCGCCTCGTTTAAAATAGAAATTGATTGCAAGTAATTTTTTCTGTTGCATATCTTTTCTCGAAAATCTTTTTGCAACAATTTTTCCAAAGAAAGAGAAAAAGAAAAAAGGAAAATTTTTATTAGAAAACTTGCCAACTTTTGCCGCAAATAAATCCTTGCACCACCCAACCTTCTTTCTTTTCCCCTTTCTTCTAACATGGGTACCCCAAATCATAAATCACTTGCCGAACTTTGGTATCCCGAACCTAACTTTGCGTCGTACGTCAATTGTTTTGGTCGATTTAAGGAAGATCCCTCCGTGCCTAAAATTTCTTTGAAAGATCAAATAGAAGCGTCTAGGAGAAACAGTTCGACTTTGCAACCCACTTTGTGTCAACCGAGTCAACTTTTACCACCTTCGTATGTTGACACCACTTTTTTAAGTCCTGCTGTCACTCCTAAACCGATGTCCATTGCTGAGCATATTGCTCAATCTTGTAGCCGATCTTTCACCCCTCTCCACTCATCTAGTTTTAGGGATCAACAAGTCCATTCACCTTTTTATCCACATGTTGACCCTACTCCTGTCCAACCATCCACTTCCTACCAGTCCTACCCGACTTTCCCACCGTCACTAGACATTGCTTCCACAAAGCCATTAGGGAGTTTCACGTATCCAAACAGTTTTGAATCTTTTACCGAAACCCCTTCATAACCCATGTCTAGTTTGGAACAGTCGTTGGAGGTTTATATCTTAGCAACAAACAAAATGACTAGGAATGTGGAAGCGTCCGTGGACGCCCTTATTCAACCTAGTGAACCGGTAGCTAGTTTCCCGCTAGCTCCAAATTTTTCAATGTATAAGGAGGCAGTTGGACAGAGTGAGAATGTGAGAGGATTTCCAAATCAAACCTACCCATACCCAATTGAATCCAACAACTCCAATTTTCAAACATGTGTCCAAAATGATGAGTTGTGCGACTGTGTAGTGCTTGATTAGCCAGATTATGAGGAACCCCTTTCGAGTGAAACCGCACCTAATCCGTTTGACCTTTACACCTCTACTCTAAAACCTAAATTGATAAATATCCATACTTTTGATGAGGTGTCTAAAGAAATTGATTTTCACTTGATTGAGGATATAGACGCCGGGAATATTTCGGATGATGAACCTGTCGATTTGCTTGAAATTTTATGTCCAATTCATCATCCCGAGTCATTAAATGCTTCTTCCGAACTTCATATGCGTTTTGATTTTGATGATAATGGCATGGATGAGCTAAATTTTGAGGAGAATTATGAGGATAGTATTGAGAAGAGTATTGAGGATAATATTGAGGTTGAACCATTTTTCTTTGATGTGTCAGATTTTCCAATTCATCATCTTGAACCTTTAACTAAATCACCCTCCCTCCTTTCCATCGTTCCGACTACGCCTAATATCATGCTTGAAGACTGTGAGCTTGAAAAATTTTCCTTTGAATCTGACACAGTTTTCACAGACGAGTGTTTCACTTTTTCGGACGATGTTGATGTCTCCCCGCCCGAGTTTGAGTCCTTTACATTTTCAGATGAGTTAGTTGAACTATCAGACTCGGTTGCTTACAGTAGTTTCGAACCATTGATGGAATCTTTTAAGTTCGAGACAATTTACTATGGTGAGAATGAGACTATCCCTAATTCACTCCCTTTCGTCCTTCCTATCGTTCCGACCGTACAAGAGACCGTTACGCTTTCATCTCCAATACCAAGTTCGGCGTACCCATGCTTTCTTGCGAATCTTGAGGGATTTGACCCCATTTCTCGACGGGTTGCTAGGTTAGCACAATCGCTTTTAACACATCGGTCATCACAAATTGCGCTAATTTATTCACTCGATTTACACCCTCAAGATCGTACTCCACTTCTTTCTCTTTTCCGCCATTCTTCTCCTCCACCGAGACCATACTCTACCCTTCTTCCCACACGGTCTCGTGTGTTTCTCATTTCTTTCCTCTACACCCCATTATTTCACCAACTCGGCCATTACCACGATAAGATTTTTGAATGGTTGGTGCTAACTTTTGGCTTGTGTAAGGCCAAACTTAAGTTTGGGGGGAACCTTGTTGTATATATGTATATATATTTTTGTTTTCTTTTTCTATAAAAAAATTTAAAAAAATTCAAAACATTAAAAAAAAAAATAAACAGGGGAGTGCAGGCATTTTGACCCTCTTGGTGTAGCATGACAGTGAGGACATTGTCAAGTTCAAGTTTGGGGGTATGCTCGGTACGTCTTCTTCCTTCGCATTCATGTGTATATTTTTGCATTTGCATACTTATTTGAAAATCCATAAAAATTGAAAATTTTCAAAAATTATAAAAATTATTGTATTCAATTTTGGCCATATTTGACTTGAGTTTGACAAATAGGTTAACTGGCTAGGAACAACTAGATCTTAGACTAAGTAAATTAAAAACCCTAAAAATAACCTTCCTTAAAGTTTAACGGTAAAAAGTATATGTCTTTGTAGTTTATTTAGAAATAGGCAAATTTTGAGTTCACTTTTTGTGCTAAGTCAAAACAAAGGAAAAGTATTGATATTTTTATTAGAGTATAAGTTTGAAAAATAATTCCTAGCTTAAGTTTAAATTCTGAAAATGTATACCCTATAATTTGCACAATCATGCATCTTGAAATTTGGAATAGTAGAAGAGACCTTGAAATGCTCTTGTCTAAAGTCCTTAGTACAATGAAAATAAAAGAAAAAAAAACAAAGTGTGAATAAAGAATAAAAAAATAAACACTGGTTTTTGTGATTACTTAAGGCTGTAAAAATAGAAAAATATTTAGCGAGGGTGCTTCATCACCTAGTGCCTTAGACCAACTGGTTTGGGAGTCACTGCTAAAAGCCTTGGGTGTTGCAAGACTAGGAAGTACGCTTTAAAGTGCAAACGCATCTTGTAATCGGCCGTTGGTACCTCAAGAAGTATTAATGGTCGCATGAAGGATGTGTAAGCAAAATTCATTTAAAAACTCACCAATTAATAAGTACTTTGGATAATGGACAAGGGTATGATTGCTTGATTTGAATTTCCAAGTGTAGGGGTGATATATACACACACGTAGGGGTATGTGATTGGGATTTAGATAAGAGAAAGAAAGGAATGAAGAATAGAACTTGTATCTTTAGTAGAGTTGATAAAAATTCCTAAGTGGAGATGGAACCCTAGAAGGAAAACTTAAGAGATGCCGAAAGCTAAGTAGGTCTGCAGAACATATATAATCTTAAGTTAAATGATGAGGAAGCGTGAAGAATATGGGTGGATAATTTACGAGTCGAAGATAATAGAATTCCTTGTTGGAAAACCTAATTGGAGAATTAAAGTCGATGAGCCAAATTGATAGGATTTTGTGGGTAGTATCCGCTGAAAACCCTCAGGAGACAACACTCCTCCTACTAGGGACACCTAGAGGTTTAACGGCTTGTTGCACGAGCTCAGTGCAATCGCGATTCCCTGCGAAAGTGCGGTTAGGTTTTTTGTCGAGAATAAAAAATAAGTTTGCTCGAGGATGAGCAAAAGATAAGTTTGGGGGTATTTGTTCACACCATAATATTGCATTATTATATTCTCCATTCTTATTCGTTTTATAAATAAATAGGTGCTTTTGACGCATGTCTGCTACATATTACAGGTTACAGGTTCTTGGATCTAAAACGGTGAAAAAGGTAAAAGACGATACAAAAGAGGGACTTTGACCAACAAATAAAAGGATCTTAGTCAAGCCTACACAAAGATAAAGTTCACAAAGCATAAGGCAGCGCAAGGTCCAAGATGTCAGAGCGAGCGGTTAAAAATCCACTACAAGTATTCACTGGAGATCTGGAGAAGACCTAGAAGCCCAATTGAGAAAAGAACCAAATAAACAGGAATACCAAACATCCCTAAACCAGAACCCAAAAGCCCATAAGCCAAGATCAATATTGGGCCGCGGAACCGCGGCCCAAGCCTGCTGCGGCCGTGGTTCCGCGGCCATTAAGAGCCTATACTTGAAGATGTTTTACCAAAATTCTGCTGCGGCGTTGACTGGTCTTTATAGGGCTACTTTTGTAAATGCAGATGTGCGAATCAAATGTAACCTAGGGTTTCCTATTCTCTATAAATAGGAACTCTAAACATTGTATTAGGTTATGCCTCCTTTTAATAATAAAATTCAGAATTCTTTATGGAGAGCATCGATGCCTCTTTTCATTTCATGAATTCAGATCTAACAACCCTGCGTTGATGTTTGGAGAGAGCCATCTGTAAATAGTTTTATTTAATTGCTCTAGTTTAGATTTTAATTCCTTGCCTTAGATGTTAGCTTTGGGGAAGGCTTTTTGAGAGATGAGATCTCTCATCCCTTTCTTTCCCATAATATATTTTCAATAGAACTCCATGCATACACGCACACACCGCGCCCTACGGCACCCTATCACTCGAGGTAGCGGTGATACCGTAGTATAAAGGCCCGGTTGTGTGTGTTTTCCATGGAGGTTAGGATAAGGATCTCTAAAGGAAGGTCAAGAACCTAGAGGAAGGAACACCTTCCCGAATGGATCTAATCCACTTTATTGATAATTACTATAACTCCTCATAGATCTTCATTTGGGTATAGAAAGCGTTGAGATTTATTTACATTTCCAAACCATTCCTAAACCTAACCCTAGCAAGATTTAGATCTAGATAATCTTAGTATAGATAGATTTAGTTTTTAGATTTAATAATCAATCCGAACACCCTTCGGAATTAACTCGTTAGCGCGATTAGGAGATTCACAACATCCCTGTGGACCGACCCGTACTCACCGGCTAGCTGCAAAGCGACGCCGTTCTTTGATTGCGGTTAATAGATAGTTTTTGAGATCAATCACACGCCCGGTGGGACCTTTTCCTCTTTCCACTCCACACTTCGTGTGTTGTGTTTTTCCCGTGATCAGATAATCGCGGTGTGTATGTTTGTGGTTACCCTTAGGGGAGTGGATACTGAAGTCGGCGTTTCGTCTCTATGAAAAATGGCGTTTGTTCCCACCTTAGCAACACAGGCTCTGTCATATCTGGTGGAGTCAAGTACGGGCCACTTGCAGGATCAAATCTCTGCAATCCGGCTCTTCAAGAAATCAGCGGGCTTCTCTTTGGGTCGATGCGCCCACCTCCCACCCTCGGTGCCTCAACGCCGATGGAGGAAGCCCAGAGGAAATTTATCGTCCACAGGCGGGCTCCCCAAGCAGTAGCTTTGCCGACGGAATCAGTCCTCAAACAACTGGCGCCTGCTGAAGAGAAAGGTCGACGCAGGGGGCATAATATTCAAGCTCTCAAAGGAAAAGGGGGGCAAGCTCAGCAAAATCCTGAAGCTAATCAAATCCCGGCCATAAGAAATGGTCGACGTCGATATCGGCATCATACAAAATAAGCTGGGGGCAGTTCTCCGTATGGTCCCGTTTTAACCCCAGTGGTGAATGTTGTTGTTCCAATTGGGAACAGCTTCAAACTGTTGTGAAGGGTCAGACAAAATTCTCCTACTGCAATATTAAAAAGGTCTCCGCAACCCATGGAGATCCCACGAGAGCAGAAACGAGTTCGCTCCCTGAGACAACTTTCCTCATCTATATATAAGGTGTAGAAGCAGGTAAATGGGAATCACCCCAAGACGGATCCTGATACAGCGGTTCCTCTTAAATCCAAAGCGGCTTTTCACAAAAAAGAGAGGCCTAATAAAGCTCAAGTGCCCGAAGCGAACTCCAAAGGCCAAGACTCCAAACACCCCAAGCCTGAGGGCATGGTAGTTCACATAGTCTATGTGTTGAATTCCAAAGACGAAGTTCGAGTTTATACTAGTCATCGACCTCAAACTCGGTCCGTGACAAAAGTTCAACTGCAACGTGAAAAGCTACAGGAGATGCTCGCTCAGGCAGCAGCAAACACTAATCTATCACTTAAGGAAAATCGACTTGGGGACGGCAAACGACCCACAGCCGACGTTTGTCAGTGAACTGTTGTCTGAAGAAAAGGAGGCTACGCTTAAAGACGTGCTCATGCAGTATAAAGATTGCTTCGCATGGAACTATTCCGAGATGCCAGGACTAAATCCGAAGATTGCTGTGCACAAATTGGCGATATCTCCGGACGTCAAGCCGATCAAACAAGCACCGAGAAGAATGCGGCTCGAGCTTGAGATGAGCATCAACGCTGAGATCAAGAAGCTAATCGACTCCGGTTTCATCCAAGAAGTTCAATACCCTGACTGGATTGCCAACATCGTCCCAGTGATGAAGAAAAATGGGACGGTGCGCATATGTGTGGACTTTCGGGATCTCAACAAAGCTTGCCCGAAGGACAACTTTCCAGTACCGGTCACTGAGCTGATGATAGATAATACGTCCATTCACGAAGTTTTCTCCTTCATAGACGGCTCATCAGGATACAATCAGATAAAGATGCATCCCGAGGACCAGAAGCATACCGCTTTCCGGACCCCTTTGGGCATATTCTGCTACAAGGTGATGCCTTTCGGTCTAAAGAACGCCGGTGCCACCTATCAGAGGGCTATGACAAAGATTTTCGATGACCTTATACATGAAATCGTCGAATGCTATATTGACGACCTCGTAGTTAAAAGCAAATCATACGAGGAACATTTAGAGCATCTGAAGACCGTGTTTCAACGCCTTCGAAAATACAGCTTGAAGATGAACCCTCTCAAATGCGCGTTCGGAGTTTCCTCGGGCAAGTTCCTAGGATTCGTCATCCGACATAGAAGCATCGAGATAGACCCGTCGAAGATCAAGGCGATCATGGAAATGCCTCCGCCAAGGACTCTCAAGAAACTGCGGTCTCTCCAAGGAAAGCTCGCGTATATCCGACGGTTCATAGCTAATCTTTCCGGCAAATGTCATCCCTACAGTCACTTGATGAAGAAGGGAACCCCGTTCGTTTGGGATCGCAAATGCCAAAGCGCACTGGACGAAATCAAGCAATATCTACAGAATCCTCCGGTGCTAACCGCTCCGGTCAAGGGAAAGCCTCTCATTCTGTATACAACCGCCCTTGAAGGTTCTCTAAGCGCATTATGGGCACAAGAAAACGACCAAGGGAAGGAGAGAGCCCTCTACTATTTGAGTCGAGTTCTTTTGGAGGCAGAAAACAATTACTCCCCCATTGAAAAACACTGCCTGGCATTAATCTTCGCGATAACAAAGCTCGGGCACTATGCGTTGGCGCATGAGGTCCATCTCGTATCGAAAGTGGATCCTCTCAAGTATTTGATATCAAGAGCTATACTAACAGGGCGGCTCGCTAAATGGGCCCTCCTCTTGATGGAGTTCTCGATAACATATTGTCCTCTTAAGGCAGTGAAAGGCCAGGCCATCGCCGACTTCCTTGCCGAGCATCCTATACCTGCCGATTCACCCCTAAATTGCGAATTGCCAGACGAGCATGCGTTTGACATGATCGACGGGGAGAAAGAAAGGAGTGATACCCGATGGGAACTCTACTTTGACGGAGCATCTTCCATGAAGAAGCGAAAGCACAGCTCCCCCATAATCAAGTCTGGGATAGGCCTTATCTTCGTGACTCCACAAGGAGGGATAATGCGCTTTGCCTTTTCCCTAACAGAGCCGAGAACAAACAATGAAGCCGAATATGAAGCTTTGATAGCAGGTCTTGAGATCGCTGTCGACATGCGGATTGAAAACCTCCTCATATACGGAGACTCCCAACTGGTCGTTAGTCAAGTAAACGGCGACTATCAAACGTGCAAACCGGAGTTGGTAAAGTACGGCGATAGAGTACAACAATTGATGATTCAAATCCCTACCTACGCCCTGGAAAGCATACAGCGAGCGGAGAATAGCAAAGCAGATGCGTTAGCTAAACTCGCCAAAGAACTGGCTGACGAAAACCTCGATGATGTAAGGATTGTGATGCAAAGCCGACGGGTTCTTGCACCAGCGGAAATATCTCCAGAGTCTTCTGAAGAAAAGGAAACGACCAAGCAAACGGCCTTACAAATAGAAGACCAGGGAAAGGTCAAGGATTGGAGAGAAGTCTTTATAGACTACTTCAAATCACGTCGAACGTCTGAAGATGCGTCCTCAAAGCATCAGCTCATGAAACGAGTTCTATCCTTCTCCTTCGTCAATGACACTCTATATAAAAGATCATTTGATTCTCTATGGCTAAAATGCCTGAGACCTGAAGAAGTAAGGAGAGTCGTTCAAGAAACGCATGACGGACTCTGCGGTTCTCATCAAGCAGGGCCAAAGATGAAGTTGAAGATTAAAAGAATGGGTTACTATTGGCCCACAATGATCTAAGACTGCCTTGAATACGCGAAGCAGTGCCACTCGTACCAGATTCACGGGGACTTTATCCACCAGCATCTAAATCCGCTACATCCAATGGTGACTAGCTGGCCATTCGAAATGTGGGGAACCGACATAATCGGGCCCATTGAACCAGCATCGTCCAGAGGACATCGGTTCATATTGGCAACAACCGATAACTTCTCCAAGTAGGCAGAAGCAGTACGCTAAGAGAAGTGAAGATGGAGAATATCCTCTATTTCTTCAAGACACACGTCATCTATCATTTTGGCACTCCGTGAAGGATTATCTCCGATAACGGGCCAACCTACATAAGCCACAAGATCAGCCGCTTCGCACAACAGCATAATATAGACTGGAGATACTCTTCGGTCTATAATCCTCGAGCTAACGGTCTAGCTGAGACTTTCAACAAGATCTTGACGAAGATCGTGAAAAAGACAGTGTCCAAAAATAAGAAGGACTGGCACGAAAGACTGCATGAAGCTCTCTGGACGTATTGAACTACGTTCAAAACGGCCACAAACACAACGTCGTATGCATTGGTATTCGGCACAGAAGCGGTACTCCCCCTCGAGATAGAGTTACCCTCTCTATGAGTGGCGGTTCACTATGAGCTAACCGACGAAGAAAATGCTCACCTTTGGCTTGAGGAGCTCGACGCCCTTGATGAAACCCGGCTCATGGCGCAACAAAACCTGGAAGCTTACAAAGCAAAGACGACGCGCTCGTATGAGAAATTGACTAGGCCGAGAACATTCCGCCAAGGCGAACTCATACTAGTGGTCAAGAGACCTATGATCCCCAATCGTGCCAAGCGGGGGAAATTCGAGCCGAACTATGAAGGCTCGTAGGTGGAACCTATCTACTCATGGAATGCATGGCGAAAGACCTTTCAGGCCAATAAATGGTCGATTCCTGAAAAAATACTACGCCTGACGAGTCATGGCCTAGGTCAACGATAGATAACGATGCCTATGTCCGCTCGCTATCTTCCTAAGCCCAAACTCTATAAGTAGTAGCTGGCAAACGGACCGAAACGTCCCTAAACTAACAATGGACCGAATGTCCTGAAACTAGCTACTGACCGAAACATCTGTAAACTACTACAAACTGCGGCATCCCTGACACAAAAAATAATAAAAAAAGAAAGAAAACGGTATGTCCATAAGCGAGATGGGCACGGATGAAAACCCGAAAAGGCTCCGTGAGTAAAAACAGCAGGGCTTCCTGCAAGTTTTGTGAAAACCCGAAAGGGCGCGATCTCGTTAAAAGACATTTGCAAAGTCCTCTCGACCTTGTGAGGAGAAAATACCTGCGTGAGATCCTTACGACTCACAAGGGAGCAACACACTTAGGGATCCCGACGATTCCTAAGGAGAACTTACACTTACGAGATCCTCACGACTCGTAAGGAGAACCCTTTTATAAGACCCTCACAGCTCATAAGACTCAAAAGCCTTAAGCTACAGGGATCTGAACCTGTTCTTAAGCCATCACAATCCCCAGATTGCCCTACAAGCGGTGCAATGCTGACCCTTGTATACAATCCACGGGCACAAATGAACGTTTCCCCAACAGAGTCCCACTGCTGACGAGGGATATCTTCACACACTGAACAGCCCTTGTAAGTCCTCTCGACTTATAAGGAGAAAATACTCTTGTAAGATCCTTACGGCTTATAAGAGAACACACACTTAGGAATCCTTACGATTCCTAAGGAGAAAACGCACCTACGAGATCCTCACGACTCGTAGGGAGAAATACCTTTATGAGGTCCTTACGGCTCATGAATTCAAAAAGGTTTAGTCAACAGGATCTTAACCCTGTTTGCTAAGCCACCTTTGTTCGAACCGACAAAGGCAAATGATGATTCGCTCCTGGAAATATCCCAGTTGTAGCGATGCTGATGCCTAAATCGGTATCAAGTCCCAAACTCGCAGCGTAAAGTCAGCGAGCCACAAATGCATATGAAATAGCCGAAATGATGGGGCAACTTGCAACGAAATCAGCAAGTAAAATTGTATGCATACAAAAACAGCCGAAATGATTGGGCAACTCGCAATAAAAAGCAGTAAGTAAAAACAAAAAAATAGCCGAAATGATTGGGCAGCGCAAAAAAATAGCCGAAATGATCGGGCAATCGCAACTTTCACGATATAAAAGCTGAAATGATAGAGCATCACGGAAAGAAAAATATATAAAATGAAACTTTTTGCCCTACAAGTGAGATCACATCGATCCCTGTATACAATCCAGGGGCACAAACAAAGAGGGAACCATACCTTCCCACCAAGCTCCATCAGAAAGAGAGCCAAGTCTCGACGGCCGCATCTACGGCCTAGAGACCCACAACAGCGTTCCTCCTCATTCCAGCAGGATTTAGACGCGACAATCAACCTTGGAGCCATGGCAAAGTCCCTGTTCCAAACCTCGACGGTTCACAGACAACCGAAAGAGCAAATCCTGGTCCCGTAGAACACGGCTAAAGTCAATCCTGACCCCGTGGGAAACGGCCAGAGCAAATTCTGGTCCCGTAGAACACGGCTAAAGTCAATCCTGACCTCGTGGGAAACGGCCAGAGCAAATCCTGACTCCGTAGAACACGGCTAAAGTCAATCCTGACCCCGTGGAAAACAGCCAGAGTGAATCCTGGTCCCGTAGAACACGGCTAAAGTCAATCCTGACCCCGTGGGAAACGGCCAGAGCAAATCCTAGCTCCATAGAACATGGATAAAGTCAATCCTGACCCCGTGGGAAACGGCCAGAGCAAATCCTGGCTCCGTAGAACACGGCTAAAGTCAATCCTGACCCCGTGGGAAACAGCCAGAGCAAATCCTGGTCTCATAGAACACGGCTAAAGTCAATCCTGACCCCGTGGGAAACAGCCAAAGCAAATCCTGGTCCCGTAGAACAGGCTAAAGTCAATCCTGACCCCGTGGGAAACGGCCAGAGCAAATCCTGGTCCCATAGAACACGGCTAAAGTCAATCCTGACCCCATGGAAAACGGTCAGAGCAACCCCTGACCCCGTACGGCTAAAGTCAATCCTGACTCCGTATGGCCAAATTCAACCCCTCCTGGCCCTGTAGAACATGGCTAAAGTCAATCCTGATTCCGTAGGAAACAGCCAGAGTAAACCCTCGAACTTCCCGTCAAAGCAATACTTTGACTCGGGAGCAGGTCAACTCATCAATCACTTACAAGTCCTCTCGACTCGTAAGCAAGAAAAATTCTCTTGTGAGATCCTTATGACTCTCAAGAGAAAACGCACTTAGGAATCCTCACGATTCCTAAGGAGAAACCGCACCTGCGAGATCCTCTCGACTCGTAGGGAGAAAAGTCTTTATGAGACCCTCACGGCTCATAAATTTGAAAAGTCTTAGGTGGCAGATCCTAACCCTGTCTCCCAAGCCATCATTGCCTCACAGAGAGGTCAAGGTAGATTTTCTACATGCCACACTCTCCTAAGTCAAACATCGACAAGAAAGGAAACAACCACTTACAAGTCCTCTCAACTCGTAAGCAAGAAAAACTCTCTTGTGAGATTCTTACAACTCTCAAGATAAAATACACTTAGAAATCCTCACGATTCTTAAGGAGAAAATACACCTACGAGACCCTCTCGACTCGTAGGGAGAAAAGTCTTTATGAGACCCTCACGGCTCATAAAGTTGGAAAGCCTTAGGAGGCAGATTTGAACCTGACTCCTAAGCCATCGCTGTCTTACAAGGAGATCAAATTAGATTATCCACAAAATGCATTTACTAAAAGGAACACACCACCATGAAGTAAAATATGTCTTTTATTCATGAATCAAAATGAATACGAAGTACAATTTATGAAAGAATCAAAAAATACTCTCATTTAGGAGTATAAACAAAAAAAACATATACATTGTCTTCAAGCCGGTGGATGATTTAATAGAGTTGTCAGTTTATCCTTCTTCTGCTGGGTCTCGGACTCATATTTTGTTATTGCAATAAGACGGGCTTCCGCTTGAGACTGTTGGGCCTGGTACGAGGTGAGCCGGCTTTCAAGCTCCTTTTCGGTAACTTTGTGAGCTTCAACCATCTCGCGAGTAAAAACGACGGCTTTATCAATAGCTACCACCTCCCTAATAGCTTCTTGAAGCACTCGCCAAAGTTCATACGCACGAGTGGTCTTGGCTGTAAGTTCAGCTTGAAGTTCCCCCAGCGCTTTGGAAGCTAGCTCCCTCTCCGAAAACTTTCGGTTGAGCCTCTTCTCGCATGACTGCATATTTGCGGCGCACCGTTCAACCAGCCCCCGCAAGCTCGTCTTTTCAGCCACAACCTCTGAAGGAAGGCGCGTGCACTCAAGACTATGTAAGCAAGTCTCCACCCGACGACAAAACTCGACCCAAACGTGCATAAATGCTTCATCATGGTAAGTGGCAAGTAGGGGCAAAGAAATGTTGGCTTCAGCGGGAAATTCTTCAGCTGTGATCGGACTACCAGCATGAAGATCTTCAATAAGAGCCGACAAAGGGTGAAGGCTTTGCTTCGCCGTCCGTTCAGATATGCGCCGGGCATAGGGGCATGGTGGAATAAGAATGCGAGACTCCAGTGGGATAAAAGCGGGCAAGGCTGTCAAGATCCATGAACAGTCTATGAGATTTACGCCCAAAGAATATATAAAGTGACGTTAAAAGTCTTACTTACCCACGGTCATGCAAAGAGGACTAGACGAATCTCCAGACCCGTCAAGGATCTCAACTTCATCGTCAGCTTCTAGAACTGCAGAAGACATCAGCATCATTATACAAAATAATAATAATGACATCAAGAGGACAAATAACACTAACCTTGCCCGGAAGAGAAGACGATGCATTGAGGGGATATTGCCTGCGGAGTGGCCATCTCTAGCAAACGCTGAAAGGATTTTCTAGGAGACAGATCAGAGATAGACGCCACCAACCCGCGTAATTCTGAAAAGACAGGAAAATTTAGATGATGGAGAGATTATTAAAATAAAATATAGAAGGCTACCTTCGATGCTCCTCCCGCTCTGAACTGGAGGGATAGCAGATTCGGCAGCCTCCTCCATGCCCCCAGGCACATCATCAGGGACATGGGCCGGTATAACAGCTTCCAATTGAGGAGCAGCGGCTACCGCTGCAGGCTCTAATGAAAGGACGGTGGCCTCGACTACTTGTCCCATGGTCTCCGGGCCGTCCCCAGAAAGATCCATTGAATCTGCAGCCAATGAAGATGCCTCTTCCGGGATAGCAAGCACCGGGAGAACGGAAGCCACCAATGGAAGCTCTGCCCCAGTAATAGCAACCGTAGTGACCCCCTCCACACCTACTGGTGTCTCATCGGGGGTATTTATAGAGTCTACGGTCAAGACGCGACTCGAAGCCATGGCCGAAGTCCCTGCAAAAGTTTACGAAGATAAGAAAACGTAAAAAGCGAAACAAATTACTTGCCAAAGGAAAATACAGAAATCATGCATACCGATACGCAAGGATGCCTCTAATATGGCTTTTCAAGCCGACGTTCCTTCCTGAGGAGGTATGCTCGCCGGGGTCCGAGAGTAGACTCGTGGCCACCAGTCCACAACGACAGCTTATCTTCGGCATCGGCCGAGATAGGCCGCTTAAGAGTTATCTCACCTCTCTCTTCCAAAGGACCTATAAATATCCGCCGTATCGATGGAGGATCTTCGTAGAAGATGATGGCAGGATAAGGCCTCTTCGGGACCCTCACATTTTCAGTCTCATCCTGGGAGCGTCTTATAGCCTCAGCCAATTGTGCGACTTCCTCGGCAGATGAACCTGGAAAAATAACACTACCATTCGGCTCTTACATAGCTATGGGTTCATCTTGAAAGATAGGCTCGGATTCCACTAAAAAGTCGAGCAGATTGCGACCATCTTCTTTCACCTCTTTGACCCAGAACTAACACCAGAAGACGATCGCTTCTTTCCCCTCAGTGCTTTGGTGCGACGTTGACCCACTTCGCCTTTAGTATCCTCTCTCGGTGGTGCTACCGATGATGACACTGCCATTGCTGACGCCGCAGCTGATGAAACTACTACTGGCGCCTTATCAGAAGCCCTTGCCTGAGCTCTAGTGCGCATCGGCATACCAACTGTCGGAGTCAAGTCCACATCCGCTGCCTCAGGAATAAGTACGGTACCAGTATCCTTCAAAGGAGGGCGAACCATTGTCCGCGGTCGCGGCGGGATTCCCATAGCCTGGAGCGGGGCGGGAGCTCTAAGCCTAAAATGTATCCTCCTCTCCTCAGCAATGATTGGACTAACCCGGTGGCGGTACCAACCCGTGAAAGCCCCCATGCACCTCGGAATGTAGTCGGCCTCGGGTATCATGAAATGAGAACCGGTGTTCAGCCTTATGAAATGATGGGTAGCGTCACGAACAGCTTCCAAAGAAGGGCCGGGCTCCACTGTGAATGCCTCGAAGGGGACACCCTGGTTATATCCTAATTGCCGGGCAAAGCGGTATGGATTGTACCGCATGAAAAGAGCCGCATCGTTTCGACGGAACACCAGATAACCGGGTTTGATCGAATACAAGTGCATAGCTTCCTTGGGCTTCAAGGAGGGTGCTCCCTCTTTCGACAAGTCAAAAAGCTGCTGAATAGGTCCCGAAGGAGCAGAGAGGACTCGATCATTAAATACCACCCCGCCTTCGTTTGCATAAGGATTGAACAGCACACGAAGAGCCCCTAATTGAGTCGGGTCAGGAGCAGAAGCGTCCACCAACCTCATGAGCCGCGGAAAGGTATAAGCATCATAAAAGCCGGGTGTCTGGTGCGCAGCAAATGCCCTTAGCATGTGCATCTCAATCCATGACGTAAAATAATGAAGAGAAAAACTCACCACGTTCACGCCTGGGGTTGAGGTATTGGCTACAGTGCTTAGCCCATGGTACAGATGCGACAGCCCTGCAATGCCCACGACTAGTCGCGTCCCTTCGGCAATGCGATAAGCAGGGTAAATGACCGAGGCTCTCATGAATCAACGGTGCGTTGGAAAGACAAACCAACTGAGCCAAACGCTGATAAAACCGATGAAGAAAGTTTCTTCATCCATGCCAGGAGCTGCGATCGACTCGAAAGGTACAGCCGACAAGACTGGAATGTAGAACTGTGGCAAATCCTCTTCTCTAGCCGGTAACTTATTTAAACCAAACCCGAAGGGGTCGTTGATATTCACGAACTTCGGAGCCGCCTTTGATAGAATGTCTCCACGAAGGAAGTAAGCGATAAAGCTTATAAAAGTGACGTCCTGTTCCTCTGACTCTGTGAACAGCTTCTCAAAAATCCCCAGAGTCTTGATTAGACTCGGATACTTATGGCGGACGGCATTTTCAGTCGACAAGACGTCAAGCGTAGCGGGCACAATCTCGAAGGCATACTCGTCAGAGGGCAACAATTCTTCGTAAAGCGCTCCCCTGATCTGTAAACCCGAGATCTCGCGAAACTCTGCCAAAGAGATCAAAACTTCGTGGTCCCCTAATAAGAAAGTGTTGGTAGGAAGATTCCATTGATTTAGGAAAGCTTTAACCCACCATACATGGGGAGATTGATAATGAAAGAGGGACACATACACCGCCTGGTAAATCCCGACCCTCGGCAGTCGCCCACGATGGGCGGACAGGATATAACGAGCCCAGAGAAGATAGCCCATGGGATGGCGAGGGGTAAGCCCTATCTTGTAGACTTGTCCCCAGGGCTGGGCTTCACCTTGGCAGATACGACGCCCCAAGATGTCTATGGCCGGCACAGGCTGGTTTGGTATCCCAACTGTCGACGTTCGAGCCGGCCTGTAGGAGTCCAATCCGCCACCTCTACAGCAAAAGCAGTCTGCGGACGGTCCATCGGCAGGAACGGGCGGAGAGGTTTTGTTGGCACCTCGCAAAGAAAGCTTCGGCGACCGCGGATGATATGATCGTACCAGGTCCACCACAAAAGCAGATTGGCGCAGTCCGGGTCGTGAGCTCTAATCATCGCCATCACCTCTTCGTCAGACGGTGACTGAGGAAAGGTAGCCTCTAAGCGGGTGAAAAGGAAGTATGGAAGAGAAGCCATTGTTCCTAAAACAAAGGAAAGGAAATTGTTAATGAAACCCACACGTGTATATATATATTTATAAATATATATATAAAAAGATAGTGGAAGAAGGCGACAAGCCGTTTATTTCATGGGACCATTGGTTCCAAAACACAGAGGCCCCACAAAATCAATATGGCGGCTCATTAATAATGAGGCTGAACAATCATCATGAGAACAAAAGGAAGATTCTCAATAAATTCAAACAACTCTACACATTTCCCCAAGGAGAAAACCCATTGCAGAAACTCTGTGCAAATCGAGAAGGATCTCTCCTAAACTATTTTTGCAAGAACAACGCAAGATAAAAAAAAAATCCAAGTCGTCTTCTTTTAAGAACTAAGTTCTCTGAAGGAATTAAATTCCTGATTGAACAGAGGAATTAAATTCCAAGAAAATTTTCAGAGCTAAGCTCTTTAAAATGGAATTAAATTCCAGAAGGAAATAGATACCATCATTAAACCCCTGAAATCAGAAAATGCCTAACATTTGGGGTTTACTACCTAAAGATCGAAAAGATGAGTTCTTTGAAGGGAAAAACCCTTGGTGTGGATTTAAAATCCAAAGAGTTTTTTTATATAAAAATTCTTCGGTCGCTCAAAACCATTACCTGAAGAAAAGATTCTTTCTTGGACAGAGTTAAACTCTAAAATTTTTGGAACAGAGAGCTGAGCTTTGAGGAGGAGAATTAATATCTCAAAGGAAAATGAATAAGGAAGAAGATGAAAGAGTGGAGGCGCTTCTGAAGAGACCCTTGCATTTATAAGAAGTGATGGGAAACGGTTCATTTGCCCCCTTCCCTAGGCAAATCCAACGGCTACAAAGATGACAGCGTTGCACTCACGTGCAAACACGTGAGAACAATGCTGTGGGGGCATTTTTTCCCTCATAAAATACAAGAAAAAAATAGGGCATCACGTGCCCACACGTGATCGGGGGTCACGTGCCGACACGTGATGGTTTCCTGAGGACTCTGAAATAATAAGAATTAAATTCTGATCAAAATGGGTCACGTGCCCACACATGATGGACCTTTAAACCCACTGAAAGGAATTAAAAGGTATAATAAAACAGCAAGAAAAAACCCCAATGAGGCATCACATGCCCACACGTTACCAGGGGTCACGTGTCGACATGTGATGAGTTCCCGAGTTCTTTAAAATAATAGAATTAAATTCTGGTTAAATGCTTAATCTGTGGGTCACGTGCCACCACATGATAGGGTCTTAAAACTCTCTAAGTTAATGGAAAGAAAACCCTAAATAGGGCATCACGTGCCCACACGTGACAGTGGGTCACGTGCCAACACGTGATGGATTCCTAAGATCTCTGAACTAATAGAATTAAATTCTAATTAAATGGTCAATCAGTGGGGTCACGTGCCAATACGTGATAGGCTCTTAAACCTTCTGAACTAATAGAATTAAATTCTAATTAAGGGAAATCAAACCCTAGATCTTTCCAAACAAAAAGATTGCACTCCGTAAAGGAAGCACCGTTGGATTAAAAATTTAATGGTGATTAAAAATCACCAATTTATAGAAAGATTCTATACAAGGAAATATTTTCCTAAAATTTGGCAGGAACAACAAACAAAATATCTTTTAGGGATTAAAAAATCCAATGGTGAATAAAATTCACCGAGTGATCTAAAAGATCATGTTGGTTATAAAATCAATCAAAATTTTTCAATGAAAGATTGACTAAATAAACTGATTCTTTTCTTTCTCCTATAAATAGGAGCCAAGAAGAGAAGAACAAAAAAAAAGAGAGACAACAACAGAGAGAATACAAAAAAAAGAGAATTTAATTCTCCAGAGAGAAAAGAAGATCTCTTCAGAAAAAAAAAGAAACCCTAGGTAAAAGAGGAAAAGAGATCATTCTATAAGCTTCCATAAAAATAAAAAAAGAGAATTTAATTCTCAAACTAAGAGCTTAACTCTTCTGAATAAGAACTTAGTTCTTCCTTTGGTTGAAGATCTGCAGAAGCAGATCTCCCCATAAGTTGAGAATTTAATTCTCATCGGGGGGATTTTGCCATGCAGATCTAAAGCCTAAGGGAGGACCAAAGTTCAGAGAATTTTATTCTCCCACAAATCACATAGGAATTTAATTCCTCCAACAAAGATAGGGTTTAACCCTCAATTTAAGAACTTAGTTCTTCTTCATGTTAATAGATCTGCAGAAGTAGATCTCCCCATAAGTTGAGAATTTAATTCTCATCGGCGAGATTCTGCCATGCAGATCCAAAACTTAGAGGGAGAATTGAGTTTAAAGAATTTAATTCTTTCGAACATATAGGAATTTAATTCCTCTAAATAAAATTAGGGTTTAACCCTATAAGAGAATTTAATTCTACAAAGGATTCATCTCTCCATGCACGTAAAAAGATCAAGTACCCAACATGATCACGTGACAACACGTGACCCTCCCTCCAATGACCAAAAGAGAACGAATAAGATTAAGTCACGTGCTCCCATGTGACCCTTGAATAGAATTCTCAAAATAAAAGGGCAGAATCAATTTTGGTTACCTCACGTATCCCCACGTGACCCCTGGCAAACACCTCTCTAAAAAAGAGAAGATGGAAAAACTGAAGGATTAATACCCAATGCATGGGCGCCCTCACGTGTCCCCATGTGACCCCTAACAAATCCTTTTAATATCCAGTGCATGGGTACCCATCACGTGCCCACACGTGATGGCCATGAAGACTAAAGTGTTTAACACTTATTTGAATATTCTGAGAATAAAATAAGGGAAGTCTGGCCCAATACTTAAGCGCATCGCGTGACCCTACGTGAGCGCTTTTTCTTTTTTTAGTGTTTAACACTATTTTGTGCGCTTCATCCCTAGTGTTTAACACTATTCTAAGCGCATCACGTGGGAGCACGTGATAGCCGAGTGTACTCTAGTGTTTAACACTATATCCAAGCCAATCATAGCCTGAACTAGCTAAGTTTTCCAGAGGCAAGATCTCCTGAAACTGAACTCTAACCATACCCTTGACATTCAAAATAATTTCCAGAGCCCTCTCAATCAACTTTGGTTCGAGGGTACATCTCTTCACACCTCTGATACATGCCGTTGTAATTCTTCAACGTCTTCAGAAAGGTGGTGGGTCCCGATAACCAATAACTATCTGGTGCATTTCCAAAGCCATGTTTGTATGTGAGCTTGGACCGTAATGTCCTTAAACTAACTATATACGATAATGTCCTTAAACTAAACAATAGAGCCCAAATGCTCTTTTGTTGGATCTAAATGATCCTGTTAAGTAGATCTTAGTCTAAAATTAGACCAACGTATCCTTAACAAACGTTTAAATTGATATTAATCTCAAACGAGATTAACGATCCTTAAATCAATCCAACTACAGATATCCCGACCAGTATTAGTTCAAGGGTACATCTCTTCACTCCTCTGATTTTTGTCGTTGTAATCCTTCAACGTCTTCAGAGAGGTGACGAGTCCCGACAACCAGATATTCCACGGACTATGGGGTCCTTAAACTCTTGGACTATGGCGTCCTTAAACTTTACGGACTGTAGGGTCCTTAAACTCATGGACTATGATGTCCTTAAACTTTACAGACTATGATATCTCTAAACTGGACCAAGATGTCCTTAAACTAACATTGGACCGTAATGTCCTTAAACTAACAATGGACCGCGATGTCCTTAAACTAAACAATAGAGCCCAAATGCTCTTTTGCCGGATCTAAACGATCCCGTTAAGTTGATCTTAGTCTGAAATTAGACTAACGTATCCTTAACATACGTTTAAGTTGATCTTAGTCTCAAATGAGATAACGTATCCTTAAACCCAACCACAAACCCAAATCTAAGAAGATACGGATTTGGACTAATCCACACCCTACGGGCGACAACATAAATTAGTCTCCGTATACAATCCATGGGCAACCAAAAACAAAACAAACACACACGACATGAAGTGACCATCTGAAGAAGGAGAAGTGGTTACCGCGATGCGGTAGCGTAATTAACTGCATGGGCTTGCGTCTACAGGGAAGAGCGTCCCCACAATCAAAAACCCCTCAACGAGGGGGAATCTGACGAAGTCTGCTACAATGGCCACATCCGTTTAAACCTTTGATGCATGGTGTCATAAATCAACTTGGCATCTTCAGAGAGGTGGACGGATAGCACCAAATAGCATCTGCCCTCGAAATTCAGGCCAGACGTCCCAACGTCCCGTTCACGTCTTTCGGCGGAGAACAGTTACTATATATATACACACACACACACGTACGCTATATATATAATATATATTTTATTAACTAAACTATATTTCCTCACCCCTCTCTCTCTCTATATATATATATATATTAATATTTTAACCTAATATATCTATCACAACACCTCTCTCTCTCCACTTATATATATATATATATATATATATATATATATTAATATTTTAACCTAATATATCTATCACAACGCATCTTTCTCTCCCCCCTCAATATTCTCTTCTTCCCTGCCTTCCCTCACCGCGAGAAACCCACGCCCTAACCCTAGCCTCACCTCACCTCGCCGCCACTCTCGTCCCCTCGTCGTCTCCACCACCTCCGTCATCACCTACACCTCCTCTCCATCCCCAAGAACCCAACAACCAACTCCAAACTCCCGAGCACCCACAAACCCGAGCCAACCCAAGAAACCCACTGCGCTTTAGACCTCTTCATCGACTTTGTCACAACCCCAGACCTCACCTTCATCACCTCCTCGCCCTCGTCACCACGCCCTCGACCTACCCACAACCCCGACACCACAAACCCCTGCAACCAAGAACCCGAGCACCCCGACCAACTCAAGAATCCCTCTGCCCTCGCAGGAAAACTTCGCCGTCGCCACCACCCTCGTCTCACCGCCCTCATCACTGCCTCCTCTCTTCTTCTCCTCCCTACAAAACCCCAACCACAGATCCATGCATGCCCAAAACCCCACAACAGAACCTCCACCCTCACTTCGCTGGAGACTCATCGTCAACATCACCCCCGACCTCGACCACCTACACCTCCTCTCTTCTGTCCCCAGAAACCTAGAACAACCACAACCCCAATCCCTCCATCTCTTTCTTCTCTTTTTTCTTTCTTTCTCTCTTTTCTTCTCTGTTCTTAGCCGTCGCCAGAGTCGCGCATGTCACCAACGATCCGGGCAACCCAGTCATCGTCCTCATCCAGCATGGTCATGTCTTGGATTATCCAGGTCCAGTCTTGTACGCGCGTGTGTGCATCGCGACGTTTACCCGATGTCGAACGCGACGTACGTACCCGACGTGAGATCCGATCAGGCAGGTTTATCTTGCTACATACTATGCTACTATATTTATATCCATATGAATAAAAATAATACATATATTTTAATTATGCATCCCATGTTATAGTTTTACCGTTTTACGATACCCGTGCGTATCCGTACTGACAATTGCATATCTAGTTGCATGCCAGAACCTCATTATATCATACTACCGTTCTATTAGTACAACGTGCTTGCTAGTGTGCATCAAACATAGTCATGGACTTATAAAAGGTTATCACAGATAGATACATGTGCATCCATGCATTAACCGTGTTTCGATAGTCGTTACAATTTACATTGGATATCTAGTTGATGCATATACATCACCTGACAGGTTCACAATACACTACTGACTTATTACATGGATTTTGTTACTAATACCAACAATATTGACGTGTTGTCCTGATGGACGTAACCTGTTGTCTGCATAGATGAAAACCTATACCTGCTTGATCCTGTGTTGGCATTAGATCTATATTAGCAATACCGGACTTGAACACAAACCTGGTGGTAAAAGGGGAAATAAAGAATGTATCTAAAGCGTAACTCAAAAGGCCATTATTACATATTTGTCGTTTTTCCGGGCATTACAGAATATCATGTTTATCGTTTTTCCGGGCGTTACGGAATATCCTGTTTGCCGTTTTTCTGGGCGTTACGGAATAATCCTGTTACCGTGGTCCCATAGAGAATGAACGGGGCATAGACTGATGAGTTACGATGAGAATTACATTAATTGATTTCAAAGACTTTTAGTATAGATAACCTAGAATCCCAGTTTTAGGTCACGTACCTCACTGTTGATATTTATGTTGTTGATTTATATTCACGTTTACATATCTTGTTACATCCTGGTTATTACTATTGTTTGATATTATGACGCACCGACATCTGGGTTTTGCATAGCCCGGATCCTCTATCTCTATAGCAGGCTAAACAAGAGTAGTTTAGCCGCCAAGCCGAGCAATGAGGAATTGAGTTTAGAGATATTTAGCTTTTAGACTATTAGCTTTTTTCCATACTTTTATTTCTTGATGTGAGCCCATATTGGGACGTATTTTCAGATGTTGTTTATTGGATATTATTATTATTATTTCCGGTTATACATTTCTTGACTCTTTTTTTTTGGCAAATGGACATGTACTAGATAGATTTTTATATTTTACTGTTCTTGATATCCTATAGACAGCCGTAATGTGACTGTGGAGGGATGTTTTCTAGCCACAGATAGCATGGTTGGTTCTGTCACGTGCCGTAGTTAGCCCACTCTAGGAACCGGGGCGTGACAAGAACTTAGTTTTTAAAGAAAAACCCGATCTCGGATCTTCAAAAAACGAAGATCTTGGTGATCATTAATGGTCAAAATGCCATTAACAGAGATTTAATCTCTAAAAAAGGAAAAAAGACTAGTGCTTTACGTGTTTCCCATATAGGTGCCCTTTTAACAGCGTCTAGCGCCTCACGTGAAAAACACTTCGTCCAAAGCAGAAGGACAGTGCCTCATGTGAAACACACGTGAACGCTGAATAAAAATGCTTAGCACTCCATATATAGCCAAAACGGCTAAGTGCTTAGCACTGATTGGGCAGTGCCCAGCGCCTCACATGCTCCTCACATGGGCGCCACACAAAAAGTGCTTAGCACTCAGTATATAGCCAAAACGGCTGAGTGCTTAACACTGATTAGGCAGCGCTCAGCGCCGCACGTGCTCCTCACGTGGGCGCCATATAAAAAGTGCTTAGCACTTCATATACAGCCAAAACGGCTGAGTGCTTAGCACTGATTGGGCAGCGCCTATAATTGAATGCTTCACATGATATCCATATGAATGTTAGAATGTTAAATAAGTGTTTAGCACTTTTGTATAAAAGAGGGACTGAACAAATAGAGCCTAAATAAGTGCTTAGCACTTCTGAACAGAACAAAAGAAGACTGATTAAGCCCAAATTGGCTAAGTCTCTCTTGCAACTGAGCCTAAATGCCCTAGATCTTAATAAATTTAATAATCCTTAAAAATATTGCTAAGTTAATCTTAGTCTCAAACAGGACTAATGTGTCCTTAGTTTAAAATAGATTGAGTCCAAATGCTTATACATTTAAGTTGATCTTAATCTCAAACTAGATTAACGGTCCTTAAATAAAATAAAATAAAATAGAACCAAAGGAATGCCTAAGTTCAAAACCCCGTCAAGCAAATCCTTGATCTAAACCCCAAATCTAAAATATACGAATTTGGACTAATATACGCCCTACGGGCGACGACATAAACCAGTCTCCGTATACAATACGCAGGCAACCAAAACAAATAAAATACACACGACATGAAGTGAACTGCTAGAGAAGGAGAAAGTGGTAATCGCAATATGATAACGTGATTAACTGCAGGGATTGCGCCTGCAGGGAAGAGCATCCCTACAATCAAAAACCCCTCACAATTGAAGGAAATCTGACAAAATCACGCTACAACGGTTGAATCTATCAAAACCTCCGATATACGGTGCCATAAATCAACTTGGTATTTTTGGAGAGGTGGATGGAGAAGTCCAAATAGCATCTGCCCCCAAATTCAGGCCAAATGTCCCAACGTCTCAGTCCGGTCTTTCAGCGGTGAACGTGGGTTTTGCATGGCCCAGATCATTTGTCTTTGGAATTGCAGGACGTAGAGTACTTTGTGGAGATTTCCGAGCAGTGAGGACTATTCTCATTGTTTAGTAATTATGTTCTAGGTTTTATTTCTTGTATTGAACTTTTTTATTAGATCCTCTTGTGTAAGCCATAAAGGACGATTATTTATTGTTCTATTTATTCATGGATATTTTGAGACTTGAGCATTTATTATTGCTTCTGTTATTCTAGATTATTGGCATTGAACATGTTATATATATATATATATATATATATATATATATATATATATATATATATATATATATATTATGCTCGATTTACTGCATGACATCGTTAATATGACTATGGAAGGATGATTCCTAACCATAGATAGTATAACTGGCCGAGTTACGTCTCAAATTTTATGTATCTTGGGAAGCGGGACGTGACATCGACCTACCTCGAATATCACGGGAAGTCGAAGCACATCTAAATCTGGTATCACTTCGAAAAGTAGCTAGGAAAGAGGTCGTGCAATGATTTATCCTTATGGATCAAATGATCAGAAATTTATGACGAAGGATATGGCCGAGGAGAGGCTCTTGCGTAATATTAGAGCTTTACGGCTACATCCTGGGTGACGATTAAATGAGAAGTGAGAACCCCTTTTTCACTTGTACTGTTACTTTATATTATTATGGATGGAAGTTTCATGGACATGTTTTGATTAATAGTAGATCACTTTCTTTCATAAACAATTGATATACACATATCTATATTTATTTGACTTTGGCATGGAGTATATACATTGAATGTACAGGGTATACTTAGTGCACCGAGTGTACATTTGTTAAATTTACGTCAGCGGGTAGAGATCTCACTCACATGAGAGATCCCCTTCGAAGCTATGACAGCATGCGAAGGTGAGACTAAGTGATGTGGGTTATTTGCTAGGAGCAATGACCACATTGTCATGTAACTGGGTGCGGCAATAGTCAGAGCACTTAATAAGTCGTCTTGACCAGGTCAGGATAAGGCTGTAGCATTTTCATATGCCGAGCGACCTAAGTGGTGATCCCACAACCACTTAACATGTTTACTAATAGCCGGACTAGGTGTCTGACTTGGCGCACAAGGTGCTTGCTTATCGGGAAATCCCAGGAATATCACGGGGCGATATAACCGGACAATTCAATCACGAGGTGATTGGGCTTTGGTCCGTACGGTATATAAATTTAATGACGTATGCTATCAAGGAGAGAACTTATACCGTAATGCATTGACATACGACGTGTGTTGAAACCGTATATAAAAAGGTTAGAAGGGATAGATTACATCTCCCGCACAGTGTGAGCCTTTATTGATGACCACTGTAATGGTGAAAAGTCACATGTACCCTTAGTGGCATTGGGCTGTCCAGATAGGCATGTTATGAGCGTCTACTATTTTGGCTGTTGTTTTCTAATGTGATGAGACTATACCGTACATACGGGGCAGTGTCAAGAAAGCGGGTGAATATCAAACCTAACTATTTAGAGCCAGATGAAGATCGATTGGTATGTCTCCCGATTGCATCGCATGGCCAAATATTATTAATGCTGAGGGTGAGGTTTAAGAGTACGATGGATCAAGAAAAGACCTAGGTGTTCAAGTACGCTTCAGATGGATCGAAGGTGCTTGAATAAACATGATTGATTGGATCTGGGGTACAAAATTTCACGAGCGATACATTTTATTTATGTTCTTTTTCTCAGGGAGATCTTTATGTCGGTTCTAATGGATCTGGCTGCAAGGCTATCCACTTGCAAGTTCTCAACGGTCCATACCGCACTAAAATGTATGGAGAGGAATAAGCAAAAGGCAGCAAGGAGGCATTGGCTCGGGGAGTTATTGGCTCGGGGAGCTTTGGACGGCGCCCACTCACTTGTGCGAGTGGGAGCTTATTGGCATTTGGGTCGCTTGCCCTATATCCGCCCAAGTGATCGGTAGTTCCCTCTATAAGTATATTGCAAGCGTAGGTTTTGTAAATGATTAATGATATACAAAGATTAAGATTTGTGCCTCCATCAAGAATTAGTCGTCATCTTCTCCCTCTTCGCTTCTTCTCATTTGATGGTTAGTAGCGACGGGGTAACTACGTGGGGTTTTTTTGTCGTGCAGCTGTGTGGTTGCTTTCCAACCGTTGATAGAAAGAGATCATGATGCATACGTGGTATGGGTAAGGTCATTCATCCGATCGACATGAAGTACAATCGAGCCACCTTTTTTTATATAGAATTATCACATCATATAGATTTGCTTCCATTGTATTATATTATGTTTGATCTCATCTAGTTTTCTATTTAGATGATCGATCTTGTTTATTCTATATGCATGTGCAACGCATGGAATTAGCCTTGAGTACTTTTAAGGGGTTTTGTTGGATAAATGGAGGTGTTTTTGCTAATGAAGTCAATTGAGGAGATAAAAATCATCAGGGGATAAACTACATGGAGTTTTGTGCAATCAACCCTGTTCTAATTCAAAACTACTCTCTTTACTAAGAACTTGGAGAACAAAGATTTGAGATGAAATTTGGAACAAAATTTTTATTGCATTTGTTTAACTTATTTAATTGAGGCTGTTATATGGCTGTTTTATAATAAAAATAATTTCTTACTCCCTATTTCAATTTAAATATATTTTAGACACTCGGACACTTATTTAAAAAGGTGTAACTTCTATCTCTGCTTTTAAAATACAATTTCTTTTTGGAAGTCCAATTGATTTTGTCTTTTTGTGCAGATATACATGGTCATTAATTTTGCCGAAAAGTTATTAAAACAAAGAAAATCCTCTCTAAAGTCTCTCATTCAAGTTATTCGGGTCGTCAATTCACATGTAAAAATGGTCAAACAAGCAATCTCTCTCCTCCTCCCTCCACACCTCCCCAATCCCCAAAATAAAATTTCTCACCTCCCCTCCCCCAAATAGGAGAAAAACTTCTCTTGCTAAATGTCCATAAAATTATTAAAAGATCATTTAAAATTTAAAAATGAATATATCTATTTTTATGAATATTAAAGTATTTATGAACCTGATAAAATGAGAACCTTATTATACCTAATTATGATTAAAGAGATTCTCTTTACATAAATTGATAATTTTTATTATTATATCTTTATAATGGATGGAAATTATATATGACTTTTGTATATACGCTACATAAAATAAATTCAACTTTTTTTGTTTTCATATGTTAAGCAAACTTCTTTCGTTCCATCCATATGCATCGCACATGCAAAAATACTAGTTTAAATCTAATGATTAGAGTTATCCGATACCAGAGCACCTTCTGCAAATATCTTAGGGTCGAAATATGTGAAACTAAAGAAATGTGAAAGGTTTGGGAACAAGCAAAGCAAAGGGTTCTCTTGCTTCAAGAATTATAGGGTAATGTCACAATTGCAATAATGTAGGTAGAAGAATTTTCCACATCATGTTTCTATATCTCTCTCTCTATTTTTCTGATCATGTTTTGAAATTGATTGATAATGTGGTTTCTTATCTATTTAGAGATATCAAACAAAAAAACACCATTATTTTATGTGTAATTCACGTAATTAAATACCACTTTATTATTATTTTACAAGTGTAATACATGTAATTAAATAATCACGTCATTATTATTTTACAAGTGCGATGCACATAATTAAATTAATTAAGAAATTTATCATAGATTTTTTTATAATAACGTACAACGCACGTTCTAAAAACGCTAGTATTTATAAGGGCTAAACCATTTGAATTGTTTTTAAATCCCAAAAAAGACAATTAAAATGAAACGAAAGGAGTGACATCGGTAAATTGCTAAAAGAAAATAACTCATCCTTTCGAAATACCGAATAATTTCTCCTAAGACCTATCCATTATAACCTAAATTTAAGGTCCCATAAGACGAATAAAGATCCTGAAGAAACCTCATTTGAAGCAAAAATGTAGAAGCAACTTATCCACCATCTCTAATGTGATGCAGGGACGGTTAAGATTGAAAGGAAAAAACAACTTCTACTTTTAAACCTATTATTTTTCCCTTTTAATTTCAACCGTCCATGTATCACATCATGGATAATCAGCTAAAACTCTTTTGCTTCAAATGGGCCTACTGGATCTCTATCCCCATAAGACGAAGTTAAGCCCCCACCCACACCCCCCCTAAATCTAATCCATTACAAACGTTACCTAAAAACTACGTCATACAGCTCACTCCGCGTTATAACCGTCACCTCCAGAGCTTTAAATAAACAAAATTTTACCACTGTTCCTCTCATCGAATCCATCTGTAAAATTAAAATTAAAAGGAGAAAGGAAAAAAAAAAGTGAACTTTCCATCAACAACAGAGGAATCGCGAATCTTCTCTTAATTAATTGCGGTACGCTCCTCTCTCTCTCCCTCTCCCATGGAATTCCTTGATTGATTCTTCAATGATGATCGAATTGGGGTCACTAGGGTTTGAGAGCTGTTGAGAGGTGAGAATTTCATGTTGGCGTTTGTACAAATCCCTAATTTTGTTTGTAGTTAGGGTTTATCTATAATTTTCCCTGCATCTTTTTTTCTTGTTTTTTGAATCTTAGGCACTGTGTTCAGGAATGGATTTTTGCTTGGCATGGTGTTTCTTGGAATTTCTAATGAAATTGTCTCTGAAAAGTTGCTATAATTAAATTGGAAAATGATGACAAGTTGTAGCTTTTTTCATTTGGAGGTAGGAAAATTGAGGATGTCGATGCTTGGTATTTCTTAGATTTTATTGGTTAGCTTGGTGTTGCTTAGATTGTCTAATGAAATTATCTTTGGAAAATCGCTCTAACTAGATTTGAGAATGATGTATGTTTAAAAAATCGCTTTATTTGGAGGTAGGAAATTGAGAATCTTGATGCATAAATCCTAATAATAGCCACTAACATATGGATGTAACTCTAGGAAAGAAAAAAAATCTATATTCAATCGAAAATTAAGTAGCTTTGAAGCACATGTAATCTATGATTATGTGTGAATTAGTATCAACGGAGTTAAAAGGCGTAGATGTTAGTATTGGGGAGTTTTCTTCCTCAGACGTCTGAACAAGGAGCTTCAGATGTCCGGCATGCACGAACATGGAACCAAAAGAGCAGAGCGACGCCAGACGTTTGGCCAAATCCAGAGCCGTCACAGAGCTCAGGTAGACGTCTGATCAAGGAGTGGCAAACGTCTGCCAAGGAGCTGAAGCCATTACAGAGCGTCGGCAGACATTTGACAAAATCTTTGTTAGACGTTTGCGCATGGGTTTTCTGTACAAACTGAATATTAATCATATTTTGTTTAAATCTAATTTGTATAGGATTAGGGTTTGGCTATATATAGGGTCTCTCATATGATGAAATTTTAAGGCCATTAAATATATTGTATAGAGAGAGAGTGACGGCTAAGAGAATATAGAGATTTGAGATAAATCCCCTAGAGTTGCTCTTGGTGTAAACTTGATTCAAAGATCTAGTATAAGTTTTGCAAATTCCACTCAGCCGGGGACTAGCCATACGGTGGGTGAATCTCGTTAACAAATCTCGTCTCTCTGGTTTGATTCTCTTGTTTTCGTGTTTGTTTGTTGTTTTATTTTTTATTATTATTGCATGGTTTGCGTGGATTGACCGTGGTATAGTTCTACGTAGTGTTATCTTCTCCCGACTATTATCCCCAACAACAGGTATCAGAGCATAGGGAACCGAAGGATCTTCGATTCTATGGCTTAAGTTTACGGTGGGTGACAACGCTTGTCCCCTCCCCATCTTCTTAGATAGTATTTTCGAAGGTGTTGGTTCAGATCCGAGGAGAAGGTTGAGTTTACTGCGGCGGTAAACGAAAAATGGCAGAGGGTAAAATCAAAATCGAAAAGTTCAAGTGATCACTAAAATTCTAGACTATGTTGGTATAGATCCTAACATTGACACCAATATCGTTTCTCCCGAAAAGGATTTTGGTATTCTCAATGTTCGTCTCATGGGTCTTGGTGATTTCGATGTTCAAGCACCTCCTTCTCCACATCGTTCTCCTCCACATTCTCCTCATCAAGAACGACCCCCTCTTGAATAACAACAGCTACATTATGAACCACAACAACCACCTCAATATCCATACCAATAATCACCACAATATTTCCAAGACTTCTCAAACCAATTGTTACAAAGGTTTCAAGACCTCACTGTGAACATGAACTATAGGTTTGATGAACTCAATGTAAATGTAGATTATCATTTTGCATATCAATATTCATATGCAAACGACCCTCATCCGTTTGAGTATCATCCACCACCACCACCTCAACAACCCGACAATGCCGATGCCGATGACAACGACGATGACGAATCAGAATGATTCTAGATTATGCTTATTTTCCGTTTCTTTATGTTTGAACAATTTAGTTTATAATTTCGTATGAACTTCGTTAACGTAGTTATTCGCTTTTCAATTTTGTTGTAATAAACTTATTTAGTATGTGATGGTTTAGGGTTATGTAATTTGCATTCTCATGTTGTACTTTATCAAAAAATTTATTCATAAGCTTCCTATTTATATTTCATTTTCTAGGCCACCACTTTTTGATATTTTCAAAAAGGGGGAGAAATAAATATTGAGCATTCATTAAGGGGAAGCATATGAATACAATATATATAATATTATAAGTTTTGTAAAATATCAAAAATGGGAAGATTGTTAGTTTTTAAAGAGAATCTAGTTTATAAAGAATCTCTTCATGTTTTGATTATTTTACGAAAACCATATACAATACAATCTAACCATGTTAGAAACGTCAAAATGCTACATAATGGAGTTATTCAAGTATCAGGACAATCATTGGAATTAACTGACATCAAATGGAGTATCAAATTGACTCTCAATCGCACTCAATATGGATTTCTACGGAATATACGAGAAAATCGACATTAAAGATCGTTCAAACATATTCAAGACGTCCAAGATTTTTTCATTTTAATTTTTGAGTTTAGAGTCAAGTCGATCTCAAAAAGTTAGAATCAAAATTTTCCATCTAATCCCAAAACAAATTCCCAAAATCCAATTTTTTTTCATAAAATGATGTCTGAAAAACTATATCTGATTATCAGACATATAGACATCTATACAGACGTGTATTATGTAATTTTTCAAATTTCAAATTTGGTGGGAATTTCGGTTTTGAAACAGTTTTATAACGGCTAGAAACTGTATTATAATTTAGGGGAGTTATTTTAACTGCCCCAAAACATTTTCTATAAATAGGTCTAGGTTTCATTTGATTTTTAACAAATTCTTGCTTTAAAAACTTTGGTTGTCTGATTTTTAAGAATTCGTGAAAACTCTCTCTCAATACTTTTGAAGTCTTTGCTATTCTTTTTCAGAGAGAAACAATCTTTCTACGCATTTAGACTTTTCTAAATACTTTAGAAAAGAAAGATTGTTAAATTATCGAAAAGGTACCGATTTTAAACTTGTGTTAATCTTTTGAAAAAACTCTTCGATTTGATTTTAAACTTTTCTATTCTCCAAAGTACAATCCACCGTGTCCTTGATTCTAAGTTTTTGATTATTCTTTTGAGATCGTTAGGATTGTTAAAGTTGGTGTAAATTGAGATTTGTTATAATCGTGAATTGTAAAACCTAGTGAAGTGGAGTTATTTAAGTCCTTTATAAATTGTAAAGGTTTAGGACTTAAGCTTCTTGTAAAAAGTTTAGACGTTGACTACCTGCAAGTGTAAAGATTCGGACTTGAGCCTGAGAAAAGATCTGAGTTTCTCTACCCGTGAAACAGTTAGTGAATCCTGATCAATAGTCTCAGATGAGGACTGGCCATAGAAGTGGTAAACCTCGTTAAAAATCATTTGTCATCTGTGTTTATTTTTACCATTTTATATCTCTGTGATTGATTCTATGACTATGATAATTTAGTATACTTAAAATTCTTTTATTCCGCTGCATATTTTGTGTATTCGTAAAAATACTCTGAGTTTGTCATATAGCCTTATTCACCCCCCTTTAAGGCTGCTTTTAATTGGTATCAGAGCAAGATTACTCTGTTTATAAGATTAACCTCTTGAGTTTCTGACCCTATAGCAAATCAAATGGAAGGACAAGCCATTAACAGTCCTCTTTTCAATTGTACAAATTATCAATTTTGTACTAAGATTAAGGTTTTTCTTCAATATATCGATCTAGAAGTTCTAGAAATCATTCAAACTCCCTTTATTCCTCCTACGATAAATCCTTTATCTCATGTTGACAAGAGATTGATGGCATTAAATGTCAAAGCAATAAATGCACTTCATTGTTCATTAAATTCAAAAGAATTTAATAGAATCTCAATGTGTCAGTCTGCTAATGAGATTTGGACTACTCTTCAGACTGCCCATGAAGGAACTAATTAAGTCAAAAGGAGTAAAATCAACCGTCTTATACATGAATATGAGATGTTTCAAATGAGAGATGAATCCATCAACTCCATGTTCTTTAGATTCAACAATGTCATTACCGATCTTTTCAATTTAGGAAAGAAATTCAATGAAAAAAAGTACTATAAGTTGCTAAGATCTCTTATGATACCCTGGCAACCTAAAGTCACCGCCATTGAAGAGGCTAATGATATGACCACCCTAAAGATGATACCCTAATAGGTAAACTTAAGACCCATGAGATGCAATTAGGAAATCTTAAGATAAAGCAAAAAATACACTCAAAAGAAATTCATCGCACTAAAGGCAACCACCAAACCGAAGCATGAGGAATCATCAAGTGGTGATGATAGTGACGATGAAGAGATGACACGTCGTATGACACTTCAGAAGATATTTAAAGTCCAGAAAATTCCCCTAAAAGAAAAGTACGTATAAGCCAAATAAATTTTTTAATACTAATAAACGTTTGCATTGTTTTGAATGCAAAAAGGAGGGCCATCTAAAGTCCGAATGTTCGAATCTAAATAAATATAAATGGAAGTCCAAGAATGAATCAGAAAAGAGACCATTTCAAGCCATCTGGGATGATACTGATTCAAGCGATTCGGAAGCCGAAGAAGTCGCCAACGTGTGTTTTATGGTACAAAAAGATGAAGTAACTAATGATGAATTTGATATAGAATCTCCATGTAAAACAGACTTAATTAAGTAATGTCACTTTCTAAAAGATAAGTATGATAAAATAAAATCCAAAAATAAAACTTTAAAGACAAAGTTATCCACTAAAACTAATTCTGAATTGATAATTCAAATCGAACTTAGGAAAATTAAATAGAAAATGAAAAACTAACAGAAAATTTAAACTTCATAAATGAAGATAATGAAAGATAATCGAAACTAATAGATTTGAAGTTTTTAATCTTAAAAGACATTAGAATTAAAAGATAAAATGCTTTTGAATTTTACCAAAAGCAAAGATAATTTAGATATAATTTTAGGTCAATCAATTAAACACTATAAGAAAGAAGGAATAGGGTTCAATAAATATTCTGAACCAGTTCCTAAAATAAAACCGTCTAAAAATAAGTACGTATATAAATACGGTAATAAGTATTCACAATCTATTTATAATTATTGCTGTACTATAGAACATATATCACAATATTAAAAATAATTCAACCTATAAATATAGTTTTATACGTAATAATATACAAACTAAATAAATCTGGATCCTAAAAGTAACTCTTTCTTCTTCCTATATTGCAGAACTTCCAAAGACGTAATAGTTTGATAATTGATAGCGGTTGCTCGAGGCACATGATTGGAAACATTCAAATTTTCGAAACCCTATCAAAAGAAGAAAGTGACAATGTCACTTTCGGAGATAACAAAAAAGACAAGATCATTGGTAAATGTGATATTTGTTTTAATAATTCAACTAATACAACTAAAATAAAAGACGTATTATATATTGAAAACCTAAAACACAATTTATTAAGTGTCAGCCAATTTTGTGATAAGGGTTATAACGTTATTTTTAAAAAGGATACATGTAAAATAATGTTTGATAATTAAATCATTTTAACTGGTTAAAGATTTCATAACATATATATAATATATACAGAAGCCTTTAATAATCCAGATATAAAATGTTTTATAGCTAATAATGAAATAAATTCATTGTTTTGGCATAGGAGACTGGGTCATTCCTTAATGGATACCATATCCAAGATCACCATGAATAACTTAGTTAAAGGCATCCCACATGTAAACTTTGTTAAAGATAGATTGTACGATACTTGCTAAAGAGAAAAATAAATTAAAATATCATTTAAACCTAAGAATAATGTATCCACAGATACTCCTTTACAATGCCGCATATGGATTTATTCGGTTCTAGTCGCAATGCAAGTTTAGAAGGTAAATTCTATGCATACATCATAATAGATGATTACTCAAGATTTACTTGAATTTTCTTCTTAAAAACCAAAGACAAAACATTCAATACATTTAAAATCTTTTCAAAACAGATTCAAAACGAAATAAATCTAAGAATATCTAAACTAAGAAGTGATCATGGTGGAGAGTTTGAAAACCAAATATTCGAAAAATATTGTAATAAAAAAGGTTTCAAATATGAATTTTCATGTGCCAGAACTCTATAACAAAATAGAGTTGCTGTAAGAAAATTTGTTCCTTACAAGAAACGACACACCATGTTAAATGAAAATAATTTACCTAAATATCTATGGGTGAAGCTATTAACACTTGATACTACATAATAAATCGAGTGGTAATAAGAAAATATTTAAACAAGACACCATACGAACTACTTTATGGAAGGACCCTAAATGTTAAATATTTCAAGGTGTTTGGGTGCAAGTGTTATATATTAAATACCTTAGATAATCTAGGAAAGTTTGACTTTAAATGCAATGAAGGAATATTTGTGGGTTATTCATTAACCAGTAAAGCCTATTGTGTTTATAATAAACAAACTTTAATTATTCAAGAAAGCATATACGTCCAATTTGATGAGACGAATTCCTCAAGACCTGAAACTATATTAGATGATGAATCTATCCTATCAAAAGATATTCCATCAACTGTTGGGGATGGTGAAACCAATGAATTGGACCAGCAAGAGTAAGTAAATAATATTTCTCTTCCAAAAGATTGACAATTTAACAAAAATCACCCCCAAAGACCTTATAATGGAGATATAGATAGAAGAGTTGTCACTAGATCATCAACGTTTAACTTATGTATCAATTCAGTTTTTATATCGGTCATTAAACCAAAGAATTATAAAGAATCTGAAAATGGTGAACATTGGATAGAAATAATGCAAAAAGAGTTAAATCAATTTGAAAGAAATAAAGATTGGAAATTAGTTCCAAAACCCAAGAATAGACCAATTGTAGGTACTAAATGGGTTTTTGGAAACAAGTTAGAAGAAACAGGAAATATAGTAAGAAACGAATCACGTCTAGTTGCTCAAGGTTATAATCAAGTCGAACGTATTGATTATGACGAACTTACTCCCCTGTTGCACGACATGAAGCTATTAAAATATTATTAGCCTTTGCTTGTTTCAAAAACTTTAAAGTATTTCAAATGGACGTGAAAAATGCTTTCTTAAATGGAACAATAGAAGAGAAAGTATATGTAGTACACCCATTAGGATTTGAAGATCACAAACATCTTGAGTATGTATATAAACTAGAAAAGGTTTTGTACGGTTTCAAACAAGCTCCTAGATCTTGATATGAAAGACTTAGTATATTTCTAATCAAGATAGGGTATACGAAAGGAATGGAAAACAAAACCTTATTCACCAAATCCTATAGAAAGGATTTTGTAGTAATTCAGATATATGTTGATAATATTATATTTGGTTCTGCTGACGAGCAGTTTTGCCAAGAATTCTCCAAGTCTATATAGGATGAATTTGAGATGAGTATGATGGGAGAACTAAAATTCTTCAGATTTCAAATCAAACAGAGTTCAGGAGAACTCTTCATTAATCAATCTTAAGTATACAAAGAAACTCATAAAGAAGTTCGGATTAGAAGACGCAAAGACTTATGAGACACCCATGGCAACAACTAAACTTTCCAAGGATGAAACCAGAAAAGCGGTAGATATACGACTCTACCGAGGTATGATTGGATGTTTATTATATTTAACCGCAAGTAGACCTGATATAATGTAAGTGTATGTTTTTGCACATGGTTCCAAGTTGATCCTAGAGTCACACTTGGTAGTGGTCAAGAGAATCTTTAGATATCTCAAAGACACTATCAATCTTGAATTGTGGTAACCAAAGAATAACATATTTAATTTAACAAGTTATTCAGATGCTGATTGTGCTGTAAGTCAAACCGATCGCAAAAGCACTAGTGGCATTTGTCATTTTTTAGGAAATTGCTTTGTGTCATGACAATCTAAGAAACAAGCGTCAATAACTTTATCTACTGCTGAAGCTGAGTATATTGCCGTAGGTACGTGTTGTGCACAAAGTCTTTAGATTAAATATATTTTAGAAGACTATAAGAAATTAGTTTCTAAAATACCAATACTTAGTGATAACACTAGCACAGTTCAAATGACAAAATGTTGATCAACATAGCAAAACCTAACACATTGATATTCGATATCATTTCCTATGAGATCACTATCACAAAAGTGATATTATTTTTGAATATATACCAACCGATTCACAATTGGCCGATATATTCACAAAACTCCTAGTTAAAACTCGTTTTGCCAAAATTAGAGGTGAATTAAATATGTTAGAATTAGAAACATAATTTTAACTATAATTTAATTCACATTTTAAAAAAAAATTATAGACGTCTATAATAAAGTTATAGACGTCTCAGAGACGTCTATTAGATATAAAAATAAACGTCTATTTATGCAGTTATCAGTTTTTAAATTCAAACTCTGACGGTTCTTTTAACCGTTTTGATTTCCTTTTCTGATTTTTCCCTATATATAGAAGGAAAAACAACATAGACCTCTTTATTTCATTCTCTCCTCTCCATCTCTACTTCACAAAATCAAACTTTTTTTCCAATGATAAAATAAACTATCTCCACAACAAGAACAAACCCTATTAAAGAAGAACCCATTTTCCCGATTCGGCGTATGATCCGGTAAGGATCAACTAAAAATTCTACCTTAAATCCGAATCGAATTCTTTCATTTTCTTTACCAAAGTCGCCTTCTCCACCGACATCAGAAGAGGATCCAAGCGAAGAGAATTCGTTTCATCCTCATATAAACGATGAAAACATTCCTCCTGTTGATCCTCTTCCACAAAATTCATCGGCACCATAAAATTCATCGGCATAGAATCCTAATATGCAACGCTATTACCACTCCTACGGAATTCGAGACCAGCGAAAATGATCCTTATTACGTTCATCCGGGTCCGGATGAGCGAATGCTTTTTATTGGCCGTCGCGAGTCTCGTGAAACAGTAATCCAAGCGTTCGATTGCATAAAGGGGGAGTTCATCGCGGAAAAGGAAACAAAGGTCACCGACATTTGGAAGCATTTTCCTCGCTTCTAAATTTTCGATGATCAACTCAAAGATGTGTGTTTGTATGTCTAGTTGTTAGTGTGTAATTTTTAGTTTCTTTGTGTTATTTTAGTTTTAGTTATATGTGTTTCTATATAGTGTTTTTTTTATTTTCATGTATGTCGTTATTTAACTTCATAAATATTTGTTTGTTTGTGTTAAATATATTCATTTTTTTTATACTATATACATAATCATTAATATATATGTTTAAAACCATAAAAACACATCACTAAAATCTATTTTAAACACTAAATAAAAATTCTCTGTTTTTCTGCCACTTATGTGCAGTAGACGGGTTAATAGACGTCGAGACATCTATTGACAGAAATAGACATCTGTTGCAAACGATTTTTCAAAATATGAATTGAAAAATCATGTCTTTTGGATGCACCCATTCAATCTTAGACGTCTATTCACTCTATATAAGTATCTTTTCACTTCCTCAATCCAATCCAACCAATAAGAAACCCCATCTCTTTCTCTTTTACTCCTAAAATTTTCATCCCTTTGCATTTTTTACTCCAATTTTTCATCAAAAATGGTGAGGCCTTCACGAGTTGAGTTAGACGAATCATCTACTTCTAAAAGACACCGAAGTGCTCGCCATCCTCGCCCTCAACCTATTTAAGAAGAAGAAAGTGAAGACGGGACCTATCAAGCGTCAACGGAGCCAATCGACATTCAAGAAGATGTTGAGTTTCTATTTATCTCACAAGACGCATCCAATCTCTATGATCGTCTTGTCACCAAGAAAATCAAGACCGGTTCACGGGTTCGCCTAAATGAATTCACTCATTTTCAATTCAACCAGTTTTTCAATTTTCAAGGTTGGATTCTATTTTTCACACTTGCTTGTTCATCTCGTGCAAATTTCATTTATCTTTTCTATTCCAACATGTAAAGTAGTCATGATCAACCTAATGTCCTTTGTACTCGTCTCCAACGAATAACTATCACAATATCACCAGCTTCCCTTACATGAATTTTGCAAGTTCTTAATGAAGGGGTTGATATTTTCAATGAAACACGAGAATCTTTTCAACTACCTCATGGTGTTTCTCAAGAACAAATATCTAGGTTTATGCATGGAGATGAAAACCCTCACATGTTTCATATTTTACGTACTGAAAATCTTGTCTAATGTTCGCGGTCTTGCATTTCTACTTGGTCACACCGTTTATCCTAAATTGGGAAGTCGTGACAAGTTACACGCTATACACAAAATCTCCATGAAGGATTTGCATTCTCATGTTGTACTTTATCAAAAAAATTATTCATAAGCTTCCTATTTATATTTCATTTTCTATGCCACCACTTTTTGATATTTTCAAAAAAGGGGAGAAATAAATATTAAGCATTCATTAAGGGGAAGCATATGAATACAATATATATAATATTATAAGTTTTGTAAAATATCAAAAATGGGAAGATTGCTAGCTTTTAAAGAGAATCTAGTTTTTAAAAAGAATCTCTTCATGTGTTGATTATTTTATAAAAAAACCATATTCAATACAATCTGACCATATCAAAAACGTCAAAGTACTACACAATGGAGTTATTCAAATATCGGGACAATCATTGGAATTAACTGACATCAAATGGAGTATCAAATTGACTCAATCGCACTCAATATGGATTTCAACGGAATATACGAGAAAGTCGACATCAAGGATAGTTCCAGCCATTCAAAACGTTCAAGACTTTTTTATTTTATTTTTTGAGTTTAGAGTCAAGCCGATCTCATAAGGTTAGAATCACAAATTTCCATCAATTCCCAAAATTCAATTTTTTTCTTAAAATGATGTCTGAAAAACTATGTCTGAATACCAGACATATAGACGTCTATTTCAGGAAAATAGACGTATATACAGACGTCTGTTATGCAATTTTTCAAATTTCAAATTTGGTGGGAATTTCGGTTTTGGAACAGTTTTATAATGGTTAGAAACTGTCCTATAATTTAGGGGGTTATTTTAACTGCCACAACTGCCCCTATAACGTTTTCTATAAATAGGATAGTTTCATTTGATTTTTAACGAATTCGTGTTTTAAAAACTTTTGTTTTCTGATTTTTTAGAATTCGTGAAAACTCTTTCTCTCAATACTCTCTAAGTCTTTGCTATTCTTTTTCAAAGAGAAACAATTTTTCTACGCATTTAGACTATTCTAAATACTTTAGAAAAAAAGATTGTTAAATTATTGAATGTACCTATTTTAAACTTGTGTTATCTTTTGAAAAACCTCTTCGATTTGATTTTAAACTTTTCTATTCTCCAAAGTACAATCCACCATCTCCTTGATTTTAAGTTTTTGATTATTCTTTTGAGATCGTTAGAGTTGTCAAAGTTGGTTGGTGTAAATTGAGATTGTTATAATCGTGCATTGTAAAACCTAGTAAAGTAGGGTTATTTAAGTCCTTCACAAATTGTAAAGGTTTAGAATTTGAGCCTGTTGTAAAAAGTCTAGGCGTTGATTGCCTGCAAGTGTGAAGGTTCGGACTTGAGCCTGGGAAAAGGTATGAGTTTCTCCACCCGCGAAGAAGTTAATGAATCCTGAGCAGTAGTCTCAGTCGAGGACTAACCACAGAGGTGGTGAAGCTCGTTAAAATTTCTGTCATTTGTGTTTATTTTTACATTTTTTATACCTCTATGATTGATTATATGACTGATAATTTAGTATACTTAAAATTCTTTTATTTCGCTGCATATTTTTTGTTTTCGCAAAAATACTCTGAGTTTGCCATATAGCCTTATTCACCTCGCCTAAGGCTGCTTTCATAGCCTTGGAAACGATTAGGTTGTCGTTGACTCCGCAAGTGGCCTTTAATATCTCCAAGGAGAAAACAACCATGGGGCTAATAACGACATTAGCAAAGTTGTATGAGAAGCCTTCAACGTTGAATAAAATATTTCTTATGAAAAAACTTTTCAACATGAAGATGGCAGAAAATAGTTCAGTGACAGAGCATCTGAACAAGTTCAACAGCGTGACAAGCCAACTCGAATCAGTTTCAATCACGTTTGAAGATGAGATTCAAGCCCTATTGTTTCTATGTTCGTTGCCATAAAGTCGGGAAAACCTGGTTATGGCGGTCGCAACTCAATCTCAGGGACTCAAATTTAATGATGCGGTGAGCAGCATATTAAGTGATAAGATGAGGAGATAGGCTGTGGGTGTGAGTTCGGAAACTTCTAGACTCTCAGTTGAGAATCGTGGCTGGATAATGGAAAGGAGAAAAAGGAAGAAGTCAATGCCAAAAAACTGAAAAAAGTCAAAAGGAAAGATCCAAGGCAACTGTTGGAACTGCGAAAAGAAGGGTCAGTTGAAAGCGGACTGCAGACTCTTGAAGAAAGAGAAATGCTCAGATGAAAAGTCAGATGAAAAGAAAGCTAATGTGGTGTTTACACATGAACAAGGGGAACATGGACTTTGTCTTTCGGCGAATGAGAGCATAAAGAGAGATACATGGTTTCCAAATTCAGGGAAATCCTTTCACTGCATTTCAGGTCGGCATCACTTTAGTGGCTATGTTCAGGGAGATATTGGGCATGTGACGGTAGGAAACGGTCAGCCATGCAAAATCGTTGGAAAAGAGACGATTATACTGCAACCGTCAGAAGGAGGTCAGATAAAGCTGAAGAACGCTAGACACATACAAGGTCTGAAGAAGAATCTGATTTCTACAAGTCAGCTAGACAGTGAAGGATACATTACGGTGTGTGGGAATTCTCAGTGGAAGATTTCCAAAGGATCGTTGGTGGTCGCTATAGGGAAATTGAGTAGTTCATTGTATTCCTTCTGTGGGAGTAATGGAGTTTCGATTGCATTGTCCACAGGTTCGGATGCAGATTTTGGGACTTCGCTGTGGCACAAGAGATTAGGGCACCTTAGCAGGAAGAATATGAAGATTTTTCAGAGTAGGGGGCTTTTATCTAGGCTGAAAAAGATTGAGTTAGGGCTTTATGAGAGTTGCATTTATGCAAAGTAAAGCACACTCAGGTTTCAGATTGGTGGTGTAGCAAAAAAGATCATGAAGCTAGAGTTGGTGCATACGGATGTATGGGACCGGCCTCGATAGAGTCTTATGGAGAAAATCAGTACTTCGTAACTTTTATTGATGATGCAAGCAGGAAGACCTGAGTTTATGCAATGAAAAAGAAGTCCAATGTGTTTGGTCTCTTTAAACACTGGATTGCACAGGTGGAGAACCAAAAAAAGACGAAGGTTAAGAACCTAAAGTCCGATAATGGTGGGGAAGAAGGCATACAAGAGTTCGAGGGGTTTTGCTCGCAGAATGGTATACGTTGGGTAAAGACGGTACCGGGGACACCGCAATAGAACGGCGTCGCTGAAAAAATAAACATGACGATCATAGAGGGGGTGAGGAGCATGACCTTGGATGCGGATGTGCCGAAATTCTTATGGGCAGCAGTTATTGATGCTGATGTGTATTTGATCAATAGAAGCTCGACAAGTGTGCTCGATGGAGGAATTCCGGAAGAAATTTGATCAGATAAACCAGTCAATTACTCGCACCTTAAAGTTTTTGGGTGTGTTGCGTATTCGTTGATAGATAAGACGGAAAAGAATAAGCTTGCCTCCAAGTCTAGAAAGTATGCATTCATCCGATTACGGAGGAGATGAGCTCGGATATCGGCTGTGGGATTATTCAAGCAAGAAAATAATGCGAGGCCGGAACGTTGTCTTTGATGAGCAACACTTATATAAGGAAGCAAAGCAAGCCAATAAAGGTGCAGTATCTGAGTTCGTTGGGTTAGATGGAACTAAGAAGAGCGGTCAAGTGACTACAGGTGTAGATCAGAATATGGAGGAGACGACCATTGCAGTGCAGGATCAGATTCAGGAACCAGTTGAAGACCAGATTCAGCAATCAAATGTTCCAATTCTGAGGAGATCTACACGAGAGAGGAGACCATCTGAAAGATTAGTTATCAACTTCATATTGTACACTGATTCGGGAGAGCTCGAATCCCTCACAGAAGCGATGCGGGACAGTGTTAGCACAGTGAGAGTAAGCTATGGATGAAGAGATGGATTCATTGAAAAAGAATCGTACTTGGGATCTAGTGAAAACTACTCAAGGGTCAGAAGGCGTTGCTGAATAGATGGGTATACAGAATCAAGAATGAGGCCGATGGCATAAAGCGGTACGAAGCTCGCTTGGTAGTCAAAAGATATGCGCAACAATATGGGATAGACTATCAGGAGATATTTTCCCCAGTGGTGAAACTGACTTCAATTCGGGTTATACTCAGTATGGTGACAGTGGAAAATTTGCATTTAGAACAGCTAGATGTGAAAACCGCGTTCTTTCATGGAGATTTGGAGGAAGAAATCTATATGATGCAACCACCAGGATACGAGGTTAAGGGGAAAGGAAACATGCTTTGTAGACTACGAAAGAGCTTGTATAGCCTCAAGCAAGCTCCAAGACAATGGTATCTCAAGTTCAATCGTTTCATGATGGAGACAGGATTTGTGAGATATGATTCGGTTGCGTTTGCGTTCAGACTTTTAAGAATGGTGATTACATTGTTTTATCACCTTATGTGGATGAAGGTTGATAGCGGGTTCGAATTTCAAGAAAATTCAAAGTCTGAAGAAGCTGGTGGCTGAAAAATTCTCCATGAAGAATTTAGGAGCAATCAAGTTCTAAGCATGAAGATCATAGGAGATAGGCAGCAACAAAAGCTGTGGCTGTCATAAATGACTACATGGAAAAGGTTTTTAAGCGGTTCGATATGGTCAAATCAAAGCCGGTGAGTACGTCTTTAGCGAAGTATTTCACACTTAGTAAAGAGTTGTGTCCGACAACTCAAAAGCAAAAGGATGACATGGCAAGAGTGTTATATGCATCGGCTGTTAGGAGTTAGATACAATGGTGAGTACAAAACCAGATATTGCAGAAGCAGTGGGAGTTATAAGCAGGTACATGCAAAACTCAGGGAAGGAGCATTGGAATACAATGAAGTGGATATTAAGATATCTCAGGGGAACGTCCAGTCATTGTTTATATTTCGGGGATGATGCTATCAGTTGTAAGGTTATGTTGATGCAGACTGCTCAGGTGATCGAGATACTGGGAAAAGCACAATAGAGTATGTATTCACGGTTGGGGAAACAACAATCAGTTGGATCTTCCAGTTGCCAAAGATTATGGCACTGTCAGTGATGGAGGTCGAATATGTCGTCATTACGGAAGCCAGCAAAGAGATGATATGTTTATAAAGGTTACTCGAAGAATTGAGTAAGAAACATGATTTAAATATCTTGTGGAGCGATAGTCAAAGTGTGATACAATTGGTCAAGAACGCTGGATATCATTTCAGGACAAAGCATATCAAGGTGCGGTATCACTTCATACGTATAGCGTTGGAGGACGGTAAGTTGACACTCCAGAATATCGCGGGAGAAAAAATCCTGCGAATATATTCACCAAGGTTGTAGTCAGAGATAAGATGGATCTCTGTTGCGGGTTGGTGAATTTCTCCGAGAAGATTTAATGAGGAGAGCGAATAGCGGAATCGTGTGAAGTCTACTAATTTTTGGGAGTTAAGGCAGAAGAATCTCCAAGTGGGAGAATGTTAGTGTTGTGGAGTTTTCTTCCTTAGACGTCTGAACAAGAAGGTTCAGACGTTAGGCATGCACGAGCATGGAACCAAAAGAGCAGAGCGACGCCAAACGTATGAAGGTAAAATGACAGACGTCTGGCCAAATCCAGAGCCGCCATAGAGCGCAGGCAAATGTCTGACCAAGAAGTGGCAGACGTCTGTCAAGGAGCTGAAGCCATTACAGAGCGCCGGCAGACATCTGACAAAGTCTTCGTCAGACGTATGCATGTGGGTTTTCTATGCGAACCGAATATTAATCATATTCTATTTAAATCTAATTTGTATAGGATTATGGTTTGGTTATATATAGGGTCTTTCATATGATGAAATTTTAAGGCCATTTAATCTATTGTATAGAGAGAGGGTAAGCGCTAAGAAAATAGAGAGATTTAAGAGAAATCTTCTAGGGTTGCTCTTGGTGTAAACTTGATTCAAAGATCTAGTAGAAGTTTGCAGATTCCGCGCTGCCGGGACTAGCCATATAGTAGGTGAACCTCGTAAACAAATCACTTGTCTCTCTGGTTTGATTCTCTCGTTATCGCGTTTGTTTATTGTTTTTATCTTTCGTTATTTCGTGGTTTGCGTGGATTGGCCGTAGCATAGTTCTGTGTACTATTATCCCCAACAACAGAATCGATTGAAACACGTTTCTTCCTAGACTGAATGAAAAGATGTTTATGTAAAGATGAATATTTGTCTTGCATGTCCAAGAAAGAAAGAAAGGATTAGGTGGCCGACACCAAAACATCGAACCATGGCAACCCATCAAATAGAGTTCATAGAAAGATGACAAAGAAGTATGGAAAAGGAGAATAATCCTTTAAGTGAAACCGATTTTGATCTTAACCAAGTTGGCATGTGTGAGACGAATCACAAGTAACATGATATAAGGGTTTATCCCACTTTTGCAGATGAAAAAATTGGAAGAGAGGCTGAAGCTAAGTCTCTAGCCTGTTAAGGGGCTCAAGGGGTTTATACTACCGATTTACGCAACAGCGAAGCGTCTTGATACCACTTTTACCCAGTATCCCCTGTATTGGAAACAGTCGTATCACTGTATTTTCTTGGGCTTTCTTGGGCTACTCGCTTGATGATTATGGATATAGATTATGCGATCATAACAAGGTGATCAGAAGCCAAGATTTTGTATTCTTTGAAGATCAAACCCTCAGCATTATCATGAAGACGGAACTGCCTCATTCCTCTCCAATTGTTTTTGATGGTGCAGATCCACTTTCTTCTGTGGTACATGATGACTGGGGAGAAGATACAGTCGGTTATTGATCTTGAGCCATTGTATGATGTGTTCGATAATGAGAAAGAGGAGCACATGACTTTAGAACAGCACCCGCAAGCTCCAAAACTAGGGCAAATTGACAATAGAACATGTTCCATCCACAGGGTATCCAAGTTGCACTACCATGAAAGGTGTTCCCAAAAAAAAAAAGGAAGCTTAAGCATTTCAGGAAAGAGGCCAATCATGGAAGAAGCTATGTTGAAGAGATGAGTCCATTGCATAACAACAACATGTTTGATCTGGTTAAGTTACCCAAAGGAAAGAGAGGTTTAAAATGCAAATTGGTCTTCAAACTATAGTATGAGAGCAACAGCTTAGAATGACCTTAGAACATGGATTTGATTATAAATGGCTTTGAGACAAAGGGCATTCACTTTGGATATATCCTTATGTTTCAGAATCCCTATTATGGAAAAGATGTGGCCCAGGAATAGGTGTTTAGTGTTTACACCTCCCTGATCTTCCCCACTCTAAAAGGTACCCACCCTGAAGCAAGAGCACTCCTCTCAACAAAAGAGATGATTCTCACTAGAGCTAAGATTGACCGCAATTCAGGTTGTGTTAGCATTTGTATGAGAAAGAGAAGAGATGAAAAAAGTTCCTTATCAATTGCAGTTAGAAACTTAGTGTATGCCATGCAGGTCCGGCATCTTACGCAACAGTTCTATTTCAAAGCAAATTGGGATTTGAATGGATTGAATTGATGTTATCAGTCGCCATTCAATATAAGCTTAGATATGACTGTAGACATAGATTTGATGTAGGATTTAAGTTGAATCAGAGTCGTTCTCCTTCAGGGTTGAAGCACAAGGCTATCTAAGAAAGCCTAGCTGTAATCATTGGAGGCAGACTATCATAATAAAAGTTTAGAGTTTCTGCTCAAAAATTTCCTGATGAATTCCAGTTCATCTCGAGGATTCAAGATTTCAGTCATGCCCTGTCTTATCCCTAGGCCAAGCACCCTGCTGCACTTAGAGATCGGTAGGTTACAACCAGGATGAATTAAATTCGAACAATAGGTACAACCGAGATTTCATTTCACTTGCACATAAATTATGACAAGTGATACTACCGTACTTTAATGGATAGCAGCGTGAATCAGCAGCCAATTGTCCTTGTGTAAACGCTTCTCTTCTTCCCACCCACCCCCACCCCCCACCCCCCAGAGAAAAAAAGAGGAAAGGTCAGATTTTTAAATATCTACCTTTCTCATTTTTGCCTTTTTTGAAAATGAATATGTATATCCACTGTATTGCAAATTATTTGACTTTGATATTTTATTTTAAGAATAATTGGATGGCAACTGATTTTTTCAATAACCTTAAACAGCCATGCAGCTATACCATCATCCATACTCAATGGACAGCCAAAAAGTGCGGCTGGCACTTGAAGAGAAGGGCATTGACTACACATCTTATCACGTCAATCCTCTCACGGGAAAGAACATGGATTCTTCATTCTTTCGCATGAATCCATCCGCAGAACTCCCTGTATTCCAAAACGGCTCTCAAATCATCTTCCGAGCCATGGACATAATCCTGTAAGTTACTCGTCTTTTGAAATGCTTAGCTTTGTTGTTTGTTTTGGATGATGTGGTCTTTAATGCAAACTTTTCCCGGTTAATTACAAACCACCATCCAATTCTGAAAATTGCAAATGTCAAACCAGCTGGTGTGGTCTTTAATGCAACCTTGATATTTATATGTAATTTTTAACACATTTTTTAAGTGTTCAATGTTGCTTATTGTAATTTTAAGTTTAATGGTGTTCCGTGAAAAAAGGGGGGAAACCATTGGATGAATTAGTTTCCCAGTTTTTTTTAACCCAGACCGCCATTGAACTTTGAAAAATACAGCCACCACCATGCGTGGTGCTTAATGCAGCTTTTGGATGGTTTTTTATCTACTTTTTAGATTTTACAAGTGCTTTACAAAGAAGGGGGGATAGTTCAATGGTGTTTTATGTAATTTATACCAGTTTTAAAGCTGGTTGCATACTATTTTACAGGTACATAGACAGGCTCATAGTCTCATTGGACGGAAGTGATTCATCCATCACCACCGAAGTCATGGACTGGATGCTAAAAATAGAAACATGGAACCCCAAGATATTCACATTATCCCGCATCCCTAACAAATACCGTCTGTTTGTATCTAAATTTGTACGCCGTGTGATAATTGCTCGAATGTCAGAGTACCCAGACTTGGCCAGCTCGTACCATCAAAAACTTCGAGAAGCCTACGATATCGAAGATACATTAAAAAAACAAGATATCGTGAATCAAAGTGAGGAAACATTAATTAGACTCCTCGATGATGCAGAGACGCAGTTGAATCGGACCCATTATCTTGCTGGCGAAGACTTCACTCTGGCCGACGCAATGTTTGTTCCAGTTCTTGTGAGGATATCGTTGTTGGATTTGGAAGAGGAGTTCATTGGTTGCAGGCCAAAGATTGCAGGATATTATGAGTTGGTGAAGCGAAGGTCCAGTTATAAGAAGGTTGTTGGGAAGCATTTCGAGGGGTGGAGGAAGTACAGGATATTGGTCAAGACTCTTTGTTTTCTGAGTTTTAGAAGTTTGTTCAGAAAGTATTAGCTGTGAATTGGTTTGGTGTTGGATCTCAAAGAAATTGAAGCTGAAGCTTATGTATATAGTGTGTATCATATACAGTAGGGTTATTGGCAAGAAATGCCCCTGTAGATTACCCAGTATGGCACTTATACTCCCCTAGTCAATTGTTCATCAATCAAAACCCTTAAAAACACCCAAATTCAACTCTAAACAACTCAAATGATATTTACTTCTTTGAGAGTAGAATATGGGTGTTTTTTAACCATTTGGGTTGATGATGTGCTGCACGAGGCAAACTATAGGGAGGTTTTTGTGCAATTAACCCAATAGAGTATACGACAGAAGATCGCCACACGTTCCTCCTGCATTTTAGTGAAGGAATGGAACAGTTGTACAATAACGAGTGAAAGCATGTCATTTGCATGGTTATGGGCAGATTTGAATAAGGATGTTTTTCTTTGGAATCGAGCTGCGTGTTGGTTTTGTGAAGTTATAGATGGTGTTACTGGGTTGTGTCTGCGTGATTTTTATGGACTGTTATGAAATTTAGAGATTGATTTGAAGCAGGTGTTTAAAGAAAGAAACTGGGAATTATGGTTCTTTCACTCTCAAATGCGTATAACGGGGCTTGTGAACTTTTACTCTGGCTCAGGTATAGCGTTGAACTCGATTACGGTGCCTCCTAAATGTATATTGCTTGTTTGTCTTGATACTCATCTACGAGAGATGTTTCACATATTATATATAACTGGGTATAAATGTTTTTCTCATTTGGTGGAAAATTTTCTGAGATTCAGTATAAATAAAATAAATGAGGATTATGGGTCTGGTATGTTTCCTCGTTGTGGCATTAAATTTTTATTCAAACAAGCAGCTACTTAAAGAGCCTTGGAATGCCTTCGAAGCGATTATCGCGTTTCCTTAAAGGAGATTTAACGAAACAAGAAGAAAAGAAAAGCGATTATAAAATGTTTAGTATGTAAGCATAAATTTTCATGCCAATAAGGTGAAACTTGGATACAAGACAAGGATTTAAATATATATCCAGATCACAATGAATATACAGATCTTAAATAAATAAATTGTTGGCCATTAAATTATTTTTTCTTTCAGTGCTTGTATGAGTTCCTATTTTCATATCCAAATATTTTACTTCTTCATTATTTATTTATTTATTCTTTCTATTGCAACGTTCTAGTTTTATGCCTGGTCATTGTCATGTCTGTTTTGAAATCCAGACCCATTAATGTCCAAATAATTGGGATTAATCATACCTGTTTCTGAAAGCAATATTATAAGCATGAGAAATTAGATTTATGAAATCTTTTCCCATAATTAAGGCCAACATCACAGTGAAGGCACCTATCTCCATCAAAGTATGGTTGCTTTATCTGAGGTATGTTGGTTTTGGGCCATTGCCATCATGATTTGATAGAATTGATAAATCGAATCCTATATTTTTCAGATTCTCAAATGCAATTAAATTAATGGCTTAACAGCTGCTTATTCCTATATTGTGGAATTCTGATTCTTATATTTGATACAAATTTCCTTTTTAATTTTCTTCACAGAAATTGGATTGTTAAAGGATATTTGTCAATTAGTTATACTAGTAATTTGCACATGCTATCGCTCATATATGTCAAATTTCAATGACTTTATTTGGTTTTTTTAATTTTTCATTAAAAAGCCTAGGATAGTTTTATTTGGATGGAAAGAAGATCAAAAATAATATCAATAATATTGTAATTATTTTTAATTGCAATTATTCTTGATTTGGTCAATTATCTTAGAAGGAAAGGATATCGTGAAGATTATAATCATATAAATCTCAATTAATCATTGATTTGGACCATAGCCAAATCAAATCTTTCCTATTTTTGTTTGTAGTATTCATGGAAGGAGTTCAATCAGTAGAGGATTTGTCATGCAAAGATTTTATTGTATAGCTTTATATTTTGTATAAATATATGCTCAACAATTATTGAAGAAATATACAAATTATTATTTGCTTCTCCAATTTTTCTCAGACGGGTTAGTTTTTATAATAAGTGATTGGATTAGTTGCAGTTATGAATCTTGATTGGTTCTTTTAATGTTGTTTCTTGGTTTTTCTTGAAGAATGAAAAAACCACGTCAGCAATCTATTTGAAAATAAAAGGCCTCCTTTCCTTTTGCATTATAATAGCCGATAGTCGATATGATTGGCTTATTGGGTTTGCATGTGTCGTGGTTCATAATATGTTTCTATCAATTCCAGACTTGGAATTGTATTTGCCATTCTAATATAGATCGCCTTGAAATGACTGTTGATTGGGATCCCCTAAACGCGGAGGCTTCTTTATTCTAGAATAAATTAAAAATAATTATTTGCTTTTGCCTGTGGAAACATACTCGAAAATCTTTAATGATAAAAGAATTGTCCTTATGATTGTATTGTTAAATATTAAGTTAATTTCTATTCAAATTATGGGTGCTTTATGCGGGATACATTATTAAATATTTAGTTGATTTGTATTTAAGTTAGGGGTGACTCCTGAAGTATCTAATAAGGTTTAAGAAAAACTATTGTAGTCTTCTGGAAGAATTTGATATATTTTTGAATTTTGTTTTGCTTAACTATAGTAGATGATTCTTGATGTGCTATTGAGACAAGCTAAGGACCTATGGTTCAATTTTTCATAAAACAAAAATATATAGCTTGCTTCTTGTTTATTTTTTCTTTTTTCTTTTTCCTTTTTCCCTTTTCTTTGCTAAAATAGAAATTGAAGTTGTTGGCAGGATCAACATGGTGCATCATGAAGTTATACGCGGTTAGAAAAAATGCAAGTTATACGCAGTTAGAAAAAAATGCAATAGGTAGAGAAAATATTTAGGGGTGACACATTTTCCTCAGCAATGTGTAAACTACCGAACGAATTTTCCCTCTTACTAATATCCTCTTAGCAATTATATTTATTTTTAAGGCTGAAAGAATAAACTACTGAAAGAAAGAATAAAAAACTTGGGCTAAAACATCGTGAGGGAAACATTGTCGAGGGATATATTCCTTGGCAATAATCGCATTAGCAGCAAAAGAAATGCCAAAGGAACATTGCCGAGGATCATGTTACCATGGCATTTTTTTGTTGCTGATGCGGCTACTGCCAAGGGACTCGGCAATATTTTTCTCGGTATGTTTTGGCCCAACTAAGTTTAATCTTTTTTACTTTCCTTCGATAGTTTATTTGTTCACCCTTGAAAATAATTGCCGAGAGAATATCAACAAGAGAGAAAATTCATTCGGTGGTTTACACATTGCCGAGAGAAATTTGTCCCTCGTAAAAGTTTTCCCTGTTCCATTTTTTATGCTAGCTAGTAATTAGCTACTCGAAACATAGTCCGAGTATCCATTTAACTTGATTTTTTGTGTTGAAAATAGTAGGCAAAAGATCAGTAAACATATGTTGGATTATTAAGACGATCCATACATACAGCTGCAATGTGTTGTAAATTAACAACTCCAATTGAGAGAGAGAGAGAGAGAGAGAGCGCTCATGTGAAGGAAAATGCATGGTGAAGAAACAACATCCAACAATAATGTACTATGATTTATGAATTATGTATGGTGATGGCATGAGAGAGAGAGAGAGAGAGAGAGAGAATGCATGCCTTTCTCATGTCTGAGAGCGTTTAATTAATTATTTGTCGGCAACAGAAAGAGGAGCCTCAGTAAAATGAATCATATGCATGCATGCTGGCATATATAGTTAGTTGCATGTGATCCTACCTGCTTCATATTTATATGTCGGTACTAGTAATTTTAATTACTTATATATAGTCGGTCAAGGCCAAAAAGTATATTAACAAGGGTGCACTTGGCAAGAGTTAATCTAAATGGGAATATTCGATTACCCTGATATATTACCATGCTTGTTTAGGTGTAAAATATATTCCTGGAAATATAGGATTATCACGGTAATCAAATGACCGCATTTCATTCTAATCCTATTCCTCCCGAAATATGTGCTTATCGTGCACTACCACGAAATATTCCCACCTAATATGAATGAGCCATGACCATCCACCGCCGGCCTTCCTCGCCACCCGCCGGTCGGCCGATTCACCGGTCGGCCAGTCGTCGGCCAAACACCGGCCATCGTTGATCGTTCACCGGTCAGCCTGCCGCCGATCAGACATTGGTCGTTGACCGGCCGTAGTTCGTCACCGGCCTCACCGTCATCCACCGGCCCTCCTCCGGCCTCCGGGTTAAATTATACCAGGCACGTTAATACAAGATTGATTTCTTGGAATTGGATACTCTCATTCCATTTCCGGAAATAAGAGAATTCCCAGTAATCTTCTATTCTATATACCAATAGCAACCCCAAACAATAATTTGAAAGTGTTTCTTGGGGAAATTAATGGTGCTTTAACATGCATGCAACATGTTTCCAGGGTTTTTAGAGCATGAATGATTCTTTTCTGCTTTAATTTGTTTGTTTGAAATGGTTCCATGATTTAAAAAAGGCTTATTAAGAATAGAAATAAATAAAGCATATGTTATATATTTAATTTTTTGGCCTACTCGCAAAAGTCATAATCTGGATCCGCCCCTTTTGGGAATCAAATTTGCTGCCAAAGCAAACCTATTGCCGAAAGAACTTTGCTCCTTTGCCAAAAGTCTACCACTCCATATAGGTAACTAATTTATTTTATCGTTTAAATAAGATTTGCTTTTACAAATACACAAGCTATATCGGTTTTTTTTTGAAATATATATATTTTAAAAATATATTATTAAAATAGGGGGATAAGTTTTAAAATTAGGAGAATAGGATGGTTTGGCACCCCACCCTCCACCCCACCCCCCGGCCCATAATAAGGGGGTGGGTTCTGGGAACCCGTCCCCTATACATTTGTATAGGGGGCGGGTTCCCAGAACCCGCCCCATTTTTTTTTATTTTGTTTAATTAATTTTTATATAAATATAATTATAATTTTAATTATAATATGATTATTATTATAATTATAATTATAATTATAATTCTTAAAAATAAAATAAAAGTAAATAAACGAAAAAAATATTTAAATTAAATAATAAAATTTCACTATATCAATGTGTTTTACAGAATGAATCCGTCAAAATTTACAATACCAAAAAATCCTATCCGATTTCTATCTCGACGGTCAAATTTATAATATCAAAATGAATCCGTCAAATTTCCAATGTTAAAAAATCCTATCTATTTGTAAAATTTAAATACTATCTTTTTCCTTTTCCTTTTCCTTTATGAAATCCGAGGAGGGTTGACATAAGCCTATGCCTTCTGGGATGACTGGAGGAACCACCTGTTTCTTGGGTAGATGGCGGCGGCGGCGGCGTCGTCTGCTCTTCTGCTTCGGGTTCGGGTTCTGCTTCAGCTTCGTCTTCAGCAGCGTCTTGGACATGCTGTTGATCCGCAAATCCTGAACCTGAATGTGGGACAGGTGTCGGATGTGTGCTGCCTCCCAACAACTCTGCGTAGGACGCTAAATCCGTGTTCCAACTGGGTAGTTGCGGCGAAGAACCTGTCCCGGTTTCATGCGGCTGATGTTGCACAAAACCTTGGCCCCATGGCTGCGCAAATCCCGACCCCCAAGAGTGCTGTTGTTGCGCAAAACCTGACCCCCAAGACGGCTGTTCTGCTAAACCTGACCCCCGAGACTAATGTTGTTGCGCCTGTCCGGTATGCCAGGGTTACTGCTGACGGTATGGTGATCCAAACCACCGATCCTGCTGCGCTGGATCTCCGTGATGCTGTGGCTCTGGTGCCGGGTCATACTGCGGCTGCTGCGCCGGTTCATACTGCGGCTCCGGTGCCGGCTGATACTGCGGCTCCGGTGCCGGCGATAAATATTGAGAAATACCGTATGAACCGAATACATCACCAATTAAATTGTCTACATTTGAAAATTGAGCATGAGATGCCGGACCAGCATCAGTCGGGTATGGTTCCTGCACCATTGTTTGTACGATATGCAACCCACGAACCTGTCGTTACATTAGAAATAAGAAATAAGTATTGACTCATACCGCCGGATGTTAAAAAGTAATATGATATAAAGAATTCAACTTACCAAATCTCGTTCCATGTGGCCTCTAGGCTCGTACCGCGAGATGTTTGGGAAGTTGTTGGGGGGAGCAGAAAGATATCGTATGGTGACACGCTTATACCACTGTAGATGTGCTTTGGTAGCGTCGGTGGCTGTGTGGTCGCATATTTACTGTAAGGCAATACTACGCTGCCTATCCTCCCATCTCAGCAAATATTGATGATGATGCTCCCTCCAATCACGCTCCGTCTTTCCTCCTCGCATGTCTCCCTCTATTGTCATAGGCGAAGGCGGCGGGACAGGAATATGCTGCGATCTATCAAACTGTCGCAACACCCTATCCGGGAGGTGCATGACAACCACATTAATGCAGAGGAGTGGGCATCGAGCCCGCCAAACCGGCTCTTCTTCGAGACAGATGCCGGGTAAGCGTTGTAGACAATCTGCTGTTTAAGGCATCCACAGGAACTGCGCAAATAACATAGTAAAAAAATTGTGATTAAGGTATTTCAAAATTGTAAAACAAATTTAATTACCTAAGTTATGGTTACATGAGCCGCCTCCATGCGATCCAACTCATCTCTATAGTACTTAAGTACTCGACGAGGAGTGTTATACGCTTTCTTCCCATTCCACCAACAGCCGAGCGGTTTTCCGGGGATATCCAAGCCAGTTATTTTTACATTCTCCGTTCTTCCTATATACATATGCTTCCATGACCAGATCTATAAATAAAGTTTCAGATTATAAAAGAGAAAACCAATATTGCAATTTTGCAAAATTCTAGCTGTGAAAAATAAAGAATTTACCTGAAGCAATGTAATGCATCCACAAATTTTATTCTTCGTAGGAGCATATGCCTTATCGAGCTCCTTATAAAGAAAGGTCAGGACCCCTGCTCCCCAAGCATATTGACCACACACGTCAAAATCCGTTAGGAAGCCAAGGTATAAGGGATGAACATGCGTTGCTGATTGGTCCGGTATCAACCAAGAACCGATCATGTACAGAATGTAGGCACGTGCATGTCTATCTAAGACTTCATCGGTGGCTTCATCAGGGATATTACTAAATGTATCTTTTAGCCAGTTTAAACTGATCTTATACCCCTTACTGTAGCCTCGTGGTGCCTGATATCAGCATTTTTTATGAAATATTAAAGCTAGAAATAATATACAACATAAAATAGGTACAATGAAGAGGGGAATCAGAATGAAATTGTTACCTGTCCGAGAACAGACTCGGCATATGTATCCCAGTATGGGTGGTCGGTATCTGGACCAACAATTTTTCCTCCGACCAACCCAAGCCCATTGACCCGTAAACCGAGTGAGAGGCCAATATCCTGGAGTGTGATTGTGGTCTCACCCCATCTAAGATGAAAGGTGTGGGTCTCTTTTCTCCAGCGCTCAACCAGAGAGGTGACGAGGGCATGGTCGATTTGGATATGATGAATCAACGACGCTTCATAAAATCCGGCCCGTCTAAGCCGCTGGTTTATTCGTTGGTCGCTAACTATCCATTTGTCTGAGCTATGGGTGACGACGGTGAGATTATCTCCATCCTGCAAAATTAAATAATATTATTTTCAACTATTAGAATTAAATGAAAAGTGTAATTAAAAAAAATTAACTAAGTTTAGAATATTTCCTCCCCGTGTAATATATTAAACGATCTGTGTTCGTTTTGATGCACAAGCAGAGATTTGTCGAGTGGTTGATTCTCCATTGAAATGCACTGGAGCAGAGATTTGTCGAGGGTTTTATCAAGTAGAGATTAGAAAGTGTAGTTGATTCTCAAACTGATCGAGCGTTTTATAGAGGGTGGGCGGGTTCCAGGAACCCGCTACAGTCTCTGTTGTCAAATCAGTTGAAGAGGGCGGATTCCAGGAACCCGCTCTCTTCAATAATTACCAGAGAGGTGTCAAATCAGTTCCTGAGGTTTCCTATTCACAAAGGAAGAGGGCGAGTTCCAGGAACCCGCTCTCTTCATTAATTACCAGAGGGGTGTCAAATCAGTTCCTGGGGTTTCCTATTCACAAAAGAAGAGGGCGGGTTCTGGAACCCGCCCTCTTCATTAATTTTGTTTTTTTATATACTTTTGTAAAGTTGTATTGTCAAATCAGTTTATTTTAATATATTTATTTATTAAAACGTGAGTTTGTGTAAGTGTAAGTGTCACATCAGTTTTTTTTGTGTAAGTGTCAGAAGGACATCATATTGAAAAGGGCGGGTTATTAAAACCCGCCCTCTTCAATAATTATTTGTACCATTGTACACTGTGCGTTATGCCAGTGTTGTCAGTGTTATCCCAGGTCAATTAAGAGGGCGGGTTGTTAGAACCCGCCCTCTTCAATATCTTGCTGGCCCTCATATCCTATAAATAGTTCTCCACTATACATTTCACTACCCATTTCATCTCTGTCAAATTTTTCATCCTACACCGGTCACTATCTATTTACTTCGATCAATTCTTCTCCGCTATCAATTTTGCGTAAGTGTGGAGTTTTAGAAGAATGTCAAGTTCAGTACCATAGTCTGCGAGGAGGAGCTGCTGGATAGGATCAAGACGGAACAGTTCATAAAGTATTGGAAGTAAGCAATCTTTTCTAGACGGAACATAATTAATAAAAAAACTTTAAAAAAGGAGATCCAAGATTATCAAACTGAGATTACTTTTTTACAGATAAATTAAGATAAATTAACTGTAATAGTAATGATTTTGGTTAGAAATGATTGGATCTAAAACAATACATAGGAATAAATGGCAATTTTGCTTCGAGTTTGAAAGTTTTTTGCAATTTCAACACAACATAAAAAATATAACTGTTTTTTGTGCAGGATTATGGCCTCCCCAAGTTTATTTGTTGTATGTAAATACGATGGCCAGGTTATCACAAGTGCACAAGGTCCCGAGTATATGGGCGGGTCCGCACGAATCATGCGATTAGAAGCATCAATGACTTATGATGAACTAGAGACTAAAGTGTTCAAAATTATGAAATACGATCCCCGTGAAAGTAGGGTTAAGTTAAGTTGTATATGGCCTATGTTCAGTGGAAATGCATTGGTTGAAATTATAGACGATGCATCAATATCTTCGATGATAGATTTCGGTCTCTCAAGCACCCAGCATTCTTTTGAACTTTTGGTTCAGAAGGAGCAATTGGAAATATCAGATGCCCCTCCAACGGGTAATTTTTATGGTAATGCTAGAGATAGTTCCTGGGGGTACGGTCACATGGTCAACGATGACTATACACAACAATATTCAAACCTTCAAACTCATGGGTAAACATTTTATAAACCCATATTTAAACATTTTAATAATACCAAGATACTAATATTCAAACATTTAATAAAATCCATAAATCCAGGTTCTCCCAGTCCACTGCTGCAGTTACATGCACCCCAGAAGAACAACAAGGATTACCATACACAGCCTTCCACAAGTAAATAAATCTGAAACAGGTGATGATTTAGTTACGAAAATATTAAGGAATAATATTATAATAACAATTTATATACTAAACGCAGATTTTCCCACACCTCCGCATCATTCCAATACGATCCAAGTAGCGCATTCCAAGTATGTCCGTCCACATCTTTCCGGTCTTCTCACCCCGAACCATCCACATTACACCGACCACAACCATCATATATTGCACCCGAGCCTTATGTTGCTACATGTGATATTGATATGTGTGGCAGTGATGATGATGAAATCGGTGAAGGTCATCAGGGGGAGGATAGCGTGGAATATGCCGCTGGATTGAATGAGGTAGCATTCTTTGATGGTATGGTTGCGAATAACGATTTTGTCAAACTAGAAAATCCCGGCCTCGATCCGCAGGAAGATGATGGTTGGGTAGACTTAGCCGTGGTAGAAGTAAATACGGCACCCTATTTGGACGCGACAGCAGCAAGTGAAGATTGCATCAGTGTCGGGGATTTGTTTCAGGAAAAAGGAGATCTTATTTGTTAGTTGAAGTCGTGGTCTATTCAGCAAAACGTTACATTTAAAACCGAAGAGTCAAATAAGACGTATTATACGGCGGTATGTACGAAAGCTTCTGAATGTCAGTGGAGATTGCATGCATATTGTTCCAAAAGAGCCAAAGCTTGGAAGGTCACGGCCTACAACCAAGAACATACCTGCATCAATTCTATTATGTTACAAGATCACCGGAATTGCACTTCATCTTACATTTGCTCGCTAATCATGCCACTAATCCGTACAGATATGGCGATGACTCCCCGAGAGATACGGCTCTTGGTTAGCGGAGAGCATAAAATTCAGATTTCGTATGTGAAGGCATGGGATGCTCGTAGAAAGGCTTTATGCAAGATATTTGGTGACTGGGAAAGCTCGTACAACTCACTAGTCCCATTTATGGAAGCCATGAAAGCATCAAATCCGGGGACTGTATACCGGTTAAAAACCACAGAAACAGAGGTCGAAGGCTCTGTCAGGTTTCAAAGAATTTTCTGGTGCTTTGGTCCATGTGCGGCTGGTTTCACACACTGTCGGCCGGTATTGTGCGTTGATGGTACGTATCTATATGGTAAGTACAGAGGCTGCATGTTAATTGCTCAGGTGTTGATGCTAATAACGGTATATTTCCGTTGGGATTTTGTATTGTCGAGAGTGAAAATATATCATCCTGGTCATGGTTTTTCCGTCAACTCAAAAATATCCCATCTGTTCTTCATAGAACAGATTTATGCATCATATCTGATAGACATCTGGGAATACTTGCTGCAATGAGATCTATATTTCCGACGACCCCATATAGGTTTTGCCTACGACACTTCAGGCAAAATTTTGATCGAAAATTTAAAAATTCGGATCTACATAAACTTATGTACAGAGCCGGTGAAACGCCTGACCCTAATGTTCACGACATATATATGACGAAAATTGGGGAGATGGTCAAGCCGCGAAAGCGTGGTTAGATGAGTATCCAGTACGCATGTGGTCATAAGCACATGATGATGGGTGCAGATATCTACTAATGACGACTAATATGTCTGAAAGCTTCAACGGGGTCCTTAAGGGGGTTAGAGGCTTACCGATACAGGGGTTGATTGTTCGAACATTTTTTCGGATGAATACTTATTTTGTGCACAGAAGAGAAAAGTCCTTGGCGATGGAGACTCCGCTCACCGCGTATTACGAAGATATCTTTCGAAAAAGAGAACGCCGAGCACAATACTACAGATCCGAAAGATTTGACCCAGCGAAGTTTCAGGTAACGGGCGGTAATGGGAATCAATATACCGTGAACTTTAGCGATGAAGGGCTCTCTTTGTGTACATACGGTCTTTTCCAGCAACAACATTTACCTTGTGCCCACGCAATTATTGCTGCGGGCAGCATGCATAACTCACATTACAATTTTGCTTCTCATTACTATACAGTTTCCAATTATCAAGGCGCATACGATCCAAAATTTCATCCTGTACCGGACAGTCGCTATTGGCACAATTATACTGCCAACAGACAAACACCGACTGTACTACCGCTGGAAAAAAATATAAGGCCCGGAAGACCTAAGGTGCGTCGAGATCGAATGACAATGGATGCCGATCCTCAGCAAAGGCAAGCCAGATGTAGCCTATGCAAACAACCAGGCCATTATAGGACCAGATGTCCAGGACAGTCATCAGGGGCGGGACCTTCGGGATCGTGACAAGTGCACTCAGATTTTTTTGTATTATAAATTTGACGGATTCATTTTGTTATTATAAATTTGACCGTCGATATAGAATTTACATTTTACAAATAGATAGGATTTTTTTCTATTGTAAATTATGACGGATTTATTCTGTAAAAAATATCAATGAAATTTTAATATTTTTTTCAAATTTATTTACGTTTCTTTATATTAAATTTTTTTTTAAATAATTATAATTATCATTATATAATTATAATTATAATTAAAATCAAATTTAAAATTATATTTATAATTATTATTATTTAATAATTATTAATAATTAATAATTTAAAAATAAATAAATAAATTTATAAAAGAGAAGGGGGGGTTTTTCTTGGAACCCGCCCTCTATACTTATTGTATAGAGGACGGGTTCCAAGAACCTGCCCTCTATACAAAAAGTATAGAGGGCGGGTTCCAAGAACCCGCTCCCTACTCGGGTGGGGTGCAAACCGTCATATTCTTCTAATTTTAAAAAATACCCTCCTATTTTAATAATATATTTTTTAAATATATATATTTCAAAAAAACCCCCAAGCTATATATTCAAATGACATCTCTAAATTTTTTAATCCATAAACCATGTTTCAAGCATTTGAACCTTGCGGTGCTTGATCGATAGTAAAAAAGAAACTACGTTTGTTTGTTCCATTGTATAAACTACCAACAACTCTTTGAAAACCAAGGAATATATGTGTCAATTCCACGCTTTTTCTGATAGAGAACGTTGTAACTTGATGTATCGTTATCTCGGCTTAAATCTATAACCGCCACCGTGTATTTATTATAAAATATTCTTAGATTGCATAAACTTCATGAAGTTGGCTGTCAAAAAACTCTTGGCCTAAGAACCTCGTCCAGAAATATCCTGAAAAGGTTTTCGCTGTCAGACACTCGTTGCATACAATATCTATATAGTCGGCTGCAATATTTAGTTTCTTAGGGTATGCGTGGGGTGACCTTGGATCATGATGAGGGGAGGGGATGATGGGCATATACGAACGGGGGACGACGTGGGAGCGAATGAGGCGCCAGCGTCACATGAATGGCCTGCGTGGTGGGCCCCCACCCTCACGTGGGCCTCCTGCTGTGGAGCGCGCGGTGACCTTTTCGGCGGGAAAATGGCGTCCCTGCGGTGCCCCCCTCCCAAATCCCTGTCAATTTTGACATAGCAATCATTTCTTTTTTTATTATTCCTTTTTTTATATGTTCAAATTGCATGCCATAAACTGAACATGCCTTTAAAAAATAAATTTTAAAAAACTTCGATCAAATCAAGGGTTATTGATGTTCTTTTATTTTAAACTTCTCGATTTTTATATGAACAATGCATTTGTTTTATAATTTGTATTTTATCCTTCTAACTTTAGCAGCTACTTTGCAATTATGACATCGATAATTAGTATTTGTGATTATAGGTATCTTGAAAATAATTAAATATTGACAGATATCTAAAAATCAGCGGTGTACACAATTATTAGCTTTTTATTTGCTGGTATTTTAGAAAACGGTACTTAATTGTTTAGATCAGGGGCTAACTAAGAAAGCCCTTTTAAAAAGGTAATCTATTTTAAATATCAATCTCTATTTCCAATTCTTCTGGTATTTTCAAAATGCTATAAACTACCAATTCCATCTAAATTTACTATAAAGGCTACATGTCAAAACGAATCAACCTAATCGCGTTACCTTTGTTTCAAAATAATGTGCTGGTTTTATTTAAATTAAAAAAGAAATAAATAATGGCCCTTCCCATAGTTTTTCACACCGCACCCACGCATTTCGGTTTCAAAACCATGATTTCAAGCTCACCCCCAACTGGCCCATAATAAAGGTCAAACTCGCTTCTTTGTCAAATTCCAAGACATTTTCTCAAACATATAGAATACAAAAACCCAACAAATTGAGGGAGAGAAAAAAAATGAGTCGATCGTGGGTGACAGCAGCAGCTAAAACGGAGCGAAAGGGATCGACGTTGTTCATGGCATCACTTCATGTGCTCCTCAAACTCAAACCCTGGTTATAATTTCAACTGCATTCATGCATCCAATCAAATCAAAGATCAAAGAAGAGAGAGAAAGAGATGAAGATCCCAAAGAGAGAAGAAGAAGAAGTGAGCGAGGAGCAAAGGACGATAGTTGTGGGGATGAAGATGGACGCCGAGAGCAGAGAGCTCTTGACGTGGGCCCTCGTCAAGGTCGCCAGAGCTGGCGATCGCGTCGTCGCCCTCCACGTCATCCCCTCTTCCTCCCCCTCCTCTGGTAATTTCGATCCCAACACCTTTCTTTGATTCCCGATGCTCGCAAAAAGTTTCGATTTTGATGCAGGGTTTCGTTTTTTCGGTGGTTTTCCGCTCAACGGTTGCAAAAAGTTTTGATTTTGATGGAGGATCTCGATTATTTTTTGGGTGATTTTTTCAGAGGTGTTTGGTGCAAATGGGAGATGTTCTTCTCTGCTGCCGATTGTTAAGGCCTTTGATTCCGTGCTTGCTGTTTATGATGGATTCTGCAATCTGAAACAGGTTTGTTTATGGTTGAATTTTTGAAATTTTTATTTTTTATTGGATGATTGTTTTGATTAATGTTGGTTATGCTATTGGATTGTAGATTGATTTGAAGCTAAAATTATGCCGGGGATCTTCAACTAAAAAGGTTTTGATTCGAGAGACGATTTCTTATGAAGCCACTCATCTCATTGTAGGGATCAATAAGAATCGCCGCGGGATTAGGTCTGTGAAAAATGTTTAGGTTTTGCTTGATTTGAGAAGGCTTGGCTTGTTTCATTTTGATTGATAAATTGAATTTTCTTAGGTCTGCATCAACCTCTGTAGCAAAGTATTGTTCTAAAAAGTTGCCCAAAGATTGTTCGATTCTTGCGGTAAACAATGGCAAGATTGTGTATCACAGAGAATCAACAGGTTTGGCTTTGTTCGATAATTTCTGTTTATTTTCTCTTTACTGCCTAGAATCCAACCAAAACCATAATCAAGTTCCCATTTTGAATACAGAAAACCAAAATTCGTCGAAAACCCAGATCGATGGAATCAAGTGTCAGGGAACAAAGAAATTCAATGCCTCTAGGTCTTCTTTCCAGTGTTTGCCTACTACTTCGAAAGCTCGGTCAATTTGTGAAAATAAGATTCATGATGATTTGAGAGATTGCGATCGGGACCAAAATAGTGCAAAATTTAAGCAAAATGAGTCCTTGGCCTTGGTTCCAGTAAAGAAAGCCGACTCCCCACCGAACTCTATTCATTCTCTAATCGTCCGTGAGTTAAATGAAGGAAAGCCTGGTTGGCCTCTTCTTCGAAAGACGTTCTTAACAAATAATAATCATAATTTGAAGGATAAGTCTAAGATTTCAGTTGTTCAATGGGCAATGAGACTTCCAAGCCGGTCCACTGCTATGTCGATAACTCATTCATCTCAGTCTTCGCTTGGAATCTGCGATGAAGTGACAGAAACTTCGGAGTTGAAATCTATCCAAGAGAAGTATTCGTCGGTTTGTAAACTGTTCAGCTATAAGGAACTCGAGCACGCAACATCCAATTTCTCTTCTGGTATCCATCAGTTCCTCCCTTCTTTGTTTACTGGCTAAATTACACTAAACTACCCTTTGCTATCATTTTTTTTGCTGAACTATATTTGAGTTTTTTTTCCATTACTGCAATCTCTCTTAATGTGTTGCTATATTTTAGGGTATTTTAGTGGGAAAAAATCTCCCTTAAAACCAAAGTGGAAGTTACTAATAAAGGAAACTTAAGGCAGACTACTGGAAAAACAAAGATGGTTAAGGGGAACCTAGTGTAATTTAGCCTTATTTACATGCCGGTTGTATCTTTTTTAGCACATCATTAGTATCCTAATTCTAGTTTCGATATAAACTTCAGAGAATTTGATTGGACGAGGAGGCAGCAGCCAGGTCTATAAGGGATGTCTCTCCGATGGCAAAGAACTAGCAGTGAAGCTTTTGAAACCATCCAAGGATGTAATGAAAGAATTTATTTCCGAAATTGAGATTGTCACCACCTTGCGTCACAAGAACATTATTTGTCTAGTTGGGTTTTGCTTTGAGAATGACAATCTTATATTGGTCTATGATTTCTTATCAAGGGGTAGCTTGGAAGAAATCCTTCATGGTACATCTCAACTTTCAAAATCCATATAATTACTTTATCTGGCTCCAATTCTCATTTATTTCTAAATTTTCACCTATTATTAGGAAATAAAGGTAACGAAAATTGTCTCAGCTGGATTGAGAGATATAAAATTGCTGCGGGCATAGCGGAGGCACTTGAATATCTACACAATGGTGGAAGTGCTAAAGCAGTGATCCATAGGGATATAAAATCATCAAATATCCTCATATCGGATGATTTTGAGCCACAGGTATTACAATATGCTTCTCTTTATTATTTTGATTCTAAATTTCGTTTTCTTTTTCACATTATTTGTTGTATGTTTCAGTTGGCTGATTTTGGATTTGCTTTGTGGGCATCATCGTCTTCGACGCGCATGACATGCAACAATGTTGCAGGGACATTCGGGTTTGTTTCCTTGTTCGTTTTGTTATAATTCGAAGTATGGGGTATTTATTTTCATGAAATAGTTACGTTTGTATGGTATTAGGTATCTGGCTCCTGAGTACTTCATGCATGGGAAGGTGAATGAAAAGATTGATGTGTATGCCTTCGGTGTTGTGCTCCTTGAACTTCTTTCAGGACGAAAGCCTGTCAGTTCACAATGCCCCAAGGGGGAGGAGAGCTTAGTTATGTGGGTAAGTTGTCAAAAACACCACTTCACTTAGAAGCTTAAGTTGACAATGTATCAAGATAACAAAGAGTTTTACATTTCCATTCAGCTGGCCTTTAGATCACATGAAAAAAGCCTCTGTAAAATGCAGAATAAATGGGAGTAGGTGATTATATTTTTAAATGAACTTAAAGAGGTTTGAGTACCTCTAATACCATTTTAAGAACCACTATACCCAAAATTATAGTTGGGTTGTGGGATAACTATGTTACACGGATTTGTTGTCAAGGAGATGTATCCCTATCAGATTTGTATAATATTTGATTCTGATGGTTATGTTGAGGATACTTATGGAACAATTTTTAGCACTTCCTAGAAATTTATATTGGAATATAGATGCATCAAACATTTGTAACAATTGCTAAGACGCCTGACATAACAATTTTTAGTTAAGATTCACTAAAATGATAACTTTTCGATATCATGTATATAAACTTAAGCAGCAAAAGAAACCGTGTATCCAACAAATTGTATACTAGAAATTTGGAAAATTGTGAATCTGTGAATCCGACCAGTGTAGCATATTGTATCCATATCCTTATCCGAATATGTGATATTTGGGAATAACAATGTATATCAAGAGTACATAATGCTTGACCTAAGCGGATAAGCCTAGCTCACAACTAGATTATAACTTGATATCATAAAATACATTGGTATCAGATACATGACTGCATTACTACTGAATTTTATGGCAGGCCAGGAAAGTCTTGCAAGATGAGAATATGAAGCAACTCGTTGATCCATGCTTGGGTGATACTTATGATAACAATCAATTGGAGAGGATGATTCTTGCTGCTTCCATCTGTATTAGACAAGCTCCTCGATCCCGTCCTCGTATGGCTCTTGTAAGATCATGTTCATCAACACATCTCTTTACACTATATATATATATATATATATATATATATATATATATATATTAAATTAGCAAACACCTTCAAAAGATTGAATAAGAAAATCTAGCACATAATTCGTCCATTTCAGTGGCTTATATTTTGAACTCTTCTTATCGATGAAAAGGGTGGCTATATAAGAATCATAGGTGCACTGACATGACACAGTGACACAAAATAGATATTAAAAGTACCACTTACCGGTGATGTTTATGCAATGCAATTATAGTCTTTATCCCCATACTTTTGGTGTTTTATATCAATCATTTTGTTCCATTTTGTTCTGTTAATGAGCTCTCCTTAGAGCGTGTTTTTGTCGACTGTCTCCATCTATGTACCTTTAGGTGTATCTTTGGCTCCCATTGCACCGTTAACTCTTTTTTGGTATCGCTTTCCTAACAAACAAATTTATCCTTTTTAAGAAAAATAATTGGGCTGAGTTTAATTGCAATCAATTAGGCGCACTTGGCCTTGTTCACACATGTTCAAATTGTCCAAGTCTATTCTCTCTAGGAAAGGGATGAATCTCTCGATGTTTTGTTTAAACCAAAGTTTGATATACAGAACGAGATATAAAGCCTTTTGTAGTCTAAGCGTTAGGCCAACAAAGGGAAAATACGGAAATGCCTAGGACGAAAATGACCCTAAACATGCTAAAACAGAAAATAAACTAAACCGTCTAAAATCTGCCAAAGCTGCCGTATAAACTCCTGACCCTCGGTACACCTCTCAAACAGCTTCATATCGACGTCAAACTTGGTGCCAATGGAATTGAATAAAATTGGCACCGTGCGAAGTGTGAAATTTCCTTTCCGAAACATGGTCATAATAGTCATGCTGATGACTGGATCAAAAGTTATGAACTCTGAAAGTTGACCCAAAAATTAACCCCCACTTTATTTTATAATTTGGAGTTTTCATAATAGTCCGAAACCTAGGTATCCTATGTGAACAGCACTAATATGGCCTATAATTACAGGTTATGAAATTACTCCAAGGAGAGCTTGATGTCCTCAAGTGGGCAAGATCACAAGTAAATTCTATACAAGAATTTGATGATTTGGATGAAGATGTAGCAACTCCAAATTCAAACATACAATCACACATCAACCTCGCATTTCTTGATGTAGAGGACAATACTCTCTCCGTGAGCAGCGTCGGTCCCTCCATAGATTTCATAACCTCAAACACTTCTCTCGAGGATTATTTGAAAGGGCGATGGAGCCGTTCATCGAGCTTCGACTGATTAATCTGAAATTTTCATATACATTGTACAGAGACATTTGATTTTTTCCCTTCTTTTTTCATCTTTAAGTGTTTATATCTGAGGTTATGGATGAGAGGTGTTCTGTTATGCCCTCTTTGCTTCCTATGGCGAGCCTTATTTTATTTTTGAGAATTTTTTTTATTTTATAATTTCATGGCACCATTACTTCATTATTTATATGATTATTGTCAATAAAGGGTTGGACAATAAATTGGGAGAGTTCATGAATGGTTTGCATAAAGGCATCCCAAAGGCTGCTGTCATTTGTGCTCTTTGAAGATGGAAACTGTTACCTTTAATCATAATCATATATGAAAATAACGAAGGAAAGGGGCTATGGGAGTGGATTTCCTCGTATAACATCGAAAAAATACAACCTCCATCATTTTTTTCGATGATCGGCATCCATCATCATCGTTATCATCTAAGATGTGCATACACCAAATTTTATGTGATTCCACCAATTTTTTTCCGTTGAATTAGCAATGTAAAAAGTTTTATTGTCGGTAAACCATTAATTTTGCACCAACTAAATCAACGGTGAAAAAATGGTATAATCATGAAATTTGGTGTATCCATATCTTAGATGATAAAGATGGACGTGATGTATGTCAATCGTCGAAAAAAATCATGGAGAATGTATTTTTCCGACGCCATACGAGTAAATTCCCTCCTATGACACATTTCCTCAATTATCCTCATCATATATTTACATTGCATCAACTTGCATTTAAGTTTCAGCAATTTGGTTACAAAAAATGTTATATAGTTCTCTCTCTCTGTATATATACATATATATATAGAGAGAGAGAGGAGGGAATTTCTTACTTATATATATATATATATATATATATATATATATAGATGAGAGAGAGAGAGGAGGGAATTTCCTCTCAAAAAAATACTCCTCCATGAATTTTTTCAACGTGGCATCCATCACCTTCTTTTCCTCCTAAGATGTGGATATACCAAATTTCATATGATTGTATCATTTTTTCATCGTTGATTTATTGAGTGCAACATTAACGGTTTACTGAAAACAGAACTTTTTGCATTGCTATTTCAACGGTGAAAAAGTGGAAGAATCAAATGAAGTTCGACGTATCCACATGAATGATAAAGATGAATATGATGGGTGCCGATCGTCAAATAAAATGGTGGAGGGTGTAGATTTTTGATGCCACGTAACGAAAAATGAAACGGTGGAGGGTGTAGATTTTTGACGCCATCTAACGAAAAAGCCTTCTAAGGTCTTCTCTCTCTCTCTCTCTCTCTTTATATATATATATATATATATATATATATATATATATGAGAGAATAATGAAGGAAAGATGCCATATGAGGGAATTTCCTTCTATAGCGTCAAAAAAATACAACCTTCATCATTTTTTCCGACAATCGGCACCCATCATCATCATTGTTATCATCTAAGATGTACATATCCCAAACTTCATGTGATTCCACCACTTTTTCACCGTTGAATTAGCAATGTAAAAAGTTCTATTGTTGGTAAACCATTAATTTTGCATCAACTAAATCAACGGTGAAAAAATGGTATAATCACATGAAATTTGGTGTATCCACATCTTAGATGATAAAGATGGAAGTGATGTATGCCGATCGTCGAAAAAAATCACGGAGCATGTATTTTTCCGACGTCATAAAAGGAAATTCCCTTCTATGGCACCTTTACTCCATTAATCTCTCTCTCTCTCTATATATATATATAAGGCTAACCAGCTATGCCCCATGAATAATTACTTCACTTGTCCTCCATATATGCAAAAAGTGAAGGTAGTTTTCGTCATTTAAAATGAGAGACAGTGTGGATAATTAGCCTTACCCTACACACACACACACTAGTTTTTGCATGTGCCACGCACGTGGAAAATTGAAAAAAAAACTATTATCTGGTAATTTTAATCATGCAATAAAATCTAAACCAACTATAACAACATTATTTTTTTCCCGACTTAAACTCATGGGCTCGTCTATTCTAGAAAAAAATAATGTACAAAAAGGAGGTTTTAGTGTTTTAAAATTATTAGCTTATAAATCGTACCTTTTTATATTTTCATAAGAATTTAAATAATGTAAAAATATTCTAAAAATTAGTTTTGAGAAGAAGAAAATAAAACGAGAGAAAAGTTCAATAGTCTTTTAGAGTTAGTGCTAATAACTTACTTTTTTTTATTCGAATAGTATTTTGACGTGATTTATTATGATAAATCTTTAACATTTATATTTCTCAAAAAAACTGTTCAAACAATTAATTTTAAGTAAAATAAATTAAAAACCAAATCAGATTTTAAAATAAATAAATAAATAAATAATCAAATGATACATAAAAAAAATAGCAGATTAATACAAAATAATAAAAATTTTATAATTAATTTTTCGCTTATAGTTCTTTAACTCTCAAAACCCCAACTCTATGAAATTAATGATCCTAATGATGACAACATCAATTAATATAAAATCCAAATTGCACAAAATACAAATACAAATAAAAATAAAAATTTATTCAACGAAATAAGACTTTTAATTAGTAATTACCAGATTCTGATGATTGCACCAATTTTTATATCTTTGAAAACAGCATTCTTATCATCTGAAAAAATAAAAAACCATATAAGAATTTTTAAATGCAAAATTTAAAATTATATATAATAAAAAAACATATAGAAAAGATATCGCTTTTACACAAAATACAAATCCAAATAAAAATTTGTTGAATAAAAATAAATTCTTTAATTAGTAATTTTTGAAATCAGAATATAGTAATCCCCTTTGGTCTATGCCATAATAGACTATCTATCTTCTGCAAAAACAAATATTCAAAAATAATTGTAATAACCGGTATCTGTTGTACGAAGTATTTCATATTTTAATAGTTCTCTAAATATTTTTCCTCGTAACCGTATTTTAAATAAAATATTTTCTTAACTGATTATTTTTAATTCCTATTTCTAAAACCTTAGTTCAATTTCAAAACCCTAGCACCCAAACCCTAGCAAACCCAAATCCTAACCAACCCATGCTTAGCCCAGCCCCTTCCTCTTCTTTTTCTTTTTTCTTTTCTTTTTCCCCAAGAGTCAGCTCAAGCCCATGAACCCACAACTATACCCTAACCCAAACCCGACCCGACCCGAACCCACTCCCTCTTCTTCTTTTCTTCCCTCTTTCTTCCCTCTCCTCTCTCTTTTAAACCCAACGGCTCCTTCCTCTCTTCTCGTGCTGCTTCCGCTCAACTCACTCCCCCCTGACCTTCTCCTCGCCCCCAACTACTCTCCGAGATCCCCTTACCGACCTCCCCCATTCTCTCAACCGAACCCTTTAACCCCCTTCTCTCTCCATCTCTCTCTCCCCTCTTTGCAACTCTAGCCCAGCCACATCCACTATACCGCCGACCTCCCTGAGCACCTCACCGGCGACCCTACTGTTCCCCGAACCCTCCACCCATCAACATCGACAACACCACCACCACCAGTCCCTCTCCTCCTTCTCCTGCTTCCTTCACCCATCAACATCGCCAGCCACCCCTAACCGAGCAGTCAACTCCTCGACCCCAGCGTCACCTCCTTCAACCTCCACCTCGTCTCCCTCTCCTCCTTCCTCTCATAACCTAAGCTCCTCTCGACCCTTCGCCGATGCTGCCACCCTTCGCCGAAGCTCTCCTAGATCGCCGTCGACCATCATCGCCAGCGTCGTCGCCTCGCCAAGATCTCCTTTACCCACCACCGTCGAGCTCCGCCACCGTCATTGCCATCGCCTACAGCCCCTCAATCATCTCTCTTTCTCTCTCTAACTCACACACGGAGACCTCCTCTCTGCAACACCACCGACGCAGCTACTCGTCGCCTCCTGTTGGATATAGTGCCCTCAAGGCAATTATTGTAATTGCAAGTAGGCGATTATGATAATTGAAGGAGGACCTATACAGATAGAACAGTCTTGCTCGAGGTGATAATATGCTATCTAGTTTGTCTTCATCATTGATGAAGCCCATAGGATTTTTGCTTGACCACCAGCATTATGATGGTGATCATATACGTGGGAGCTGGGTAGTCTATAAGCACATCCTTAAATGTCCCTATTCGAGAGAGTATCGAGACTGGGTATCAATATTCTAGAGTAGACTAGTGTATACGTTTCTAGACCCCGATGAGGGACGGTGGCCGGTCTCACAAGCCATTGGTGTTGAGTCATCTAAGATAGTATACAGGTGCTCAATGGAGGCGGGTACACTGGACGGACTTACCAAGAACTACTGGTAGGTATTACACCTATTGTCAGATAGCAGTTCTCAGGTGATATAGAGTACATAGTAGTCCTTTGACCTGAGATCATCATTTGTCTAATGTGAGTTCACACTGTACTTTGATCACTACCCTACCATGGCTCAAAGGAGTCGTGCAAACAGATTTTAGTTGGGTACAGTCCCGAGCCACATGGAGGCAGCGATCGATTGTCAGGGATTCGTCTCTCCTGGTATTAGGAGTCGATGTCGTGCAGTGTTCGGTTGGCTATCACCAGAAATCTCTGGCCAGAGTGGATGAGATTCACTGATAGTTGTTCATTAGTTTCTCGGTTGGTGATGAGCTTGACACCGACATGACTTATCAGGTTATTAGGGGTCTGACAATACCACCCCATAGACCTGATATGCAATATTCTTAGACGAAGAGACCGTACTGTACGGAGACTGTCACATTCAGGCTCAGTAGGGTAAGGACGTACTTGATTGTCGACCCTCCCTTTTTGGTAAGTACCTGGGTAGTCGTTAAGTACAGCTAGTGCTACTGACGTGCTTGTGGTTAAACCCACCGCCGGTGTATTATCGGATTTTTAGAGTCCCACACAGAGAGTTTTCCTGGTTCAGGCGATAGATGTAAAGGCCGTATGCTGGTACGTGTAGGGGTCCGATTAAATACGTGTATGGGATACGCGGACTTTAATCGGACGGTTGATAATACTGTCCGGCTTAGGATTAAGCCGGATTATTAAATTAGGTTTTAATTTAATAATTTATATATATATATATATTGATATTATTGTTCACTATTCATTTTCTCTCTTTGGTGCTATCCGTATTTTTATACGGATACGCATATATGTAGCGATATGTATACTGGGTGAAGTATTCCGTATTTATACGGGAATGCTTCTAGAAAGAGAACACCTCATTATTGATTTTCCATTTTGGAAAATAGGTGACTTGAAAGGGTGGCATAGAGTATGTAAACAAGGATGACTTGGAATTTTAAATTAGAAAATGTTGTACATGGTTTTTTAAAAAGAAAAGAAAATACTTCTCTCTTTTACTCACACTTGGATGCTCACTCTCTACACTCACTCATGAGAGAAGCCATGAATGGCTACACTCTCCTCCTCCTCCTTCTTCCTCTTGCTCACTTGAGCTTAAGAAAATGAAAGAAATAATTAGTGCAAAATTCCTACATCACTCACAATCCATTCCTAGCGAGTTTGGAGCGTCGGTCGGAGCTTGGATCGATTTCCTTCGGAAGGATCATATTTGGCAAGGGCGGTCGTCTCTCAAGCGCGTTCCTGGCGGCTACAAGTTTGGAGGGGTCTTCCACGATCAGGTGGACACGTATCAAAGGTTGTAATCCCTAACCTTGTATGCTTTGCCTTACTAGTTTATGTTGGCTATAGTACCCTCAAGGCAATTATTGTAATCGCAGGCAGGTGATTATGATGATTGAGGGAGTACCTAGACGGATAGAACAGTCTTACTCAAAATGATAGTATGCTATCTGGTTTTCCTTTATCATCATATACATGCATTATGTAGTATTACAGATCACTATTACATGTTGATAGAGCCAATAGGATTCTTGCTTGACTACTAGCATTATGATGGCGATCATATACGTAAGAGCTGGGTAGTTTATAAGCACATCCTTAAATGTCCCTAGTCGAGGAAGTATCGAGACTGAGCATTGATACTCCAGAATAGACTAGTGTGTACTTATCGAGACCCCGACAAGGGGTGGTGGCCGGTCTCACAAGCCATTGGTGTTAGTTTGTCACCTAAGATAGTATACAGGTGCTCATTGGGCTATGAGTACACTGGACGGACTCACCGGGAACATGCTAGTTGGTATTATACCTATTGTTAGACAGCAGTTCCCGGGTGAAATGTGTACAGGTTAGTCTGTCGAGTTGAGATCGTCATTTGTCTCGTGTGAGTTCCCACTGTGCTTTGATTACTATCCTACCACGGCTCAAAGGAGTCATGCAAATAGGTTTTAGTTGGGTACAGTCCCGAGCCACATGGAGGCAGTGAGAGGATCGTCGGGGATTCGTCTCTCCCAGTATTGGGGGTTGATGTCACGAGGTGCACGGGTGGCCATCACCAGAAATCCTTGGCCAAGGTAGACAAGAATTACTGATTTGGATCAGTAGTTTCTCAGTTGGTGATGAGTTTCATACCGACATGAATTGTCGCATTATTAAGGGTCTGAATTTATCCACCCCCTAGACTTGATATGCGATACTCTTAGACGAACAGACCGGACTGTATAAAGAATGTCACGGACAGACTCAGTAGGGGTTCGGATGAGTTTGCTCGTCGGCCTTCCTTTCGCTCAATACCTGGGTAGCAGTTACGTATAGCTAGTGCCGCTGACGTGCTTATGGTTAAACCCACTGCCAGCGTATTGACAAGTCTTTAGAGTCCCACACAGAGGGTTTCCCTGCTTCGGGCGAAACGATGTAGAGGCCGTATGGTTTTACAGCATGGTTCGATCATATACGTGCACTTGTCCACGTATCATGATTCGGACGGATAATATTAGTGGGCTTTGGTTTAAGCCGGATCCTAGTATTATATTATTGTATTATTTTCGTCTCTTTGTATTCGTATTTTTTGGAATACGGATACGGGTATGTATATACGGATGAGGGGTATTCTTGTAATTTATTATAAGGTGCTTCTAGAAGATGCCACCTCATTTATGTTTTAACCATTTAGGATAAACGGTTAATGAGGTGGAGGATGAGGTGTTGATTGGCTTTAAAAGAAGCGTGGCTCACTTGGTGACTTATGGGGTGACTCATGAGTTACTATTGTGGCATGCTTGATTTATATGTGTTGTGAGATATTTTGAGAGGAGGGATTCATTGATTCTAGTTTACAACACTTAGCCTTTTTTCTATGGTTGCTTCATGCTCACTATACTCTCATCCTCAAGCTTCTTCTTCTACCTCTACGCTTTAAGTCTCATGTGTTGAGAAACCTGGGGTGTTTAGAGACAAATTAATCCATCATTAGATTCTACATCCTCTAGGCTATTTAGTTTAGCGAACAAGGTACCTTAGTTATCTCGGTATTGAGGTTGGAGTTCGAACTACAAATCCTCAGGTGGATCATCTTCGATGGAGGGAGACCGGCAATCAATCTTGATCATGGTGGCCTCTAGGAGCTAGGGAAGAGGGTTAAAGACTGAAGGACACGGATCATTCGGTATAACCATTCTTAACTCCTCTTTATGTTTGCTAGCTTTGGGTTAATGGTAGATCCGTATTATGGGGTTGTTCTAGCCCCAGTTTTATAAAAAAATTGTTCCGCATTCGGTCACGGTAGATTGTCATTTGTCTTGTTCCCACTGTACTTTGATTACTACCCTACCACGGCTCAAAGGAGTCGTGCAAACGGGTTTTAGTTGGGTACAGTCCCGAGCCATATGGAGGCAGTGAGCGGATCGTCAAGGATTCGTCTCTCCCGGTATTGGGGGTTGATGTCGCAAGGTACACGCGTGGCCATCACCAGAAATCCTTGGCCAAGATAGACGAGAATTACTGATTTGGATCAGTAGTTTCTCAGTTGGTGATGGGTTTCATACCGACACGAATTGTCGCGTTATTAGGGGTCTGACATTATCCACCCCCTAGACTCGATATGCGATACTCTTAGACAAACAGACCGGACTGTACAGAAATTGTCACGGACAGGCTCAGTAGGGGTTTGGATGAGTTTGCTCGTCGGCCTTCCTTTCGCTCAATGCCTGGGTAGCCGTTACGTACAGCTAGTGCCGCTGACGTGCTTGTGGTTAAATCCACTACCAGCGTATTGACGAGTCTTTAGAGTCCCACACAGAGGGTTTTCCTGCTTCGGGCGAAACGATGTAGAGGCTGTATGGTTTTACGACAGGGTTCGATCATATACGTGCACTTGTGCACGTATCATGATTCGGACGGATCATACTAGTGGGCTTTGGTTTAAGCCAGATCCTAGAATTATATTATTGGATTATTTTCGTCTCTTTGTATTCGTATTTTTCGGAATACGGATACGGGTATGTATATACGGATGAGGGTGTTCTTATAATTTATTATAAGGTGCTTCTAGAAGATACCACCTCATTTATGTTTTAACCATTTAGGATAAATGGTTAATGAGGTGGAGGATGAGGTGTTGATTGGCTTTAAATGAAGCATGGTTCATTTAGTGACTCATGGGGTGACTCATGAGTTACTATTGTAGCATGCTTGATTTATATGTATTATGAGTATTTTGAGAGGAGGGATTCACTGATTCCAGTTTACAACACTAACCTTTTTTCTATGGTTGCTTCATGCTCACTACACTCCCATTCTCAAGCTTCTTCTTCTACCTCCACCTTTCAAGTCTCATGTGTTGAGAAACCTAGAGTGTTTGGAGATAAATTAATCCATCATTAGATTCTACATCCTCTAGGCTGTCACGCCCCACCCCCAATACAGAGAGTATTGTCCGCTCTGGCCGAAGCCGCATGGTTTTGTCCTTTGGGACGAACCGGACCCGGCCAGGGGCCACTTCCCAGGAGGTCACCCATCCCAGAACTTTTCTGGCTCGAGCACGCTTAACTACGGAGTTCTCAAGCTCCTGTAGTGCCGGTTCACTTAAAAGGCGCATCTGTATTGAAGAGTGGTATCATTCTATTTATAGTACAGATCTGCCCCCTTTCGGAATGTATTCCGAAGAGTCCCCATTGTTCTACAGTGGGTCCCACGGACTCAAGAGGTGGCCCCCACGGATTCAAGAGGTGGCCCCCGCCCACTTAACACGATACTTGGCGTGGCACTTTGTTCCGTGTGGCACTTTGCTCCGTGAGCAAGAACCGGATCCCGACATTCTCCCCACCTTTGAACAATGGTTCGTCCTCGAACCACAAACCTACTATTGAGGGACCAGCTCTGATACCAACTAAACCATGTCACGCCACTAAACTATGTCACGCCCCGCTTCCCAAAATACGGAATACGAGGGGTAGACAAGACCAGCCATGCTCCTACGGTCAAGGAAATGTCCCGCCGTAGTCACACTTCGGCTTCTAGTTTATCATGGTAAACAGTAAATAATGCACATGTAATGAGAAGTGCAGTAATTAGAACAAAACAGTAAAATGAACTGACCTGATCAGAAACAAAAGATATAACTCTGGATAGCTAAACAAGTTGTCCGTGACGTGCGTCTAGTCCTGATCCAGGCTAAATCTTCTCCTCACACCGAGCATGCATACTTAGGTCGTCAGAGCGACACAATAGCAATACAATATATAAAATCATATGACAATTCTAACAGTGATAACAGATATATGTAGCAGTAAATCAGAATGGTATAGGTATGAACACGCAGTAATCAATGCAGCGGAACAGTAATAGCAGTAGAACGATATGTCACGTATGTCAACACAGTATGTAAGGTATAACAATGCCAGTATCCCTATCAGTCTCTAAGTCTCACTGTACAGATCACTAAGCCTATCGTCAGTCCAAGTGTGAGAGTCAACCACTCGTGAGTGTCCTCCACCCAAGGGTAGAACCCAAGGGCAAGGGACCACGGGCCCAACATGTATATCACGGTGAATATCATATACCCTGTAAATCTCCATATAACTCCCTAAATATATAAGCCGGCATGGGACTCCGGAGATTCTGTTGAACTCACACTTAAATTACCCCACACCCCGTGGTCTACATCGAACGCTAACCATAACCCTAAATACTAATCGATCCGTGACAAGTCTGCGCGAGAATTGGAGGCAGGACCTCCATCAAGTACGTCCCGACTAATACCTAAGATAAATGGCAGTGTCTGATGCCTTATCTGTGACACCCGTGCAAGCGCTTCCATAAGTGTCCCATACCACTTATAGTCACACGTACACGCATCCCACAGACGTCGACAATGTAATAGAATAATAGGGTCACTGATTGTGTACAAGTACGTATCACTTTCACTTATTCACGGATACACGAACACTGACGTACTTGCCACAATCATCACTAAAATCTAACACTGGGTAAATCCACGATATCACTAGGTTATCACTACAATGATATGGGTATGATATGATACGTAAACAGTATATGAAGTATGATTAAGGTGTCACAAAGTAGTATTCTATCACTTGCACGATTTATCATGAAACGTACGTGTATAGTTTAGTGAAACGATAAACAGGTAATAATTAGTATGTTCAGTTGTCCATCCATCGAATTTAGTTTCAAGCAGATCGGGTTCCAGGATCATTAATTATAACCATTTCATTTTAAGCGCTCGCGGCTGGAAATCCGGTTTTAGAATCAGAAGTCCGTTTCGCAACGCATTTTAATCCTAGTTGGGATCAGATTTTAGCGATGCTACAGTTGGATGAAATCTAGGGTTTCTAGTAAGGTTTTCAACGCAATAGACAGATCTTCAATCGCGTCTGTACGTCAGGAGTTATACACTGTTTAGTACTAGTATGTCAATTCTGATTCTGTTGGGACTGTTATGCGTCCCGATCTTTTAAATTACAGAATAAATAACAAATGGTAACGAAACAGAATGAAATCAATTGTGTTGTCTAGCTAACCAATTTATCTATAATAAACAGTGGATTTCCACAACCTACAAGTTAAGGAAAACTTGTGGTACCCATTACGGAACAGCAAGCAACAATTGGAGTCGCTCTGGACTGCAGTCCAGAGTCGCACTCCGATCCAAATATCATCACAATTGAAGTACAGGAATACCAGGAAACCAGTATAGGGTTAAAGTTCGTCGAGTCGGCTTCGATTTGAGCCCTCAAACGCACCATTCGAGTGTATATTAAATTTATGGCGATTTTAATAGTTTTCAGGCACAAGAAAACTCCAGTTTTACGGTTAAACTTGGGGGTAGTTGTTTTAGTCGTTAACGATCAAATTATTCAACGAAATTCATGCACTAGGTTCACATCCATACGGGCCAACCAATACCATTTAGTTCCGTCAAGTTTAATGATAATTTCCTATGAGAACACACATCGAACAGTTACGTTGTAATATTTAACCCAAGGTAAAACATGGGATATATATACAATTATAATTTGTAATTAATAATAAGTAGCATGTAGCAAGTGGGGACTTGCCTGGAGGTGTTTTGGCGATGCACGGCAGTGGCAATGGCACGAGCACGCAGCGAACGGTGCGGCTAGGGTTTGCGGCCTCGGCTCGGGCTTAAGCTCCTGGATTCGATGGCTCGGTCGGTGCGACGGGCGTGTGCTGACGTTGCGATGGATGGCGTGTTGATGTCGATGACGGCCTCAGGGGATCGGTTCCACGGGTTGACGATGACGTCGGTGACCAGAATAGCTGTAGCAGCGATCGATGCAAGTGTTTGACGAAATGTCGGGGCTCGACCGTGAGATTTAGTAAGGTTTGGTCTAGGGTTCTTGTGAAGAGGAGTTGAGAGAGAGAGATGTTACAGTGAGGGAGAGAGTGAGATGTTGCCGAGGAAGAGAAGGAGAGAGGTTTAGAGAGAGACTGTGAGATAGAGAGAGGTTTAGAGAGAGAGAGACTTTGAGTTAGAGTGAGAGAGAGAGAAGAGAGAACAGAGAGATTAAGGGGGCAGAGAGAGATAGAGAGATTGAGAGAGGAGGTCGGGTGAGGGGGAGAGAGTTGTAGAGAGAGTGAGGGGGAGAGAAACAGAGAGAGATTAGGTAGAGAGAGAGAGAGCACAGGAAGAGATCGGATAGAGAGAGAAAGAGAAACAGGGAGAGAGAGAGAGTTCTGAGATTGAGAGAGGGAGACAAAGAGAGATGATGGCGATGGTGATGATGATGATGATGACGGAGTTCAGGGGTGCCGACGATGAGGCGAGAAGCTCACCGACGTCGACAGCGGGCGGTGGTCGAGCTCGGGTGTAATGGGTCAGGTGTGCAGAGGAGTCGGGTGTGCACGGCTGTAGGCGGAAGGGGTAGTGTAGGGAGCTCTTGATGGTGGAGAGAAGTGAGCGAGGGAAAAAATGGTGGGGGTTGCAGTCGTCGTCATCGGCGGTGGAGCGATGAGAGTTGGGTGCTCGGTGGGTTTTCTGTGGATGGAGAGAGGTGAGGAATTTAGAAAATGAGAGAGGAGCGAGGGTGTGAGGGAGATAGGAATTGACGAGGGTTAGAGAGGGGTAACGTCGCATAACGTACGCGTGGGCATGGGCCGCGGCGAGGGGAGTGGATCGCGGGAACAGTGCACGAGAAAAAAAGGGAGATAGCCGTTTGAGGAAGAAGAAGGGGTTTGAATGTATGGGCCGGGTCGGGTTGTTGAATGAAGCGGGCGCGGGCCAGCACAGGGAAAACGATTTAAATGGGAAAAGGAAGCGGGCCGGAAAACGAGTTGGGCCTGAGAACAATATAGGGAAAAATTGAGGAGAAAAAGAGTGGATGGGCTCGGGCTCGATTGGGCTGTAAAGTTAATAAAAAAAACAGAATTATAAAGAAAACTGTGAAAAATATTTCTGGGCCGCAGGAAATTTACTTAGAGGAAGAATGGAAAAACTGGGGGACGGCTGGGCTGGGCTGGGAATAAATCAAATAAATAAATAAAAGGAATGGGAGTATAAATTTAAATCTTTAAAGCAATGGGCTGAAAGAATAAAATATGGTTTGTGTTTGAGGCTATTTAAAAAAGGTTTTAGAAATAAATAAATAATTATCAGTAAAATTTAAATAAATTTTATAAGTGATTTAGAAATACAGATATAGTGTATAAAAAGGGGCTGGGTATTACATCATACCACCCTTACAAAAATTTCGTCCTCGAAATTTAAAATAAACGATAGGTTATACAAACATAAGCGAACGCTATTAGATTGTACACTAACACGAAAGATTTATTAACAGTATGTGGACGAAGAAATTTGAAATATATGCAAGTAAGAACCACATACGGAAAGGGGTCTACATAGGTATAAGGCAAGAATAACTATAAGGGCAACTACGAGTATACGAGAATATAGGTATCAATAACGAATAATAATAATCAAAATGTGTTCGATAAAAGTAGAAACCCACATATGTGTACATCTAAGTCTATCAAAAGCAAGCAGGAAATAAGTATAAGGCTCAACCCTCTATCATAGTAATCATAGGCACAAAACCCGAAAATAAAGTACTGACAATAAAGTAGTGAAAAATTAGTTGGTAGGTTATAACATTTTAGGATAACGTATCGAAAAATAGGTTTAAAATGATTTAGAAAACTTGCATAGTGAATTTAAGAAGCATAGACCAAAAGTACGCGCGGTGTAAGGTTGCGCTACTAAAAACTGAAGATAATAGTAGTGTGCTTACAATATATAGAGCTAATTTGTCAATAACACACACTCTTCGATAAATACAAAATACTGAAAACCAAATTTTCGAATGATAAAGTCCCTAAATACATATAGGGTAATAAGAAAACACATAAAAATGTATAGGGCCAGCTAGGGTAAGGATTATAAGGAAGGTGGCTCATTCAGAAGGTCGGAGTATGGCGGCTTTAGGCTGAAGATCAAGGAAATTGGGATCGGGTCAGCACAAGAAGTAAGGGTGAGCCACAAAGGACTACAAGGGAAACAGTATGGGGAGGATAACTTTCGGTACATCATATGAATCAAGAATTTTGAAAGGTTAGCTAACTCGAGGATTTCACTATGAACTTCTCCTCCCAGAAGGATCTCAATCGAGGTACAGACGAAGGATGAATGGTGGCTTACTCCAAGGATCAGGGTGCGGTACTTTCTAATCGAAACGGGGTGAAAACTATACAATGAGTAGGGGTGGACAGTCAGGGATCTCAGCAGAAAAATAAATGGATATGGGCAATAAACAAGTATCAAGCGAACCAATAATCAAAAGGTTTACGAATTCAGAAGATTTATTTCATTCAAGAAAATTTGAAACAAGGCATTCCCAAAGACGAAAAGTGGCCCTAAACTATACACATTTTATTTGGCCAGAAAGACAACATCAAAAGAAATCCCGTCAGTCGCGGTTGTGGAGATTCAGTAGGTTGCGGTAGGCTCGCGCACTCAGGTAGGGGCGTCTATTTCCATATCGCCTCGCGGGCATCGCCATTGGAAGTTCTTCCACAGCAGGGTCTTGATCTTCTGGTCCTTCTTCCTCGGACGGAGCTTCTTCATCAAGGTCCGATTCCATGTGATTCTCTTCTTCTGGATTTTCTTCCACGGGATTTTCCTCAACTGGATTTCCTTCTATCGGGTCTTCATCGGGATCTTCCTCTATCGGGTCTTCCTCTATAGGGTTCTCTTCGGGATCTCCTTCTTCTTCGTCGGAATCAGCTATCATGTTAAACTCTGGGGCGGCTACTCCTTCGTCCTCTGAATCGTTGTTTCCGAAATTGACCTGGGGACCGTTGATCTCATCGTCAGAACTCATCAGCGTGCGGTCTAAGGAAATGCATGACTGTGCATCCTCATCTAGATGCGGCGCTGCTCCGGGGTAGGCCATGGCCTGAAAGAAAAAGAGTCATGATTAGACAACGGAATACATCAGGAAAATGGCTAAGTGTACGAAGTATGGGAAGATATGCGGTGGCAGGAATTTTAAAAAAATCAAGATTAAAATGTTGTGCTAATGAATAGTATGAACGAGGGAAGTGACAAGAGAATGACGCATATATTACGATTCAAATTTTATTTCATTCAACTAAAGGTTTGACGGATACAAAGGTTCAAACGGAAAGAAATGTTTATAAGAGGATGACAACATAATACTGAAATTGGAAAACATGAAAATTCTTCTTTGATTGCTAGACCGCTGCATCATCGTTACGCGAGTTGAATCCTGTGTTGGGTCTGCTTTATTCTCAAAGTTCGAACTACGCAATAATCCTCACTTGGCCGAAATGGGGAGTGTGGACGAGTCTCCCCCCTGTAGTTCTTTCTTTTCTGGGCAGCCGTTGATGAGATGCTTGTTGGACCCGCATATCAGACATTTCCCTTGGGCGCGGCGACAATCCCTCTGAAGATGTCCTGGCCTTCTACAATACCCACAACATGGGATCTTCTGCTGCTTCTGTCGCGGGGAAACAAATTGGCGCTTCATCTTCTTCTCTTTTCCTCGTCTAACGGGGATCCCTTTATGATTAGAGACTCCCGCTGGTGCCTGATTCACCTGTCTTCTCAGTCCTTCAGCCAACAAGTCGTTTGTTCGTTCCTGGTCTTCCTTTAGTCCTTGCAGTACACTCAGAATCTCAATGGTCTGGTTTTGGGGAGTGGAAATAAAGGAAGAGTCGTTGGAAAACATGATCCTGAAACAACAATTTTTGAGGATGATATAAGTCACAAGCTATACGAATCAAAATATAATATGGATAGGACAAAGATTCAAGAATATCAGAGGTGAAGAATTTATTATAAGTGGAGAATCAACCGTATGACTTTAAGTCACTTAAACAGAGTACGGTAGTGCAATTGCAACCACGTAACCTTGCCAAGTAACTCGAAACCCTAGCGAATGGATAGCAGAACACTCAATGTGAATATGGATCAAGAATATCAAGTTTACAATCTAGACTGAGGGATGTCTTAGACTGTCAAGCTCTACACGGAAAACTGCAATCCCAATCGAAGCAAAACCTGGCTTTGATATAGGCTATCTAGTTTGGCGAACTAGGTACCCTAGTTACCTCGGTATTGAGGTTAGAGCTCGAACTACAAATCCTCAGGTGGATCATCTTCGATGGAGGGAGACCGGCGATCAAGCTTGATCATGGTGACCTCTAGGAGTTAAGGAAGAGGGTTAAAGACCGAAGGACACGGATCATTCGGTATAACCATTCTTAACTCCTCTTTATGTTTGCTAGTTTTGGGTTAATGGTGATCTGTTTTATGGGGTTGTTCTAGCGCCAGTTTTATAAAAATTTTGTTCCGCATTCGGTCACGGTAGATGGCCAGGGCGCTGGCATAACCCAACAGTTTAGTGTTTGGAACGATTCTAGGGATTTGGTTTCTAGTGTCGTGAAAATTTTCGTTTTTTGGTTCCGCATCGGCTGCGGGTTAGCGGCCAAGGCATTAGGAACCAGCAATGGTATCAGAGCCAATCCAAACACTAAAACTACTTTAGACAATGTTTTATTTTCGAAACTGAAATTTTCCATAACTAATACCAAGTATCCAAGTTTCTGTTGGGAAGTTTAAAGTCTTTTAATTTTTTTTTAAACAAGTGCAAAAGTCTCTTCATGACGTTACAATTTCCCAGAGCCAAAACGAGACTAAACACCTCCAGTAAAACTGCTAGAAATGTCAAATTCCCCGACACCGGCGGTTTTTTATTTTTGGTTTGGCTCCATTTTTTTCAGTTGGTTGGATACGTGGAATTAGGAATTTTAGACTTGTTTATTTTGCCCAGATTTTTTTTTATGATGTTTTTCAATTTGGGTAATCAAGGAAAAGCTTTTGATCGAAATTTTAGCATTGTTTATTGATCCGTAGTTTGTATGTGTGTTGTTGAACGTCGTTTAATTACTATATGTTCGATTAGATGGGGTTGCACACTTATGGTTTCTTGCCTCTTGCTGTTATATATATCTGGTTATGGTTTGTTTGGATTGTCGTCGTGGATAGCCCCTCGTGCAATGGTTTAGTGCAGTTTTGATTTATCAGTGTTGTATATTCATTTGTTCGGGACGAGCTCTAACTTGTGGTCATTGTTTCCGTATTATGTATATTCTTTTATTGGGGCACGACCAGGATACGATCGATGTCATTCTTGTATATATTTCATTTCTGTACTAGGATTACCCCGCGGAGAAGCGCACGAGTCACCGAATTTCAGAATACAGAGGGTAGCCATCTCATGGAGTTGAGATTGTGCTGCCTATTTTTGAGATTGGTGGGTGGCTCGCCACGCTCGTAGGGGTTAGGATCGATATTGCACGAGCTATCTACACAACCTGGAAACGTTGCGTTTTATTTGCGGCTCAATGAAACGCGAGGTACCTAAGGTCCATGTCTTTCGAGTCTTCACTCCTATTCTTAAGCTCCTCGAGGTCTCCTAGATCAAGCTTGCTTGATGGCCTTCTTGATCCTAGATGATCCACCTGAGAGTTTATAATCCAAGCTTAGCTTCACTAATGAAGCAACTTAGTAACCTAGTTTGCTAATCTAGGTTACTATGTAGATGTAGTGGGTTTTCTAGTGTATTTCTATCTATCTTTCTTTCTTGATTCTCAACACATAAGATGGTAGGGAGAAAGCTGAAGAAGGAGGAGGAGGAACTCAAGAAAGGTAAGTGAGGAGAGAGAAGCTCATGATGAGAATGAGATCAAATTTGTATGAAAAAATAATGAACCATGGTTTTTTATTTCTCATTTTTTCCAATATAAAATCGCAACCATGCTTGATTAGTTTGCATAAATGAATATTCAATTCATTTGTCAACCCTATTGAAGCATGGTTCTCACTATTCTCATCTCACCATCTTTACACCTCATTTCCATTTAAAAGAATAAATGGATAAAACAAAAATGAGGTGTCCACATTCTAGAATATTTTCTGTATAAATACAGAATACACTCTACCGTATATATATACTTGTATTCGTACCAAAATACGAATACCCAAGAGATAGAATACTACTACTAATATAATACTAGTATTAAATCAATATCTGATTTAATAAACTGGCTTAATCCTAAGCCCACTAGTAAGGGTAGAATATTCAGAAATGTGTAATTTGATCCTTAATGTCGGAATTCGTAGCAATTTGCGATATTGGATTAAATCACATGGTTTTGCCTTACGGTAAATATTTGGTTTCGAATAACCGTTGTTATGCACCAATTTTTAAAATAATATATCTGTATCTTTATTTTTATAAAGTGGGATATAATTTTTGAAAATTGTGTTCTAAATATTTACCTTTATCAGTTGAGGATAAGATAAGGTGCATTGAATAACGGTATAGACGTTCTTAACCAAAATACAATTATCAATTTACATCACACAGAATTTGAGTTGGTATACTCTTGGGACATATACATAGTAATGTAAGTTGTCCTGTGTCCTTCGGGACAAGGGGTTGGTACTATCACTCTATTTAGATTACCTATAAGTTCTTTTGTTTTAGACACGCATTCATTGAAATGCAAGGTCCAAAATTTTTGAGAAGTATATAAGTTTAAGAATAAAGTAAAGAACCATACGTTGGAAGTATCAGAATTCTTCGAGATGATCGAAGATGTAGATACTTATGCCCGGTATTACATCGTAATAATATTGAGAACTTGATTCTCTCACAGGTTACTCATCCGTGGGTGCGCTTCTTGATGAGTGCTTTTTTCTATTCAGGTGATATGTACTGGAAACCGCTGCATAACTTTTGAATCTGGTTCCACTTAAATTAGTATCTTTGATTTTATATGCATATAGAAGGATTACATATCTTGAGAATATAAAGATATGAAGTTATCCATTTTTTGTTTAAATGCAGAATCCGGATAAACTCAAGGCACGTTTCAGTAATGGCTGTTTGTAAGTTATTCCAAACTTTTAGCAAGGGTTTAATTTCTACTATTTGCAAGATTAATAGTTGTATTGTTCTTGACTCGCTACATTTTTATAAAAATGACTTCTTTTCAAAGAAACAAGTGGGAGTATGGTAGGGCTGGAAATGATTCCAGAACCATAAACGGTTACTGAAAATTTAGTAGAACCTAAGCATTCAATTGGACTTAACAGACCTTAGCCACTCCGCGGATATTAGTAGGGGATCTCAGTCATCCGAAAAATACTTTGGTATGCATGTAAATGGTGACAGGGAGGTCAGCATCATGGAGATGATGGTTCTACTAGTTATCAGCAGGTCATAGAAAGTAGTGACTTCTAGATGACCAGATGCATTATATTCAAGTTGGACTCTACGCACTTAAGCAAATTATGGAATTTTCTAAGTGCTCCTAAAGAGGAAAAACCCATTAAGAGCATGTAGGTCTTTCGAGATCTATATAGGTGGAAAGGTATTAACTAAATAAGGTTGGACTTGTAGCGAAAATTTATCATCAAATACCCGGCGTGGATTGTGATGAAACTTTTATTTTAGTGTCTAAGCTAAAAGTCCATTGTTCCCGCCAAAATTTTCGGCCAAGAACTATTTGTTCCCTTACAACCCTTATAAAAAAAGAGAGAGAAGAAAGAGGAAAAGAATGTACGGTTGGACATCACGTGTTAAACACGTGAGCGCTTATATGCAAAGCTTATAAGCATTGAAAGAAAATAACAAAAGGCCAAACATGCCTCACGTGTTAAACACGTGAGCGCTCATATGCAAAGCATATAGGTGTTGAAAACACATAACTAAGGGCCAAACATGCCTTACGTGTAAAACATGTAAGCACTCATATGCAAAGCATATGAGCGCTGAACATAAATAACCAATGACCAAATAGACCTCACGTGTTAAACACGTGAGCGCTCATATGCTCATATGAGCGCTGAAAATAAACAGGCTAAAACCCACACTAGGGGTCACGTGTTAAACACGTAAGTTCTCTCGCCGCTCACATACAAAACATGTGAGCGTTCCAATTTAAAATGCTCCTATCAAATTCTAGAATTAAATCCTACTTGGTAAATATTTTCCTGATCTTCCTCAAACTAGAAAAATCTTCTCTGTTAAACAGAGACCCTTGGATCAAAGATCCAGCGGTAATCGTATGATAGAATAAATTAACATGATATTTTCCTAATCTTATTAAACTAACATGATATTCATTTAACAGAATTAAATTCAATATTCATAATCTTGTTAAACTAACAAGATATTCACATGACAAGAATAAAATTCTATATTAGAATAAAATTCTAATTTTTTTAACTAACAGGATATCCATATTAAGAAAATATATTTCTGATCTTATTAAACTAAAAAGACATGATAGAATAAAATTCTAATCCTGTTAAAACCAACAAGATATTCATAATCTTATTAAACAAACAAGAAATCTTTTCTGTTAAACAGAGAGCCTTTGGATTAAAAATCCAACAGTGAATAAAATTTACCGATTGATCTAAAAGATCATGGAATCAATCATGATCTCTCAATGAGAGATTTTCTCAACAAATTGATTTTTTCCCTTCTCCTATAAATAGGAGCAAGGAGATTAAATTCGAAAGGAGGAGACCACCCCCATAAGCTTCTAAAAATATATACAGAAGCCTCCCAAAAGCTCCCACAAAACAAAAGAGAATTTAATTCTCAAACAAAGGGTTTAACCCATAAAAAAAAAGAACTTAGTTCTTCCTCTGGTTGAGGTCTGCAGAAGCAGATCTCCCCATAAGTTGAGAATTTAATTCTCATTGGGAAGATTCTGTTATGTAGATTCAAAACTTAAGGGAAAGAACTAAGTTCAAAGAATTTAATTCTTACAAAAGTATATAGGAATTTAATTTCTCTGATAAAACTAAGATTTAACCCTATAAAAAGAATTTAATTCTTATAAAACAATAGACTTGAAATTCTCTAAACTCAGATTCCAGTATCGTTAATATAAGATCAAAATCTTCATGCGCATAGAAGGAAAGACTGGCGATTCATTAGTGTTCAACTCTATAACGAAATCTCATGTGTTTCCCCACGTGAGCATCTCTGATGAACAAAAAAGAATGGCTGAGACCGAGTCACGTGCTTCACACGCGAGCATTTAAAAAGAAAAAGAAGCGCCTCCTAGGGCAGTCACTTGTTTTCCACGCGACCCCCAATCAAGTGCTTAGAACTTATATGAAAAAGGGAATAAACCTAAAAACAGCGCTCACATTTTGAAGGCGCCTCACGTGTTCACACGTGAGCACCACAAGGTCCAAGTGCTTAGCACTTATAAAAGAAAGAGAAATAAAATTCGGAGAACAGTTCCCATTTTGGGCGCCTCACGTGCTCACACGTGAGACGAGTGCTTAGCACTTATAAAAGAATAGGGAAATAAAACCCAAAAAAGCAATACCCAACTTTGGGGCGCCTCACATGCTCACACATGAGTGCCACAAGAATTAAGTGTTTAACACTTATATATAAACGGAGATTTGAACCCAATGTACAGCGCCAGCTTTGAGATGCCCTACGTGCCCCACGTGAGCGCTCCCGGAATCCAGTGTTGAACACTGCTTTAGAACCTCACGTAGGAACACGTTAGTGCTGAACGTATACTAGTGCTTAATACTATGGGAAATCAACTCCAACCTCAAGTTGGCTAAGTTTTCTTGAGATTAAAACAACTTCGATCTCCAAATAGACCGATCCTCTATGCTCATGACTTTCCAAACTAATGAAGAAATCTTAGTCTCAAAATACGACTAATGATTTTTGGGCTCGACCATCAATTCCTTTTCCCTCAAACATGGAACTGGTTCAAGGGTACATCTCTCTACACCTCTGATACATGTTGTTGTAATTTCTCAACGTCTTCAGAGAGGTGGCAGGTCCCGACAACCAACTGCTTTTGGGTGCACTTCCCAAAATGGTGACAACGGACCGTAACGTCCTTAAACTAAAATCTCACCTAAAAAATGGTGATATGCAGACTGAAATGTCCTTAAACTAACAACAGACAGAAACTTCCTTAAACTAAAACAATAGAGCCCAAATGCTCTTTTGTTGGGTCCGAATGATCCTAAAATCCTGTTGAGTAGATCTTAGTCTCAAATTGGACTAACGTATCCTCAACAAACATTAAAGTTGATCTTAATCTCAAATGAGATTAACGATTCTTAAATCAAACCAAACCTAAATCTAAGAATATACGGATTTAGACTAATCCACACCCTACGGGGCGACAACATAAATTAGTCTCCGTATACAATCCACGAGCAACCAAAAATAAAACAAACACACACGACACGAAGTGAACTTCCGGAGCAGGAGAAAGTGGTTATCGCTGCTCGGTAACGTAATTAACTGCAGGGGCTTGCGCCTGCAGGGAAGAGCGTCCCTACAATCAAAAATCCCTCGCAAACGAGGTGGAATCTGATGAAATTTGCTACAACGGCCGCATCCGTCCAAACCTCCGATACACGGTGCCATAAATCAACTTGGCATCTTCGGAGAGGTGGACGGATAAATCCAAATAGCATCTGCCCCCAAATTCAGGAAAGACAATCCATCCCGGTTCGTCTCTGTTTTCGGCGGTAAACAGATTCTGGCACGCCCGGTAGGACCTTTTCTTCTTTACACTCCACACTTCGTGTATCGTGTTTTTCCGCGATCGAATAATCGCGGTATATATGTTTGTGGTTGCCCTTGGGTGATGGGATACTGAAGCCGGTGTTTCGTCTCTATGAAGAATGGCGTTTGCTTCCACCCTAGCAACTCAGGCTCTGTCATATCCGGTGGAGTCAAGTATGGGCCACCTGCAGCCTCAAATCTCTGCAATCCGACTCTTCAAGAAATCAACGGGCTTCTCTTTAAGTTGATACTCCCACCTCCCACCCTCGGTGCCTCAACACCGATGGAGGAAGCCCAGAGGAAGTGTGTCTTCCACAGGCTAGTTCCCCAAACTGCAGCTTTGCCGACGGAATCAGTTCTCAAACAATTGGCACCTGCCAAGGACCAAGGTCAACGCAGGGGGCAGAATATTCAAGCTCTCAAAGGAAACAGGGGGCAGGCTCAGCAAAATCATGAGGCCAATCAAATCCCGGCCAAAAGAAACGGTCGACGTCGATATCGGTATCAAACAAAATGAGCTGGGGACAGTTCTCCGTATGGTCCTGTTTCAACCCCGGTGGTGAATGTTGTTGTTCCAACCGGGAACAGCTTCAAACTGTTACAAAGGGTCAGACAAAATTCTCCCACCACAATATTGAAGAAATCTCCGCAGCCAATGGAAATCCTACGAGAGCAGAAACCAGTTCGCTCCCTATAACAACTTTCCCCATCTATATATAAGGTATGGAAGCAGGTGAAGGACTCGGTCGTCGTCTGCGGCTCTTCCTATAAACGTCGGCCAAATTCTGACAAATCCCCTTTTAAATACAAGGGGATTTATCCCAAGACGGATCCTGATACAGCGGTTCCTTCCAAAACCAAAGCGTCTTTCACAAAAAAGAGAGGCCTAATAAAGCTCAAGTGCCCGAAGCAAACTCTAAAGGCCAAAACTCCAAACACCCCAAGCCTGGGGACATGGTAGTTCACATAGTCTATGTGGTGAATTGCAATGACAAAGTTTGAGCTTCTACTAGTCACCGACCTCAAACTCAGTCCCTGACAAAATTTTAACTGCAACGTGAAAAGCTGCAGGAGATTCTCGCTCAGACGGTAGCAAACGCTAATCCATCGCCTAAGGAAAATCCCAAGGACGCACCCGAAGAAAGAGTAGAGAAGGAGTCGGATATTGATTTCCTAAAACGCGCTCTAAAAAAGAGAGATGAAGAAGCGGCAGAAATGTCCACTAAAATGAACCAGATGGCCCTTCTGATTCAGAATATGGATGGAATGATGGTTCAATCAGAACCACTGGCAGATGAACGCCGGTAGTCGGTCTTAAAGTTAAGGATGACATTTCAAATTCTCTGCAAACCTCATCAACGGCTGAGGAGGAAATGATTCCTAAAAGAAAAGCTGAACACATATATCGCTCAGTAAGTCAAAACTCACTATGCCAGTGAAGTATCAAATAGGCCAATCAAGACTGGTCAACCGTATCCGGCGTGCTACGATAAAATATAGTACCCACCAGAATACATAATTCCGACTCCACATATATAAAGGAACCGGAAATCCTCACCAGCACATCGCGCGATTTAAATCCATGTGCGGTAATATTGGAGAGAATGATATATTTCTCCTCTGACAGTTCGTTAGCTGTCTAGCGGGCATTGCCTTCGAATGGTATGCGGAAATCCCGAATGACTCCGTGAATACCTTCGACGAGATGGAGATACTCTTCTGTCAGAAATTCGCTAGTGTAAATAAACGCACTACCGTAACGACGTTGTTCAATGAAAGGGTTAGACCGAATGAGGCTTGGGTTCAATCTGTTACCCGATGGTGAAATCTCTGGTCAAAATGCGAGCAACGGATCGACGAAGCTGCAGCTGTGGAAATGTTCATAGTCACCCTTGACCCAAATTCAAAAGGTGTTCCCATTTACGGCCCTTTTCAAGCCGACAACCTTCCAATAGCTCATGGATAAAATGACTCGATTGGATCAACTGGGTCAAGACCCTTCGTCATCCGATGAAGATGAATGAAAAGCGGAGGTAAGGGGAATTTGTCGCCAACGCTCAACAAAAAAATGAGCGAGTTTGAAGCAACCTGTCGCCAAAATAGCGACGGCTTGGGTACTCGCTCCCTCCCAAGATATACACAGGGGGCATATTTCTCACTGGCGGAAGAATCTCTACGTGGGATGGTCCTTTCTTCTCAAAGAACATATAGAATATCAAGGGAATTACAAGCGGGTTCTGCAATTGAGTGGAATATCCCACTTGAACTAAAAAACCATGGGAGGGATATGAAACCGATGTCCCACTCCGAATCAGACGATGAGGAAGAAACCCCAAGTCAAATTCATTCTTTCAAGAAAGAGGAAGACTCGGCAGAATGGATGACGTGATATCTCATTCCTTTGTATATGAAGAAGACGCTCCATCAGTATCGAAAAGCGACATTGATAAGCAGGGGGCATGTGCTGTTTAAAATGCCCAGTACTTCCTGCAAAACAACCCGATTGGCACGATGATAGATGACGAAGTCCAAGAAGGTAAAAATAGTCTAAGGCGTGAAGTGTCCATGCAAACAAAGGACAAGCAACAGCGTCTCAGCAAACAAGAGTTGGAAGGGGCGAGTTATGCAACTTCGCGACCGAATGAGAATGTCGGACCGAAAAGTCCTTAAACTAGAAATTCGCCTCAAATATGGCGATAATGGACCGAAACGTCTCTAAACTAGTTTCACCTCAAACATGGCACATCGTCCCAAATATGGCGATATCCTCTCGTGAGATCTATATTGCAATCGAAGCCCCAACGACAAAGGTTGCAACCCAAGTCCTATCGGCTACACAGCTACTCCAGCAATGAAGCCACCCCAAGTCCCACCGGCAAACAGATGGGTCACCTGCGGCGAAACTATTTTCGAGAGTTTCATCATTCGCAAAAAAAGGTATATCCACAAGCGAAATGGGCACGGATGAAAACCCGAAAGGGCGCCGTAAGTAAAATCAGCAGGATTGCCGACGTGTTTGTGAAAACTCGGAAGGGCGCAATCTCGTTAAAAATAATAATAAAATAATAAAAAGAAAAAAACGGTGTTTCCACAAGAAAAATAGGCACGGATGAAAACCCGAAAGGGTGCCGTGAATAAAAACAGCAGGACAGCCGGCGAGTTTGTGAAAACCCGAATAGGGCGCAGACTCGTAAAAAAAATTCATGTGCACTTGTAAGGTCCTCTCGACCTTGTGAGGAGAAAATACCTGCGTGAGATCCTTACGACTCACAAAAGGAGTAACACACTTATGAATCCTCATGATTCCTAAAAAGAAATTACACTTACGGGATCCTCACGACTCGTAAAGAGAATTACCCTTATGAGACTCTTAATACTCATAAGATTCAAAAGCCTTAAGCTACAGGGATCTGAACCTATTCTTAAGCCTTCATATCCCCTAAGTTGCCCTACAGGCGGTCCATATTGACCCTTGTATACAATCCACAGGCACAAATAAACGTTCCCTCACCTAGTTCCACTAATGACGAGAAATGTCCTCATTTGGTGAACAACACTTGTAGGTTCTCTCGACTTACACGGAGAAAATACTCTTATGAGATCCGTACGACTTATAAGAGAACACACACTTAGGAATCCTCACGACTTCTAAGGAGAAAATACACCTACGAGATCCTCATGACTCGTTGGGAGAAATACCTTTATGAGACCCTTACGGCTCATGAAGTCAAAAAGCCTTAGTCGGCAGGATCCTAACCCTGTTTGCTAAGCCACCTTTGTTCAAATCAGAAAAGGCAAATGATGATTCGCTCCTGGCAACATTCCAGTGATAGCGATGCTGATGCCTAAATTGGTAGCAAATTCCAAGACCTCTCAAGGCAAATGATGATTCGCTTCAGGCCATATTCCAGTCGCAGCGATGCTGATGCTAAGATTGGTATCAGATCTCAAGTTCCATACTCGCAATAAAATCAGCAAGCCAAAAATGTATATGAAATATCCGAAATGATGGGGCAACTTGCAATAAAAATCAGCGAGCCAAAAATATATGCATATGAAATAGCCAAAATGATGGAGCAACTCGCAATAAAAAAAATAGTGAGTAAAAATATAAATAGCCGAAATGATTGGGTACCGCGAAAAATAACCGAAATGATTGGGCAATCGCGACTTTCGCGATATAAAAAACTAAAATGATAGAGCATCGCGGAAAGAAACAAAAACAAAAGAAAATTTTTGCCTTTCAGGTGAGTCCGCATCAACCCCTGTATACGATCCATCGGCACAAACGAAAAGGGAACCACATTTTCCTACCAGGCTTCATCAAAGGGAAAGCCAGGTCTCGACGGCAACATTTACAGTCTAGAGATCACCCCGGCGTTCCTTCTCACTCCAACAGGATGTAGATACAACGTCAACAAAACAGAGACATGGCAAAGTATAGGGTTCCTAGGCACGCTAATGAGGTCTCACAAGGCATCAACCATGCCAATTTCAAATTTTACGGGTGCCGAGAAACCCTAATACGGATCGTTGACTAGAAGTTTAGGCGAAAAACGAAACTAGTTAACATCTTAACTAATGGAGAGAGGCTACAACCTTTGTAGATCCGTTTCTCCACTTCCTTAGCTCCACATAGGCATCCTCTCGCTGTCCATCTCGAATCCCGGACTCAATCGTCGGCTTGATCGGAGAAATGGGCGGGCTAGGTCGTCGGCTTCGTGCCGAAGATGATCTACGTCGAGGCATCACAAGTTCAAGCTCCAACTCCATCAAGTTGTGAAACTTGTGAAGAAAACACCATATACTACTTGGCAAGAGGTAGAGGGTGAAGAAATAGGAGGTAGGTTCACTTTAGAATTGGATTTCTCACACTTTAGCTCAAGTTGCCATTAATGGACTTAAGCTTTTTCTTTGAAGATGAAGAAGAAGATGAAGCTAGAATATGATAAGTGTTTTTAAAATGAAAAAGAAAATGAATACTTATCATAATGTAAACCATGGTTAGGTGTAGAGAATTGACTAAGGTTAGATGAATGGTTAGGGTTAAGCATGAAGACAAAATGGTCACTTTGGTCAAAGCTTCATGAAGCTTCAACAAGCTTCAAGAATGAAAGCAACCCTTTTATTTTCTTTTGCCATTTCTTTTTAATCCCAATTAAAAAGAAAGATAAAAGAATGAATAAATAAAAACCCTAACCATTTATTTAACCAAGGTTTAATTCTTTACACTTAACCAAATGAGCAAGTATCATCAAACATGATACAAACATGTGCATAAAAGTATATCACATATACAACTTGCACATCAAGTGAGAAAATCCATTTAAAGTGAACCAATACTAGTTAATGCAAAGTAATATATCAAATATATAATTATACATTAAATCATTAAATTAACACTTGATTTAACGATCCGGTCATATCGCATACAACCGACTAGTATCCTATGTATCGGCTTATCGAATCAATCCTTGATTCGATATCTAGGTTATATCGAATATAACCAATCGATACTTTCATCGCGAGAATGGAATACGGTATCACATACACGCATTATTCTCGGTCCTGCACATATCTCATATGCGCTCCTATTTCGTTTCGCTTGAGCCAGGAAACCTCTGTGTAGGACTCTAAAGACTCGTCAATACGCCGGCAGCAGACGATGATCATATCAAGCACCCACAAGCCGCAAGCGGTCTGCTAAACGTAACGGCCATCCGGGTATTGAGCGATCAGAAGATCGACGAGCTAGCCCGCTCACACTCCTGTGAATCCAACCAGTAACACTTACCGTACAGTCCGGTCTGTTTGTCTAATATGTCGCATATCAAGTCTAGGGGTGGTAAACGTCAGACCCCAGTAACCGATAAGTCGTGCCGATGTGAGGCTCATAACGGGTCGAGAAACTACTGGTAACACTTACCAGCAAATCTCTGATCAGCCCTGGCCAGGGACTTCCCTGTTACGGCCAATCGAGCACAGCGCAACATCAACCCCCAATATCGGGAGAGACGAAACCCCTCCTATCGCTCATTGCCTCCATGTGACTCGGGACTGTACCCAAAGACCACCATTTTGCACGCCCTCATGGACGTGGTAAGGTGGAGATCAAAGCACAGTGGGAATCACACAAGACTCTATGACGATCTCGGGTCTACAGACTAACCTGCACAAATGTCACCTGAGAACTGCCATCTGACGTGAGGTATAATACCATCTGGGAGTTCTCGGCGAGTCCGTCCAGTGTACCCAGTCTCCACTGAGCACCCGTATACCATCTCTGATGTCAAACACCAATGGATGTGGGATCATCCATCGCCCATCTCATGGGTCGAGAAGCGTATACGCTAGTCTACACTGGTATATCGATGCCTCGTCTCGATACACCCACGACTAGGGACCTTGAAGGATGTACTTATGGACTACCATGTCCCCACTAGTATGATCTGCATTATAGTCTAGGTAATCAAGTACACATCCTAAGGGCTTTATCAACATGTAACCATAAGACAGTTTAAAGAGACTAGTGTACATGTTAAGATAAAGAGCAACTAGATAGCATACTATCATATCGAGCAAGAAAGTCATCTCTATATATGTCCAAGCATCCAATATAATATACATCATCTGTACAATACTGGCCTCTAGGGCATACATACAACTAACAATCTCCCACTTGCACTAGGGCCAGCTGCTGTAGTATCGCATACCGAGCATCCCGAAGAGTCTCTCAAACTGTATCTGGGGAATGGCCTTTGTGAGTGGATCCGCCGTGTTGTTCTTCGTGTCAACTCTCCTGACCTCGATCTCCCGGCGATCAACTATCTCCCGGATCAGGTGATACCGCCTCAGAATATGCCTGGATCGCTGATGGGACCTAGGTTCCTTGGCCAAAGCCACCGCTCCATTGTTATCGCAATACAAAGGTATTGGATGCTAAATGGATGGAACCACTCCAAGTTCAGTAATGAACTTCTTGATCCAGACAGCCTCTTTGGCAGCATCGTTGGCAGCGATGTATTCAGCCTCCATCGTCGAGTCTGCCACGGTTTCCTGCTTGGAACTCTTCCAGCTAACCGCCCCTCCGTAAAGGGTAAAGACAAATCCCGACTGCGACTTAGAGTCGTCCTTATCACTCTGGAAGCTCGAATCGGTAAAGGACTCCACTTGGAGTTCTCCGTTACCATACACCAAGAGCATCTCTTTAGTCCTTCGCAAGTACTTGAGAATGCTCTTCACAGCTGTCCAGTGACTCTCTCCAGGATCAGCTTGATACCTGCTCACTATACTTAGTGAGTATGCAACATCGGGTCTGGTACATAGCATCGCATACATGATAGAGCCTACAGCTGAAGCATAGGGTATCCCTTGCATGCGAGCTCTCTCCAAATCAGTCTTGGGAGACATCTCTTTGGAGAGAGTGACTCCAGAGATCGTGGGCAAGTTCCCACGCTTGGATTCTTCCATACTAAACCTCTTTAGTATGGTGTCAATGTACCTGGATTGGGACAATCCCAATATCCGTTTGGATCTATCTCTATAGATCCTTATTCCCAATATGCAGGAGGCATCACCAAGATCTTTCATTGAGAATCTTTATGATAAGAAGAGCTTGACCGATTGCAGCATAGGAATATCATTTCCTATCAAGAGTATGTCGTCCACGTACAATACGAGGAAGACTACTTTACTCTCTGCTACCTTCTTGTAGATACAAGGTTCATCTGGGTTTTTGACGAAATCAAACTCTTTGATAATGACGTCAAAGCAGATGTTCCAACTCCGCGATGCTTGCTTTAATCCATAAATGGATTTAAGCAGCTTGCACACCTTCCCGCTGCTCCTACTGTCTACGAAGCCCTCTGGCTGAGTCATGTACACGTACTCTTCTAAATCACCATTTAGAAAGGCGGTCTTAACATCCATTTGCCAGATTTCGTAATCATGATATGCAGCGATGGCAAGCATGATCCAGATGGATTTAAGCATAGCCACTGGAGAAAAGGTTTCGTCATAGTCCACACCTGGTCTTTGACGAAAACCCTTTGCTACAAGTCTAGCTTTGAAAGTCTCCACTTTCCTATCTACACCAAGTTTTTTCTTGAAGATCCACTTGCTCCCGATGGGTTTTATCCCTTCAGGAGCAATATCCAAAGTCCATACTTTGTTGGTGTATATGGATTCCATCTCGGACTGCATTGCATCCAGCCATTTCACTGAGTCCCTACTCGTGATGGCCTGCTCGAAGCTAGTTGGGTCATCATCCTCCATGATGCAATCCTCGCTCCCACCATCCATGAGAAAACCGTAGTATCTCTCAGGTTGGCAAGGAACCCTACTAGATCGGCGGAGAGGCTGAGGTTCATTGGGAGCTTCTGAATCTTCTGGTTCCACTAAATCTTCAGTTACGGTTTGTGTATCTGGAACTTCTTCCAGCTCTACCACTTTGCCACTAATTTCTTTTTCAAGGAATTTCTTTTCTAAAAAGGTGGCATGTTGAGCAACAAACACTTTTTGTTCCTCACTGTGGTAGAAAAAATACCCATATGAGTTCTTTGGATATCCCACAAACTTGCAAAGAACTGACCGTGCCTCGAGCTTGTCCGGATTTTGTCTTTTGACATAGGCTGGACAACCCCATATCTTAACTCGTTTAAGATATGGCCTCTTCCCACTCTATATCTCATATGGTGTGGTAGGTACAGATTTAGATGGAACTTGATTCAATAGGTATGCTGCTGTTTCCAGCGCATATCCCCAAAAGGAAATAGGTAACTCAGCTGTGCTCATCATAGAGCGCATCATATCTAATAGGGTACGGTTCCTCCGTTCTGATACACCGTTGTGCTGTGGTGTATAAGGAGGAGTCAGCTGAGAGAGAATCCCATTCTCTTTTAGGAAGTCCAGGAATTCATTGCTCAAGTATTCACCTCCTCGATCAGATCGAAGGATTTTAATACTTTTTCCGGTTTGGTTCTCGACTTCTTGTTTATATTCTCTAAATTTCTCAAAAGCTTCTGATTTGTGTTTCATCAGGAACACATATCCGAATCTAGAGAGATCGTCAGTGAATGTAATGAAGTACGAAGAACCATCCCTGGCATGTGTAGACATAAGACCGCATACATCACTATGTATCAGTCCTAAGAGTTCGGTAACTCTTTCTCCGTGTCCCGTAAACGGAGTTTTGGTCATCTTGCCTTTGAGACATGACTGGCAAGTGTCATAAGATGAAAATTCGAATGGTTTCAAATATCCATCTTTATGTAACTTAGCCAGTCGTGTCGCATTGATGTGACCCGGTCTACAATTCCATAAGAAGGATTCATTCAGTTCAGAACTCTTCCTCTTATGTGTGTTTGTTATGCTCAGAACTGTTGATTGATTTAGAACATAAATGCCATTGCACAACGTGCCTGATCCAACCAACTTTTGGTTACGGAAAATGTTCATAACATTGTCCTGTAATACAAAATTATATCCCTCTTTACTCAACAAAGAAACCGATATAATGTTGCATATCAGGTTCGGCATGTAATAGCATTCGTTCAGAACCAATGTATTACCAGTTGGTAATACAAGGTGATATTCCCCGGCAGTCTTAGCTGCAACAATTGCACCATTTCCAACTCTAATGTCTTTATCACCTTCTCCAAGTTCTCTACCTTTCCTAAGCCCATGTAACTGATTACATATATGGGATCCTGACCCGGTATCTAATACCCAGGACGTAGAGAAAATGGAGAAACAGTTCTCTGTAACGAACACACCCGAAGAAAATGCATCATCATGTACTTTCTTCATTCGGGTGGCATGGGAATCCTGGTATTCCCCTATATCCTGTTCATTCCTATAACTCTTATAAGAAAGAACGGAACCAACGTTCTCCAGCACAGTATAACATGCGAGTTCGGTCAATACATCCATATTATTATCTTTATTAGGGCATGACATGGTCGCTACCTGGAGAGAGAGAGAAGAAAACACTTTAGCTTATGCTCTTGCAAGATCAGATTGGTTATTATCTTATCTAATCAGGATGGCTCCCACTGGTTTTTATCAAATCTTCCTTCAAACCCTAAAAGAAAAGACTAGCTGGGATTAATTACACACTACAAGTTCGCCAATCTTTCAGCCAGGCCAGTGTCGGTACTTTGAGGGAGGTCCCCCGTGCTTTCGCACGAACCTAATTAATGTAAACCTCGTTTTCCCAGAGGCGTAACCCCGTTGACACCTTTCTAGACACCTACTTGATCGGCTAATTGTAATGTGTAAAACTCTCCCAGGAGTAACTCTTACTCGCAGTGGGTATCGGGATCCAACTATCTCATAGAAGGTATGCAATCTCATTGCAAATTTCAACACTTGAAATTCCCGATAATGCTTTTGCCCCAAACGATCTATGACCTTGACAGGGTCAACAAACCATAGACCGTAAGTCAAGTTCAACCCGTCATTTCTTGATTGAATTAAACCCACCCGCACGACCCTTGACAAGGTCAACAAGGCCGTACGACTACCCTAACTCAATCTGCATCACATGCATAAGCAGATAAATACTGGTTAGCTACCGCACACTGCGCCTTGACAAGGTCAACAAACGCAGCACGAATACTAAACAGGACTTATCTGAAATGACGGAGGGCTACGACAGGTTTTTCTGAAAACCTATTGCGTAATGAACTTGATATCGTTGTAGAATCAAATGAAGTTTTGAAATGGAATGATTTTGAGGCTTTTCTAGTTTTGCTAAAGGGGTCACTCCCGGTGAAGGGATCGTCGGCCTTTTCCTCGTCGAATGAGGTGCAGGATATATCATATATATCACTGTGCAAAGCAGAAACTATAGAAGCAATCAAAAACAAACCGAGCGTGTAGCATCTGCCAGTTATTGCTAAAGGAGTCATTCCCGGTGAAGGGATCTCGGTCCTTTCCTCATCGAATAAGGTGCAGGGTATATCATATATACCGCTATGCAAAGCAAGAACTGTAGCTACCTGTTTTGTTTAAAAATTGATTCTACAACATCTTAGGTTTCTTTTTCTTTCATTAATCACATTAATGAAGTCCCATCATTTAAGTCACCTAAACATCACAGATAAATACGACGTACACTTATGCCATCCGCATTCGCCTGGATGTCCCCTCGTGCACCGTTAGGTTAGGTAACTAACGACAGAGCAGGGCAGGGCTAGTGCGGGTGCAAAACATAAGTAACGTCTATATAATATATCATATATACTATATAAAGTATCTATCACAGAACATCACATGATCACATCACAGATATCGCAGCAGAAGAAACATATGAAACATTGGATATACTAGGACGTCCGTGTTTTCAATACGAGCCAGTATAAAACACGGATTCCACGGTCGTGATGAATAGCCAATCCCACACCCCTAGACCCCTACGAGAGCGGCAAACAACCCTACTAATTCTAGGGTTAGGAGACCCGGACTCGACTCCTCGAGATGGTCTCCCATTGGACCCTAGAACCCGGTTACTTGTGCTCCCCTCCTTGGGTCTATCCTAATGCGGAAAAGTAAATAATATACAAAGGGTGACATCTTCCGCAACCTGGAAGTGCCCCAATAAAAGAATATTACATACAAGTTTTTACATGAATGAAAATGAAACACACTCATCTCACATAAAAACCCCCGGCTATTCAAACACGACGATCCAATATAACATATCCAGCAACACATAACATCACATGCCATCAACGTAAGTAAATATGCGCATCCCAATTGTCGTTGACATATAGCAACGAAACCGGCGATATCACATATTACACTTACGGTCACAGAAAAGAAAGTGTAAAACTACAACAGTTGGAATCCGCAACCTCTTTAGACATCGCATGCCTAACACTTATAAACCCCGCATTTTAGTCCCATTATCGAAAACTCTTTTCAATATGAAGTGAGACTAAACCGCTAGATTTATAATATTCATTCAGTTATCTCATAACTGTGTGTGAATTCCAATTATTGTATCCCATTCCGGATAAATAGAAAATATTAAACTTTCCGATCGAACATTCGAACACCCAAGTTTTCCCGAAACCGTTCAACACATGAAATAAGTTCAAAGACATTCACTTCATGCCTCAGTACCAACGGTCCAGCCGTAGAAGGGTCAAGCCAACGCCTCACATGTGGCACGCCATACTGCCCCAAACCCTAAGGTTCAAAGGGCAGTTCAAGACGGTCACATAATCGAGTTAAGGTTTGTTGTCTTCTAGAGGGACCATCGCGTTACTTGCACTACTCAGAACGTCCTTAAACCACAGAAAAATCCAACATTTGGATATTTTCCGGCAGGGGAAAGATTGGGTATTTACATCCGGTCGAACTTTTTAACATATTCCAAAATATCCGGAAAGCCACATAGACAAAATCTGATAATCCGATCGAATCATCTAATCCCCAAAACACCCCAGAAAACTCAACTCTTGAGTTCAGATTAAAAAATCCCAGAAAACTCAGCACCCCAATTAACAAATTACTGTGCAAAATTGGATGGATGATGTCATCTTTTGGCCGCGGAACCGCCGCAGAAGCCAGGCTTCTGCCGCGGTTCCGCCGCGCTTTTAACAGATCATGGGATAAATTTTGCACCGTAATTCTTAGAATTCCCTGCTGAATTTTTTAAGCATTTTTAATCTGGAAAAAACCCATTTTAAAAAAAAGTCCGGAGAGCATTTTGGTATTTTGGGTTTCGGTTCGATCGGGTTTCAAACATCGTCTAGACTTTGCCTAAGGCTCTAGCTAGGCTCTGATACCTCTTGTAGGGTTTCTAGGCACGCTAATGAGGTCTCACAAGGCATCAACCATGCCAATTTCAAATTTTACGGGTGCCGAGAAACCCTAATACGGATCGTTGACTAGAAGTTTAGGCGAAAAACGAAACTAGTTAACATCTTAACTAATGGAGAGAGGCTACAACCTTTGTAGATCCGTTTCTCCACTTCCTTAGCTCCACGTAGGCATCCTCTCACTGTCCATCTCGAATCCTGGACTCAATCGTCGGCTTGATCGGAGAAATGGGCGGGCTAGGTCGTCAGCTTCGTGCCGAAGATGATCTACGTCGAGGCATCACAAGTTCAAGCTCCAACTCCATCAAGTTGTGAAACTTGTGAAGAAAACACCCTATACTACTTGGCAAGAGGTAGAGGGTGAAGAAATAGGAGGTGGGTTCACTTTAGAATTGGATTTCTCACACTTTAGCTCAAGTTGCCATTAATAGACTTAAGCTTTTTCTTTGAAGATGAAGAAGAAGATGAAGCTAGAATATGATAAGTGTTTTTAAAATGAAAAAGAAAATGAATACTTATCATAATGTAAACCATGGTTAGGTGTAGAGAATTGACTAAGGTTAGATGAATGGTTAGGGTTAAGCATGAAGACAAAATGGTCACTTTGGTCAAAGCTTCATGAAGCTTCAACAAGCTTCAAGAATGAAAGCAACCCTTTTGTTTTCTTTTGCCATTTCTTTTTAATCCCAATTAAAAAGAAAGATAAAAGAATGAATAAATAAAAACCCTAACCATTTATTTAACCAAGGTTTAATTCTTTACACTTAACCAAATGAGCAAGTATCATCAAACATGATACAAACATGTGCATAAAAGTATATCACATATACAACTTGCACATCAAGTGAGAAAATCCATTTAAAGTGAACCAATACTAGTTAATGCAAAGTAATATATCAAATATATAATTATACATTAAATCATTAAATCAACACTTGATTTAACGATCCGGTCATATCGCATACAACCGACTAGTATCCTATGTATCGGCTTATCGAATCAATCCTTGATTCGATATCTAGGTTATATCGAATATAACCAATCGATACTTTCATCGCGAGAATGGAATACGGTATCACATACACGCATTATTCTCGGTCCTGCACATATCTCATATGCACTCCTATTTCGTTTCGCTTGAGCCAGGAAACCTCTGTGTAGGACTCTAAAGACTCGTCAATACGCCGGCAGCAGACGATGATCATATCAAGCACCCACAAGCCGCAAGCGGTCTGGTAAACGTAACGCCCATCCGGGTATTGAGCGATCAGAAGATCGACGAGCTAGCCCGCTCACACTTCTGTGAATCCAACCAGTAACACTTACCGTACAGTCCGGTCTGTTCGTCTAATATGTCGCATATCAAGTCTAGGGGTGGTAAACGTCAGACCCCAGTAACCGATAAGTCGTGCCGATGTGAGGCTCATAACGGGTCGAGAAACTACTGGTAACACTTACCAGCAAATCTCTGATCAGCCCTGGCCAGGGACTTCCCTGTTACGGCCAATCGAGCACAGCGCAACATCAACCCCCAATACCGGGAGAGACGAAACCCCTTCTATCGCTCATTGCCTCCATGTGACTCGGGACTGTACCCAAAGACCACCGTTTTGCACGCCCTCATGGACGTGGTAAGGTGGAGATCAAAGCACAGTGGGAATCACACAAGACTCTATGACGATCTCAGGTCTACAGACTAACCTGCACAAGTGTCACCTGAGAACTGCCATCTGACGTGAGGTATAATACCATCTGGGAGTTCTCGGCGAGTCCGTCCAGTGTACCCAGTCTCCACTGAGCACCCGTATACCATCTCTGATGTCAAACACCAATGGATGTGGGATCATCCATCGCCCATCTCATGGGTCGAGAAGCGTATACGCTAGTCTACACTGGTATATCGATGCCCCGTCTCGATACACCCACGACTAGAGACCTTGAAGGATGTACTTATGGACTACCATGTCCCTACTAGTATGATCTGCATCATAGTCTAGGTAATCAAGTACACATCCTAAGGGCTTTATCAACATGTAACCATAAGACAGTTTAAAGAGACTAGTGTACATGTTAAGATAAAGAGCAACCAGATAGCATACTATCATATCGAGCAAGAAAGTCATCTCTATATATGTCCAAGCATCCAATATAATATACATCATCTGTACAATACTGGCCTCTAGGGCATACATACAACTAACACAAAGTCCCTAGTTCCAAATCTCGACTGTTCACAGACAACCTAGAGATCAACAACAGCGTTTCTTCTCACTCCAACAGGATGCAGACGCGAAGTCAACAAAACGGAGTCATGGCAAAGTCCTTAGTTTCAAATCTCGACAGTTCACAGACAGCCTAGAGATCAACAACGGCGTTTCTTCTTACTCCAAAAGGATGCAGATGCAACGTCAACAAAATGGAGCCATGGCAAAGTCCCTAGTTCCAAATCTCGATGGTTCACAAACAGCCTAGAGATCAACAACGGCGTTTCTTCGGAGCCATGGCAAAGTCCCTAGTTCAAAAACTCGACGGTTCACAGACAGCTTAGAGATCAACAACGACGTTTCTTCTCACTCCAACAGGATGCAGATGCAACGTCAACAAAACGGAGCCATGGCAAAGTCCCTAGTTCTAAATCTCGATGGTTCACAGACAACGTAGATATCAACAACGGCGTTTCTTCTCACTCCATCAGGATGCAGACGTGACATCAACAAGCGACCCCCAGGGTCAACAAAATGGAGCCATGGCAAAATCCCTAGTTCCAAATCTCGACGGTTCACAGACAGCCTAGAGATCAACAACGACGTTTCTTCTCGCTCCAATAGGATAGAGACGCAACGTCAATAAAACGGAGCCATGAAAAAGTCCCTAGATCCAAATCTCAACGGTTTACAGACAGTCTAGAGATCAACAACGGCGTTTCTTCTCACTCCAATAGGATGCAGACGCAATGCCAACAAAATAGAGCCATGGCAAAGTCCCTAGTTCCAAATATCAACGATTCACAGACAGCCTAGAGATCAACAACGGTGTTTCTTCTCACTCCAACAGGATGCAGACGCGACGTCAACAAGAGACCCCCAGGGTCAACAAAACGGAGCCATTGCAAAGTCCCTAGTTCCAAATCTCGACGGTGCACAGACAACCTAGAGACCACCTCGACATTTGTCTCGTTACAGCAGACGAAATGTCAAAAAATGAATCAAAGGAAAATCCCTAGCTTCAGGGTCTTGACGGCAACTCAAATAAAACCTGAAAGACTATCGGAAATCATCCCACACCATCGCAGAATGGTTATGACTCATCGGAGCTCCCAAACCGAGTCTAATCTCAAGTAAAAAGCGGCATGGAAAATCCCTAACACTTGCTCTTTCGACGGTAATATTACCAGATAGATTACTTGAAGACGTCTTGTCCAGCCCTCGAAGGGATCAGAGACACGACAGTCACGGGGATACTCGAACAGCAAGATTACAAATCGGGGAATGCATCAGCCAACGCGACGGTACCACTGACAAAAACCCTAGTACCACAAAACCTAACGGTCTTCTGTCGTAAAGAGCAGGGGTTGTAACGTTAGGATATTCTTGCGAGAACTTCTCGACTCTTCTCAACTCGTAGGGAAAACAATGTTCCTGCGAGAACTTCTCGACTCGTAGGGAAAAACATCTTCATGAAACCCTCACGGCTCATGAAGGTGAAAAGCCTTAGGCAACGGGGATATCAACCTGTTTCCTAAGCACCGTGGCCCTACAAGCAGGTCCAAACTGACTCTTATATACTATCCATGGGCTATATTCTCCAAAGTCGAATATCGACAAGGAGGAAAAAAACTACTTACGAGTCCTCTCGAGTTGTAAGAGGGAAAATTATCTTGTGAGATCCTTATGACTCTCAAGAGAAAACGCACTTAGGAGATCCTCACGACTTCTAAGGAGAAAATACACTTGCGGGATACTCTCGACTCGTAGGGAGAAAACCCTTTATGAGACCCTCACGGCTCATAAAGTTGAAAAGTCTTAGGCGACAGATCCAAACCTGTTTCCTAAGCCATCGCTGCCCTCCAAGAAGATCCAAACTGACTTTTGTACACTATCCACAGGCCACATTCGCCAATGAAATAATGAAGCTACTTATGGGTCCTCACGATTCGTAAGGAAAAATACCCGAGTGAGATCCATACGACTCACGATGGTGATGAACACTTAGAAATCCTCACGATTTCTAGGGAGAATATGCACCTATGAGATCCTCTCGACTTGTAGAGAGAAAAAACCTTCTTGAGACCCTTACGGCTCAAAAAGATGAAAAAAGTCTTAGGCTACAAGGACCCTAAACTTGACTCCTAAGCCCTCAATTTTATGGCCATGCATAACTCTGCACTACTTCACCCATGTCATACTTACGTGGGCAACGTAGTGGGGGGCATTTGTTACCGCCAAAATTTTCTGCCAAGAGCTATTTATTCCCTTACAACCCTTATTAAAAAGGGAGAGACGAAAGAGGAAAAGAATTCACGATTGGACATCATGTGTTAAACACGTGAGCGCTTATATGCAAAGCATATAATCGCTGAAAGAAAATAACAAAAGGCCAAACATGCCTCACGTGTTAAGCACGTGAGCGCTCATATGCAAAGCATATAGACGTTGAAAACACATAACTAAGGGCCAAACATGCCTCACGTGTAAAACACGTGAGCGCTCATATGCAAAGTATATGAGCGCTGAACATAAATAACCAATGACCAAACAGGCCTCACGTGTTAAACACGTGAGCGCTCATATGCTCATATGAGAGCTGAAAATAAACAGGCTAAAATCCACACTATGGGTCACGTGTTAAACACGTGAGTTCTCTTACCGTTCACATGCAAAGCATGTGAGCGCCCCAATTTAAAATGCTCCTATCAAATTCATTTGATAGAATTAAATTCTACTTGGAAAATATTTTCCTGATCTTCCTTAAACTAGAAAGATCTTCTCTGTTAAACAGAGGACTCTTGGATTAAAGATCCAGTGGTAATCATATGATAGAATAAAATTCTATCACAGGAAAATATTTTCCTAATCTTGTTAAACTAGCAAGATATTCATTTAACAGAATTAAATTCAATATTCCTAATCTTGTTAAACTAACAAGATATTCACATGACAAGAATAAAATTCTATGTTAGAATAAAAGTCTAATCTTGTTAAACTAACAAGATATCCATATTAAGGAAATATATTTCTGATCTTGTTAAACTAAAATGATATGATAGAATAAAATTCTAATCTTGTTAAAACTAACAAGATATTCATAATCTTGTTAAACAAAGAAGAAATCTTTTCTGTTAAACAGAGAGCCTTTGGATTAAAAATCCAACGGTGAATAAAATTTACCGATTGATCTAAAAAGTCATGGAATCAATCATGATCTCTCAATGAGAGATTTTCTCAACAAATTGATTTTTTCCCTTCTCCTATAAATAGGAGCAAGGAGATTAAATCCGAAAGGAGGAGACCATCCCATAAGCTTCTAAAAAATATACAGAAGCCTCCCAAAAGCTCCCACAAAACAAAAGAGAATTTAATTCTCAAACAAATGGTTTAACCTTTCAAAAAAAAAAAGAAACTTAGTTCTTCCTCTGGTTGAGGTCCGCAGAAGCAGATCTCCCCACAAGTTGAGAATTTAATTCTCATCAGGGAGATTCTGTTATGCAGATTCAAGATTTAGAGGAAAGAACTAAGTTCAAAGAATTTAATTCTTACAAAAGTATATAGGAATTTAATTACTCTAATAAAACTAGGGTTTAACCCTGTAAAAAGAATTTAATTCTTATAAAACAAGAGACTTGAAATTCTCTAAACTCAGATCCCAGTATCGTTAATATGAGATCAAAATCTTCATGCACATAGAAAGAAAAACAGGTGATTCATTAGTGTTCAACACTATAACGAAACCTCACGTGTTTCCCCACGTGAGCACCTCTGATGAACAAAATAGAATGGCTGAGACCGAGTCACGTGCTTCACACGCGAGCATTTAAAATGAACAAGAAGTGCCTCCTAGGGTACTCACGTGTTTTCCACGCGACTCCCATTCAAGTGCTTAGCACTTATATGAAAAAAGGAATAGACCCAAAAACAGCGCTCATATTTTGAAGGCGCTTTACGTGTTCGTACGTGAGCACCACAGGGTCCAAGTGCTTAGCACTTATTAAAGAAAGAGAAATAAAATTCAGAGAACAGTTCCCATTTCGTGCGCCTCACGTGCTCACACGTGAGCCGAGTGTTTAGTACTTATAAAAGAAGAAGGAAATAAAACCCAAAAAAGCAGTACCCAACTTTGGGGCGCCTCACGTGCTCACACATGAGTGCCACAAGAATTAAGTATTTAACACTTATATAAAAACAGGGACGTGAACCCAATGTACAGCGCCAGCTTTAAGATGCCCCACATGCCATACGTGAGTGCCCCCGGAATCCAGTGTTTAACACTGCATTAGAACCTCACGTGGGAACACGTGAGTGCTGAACGTATACTAGTTCTTAACACTATTGGAAATCAAATCCAGCCTCAAGTTGGCTAAGCCTTCTTGAGATTAAAATATCTTCGATCTCCAAATAGACCGAGCCTCTATGCCCATGACTTCCCAAACTAATGAAGAAATCGTAGTCTCAAAATACGACTAATGATTTCTGGGCTCGACCATTAATTCTTTTTCACTCAAACATGGAATTGGTTCAAGAGTACATCTCTCTACACCTCTGATATATGTCGTTGTAATTTCTCAACGTCTTCAGAGAGGTAGCGGGTCCCGACAACCAACCGCTTTTGGGTGTACTTCCCAAAATGGCGACAACGGACCGTAATGTTCTTAAACTAAAATCTCACCTCAAAAATGGTGATCTGCAGACCGAAACGTCCTTAAACTAACAACGGACCAAAACGTCCTTAAACTAAAACAATAGAGCCCAAATGCTCTTTTGTTGGGTCTGAATGATCCCAAAATCATGTTGAGTAGATTTTAGTCTCAAATTGGACTAACGTATCCTCAACAAACATTAAACTTGATTTTAATCTCAAATGAGATTAACTATCCTTAAATCAAACCAAACCCAAATCTAAGAATATACAGATTTGGACTAATCCACGTCCTATGGGGTGACAACATAAATTAGTCTCCATATACAATCCACGGGCAACCAAAAATAAAACAAACACACACGACACGTAGTGAACATTCGGAGCAGGAGAAAGTGGTTATCGCCACACGGTAATGTAATTACCTGCAGGGGCTTGCGCCTGCAGGGAAGAACGTCCCCACAATCGAAAAACCCCTCGCAAACGAGGGGGAATCTGATGAAGTCTGCTACAACGGCCGCATCCGTCCAAACCTCCGATACACGGTATCATAAATCAACTTGGTATCTTCGGAGAAGTGGACGGATAAATACAAATAGCATCTGGCCCCAAATTCAGGCAAGACGATCCATCTCGGTTCGTCTCTGTTTTCGGCGGTAAACATCCATACAGATATGACTTGCCAATGCTACTATTCATGACTATGAAAACTGGAAGGTGGATGACTATAGCGTCTTTCTAAATGGTAATTTAGAAGTGCTCGTGTATTCGATTCCGCCAGAGGGTTATCTTAGTCAGTGGGAGCAGCGGAAGGTGTGCAAGTGGATTTTTTCTATTTATAAACTAAACCGGATATTGCAAAGACGGATCATCTGTATTAATAGTCAAGGTATTTGACTGTGTCAAAACAACAGATGAACCTAGTAAGAAGGGTGTATGGAGTATTATCATATGGCATATAGATGACATACTCCAGATAGGAAGTGATGTTCATATACTACAATCGGTCAATCTTTGGTTGTCACAGGTGTTTCTTCATAAAGGATAGGGATATTATATCAGGGATTCTGGTAACTAGATCTATGGTTTTAAATCTAGATTTGGAAAATGTCTCAAACCTGGTACTTAGATAGCATTCTAAAAGTATTTTAGAACGGACGACTTCTAGCGTGGTGGTTGTTGGGATTCCTCGCTCCCTTGCCGCTAACTGCGGCCGTTGCAGAACGAAAAACTTTGACTTTTAAAAACTTTGGCGCTAAAAAACACATCCTAGAATCTAACCAAATATCGAAACTGGCAAGCTATAGGAGTTCTAGCTACTGTGATAGAGTTTTATACCTAAGGTCCATGTCTTTCGAGTCTTCACTTCTATTCTTAAGCTCCTCAAGGTCTCCTAGATCAAGCTTGCTTGATGTCTTTCTTGATCCTAAATGATCCACCTGAGAGTTTATAATCCAAGCTTAGCTTCACTAATGAAGCAACTTAGTAACCTAGTTCGCTAATCTAGGTTATTATGTAGATGTAGTGAGTTTTACAGTGTATTTCTATCTCTCTTTTTCTCTTGGTTCTCAACACATGAGATGGTAGGGAGAAAGATGAAGAAGGAGGAGGAGGAACTCAAGAAAGGTAAGTGAGGAGAGAGAAGCTAATGGTGAGAATGAGATCAAATTTGTATGAGAAAATAATGAACCATGGTTTTGTATATCTCATTTTTTTCAATATAAAATCACAACCATGCTTGATTAGTTTGCACAAATGAATATTCAATTCATTTGTCAACACTATTGAAGCATGGTTCTCACCATTCTCATCTCACCACCTTTACACCTCATTTCCATTTAAAAGAATAAATGGATAAAACAAAAATGAGGTGTCCACCTTCTAGAATGTTTTCTGTATAAATACGGAATACACTCTACAGTATATACATACCTGTATTAGTACCAAAATACGAATACCCAAGAGATAGAATAATACCACTAATATAATACTAGTATTAAATCAATATCTGATTTAACAAACTGGCTTAATCCTAAGCCCATTAGTATTATCAACCGTCCGATCGAAAACCTGGATAACATTAGAATATACATATCGAAATATGTATATGTAAATTATTAAATCAATACTTGATTTAATAATTCAGCTTAATCCTAAGCCGGCTAGTATTTTCATTCGATCGAAACCATGCACGTATAAATATACGGCCACCACATCGTTTCGCCTGAATTAAAGAAATCCTCTGTGTGGGACTCTAAAGACTCGACAGTACGCTGGCAGTGAGTTTAACCACAAGCACGTCAGCGGAACTAGCTGTACGTAATGGCTACCCAGGTACCTATAGAAAAGAAGGCCGACGAGCAAGCTCATCCAGACCCCTACTGAGCCTCTCCATGACAATCTCCGTACAGTCCGGTCTTTTCGTCTAAGAGTATCGCATACCGGGTCTAGGGGATAGTAAACGTCAGACCCCTACTGACCTGATAAGTCGTGTCGATTTGATTGAGGACCATCCGAAAAACTACTGATCTAACCATCAGTAAATCTCAACTGTCCTTGCCAAGCTCTTATGGTTCTGGTCAACCGGACACAGTGCGATATCGACTCCTAATACCGGGAGAGACGAATCCCTGACTATCACCCACTGCCTCCATGCGGTTCGAGACTATACTCAACCAAAACCTGTTTGCACTACTTAGTAGAGCTGTGGTAGGGTAGTGATCAAAGCACAGTGGGAACTTACACGAGACAAATGATGATCTCAGGTCAAAAGACTAACATGTACCCATATCACCTGAGAACCGCTATCTGACGATAGGTATAATACCATCTAAAGATTTTCGATGAGTCCGTCCAGTGTACTCACCCCCAGTGTGCACTTGTATACAATCTTAGGTGATCATACCAATGGCAGTGGGACCAACCACCGCCCCTCGTCGGGGTCTAGAAACGTATACACAAGTCTACTTGGAATATCGATACCCGGTCTCGATATTTTTGCGACTTGGGACCTTTAAGGATTGTTCACCGCCGAAAATAGAGACGGATCTGGGATGGATCGTCTTGCCTGAATTTGGGGGTAGATGCTATTTGGATTTATCCGTTCACCTCTCCGAAGATGCCAAGTTGATTTATGGCACCGTGTATCAGAGATTTGGACGGATGCGGCCGTTGTAGTAGACTTCATCAGATTCCCCCTCGTTTACGAGAGGTTTTTGATTGTGGGGATGCTCTTCCCCGCAGGCGCAAGCCCCTACAATTAATTACGTTACCGCGTAGCGATAACCACTTTCTCCTGCTCCAGAAGGGCATTTCGTGTCATGTATGTTTGTTTTATTTTTAGTTGCTCGTGGATTATATACGGAGACTAATTTATGTTGTCGTCCATAGGGCGTGGATTAATCCAAATCCGTATATTCTTAGATTTGGGTTTGGGTTGATTTAAGGATCGTTAATCTCGTTTGAGATTAAGATCAACTTTAATGTTTGTTGATGATACGTTAGTCTAATTTTAGACTAAGATCTACTCAACAGGATTTTGGGATCATTCAGATCCAACAAAAGAGCATTTGGGCTCTATTGTTTTAGTTTAAGCACGTTTCGGTCCATCGTTAGTTTAAGGATGTTTCGGTCCGCATTGGGATGCGCTCATCGGTTTGGGAGTGCACCAAAGAGTTGTTGATTGTTGGGACCCGCCATCTCTCTGAAGACGTTGAAGAATTACAACGACATGTATCAGAGGTGTGGAGAGATGTACCCTTGAACCACTTCCCAGATTGAGGGGAGATATGGGATGAATATCCTGTCGGAAGATCAGTAGTCATGTTTGGGACTAAGACCAATTTAGAAAATAATGAGTACATGGGCTCGGTTGATCTGAATTAGGGATCTGGTCGACTTGGGCTCAGCCTACTCAGTCTTTGTCATTTAAACTTAGTCTTTGTCATTTAAATAAAGTGCTAAACACTTGCTTGCGCTCAGTCCCCTTTCTGTGTGAACAATGCCGGGCATTTATATGGGTTCTGATGCTCACACTTTACTTTACTTTTCCTTTTTTGTTTTGTTTTTTATGGAGTGTTAAACACTCTTTATGGCGCCCACGTGCGGAGCACGTGAGGCGCTAGGTGCTAAGCTTTAGGCGCTAGCTGATGAGCACCAAGCGCTTTATGTTGAATAGCGCCTCACGTGAGGGGCACGTGAGGCTCTTGGCGCTGGGCACCAAATATTGAGTGCTAAGCACTCTTTATTGAGCAGCGTCCATATGAGGGACACGTGAGGTGATTGGCGCTGAGTGCCAACCATTAAGTGCTAAACACTTTTTATTGAACAACACCCACGTGAGGGACATGTGAGGCGCTTGAACTCTAGGTTTTCTTCATATATTCTGTTCTAAAAAGTTCAATTCTCTGTTCTTTTCTGGATCTTTGATTCCCAAGAACAAATTCATCCCTATGAGAATTAAATTCTCATTTGTGGGAGACTTGTCTCATGGATCTCAGATCCAGAGAAAGAACTAAGTTCTTTTATAAGGGTTAAACCTTTGGATATGTAGATGAGATGCTCCAATCTCTATTATTTTTATTTACCTCGAACAGAGGTGTTCTTCTTTCTTCCCTCTTAAAGCTTTCCTCTTGCTTGCTCCTTTTTTTTTGTGAAGTTTACAGGGGGGTTCCTCTGTACAAGACTTGAAGTCTTTGGTCCTTTATATAGTAGAAACAAGTTTATTGATTTAGTTAAAGAAATCTCTCCTTGAGAGATCTTTAATTGATTTGGGGACCGTTGGATCTTTGATCCAAGGACTTCTGTTTTACAGAAGATATCTTTCTTCTTTTTAACAAAATTAGGGAAATATTTTCCTATACAAAATTTATTCTGCAGATAGGTGATTTTTAATCACCATTGGATTTTTAATCCAACGGTGCTCTGTTTTACTGTAACATTTCAAAAAAATAAAATATTATTTTTGGGAATTTTTATAATTTAATATTATTTTATTGAATATTTTAATATTTCGGTATAATTAAATACCGACAAATGGGAAAATTTTGGAAAAATTATGAAAAATTCTAAAATAAGGTATTGGTGGAATTAGGCCATTTTAAAGTTTTTTATGGTTAATTATATGCTATTTTAGTGCTAATCGCGATAATCGGATTTTTAGCATTTTTGGTGCAAAACATGCACATATCATTTTTCCACACTTGTTACATTTTCTTACATGTTGTGGGTGTATGGTTGCTTAGGGTTACCATTGGGTGAGAAGGAATAAAGGAAAAAGAAAAGAAAAGAAAAAGGTATGGTATGATGAAGAGAGAGAAAGATTAGGTCAATCCTCTTTTTTTGAACCACCCCCCATCATTTCTTCACACCATTCTCTCTCCCTTTCCCTCATGAGCTGCTGCTGCCCTTTCCCTCTTCCTCCTCCATCTTCAAGCTCCAAAACACCTTGGATCCAACCCCAAAACCCTATTCCCATTTCACAAAAATTGTTCCCAAGCTCACTAGCTACACATTGGACCTAGAAAGAGTGGATTTTGAGGACTTTGAGCAACTCAAGAATTTTCTTGAGTTGCCAAAGGAGGTAATTTCTGCACCCTTAGAGTAGTATTTCGATTTCTTATGCATCTATACTTGTTTCATGTCGATATTGTGTCGTTTTGAGGACTTTGGAAAATTCAAATTAGGGTTTAGGGTTTGATCTGAAATCAAAGGTGAATTGAAATGTAATTAGGGACTACAACCCCTGTTGTGAAGTTATATTGGACCAAACCAGAGAATATAACCCGGAATACAGATTTATGAAAACGATATCGGGAAAAACTGTAATTCTGTGAGTGTGTTTTGAAATCTGCTTTCACCCCGAGACTCCTAAAATAATTTTGGTTTGATAATGAGATGTGCAGGCATCCAGGAACCACCACCCAAAGCCCTAGCCCTTCTCCCCTCTTCCAGGCCGCCAATTAATCCCTTCTGGCCGCAATTTGCGGCCAGAGCAGGGGTGCTGGGATCCATTTTTGTTCTGTAGCCTTATACCCTATAAACTTGACCCATGGCATGTGCAATTTTGACTGATTCCATCTAGGGTAGAATCTGGGGTAGTTTTCTTGTGTTGGCGCTTGGTTTACGACTTTTTTTAGCATGGATTTTGGTATTTGGTGATTCGCTTCTGTCGGGTGGCGTTTGAACGTCAACGGCAAAAGGTTATTGGTCGTGTTTGCATGCGAGACTATAGGTTTTTACCTATGAGAGTAGCGTATGCCGTTTTGGTTTTCCGATGTGATTTTCATGTGCTTTAACGTTTGTGATATCCTTGTAGGTAACCCACGTGATGTCGAGGAGTTGAAGATAAAGATGGCGACATCGGCATCGGCACACAAGAAGCAAGGTGAGTAGATTTATATCTACGGAGAGAAGTCGGGTGGATGGCGTATAGCACTCCCGCAGTTCGTGGTGATGTATACGAATACGTATACACACATATATTTATTATATGTTGATGGAGATTATTGATGATAAAGATGGATTTTTGGTGTCTTGGATTGGTTTAGTGTAGTTGTGAAACCCTGGAGTAGTGGTTACACCCACACATATACACACACACCCATACTTGCATACATTCTTCTTTCATATATGGGTATGTGGAAATATATTTATGTGTTCACATGGGTATTGAGACTATGTGTTCATATACTGGATTGAGGATAGTGTTTGGAATTTGAGGTGAGTCGATGAGTTTTGATTTGAGACCGTGAGATCGGTGATATGGCAGGATTCGTATTTGAGATACGTCATGATGTTATAGCGGATCTTTGGACGACGATACCATGTGGATGGTGATGTACATAAAATAGTTGACTTGTGATCAAGACATGAGATGTGATATGCTATGATATTTATAATAGGCCGTATTGGGCGATGCATACCTCTTTATGATGATATGTGGTGATGACATTGGTTTGTATGAGGCTGTAGATCAGCAGTCAGATCATAATTATATTGATGATATTAGTATTGTACTAGATATAGATCAGTACCCGGATTATGATCTTTGATAAAGAGGATAGCAGATGGATAATATGATGAATGTGATATTGACCCGTACCCAGATTTGGGATGCCGTACGAAGGATTTACGTACGAGTTATATATTGATGATAGATCCGCACTCTTGACTTGAGGATGTTTGATTATAGATGTTGTATCGGATGTGATACTATTGAGGTGGGATCATCGACTAATATATATATATATATATATATATATATGTATCGACTCAGATGTTAGGCGGTTTTCTTACCTTCAGTTAGCCTATTAGCTCAGCCCTATAGTTTAGTGTAGTTATTAGACTAGATTTCGATTCCTACCTATTTCAAAAACTAACGAATCGTGGGTATTATAAAAGACAGGCCAAGGGATTCTACGGATATTTCAAAGAACGTATCTTTTCTTAAAAACACCGTAGCCCTTATTTTCAAAACAACCGCGATTCGTATTATTTCAAAAGCACTACTGTATGATTTATATTTATATTAAATGCAGATTGGTTGTCGTTGTGTCTAGTATTCAGCTCCCGCACATTATTGCTGTTCGCTCCACATCGCATAATTATGTTTCCTGATTTAAAATCAGGAAAACCTACGGAGGAGGCATCACGTGCTAGCACGTGACCATCGGCCACGTGTTGGCACGTGACATCTAAAGGCAGCGGCACAAAGCACTTCCATTCCCTGATTAAAAGTCAAGAAGAAGCTCCGGAAGAAGCATCACGTGCGAGCACGTGACCAGCGGTCACGTGTTGACACGTGATGGCTAAGCAGCGGCAAAGAACAGAGCACAGAAGGAAGGGAAGCCCATTCCGGGGGGGTCACGTGCGCACACGTGATCAACGGTCACGTGGCCACACGTGACCGGCCCCAAGAGCCTTATTTCTAAGACAGAATTAAATTCTGAGAAAAGATCTTTCAAGTCTTTCCGAAGTGGAAAAGATTATTTGGAACCGTTGGATTAAAGATCTAAGGGTGATTAAATATCACCAATTTATGGAAAAATATCAGACTTGGAAAGATTTCCCCTTAAAATATAATCGAAATAACAAAGAGATATCTTTGGATTTAAAATCCAATGGTGAATAAAATTCACCTAATAATCAAAAGGTCCAGATGAATGATAAATATAAATCAAATCCCTCAATAAACAAATCAAATCTTTCAATTAAAGATTCACTAAAAACTGATTGATTCTCTTCCTTCTCCTATAAATAGGAGCCAGAAAATATAGAGACAGAGACATATAGAGATAGAGAGACATATATATATATATATATAGAGAGAGAGAGAGAGAGCTTTGAGATTTTGGAAGAAATTGATCCTCTGCAAAAGAAAACCCTAGGTAAGAGAGGAGAGGCTTGAAAAGAGAATTTAATTCTCAAAAGAGTTTAACTCTTGTATAAAGAAAAGAACTTAGTTCTTTCTCTGGTAGAGGATCTGCAAAGTGCACATCTCCCCATGAATTGAGAATTTAATTCTCATTGGGTTGAGATCCTGCCATGAAGATCTAAAACACACAGGAGGAACTCAGTTTTGAGAATTTAATTCTCACAGAATTATAGGAATTTAATTCCTTTGGGATAAAATTAAGGTTTAACCCTATGTTAAATTTAATTCCTTCAAAAATGGATAGAACTAGGGTTTAACCCTAATTGAGAACTTAATTCCCTCAAACTCACAGGAATTTAATTCCTATACCAGAACTTAATGGGAATTTAACTCCTACAGAAAAGAGATTAGGGTTTAACCCTATCTAAGAATAATTCTTTAAAAGAAAGCGGGAATTTAATTCCTCTAAAGTTATTATTAGGGTTTAACCCTATTAAGAATTTAATTCTTAAAAAAGATAAACAAACATGCAAAGAAACAGAGTCACGTGCTACCACGTGACCCCTGTAAAGATCCATAGAGAAGGGTTTTGAGGCAACGCCTCACGTGCCCCACGTGACCCCTGGCAGAAGTTTTAACAGACAAACACTTAAAATCACGTGACGACACGTGATGCTCCAAAGTATTCAATACTCTCAGCAGAACAAATAAAGAGAAAGAGGGCGCTCTCACATGCTACCACGTGACCCCTCTTGCCTTAGTGTTTAACACTAAATTGAAACCTCTGTATCCAGTGTTTAACACTGATTTGCTTTAGTGTTTAACACTAATTATAAACCTCTATTTGCAGTGTTTAACACTAAATGTCTTAGTGTTTAACACTAAATTAAATTTCTGTTACCAGTGTTTAATACTGATTAACATTAATTTGGAATCTCTCTTTCCAGTGTTTAACACTGATTTGCTTTAGTGTTTAAACACTAATTTGAAATCTCTCTGGCCAGTGTTTAACACTGATTTGCTTTAGTGTTTAACACTAATTTGAAAGCCTTGTTGCTAGTATGTAACTCTGATTATCTTTTGGTGTTTAACACCAGTTTGTCAATCTCATTCCCATTGTTCAACACTGTTGGTCTCTAGTGTTGAAGCTTTAGCCCAATTGGCTAAGTTTCTAGAGGCAAAGCCTCTCCTTCATGTTGGAGATAGTGCCCTCAAAATCAATTATTGGATCGCAGGTACGTGATTACAATGATTGAGGCAGGACCTATACCGATATGACAGTCTTGCTCGAGATGATAGTTTGCTATCTGGTTTGTCTTTATCATCGTATACATGCTTTAGTTTACTATTACATGATGATAGAGCCCATAGGATTCTTGCTTGACTACCAGCAGTATGATGGCGATCATATACGTGGGAGCTGGGGTCTGTAAGCACATCCTTAAAGTGTCCCTAGTCGTGGGAGTTTCGAGACAGGGCATCGATACTCCAGAGTAGACTAGTGTATACAGTCGAGACCCCGACGAGGGGCGGTGGCCGGTCTCACAAGCCACTGGTGTCAGTTTGATCACCTAAGATGTATACAGGTGTTCATTGGGTTATGAGTAAACCGGACAGGACTCGCCGGGAACATCCTAGTTGGTATTATACATATCGTCAGATAGCAGTTCCCTGGTGACATGTGCACAGGTTAGTTTGTCGACCTGAGATCGTCATTTGTCTCGTGTGAGTTCCCACTGTGCTTAGATTACTACCCTACCACGCTCAAAGGAGTTGTGCAAACAGGTTTTAGTTGGGTACAGTCCCGAGCCACATGGAGGCAGTGAGCGGATCGTCGGGGATTCGTCTCTCCCGGTATTGGGGGTTGATGTCGCACAGTGCACGGGTGACCATCACTTGAAACCCTCGGCCGAGGTAGTGGAGAATTACTGATTTGGATCAGTAGTTTCTCAGAACGTGATGGGCTTCATACCGACACGATTTATTGCGTTATTAGGGGTCTGACTTTATCCACCCCCTAGACTCGATATGCGATACTCTTTAGACGAACGGATCGGACTGTATATACATTATCACTGTCAGGCTCAGTAGGGTTTATGGATGAGTTCGCTCGTCAGCTTCCCTTCCAATCAATACAAAGGCAAACGTTACGTACAGCTCGTACCTCTGACGTGCTAGAGGTTATACCCAGTGCTAGTGTGTTGATGAGTCATTAGAGTCCCCCACAAACACTTTCCCAAGTTTGGGCGAAACGTTGTAGAGGCCGTATGGGTTTATGGCAAGGTTCGGAAAATGCACGTGTGTTTTCGCACGTGTCATTTTTCGGGCAGATAATACTGGTAGGCTTTGGTTTAAGTCGGAACCCAGTATTATATTGTGTAGATATAATATCTTTTTCTCAGTTGCATTTGTATTCGGCCGTAATACAAATGCTGGTATGTTTATACCATTACGGGTTTATCCTGAAATTCGTTTCAGGATCGCTTTTGGAAGTTGCCAGTTTCCAGTTTTCTATTAGCCGTATTTAACATTTGGTTAAATGCGGATTTATCTTTTCTTTTGGATGAGTCATGAGGTGAGTCATGAGTGTGGAAGGTTCTTGTTTTGGTGACTAAGTTTAGATTCATTGTATGCATTAATGAATGGGTGACTAAGTTATTTGAGTCACCATTTGTATTAATGATGTTTTGTTTTGCCTTGGATTTTTTCTCTTGATGTTTTCCTTTATGGTCACCTCCTTGCTCCTACACTCACCTCCCTTACTCCTTTAAATGGCCGGCCCCCTCATGGTAATGGTCATGGTTGTGGTTTTGAAAAAAGATATAGTTTATGTGTATGGAAATTTCATAACTCTTTTCAATCCATCACAGTTTCAAATGGCAACTCCATTAACCGTTCGTCCATAGCCTTGGACGTAACGAGACAAAGTGTTCTACTCATTCTCTACATCATCTTGGTCGTCTCTTTTAGCAAACTTGACGATCGAGTTGCCTCGGTTCAGAGGCGGGAGCCCGTTTAAAGATCCGTCGACGTGGTGCCACCTGGACGAGAAGACTGGAGATTCAGGAGATCGGAGCAGCCGCAACAAGCGTGGGATGATGGTTGAAGACCGAAGGACTCGGATCGTTCAGTATAACTCTTCTACCCACTTTGTAGTTTGTTAGTTTAGCTTTAATGGCAGATCCGGGTTACGGTACACGATAGCGCCAGTTTGTAAAAAGTTTTTGTTCCGCATTTGGCGTCTGTTAGACGGCCGGGGCACTACCGTGGACTTACAGTGGTATCAGAGCCTCACCATTAAGCTATACTAACTTGTGCTAACGCGTTTAAAATATCGATCGAACGGATTTTCGAAAAACCGTAAATTCCAAGTTCTGAGTTTCTGTTAATTTTAAACAGTGTCTAAAAATTATTTTGTATGTCACAGAAAAACAAGCAGGCTTTTTTAAGCTATCCATACAAATTTGGACACGTGATCTCATAGAACCACTGCGGAACCGCGGTCAAACCTAGGGTTTGACCGCGCATCCGCGGCGGTTTAATGGGAACAGTGCTCCAAAATTGTACAGGGGCTTCTACACAGGGAATTGTTGTTTCTGGTACTGTTCATTTGGGCCCAGATTTTGTTACTGTACAGCAGATGTACGTGGGGCCCACTTTGGGAAATTTAGTCGATCGAAATTTTAAACTTGTTAGTTTACAGTATTATATCTCCGACCGGGAATGTCATTTGATCGGTAAACCGCGTCTGATTGCTATAGTTCTTTTAGACGGGTTTGCGAACGTGACATTCGCGTTGATGATCTGTGTTGTGCTGTGTTGTTGCGGATATGTCGTGGTGGATAGCAGGGTGCAATGATAGTGCAGTTTGGATTTATTTGTACATTTGATATTGCGGGGTGAGCGTCCAACATGTGGACTGCCGTTACTGCCTGTTTGTATAATATTTTTTTGGGGCACGACCGGGTTGAGGTCGATGTACTCGTTGTACATATTTTATTTTCTGTACTAGGTTTATCCTGCGACGGAGTGCACGGATAGCCGGGTTCTGGAGGGCAACGAGTCCGTATCTCATGTCTTTAAGAGGCAGAGGGACCTCACACTAGAATTGGCAGACTATTCGCCGCACTCGTAGGGGGTACAGGTTGACCCAAGGAGGGGTGCTCTATTTACTGGATTCCGTGAAGTGCCGGGTGTTCCATTCACTATGCTGTGGGGACTACCTCGCTTCAGGTTTTGGCGGGTAACTTGCCGCACCCATAGGGGTCTAGGTTTCATTGCACAGGCTATCCACACGACCAGGGGAACGTCAGGTTTCAGCAGCGGCTCTGTGAAACCCGGGGATCCCAGATTATCTGTATTGTTCTGTGATGCTTATTACTTTTCTGTAATGTTGCATATTATCACGCCTGGAGCAATTATTGTATATTGGTATATATACTATTAGATGTTGTATATGTTTTACACCCGTGCTAGTCCAGCCCCCGCTCTGTCGTTAGTTAAGTAACCTAACGGGTGATGAAGAGACCCAGTGGCGAATGCGGATGGCATATACGTACATTTTATTTTCGTTCTTTTCTGGTGTGATTGATTGATGGGACTGCATTGATTCTTATCAATGCAAGGATAAAACAAACATATATTTGATATTGTTGGAACAAATTTTAAAAAGTGTTATTACAAAGACATTTCTTTTTGTTTTGCATAGTGATATTCAGTTTAGAATATCCTGCACCTCATTCGACGAGGCAAGGGACGAGATCCCTTCACCGGGAGTGACCCCTTGGGCAGAAGTTTACATCAGGGTAATAACTTTACTATAGTCGATTACAAGTTGCTATGCATAGCGGTATTCAGTTAGAATATCCTGCATCTCATTCCACGAGGAAAGAGCCGGGATCCCTTCACCAGGAGTAACCTCTTTAGCAAAAGGTTTTTCGTCACTATATTTTTATAAAAAGCTATCAGGTTCCTTCAACAAGATCAAGTTCATTACGTTAAAGGTTTTTTCGCCAAAAACCAGCTGTAGCCCTCCGTCGTATCTTATGGATGGTCAGTAGTATTCAAGCTATGTTTGTTGACTTTCGTCAAGGCATAGTGCTTGGTAGCTGCTGGGGTATTAATTTGTAGCATAGATAGATGTGTTGGTTTGGGACAGTTGTATTACCTTGTTGGCTTTCGTCAAGGGTATGTACGGGTGGGTTCAAATTAACCTGGACTATGACGGACAGAACTTGACATGTGACTTATGATTTGTTGGCTTTCGTCAAGGTCATAAGAGCATGGGGCAAAAATCATATCGGGAGTTTCAAACATACAGGAAACTTGCCAGGCATGCGCATACCTTCTGGAGTGTGATAACTTGAGTGGCTTCCATCAAATTATCATGCGATGATAGTTGGATCCCGATTCTCACTGATGAGTTGGTTTACTCTTCGGGTGATCCCGACTAATTCTTCTTTCAGGTTTGGAGGAGAATTTGAGATAACAGTGGGAGGTTTCCTGATTAGATAAAGTGATAACCATTCTGATCTAGGTTAGAGTGCACGCAGAGTGTTTCTTTTCTCTCTCTCTTTGGCAGCGACCTTTGACCGACCCTAGACTATGACTCAGTGACCAAGTTGACCGAACCTTCTTAAAATACAGGCTTTTGGATTGTCTATAGTTGCATAAGTCATTGCCGCTCCTTCTTTTACCCTTTGTATTTCTCAGAACACCCCGTATTACTACGGATATCCACTTCCATTGGATAGATCCATCGTATGGTTATATACAAACTCGAAGGGACTTCTTCGAGGATGGATCCAGGTTCAGGAGAAATAGAATTGGTTTATTCAGTTGACTTTTATTATCACCTTCTCTCAGGTTGCGAGGGCTCCTTAGTTTAGGAAAGTACACCTATTACGCTTATTGGATAGTCTTATTCCAAACCATAGGCAGTTGCCGAAAGGTAGGGAATGAAGAAAACTAATTAGCCTATGTAGGGTGTGCAGAAGGTAATATGTAAAGACAAGATAAAGGGATTAGAAAGAGGGCAAAGTAAATTGCGGCTGTTATCATTCACGACCAAACCGCGTACTTCATCGCCACTCCTGTTTCACCTTTGATTTTTTCCCAGTTCAGGAGAAATAGAATAAGGTATTATTTAGATTGTCTTTTATTATCACCTTCTCTCAAGTTGCTAGTACTCCTTAGTTTAGGAAGGTACACCTATTATGCTTACTGGATAGTCTTCTTCCAAACCATAGGCTGGTGTCGAACGGTAGGGAAGGAAGAAAACCATTTAGCCTAACGATGGTGTACAGAAGGTAACGACGAAAGACAAATAAAGGGATTTGGAGAGACGGCAAAGAAATATATGGTTACAGTCATGAATAGGATTATGGAAGAGGTATTACTAGGAATACCAGGATACCCCTACGAGACATTTTAATGTTTCAGTTTCACTGCGCATTGTTAAAAGAAAACTGTTTTCCCGATTAGATACTTACTCCAGGGTATGTATTTACCAGGTTTCATATCTGTATGGTTTTTACAGATGATGAGTGGGAATAAGTTATTGGGAATAAGGTGATCATCCTCATTATATCGGAATTCGTTGTAATTGGTGATATTTGAGGAAATCGCCTGGGTACAGTTTTCAACCTACGACACACAGGTTTTGAGTTATTCAACTCAGCGGACCTATACAGAGTATTGTATGTTGTCCAGTATCTGTCAGGACAAAGGGGTAGGTTCTCGTACTATGTTCTGTTTACTTATGACTTCTCTAGTTATTAGACAAGTGTTTTGTAGAAATACAATGTCTAAGTTTTGAGAAGTTATGGGTACAAGAATAAAGTAGAGAACTAGATGTCACAAGTATCGGGATTCTTCAAATAGATCGAAGATGTAGATTCTTGTGATAGTATTCAGATGATAGTAATGGTTTTGAGAAACTTGTTTCTCTTTCAGGTTACTCATAATTGGATGGATTCATAAGTTGAGTAATGCTGATTAGCCTCTCTCCATTAAGTTGATATGCACTGAAGACAGCTGCATGTTTTTGAATCTGGTTCCAATTAAATTAGTGCCTCTATTTCTATATTATATATAGAATAGTTCATATCTTAACGATATTAAGATACGGGGAGTTGTCTCGCTTATGCTTAAAACCAGCCACTGGATAACTCAAGGCATGTTTCTGTAATGGCAGTTTGTGGGTTGACCCTGCCTTTGACGAGGGTTGACTTTTCTACCATCTGGAAGATCAATAGTGATATTGTTCTTGACTCGCCACAGTTTTATTAAAATGGATTTTTTTTCAGAAAACAGTAGTGGGAGTATGGTAGAACTGGAAGTGATTCCAGAACCGCAAACGATTACGGAAAATTTAATAGGACCTATATATTCAATCAGGTTTGACATTCCATTAGCCACTACGCAGATATGGTGGGTAACCTCAGACACCCGAGAGGTACTCAGGTAGCCTCAAGGACGGTGACAGGGAGGTTCTTGTTTACCCAGACTTGACACTACTGTTGTTTCAGACTATGAGACCCGGCAGAAGGATAAGTATAGCGTCGTTCTAAACTAGTTTTAGAAGTACACGTATATATTATTTTGCCAGAGGGTTGTCGTAGTCAGTGGGAGCAGCGGAAGTATAGTGGGCAAGTAGCTTATGTCTATTTATAGACTTGAGCAGATATAGCGGAGATAGATCATCTATTTTTGATGTGACAGTCATGGGTTTGACTTCATCAGAATAGGGGATGGATCTGTTAAGAAGGTAGTAGGGTGTGATGTCATGTTATTTGGATGACACACACATAGTAGGAAGTAAAATTCCTATACTACGATCGGTTGTACTTTGGTCGTCACACAGTTGTTTCTCCAGACAGGACATGGATATAATATCAGACATTCTGGTTTCCAGATCTATGGTTTTAGATCTGGATTTGGGTAGTTTCCCAATGTGGGTACTGTGACAGTATTCTAATAGCTTTAGAATAGATGACTCCTGGCATGGTGGTGTACCTGCAGGTGATGGAGTCACCCTCTCTAAAGGTGTTTTAGAGACTAAAGGAGAGAGGGATGTGCATGATTGGAAGATCACTTGCTTAGGCAATTGAGTCAATCATGAGATGTCAAGTACCACACCAGATGTTGTTTTTGCACTATATGCGATAAGTTTATATTAATCCAATCCTGGAGAAACATAAGGAAGCAGTTTTAGAACATAAGTGCATGTTCTACGGATTTGATGACGGCAGCCTCCTTCGGGAGACGGTTATCATTCCAGGTTTCAAAGGTGACATGGATGATAGAGTGATTGTCAGAATTATAGTTTTCCCTATGACGAGGGATAGTATTATGGACAAGTAGTCCAAGAGGATACTGTGAGAGGCATAGTGCTGGATACTGATTAGGTTCAGTGATCGATACAGTCTAAGAAGTTTGGATTTGAAGTTCATTTATGAACTAGGTCCCATCAGATATCCAGACATATTCTAAGACAAGTATTACTCGATTCAGGAGACGGCTTTCTCCGTGAACATGAGATTAAGAGAGACATAGAAAGAAACATCAGGGCGGATCCACTCACTGAGGCTATTTCTCGAACACAAGAGTTTTACGAACTAGCTTTGTGAAACTGATTAGTAGAGAAGTTGGGTGTTCGGTATCACACAGGCTGTGAGTATGCGACATCGCAATAATTAGCCTTAAGTGCAAGTGGGAGATTGTTGGAGATAGTGCCCTCAAAGTCAATTATTGGATCGCAGGTACGTGATTACAATGATTGAGGCAGGACCTATACCGACATGACAGTCTTGCTCGAGATGATAGTTTGCTATCTAGTTTGTCTTTATCATCGTATACATGTTTTAGTTCACTATTGCATGATGATAGAGCCTATAGGATTCTTGCTTGACTACCAGCAGTATGATGGCGATCATATACGTGGGAGCTGGGGTCTGTAAGCACATCCTTAATGTGTCCCTAGTCGTGGGAGTTTCGAGACAGGGCATCGATACTCCAGAGTAGACTAGTGTATACAGTCGAGACCTCGACGAGGGGCGGTGGCCGGTCTCACAAGCCACTGGTATCGGTTTGATCACCTAAGATGTATATAGGTGCTCATTGGGTTATGAGTACACCGGATAGGACTCGCCGGGAACATGCTAGTTGGTATTATACATATCGTCAGATAGCAGTTCCCTGGTGACATGTGTACAGGTTACTTTGTCGACCTGAGATCGTCATTTGTCTCGTGTGAGTTCCCACTGTGCTTAGATTACTTCCCTACCACGCTCAAAGGAGTTGTGCAAACAGGTTTTAGTTGGGTACAGTCCCGAGCCACATGGAGGCAGTGAGCGGATCGTCGGGGATTCGTCTCTCCCGGTATTGGGGGTTGAAGTCGCACAGTGCACGGGTGGCCATCACTTGAAACCCTCGGCCGAGGTAGTGGAGAATTACTGATTTGGATCAGTAGTTTCTCAGAACGTGATGGGCTTCATACCGACACGATTTATCGCGTTATTAGGGGTCTGACTTTATCCACCCCCTAAACTCGATATGCGATACTCTTTAGACGAACGGACCGGACTGTATATACATTGTTACTGTCGGGCTCAGTAGGGTTTATGGATGAGTTCGCTCGTCAGCTTCCCTTCCAATCAATACATAGGCCAACATTACGTACAGCTCGTACCTCTGACGTGCTAGAGGTTATATCCAGTGCCAGTGTGTTGATGAGTCATTAGAGTCCCCCACAGACACTTTCCCAAGTTCGGGCGAAACGTTGTAGAGGCCGTATGGGTTTATGGCAAGGTTCAGAAAATGCACGTGCGTTTTCGCACGTGTCATTTTTCGGGCAGATAATACTGGTAGGCTTTGGTTTAAGCCGGAACCCAGTATTATACTGTGTAGATATAATATCTTTGTCTAAATTTCATTTATATTCGGTCGTAATACAAATGCTGGTATGTTTATACCATTACGGGGTTATCCTGAAATTCGTTTCAGGATCGCTTTTGGAAGTTGCCAGTTTTCAGTTTTCTATCAGCCGTATTTAACATTTGGTTAAATGCGGATTTATCTTTTCTTTTGGATGAGTCATGAGGTGAGTCATGAGTGTGGAAGGTTCTTGTTTTGGTGACTAAGTTTAGATTCATTGTATGAATTAATGAATGGGTGACTAGGTTATTTGAGTCACCATTTGCATTAATGATGTTTTGTTTTGCCTTGGATTTTTTCTCTTGATCTTTTCCTTTATGGTCACCTCCTTGCTCCTACACTCACCTCCCTTACTCCTTTAAATGGCCGGCCTCCTCATGGTAATGGTCATGGTTGTGGTTTTGAAAAAAGATATAGTTTATGTGTATGGAAATTTCATAACTCTTTTCAATCCATCACAGTTTCAAATGGCAACTCCATTAACCGTTCGTCCATAGCCTTGGACGAAACGAGATAAAGTGTTCTACTCATTCTCTACATCATCTTGGTCGTCTCTTTTAGCAAACTTGACGATCGAGTTGCCTCGGTTCAGAGGCGGGAGCCCGTTTAAAGATCCGTCGACGTGGTGCCACCTGGACGAGAAGACTGGAGATTCAGGAGATCGGAGCAGCCGCAACAAGCGTGGGATGATGGTTGAAGACCGAAGGACTCAGATCGTTCGGTATAACTCTTCTACCCACTTTGTAGTTTGTTAGTTTAGCTTTAATGGCAGATCCGGGTTACGGTACACGATAGCGCCAGTTTGTAAAAAAAATTTGTTCCGCATTTGGCGTCTGTTAGACAGCCGGGGCGCTACCGTGGACTTACACTTCAATGGCCCAACAGAGGTCCAATATCCTAAACATGATTAGACTTAGCCCAAGCTGGCCATAAGTCCTCAATTCAGACTTAACTGAGCCAATGGGCTCATAATATAATTAATTGGTCTTGGTTCCAAATTGGGCCAAAGATTATTTAATCTACCTCGATTTAAGGGTACATCTTTTCACTTCTTTGATACTTGGCGTTGTAATTCATCAACGTCTTCAAAGAGGTGACGGGTCCCGATGACCACACATTGATACAGACTGTGGGGTCTTTAAACTCATGGACTATGAGGTCCTTAACCTTGACCGGAATGTCAACGGACTATGACGTCCTTAACCTTGACCGTGATGTCTTAAAACTAACATTGGACTGTAGAGTCCTTAAATCCACGGACTACGACGTTCTTAACCTTAACCACAACGTCTTAAAACTAATATTGGACCGCAATGTCCTTAAACTACCTATTGACCGCAATGTCACTAAACTAAACAACAGAGCCCCTTAATTGTTCTCTTGTTGGATCTAAACGATCTTGTTAAGTTGATCTTAGTCTAAAATTAGACTAATGTATCCTTAACAACCGTTTAAGTCGATCTTAGTCTCAAACGAGATTAACGTATCCTTAAACCCAAACCCCCAAACCCAAATCTAAGATAATACGGATTTGGACTAGTCCACGCCCTACGGGCGACGACATAACTCAGTCTCCGTATACAATCCACGGGCAACCAAACACAAAATAAACACACACGACACGAAGTGAAATTTCTGGAGAAGGAGAAAGTGGCTACCGCAATGCGGTAGCGTAATTAACTGCAGGGGCTTGCGCCTGCAGGGAAGAGCGTCCCCATAATCAAAAACCCCTGAAGCGAGGGGGAATCTGACGAAGTCTGCTACATCGGACGCATCCGTTTAAACCTTCGATACATGGTGCCATAAATCAACTTGGCATCTTCGGAGAGGCAGACGGATAGCACCAATTAGCATCTGCCCTGAATCTCAGGCAAGACGTCCCTGCGTCGAGCCGTCTTTCGGAGGGGAACAGATTCTGGCACGCCCGGTGGGACCTTTTCCTCTTTCCACTCCACACTTCGTGTGTCGTGTTCGCGAACCAAACACGGCTCGCTAATGGTTGCCCTTGGGTTTTAAGGTACTAAGATTTGGCGTTTTGCTTATTGCAGAAAGCAAAGAATCAATGGCTTACACTTGTGCGAAATGCTCCAACTTTAACTGCAACCGGTGCCCGCCTCGCCAGGAGGTATAGCCTACGGGCCCCAAGCTGCCTCGCTGTTCACAATGCCCGTGGAACAGGTCACTCGAGCCACCACAGGGTTGTTTTTCGGGACCATGCTCCCGCCAATGAGCTTCACTACTCCTGTGCTGACACCGGAAGCTTCCAAGAAGTCGGTCTTTGATCGGCTTACACCTACCGCGTCCCCTCTCAACGAGTCGCCCAACACCAGCGCCTCGGTCTTCTCCAGACTGGGCCAGAGCTCCTGTGGGCCCGCAATGGGGCCTGCAATTCCAGAGAAGGCTGCTCCTAAGAAAATAACCAATCCTGCTCCTGAAGTCGTCAAGGCGACTTCTCCTGCCAAAAAGTCGGTCTTTACAAGATTGACTGTTCCAGCTCCCGTGCCTACTACCCAAAGGACATCAGTCTTTAACAGGCTGACACCAACGGCGAACCCCCACCTACACAGGGGCAAAACGAGGCTATCACCATCACCAAGCCGATTCCATCAGCACGACACGCTCGACGTCGTTACTGGCGCCGAGTGAGGAAGGCCGGAGGCAACTCCCCTTCTGGGATAACTCCTCTAACCCCGACGACAGAAGTTAATGCTGTTGTTCCAACTGAGAATAGCTTCGAGACACGGCGCTAAAGAGGTCTCCCCCTCCGCCGAAAAAGGCTGTGGAAGTAAAGCCAGAACAGCCCCAATCTCCTCAACGGCTGTCCTCCAAAATCTATAAAGTCTGGCGGCAGACCCGAGACTCGGTGATCGATCCAAATTTCTCCCGCCGGCACAAGAAGCTAAAGATCCAACAGGAAGTCAGCCATCATGCTAAGCCACGAAAAGCTGTCTGGGTGCCCACCTCAACGGCCCCTTCAACTTCCACTACTCATAAAAAGAGGAGGCCGGAGAAGATCCCCGGGCCTGCAACGAGAGTTAAAGGCGCTGAGCCCAGATGCCCTAAGTCTGGGGGCATGATGGTCCATACTGTGTACATAGCGTCGGGGAAGGAAGACAGCCGTGCGTCTACAGGTCATAGACCTCTTACACGGTCGGTGACCAAAGCTCAGGAGCAACAGCAGAAGCTCCAGGAAATGATGATCGCAATGGCCGCGCATACTGGGCCAAAAGAAAGCCCCGAAGCGTCCTCGGATCAGCGACAAGAGCAGGAAACCGACGCTGAGTTCCTTCGGAGGATATTGGAAAAGAAAGATAAAGAGGCTGCGGAACAAACGGCCAATATAAAGCAAATAGCCCACTTATTTCAAGACATGGTTGGGATGATGATTCAACAAGATCCTCCCACTGAAGATCCCCCGACCGTCCTCGAAGATGATAGAGGAGAAACGTCGAATCCACCACCGGCTCTTTCAACGGTCAAGGAGGAGACAATCTCCAAGGCTGACTTGGACGATTATATAGCCCAGCAGATCCGGGTTCATCAGGCGACTGAGGCAGCTGGTCAGGTCGTAAAAACGGGATGACCGTATCCAAGCTGGTACGACCAGATCAAATACCCGCCGGGTTATACAATACCGAAATTCCATGTGTATAAGGGGACTGGCAATCCCCACCAACATGTTGCCCAGTTCAGGGCCCTTTGTGGTAACACCGACGGTGATGATAAACTATTGCTTCGCCAGTTCGTGGGCAGCTTATCAGAAACAGCGTTCGAATGGTATTCGGAACTCCCGAACGATTCCGTCAAGACGTTCGCTGAAATGGAATTGCTATTCACTCAGCGATTCGCAAGCGCCAGCGAACGCACTCCGATAACGGCATTGATTAATGCCAGGATGAAACCAGGCGAAACGTGGGTCCAGTACGCTATACGCTGGCGAAATCTGTGGTCGAAATGTGAACAACGCATTGAGGAAGCGCCCGCGGTGGGCATGTTCGTAGGAACCCTAGACCCTCATGCAACTATCTCCCAGTTCATGATGTTCTTTAAGCCAACCACGTTTCAGGCTTTAATCGACAAGTTGGCCCAGATGGACCAGATGGGTCATAGACTGTCTCCCCCGAAGCCAGAACCTCGGAATGATAAGAGTAAAGGGAAGGCAACCTTCGTCGCGAACGCTCAGCAGCAACCCAGTGCCCCAAAGCTGGCGGATCAACTGGAAGAAAGACGACGGTATTATAATGAGAAGATGAAGTACCCCTACTTGTTCCCACGGGACAAGACGAAACGGTTATTCGAGCTGGTCGTACGCAACAGGCTTATCAACTTGCCAAACCCAAGGTGTCCTCCACAACCCACTGAGGTGAATAACCCTAATTATTGCCCTTACCATCAAACGGTAAGCCATCCGATTGAGGATTGCTTCGTCTTCAAAGGATGGATTGAAGATCAATACCTCCAGGGAAAGTTTGCGCTGTCCGAAAAGTGGAAGGTGAACCCGCCACAACCTCACACTGCTAAGAAGACAGACACACCGGGGGAAACTTGTTCTTTCATTGAAGAAGCTCCATGGGAATTCGTGCTTTCAGCAAAAACCAAAAGGATGCCGAGTGATCTTCATACATGCCCAGCGGTCGAATGGAAGAACCCGCTTGAACCTCAAATCATCGAAGGGATGCTAAAGCCACGTCCAACTACAAAGATCGGCGGTGATGGCCCAAGTACTCACACCCAACCGTCAAAATCTTCGAAGAAAAAGAAGAAGAAATCCAAAAAGCCAGTGAAGCCTAGAGACAAGCGCACGGACTTGCAGAAGCAAATTGACGCGCTGGAAGAGTACAATCAAAAGGCGCGGACTCCCATTACATTCCAAGAATTCCTCAACCACGTCTTTCAAAAATAAGATGAGGGGGAGAGTTCGTCGGATGAATCCGAGGGTTGTGTGGCAAGTTGTCATGTGATCCCCCACTCGTTTACGGACAATGACAAAACTCTTGGCACTAAGAAACTGGGGGCAGAGCCTGAGCCAGAGCTTGTGCGGCCAACAGAAGAAATGATTGATGCCTTTCTAGACGAGATTCGTTTGAAAAGTAAGGCCGACCAGGAGCGTGAGATGGCCGCATCAGAAAGAGCCAACCGCAGGCGACTAAACGAAAGAGTCGAAGTACTCCCGCCAGATCGAAAGACACCCGACGTGGATAAAAACATATTCAAGACGAGGAAAAGGTTTGCCAAAGCCATGTCGATGGGAATGAGGCTACCACCCTCGGAAGAAAACACGCTCAATGGGGCGGAGAGGCACCCTAATTATTGCTCATATCATCGGAGGATTTCACACTCTACTGAGGAGTGTGACGCTTTTAAGACATGGTGGCGGGGATATGTTGCTCACCGGCAACATTTTAAACGAATGAAACGCAGAGCTCGTCGGGAGCAGAAAAGTACGACCGAAGGACATAAAAGAACTGCCGGTAACTGTTACATGGTCAACGCCAGAGGACCGCAAGTGCTCACATTCGGGAGCGATTCTGATGAAGAAATGGCTCTGGGCCCTCTCTTTAAAGAATCCATTTTAGGGAAAAAGGAAGAATCAGAGGACTGCGAAAACATTCAGCTGCGCAATCGCACGCTCCTGGAAAAGAACCTCGGACCCGCAACTAGAAAAGATAAGGGAAAGGAAAAGGTCGCTGAGGATATCACCTTAGATGACCAAGTTATGAAAGAGCTGAATGCCAAGGACCCGCCTAAGAAGAGTAGGGTGGACTACAACATCCTAGCGCACCTGAGAAAGTTACCCTCGCAGCTCAGCATTCTCGACGCCCTCTTGTTATCAAAAGAAGCGAGAGATTCATTAATTAAGGCGCTACAAGATCCCGAACAATTCCAAGCCTTCCTCACCGAAGAAAGGATGAAGAATGAACTGGAAGAAGTGCATACGGCCGATATCACTTTCGGTGACGAAGACCTGCTCCTTGGGAGGTGCGACCACAACCGTCCCCTATACGGCTCTGGATATTGCCACGACATAAAGATAAGCAAAATCTTGATTGACAATGGGTCTTCCGTTAATCTCCTCAACGTGCGGGTGTTAAAGGAGATTTGCATGAGCGTCCAGCACCTTACTCGGGACAAGATCACCATCTCCGGATTCGACTCCCAATCATCGAGAACTCTTGGGTCTGTGATATTGACGCTAAGCTTTGGGCTACTCGTCACGGACATTAAGTTTCACGTCATAGATGCCAAGACATGTTACAATGCTCTGCTCGGCCGACCTTGGTTACACGGGTACAACATCATCCCTTCTACGCAACATCAGTGTATGAAGTATTTCAAGGATGGTCTCGAGTATACCGTAATCGGTGAGCTAAACCCATTCTCCGTGAACGAAGTCCGCAAATACGAAGATGCAAAGTACTTTTTGCCAGACTTCGAGGATACAGAAAGGTGTCGCAAACCGGAAAACAAAGCCGCCGCCACCATCCCTGTTTTCGGGAGCGATACCGAAGAAGAAGAAGAAATAGTTTACGCTGGGCCGTCTCGACGCAACAACCCGGGATCGTCCACCCCCATATTGATCTTCGGAAGTGACTTGGAAGATGAGGTTAATGCCGTGTTCTCCAGTCGGCCGTTAATACAAGTGTCCCCTAGCGATGATCAGAATTTGCAAATCACCATGGTGCCGCGGGAACACTACAAAGACCTGGATGCACTTGAAGCTCATAGCGTGCAAGAGTTGCGGACATTTTACGTCCCTCCCAGTCGAAAAGGCGAAAAGGCAATCCTGTTCTATCGATCCTCGGAAACAAGAGTGGAGAAAGAGATCTGGCATGGCGCGGATTCTACACTTGACAAGCTTCAACCCATCCGTTTGCCCAGATACTACACAAACGGACTATAAAGGCTATTGAAGCGACAAGGGATACCCTTAAAACAGACTATTCGACAAGCTTGATTCTATAACAGGATTTAGGATGTCCCTGGGACTCAGCGCAAATTGCCCAATGGGAGAATGGAAACACTTGGGCTTGGATACATGAGAGCCGGAAAAAGGGAACGGGTCCACGGTAGTTGCGCCATATATAATTTCGATGAAGAAGAAGACGCCCTGTCAGGAAATGCCAACCCCTCATCAAAACTAGATCCCGCAATCAAAGTGCCGAGTCCGTCATTTGAAGAACGAATGAGCGAGCTTATCAGGAAAGCAGGTCAAAAAGCTCGGGACGACCATAACCGCGAAATGGCCATCTACGAGAAAGCCAGGACGCAACATCTTCTTCAACAGACTGCAAAAGACGAAAATACTCCTCCCTGTCAACCTGTGGTGCAAAAGGCCCGACGCAGAGGTAGAAACAAGTCGAAGAGCAGAAAAGGCGTTCGACAGAGACAAAGCGGGACCGAGAAGTCACGCGATCGGAAATCGAGCGGTCCAGATTTGTCCCTCATGAAGAAGATGAGTCAGGCATACTCTTTTCCTCAGAATAAAACACGGAAGATACTTGACCTCGCTTTGAAACATCGAATGATTACACTTCCGGCGTCTAAACACCCTGAGCAAGCTAATGAGGTCTCTCATCCGGACTATTGCTCTTATCACCGAGCCATTGGACACCCTATCGAAGACTGCTTCACCTTCAAGAACTAGGTCGAAGACCAATACCAGCGAGATAGATTTTCTCTATCCGACAGCTGGAGGGTAACGCCACCGCGAAAGCACGAACCCAAAGCCACAAGAGCAGAACCAGACCCACGTCGGTTTTGGAAGCGAGCTCGTACCTGTCGCGTAATAACGATATCAAAAGAAGAGCCCGAGAATATGGATGACCTTCCCTGGTGGTTCAAAACAATAACGACGAGGTAATCTCGGAATTTCCGCCAGCGCCGAAAGAACTGGAAGATGGAATACATACTACTGTAGATAACCTCCGGAAAATTGAGCCGGGAACGACGAACAACCTGCGACCGACGTTCGTCAGCGAGTTGCTATCTGAAGAAAGGGTGGCCGAGTTAAAAGACGTGCTTATGCAGCATAGAGATTGCTTCGCATGGAATTATTCCGAGATGCCGGGACTAGATCCAGAAATTGCTGTGCATAAGTTAGCGATATCTCCAGACGTTAAGCCAGTCAAACAGACGCCGAGAAGAATGCGGCTCGAGCTTGAGATGAGCATCAACGCCGAAGTCAAGAAGTTGATCGATTCTGGATTTATCCAAGAAGTTCAATATCCTGACTGGATCGCCAACATCGCCCCGGGAATGAAGAAAAATGGGACGGTGCGCATATGCGTGGACTTCAGGGATCTCAATAAAGCTCGCCCGAAGGACGATTTCCCTGTACCGGTAACCGAGCTGATGATAAATAACACGTCCACTCATGAGGTTTTCTCTTTCATGGACGGCTCATCAGGGTACAATCAGATAAAGATGCATCCCGAGGACCAGAAGCATACTGCTTTTCGGACCCCTCTGGGAATATTCTGCTACAAGGTGATGCCCTTCGGTCTAAAGAACGCCGGTGCCACCTATCAAAGGGCCATGACGAAGATCTTCGATGATCTCATACATGAAATCGTCAAATGTTATATCGATGACCTCGTAGTGAAAAGCAAGTCATATGAGGAACACCTCGAGCATCTGAAGACTGTATTTCAACGTCTTCGGCAATACAACTTGAAGATGAACCCTCTCAAATGCGCGTTCGGAGTTTCCTCAGGCAAATTATTAGGATTCATCGTCCGACACCGAGGTATCTAAATAGATCCGTCAAAGATCAAGGCGATCATAGAAATGCCACCGCCAAGGACTCTCAAACAATTACGGTCTCTCCAGGGGAAACTCGCGTACATCCGGCGATTTATAGCCAACCTTTCAGGCAAATGCCGCCCTTACAGTCACCTGATGAAGAAGGGAACCCCGTTCGTCTGGAATAAAAAATGCCAAAGCGCGCTAGACGAGATCAAGCAGTACCTCCAGAATCCGCCAGTGTTGGCTGCTCCGGTCAAGGGAAAACCCCTCATTCTTTATACAACCGCCCTCGAAGGTTCCTTAGGCGCATTATGGGCATAAGAGAACGACCAAGGGAAAGAAAGAGCACTCTACTATTTAAGTCGAGCTCTACTGGGGGCAGAAAGCAACTACCCCCCATTGAAAAACACTGCCTGACGTTGATCTTTGCGATAACCAAGCTCAGGCACTATGCGTTGGCGCATGAAGTCCATCTTATATCGAAGGTGGACCCCCTTAAGTATTTAATGTCGAAGGCCATACTGACAGGCCGACTCGCTAAATGGGCCCTGCTTTTGATGGAATTCTCAATAACATATCAGCCTCTCAAGGCAGTGAAAGGCCAGGCCATCACCGACTTCCTCGCTGAGCATCCGATACCCGCCGCTTCTCCTCTGAATTACGATCTGCCAGACTAACATGCGTTTGACGCGATCGACGGAGGTGATACCCGATGGGAGCTTTATTTCGATGGAGCATCTTCCATGAAGAAGCGCAAACAAAGTACACTCATAATCAAATCGGGGATAGGCCTCATCTTCATAACTCCACAAGGGGGATAATGCGCTTTGCCTTCTCCCTAACAGAACCGAGGACAAACAATGAAGCCGAATACGAAGCTTTAGCAGGCCTCGAGATCGCCATCGACATAGAAATTGAAAACCTCCTCATATACGGAGACTCCCAACTGGTCGTCAGTCAAGTAAACGGCGATTACCAAACGTGCAAGCCAGAGCTGGTGAAGTATGGAGAGAGAGTACAACAACTGCTGACTCAAATTCCTTCCTACACTTTGGGAAAGGTACCGCGCACGGAAAATAGGAAGGTGGACGCGTTAGCCAAGCTCGCTAAGGAATTGGCTGACGAGAACCTCGACGACGTCAGAATCGTGGTACAAAGCCGTTGGGTGCTTGCCCCAGCAGGAATATCTCCGGAATCATCCGAAGAAAAGGGAGCGACTGAACAGACGACCCTGCAAATAACCGACAGGGAAAAGGCTGAAGATTGGAGAGAAGTCTTCATAGACTATTTCAAATCCCGTCGAACGCCTGAAGATGCGTCCTCAAGACATCATCTTATGAAACGAGCTCTGTCTTTCGCATTCGTCAATAATACTTTGTACAAGAGGTCGTTTGATTCTCTGTGGCTGAGATGCTTAGGACCTGATGAAGCAGAAAGAGTCGTTCAGGAAGTTCATGATGGAATCTGTGGTTCTCACCAAGCAGGCCCGAAAATGAAGTTGAAGATCAAACGAATGGGTTATTACTGGCCCACAATGATCCAAGACTGCCTCGAATATGCGAAGCAATGCCACTCATGCCAAATCCATGGGGACTTCATCCACCAGCACCCAAATCCGCTACACCCGACAGTGGCTAGCTGGCCATTCGAAATGTGGGGAACTGACATAGTCAGCCCCATCGAACCAGCATCGTCCAGAGGGCATCGCTTCATCCTGGCGACGACTGACTACTTCTCCAAATGGGCAGAAGCGGTACCGCTGAGGGAAGTGAAGACGGAGAATATCCTCCATTTCTTCAAGACGCACATCATATATCGGTTTGGAACTCCGCGACGGATCATCTCCGATAACGGGCCTGCCTACAGGAGTCACAAGATCAGTCGCTTTGCACAACAGCATAATATAGACTGGAGGTATTCCTCGGTTTATAATCCGTGAGCTAACGGTCTAGTCGAGGCCTTCATCAAGACCCTAACGAAGATCATGAAAAAGACGGTGTCCCGAAATAAGAAGGACTGGCATGAGAGACTGCAATAGGCTCTTTGGGCGTATCGAACTACGTTCAAGACGGCCACAAATACAATGCCATACGCATTGATATTCGGTACGGAAGCAGTACTCCCCCTCGAGATAGAGTTACCCTCTCTACGAGTGGCAGTCCACTGCGAGCTGACGGATGAAGAAAATGCTCACCTTCGGCTTGAGGAGCTTGATGCCCTTGATGAAACCCGGCTCATAGCGCAACAAAATCTGGAGGCTTACAAAGTAAAGATGACGCGCTCGTACGAAAGATTGACCAGGCCGAAGACATTCCGCCAAGGCGAACTCGTACTAGTGGTCAAAAGACCTATGATCCCTAATCGTGCCAAGCGGGGAAAATTTGAGCCAAACTATGAAGGCCCGTACATCATAGACAAGGTCTACCAGGGTGGAGCCTATCTACTCATGGACATGCACGATGAAATTCCTTTCAGGCCAATAAACAGCCAATTCCTAAAGAAATACTATGCTTAATGAGCCACAGCCTAGGTCAATGATAGATGACGACTACTATGTCCGCTCGCTATCTTCCTAAGCTCAGACTTTATAAGCAGTAGCCGGCCTTCCCCTGAATGGACCGAAACGTCCTTAAATTAACGATGGACCGAAACGTCCTTAAACTAACAACGGACCGAAACGTCCTTAAACTAATGACGGACCAAAACGTCCTTAAACTACTACCGCAGTATCCTTAGGCTGACGAGGTGAATAAAAAAAAGAGAAAAAGAAAAAGAAAATATATAAGTAAAAAAAATAAATAAATAAAAACGGTATGTCCATAAGCAAAATGGGCACGGATGAAAACCCGAAAGGGCTCCGTGAGTAAAAACAGCAGGGCTACCGGCGAGTGTTCGTGAAAACTCGAAAGGGCGCGACCTTGTAAAAAAAAAGAGAAAAAGAATAAAAAAAACGGTATGTCCATAAGCAAAATGGGCACGGATGAAAACCCGAAAGGGCTCCATGAGTAAAAACAGCAGGACTACCAGCGAGTGTTTGTGAAAACCCGAAAGAGCGCAACCTCGTTAAAAGACACTTACAGGATCCTCTCGACCTTGTAAGGAGAAACCACCCGCGTGGGATCCTTACGACTCACAAGGGAGCGACACACTTAGGGATCTCCACGATTCCTAAGGAGAAAATACACTTGCGAGATCCTCACGACTCGTAAGGAGAACTCTCTTATGGGACCCTCACGGCTCATAAGATTTGAAAGTCTGACCCATAAGCAAACCCCCCACAACCTTCGATATTGCCCTACAAGTGGCTCAATACTGACCCTTGTATACAATCCACGGGCGCGAATAAACATTTTCCCAGCAAAGTCCCACCCGTGACTAGGGATATGTCTATATGGTGAGCAACCCTTGTAAGTCCTCTCGACTTATAAGGAGAAGACCCTTTTGTAAGATCCTTACGACTTACAAGAGGACATGCACTTAGGAATCCTCACGATCCCCAAGGAGAAAACACACCTACAAGATCCTCACGACTTGTAGGGAGAAATACCTTTGTGAGACCCTTACGGCTCATGAAGTCAAAGCCTTGGTCGACAGGACCCTTAACCCTGTTTACTAAGCCACCTTTGTTCAACATCGACAGAGGCAAATGATGATTCTCTCCTGGCAACATCCCAGTTGTAGCGGTGCTGATGCCGAAATCGGTGTCTAAAATCCAAGCTTGCAGCGAAAAGGCTAGCAAGCCACACATGCATACGAAATAGCCGAAATGATTGGGCAACTCGCAATAAAAAGCAGCGAGTAAAAAATAAAATAAATAGCCGAAATGATTGGACACCGTGAAAAATAGCCGAAATGATGGGGCAATCGCGACCTTCGCGATGTAAAAGCTGAAATGATAGAGCATCGCGGAAAAAGAAATAAAACAAAAATGAAATCCATGCCCTACAGGTGATGTTACATCTATCCCTTGTATACAATCCAGGGGCACAAACAAAGAAGGGGTCATACTTCTCCCCCAGGTTTCATCATAAGAAGAAGCCAAATTTCGACGGTTCGCAGACAGCCTAGAGATCATCTCGACATTCGTCTCATTGCAGCAGACATAACATCAAGTAAAGCGGAACAGCGACAACTCCCAGTTCCATGACTCGCCGGCATACAACCGACCGAGAGTCAAATTCCGATTTCATGAAATACAAACAAAGTCAAAAAATTCCTGGTCACGTGGAACGCGGATAACGTCACTCTTTGACCCCGTGGAAAACGTCCAGAGCGGATCCTGGTCCTCGCAGAGCACAACAGTGAACCCGTGTGAAGCATCCAGAGCGGAGCCTAGTCCTCGCCGAACACGGCAGTGAACCCGTGTGAAGCATCTAGAGCAAAAATTCCTGGTCACGTGGAACGCGGATAACGTCACTCTTTGACCCCGTGGAAAACGTCCAGAGCGGATCCTGGTCCTCGCAGAGCACAGCAGTGAACCCGTGTGAAGCATCCAGAGCGGAGCCTAGTCCTCGCCGAACACGGCAGTGAACCCGTGTGAAGCATCTAGTGCAAAATTCCTGGTTACATGGAACGCGGATAACGTCACTATTTGACCCCGTGGAAAATGTCCAGAGCGGATCTTGGTCCTCGCAGAGCACGGCAGTGAACCCGTGTGAAGCATCCAGAGCGGAGCCTAGTCCTCGCCGAGCACGGCAGTGAACCCATGTGAAGCATCTAGAGCAAAATTCCTGGTCATGTGGAACGCGGATAACGTCACTCTTTGACCCCGTGGAAAACATCCAGAGCAGATCCTGGTCCTCGCAGAGCACGGCAGTGAACCCGTATGAAGCATCCAGAGGGGAGCCTAGTCCTCGCCGAGCATGGTAGTGAACCCGTGTAAGGCATCTAGTGCAAATTCCTGGTTACGTGGAACGCGGATAATGTCACTCTTTGACCCCGTGGAAAACGTCCAGAGCGGATCCTGGTCCTCGTAGAGCACGGCAGTGAACCCGTGTGAAGCATCCAGAGAGGAGCCTAGTCCTCGCCGAGCACGGCAGTGAACCCGTGTGAAGCATTTAGTGCAAATTCCTGGTTACGTGGAACGCGGATAACGTCACTCTTTGACCCCGTGGAAAACGTCCAGAGCGGATCCTGGTCCTCACAGAGCACAGCAGTGAACCCGTGTGAAGCATCCAGAGCGGAGCCTAGTCCTTGCCGAGCACGGCAGTGAACCCGTGTGAAGCATCTAGTGCAAATTCCTGGTTACGTGGAACGCGGATAACATCACTCTTTGACCCCACGGAAAACACCCAGAGCGGAGCCTGGTCCTCGCCAAGCACGGCAGTGAACCCGTGTGAAGCATCCAGAGCAAATATCGGACCATCCTTAAAATCCATGGACTATGATGTCCTTAACCTCGACCGTAATGTCTTAATACTAACGATCAACCACCCTGATTCTGTACTGATTCTACATCGGTTTAAGGGTACATCTCTTCACTCCTTTGATACCTGGCGTTGTAATTCCTCAGCGCCTTCAAAGAGGTGACGAATCCCTGCAACCACACATCGGACCGTGGAGTCCTTAAACCCATGGACTATGAGGTCCTTAACCTTGACCGTGATGTCTTAAAACTAACATCGGACCGTGGATTCCTTAAACCCACGGGCTATGAGGTCCTTAACCTTGACCGTGATGTCTTAAAACTAACGTCGGGCCGTGGAGTCCTTAAACCCACAGACTATAAGGTCCTTAACCTTGACCGTGATGTATTAAAACTAACATTGGACTGTGGAGTCCTTAAATCCACAGACTATGAGGTCCTTAACCTTGACCGTGATGTCTTAAAACTAACATCGGACTATGGAGTCCTTAAATCCATGGACTATGAGGTCCTTAACCTTGACCGGGATGTCTTAAAACTAACATCGGACTGTGGAGTTCTTAAATCCACGGACTATGAGGTCCTTAACCTTGACCGGGATATCTTAAAACTAACATCGGACTATGGAGTCCTTAAATCCACGGACTATGAGGTCCTTAACCTTGACCGTGATGTCTTAAAACTAACATTGGACTGTGGAGTCCTTAAACCCGCAGAGTACGACGTCCTTAACCTTGACTGTGATGTCTTAAAACTAACATTGGACTGTGGAGCCTTGAATCCACGGACTATGAGGTCCTTAACCTTAACCGTGATGTCTTAAAACTAATATCGGACTGTGGAATCCTTAAATCCACGGACTATGAGGTCCTTAACCTTGACCGCGATGTCTTAAAACTAACATTGGACTGTGGAGTCCTTAAATCCATGGACTATGACGTCCTTAACCTTGACCGCGATGTCTTTAAACTACGATACCCCAGAGAACATCCCAAAGCGACCCTTGACCCCGTGAAATACGGATAAGGGCGACCGCACTCAGCACTTGTGGGTCCTCACGACCTGCAAGGAAGAAAATTCTCTTGTGAGATCTTTACGACTCCCAAAGGAAAACCCGCTTAAGAATCCTCACGATTCTTAAAAAGAATTTACACCTACGGGATCCTCTCGACCTGTAGAGAGAAAAACTCTTTATGAGACCCTTACGGCTCATAAAGATCAAAAGTCTTAGGAGGCAGATCTTAACCCTGAATCCTAAGCCATCTGCCCTGCAAGTAGACCAAGATAAATTGTCCACAGAACACATTCAATAGAAAGGGGACACACCATTGAGAAGAAAAATATGTCTTTTAGTCATAACTAAAATGGATACAAAGTACAATGCACGAAAGAACAAAAAAGAAAATACTCTCATTCAGGAGTATGTACAAAAAGGAAAGGAAAAGATACAAGTTTTTCAAGCCGGCGGGCGATTTAGCAATTTCGCTAGCTCATCCTGCTTTTGCTGGTCCACGGCTTCATGATTCGGGATCGCCAGAAGACGGGCCTCCGCTTGAGCCTGCTGGGCCTGATACGAGGAGAGCCGGCTTTCGAGCTCTTTCTCAGTGACCTTGTGGGCCTCGACCCTTTCGCGAGTAAACACGACAGTTTTATCAAGAGCCGCCACCTCTCTGATAGACTCTTGAAATACCCGCCAGAGTTCATACGCTTTATTGGCTTTGGCTGTAAGGCTGGGTTGAAACTCGCTCAACGCCTTAGAGACCAACTCCCTTTCCGAGAATTTGCGGCCGAGCCTCTTCTCGCACGACATCATGTTCGCCGCGCACTGCTCAATCAAACCTCGCAAACCCGCTTTCGTAGCCACAACCTCCGAGGAAAGACGGTTACACTCGAGCACTGTATAAACAAGCCTCCATTCGACGGCAATACTCGATCTAGAACACGCGTTAATTACCTGATATAGGAGGCAACAAGGAAAATCTCCGATGCGTAACCTACCGAGCATGCATTTACAACTATATGAATATTCGAAAGGAAATAATACCCAAAGCTCTGATGTGCATGCAACACGGTGATAGTGTTCGCAATTAAAGAAAGTTCTCATTGGAAGAACACAAAGTTCATTTATGCGAGCAAAAACATACATACGAGTACCCAGCATACATGAGAGCTCAACATAAAGCAGGCGAAAACTAATTTGAATATGCTATGCTAGCGGGAAAAGGTCGCCAAACAAAGAATCGGTAGCACAAGGGTTAACAAAACAAAGAACAAAATTCTCCATCTCTCTCTGCTTTCTCCAACACATCAAAGCGATGGTTTTCGCGAGGAGTCGCTCCCCACCGATTGGCGCCATGTCCGTCCGCAAAGGCAGACATAACAGCCCGCCGAGCTTTTATTTCGCTCAAGAGGTGAACTGAGCGATCTTTCAAAGCCTGAGTAATCAGGCACGCCTCGTGAAAACCCTCAAGCTTTTCTTTAGCCACGTCAAGCATCGCCAGGATCATCTCCGCCGGCTGAGGAGGGACGTCGGCAAGCATGGCAGCAAGAATCACCCGGAGCCAAAGGGAGCCCATTGGGAGGGGGAACCCCCTACGAGTCGAGAGTTCATACACCGCTGAGTCGCATTCGTCATCGGTAAGAAGGGGATCTACCAACCGTGCGGCGAAATGCGGGATCATCTCCTCGATAGGCACCTCCCATGGCTGTCGACGAGCATAAGGGTGGTTGCAGGCCATGGTACTCAGTTGTCTCTCAAGATAAATTACATCAAAGTGAGAATAGATTTCTCTATGAAGAGAAAATAGGCTATGGCCTCAAGACTATAAAGAAGAGCATTAAGTGCTACGCGCGGAGAACGTTGTGTGATGGAACTATTTTCAAGGCCCAAAAAGGGGAAGGCGTTGGAAATCAAAGAAAGGGAACTATTTCCAAGGCTCTTTTTCTGCGTCTAATGTCACACACAGAAAAGGTAGCATGAAAAATTAAATGGCTCCATAAAAGGGCCCTACGTGTGGAGCACGTGAGCATCATGCCTGGTGAGTGCTGGAAAATGAAATAATGTCGTGCACACTAAACACGTCAGCAGCAACAATAAAGAAAAATGATGAAAAAATCCCATAGAAAGGCATGCAAACACAGGAGGGCACGATAAAACTTATCATTCATGCTTTAAAAAGTTCGTACAAAATGAAAAGAACACGTTTAAAACGGCAAGACCTCAGACGCGGGACATGGATTGAGGAACTCGAACGTAACTTTGTCCAAGATCTTCCAGGCATTTCGAACCGCCCTAGTATGTTTTCTCTCACGATCACAAGCGTCGGGGTCCTCACGAATGTCTTCTACCTTCCGATAGGCAGCAAGTACGGCCGACTGCTGAAAAGCCTCGTGCAAGAGATCAATGAGGTTGTCTCGCCTCCTCTTCGAGATTAGGCTCATCAGGTACACCGAATGTGCCTTATCCTCAGCGGCGTCCAATGCCCTGAGCGGCACACCGGTGCAAAAGAGAGGAAGCGCCTCCCAGATCGCCAACACGATGAGTCTCAGAAGAGAAGAGCGACGGGGGAGTAGTCGATGGTTGTACTCGTCAAAGCGGCTCATGATCTCAGCACATTGAGCGTTGGTGAACTACTGATTCTGACTATGGCCCAGTGCACGAATGTTCCCGTAAGAAATGATTTCATCAAGAGCATATATATGGGCGTCCATAATGCTTGAAATAAAGGAAATAAGGGTTTAGGGTAAACTTTTTGGATGTGAAGGAGACGACTCAGGGCAAGGAAACCCCAAGAAGTCCCCGTGAGAATAATTTAGTTCTTCATGGGAATTAAATTCCTTTTTGGAAAAAGAGAATTAAATTCCCAGAAAGTTTTATTACAGAGCCGGAGCTCCTTGGGATGGAATTAAATTCCATGAAGAACAAACAACATTATCATCTCCCTGAAAAATTTAGAAAAGCCCTAAGAGATCTACAGTTTGAAAATTAGATGGCTTTCTGTTCTGGCTGAGGAACTTGAAGAAAAAAATGGGTTCATGTTAAAAGGGGGTGAAACCCTCGGTATGGATTTAAAATCCAGAGAGTTGTATGCGTATGAAAGTTCTTCGATCATCCAAAGATCATTACCTGAGGAAAAAGAATCTTTCAACAGAGTTAAACTCTGGAAAATGCTTGAAGCAGAGAACGAAGCTCTGGAAAGGAGAATTAAATTCTCAGAAAGAAAAGTATGCAAGGAGGAAGATGAGCAAAAGTGGAGGCTCTTCTGAAAGGACATGGGCATTTATAGGATGGGATGGAAAACGTTTCATCTACCCTACCCCCACGGCAGATCCGACGGTCACAAAGATGGCAGCGTTGCACTCACGCGCAGACACGTGAGAACAACGCTGTGGGGGAATTTGTTTCCTGATTTAAAATCAGGAAAACCTATGGAGGAGGCATCACGTGCTAGCACGTGACCATCGGTCACGTGTTGGCACGTGACATCTAAAGGCAGCGGCACAAAGCACTTCCATTCCCTGATTAAAAGTCAAGAAGAAGCTTCGGAAGAAGCATCACGTGCTAGCACGTGACCAGCGGTCACGTGTTAACACGTGATGGCTAAGCAGCGGCAAAGAACAGAGCGCAGAAGGAAGGGAAGCCCAATCCAGGGGGGTCACGTGCGCACACGTGACCGGCCTCAAGAGCCTTATTTCTATGACAGAATTAAATTCTGAGAAAAGATCTCTCAAGTCTTTCCGAAGTGGAAAAGATTATTTGGAACCGTTGGATTAAAGATCTAAGGGTGATTAAATATCACCAATTTATGGAAAAATATCAGACTTGGAAAGATTTCCCCTTAAAATCTAACCGAAATAACAAAGAGATATCTTTGGATTTAAAATCCAATGGTGAATAAAATTCACCTAATAATCAAAAGGTCCAGATGAATGATAAATATAAATCAAATCTCTCAATAAACAAATCAAATCTTTCAATTAAAGATTCACTAAAAACTGATTGATTCTCTTCCTTCTCCTATAAATAGGAGCCAGAAAATATAGAGACAAAGACATATAGAGAGAGAGAGACATATATATATATATATAGAGAGAGAGAGAGAGAGCTTTGAGATTTTGGAAGAAATTAATCCTCTGCAAAAGAAAACCCTAGGTAAGAGAGGAGAGGCTTGAAAAGAGAATTTAATTCTCAAAAGAGTTTAACTCTTGTATAAAGAAAAGAACTTAGTTCTTTCTCTGGTGGAGGATCTGCAAAGTGCACATCTCCCCATGAATTGAGAATTTAATTCTCATTGGGTTGAGATCCTGCCATACAGATCTAAAACACAGAGGAGGAACCGAGTTTTGAGAATTTAATTCTCACAGAATTATAGGAATTTAATTCCTTTGGGATAAAATTAGGGTTTAACCCTATGTTAAATTTAATTCCTTCAAAAATGGACAGAACTAGGGTTTAACCCTAATTGAGAACTTAATTCCCTCAAACTCACAGGAATTTAATTCCTATACCAGAACTTAATAGGAATTTAACTCCTACAGAAAAGAGATTAGGGTTTAACCCTATCTAAGAATAATTCTTTAAAAGAAAGCGGGAATTTAATTCCTCTAAAATTATTATTAGGGTTTAACCCTATTAAGAATTTAATTCTTAAAAAAGATAAACAAACATGCAAAGAAACAGAGTCACGTGCTACCACGTGACCCTATAAAGATCCATAGAGAAGGGTTTTGAGGCAACGCCTCACGTGCCCCACGTGACCCCTGGCAGAAGTTTTAACAGACAAACACTTAAAATCACGTGACGGCACGTGATGCTCCAAAGTATTCAATACTCTCAGCAAAATAAATAAAGAGAAAGAGGGCGCTCTCACGTGCTACCACGTGACCCCTCTTGCCTTAGTGTTTAACACTAAATTGAAACCTCTGTATCCAGTGTTTAACACTGATTTGCTTTAGTGTTTAACACTAATTGAAAAACTCTATTTGCAGTGTTTAACACTAAATTTCTTAGTGTTTAACACTAAATTAAATTTCTATTACCAGTGTTTAATACTGATTAACATTAATTTGGAATCTCTCTTTCCAGTGTTTAACACTGATTTGCTTTAGTGTTTAAACACTAATTTGAAATCTCTCTGGCCAGTGTTTAACATTGATTTGCTTTAGTGTTTAACACTAATTTGAAAGCCTTATTTCTAGTATGTAACTCTGATTATCTTTTGGCATTTAACACCAGTTTGTCAATCTCATTCCCAGTGTTCAACACTGTTGGTCTCTAGTGTTCAACACTAGTTTTAGCCCAATTGGCTAAGTTTCTAGAGGCAAAGCCTCTCCTTCAATGGACCAACAGAGGGCCAATATCCTAAATATGATTGTACTTAGCCCAAGCTGGCCATAAGTCCTCAATTCAGACTTAACTAGGCCAATGGGCTCATAATATAATTAATTGGTCTTGGTTCCAAATTGGGCCAAAGATTATTTAATCTATCTCGGTTTAAGGGTACATCTCTTCACTCCTTTGATACTTGGCGTTGTAATTCCTCAACGTCTTCAAAGAGGTGACGGGTCCCGATGACCACACATTGATACGGACTGTGGGGTCCTTAAACTCATGGACTATGAGGTCCTTAACCTTGACCGGAATGTCTTAAAACTAACAACGGACTATGACGTCCTTAATCTTGACCGTGATGTCTTAAAACTAACATTGGACTGTGGAGTCCTTAAATCCACGGACTACGACGTCCTTAACCTTGACCGCAACGTCTTAAAACTAACATTGGACCGCAATGTCCTTAAACTACCTATTGACCGCAATGTCACTAAACTAAACAACAGAGCCCCCTTAATTGTTCTCTTGTTGGATCTAAACGATCCTGTTAAGTTGATCTTAATCTAAAATTAGACTAATGTATCCTTAACAACCGTTTAAGTCGATCTTAGTCTCAAACGAGACTAACGTATCCTTAAACCCAAACCCCCAAACCCAAATCTAAGATAATACGGATTTGGACTAGTCCACTCCCTACGGGCGACGACATAACTCAGTCTCCGTATACAATCCACGGAAAACCAAACACAAAATAAACACACACGACACGAAGTGAAATTTCTGGAGAAGGAGAAAGTGGCTACCTCAATGCGGTAGCGTAATTAACTGCAGGGGCTTGCGCCTGCAGGGAAGAGCGTCCCCACAATCAAAAACCCCTCAAGCGAGGGGGAATTTGACGAAGTCTGCTACATCGGACGCATCCGTTTAAACCTTCGATACATGGTGCCATAAATCAACTTGGCATCTTCGGAGAGATAGAATGATAGCACCAATTAGCATCTGCCCCGAATCTCAGGCAAGACGTCCTTGCGTCGCGCCGTCTTTCGGAGGGGAACAACTTATATTGTGATTCATATACCATTATTGATATCATGCTGTTAGGACACCAGCACCATTACCGATGATGCGTATGTTCCACGCACACTTACTTGCCGGCTCACACATCTCTTCATCGGTAATTGCCATGTCATGTACACTTTAGAGAATACTATTTCATTGACTTAGCTTGTTAGCTAATAGTTTCGACATGATATTAGTGTACTTGCCGTACATGCCAGTTTAGACATTGTAGTTATTACTTGCTGTTTCATGCATATTGTATATTCACTGTTTTACGTGCTATTGATGATTTGGATTCGGATTTTCATGAGATTTCCTGGATTTGGGGGAAACCGCAAGAACATATATAAACTTCTTCTCTCTCTCTTTTTAAAATGAAAAGTGCGGTTTTCCCATGATGTATGAGTCGTCCACCATGAGTTTGCTGATGGATTTCGAGACCCGATTCGAGGAGTTGGATGAACCGTCTCGGGTACATGGTAGACTCGGTAAGGTACCCCGGGGCAAGAAACTCGAGTAGTAGACGATGAGCCTGGCAGGGGAACACTACCCACCGGTGATTTTACCCGACGCGTCGGATATCCGGAGGATACCATCGTGGTCTTGTGATAGATGTTAGGGGCCGGTCTGGACTGACGGCGCCCTAGATAGTGAGTGTTTCGCCCAATCAGAGTAAAGCTCTGTCGAAATTCAAAATTCAAAATTCTGAAGCAACGCTTCAAGTCTCGGGCGCAACGCGCCACATGTCAGGCGATGATACGTCAGCGCAGCGCCCAAGAAGGCGCGCCCAATCAGAGCAAAGCTCTATTTTTATGAAGCAACGCTTCAGCTGCGCAAGCACTGCGCTGCGCGACACGTGTCAGCGCAGATGCGCTAGCGTGGTTGCGCTGCGCAGTGCGCTGCACGACACGTGTCAGCACAGCTGTGCTAGCGCGGTTGCGCTGCGCAGTGTGCTGCGCGACACGTGTCACGCGCTGGGGCATCTGCGCCAAACAGAATTAAATTTCCAAGAAATCTTTTCTGTTCTTGTTAAAACAAGAAGATTTTCTTCTGCAAAGCAGAAGCCCTTGGATCAAAGATCCAACGGTGGGGAAAATTCCCCAAATCACTCAGAAAAAGATCTTTTTAACAAATTTAACTAATTTATGGGCCTATAAAAAGGACCCTAGGCCTCAATTAAAGAGGATCAACATCTTTCTAAAAAAAAAAAAGAGAAGAGAACTCTTGAGAACTCCTCAAGAATAACAGAAGGTAAAAAACCTTTAGGAAAAAGAGAAAATTCTCTTATGGACAGATAATTGATCTAAGAACAAGATCAATAATTTTAAATAAAAAGAAAAATAAGTAATAATAGTGCTTTGCACTTTTTTATGAACCTCTGGTTCTTGAAACAAAAAAGAAAAATTTATTTTCTTTGATCTAAATTAGATCAAGAAATCAAATAGTGCTCTGCACTCCTGTTCTTGAATCTAAAAGATTCTTAGTGCTTTGCACTTCCAAACTGCGCTGTTGCGTTCTTGAGAGAGCGCCACGTGTCAGCTACAAAACAACTTGCACTACGCGCTCTTGAAATAGAGCTTTGCTCTCTGGAATTGGCGCAACTCACCAGAGCGCGCCACGTGTCAGCAGCGCAACAGCGCAGCGCATTAACGCAGCGCACTGCGCTATTGCGCTTGCGCTCACCAGAGCGTGACACGTGTCACCACCATATGAGTTTGCGCTCATTACTTAGCGCAAAGCGCCTGACAAGCCACGTGGGGCACTGTCAGAGTATTTAACGCTCTGCATTATTAAAGAAAAGGGACAGAGCCCAATTAAAAGGCCTAATAGGCCTAATAAAAAAAATGCTATGCATTTTAAAAGGGGGGCAAAGCCCAAACAAAAAAAATAGATGCTCTGCATCATTTAGAAAAGGGTAAAGCCCGACTAAAACAAGAATAATGCAGTGCATTACTAAAAAGGGGTAAAGCCCTAGCACAGGCCAAAGACAAAAAAAATATATTGAAACTGGACTTAGCCCAATTTTGGCCATAAGTCCTTAAATTAAATTGACTGAGCAAGATTGCTCTCTTAAATCAATTTACTACCGGTTCAAGGGTACATCTCCGAACTCCTCTGACACCTGTCGTTGTAATCCTTCAACGATGTCAGAGAGGTGACGGGTCCCGACGACCACATATGAATATGGACTGTGTGGTCTTTAAACTCGTAGACCGAAACGTCCCTAAACTAATGCTGGACCGAAACGTCCCTAAACTAATGGTGGACCACCACGTCCCTAAACTGGAATATGGACCACCACGTCCCTAAACTGGCGATAGACCACCACGTCCCTAAACTGGAATATGGACCACCACGTTCCTAAACTGGAACAATAGAGCCTCCAAATGCTCTTTTGCCGGATCTAAACGATCCTGTTTAAGTTGATCTTAGCCCCAAACACGGTTAACTTATCCTTAGACATTCAAGTGGACTACAAAATTCCAAATCAACTCTGGTTCGAGGGTACATCTCCGAGCTCCTCTGACACATGTCATTGTAATCCTTCAATGATGTCAGAGAGGTGACGAGTCCTGACGGCCATAGATTAAATGAATCACTACGTTAAGTTGATCTCAGTCTCAAACAGGACTGACGTATCCTTAACGAACGTTTAAGTTGATCTTAGCCGCAACGCGACTAATGCATCCTTAAACGAAAAACACTAAACCCAAATCTAAGTAAATACGGATTTGGACTAATCCACGTCCTACGGGCGACGGCATTACTCAGTCTCCGTATACAATCCACGGGCAACCAAAAATAAAACAAACACACACGACACGAAGTGAAAATCTGGAGAAGGAGAAAGTGGCTACCGCGATGCGGTAGCGTAATTAACTGCAGGGGCTTGAGCTTGCAGGGAAGAGCGTCCCCACAATAAAAAAAAACCCCTCAAGCGAGGGGGAATCTGACAAAGTCTGCTATATCGGCCGCATTCGTCTAAACCTCCGATACACGGTGCCATAAATCAACTTGGCATCTTCGGAGAGGTGGACGGATAAAACCAAATAGCATCTGCCCCGAATCCCAGCGTCAGGACATCGCGGTCTTGTGCACCGTCTTTCGGAGGGGAACAGATTCTGGCACGCCCGGTGGGACTTTTTCCTCTTTCCACTCCACGCTTCGTGTGTCGTCTTCGCGAACCATTCGCGGTTTGTTAATGGTTGCCTTCGGATTTCAAGTTACTAAGATTTGGTCTTTTGCCTGGCGCAGAACTCAAGATTCAATGGCCTCTAATTGCACCAACTGCTCGAAGTGCCACTGCAACGGACGCTCCACCTCACCGGGAGGTGTAGCATATGGGCCCCAAGCAGCTTCCTTCCTCACTCTGCCGGTAGATCAGGTGACCCAAGCCACCACTGGTCTGTTCTTTAGGACCATGATCCCACCTACAAGCTTCCCTATGCCAATACCTGCACCGGAAGTGAACAAAAAGTCGGTCTTTGACCGGCTCACTGCTACGACGGCCCCTGTCGACGGGTCGCCCGCTACCAAACCGACAGCCTCTGTTTTCACCAGGCTAAATCTGAACTCTAAAATGGCTGTCTAAAGGAAGGCAATAACTGCTGCCCCAGAAGTCGTCAAGGCGGCTTCCCCTATCAAAGAGTCAGTCTTTTCAAGACTGACGATTCCTGCTCCTGCATCTGCTCAGGGATCCGTCTTCGGCAGGTTGAATATCACCCCTCAGAAGACAACCTCAGTCTTTAAGAGGTTAACACCGGCGGCGCCTCATTCAGACAGAGGGCAAAAAGAAACTATCTCAATCTCTGAGCCAATCCCAACGGCTCGCCGTGCTCGACGTCGCCATTGGCAACGAGTGAAGAAGGCAAGGGGCAACTCTCCCTCAGGGCTGACTCCACCGGCTCCAGTGGTGGAAGTCAACGCTGCTGTCCCAACCGGGAACAGCTTTGAACTGCTGAGGAGGGTACGGAAGAACTCTCCAACCGCTACACTGAAGATATCTCCTCCACCTGCGGAGAGAGTTTCAGAAACGAAGCAAGAACAGCCCCCTCAACGGCTATCTTCGAAAGTTTATAAAGTTTGGCGGAGGGTTCAAAACTCTGTGATTGATCCAGACCAATTTCATCGCCAGAAAAAGGCGAAAGTAGAAAAAGACAAGGACTGCCCTATTAAACAGCAGGGGACAGCAGCTGCAAGGCTGCCCCCTTCACCGGTTCCTTCAACCTCAACGGCCCACAAAAGAAGGAGGCCAGAGAAAACTCCCGCGTCAGTGGCAAAAGTTAAAAATGGCGAACCCAAACGCCCTAAGTCAGGGGGCATGATAGTTCATACAGTTTATGTGGCATCGGGAAAGGAGGATAGCCGCATATCAACAGGTCATAGACCGCACACGAGGTTAGTGACCAAGGCTCAGGAGCAGCAGCAGAAGCTCCAAGAGATGATGAACGCTATGGCCGCACTTACAGGGCCAAAAGAAACCCCTGAAACGTCCTCGGATGAGCGTCAAGAACAAGAAACGGACGCTGAATTCCTTCGTCGCGTACTAGAGAAGAAGGATAAAGAGGCTGCGGAGAAGGCGGCCAACATAAAGAAAATGGCCCTCCTGTTCCAGGATATGGTGGGTATGATGATTCAACAAGATCCACCTGCTGAAGATCCCCCAATCATTCTTGAAGACGATAGGGGAGAGACGTCGAATCCTCCACCAGTTCTGTCCACAGCTAAAGAGGATACAATCTCCAAAGCTGATTTGGATGAATACATCGCCCAGCAAATAAGGGTTCATCATGCAACCGAAACAGCCGGCCAGGTCGTGAAAACGGGAAGACCATATCCGAGTTGGTACGATCAAATCAAATACCCGCCAGGTTATACGATTCCCAAGTTCCATGTCTACAAGGGGACGGGAAATCCTCACCAGCATGTTGCCCAGTTCAGGGCACTCTGCGGCAATACCGGTGGAGATGACAAGCTTTTATTCGCCAGTTTGTTGGAAGATTATCGGATACGACGTTCGAATGGTACTCTGAGCTCCCGAACGACTCTATTAAAACCTTCGCGGAGATGGAGCTGTTGTTTACTCAGCGTTTTGCAAGCGCTAGTGAACGTACCCCGATGACAGCACTGATTAACGCCAGGGTAAAACCCGGCGAGACGTGGGTTCAGTACGCTATACGATGGCGGAACTTATGGTCAAAGTGTGAGCAGCGCATTGAAGAAGCTCCCGCGGTGGGTATGTTTGTGGGAACCCTCGATCCACAAGCAACCATCTCGCAGTTTATGATGTTTTTCAAGCCGACTATCTTCCAGGCTTTGATTGACAAACTAGCGCAAATGGATCAAATGGGCCATAAACCCCCTCTTCCAAGGCCAGACACCCGAAATGACAAAAGGAAGGGAAAAGCGATCGTCGTCGCTAATGCTCAACAACAACTGAGCGACTCGAAACCGGTTGCTCGTCAAAATAATACGCGACCGTACGTGCCCCTTGAGGATAGGATGGGACGTCCTTATTCCTTTCCCCGTGATAAAACGAGGAGGTTATTCGAGCTGGCGTTGCGCAACAGACTCATAAATTTGCCGGATCCAAAACGTCCGTTGCAACCAAGTGACGTCAACGAGCCCAACTACTATCCTTATCATCGAGTACTAGGCCATCCGATCGAAGATTGCTATGTTTTCAAGAATTGGCTTGAAAACCAGTACCGACAGGGCAAGTTCGCGTTATCTGACAAATGGAAGGTGAATCCCCCGCAGCCCCACACCTCTAAGGGGACGAATACACCGGAGGCAACATGCTCCGTCATTGAAGAAGCTCCTTGGGAGGTCATATTATCAGCCAAGACAAAGAGGATGCTAAACGATCTTCAGACATGTCCAGCGGTCAAGTGGAAGAATCCGTTGGAACCGCAGGTCATTGAAGGGATGTTGAAGCCACGTCCAACTCCAAGGACCGATGGTGGCGGTTCAAGCACTTGCAGCCAGCCATCAAAATCTTCGAAAAAGAAGAAGAAGAAATCTAAGAAGCCCGTGAAGCCTGATGGCAAACACACGGACTTACAAAAGCAAATTGACGCGTTGGAAGAATACAACCAAAAGGCGCGGACTCCCATTATGCTCCCAAAATTCCTAAACCACGTCTTTCAAGAGGAAGGTGAGGGAGAAAGTTCGTCAGATGAAGCTGAAGAATGCGTGGCGAGCTGTCATATGATTTCCCATTCGAACGATGAGGAGACCCCTTGTACTGAAACGCTGGGGGCAGATTCTGAACCAAAAGTTCTGGGGCCATCAGATGAAGTAATTAACGCATTCCTTAATGAGGCTCGGTTGAAAAGTAAAGCTGATCGGGAGCGCGAGGCGGTTATATTTGAAAGGGCCAAGCGCCAGCGACTTGATGAAGGAGCTGAGACGATCCCGTTGGAGCTGAACATCTCCGCTACCAACAAAAGCCAATTCAAGATAAAAAAAGAAGTTTGCTAAGGCCATGTCAATGGGTATGAAGCTACCATCCTCCGAAGAAGAAATTACCGGTGAAGCGAAAATGCACCCGTCTTATTGCTTGTATCATCAAAAGATTTCGCACCCCACTCAAGAGTGCAAAGCTTTCGATAGATGGTGGCAAGGATACTTGCTCACCGACAACACTTTAAGCGGGAAAAGCGTAAAGCTCGTCGAGAGCAAAGAAATATGACCGAAAGGCTTAAAAGAACTGCTGGTGATTGTCGTGTGGTTAACACCGGTGGATCATAAGTGCCTACATTCGGGAGTGATTCTGATGAAGAACTAGAACTTTCCCCTCTCTTCAAAGAGTCCGCTTCGAGAACAGAAGAAGAACCAAAGGTTTGCGAAAATATCCGGCTACGTAATCGCACGCTGCCCGAAAAGAACCTCGGACCCTCGAACAGAAAAGATAAAGGGAAAGAAAAGGTCTCTGAAGATATCATCCTAGATGACCAAGTGGTGGAAGAGCTAGCTGCCAAAGACCCACCAAAGAAGAATAAGGTGGATTACAACGTCTTAGCACATCTGAGGAAGCTGCCCTCACAGCTCAGCATTCTTGACGCCCTTTTGCTATCAAAAGAGGCGAGAGATTCGTTGATTAAGGCGCTCCAAGACCCGGAACAATTCCAAGCATGCCTGGCCGAGGAAAAGATGAAGGATGAATTAGAGGAAGTGCACACAGCTGATGTTACTTTTGGCGATGAAGACCTTCTACTTGGGACGTGCGAACACAATCGCCCTCTCTATGTCTCGGGATACTGCCATGATATAAAGATAGGCAAAATCCTGATCGATAACGGGTCGTCTGTTAACCTACTCAACGTGCGGGTGTTGAAGGAAATCTGCATGAGCGTCCAGCACCTTGCTCGGGACAAGATCACCATCTCCGGGTTTGACTCCCAATCGTCAAAGACTCTTGGATCTGTGATACTGACACTACGCTTCGGGCTACTCGTCACGGACATTAAGTTCCACGTCATAGACGCCAAGACATGCTACAACGCTTTGCTCGGCCGACCATGGTTACACGAGTACAACATCATCCCTTCTACACAACATCAGTGTATGAAGTATTTTAAAGATGGTTTCGAGTATACCGTGACGGGAGAACTGAACCCGTTCTCTGTGAACGAGGTCCGCAAATACGAAGATGCCAAATACTTCTTGCCGGATTTCGAAGACACGGAGAAGTGTCACAAGCCGGAGAATAAAACTAATGCCACCATCCCTGTCTTCGGCAGTGACACCGAGGAAGAAGAGGAGATAGTGTATTCGAGTCCGCCCCAACATAACAAGCTAGGACCGTCCACTCCTACATTGGTCTTTGGTAGTGATTCGGAGGATGAGGTCCATGTCGTATTCTCTGCTCGACCTTCAATACAAGCTTCCGCTGATGAAGAGCAAAGTCTGCAAGTCGCCATGGTGCCGCCTAAACATCATAAAGAACTGGACGCACTTAATATCTACAGTGTAGAAGAGCTGCGGACATTCTATATCCCTCCCAGGCGAGAAAACGAGAAAGCAATTCTGTTTTACCGCTCTGAAGAAACCAAGGTGAAAAAAGAAATCTGGCATGGTGCAGATCCTGCGCTCGACAGGCTTTAGCCTATCCGTCTTCCCAGATATTATACAGAGGGTTTGAAGAAGCTGCTGAAACGCCAGGGGATATCCTTCAAACAGACCGTTAGAGAGGCCAAATTCTATGACAGGGTCTGGAACGTTCCCGGGACCCAACGCAAACTGCCTAACGGGAGAATGGAAACAAGAGGGCTTGGATACATCCGGTCAAAGAAACGAGAGTTACTACCCGGCTGCTATGTCGTGTATGACCTTGATGAAGAAGCGGATGCTCAATGGGAGGACGCTAATCCTAAGCTAGTGAAAGTTCCAGATGCAAAAGAGCCCAGTCCGTCGTTCGAGGAACAAATGGACAGACTTATAAAGAAAGCTGGTCAAAAAGTCCGAGATGATCACAACCGTGAGACGGCCATCTACGAGAAAGCCAAGACGCAACGCCTTCTCCAACAGGCCGTAAAGGATGAAAATGCCGCTCCTTGTCAACCCGTTATAAAGAAGGCTCAGCTCAAAAGCAGAAATAAGTCGAAAGGCCAAAAAGGCGCTCAACAACAACAAAGCAGGGCTAAGAAGCCACGCAAACGGGAGTCGAGCGTTATTGATCTATCCCTTATGAAGAAAATGGGGCGAGCATACTCGTTTCCTCGGGACAAGACGAAGAAGATACTTGACCTTGCTCTAAAACATCAGATGCTTACACTGCCGGAGACTAAGCACCCCGAACGAGCAGGCGAAGTCTCACATCTGGACTATTGCTCTTACCATCAAGTAATAGGGCACCCTCTCGAGGATTGCTTTACCTTCAAGAATTGGGTCGAAGATCAGTATCAGCTTGGCAAGTTCGCTCTGTTCGACAACTGGAGGGTAACGCCACCACAAAAGCATGAGCCCAAGGCCACGAAAGAGGAACCAGTTCCACATTGGGATTGGAAGCGAATTCGCACCTGTCACATGATTACAATATTAAAAGAAGAGCCCGAGGACATAGATGAGCTCCCTTGGTGCTTCGAAAACAGCAGCGACGAGATAATCTCAGAATTCCCACCAGCGCCAAAAGAGCTGGAGGATGGAATCCATATCACTGCAGATAACCTTAAGAAGGTTGAGTTGGGGACGGTAAACGATCCGCGACCGACATTTGTCGGCGAGCTGTTGTCTGAAGAGAAGGTGGCTGCGTTAAAGGACGTCCTTGTACAACATAAAGATTGCTTCGCATGGAACTATTCCGAGATGTCAGGACTTGATCCAGAAGTTGCTGTACATAGACTGGCGATATCCCCGGGTGTCAAGCCAGTTAAACAAGCGCCGAGAAGAATGCGGCTTGAGCTCGAGATGAGCATCAACACTGAAGTCAAAAAGCTGATAGACTCTGGCTTTATCCAGGAGGTTCAATACCCTGAATGGATTGCTAATATCGTCCCAGTGATGAAGAAAAATGGAACGGTGCGCATATGCGTGGACTTTCGGGATCTCAACAAAGCCTGCCTGAAGGATGATTTCCCAGTACCAGTCACCGAACTGATGATAGACAATACGTCCACGCATGAGATTTTCTCATTCATGGACGGCTCATCAGGATATAATCAAATAAAAATGCATCCTGAAGACCAGAAACATACGGCTTTCCGGACTCCTTTGGGAATATTCTGTTATAAGGTGATGCCCTTCGGTTTAAAGAACGCCGGTGCCACCTACCAAAGGGCCATGACGAAGATCTTCGATGACCTTATACACGAAATCGTCGAATGCTATATCGACGACCTCGTTGTTAAAAGTAAATCATATGAGGAACATCTCGAGCATCTGAAGACCGTATTTCAGCGTCTTCGGCAATACAACTTGAAGATGAATCCGCTCAAGTATGCATTCGGAGTTTCCTCTGGAAAATTCCTGGGATTCGTTGTTCGACACCGGGGTATCGAAATAGATCCGTCCAAGATCAAGGCAATCATGGAAATGCCTCCGCCGAGGACTCTCAAACAGTTGCGGTCTCTCCAAGGGAAGCTCGCATACATACGACGATTTATAGCCAATCTTTCAGGCAAGTGCCGTCCCTATAGCCACCTGATGAAGAAGGGAACCCCATTCGTCTGGGATCAAAGATGCCAAAGCGCGCTAGACGAGATCAAGCAATACCTGCAGAACCCGCAGGTGTTGGCTGCTCCGGTTAAGGGAAAGCCTCTCATTCTTTATACAACTGCTCTCGAAGGTTCTTTAGGCGTGTTATGGGCGCAGGAGAATGACCAGGGAAAAGAAAGAGCACTCTACTACTTAAGTCGAGTTCTGCTGGGGGCAGAAAGCAACTACTCCCCCATTGAAAAACACTGCTTAGCGTTGATCTTCGCAATAACAAAGCTTAGACATTACGCATTAGCACATGAAGTCCATCTCATTTCAAAGGTGGACCCTCTCAAATACCTAATGTCAAAGGCCATATTGACGGGACGACTCGCTAAATGGGCCCTGCTCTTAATGGAGTTCTCGATAACGTACCGACCTCTTAAGGCAGTGAAAGGCCAGGCCATCGCCGACTTTCTTGCTGAGCACCCGATACCCGCCGATTCTCCTCTAAATTGCGATCTTCCAGACGAACATGCGTTTGATGCAATCGACGGTGGTGATACCCGATGGGAACTCTATTTTGATGGCGCATCTTCCATGAAGAAGCGCAAAAAAAACACCCCTATAATCAAATCGGGGGTAGGTCTCATCTTTGTAACTCCACATGGAGGGATAATGCGCTTCGCATTCTCCTTAACAGAGCCGAGGACAAACAATGAAGCTGAATATGAAGCCTTGATAGCAGGTCTTGAGATCGCCATCGACATGGGAATTAAAAACCTCCTCATATACGGGGATTCTCAACTGGTCGTTAGTCAAGTAAACGGTGACTACCAAACATGCAAACCAGAATTGGTGAAGTATGGTGAAAAGGTGCAACAGCTGTTGACCCAAATCTCCTCTTATACTTTAGAGAACATACCGCGCGCATAGAACAGCAAAGCAGACGCATTGGCCAAACTTGCCAAAGAACTGGCTAACGAGGATCTCGATGACGTTAGAATCGTGGTACAAAGCCGTCGGGTGCTTGCCCCAGCAGAAATATCTCCGGAATCATCCGAAGAAAAAGGAGCGAGCGAGCAGATGACCCTGCAAGAAAAAGACTGGGAAAATACCGAGGATTGGAGAGGAATCTTCATAGATTACTTCAAGTCCCACCGAATGCCTGAAGAAGCGTCCACAAGACATCAGCTCATGAAACGAGCCCTGTCTTTTGCCTTCGTCAATGATACTCTGTACAAGAGATCGTTTGATTCTCTGTGGTTGAGATGCTTGGGACCTGACGAAGCAAAAAGGGTCGTCCAGGAAGTTCACGACGGACTCTGCGGTTCTCATCAAGCGGGCCCAAAGATGAAGTTGAAGATAAAACGGATGGGCTACTACTGGCCCACAATGATTCAAGACTGTCTCGAATATGCGAAGCAGTGCCACTCATGTCAAATTCATGGGGACTTCATCCACCAGCACCCAAATCCACTACATCCAACAGTGGCTAGCTGGCCATTCGAGATATGGGGGACTGATATAGTCGGCCCCATCGAACCAGCATCGTCTAGGGGACACCGTTTCATCCTGGTAACGACTGACTACTTCTCTAAATGGGCGGAAGCAGTACCATTAAGAGAGGTGAAGACGGAAAATATCCTCCACTTCTTCAAGACGCATGTCATATATCGATTTGGAACTCTGCGACGGATCATCTCCGATAACGGGCCAGCTTACAGAAGCCACAAGATCAGTCGCTTCGCGCAACAGCATAATATAGACTGGAGATATTCCTCGGTTTATAATCCGCGAGCCAATGGACTAGCTGAAGCCTTCAACAAGACATTAACAAAAATCATAAAGAAAACAGTGTCCCGTAATAAGAAAGATTGGCACGAAAGACTGCAAGAAGCTCTTTGGGCATATCGAACTACATTCAAAACGGCCAAGAACACAACGCCGTACGCGTTGGTGTTCGGTACGGAAGCAGTACTCCCCCTCGAGATAGAGTTACCCTCTCTACGAGTGGCAGTCCACTACGAGCTGACGGATGAAGAAAATGCCCACCTTCGGCTTGAGGAGCTTGACGCCCTTGATGAAACTAGGCTCATAGCACAGCAAAATCTGGAAGCTTATAAAGCAAAGATGATGCGCTCATACGAAATATTGACCCGACCGAGGACATTCCATCAAGGCGAACTCGTGCTAGTGGTCAAAAGGCCTATGATCCCCAATCGCGCCAAGCGGGGAAAATTCGAGCCAAACTATGAAGGCCCGTACATCATAGATAAAGTTTACCAGGGTGGGGCCTATCTACTCATGGACATGCACGGTGAAAGGCCTTTCAGGCCGATAAACGGTCGCTTCCTGAAGAAATACTACGCTTAATGAGCCACAGCCTAGGTCAATGATAGATGACGACGACCATGTCCGCTCGCTATCTTCCTAAGCTCAAGTTTTATAAGCAGTAGCCAGCCTCTCAATGTCGGACCGAAATGTCCTTAAACTAATAGCGGACCGAAACGTCCTTAAACTAATACCGCAGCATCCTCAAGCTGACAAGATGAATAAAAAATATATAAATAAAAAATATATATATAATAAATAAAGACGGTATGTCCATAAGCAAAAAGGGCACGGATGAAAACCCGAAAGGGCTCCGTGAGTAAAAACAGCAGGGCTACCGGCGAGTGTTCGTGAAAACCCGAAAGGGCGCGACCTCGTAAAAAATATATATATAAAAATAAAAAAGAATAAAAAAGCGGTACGTCCATAAGCAAAAGGGGCACGGATGAAAACCCGAAAGGGCTCCATGAGTAAAAACAGCAGGGCTGCCGGCGAGTGTTTGTGAAAACCCGAAAGGGCGCAACCTCGTTAAAAGACACTTAGAGGGTCCTCTCGACCTTGTAAGGAGAAACCACCCGCGTGAGATCCTTACGACTCACAAGGGAGCAACACACTTAGAGATCCCCACGATCCCTAAGGAGAAAATACACTTGCGAGATCCTCACGACTCGTAAGGAGAACTCTCTTATGAGACCCTCACGGCTCATAAGATTTGAAAGTCTTAAGTTACAGAGACCTAAACCTGTGCTTAAGCAATCCCCACAATTTCCGATATTGCCCTACAAGTGGCCCAATACTGACCCTTGTATACAATCCACGGGCACGAATAAACATTCCCTAATCAGGTCTCATCCTAGACTGGGGATATGTTTGCATGGTGAACAACCCTTGTAAATCCTCTCGATTTATGAGGAGAAAACCCTCCTGTAGGATCCTTATGACTTACAGAGGAAATGAACACTTAGGAATCCTCACGAGTCCTAAGGAGAAAACACACCTACAAGATCCTCACGACTTGTAGGAAGAAATACCTTCATGGGACCCTTACGGCTCATGAAGTCAAAAGCCTTTGTCAACAGGACATTAACCCTGTTCGCTAAGCCACCCTTGTTCAACATCGACAGAGGCAGATGATGATTCGCTCCTGGTAATATCCCAATTGTAGCGGTGCTGATGCCGAAATCGGTTTACAGCAAAAAGCCAATAGGCCGCACATGCATACGAAATAGCCGAAATGATAGGGCAACTTGCAATAAAAAACAGCAAGTAAAAATGTATGCATGCAAAATAGCCGAAATGATTGGGCAACTCGCAATAAAAAATAGCAAGTAAAAATAAAATAAATAGCCGAAATGATTGGGCACCGCGAAAAATAGCCGAAATGATTGGGCAATCGCGACCTTCGCGATATAAAAGCTGAAATGATAGAGCATCGCGGAGATAAAACAAAAAAAATGATGATAAAACTTTGGCCCTACAGTTAAGATCACATCGATCCCTATATACAATCCAAAGGCGTAAACAAAGAGGGAACCATACTTTCCCAACAGGCTCCGCCAGAAGATGAAGCCAAATCTCGACGATTCAGTCCACCTCCGAAGAAACCAGTATCTTCAGCAAAACTCCTCGACTCACGAATACAAACACTCCTTGACGAGAACCTTCTGATTCGCGTCGACTCACAGAGCCACCAGCGTTTCCGTGGGAATCCTCGACTCGTTTCAATCCCCAAGGAAACAAATAATCCTTGGCGCTCGGGAAACAAATAATCCCTAGCAAACTCCTCGACTCACGGATACAAACACTCCTTGACGAGAGCCTCCTGATCCGCGTCGACTCGCAGAGCCACCAGCGTCTCCATGGGAATCCTCGACTCGTTTCAAACCCCAAGGAAACAAATAATCCTTGGCGCTCGGGAAACAAATAATCCCTAGCAAACTCCTCGACTCACGGATACAAACACTCCTTGACAAGAGCCTCCTGATCCGTGTCGACTCGCAGAGCCACCAGCGTCACCGTGGGAATCCTCGACTCGTTTCAAACCCCAAGGAAACAAATAATCCTTGGCGCTCGGGAAACAAATAATCCCTAGCAAACTCCTCGACTCACGGATACAAACACTCCTTGACGAGAGCCTCCTGATCCGCGTCGACTCGCAGAGCCACCAGCGTCTCCGTGGGAATCCTCGATTCGTTTCAAACCCCAAGGAAACAAATAATCCTTGGCGCTTGGGAAATAAATAATCCCTAGCAAACTCCTCGACTCACGGATACAAACACTCCTTGACGAGAGCCTCCTGATCCGCGTCGACTCGCAAAGCCACCAGCGTCTCCGTGGGAATCCTCGACTCGTTTCAAACCCCAAGGAAACAAATAATCCTTGGCGCTTGGGAAACAAATAATCCCTAGCAAACTCCTCGACTCACGGATACAAACACTCCTTGACGAGAGCCTCCTGATCCGCGTCGACTCGCAGACCCACCAGCGTCTTCGTGGGAATCCTCAACTCGTTTCAAACCCCAAGGAAACAAATAATCCTTGGCGCTTGGGAAACAAATAATCCCTAGCAAACTCTTCGACTCACGGATACAAACACTCCGTGACGAGAGCCTCTTGACCCACGCAGAGCCACCACTATCTTTGCGGGAGAATTCCCGGTTCGTCTCAACTTGCAAGATGAAGTCTCAGGCAGCAAGGATTGAAAAGCATGATCCCTGAACAATGGGGCCCTGCAAGTCAATCCAAAATGGTCTCTTGCAAACTATTCACGGGTCTCACTCTCCAAAGTCGATTTTCGACAAGGAGGGAAACAACCGCTTACGAATCCTCTCGACTCGTAAGAGGGAAAATTCTCTTATAGGATCCTTATGACTTATAAGAGAAAACCACACTTAGGAATCCTCACGATTCCTAGGGAGAAAACCCACCTACGAGATCCTCTCGATCCGTAGGGAGAAAAGTCTCTATGAGACCCTCACGGCTTATAGAGTTGAAAAGTCTTAGACAGTAGATCTGAACCTGCGGCCTAAGCCATCGCTATTTCTTAAGAAAGTCAGGATACTCGTTCTGATCATCCGTCAACCATGGTTACTAAGGTGGCATGCTGATAATGAAAGAAAGAAAAGACGGAGAAAATGACACATTACAAAAAAAGGGGTGTATCTTTTATTCATAAACTTGATTGGGTACAGGATACATTATGTCAAAGAATAAAAAAATATATATATACAGTCTTTTATCTACAATTACAAACGATACAAAGAAGGATAGCTACTGAGGAGGAAGTGTCTTTAGTAAATCCACAAGTTGCTCTCGCACTTCCTTCAGCGCCTCCTCCTGAGCGGCTGCCGCGGCCACTTCCGGTTCCACCCGGGCTCGCTGCTGCAAGAAAGATGAAAGTTGCTCCTCCGCCACCTTCTGGGCTGCTCCCTGGCTGGGTGCAGCTCGCTCGATAACATCAAGGTGTTGCCTCAATGATAACCCTTCAGAAAGACATTGCAGAAGGCCCTCAAAGACAACCTTCAGCCGTGCGGCGTTGGCCTCCACCCGAGCATGCAGTTGGGCAGACTTGCTCGAAGTCTCACCTCGCTCCTTACGTCTTGAAATGACTTCTTGTTCGAGGTGGTGGAAGTAAGGAGCGCTCTGCTCAATCCACGCTGTTCTTTGATTACTGGCAGCCAAGGCCTCGGGAGCGGGACGCAGCGACTCCAACCGATGCAGGCGGATCTCGATCTCCCTGCAATGGTTAACCCAAGATGCGATGATACCCTCGTCGTGAAAGTTCACGAGTATCACCAGCATCGGGTTAACCGCTATAGCAAAATCCGCAGCAGAGGTAGGGGTCTCGACGTCGAGCTCCTCAATGTAATCGCTCAACATACGTAAGCTGTTCGCGGCGCCTTTCGAAGATGGACGTCTCAGGTAAGGACCTGCTGGCATTATGATGCGAGATTCAAAGGGCGCCGAGACCGGAACGACAGCTGAAGAGAAACAGGATGTGATCAGATAACAGTTCTGAAATTAAAGAAGGAAGACTTTATCAATGTGATAGTCGCTGTACCAGCTGAGGCAGGTGGCAGAGCCAGAAGAGTCGGCAACTCAGCCCGTCTTTCATCCCCTCCTTCGATTTGTAACACTGCAGTCGAGATAAAAAAAGGGGGGGGTTTAGAAATAATCCCATCAATGAAGAAAGAAGGATGTCATTGGAAATCATACTCACCAATGCCACCAGAGGAAGAAGCAAGCTCAGATGGGAAGGAGAAGTGTGGGAGCAACATCTGGTAAAGATGGTCAAAAAGTACTCCTGAAAAGACACAACAGCACGACTTTAGTACATGCACTATACATCTGAAAGATAAGACTAATAAGTTGCAAACCCATACCTTCCAACATCTTAGACGGTATGAGAGAGGGTTGGGAGGTAACCACCGCCAAGGCAGTCGTTGAAGGCGCTCCTTCAAGCAGTGGGGCATCGGCGCTGGCTGCACCTGCGTTACAAGAAAGGTGAACTTGTCAGAAAGGATTGTAAAATAAGAAAGACAGTAACCTAAGGTTTACCTGAGGAGCTCCCGGCCTAAACAGAAGTGACTCCCTCCTCTATCGACATGAGGCCACCGCCCGTAGCCTCATCACCCGACTTGATGGGGACCGTCGTCGTGCTAGCTCGACCAGGAGACGGCAGGAGATCGTAAGCAGGGAGGGCAATGATTGGAGCGTTGCCGGATTCTTGGAAGGAAGCGGCTGACTCTTCCCCAAGAGTCGTACCCATCTCACCCGTAACTTCTTCGAGCTCCGCCGTCTCCATCGGCTCATCCACTGTCACCACGAGGTCGCCGGCCTCAAGCGCCTCGTCCACCACCAGCCTCGGTTCAGTTATAATGATCATATCATCTGCCACCGCTTCAGGTTCGGCATCAATGACCTTCTCGGCTGCAGGCCCCTCGACCTCCACCTCAGGCTCCAAAGCCACAACGACATTGCCCACCGTCGGCTCGAGTTCAGCAGGTACCACCCCCTCTGTTCCCCTAGGATCAACGGTCTCCGCCTCACCCTCGGTCGGACTCGGCCCTGCAAAGTAATGTATGTAAGAACCGTCGGCATTATAACTTTCACAATAAAAATTCTGAAAGAAATGTTACCCGAAGTGGACTTATCATTTGCGCTTCGAACGGCACGTGCCACTTGTCTGCGAGCAGTGGATAGGGCGATAGGGGCCTCTTCGGAAGGAGTATCTGCCCGAGGGACGGTGCTTGGGCCCGCTCCTGTAGCCAAAGCAGCCCGGCGCGCCTTCGCCTCGCGCCTCAGCCGTTTTCTCTCCTCCTGGGCCATTGAAACGGACCTGACCAGAGCCTCTCACATTGAGGCATCCTCGTCCGTATACAGGGATGCCTCCAAACTCTTCAAGGCATCCCTCGTCGACTTATCAAGTCGAAGCCCTTGCAGCAGCCCCGACGAGACCGGAACTCCAGTGACGGGTTCCGGAAGAATATCTTCGTCGACTGGTATAACCCCTAGAAGGAAACAAGGAAGGAAAGTTAGGTTGATCATCGAAAAGAAGGATGAAATTTACTTAAAAAAAGAGGGGGTGGGACATACCGGCGCCCGCTAAAGTGCGTTTCTCCTCCTCCTTTTGGAAGGTTTTCAAAGAGGCAGCGATAGCTTCTTCGGTAGAGACACCTGTTGAAAATGGGGAAAAGTATTAGTCAAGAATAATGATGAAAAATGAGATGAAATGATGAGGAGAGCAGCTAATAATTACCTGACTCAGCGAGTTTACTTAACCACGCTTCAAGCCTCGCTGATCGCTCTGAAGCCGCAATGGCGGCCGCCAGGTCGGTGTCTGCGGGGTCTACCGCGAAGCCCTTATTGCTGCCATACTCACTTATTCCTTTGGTAAGAGAGGCCTCAGGCTCTAAGCCAAGAATTGCGTCAAGGGAAAGGAGCGACTTCTTCTTCTTTTGCCCGCCAGCTCTGGATGCACCCGGGACTGATTTACGCTTAGCGGACGCCTTTGGGCGGCGGGTCCCGATATCCTCGCCGGCGCCAGACTCTGGCGGTACCACATTTACCGCCTCCACTGAAGCATGGGAGGCTGGTGGCGCATCCACAATATCGCGAAGTGGCAATCCGCGCGGAGGGCTCAACACGCGCGGAGGTCCGACTCCAGCACCTTTGAATGGAGAAATAACCGGGGTCCTCGGCTTCAAGGGAGCCTTGCGATCGCCGCCGGGAGGCACACCCTTGCAATCAACCAGCATGCGTTTTTCCATTTGGATAACTGGACCCATAGCATGCGCATACCAAGCCACGTACGCGTCGAGGACTTTGGGGATGCAGCTCGGTTCGCTGATGAAGAAATAAGAACCCGTGTTGAGCCGCATAAAGTGGTGCATTGCATTCATTATCCCCTCTCGGCTAACCACGGGCTTTTCCAAGAAGGCTTCCATCGGGATCCCTTGGTTGTAGCTCGATTGCTGAGCAAACCGGTGAGGATTATACCTCATGAAGAGTGCTGTCTCATTCTGCCTGAACACCAGGTAACCCGACCGAATGGAGTAGAGATGTAGGATTTCCCGAGCCTTCAGTATGTAAGCCCCGTCTTTAAAATCATCGCGTAGCGACACTACCGACTTGGTAGTCTCTGAGCCTATTGTTATGACCTTGTCCAAGAAAGAAATCTTCGCCCCGACCAGGTGTGGTCGAAGGAGCAGCCCCCTAGCCTCCCGCGGAGGAGCAACTACGATCGACGCCCCGACCAGCCGTATGACCCTCGGGAGCCTGCACTTCTCAAAAAAGGGAGGGATCTTATGGGCACCGAACACCCCGTGCACGTGCATTTCCATCCAGGAGGTAAAGTAGTGCATCGGGAAGTTGGCGGGTTGTACTCCAGGCTCACTAGCATCCGCCGCTATGCTAAGTCCATTATAAAGATAAGCCAGCCCGGCAATTCCTACTGTCAACTGTAAACCAGCTACCATCCGATGCGCTGGGTAGAAAACAGTCGGCCGCATATGGCGTGGATGCATAGGAAGAGCAAAACTGCACAAGCACAAGCCCAAGAACCCTACAAAGAAGGTCTCTTCATCCATGTCGGGGACGGCAATTTCTGAAAAAGGGACGACGGTGGCACCGGGAAGATAGAAGTCTTTGTGGTCATCCTCCGATGTGGGTCAGCGATCAAAACCGAACCCAAAAGGGTCGTCAAGCTGGGCGAACTTCTCGCTCCGCTCTGATAAGAACTCTGGTTGAATGAAGCGAGCAATGAAATCTGCAAAACTGACTCCCCTGTCATCCGATTCTAGATAGAGTCCTTCATAAATCTCCAATACCTTCACTAAGCCCGGGTACTGATGCTGAATAGCATTCTCCGGCGTCAGGTCAAACACCAGCGGCTTGGTGGCAAAGACGTATTCATCGGGAGGAAGCAGCTCCTCGTAAGGCTCTCCCCTCATCGGCAGGCTCGAGATTTCAGCAAACTCCTCTAAGGAGATAGAGACTTCCCGGTCCGTCATCAGGAAGGTGTGTGTGGGAATATTCCATTGCTCGATAAAAGCCTTAACCCACCACGTTGGAGGAGAAGGATACTCAAAAAGAGAGACGTAAATGGCCGAGTACAAACCAATCCTCATCAGATGAGTCCTTCTCGCTGATAGGATATACCGGGCCTATTGCAAATATCCAGCAGGCGGTCGTGGGATCGGTCCAATGTTATAAGCCTGTCCCCAAGGGCGCGCTTCACCCTGACAAATTCTCCTCCCTAAAATATCTATTGCCGGCGGCGGCTGCACGGGGATAGCACCAATCGCAGGCTGGAGGAGGTCATCCGAATTCCAATTTTTGACCTCCACGGTATACTTCACCGGGGGTTCATCTGCGTAGGGGAGTGAAGATGTTGGATCGGACGGCGTGGCGGAACTGAAACTGCGACGACCCTGGATGATTTCATTGTACCACCTACCCCACAAGTGAAGGTTTTTGTGTTCGGGGTCATGATCCTTGATTAGAGCAAGCACCACGCGGTCCACCGGTGCCTGGGGAAACCCTCCCTCCGAGCGAACAAACGGAAAAGACGAATTGGCAGACATGTTTCCTGCAAAGAGACAAACCTTAGCCGTCAGTATTATAATTCCAACGCTCAACAGGTTTAAATTTTTATACCGTACAGCAATGCAGTGGATAGGGAGACCAAAAGGGGGGCCCACAAAATCTGGATGACGGCGCATCACTTAATAAGACAGTCCCATCGTTGGATGAGACTGTCAGTTAATGAGAAGATCCCCAAGAGAATATCCTCATTGATGGGAAATCCCCAGAGACAAGGAGAAAATCTCCTCTTTTAGAGAGCAAAGCTCCGTCACAGAGTGACATTTGTCAAACTCTGGTCTCAAGGGAATAAAAATATATATATATATATATATTTTCCTTGAAAAGAGCCCAGCTCTATAATAATGATGGAAGAGCCATCAAAAAGGAAAACTTTAACTCCTAAAAATTAAAAATTTAGGATCTTAAAGATCCACAAAAACTTTTAAGAGTTCTCCACTTTCAGATCAGAAAAGGTCTACATTTGATCCATGAGCAAAGCTCTGTTCATGGGTTAAAACCCATGAACAAGATCTCTGTAGATCTATAGATTTCTGAGAGCAAAGCTCTGTTAATAAAACTCCAAAGGGGTTTTCTTTAGATCAAAGATCTATAAGAGCAAGGCTCTGTTAATCAAATTTAATTTAATTTAATTTAATTTAATTTAAATTTTACCTAAGATGTTCTAAAATCTGAACTCTGGAAAGAAATGAGAGCAAGGCTTTAAAAATCTTAGACAAGAGCAAGGCTCTGAAATTCAAGTTCTTGAAAATGGTAAAAAAAATTTTAAGGACCAAGGGTCCTATTTATAAGGCGCTTGCGTCCCTTGAGCTCATCCCTTGATCCAACGATCAGGAGTTTGCCACCGCTGCACTCACGTGTGCGCCACGTGAGCGCAACGGTGGGGGGGCATTTGTTTCGCCCAATCAGAGCAAAACTCTGTCGAAATTCAAAATTCAAAAATTCTGAAGCAACGCTTCAAGTCTCGGGCGCAACGCGCCACATGTCAGGCGATGATACGTCAGCGCAGCGCCCAAGAAGGCGCGCCCAATCAGAGCAAAGCTCTATTTTTATGAAGCAACGCTTCAGCTGCGCAAGCACTGCGCTGCGCGGTTGCGCTGCGCTCTGCGCTGTGCGGCACGTGTCAGCGCAGATGCGCTAGCGCGGTTGCGCTGCGCTCTGCGCTGCGCGACACGTGTCAGCACAGTTGCGCTGCGCGACACGTGTCACGCGCTGGGGCATCTGCGCCAAACAGAATTAAATTTCCAAGAAATCTTTTCTGTTCTTATTAAAACAAGAAGATTTTCTTCTGCAAAGCAGAAGCCCTTGGATCAAAGATCCAACGGTGGGGAAAATTCCCCAAATCACTCAGAGAAAGATCTCTTTAACAAATTTAACTAATTTATGGGCCTATAAAAAGGACCCTAGGCCTCAATTAAAGAGGATCAACATCTTTCTAAAAAAAAAAAAGAGAAGAGAACTCTTGAGAACTCCTCAAGAATAACAGAAGGTAAAAAACCTTTAGGAAAAAGAGAAAATTCTCTTATGGACAGATAATTGATCTAAGAACAAGATCAATAATTTTAAATAAAAAGAAAAATAAGTAATAATAGTGCTTTGCACTTTTTTATGAACCTCTGGTTCTTGAAACAAAAAAGAAAAATTTATTTTCTTTGATCTAAATTAGATCAAGAAATCAAATAGTGCTCTGCACTCCTGTTCTTGAATCTAAAAGATTCTTAGTGCTTTGCACTTCCAAACTGCGCTGTTGCGTTCTTGAGAGAGCGCCACGTGTCAGCTACAAAACAACTTGCGCTACGCGCTCTTGAAATAGAGCTTTGCTCTCTGGAATTGGCACAACTCACCAGAGCGCGCCATGTGTCAGCAGCGCAACAGCGCAGCGCAACAGCGCAGCGCACTGCGCTATTGCGCTTGCGCTCACCAGAGCGTGACACGTGTCACCGCCATATGAGTTTGCGCTCATTACTTAGCGCAAAGCGCCTGACAAGCCACGTGGGGCACTGTCAGAGTATTTAATGCTCTACATTATTAAAGAAAAGGGACAGAGGCCAATTAAAAGGCCTAACAGGCCTAATAAAAAAATGCTATGCATTTTAAAAGGGGGGCAAAGCCCAAACAAAAAAAATAGATGCTCTGCATCATTTAGAAAAGGGTAAAGCCCGACCAAAACAAGAATAATGCAGTGCATTACTAAAAAGGGGTAAAGCCCTAGCACAGGCCAAAGACAAAAAAAAATATATTGAAACTGGACTTAGCCCAATTTTGGCCATAAGTCCTTAAATTAAATTGACTGAGCAAGATTGCTCTCTTAAATCAATTTACTACCGGTTCAAGGGTACATCTCCGAACTCCTCTGACACCTGTCGTTGTAATCCTTCAACGACGTCAGAGAGGTGACGGGTACCGACGACCACATATGAATATGGACTGCGGGGTCTTTAAACTTGTGGACCGAAACGTCCCTAAACTAATGCTGGACCGAAACGTCCCTAAACTAATGGTGGACCACCACGTCCCTAAACTGGAATATGGACCACCACGTCCCTAAACTGGCGGTAGACCACCACGTCCCTAAACTGGAATATGGACCACCACGTCCCTAAACTGGAGTATGGACCACTACGTCCCTAAACTGGAACAATAGAGCCTCCAAATGCTCTTTTGCCGGATCTAAACGATCCTGTTTAAGTTGATCTTAGCCCCAAACACGGTTAACGTATCCTTAGACATTCAAGTGGACTACAAAATTCCAAATCAACTCTGGTTCGAGGGTACATCTCCGAGCTTCTCTGACACATGTGTTGTAATCCTTCAACGACGTCAGAGAGGTGACGAGTCCTGACGGCCATAGATTAAATGAATCACTACGTTAAGTTGATCTCAGTCTCAAACAGGACTGACGTATCCTTAACGAACGTTTAAGTTGATCTTAGCCGCAACGCGACTAATGCATCCTTAAACTAAAAACACTAAACCTAAATCTAAGTAAATACGGATTTGGACTAATCCACGTCCTACGGGCGACGGCATTACTCAGTCTCCGTATACAATCTACGGGCAACCACAAACAAAACAAACACACACGACACGAAGTGAAAATCTGGAGAAGGAGAAAGTGGCTACCACGATGCGGTAGCATAATTAACTGCAGGGGCTTGCGCCTCCAGGGAAGAACGTCCCCACAATTAAAAAAAAACCCCTCAAGCGAGGGGGAATCTGACAAAGTCTGCTATATCGACCGCATCCGTCTAAACCTCCGATACACGGTGCCATAAATCAACTTGGCATCTTCGGAGAGGTGGACGGATAAAACCAAATAGCATCTGCCCCGAATCCCAGCGTCAGGACATCGCGGTCTTGTGCGCCGTCTTTCGGAGGGGAACAGTGAGATTGAGACACTGAGATTTTGAGATATTGAGGTACTGATATTTGATGATACAGGCCAGTCCGGATAGCCGGAGCCTGAGATTTTGAGACACTGGGATTTATGTTTTGTGTCGATGCTAGACACTGTTTATGTTGATTTCATTTATGATACCTCGTTTTAAAAATACAGAAATCTCACTAAGTTATGAAAGCAGTTTCTCCATTTACATGTATTCTGTTTTCATGCATTCATACCTCATCCATATGATATATTGCTACCTGAGGCACTGACACGAGCATATGGGATTACACCTGGGTTAGATATTTACCCTTGCCACCTTTTCATGCTCCAGACTTGTCATATTTGAGGATTATATATATATATATTGATCGTATGACCTAGGATTGCGTCATACATGCGATTTCTGTTCGTAGATGTTTTCTACTCACGAGTTGGCAACTCACCCCCGTTGTGCCACAGTTTCTTGCAGGTTTTGCCGTACAGGTTTCATTACGGCTTTGCTGGCACTACTTCCATTTCCGGGTGATTTGCTAGTAGGTGGGTTCACTTGTATCGTGACCATCAGTATATTTTGTATATTATTATTCAGTTGTATCTAGAAGTTCCATCAATCAAACATGTATTTTTTTCAGAGATAGAGACCAGTGATGTTTATTCTTTCGAGCTTAGAGTCGCGCGTTGTATTTCTATTGTTGTCATGCTGTTTTGAGTTTCCTTTTCTGTTGTGATCCTCACCCTTCGGCGTTGTATATTATATTGCTTGCATGGTTTTGACCGTCGATTGACGAAGAGCTAGCTCCCGCTTGGGGATGCCTTTATTCGTTATATATGCTTTATCAGGTTTTGTACCCATTTGGGGTCAGTTTTTACAAAGGAAACTCTGCCGAAATTTTTAGAAAATACTTGTGATTTTAAAGTGCACATTTCGGCGTGTGTTGCAAACTATTTGATTTAAAATGGTTTTCCTCCACTCTACTACTTTTCTTGGTTTGGATTTCTGGGTTTTCGGCTTACTTAGATTACGTACGCCTCGAGACGTTTCGTAGTTTAAGTGCCGGTCATGTTCCGTACTTTCGGGTCGTGACAAAGTTGGTATCAGAGCGTTAGGTTTTACCTTTGGAGCGTAGGATGACCCTTGGTTGATGGAGTAGGTAGCTTGAGTAGAGTGACGTACCGTACGTATGTTCCGCGGCATATTTACGATACGCTACTCCACTTAAAAAGCCTTAGGAGGTACATTTCTTTGTTCAGTATTATATTCATTCAGGATCTAGCCTCATCGGTACCAGTTATGGTTTTGCTGCCACGATTACGGGTAGGGAGAGCTACGACTAGAGTTGCGGTCAGCACGGGCTCGTCACGAACGAGGACTGACCAGGGCGTAATTCCGGCGATACACGATTGCAGAGATGTGTCTTTTTATGGTGTTTTCGCGCCATGAACGTTTGATGGATCGCTGTAGGAGATTACTCGGACATGCAGATCAACACCAAAGGATTGGGCCACTGATAAGGGCCAACCAGATTTTGATGACCGTTGAAGTATTGCTTATTCATGATGATTGAGGCACTGTTCAGCGTGCAGACGAGTGAACCGGTTATTGCTGCGAACGATGAGATATCGCCCCAGGTGTTGGAGCTATTGCAGTACGAGTTGTACTAAGAAATGATAGAAGGTCGCTAGTCACCGAGGATGAATGACTAGGACATGTGATTCGTTCGCCTACCCCGATGCGAGGTCATCAGATAGATTGATTCCAACTAGAGACGACTTTACGCGGATACGTGGAGAGTCGACAGAGGCGATCGAATGTCAGAAACCTATTATTTCAAGTTTAAAGTATTCGGAAAGACATGCAGGCAATTATATGGACCCTCTAGAAGAATGAAACCCTAACTGATACTACTCAGCCAGGGGTAAAACCTGTACATCTTCCGTTGCACTACTTCACGTCCTGGGCCGAGATGCACGTGCTGGGGGCTTTCGGTGTTCACAAACGACCCCGCTTCTATGACAGCTACAACTTTCCCCGGGTCATGTATCTAGTTGACGCTTCTGCATTAGATCTGTCACAACGAGAGGCTCGACGGTTAGTCCTTCGCCCGCGTATGGTCGGGGATAGTATGAATTTTGTCGATATAGTCTTAACTATCAGCAAGGAATCTAGCAAAGTAGTGCAACCGCTGCGTGATACTTTCAAAGACGGGGCTCCCACGTTGAAGGCTCGGGAAATCCTGCACTTGTATTCTATTAGGCCGGGCTTTTTAGTGTTCAGGCAAAATGCCTTGGCACTGTTCATGAAGTATAACCCGCACCGCTTCACTCAACAGTCGGGCTACAATCAGGGTGCTCCTCTCGATGCATTCTTAGCCGAGTCGGTCGCTACAGAAGAGGGTATTCGCAACGCGCTGCACCACTTTATGCGACTAAATACGAGGTCCAATTTTCTCATCAGCGAGCCGAGCTACGTGCCGAAAGCTTCGAACACTTATGTGGCGTGGTACCAGCATGCGACGGGTGCTATTATCAGGGAAGAAAGGCGATTATTGCTCGATCACAAGGATGTATTCCCCGCTGGTAATCCATCCGTCCCCTTAAAGCGTCGAACTGCTATTCGTCCTTCCTTGAGGGAAATTACTACCGCCGTAGTCCCTCGAGTCTTCCCTGAGAGCCTTCAATCTGATGTTCCTGTAACTACGGTAGCCGTGCCATCCCCAGAATCTGGTGCTGGCATAGAAATCGGGACCCGCCGCCCGAAAATGTCTGTCAAGCACAAAATCTTGTTATCGGCCGTTGGTGTCCGCTTGCAGAAAAAGAAGAAGTCTATATTTTCTGCCGATGTCATATTTGGCCAGGAGCCACATGCTCCCTACAGCGAGGGTTTGTGCGAATATGGTACCAACGAGAGTTTGTTCGACATGCCTGCGACCGATACTGATCTTCAGGCTGCCCTCGCAGCTTCCGAGCGATTGGCTCGCGAGGAAGCTGTGTTGATCACTATCGCGAAGTTAGGTATACTTCAGTTATATTCTTCTGCGTCTCTCCCTTTTCTCTTTATTATGCTTTTACTAATGATCTCTTCTTCAACAGGTATTTCTGCCGAAGAGGCTCTCCCGGCTTCCCTCAGGACGTTCAAGGAGGAAGAGAGGCTCCGCGCTTCTTTGGGTTTTGGTACAAGTTGCTTCATTACACATTTATTCTTTTTATTCATGCTCTGATCCTCTCTTTTCACCTTATTGCAGGGACTACCTCAACTCAGGAGTGTTGGTTTGTGAATCGTTGAGTATAATGCGAGTGCTTTTGAGTTCACCAAGTCTCGTCTCGTTAACGTCTTCTATGTTGAAGTTCGTCGTTATAGGGTGAGCCGTGTGAAGCGGAACCACCTCTATTCTTCAGAAAAAGTCGCCTACTTGAGAATGGATTAAAGTGGGGCGGGCACTCTCGGCTCGGAGGTAGCTCGTGTTTCAACCCCACATTACTTTGATAATTATTCCAAGTGCAGTGCCGCTCCTAAATGGCGATGCAACAAAACTTCTAGAACCAGCTACTATAGCCACGGCCATCCCAAAGTCACCGCGGGAGGCTTTGCTGAAGCAACCGATGATGGGCACCGTAGCGGTTCCAGCGGCAGAGCTCGGTTCGGACGACGACGTCCCCCTATCGGAAGTCTTAAGGAGGTCAGTTCTCATTGCTCAGACTAACAGGAAGCGCAGGAAGCGTGCGGCGAAGGAACGCGATGCCGTTTTGGCCGCAGGTGTAGGCTCAAGCAGTATCCCGACTGCTGACACTCCTTCGGCGAATGTTCCCTTTGCCCTGTCCACCGTCCATAGACAAGTTGCACACGCAGCTCGGGAAGAGACTGGAAAGCTACTTCAAGGTAACGTAACACCCAGTCTTTTATTAGAACTCGGTCCTCGAATTCCGACATACGCATTTTCTTTTACGCAAGGCCAAATCCTGCGATAGTATGGCAGGTGAAACGCTGGCGATTACAGAGCTCGAAGTGGCTACTCTTTCTCGGGAATCTGGGACTGTCCAGACCGCTGCTCTTTCTCCCTGTGGCTCCTTGGTATCTGATTGAAAAGAATTCTTGATGTGTAGTATAAAATTGTAAAGAAATCACAACCAAAAATATTTGACCGCAATCAACTACGGTGTCGGATTGTAGTTAGTATGTGAGTGCGGATCGTCCTCAGGGAAAGTGTAATCGTTCGTCTTTTCGAATTTAGATGAGTCGAAACTTTAAAGAAAAGAAAACAAACAATTCATGATTTAAATTTTGTATTTCAAGAAAAAGAAAATATCTAGATCTAAGAAAGCATTAAAAGATAGAATCAAGAATTGATAGTTTGTTGATTTTTCCAAACCAAATCTCAAGAATCGAAATGAGGCTCGTAGGAATCGATCAGATCTATAGATGTGATGTAATCTTAGAATTACGTATTCTTATCCTTCGATGAATTGATACTAGATCGATGATGATCGATGAGAATTAGAGATTTCTTGTGAAACTAGGGTTTCATCTTATCTCTTGTTCTTTCATTGATACCATTCATATTCTAGCCTCTAGTAAATTCAAGAAACGATCGTAGATCCCTAATTTCGAGCGATCACAATCAAGAAAGCATCGCTACGAAACTAGGTCATCGATTCTTGAACTTGCTAGGGTTTACAAAACTCGTAGGACTTAAAAATAGTATTAAGATTTGTTACATCATCATTCTACAATCGTCTCGACTCCTTTACGAGCGGAGTTTTACTCAAACATCACAACAAGAACAACAATTACAAATTGAGATCTAATCATGATGCAAGAATTAAAAGAAAGCAAGATTAAAGAATTTCACCTTTTATTTATATCAACAATTTCATTACATTCGCTCAAGAACTACAAGAGGAAGAATTCGATCGTCGACTTGGCTTTGCTCGTCTCCGTGGATCGCGGATCGGCTTGGATCACTTGCCCGATTGAAGATCGGCTCGGCTCCTAAAAGGTTGAAGGCTTCTCACTTGATTTGGTACTCAAGATCTTGGATTTGGAGTGGAATTAGGGTTAGGGTTTCGCACAAGCTTTGTCACGAAGCTTGTGGAAGAAGATGATGTAAGAGGGAATTATTTAACTAATGAAGATTAGCCTTTAACCCTAGGTCTAGGTTCCTATTTATAGATAACTAACCCTAGATCTAGGATTTCAAATTCTAAGTTTCCCTCCAAAAGTTTGTTGAGAGAATTCAAATTTCCCTCCAAAAGTTAGTTAGAGGAGAAGGTTCTAGATGTGATTAGTTAGGAGGAGCTTCTAGAAGAGGATTAGTTTAGGAGCTTAATTTAGGATTAGCCTTTCTAATTGTCTTTTGCTGATCTGGTAGTAGGTTCGAGAGAGTTCTGGAGCTCTACATATCTGAAAGCACTGTGGACCCAGAGAGTGGAATTATGCTGTAAAACTTTCATGCTGACGTGGCATAACCGCCGCGCTTCCGCGGCTCAAGCCTGGTTCCCGCCGCGGAAGCGCGGCTCTCTTGGAGCCTTGGGGCTTGTTCTCTCTGTGGTAGTCTTGGACTGTTGTATTGGGCTTTATCTGATATATATAATTTAATATATCCTTTTGTATTGCTACCAGATCTGAAATGATTTAGTTGGCGTATTGTTTGATCAGCTTCGTTTGATTTTCTTCCGTATTTCCTGCATAGACTCAAGACAAGTGTTGCGCAAATACAGAAATGATGCGATGCCATGAAATACGGTTAATTTCCTTTAAAGTGTCGGTTTAAAAGTCTACTACATGAAATCTTATATTTTGTGACAGATTTGTTAATATGTAGAATATGAATGCCGAACACTTCTAAGTGTATGCAAATGTTAAGGAAATTGCCGGCTAAAATATACAATATTTTCGACTGATCAAATACCCCCAAACTTAATTTCGATCGTCTCGAGCGAATGTTTTATTAAAAAGAGAAGGAGAAAATAAAGAAAGAGTAAAACTAACTAGCACACTTTCGTAGGCAACACGATTGCACTGAGCACGTGCAACAAGCCTTTAAACCTCTAGGTGTCCCTAGTAGGAGGAGTGTTGTCTCCTGAGGGTTTTCAGCGGATTGCACCCACAAAATCCAATAATAAAAGGAAGATCATGAATATTACATTTAAAGAAAAGAATTGTAAAAGAAAAGCCTTGAAAATTAGGGTTTCCAACTAAGCTAGCTTTTCGGTTGTCATGAGCCCTATCTTAATGGTCATGAAAAGATGTCAGAAATCACGTCCTCCCTCAATAAAACATCGTCTTATTCTTCATTCCTATCTTTCTTCCAAACATCGATCATATCACCCTGCGTGTGTGTAAAGACATCCCTACACCCGGAGAATTCAATTCAAGCTATCATACTCTTGCCCGTCAGCCTCAGTACTTTTTGATTTATGAATATTTAGATGAGATTGCTCACACACTTTCATGCGACCGTTAATACTTCTTGAGGTACTAACCGACCGATTACTCCTGTGCTTGCTTACTTGGTGTATTTTCCTAGTCTTGCACCACCTTAGGTATAGCAGTGACTCCCAGACCAGTTGGCCTTAGGGCACTAGATGAAAAGGCACCCTTGCTATATATTTTTTTATTTCCCTTGGTGATAACAAAACCAGTGTCCATTTTTCTCACCATTTTTTTTTTCATACTTTTGGCTTTAAGACAAGAGCATTTCAAGGTATCCTCTACTATCCCAGGCTTTAAGACGTGTGTAAGTGCGAATAGCAGGGTAGCAACGTTCAAAATGTTTGGCTTTCAGAATAGAAACTATTTTTCAGACTTATTTTTATCCTCAGATTAGTGACGTCCTTCATCTTACTAACCCTTGGGACAACGGCTCATAACTACTTATTACTAGTTCGTATAAGAAAACTTCTAATTTTCTTAGTTTTCTTAAATTTTTCTAATCTCATGGATGTAATTGTTCATTATCTAAACTTTCATTATCTTATTTATGTACAAAAATCTTTTTTTTTATCTTTTTGAAATTTTTTAAATTTTTATGGTTTTCAGAAAAATGTTTTGTGCTTATGCAAATGATATGCAAATGATGCGAAAATAAGCACAAACCTCCCCCAAACTTGTTTTCAACAGTGTCCTCACTGTTGCCATCTGCTAAATCTTGAAAAACCTGTAAGCTTGGGAGGAATTTATTAGTGGGGGCAAAATATTTAAGTGAAGAACCTCCCCCAAACTTATTTTTGGCTCAAAATTTTGTAAAATTTTCTTTTCAAGAGCCCGATTAAATGTCCCCCCCAAACTTGAGCAATGTTAATCTTTGAAAATCATATGAGGGGGTCAAAAAATCAGTGGTCGATGCCAAGCTTTGCAAAGACCGAATGTTAACACCAACCATTCAAAAATTTTATCAATGCAGTGCTCTGGTTGGTGAAAGAAGAAGTGTGGAAAGGGTAAGGGGTGGAATAGAAAGTGTGTGCGTCTCGTATTGGAGAGACGATGCAGTGAATGTGATGGATTACTCGCATTCTTTTTACAGTTCAGAAGAAGGGGTGGAGGTTCAATTTCAGTGATTGGGACATGATTCATCTCAACACCCGTATCATTTAAAAATGCGAGTTCATCAGCGAAGATTTCCTCAAAAGTTCCATCAATACCCCGATGAATAATGTCATCACAAAGTGCGGGGTGATCTTCAGACTCTAAAAACAGTTCATAATCAGTGTTAGTTGTTGACCCGGACATCTCGGTGGAAGAGTCCGTATGTGTAAGATACATAGTTGTGTCAAACAATAACATATGAAAAGAGTCAAGATCGATGTCAGGAGGATCATCAAATTCGCTGCTGTCGACATCCATTAAGTCGACAGAACAGACCTGAGCAGTAGGTTCGGAGGGTACACTTCCCAACTTGTAAATGTTTAGCTCTATTGACCTATTCCCGAAAGATAGGGTCATAGAACCATTACGACAGTTGATAATAGCATTGGAAGTGGCCAAAAAGGGGCGACCTAAAATCACCGGAATTTGATTCCGTGGGTTCGCTACAGGTTGTGTATCAATTATAATAAAATCTACCGGGAATATAAATTCTCCGATTTTTATTAACACATCCTCCAGTTCACCCCTAGGTTTGGTGATTGATCGGTCAGCCATCTGGAGAGTGCAATTGGTTGACTTTAACTCTCCGATCCCTAATTGCTCATAGACTGAGTAAGGAAGCAAGTTAACACTAGCGCCAAGATCTAGTAGAGCACGGTTGATGTGTTTTTCCCCAATAGAAACGGAAATAGTAGGATATCCAGGATCCTTACGTTTCCTCGGTAATTGTTGGGGGAAAGCCGTGTCTATTGTTTTTTCCATGAATATCTTCTTGGGCACATGAGTCTTCCTCTTCCTAGTGCACAAGTTCTTAAGAGTTTTCGCATAGGTCGGAACTTGTTGGATGGCATCTAGGAGAGGGATGTTGGTGTTTACTTGCTTAAAAATGTTCATGATCTTCTCCATATGTGGACTCGGTGTGTTAGCCCTTAACTGATTAGGATAAGGTGCTTTAGCAATAAGTGCTGGGTCCATCACAGGAGAAGGAAGTGGGTGTGGAACTGATCCCAAAATAGAAGTGGGGATCGTCCGTGGAGGGGTAAAAGAGGTGGGCTGTAGTGGCGAGCCTTTTGGGAAATGGAGAATAGGCTCGGAAGAAGATGGTGGGGTAGAAGAACTGTGGTAAGAAGTGTGTGTGTGAGGAAAGGTCTCAGCCGGGGTGTTATTGATTGATTTATCAGTATCATCAAACTCTTCCCCAACATGAGTGTCAAGCACTCTTCCAGATCTCAACGTGATTGTATCCACATCATGTAAATAGCTAGAATTGGGTAAAGGTTGAGCTGGAAGTTTCCCTTTCTCTCTTGCACTCATTTCAGCTTTTAAACGTGCAATTTCTTCTTCCATCGATTTAATACTCTCGCTTTGGGACGCAGAGTTTTTCTTTATATAATCGACAGAAGACTTCATTTCAGCCGAAACTTGCATGATATTTGTTAAGACCAAATTCATGCATTGTGCAATTGAATAGGATTCATCCGTTCCGGTCAACTGCAAAGGACTAGATGGTGCAAAAGTGTTGACCGGATTTTGAAAATTTTGTGCTTGAAAGGGGTGCTGACTCAATTGTGGTGGTTGCTGTTGTGGTGGAGGGGCCCCTTGGAAATTGTTTTGGGTTGGAACCGTGTTTTGAAATTGGGATTGGTTCCAATCAAAGTTAGGGTGATTCCTCCAACCCTGATCATATGTGGAGGAAGATGGATTGTTTCTAGGTCTTTGAAATGCAGCATTGGTATGCTCATGACCTGAAAACGGACATTCTTCCGTCAAGTGAGACGGATCAGAACAACAGCCACATACAGTTTTGGAGAGTGATATTTGATTTAGGGCGGCGGCTAAAAATTTGTTTTCCATAGCGTCAAATTTCTTGTGTAAAGCTGAAATTTCAGCTCTAATTCCTATGGAAATATCATTGCCATCCCTAGACGATTGACTCACACCCTCCCACTGTAAAGATTTTTCAGCGAAATCTTCTAGAAATTTTCAGGCTTCCCCGTCATCTTTAGTCATGAAGTTGCCTTGACACATGGATTCAAGGGTCTGTCTTGTGTAAGGAGTAATGCCCTCATAAATGATTCGGCAAAGATCCCATCTCGGGATGCCGTGATGTGGACATTGGACTAACAGATCCTTGAAGCGGTCAAGACATTTTGAAAATGTTTCATTTGGAAGCTGGGTGAATTGATAGATTTCGCTACGGACTCGAGCTGTCTTTTGGTGTGGGTAGAATTTCTTAAGGAATGCTTTGACGAATTCGTCCCAATTTGAAATGGAATGTGCGGTAGTGTTATATAGCCACTTCTCGGCTAAATCGCACAAAGTGAATGGGAGAAGACGTAGACGGAAAGCATCCACAGAAAGCTGTGAAGTACCCATCATTGCGCATACATTTTCAAATTTCGTGATAAACACGTATGCGTCTTCAGACTCGAGACCGTGAAATTTTGGTAGAAGGTTGATGTATTGGGGTTTTATTTGAAAATTTTCCCCGTTGGCTGGTGGTGTGGAAAGACAGGTGGAAAGTGGGCCTCGTGTAGGATAGCATCTCTCTTGGAGAGAAATGCGAGGTGGATTCTGCGCACCAACGGATGGCGGCAGGGTAGTGGAAAAGAAGTTCGATGGAGAATGATCCATCGATGTGGGTGTGGTGGTGGGTAAAGAAAAGGTAAGTGTAGAAATACCGACTTTTGGGTCGATCGGGGGACGCGGACTAAACAGGCACTAGAAACCCGTGTCCAGCCTATCTTGCACTAAAAAGGGTTAGTACAAGTGGCAGCGTGAATTTATAATTAGGGGAATGATGAATGCGGTGTTTGTTTTGAAAATTGATACGGATTTTTTTAAAAAAATGATGCAACACAACAAATGCAACAAGCAAAAACCCTAAAATCTAGTGGTCACCTAGGTCCGAGCTCTAGACCGCTCCTAACTGCCAAAAGACAAGTCGCAGGATAGAATCCTCCACTGCCTCTTTGTCCCCCTGTGGCCGGATAAGTGCCAGGTAAGTGGGAAGGAACCACCACTACAGTGGGCCTAATTAATAACCACTAGCCTTAGACACACTCGCCTTAGGCACCACAAGAAAACGCGGATAAGCAATGAATTACCCACGGCCTTCTCTTGTCCTAATTGAGCGCGACGGTCCTTAGAGTCATCTCTAGATTTCTTTTAATTAATGAGGGTAAATGCGAATGCAAGTTTTGCGATTTTCGGGGCCTAGGAAGGGTAATGAAATCCCCACCTAATTTGGATTTGGTCGTGCCCCTTAAATTTCCGTATTAATATGCAAACAACCAAGAATCAAAAACACGCACAAATTTTTATTTTGCTTTTGCGCGCAGCGATTTATTTGCAAAGAAACCTGCAGAAAAATTGTTATTGGAGCAGATGAGGTAAGAGATAAGAAAGTGAGAAAGTTACAGAGCAAAATTGATGCAGAGAGGAGCTAAGGTTGCGGCGCTTCCGCCGCGGATGAGGGGTATATGCCGCGGATGGGCGGTGATCTGTTGGGATCAGTGCACAGAAATTTGTGCACAAGCTCCTGTTCACCTACACTGCTCTCTGGATGTTTCAGAAAATTTTTTCTACAGCTCCAATGATTCCAGATTTCCTCGCAATCAAATCACAAAACACGTATTAGTGTTTGCACGAATTTTGATCTAAAAATTATAATGGAATAAATTGTTCAACTCAAATTTAAAAATACGAACTATTAGCGCACTATCCCCGGCAACGGCGCCATTTGATTGAAAAGAATTCTTGATGTGTAGTATAAAATTGTAAAGAAATCACAACCAAAAATATTTGACCGCAATCAACTACGGTGTCGGATTGTAGTTAGTATGTGAGTGCGGATCGTCCTCAGGGAAAGTGTAATCGTTCGTCTTTTCGAATTTAGATGAGTCGAAACTTTAAAGAAAAGAAAACAAACAATTCATGATTTAAATTTTGTATTTCAAGAAAAAGAAAATATCTAGATCTAAGAAAGCATTAAAAGATAGAATCAAGAATTGATAGTTTGTTGATTTTTCCAAACCAAATCTCAAGAATCGAAATGAGGCTCGTAGGAATCGATCGGATCTATAGATGTGATGTAATCTTAGAATTACGTATTCTTATCCTTCGATGAATTGATACTAGATCGATGATGATCGATGAGAATTAGAGATTTCTTGTGAAACTAGGGTTTCATCTTATCTCTTGTTCTTTCATTGATACCATTCATATTCTAGCCTCTAGTAAATTCAAGAAACGATCGTAGATCCCTAATTTCGAGCGATCACAATCAAGAAAGCATCGCTACGAAACTAGGTCATCGATTCTTGAACTTGCTAGGGTTTACAAAACTCGTAGGACTTAAAAATAGTATTAAGATTTGTTACATCATCATTCTACAATCGTCTCGACTCCTTTACGAGCGGAGTTTTACTCAAACATCACAACAAGAACAACAATTACAAATTGAGATCTAATCATGATGCAAGAATTAAAAGAAAGCAAGATTAAAGAATTTCACCTTTTATTTATATCAACAATTTCATTACATTCGCTCAAGAACTACAAGAGGAAGAATTCGATCGTCGACTTGGCTTTGCTCGTCTCCGTGGATCGCGGATCGGCTTGGATCACTTGCCCGATTGAAGATCGGCTCGGCTCCTAAAAGGTTGAAGGCTTCTCACTTGATTTGGTACTCAAGATCTTGGATTTGGAGTGGAATTAGGGTTAGGGTTTCGCACAAGCTTTGTCACGAAGCTTGTGGAAGAAGATGATGTAAGAGGGAATTATTTAACTAATGAAGATTAGCCTTTAACCCTAGGTCTAGGTTCCTATTTATAGATAACTAACCCTAGATCTAGGATTTCAAATTCTAAGTTTCCCTCCAAAAGTTTGTTGAGAGAATTCAAATTTCCCTCCAAAAGTTAGTTAGAGGAGAAGGTTCTAGATGTGATTAGTTAGGAGGAGCTTCTAGAAGAGGATTAGTTTAGGAGCTTAATTTAGGATTAGCCTTTCTAATTGTCTTTTGCTGATCTGGTAGTAGGTTCGAGAGAGTTCTGGAGCTCTACATATCTGAAAGCACTGTGGACCCAGAGAGTGGAATTATGCTGTAAAACTTTCATGCTGACGTGGCATAACCGCCGCGCTTCCGCGGCTCAAGCCTGGTTCCCGCCGCGGAAGCGCGGCTCTCTTGGAGCCTTGGGGCTTGTTCTCTCTGTGGTAGTCTTGGACTGTTGTATTGGGCTTTATCTGATATATAGAATTTAATATATCCTTTTGTATTGCTACCAGATCTGAAATGATTTAGTTGGCGTATTGTTTGATCAGCTTCGTTTGATTTTCTTCCGTATTTCCTGCATAGACTCAAGACAAGTGTTGCGCAAATACAGAAATGATGCGATACCATGAAATACGGTTAATTTCCTTTAAAGTGTCGGTTTAAAAGTCTACTACATGAAATCTCATATTTTGTGACAGATTTGTTAATATGTAGAATATGAATGCCGAACACTTCTAAGTGTATGCAAATGTTAAGGAAATTGCCGGCTAAAATATACAATATTTTCGACTGATCAGTATCGACGGACGTCGCAAGCGTTACGACGGCCCTCATCGAGTCATGGGATGAAGCTATGGGCGCGGAATCTATTCCTCCGAGAGAGTGTGAAGAAGTCGTTACACCTGGTGACGCCTTCGTCGTAGTTTTGGTCCATGATTTATCAGGTAGTCCTTGGGTTGTTGTTTTCGAGTTTTTCAATCCTGTTCATCCCTTCTGATGATATTTCATTTGTCTTGAGCATAGGCGCGGTGAACTGATTAGTCGAAAATATTGCATTTTTAACACATCAATTTCCCTACTATTTGCAATCATCTAAAGGTGTTCGGTATGAGTATAGCACATATTAGTAAAATATCTGTAAAATACCAAATAACATGTGTTATAATTTATAACCGGCACTTTGAGGGAAATTGAGTGTTTATAATTGCACGCATAATCTTTTGTATAGCGCAACACTTGTCTCGAGAATCTGTGCAGGAAATTCCAGGAAAAGAGCCAAAACTGATAAAAGTGCTGAGAAAAATACACCAAGTCCAAGACTTGTAATCTGGCAGTAAATAAGAAATATTTAGAAGATTCCAGACATCAGGAAGCAGCACTAAAGCCATAAAAAGGATTACCTGGAAGTTTCACACAGAAAAGCCTTCATAGGGCCACGGATCCGCGGCCGTAGGCCCCTTCCCGCTGCGGATCCGCGGTCACGTCAGCATGACGTCAGCAGAGAATTTTTCAGGGTTTCTCTTCTCAGCTTCAGAACTCATTTAAGCCACTGCAATTTCCAGAAATCTCCAGAAGCTTCTGTCCGAACAGCAAAGCTTCTTGTTCAAGCTAAACACTTCAAGCTTCTTAAGCAAGCCACAACCTAGAAGCTTCTCCCTAACTACCAAGCTTACAAGTGAAGCTAAACTAAACCTAGCTTCTAAAGGAAGCTAATCCTAATCAAGCTTTAGGGGAAGCTAATGAAAGCTATAAAAGGGACCCTAAAGCTTCTATTCTAAGGTTGTTGATCATCCTTCCATCAATTTCCACCCACAAGTTGAGTGACATAACTTGTGCATCCAAACCCTAACCCTAATCCAATCACCAAAGCAAAAATTCAAGATCTTTGAGTACAAATCAAGCAAGAATCCTTCAACCTTTTAGAAGCGACACCGATCTTCAACCGACCAAGTGATCCTCAAGACGATCCGCGACTCACGGAGACGATGCGGAGCTAAATCGACGATCGAGTTCTTTCCTCTTGTAGTTCTTGAGCGAATTGTAACAAAATTGTTGATAAATAAAAGGTGAAATTTCTTTATCTTGCTTACTTCTATATTTGAGCATTATGATTAGATCTCGATTCTTGATTGTGTTCTTTGATATGATGCTTGAGTAAAAACTCCGCTCGTGGAGGAGTCGAGAGAATCAATAGATGATGATGTTACAAATCTTGAAACGATTCTTAATTCCTATAAGTTTTGTAAACTCTTGTAAATTGAATCATCGACGACCTAGTTTCGAGCGAGATGCTTTCTTGAATGTTTTCGCTCGTAACTAGAGTTTAACGATCGGTAATTCAATCTACTAGAGGCTAGCTTTTGAATGAGATACATCGAAAGGACAAAGGATGAGATGAAGAAACCCTAGTTCCTTCAAAAGATCTTTAAACCTCGATTAATCGTCATCGATCTAGTATCAAATCATTAATGGATAAGAAAACGTAATCACTAGTTTTCATCACTTCCATAGATTCGATCGATTCCTACGAGCCTCACTTCAATTCTTGAAACCTAATTCGATTGGATATCATCAATTCTTGATTCTTGATTTTTAGTTTTCTTGATTTAGATCTAGATAATTCTTGAAATTCACTTTAAAATCTTGAATTGAATTGTCTTTTCTCTTCTCTTTAATTTTCAATTCATCTAAATCAATTACGATCAAATCTCACTTTCCCTGTGGACGATCCGCACTCACTAATGAACCTACAATTAACACCGTTATTGATTGCGGTTTACAAATTTCTTTGATTGTGATCTCTATACATTTTCTACCTACACATAAAGAATCACTCAATCAAATGGCGCCGTTGCCGGGGATAGTGTACTAATTTGTTCGTTTTTGAAATTTGAGTTGAAAATTTTATTCCATCAGAATTTTTAGATCAAAATTCACACAAACACTAAACGATTTGTTGTGATTTGTTGCGAGGAAATCTGGAATCGGTGGAGCAAGTGGAATTTTTTTTTGAATAGTCCAGAGAGCTCAGGGAGTGAACGGAAGCATTGTATAAAATTTTTGTGCAGGGATCTTGTTGAATTGCGGTGGAACCGCGGTCTTGATAGCCTTATCGCGGCGGAAACGCGACGTAACTGTAGCATTGCTGTACGAAAATTTCTCAGGTCCTCTCTGACTTTCTTATCTCCTCCTCAATCTGCTCCTTTAACCAATTTCTACAGGTTTCTTTGCAAAAATTCGCAGCGCCGCAAAAATTAAAATTGTGCGTGTTTGATCTTGATTGTTTGCATTTTTTAATACGGAAATTAAGGAGCAAAGACCAAATTCAGATTAGGTGGGGAGTTCATTACCCTTCCTAAACCCCAAAAATCACAAAACTGCATCCGCATCACCTTCATTAACTAAAAAATATCTAGACAAGACTCTAAGGACCGTCGCGCTCACTTAGGACAGAAGGAGGTCGTTGGTAATCTATTGCTTATCCGCGTTTCTTTTATGGTGTCTAAGGTAAGTGTGTCTAAGGCAAGTGGTTGCTTAATTAGGCCCACTACTTACGTAGTGGAGAACCTCCTACTTACCTGGCACTTACCTGGCCACAGGAGGGACAAAGAGGCAGTAGAGGATTGATCCTGCGATTTGTCTTCTGGCAGTTAGGAGCGGTCTAGAGACTTGACCTAGGTGACCATTAGATCTAGGATGGTGTGTGCATTTTTTGTGATTTGATTTTTCAAAAACCGTATTTTTCAAAACAAACACCACTTCATATTTCTCCTAATTATCATAACGCTGCCACTTGTGCTAAACCCTTTAGTGCAAGCTCGGCTGGACACGGGATTCTAGTGCCCGTCTTGTCTGCGTTTACCCCATCGACCCCAAAGTCGGTATTTCTACATTTTCTTTCCCACCACCCACCACCACCGTGATGGACGGATTTCCATCAAACTTTTACACCACTCTGCCATCGCCCGCAGGTGCGCAGAATCCTCCACGCATTTCTCTCCAAGAGAGATGCCATCCTTCACGTGTTCCCCTTCCCATCTGTCTTTCTATACCACCAGCCAATGGGGACAATTTTGAAATTAACCCCCAATTCATCAAACTGTTACCCAAATTTCACGGTCTTGATTCTGAAGACGCATACATTTTTATCTCCAAATTTGAAAACGTATGTGCAATGATTGGAACGTCACAACTGTATTTGGATGCTCTGCGTTTACGTTTTCTCCTATTCACTTTATGCGATTTAGCCGAGAAGTGGCTTTAAAACACAACCGCACATTCTATTTCAAAATGGGATGAATTTGTTGCAGCATTCCTTAAGAAATTTTATCCCAATCACAAGACCAGCCGTGTTCGGAGCGAAATCTTCAAATTTACCCAACTTCCCAATGAACCATTTTGGAAATGTTTTGAACGGTTCAAGGATCTTCTTATCCAATGTCCTCATCATGGAATCTCTAGATGGGATTTGTGTTGAATTATTTATGAGGGTATTGATCTCACTACTAGACAGATGCTTGAAACCATGTGTCATTGCCAATTCCTATCTAAACATGATGGTGAAGCTTGGAAATACCTAGAAGATTTAGCTCAAACACATTACAATGGGAAAGTGTTAGACCACCACCGCCTAGGGAAGATATCAATCAGCTCGATATTTCCGTCACAATGAGAGCCGAAATGGCCGCAATACAAAAGAAGCTCGACGCTATAGAAAACAAAATCTCTTCAGCCTCCCTAAACCAATACACACTTCCCAAAACCGTGTGTGGCTGCTGTTCAAACCCATCACATTTGACGAAAGAATGTCCTTTGAATGTACCGTTTCAAGGTCACACTAATGCTGCATTTCAGCAAAGACCTGGAAACGATCCTTCTTCTTCCTCATATAATCACAATTGGAGGAATCACCCTGATCTTTCTTGGATCCAACACCAAACTCAATACACGGATCTAAACCAGAATAACTTGCAATGGGTTCCTCCACCACAACAGCAACCACTTCAATTGAGTCAGCACCCCTTCCAATCACAAAACTTTTAAAATCCGGTCAACACACCTGCACCAAATAATCCTTTGCAGTTGACCGGTACTGATGAATCCTCTTCACTAATGAATTTGCTTCTGACAAATCTCATGCAAGTTTCGGCTGAAATAAAGACTTCCGTCGATGATATAAAGAAAAATTCCACCTCTCAAGCTGAGAGTATTAAATCGATGGAAGCAGAAATTGCAAGATTAAAAGCCAAATTGAGTGTCAGAGAAAAAGGGAATCTTCCAGCTCAACCTCTACCTGATCCTGGACCTTCACATTACACAAATGTGGATGCACTTACCACGTTGAGATCTGGAAGAGTGCTAGACAATCATGTGGGTGAACAAATTTATAATGATGAATTGATCATTAACACCCCGGCTTCCACTTTCACTTCCACTCCCACTTCTACTTCTTACTCTATTTCGTCTAGTGTACCTTCTTCTTCTTCCGTGCCTATTCTCCGTTTTCCCAAAGGTTCGAACTCTCCACCCACTTCATCCTTCCCACCCCCACAAACTTCTTCACAAATGTTGGACCCAACACTTATTGATAGAGCTCCATTTCCAAATAGGTTGAGGCCCAACAAACCCAATGCCCAAATGGAGAAGCTTGTGGACATGTTTAAGCAAGTTAACATCAACATCCCTTTCCTAGATGCTATCCAACAAGTTCCGTCCTATGCGAAAATTCTTAAGAACTTGTGCACTAGGAAGAGGAAGACTCAAGTGCCTAAAAAAGTTTTCATGTCGAGTACTGTAGACACGGCTTTTCCCCAACAATTACCAAGGAAACGTAAGGACCCTGGCTGTCCTACTATTTCTATTTCTATTGGGAATAAACACATTAACCGTGCTTTACTTGACCTTGGCGCTAGTGTTAACTTGCTTCCATATTCAGTCTATGAGCAACTAGGTATCGGAGTGTTAAAGCCCTCGAACATAACTCTTCAGATGGCTGACCGTTCAATCACCAAACCTAGGGGTGAACTGGAGGATGTGTTGATAAAAATCGGGGAATTTGTATTCCCTGCGGACTTTATTGTACTTGATACACAGCCTGTAGCAAACCCACGGAATCAAATTCCGGTGATTCTTGGTCGTCCCTTTTTGGTCACTTCCAATGCTATCATCACTACTACAAATAAGGGTTGTCCCTACGGATAACTGCGTAGTGGCGAAAAAATAATCTGTAGGTGCAAACGCCGTAGGTGCAAGTTGAAGCCCTGAACTTGCCTCTACGGGCAAAATCTTGCCCCTACGGAGTTATGTGTAGGGCCATTTTCACCTACGGAGAAGGCCGTAGGGTAAAAAAAGTTATTTTATTTACGGTTTTTTTAAATATATTAACTGTACCTACGGACATAGCCGTAGGGCCAAGTACTATCCCCTACGGATATATGCGTAGGTACTTATCCGTAGGGGCAAACTATCAGGATTTCTGATATTTTGCCCCTACGGATAAGTCCGTAGGGGCCTTTATTTGCCCCTACGGATATGTCCGTAGGGGCACTCCGAACACCCTGTTACTGAGGTCAGGGGGGAAATATCAGTTACTGCTGATATTTTGCCCCTACGGTTTAATCCGTAGGGGCAACATGTGTACCTACGGATTAATCCGTAGGTACACATTATCTGTATTTTTTTAAAAAAAAAGAGCTGCCTAATTTTTTCCCGCCCTGTGCACAATAATATATATATCAATAAAATATAAAATTAATCATCACACAACATATATCACAGTATTCATAATCACATCTCACGCATATAATATACAAAAGAAACCCAAAAACTGAATATGATATAAATATAAACCAATACCAATATCAATATCATTTCAAAATGTAATACAATATGTATGATATAAATAAATACATGTTTCAAAAAATATGAATCAAAAAGCTACCCAAGCTCGGTCCAGCCTCCACCTCTGATAAACGATAGAATCAAGCGCGCCTGCTCCTCGGTCAATAAACCATGCAATTCGGCGCGTACGGGAGTCTGAGCGGCTTGTGGAGCTGGCGATGTGGTTTGCGCAGCCGCCGTCGAGGTAGTCGCTTGCGGAGCTGCAGCTGCGGGAGTCTGAGCGGGCTGTGGAGCTATAGGAGCTGTCTGCGGAACCGCAGCCGATGTAGTGGCTTGTAGAGCCACAGCCGAAGGAGATGCATGTGGAGGCTCGGCCGATGTACCCTGTCGCGTCGGGACCTAACGTGTGTAAGAAGCGTGTAAGAACTGTGTATTATTCGAATTCGTATCATTATCAAGTTATTTCGAAACCCCATTTGGATATCTAGTTTGGAAAACCGTTGTTTATTTTAATTACATATGTATGTATGATTAATCAAACCTAAGTCTAAAACCAAATAAGCTCAAGCTACGTACTAATTATGGATATATTGATATCTATAATATGACATGATATTTTATTATAAAGTAGTATACATACCAGCATCTTCTTCAACTCCTGAACGGTGGCCCTCAAGCTCTCCAGTTCCTGCTGGACACGTCGCTCACTGGAGACGGAGGAAGTAACCGCCGGGGTGGAGTCCAACCTCATATGGGCCCTGCTAGGGCCCAGTCCCCGGCCTCTCTCCCAACCTCCGTGGTGCCCTCTGTGTGCGGGGTCCAGAACTGGGGTCAGCAGCCTCGGATCGCTCTGTCCGGTAAAATCGATCCCCGAGGCCTCGGCCTGCTCAACCACCCGCTCCTACACCCACATTAAGCAGTAAAGTATAAGTATAAAATTTAAACTTGAACCTTCCAAAACTAAAATTTCAAATATGGGTAGAATAAATATTAACACTTACGCAATACTCCTGGGTAGCGACGTCGGGATATCGAAGCTCGCCCGTGGCGGGATCTGTCGAGGTGCCGTGGATGGCAAGATATGCGGACAGCACGCTCGGTGTACCACCTGACGCCGCGGTCCGAGCTGTCTGCAATGTTAGAAAATAACTCTTTATATTAGAAATATTAGAAAATAACTCTTAATATTGCAGAATATCACAAAGGTCGGTCTATTGTAATTTACCGATAACTCCATGGCTCGAGTAATATTCCTCGAGCCATCTGTGTAAGTAGGGCGACCCCTCTTCGCCGACTTCCTGTTCTCTGTATTCTGAGCGGCCTGTTTCTGCACAACGCATTAACATTTAGTTTTCTAATTAAGGAACACAAAAAAATAAATTATATCCTAAACAATGAATTACATTTAAAATACATACCTGTTTGCGTTGGGAGTCGAAATATTCGCACAATAGAGGCCATGTCCCTACGTCGACTCTCGCAAACGCTGGAGTAGATAGGAGGGCCGCTCTCTCTGCCTCGGGGGTCGCCATCCATAGGGAGTAGCAGTCGGCCTTCAGCTCATTCCTGTTGTATCAGACCTTGGCCTGCATGTTCTTCATCAGGCTATTGTACAGAGCATGAAGGTCGAGCACCTTCCCCGGGTGATCAGAGTCGGCTACAGGCTGAAAATCGTAATCCAACTGAAAATACAAAAAAAAACATTGTTATTAGATTGCAAGTGTTAATAATAAATATATTGGATAGATCAAATGAAAATATATATTAATACGTACCCGAGCCTGATCAAAGAAGAGGGTGAATGAGCGCTGGTGCTGCTCGCCCCACTCAACGTGAAGTGGATAGTTCTTCACGAGCCGGCTCTCGTCTCCCATATACCGGCCGAACCTCTCGGCATGAGGACCGGTATAGCGATAGTCAAGGGTAAAAAAGAGGGGGAATGCTGCCTCCCCCTAGCTCTGTCAGGCCTCAGCCTATGCGACTGATTCGGGCCTCAAGTCCCCCTCTGGGGATGGGGAGGCCCTGCGTCTGCACGAAATATCAAGACAATCAATATTAAGACAAAGTTGTATTAAGAAATCAAGGTTAAATGAAAATTGAAGTATGATATATACCTCCGGTGACTATCGCACGAGCCTAGGCCCGGGCAGCAGCACGAGCGGGACGATAGTTCCTCCGGTGAGGAACAACCGGGGTCCCGGATGCGGACGCATCCCCTCCAACTAGAAAATAAACATTGACGCTAAATTTCCATGAAATTCATATTTATTCTATAGAGCATATGTAAAATGAATAAATATTTTATATTTATTCATACTAACCTGCAGACGATGCAGAGGGTATGGAAGCGGCAGGAGTGGCCCCTGCGGAAGATGTGGACGCACCACCTATAATTAGACAATTAAAAATAGATTATATAAGTAATTGCAAAAAGAATGTGTAGATAAATAATATAACGTTCTAAATCAATATGCATGCACTATAGGATATATAAACATACCCGCAGGTGCGGTGGTGTCACCACCTACAGCTAGACAATAATAAAAAATGATAAGTAAGAGCAAAAGGAATGTGTGTATTTATGATATAGCATTCTAAATCAATTTACATGCACTATATGATATATAAACATACTTGGAGGAGCGGGAGTGGTCTCTGTCCCAGATGTGGACGCATCACCAACAACTAGACAATCAAACATTGACAATATAAGTAATTTTGACATAAACAGGCATGAATATCTGTAACATTACATTCAAAATGGATATGCGTGCAATATACCTGGATGTGTGGCAAAATCCACACGGAAGGAGGCATCCGAAGGGGTCTCCGATCTGGGTGCAAGACCAGCCCTCTGAAGCTCCCTACGGAGCTCTCCGGGTGGCAGAACCGCTCTGCCTCTGCCTCTGCCGCGGCTGGAGCTCCTGCCGCCCCTCGCTGCTCCCGACATCGTCATCAAATCTAGATAAACGGTTCGTGGACGCATTAGACAATCATTAAAAGTATTGACTATATATGTATAGAGCGTAAAATGTGAAGTAATAATATAACATTACTGATAACCTTTTTCATTTCGTGGGCGCATTATACATATCTACTTGGATTTCATCGTCGATGTCATTTCTAACCCACGTAACTTCATGATCGGTCGAAAACAATCCGTCCTTCGAAACAGACGGTCAGAGCACTTAAGCCTTCTCTCTTCTTCGTCCTTATCGTTGTTCTCGAATTCTGGGACATCGTAGACATCTCTGCGTTTCCATCGGCATACAACACTCCATCCCGGATGCTTCAAACAATGTGAGTAGTATACTTAGAACGCTTGGTTCGGAAAGATAAACGGATCTTCCTGACCGTAAAATCGAAGTGTGTTCACACTGGTCAATCCATATTCATCTTTCCAAGTCCCAAGATTGCTTCTCCACCTGTCCGTATCGGTTCGCATATCGTACCAAGTACACTGGAATATATAAAAGGTTTCTGATCGTCCGGGATAGTGGATGCCGAGTATACAATTTAAGTACCCATAATAAATCACACCGTCCGATCCTACCGTCGCAATCCCACTATTCTGAGTGGTTCTAGATATTTCTATGTCCTTAACTTCGAATTTATATCTAAGGACACCAAATCCTTTGTAATATGCAACCTCCATACTAGGAAATTAGGCTAAACATCTTGAATCACTCTCAAATGATGCAGACAAGTTCGGATCGTGGATCTAACAAAACAAATTTTATGACAAATACATAACGATACAAGTTTAGATTAAAACAGATAGCAATAAAATGCTATTCGAATAACTTACATGATCTGTGACCCAATCACAAAAATTATCCTGATGATATTTTTCCAAACGTTCTTCGTTCCAATCAGGATGCCCCTCACGTACCTCGTTAAAATGAATTCTGTTTTCGACAAATAATTGTGACATTAATATTATATCATTTCATACACACACAAACACAGATATAACAATTAATCCAAAAAAACTTACTCTCTAATTTGTTCAAGACATGCGCAATTAAGCAAGATAAACCGGTATATCTTGTTGATAAACATAGTGTCTACCCTCTTATACTCGGCTTTACCATATGGCCCGTCTTGAATTCTTCGTGGTCGGTTAAGCCTTGTCTCAATGTTCTCGTCCAGATAACGGGAACAAAATGAGGTTGCTTCATCAAGAAGATAACCTTGCATGATAGAACCCTCTGGTCGATTTTTATTGCGTATATACTTCTTAAGAGTGTAAAGGTACCTAATGAAAATATGTTGAATAAATAAATACGGGCATACAGGACAACAATAAATTTATAAATTGCGTGAAACGAAAAATTACACGTACCTCTCGACGGGATACATCCATCGATATTGTACCGGTCCGGCTAACTTCGCCTCAGTTGCAAGATAAACCGTCAAGTGTATTATGATATCGAAGAATGACGGTGGGAAAATACGCTCAAACTTGCAAAGTTTCAACGCAATAGAATTTTCTAGTTTATCCAGCGTCACAACCTCCAGTGTTTTACCACACAACTCCGTGAAAAAACAACATAGGTCGTTGATTACTAGACCAACCGAGTCGGGAAGAGAAGTCCTAAGGTCTAATGGAAGAAGGTGCTCCACGATAACATGGTGATCATGACTTTTCAGCCCATCGATCTTGCCCTTCACAATTTTTATTTTCTTGCTGAATGATCCTGAGAAACCTATGGGGACTTTCAAATCATGCAACACCTGCATGAATCTTTTCTTCTCCGGTTGTGACATATGATAAGCGGCATTGGGAAGTACAAACTTGCCCGGTTTACCCGCTACCGGTCTAGGGTGCAATTCACTTCTTATTCCCCACTCTTGTAGATCCATCCGAACATTCATGTTGTCTTTCGATTTCCCGTCTTTATTACAAAGAAGCAAGTTAAGTATGTGCTCTGATACTCCCTTCTCTATATGCATGACGTCCAGACAATGACGCACTGAATTTGTAGACCAGTACGGAAGCTCGAAGAAAATGCTTAAATTGTTCCAATATGGTGGTTTGACCTGTTTCGTCGGATCCATCCCGAAGGTCACATTATTGTAACCATCCCATTTAGCAGTCACGTCCTTTCCGGACAATGGGGATGGAGGTCCAAGAAGTTCCTGATGACCATCAAAGTGAACCGTGTCTAACCTATAGGGATGGTCTGGAGGCAGGAAACGTCGATGGCCGCACTAACAAACCTTCCTGCTAAAATTCAAGAATTTCGATGTTGTGTGTTCATGGCAATGATGACATACTTTGTGACCATGTACGGACCAACCTGATAGCATTCCATACGCAGGAAAGTCATTAATTGTCCACATTAAAGCCGCACGCAGTATGAAGGTTGTATTTGTGTTTGCTTCATATGTCTCTACACCATCAATGAACAAAGATTTCAACTCCTCAATCAGAGGTCGGAGATATACGTCGATATTGTTCCCTGGTGAATTTGGTCCGTCGATAAGAAGAGGTATCATAAAGTATGATTGGTCCATAGCCAACCAAGGCAACAGATTATAAATTATCATTACAACGGACCATGTGCTGTGACTTCCAGCCATATAGTTGAATGGGCAGAAGCCATCAATAGCCAGTCCGAGCCGGACATTGCGAGGATCGCTACTGAATATTGTGTGCCTCCTATCGAAATCCTTCCATGCCGGTGAATCTCTTGGAAGGCTCATTTTTCCATCTTCACTTGGTGTCACGCCCCGCTTCCCAGAGTACGCTAAGATGGGCACGTGACATAGCCAACCATGCTACCTGTGGATAGGAAAAATCCTTCCACAGTCACATTACGGCTGTAGAGATATCAAGAACAGGAAAGTAAACCAACTATCTAGTACATGTCCATAAGCCAGAGTAAAAGAGTCAAGAATTTACAATGTGCGGAAGCCAAGAGGTACAATAATGAAACCTGGAAGTAAGACTACATACCGACAGGAACTTCACCGCTCAGTCTAACAGCGGCAATACCCCTGATAAGTCTGCAACAAGGTAGAAGAATCTGGGCCATGCAAAACCCAGACGTCAGCGCGTCATGTCATCAAGTAATAAAAATACAAACAGGGAAACAGGCAATGCAAGTATAATCATGAATGAAAGCAGGTGTAACAGTAATGTAAATCAGGGTAGTGAAGGGTAGTGTGCAGTGAGTAAACTAAAATGTGCTATTGGGTTATCTATTCTAAAGTCTTTGAAATCAATTTGATGAATCATCGATGTAACTCAATAGTATCCCGTGCATACCCGGGACCACGGTCAAGATTCTCGGGCTGAATCCGAGACATGCCGCTAGGCACTAAAACAGAAAATATGTACAGATGAATGATGTCAACAGCATCATCCCAAGGCTGGCCTAGCCTCTTACACTGTCGAGTTGCAAGTCAGGTTTCATCATTGATTTCCCCATACCTCCAAGTTGTGTATGTCAAGTCAGGTATTCAATAATCAAGAACTAATGCGAACACAGGATCAGGTAAGAGCAGGTTTGTCTGGATAGACAACAGGAACGGTCCGTGAGAACTACATGTCAGGTTTGTTGGCATTAGACACAAGATCAAATAACAGGTAATACCATGGTACATCAGGTCAAGCCAAGTAATGTATACATGTGTCATGTCATGTCAGGAGTGTACGGTACCATGTCATATCAAGTAGGCAGTGCATCAGGTCATGTCAAGGAGCACAAGATGTCATGTGGGTGCTCATAATCAAACTAACATAAACAAGATTGTAAATGAACCAGCATGAATACTATCAGAACGATAAATAGATCAGGTAATAAGGTAAGCAAATAGATACATATTACATTATATCGATGCACGGTCATCATTACTTATCTACAGTATACAAATATGGATGTTAGAATCATGTTAACATGCACTACGTAATTTAGAGATGCACTAACCTGTATAATAGGTTCAAAGGATGCATTTAAAACTAAAACCGGTTAAAGAAACACACGGGCGTCCATCAGGGTATAAAACATAAAAAAGTGTACTGTGGAATAATAATAATTATTTTGTGATTTAATTATGATTGTGGTTGCATTTATAGTTCCAATATTAATTAGGATGCAATTTATTAAATATGGAGTGTTAATATCACAGTATTATGTAGTAAGGTGATCTATGGATGCAATTATATGTATCTTAAATGCGATGGATGCAAACGGGTATCCGAAAAGTTATAAAACTATAAAATGATAATGTGGGATGTACAACTAAGCAATATGTGATATAAATATTGATATAATAATATTAATATGGATAGCATATTCAAAGCGATTAATAACTATAAAAGTGGTATTGATTAACCATGAAAAAGAAAGTTCCGTTCAGAATTTCAGCGTCACTCTGATTTGTAAAATAGCTTAAAAATAACAAACGTTCTCCAAAAGGGACGTATCTTATACCAAAACAAAGATAATTCAATAAAATTTTCATTTTTATAAGTATAAGCATCTCAGGTTGTCCCTACAGAAAGTTATGAACATTCGAAGTTGAAAGTTTGCTGCTGGAATTTCCTTGGACAGCAGTTTAGAGACATTTTCATTTGCATTTTACGTTATTTAAACAATTAATTTTGCAAGTAAATATTTCATATAGTTATAGTATTCTGAGTTAGCTTCGTAACGAACTAAAGAACGTATACTAATGATTGTTCTATGATTTATAATGAATTTTATAAGGTAGGATGTACAGTAAATTTCAGATTTGTCGTATCCACTTTTTCAACGACGTTTCATGTGTAAACTATAATATTTTTAAATGTATAACATTATAAAATGCAGATTATAAACTAATTAAAGATAATAATAAGAAATATTACGACGATATATATTTTAAATGATATGGATGCAGTATAATATAATCTAGTATGTCACAAGATAAGTTTTCATGATCTAGATTTAAAATGATATAAACGGATGCAAACGGAACATCGAAACGTTATAAAATTAAACATGGGGTACTAGATTTAAACTATAGGTATGGTATTTATTTAAATAGGTATAAAATGAATTATATAGCATGTAGCAAGATTAACTTGCCTAGACGGAACAAGAACGGATGTGTACGGAACGTCCTTCGTCGGCGAAATGTCGCGACGCGAGCACGGTACACGGAACGGTTCCAAACAATGCACGAGTATGATCACGCAAGTCAGGTACGTTCACTAGATCACTCGGATCGTCAGCGACAAGCACGGCTCCGGCGGTGATCACCGGAATTAAGAAACAAGATCAAGAAAAAGAAAAAGAAAGAAGAAGAAGTAAGAAGAAGAGGTTGTGTATTAAATAAGGAAAGAAAAATTAAATAAATAAAATATATATAAATATATATATATATATATATATATATATATATATATATATATATATATATGCAGAGGAGAGAGAGAGAGAGAGAGAGAAAGGAGTTGTTAGTTTGTTAGGAAATTAGATTTAAAATTTTAAAAGATTTTTAGATTTAAAATTTTAGATAAGAGGTTTCAATTTGTTAAATAAATCATATGAAAATATTTAAACTAAATTTTAAAATTAAATAAATTGAATTTTGGCGTGATACAAAAATATTCTAAAACGCGCCCCGGTCGGGTCTAAAAATTCAGATTTAAAATACGAAAAAATATGTGCAACTTTCAAAATTCAAAATGAATACTCAGGTAACGAAAATGCATACCCCCAAGAACGGATGCATGTACATGCGCGTAGCCATCCAAACACGTCCGTTTCACTGAATGGGACGAGAACAAGATGCGCGGATGCTACCACGGGGTTAGGGGTATCATGCAGGCTATGAAATGCAATTTAAATTATTTTACATGACCTAAAATGTTATACGGTAAAATATGCAATGCCAGGTAAAATGCCAGTATGCAGTATACATGAGATGCACGTGTCCATGTAACAAGTCAGGATAATCTAAAAATATGAATCAAACAGGTTCAAGCAAGCGGGTCGGGTCGAATGCAATGTAAAATGTAAAATACTATTCGCACCCAAAACACGATAAATCAGGAAAATACCACAATTAAGGAAATACGAGAACTGGAATTGGTATAAATGAACTAGGGTGTTACATTATACCCAACTACAAAAGAATTTCGTCCTCGAAATTCCAAGAACAAGAAGGGACAAACAATCAAGAAACTACAAGGATGGATATAGAAACTTCTGCCGGATTTTATCATCTCGTTCCCAAGTTGACTCCCCATGCGAGCGATTACTTCAAGAAAACAAGTACAAAAGTGATAACCTCGTTCCTAAGAACCTTTTCCCTTCGATCCACAATTTCAACCGGTCGCTCCTCAAAAGTCAAATCTTCTCGTACAGATATCTCCGAATGATCCAATACATGCGTTTCATCCCGAACATACCTACGGGGTTGAGATACAAGAAACTCGTCATGAACATTCTCCAAAGATTGCGGTAACACCAAACGATACGTCACCTCTCCAATACGCTCCAAAATCTCAAAGGTCCAACGAGTCGAGAACTAAGCTTTCCTCAACTTCCGAAACGAATCACCCCTCTAGTCGGTGATATCTTCAAGAATACCAAATCACCAACGGCGAACTCTAGAGGTCTTCTCGATGTATCTGCCCAACTCTTTTGTCGGTCGTGTACTGCTTTAAAATGATTACAAATAGTATTAACCGCCTCAACTGTTTGCCCAACCAAATCTGGTCCCAATAATCTTTGTTCACCGACATCGTTCCAACAGACAGGTGAACGACACTTGCGACCATATAAAGCCTCGAATGGAGCCATCTGAATAGTCGCCTGAAAACTGTCATTGTAAGAAAACTCCACTAAGTGTAGATTATCCTCCCATCAACCCTTGAAGTCTAACATGCAAGCTCTCAACATGTCCTCAAGAGTTTGGATCATTCTCTCCGACTGGCCATCTGTTTGAGGATGGTAAGTTGTGCTAAATTGTGCTAAACTTCAATCAAGTCCCCAAACTTTCCTGTAAGCTCCTCCAAAATATGGTAAGAAACGGGTGTCACGATCGGACACGATGCTCACCGGCACTCCATGCAATCTTACAATCTCCTGCATGTACCGTTCTACCAAAGCTTCTGTTGATTGACCAACTCGAAATGGTATGAAATGAGATGCCTTGGTCAATCGATCACCCAAACTGCATTATTGCCTTTTGGACTCCGCGGTAGAGCTGTCACGAAATCCATGGTTATATGTTCCCACTTCCACTGATCGGAAGTGGTTGCAATAAACCAGCAACCCTTTGATGTTCAGCCTTAACTTGCTGACACACCAAGCACTTCGCCACAAAGTGGGCAATCTCCCGCTTCATGCCTTCCCACCAGAAATACTGTCGTAGATCTCGGTACATCTTTGTGCCTCCTGGATGTACGGAATAGGCGGAACCGTGCGCCTCCTTCATAACTTCTTCGCGGATGTCTCCCTTTGGCACACACAACGACTACCATATTGTAACGAACCCTCTTCATGAACCAATGAGTCCGCTCGAAGTTCAGCTTCAACCCATTCTCGAAACTTCTGCAATCTAGGGTCCTGTAACTACGCTGCTGTAATATTCTCGATCAACGACGACTGTACTTGCAGCTGCATCAACTGTCCCGAAGAATGCGGTAGCACAATCTCCAAATCAAATCTTCGAAAGTCTTCAATAAGTTCCTTCTGAGTAGTCAACGTCTAAATTGCTGGCAACCGACTAAGCGCATCCGGTACAACATTAACTTTCCCCGGATGGTACTTAAGATCGAGATCGTAGTCAGACGTCGGCTTCAACCATCTACGCTGTCTCACAATTAGCTCCTTCTGAGCGAACACGTACTTTAGGCTTTTGTGATCGGTGAATATTTCGACCCCTTTCGCCCAATAAGTAGTGTCTCCAAATCTTCAAAGCGAAAATCCCAGCTGCTAACTCCAAGTCATGAGTTGGGTAATTCTTCTCATGGGTCTTCAACTATCTCGATGCGTAAGTTGTAACCTTCCCATGCTGCACCAAAACATATCCCAATTCTTTCTCCGGTGCGTCGCTGTGAATCACCAATTCTCCGGAACCGTCTGGTACGGTCAAAATAAGAGCGGTTATCAACCTCTGTTTCAACGTCTCGAAAGCTGACGCACACCTACCAGTCCATACAAATGGTACTTCCTTGGGCGTAAGCTTGGTCAAAGGTTCTGCCAGACGAGCAAAGTTCTCCACGAACCTCCTGTAATATCCGGCAAGTCCAAGAAAGCTTCTTATCTCTGCAATATTCTTCGGAATCGGCCAATCTCGAACTACTGCAATCCTCTCGGGATAAACGAAGATTCCATCTCCAGCTACGATATGCCCAAAACTTTACATCTTCAAGCCAAAACTCGCACCTGCTCATCTTTGCATATAATCTTTCTTACCTCAATATCTGCAGTGTGATCTTCAAGTGTTCTGCATGCTCTTCAATGCTCCTTGAATAGACCAAAATATCTTCACTGACTATTACTAAAACTGGTCCAAGAATGGTGAACAGATTCAGTTCATTAATTCCGTAAATATTGCCGGTGTATTTGCTACTCCGAAGGGCATCACTAATACTCATAATGTCCATACTGAGTTCGGAACGTAGTCATGCAAATATCTTCAGATTTAACTCGAACCTGATGATATCCGAACCACAAATCCAGCTTCAAGAATACCCTCGCGCCACTGAGTTGCTCGAATAATTCGCCAATGCGAGGGATCGGGTACTTGTTCTTAATAGTCACCCAGTTTAATTCTCGATAATCGATGCACATCCTCTTTGTGCCATCTTTCTTCTTTACTAGAAGAACTGGAGCTCCTCAGTTAAGTTGCTGCGGCGAAACCAACCCTTCTCAAATAATTCAGCACCCTGCTTCCTGACTTCTTCCAACTCCACTGGTGCCATCGTGTAATACGCCCTTTGAGATTGGCGCTGCACCAGGAACAAGTTCAATTGCGAACTCCACGTCTCGCCTCGGTGGTAAACCTGATATGTCTTCAAACCCGTCCATGAAATTCTTGAATATTGCCGGCGCTTCTTCCTTACCCACTTCCATCGACAAAAGAACATTGTTTGTCGGCCTAGCCCTAAACTCGACTGGCCCGACAGAATTGCTTCCTTCAGAAAAACAACCTCCGAATGTCCGGGAATCTGGAGAATCACTTTCCCTTCCTTACAATCAATATGAGCGTGAAAAGTGCCGTGAAATCCCATTCCCAAGACAACAACAAACAAGGAAATGCACTAGGATTGAATAATCCTAACGCGGGGAAAATCAAGAACGAGTAAGATACCAAGATGACTTCATCCGAAGTCAAGATACTGAAGAGGGTTAACCACGGTAAACATGATTCAAGCTGGTGATGAAACAATAACTGGTAAGCAAAGAAACCGAAAGGGACAAGGTAGTACAACGACCATGGAACATGGAAGTGAATCAAGACCAGGACTCCAAGTTACTTAGATAGAGTACCACATTGTAACCATGGTGCAGTTCATGGGCACAATTACATAACTCCACCCAAGTCGTCCAAATCCTAGTATCAGAATCAAGAAACAGGGAGAAACAATAGAGAACCAAAAGATTTCAGGTCGAAATGCAAAGTGGTTTGCATATCGCCCAAACAAAGGATCAAGAGAAGGATATGATTCAACAATCACGATAATCAAGGTGGCAGGACATGTTCCTAATCACGAGTATTCTGATTCGTGTATTGGGTCCAATACCCAACTACAAAAGAATCAACCCGATTAACCTATATCCCATGGCTTTGATACCAAAAGAACCATGTCACGCCCCGCTTCCCAGAATACGCTAAGATGGGCACGTGACATAGCCAACCATGCTACCTGTGGATAGGAAAAATCCTTCCACAGTCACATTACGGCTGTAGAGATATCAAGAACAGGAAAGTAAACCAACTATCTAGTACATGTCCATAAGCCAGAGTAAAAGAGTCAAGAATTTACAATGTGCGGAAGCCAAGAGGTACAATAATGAAACCTGGAAGTAAGACTACATACCGACAGGAACTTCACCGCTCAGTCTAACAGCGGCAATACCCCTGATAAGTCTGCAACAAGGTAGAAGAATCTGGGCCATGCAAAACCCAGACGTCAGCGCGTCATGTCATCAAGTAATAAAAATACAAACAGGGAAACAGGCAATGCAAGTATAATCATGAATGAAAGCAGGTGTAACAGTAATGTAAATCAGGGTAGTGAAGGGTAGTGTGCAGTGAGTAAACTAAAATGTGCTATTGGGTTATCTATTCTAAAGTCTTTGAAATCAATTTGATGAATCATCGATGTAACTCAATAGTATCCCGTGCATACCCGGGACCACGGTCAAGATTCTCGGGCTGAATCCGAGACATGCCGCTAGGCACTAAAACAGAAAATATGTACAGATGAATGATGTCAGCAGCATCATCTCAAGGCTGGCCTAGCCTCTAAAACTGATCAGTAAAGGTAGTACACTGTCGAGTTGCAAGTCAGGTTTCATCATTGATTTCCCCATACCCCCAAGTTGTGTATGTCAAGTCAGGTATTCAATAATCAAGAACTAATGCCAACACAGGATCAGGTAAGAGCAGGTTTGTCTGGATAGACAACAGGAACGGTCCGTGAGGACTACATGTCAGGTTTGTTGGCATTAGACACAAGATCAAATAACAGGTAATACCATGGTACATCAGGTCAAGCCAAGTAATGTATACAGGTGTCATGTCATGTCAGGAGTGTACGGTACCATGTCATATCAAGTAGGCAGTGCATCAGGTCATGTCAAGGAGCACAAAATGTCATGTGGGTGCTCATAATCAAACTAACATAAACAAGATTGTAAATGAACCAGCATGAATACTATCAGAACGATAAATAGATCAGGTAATAAGGTAAGCAAATAGGTACATATTACATTATATCGATGCACGGTCATCATTACTTATCTACAGTATACAAATATGGATGTTAGAATCATGTTAACATGCACTACGTAATTTAGAGATGCACTAACCTGTATAATAGGTTCAAAGGATGCATTTAAAACTAAAACCGGTTAAAGAAACACACGGGCGTCCATCAGGGTATAAAACATAAAAAGGGTACTGTGGACTATACAATAATTATTATGTGATTTAATTATGATTGTGGTTGCATTTATAGTTCCAATATTAATTAGGATGCAATTTATTAAACATGGAGTGTTAATATTACAGTATTATGTAGTAAGGTGATCTATGAATGCAATTATATGTATCTTAAATGCGATGGATGCAAACGGGTATCCGAAAAGTTATAAAACTATAAAATGGTAATGTGGAATGTACAACTAAGCAATATGTGATATAAATATTGATATAATAATATTAATATGGATAGCATATTCAAAGCGATTAATAACTATAAAAGTGATATTGATTAATCATGAAAAAAAAGTTCCGTTCAGAAATTCAGTGTCACCCTGATTTGTAAAATAGCTTAAAAATAACAAACGTTCTCCAAAAGGGACGTATCTTATACCAAAACAAAAATAATTCAATAAGCTTTTCATTTTTATAAGTATAAGCATCTCAGGTTGTCCCTACAAAAAGCTATGAACGTTCGAAATTGAAAGTTTGCTGCTGGAATTTCCCTGGACAGCAGTTTAGAGACATTTTCATTTGCATTTTACATTATCTAACAATTAATTTTGCAAGTAAATATTTCATAGAATTATATTATTCTGAGTTAGCTTCGTAACGAACTAAAGAACGTATACTAATGATTTTTCTATGATTTATAATGAATTTTATAAGGTAGGGTGTACGGTAAATTTCAGATTTGTCGTATCCGCTTTTTCAACGACGTTTCATGTGTAAACTATAATATTTTCAAATGTATAACATTATAAAATGCAGATTATAAACTAATTAAAGATAATAATAAGAAATATTATGACGATATATATTTTAAATGATATGGATGCAGTATAATGTAATCTAGTATGTCACAAGATAAGTTTTCATGATCTAGATTTAAAATGATATAAACGGATGCAAACGGAACATCGAAACGTTATAAAATTAAACATGGGGTACTAGATTTAAACTATAGGTATGGTATTTATTTAAATAGGTATAAAATGAATTATATAGTATGTAGCAAGATTAACTTGTCTAGACGGAACAAGAACGGATGTGTACGGAACGTTCTTCGTCGGCGAAATGTCACGACGCGAGCACGGTACATGGAACGGTTCCAAACAACGCACGAGGGTGATCACGCAAGTCAGATACGTTCACTGGATCACTCGGATCGTCAGCGACGAGCACGTCTCCCGCGGTGATCACCGGAATCAAGAAACAAGATCAAGAAAAAGAAAAAGAAAGAAGAAGAAGTAAGATGAAGAGATTGTGTATTAAATAAGGAAAGAAAAATTAAATAAATAAAATATATATAAATATATATATGCAGAGGAGAGAGAGAGAGAGAAAGGAGTTGTTAGTTTGCTAGGAGATTAGATTTAAAATTTTAAAAGATTTTTAGATAAGAGGTTTCAATTTATTAAAGAAATCATATGAAAATATTTAAACTAAATTTTAAAATTAAATAAATTGAATTTTGGCGGGATACAAAAATATTCTAAAACGCGCCCGGGTCAGGTCTAAAAATTCAGATTTAAAATACGAAAAAATATGTACGACTTTCAAAATTCAAAATGAATGCTCAGGTAACGAAAATGCATACCCTCAAGAACGGATGCACGTACATGCGCGTAGCCATCCAAACACGTCTGTTTCACTGAATGGGACGAGAACAAGATGCGTGGATGCTACCACGGGGTTAGGGGTATCATGCAGGCTATGAAATGCAATTTAAATTATTTTACATGACCTAAAATGTTATACGGTAAAATATGCAATGCCAGGTAAAATGTCAGTATGCAGTATACATGAGATGCACGTGTCTATGTAACAAGTCAGGGTAATCTAAAAATATGAATCAAACAGGTTCAAGCAAGCGGGTCGGGTCGAATGCAATGTAAAATGTAAAATACCATTCGCACCCAAAACACGATAAATCAGGAAAATACCACAATTAAGGAAATACGAGAACTGGAATTGGTATAAATGAACTAGGGTGTTACACTTGGAGGAGCACGGTGATGCCAAATCATTGTCTCGGCTGTTTTCTTGCACCTGAATAGCCTATGTAGCCTCTGTGTTTTGGGAAAGTATCGTGCTATCTTCACAGGTATATCAGGTTTCTTATCAGAATCTTTCGGGTTATACCTAGCCTCTCCGCATGTTGGACACTCTTTCAAATCTGAATTCTCTTTCCGGTACAACACGCAATTTTTAGGACATGCTTGAATGTTCTCGCACTTTAGACCCAAATCAGACATCATCTTCTGGGCTCCGTACCAGCTGTCGGGCACGTTATTTCCCTGGGGCATAGAATCTTTCAAAAAGAAGCATTGTGAATGACTTGTTGCTCCATCCATTTAGGCACTTAATCTGAAAAAGTTGGACGAACCATGAGAGCGTGGAATACTTCGCATTCTCATAAATTGGTTTTCTAGCATCATTCATGAAATTTTCATATTTATCCGCACGCGGTCCTTGACCGGAAGGAATGTCATCTTCGGTACGAATAGATTCACCTAGGGCAGCCTCTACCATATCCTCCATTTCTTCTAATGGAAATAAATTACCGTCTTCTCGTTCTGCCGCATTACCGAATTCTTCTTCTTCTCCTGCCGCATTATCGTGTTCTCCTTCTTCTTCTGCCGCAGTACTGCATTCTTCTCCTTCCCCGTGATATTTCCAAGTTGTATAAAGTCTAGTAAACCCATGTTTTACAATATGAAGCTCTGCCAATTCTACCTTCTGCCAGTACTTATTGCCATATCTATCGCACGGACAGAGAATCTTCTCTATTATGATCTTATTATGTGCGCGTACAAATTCAATGAAAGCAGCAACTCCTGCGACAAACTTAGGTTACATACGTTGTTGCCAATCCACATACATCCAGTCCTTAACTCTGACGTACTCATGGGCCATGTTAGACTGTATAACATATAAATTGTAGGTTATGGTGACTATATTGAGAAATATAAGAACGGGATAGTTACTGACAAAGGAGAAAATCCGTGTATATGCTTTGTGTGTGCGTTTGTCGTTGAAAAGAATAAATTATCGAACGTATGTTAACCGATAAACGGGGACTAAGTGGCGCTTTTAGTTTCATATATGAGTTTCGATGAGAATATGAAAGTATCATATTATCATATATTGGTTTTAACTTGAACATCTCGAATCACTCTCTAATTATGCGTTTGTTGTGTATTCTTGTTGTATGTGTGTGTTCCGGCTGTCGGGGGTAGACTTCTATCCCATTAAGAATGTATAGAGCGAACACCCATCACTTGTGCTTTCAACCGTTTCGAGTAAATTTCGGCAGCACCTCCCCGCTGTTCTCCGAGTACACTGTAATAGAATAGATAATCATTTCATAGCTGCGAAACAACGTTGAAATGAACATCTAATCTATCTTTATACACGGAGAACCAGCGGAAAGGTACCGACGAAATATCTCGAAACGGATGAAAACACAAGTGAATGAAGGCGTTTGCTTTATACATTCTTAACTTGTCCACACGGGACTAATCTATGGGTTACCATACGATTGAATTTTCTCGTCGCGTAGACTATACGACGGTTGTTAGTATCGAGCTATACTGTCCGATATTTAACAACCTTCGTATAGTTCTATGTCATGACGAGCATCGCACATATGTTAACCGATAGACGGGGACTTAGTGGCGCTTTTAGTTTCATATATGAGTATCGATGAGAATATGAAAGTTTCATATTATCATCGAGTATCATATATTGGTTTTAACTTGAACATCTCGAATCACTCTCTAATTATGCGTTTGTTGTGTATTCTTGTTGTATGTGTGTGTTCCGGCTGTCGGGGGTAGGCTTCTATCCCATTAAGAATGTATAGAGCGAACACCCATCACTTGTGCTTTCAACCATTTCGAGTAAATTTCGGCAGCACCTCCCCGCTGTTCTCCGAGTACATTGTAATAGAATAGATAATCATTTAAAAGCTGTGAAACAACGTTGAAATGAACATCTAATCTATCTTTGTACACGGAGAACCAGCGGAAAGGTACCGACGAAATATCTCGAAACGGATGAAAACACAAGTGAATGAAGGCATTTGCTTTGTACATTCTTAACTTGTCCACATGGGACAAATCTATGGGTTACCATACGATTGAATTTTCTCGTCGCGTAGATTATACGACGGTTGTTAGTATCGAGCTATACTGTCCGATATTTAATAACCTTCGTATAGTTCTATGTCACAACGAGCATCGCACGTATGTTAACCGATAGACGGGGACTAAGTGGCGCTTTTAGTTTCATATATGAGTATCGATGAGAATATGAAGGTTTCATATTATTATCGAGTATCATATATTAGTTTTAACTTGAACATCTCGAATCACTCTCTAATTATGCGTTTGTTGTGTATTCTTGTTGTATGTGTGTGTTCCGACTGTCGGGGGTAGGCTTCTATCCCATTAAGAATGTATAGAGCGAACACCCATCACCTGTGCTTTCAACCTTTTCGAGTAAATTTCGGCAGCACCTCCCCGCTGTTCTCCGAGTACACTGTAATAGAATAGATAATCATTTCAAAGCTGTGAAACAACGTTGAAATGAACATCCAATCTATCTTTGTACACGGAGAACAAGTGGAAAGGTACCGACGAAATATCTCAAAACGGATGAAAACACAAGTGAATGAAGGTGTTTGCTTTATACATTCTTAACTTGTCCACACGGGACAAATCTATCGGTTACCATACGATTGAATTTTCTTATCGCGTAGACTATACGACGATTGTTAGTATCGAGCTATATCGTCCGATATTTAACAACTTTCGTATAGTTCTTTGTCACGACGAGTATCGCACGTATGTTAACCGATAGACGGGGACTAAGTGGCGCTTTTAGTTTCATATATGAGTATCGATGAGAATATGAAGGTTTCATATTATCATCGAGTATCATATATTGGTTTTAACTTGAACATCTCGAATCACTCTCTAATGATACGTTTGTTGTGCATTCGTGTTGTATGTGTAACATGATTTTAAACCATTGAGATCAAGATTGATAGAACTGATCATCATACATTGCAATGGCATTCATCTACCAAAAACTATTATTGCAATGTCATTCATCTATAACAATCAACAATTAAAACTACAAATGTAGGATACTGATATCATAAAGCGTTATACGTAACATATGAATTCACATGACTGAAACATGCATCAAAAAACATGTTCATTCAAAAGAAAGGCCACTGTCAACAAATACAGACAAAGGATTATTATATTAACTATGAAACATATTAGAAAAAGGATAGAAGTTCAAGATATTAATAACACGATGATAATCAAAGTAGTTGCGTACAGATGCTAAAACCGAATATGTGACACGATATTCTTGTAAAGATAGACATGTATTAAAAGAGGAGACGCCCAAGAAAAATCCATAACTAAATCCCTATTTTGCCCTTCCTTTTCATCAAATCAGAAATGTGTCTTTTTTTGCAATTATATATAGCTAAAACAAAGAAGGTCCTACAATTCTAAGCATTTTCAATTACAACGGCCCATCCTCAAAATCCATAATCTTATGAGCATCTTATGCAATTAGCAAACATATTCAACCGAAAACACCCTCAAAATTTCCACCAGACTACAAATCCTTTACATACTCAAACCCCAACCAGATCAAATTAAGGGACTACTCAGACCCACAGTTTAAATCAATCAAAAATATCCAAAATCAGACACGGGGTCTTTAGATACCTACCAAATGCCAGGTCCCATGACTCCAAAAACAAAACCCCAACATGCCCAACGGCTAAAAGTTCCACAAAACAGTCTCCGTTTCCAAGAAAATTTGAGAATGACAAATAAAACTATTAATTAAACTGGGCTTTACCCACATTATTAGTCCAGTTTCCAACACCTTCTCAAACTAGACACATTTTCCTCTTATGATCATCATCAACATTTCAATTAACGAGCTTAATGCTAATTAGAATGGAAATTAACTTAGACCCTGAAATCCAAAACCCCAACCCCAACCCTAACCCTAACCCTAACCCCAACCCCAACCCCAACAGCAACCCCATGCCGAACCCTAACCCTAACCGCAGCCCCAGCCCCAACCCCAGCCCCAGCCCCAGCCCCAACCCTAACGCTAACCGCAGCCCGAGCCCAAGCCCCAACCCCAACCACAGCCCTAGCCACAGCCCGAGCCCCAGCCCCAACCCTAGCCCCAGCCCCAGCCCCAGCCCGCAGCCCCAGCCTCACCCCCACCCCCAATCAAAAATTTGAGTAATTGAAGATTTCCTTACCTGTGCAGAGGCGACGACGAGAACTCCGATGAGTCGGCGCTAGCGACGACGAAAGAAGGTGGTGGCTATGATGAAAGCAGGTAGTGGCTACGACGAATCGGCGACGCTGGCGACGACGAGAACGATGAGAACGACGATCGATCGGCGGGAACAAGGGTTTGGGAATTTTTTCTTCGCGCGAGAATTAGGAATAATAAGCGTAGGGATCGATCTGAGCTTTTAACTTAAATCCCTATTTAGATGCCCCTACGGATAAGTCCGTAGGTTCTTGGTTTGCAGCTCCGTAGGGGCAAACAACAATTTAAGATTTAATAATTTTTATATAAATATGTAAGAACCGTAGGGGAAACCGTCGGGCCCTACGGACTAATCCGTAGGGCCAAAATAAATCTGCCCCTACGGATTTCAATATCCGTAGGGGCAACCCCCTATTTTAGTAGTGCATCAACTATCGTAATGGTTCTATGACCCTATCCTTCGGGAATAGGTCAATTGAGCTGAACATTTACAAGTAGGGAAGTGTACCCTCCGAACCTACTGCTCAGGTCTGTTCTGTCGAATTAATGGATGTCGACAGCAGCGAATTTGACGATCCTCATGATACTGATCTTGACTCTTTTCATATGTTGTTGTTTGACCCAACTATGTATCATACACATATGGACTCTTCCACCGAGTTGTCCGGGTCAACAACTAACACTGATTATGAACCGTTTTTGGAGTCTGAAAATCACCCCGCACTTTGTGATGACATTATTCTTCGGGGTATTGATGAGACTTTTAAGGAAATCTTCGCTGATGAACTCGCATTTTTGAAAAGCACGGGTGTTGAGATGAATCATCTCCCAAACAATGAATTGAACCTCCACCCCTTCTTCTGGACTGTAAAAAGAATGCGAGTAATCCATCACAATCACCGAGTCGTCTCTCCAAAATGAGACGCAAACACATTCTATTCCACCACTTACCTTTTCCCCACTTCTTCTTCCACCAACCGATGCACTACATTGATAAAATTTTCGATCCCCGGCAACGCGGGTGACCCGGGTTCCCGCCTGTCATGCGGGTGACCCGGGTTCAATCCCCGGCAACGGTGCCATTTGATTGAATAATTCTCGGTGTGTAGTTTTAGAAATGTATAGAAATCACAACCAAAGAAATTTGTAAACCGCAATCAATAACGGTGTCGATTGTAGCGCGTTAGTGAATACGGATCGTCCTCAGAGAAAATGTGATCCGTTCGAATTTGATTTAGATGAATTGAAAATTGTAGATCCAAATAAAATTCAAATCAAATTTAGTGACACAATTTGATCAATTCAAGATTTCCGAGTACAATTCAAGCAAGAAGCCTTCTACCTTTTAGAAGCGACGCCGATTTTCAACCGAGCAAGTGATCCAAGACGATCCGCGACTCACGGAGACGATGCGAAGCTAATTCGACGATCGAGTTCTTTCCTCAATTCTTGTAGTTCTTGAGCGAATTCTAATGGAATTGTTGAATAATAAAAGGTGAAATTTCTTTATCTTGCTTATCTTTATATTTGAGCATTATGATAAGATCTCAATTCTTGATTGTTTTCTTTGTTATGATGCTTGAGTAAAAACTCCGTTCGTGGAGAAATCGAGAAAATTGATAGATGAAGATGATTAAATTCTTGAACGATTCTTAAGTCCTATGAGTTTTGTAAACTCTAGAAAATTGAATCATCGACAACCTAGTTTCGAGCGAGACGCTTTCTTGAATGTTTTCGCTCTTAATTAGTGATCAACGATCGATGCTTGAATTTCTTAGAGGCTAGAATTTGAATGAAAATCAACAAAAGGATAAGGGATAGATGATGAAACCCTAGTTTCCGCAAGAAATCCCTAATTCTCGTTGATCTTCATCGATCTAGCAACAAATCATCAATGGATAGGAATACGTAATCACAAGTCTTCATCCTCACTATCAATTCGATCGATTCCTACGAGCCTCATTACAAATCTTGATTACTAATTCGATTTGGATATCATCAATTCTTGATTCTTGATTTTGAGTTTTCTTGATATTAGATCTAGATTTTGATAATTCTTGAAATTCACTTTTAAATCTTGAATTGAATTCTCTTTTCATTTCTCTTTAATTTTCAATTCATCTAAATCAATTACGACCAAATCTCACTTTCCCTGTGGACGATCCGCACTCGCTAACGAACCTACAATTGACACCGTTATTGATTGCGGTTTACAAATTTCTTTGGTTGTGATTTCTATACACTTTCTACCTACACACCGAGATTTCATTCAATCATGAACCCTAAGGCTATGCCGTCTGAAGAAGTGTCGCTGGTCGCTGCTCTGACGGTCGATGTCCCCTCGCCTTCTTCTGTGCCCCCTCAAATCATGGAAGGTATGGGTTTCTCACTTATTTGTTTCACTGTGGATACAATCCTCCTTGTATTGACTGTATATTGTCACAACTCTGCAGGAGTCCTTTTCGACCATTTATACCAGGTGTTGAACCCGCATTTTTCCTTTCAGTCGGAAATCGTTCCACCTTCTGGTATTAGTTAGTATATTTTTCAACTAATGTTCCCCCTTCTTTTATGAATAGACTTATTGTTGCTAAGTCTTCTTTATATTGATCACAACATCATGGATCGGAGGAGGAGACGAGAGAATAGCCGCGCCTCCGGTACTCCCCATTCTGCCGCCTGCCACAGCCGATATAATAGATTCCATCCCTTATGTGTTTTCTTTATCTCCCGAGTCGAAATTTGACCGTAATTCATTTTGCAGCAATTGCGCTGGCTACAGCTCCTTTTTAGTCTCGCATTCCAAGGCCCGCACGGTCCTTCGCTAAACGCATATCTTCCAGAGGCACCGGAAACAGCCGGCGAATGTTAAGCGAGTTTATCGAAGATCTTACTGCTGAGGCCATTACTTCTGCTACAGATTTTGCCGTTGAAGTCAATCCAATGCTGGCGACACTCGTGAACTTTCATGATGAAGATCTCATCGGCTCTTGGGTTGATTATTGCAGAAAGATCGAGGCTTGCCTGCACGAGATTGAGCTCAAGTGTCTCGCTCCTGAGGTGTTAGCCTCGAACTCCCAGCGGGCTGCGTAGGTCGAGCATAGTGTTCCTTTCATTCGCCATTTTGAACAAGAGGCGGCCCTGAGACGAAAAGAACATGAGGCGGCCTCCAGCGAATCTGTCCGGTATATTTCGGAAGGGTTGACGTTAAGGAGGACGCTCGACTTCACTGAACGGGTCACGCAGGACTGTGAAGCTTCCATGCTAGAAACTAATGAAAATCTTTCATCCTGTTTGCGGCAACGGACTCAAATTGAAGCGCAATTGGCCACAATAGCTGACCATGAGAAAGGATTAGGAGGAGCGTGCAAACGGCTTGTCAATTTGTTGAAGACGCCTCCTCCTTAATAACTATCATTGTACCTTTTTTCTTGTACCAACTGTAAACTTGTGATTCATGAATAACATATATTCATTATGATTCCTTTATAAAATATGTCACGCCCCGCTTCCCAGTATACGGGCAGAGGACGTGACGAGGCCGCTACGTATTTACTGTGAAGTAAATACGCGAAGCGTATCTAAGCAATATAAAATAAATGCACAAAAGACAAGATATAATAAAACGGAAACTTTATTTATTCACATTCTTTCTGTACAATGCATGGAAAAGTAAATACAACTGGATAAAAGCAATGCCTAAATAATGGCATAACAGAAAAGGAAAAGTACTGAAATAAAAGTGTACAATGAACTAAAACTCTGGGTCTTCAATGAAGTGGTCCAAGACTTCACTAGTGGGCTCGATCTCCGGAGTGTCCAGATCAACTGACGACATTCAAAGAAGAAAGAAAGTGAATGTCGTCAACGAACAAATCGCTCGGTAAATCCCAAAGATAAGGGAGAAATAGAATAGACAGAAAGAGAATGTAGTTTTTAAAGTTGTATTATATTGTTTTAATGTTAACGCTGTTGTTTGTAGCTTGGTACAGAAGGATGCCAGTGTATACGAGAGGAGTCTCTATATGCCAGAGACTAGAGACAAGTGTAGTACAAGGAACCGTTTATACCACGGTATAACAGCAACTGGATTCAGGTTAGGTGTATTAAATCTTACTGTCTCGTGCCACTTCTAACACCTTCCGTACCAATCTACCCCTTAAACCCCGAGATGCCTTATTGTATAGTTGTATTGTATTGTCTTGTATTGTAAACTGTATAGATTGTATAATTGGGCGACTTACCGAAATCATGATATCAGTAAATGGATGTAACTGTATCATCATGGATGTAACTGGAAAATCATGTAAATGGAAGTATATCCATAGTTCGGTTCAGTCAATATAGATTGATTAGTTTGAACAGATTGAATATATGAATTCATGTTGAATTATAATATTGTAGATTGTAGATTGTACATTGTAGATTGTAGATTATAGATTGTACTTGAATTATATTCAAGTCAGATTATAATGAGACTCATTCTGAGTCAGAACAATTAGAAACAAAATTGAAGTCATGATGGTTTTGATATTATCGGTAACCGCTGCACATGGGCGACAGGATTTGTGTCTTTTTCAAAAATGATTACCGTGTTGATAACACCGTTTGTTAATTTTCTATCTTAGATGGGCAAGCACCCATATCTCCGGCTCCCTGAGGCTCAAGAGACCGGTCCCGCTTAAACCTATGTTTACTAGGGTCCTTAGGGTAATTTATAGAACTTGAGAGGGTTTTATGTAAAAATACTTTGTATAGATTTCAAAATACACCCCAAGTATATAGTTATCGTCTTTAGAGTTATCATAGGTGTGGATTTTATATTTTTAATATTTCTAGTGAAAATATCATAAATTCATAATATAGGATATTTAATTGTAATATTGAACTTGTATAGAATTCATGGTATTTTAAAGTAAAGTGATTCTTGTGATTTTTGAAAAGAGTTGGAATATTTATATTATTTCAAAATAGATATTTTAATGTTACATATATACATAATTATATAAAATATAATTTTAATATATATTTTATATTTCTAAAAATCTCATTTTCATAAGATGTCGTATTTTAAATCTCTCGAGACCGAATGCTCCTTGCGGAGGTCTGCATCTTGCACTACTAAGCCCAGGGATGTGCAATAATCCACACCATCCCAGTCGGGTTCCCCAAAATGGGTTGTAACGGTGCTTTGCAAAGATTTGTGTAAATACTAATCTTTTAAAAAACGGTTTTAATAGTAATGGTATTTATTTGAAATGTTTCGTTTTCCCGTATTCTATATTCCCGAAAGATATTGTGCTATGTTGCATATGAGTGTTGTGAGGAGGTAGGTCATTACCTCGTGATATACTTGAAGGTATAGTAAGTTTGTGATGTTCAAATGTCGAAAATGAAACTATATGGTATTTTAATGAAAAAGTACGGTAAAATGGAAATAGCAATTTCTTTTGATATGGAACTCGTTCAATATGATTAGTTAGTGTTTAATAGTCAATATGTAATGGTTTAATAAGATTGTATTAAAGTAAAACTGAGATTTTAGGAAGAACCGAATCGGAAATCGGATTTGCTCCGATTCCGTCGGGTTTTAAAATTTCGTATTTTCAGAAAGAGTAGAGAAGGGGACGGCGGGACTTACAGTTTTAGCTTAAAGAGGAGAGGGAGAGAGATCGGGAGGAGGTGCCGGTGCGTCTTTTCATCGCCGGGATCTCTTAGGATTGTCGCCGGAAAATTCGCCGGAGCTTCGCCTTTTTGTTCACTTCAAATGCACACTAGGGTTCTAGGAAATTTCTTGAGAGTTTGCTCAGAATTTTGGGGTGAGGGGGTAGTATTTAGGGGTTGTATTTATAGGGTTAGGCTAGGGTTAGGGTAGGTGAAAGGTTAAAAAGAAAAAATGTGATAAAATATATTAAAATGTATTAAAAGTGGAGTAATTGGGGTTTAAAGATGGCTCATGAAATGGTCTGAGGAAATAAATTATGCAGGTGTACAGGGAAGACCAAAAGACACATTTTTTATGTCAGGGTCATCGCCGGACTCGGCCGACTCGGCCGCGACTCGGCCGTGACTCGGCCGGCGGCCTGAGTCGACCGGTTCGCCAGCTGAGTTGGCCGATTCCGGCCGAGTTAGGCAGCCGGAATCCTCCCCCGACGGTTGGTCTATCCTCTGGTACAGTTACATTTCAGGGTGTAGTGAGGTTTTTGTGAGATATGCACGTGTAAACTCTTGGTATTCTAAAAAATCAAAATAAAAAAATATTAAAAATAATGTGGGATATGGGATTTGAACTCTGGTGGCTTGGTTCAGCAGTGCAAGGTATTACCAATGAGCTACAAGCTCCTTCTTGTAATTAATTATTAAGACAAGTATTTATGGTACTCATAGAAATGTAATAACTCCAAGTATGCTTTTATTTTTAAATAAATCTTTGTACACTAAAATTGGAGTTGTTACAGTCTACCCTTCTTACAAAAATTTCGTACTCGAAATTTACAACTTTTATTTTAAGGACTGGTTTACAAAGAGGTGAGAATATATTGCACGCATTTCATCTTCCCTTTCCCAAGTGGACTCTCCTGGAGTGTCTTTTCTCCACATCACTCAGACCAAGTTAACTTCCTTGTTCCGAAGTGACTTCACTTTCATGTCCAGGATTTCCACATGTTGTTCCTCACAAGATAAGTCGGGCTGTATAGTGAGCTCGGAATGATCAAGTACATTATTGGGGTCACTCACATACCTTCTGAATTGGGATATGTGGAACACATTATGCACTCTTTCCAATGAAGGTGGAAGTGCTAAGCGGTATGCCACTTCACCGACTCGTTCGATTATATCGAACGGTCCAATGTATCTCAGACTTAGCTTACCCCGTCTTCCAAATCGGATCACTCCGCGGTTCGGAAATATCTTTAAGAATACGTGATCTCCCGGCTGGAACTCCAAGTAACGTCTCCTTGCATCAGCCCAGTGCTTCTGTCGATCTTGGGCTATGCGCATTCTTTCCCTGATGGTACGAACTACATCGACAGTCGCTACTATCATCTCAGGTCCAAGAAGTTCCCTATCTCCGATGTCGTCCCAACTTAATGGCGATCGACACTTCCTTCCATACAGTGCTGCAAAAAGTGCCATTCCGATGCTTACTTGGTAGCTGTTGTTGTACGAAAACTCCACAAGATGTAGGTGATCTTCCCACGATCCTTTGAAGTCTAACATACATGCTCTGAGCATATCCTCCAAGATCTGAATAGTTCGCTCAGACTGACCATCTGTTTGTGGATGATAAGTCGTGCTGAAGTTCAAACTTGTTCCCAAGCTTGCATGCAGACTCTGCCAAAATTGCGATCGAAACCTGGTGTCTCGATCGGAGACAATGCAGACCGATACTCCATGAAGTCTCATAATTTCCTGTATGAGTTCATGGGTATCAGAGATAGTACATATTTAAAGAGTTTAAATCTTAAGTAGATTCTTACCTCCATGTACTTCTTTGCCAATGTCTCAGTTGATTGGCCAACTCAAAATGGGATGAAGTGAGCCGACTTTGTGAGTCGATCAACAATGACCCATACCGTATCGTTACCCTTTGTGCTGCGAGAAAGAGCAGTCACAAAATCCATCGTGATATGTTGCCACTTCCATTCTGGGATTGGTAACGGTTGAAGTAATCCAGCTGTCCTGCGATGTTCAGCCTTTACTTGCTGACACACCAAGTATTTTGCGACGCTTATGGCTACTTCACGCTTCATTCCATGCCACCAGTAATTCTGACGTAGATCCTTGTACATCTTTATACCTCCGGGGTGTACTGAGTAGGGAGAGCTGTGAGCTTCTTACATTAACTCTTCCCGAACAGGACCTTTTGGTACACATAATCTGCTGCCGTATCTCAAAGATCCATCTTCATGGATGATGAAGTCTGTTCTGAGTCCATTCTCCACTTGTTCTCTGATCTTTTGCAACTTAGCATCACTTGCTTGAGCTGCTTTGATCTGGTTGACAATGGTAGATTGAACTTGTAAATTCATCAAACTTGAAGTGTTACCTGGCATGACTACTTCAATCTCCATCTGATGTAAGTCTTGTTGAAGCTTCCACTGAGTGGTGAGATGCATTGCTAATGGTTGGCTACTAAGAGCTTCTGGAACCACATTCACCTTCCCTGGGTGATATTGCAGGTTGATGTCAAAGTCCGCCATGAGTTCTAACCATCGTCTCTGCCGCATATTCAACTCCTTCTGAGTAAACACATATTTCAGGCTCTTATGATCTGTGTATATGTTCACTCATTTGCCAAGTAGGTAATGGCGCCAAATCTTGAGAGCAAAGATGACGGCTGCCAATTCCAAATCATGCGTCGGATAGTTGCGCTCATGAGTCTTCAGCTGTCTTGAAGCATAAGCCACAACCTTACCGTGCTAATGTAGAACACATCTTAATCCCTTACCGGATGCATCACAATGCACTTCGAAACCTCCAGATTGGTCCAGTATAACGAGAATAGGCGCTGATGTCAACCTTGACTTGAGTTCTACGAAAGCTTGTTCGCATGCTTCTGACTACACAAATTCTTCATCTTTACGTGTGAGCTTGGTCAGGGGTGTTGCTATCTTTGAAAAGCCTTCAATGAACCTTCTGTAATATCTGGCTAAACCCAAGAAACTCTGAATGTCCTTCACTGACTTTGGTGTCAGCCATTCGCTTACAGCTGAACTTTCGCCGGATCCACAAAAATTCCTTCGCCTGATACGATATGTCTAAGAAAACCAACTTGCTTTAGCCAGAATTCGCACTTGCTGTACTTGGCATAGAGCTGATGTTGTCGTAGAGTTTCCAGGACAATTCGTAGGTGCTCGGCATGTTTTTTCCGACTCTTGGAATACACCAGGATGTCGTCGATGAAGATGATAACAAACCTGTCTAAATATTCCCGGAACACATGGTTCATCAGGTTCATGAAATTTGCTGGTGCGTTGGTCACTTCAAATGGCATTACTGGAAATTCTTAATGGCCATACCGAGTTCTGATAGCCGTTTTATGAATATCAGCTTCCTTGACCTTCACCTGGTGATAACCTGAACGAAGATCTAGTTTAGAGAAAACACAAGATCCACTTAGCTGATCGAATAAATCATCGATTCGCGGTAGCGGATACTTGTTCTTTATAGTGACTTCGTTCAAGGCTCTATAATCAATACACATTCTGTATGAACCTTCCTTCTTCTTCACAAGTAATACAGGTGATCCCCAACTTGAAGTGCTGGGACGAATCCATCCTTTCGCCAATAATTCATCCAACTGTGTTCGGACTTCCTTCAAACCTTCCGGACTTAATCGATAAGGTGCTTTGATCACCGGTTGTGCTCCTGGTACTAAATCAATGCTGAATTCAAGAGCTCGATCGGGAGGCAAACCTGAGATATCGTCAGGAAATACATCTTCGAACTCTCGAACCACTTCTGGCCTTGATTCTTCCTCTGCTTGAGCTGCTGCAATCACTGCCTTACTTGGCTTCGCTTTGTATGTACATGGCTCCAGGGTACGGTCTCCGCTTTTGAAATAGAAGACCGGATGGTCTGGAATCTCGAATACTACCCTCCTTTGATGATAGTCGATGGTAGCATATAAAAGTTCCGAGCTAATCCATACCTAGAACCACATCGAAGTTCGGTATGTCCAGCACTTTGAAGTCAGCGTAGAATTCTCTGCTGCAGACGACTACTGGACACAAGCTGTATCCCATTGTTGCCTTTAGAACGCCATTTCTTGAACTGACATTCCAGCTGGATACAAGCAGTGTGGCTGGAATCGCATGGGTTCGGACGAACCGTTGCGACATAAAGCAGTGAAATGCTCCAGTATCGAACAGTGCTAGTGCAGGGAGTGAGGCTACTAAGATTGTACCTAAGGTATGTGGGATATGTTTTAGGTATAGGAAAATGTATGTAGATAAATAGTAAAACTGAAAGAAAGATTTGAGAAGAAAAGTTTACCAGTGATAACTTGGCCAGTGGCCTCAGCTTCTTCCACGGTCATCGTGAAAGCCTGGCGCCTTGGTACATTCCTCCTGGCCTGAGGAGCATTCCTCGGAACGTTCCTTTGTGCTTGATAGAACTGACGAGGAGATGGTGCAGCTTGTGGTCCTCTAGGTGGTGGAGCAGGTAGTGCAAGTCTTGGAGCAGGTGCTTGGATGGCTGGGCGCTGTGGGTAAGTGTTTGCTAGTGTAACACCTTAGAATGTGTTTTGGGGCTAATTATATTTTAATATATGGGTTTTAATAAAAAGTTTACCAAATTGGTTTTCAATTATTTTATCCTATTTAATGAATATTTTATTAGATTTTTCCTCGGCTTGCACACACTTGTGCATGTTAATTAGGGTTGTAATTTGGGGTTTAGCCATGATTAACATCATGGTGAGCTAACCATTTCTTTAAGCTAGTTTTAAAATTTATATCAAGTGCTTTGGGTTTTCTTTGCATTGTTGTTCTTTTAAAAAGAAAAATGAAAAAAAAGGATGAATTTAAAAGGACTTTTAAATTGGTTTGAATTGTTGACTTTGAGAGAGTGAGGGCATGGTGCTACATGGAGTGAGCCATGCCTCATTTAATGAGGAGAGAGAATGAGAGGGGAGGTTTTTTTTGAGTGTTCTCTGTTAGTTATATGTATGCCCTAGAGGTCATTACTATACATAGGATGTATATTGTAGTGGATGCTTGGACATATATAGGGAGGACTTTCTTGCTCGACATGATAGTATGCTATCTGGTTGCTCTTTACCTTAACGTAACACTGATTGTCTCTCTCTGTTACATGTTGGTAAAGCCCTTAGGATGTGTACTTGACTACCTGGACTATGATGCGGATCATACTAATGGGGACATGGTAGTCCATAAGTACATCCTTCAAGGTCCCTAGTCGTGGGTGTATCGAGACAGGGCATCGATATACCAGTGTAGACTAGCGTATACCTTCTCGACCCATACAGATGGGCGATGGATGATCCCATATCCATTGGTGTCTGACATCAGAGATGATATACGGGTGCTCAGTAGAGACTGGGTACACTGGACGGACTCGCCGAGAACTCCCAGATGGTATTATACCTTACGTCAGATGGCAGTTCTCTGGTGACACTGGTACAGAGTAGTCTGTTGACCCGAGATCGTCATAGAGTCTTGTGTGATTCCCACTGTGCTTTGATTTCCACCTTACCACGTCCAAGAGGGCGTAAAAAACGGTGGTTTTTGGGTACAGTCCCGAATCACATGGAGGCAATGAGCGATAGGAGGGGATTCGTCTCTCCCGGTATAGGGAGTTGATGTTGCGATGTGTTCGATTGGCTATAACCGGAAATCCCTGGCCAGGGTTGCTAAGATTTACTGGTAAGTGTTACCAGTAGTTTCTCAAACTGTTATAGACCTCATATCGACACGACTTATCGAGCTGCTGGGGTCTGACGTTTACCACCCTTAGGCGAGATATGCGACATATCAGACGAACAGACCGGACTGTACGGTAAGTGTTACTGGTTGGATTCACAGGAGTGTGAGCGGGCTTGCTTGTTGATCTTCTGATCGCTCAATACCCGGGTGGCCGTTACGTTTAGCAGACCGCTTGCGGCTTGTGGGTGTTTGATATGATCATCACCTGCTGCCGGCGTATTGACGAGTCTTTAGAGTCCTACACAGAGGTTTCCTGGCTCAAGCGAAACGAAATAGGAGCGCACATGAGATATGTGCGGGACCGAGAATAATGCGTGTATGTGATACCGTATTCCATTCTCGCGATGAATGTATCGATTGGTTGTATGCGATATAACCTAGTTATCGAATCGAGAATGTATTCGATAAGTCGATACATTGGATATTGGTCGGTCATATGCGATATGACCGGATCGTTAAATCAAGTGTTGATTTAATGATTTAATGTATAATTATATATTTGATATATTACTTTACATTAACTAGTATTGGTTCACTTAAGATTGATTATCTCACTTGAATGTGCACATTGTATATATGATATAGTTTTGTGCACTAGTTTGTATCATGTTTGATGATACATGCAAACTTGGGCGTGTTTGCTTTTAACCATGTTTAGTTAATGGTTAGGGTTTTAGGGTTTATATTTTCTTTATTCATTTTAGTTAAAATGAAATGGTGGCTTTCTTTGTTTTGTTGTTGAAGCTTCATGAAGCTTTAAAAAAGTAACCATTTTGTTTTATCCTTTAAACCTAACCATTACCTAAACTAGGGTTTGCTCTCTACATGAGTTAGACTCACCCATGGTTGCATTATGATAACCATCACTTCATTCTCTTTTTGAATTAATTCATTCTTTTCTATTCTTCTTCATCTTCTTCATGAGTTGAAGAAAGCTAGCTAGAAAATTCTAAGTGATGAATCCAAGTGAGAAATCAAAATCCAAAGTGAACCCACTTCCTATTTCTTCATCCTCTACCACTTGCCATGTTGTATAGGGTGTTTTCTTCACAAGTTTCATGAGCTAGTGAAGATGGAGCTTGAGTTAGAGTTGCCTCGACGTAGATCATCTTCGGCATCGAAGTCAACGACCTAGCCTGCTCATTTCTCCGACGAAACCATCGCTAGAGTTCGGGATCCGATGATCGCAGCGAAGGGACATCGTCACAGAGCTATGGAGGTGGAGGACCGGATCTACAATGGTTGTAGTCTCTTTCATTTAGCAATAAAGTTGTATACTTGCTTGTTTCGCCTTAAACTCTAGTTAACGATCTTTGCTTAGGGTTTCTCGGCACATGAATTTTTGAATTTGGCATGTTTGATGCCTTGTGGAACCACTTGAGTGTGCTTAGTAACCCTACATTCTCTCATTTCTCACTCATTCTCTCACACTCTCAAACACACACACACACAAAGAAAGCTCCAGCAGCAGCACCAGAGGCAACATCAGTAGCAAGCAGCAGTAGCAGCAACAGCATCAGTAGCAGCTTCTGCAACAGCAGCAGCAGAGGCCCCAGCAACTTGCAGCAGCTTTTCTTCCTCCATACACTCCTTCACCTGCTTCCTAGGGTTCCATAGGGTATAACTTAAACCCAATTCCCCTTTTTGCTTAGCTTGTGTGTAGATTAGCTTCGGTTTGCATTTAAAGTGAGTTTTATGCTAAATTATGGTGATTTATGTGGAATTTTGGTTAGAATGTGATTGAGTTGGTTAACCTAGCTTATTTTAGTGTTATTAAGGTCACCTCAACTGAGATTTAACCCAGGTTTCACTAAAATACCATAGGTTTTCCATATTGTGCAATATATCGTATTTTGGTGTCGTTTTGCGACATCTGGAAACTGCTATGACCTGGGAAGATTACTGAAAAACTAAATAAAATTGTAGTGATGTACTAGAGACACTGGAGCACCACCTGAGGCACGACACCCAGGCCACCGGCCAGGGCTGGCGACGGCAAAGGGGAGGTCCGGCGACGCCGGCCATGGTGAGGAGTTTGGGTTTGGGTTTTTCTGTGTTAGTATCTGCAGTGGTTTGGGTTCTGTTTGTTTAGTTTACACTGTATGCAAAATCTGGGATCGTATAGGCGGTTTCTAGTGTTTTGTGTCCGTGCGATACGTGATACGACACGGATCGTGCTGTTTGCGTGGTTTTGCTCTTAAGTCGTTTTCGTCGTGTCACTACGCATGTTAGCCACAATACGAACACTTGAGAGTAGGATTTGTGCTATTGTGTCGGTCTAAGTTAGTTTGTTCGTGTTTTATAGCTATTATTAATATATATTTGCTTTGTCGATTTAATGTTGCAGGTTCGCAGGCGGGGACTACGGACACTGCTACAGGGGGAAACAGGTGATAGGATTCACCTAGCGTGGAGCGCTGGTGAGTAGATTTAACATCTACAGAGGAATCGCCCGCATGGCGTTATGCGTCTGGGTTAGAATTTTATTACTTTTCGCATATTCTACGTCATTGTTAGAATTGCGCCTTTACCCTATTACTTAGATGTTATACTTGGACTAGTAGCCGTAGGACACTGCACAAATTATTGACGATTCATGTTGCACGAGCACTAATTGTATGCTACACACACCGTCAATAATTGCCATGTCACACACAAACCCCTTATAGATACTATATTGCATTGGTTAGGGACCCTGTGACATTGATTCGTACTACTTATCACATATGACATTTACCATACCTGTATACCTATAGAGTATCGTACCATTAGTGATAGGCACATATACCCTTTACAATACATCTACAGGTATACCTTGCTCATATTTTACTTATACCCAGGGGGTATACTACATCTTTTACTTATACCCAGGGGGGTATACTACATCCTTTACTTATAGCTAGACACCTATACTTAGCTATACCTTATTGATTTCGCATACATCTGGTTTTAGCTACTTGTCTTCCTTTACTTGATGTTATGTAGAATTGATAAATAGGAACCGCATGATAATTGTATTAACCTGTTGCAGTTAATTAGCAGTTTTCCTTTATATGCTTGCATTTCAGATATGTCGCACACATATTTTATTCATGGATTTGCGCATTGATATTTGGATTTTATATGATGTTTTCTGGATTTGGGAACCACGGGAGTTCATGAAATTATGCATACATTGAAAAACCCGGTTTTCTTGATATGATATTTGTGCAGCAACCATGAAATTTATCGGTTCTGATTATATACTCCATACGAGGAGTGGGTGCCGTATGAGGGTACATGGTGGTGTAGGGTTCCTAGGCACACTAGAGAGGTCTCACAAGCCATCGACCATGGCAATTTCAAATTTTACGGGTGCCTACAAACCCGACTACAGATCGTTTACTAGATATTTAGGCGAAACAAGCAAACTAGTTAACATTTTAACTAAGGGAACGGATATACAACCTTTGTAGATCCGGTCCACCACCTCCACGGCTCCGCGATGAAGTCCCCTCGCTGTCCAAATCATGTCTTGGGCTCTAGCGTCGGCATCATCGAAGAATGGGCGGGCTTGATCGTCGGTTCGATGCCGAAGATGATCTACGTCGAGGCATCGCTAGAACAAGCTCCAACTTCACCAAGTCGGAAAAACTTGTGAAGGAAACACCCTATACTACTTAGCAAGAGGTAGAGGATGAAGAAATAGGAAGTGGGTAAACTTTAGTTTTGGATTTCTCACTAGATTTCATGACTTGCCATTGGAGTAGCAAGCTTTCTTCATTGAAGAAGAAGATGAAAAAAGAAGAAGATGATATGATAAGTTATTTTTAAAATAGAAAAGGAAAAATAATACTTATCATATCATTAACCTTAGTTAGATGTAGAGAATTGACTAAGGTTAATTTGAAGAGTTAGGGTTAAGAAAGAAGACAAAATGGTTACTTAGTCAAAGTTTCAAGAAACTTCAACTACAAACAAAATAAGCCACCATTTCATTTTCTTTATCATTTTCTTTTTCCAAAATAAATAAATAAATAAATAAGAAAAAGAAAACCCTAATCTTAATCTTAACCATGGTCCAATTCTTTACACTAACCCTAGCTTGCATGTATCATCAAACATGATACAATCATGTGCACAAAATATATCACATATGCAATGTGCACAAACTAAGTGAGTAAATCCATTTAAAGTGAACCAATACTAGTTAATGCAAAGTAATATATCAAATATATAATTATACATTAAATCATTAAATCAACACTTGATTCAATGATCCGGTCATGTCGCATATAACCGGCTAGTATCCAATGTATCGGCTTATCGAATCAATCCTTGATTCGATAACTAGGTTATATCGCATATAACCAATCGATACATTCGTCGCGAGAATGAAATACGGTATCACATACACGAATTATTCTCGGTCCCGCACATATCTCATATGCGCTCCTATTTCGTTTTGCTTGAGCTAGGAAACCTCTGTGTAGGACTCTAAAGACTCATCAATACGCCGGCAGCGGATGATGATCATATCAAACACCCACAAGCCGCAAGCGGTCTGCTAAACGTAACGGCCACCCGGGTATTGAGCGATCAGAAGATCGACGAGCAAGCCCGCTCACACTCCTGCGAATCCAACCAGTAACACTTACCGTACGGTCCGGTCTGTTCGTCTGATATGTCGCATATCTCGCCTAGGGGTGGTAAACGTCAGACCCCAATAGCTCGATAAGTCATGCCGACTTGAGGTCCATAACATTCGTGAAACTACTGATAACTCTTACCAGTATATCACTGCAACCCTGGCCAGGGATTTCCTGTTATGGCCAGTCGAGCATAGCACAACATCAACCCCCAATACCGGGAGAGACGAATCCCCTCCTATCGCTCATTGCCTCCATGTGAATCGGGACTGTACCCAAAAACCACCTGTTTGCATGACTCAGTAGAGCCATGGTAGGGTGGAAATCAAAGCACAGTGGGAGACACACAAGACTCTATGACGATCTCGGGTCAACAGACTAAGCTGTACCAGTGTCACCAGAGAACTACCATCTGACGTGAGGTATAATACCATCTGGGAGTTCTCGGCGAGTCCGTTCAGTGTACCCAGTCTCCACTGAGCACCCGTATACCATCTCTGATGTCAAACACCAATGGATATGGGATCATCCATCGCCCATCACATGGGTCGAGAAGATATACGCTAGTCTACTCTGGAATATCGATGCCCCGTCTCGATATTCCCACGACTAGGAACAATGAAGGATGTACTCATTGACTACCCAGGCCCCACTAGTATGATCTGCATCATAGTCCTGGAAGTCGAGTACTCATCCTAAGGGCTTTATCAACATGTAATCAGAGAGACAGAAAGTATACATGTTAAGACAAAGAGCAACCAGATAGCGTACTATCATGTCGAGCAAGAAAGTCCTTCCTATATATGTCCCAGCATCCACTACAATATACATCCAATGTACAGTAATGGCCTCTAGGGCATACATATAACTAACAATCTCCCACTTGCACTAGGGCCATCTGTAGCAGTGGTTGCAGTATCACATACTCAACCATCCCCTAAATTGTCTCTCTTTGGGAAAAAGGCCTTCGTGAGTGGATCCGCTGTGTTGTCCTCTGAGTCTTCTCTCCTAACCTCGATCACCCTGGAGATCAACTATCTCCATGATCAGGTGATGCTGCCTCAGAATTTGTCTGGGTCACTGATGGGACAAGGGTTCCAGGGCCAAAGCCATACTTCCATTGTCACACAATGGTAGGAACCTAGTTCATCCTATGAACCTATATACACCCAAACTGCCTCTTTGGTAGTATCTTTAATAGCGATGTTACCAGCCTTTATCGTCTAGTTTGCCACGGTATCTTGCTTGGAACTTTTCCAACATACCGTCCCTTTACTGAGGGTAAAGACAATGCCTGTGACTGACATTCAGTCGTCTTTATCACTCTGGAACCCTTCCAGTGATTCTCCCCAGGATCGATTGATATTATCTCTCTACAACTAGTGAGTATCCTAACATCCAATTAGATCTATCTCATAGATCCAAAGCTTAGGAGGTATCATCTTTATCCTATTTGGAGAATCCTTGTGATAATAGGAGATTGACCGATCGTAGTATAGGAAACTCTTTTCCTATTAAGAGTATGTTGTCTACGTACAATACGAAGATAACCACCTTACTCTCTACTACCCTTTTGTATATACAAGGTTCGTCTACCATTTTGATGAAGTCAAACACTTTGACTTTCACATCAAAACAGACGTTCCAACTCCGCGATGCCTGCTTCATTATGTAAAGCAACTTGCACACGTTCCCGCTGCTCCCACTGTTTACGAAGCCCTCTGGCTGTGTTCTTATAGACGTTCTCTTCTAAATCAGTATTTAGAAAAGCAGTCATGGCACCCAACCGCCAGATATCATAGTCATGGTGTGTAGCCGTGGTAAGTAGGATCTGGACAGACTTAAGTATAGCTACTGGAAAAAGGTTTCATCATTATCCACGCCTGGTCGATGACGAAAACCTTTAACAAGTCTAGCTTTGAAAGTCTCAACTTTTCCATCTATACCAAGTAATCTTCTCAAGATATACTTGCTCCTGATGGGGATTTAACCCTTCAGATATAGCAGCTAAAGTCCATACTTTACTGGTGTACATGGATTCCATCTCAGATCACTAAGCATCCAGCCATTCTTACAGAGTCCCTACTCTAGATGGCCTGTTCGAAAATAGTTGGGTCATCATCTCATGATGCAATCCTTGCTCCCACTGTCATCGAGAAACCGAGGTATCTCTCAGGCGGATGAGGAACCCTACTAGATCGGCGGAGAGGCTGAGGTTCGTCGGGAACTATAGAATCTTATGGTTCTGTCAAATCATCAACTGCAGTTTTGTATAGCTGGAACCTTTCCAGTTCTACAGAACTGATCCTGCCTCGATCTTGTCCGGATTTTGCTTTAAACATAGGCCGGACAACCCCAAATCTTAACTCGCTTAGGAGATGGGTTCTTCCCATACCATATCTTATATGGAGTGGTAGGCAGTGATTTGATTCAAACCTAATTCAATAGGTATGCAGCTTCTCAAGTGCATAACCCCAATAGGTAACTCAGTAATACTCATCATAGAGCACACGATATCTAATATTGTGTGATTGCTCCACCCCGATACACCGTTGTGCTGTGGTGTATTCAGAGGAGTAACACTGAGAGAGAATCTCATTCTCCTTTAGAATAGTCCAGGAATTCTATGCACAATTATTCTCCTCCCTGATCTTATCATAAGACATAATACTTGTACCCGTATTTTGGTTCTCTACTTCTAATTTATATTCTGTGAATATCTCAAATGGTTCAGACTTATGTTTCAACAGGAACATATGACTGAATCTTGAGAGATTATCAGAGAATGTAACGAAGTATAAAGAACCAGTCCTGGCATGTGTAGACAGGAGACCTTACATACATCATCATGTATCAGTCCCAAGAGTTCATTAACTCTTTCTCTGTTTCCAATAAACAGAGCTATGGTCATATTATCTTTGTGACATGACTGGCAAGTTTCACAAGATGTAAATTCAAACTGATTTAAATATGCATCTAAAATGTAACTTCAGCCAGTCGGGTCGCATTGATGTGACCTAGTCTACAATGCCTCAAGAATGATTCGTTCATTTCTGAACTCTTCCTCTTGTGTGTGTGTTCTGTATACGAGGAACTGTAGTTTGATTTAGAACGTCAATGCTTTTAGATAACGTGCCTGAACCGATCAACTTTTGATATAGGAAATGTTCAAAACATTATCCAACAATACAAAATTATATCATTTCTTTATTAATAAAGAGACTAATATGATTTTGTATATCAGGTTCGGTATCTAATAGCATTTGTTCAGAATCAATGTATTCGTAATACAGGGTGACAGTGACCAACAGACTTGGCTGCAACACTTGCCCCGATTTCTGTCTCATGAAACTTATCACCCGTTCTCAGTTTTTCTACCTTTTTGTAGCCCTATGTAACAGATTACATATCTGGGATCCTGATCCGGTATCATATACCCAGGATGCAGAGGATACTGAGAAACAGTTCTTTGTAATGAACACACCCGAAGGAGATGCATCATATGCACTTTCTTCGTTTGGGCGGCATAGGAATTATGGTATTCCCCTATTTCCTGCTCTGTCTTATAACAATTATAAGTTGGAGCGGGACCAACGTTCCCCAGCTCATTATAACAAGCGGGTTCGGTCAATACACCGTATTATTATCTTGATTAAGGCGTGATATGGTCGCTACCAGGAGAGAGAGAGAAGAAAACACTCTGCGTGCGCTCTTGCAAGATTAGATTGGTTATGTATTTTATCTAATCAGGATGGCTCCCACTGTTTTTATCAAATCTTCCTTCAAACCCTAAAAGGAAAGACTAGCCGGGATTAATTACACTCTACAAGTTCGCCAATCTTTCAGCCAGGCCAGTGTCGGTACTTTGAGGGAGGTTCCCCGTGCTTTCGCACGGACCTAATTACAGAAAACCTCGTTTTCCCAGAGGCGTAACCCCGTTGACACCTTTCTAGACACCTACTTGATCGGCTAATTGCAAAGTGCAAAACTCTCCCAGGAGTAACAATTACTCGCAGTGGGTATCGGGATCCAACTATCATATAGAAGGTATGCAATCTCATTGCAAATTTCAACACTTGAAACTCCCGATGAAGGTTTTTACCCCTAGCACCTATGACCTTAACTATGGTCAACAAATCATAAGTACTAGTCAAGTTCTACCCGTCATTTCGTGATTAATTAGACCCACCCACATGACCCTTAACTAAGGTCAACAAAGTCACGCAACTGTCCTAACTAATCGCATCATATGCGGTGTAGGAAGACATCACTTAGCTACCGTACACTGTGCCTTGACTATGGTCAACAAACACAGCACGAATACTAAGTACTCTACTTCCTAAAATGACGGAGGGTTGCGGCTGGTTTTTGTGAAAACCTTTAACGCTTTGAACTTGATCTCGTTGCGGAATCAAATGGTTTTTAAATGGAATGTTTTCGAGGCTTTTCTAGTTTTGCTAAAGGGGTCACTCCCGGTGAAGGGATCGTCGGCCCTTTCCTCGTCGAATGAGGTGCGGGATATATCATATATATCACTGTGCAAAGCGGAAACTATAGAAGCGATCAAAGACAAACCGAGGGTTGTAGCATCTGCCAGTTATTGCTAAAGGAGTCACTCCCGGTGAAGGGATCTCGGTCCTTTCCTCATCGAATAAGATGCAGGATGTTCTATAATGAACACCGCGATGCATAGCAAGAACTGTAGCTACCTGTTTTATTTTGAAATTCGATTCCACAACATCAATTAGGTTTATTTTCTTTCATTAATCTCATTAATGAATATCCCATCATTTAAGTCCACCTAACCATCACAGATAAATATAACGTACGCTTATGCCATCCGCATTCGCCTCGATGTCCCGTCTGCACCGTTAGGTTAGGTAACTAACGGCAGAGCGGGGCAGGGCTAGCGCGGGTGTAAAACATAAGTAACGTCTATATAATATATCATATATACTATAATATCTATCACAGAGCACAGAATATCGTATGATCACAGATAAAACACAGCAGAAGAAACATATGAAATATTGGATATACTAGGACGTCCGTGTTTTCAATACGAGCCAGTATAAAACACGGATTCCACGGTCGTGATGAATAGCCAATCCCACACCCCTAGACCCCTACGAGAGCGGCAAGTAACCCTACCAATTCTAGGGTTAGGAGACCCGGACTCGACTCCTCGAGTTGGTCTCCCACTGGACCCCAGAACCCGGTTACTTGTGCTCCCCTCCTTGGGTCTATCCTAGTGCAGAAAAGTAAATAATATACAACAACGGTGACAACTTCCGCAACCTGGAAGCGCCCCAATAAAAGAATATTACATACAAGTTTTTACATGAATGAAAATGAAAAACACTCATCTCACATAAAAACCCCCCGGCTATTCAAACACGACGATCCAATATAACATATCCAGCAACACATAACATCACATGTCATCAACGTAAGTAAATATGCGCATCCCAATTGTCATTGACATATAGCAACGAAACCGGCGATATCACATATTACACTTACGGTCACAGAAAAGAAAGTGTAAAACTACAACAGTTGGAATCCGCAACCACCTCAGACATCGCATGCCTGACCAAATGAATTCCTTAGACATCGCATGCCTAACAATTATAAACCCCGCATTTTAGTCTCTTTATCGAAAACACTTTTCAATACCAAGTCGGGCAATTCAACAAGATTCCCGACATTCTGATCGAATACTCGTCGCAAACTTCAGTAGACGGCTGCACCCCCGATACCGTCGACGAAGTGCACCAAGGCGGAACACCGCTACCGCGAGCACCCGAACGGATGCTTTCGGCGACGGGGTTCTCCTACAGTCACTTGGTCAGGGCTATGGAGTGAGGCTGTCTATTAAGTTTACCCGGCGAGTATCCGCGTACGCTACGTGATTGCGACGGAGTTTTGATCACATCAAAATTCCGTGGCAACCGATCAAGTGAGACTAAAGTGCTATGTTTATAACATTCATTCAGTTATCTCATAACTTATTGTGAATTCCAATTATTGTATCACATTCCGGATAAACAGAAAATGTTAAACTTTCCGATCGAACATTCGAACACCCAAGTTTTCCCGATACAGATCAACACATGAAACAAGTCTAAAAACATTCAGTTCGTGCCTCAGTACCAACGGTCCAGCCGTAGAAGGGTCAAGCCAACGCCTCACATGTGGCACGCCGTACTGCCCCAAACCCTAAGGTTCAAAGGGCAGTTCAAGACGGTCACATAATCGAGTTAAGGTTTGTTGTCTTCTAGAGGGACCATCGCGTTACTTGCACTACTTAGAACGTCGTTAAACTACGGAAAAATCCAACACTTGGAAATTTCCCGACAGGGGAAATATTGGGTATTAATATCCGGTCGAACTTTTTAACATATTCTAAAATTTATCCGGAAAGCCAAATAGACAAAATTTGAAACCCCGATCGAATCTTTGATTCCCAATACAACCCAAAAATGCTCAACTGTATACTGCATATTAAAAATTCCCAGGAAAACCAGCACTGAAAAATAGGAGTTACTGTGCAAAATTCAATGGCAGATAAGACAAAAGGGCCGCGGAAGGGCCGCATTAGCCGCTAATGCCGCGGTTCCGCCGCACTTTAGAAAGATCATTAGGTAATTTTTGCATCGTAATTCTTAGATTTACCTGCTTATTTTTCTGCATATTTTTAATTCCAAAAATTCCACAATTTACAGAAATGTCCAGAGAGCAATATTCGGGTCGGGGTTTTGGGTCGATCGGACTTCTAACTCCGTCGGGACTTCGCCTAAGGCTCTAGCTAGGCTCTGATACCACTGTAGGGTTCCTAGGCACACTAGAGAGGTCTCATAAGCCATCGACCATGGCAATTTCAAATTTTACAGGTGCCTACAAACCCGACTACGGATCGTTTACTAGATATTTAGGCGAAACAAGCAAACTAGTTAACATTTTAACTAAGGGAACGGATATACAACCTTTGTAGATCCGGTCCACCACCTCCACGGCTCCGCGATGAAGTCCCCTCGCTGTCCAAATCATGTCTTGGGCTCTAGCGTCGGCATCATCGAAGAATGGGCGGGCTTGATCGTCGGTTCGATGCCGAAGATGATCTACGTCGAGGCATCGCTAGAACAAGCTCCAACTTCACCAAGTCGGAAAAACTTGTGAAGGAAACACCCTATACTACTTGGCAAGAGGTAGAGGATGAAGAAATAGGAAGTGGGTAAACTTTAGTTTTGGATTTCTCACTAGATTTCATGACTTGCCATTAGAGTAACAAGCTTTCTTCATTGAAGAAGAAGATGAAGAAAGAAGAAGATGATATGATAAGTTATTTTTAAAATAGAAAAGGAAAAATAATACTTATCATATCATTAACCTTAGTTAGATGTAGAGAATTGACTAAGGTTAATTTGAAGAGTTAGGGTTAAGAAAGAAGACAAAATGGTTACTTAGTCAAAGTTTCAAGAAACTTCAACTACAAACAAAATAAGCCACCATTTCATTTTCTTTATCATTTTCTTTTTCCAAAATAAATAAATAAATAAATAAGAAAAAGAAAACCCTAATCTTAATCTTAACCATGGTCCAATTCTTTACACTAACCCTAGCTTGCATGTATCATCAAACATGATACAATCATGTGCACAAAATATATCACAAATGCAATGTGCACAAACTAAGTGAGTAAATCCATTTAAAGTGAACCAATTCTAGTTAATGCAAAGTAATATATCAAATATATAATTATACATTAAATCATTAAATCAACACTTGATTCAATGATCCGGTCATGTCGCATATAACCGGCTAGTATCCAATGTATCGGCTTATCGAATCAATCCTTGATTCGATAACTAGGTTATATCGCATATAACCAATCGATACATTCGTCGCGAGAATGAAATACGGTATCACATACACGAATTATTCTCGGTCCCGCACATATCTCATATGCGCTCCTATTTCGTTTTGCTTGAGCTAGGAAACCTCTGTGTAGGACTCTAAAGACTCGTCAATACGCCGGTAGCGGATGATGATCATATCAAACACCCACAAGCCGCAAGCGGTCTGCTAAACGTAACGGCCACCCGGGTATTGAGCGATCAGAAGATCGACGAGCAAGCCCGCTCACACTCCTGCGAATCCAACCAGTAACACTTACCGTACGGTCCGGTCTGTTCGTCTGATATGTCGCATATCTCGCCTAGGGGTGGTAAACGTCAGACCCCAATAGCTCGATAAGTCATGCCGACTTGAGGTCCATAATATTCGTGAAACTACTGATAACTCTTACCAGTATATCACTGCAACCCTGGCCAGGGATTTCCTGTTATGGCCAGTCGAGCATAGCACAACATCAACCCCCAATACCGGGAGAGACGAATCCCCTCCTATCGCTCATTGCCTCCATGTGAATCGGGACTGTACCCAAAAACCACCTGTTTGCACGACTCAGTAGAGCCGTGGTAGGGTGGAAATCAAAGCATAGTGGGAGACACACAAGACTCTATGACGATCTCGGGTCAACAGACTAAGCTGTACCAGTGTCACCAGAGAACTACCATCTGACGTGAGGTATAATACCATCTGGGAGTTCTCGGGGAGTCCGTTCAGTGTACCCAGTCTCCACTGAGCACCCGTATACCATCTCTGATGTCAAACACCAATGGATATGGGATCATCCATCGCCCATCACATGGGTCGAGAAGATATACGCTAGTCTACTCTGGAATATCGATGCCCCGTCTCGATATTCCCACGACTAGGAACAATGAAGGATGTACTCATTGACTACCCAGGCCCCACTAGTATGATCTGCATCATAGTCCTGGAAGTCGAGTACTCATCCTAAGGGCTTTATCAACATGTAATCAGAGAGACAGAAAGCATACATGTTAAGACAAAGAGCAACCAGATAGCGTACTATCATGTCGAGCAAGAAAGTCCTTCCTATATATGTCCCAGCATCCACTACAATATACATCCAATGTACAGTAATGGCCTCTAGGGCATACATATAACTAACAGGTGGGGCCCAGTACGATTCCCCTCGGCAAGATGATCGATGGACTTTGCCGATTGAGCCTGGAGGTGGGCGAGTACCTACCGGTGACAGTACCAATGACTCGGCGGGGATCATGGGGATACCGTTGGGAGTCATGTACATATGGATACGTGGGAAGAAGAGGGTCAGGATAGCGTATGATACGTACCTATTAGGATGCTAGTCTTGGTGACGGCATCTGATAGATCAGTATTTGTGTGTCAATGCTTGGCACATTGATTTCATGATATTTCTTTTAACACCTTGTATATATAACATGGGATTTAGCTGTTGTTATATATATCCTTACACCAATATTAGTGGAGTGGGACGCTAATATATGTGTATTGACCCCATCATATTTATTTCTGCAAATATATATTTAGGATGTTAGAATTTTACTTAGGATTTGATTTAGGATATTAGGTGATTCATTGAGATTGGATACCGGATACATATGAGATTACTGATTTGTACATTCGGGATATAAGAGATTATTCGATATTGTACATTGGGGAGATATGAGACTTATATGATATGAGAGCCGATTGGGGGCCGATTTGAGGAATTGTGAATTTGAGTGTCTTGATGGATTGTGATCCTACCACGATGTCAGGATTCCGTGGAAATGACATATTTCACTTCATACCTCGCACTTATCTATTTATGCACTGTTTCATATATTAGTAGTACCTGTTAGTGTACCCTTCATGATTACTGCATATCTATATTCTCATATCCCTATTGCATGATTATTGCATACTATTGTCATATCCCTATTACATGATTATTGCATACTATTGTCATATCCCTATTGCTTCATATATTAATTGTACCTGCTAGTGTACTTTCCATCATTCTGCATTCACATGACCTGTTATTACTGTAAATCACATATCTTAGATTCATGCTGTACGTGCATACTTGCGATTACCTGCATATATTATTTACTATTCACGAGTTGGCAACTCACCCCCGTTGTGCCACAGGTGTTGCAGGGTGTTCCCCAGAGTAGTCGAGGCAGGCTATTCATATATCATCTTTTGCTACAGATACCGCATCGGCTCACAGTGTGCTATTTTGCTTAGGTGGGTTTTGGTGGTTATCTGTATTTTGTATTGTACATTCGTTGTATCTTGTACTCTCCATCTACTATTATGTGTTGACTTAGAAACTTGGTAAGGACGATATTGTATATTATTTGTGGATTTATTGTCTTTTACATAGCTTTATCTCTATTGTCTTTCGTTTCTTCGCTACGGCGTCGTATATTTGTTGTGGTGATTGTTTTCCGCCTTTGGACGTGTATTTGCTCCCGTTTAGGGATGCTTATTTATCTTTATCTGTTGTACCCATTTTTGGGGTTAGTTTTTACAAAGAAGGTGCTGCCAAATTTTTAAAGAAAGAACGTTGGACTTTTTTTTAAAGAATTTGAGTTTCGATTTCAAATGTTTCAAAAACTTTTATTATCTTTTCCGTATTTTCATGGTTTAGATTTCTGGATTTTAGCTTTCTTTTACAGCGTTACATCTTTAGGCGTTGCGTAGTATTAGGGCCGTCACGTGCCAATTTCGGGTCGTGACAGCTGGCCTGGGTGCAGCAATTGGATTTTGTCTATAAGGACAAGACCCAATATCATGAGCAGCTGAGCCGCAGATTAAGCAAAGGTTGTTCGCATGCCGGCAATCTTTCGCCAGATGCCCATTTCTCTTGCAGTAGTTACAAAAGGCTGGGCTGGACCTGTTGTTTGGTACTCCCGGTCGCCTTGGCATAAAAGGTGGCCTGGATGAGGCTCCTCCTGTCATCTGGTTGACAGGGCGCTTAACTCCTGCAGACTGAGGTCTGCCCCTCGCCTTTATCGCTGCCTCATAAAGGCGGGCAGCTTTTAGAGCCGATTCATGGGTCGGAAAATCTCCTGTGGCTAGTGCAGCCTGGATTCCCGAATCCAAACCCTGTTGAAATCGACGGGCTCTGATCTCATCCGTTGGTATCAAGTGTGCCGCAAATCTGTTTAAGTATTTTGTTAGCTGTGTAATATGTGATATATTAAACAGTTCAAATTATTGAGACATATCTTACCGACTAAGCATGGTGAATTCAGCGTCATATTCATCTACTGACTTGGTCCACATCGAACCTTGTTGCATATGGATGAACTGATGTTCTATGTCGAACCTGGCAGTCTTGGGGAAGTACTTCGCGTCGAACATATCGCGGAAAGTCTTCCATTCAATGGGCTGTTCAAGACGGCTTCTTTCCACCTTCCACCAGTTCCGTACATTGTCTGTGAGCTGTAATTTTGCAACACGAACCCAAGCTATTTCTGGCACTTGTGCTGCTGCCAGATCATCTTATATACTCTGAGCCCATTCCTCAGCTTTCAGTGGGCTCCCCTTTCCTAAGAATTGTTTGGGATGTAAAACTCTGAATTGCTTCACCTCAGGTGCTTCAGCCTCGGGACGGTTCAAGAGCTGCTACTGTCCCTCTAGGAGGCTGCAGATTGTCTCAAGTAGAACCGTTTGCTCGTTGGGTGGAGCAGGAATGGCAGGTGTGATTGGTAGTGCAGGTGGAATGTTGTTGAAGTTGGTACTGGTGTTATTTGGAGAATCCATAACCTTGAAGAAAATTTTGGTTAGGACAGATTCAAAGTATATCATTCAAAGAATATGAAATTGTAAGATTCAAGAAATATGAATTGTAAAGAATGTTTTAGTTGCTGGTTCTTGTGTTATATTGCTTAGGTTGTTCACGCAGATCAGAATTGCATGGCAGTGTTACATACAACTCTGACCTGCATGGGCCACCAACAAAACCTGTCACGCCCCGCTTCCCAGTATATGGGCAGAGCACGTGACGAGGCCGCTACGTATTTACTGTGAAGTAAATACGCTAAGCGTATCTAAGCAATATAAAATAAATGCACAAGAGACAAGATATAATAAAACGACAACTTTATTTATTCACATTCTTTCTGTACAATGCATGGAAAAGTAAATACAACTAAATAAAAGCAATGCCTAAACAATGGCATAACAGAAAAGGAAAAGTACCGAAATAAAAGTGTACAATGAACTAAAGCTCTGGGTCTTCAATGAAGTGGTCCAAGTCTTCACTAGTGGGCTCGGTCTCCGGAGTGTCCAGATCACCTGACGACATTCAAAGAAGAAAGAAAGAGAATGTCGTCAGCGAACAAATCGCTCGGTAAGTCCCAAAGATAAGGGAGAAATAGAATAGACAGAAAGAGAACGTAGTTTTTAAAGTTGTATTATATTGTTTTAGTATTAACGCTGTTGTTTGTAGCTTGGTATAGAAAGATGCCAGTGTATACGATAGGAGTCTCTATATGCCAGAGACTAGAAGCAAGTGTAGTACAAGAAACTGTTTATGCCACGGTACAACAGCAACTGGATTCAGGTTAGGTGTATTAAATCTTACTGTCTCATGTCACTTCTAACACCTTCCGTACCAATCTACCCCTTAAACCCCGAGATGCCGTGTTGTATAGTTGTATTGTATTGTCTTGTATTGTAAACTGTATAGATTGTATAATTGGGTGACTTACCGAAACCATAATATCAGTAAATGGATGTAACTGTAGAATCATGGATGTAACTGGAGAATCATGTAAATGGAAGTATATCCATGGTTCGGTTCGGTCAATATAGATTGAATAGTTTGAACAGACTGAATATATGAATTCATGTTGAATTGTAATATTGTAGATTGTAGATTGTACTTGAATTATATTCAAGTCAGATTATAATGAGACTCATTCTGAGTCAGAACAATTAGAAAAGAAATTGAAGTCTTGATAGTTTTGATGTTATCGGTAACCGCTGCACATGGACGGCAGGATTTATGTCTTTTTCAAAGAAGATTACCGTGTTGATAGCACTGTTTGTCAATTGTCTGCCTTAGATAGGCAAGCACCCATATCTCCGGCTCCCTGAGTCTCAAGAGACTGGTCCCGCTTAAACCTATGTTTACTAGAATCTGTTCCCCGCCGAAAGACGCGGCGGGCGTCTCGCCTGAATTTCGGGGCAGATGCTAATTGGTGCTATCCGTCCACCTCTCCGAAGATGCCAAGTTGATTTATGGCACCATATATCGAAGGTTTAAACGGATGCGGCCGATGTAGCAGACTTCGTCAGATTCCCCCTCATTCGAGGGGTTTTTGATTGTGGGGACGCTCTTCCCTGCAGGCGCAAGCCCCTGCAGTTAATTATGCTACCGCATCGCGGTAACCACTTTCTCCTTCTCCAGATGGTCACTTCGTATCGTGGGTGTTTGTTTTGTTTATGGTTGCCCGTGGATTGTATGCAGAGACTAATTTATGTTGTCGCCCGTAGGGCGTGGATTAGTCCAAATCCGTATCTTCTTAGATTTGGGTTTGGTGTTTGGGTTTAAAGATACGTTAGCCTCATTTGAGACTAAGATCAACTTAAACGTTAGTTAAGAATACGTTAGTCTAATGTTTAGACTAAGATCAACTTAACGGGATCGTTTAGATCCAACAAAAGAGCATTTGGCCTCTATTTGTTTAGTTTAGGGTCATTGCGGTCGATTAGTTTAAGAACATTACGGTCCAATATTAGTTTAGGGACATCTCGGTCCAGGTTAAGGACATCGTAGTCCTTAAGTTTAAATGGACACCACAGTCCGAAGTTAGGGACATCATAGTCCATGAGTTTAAAGACCCCACAATCCGTAGTTTAAAGACATCGTAGTCTATGAAGTTTAAGGACGTCGTAGTCCATAAGTTTAAGGACCCCACAGTCCGTGAAATGTGTAGTTGTCGGGACCCGTCACCTCTCTGAAGACGTTGAAGGATTACAACGACAGATATCAGAGGAGTAAAGAGATGTACCCTTGAACCGGTGTGAATTGGTTGAAAGATCTATAGTCCAATTTAGAACTAAGATCTGTTGAGCAGACGGGCTCAATTAAATATAAGTTGAGGACTTATGGACAATCTTGGGCTAAGTCCAATCAGATTAAAATGTTCAACATTTTATTTAGGGCTGCTGAGCTTTTATTTGGGCTTGGTCCTTTTAATAATCTTGACAATTTTTATCTTGTATTGAATGCAGAGCATTCATCAAAGCTCTGGGCTTTATTAAAGAATAATTTTTGTTCTGACAGCGCAACACATGGTGCGCCAGGCACTTTGCGCCAATTAAAGAGCGCAGTGCGCTTCTGTCAAGTAGCGTACACGTGGAGGACACGTGTCGCGTTTAGCGCTAAGCGCCAGATAGTGAGCGCATTGCGCCAGTTTATGAGCGCTAAGCACTAGTTTATGAGCGCATTGCGCTAGTTTAGTGGCGCACACATGAGTGACACATGGCGTGCTTGGCGTTGAGCGCCAGCCCATGAGCGCAGTGCGCTATTTCAGAAGCGCAAAGCGCAAGTTGCACACGTGGTTGACACGTGGTGCATTTTGGCGCTGAGCGCCGGTCCATAGAACGCAGAAGCGCTGTTCAATAGCGCAAAGCGCATTTCAATAGCGCAAAGCGCATTTGATCAAATTTATGATCTGTGAACAAATTTATGTTCTTTTAAAAGAGCCTTTACCTCAAGATTCAAGAACAACAGTTCTTATTTTTGAAAGGCTTGCCTTTATAGATCAATGATCTGTATGAAGAATATGTTCTTCTTTTTATTTTGTAATGAGATCTTTTGATTTTTTTTATGAAAGACCTTGGTCTTTGTAGATCTATGATCTTTTAAGAAGATAATTCTTCTTTTTAAGAGATAATTTCATCTCTGTGTTCATCGTTCATGATCTTTACCTTGAAGAAATAATCTTCTTTCAAGAGCTTGCTCTCTTTCTTTTTGAGTTTTCTCAAAATTTGTAGGGTTTTTTTCTATATCAGACTTGAAGTCTTGAGGCCTTTATATAGGGCAAATTGATTTGTTAAATCAGTTAAAGAGATCTTTCTCTGATTGATTTGGGGATGTTTCCCCACCGTTGGATTTTTGATCCTAGGGCTTCTGTTTTACAGAAGGCAATTTTCTTGTTTTTAACAAGATTGAGAAAATCTTTCCATAACAGAATTTTAATTCTGATTAATTAACGATTTATCATTATTATTAGATCTTTTGATCTAACGGTGGGGAATTTTATAATTCCAGTGCTGGCGCACCCGTGCTTTGCACGTGGTGCGCTGCTCAGAGCGCAATGCACTTTACGCTAGCGCACCCGTGTTTGACACGTGGCGCGCAGCGCAGCCTGCGCTAGCGCACCCGTGTTTGACACGTGGCACGCAGCGCTCCTAGCGCTAGCGTACACATGGTGCACTGCCTAGGGCGCAACGCACCTAGCGCTAACGCATCTGTGTTTGACACGTGGCACGCAACGCGCCTAGTGCTGGATCTGAAGCGTTATTTCAATTTTTGAATTTTAAATTTCAAAACAGAGCTTTGCTCTGATTAGGGGTGCACTGCCTAGGGCGCAGCGCACCTGGCGCTAGCGAATCCGTATTTGACACATGGCGCACAGCGCGCCTAGCGCTGAACCTAAAGCGTTGCTTCAATTTTTGAATTTTAAATTTCAAAACAGAACTTTGCTCTGATTGGGGGAAACAATTGCCCCCCCACCATTGCGCTCACGTTGTGCACACGTGAGTGCAGCGGTGGCAGCATCTGTGCCCTTGGATCAACTCAGAAGTTGAAGAGGCGGTTTAATGTCTATTAATAGGACCTTTGGTCCCTTAGATGATTTTCATCTTCTTCTTGAGAATTTTTATTCAGAGCATTGCTCTTCAGTTTAAGAACTTTTCAAGAGTCGGAACTCTATCAAAACTTAGGTAAAGTTTTAAAAAATTTAATAAAGTAGGGTTTTACCCATTAACAGAGCCTTGCTCTTCATAGATCTTTGATCTAAAGAAAACCCATTTTAGGGTTTCATTAACAGAGCTTTACTCTCATGAACCCATAGATCTAAAGTGATCTTTTTTTGGGGTTTCTTAGCCCATGAATCAGAGCTCTGCTCTTTTGATAACATGTAGATTTCTTAATCTTTGATGAAGAACTCTTAAGAGTTTTTTTTATGGATCTTGAAGATCCCAGAATTTTTTAATTTATAAAAATTAATTTTAATTAATTCTTTTCTGATGGATTTTTCCAACATCATTACAGAGCCAGTCTCTTTAAGGAATTTTATTCCTTCATGATCAGAGTTTGACAAGTGTCAATCTGTCATAGAGCTTTGCTCTCAAAGGGAGATTATCTCCTTTTTCTGAGGGATCTCTCATTTAATGAGAATTTTCCTGAGAATTTCCTCATTTAATTAACAGTTTCATCTAATGATGAGGCTGTTTTATTAATTGATGCGTTGTCATCTAGATTTTGTGGGTCCCCCTTTGGTCCCCTTTCCACTGCATTGCAATGTGGTACAAATTTTAAAGTACTGAGTGTCAAAATTTAAAATTAAATTATAGTACTGACAGTTGGCTTCTGTCCCCTTTTTTGCTGGCAACATGTCTTTCGATACTTCGTTCCCGTTTTTCCGTTCAGAGGGAGGATTCCCTGAGGCACCTGTGGACCGAGAGGTTCTCGCGCTCATCAAAGATCGTGACCCGGAACACAAAAATCTTCACTTGTGGGGTAGATGGTACGACCAGATTATCAGAGGTCGTTGAAGCTTCTCTTGTGCGACGTCTTTGGAGCCTATCTCGGCGATCCCGTATGCAGATGCACCCCCGGTGAACTATGCCGTGGAGGTTGTTAATTCGACTTCGGAGGGTCTCCTTCAGTCTTCGATTGTCGCCGTACCCATGCAGCCGCTGTTGGGTATAGTGCCCTCAGAGTCAATTATTAGATCACAGGCACGTGATTGCAATGATTGAGAGAGGACCTATGCCGGTAGGACAGTCTTACTCGAGATGATAGTATGCTATCTGGTTTATCTTTATCATCGTGTACTTCTTTAGGTGACCTTACAAGTCACTACTGCACGTTGATAGAGCCCTTAGCATTCTTGCTTGACTGCCAGCAGTATGAGGGCGATCATATACGTGGGAGCTGGGGTCTATAAGCACATCCTTAAAAGGTCCCTAGTCGTGGGAGTTTTCGAGACAGGGCATCGATACTCCAGAGTAGACTAGTGTATATAGTCGAGACTTCGACGAGGGGCGGTGGCCGGTCTCACAAGCCACTGGTGTCAGTTGGTTCACCTAAGATGTATACAAGTGCTCATTGGGTTTTGAGTACACCGGACAGGACTCGCCAGGAACATGCTAGTTGGTCTTATATCAGACGTCAGATAACAGTTCCCTGGTGACATGTGTACAGGTTAGTTCATCGACCTGAGAACGTCATTTGTCTCGTGTGAGTTCCCACTGTACTTTGATTACTACCCTACCACGCTCAAAGGAGTTGTGCAAACAGGTTTTAGTTGGGTACAGTCCCGAGCCACATGGAGGCATTGAGCGGATCTTCAGGGGTTCATCTCTCCCGGTATTAGGGGTGAGGTCGCGTTGTGTCTAGGAGAGCCATTACACGAAGTCCTTGGCCAAGGCAGGAGATTTACTGGTAGGTATTCCAGTAATATCTCAGGGTGTTCTGGGCAACACTCCGACACGACTTGTACCGCTTTTGGGGGTCTGACTTTTACCAACCCCTTAGACCCGCCATGCGATGCTCATAGACGAACGGACCGGACTGTACGGATATTGTCACTGATAGGCTCAGTAGGGTGTCAGGATGAGTTCGCTCATCGACGTCTCTTTTGTTCAATACCTGGTAGCCCGTCACGTATGGCTAATACCTCTGACGTGCTAGTGGTTAAATCCACAGCCAAAGTATTGACGAGTCTTTAGAGTCCCCCACAGACCGTTTTCTCAAGTTTCGGGCGAAACGCTGTAGAGGCCGTATGGAGATATGGCAAGGTTCGATCTTATCCGTGCGGTATTGCACGGATCATGATCGGACAGATAATACTAGCGGGCTTTGGTTTAAGCCGGATCCTATTATTGTACAGTGTAGATTTTGTCTCTTTGCATTTGTATTCGGTTGGAATACAAATGCGGGTATGTATATACAGTCGCGGGGTTTTCCTTTAATTTATTACGGGATCAGTTTTCTGAAGTTGCCAGTTTGCATTCCGTTTCGGCCAGTTTTCTTTTTGTTCCTTCACGGCCGGATTTTTCCGATGGAGGGGCTTATTTGCAAGTTTGCAAATTAGCCATTGTGGAGGGTTTATTTGTAAATGAGGGATTATGATAGATATAGCATCTTTGCTTTTTCTTTTGCTCATGGTGTGCATTAAATGAGATGGGATTGAGTTGGATTTATATTAGACCTTGATGTGATCTTTATTCCTCTTTATCACACATTTCCCACTTGCTTCATGATTGAATTTTTCCTCCACCATTTTGGTAAGGGGGCCGGCCACATCCTTATGAGAGGGAAGGGAATTTTTTTGGAGTGGGGAAAAATTAGTTCATCTCATATCATGCTTTGCCACAAAAATCCATAGCCATCTCAAAAGCTCATTTTCTTCTTCCCTCCTTCAATGGCAACTTCATAACCCCATGAGACAAACCATCCTACACTTCGCCTACAGTATTCTTGGACACGTCGACTCGCCAACTTCATGCCCGAGTTGCCTCGGTCAAGAGGTGGGAGCCCGTAAAAGAACCGGCGATGTGGTGCCCGTTCCGACGAGGAGCTGAAGACCGGAGATTCCGCGAGGAGATCGGAGTGGAGGCCGAAGACCGAAGGACACGGATCGCTCGGTATAGCTTCCTTCCCATTCTCTAGTTTGCTAGCATTAGGTTAATGGTCCGATCCGGGTTTTAAAGTCCGCGGTAGCGCCAGTTCTAGCTTATAGAAAAGTTTTTATATTCCGCATTTGGCCTCGTTCAGACGGCCGGGGCGCTGCCGTACACTTACATTGGTATCAGAGCCACGCCATTAACCTAGTTTAGCTTGCTCTAACGTGTTTACAAGTTCGATCGAACGGATTTTCCAAAAACCGTATTTTCAAGCACAGTTTCTGTCGAATTTTTCCAGTGCTCTAAAACTTATTTGGTACATTGAAAAATTACGAGCAGGGTTTTTTATGCATTCTGTAAAAATTTGGTCGCATGGTTTTACTGTTCAGCCGCGGAACCGCGGCCAAACCCATGCTTTGGCCGCGGTTCCGCCACCACTTTGACTATTCAATGCACCATATTTTTACAGTGGGCTTCTGTGTTGGAAATAGGGTTTTTGGTATGTTCTGTTTAGGCCCAGATTTTCTTTGAGTGCTGCAGTTGTACTTGGGGGCCCACTTCGGAAAATTTAGTCGATCGAAAATTTTAAACATGTTAGTTCACAGTATTTACATTATATCTGCGACCGTGAATGTCATTTGATCGGTAAATCCTGTCTAACTGCTATAGCCCTTTTAGACGGATTTGCGAACGTGACATTCACGTTGATGTTCTGTGTTGTGCTGTGATGTTGCGGATTTGTCATGGTGGATAGCCTGGATGCAATGGTAGTACAGTTTGGTTTATTATGTACATTTGATATTGCGGGGTGAGCGTCCAACATGTGGACTGCCGTCACTGCCTGTTTGTATATTATTCTTTTGGGGCACGACCGGGCTGAAGTCGATGTACCCGTTGTATATATTTTACTTTCTGTATTAGGATTACCCCAAGGTGGGGTGCACGGTTAGCCGGGTTCTAGAGGGAAACGGGCCCGCATCTCATGGCGTTGAGACGGAGGGGGCTTTACTCTAGAATTGGAGGGCTATTCGCCGCACTCGTAGGGGGTACAGGTTGACCCAAGGAGGGGTGCTCAAGTTACCGGATTCCGTGAAGTGCTGGGTAGTCCATTCACGTTGTTGAAGGGGGCTGCATCGCTTCATGTTTTGGCGGGTAACTTGCCGCGCCTGTAGGGGTCTAGGATTTCATTGCACAGGCTATCCACACGACCAGCGGGACGTCGGGTTTCAGTAGCGGCTCTATGAAACCCGAGGATCCCAGATATCTGTATTGTTCTGTGATGCTTATTACATTTTTGTGATGTTGCATTTTATCATGCCTTGAGCGAATATTATATATTGATATATATACTAGTAGATGTTGTATATGTTTTGCATCCGCGCTAGTCCAGTCCCCGCTCTGTCGTTAGTTAAGTAACCTAACGGGTGATGACGGGACCCAGTGGCGAATGCGGATGGCATATACGTACATCATTATTTTCGTTCTTTATTGGTGTGATCAATTGATGGGACTGCGTTGATTCGAATCAATGCAAGCTAAACAAACCTATTCTGATGTTGTTGGAACATTTTTCAGAAAGCTGTTATTGCAAGAACGTTCTCTTTTGTTTTGCACAGTGGTATTCAGTTGGAATATCCTGCACCTCAGTCGATGAGGCAAGAGCCGAGATCCCTTCACCGGGAGTGACCCCTTAGACAGAAGTTTGCGTCAGGGTAATAACTTCACTATAACCAATTGCCTTTTGCTTTGCATCGTGGTATTCAGTTGGAATATCCTGCACCTCATTCTATGGGGAAAGAGCCGAGATCCCTTCACCGGGAGTGACCTCTTTAGCAAAGGTTTTCGTCACTATATTTTTATAAAAGCTATCCGGTTCCTTCAACGATATCAGGTTCATTACGTTAAAGGTTTTTCGCCAAAAACCATTCGTAGCCCACCGTCATTTCAGACGGGTAGCACGTAGTATTCATGCTTTGTTTGTTGGCCTTAGTCAAGGCATAGTGTATGGTAGCTGCTTGTTACCTTTCTGCTGCATAGATAGATGCGTTGGTTTGGGATAGTCGTATAGCCTTGTTGGCCCTAGTCAAGGGCTTGTACGGGTGGGTTCAAATTAACCTGGACAATGACGGGTAGAACTTGACATGTGACTTATGATTTGTTGGCCTTAGTCAAGATCATAAGAGCATGGGGCAAAAATCACATCGGGAGTTTCTAAAGAAACTGAAACTTGCCAGATATGCGCATACCTTCTGGAGTGTGATAACGTGAGCGGATTCCGTCATATTATCATGCGATGATACTTGGATCCCGATTCCCACTGATGAGTTGGTTTACTCCTCAGGTGATCTCGACTAATTCTTCTTTCAGATTTGAAGAAGAATTTGACGTTACAGTAGGAGGTTTCCTGATTAGATAAAGTGATAACCATTCTGATCTAGGCTAGAGTGCACGCTGAGTGTTTCTTTTCTCTCTCTCTTTGGCCACGACCATGGCCCGACCCTTGACTATGACTCGGTGACCAAAATTAACCGAACATTCTTAAACACTGGCTTTCGGATTGTCAGAGTTGCAAACCTCATTGCCACTCCTACTTTTACCCTTTTCTCCAGGACACCCCGTATTAGTACGAACGTCCACTTCCATTGGATAAAACCATCATATGGTTATATACGAACTCGAAGGAATTTATTCGAGGATGGTTTCTGGTTCTGGAGAAAACGAATAGGACTATTCAGTTGTCTTTTTCTTTTACCTTCTCTTAGGTTGCGAGTGCTCCTTAGATTAGGACAGTACACCTATTAAACAAATTGGATAGTCTTCTTCCAAGCCATAGGCAAGTGCTGACCAGTGGGGAATGAAGAAAACAAATTAGCCTAACGATGGTGTACAGAAAGTATTAAGTAAAGACAAATAAAGAGATTAGTAAGAGGGCAAAGTAAATTGCGACTGCTATTCACAACCAAACCAAGTATTTCATTACCACTCCCATTTCACTTTTGTATTTCTCCAGAACACTCTGTATCACTACGAAGATCCACAGTTATTTGGATACTCCATCGTATGGTTATATACGAACTCGAAAGGAACTTGTTCCAGTTCGAGAATGGATTCTGGTTCAGGAAAAATATGAATAAGGTTTTATTCGGTTGTCTTTTATCTTCACCTTCTCTCGCATTGCGAGTGCTCCTAAGATTAGGACAGTACACCCATTATGCCTATTGGATAGTCTTCTTCCAAACCATAGGCTGGTGCCGAACGGTAGGGAAGGAAGAAAACCATTTGGCCTAAAGGGGTGTGCAGAAGGTAATGACTAAAAGACATATGAAGGATTTGGAGAGATGGCAAAGGAATATACGATTACAGTTGTGAATCTGGATAATGGAAGAGGCATTACTAGGAATACCTGGATACCCCTACGAAACATTTCAATGTTTCAGTTTCACTGTGTACTGTTAAAAGAAAACTGATTTCCCAATTAGCCCTTTCTCCAGGGTATGTATTTACCAGGTATGATTCTCACATCTGTATGGTTTTACAGATGATGAGTGGGAGTAAGTTATTGGGAATTAGGTGATCATCCTCATTATATCGGAATTCGTTGTAATTGGTGATATTTGAGGAAATCACCTGGGTAGTTTGCCGGACGGTAAATATTTGGTTTTGAATATCCGCTGTTATGCACCAATTTCAAATTGATATATCTGTACATCTATTTTTATATAGAGTTGAGATATACCTTTTTGAAATTATGTCTATGACATTTACCTATATCAGTGGATGGTTAGGTAAGGAGTATTAAACAGCGGTGTAATTCTTCTTAACCATAAGTACAGTTTTCAACCTACGACACACAGGGAATGAGTCATTAGACTCAAGGGACTTATACAGAGTATTGTATGTTGTCCAGTGTCCATTAGGACAGAGGGGTTGGTACTCGTACTATATTCTGTTTACTTGTGACTTCTCTAGTTCTTAGACATGTGTTTCGTAGAAATGCAAGGTCTAAGTTTGAGAAGTTATAAGTAAGTGAATAAAGTAGAGAACCAGGTATTGCAAGTATCGGGATTCTTCAAGGTGATCGAAGATGTAGATACTTATGAATAGTATTCAATTGATAGTAATGATTAAGAGAACTTGCTTCTCTTTCAGATTACTCATAATTGGAAGCACTCCTAAGTTGAGTAATGCTGATCAGCCTCTCTCCATTTAGTTAACATGCACTGGAGACAGCTGCATGATTTGAATCTGGTTCAATTAAATCAGTGCCTCTGTTTCTGTATTGGATATAGAACAGTTCATATCTTAACATTGTTGAGGTACGGGGAGTTGTCCGGCTTATGCTTAAAACCAGACTCTGGATAACTCAAGGCACGTTTCCGTAATGGCTGTTTGTGGGTGACCCGGGCTATGACGAGGGTTGACTTTCTACCATCTAGAAGATCAATAGTGATATTGTTCTTGACTCGCCACAGTTTTAATAAAAATGGATTTTTTCAGAAAACAGTAGTGGGAGTATGGTAGAACTGGAAGTGATTCCAGAACCGCAACGATTACTGAAGATTTGATAGGAACCTAAAAATTCAATCTGGTTTGACATTCCATTGGCCACTCCGCAGATATGGTGGGTAACCTCAGGCACTCGAGAGGTATTTCGGTAGCCTCAAGGACGGTGACAGGGAGGTTCTTGTTTACCCAGACTTGCCATTGCTGTTGTTCCAGACTGTGAGACCCGGCAGGAGGATGAGTATAGCATCGTTCTAAACTAGTTTTAGAAGTGCACGTCTATATGACTCTGCCAGAGAGTTGTCGTAGTCAGTGGGAGCAGCGGAAGCATAGTGGACAAGTGGCTTATGTCTATTTATAGACTAAAGTAGATATACTGGAGATAGATCATCTATTTCTGATGTGACAGTCATAGATTTGACTTCATCAGAATAGGGGATGGATCTGTTAAGAAGGTAGTAGGGTATGATGTCCTGGTATTTGGATGACATACACAGAGTAGGAAGTGATCTTCCTATACTACGATCGGTTATACTTGGTTGTCACACAGTGATTTCTCCACATGGGATATGGATATGATATCAAGACATTCTGGTTACTGATCTATGGTTTTTAGATCTAGATTTGGGTAGTTTCCCGATCTGGGTATTTAGACAGCATTCTAAGAGTATTTAGAATGGACGACTCCAGGCACGGTAGTGTACCTGCAGGTGATGGAGTCACCCTCTCTAAAGGTGTCTTACAGACTAAAGGGGAGAGGGATGTGTTGGAGATAGTGCCCTCAGAGTCAATTATTGGATCACAGACACGTGATTGCAATGATTGAGGGAGGACCTGTCCCAGTAGGACAGTCTTACTAAAGATGATAATATGCTATCTGGTTTACCTTTATCATCGTGTACTGCTTCAGGTGACCTTACAGGTCACTATTGCACGTTGATAGAGCCCCTAGGATTCTTGCTTGACTGCCAGCAGTATGAGGGCGATCATATACGTGGGAGCTGGGGTCTATAAGCACATCCTTAAAAGGTCCCTAGTCGTGGGAGTTTCGAGACAGGGCATCGATACTCCAGAGTAGACTAGTGTATACAGTCGAGACCCCGACGAGGGACGGTGGCCGGTCTCACAAGCCACCGGTGTCAGTTGGTTCACCTAAGATGTATACAGGTGCTCATTGGGTTATGAGTACATCGGACAGGACTCGCCGGGAACATGCTAGTTGGTCTTATACCTGACGTCAGATAGCAGTTCCCTGGTGACATGTGTACAGGTTAGTTCATCGACCTGAGATCGTCATTTGTCTCGTGTGAGTTCCCACTGTGCTTTGATTACTACCCTACCACACTCAAAGGAGACGTGCAAACAGGTTTTAGTTAGGTACAGTCCCGAGCCACATAGAGGCAGTGAGCGGATCTTCAGGGGTTCGTCTCTCCCGGTATTGGGGGTGAGGTCGCGCTGTGTCTAGGAGAGCCATTACACGAAGTCCTTGGCCAAGGCAGGAGATTTACTGGTAAGTATTCCAGTAATATCTCAGGGTGTTCTGGGCTACACTCCGACACGACTTGTACCGCTTTTAGGGGTCTGACTTTTACCAACCCCCTAGGCCCGCCATGCGATGCTCATAGACGAACGAACCGGACTGTACGGATATTGTCACTGACAGGCTCAGTAGGGTGTCAGGATGAGTTCGCTCATCGACGTCCCTTTTGGTCAATACCTGGTAGCCTGTCACGTATAGGCTAATACCTCTGACGTGCTAGTGGTTAAATCCACAACCAAAGTATTGACGAGTCTTTAGAGTCCCCCACAGACCAGTTTCTCAAGTTTCGGGCGAAACGCTGTAGAGGCCGTATGGAGATATGACAGGGTTCGATCAGATACGTGCGGTATTGCACGGATCGTGATCGGATGGATTTTACTAGCGGGCTTTGATTTAAGCCGGATCCTAGTATTGTACTGTGTAGATTTTGTCTCATTGCATTTGTATTCAGTGGGAATACAAATGCGGGTATGTATATACAGTCGCGGGGTTTTCCTGTAATTTATTACGGGATCTGTTTTCTGAAGTTGCCAGTTTGCATTCCGTTTCGGCCAGTTTTCCTTTGTTCCTTCACGGCCGGACTTTTCTGTTGGAGGGGCTTGTTTGCATGTATGCAAATTAGCATTTGTGGAGGGGTTTTTTATGATTTGTGGCTTCATGATGGTTCTACCATGATGAGATTATTTTTCATCCATTCCTTTGCTTTAATGAGATGAGAGTTGATTAGGATTTGGATTTGACTTGGTGTGACTTTGATCCATTATTATCATGACTTTTATTCTCTTGGAAATTCATTCTTTTTTCTCCACCATGGAGAGAATGGCCGGCCACTATTGGTGAGGGAGAGGGATTCATTTTGTGTGGGAATTTTATTCATCTCATTTCATTCTATGCTTGCTATAAAAAATCCCACACCTCTCTCCAAAGATCATTCTTCTCCTCCTTCAAAGGCAACTTCCTAACCCCAAAGAGACAAAGTGTTCTACACTAGCCTACAACATTTCTTGGGCACGTCGGCTCACCAACTTCATGCCCAAGTTGCCTCGGTCTAGAGGTGGGAGCCTGTAAAAGAACCCGGCGATGTGGTGCCCTTCCGACGAGGAGTTGAAGACCGGAGATTCCGCGGGGAGATTGGGACGACGACGAGAAGACCGAAGGACACGGATCGCTCGGTATATCTCTCTACCCCTTCTCTAGTTAGCCAGGATTAGATTAATGGCCCGATCTGGGTTTTATAGTGCGCGGTGGTGCCGGTTTTCTAGCTTGAAAAGTTTTCGTTTCCGCATTCCGGCGTCGGATTGACGGCCAGGACGCCGCCGTGCACTTACAGGATGTGCATGATTGGCAGATCACTTACTTAGGCAATTGAGTCAATCATGAGATGTCAAGCACCACACCAGATGTTGTTTTTGCAGTAAATGCAATAACTTGATATTAATCCAATCCTGGAGAAACGTTCGGAAGCAGTTTTAGAACATAAGTGGTTGTTCTAGCGATATGATAACGACAGCCTCATTCGGGAGACAGTTATCATTCCAAGCTTCCAAGGTGATCTGGATGACAGAGTGGCTGTCAGAGTTATAGTTTTCCCTCTGACGAGGGGCAGTAGTTTGGACAGGTGGTCCAGGCGGATACTGAGGGAGGCATGGCGCAGGATACTAATTAAGTTCAGTTGACGATACAGTTTAAGAAGTTTGGATTTGGAGTTCATTTATAAACTAGGTCCCATCAGACATCCAAACATATTCTAAGACAGGTATTGCTCATTTCGGGAGCTGGATTTCTCCGCGAACTTGAGATAAAGAGAGACATAGAAAGAAACATCTAAGCGGATCACTCACTGAGGTTATTCCTCGAACGCATTAGTTTCGCAAACAGGTTTTGTGAGTCTGATTAGTAGAGAAGTTGGGTGTTTGGTATCACACGGGCTGTGAGTATGCGACATCGCAATAATTAGCCTTGAGTGCAAGTGGGAGATTGTTGGGTATAGTGCCCTCAGAGTCAATTATTGGATCACAGGCACGTGATTTCAATGATTGAGAGAGGACCTATGCCGGTAGGACAGTCTTACTCGAGATGATAGTATGCTATCTGGTTTATCTTTATCATTGTGTACTACTTTAGGTGACCTTACAAGTCATTATTGCACATTGATAAAGCCCTTAGGATTCTTGCTTGACTGCCAGCAGTATGAGGGCGAGCATATACGTGGGAGCTGGGGTCTATAAGCACATCCTTAAAAGGTCCCTAGTCGTGGGAGTTTTCGAGACAGGGCATCGATACTCCAGAGTAGACTAGTGTATAGTGTCGAGACCCCGACGAGAGGCGATGGCCGGTCTCACAAGCCACTGGTGTCAGTTGGTTCACCTAAGATGTATACAGGTGCTCATTGGGTTATGAGTACACCGGACAGGACTCGCCGGGAACATGCTAGTTGGTCTTATACCAGACGTCAGATAGCAGTTCCCTGATGACATGTGTACAGGTTAGTTCATCGACCTGAGATCGTCATTTGTCTCGTGTGAGTTCCTACTGTACTTTGATTACTACCCTACCACGCTCAAAGGAGTCTTGCAAACAGGTTTTAGTTGGGTACAGTCCCGAGCCACATGGAGGCAGTGAGCGGATCTTCAGGGGTTCGTCTCTCCCGATATTAGGGGTGAGGTCGCGCTGTGTCTAGGAGAGCCATTACACGAAGTCCTTAGCCAAGGCAGGAGATTTACTGGTAGGTATTCCAGTAATATCTCAGGGTGTTCTGGGCTGCACTCCGACATGACTTGTACCGCTTTTGGGGGTCTGACTTTTACCAACCCCCTAGGCCCGCCATGCGATACTCATAGACGAACGGACCGGACTGTACGGATATTGTCACTGACAGGCTCAGTAGGGTGTCAGGATGAGTTCGCTCATCGACGTCCCTTTTGGTCAATACCTGGTAGCCCGTCTGTTAGTTATATGTATGCCCTAGAGGCCATTACTGTACATGAGATGTATATTGTAGTGGATGCTGGGACATATATAGGTAGGACTTTCTTGCTCGACATGATAGTACGCTATCCGGTTGCTCTTTGTCTTAACATGTATACTTACTGTCTCTCTGTTATATGTTGATAAAGCCCTTAGGATGTGTACTCGACTTCCAGGACTATGATACAGATCATACTAGTGGGGCCTGGGTAGTCCATGAGTACATCCTTCAATGTTCTTAGTCATGAGAATATCGAGACGGGGCATCGATATTCCAGAGTAGACTAGCGTATATCTTCTCGACCCATGTGATGGGCGATGGATGATCCCATATCCATTGGTGTTTGATATCAGAGATGGTATGCGGGTGCTCAGTGCTGACTGGGTACACTGAACGGACTCGCCGAGAACTCCCAGATGATATTAGAGCTTACGTCAGATGGCAGTTCTCTGGTGACACTGGTACAGCTTAGTCTGTTGACCCGAGATCGTCATAGAGTCTTGTGTGTCTCCCACTGTACTTTGATTTCCACCCTACCACGGCTCTACTAAGTCGTGTAAACAGGTGGTTTTTGGGTACAGTCCCGATTCACATGGAGGCAATGAGCGATAGGAGGGGATTCGTCTCTCCCGGTATTGGGGGTTGATGTTGCGCTATGCTCGACTGGCCATAACTGGAAATCCCTGGCCAGGGTTGCAGTGATTTACTGGTAAGAGTTATCAATAGTTTCATGCTTGTTATGGACCTTACATCGGCATGACTTATCAAGCTGCTGGGGTCTGACGTTTACCACCCCTAGGTGAGATATGCGACATATCAGACGAACAGACCGGACTGTGCGGTAAGTGTTACTGATTGGATTCACAGGAGTATGAGTAGGCTTGCTCGTTGATCTTCTGATCGCTCAATACCCGGATGGCCGTTACGTTTGGCAGACCGCTTGCGGCTTGTGGGTGTTTGATATGATCATCATCTACTGTCGGCGTATTGATGAGTCTTTAGAGTCCTACACAGGGGTTTCCTGGCTCAAGCGAAAAGGAGTAGGAGCGCATATGTGATATGTGCGGGACCGAGATTGATACGATATGAGATACCGTACTCTATTCTCGCGATTTATGATATTGATCGGTTGTATGTGATATAGCCGGGTTATCGGATCAAGTGTTGATTCGATAAGTTGTTACTTTTGATATTAGTCAGTTATAGCCGGATTATTAAATAAAGAGTTGATTTAATAATTTAATGTATAATTATATATTTGATATATTATATTACATTAACTAGTATTAGCTCACTTAAAATTTATTTTCTCACTAGTTTGTGCATAAGTGTATATGTGATATATATTTGTGTACATATGTTTGTGTCATACTTGATGATACACACAAGATGGGTGTATGAGACTTGTACCAAGATTAGGTTTAAGATTAGGGTTATTGGTTTATCTTAAGATTTAACAAAAGAGTTGAACTTAGTCAAAGTTATCAAGCTTGAAGAAGCTTGGAGAAACTTTGACAAAGTCCACTCTTTTGTCATTTCTCTTGATATTCTTTAACCTAACCCTTAACCTAATACCTTGGTCAATTCTCTACATGAGTTAAGCATGATAGCTTAACTCACCCATGGTTATATTATTGAGGGAATCAATTCATATGATGATTATTCTTTCTTCTTCTTCTTCTTCATCAAGCTCCATGAAAAGCTTATTAGCTCTAATGGTGCCATGAGAAAAAGTGTGAGAAAATCAATTCTAAAGTGAGCCCACTTCCTACTTCTTCATCCTCTACCACTTGCCATGTAGTAGAGTGTGTTCTCTTCACAAAGTTCATGACCTAGTGAAGGAATAGCTTGAGTTAGTGTCTCCCCAACGTAGATCATCTTCGGCCTCGAAGTTATAGAAGCAAGCACGTTCGTTCTTCTTGTGAAGCTTCTCTAGAGTCTGGAGTTCATGATCGCAGTGATGAGGACATCTACATGGAGCTAATGAAGTGAAGGACCGGATCTACAAAGGTTGTAATCCCTTTTCACTTAGTGTTAAAATGTTTAACTTGCTAGTTTTCGCATAATCTCTAGTATACGATCTTGGTTAGGGTTGTTTGGCACGGCTAATTTTTTGAATCGGGCATGGTTGATGCCTTGTAGAACCTTGTCAGAGTGCCTAGTATCCCTACAGTGGTATCAGAGCCAAGCTAGAGTTTTAGGCGAAGTCTAGACGAAGTTTGAAGTCCGATCGAACCCGTAAACCCCGACGAATACCCTTCTCTGTACATTTTTTGAAATCGTGATTTTTTATGAATTAAAAATGATCAGAAAATAGAGCAGGGAATTCTAAGAATAACTGCAGAAAATGACAACCTAACTCTATAGTAGCGCCGCGGAACCGCGGCCTTACCCTACTTCTAGCGGCGGTTCCGCGGCCGTATGTGATGATTAGGCGATCCATTTTCTACAGTTACCTCCGTAGGAGTTTCCTGATTCTTCTGGGAAATTTTAATTCTTACTCAAGAGTTGAGTTTTCTGGGTTGTATTGGGGACTCATTGATTCGATCGGATTATTTAATTTCGTTTAAGTTTTTCCGGGTATTTTTAGAACATGTTAAAAAGTTCGAACGGATTTCAATAACTCACTTTTTCCCGACCCGGAAAATTTCTACGTGTTGGATTTTTCCGTAGTTTAAGAATGTTCTAAGTCGTTCAAGTAACGCGATGGACCCTCTAGAAGACAACAAAGCTTAACTCGATTATGTGACCGTCTTGAACTGCCTTTTGAACCTTAGGGTTTGGGGCAGTACGGCGTGCCACATATGAGGCGTTGGCTTGACCCTTCTACGGCTGGACCGTTGGTACTGTGGCATGAAATGGATGTTTTAAAACTTATTTCAAGAGTTGAGCTATTTGGGAAAACTTGGGTGTTTGATTATTCGATCGGAAAATGTAACATTGTCTATTTATCTGGAATGTGATACAATATTTGGAATCCACAAGTAGTTATGAGATAACTAATTTGAATGTTATAAATCTAGCACTTTAGTCCCATTTGATCGGTTGCCACGGGATTTTGATGTGATCAAAAGTCCGTCGCAATCACGTAGCGTACGCGGATACTCGCCGGGTAAACTTAATAGACAGCCACGCCCCATAGCCCCGACCAAGTGACTGTAGGAGAACCCCGTCACCAAAAGCATCCGTTCGGATGCTTGCGGCAGTGATGTTCCGCCTTAATGCACTTCGTCGACGACATCCGGGGGTGCGGCCGTCTACTAAAGTTTGCGACGAGCATTCGATCAGCATGTCGGGAATCTTATTGAATTGCCCGACATGATATTGAAAAGAGTTTTCGATAATGAGACTAAAATGCGGGGTTTATAAAAGTTAGGCATGCGATGTCTAAGGAATTCATATGGTTAGGCATGCGATATCTAAGGAAGTTGCGGATTCCAACTATTGTAGTTTTACACTTTCTTTTCTGCGAGTGTAAGTGTAATATGTGATATCGCCGGTTTCGTTGCTATATGTCAACGACAATTGGGATTGGCATATTTACTTACGTTGATGACATGTGATGTTATGTGTTGCTGGATATGTTATATTGGATCGTCGTGTTTGAATAGCCGGGGGTTTTTATGTGAGATGAGTGTTTTTCATTTTCATTCATGTAAAAAACTTGTATGTAATATTCTTTTATTGGGGCACTTCCGGGCTGAGAATGATGTCACCATTGTATATTATTTACTTTTCCGCATTAGGATAGACCCAGGAGGTGAGCACAAGTAACCGGGTTCTAGGGTCCAGTAGGAGATCATCTCGAGGAGTCGATTCCGGGTCTCCTAACTCTAGAATTGGTAGGGTTGCTTGCCGCTCTCGTAGGGGTCTAGGGGTGTAGGATTGGCTATTCATCACGACCGTGGAATCCGTGTTTTATACAGGCTCAAAATAAAATACGGACGTCCTAGTATATCCAATATTTCATATGTTGTTTTCTGCTGCGTTATCTGTGATGTGATCATGTGATATGTTCAGATAGATACTGTATATAGTATATATGATATTTTATATAGACGTTGCTTATGTTTTACACCCGCGCTAGCCCTGCCCCGCTCTGTCGTTAGTTACCTAACCTAACGGTGCAGACGGGACATCGAGGGGATTGCGGATGGCATAAGTGTACGTTGTATTTATCTGTGATGTTTAGGTGGACTTAAATGATGGGACATTCATTAATGAGATTAATGAAAGAAAATAAACAAAAAGATATTGTGGAATCGAATTTCAAAAATCAGGTAGCTCTAGTTGTTGCTTTGCATAGCGGTGTTCCTTGTAGAACATCCAGCACCTTATTCGATAAGGAAATAGCCGAGATCCCTTCACTGGGAGTGACCTCTTTAGCAATAACTAGCAGATGCTACAACCTTCGGTTTGTTTTTTGACTGCTTTTCTAGTTCTTGCTTTGCATAGTGGTATTGTGAATATCCTGCACCTCATTCGACGAGGAAAGAGCCGAGATCCTTTCACCAGGAGTGACCTCTTTAGCGAAACTAGCAAAAGCCTCAAAAACACTCCATTTAAAACCATTTGATTCCGCAACGAGATCAAGTTCAAAGCGTTAAAGGTTTTTTAAAAAACCATCTGCAACCCTCCGTCATTTTAGGAAGTAGAGTACTTAGTATTCGTGCTGTGTTTGTTGACCATAGTCAAGGCATAGTGTACGGTAGCTAAGTGATGTCTTCCTACACCGCATATGATGCAATTAGTTAGGACAGTCGCGTGACTTTGCTGACCTTAGTTAAGGGTCATGTGGGTGGGTCTAATTAATCACGAAATGACGGGTAGAGCTTGACTAGTGCTTATGATTTGTTGACCATAGTTAAGGTCATAAGTGCTAGGGGTAAAAACCATTATCGGGAGTTTCAAATGTTGAAATTTGCAATGAGATTGCATACCTTCTATATGATAGTTGGATCCCGATACCCACTGCGAGTAATTGTTACTCCTGAGAGAGTTTTGCACTTTACAATTAGCCGATCAAGTAGGTGTCTAGAAAGGTGTCAACGGGGTTACACCCCTGGGAAAACGAGATTTATTTTAATTAGGTCCGTGCGAAAGCACGGGGAACCTCCCTCAAAGTACCGGCACTGGCCTGGCTGAAAGATTGGCGAACTTATAAAGTGTAATTAATCCCGGCTAGTCTTTCCTTTTAGGGTTTGAAGGAAGATTTGATAAAAACAGTGGGAGCCATCCTGATTAGATAAAATATATAACCAATCTAATCTTGCAAGAGCGCACGTAGAGTGTTTTCTTCTCTCTCTCCAAGTAGTGACCATGTCACGCCTTAATCAAGATAATAATATGGATGTATTGACCGAACCCGCTTGTTATACTGAGCTGGGAAACGTTGGTCCCGCTCCAACTTATAATTGTTATAAGACCGAGCAGGAAATTGGGGAATACCAGATTTCCCATACCGCCCAAACGAAGAAAGTGCATGATGATGCATCTTCTTCGGGTATGTTCATTACAAAGAACTGTTTCTCTGTATCCTCTACGTCCTGGGTATTAGATACCGGATCGGGATCCCGCATATGTAATCTGTTACATGGGCTACAGAATGGTAGAGAACTGAGAACGGGTGATAAGTTTCATGAGACAGAAAATGGTGCAAGTATTGCAGCCAAGTCTGTTGGTCACTATCACCCTGTATTACCAGAATACATTGATTCTGAACGAATGTTATTAGATACCGAACCTGATATACAACATCATATCAGTCTCTTTATTAGTAAAGAAAGGATATAATTTTGTATTGTTGGATAATGTTTTGAACATTTCCTATATCAAGAGTTGATCAGTTCAGGCACGTTATCCAAAAGCATTGACGTTCTAAATCAAACTACAGTTCTTAGTATATAGAACACACACGAGAGGAAAAGTTCAGAAATGAACGAATTCTTCTTGAGGCATTGTAGACTAGGTCATATCAATGCGACCTGACTAGCTAAATTACATTTAGATGCATATTTAAATCAGTTTAAATTTACATCTTATGAAACTTGTCAGTCATGTCACAAAGATAAGATGACCATAGCTCCGTTTACTAGAAACAGAGAAAGAGTTAGTGAACTCTTGGGACTGATACATAGTGATGTATGAAGGTCCCCAGTCTACATATGCCAGGACTGATTCTTTGTACTTCCTTACATTCACTGATGATCTCTCAAGATTCGGACACATGTTCCTGTTAAAACATAAGTCCGAAACTTTTGAGATAATCACCGAATATAAGTTAGAAGTAGAGAACCAAAAACGGGTATAAGTATTATATCTTTTGATGTGATCAGGGAGGAGAATACTTGGGCACGGGATTCCTGGACTATTCTAAACGAGAATGAGATTCTCTCTCAGCATTACTCCTCCGTATACACCACAGCACGTGTAGGGTTCCTAGGCACTCTCAAGAGGTCTCACAAGGCATCAACCATGCCAATTTCAAAATATCTAGGTCCCGAGAAACCCGACTACGGATCGTTGGCTAGAAAACTAGGCGAAAATATAATCTAGTTAACACTTAACTACAAGAATACGGAAATACAACCTTTGTAGATCCGGTGCTCCACCTCCACGGCTCCGCAATGAAGTCCTCTCCGCTGTCCAAATGAATTCCCGGGCTCTAGCGTCGGCTTCGTCGGAGAAATGGCGAGCTAGGTCGTCGATGTCCATGCCGAAGATGATCTACGTCGAGGCATCGCTAGATCAAGCTCCACCTTCACCAAGCCATGAAAACTTGTGAAGGAAACACACTCTACTACTTGGCAAGAGGTAGAGGATGAAGAAATAGGAAGTGGGTAGACTTTAGTTTTGGATTTCTCACTCTTTTTCTCACTTTGCCATTAAAGCTTTCAAGCTTTTTCTTGAAGTGAAGAAGAAGAAGAAGATGATGAATATAATAAGTGTTAATTCAAAAAAGGAAAAGAAAATCAAACCTTATCATATTCAAACCATGGTTTAGTGTAGAGAATGAATCATGGTTAAATGGAATGGTTAGGTTTAAGGATGAGACAAAAATGGTGACTTTATGAAAGCTTCAAGAAGCTTCAAGTGCAAACAAATAAAAGCCACCATTTCTTCTCATATCTTTTCCTTTTTCCAAAATGAAAAAGATTAATAAATGAATAAAATGAATAAGGAAAAAGTAAACCCTAACCATTTCATTAACCAAGATTTAATTCTTTACACTTAACCAAAAGGCATGTATCATCAAACATGATACAAGCAAGTGCACAAAATCATATCGCATATGCAATGCGCACATCCGAGTGAGAAAATCCATTTAAAGTGAACCGATACTAGTTAATGCAAAGTAATATATCAAATATATAATTATGCATTAAATCATTAAATCAACACTTGATTTAACGACCCGGTCATATCGCATATAACCGACTAATATCAACAGTAACAACTTATCGAATCAACACTTGATCCGATAACCCAGCTATATCACATATAACCGATCAACGTCACATATCGCGAGAATCGAATACAGTATCACATACTGGTATCATTCTCGGTCCCGCACATATCTCATATGCGCTCCTATTTCGTTTCGCTTGAGCCAGGAAACCTCTGTGTATGACTCTAAAGACTCGTCAATACGCCGGCAGCAGGTGATGATCATATCAATCACCCACAAGCCGCAAGCGGTCTGCTAAACGTAACGGCCACCCGGGTATTGAGCGATCAGAAGATCGACGAGCAAGCCCGCTCACACTCCAGTGAATCCAACCAGTAACACTACCGTACAGTCCGGTCTGATCGTCTGATATGTCGCATATCTCGCCTAGGGGTGGTAAACGTCAGACCCCAATAGCTCAATAAGTCGTGTCGATATGAGGTCTATAACAGTTCGAGAAACTACTAGTAACACTTACCAGTAAATCTCAGCAACCCTGGCCAGGGATTTCCGGTTATAGCCAATCGAACACAGCGCAACATCAACTCCCTATACCGGGAGAGACGAATCCCCTCCTATCGCTCATTGCCTCCATGTGACTCGGGACTGTACCCAAAAACCACCGTTTTGCACACCCTCTTGGACGTGGTAAGATGGAAATCAAAGCACAGTGGGAACCACACAAGACTCTATGACGATCTCGGGTCAACAGACTACTCTGTACCAGTGTCACCAGAGAACTGCCATCTGACGTGAGGTATAATACCATCTGGGAGTTCTCGGCGAGTCCGTCCAGTGTACCCAGTCTCTACTGAGCACCCGTATATCATCTCCGATGTCAAACACCAATGGATATGGGATCATCCATCGCCCATCTGTATGGGTCGAGAAGGTACACGCTAGTCTACTCTGGTATATCGATGCCCCGTCTCGATACACCCACGACTAGGGACTTTGAAGGATGTACTTATGGACTACCATGTCCCCACTAGTATGATCCGCATCACAGTCCAGGTAGTCAAGTACACATCCTAAGGGCTTTACCAACATGTAACAGAGAGACAATCAGTGTACACGTTAAGGTAAAGGTCAACCAGATAGCATACTATCATGTCGAGCAAGAAAGTCCTCCCTATATATGTCCCAGCATCCACTACAATATACATCCAATGTACAGTAATGGCCTCTAGGGCATACATATAACTAACAGCACGTCGGTGTATCGGGACGGAGCAATCACACCTTATGTGATATGGTGCGCTCTATGATGAGTACTACTGAGTTTCCTATTTCCTTTTAGGAGTTATGCACTTGAGAAGCTGCATACCTGTTGAATAGGGTTCCAATCAAATCCATTGCCTACCACTTCATATGTGATATGGAATGGGAAGAGCCCATATCTTAAGTTTGTTAAGAATTGGGGTTGTCCGGCCTATGTCTAAAAGCAAAATCCGGACAAGCTCGAGGCAAAGTCAGTTCTGTAGAAGTTTGTTGGATATCCCAAGCATTCGCAAGGGAATATCTTCTACCTAACAGAGGAACAAAAATATGTTTTGTTTCTCAACATACCACCTTTGTGAAAGGGAATTTCTTATGAAGAAATTAGTGGTCATGAGGTAGAACTGGAAGGAGTTCCAGCTATATAAACTACAGCAGATGATTTGGTAGAACCAAAGGATTCAATAGATTCCGACAAACCTCAGCCTCTCCGCCGATCTAGTAGGGTTCCTCATCCGCCTGAGAGATACTTCGGTTTCTCGATGACAGTGGGAGCGAGGATTGCATCATGAGATAATGACCCAACTAGTTTCGAGCAGGCCATCAAGAGTGGGGACTCTGTAAGAATGGCTGGATGCTTAGCGATCTGAGATGGAATCCATGTACAACAACAAAGTATGGACTTTGGATGCTATATCTGAAGGGTTAAATCCCCATCAGGAGCAAGTATATCTTGACAAGATTACTTGGTATAGATGGAAAAGTTGACACTTTCAAAGCTAGACTTGTTAAAGGTTTTCGTCATCGACCAGGCGTGGATAATGATGAAACCTTTTCCACTGGCTGTGCTTAAGTCCATCCGGATCCTACTTACCATTGCTACATACCATGATTACGATATCTGGTGGTTGGGTGTCATGACTGCTTTTCTAAATATTGATTTAGAAGAGAGCGTCTATAAGTACACAGCCAGAGGGCTTCGTAGACAGTGGGAGCAGCGAAAACGTGTGCAAGTTGCTTTACAGGATAAAGCAGGCATCGCGGAGTTGGAACGTCTGTTTTGATGTGGTAGTCAAAGAGTTTGACTTCATCAAAATAATAGATGAACCTTGTATATACAAAAAGGTAGTAGAGAGTAAGGTGGTCATCCTCATATTGTACGTGGACAACATACTCTTGATAGGAAAAGAGTTTCCTATGCTACGCTCGGTCAGTCTCCTCTTATCACATGGATTCTCCATATAGGATCAAAGTGATACCTCCTAAATCCTGGGTTTTGGATCTATAAGATAGATCTAATTGGATATTAGGATTCTCACTAGTTGTAGTGAGATGGTATCAGTTGATCCTGGGGAGAATCACTGGAAAAGTTCCAGGGTGATAAGGACGACTGAATGTCAGTCGCAGGCATTGTCTTTACCCTCGGTGGAGGGACGGTATGTTGGAAGAGTTCCAAGCGAGATACCGTGGAAACTAGACGATAAAGGCTGGTGACATCGCTATCATAGATACTACCAAAGAGGAAGTTTGGGTGTATATTAGTTCATGAGATGAACTAGGTTCCTACCATTGTGTAACAATGGAAGTGTGGCTTTGGCCCAGGAACCCGGTCCCATCAGTGACCCAGACATATTCTTAGGCAGTATCACCTGATCAAGGAGATAGTTGATCTCCAGTGTGATAGAGGTTAGGAGAGTAGACTCAGAGGACAACACGGCGGATCCACTCACAAAGGCCTTTTCCCAGAGAGAGACTTTTAAGGGATGGTTGAGTATGAGATACTGCAACCACTGCTACAGATGGCCCTAGTGCAAGTGGGAGATTGTTAGTTATATGTATGCCCTAGAGGCCATTACTGTACATGAGATGTATATTGTAGTGGATGCTGGGACATATAGGTAGGACTTTCTTGCTCGACATGATAGTACGCTATCTGGTTGCTCTTTGTCTTAACATGTATACTTACTGTCTCTCTGTTACATGTTGATAAAGCCCTTAGGATGTATACTCGACTTCCAGGACTATGATACGGATCATACTAGTGGGGCCTAGGTAGTCCATGAGTACATCCTTCAATGTTCCTAGTCGTGGAAATATCGAGACGGGGCATCGATATTCCAGAGTAGACTAGCGTATATCTTCTCGACCCATGTGATGGGCGATGGATGATCCCATATCCATTGGTGTTTGACATCAGAGACGGTATGTGGGTGCTCAGTGGTGACTGGGTACACTGAACGGACTCGCCGAGAACTCCTAGATGGTTTATACCTTACGTCAGATGGCAGTTCTCTGGTGACACTGGTACAGCTTAGTTTGTTGACCCGAGATCGTCATAGAGTCTTGTGTGTCTCCCACTGTGCTTTGATTTCCATCCTACCACGGCTCTACTGAGTCATGCAAACAGGTGGTTTTTGGGTACATTCCCGATTCACATGGAGGCAATGAGCGATAGGAGGGGATTCGTCTCTCCCGGTATTGGGGGTTGATGTTGCGCTATGTTCGACTGGCCATAACTGGAAATCCCTGGCCAGGGTTGCAGTGATTTACTGGTAAGAGTTATCAGTAGTTTCACGCTTGTTATGGACCTTACATCGGCATGACTTATCAAGCTGCTGGGGTCTGACGTTTACTACCCCTAGACGAGATATGCGACATATCAGAAGAACAGACCAGACTGTGCGGTAAGTGTTACTGATTGGATTCGCAAGAGTATGAGCTGGCTTGCTCGTTGATCTTCTGATCGCTCAATACCCGGGTGGCCGTTACATTTGGCAGACCGCTTGCGGCTTGTGGATGTTTGATATGATTATCATCTACTGCCGGCGTATTGACGAGTCTTTAGAATCCTACACAGGGGTTTCCTGGCTCAAGCGAAACGGAGTAGGAGCACATATGTGATATGTGCGGGACCGAGATTGATACGATATGAGATACCGTATTCTATTCTCGCGATTTGTGACATTGATCGGTTGTATGCGATATAGCCGGGTTATCGGATCAAGTGTTGATTCGATAAGTTGTTACTTTTGATATTAGTCGGTTATAGCCGGATTATTAAATAAAGAGTTGATTTAATAATTTAATGTATAATTATATATTTGATATATTACATTACATTAACTAGTATTAGCTCACTTAAGATTTATTTTCTCACTAGTTTGTGCATAAGTGTATATGTGATATATATTTGTGTACATATGTTTGTGTCATACTTGATGATACACACAAGATGGGTGTATGAGACTTGTACCAAGATTAAGTTTAAGATTAGGGTTATTGGTTTATCTTAAGATTTAACAAAAGAGTTGAACGTAGTCAAAGTTATCAAGCTTGAAGAAGCTTGGAGAAATTTTGACAAAGTCTACTCTTTCGTCATTTCTCTTGATATTCTTTAACCTAACCCTTAACCTAATACCTTGGTCAATTCTCTACATGAGTTAAGCGTGATAGCTTAACTCACCCATGGTTACATTATTGAGGGAATCAATTCATATGATGATTATTCTTTCTTCATCTTCTTCTTCATCAAGCTCCATGAAAAGCTTACTAGCTCTAATGGTGCCATGAGAAAAAGTGTGAGAAAATCAATTCTAAAGTGATCCCACTTCCCACTTCTTCATCCTCTACCACTTGCCATGTAGTAGAGTGTGTTCTCTTCACAAAGTTTATGACCTAGTGATGGAATAGCTTGAGTTAGTGTCTCCCCGACGTAGATCATCTTCGGCCTCGATGTCATCGAAGCAAGCACGTTCGTTCTTCTTGTGAAGCTTCTCTAGAGTCCGGAGTTCATGATCGCAGCGATGGGGACATCTACACGGAGCTAATGAAGTGAAGGACCGGATCTACAAAGGTTATAATCCCTTTTCACTTAGTCTTAAAATGTTTAACTTGCTAGTTTTCGCATAATCTCTGGTAAACGATCCTGGTTAGGGTTGTCGGCATGGCTAATTTTTTGAATCGGGCATGGTTGATGCCTTGTAGAACCTTGTTAGAGTGCCTAGGATCCCTACACCGTCACGTATGGCTAATACCTCTGACGTGCTAGTGGTTAAATCCACAGCCAAAGTATTGACGAGTCTTTAGAGTCCCCCACAGACCGTTTTCTTAAGTTTCGGGTGAAACGCTGTAGAGGCCGTATGGAGATATGGCAGGGTTCGATCTTATCCGTGCAGTATTGCACGGATCATGATCGGACAGATAATACTAGCGGGCTTTGGTTTAAGCCGAATCCTAGTATTGTACAGTGTAGATTTTGTCTCTTTGCATTTGTATTCGGTCGGAATACAAATACGGGTATGTATATACAGTCACGGGGTTTTCCTGTAATTTATTACGGGATCAGTTTTCTGAAGTTGCCAGTTTGCATTCCGTTTCGGCCAGTTTTCTTTTGTTCCTTCACGGCCGGATTTTTCCGATGGAGGGGCTTATTTGCAAGTTTGCAAATTAGCCATTGTGGAGGGTTTATTTGTAAATGAGGGATTATGATAGATATAGCATCTGTGCTTTTTCTTTTGCTCATGGTGTGCACTAAATGAGATGGGATTGAGTTGGATTTATATTGGAACTTGATGTGATCTTTATTCCTCTTTATCACACATTTCCCACTTGCTTCATGATTGAATTTTTCCTCCACCATTTTGGTAAGGGGGCCGGCCACATCCTTGTGAGAGGGAAGGGAATTTTTTTGGAGTGGGGAAAAATTAGTTCATCTCATATTATGCTTTGCCACAAAAATCCATAGCCATCTCAAAAGCTCATTTTCTTCTACCCTCCTTCAATGGCAACTTCATAACCCCATGAGACAAACCATCCTACACTTCACCTACAGTATTCTTAGACACCTCAACTCGCCAACTTCGTGCCCGAGTTGCCTCGGTCCAGATGTGGGAGCCCGTAAAAGAACCCGGCGATGTGGTGCCTATTCCGACGAGGAGCTGAAGACCGGAGATTCCGCAAGGAGATCGGAGTGGAGGCCGAAGACCGAAAGACACGGATCGCTCGGTATAGCTTCCTTCCCATTCTCTAGTTTGCTAGCATTAGGTTAATGGCCCGATCCGGGTTTTAAAGTCCGCGGTAGCGCCGGTTCTAGCTTATAGAAAAGTTTTTATATTCCGCATTTGGTCTCGTTCAGACGGCCGGGGCGCTGCCGTGCACTTACAGCCGCCGTCGGCTTTGGACACCTTAGGGCAGCGCATATGCCAGGGCGAGTCGCGCCCTTGTGGATAGCCCTACAACATCGGGCTAACTCCACGTCATCCGGCCGGGTACTTGCCCGGTACATCTTGTCGGCGAAGAAATCACAGCTGCTAAAGCTCGACTTATACCCTGCGGTCTACGCTTCGCTGTTCCAGTATTCTGCACCTCCCACATGGTGGATCAAGGCGTTCTTGGAGCAGTGGAACATCCCGACCCATACCTTCCTTCTACTAGACAAAGTAGTTTCCATTTCCTTGGAAGAATTCGCTGAAGTTTCAGGTCTACCGGTCAGGGGGGAGCACTATGAGGAGCTGCTTCCTCCGGATGAATATGTTTTTGCCACCAAGCCAGTAGTGATGGGCCTCACGCCAGAGAACGCCATTCAGCACCAGTTCCTCAGCCTGATAAAGGTGTTGAACTTGTACGAGGGCCTCTTCCTTGAATCCGGAGGCCGGGAGGGTCAGTTTTGCGAACTTCATTGCCCGTTTTCTTCGCCCGGAGATTTTGTCGCGACGAGGCGAAAAGTTTGCTGAGCTTGATGATCCCTTCGGCTTTGGCTTGGACCATCAGCCAGTACTGGAAGCTGATCAGAAGAGCTTCTTTCTTCCTGACGCTGCGATCATCCCTCTGTCAGAGATCGCCACCCTGGGTATTGATGAAGAGGCGTTTTTTCTTGGGCTATGGTTGAGCTGGTTCGCGCTCCCTATGTTTCCTCGTTACATGAAGCCTTCCGTCTTCTACCCCGCGCATCGCATGGTTGCCGGAATACAAGTGGCCATCGGGATCGCCGGGTTAGCCCACTTATACCATGGTCTTAGCATAGCGGCTGATACCAGTGAACCGGGGGTGCATCCTGCCAACTTCCCGATGCATTACTTCACTTCATGGATGGAGATGCACGTGCTCGGGGTCTTTGCCATTCACAAGAGACCTTCGTTTTACGAGAGATGCAAGTTCCCTCGGATTATGCGACCGGTTGACGCCTCCATCGTGTGTCCGTCACAGCAGGAAGCTAAGGGCTTGCTCCTTCATCCGCGCACAGTCGGAGATGGTATGTCTTTCACAGACAAAGTCTTGACCATTGGCCAGGAAACTTCAAAGGTGGTGCTGTCACTGCAAGACATTTTTAAGGACGGGGCCTCCGTGTTGAAAGCCCGGGAGATTCTTCATTTATACTCCATCAAGCCGGGCTTTCTTGTATTCAGGAAAAATGATGCGGCGCTATTCTTGAGATACAACCCCCATCGTTTTGCCCAGCAGCTGAGTTACAATCAGGGAGTCCCGCTGGAGGCTTTCTTAGTAGAACCCGCTGCCACTGAGGAGGGGATGTAGGGCGTGCTGCATCATTTCATGCGCTTGAATACAGGGTCTTACTTCTTTATCAGCGAACCAGGTTGTGTCCCGAGGGCCCTTAATGTGCACGTGGCCTGGTATCAACATGCAATGGGTGCTGTTATCAGGGAGGGGAAGCGGCTGCTACTCGACCGCAAGGGTGCACCCCTTGCTAGTGACCAAAACCTCCCCTTGAAGCGACGGACCATTGTCCTTCCTCCGCTCAGAGAAGCTGCCATGATTGAAGTCCCCGGTGACAGGCCTGAGCTACCGGTGCCCCGTGCTCCCGTGGAGACGGTGGATGTACTACCGTGCCCCGTGCTCCCATGGAGGTGGTAAATGTAGCTTCCCCCGAATCTGGCGTGGGCTCAGATATCGGGACTCGTCGCCCCAAAGTGCCCACCAAGCGTAAGCTTGTGCTGGCTGCAATTGGAGCTCGCTCGCAGAAGAGGAAGAAGAAGTTGGTCCTTTCTCTAGACGTTGTACTCGGCCTGGAGCCTCAGGCTCCTTATAACGAGGGCCTGAGCGAATATGGGACCAACGAAGGTCTCTTCATAGTGCCGGAAGATACTGATCTCGAGGCCGCTATTGCAGCTTCTGTGCGGTCCGCAAGCCACCAAGCGGAAATGGCCACCCTCGCACAATCAAGTAAACATCAGTCACACCTTATTATATCTTTATTTTTATTATCATGTCTTGACTGACGTTTTTCCTTCTGTAACAGGCTTTACCACTGAAGAGGCTCTGGCGGCTTCCCTTAGGACCTTTGAGGAAGAGGAGAGGAATCGCGCTTTGTTAGGCATTGGTATGTCTCGGCTCATTGCATCTTCATTCTCCTTTCATATGGACAATCTAACCCCTTCTTTATTTTATCGCAGGGACTACAATGCGAATCCCGCAAGGTGATGCGGAGATTCTTCCCGGGCCAGTCATCGAAGTCCCAGCCTCCTTAGCACTGCCAAAAAAGGCCTTACTCAAACGACCGATGACGGATGCCTCGACGGCTCCAGAGGTAACCCTTGGCGCGGACGATGACGTCCTGTTGATGGAGGCTTCTAGAAGATCCGCTCTAACGGCCCGAGCGGAAAGGAAGCGCAGAATGCGCGTGGCAAGGGAGCGTAGTGCTGCCTTGGCCGCGGGTGCGGGTTCGAGCACTGCTACCCCTGCCCCTACTCCTTCAGAGGAATCCCCGGCTGCCTTGTCCACTGCCTATAGACGGGCAGCACTTGCGGCTCGGGAAGCAGTCGGAAGACCAACTCAAGGTAATGTGACACGGGGTTCCGTTGTCAAAGTTTTAAATATCAGTTCTCATATATCTTATCTTACTGGGCCGAGTCTTACCGAAGAAGTGGCGGCGACTGCTGAGCCTGGGGTAGCGGTAGAGAAGGTTTTCATGATTGCCGAACTCGAGGCAGCGGTAGGCGAGATGGCTGTGATTGCCGAGCTCGAGGCAGCGGCTGGTGAGACAGTCATGATCGCCGAGCCTGAGATGGCTACCATTGCCGAGCCCGAGGTGGCAATGGGTGAGACGGCTACAGCCGCCGAGCCCGAGGTAGTCACTCTTTCGCAAGGGTCGGGCACTGCTCCGATCGTTGCTCTCTCCCCTTGCGGCTCCTTGCCGCTGCCGGGCGCTGCGAGTATCACGACGATTCTCGTGGAGTCGGGGGATGAGGCAACGGGAGGTGAGACCATTCCGATGGAGGAGGGTGAAGCAGTTGTTGTATCAAGTGACGCCCTCGTCGCGGTTCCGACTGGCGACTCATCAGGTAGATTTTGGGTCATTGCTTTTCTTTTTATTCTGCAATCCTTTTCAATCTTTCCTGACAGTATTTATCTCGTTTCTAATGCAAGCGTGGCGAGCGCTGAGGTCACGCTACCCGAGGCAACGCCATCAGTTACCATTTTGACGGTGACCCCTCCTCTACCTTCTCTCATACCGTCTCAGACGTTGGAAGGTGCGGATTTGTGACCCATCAGTCTTACTTCTAGGCTGTATAATTTATGTACTGACATTGCATTACCATGTCCTTGCAGGAGTCCTTTTTGATCACCTGTATCAGGTGCTACAGCCACACTTCTCCTTTCAGTCAGAGATTAGCCCGCCCGCTGGTGTTGGTGAGTATTTTTTTTCTGACCAACGTCCTTCCTTTTAATGGGCGGTCATGTTATTGCTAATCCTTCTTTGCATTGCTTGTACCCTTACAAATTGAAGGAGGGGACGATGGTATTGTTGCACCACCGGAACTCCCAGCTCTGCCCCATGTTGCAGCCGGTATAGTAGACTCTATTGTTCGTGTACTTTTCTTTATTTCTTGAGCCGACATCTGATTGTGATTTGTTTTGTAGCGGTCACATCGACTCCAGCCCTGTTCGAGTCTCGCACCATAATGCCAGCCGACCCTTTTTCTCGACGTGCATCCTCGAAAGGCGCCGCAAATAGTCTGCGCATGTTGAGCGACTATATTGAGAAGCTTGACGTGGAGACTCCCACATCTGCTGCGGATTTTGCTACGGAGGTTAACCCTATGCTAGCGACGCTCGTGAATTTTCATAGTGAGGGCGTCGTTGAGTCTTGGGTTAATCACTGCAGGGAAATTGAAGCTTGCCTGCATGAGCTCGAGGTTGGACGTCCTGCTCCAGAGGTCCTGGTTATGAACACCCAGCAGGCTGCGTGGGTTGAGCAGAGCACTCCCTACTTCCGTCATCTTGAACAAGAGGTGCTTTAAAACATAAGGAGTGCAGAGAGACTTCAAGCGAATCTGCCTGACTGCATGCTTAGGTTGATGCAAATGCTGCACAGTTGAAAGTTATCTTTGAAGGCCTTCTGTGATGCATCTCTGACGGGTTAACACTGAGGCGGCAGCTTGACATCGTCGAGCGGGATGCACAAAATCGTGGGGCAGCTCAGCAGGCAGTCAATGAGCAGCTTTCGTCATATTTGCAGCAACGATCTCAGGTTGAAGCAGAGTTGGCCGCGGTAACTGATCATGACGAGAGGCTGAGGGGAGTGTGTGAGCAATTGATTGGCCTACTTAAGACGCTTCCCTCCCAATAGTTGCTTTTGCGTCATTTGTAAATTTTGAATAAAATGTATTCATTCTTTTATTCTTTCATATGATGTATTTTGTACCCAATTGAATTCATGAATAAAAGATACATTTCTTTCGCAATGTCTTGTGTCATCTCTCTGCTTTCTTCTTTCTTTTGTTATCAGCATGTCACCTTAGCAAACATAGCCGGCAGATGATAGGGTGAGCATCTTGTTTCGGCTTCTTCGAAGGGTAGTGATGGCTTAGGAAGCAGGTTCAGATCTGCTACCTAAGACTTTTCAACTTTATGAGCCGTGAGGGTCTCATAAAGAATTTTCTCCCTACGAGTCGTGAGGATCTCGTGGGTGTCTTTTCTCCTTAAGAGTCGTGAGGATTCCTAAGTGTGTTTTCCCTTATAAGTTGTAAGGATCTTATAAGAGAGTTTTTTTCCTTACGAATCGAGAGGACCCGTAAGTGTTTAATGAGATTGACGTTATCCGCATTTCACGGCGTCATTGGGTGACGTATTTCCTAGGCGGGGTCATGTAGATGACGTATTTCCGAGACGGGGTCATGTGGATGACGTATTTCCGAGACGGGGTCATGTGGATGACGTATTTCCGAGACCGGGTCATGTGGATGACGTATTTCCCAAACGGGGTCATATGGATGACGTATTTCCATGACGGGGTCATGTGGATGACGTATTTCCGAGACGGGGTCATGTATATGACGTATTTCCATGATGGGGTTATGTGGATGACGTATTTCTGAGACGGGGTCATGTGGATGACGTATTTCCGTGATGAGGTCATGTAGATGACGTATTTCCGCGACGGGGTCATGTGGATGACGTATTTCCGAGATGGGGTCATGTGGATGACGTATTTCCACGGCGGGATCATGTAGATGACGTATTTCCGATACGGGGTCATATGGATGACGTGTTTCCGAGACGGGGTCATGTGGATGACGTATTTCCGAGACGGGGTCATGTGGATGACGTATTTCCACGACGGGGTCATGTTGATGACGTATTTCCGAGACGGGGTCATTTGGATGACGTATTTCCGCGACGGGGTCATGTGGATGACGTATTTCCATGACGGGGTCATGTGGATGACGTATTTCCGCTATGGGGTCATATGGATGATGTATTTCCGCGACGGGGTCATGTGGATGACGTATTTCCGTGACGGGGTCATGTGGATGACGTATTTCCACTACGGGGTCATGTGGATGACGTATTTCCACGACGGGGTCATGTGGATGATGTATTTCCGAAACGGGGTCTGTGGATGACGTATTTCCATGACGGGGTCATGTAGATGACATATTTCCGAGACGGGGTCATGTAGATGACGTATTTCCGAGAAGGGGTCATGTGGATGACGTATTTCCGAGACGATGTCATGTGGATGACGTATTTCCGAGACGAGGTCATGTGGATGACGTATTTCCGTGACGGGGTCATGTGGATGACGTATTTCTGCGACGGGGTCATGTGGATGACGTATTTCCGCGATGGGGTCATATAGATGACGTATTGTCTGTTGTAATGAGACGAATATCGAAGTGGTCTCCAAGTTGTCTGGGAACCATCGAGAGTTGGAGTAGGGGATTTGCCGTTGCTCCAGGGTTGATTGGAGCGTCTGAATCCTGCTGGAATGGGGAGGAACGATGTCGATGATCTCTAGGCTATCCCTGAACCGTCGAGATTTGGCTTCGTTTTCTGATGGAGCCTGGGGAGGGAAGGTGTGATTCCTTTTTTGTTTGCGCCCCTGGATTGTATACAGGGATTGATGTGATATCACCTATAGGGCATAAATTTCATTTTATTTTATTTCTTTCAGCGATGTTCTATCATTTCAGCTTTTATATCGTGAAGGTCGCGATTGCCCAATCATTTCGGCTATTTTTCGCGGTGCCCAATCATTTCGGCTATTTATCTTATTTTTACTCGCTGCTTTTTATTGCGAGTTGCTCAATCATTTCGGCTATTTTGCATGCATACATTTTTTACTTGCTGATTTTGTTGCAAGTTGCCCCATCATTTCGGCTATTTCGTATGCATGTGTGGTTCGCTAGCTTCTTTGCTGCAAGCTTGGAATTAGACACCGATTTCAGCATCAACACCGCTACAACTGGAATATTGCCAGGAGCGAATCATCATTTGCCTCTGTCGATATTGAACAAAGGTGGCTTAGCAAACAGGGTTAGGATCCTGTCGACTAAGGCTTTTGACTTCATGAGCCGTAAGGGTCTCATAAAGGTATTTCTCCCTGCGAATCGTGAGGATCTCGTAGGTGCATTTTCTCCTTAGGAATCGTGAGGATTCCTAAGTGTATGATCTCTTATAAGTCGTAAGGATCTTACAAGAGTGTTTTCTCCTTATAAATCGAAAGGACTTACAAGGGTTGTTCACCGTGTAGACATATCCCTAGTCACGGATGGGACTTTGTTAGGGAAATGTTTATTCGTGCCCGTGGATTGTATACAAGGGTCAGCGTTGAGCCGCTTGTAGGGCAGTATTGGAGGTTGTGGTGGCTGCTTAAGAACAGGTTCAGATCCCTGTAGCTTAAGACTTTTGAATTTTATGAGCCGTGAGGGTCTCATAAGAGGGTTCTCCTTACGAGTCGTGAAGATCTCGCAAGTGCAATTTCTCCTTAGGAATCGTGGGGATCCCTAAGTGTGTTGCTCCCTTGTGAGTCATAAGGATCTCACGCAGGTGGTTTCCCCTTACAAAGTCGAGAGGACCTTGCAAGTGTCTTTTAACGAGATTGCGCCCTTGCGGGTTTTCACAAAACTCGCCGGTAGCCCTGCTGTTTTTACTCACGGAGCCCTTTTGGGTTTTCATCCGTGCCCTTTTCGCTTATGAACATACCATTTTTTATTCTTTTCTCTTTTTTGTGTCAGCCTTGGGATGCTGCAGTCTACAGTAGTTTATCGACGTCTCGGTCAGTAGCTAGTTTTAGGACATAGTGGTCCATCGTTAGTTTAAGGACGTTTCGGTCCGTTGTTAGTTTTAAGGACGTTTCGGTCCGTTTTTAGTTTAAGGACGTTTCGGTCCACTGTTAGTTTAAGGACGTTTCGGTCCACTGTTAGTTTAAGGACGTTTTGGTCCGTTAGCCGGCTACTACTTATAGAGTTTGGCCTTAGGAAGATAGCGAGCGGACATAGTCGTCGTCATCTATTGTTGACGTAGGCCGTGACTCGTCAGGCGTAGTATTTCTTTAGGAAGCGACCATTTATTGGCCTGAAGGGCCTCTCGCCATGCATGTCCATGAGTAGATAGGCCCCACCCTCGTAGACCTTGTCTATGATATACGGGCCTTCATAGTTCAACACGAATTTCCCCCGCTTGGCACGATTGGGGATCATAGCTCTTTTGACCACTAGCATGAGTTCGCCTTGGCGGAATGTCCTCGGCCTAGTTAATCTCTCGTATGAGCGCGTCATCTTTGCTTTATAAGACTCCAGATTTTGTTGCGCTATAAGCCGGGTTTCATCAAGGGCATCGAGCTCCTCAAGCCGAAGGTGAGCATTCTCTTCGTCCGTTAGCTCGTAATGAACTACCACTCGTAGAGAGGGTAACTCTATCTCGAGGGGGAGTACCGCCTCTGTACCGAATACCAATGCATACGGAATTATGTTCGTGGCCGTTTTGAACGTAGTTCGATACGCCCAGGGAGCTTCATGCAGTCTCTCGTGCCAGTCCTTCTTATTTCGAGACACCGTCTTTTTCACGATCTTCGTCAAGGTCTTGTTAAAAGCCTCAGATAGACCGTTAGCTCGGGAATTATAGACCGAGGAGTATCTCCAGTCTATGTTATGCTGTTGTGCGAAGCGGTTAATCTTGTGGCTTCTATAGGCTGGCCCGTTATCGGAGATGATCCGTCGCGGAGTACCGAACCGATAAATGACGTGCGTCTTGAAGAAATGGAGGATATTCTCCGTCTTCACTTCCCTCGGCGGTACTGGTTCTGCCCATTTGGAGAAGTAATCAGTTATCGCCAAAATGAACCGATGTCCTCTGGACGATGCTGGTCCGATGGGGCCGATTATGTCAGTCCCCTACATTTCGAACGGCCAGCTAGCCACTGTTGGATGGGATTTGGATGCTGATGGATTTCCACTGGTTGTTGCTCACAAGATAAGTCGGGCTGTATAGTGAGCTCGGAATGATCAAGTACATGGCTGGGGTCACTCACATACCTTCTGAATTGGGATATATGGAACACATTATGCACTCCTTCCAATGAAGGTGGAAGTGCTAAGCGGTATGCCACTTCACCGACTTGTTCGATTATGTCGAACGGTCCAATGTATCTCGGACTTAGCTTACCCCGTCTTCTAAATCGGATCACTCCATGGTTCAGAGATATCTTTAAGAATACGTGATCTCCCGGCTGGAACTCTAAGAGACGTCTCCTTGCATCAGCCTAGTGCTTCTGTCGATCTTGGGCTATGCTCATTCTTTCCCTGATAGTACGAACTACAACGACAATCGGTACTATCATCTCAGGTCCAAGAAGTTCCCTATCTCCGATGTCGTCCCAACTTAATGGCGATCGACACTTCCTTCCATACAGTGCTGCAAAAGGTGTCATTCCGATGCTTACTTGGTAGCTGTTATTGTACGAAAACTCCACAAGATGTAGGTGATCTTCCCACGATCCTTTAAAGTCTAACATATATGCTCTGAGCATATCCTCCAAGATCTGAATAGTTCGCTCAAACTGACCATCTGTTTATGGATGATAAGCCATGCTGAAGTTCAGACTTGTTCCCAAGCTTGCATGCAGATCTGCCAAAATTGCGATCGAAACCTGGTGTCTCGATCGGAGACAATGCAGACCGGTACTCCATGAAGTCTCACAATTTCCTGTATGAGTACATGGGTATCAGAGATAGTACATATTTAAAGAGTTTAAATCTTAAGTAGATTCTTACCTCCATGTACTTCTTTGCCAATGTCTCAGTTGATTGGCCAATTCGAAATGGGATGAAGTGAGCCGACTTTGTGAGTCGATCCACAATGACCCATACCGCATCGTTACCCTTTATGCTGTGAGAAAGAGCAGTCATAAAATCCATCGTGATGTGTTGCCACTTCCATTCTGGGATTGGTAACGGTTGAAGTAATCCAGCTATCCTGCGATGTTCAGCCTTTACTTGCTGACACACCAAGCATTTTACGACGCTTCTGGCTACTTCACGCTTCATTCCATGCCACCAGTAATTCTGACGTAGATCCTTGTACATCTTTATACCTCCAGGGTGTACTGAGTTGGGAGAGCTGTAAGCTTCTTTCATTAACGCTTTCCGAACAGGACCTTTTGGTACACATAATCTGCTGCCGTATCTCAAAGATCCGTCTTCATGGATGATGAAGTCTGTTCTGAGTCCATTCTCCACTTATTCTCTGATCTTTTGCAACTTAGCATCACTTGCTTGAGCTGCTTTGATCTGGTTGACAGTGGTAGATTTAACTTGTAAATTCATCAAACTTGAAGTGTTACCTGGCATGACTACTTCAATCTCCATCTGATGTAAGTCTTGTTGAAGCTTCCACTGAGCGGTGAGATGCATTGCTAATGGTTGGCTACTGAGAGCATCTGGAACCATATTCACCTTTCCTGGGTGATATTGCAGGTTGATGTCAAAGTCCACCATGAGTTCTAACCATCGTCTCTGCCGCATATTCAACTCCTTCTGAGTAAACACATATTTCAGGCTCTTATGATCTGTGTATATGTTCACTCATTCGCCAAGTAGGTAATGGAGCCAAATCTTGAGAGCAAAGATGACGGCTGCCAATTCCAAATCATGCGTCAGATAGTTGCGCTCATGAGTCTTCAGCTGTCTTGAAGCATAAGCCACAACCTTATCGTGCTAATGTAGAACACATCTTAATCCCTTACCAGATGCATCACAATGCACTTCGAAACCTCCAGATTGGTCCGGTATAACGAGAATAGGCACTAATGTCAACCTTGACTTGAGTTCTACGAAAGCTTGTTCGCATGCTTCTGACCACACAAATTCTTCATCTTTACGTGTGAACTTAGTCAGGGGTGTTGCTATCTTTGAAAAGCCTTCAATAAACCTTCTGTAATATCTGGCTAAACCTAAGAAACTCCGAATGTCCTTCACTGACTTTGGTGTCGGTCATTCGCATACAGCTGAACTTTCGCTGGATCCACAGAAATTCCTTCGCCTGATACGATATGTCCAAGAAAACCAACTTGCTTTAGCCAGAATTCGCACTTGCTGTACTTGGCATAGAGCTGATGTTGTCGTAGAGTTTCCAGGACAATTCGTAGGTGCTCGTCATGTTCTTTCCGACTCTTGAAATACACCAGGATGTCGTCGATGAAGATGACAACAAACCTATCTAAATATTCCCGGAAAACTTGGTTCATCAGGTTCATGAAAATTGCTGGTGCGTTGGTCACTCCAAATGGCATTACTAGAAATTCGTAATGGCCATACCGAGTTTTGATAGCCGTTTTATGAATATCAGCTTCCTTGACCTTCACCTGGTGATAACCTGAACGAAGATCTAGTTTAGAGAAAACACAAGATCCACTTAGCTGATCGAATAAATCATCGATTCGTGGTAGCGGATACTTGTTCTTTATAGTGACTTCGTTCAAGGCTCTATAATCAATACACATTCTGTATGAACCTTCCTTCTTCTTCACAAGTAATACAGGTGATACCCAACTTGAAGTGCTGGGACGAATCCATCCTTTCGCCAATAATTCGTCCAACTGTGTTCGGACTTCCTTCAAACCTTCCGGACTTAATCGATAAGGTGCTTTGATCACCGGTTGTGCTCCTGGTACTAAATCAATACTGAATTCAAAAGCTCGATCGGGAGGCAAACCTGAGATATCGTCAGGAAATACATCTTCGAACTCTCGAACCACTTCTGGCCTTGATTCTTCCTCTACTTGAGCTGCTGCAATCACTGCCTTCCTTGGCTTCGCTTTGTATGTGCTTGGCTCCAGGGTACGGTCTCCGCTTTTGAAATAGAAGACCGGATGGTCTGGAATCTTGAATACTACCCTCCTTTGATGATAGTCAATGGTAGCATATAAAAGTTCCGAGCCAATCCATACCTAGAACCACATCGAAGTTCGGTATGTCCAGCACTTTGAAGTCAGCGTAGAATTCTCTGCTGCAGACGACTACTGGACACAAGTTGTATCCCATTGTTGCCTTTAGAATGCCATTTCTTGAACTGACATTCCAGCTGGATACAAGAAGTGTGACTGGAATCACATGGGTTCGGACGAACCGTTGCGACATAAAGCAGTGAGATGCTCCAGTATCGAACAGTGCTAGTGTAGGGAGTGAGGCTACTAAGATTGTACCTAAGGTATGTGGGAAATGTTTTAGGTATAGGAAAATGTATGTAGATAAATAGTAAGACTGAAAGAAAGGTTTGAGAAGAAAAGTTTACCAGTGATAACTTGGCCAGTGGCCTCAGCTTCTTCCACGGTCATCGTGAAAGCCTAGCGCCTTGGTACATTCTTCCTGGCCCGAGGAGCATTCCTCGGAACGTTCCTTTGTGCTTGATGGAACTGACGAGGAGATGGTGCAGCTTGTGGTCCTCTAGGTGGTAGAGCAGGTAGTGCAAGTCTTGGAGCTGGTGCTTGGATGGCTGGGCGCTGTGGGTAAGTGTTCGCTGGCCTGGGTGCAGCAATTGGATTTTGTCTATAAGGACAAGACCCAATATCAGGAGCAGCTGAGCCACAGATTAATCAAAGGTTGTTCATACGCCGGCAATCTTTCGCCAGATGCTCATTTCTCTTGCAGTAGTTACAAAAGGCTGGGCTGCGCCTGTTGTTTGGTACTCCCGGTCGCCTTGGCACAAAAGGTGGCCTGGACGAGGCTCCTCCTGTCATCTGGTTGACAGGGTGCTTAACTCCTGCAGACTGAGGTCTGCCCCTCGCCTTTATCACTGTCTCATAACGGCGGGCAGCTTTCAGAGCCGATTCATGGGTCGGAAAATCTCCTGTGGCTGGTGCAGCCTGGATCCCCGAATCCAAACCCTATTGAAATCGGTGGGCTCTGATCTCATCTGTCGGTATCAAGTGTGCCGCAAATCTGTTTAAGTATTTTGCTAGCTGTGTAATATGTAATATATTAAACAATTCGAATTATTGAGACATATCTTACCGACTAAGTATGGTGAACTCAGTGTCATATTCATCTACTGACTTGGTCCACATCGAACCTTGTTGTAGATGGATAAACTGCTGTTCTATGTCGAACCTGGCAGTCTCAGGAAAGTACTTCGCGTCGAACATATCGCGGAAAGTCTTCCATTCAATGGGATGTTCAAGACGGCTTTCTTCCGCCTTCCACCAGTTCCGTGCATTGTCCGTGAGTTGTAATTTTGCAACACGAACCCAAGCTATTTCTGGCACTTGTGCTGCTGCCAGATCATCTTCTTTACTCTGAGCCCATTCCTCAGCTTCCAGTGGGCTCCCCTTTCCTGAGAACTGTTTGGGATGTAAAGCTCTGAATTGCTTCACCCCAGGTGCTTCAACCTCGGGACGGTTCAAGAGCTGCTACTGTCCCTCTAGGAGGCTGTAAATTGCCTCAAGCAGAACCGTTTGCTCGTTGGATAGAGCAGGAATAGCAGGTGTGATTGGTAGTGGAGGTGGAGTGTTGTTGAAGTTGGTACTGGTGTTATTTGGAGAATCCATAACCTTGAAGAAAATTTTGGTTAGGACGGATTCAAAGTATATGATTCAAAGAATATGAAATTGTAAGATTCAACGAATATGAATTATAAAGAATGTTTTAGTTGCTGGTTCTTGTATTATATTGCTTAGGTTGTTTACTGATTTATGTGAAAAATTGTGTTTTTAGTTAACCGCAATCAATAACGGTGTCGCGCGTAGCTAGACCGAGATGAGTACGGGTCGTCCTCTGGGAAACGTGGAACCTTTTACTCTTACTTTAGACGTGTTGAAAAAGAAAGGAGGGATAAAGAATATTGTAGAATGGTTGTAGGATCTAGATCTACGTTAAACACGGATGCAAAATATAGATCTAGATTAACTACAGATGTAAGTTTATATAAGAAGAGGGCTTGTAGGGTTCATTAGGATTTAGTAGTTATGGATGATTAATTAAAGATTACTTTTTCTAGTCTTTAATAGATTTAAAACTAGAACGACGGTGATGCATGTAGATTAGGATTTCTGGAGGGAAAAGGGTTCCCACTCTTAACCCCTATCTCGACATGGAACTCTGTTCATATCTAGCCTTTACCGAAACAAGCATTAATCTAATCTCTAATCGCGGTCGAGACTAACAATGAATTGGTAGCGCGCCCGATTAGGATGTTAATGATTCTTTTGATAAAGTTTATAAACTTTATAGGACAAAAAAAGAGTTTAGGTATTTTCATCATCCATTAACCTACCCTAATCCTACGAACCCTAACAAGCGGAGAATTACTCGCAGATGTTGGGAGAAGAAGAGATGGAGAGAGAATTCATAATAAAACTACAAAGAAATAGAATAAGAAAAAGAACTACCTTTATTAATCAACAAAACTCATTACACTTTGTTTCCTTAGAAAATGATTACAAATACTAGTTTGCTTCTCGATCTCTTCTAAGGAGGTAGATGAACCGTTGATGATCAGCCTGGATGCGTGAGCCGTCTTGGACTTCGTGATCTCGTCGACTTGATGATTTTTTCCAAGAGACTCTCGGTCCTTATTTATACTCCAAAAGCCAGAACCCTAGCTTCCAAATTGGAAGCCAACAGTTAAGATTCAACAGAAAAAATCACAGCTCCTAACCCATCTGGCATGCGGCGGCCAATAGGGGGGTTTGGCCGCTGATCCACAGCCAAGAAGTGTGATCCATTGATTTTGCTTTCTGGGTTTTTCTCTTTATGACACGTGGAGATCTCTGGAACCTCTGGAAATTGGAAATCATATCTTTGTTTCTGCCAGATTTGATTTCTTAGCTTGCTTTCTTAATTAGGTAGGTTTGCTCTTAACAACTTTGATTCCCTTAATTTTTAGCCCTGAAAATTATGCACAATCTCAACAAATAATATTAGTGGAGTTTTGAGATATTAATTTCACCATTAAGATTTAGTCAATAGTATTTTTGCATACATTTTCCTACCAAATGTTAATTATAATATATCAACACATGAAAAATAGTATTTTTACAGAAAAACCCTCATATGTATCATATATTATAATAAACACCTTTTCTAGTATAGAAATAGTAGGAAAAATGTAATAACAAATGTGCAGTTTTATCAACTGAACAAATACCCCCAAACTTATCTTTGATTGTCTGGAGCAAACTAGTTTATTCAACAGAATGAGAAAAGAAAGGAGAAAACTAAGCACACTTTCATAGGCAAACACGATTGCACTGAGCACGTGCAACAAGCCGTTAAACCTCTAGGTGTCCTTAGTAGGAGGAGTGTTGTCTCCTGAGGGTTTTCAGCGGATTACACCCACAAAATCCTATAATAAAAGAGAGATGGTGAAATTTACATAAAAAGATAAGAACTATAAAAGAAATACTTTGAAAATTTAGAGTTTCCAACTACACTAGCTTTTCAATTGTCATGAGCCCTATCTTAATAGTCATGAAAAATGTTAGAAATCACTTCATCCCTCAATAAAACATCATCTTTATTCTTCATTCCTACCTTTCATCCAAACATCGATCATATACCCCTACATGTGTGAATAGAACATCCCTACACTCGGAGAATTCAATTCAAGCTATCATACTCTTGTCCATCTACCTCAGTACTTTTTAATTTGATGAATATTTATGGATTTGCTCACACATTTTCATGCGACCGTTAATACTTCTTGAGGTACTAACCGACCGATTACTTATGTGCTTGCTGATTAGGTGATAGTATTTTCCTCATCTTGCACCACCTAAGGCTTAGCAGTGACTCCCAAACCAGTTGGTCTAAGGCACTAGGTGATGAAGCACCCTTGCTATATTTTTTTATTGCTGCCTTGGTTATAACAAAATCAGTGTTCATTTTTCTTTTCACCATTTTTATATTTTCTTCATTTATTATTTCCTTCATACTTTGGCTTTTAGACAAGAGCATTTCAAGGTATCCTCTACTATCCCGAGTTTCAAGACGTGTGTAAGTGCGTATAGTAGGGTATCAACATTCAAATGTTTGTCTTCCAGAATAGAAACTATTTTTCAGACTTATTTTTATCCTCAGATTAGTGACTTCCTTCGTCTTACTAACCCTTGGGACAACAGCTCATAACTATTTATTACCAGTTCGTTTAAGAAAACTTCTAATTTTCTTGGTTTTCTTAAACTATTTCTATCTTTTGGATGTAATTTTTCACTTTCTACTCTTTTGTTATAAAGGAAAATTTTAAATTTTTTTTTTAAAATGCCGTGCTTATGCAAAATATGATGCAAATTGATGTGTAAATAAGCACAAACCTCCCCCAAACCTGTTTACAGCAGTGTCCTCACTGATGTTATCCGTTAAGCTCAAAAACCTGTAGACTTGGGAGGAGAAAGGGGACAAGAAATAATGCAAGTGAAATCCTCCCCCAAACTTATTTTTGGCTCACAATCTTATAAAAATTCTTTTTCTTTCAAGAGCAAAAAAAAATACCCCCCTCCAAACTTGAGTTAAAGAATGTTAATCTAAAATCATACGAGGAGGTCAAGGTTATTGGTTAATGCCAAGTTTTGCAAAGACCGAAAGTCAACACCAACCATTCAAAAATTTTATCGATGAAGCACCAAGGTTGGTGGAAGAACATGTCACCTTTCGACGTGAAGAAGTGGGGATGTGATAAGAGGTGTAATGGAAAAGGATTGCGTCTCAATTTGGAGAGACGACATAGTGATAGTGATGATGGATTACTCGCATTATCGTGATTGTCCAAAAGAAGGGGTGGAGGTTCAATTTCTTTATCTTGGAGTTGATTCATCTCAACACCCGTGTCTTTTAAAAATGCGAGTTCATCAGCGAAAATTTCCTCAAAGCTTTCATTGATACCCCGAAGAATAATGTCATCAGAAAAAATGGGGTGGTCGTCAGACTCTATAAAAAGTTCCTCATCAGCGTTAGATGTTGATCCGGACAACTCGGTGGAAGAGTCCGTGTATGTATAATACATGGTTGGGCAAGCAACAACATATGAAAAGAGTCAGTATCATGAGGTTGATCAAATTCGTTGCTGTCGACATCCATTAATTCGACAGAACACACATGAGCATAGGGTTCGGAGGGTTCACTTCCCAACTTGTAAATGTTAAGCTCAATTGACTTCTTTCCAAAAGATAGGGTCATAGAGCCGTTTCTATAATTGATTACTGCGTTGGAAGTCGCAAAAAAAGTTCGACCTAAAATCACCGGAATTTGATTTCGTAGGTTCACTACAGATTGTGTATCTATGACGATAAAGTCCACAGGGAATATAAATTCCCCGACTTTGATTAACACATTCTCTAGCTCACCCTTAGGTTGGGTGATAGGTCGATCGGCCATCTGAAGAGTGCAATGCACCGGTTTTAACTCTCCGATCCCTAATTGCTCATAAACAGAATACGGAAGCAAGTTAACACTAGCACCTAAATCGAGTAGAGCACGATTGATATTTTTACCCCCAATAGAAATAGAAATTGTAGGACTTCCGGGGTCCTTTCGATTCTTGGGTAGTTGTTGTGTAAAAGCAGTGCTCACATTACTCGCAAGGAAAACTTTTTTAGGTACTTGAACTTTTCTCTTCCTAGTGCACAAGTCCTTTAGGATTTTCGCATAAGATGGAACTTGTTGAATAGCATCTAGGAGAGATGTGTTTATCTTAACTTGCTTAAAAATTTTCACAATATTCTCCATTTGTGGACTTGGTCTATTGCCCTTTAACCTGTTTGGATAAGGTGCTTTATCAAAAAAGGTTTGGTCCAACATTGGAGAGGATTGTGGGGATGGAGTGGATCCCAGAATTGGAGTGGGGATCGTTTTAGGTAGATTCGAGGAAATGGGCGAAGGGTTCGAGCCTTGGGAAAAACGGAGAATAGGCTCGGATGAAGGTGGGAGACTACATGAATTAGGGGAAGAAGAAGAAGCTGGGGTATCATTGGTATCACTAACATCATCACATTGCTTACCCACTCGGTTATTCAGCACTTTTCCCGATCTCAACGTAGTAACGGCACTCACATTATAAATTTGTGAGTGGCCAGGATTAGGTATGGGTTGAAATGGGAGTTTCTCTTTCTCTCTCGCACTCATTGCGGCGTTCAACTGTGCAAGTTAGTTTTCTATTGATTTAATACTCTCGTCGTAGGAGGCGGAGTCTTTCTTTATAGTATCAATAGAAGACTTCATATCAGCCGACATTTGAATGGTATATTTCATAAACATATCCAAAGTTTGTGTGAGTGAAGAGTTTTCAGTACCGGCCACTTGTGGTGTAGACGTGTTGGCCGGATTTTGAAAACTTTGTGATTGAAAGGGGAGCTGATTTTGTGGTTGTGGTTGCTGTGGAGGAGGTCTTTGATAATTGTTTTGGAACTGATTTTGATTTTGGGGTTGGTTTTGGTTCCAAGCAAAGTTAGGATGATTCCTCCATCCTTGATTGTACGTGGAAGAATAAGGATCGTTTCTAGGTCGCTGCTGAAAAGCAGCATAAGTTTGAAACGATGCATTCATAGGACATTCTTCCGTTAAGTGTGAAGGATCTGAACAGCAACCACAGACGGCCTTAGGAAGCGTGACCTGATTTAGGGAGATTGATGAAAATTTGTTCTCAATAGCGTCGAGTTTCTTCTGCATCGCTGCCATTTCGGCTTTCACTGCGATGGAAACATCGAGCTGGTGAATACCTTCCCTAGATGAAGGTGGTCTTACGCTTTCCCACTGCAGAGTGTTTTCAGCGAGGTCTTCCAGATACTTCCAAGCTTCGCCATCGTCTTTGGACATGAAATTGCATTGACACATTGTTTCAAGCATCTGCTTTGTCGCTGGATTAATGCCCTCATATATAATTCGGCATAAATCCCATCTATTGATTCCATAATGAGGACATTGGACAAGCAGATCTTTGAAACGTTCAAAGCACTTCCAAAATGGTTCATTGGGAAGCTGGGTGAACTGGTTGATCTCGCTCCTAACACGGGCGGTCTTATGGTTTGGGTAAAACTTCTTAAGAAATGCAATTATGAATTCATCCCAGTTAGTGATAGAGTGTGCGGAAGTATTATAAAGCCATTTTTCTGCCAAGTCGCACAGAGTGAATGGGAGAAGACGCAAGCGCATAGCATCCACAGTCAGTTGTGAAGTACCCATCATTGTGCATATGTTTTCAAATTTAGTGATGAAAACGTACGCGTCTTCCAACTCAAGCCCGTGAAATTTAGGCAACAGATTGATGTAGTGGGGTTTAATTTCAAAATTATCCCCGTTAGCTGGTGGAATAGATAGACAAGTGGGAAGAGGATCACGGATAGGATAGCATCTCTCTTGGAGAGAGATGCGCGGTGGATTCTGCGCACCTACGGGCGGTGGCAGCGTGGTGTTATAATCTGATGGAGTACCATCCATCTCGGTTGATGTGGTGTGTGGTGGGGGAAAAGAAGATGAAGAAGTACCGACTTCGGCATCGATAGCAGGAACGCGGACAAGACGGGCACTAGAATCACGTGTCCAGCCAAGCATGCACTAAGCGGGTTTAGTGCAAGTGGCAGCGTGTGTGCGCTTTAAATTGGTCTGTTTTGAAAAAAGTGGGACTCAAGACAAATCACACAAAAATGCACAAACAACCCTAGAACTAAGGTTACCTAAGTCAGTCTCTAGACCGCTCCTAGACTTCCAAAGGACAAGCCGTAGGATCAAACCTCTACCGCCTCTTTACTACTCTTGTAGCCAGGTAAGTGCCAGGTAAGTGGGAGGTTGTCCACTACGTAAGTAGTAGTCCTAATTAAGTAACCACTTGCCTTAGACACACTTGCCTAGACACCACAAAAGTAATGCGGATAAACGATAGATTACCTACGACCTTCCTCTGTCCTTATTGAGCGCGACAGTCTTTAGAGTCTGGTCTAGATATTTTTTAAATTAATGTAGGGTTGATGCAGATGCTCGGTTTGTGATTTGTGGGGCTTAGGAAGGGTGATAAAATCCTCACCTAATCTGAATTCGGTCTTTGCACCTTAAAGTCCGTATTAAAATATGCAAAAACAAACCGTAAAACAAAACTTTGCAAAAAGATTTTTGAGCGGCGATATTTTGCAAAGAATCCTGCAGAAAAGAGATTTTATTGGATTTGAGAGGAGAGAGAAAGAGGTTAGAATCTTACCAGAGAATTTTGAAACCCTAACTCCTCAGTTGTGCCGTGTTTCCGCCGCCACAAGGGTCTTCTCGCCGCGGATCCGCTGCGTGGCAGATGTAAGTGCGCGGCGGCGCCCCGGACGTCTAACAGACGCCGATATGCGGAACAAAACTTTTACGACTGGCGCTATCGCGTACTTTATCCCGGATCGTCCATTAAAGCTAAACTAACAAATTGTAAAGAGGGTAGAATTGTTATACCGAATGATCCGAGTCCTTCGGTCTTCAACCATCATCCCACGCTATGTTGCAACTGATCCGAACTTGCTTGATCTCCGTTCTCATCGTCCAGGTGGCACCACGTCGACGGATCTTTAAACGGGCTCCCGCCTCTGAACCGAGGCAACTCGCTCGTCAAGTTTGCTAAAAGAGACGACCAAGATGAAGTAGAGAATGAGTAGAATACTTTGTCTCGTTACGTCCAAGGTCACGGACGAACGGTTATAGAGGTTGCCATTTGGAATCGGGTGAATGGAAATTGAACTAGGAAATTTCCATACAGTTGTATCATAATCTTTTTGCCAATTTGAAATGATTCAAAAAATCACACCCACACAAAGAGGGGCCGGCCACTATTAGTAGAAGAGGGAGGTGAGTGTAGGAGTAGCAAGTGGTGACCATAACCAAATGATACTTATCATAACCTAACAACAAAGCATGAATCACTAGAAACAATAAATGCAAACCAATCACATTAAACCTAGTCACCTTGCATCATTAATGAACCATTAATGACACAAATGAGTCATATGCCTAATCACCACTTCTAGAACCTTCTAGAAGCATGACTCACCCAGAAGACGAAAAGAAAAATCCGTATTTAACCGAATGTCAAAATACGGCTGATAGAAAACTGGAAACTGGCAACTTCCAAAAATCATCCCGAAACGAATTTCAGGATAACCCCGTATTGGTATAAACATACCCGCATTTGTATTATGACCGAATACAAATGCAACTGAGACAAAGATATTATATCTACACAGTATAATACTGGGTTCCGGCTTAAACCAAAGCCTACCAGTATTATCTGCCCGAAAAACGACACGTGCGAAAATGCACGTGCATTTTCCGAACCTTGCCATAAACCCATACGGCCTCTACAACGTTTCGCCCGAACTTGGGAAAGTGTCGGTGGGGAACTCTAATGACTCATCAACATACTGGCACTGGGTATAACCCTAGCACGTCAGAGGTACGAGCTGTACGTAACGTTTTGCCTATATATTGATTGGAAGGGAAACTGATAAGCGAACTCATCTATAAACCCTACTGAGCCTGACAGTGACAATATATGTACAGTCCGGAACATTCGTCTATGAGCATCGCATATTAGGCCTAAGGGGTCGGTAAACGTCAGACCCCCAATAGCTGCATAAGTCGTGTCAGAGAGTAGCCCAGAACACCCTGAGATTCTGCTGGTATACCTACCAGTATATCTCGATTACCCTGGCCAGGGATTTCGTGTAATGGCTCTCCTAAACACAGCGCGATCTCACCCCCAATACCGGGAGAGACGAATCCCCGAAGATCCGCTCACTTGCCTCCAATGTGGCTCAGGACTGTACCCAACTAAAACCTGTTTGCACAACTCCTTTGAGCGTGGTAGGGTAGTAATCTAAGCACAGTGGGAACTCACACGAGACAAATGACGACCTCAGGTCAATGAACTAACCTGTACACATGTCACCAGGGAACTGCTATCTGACGATATGTATAATACCAACTAGCATGTTCCCGGCGAGTCCTGTCCGGTGTACTCATAACCTAATGAGCACCTGTATACATCTTAGGTGATCGAACTGACACCAGTGGCTTGTGAGACCGGCCACCGCCCCTCGTCGGGGTCTCGACTGTATACACTAGTCTACTCTGGAGTATCGATGCCCTATCTCGAAACTCCTACGACTAGGGACACTTTTAAGGATATTCTTATAGACCCCAGCTCCCACTTATATGATCGCCATCATACTGCTGGTAGTCAAACAAGAATCCTATGGGCTCTATCATGATGATAAAGATAAACCAGATAGCATACTATCATCTCGAGTAAGACTGTTTTATCGGTATAGGTCCTCCCTCAATCATTGCAATCACGTACCTGCGATCCAATAATTGACTTAGAGGGCACTATATCCAACAATCTCCCACTTGCACTTAAGGCTAATTATTGCGATGTCGAGTACTCACAGCTCGTGTGATACCGAGCATCCAACTCCTCTACTAATCAGTTTCACAATGTCTGTTTGCGAAACTAATATGTTCGAGTAATAGCCTAGGTGAGTGGATCCGCTTCGGTGTTTCTTTCTGTATCTCTCTATTTCTCAACTTCGCGGAGAAAACCATCTCCCGAATTGAGTAATATCTGTCTTAGAATATGTCTGGATATTTGATGGGACCTAGTTCATAAATGAACTCAAAATCCAAACTTCTTAGACTGTATCGATCACTGAAACTAATCAGTGTCCAGCACCAAGCCTCCCACAGTATCCTCTTGGACCGCCTGTCCATAATACTGTCCCTCGTCTGAGGAAAAAATATAACCTTCACAATCATTCTGTCATCTATGTCACCTTTGAAGCCTGGAATGATAACCGTCTCCCGAAGGAGGCCGCCGTCATCTTATCCGTAGAACATTCACTTATGTTCTGAAACTGCTTCCTAATATTTCTCCAGGATTGGATTAATATAATCTTATTGCATCTAGTGCAATAAGAACATCTGGTGTGGTACTTGACATCTCACGATTGACTCAATTGCCTAAGCAAGTGATCTGTCAATCATGCACATCCCTCTCCCCTTTAGTCTGTAAGACACCTTTAGAGAGGGTGACTCCATCACCTGCAGGTACACCACCATGCTTGGAGTTATCTATTCTAAAATACTATTAGAATATTGTCAAAGTACCCAAATTGGGAAAATACCCAAATCTAGATCTAAAACCATAGATCTAGTTACCAGAATGTTTTATATTATATCCATATCCTTTGTGGAGAAACAACTGTGTGACGACCAAAGTACAATCTGATCGGTATACTCTGTGTATGTCATCCAAATACCAGGATATCACACCATACTACCTTCTTAACAGATCCATCCCTTATTCTGATGAAGTCAAACCTATGACTGTCACATCAAAAATAGATGATTTATCTCCGCTATTCCTGCTCAAGTCTATAAATAGACATAAGCTTCTTGCCCACTATACTTCCGCTGCTCCCACTGACTACGACAACCCTCTGGCAGAATAATATATACGTATACTTTTAAAATTAGTTCAGAATGACGTTATACATTTCCTCCTGCCGGGTCTCATAGTCTGGAACAACAGTAGTGTCAAGTCTGGGTAAACTAGAACCTCCCTATCACCGTCCTTAAGGCTACCAGAGTACCTCTCGGGTGTCTGAGGTTACCCACCATATCTGCGGAGTGGCTATTGGAATGTCAAACCTGATTGAATATATAGGTCCTATTAAACTTTCCGTAATCGTTTGCGGTTCTGCAATCACTTCCAGTTCTACCATACTCCCACTTCTGTTTTTCTGAAAAAAATCCATTTTAATAAAACTGTGGCGAGTCAAGAACAATATCACTATTGATCTTCTAGATGGTAGAAAATCAATCCTCGTCGAAGCTAGGGTCAACCCACAAACTGCCATTACAGAAACGTGCCTTGAGTTATCCAGTGTCTGGTTTAAAGCATAAGCTGGACAACTCCCCTTACCTTAACATCGTTAAGATATGAATCGTTCTATATCCAATATAGAAACTTTAGCACTTATTTAATTGGAACCGGATTCAAATTATGCAGCTGTCTCCAGTGCATAATAACTTAATAGAGAGAGGCTGATCAGTATTACTCAACTCAGGAATCTATCCAATTATGAGTAACCTGAAAGAGAAACAAGTTTCTCAAAAACCATTACTATCAATTGAATACCATTCACAAGAATCTACATCTTCGATTTCTTTGAAGAATCCCGATACTTGTGACACTTGGTTCTCTACTTTATTCCTATACCCACAACTTCTCAAAACTTAGACATTGTATTTCTTCGAAACACTTGTCTAAAAACTAGAGAAGTTACAAGTAAACAGAATATAGTTCGAGGACCAGCCCCTTTGTCCTGATGGACACTGGACAACATATAATACTCTGTATAAGTCCGCTGAGTTGAATAACTCATAACCTGTACGTCGTAGGTTGAAAACTGTTCCCAGGAGATCTCCTCAAATATCACCAATTACAACGAATTTCGATATAATGAGGATGATCACCTAATTCCCAATAACTCGCTCCCACTCAACATCTGTAAAACCATGCAGATGTGAGAATCGTTCCTGGTAAATACATACCCTGGAGTAAGTATCCAATCGGGAAATCAGTTTTCTATTAACAATGCACAGTGAATATGAAACATAAATATGTTTCGTAGGGGTTTCCTGGTATTCTTAGTAATGCCTCTTCCATAATCCAAATCATGATTTTAACCGTATATTTCCCTGACATCTTTCCATTTCCCTTTATTTGTCTTTAGTCGTTACCTTCTGTACACCATCATTAGGCTAAGTTGTTTTCTTCCTTCCCTACCGTTCGGCACCAGCCTATGGTTTGGAAGAAGAATATCCAGTAAGCATAATAGGTGTACCCTCCTAATCCTAGGAGTACTCGTAACTTGAGAGAAGGTGAAGATAAAAACAACTGAATAATACCATATTCTTATTTCTCCTGAACCAGAATCCATCCTCGAAAAATATCCTTCGAGTTCGTATATAATCATACGATGAATTTATCCAATGGAATTGGATGTTTGTAGCGATACGGGTTGTTCTGGAGAAATTAAAGGTGAAGTAGGAATGGCGATGAAATACGTGATTTGGTCATGAATGTAAATAGTCGCAATTTACTTTGCCCTCTTTCTAATTCCTTTATCTTGTCTTTACATATTACCTTTTGCACACCCTACTTAGGCTAATTGGTTTTCTTCATTCCCTACCGTTCGGCACCAGCCTATGGTTTGGAAGAAGAATATCCAATAAGCGTAATAGGTGTACTTTCCTAAACCAAGGAGCCCTCGTAACCTGAGAGAAGGTGATAATAAAAGACAACAGAATAATACCATATTCTTTTTCTCCTGAACCTGGATCCATCCTCGAAGAAGTCCCTTCGAGTTCGTATATAACCATACGATGGATCTATCCAATGAAAGTGGATGTCCGTAGTAATACGGGGTGTTCTGAGAAATACAAAGGGTAAAAGAAAGAGCAGCAATGACTTATGCAACTATAGACAATCCAAAAGCCAGTAAGTTAAGAAGGTTCGGTCAACTTTGGTCACTGAGTTATAGTCTGGGGTCGGTCAAAAGTCGCTGCCAAAGAGAGAGAGAGAGAAGAAACACTCTGCGTGCACTCTAGCCTAAATCAGAATGGTTATCATTTTATCTAATTAGGAAACCTCCCACTGTTTTCTCAAATTCTCCTCCAAACCTGAAAGAAGAATTAGTCGGGGTCACCCGAAGAGTAAACCAACTCATCAGTGAGAATCAGGATCCAACTATCATCGCATGATAACTTGATGGAAGCCACTCAAGTCATCACACTCCAGAAGGTATGCGCAAGTCTGGCAAGTTTCTTGTATGTTTGAAACTCCCGATGTAATTTTTATCCCATGCTCTTATGACCTTGACGTAGGCCAACAAATCATAAGCAACATGTCAAGTTCTACCCGTCGTTGTCCTGATCAACTTAAGTCATCGTACAAGCCCTTGACGTAGGCCAACAAGGTGTACGTCTGACTTAAACTAATGCATCTATCTATGCAACAAATGAATACCCAGCAGCTACCAAACACTATGTCTTGACGTAGGCCAACAAACATAGCTTGAATACTACTGACCATCCATAAGAAACGACGGAGGATTACGGCTGGTTTTTGGCGAAAAACCTTTAACGTAATGAACTTGATCTCGTTGAAAGAACCTGATAGCTTTATAAAAAATATATAGTAGCGAAAACCTTTTGTTAAAGAGGTCACTCCCGGTGAAGGGATCTCGGCTCTTTCCTCGTGGAATGAGGTGCAGGATATTCCAACTGAATACCGCTATGCAGAACAAAAGGAAACGTCTTTGTAATAATTTTAAATTTGTTCCAACAACATCAAATATAGGTTTGTTTTATCTCTGCATTGATAAGAATCAACGCAGTCCCATCAATCAATCACACCAGAAAAGAACGAAAATAAAATGTACGTATATGCCATCCGCATTCATCACTGGGTCCCTTCATCACCCGTTAGGTTATTTAACTAACGACAGAGCGGGGACTGGACTAGCGCGGGTGTAAAACATATACAATATCTAATAGTATATATATTAATATACAGTAATCGCTCCAGGCGTGATAATATGCAACATTACAGAAAAGTAATAAGCATCACAGAACAATACAGATAATCTGGGATCCCCGGGTTTCACAGAGCCGCTGCTGAAACCCGATGTTCCCCTGGTCGTGCGGATAGCCTGTGCAATGAAACCTGGACCCCTACGGGTGCGGCAAGTTACCCGCCAAAACCTGAAGCGAGGTAGTCCCCACAACATAGTGAATGGAATACCCGGCACTTCACGGAATCCGGTAAATTGAGCACCCCACCTTGGGTCAACCTGTACCCCCTACGAGTGCGGCGAATAGTCTGCCAATTCTAGAGTGAGGTCCTTTTGCCTCTCAATGCCATGAGATACGAACCCGTTGCCCTTTAGAATCCGGCTATTCGTGCACCCCATCGCGGGGTAAACCTAGTACAGAAAATAAAAATAGTACAATAGGTACATCGACCGCAACCTGGTTGTGCCCCAAAAGAATATTATACAACAGGCAGTGACGGCAGTCCACATGTTGGACGCTCGCCCCGCAATATCAAATGTACAAATAAATTTAAACAACACTATCATTGCACCCTGCTATCCACCACGACAAATCGACAACATTACAGCACAACACAGAACATCAACGCGAATGTCACGTTCGCAAACCCGTCTAAAAGAACTATAGCAATCAGACGCGGTTTACCGATCAAATGACATTCCCGGTCGGAGATATAATGAAAGTGCTGAAAAACTAACAAGTTTAAAATTTCGATCGACTAAATATCACAAAGTGGGCCCCACGAGAATCTGGTGTACAGTAACAAAACCTGGGCCCAAACGATATATACCAAAAACCCCAAAATCCAACAGAGAACCCACTGTACAAATTTGGGAGCATGAGCTCACCAAGTGGCCGCGGATGTGCGTCCAAACCATGGTTTTGGCCGCGTTTCCGCGGCTTTTTGGTGGAGTCACGTGTCCAAATTTGGTCGTGGTTCTTAGAAATCCCTGCACAGTTTTCTGAGATGTGTGAAATATTTTTAGGACACCGTTTAAAATCAACAGAAACTGTCAAGCAAGAAAAATGCGATTTTTGATTTTCGGTTCGATCGATGTTTTAAACGCGTTAGCACAAGTTAGTATAGCTTAATGGTGAGGCTCTGATACCACTGTAAGTGCGCGGCGGCGCCCCGGACGTCTAACAGACGCCGATATGCGGAACAAAACTTTTACGACTGGCGCTATCGCGTACTTTATCCCGGATCGTCCATTAAAGCTAAACTAATAAATTGTAAAGAGGGTAGAATTGTTATACCGAATGATCCGAGTCCTTCGATCTTCAACCATCATCCCACGCTATGTTGCAACTGATCCGAACTTGCTTGATCTCCGTTCTCATCGTCCAGGTGGCACCACGTCGACGGATCTTTAAACGGGCTCCCGCCTCTGAACCGAGGCAACTCGCTCGTCAAGTTTGCTAAAAGAGACGACCAAGATGAAGTAGAGAATGAGTAGAATACTTTGTCTCGTTACGTCCAAGGTCACGGACGAACGGTTATAGAGGTTGCCATTTGGAATCGGGTGAATGGAAATTGAACTAGGAAATTTCCATACAGTTGTATCATAATCTTTTTGCCAATTTGAAATGATTCAAAAAATCACACCCACACAAAGAGGGGCCGGCCACTATTAGTAGAAGAGGGAGGTGAGTGTAGGAGTAGCAAGTGGTGACCATAACCAAATGATACTTATCATAACCTAACAACAAAGCATGAATCACTAGAAACAATAAATGCAAACCAATCACATTAAACCTAGTCACCTTGCATCATTAATGAACCATTAATGACACAAATGAGTCATATGCCTAATCACCACTTCTAGAACCTTCTAGAAGCATGACTCACCCAGAAGACGAAAAGAAAAATCCGTATTTAACCGAATGTCAAAATACGGCTGATAGAAAACTGGAAACTGGCAACTTCCAAAAATCATCCCGAAACGAATTTCAGGATAACCCCGTATTGGTATAAACATACCCGTATTTGTATTATGACCGAATACAAATGCAACTGAGACAAAGATATTATATCTACACAGTATAATACTGGATTCCGGCTTAAACCAAAGCCTACCAGTATTATCTGCCCGAAAAACGACACGTGCGAAAATGCACGTGCATTTTCCGAACCTTGCCATAAACCCATACGGCCTCTACAACGTTTCGCCCGAACTTGGGAAAGTGTCGGTGGGGAACTCTAATGACTCATCAACACACTGGCACTGGGTATAACCCTAGCACGTCAGAGGTACGAGCTGTACGTAACGTTTTGCCTATATATTGATTGGAAGGGAAACTGACGAGCGAACTCATCTATAAACCCTACTGAGCCTGACAGTGACAATATCTGTACAGTCCGGAACATTCGTCTATGAGCATCGCATATTAGGCCTAAGGGGTCGGTAAACGTCAGACCCCTAATAGCTGCATAAGTCGTGTCAGAGAGTAGCCTAGAACACCCTGAGATTCTGCTGGTATACCTACCAGTATATCTCGATTACCCTGGCCAGGGATTTCGTGTAATGGCTCTCCTAAACACAGCGCGATCTCACCCCCAATACCGGGAGAGACGAATCCCCGAAGATCCGCTCACTTGCCTCCAATGTGGCTCGGGACTGTACCCAACTAAAACCTGTTTGCACAACTCCTTTGAGCGTGGTAGGGTAGTAATCTAAGCACAGTGGGAACTCACACGAGACAAATGACGACCTCAGGTCAATGAACTAACCTGTACACATGTCACCAGGGAACTGCTATCTGACGATATGTATAATACCAATTAGCATGTTCCCGGCGAGTCCTGTCCGGTGTACTCATAACCTAATGAGCACCTGTATACGTCTTAGGTGATCGAATTGACACCAGTGGCTTGTGAGACCGGCCACCGCCCCTCGTCGGGGTCTCGACTGTATACACTAGTCTACTCTGGAGTATCGATGCCCTATCTCGAAACTCCTACGACTAGGGACACTTTTAAGGATATTCTTATAGACCCCAGCTCCCACTTATATGATCGCCATCATACTGCTGGTAGTCAAACAAGAATCCTATGGGCTCTATCATGATGATAAAGATAAACCAGATAGCATACTATCATCTCGAGTAAGACTGTTTTATCGGTATAGGTCCTCCCTCAATCATTGCAATCACGTACCTGCGATCCAATAATTGACTTAGAGGGCACTATATCCAACAGCAGAGGGTTCAGGTGATTATTTTTGCTACTTGGCCTTCTATACTCCTCTGGATCTTAATGAATGTCTCTATCTCCTGTTTCCTCAAGTCTGTGACTCCAGATCTCCTTGCAAAAATTTCACGCACTTCGTTAAATATACGATTTGCAGTTTTGTTTTAATTATGATATAAATCGAATAAGAATTCAACACAAATAATAAAAATAAAAAAATTACGCACGTATCCCCGGCAACGGCGCCATTTGATTTATGTGAAAAATTGTGTTTGTAGTTAATCGCAATCAATAACGGTGTCGCGCGTAGCTAGACCGAGATGAGTACGGGTCGTCCTCTGGGAAACGTGGAACCTTTTACTCTTACTTTAGACGTGTTGAAAAAGAGAGGAGGGATAAAGAATATTGTAGAATGGTTGTAGGATCTAGATCTACGTTAAACACGGATGCAAAATATAGATCTAGATTAACTGCAGATGTAAGTTTATATAAGAAGAGGGCTTGTAGGGTTCATTAGGATTTAGTAGTTATGGATGATTAATTAAAGATTACTCTTTCTATCCTTTAATAGATTTAAAACTAGAACGACAGTGATGCATGTAGATTAGGGTTTCTGGAGGGAAAAGGGTTTCCACTCTTAACCCCTATCTCGACATGGAACTCCGTTCATATCTAGCCTTTACTAAAACAATCATTAATCTAATCTCTAATCTCTAATCGCAGTCGAGACTAACAATGAATTGGTAGCGCGCCTGATTAGGATGTTAATGATTCTTTTGATAAAGTTTATAAACTTTATAGGACGTAAAATGAGTTTAGGTATTTTCATCATCCATTAACCTACTCTAATCCTACGAACCCTAACAAGCGGAGAATTACTCGCGCATGTTAGGAGAAGAAGAGATGGAGAAAGAATTCATAATGAAACTACAAAGAAATAGAATAAGAAAAAGAACTAACTTTATTAATCAACAAAACTCATTACACTTTGTTTCCTTAGAAAATGATTACAAATACTAGTTTGCTTCTCGATCTCTTCTAAGGAGGTAGATGAACCGTTGATTATCAGCCTGGATGCGTGAGCCGTCTTGGACTTCGTGATCTCGTCGACTTGATGATTTTTTCCAAGAGGCTCTCGGTCCTTATTTATACTCCAAAAGCCAGAACCCTAGCTTCCAAATTTGGAAGCCAACAGTTAAGATTCAACGGAAAAAATCACAGCTCCTAACCTATCTGGCACGCGGCGGATCCGCGGCCAATAGGGGGTTTGGCCGCGGATCCGCGGCCAAGAAGTGTGATCCTTTGATTTTGCTTTCTGGGTTTTTCTCTTTATGACACGTGGAGATCTGTGGAACCTCTGGAAATTGGAAATCTTTTCTTTGTTTCTGCCAGATTTGATTTCTTAGCTTGCTTTCTTAATTAGGCAGGTTTGCTCTTAACAACTTTGATTCCCTTGATTTTTAGCCCTGAAAAATTCTGCACAATCTCAACAAATAATATTAGTGGAGTTTTGAGATATTAATTTCACCATTAAGATTTGGTCAATGGTATTTTTGCATACATTTTCCTACCAAATGTTAATTATAATATATCAACACATGAAAATAGTATTTTTACAGATAAACCCTCAAATGTATCATATATTATAATAAACACCTTTTCTAGTATAGAAATAGTAGGAAAAATGTAATAACAAATGTGCAGTTTTATCAACTGAACATTCACGCAGAACAGAATTGCATGGCAGTGTTCAATACAACTCTGACCTGCATGGGCCACCAACAAAACCTGTCACGTCCCGCTTCCCAGTATACGGGCAGAGCACGTGACGAGGCCGCTACGTATTTACTATGAAGTAAATACGCTAAGCGTATCTAAGCAATATAAAATAAACGCACAAGAGACAACATATAATAAAACGACAACTTTATTTATTCACATTCTTTCTGTACAATGCGTGGAAAAGAAAATACAACTAGATAAAAGCAATGCCTAAACAATGGCATAACAGAAAAGGAAAAGTACTGAAATAAAAGTGTACAATGAACTAAAGCTCTGGGTCTTCAATGAAATGGTCCAATTTTTCACTAGTGGGCTCGATCTCCGGAGTGTCCAGATCACCTGACGACATTCAAAGAAGAAAGAAAGAGAATGTCGTCAGCGAACAAATCGCTCGGTAAGTCCCAAAGATAAGAGAGAAATAGAATAGACAGAAAGAGAACGTAGTTTTTAAAGTTGTATTATATTGTTTTAGTATTAACGCTGTTGTTTGTAGTTTGTAGTTTGGTACAGAAGGATGCCAGTGTATACGATAGGAGTCTCTATATGCCAGAGAATAGAGGCAAGTGTAGTACAAGGAACCGTTTATGCCATGGTACAACAGCAACTGAATTCAGGTTAGGTGTATTAAATCTTACTGTCTCATGCCATTTCTAACACCTTCCGTACCAATCTATCCCTTAAACCCCGAGATGTCTTGTTGTATAGTTGTATTGTATTGTCTTATATTGTAAACTGTATAGATTGTATAATTGGGTGACTTACCGAAACCATAATATCAGTAAATGGATGTAACTGTAGAATCATGGATGTAACTGGAGAATCATGTAAATGGAAGTATATCCATGGTTCGGTTCGGTCAATATAGATTGAATAGTTTGAACAGATTGAATATATGAATTCATATTGAATTGTAATATTGTAGATTGTATATTGTAGATTGTAGATTGTACTTGAATTATATTCAATTCAGATTATAATGAGACTCATTCTGAGTCAGAACAATTAGAAATGAAATTGAAGTCCTGATGGTTTTGATGTTATCGGTAACCGCTACACATGGGCGGCAGGATTTGTGTCTTTTTCAAAGAAGATTACCATGTTGATAGCACTGTTTGTTAATTGTCTACCTTAGATAGGCAAGCACCCATATCTACGGATCCCTGAGGCTCAAGAGACTGGTCCCACTTAAACCTATGTTTACTAGAATCTGTTCCCCGCCGAAAGACGCGGACGAAGACGCGGCGGGCGTCTCGCCTGAATTTCGGGACAGATGCTAATTGGTGCTATCCGTCCACCTCTCCGAAGATGCCAAGTTGATTTATGGTACCATGTATCAAAGGTTTAAACGGATGCGGCCGATGTAGCAGACTTCGTCAGATTCCCCCTCATTCGAGGGGTATTTTATTGTGGGGACGCTCTTCCCTGCAGGCGCAAGCCCCTGCAGTTAATTACGCTACCGCATCGCGGTAACCACTTTCTTCTTCTCCAGATGGTCACTTCGTGTCGTGGGTGTTTGTTTTGTTTGTGGTTGCCCGTGGATTGTATGCAGAGACTAATTTATGTTGTCGCCCGTAGGGCGTGGATTAGTCCAAATCCGTATCTTCTTAGATTTGGGTTTGGGGTTTGGGTTTAAGGATACGTTAGCCTCATTTGAGACTAAGATCAACTTAAACGTTAGTTAAGGATACGTTAGTCTAATGTTTAGACTAAGATCAACTTAACGGGATCGTTTAGATCCAACAAAAGAGCATTTGGCCTCTATTTGTTTAGTTTAGGGACATTGCGGTCGATTAGTTTAAGGACATTACGTTCCAATGTTAGTTTAGGGACATCTCGGTCCAGGTTAAGGACATCGTAGTCCGTAGGTTTAAAGGGACCCCACAGTCCGAGGTTAGGGACATCGTAGTCCATGAGTTTAAAGACCCCACAGTCCGTAGTTTAAAGACATCGTAGTCTATGAAGTTTAAAGACATCGTAGTCCATGAGTTTAAGAACTCCACTGTCCGTGAAATGTGTGGTTGTTGGGACCCGTCACCTCTCTAAAGACGTTGATGGATTACAACGACAGATATCAGAGGAGTAAAGAGATGTACCCTTGAACCGGTGTGAATTGGTTGAAAGATCTATAGTCCAATTTAGAACTAAGATCTGTTAAATATTTATGAGCAGACGGGCTCAATTAAATATAAGTTGAGGACTTATGGGCAATCTTGGGCTAAGTCCAATCAGATTAAAATATTCAACATTTTATTTAGGGCTGCTAAGCTTTTATTTAGGCTTGGCCCTTTTAATAATCTTGAAAAAAAAATTATCTTGTATTGAATGCAGAGCATTCATGAGAGCTCTGGGCTTTATTAAAGAACAATTTTTGTTCTGACAGCGCAACACGTGACGCGCCAGGTGCTTTGCGCCAATTAAAGAGCACAGTACGCTTCTGTCAAGTAGCGCACACATGGAGGACATGTGTCGCGCTTGGCGCTAAGCGCCAGATAGTGAGCGCATTGCGCCAGTTTATGAGCGTATTGCGCTAGTTTAGTGGCGCACACGTGAGTGACACGTAGCGCGCTTGGCGCTGAGCGCCAGCCCATGAGCGCAGTGCGCTATTTCAGAAGCGCAAAGCGCAAGTTGCACACGTGATTGACACGTGGCGCATTTTGGCGCTGAGCGCAGGTCCAGAGAGCTCAGAAACGCTGTTCAAGAGTGCAAGGCATATTTCAATAGCGCAAAGCGTATTTCAATAGCGCAAAACGCATTTGATCAAATTTATGATCTGTGAACAAATTTATGTTCTTTTAAAAGAGCCTTTGCCTCAAGATTCAAGAACAACGGTTCTTATTTTTTAAAGGCTTGCCTTTATAGATCAATGATCTGTATGAAGAATATGTTCTTCTTTTTATTATGTGATGAGATATTTTGATATTTTTTATGAAAGACCTTGGTCTTTGTAGATCTATGATCTTTTAAGAAGATAATTCTTCTTTTTAAGAGATGATTTCATCTCTGTGTTCATCGTTCATGATCTTTACCTTAAAGAAATAATTTTCTTTCAAGAGCTTGCTCTCTTTCTTTCTGAGTTTTCTCAAAGTTTGTAGGGGTTTTTTTCTATATCAGACTTGAAGTCTTGGGGCCTTTATATAGGGCAAATTGATTTGTTAAATCAGTTAAAGAGATCATTCTCTGATTGATTTGGGGATGTTTCCCCACCGTTGGATCTTTGATCCTAGGGCTTTTGTTTTACAGAAGGCATTCTTCTTGTTTTTAACAAGATTAAGAAAATCTTTTTTTAACAGAATTTTAATTCTGATTAATTAATGATTTATCATTATTATTAGATCTTTTGATCTAACGGTGGAGAATTTTATAATTTCAGCGCTGGCGCACCCGTGCTTTGCACGTGGTGCGCTGCTCAGAGCGCAGTGCCCTTTGTGCTAGCGCACTTACGTTTGACACGTGGCGCACAGAGCAGAGCGCAGCGCAGCGCAGCCTGCGCTAGCGCACCCATGTTTGACACGTAGCGCGCAGCGCGCCTAGCGCTAGCGCACACATGGTGCACTGTCTAGGGCGCAGCGCACCTGGCGTTAGCGCATCCGTGTTTGACATGTGGCGCGCAGCGCGCCTAGCGCTGGATCTGAAGTGTTGCTTCAATTTTGAATTTTAAATTTCAAAAGAGAGCTTTGCTCTGATTGGGCGTGCACTGCCTAGGGCGCAGCGCACCTGGCGCTAGCGAATCCGTGTTTGACACGTGGCACACAGCGCGCCTAGCGCTGGACCTGAAGCGTTGCTTCAATTTTTGAATTTTAAATTTCAAAACAGAGCTTTGCTCTGATTGGGGGAAACATGGTCCTTAGGGTAATTTATAGAACTTGAGGGGGGGTTTATGTAAAAATGCTTTGTATAGATTTCAAAATACACCCCAAGTATATAATTATCGTCTTTAGAATTATCATAGGTGTGGATTTTATATTTGTGATATTTCTAGTGAAAATATCCTAAATTCATAATATAAGGTATTTAATTGTAATATTGAACTTGTATAGAATTCATGGTATTTTAATATAAAGTGATTCTTGTGATTTTTGAAAAGAGTTGGAATATTTATATTATTTCAAAATAGGTATTTTAATGTAACATATACACATAATTATATAAAAATAACTTTAATATATATTTTACATTTCTAAAAATCTCATTTTCATAAGATGTCATATTTTAAATCTCTCGAGACCAAATGCTCCTTGCAGAGGTCTGCATCTCGCACTACTAAGCCCAGGGATGTGCGATAATCCGTACCATCCTAGTTGGGTTCCCCAAAATAGGTTCTATCGGCACTTTGCAAAGATTTGTGTAAAATACTAATATTTTAGAAAACGGTTTTAATAGAAATGGTATTTATTTGAAATGTTTCGTTTTCCCGTATTCTATGTTCCCGAAAGGTATTGTGCTATATTTCATATGAGTGTTGTGAGGAGCTAGGTCATTATCTCGTGATCTACTTAAAGGTATAGAAAGTTTGTGATGTTCAAATGTCGAAATGAAACTATATGGTATTTTAATGAAAAAGTACGGTAAAATGGAAATAGAAATTTCTTTTGATACGGAACTTGTTCAATATAATTAGTTAGTGTTTAATAGTCAACATGTAATGGTTTAATAAGATTGTATTAAAGGAAAAGTGAGATTTTAGGAAGAACCGAATCGGAAATCGGATTTGCTCCGATTCCGTTGGGTTTTAGAATTTCGTATTTTCAGAAAGAGTAGAGAAGGGAGAAGGTGGGACTTACGGGTTTCGCTTAAAGAGGAGAGGGAGAGGGATCGGGAGGAGGCGCCGGTGCGTCGTTTCGTCGTCGGGATCTCCTAGGGTTGTCGCCGGAAAATTCGCCGGAGCTTCGCCTCTTTGTTCACTTCAAATGCACACTAGGGTTCTAGGAAATTTCTTAAGAATTTACTCGGAATTTTAGGATGAGGGGGTAGTGTTTAGGGGTTGTATTTATAGGGTTAGGGTAGGGTTAGGGTAGGTGAAAGGTTAAAAAGAAAAAATGTGATAAAATTATTAAAAGTGGAGTAATTGGGGTTTAAAGAAGGCTGTGGAAATGGTCTGAGGAAATAAATTATGCAGGTGTACAGGGGAGACCAAAAGACACATTTTTTGTGTTGGGGTCGTCGCCGGAATCGGCCGACTCGGCTGCGACTCGGCCGTGACTCGGCCGGCGGCCTAAGTCGACCGGTTCGCCGGCCGAGTTGGCCGATTCCGACCAAGTTAGGCGGCCGGAATCCTCCTCCGACGGCTGGACTATTCTCTGGTACAGTTACATTTCAGGGTATAATGAGGTTTTTGTGAGATATGCACGTGTAAACTCTTGGTATTCTAAAAAATCAAAATAAAACAATATTAAAAATAATATGGGGTATGGGATTTGAACTATGGTGGCTTGGTTCAGTCGTGCAAGGTATTACCAATGAGCTACAAGCTCCTTCTTGTAATTAATTAGTAAGACAAGTATTTATGGTACTCACAGAAATGTAATTACTCCGAGTATACTTTTATTTTTAAATAAATATTTGTACACTAAAATTGGAGTTGTTACAAAATGTATCTTGTATTCACGTGAATTCATGAATAAAAAACATATTTTACTTCATATTAGCATGTAATTTTGGCAAATGTAGCCCGTAGATAGTCCATCTTGACCTCCTTGCATAGCAGCGATGGTTTAGGAAATAGGTTTGGATCTGCCGCATAAGACTTTTCAAATTTATGAGCCGTGAGGGTCTCATAAAGACTTTTCTCCCTACGAGTCGAGAGGATCCCGTAGGTGTATTTTCTCTTTAGGAGTCGTGAGGACTCCTAAGTGCGTTTTCTCTTGGGAGTCGTAAGGATCTCACAAGAGAATTTTCCCCCTTACAGTCGAGAGGACTCGTAAGTGGTTTTTTCGTCCTTGTTGATATTCGACTTTGGAGAATATGGCCCATGGATAGTATACAATAGTTCATCTTGGACCTACTTGCAGGGCCATAGTGCTTAGGAAATAGGTTGATATCCCCGTTGCCTAAGGCTTTTCGCCTTCATGAAGGTTTCATGAAGATGTTTTTTCCTACGAGTCAAGACGAGTCGAGAAGTTCTCGCAGGAACATTGTTTTCCCTACGAGTCGAGACGAATCGAGAAGTTATCGCAAGAATGTCCTAACGTCACAGTTAACCTCTGCTCTTTACAACAGAGGTCCGTTAGGGTCTGTGGTAATAGGGTTTGGTCCGTCGTACCGTCGCATTGGCTGATGCATTCCCCGATACGCAATTTTGCTGTTCGAGTAGCCCCGCGACTGTCGTGTCTCTGATCCCTTCGGGGGCAGGATAAGATGTCTTCAAGTAATCTCCCAGGTCATATTACTGTCGGAAGAGCAAGCGTTAGGGATTTTCCATGCCGCTTTTTACTTGAGGTTAGGCTCAATTTGGGAGCCCCGATGAGTCATGGCCACTCCGCGCTGGTGTGGGATGATCTCCGATAGTCTTTCAGGTTTTATTTGAGTTGCCGTCAAGACCCTGAAGCTTGGGACCTTCCTTTGCTTCGTTTGTTGGCATTGTCTCTGCTATATTGCGACGAATGTCGAGGTTGTCTCTGAGTTGTCTGTGAACCGTCGAGGCTCGAAACTAAGGACTTTGCCATGGCTCCGTTGTTTTAACCCTGGGGTCGGTTGTTGATGTTGCATCTGCATCCTGCTGGAGTGAGGAGGAACGCCGTTGTTGATCTCTAAGCTATCTGTGAACCGTCGAGATTTGGAATTAGGGGTTTTGCCATGGCTCCGTTTTGTTGACGTCGCGTCTGCATCCTGCTGGAGTGGGAAGGAACGCCGTTGTTGATCTCTAGGTTGTCTGTAAACCTTCAAGACTTAGAAATAAGGACTTTACTATGGCTCCGAGGTTTTGACCATGGGGTCGGTTGTTGACGTTGCGCCAGCATCTTGCTGAAGTGAGAAGAAACATCGTTGTTGATCTCTAAGCTGTCTGTGAATGTCGAGACCTGGCTCTCCTTCTGACGGAGCCTGGTGGGAAAATATGGTTCCCTTTTCATTTATGCCCATGGATTGTATACAGGGGTTGATGTGGACTCACCTGCAGGGAAAAAGTTTCATCATTTTTTCCCTTTCCGCGATGCTCTATAATTTCAGCTTTTTTATATCACAAAAGTCGCGATCGCCCAATCATTTCGGCTCTTTATCGCGGTGCCCAATCATTTCGGCTATTCTTTTCTTTTTACTCGCTGATTTTTATTGCGAGTTGCCCAAAAATTTCGGCTGCATATATTTCGCTCGCTAATTTTTATTGCGAGTTGGATCTTGAGATCTGATACCAATCTCGGCATCAGCACCGCTGCAACTGGAATATTGCCAGGAGCGAATCATCATTTGCCTTGAAAGGAATTAGACTTTGATACCAATTTCGGCATCAGTATCGCTAAAATTGGGATAGTGCCAGGAGCGAATCGTCATTTGCCCCTGTCGATTTGGACAAAGGTGGCTTAGTAGACAGGGTTAGGATCCTGTCGACTAAGGCTTTTTGACTTTACGAGCCGTAAGGGTCTCATAAAGGTATTTCTCCCTACGAGTCGTGAGGATCTCGTAGATGTATTTTCTCCTTAGGAGTCGTGAGGACTCCTAAGTGATATTTTCACTTGCAAGTCGTAAGGATCTAACAAGAGTGTTTTCTCCTTATAAGTCGAGAGAACTTATAAGTGTCGTTCACCACAATAGTTCATTCCTCGTCATTGGTGGAACTTGGTAGGGAAATCGTTTATTTATGCCCGTGGATTGTATACAAGAGCTAATATTGACCGCCTGTAGGATAACTTGGGGAGTGTGATGGCTTAAGAACAGGTTCAGGCCCCTGTATCTTAAAGTTTTTGAATCCTATGAGCCGCGAGGGTCTCATAGGGGGAAATTCTCCTTACGAGTCATGAGGATCTCGTAAGTGTAATTTCTCCTTAGGAATCGTGGGGATCCATAAGTGTGTTGCTCCCTTGTGAGTCGTAAGGATCTCACGCAGGTGTATTTTCCTCACAAGGTCGAAAGGACCTTGCAGGTGTTTTTATTTTAACGAGATCGCGCTCTTTCGAGTTTTCACAAACTCGCCGGCAGCCCTGCTGTTTTTACTCACGGAGCCCTTTCGGGTTTTCATCCGTGCCCATTTCGCTTGTGGACGTACCGGTTTTTTTTTAACAACAACGAGATTGCGACCTTTCAGGTTTTCACAAACTCGCCGGTAGCTCTGCTGTTTTTACTCACGGCGCCCTTTCGGGTTTTCATCCGTGCCCATTTCTCTTGCGGACATACAGATCTTTTTTACTCCTTTGTTCGCCAATAGCACTTAGAGGGGACTTCGCCACCGAGGTAGCTACGTAACCAGTGGGATTTGAGTGGCAGCTCTTGCCGTTGGGACTTGTGGACTTGCATTCCATTATAGCCGCGCTTGAGGCGACGTATTTAGTTTAAGGACATTACGGTCCATTGTTTAGTTTAGGGACATCTCGGTCCGTTGTTAGTTTAGGAACATCTCAGTCCAGGGCCAGCTTCGGGGCGAAGTTTTGCCGGAAACTATTTATAGAGTTTGGACTCAGGAAGACAGCGAGCAGACACGAGCGTCGTCATCTATCATTAACTTGAGTCATGACTTGTCAAGCGTAGTATTTCTTAATGAACCGGCCGTTTATTGGCCGGAAGGGTCTTTCGCCATGCATATCCATGAGCAAGTAGGCTCCACCTTGGTAGACCTTGTCTATGATGTACGGAACTTCATAGTTCGGCTCGAATTGCCCCCGCTTTGCGAGGTTGGGGATCATAGGTCTTTTGACAACTAGCACGAGTTCGCCTTGGCGGAACGTTCTTGGCCTAATTAGTCTTTCGTATGAGCGCGTCATCCTTACTTTGTAAGCTTCCAGGTTTTGCTGCGCCATGAGACAAGTTTCATCGAGGGCATCGAGCTCCTCGAGCCGAAAATGGGCATTTTCTTCATCCGTCAGCTCATATCGAACTGCCACTCGTAGAGAGGGTAGCTCTATCTCTAAGGGAAGTACCTTTTCCATGCCAAATACCAACACGAATGGCGTTGTATTCGTGGCCGTCTTGAATGTTGTTCGATACGTCCAGAGAGCTTCATGCAGTCTCTCGTGCCAGTCCTTTTTATTTCTGGACACCATTTTCTTTATGATCTTCGTCAGGGTCTTGTTGAAATCCTCAGCTAGACCATTAGCTCGGGGATTATAGACTGAAGAGTATCTCCAATCTATATTATGCTGCTGTGCGCAGTGGCTGATCTTATGGCTCCTGTAGGCCGGTCCATTATCCGAGATGATTCGTCGCGGAGAGCCGAATCGGTAGATGACATGCGTCTTGAAGAAATAGAGGATGTTCTCCATCTTCACCTCCCTTAGCGGTACTGCCTCTGCCCACTTAGAGAAGTAATCGGTCATTGCCAGTATGAACCGATGTCCTTTTGATGATGCTGGTTTGATAGGCCCGATTATGTCGGTTCCCCACATTTGAAACGGCTAGCTAGCCAACATCGGGTGCAGCGGATTTGGATGCTGGTGGATGAAGTCCCCGTGAATTTGGCACGAGTGACACTACTTCGCATATTCGAGGTAATTCTGAATCATCGTGGGCCAATAGTAACCCATTATTTTGATCTTCAGCTTCATCTTTGGTCCTGCTTGATGAGAACCGTAGAGTCCGTCGTGAGTTTCTTGGACGACCCTCCTTGCTTCCTCCGGTCCCAAGCATCTTAGCTACAAACTGTCGAACGATCTCTTATATAGAGTATCATTGACGAAGGCGAAGGATAGAGCTCGTTTTATGAGCTGATATCTTGACGATGCGTCTTCGGGTGTTTAATAGGATTTGAAGTAGTCTATGAAGACTTCTCTCCAATCCTTAGTCTTTTCTTCGTCTTTTATTTGGCAGGCTGCTTGTTTGGTCGCTTCCTTTCCTTCAGATGAGTCCGTCGATATTTCTGCTGGCGTGAGAATCCGACGGCTTTACACAACGATTCTTACGTCATCAAGGTTTTCGTCGGCCAGTTCTTTAGAGAGTTTGGCGAATGCATCCGCCTTACTATTTTCTGCACGCGGAATGCTTTCCAGAATGTAAGAGGGGATTTGTGTCAACAATTGCCACACTCTATCGCCATATTTTACCATCTCTGGTTTGCATGTCTGATAGTCGCCATTTACTTGGCTAACGACTAGCTGGGAATCTCCATATATGAAGAGATTTTCGATGCCCATGTCAACAGCAATCTCAAGACCTGCTATCAAAACTTCATACCCGGCCTCATTGTTTGTCCTCGGCTCTGTTAATGAAAGGGAAAAACGCATTATCCCTCCTTGCAGAGTCACGAAGATAAGGCCCACCCAGGCTTTAATCATGTGGGTGTTTTTCTTTTGCTTTTTCATGGAAGATACTCCATCGAAGTAGAGTTCCCATCGGGCATTATTTCATTCCTTCTCCCTGTCGATTGCGTCGAACGCGTGTTCATCTGGCAATTCGCAATTTAAGGGAGAGTCGGCTGGTATTAGATGTTAAGCGAGGAAGTCAGCGATGGCCTGCCCTTTCAATACCCTGAGAGGTCGATAGATTATCGAGAATTCCATCAAGAGGAGAGTCCATTTGGCAAGCCTTCCCGTTAGTATGGCTCTTAATATCAAATATTTGAGAGGATCCACCTTTGATATGAGATGGACCTCATGTGCCAGGGCATAGTGCATGAGCTTCGTTATCGCGAAGATCAGTGCCAGGCAATGCTTTTCAATAGGGGGTAGTTGTTTTCTGCCCCCAGAAGGACTCGACTCAAATAGTAGAGAGCTCTCTCCTTTTCTTGATCGTTCTCCTGTGCCCATAGAGCGCCTAAAGAACCTTCAAGGGCTATTGTGTACAGGATGAGGGGCTTTCCCTTGACCGAAGCGATTAGTACCGGTGGGTTCTGCAGATATTGATTGATTTCGTCCAGTGCATTTTGGCATTTACGATCCCAAACGAACGGGGTTCCCTTCTTCATTAGATGGCTGTAGGGGTGGCATTTGCCGGAGAGGTTGACTTGGAGTTTGACACCTGTTTAGGCATCAGTATCGCTAAAATTGGGATAGTGCCAGGAGCGAATCGTCATTTGCCCCTGTCGATTTGGACAAAGGTGGCTTAATATACAGGGTTAGGATCCTGTCGACTAAGGCTTTTTGACTTTACTAGCCGTAAGGGTCTCATAAACGTATTTCTCCCTACGAGTCGTGAGGATCTCGTAGGTGTATGCTCTCCTTAGAAGTCGTGAGAATTTCTAAGAGGTGTTTTCTCTTATAAGTCGTAAGGATCTCATAAGAGTGTTTTCTCCTTATAAGTCGAGAGGACCTACAAGTGTTATTCACCATATGGGGACATTTCTTGCCATTTGTAGAACTTGGCAAAGAAATATTTATTCGTGCCCGTGGATTTTATACAAAGGTCAATATGGACCACCTGTAGGGCAATTTGGAGGATATGACGGCTTAATAACAGGTCCAAATCCCTATAACTTAAGGCTTTTGAATCCTATGAGCCATGAGGGTCTCACAGGGGGGATTCTCCTTACGAGTCGTAAGGATCTCGTAAGTGTATTTATTTTAACGAGGTTGTGACCTTCCGGATTTTCACAAGCTCGCCGGCAGTCCTGTTGTTTTTACTCACAGCGCCCTTTCGGGTTTTCATCCGTGTCCATTTTGCTTGTGGACGTACCATTTTTTTTAACGGGGCATTCCACTAGATTGTAGGACCTGTTTGTAGGCCTCTTAATATCCAACCTGTCCTTTAGAAGAAAGGACCATTCTACATAGAGATTCTTCCGCCAGTAAGAAATATGCTCCCTGTGTATATCTCGGGGGGAACAAATACCCACGCCGTCGCTATTTTGGTGACAGGTTGCTTCAGAGCCGCTTATTTTTGTTGAGCGTAGGCGACAAATGCCATCTTGCCTCCTCTTTTCACTCGTCATCATCAGATGAGAAAGAGCCTTGACCCATTTGATCCAATCGAGCCATTTTATCCATGAGTTCTTGGAAGGTCGTCGGCTTGCAGAGGGCCATATATGGGGACGCCTTTTAATTTGGGTCAAGGGTGGCTATGAGCATTCTCATGGCTGCAACTTCATCGATGCGTTGCTCGTATTTGACTAGAGATTTCACCATCGGGTAACATATTGAACCCAAGTCTCATTCGGTCTAACCCTTTCGTTGACCAGCGTCGTCACGGTAGTATGTTTATTCTCATTGGCAAATCCTTGACAGAAGAGTATATCCATTTCATTGAAGCTCTTCACGAAATAATTTGGGAGTTCCGCATACCATTCGAAGGCGATGCCCGCCAGACCGCTGACGAACTGTCGGAGGAGTAGTATGTCATTTCCTCCTGAATTGCCGCACATGGATTTAAATCGCGCAATGTGCTGGCAAGGATTCCCAGTTCCTTTGTACATGTGGAAAGTTGGAAGTGTGTACTCTGGCGGGTACTGGGTTTGATCGTACCACGTCGGATACGGTTGACCAGTCTTGATTGATCTATTTGCGGCTTCACTGGCGTAGTGAGTTTTGATTTGCTAAGCGATATATTTGTTCAGCTTTGCTTTCGGAATCATTTCCTCTTCGGCCGTCGATGAAACTCGTAGAGGATTTGAAATGTCACCCTTGTCTTTAAGACCGACTACCGGCGGTTCATCTGCCAGTAGTTCTGATTGAACCATCATTCCAGCCATATTCTTAATCAGAATGGCCATTTGGTTCATTTTAGTGGACATTTCTGCCGCTTCTTCATCTCTTTTTTTCAGAGCGCGTTTTAGGAAATCAATATCTAATTCCTTATCTACTCTTTCTTCGGGTGCGTCCTCGGGATTTTCCTTAGGCGATGGATTAGCGTTTGCTGCCGCCTGAGCAAGCATCTCCTGCAGCTTTTCACGTTGCAGTTGAACTTTTGTCTGGGACCGAGTTTGAGATCAGTGACTAGTAGAAGCTCGAACTTCGTCTTTAGAATTCACCACATAAACTATGTGAACTACCATGCCCCCAGGTTTGGGGTGTTTGGAATTTTGGCCTTTGGAGTTTGCCTTGGGCACTTGAGCTTTATTAAGCCTCTCTTTTTTTTGTGAGAAGTCGCTTTGGTTTTGGAAGGAGCCGTTGTATCAGGATCTTTCTTGGGATGAGTCCCCTTGTATTTGAAAGAGGATTTGTCAGAATTTAGCTGACGTCTAGGGGAAGAGCCGCGGTTGATGACAGAGACCATCACCTGCTTCCACACTTTATATATAGATTAGGAAAGTTGTTTTAAGGAGCGAACTGGTTTCTGCTCTCGTGGGATCTCCATGGGCTGCGGAGATTTCTTCAATATTACGGTAGGAGAATTTTATCTGACCCTTCGCAACAGTTTGAAGCTGTTCCCAGTTGGAACAACAACATTTACCACTGGAGTTGAAACAGGACCATACAGAGAACTACCCCCAGCTCATTTTGGATGATGCCGATACCGATGTCGACCATTTCTTACGGCCGGGATTTGATTAGCCTCAGGATTTTGCCGAGCCTGCCCCCTGTTTCCTTTGAGAGCTTGAATATTCTGCCCCCTGCGCCGACCTTGGTCCTTGGTAGGTGCCAGTTGTTTGAGGATTGATTCCGTCGGCAAAGCTGCAGCTTGGGGAACCAGTCTGTGGAAGACTGGCTTCCTCTGGGCTTCCTCCATCGGCGTTGAGGCACCAAGGGTGGGAGGTGGGAGTATTGACCGAAAGAGAAGCCAGTTGATTTCTTGAAGAGCCGGATTGCAGAGATTTGAGACTGCAAGTGGCCCATACTTACTCCACCAGATATGACAGAGCCTGAGTTGCTGGGGTGGGAGCAAACGCCATTCTTCATAGAGACAAAACGTCGGCTTCAGTATCCCATCACCCAAGGGCAACCACAAATATATATACCGCAATTATTTGATTGCGGAAAAACACGACACACGAGGTGTGAAGTGGAAAGAGGAAAAGGTCCCACCGGGCGTGCCAGAATCTGTTCACCGCCGAAAACAGAGACGGGTCCGGGATGGATCTTCTTGCCTGAATTTGGGGGCAGATGCTATTTGGATTTATCCGTCCACCTCTCCGAAGATACCAAGTTGATTTATGGCACCGTGTATCAGAGGTTTGGACGGATGCGGCCGTTGTAGCAAACTTCGTCAAATTCCCCCCCATTTACGAGAGGTTTTTGATTATTGGGACGCTCTTCCCTGCAGGCTCAAGCCCCTGCAGTTAATTACGCTACCGCGTAGCGATAACCACTTTCTCCTGCTCCAGAAGGTCACTTCGTGTCGTGTGTGTTTGTTTTATTTTTAGTTGCCCGTGAATTGTATACGGAAACTAATTTTGTCGCCCGTAGGGCGTGGATTAATCCAAATCCGTGTATTCTTAGATTTGGGTTTGGGTTGATTTAAGGATCGTTAATCTCGTTTGAGATTAGGATCAACTTAAATGTTTGTTAAGGATACGTTAGTATAATTTTAGACTAAGATCTACTCAACAGGATTTTGGGATCATTCAGATCCAACAAAAGAGCATTTGGGCTTTATTGTTTTAGTTTAAGAACGTTTCGGTCCGTCGTTAGTTTAAGGACGTTTCGGTCCGCATTGGGATGTGCCCATCGGTTTGGGAGTGCACCAAAGAGTTGTTGGTTGTCAGGACCCGCCATCTCTCTGAAGACGTTGAAGAATTACAACGACATATATCAGAGATGTGGAGAGATGTACCCTTGAACCACTTCCCAGATTGAGGGGAGATATGGGATGAATATCCTGTCGGAAGATCAGTAGTCGTATTTGGGACTAAGACCAACTTGGAAAATAATGAACACATGGACTCGGTTGATCTGAATTAGGGATCTGGTCGACTTAGGCTCAGCCCACTCAGCTTTGTCGTTTAAACTCAGTCTTTGTCATTTAAATAAAGTGTTAAACACTTGCTTGGGCTCAGTCCCCTTTCTGTGCGAACAATGCTGGGCATTTATATGGGTTCTGATACTTACACTTTACTTTACTTTTTCCTTTTTTTATGGAGTGTTAAACACTCTTTATGGCGCCCATGTGTGGAGCACGTGATGCGCTAGGTGCTAAGCGCTAGGCGCTGGGCGCTGGCTGATGAGTACCAAGCGCTTTATGTTGAATAGCGCCCACGTAAGGGGAACGTGAGGCGCTTAGCGCTGGGTGCCAAATATTGAGTGCTAAGCACTCTTTATTGAGCAGCGCCCACATGAGACGCTTGGCGCTGAGCGCCAACCATTGAGTGCTAAGCACTTTTTATTGAGCAGCGTCCACGTGAGGGATATGTGAGGTGCTTGGACGCTAGGTTTTCTTCGTATATTCTGTTCTAAAGAGTTCAATTCTCTGTTCTTTTCTGGATCTTTGATCCCCAAGAACAAGTTCATCCCTATGAGAATTATATTCTGATTTATGGGAGACTTGTCTCATGGATCTCAGATCCAGAGAAAGAACTAAGTTCTTTTATAAGGGTTAAACCCTTGGATATGCAGATGAGATGCTCTGATCTCTATTATTTTTATTTACCTTGAACAGAGGTGTTCTTCTTTCTTTCCTCTTAAAACTTTCCTCTTGCTTGCTCTCTCTTTTTTTTTGAAGTTTATGGGGGGTTACTCTGTACAAGACTTGAAGTCTTGGGTCCTTTATATAGTAGAGGCAAGTTTTTTTGATTTAGTTAAAGAAATCTCTCCTTGAGAGATCTTTAATTGATTTGGGGATTTTATCCACCGTTGGATCTTTAATCCAAGGACTTCTGTTTTACAGAACATATCTTTCTTGTTTTTAACAAGATTAGGGAAATATTTTCCCATACAGAATTTATTCTGCAGATAGGTGATTTTTAATCACCATTGGATTTTTAATCCAACGGTGCTTTATTTTACAGATAGTAATCTTTCTTTTTTAGAAAGATTTGAGGAATATTTCCTCAGCAGAATTTAATTCTGCATTTTGATGATTTATCACCTCCGTTGGATTTTTTATCCAACGGCTCTGTTTAACAGAGAGTTTTTAGTTCTGGCGCTGGCGCCCTCGTGCGAAGCACGTAAGGCGCTGCCTCAGAGTTCTAACTCTTGGCGTCGGTGCCCTCGTGTAAGGCACGTGAGGCGCTGGTGCCCTCGTGCAAGGCACGTGAGGCGCTGCCTCAAAGTTTTTAACTCTTGGCGCTACCTTTCAAATTTTGAACAGAGCTTTGCTCTTTTATTAGGGAAACAAGGATGTGCTTATGGACTACCCAGCTCCCACAAGTATAATCGCCATTTTAACGCTGGTAGTCAAGTAAAATCCTACAGACTTTATCAACATGTATTCGCCATATATGATATCAAGTATAACATATGCACATGTTAAGATAAAGTCAAACCATAATAGTATAGTACTATATCGAGTCTTTATCAATATGTGTAAGCAATATAAAGTAACAAGAGAAAGAAATACACATATTAAGACAAAGATATCTCAAATAATATACTATATACAACTGAGCAAGATTGTCCTGTACATACATATCTCTTGCATCATATACAATACAGGCCTCTAGGGCATACATATCTAATAGTGGTATACCCGCAGGTAATGGAGTCACCATCTCTAAAGATATGTCTTTTAGACTGATGAGGAGAGGGATTGGTATGAATGACATATCATTTGCTTAGGCAATTGAGTCAATCATGCAATATCCTGTACCAAACCAGATGTTGCTTCTGCGCTTGCCGTAGTAAGCGGATTTTAATCCAATTCTGGAAAAAAAAGGGAAACAGTTAAGAACATAAGAGGATGTTCTTGGTATATGATAACGGCAGCCTCCTCCAATAGGCGGTTATCGGTTCAGGCTTCCAAGATGACCTTGATGACAGAGATGTTGTCAAAGTTTTGAGTTTACCCTTTTCTGAGGAGCAGTATATTGGATAAGGTTCCAATAAGGATACTGAGATAGACATGGTGCAGGATGCCGGTTATGACTCAACAGAGAATACAGCCCAAGAAGTTTGATGGATAAAGTTGCTCATTTATGAACTTGGTCCCATCAATTGTCCAGCCAAATTCTTGAGGTGGAGTATCGCTCAGTTCGGGAGATTGTTGATCTCTATGAAGTTGAGATATAGAGAGATGAAGTTAGAACATTATAGCAGATCCACTTACTGAGGCTATTTCTCGAACATAGAAGTTTCACAAACACGGTTTGCAAAAATGATTAGTAAAGAAGTTGGGTATTCGGTAACACACGAACTGTGGGTATGCGATACCGCAATAATTGGCCTTCAGTGCAAGTGGGAGATTGTTGAATATTGTGCCCTCAAGGTAATTATTGTAATTGCAAGTAGGCGATTATGATAATTGAATGAGGACCCATACAGATAGAACAGTCTTGCTCGAGATGATAGTATGTTATATGGTTTGTCTTCATCATTGATGAAACCCGTAAGATTCTTGCTTGACTATCAGCATTATGATGGCGATCATATACGTGGGACCTAGGTAGTCTATAAGCACATCCTTAAATATCTCTAATCGATGAGATTCGCTGATAGTTGTTCAGTGGTTTCTCGGTTGGTGATGAGTTTGACATCGGCACAACTTATCAGGTTATTAAGGGTCTAACAATACCACCCCCTAAATCATATATGCAATACTCTTAGACGAAGAGACCGTACTATATAGAGACTGTCTCATTCAGGCTCAGTAGAGTAAGGACGTACTTGATTGCTGACCCTCCCTTTTCGGCAAGTACCTGGGTAGCCGTTACGTACAGTTAGTGCCGCTGACGTGCTTGTGGTTAAACCCACTGTCAGTGTATTGCCGAGTCTTTAGAGTCCCACACAGAGAGTTTTTCCGATTCAGGCGAAAGATGTAGAGGTCATGCGTTGGTATGTGCAAGTGTCCGATTAAATATGTGTACCTGATACACGGATTTTAATCGGACGGTTGATAATACTAGCCGGTTTAGGATTAATCCGGATTATTAAATCAGGTTTTGATTTAATAATATATATATATATATATTAGTATTATTGTTCACTATTCATTTTCTTTCTTTGGTGCTATCCGTATTTTTTTGCGGATACACGTATATTTAGCGAAATGTATACCGGGTGAAGTATTTCGTATTTATACGGGAATGCTTCTAGAAAGAGGACACTTCATTATTGATTTTCCATTTTGGAAAATCAAATAATGAGGTGGCTTAAATGAGGTGACATGGAGTATGTAGAGAGAGATGGCTTGGAATTTTAAATTGAAAAATGTTGTACATGGTTTTAAAAAAAATACTTCTCTCTCTTACTCACACTTGGATGCTCACTCTCTACACTCATTCAAGAGAGAAACCATGAATGGATACTCTCTCCTTCTCTTTCTTCTTCCTCTTGCTCACTTGAGCTTAGGAAAATGAGAGAGATAATTAGTGGAAAATTCCTACATCACCCATAATCCATTCCTAGCGAGTTTGGAGCGTCAGACGGAGTTTGGATCGATTTCTCTCAGGTGGATCATCTTCGGAAAGGGCGGTCATCTCTCAAGCGCGTTCCCAGCGGTTACGAGCTTGGAGGAATCTTCCACGATCAGATGGACACGCATTAAAGGCTGTAATCCCTAACCTTGTATGCTTTGCCTCGCTAGTTTAGTGTTTGGAACGATTCTAGGGATTTGGTTTCTAGTGCCGTGAAAATTTTCGTTTTTCGGTTCCGCATCGGCCATGGGTTAGCGGCCAGGACACTAGGAACCCAACACCTCCGACCATCACCAGAATCCCCGACCTCACCGGTGCCCCAACGCCATCGACCTCTAAGCCACCAGTCACCAAGCACCTAGATTTCAAACACCCGAACTCCACTTATAGCCGAGTCCAGAACTATAGCCGAGGCCAACCCTAGGAGCTGTCATTGCTACTGTCGTGCTGTGATATCTCGCCGCCGTCTACCGCGACCGACGAGCTCTCCTCTGCTCACTGCAACCAAACTCCACCACCATCGAACCCTCTACCGCATCAATCGAGCCCCAAATCGAGCCCCGGCATTTCGTTCAAGATCTGTTGCAGTCGCAACCGCTGCTGTTCCAGTCGCCGTCATCGCCGACCAAGTCGTGGCCTCGATCTCTGTAGCCGTCACGGTCGTCAACACATCCACCGTTGCAGCATCGGCACACGTCCGTCGCAACCCTTATCGCGTTCGAGGCTCGCGTCACGCCATGCCGGTTCCGTGAAGTTCATCGTTGTCTCGTGTGTCGAGATGAATAATCCGCACGTTCGTCGCTTCTATATCAGCGACCGAGACAAGTGAACCCTCGTCACTGCTCACTCATGCCATGGTTATAGTATTTATATTTATTAAAGTTAATATATAACTATATAGTTTAAGGCAATAATGATGAGTTAATCATATGAGCTGATAATTTTAATGTTACAATACTTTGTTAAAATAGTTTAAGTAACACAAAAATAGTTGGCAATAATACGTGTTGTTAGTAAGGAAATTATACGTTTTGATATTATCACTAAGTGGCAATGCTAATGTATAGAGGACAATATATTATGTCTATGTCGCACCCCGCTTCTCAGAGTGCGCTACAATCGGCACGCGACAGAGCCAACCATACTACCTGTGGTTAGAAAATATCCCTCCACGGTCACATTACGGCTGTCTATAAGATATCAAGAACAGTAAAAATATAAAACTAACTAATGCATGTCCATCTGCCGGAATAAACGAGTCAAGAAATATAAATTTGCGGAAGCAATAAATCCAATAAATAATAACATCTGGAAAGTACGTCCCAAATACGGGCTCACATCAGGAAATAAAAGTACGGAAAGAAAACTAAACTAAACACTAGCAGGATCCTCACAGCTCGGCCTGACGGCGGAAATACTCCTAATCAGCCTGCGACAAAGATAGAGGAACTGGGCCATACAAAACCCAGACGTCAGTGCGTCATAATATCAACCAATAGTAATAACCAGGATGTAACAAGATATGCAGGCATGAATATGATAGTGAGGTATGTATATGTATGTGAAGTGCGATAAGTAATCTAAACTATATCACTGGGTTATCTACTCTCAAGTCTGTAAAATCAATTTAATGGAATTGTCGATATAACTCAATAGTATCCCGTGCATGGCCGGGACCACGGTCTAGATTCTCGGGCTGAAATCTGAGACGTGCCGCTAGACAGTAAACAAGAACATGTACAGATGAATGATGTCAGCAGCAGCATCCCGGGGCTGGCCTAACCCATAAAACTGATCGGTATAAGCGTCGAACTGTTGAGTTACAAGTCATGTTCCATCATTGATTTCCCCTTACCCCCCAGTTATGTGTTCAAGTAAGGTTTTGATAAATATGAAACTAATGCCAACACAGGATTAAGCAAGTACAGATTTTGTCTAAATAGATAACAGGATATGTCCATCGGGACAACAAGTCAGGGTTGCCGGCGTTAGTAACAAGATCAAGAATCAAGTCAAGCAGTGGTATATCAGGTCATGTCAGGTAATGCATATGTATCACACGGATTCTCAAAAGTAAACTGTAGCAAGTATCGAAGCACGGTAAAAACACGGATACACAATGTCTATCAGGGATCACATCTATAACTTCATGACGACGTATGATACACATTATCAAGCATGGTGCACTCATATAATAGTAACATGAAATAATATTATCTGGCATGCAACTAGATATGCAATAAACGATACAGATACGAACGGGTATCGTAAAACAGTAAAACGATAATATGGGATGCACAATATAATAAACATGTAATATTTTTATTCATATGGATGCAAATATAGTAGTATAGCATGTAGGAAGATAAACTTGTATGCGACTATATACGTAATAAATTGTACGGATGCGAACGGGTATTGTAAAACTGTAACATATGATGCATAATTAAACGACATGTAATACTTTTATTCATATGAGTATAAATATAATATCATAGCATGTAGCAAGATAAACTTGCCTGATCGGATCTCACGACGGGGTGCGTACGCTGCGTCCGACGTCGGGTAAATGTCGCAATACACACACGCGCGTACAGAACTGAACCATGCTATGCAAGAACTCGACCACGCTGGATGTGGACGTCTACTGGATTTCTCGGATCGTCGGCGACGAGCACGGCTCCGGAGATCACCGGGAAACCAAGAAATCAAGAAAAGAAGAAGAAGAAGAAGAAGAAGCTGTGATCGGGGTGTCGGTGCTCTGGGTTTGGTGTTTGAGGACAAAGGCGGGGCTAGGGGGTGGCGTCGACGATGGGTCGGCGACGGCGAGGTTTCACAACAAAGCAGGGGTGTGGGTTCTTAAATGTCGGGGTCGGGTGTGCAAGGTTCTTGCAGGGGAAAGAAGGTGGTGTTGGGTTGGAGAGAGGGGAGAGGAGAGGAAGGAAGGGTGAGGATGATGATGAAGGTGAAGGTGGTGGCGACGGCGAGGCTTAGCGACGGCGTGGGTTTCGTTCGCGAGGCGAAGGCGGGAACGAAAGATAAGGGAGGAAGGAGAAAGAGAGACAGGACGTGGGTAAGATTTTAAAATAAATATATATAAAAGAATATATATATATATATATATATATATATGAGAATAATGGAGGAAAGAGGCCCTAGGAGGGTTTTCGTTAGGTGGCGTCAAAAAACTACACCCTCCACCATTTTATTCGACGATCGGCATCCATCATCATCATCTTTATCATCTAAGATGTCAATACATCAAATTTCATGTGATTCCAACACCTTTTCACCGTAGATTTTGCAATGTAAAAAGTTCTATTGACGGTAAATGTTAAATTTGCACCCACTAAATCAACGGTGAAAAAGTGATGGAGTCACATGAAATTTGGTGTATCAACATCTTAGATGATAAAGATGATATTGACGGATGCCGATCGTCGGAAAAAATGGCGGAGGGTGAAATTTTTTGCGCCACCTAACGAAAAAACCCTCCTAGGGCCTCTTTCCTTCATTATTCTCATATTATATATATATATATATATATATATATATATATGCACAGACAGAGAGAGGACCTGAGTGGTTAACATACAAATTATATATATATATATATATATATATATAATGAGATTAATGGAGGAAAGAGGCCATAGGAGGGGATTTCCTCCTATGGCGTGGAAAAAATATAAGCTCCGTCATTTTTTCCGACGATCGGCACCCATCATCATCATCGTTATCATCTAAGATATGCGTACACCAAATTTCATGTGATTCCACAACTTTTTCACCGTTGATTTAGTGGGTTCAAAATTAACAGTTTACCGACAATAGAACTTTTTTACATTGCTAAATCAACGGTGAAAAAGTTGTGGAATCACAAGAAATTTGGTGTACGCACATCTTAGATGATAACGATGATGATGATGAGTGCCGATCGTCGGAAAAAATGGCGGAGGTTATATTTTTTCCACGCCATTGGAGGAAATCCCCTCCTATGGCCTCTTTTATCCATTATTCTCATATATAATATGCACAGACAGAGAGAGGACGTGAGTGGTTAACATACAAAATATTTTAACAAATTATATATTTGCTTAAACAGTTAGAATTTTATAAAGAATATAATATTAAGAAAATTGAGTTTTAAGGCTAATATAAAAATACTCCAAAATATGCGTTTGGATTTAAAATTATGGTTTGAAAATACAGATAATATACGTGTTTAGCAAAACCAAAAATCGATATTCAGTTAAAGAAAATGCATACCCAAGAACGGATGCACGTAGCGTGCACGTAGCGATCCAAACGAATTTGTTTCACTAAACGGAACGAGAACAAGATGTACGGATGCCACGACAGGGTTAGGGATATGATGCAGGTTATGCTAGATATTTTCAAAATATATTATTTGATTATTATTGTATTATTAAAAAATGCAGATACCAGATATAATGCTGGTATACAGGACATACTACATGAAAGTGCACGGATCCTCATAACTAACCAGGATAACTCATAAACATGAATCAAGACGGATTTCAAGCATGCGGATCGGGTCAGATGCAAATACAGATACCAAATATACTATTCACACCCAAAACGAATAAAAACAAGAAATAGCCGCAACACAAATAAAATAATCAAATCAAGTATGGTATAACGAACTAGGGTGTTACATTATACCCAACTAAAAAAAGAATTTCGTCCTCGAAATTCCCGGAACAAGAAAAGACAAACAAATATGAATCGTGGGTAGTTATCTGTGTGAAATATATCTAGTGGCTACAAGAATAATGAGGTTAAAGGAGAGAACATCGTTTGGATCCTGAAATTTGAAATTCTAATTAAAAATGATATGTTCCAGTTCTGTTCCAGATTGCCAGTAATATTGGAATCTGCCAATGCATCCAAACACCTATCCAAACACCTATAAGATTAACAATAATTGCACTTAATCATTTGTGTACTGAAACCACCCAAAATTAAAATAATATCTGTGAATCACCTCTATATCCAATAATATACCGATTGTGCTCACTTTATTACTAAGTTCCTTGTTGTAAGGTGCTTCAAATCGCAGGTAATTATTCTGCTTACACAAATTCCATGTTTGAGTGTTCAATATATTTTAAAGAACATGGTCTTGATCATACGAGCTCCATTTATTTTTCTTTGTATTTTATTGTAAAGTTTATTTAGCATATAAATATTTATTTGTCAACCTGTATGCTCTTTTTCATTTTTGTTCAATTTCACCTAAAATATATCCGTTCTCCACTAATCTACCAAAAAGCTTCATACTAGCAATGCTCGTTTTCTAATGAATTATACCCGCAGATTGCAATATTAACATAATGGCATCAACAAAATTAGACACCATTATGGTAATTTAGTATATAAAAAAGTGATGTTAGTTTGAAAGTCTTTTTTTGGGTAGTTGTTATATATAAAAATATTGGTAGGTTAGTGATGAGTCTGACGACGGGTATTTTGGTAGTTTAGTGAAATTAATCCGAATTTATGTGCATATAATTTGTTTATTGTTGACTTGAAATTAACAAGACACTAAGAGCAATGTCTAATTTAACCCAACCAGTAGTGATTGAACAAAGGTAAAGTACACCAAGAGCATTACAATTATAATCACTTGATGTCTTTTTTTTCTTCCTCCTCCTAGTTTCTCACTAGACAAGCTCTATTGGTATCATGTTCGCCAAAGATTTTACTTATTTCTCCTTGCTCAAAATCATCACATTGAAACCTTTATCACCACAACGGGTTACTACAATGCACAAAACTCACATGCGTATCGTTTTTTGGTATTTATTTCATTCGGCTTGTCTTTTCTTCAACAGTTGAGGTATAGGCTCCTATATATTTTAAAGAGGCTGCTTCCAATCTCGATTTAGCTTATGCAGGTATGTTTGTTGAAGAAAACTTTAACTGACTCGATCGTTCTCAGGGATTACTTTTTATATTGACTTTTTACAGAAAGATGGCGAGCATCTTAGTGGGCATGAAGTGTTCTTAAGGCGTGTTGATGTTGCTTTCAATAACTTCTCGCTGAGACCACTGAAAGAGCATGCCGCGATAAGTAGATAATCTTTCCTTACATTTTCTTTTATATTTATGCAAATCAGTGTTTTGAACTGCCAATTTTATTTTGACAGGTTGTTAATTAGAGGAATGTGAGTTTCAGGAGCCAAAAATTAACTGACCTTTTTTTGGATGATTGATTGTTCATCTTGATTTCGATAGAGCCTAGAACAGAAAAACAGGAAAAGTGTGAATCGGAATCGCTTGAAAAATTGGTGATATAGAAATGAAGATAAACTGTGCCGATTATAATTTATAAAAGTAAGCTGCGAAGAAATGATCTTTTTAACATCAATGAAAGAAAAATCCCTCTTAAGGGACCTGATACCCACTTTTCTGTATATTATTATGCCACATCAGAACTTATAAATCATGAATATGCTGCCTTCTGATTCTTTATCGCTTGTATTGCAGATGCATGGAGGATTTAGTGAGCACAACTCGCTATGTCACTTGGTCTCTCCATATTTCTTACAGAATCGTGGGGGTCTTCGTCAATTCCTAGACTCTTTTGCTAGCATGGAGCGCTCTTCATTCCTAGATTCATCCCTTGGTCCGGTTAACATTGATAATAAACCTGATAATAAGAAGACAGATCCAAAGCTTAATGGCTCAAACTCTTGTAGCCATACAACAGAGACAAGACTCGTTGATCTTTTGGACAGTGCATTATGGAACAGGAGGCTTGCTCCGTCATCGGAGAGAATTGTGTATGCATTAGTTCATCAGATATTCCACGGCATTAAAGAACAATTTTTGGTCTCAACGGAACTCAAGGTGTGTATCTATATTTACTTCAGCCTTAAAGTTTCTTCGCATTAAAATTTAGTGTTTCTTGACCAATATAATCTCACAAATTTATTTTGCCCAGAGATCCCTGAAATACTCTTATTTGTGATATCTGATGCCTTCTTTTTTGAGCAATCATTTTGTGCCATAGACAATTTTCGGACCATGATAGTCATCCTTTATTTAAGGTAAATTACATAAAACACCATCAAACTTTACTGAGATTTATAAAAGACCATTGAACTTTGATAGATACAAATACCCCATCATCAAGGTGCTGAATGCAATTTCTAAATTGTGTTTTATGTAACATTTAACTCACCTTTTAAAAGCACAAGGGCAGTTGATGCATTTTTCAAAGTGTAATGGTGCTTTGTGAAGAAAGGGAGAAAGTTCGACAGTGCTTCAAGTAATTTACCTTAACATGTAATGGGAGCAGTTTTCTCATTTCTTGGCGTGCTCGTGGTGTTGATTCGCCGACAACGGTCATTTCTCCAAACTGAATGATTCTTATCTTCTTACAAATGCAAACATTTTTTATACCTCAGGACCCATTTGATAAAAGAAGTTGATGATGATGAATGATTTATAATCCATTATTAGGCAGCTTTGCCTGCTTCTCAACTTGTAGGTTTTGTCTATACTCACAGCAATCCTAAACTTCATACATGTTTTTGATGAAAATTGTTGGGTTTTTTTAGAGGAAAAGGGGCCTGCGAACAAGCCCCTGCACATCCCCCAGCGAAGTCCCACATGCACCAGTGGGACCCCCCTGTTTTAGCCCCAAACTTGTGACAGTTGATTCCTTGTACCACATGTTGCTACATGGCGCGCTTCTCTTTGTTTGGAAAGTTTTGTCATTAGTGCATTTCATTTGCCTTTTGTTTTATTAATTTCATTTATAATTTTGAATTTTTCAGTTCGATTGTTTCCTCCTTATGCCGGTGGTTGACAAATTACCAGCACTTTTGAGGGAAGGTCTGGAGTCTGCATTTGACGATGATTTGGACAGTATTTTCGACATCACGCAGCTAAGCAACTCACTTGGACAACACAAGAGGGATACGGAGATGGAGTTGAAACGGGTATCGTTTTTAACAATTAATACCACACAATTCCTAACAGTATGCATCTCAGTTAATTTACCCAATCTGTTTGTTTAATGTACCATTGCAGATGCATAGACTGAAGGAAAAGTTCAGGGAGATACATGACAAGTTAAATTCCCGGCGAATAACTTCTCGACCTTGACTTTCTGCCGAGATTTCTCGTGTTTTCCTTTTTCGCATTCCCAAATCTTTTCAGCATTGATCTCCTTTGTACCAAGTTGTTCTTGTTGATCATTTACTTCATAAATGCAAGAATATCACATGATATTGTTAGTCGAGCTTGATTGATTTACGTTCTTCTCTCACAGTCCAACTTAAATTCTGGCATGAAGAGGTTCTTACACAGTATTATCAGCACATACTAGGTGTCCGAAATGTCGTCCCTATGGTCCAAAAGCATGCATGAGGATAGCCGTGCTACCTACGGTAAGGAAGCTGTCTAGATGAACCTGTCAAAAAACTCCAATACCAAAAGAAATAATACTGATAATCATGCTGCAATGAAACCACAAGAAATCCTAAAAATGGGTCTACTAGATAATTGTTACAATTAATATCCAAAACAAAAGATTCGGAATAAAATAAGGTCCGAAAGAGATACATAAGTCCTAATGTCCCATAAGAGCGCACATGCTAAAAGCTAAAAGAAAAGGAAATAAACATACGATTACTGATCTTCAACAAAGTCCTGGTAGCCGCTCTGATCTTGCTCAGCCTGCAGATCTGTCTCTAAACCTGAGATGGCAAATCTCAGGGATGTCAGAACATCCCAGCAAGTACTCAACGTATAAAGTGTGTGTAGCATAATAACATGAATATATGAAAAAGTAAAGCCCGGTGCATAAGAAAAACATATACATAAATAATTAAATGCACTAACACTATGAAACATGTATGTAAGGGATCAGGTCATAACCTAACTGATCACTAAAAGGTAAACTATCATATCGTAAGCTTGAGTGTGTGCGTCAACCTCTGCAGGAGTATTCCTAACCCAAGAGTGGTGCCCCAGGGGCTAGGAAACACGGGCTCAACTGTGAAATGAACAAGAGACCGCTATAGCCCGGTACGAGCTGTAAACATGAGACCGCTATAGCCCGGTACGAGCTGTAAACATGATACCACTATAGCCCGGTACGAGCTGCCGGCATGGGACTCCTGAGATCCTGTTGTACAACGCACACTCAAACTACCCCAACACCCACGTATTTATAGCTGCTATAGTAAACATTAAAATCACTAATTAAGAATGCTGAAAAGACAGGAACTTGTGGTATGGTAATTGTATGGAAATAAAACTGGTGAATAGTGGTGTCATGGCATGTAGTCCAGCATTCTAATTAATGATTTCATTTTAAAATAAATAATAAGGATCATGAATAAGCATGTCAAATCAAGGTATTCTATACATGTAATCAACATGAGTCTCGAATGTGTATAAAGCATGTAACACTACTACAAAGAAGGGTTGCCCCTACGGATATATCCGTAGGTGCAACCCACTGCCCCTACGGTTATATACGTAGGGGCGAAAAAATACCCCGTAGGTGCAAAGGCCGCAGGTGCAAGTCGAGGCCCTGAACTTATCCCTACGGTTAAATTCTTGCCCCTACGGATATGTATGTAGGTCCAGTTTTCCCTACGGAGTAAGCCGTAGGGTATAAGATTTTATATTATTTACAGTTTATTTTAATAAATTACTTGGACCTACGGCTATATCCGTAGGGGAATGTACTACCCCCTACAGATATATTCGTAGGTACTTTTCAGTAGGGGCACAAATTCAGGATTCCTGATATGTGCCCCTACGGATAACCCCGTAGGGGAATGTCAGTGGCCCCTACGGATATATCCGTAGGGGGATTCCCAAACACCTGACACTGACATCTGGGGGAAATATCAGTTACTGCTGATATTTAGCCCCTACGGATATATCCGTAGGGGTAACGTGTAGGCCTACGGATTAATCCGTAGGTACATATTATCTGAAATTTTTTTAAAAAAATGTCCTGCTTGATTTTTTCCCGTCCTGTGCACATTAATGTATACATCAATCAAATCATATATTGCAGTATTCATAATCACATCTCACGCATATATATAATATACAAAAGAAACACAAAAACTGAATATGATATAAATACAAACCAATATGAATATCGTTTCAAAATGTAGTACAATGTGTATGATATAAATAAATACATGTTTCAAAAAAAAAGAACCAAAAATCTACCCTAGCTCGGTCCAGCTCGGTCCTGCTCCTCGGTCAATAAACTCTGCAATTCGTCGCGAGCGGGAGTCTGAGTGGGCGGTGGAGCTACAGGAGCTGTCTGCGGAACCGCAGCCGAAGGAGATGCGTGTGGAGGTCGGCCGATCTACCCTGTCGCGTCTGGATATAACTTGTGTAAGAAGCGTGTAAGAACTGTTTATTATTCGAATTCGTATCATTATTAAGTTATTTCGAAACCCTGTTTGGATATCTAGTTTGGAAAAGCGTTGTTTATTTCAATTACATATGTATGTATGATTAATAAAACATAAGTCTACAACCAAATAAGCTCAGGCTATGTACTGATATTGGATATGTTGATATCTATAATATGACATTATATTTTACTATTAAGTAGTATACATACCAGCATCCCATTCAACTCCTGAACGGTGGCCTTCAAGCTCTCCTGTTCCTGCTGGATACGTCGCTGACTGGAGACGGAGGAAGTAACCACCGGGGTGGAGTCCAACCTCATATGGGCCCTGCTAGAGCCCAGTCCTCGGCCTATCTCCAAACCTCCGTGGTGCCGTCCGTGTGCGGCGTCCAGGACTGGGGTCAGCAGCCTCGAATGTTGCCTTCCCCCTAGCAACTGTCAGAACATTATATTTAGCACATACTGGTCTATAAAATTGACAAGAAATACCAAAATCAACAAATTCAAAGCCTTACCTACAGAGATAGAAGATGTGCTCCTCTGGTATCTGCATGTATCAAAATTTGAATAATATTAATTAATTTCAGTACATACATACTAACAAGGTAAACTCGCATATAGCGCTGCTTACACATATGACAGGGAGTGAACAAGCTCTTGTAGATGCGCAAATCTAATCTCATCAAGCAGCCCATGATAATGAGTTGGACGACTAAGAGCAAAAGAAATGTGTGTATATTTATGATTGGTATTCAAATCCCAGTCCAGATTGGTATTCAAAAAAATATAGCAAACTAGGATTGGTATTCAAATCCCAGTCCAGATTGGTATTCAAAATTTATTTAATTAGTTTGTGATCCACATCATTTGATTCGTTGTTTGAGGCATCAATGTAGGCACAAATATCGGCGACGAGGAACTCGACGAAGAAGAACGAGGGCGGTGGCGGGCTGAGAACGGAGGGCGCGCGGTGGCGACGAAGAGAAAATTGGAGACGCGGGAACGAGAGAATTTTGGGAACGAGAGGGAAAGATATCGAGGCGTATATTGGTATCGATGGGAATATGAAGGTTTCATATTATCATCGAGTATCATATATTGGTTTTAACCTGAATATCTTGAGTCGCTCTCTAATTATGCGTTTGTTGTGCATTCGTGTTGTATGTGTAACATGATTTTAAACCATTGAGATCAAGATTGATAGAACTGATCATCCTACATTGCAATAGCATTCATCGACCAAAAATAGATTGCGGTCTGGATATGGCATATTGGCAGATGTTACCTATATGCATAAATCTTATGTCTAATGACCATAAGATTGTCGGAGACAGTTTTGATGTTTTGTGGGTTTGGTTTTATACTTGGGACAATCCAATGTTGACACACACACATAAATAACAAATTAAAGTAAACTAACTAAGAGGCATGTTTGAGTTTTATACTGGGATCACAAATAGCATGATGGCTGCAAACAGGTTGCTTGAATACTTGCAGACAATCCAATGTTGCCTCGCCATTTCTATAAATTTTAAACTCCCTGGAAAATTATCATCACTCAGGATTACTTTAGGGCCAGTTTGGCTGCTTCTTGCTTGTGATTCAACATTCAGCTTTTTGTTGATTTGGAACTCAGAGAGTGTTGCAAAACAAATCCAAAACTAAATAAACCTCAAACTAGCTACAGAGAAGGCAAACAGCAAACCCCATGAAGTTTGGCTTTCAAGGGTTTTCCCACTAAAATACACTTAGATGCAGCACTTTAAGGAAGCTTGCAGCAATATAAAAACTTTTAGGTAGTTTAGTCAAAAACTGCAGTGCTTCAAGATTGTTTAAGTTTTATGTGTGCTTAAGCTGTCATACAGAAATTATCGTTGCAAAAATGTTCGCAACCCTAGCTTTTCCAGCAACGATACTGGAATACGAGCCTCAGATATGCCAGCTTAGGAATCAAAATAAGAAAGAGATTTGGGGTTATCCTAAGTCCAAAGTCAAACGGGCTCGAGAAATATATAAACCCAAAAAAATGACTGCATAAAGATCTCATAAAGATGAAAAGGATGTTATGCAAGCTCTGAACAAATCTTGAACGGAACTTTCACAAGAATTTACAATACCCGACCAGAATCCAATCCTGAGTTTGATGAAGCTTCAGGCCTTCAGCTTCCCCACAGAAAATAGTTAGGGCAAACCCTTTGCAAAACCATAGCTTTCATGCAGAGATGACGCTCAGAACATGCCAGCTTCCAAACACATTGAATAATACATAATCTCCCATACTCTCTCTCTCTCAATCAGACAGTTTATATTTGGATTTGAATTTAGGAAAAGAAATAAGAAGGCTACAAACCAGCTTGCCTCGCCAATCTCATAACTATAAAGCTCATAAAAGTGGAAGCTTGAGGGCAAGCCATCATCGCCTCCATTCAATTGAAGCCAAATCATCCACAAAAAATAGAAATAAATATAATAATTGATCGATAGGCAAAATTGCAAGAAACCTATTCAGATTTTTGCATGAAAAAATAAGAGATGTAAATTAAGTAAAAGATTACCAAATGAAATTATCCCATCACTTGAACCCCCTCTCAAGACATTTTAGCAAAAATTCCCCCAGTAATTTTCTTCGGTTTAACCGTTTTATATCATAGAAGAAAGATAAATTTCAAATGTATATACATGCATACACACACACACATCATATACACAGTTTTTGAATGTTGCCAGAATTTCAACGGTAATTCTAGATTTTTCCAAACTCTGAAGGCTTCACAAAAATTTTAAATACAGATAATAATATGATTGAAGAGATCAATCACCAATTTTTTAATGAGGATCAACTGAAACCCCAAACAGAGAAAGCAAATTACAAAGATCCCAAAACCCCGCCTGGCCCAGCCCCAGCCCCAGCCCCCAGCCCCAGCCCCAGCCCCAGCCCCCAGCCCCAGCCCAACCCTAACCCCAGCGTGGCCAGCTAAACCCCAACACCAACCCTAAGGCAAACCCTAACCCCAGCCCCACCCCAGCAGCAGCCGAACCCCAACCCTAACCCTGACCCCGACCCCGACCCCGACCGCGACCGCGACCGCGACCCCTGCCCAACCCCAACTCGCGCGCAACCCCAGACCCAGCCATGAACCCTAAGCCCAAAATAATCCAAAAATTCTTTAATTTACCTCGAGATTTACTCACCTGAACGGCTGCTGCTGGGGCTGGGGCGACGACCTGAACCGCGGTGGCGACGAGAACTGCGGTGGCGACGAAACCGGCGGTGGCGACGAGGAGAACGACGGTGGCGACGACGGCGTGGCGATTTGGGGATTTTTCTCGCGCCAGATCGAGAGAGAGAGAAAGAGAAAGTGAGCGTAGACGATCGGTCTGGGATCTTAATAAACCGATATTTACTTGTCCCTACGGATATACCCGTAGGTCCTTTATTTGCGCCACCGTAGGGGCAAATACCAAATTAAGAATTAATTTTTTAATTCTTGAACGTCAGTGCCCGTAGGGGCAACCATTTAGCCCTACGGAGTAATCCGTAGGGCCAAGTAAAATCTGCCCCAACGGATAACTCCATCCGTAGGGGCAACCCCCTATTTTACTAGTGTAAAAGGATTCTTGTGCATAGTAATCATGTCATAGCATTACATAAAGAAAAAGCAAGCAGCAGTTGGTACTTAGCAAAAGAAATGGTTTTCAGGTATAGCTCGATGGGGAAAAATTTATGTGACCATTAGCCTTAGAAAAAGTTCATAACTTTATGCCTATACTCACTCATGCTTTAGGGGGGGAAATTTAACAATATTTTATACAACTAAATTACACCTAATTTATAATGAAATTTTGTAGTTGCAAGTTAACAGTCAGCAATATATATCAGCAAGTGTTCCGATCAGGACAGATGATAAAACTGTGAAAGAAACCTCTTTCCTCTAATATCTAAACTTGTACAGATTAAGAACTAATTTAGATAATCGCCGATGTTGCATCGACAAAAATGAAAAGAGCAAGAGTACTTGCCTGAGGATAACGATCACGAAAAACGATGTACGAAAATGCAGGCACGATCTCAGCTAAGGTGCGACTTTGGATCTGAGTTATACGATCCGCCTAGATAAATTTCATCGATTAAACCATAAATATCTACATAAATATTGTCACACAACCAAAACACAATTATCTCGATTTAGGGTTTTAATACTAATTTCCCCCTTTCAATTGCTCACTGATTTCCTACCATTTTATTTATTTATTTATTTATTTTCTGAAAAAGAAACAGGGATCAGGGAATGCTTACAGGGGGGATCGTGGCAGTTGCTAGGTTTGGATGGTCCAAGGTCGAGTCGAGAGCACTCAGATCTGGAGATGGGAGCGGCTGCGAGGCGAAGACGAGGCTGCGTCGACGGTGAGGGCTTGCAGCGTTGCTGCAGGGAAGCGATGATGAGGCTGATGGAGATCTGCGTGATGGTGTCGTCGAGAGAGGGAGATTTCCAGCGAGGGAGGAGCGACGAGGGCTTAGCGTTGGGTTCGGGAAGATGGGTTGTTGCGGTCGGGCTCGGGGTTGTAGTCGGGATGAAGAAGAGAGGGAAGGAGGAGGTGGATGAGAGGAGAAGGTCGGGGTCGGGGAGGAGACGGCGACGGCGCGGCGCGGCGACGTCTAGAGTTAGGGCTTTCGTGAGCGAAGACGGCGGTGAGATGAGAAGAAGAACGAAGAGAGAGAGATGTGAGAATGAGAGAGATTTTATTGTGTATATATAATTTTTATAAATATATGTATATAGATGCATATCTTTAATTGGTCGTATTTTAGAGATTCGGTGCAGATTTTCTTGTTCTCATTTTAACAGTAAACAGATACGCAAAATGTTATTTTGCTGTCACTAAGAAAATATTATTTATATAATATAAAAACTGAATATTTTCCCATATCAAAATTGGTTACAGAAAAAAAATCCAAAATAAAATATATTAGCGGTCAACTAAAAGTTCAAAAATTTATGGAAAAAGAATCTAGATAAACTCTTGAATTCAAATTCAAATAGGGCTGGTACTGTAAGCTTTTGGGTAAAACGGCGTCCAACCCGTGAAGGCTTGTGGTAGTAACTTATGCTATGAGTTTATTTAAGTAGAATTGTAATCCTATCAGCCGCTTGTCTATTAAATTTAGTAGGATTTGAGGAGCTGTAGATTTTTAAGTAGCCTGGCAAGAATTGTTCATAATTTAGTTTGAAGATGAGAGAAATTAGTTGTCCATGCAATGTCTGAAGCTTGTGATCCAAGGGTTCTGTCAGCTTGAGAGATGAAATTAATATATGTTGACTGAATGACAATAAAAATCAGTTTCATTACAAAAAAATATAAAAATTAAATGGTGCTCTCAAAACCATACACGTTTTCAAAATCACACACATGTACACTATCCTATAGATACAAAACTCGTAAAAAAAATTATACTGCAGAACAATTTGCGCTTTCTGTACATGATAATGCATGAAAAAAGAAATGATATTACGACTTTGGCTAACTTACAAGGGCATTTGTAACTGGTCCTCCATCATTCTCTTCGTTTCATTTCACCAATATGATATTTACTATGGCTAATTTACAAGGGCATTTGCAGCTGGTCCATCATTATCCTCTGTCACGAATATGATATTTTCTAACACAAGTTTCCTGGGAATCCTGGGAAAAGAAACAGAAAAAAGAAACTGTCTCCCTACTATTATATTTCACAAGTTTTACATGAAACAGGTAATAATGATTGGGGAAAATCACGCAATAGGGTTTGATTTTCCTATTTTGAAGCAGAAATTGATTACCCTTGAGCATCATATACAAGTAAAATAAGAATCTGCCGGTCTTAAGCTTAAACAATTTTACATTGTTCTCATGCTTTATATCTATTACAACCTGTACCTCAAGCATCAGCCAATAGTGACTTCATGAATTGACTGTTTGTGCATCGGCAACAGCGGAAGATCTAAGCAGCTCCAGCCTTTTCTTCTCGTTTGCTTTTCTGCGGTTGGACTCTAAACAAATTAGGAGAGCCGTGATGTCAGCAGGGCTGACCCCACCGACCCTGGTTGCTTGGCCCACTGTTTGTGGCCTCACCTGAAATGACAGAAAATCATCATATATCAGAAACAATGGTATCCTGTTTTACAATTTTATAAATAAGCAATCAATTCTCTAAGGCACTCAAAATTTTATTCTCTCTGAAATGTAAATTTGATGGCGTAAGAACACTCTTCTTTTTTCTTTTCTTTCTTTTTTGGGTGCGTGTCAGCATTTGTGTGGGTTGGCCTTTTACCTCTTTATCTAGACTCTTCCAAAACTAGGGCTATTTGGAGGGCTGCTCAACGGAATGTAAACGGAGCAGAGACCGAGCAGATACAAATATTTGTTTAGGTTAGAAATACAGATTTTGGTTGAATATTGAATAATATCTGCATTCAGGCCTTATTGCTTACGGTCAAAATGTTCGAAGGAATGATGTATCTTGACCTCTGATTTTAGCCCCTTTCCATATTGAAATAACAAGAATGTATACCATGCTAGTTTAATGTAGGATTAATCAAAAGATACCACATGATACAATACTACTCGTGAGCATATGTAGTTTTGTACATTAGGATGTTATGTTGATACTTCTACAAGTTATGCGCTTTCTCACTTTTGTATCCCAATTTTTTTTAAATGGATTTTGAATATTCATATATGTTAAAAAAACAAATACTCTCCGGCGCAGGGCGACTAGGGCTTGCGCAGCGGAGGCGACTGCAGCGGTTCCACGATCATGAGCGAGCGGTGAGGGCTTCCTCTCGGGCGAGGGCTGAGCGGCTAGGGCTTCCTCTCCGGCGCTGCGGCTAGGGCTACGAAGGAGCAGCAACTAGGGTCTCCGGTTTGGCGGAGATCTCCAGGGCGGTGATCCTCCGACGGTGATCAAAGCAGACGTGAGCACGGTTATCCAGCGGCGAGTTCCACGGCGATCTTAGATCTCAATGGCGTCTCGTAATGTGAGAAGATCCTCGGACAGTTTTTCGAGCTTGGAAGGACGTAACCCTAGGAATCATTCACCATGGCGAAGGAGCAGTGTTCTCCGTCATGAATGGATCGGGATAGGTCCCCGCGTCAAGGGTATGTCACCAGGGTGGTGATCACCGTGGGGGTGGTTTTCAGGATCATGGCGTGAAGGTTGGAGCCCAGGATCACGGTGACGATCATCGCGGGGGTGGATTTCAGGATTATGGTGCAAAGGATAGCGGTCATCGCGGGGGTGATTCTCTGGAGAGAACGATGAAGGGCAGGGACGAGAGGGGGGCAGATCGAGATCGAGGAAGGAGGCGGGTCGTGAGGGGGGCAGATCGAGATCGAGGAAGGAGGCGGATCATTTGAGGGGAAATCATGGCTGGAGCAACGAATGGAGGGAGGATCAAGGGCAGTTGTCGAAGAGTCGTCTCGACATGGAGGGTCGAGGGTGGGTGTTGGGGAGTCATTGCGGCAGGGAAGAAGTGGGGTTAGAGGAGATGAAAGGGATGGTAGGGTGTGGGTTAGAGGGAAGAGGTATGAGGAGGAGATTCTTACCTTGGTGGAGGCGGCGGCCATTCGTCGCAGGGTGCGGGAGAGAGATCCCGAGGCTTTCAAGGGATCAATTTTCTCGGAGGGGGTGTGGTTAGTTGATAAGGATGGTTGGGACAGAGTTCCAGTGGATATTAAGAATGAGGCAAATGTCGTTAAGAGCTTAGCCAATTCTGGGCCACCGCCGAAGGAATATCAAGAAAGTTGCTATACTTGCAGGGAATGGGGACATATGGCGAAAGATTGTCGGTTGGGACCTTATATGTTGCAATTGCCAAGGAGATGGCCACAATGCTAAGAAGTGTCCGCTGCAGGAACGGGAGGACAAGAGGAGGCGTAGCGGTAGGAGAAGAAATACTGATGACGAAAAGATTATAGTGCCTTATAATGACAAGATGGAGCAGAGGACGTTGGCAGTGAATCTTGGGGTGATAAGAATGCTCAACACAAAGGATGGGACGCAGCCGGGGTGGCTAATAGTGGCGAAGCTTCGAGAGCGATCATCAAATTATAAAACACATCAATGGGTGCTTGTGCCACACCCATTAGGATATATGGCTTACTTCCCAAATGCGACGTCGCTTGAGATTCTATGTAAATGTCCGAGTATTGAAGATGACGTAAATCACTTCAAGTTTCGAGTTTGCAGAGGGACGGGATACGAGGGGTCTAGCATCCATCGCCATCATTCCGAGGTATGGTTACGTATTGAAAACCTACCTGTGCATGTTTGGGAGTGGCATGTCTTTGAGAAGATAGTGAAGAGTTTTGAGGTGCTGCTAGAACTCGATGATGAGACCGAGCGAGAAAGTCAAGCAATGTGGCTCGAGTGAGAGTAGGTTGCAAGGGGAGTCAATTTGTCCTGCAAGAGCAGGTGTGTTGCGGGAAGAATTTTTAAGATTATCTTTTCAGTTGAGGGGGGAGAATCGATCAAGAGGGTTCCGGCGGTGAAATTCAAAGATGATAAGACAGTCGGAACTTGAGGCGAGGATTTGTCGAGGAAATTAGGGTCTCTTGACGCCCAAGAGCTGGATACTGAACACAACCCGATCGAATCGAACCAATCTGTTTAATCGGTACATGTGGGAGGTGTAAGTAACCTATCAAGGGGCACTGCGTTGGACACTCATGGACGTGAGGAGTGCGAAGGGACCAACTTGCATGGAATGTACTTAGATCGAGTAAGTCATCCTTCAGGTGCGAATAGTCAGGAGGTGGTGACACGGAAGAAGGAAAGGATTGTGAGCGAGATTTATGCGGGAGTCGAAGTGCGCGGTTATCAAAAGTCGAAGGGAGGTGATTTGGACCGGGCTGGGACAAATGAGTGGAGGGCTGTTGGAGCAGGGGCTACTCAAAATAAATCTATAGTGGATCGAGCCTTCAAGGAAAAGACCAAGGAGAAAATAGTAGCATATAACTTTGAAAAGACGGCAAACTTGGACGGTCCGTATGAGGATTCGCAACGGAAACAAAGCACGAATTGGGAAAACACAGATGAAAATCGAAAGGAGATATTGAAGGACGATCCTATCTCGAATGGAAATAGTTATTGTTCGGAGAAAGATATGTATGGTGATGAAGTGGCAAATTATGAGATAAATGAAGAGTCGTATAAAGATGATCTTCAGACAAGAAAAAACGGGGAGGATAGATCAACTGACATTGGTATAGAGAAAGCTGACAGGGTGGTTGAAACGATAATACAGGCGATGGTCAAGCGTAAGCTAGAGGATGCTTTTTCGGTCGATGTGCAGTCCATCAGAAAAGGAATAGAAGAGGCGGCAAGAATGACGATGAACAGGGGCTCTTTCTTGAAGAATGGTGCAAATTTGAATAGTCGGAAGATACGAGATAAAGAGAAGATTCAGGATAACCATAGTGAAGGAGAAAATCATGAAGGTGAAAAATATGAAGAGCCAGTGCCAGAGGATAGTTTGATGGCGGGGGGTAGGAAGAGTGGTAGGATACAAGATAGGCTTGGTGTGAGCGTCAGAAAAGACGGTACTGAATAACAAAGGCAAAGGAAGGGAAAAAGAATAAAGCATCGTCGTCAGGTACAAATTTAAATTCAGTGGTTGTTTTTGGTAATTTGCCTGATAGTCATTTAATTCAATATTTTGAGGCGTCTGGCGTAGACTTAGGTTTGTTGTTGTTGATGCAAATTTAGCTGAATGCGAGAAAGTGGGCACTAGTGCTAACCTTTTGAAGCAAGGCACTAGGATGCACTACGATGGGGTGGCGAACTATGGCTTGTGAAGCCTCGTTATGCGGGGTAAGGATAGATATCATAGTTGTCATTCTGAATTGTGTTTTTTGGAACGTTAGAGGCTTGGGGTTGTCCATTAAAAGGAGAATGGTGAGGGAAGTTATTCGGAAAGGTTGTTTCAAGATAATGGATTTATCAGAAATAAAACTAAATAGCCCTTCGACTAGAACACTGCTTAGTTTACGGGCTAGGGCTGAGGTTAAATGGATTGTTAAGGAAGCGGAAGGGTCTAGAAGGGGCATTTTGCTCGGGATCCATGAAGGATGGATGGTCATTGAGAACACTTTTGTTAAGGGCTTCTCGGTCAAAGCTGTTATTAAGAACTAGATTGATAGGTTGCGGCAAATGGTTACGGTTGTTTATGGGCCGTTTAAAAGGGAACTGAGAGGGATTTCTGAATGAATTGCGACAGAAAAGAGGGCAATGGGACGGTCCTTGGGTATTATGCGGGGTTTTCAATGTGGTCAGGTTCGTGGATGGAAGGCAAGGAACGGTAAATGATGATAACGATTGAGAGATGTTCAATCAGGGTATCTTTAACCTAGATCTTGTGGAGATTCCGGTGGCGGATTGTAAATATACGTGGTCGAATCATAGGGGCACGTCTGGCGAAGTTGGATAGAATCTTGGTATCATTAGATTAGTAGAATCGATATCCATTTGCGTATGTGAGATCGGACTCAAAAACTACAACAAACCATGTGTCAATCTTATTGTATGATGGGACGAGGATAGAATCGAACGGAAAGAGAAAGTTTCGGTTTGAGAAGAGATGGTTAGAGGAGGAAGCGTGTCTTTTGATAAGAACAAGCTGGGTATGTCCGACGTCTAGTTCGGATGCTGCTAGTAATCTAGTAGCTAAGCTGAAACAGTTGAGACGAGTTTTGCAAAAATGGGTTGGAAAGAGATTTCTTTTGGAAAGGCGGAGGAAAGGAGAGGTGCTCGGGTACATTGACGAAATGGAGAGGAGAAGAGAGATTTGTTAAAAGGGGAGTTTAATCGCCTGTGCAAGTGGAGAATGGAACTTACAGAAATATATTGGAATGAAGAATGGAAACAGAAGTCAAGGGAATTGTAGTTGAGGGGAATGAAAACACGAATTTTTTTCCCCACGAGGGTGAACACTAAAAAGCGATCTAACTGTATTCGGAGGATTGAAAGTACGGACTAGGTACTTACAGAGAACGAATATTAAGATGGCAAGTGAATTTTATAAAGATTCAATGGGGAAGTCTTAAGGATAAAAGGTGGAAAATGCAAGAAAACTTTTGGGAAGATAAAGACGAGCTGCAATCTGAACAAAGATCGTCTCTAATAATAGGTTTACAGAAGAGAGGGTTAAAAAGACGATTTGGGACAAGGGGGCAGATAAATCACCAGGGCCTGATGGGTTTCCAATCCTCTGTTATCAAAAGTTCCGGGATATTATTAAGGAGGATGTTATGAGATTGTTTGGAGTTTTAGAGAATGATACCTTAAGTTGGGAGAGACTTAACTGTTCTTCTATCATTTTAATTGCTAAAAAGAATGATCCAAGGGGATTAAAGGATTATCACCCAATCTGCTTGATCATTTGCTCTTGTAAAATCCTGTAAAAAGTATTGACCAATAGATTGCAGGGAGCTAGTGGATATAGTGAGTCACAGACAAGATTTGTGGCAAGAAAATATATTATGAATGGGATAGCGATAGCTAACGAGGTGATTCAGGATTAAAAAACGAGGAATGAGTACGTGTTAAAATTGGACTTTGAGAAGGCCTATGACATGGTGGGTTGGAGTTGCATATTGGAGTGTGTAGATTTGAAAGGTTTTCCCCGGTTTGGAAGCGTTGGATTGGAAGCTGGTTGAGATCAACGTCCGTGAGTGTCTGTGTCAATGGAGAGAATACTAATGAATTTATGTGTAAGCGAGGGCTCCGTCAAGGTGATCAACTGTCTCGACTGGGGTTTACTTTGGTAGCAGATGTGGTTTATCAAATATGATACATTGATGCAAATAGGGGTTTATTGGGGGGTTGGGGCATGGTGATTCACGTTCAGAGGTGATTAACTTGCAATATGCGAATGATACTTTACTTTTTGGACGTCTTTGTGAGAGACAAGTAGGAATACTCAAGTGAATATTATATTCTTTTGAGATATGGTCGGATTTGAAGATAAACTTTCATAAAAGCTCAGAGATGTGCTTGGGTGATGGTGGTGATTAGGTCGAACGGCTAGCTATAATCTTTAGTTGCAAGATGGAAGACTTTCCAATAAAGTATCTTGGGCTTCCTTTGGGACCAGGGAAATTAAAAAAGATAGACGGGTTGCCATTGATAGATAAAATACAATTTCGACTGCAAGGGTGGAAGGGACGGTGTTTAATAATTGGAGGAAAAGTACTGCAGTTGAATTCGGTTTTGTCAGCAATGCCTACATGCTACATGTCGTTTTATTTTTTACCGGATTGGGTTGTAAACCGAATCGATCAAATACGAAGAAAGTTTTTTTTGGAGAAGTGCTTCAGCTGAGAAAAAGAAATATCACCTGGTGATATGTGGAAAGGTGTGCAGACCGAAAGAAAAGGGTGGTTTAGGCGTTAACATTAAAAACATGAATGACTCTTCTGGGTAAGTGGTGGTGGCGTTGGGTGGCTGGTGATAAGAAAGGCTGGGTTGTAAGTATAAAGACGGCTTATGGGAATAAGCCAGGCACGATCAATGCGCTTAATAAAAATATATCGTCAGCATCGGGATTTTGGAAAAGGGTTATGAATGTAAAGGAAGTGTTTTTTAGAGGAATTTCTTATACAATAGGGGACCGTGTTGTGGTTAATTTTTGGAAAGACCGTGTGTGGGGAGCAAAATTTACAAGAAAGATTCCCTAATTTGTTCGCTTTGGCAAAGAATACGGCCTCATCGGTTTTAAGGCAGTGGAGAGAGACTAAGTGGTGGCCGAAATTTGCATAGGTTTTGACTAATCAAGAGTGTAAGGATTGTCGATTATTGATTGCGCATTTACAGAGTTGGAAACCGATGGAAATGGGAGGGGTGGATAAGGTAGGTTGAAAATGGACGGCAAGCAAGGTCTTTTTAGGAAAGCGGACGGGTTCGGTACTCTGTGGTATTTGCGGGGAGGATACAGAAAATGTCAATCATTTATTTCTGTTGTGTTCCGAGGGTAGACAAATTTGGCAAAGATTCGGAGGGAGGTATTTTAATGGGTTACCTTTTAGGATTTTTTCTAACATATGGAGTCAGTGGCGGGGGGCTTTGGATACAAGACATCATAGGAATTGGAATATTGTGGTCTCAGCCATATGCCCGGGTATTTGATGTGAGAGGAACGACTGAGTCTTTATTAATGTTAGAAATATTGTTATACATATGATAAATAGGATTGAATCAAATATTGCATTTTGGTCAGGTGCAGCGGCTGCAAAGACCGGGACAAAGGCTAAGCTCAATACAGTGGGAACAAGCGATGGCTGAAAGGCGAGGACATAGTTCGTCAGATACAGCAGATGAGAAAGATGCGAGTACAACGAATTAGGGCAAATGGTGGAGGTCGAGAGGAATGCACTCTCATATTTGCGGGTCGAATTTTTTTGCTTTTTCTTTCTTAGTTTTGTTCTCGTTTATCTTTTCTTATTTTTGCTCTGCATTATTTTCTAAAGACTGACATAATGTTTTGTTAAAATTTTCATTTAATGCAACGCGGGGGTATTTGCCTTCGTTTTGATCACAAAAAACAAATACTCGGATTTGAAGGTTTTATCCCTTAGCCATCCTCCATTACATACTACTTTTATTTCCTACCGGCCTATAAAGCATGGGCTTGGACGCGGACACAGACATGGAAAATTTGTAAAAAGGTAGACACGGAGACACGGCTACATTATTTTTTTAATATATTAAACTATATATATTAGACAATATAATGCACAAGAGAAAAACATGTATTGGTTTATCATTAAAAGCACAATAAAAATGAATTAATGGTATAATTTTCATTCAAAACTACGAGTTCTTTTAAGAAAAAACAAATACATATATAAAACTAAAAGAATAACACATAAAAATACAATTCATAAATGTCAGACACGTCCAATATGGGTGGATACGGCACATGTGTGTCGGACATGTGTCAGACGAAGTGTTCGAGTGCCCGAGTGTCCGACACGGGCACTGCGAGCAAGCAGAAGTGCCCGTGCTTCATACACCAATTGGAGATTATTCCATTTAATTAATATTTTAATAATTTATTCAAAATTATGGTTGCTGAAAATCACAGGATAAAAAATCTAGTAAAGAGTTAGGTTATGTGATTCGGACTTGTATACTTTAATGGTCTTATTTCATTAAGAGTTGGAATTGCTCAAAATCAAATCCTAATCATTATTACACTAGTGACATAGCTTGAGTTTTTCCCCAAAATAATACTTTTAAAATAATTAATTCCCAAAGTAATACTCCTCAAAATATTTCCGAAAATAGACCTCCGTACAGCCACGTAGGATTTGGTCTCGCGCAGCAATTACATACTAAAAGAAAACGCTATTGTCAATACAGTTCCTTTTGATGAAAACACTATTGCCAATAGCGATTTCTTTTATTAATATTAATATTGATTTTGATTTTGTCTAGTAAAATATTGATTTTGATTTTGTTAAAGTTGTTTTAGATTTTGATTTTGATTTTGTTGAAATTGTAATAAATTAACTGACAGTAGATGAAAAAATCTCATATTTTTTTGAGAAAAGAATAAATTTAGTTAGCATATAGATTTCTATTATGCTTTTTTCTATATATTTTCCAAATCAAATATAGATTTCTATAAAAAAAATCATAATAGATTTCTATATACTAACTAAATTTATTCTGTTTTCAAAAAACTAAGAGATTTTTTCATCTACCTCTACCAATTAGATTTTTTCATCTACTCTCTGTCAATTTTATTACAATTTCAACAAAATCAAAATCTAAATCTAAAACCACCTTAACAAAATCAAAATCAATATCTTACTAAACATGGCAAAATCAATATCAACAAAAGAAAACGCCATTGGTAATAGCGTTTTCACTTTGAGGAAAACGCTATTGCCAGTAACGTTTTCATCAAAAGAAAAACGCTATTGACAATAGCGTTTTCCATTGGCATCTAACCACCGCGTCAAGACCATTCCTACGTGGCTGTACGGAGGTCTATTCTGGAAATTATTTTGGAGGCGGTATCATTTTAGGAATTATTTAATTAAATAGTATTATTTAGGGGGGAAAACTCCATAGCTTTTGAGTTATAAACTTTTATGTTTTGAAGTAAATATCCCAAACTTTTGTGGTGGGCTGCATGATATGGGGTGAGGATTACTAGCCTATAGTTATTGCTAGGGGTAATCCCGTGCAATGCGCGGGGTTCAGAACATGTTTAAAGTTGTGATGTACTTGTTCAATTACCAATATAACTACATATAATCCTAAAGAATCCTTTTACGAAGAAATGCAAAAAAGAAATAAATAAATTGCCTTTCTATATATAAAATTATCACAAGTTTTGGGTTCTTATGTGAAAGTTGAAAGGTCATAGCTATTTAAGAATTTAAGAATTCTAGTATCAAGGGATACCATATGAAAGGAATAACCACATATTTTTTAGCCCTCAATTTAGATATTATAAAAACTATCAACGCATCCATTTTGTCATACACATTCTAAGTTCACTTGCTTTACCTAACTTGATAGAATATTTCCCGCTTATCAAAAGTCAAGCAATTTTGTTAAGCAATAAAATGTTACATTTACTAATGAACTATATAAACAATCATGACTTTTCAGTTTGTTTTGTAGAAAACCATATATCTTTTGCAAATTTATGCCATAAGCTTGGGTGTTTTCAAAGTAGTACTACGACATTTCTATGTTTCTAATTTTTTGCACAATATGTTGTCATTGGTAAATATCAAAGAATTTTGAAAGGTAAAAAAGGCCCCCGCAAAAGTAATGTGTGACATTGACTTGGAATACACTTCAAAAAGGCAAAGGTTATTTCAAAATCATTAAGTACATGAAATAATCTTAGAACAAAATGGGCATAGCTCAGTTGGTATAAATTTATTCTCCAAAGTGAGAGATCATCGATTCAATCCCCGAGGAAAGTTGCAACCAATAATAATAATAATAATAATATTTTTGAAGAGTCATATTTCTTTAAAACACAATGCATGATCATGAGATTTTATTGAAATTTAGCTTACACATAATTCTATCAAATTAGTCAAGAACATGATACTCGTGGAGACTGAGATGCTTGCATATATCATTAAACCATAGTACAAATTCAGCTAGGTTACTGGTTGTTGGCTTGGAAACCAAAAGAAATGGGGAAAAACTTGTAACATCTTTAATGTAAAAATAAACTTTAATTTGAGATTTAAATGTTTGAGTATTATCATATAGCATCTCAAAAAAGACATAAGTGGATTCCATCCGCATAACAACATGCGATATGAAGTTCAACCGCAATTTTTGACCAAGTTTTTGGCTTTTGTGAACAATGGGGTAAATTTGACAACGTACTTCCAGGCTTACTCTATATAATTAAAATTTCAAATGAGCTAACATGGTCTATTTTCATAGCAAACCAAGAACTCATGGTAAAAGGCAAATCTAGAAATCCTAGAAAATGGACATGCTTGAAGAAAAAAATTCTGTTGAAGACATGAGGATCTGCCAACTGCTTAACCTGCTATTGGCTTTTAGTATGTATGTATAATTGTGATTTGAATGTTGGTGATGAAAAAAGAATAACATGAGATACGGATCATAACAATATGTTAAAGTTTGGTTATTGTGGTCCAACTTATGTAGCTGCTGATATAGGTTGAAAATTATATATTTGATTCTGGATTTTATATGATGAATTTGAAGTTGAACATTAAGGAGTTGACTTATAAATTATGTGACGAATTACTATTTGAAGTTAAAATGTTTTCCTTTGAACTTAGATTCATTTGTCGAAAACTTTTCGATATTAATGAATTACTATTTTTTATGGTAAAATGTACAAGTTACATATTGATTTACATGTTCATTATGTATATACTTTCAATATGTAACAGTACTTATTTAACCTTCAGATTGGAGGTCACATTGTGATATTTTAGGAACATCACTTCATCAAGTTGAGTTGTCCATAAATTTTATGCCAAAGTCTACATAGTTGGCGTTTAGGAGAATGAGGCCATGATTACCCCGCATAAATAACCAAAGCAGATTCATTAAAATGTTCTGCTAGAAATAAATGCATCTACTCTCCTTTAAAAAAAGATTTATAAGCTCATAGTTCTTTTGGTTAGCTAAAAACATGGCAGAAAATAGCATGCTACATAGTCCAAATAGCGTGCTTTATAGCAAAGCAATTCGCTACACATGTTGCACATAGCGCAAATATGTCGTAGCTTACGCTATTTTTATAAATAGCTTATGCTATATAAATTCAACTATATAGCCTAAGCTATTTAAAGCTAAAGACTTTTAGTGGATATTTTTTAAAAAAGAATCCGGCCTGCATTTTTAAACCCATAAACAAAAGCATTCAGAAATCCAAATCAATCATCTAAGGCATCAACACTGCACTTTCTCCTCTTCCCTCGTCTCTCCCTTAAATTGATCTTTCAAACCAAGGCCATCACTATCCATCTAAGGCCTTGTTACATTGTAGGCCTCTAAAGCCGTCACCTACCTCTTTCGAGGCTATCTAAGGCCACTTATACATATATGACATTTTAAGTACTTAAATTATTTGCTTATGTCATTTTGTTTTCTAAATACTTAAACTGATTGTCGATTATATATCGTAGATGGGTATATAACGTTCCTATGAAATATTGAAGATAGATATGTAGGCGGGTAAAAAAAATTGAACCTGTAAAGGCTCAAGAGCAGAAGTGTGGGCCCCACATTAAGAAAATTAAATCACGAACACGCCGGTGTCCATGCCCCGGAACTCGCACCCATGCCCAAACTGCGGCCCGACATTCCACGGCCCGCAGGCCTCGTCGTCTGCAGCCCGTCATTCCGGGCTATCCACCGTCTAGCCCAATTTCCCTATAAATAGAGGCATTATTGGCTCATTTTCGTAGAGTGGGAATTTTTGCATGGAAGCTCTGCCTCTACCATCTTTCTCTCTCTCGGTCATTGTCCGGTCGATCAGTCGAAACCTTTTAGCACATTTCGCTGAGAATCTGTCCAACGCTTCTTTCATGTCGTACGGTCAAAGAGAATCTCGTATTTACGAAGGGTCATAACGTCACATCTGTTGGGTTTCGGTGCCCACACCGCGGACGAGGCAGAAACGAAAACAAAAATTTATGCGAGTACCAAACACCCGTAAAACACAGGATACGATCCAAAAACCTAAACTAGCTAACTAGGAATACAATGGTTGAGAAACTATAACCTTCGACACGTGTCCACTCAATTGTGGAAGACCCCTCCTAGCTCTTAGCCGTCAGGATCGCGCTTAAAAGTTGACCACTCTCGCTGAAGACGATCCATCCGAAGGAAACCGAAAAAAGCTCTAACCGATGATCCAAACTTGCTAGGTGTGGATGGTCAGTGAAGTAAGAATATTCACTAAACTTTTCCCTTAAGAATCCATACTCATGAGAGCAAGAAGAAGGAAAAGAGAAAAAGGGCCAAGTCTTTCTTTTCTCCACTATGAAGCATGAAGCCTGTTGGATGAAAGAATGATCAAGTCAAATGAAACGAGAATGGCTACCTCTTTTTACAACTATGGTGCAATAGTGCACCAATAAATGCACATGAAAATCCAAGCCATTGTCCTCTACAATCAAAAGCATGCTTCATGCCACCTCATTTTCCATTTATTTTTCTAAAAAGAAAAACAAATATAAAGTGTCCTTCTAAAAGCATTTCCGTATAAATACGGAATACTTCACCTGGTATATGTATCGCTACATATATATGTATCCGTATAAAAATACGGATAGCACCAAAGAGAGAAAATGAATAGTGAACAATAATACTTAAATATATGGATCAAAATACATATATAAATTATTAAATCAAAACCTGATTTAATAATCCAACTTAATACTAAATCGGCTAGTATTACCTTAAAGTCCGTGTATCTCGTACACATATTTAATCGGACCCATACACGTACCAACGTACAGCTCCTACATCTATCATCTGAACCGAGAAAACCCTCTGTGTGGGACTCTAAAGACTCGACAATACGCTGACAGTGGTGTTGGGGTCAAAAAATACATCCCGGTTGACCAAGTCAAAATCAATCAACCCCAAGCCAATTAGGCCCAAGCCCAAGCCAAGTGGGCCAATGCCCAAGTCAAGCCCGACCATGAAGCGGCCGACCTCCCTCATGCCGAAATGAAATCATGTAATAAATAATTTTAATGTAATTTTTTATGCATGAATGTAAGAAAAATAGGCATAAAACCAAATTTTTGTAAAGCCTATGGCTCATGTGCAAAAGAAATGGGCACATGAGGCATAGGATGGACAAAATGTCATTTTGTAAAGCCCAAAGGGCTATATGTAAATTTATAAGCCTATATAAGGCAACATGATAATAAAATAAATAAAAAAACAATCCATCTCTAAAATTCTAGGGTTTGTGACTCCTTCCTCTTCCTCAGGGTTCTAAAATCTTCTCCCCTTTTTGAATTAAATCAAGAGTTTAACTCTTCCTTTTTCCAAAAATAAATAGTTTTTCACCATAAAACCCTTGAAGGGGAGCTCGGATCTGCCATCAAATTCATAAAAGGATGAGATTTTTAGTCTCACCTCCCATTCTTCCCCCCAAGATCCAGCCAACAGAGAGAAAGGAGAAGGATACCCATCTCCAAAAAAAATCCCATTCCGGAAGGATCCGAGACTTAAAAGAAGATCCAAAGATTTCTAGAAGTTTAACTCCATTCAAGATGTGTTGGAGTTTAACTCCATAAATCAAACCCCTTTTTAGGAGTTTAACTCCAAATCTATACATAATCCCTGTTAGAAGTTTAACTCCAAAGCCCCTTGGAAGTTCAACTCCTAACCCAAGGGCTAAGCCCCTTTTCTGCTGGTGTTTCCAGCGTGACGCATGCCGCGCACATGACCCACAGGCGTCTAGCCACGTGACTCGCGGGCACCCAACGGTCACATGCAGGGCACGCGATCCGCGGGCGCTAAGTGCTCACGTGTGCCTCACTCGACCCGCAGGCGCTCAGCGCCCAACGGTCACGTGCAGCTCACGTGACCCGCTGGCGTCCAGCGGTCGCGTGTTGTGCACGTGACCCGCTGGCGCCTAGCGGTCGCGTGCAACTCACTTGAGCCGCTGGCGCCCAACGGTAGCGTGCTGTGCACGTGACCCGCGGGCGCCAAGCACCCACATGCCGGACACGTGACCCGTGGGCACCCGGTGCCCAAATACCATGCACGCGTCTTTAAGACGCTCCTCCCCCTCATTTTTCATGCACTCCACACCAAAACACGTCTCTCGTTGGGAAAATTTTTCTTGCGGGGCGTTGCCCGGCACCCTGCAAGGGGGCTGCTAGCCCTCTTGACCCCCAGCCCGCTATCTGGATAGCGGAACCCTCCTAAACTCTGCGGGGCCCCCAATATATCCAAAACCCTTCCAAAACACAACGCACGCACACTGCATATTGAGTTCGCATGACTAGTTAACCCGTCAATCAGAGATTCTCTCGCTTCAAAGGCGAGGGGTAATTAAAAGGAGCTTAATCCGCGGCTGTCGGAGATTCGGATCCCCACAATCAATAAATCCAAGTCTACCCTAGATAGAGGGAATCTGTAATGCGCCTGATAAGCGCGTGCATACTCCCATCTCAATGGGGTGACGAAAAACACCCTATAGATTCTGGCACGCCCGGTGGGACCTTTTCTCTGCTCCCATATTTCGGGTTAAACGTTCATGCGAACTCAATCAACATATACATTGATTGCCTGCACTGAAATCATGCTTGTTTATGCAGGTTAACAATTTCCAATTGCAATCTTCGGACGTAGCAAAAATGTCTCCAAGGATAAGCTCAGCTCTCGACACAGCTCTCATCTCCTACACGATGAAGATGGACGCCAGGACGGTCCTCCCGGCCAGTCTCGGGCGACAATGGGAGGAGGTGCCGCTACCAGTTGGCTTTATTCTGTTCGTGCCAGCTGACGTCATCCCTGCTCTTCAAGCTCCGGTGATGGATAAACCAGCCTCAAAAGGGAAAAGGCCGAATGTCATGGTCGCGAGGACAATTTAGCCCAAACACAAATCCGTTTCCGAACGACTCTCCATTGCTCCAGTTCGGGGAAAGGCCATTAACACTTAACAAAGCAACGGGGCGTCTCGACCAAGCTCCAGTGGTGCCCCTGACAACTGCTCAATCGGGTATCTTCTCTAAGCTCCCCGTCAATCGACTCACGATGGCTTCCTGGATGACGGATGCCCGTCAAGCCCTCAAAATCGAGAAGCTAAGGCGGAAAAGGCTTTGGTATAGAGCCAACAAAAGGACTAGGGCTCATGATGGGCTGAACTTCATGAGGTTCCAAGAACAGGGTTGCCCCGCTAAAGATAAAGAGATGGCTGGATATATGGTCCACACTGTCTACACGGTGGGCACACGCAGCAAGAGCAAGAATGGGGCCACCACATCTCAAATCCAATCTGGTGTGAATGAAAACCCTTCCAGTGAAGCTGATAAGCAGAGAGATCTCTCGGTTCATGAGGAGTCGGGCTCAGAGAGCGAAGAGGAGCCAATCTTCCGTCCCAAGAACACAGAGCAGCAATTTCTCCAAGAGCTCAGAAGTGAAGACAAGAAGATGGCCAAACTTTACTCCAAAATTGACGACTTGACGAATGTCATAATGCAGCTCACGGCCCGACTTGCCTTCAGCCGTCCAATCAAGCACAGGGCTCTCATGAACCGGGAAACGGTGTCCCGAGGCAGCCGACACCTATTCCCTCAAATCCAAAGGTGGGCGGACCGCATGAAAGTCCATCGCATCCTATCTCGGGAAATGTCTTGGCTATCGATGACAGTAGCCCGCTAACTGAAAATCAAATCATGGATTTGGTTGCCAACAAAATCAAAACATTGGTAGCCGAAGCCGAAGCGCAAAAAAATATCAGCAGCAGTAGGAGACCATATCCTGCTCAGTATAATCCGGTAGAATTTCCTAACGGCTATGTCATCCCCAAATTCGGAAGATTTGATGGGACGGGAAATGCGAATCAGCACATCGCCCATTTTAAAGCCTCATGCGAGAATACTGGGGACAATGATGCGCTTCTCCTCCGCCAGTTCGTTAATAGCTTAACCGATGTCGTTTTCAACCGGTACGCGAGCATACCGGATAGCTCCGTTACTACTTTCGTCCAAATGGAATCTCTGTTCCGACGAAGATTCATGAGTGTCAGCAATAAGATCACCATTGCCGACCTCGTAAGGACCAAGCCAAACAACAACGAAAGCAGGACGGATTTTATAACCCGATAGCTCAATCTCTCCGTCAAGTGTGAACCGCCGATAGAGCAGGATCAATCTGTCAGCCTCCTCGTCGAAAATCTCAGCAATTAGATGGCCCCGTTTCTATGCACCGCGGGTCTCAAAACATTCCAAGAGCTGACCAGGAAAGTCTAGATATTGGAGCGCTCAAAACAGGAGTCCTCCTTTGATTCCCAAAATAACAATAGGCCCTGGAGAAACCGAAAGGACGATAATCGCGAAAGGCGGAAATTCCGACGATACTAAATCTTTCAATACTTCGGCTAACCGAAATAAGCGAAGGATGAGCGGGCCTAATACAAACCAGTCTCGGAAGCCAGTGTTCGGAGAGGGAGAGGAAGCTCCACTGAAAGAGTAGCTGGATAAAGTATATTCCTTCAGAAGGGACAAAGTCCGTAAAATATTCAAAGACGCCTTAAGAAACGGTCTACAATTGCCAGAATCAAAAAGACCGCAAGAAACGAATATAACCGACGACCCCAAATATTGCCCCTATCACAGAGTGATAGGTAATGCCATTAAGGACTGCTTCGTTTTCAAAGATTGGGTCGAAAAGCAATACAAGGCAGGAGAGATAGAACTGTCTAAAGGCGTGTTAACAAACAATCAAGCTGTGGCCGCAAATTTCATACAAACAGAGACCGAAGTCCTTCGTAAAACTGAGTCTCTCAGACATCTGCCTTTCTCTGAAAACAGCTGACCACCACGTCGTTAAACTGAGAACAACCGACCACCACGTCGTTAAACTGGAAACGATTGACCAAAGTCGTTAAACTGGGGATGTAAAAATGTGTAAATAAATAAAATAATTAAAAAAAAATTTAAAAAGCCGAAATGATGGGACAACTCGCAATAAAAACCAGCAAGTAACAGCCGAAATGATAGGCCAACAGCGGATAAACAGCCGAAATGATAGGGCAATCGCGACCTTCGCGATAAGAAAAACTTGTAAGGTGTTTTTCGTCACCCCATTGAGATGGGAATATGTGCGTGCTTGTCAGGCGTACTACAAATTCCCCTAGCGCAGGGTAGACGGGGGTTTATTGATTTTGGGTATCCAAATCTCCAGCGGCTGCGGACTAAACTGTCGTTAATTACCCCTTGCCTTTGGAGCGAGGGAAGCTCTGATTGACGGGTCAAACTGATCATGTGAACTCAATGTGCCGTGCGCGTTTTGAAGGGGTTTTGGATATATCGGGGGTCCCGCAGTTTTTACGGGTATCCCGCTACCCGTTAGAAATTTTTTCTAACGGGGAAAATATATTTAGTGTGGAATGCATATAAAAATAAGGGGAGCGTTTTAAAGACGCGTGCATGGCACGTGGGCACTGGCACCCGCGGGTCACGTGCCTAGCACGGGAGCGCTTGGCGCCCACGGGTCACGTGTGCAACACGCGAGCGCTGGACGCCAGCGGGTCACATGCACTGCACGCGACCGCTGGACGCTGAGCCCCACGGATCGCGTAAGGCGCACATGGACGCTTAGCTCCCGCGGGCCACGTGCCTTGCACGCGACCGCGGGACGCCCGCGGGCCACATGCGCTGCACGCGACCGCTGGGCGCTGAGCGCCCTCAAGTCGCGTGAGGCGCACGTGGGCGCTTTATCGCCCGCGCTGCCCTGCACGCGGCCGCTGGACGCCCGCGGGTCACGTACCCTACACGCGACCGCTGGGAACACCAGCGGAAAAGAGGCTTAGCGCCTGGGTTAGGAGTTAAACTTCCAGGAGGGGCTTTGGAGTTGAACTCCTAACAGGGATTATGTATAGAATTGGAGTTAAACTCCTAAAAAGGGGTTTGATTTATGGAGTTAAACTCCAATAGATCTGGAATGGAGTTAAACTCCTAGAGATCTTTGGATTTTCTTTGGAGCCCTCCCGGAATGGGATTTTTGGAGATGGGTTTCCTTCTTCCTCCTCTTCGTTGGCTGGAGCTTGAAGGAAAAAGGGGGATGAGACTTAAAATCTCCCCATTTGGGGATTTGATGGGAGATTCGAGCTCTCCTTTACGGGTTTTATGGTGAAAAACTATTTCATTTTGGAAAAGGAAGAGTTAAACTCTTGATTTAATTCCAAAGTGGAAGAAGGATTTAGAACCTTGAGGAAAGAGGCACAAACCCTAATTTTTTGGGGAAAATGAAATGTTTTTTTATTTCATCATCATGTTACCTTATATAGGCTTACAAAATTACACATAGCCCCTTGGGCTTTACAAAATAGCATTTTTCCCATCCCATATCTCATGTGCCCATTTTTTTGCACATAAGCCATGGGCTTTACAGAAATTTGGCTTTATGCCCATTTTCTTACATTCATGCATAAAAAATTACATCAAAATTATTTATTACATGATTTCATTTGGGCATGGGGCAGACCGATAGCGGGGCTCGACTTAGGCATGGGCCTACTTGATCTGGGCTTAGGCCCGCTTGCTTAGGGTTGACTTTAATTTTGACTTGGTCAACCGGGATATAATTTTCGATCCCAACAAAGTTGAAACGATAGAGCAATCGAGGTATAAAAAAAGGTGGCAAATGATGAGTCGCTCCTAGTACCATATCCCAGTGCAGCGATGCAGACGCCAACCAAATTCTAAATCCCTAAATTCCCAGCGGCGAATGATGAGTCACTCCTGATACCATATTCTAGTGCGGCGATGCAGACGCCAACCAAAATTTCAAATTTTTGAATGTCCCAACGGCGAATGATGAGTCGCTCCTGATACTATATTCCAGTGCAGCGATACAGACGCCAACAAAATCCTAAAATTCTTCCAGCCCTACGATTGGTCCCCAAATTGGCTACCGTATACAATTTACGGGTCAAATAATTCTCATCATACTCATACCCCATCGCAATCACCAGACAAGCGGCCGGTCTCCGCCCTCGGAATTATGCTCCATTTGGAAAGACCCACTCATATATCCTCACAATGCACGAGGAGAACAAAACTTACGGGATCCTCACGACTCGTAAGAAAACACCTTCGTGGGATCCTTACGACTCACAAAGGAAAAACACACTTGGGAGTCCCCACGACTCCTAAGGAGAAAGTACACATACGCGATCCTTTCAACTCGTAGGGAGAATGCTTTTATGGGACCCGTACGGCTCATAAAATTGAAAAGCCTAAGGGGATAGGGACATAAGCATGTCTCCTAAGCCATCGCTCCCCCAACGGGTAAAGGCAAATGATGAATTGCTCCTGGCACATGTGCTTCAGTGTTAGCAACGCTGATGCCGACCTCTACCCCAAAATTCCAAACTTCCGATCCGAAACTGGGAACATATGACCTCTAAGTCGTTAAACTGGGTACAATAGACCCCTAAGTCTTTAAACTGATAACAGATGACCTCTAAATCGTTAAACTGGGAACAAAAGACCCTTAAGTCTTTAAACTGGGAACAGATGAGCTCTAAGTCGTTAAACTGGGAATAGATGACACATAAGTCGTTAAACTAGGAACGAGGGAAATCCCCTCACGGCTGATGTCAACCCAAATCAAATCAAACCAACAACCTCTGCGGCGGAATCATGCTTCGTTTCAGAGTGTGCCCCGTGTCAAAATTGTGCTTCGCCTGGGAATCAACCTCTACATCAAAACCAGTGACACTCCGTGCTGGGGAAACGTCAACCACAGACACTCCATGCCGGGGACAAGTCAACCAGCGACCTCCCTGTCGGAATTATGATTCGACGCGGAATCAAGTCAACAAGCGACCTCCCTGTCGGAATTATGCTTCGACTCGGAATCAGGTCAACAGCGGCCTCCCTGTCGGAATTATGCTCCGCCTCGAAATTAGGTCAACCATCAACACTCCATGCAAGGGGACAAGTCGACCAGCGACACTCCGTGCCGGGGACAAGTCGAACGACCAGCGACACTTCGTGCCGGAGATACGTCATACACCGACACTCCGTTTCGGAGACACGTCAAGCATCGACCGTCCATGTCGTAAAAAGGACAGTGCTAGCTTTCCAAAAGCGAGAACCAAATCAAGTCGCCTCCACGCAAAAGATCCATCAATTTCATGCACACGACCCATATGCGCGGTGTGCATTTATTGATGGGGGCACTTTTTTGGGGTCAAAAATTACATCCCGGTTGATCAAGTCAAAATCAAAGTCAACCCAACCCAATTGGCCCAAGACCAGGCCAAGTGGGCCCATACCCAAGTCAAGCCCGACCATATAGCGGCCGGCCTCCTTCATGCCAAAATGAAATCATGTAATAAATAATTTTAATGTAATTTTTTATGCATGAATGTAAGAAAAATGGGCATGAAGCCAAATTTTTGTAAAGCTCGTGGCTCATGTGCAAAAGAAATGAGCACATAAGGCATGAGATGGGTAAAATGCCATTTTGTAAAGCCCAAGAGGTTATATGTAAATTTGTAAGCTTACATAAGGCAACGTGATAATGAAATAAAAAAAAGAACAATCCATTCTCTAAAATTCTAGGGTTTGTGCATGCTTCCCCTTCCTCAAGGTTCTAAAACCTTCTCCCCCTTTTGAATTAAATCACGAGTTTAACTCTTCCTTTTTCGAAAAATAAATAGTTTTTCACCAGAAAACTCTTAAAGGGGAGCTCAGATCTGCCATCAAATCCCTAAAAGGAGATTTTAAGTCTAACCTCCCCTTCTTCCCCTAAGATCTAGCCAACAAAGAGGAAGAAGGATACCCATCTCTAAAAAAAATCTCATTCCGGGAGAATCCAAGACTCAAAAGAAGATCCAAAGATTTCTAAGAGTTTAACTCAATACAAGATCCGTTGGAGTTTAACTCCATATATCAAACCCCATTTTAGGAGTTTAACTCCAAATCTATACATAATCCCTGTTAGGAGTTCAACTCCAAAACCCCTTGGGAGTTCAACTCCTAACCCAGGGGCTAAGCCCCTTTTCCGCTGGTGTTTCCAGCGGTCGCGTGCCGCGCACATGACCCACGGGCGCCTAGCGATCGCGTGCTGCGTATGTGACTCGCGGGCACCCAACGATCACGTGCAGGGCACGCGACCCGCGGACGCTAAGTGCCTGCGTGCGCTTCACGCGACCCGCAGACGCTCAGCGTCCAGCTGTCACATGCAGCTCACGTGACCCGCTGGCGTCCAGCGGTCGCATGTTGTGCACGTGACCCGCTCAGTGCCCAGCGGTCGCGTGCAGCTCACGTGACCCGCTGGCACCCAACGGTCGCGTGCTGCGTACGTGACCCGCTAGCGCCCAGCAGTCGCATGCTGCGCACGTGATCCGTGGGCGCCCACGTGCCATACACGCGTCTTTAAGACGCTTCTCACCCCTCATTTTTCATGCACTCGACATAATCAAAACACTTCCAAAACACAACACACGCACACTGCATAATGAGTTCGCATGACTAGTTGACCCGTCAATCAGAAGTTCCCTCGCTTCAAAGGCGGGGGATAATTAACGGCAGCTTAGTCCGCGGCTGCCGGAGATTCGGATCCCCACAATCAAAAAACCCCAGCCTACCCTAGACAGGGAGAATCTGCAATGCGCCTGACAAGCGCGCATACTCCCATCTCAATGCGGTGACGAAAAACACCCTAAGTGGGTTTAACCATAAGAACATCAATGGCACTAGCTGTACGTAACGGTTACCCAGGTACTTGTCGAAAGGAGGATCGACAATCAAGTACATCCTTACCCTACTGAGCCTGAATGTGACAATCTCCGTACAGTCCGGTCTCTTCGTCAAAAAGTAACGCATATCAGGTCTAAGTGTGGATAAAGCCAGACCCCTACTAACCCGATAAGTCGTGTCTGAGTCAAGCTCATCACCAACAGAATACTACTGATCAACTATCAGTAAATCTTATCCACCGTGGCTACGGATTTCTGGTTATAGCCAACTGAACACAGCGCGACATCGACTTCTAATACCAGAAGAGACGAATCCCTGACAATCGACCCCTGCCTCCATGTGGCTCAGGACTGTACGCAACTAAAACCTGTTTGCACGACTCCTTTGAGCCATGGAGGGCACACGAGACATGATGATCTCATGTCAAAGGACTAACATGTACTCATGCCACCTGAGAACTTCCATATGACGATAGATATAATACCATCTAGAAGTTCTCGACGAGTCTGTCCGGTGTACTCACCCCCATTGAGCACATATATACTATCTTAGGTGACAACACCAATGGCTTATGAGACCGGCCACCGCCCCTCGTCGGCGTTTAGAAACGTATACATTAGTCTACTCCGAAATATCGATGCCCAGTCTCGATACTCCCACGACTATGGACATTTAAGGATGTGTATATGGACAACCCAGCTCCCACATATGCTGGATCCTACGAGCTTCATCAACGATGAAGACAAACCAGATAGCATACTATTATCTCGAGTAAGACTGTTATACATGTATAGGTACACCCTCAATTATCATGCTCGCCTACTTGTGATCACAATAATTGTCTTGAGGACACTATATCCAACAACATCGAATCCCCATATCTTTATATTTTTTTATTCTTTTTATTCTTTTTGCATACATTTACTTGTAAAAAGAGAATTGCTTGTAACCGTTTAATGGAAATAAACACGAAAGCCCCGATTTCCACCAAAAATAAGATAGCGACTCCGCTGGGAGAAGCTTTTCCGAGGAAGAGCTAGTGTCACAGTACGACACGCATCAAGAAGGTGATACCGTTACAACGTACGTGATAAAATCGACCGAAAAGCCTTCGAGCAGAACTTAAGAGAAAGGGAATCGGTGAATATCCCCCAAGCGCTCGCCTAAGGCTAACCTCCATGTTGCCTTGGCCGCTCCCTTCGTCGAGATGATCCAATGGCCTTCTTGTCAAAGGCTCGCTGCCTCTCCTTCGAAGAGGAGATGGAAGGTCGACACCCTCACCGAAGTTCAAAGGCAAAGAGAAAGGTCCGACGCGCCACGCCAAGTCTGGATGCCCGTGGCTCGAACGTCGATGGAATTGAAGATGGACCAACTGTAGGCCGTTCCTTAGCCAAGCGCGCTGCCATTACCATGGCTGATGGTACGGCTGGCACCGCTTCTGTGCCGAAGTCCCGTACCGCCTTGCGTCGGGCCCGTGCCGTGTGCACAGTCGCTCGTCGACTAGCAGCCGCCGCCGCCGCCGCCCCCGACCATGTCCCACTTATCGAGAATACCTCCGCGGAGGAGGAATGGACTCTTCTTGTCTCTTGAGCACGATAAAGCGGATAAGACGTGAAACTGAACTTGCGGCCCGTCAAGCCGAAACACTGCCCCGCCCAAAGATCCAAAATCGTGACGCCTGTCATTACGGTTAATGAAGGAAACACACGCCGAAGAAAACGCGTCCGACGTAAGCAGGAATCCTCATTTTAGCTCAAAGCGAAAGAACTGCCCCCGTTGCTGCTTGTCGCATCGGAAATGAAGAGAAAAGTTGAGATGACACCAACGCCGTCACCAACCATCAAGCACGGAAGTACTGAAATACGCGCAAGAGCTATCGCCGATGACCGGGCCACCGCTCGTCTAGCGTCAAAGCCCTTCACCGGCAATGCATACTGACATGGCCCAATTATAACCGTGGGCCACATGTAGTGTTGTCCCCAATGCCCTTTGTCTGTTCTCTTATGCTGTCTTCCGATGGACGAGCCAGTGCAACCAGATCGAATCTCCGTTTTTGATCGATTGTCTATAGGCTCGACCTCGTCCCGGCCAACAGGGAACGAAAAAGAACAAAGTCTGGTGAGTCGACCTACACATACGTGCACATGGTTGACCGCCAAGAACCTCCTCGCAAGTTGAGACTGGGTGGAATTTCTCCTATGGAATTCCCCACCTTCTATGGATCCAGGCCTCCTGCCACGAGAACCTGAGACCAGTTGGCTCAATGGGCCAAAAATTTCATGTTCCGTCGACAACTCGACGATGAATTGTCCGCATCCGCGACAGACAGTACAGTGAGCTTCCACCAGCCCCAGGAAGTAGAAGTTCAGATGGTAAAGACAAACCCTCATGATCAAGGGGACGATGACGTCGAAAATAGCAATCAAGCCACTCCTGATATGACAAATTTCTTCTCCAAGTTCAGAGATCCTGACAAGAATTCCGAGAACAAAACGCCTCCATCGAGGCCATGAAAGTGATGATGTTGCCGATGATGCAATCTCATCAGCAGATGCAGCTCGCTATGCAGCAGCTGGGAGTGCGAGCGGTTCCTCTAGTCGGAGTCCCTCCACCACCAACCGCGGCCAGTCTACAGATGCCAGCAGGATCAAATGTAGGGGGTAGTGTCCCAAATCACTCAACGCCGTCCTCGAGCGCTACCATTCCACCTCCGGTACGAGTTGCCCAGACGGGGAACCAGCAATCGCAGAGACAGCATGCCTCTGTCCAGAATGAAATTAACCATGGAGCCGGTCTCGCAACTGTTCCATCACTAAACGATCCGTAGGTGCCCCAATTCCACATGAAGGCGCCTAGTGTCGGCCACATCCAGCCAAGCCCACTTCACGCTGAGTAAGGTCTGATGGGGACCTTGTGAGAATCTAACCCTGAGTATGCAAGCGAGAAAATACGCCCGACTCAGGGAACCAGTCTGACCATAATGAGTCCTCTGTCAAAGCCGAGCTTGCCGAAATGCGGGCGATGATGGCAGCGATTCAGACAAGGAAGAAGGTGATGACCGGTGGGTTTGCCAAACCGTACCCCGCGGAATGGGATGATACCCCTATCCGTCAAAATACAAACCGATCAGTTTCCAATCCTATAAAAGAACCGGCTCAGCTCAGCAACATGTCTGCCGTTGGAGGCATTGGCCGGACACTGGATGGGGAATGACCCGCTGCTAGTCAAATTGTTCGTCGGGACCCTCAAATATGCAGCTTTCGATTGGGTGAAGGCTCTCACCCCAGGGACACTGTCTTCATGGATTACAACACGACAGTTGTTCCTAGAAAGGTTCTACGAGATCGAGGCCCATAAAACCTATTCGAGAAAGGAGAAACTTATCGCTCCGGTGAGAAGATTCGAACTTTTATCGATAGGTTTCACGATGTTGCCCAACAGTTCAAGAGTGAGATCTCGTTCAATGCCTCCATGGATATGTGTCGAGACAACTTCCCGAACCACATCCGGAGATACTTGGGTGCAAACAAGGCGAGCTCATGCGCTGAGCTCATTCTGATGGCTGAAGCTACAGAGGATATGGCCACCCAATTGGAAGACCTCCCAAACTCTAAGTCGCGCACTGACAGTAAGCCAAGTGGCACCGCAAAAGGAAGACCTAAGAAGCAATGGCGATCAATGTCCCTCCCAAGAACCGAACAGAAAATGGCAAGCCCTAAGGAAGGACGGCAAACCGGTCTACAACCAAGTGCCTCATCCACCTAGACAAGGACAAGCGGCTCCGCGCACAAAGCCGCGAAGAGACATTCCACTGTCTTTCAAGCTTGAAACCGTTCCAGCCCTGGCAGACGCGCTGATCAAAGGAGGGTTCGTTCAGCTACTCACGTCCTTGCGTCCTGAAGAAGTTGACCGCAAGGGTGATCCCAACTATTGTATTTTCCATAGGTACATGCAGCATCTCACACGGGATTGCTACATTCTCCTGAACAAAATCCAAACACTAGTAGATGCTAGGGTGGTACAATTGGATGAGCAGCAACGCCAAATCTCGGCGAACTTTACGTCGGCCCAATTCGGTAACTTCCCTCCAGAAGTCGTCAAAGACGAAGCAGTCCCGATCCCAATGGTCGAGTAGGAAGTGGTCAGTTCTGACCCCCATGACCAGCAAAGCATCCCCTGATGTTGCCAACGGGAGAGCACATGTGGGTCCACCCTGATCTAATGGACGACGAGCAGTGGACGTCTACATCAAAGAAGAAGGGAAAGTCAAAAACTTGCCATGTAGTGTCCATCGTCCAAGGTGAGAACAAAGATATTCCTCACGCCCTCTCCGATTCGGAGAACAAGGAGGTATTTGCTGCTACCACAGCACAACCGCCGCAAGGCGAATCGCGCTTCGGAAAGTCTTACTTCCGCCGGGACGTTCAAGTTGGAACTCATCCCCCTGCAGCTCCAGTCGTACCAGCAGAGAAAGGTCAGAATAATGGCACAGCCCTTGTTCGACAGCGTCCGTTTAACATCATGAGTCGGCTCGCTAGTATCTCGGCCAGAGTTACTATGCTTAAGTTGCTCAAGTTATCTCCCGAGACCCGAGCAGCCCTTTAGGAGGCGCTACAAGATCCAGAAGCATTTGTCGTGGACGTTCAAAAACTCCATGCTGAAAAGGACGTCAACCAGATTGCACGGGAGGATCAGGTCATCACCTTCTCTCAGCAGGACATGAAGATCCCGTCAAATAAGCACATGAGGCCGCTATACTTTAAAGCGTATGTCAGTAGCCAAAAGGTATCGCGTGTTTTTGTGAATCCGGGAGCAGCGGTGAGTATCTTGACCCGAAGAATGCTGCACTTCCTCGGTATACTAGAGCGGAAGCTTGTGCACACCAACACGAAGATCTCCGGCTTCGATGCCCCTACTCTAGGGAAAATAAGATTAAAACTGCTCGTCGAGGATTTAAGGTCGGACGTCGCGATTTTCGTGATTGATGCTGATCCGTACTAAAGCATGCTACTCGGAAGGCCCTAGATCCATGAAAATGAGATCGTGCCTTCGACCCTACATCAGGTAATGAAATACATCGATGCAGGAGTCTAAAATAACGGCGGATCTGGCCCCGTTTAAAGGACTCAAAACCTACTTCACGGATGCTCAGCTCTTTCAAAGCGTAACCCCAGATGAGTCCCATCTGGAGGCGTATCCTTTAAAGCCGTGAGGATGGAAATGAGGCGGACACCGAGTCCGAGAACATTCCTGGATGTGTTATAAAACCCTTTGTAATAAATCTAGGAAATGTTTGTAAGGCCGGTGCACCCGAACCCTAGTTCATCATTGATAAAGTGAAGTTTAATTACGAGTTGTGTGCAAAAACCTCACCTAGACTCGAAGACAATGTCCCGTAGCGGGAATTGTGTCTAAATTCTGATCCTACACTAAATGTGCTTATAATTAGGATATAACACGAACTCGGAGAGTCCCAGCGTCCGAATAATACCAACTTCGTTGTCCCAGCTAAGTTCGAGAACGAAACACCAATACACTTTGGTCGTTTCGAAGCAAACAGTGATCGGACCTCAGAAGAATCAGAATCAGAAGTGCAAAAGTTCCACCACTATAATGAAGATGCGCGCCAGATGATGAAGAATCAGGGATATGACTTAGAAGCTCGCTTTGGTCTTAACCACGATCAAGGGCGAACCAGAAGGCTTAAACCCTTTGTGCCTAAAGGACGTGATGCAAATTATTACAACCAAACAAGCCGAGGGTTGAGTTATATCATCCCTCCTCAAGCATCTGAGCGGAAAGATGGTTCTGATGGGTCCTTCACATAGTCTTCGGACACTTTAGAATGGGATTCTGAATCTGATGTATAGATCAATGGTCTTTTTCAAGAATTCTCAATTAACATGGCCTCCGTGACCTATGACGAAGAAGAGTCAGCGTTCTCAAAAGAACCTAAAGACAACTCATGGGCACAACTTCAAGACGAACAGTAGGAGGCCCGCTTAGAATTACAAGAGCCATCCTTAGATGATGATAAAGTGGAAAAGGTAAATCTTAGAAATGACAGCACTCCAGACCCATTTCCATCAGTGCGGGTCTTCTTCCTGAAGAGCGACAAGAGCTCATTGCACTGCTTCACGAATACATTGATATATTCGTGTAGACCTACAAAGATATGCTGGGATTGAAAGAAGATGTAGCAGTTCATCGCTTAAGCATCTGATCCGAAGTCAAACCTGTAGTCCAGATACAGCGACGGTTCAAGCCGGAGTTAATGGATGCCATCGATAAAGAGGTAAAGAAGCTCATAACGTCTGGCCTCGTCAAAGAGATCCAACACCCACTCTGAGTATCTAACATTGTTCCGGTGCAAAAGAAAATGGAACAATGCAAATATGCATCGACTTCCGTGATTTGAACAAGGCTTGTCCGAAAGACAAGTTTCTGTTACCGATCACCGGTAGTATGATCGACAACACTTGGGGCTTCGAGCGGATGTCTTTCATAGATGGCTACTCGGTTTACAATCAGATCAAGATGCATAAAGACGACTAGTAACACACTGCATTCAGAACCCCAACACAGGGAATCTACGCGTATACTGTGATGCCTTTCGAATTGAAGAATACTGGAGCTACCCATCAGAGGGCTATGAATCAAATCTTCTCTAAACATCTCGGCAAGACGATCGAGTGTTATATCGATGACATTGCCGTCAAGAGCAAGCAAAAGGAGACTCATCTCCAGGACCTGAAGACTGCTTTCAAAATCATGCAAAAGCATGATCTAAAGATGAACCCTGCTGAATCCTTCGGAGTGTCGAGTGGGAAGTTCCTTGGGTTCGTAGTAATAGCTACTGGAATCCGCGTCGACCCCGATAAAGTCAGGTCCAACATAGAGATGTTGTCCCCAAGAAATTTAAAATAGCTCCGGGTTTTCCAAGGGCGTTTAGCATACATCCGAAAATTCATCAATAATCTGTCGAGCAAATACCAGCCATTCTCCAGATTGATGCACAAAAATATTTCCTTCATCTGGGATGAAGCGTGTCAGAAGGTGTTCGAAAATATTAAGGCCTATCTTACGAAGCCGCCGGTCTTGGTGCCACCGACCTTTAGGAAACCCTTCCTGCTCTATATACACGCAGCGAGTCACTCTTTGGGCGTGATGCTGGCACAACACAACGAACAGGGACACGAGCAAGTTGTCTGCTTCCTCAGCCACACAATGGTCGGAGCAAAGTCCCGATACACCTCAGTAGAGAAAGAATACCTGACACTAGTATTCACAGTCCAAAAGATGCGACATTACATAGTGGGTTAAACAATTAAAATGATTTCCAATGTTAACCCATTGAGAATCCTTTTGACCAAGCCAAGCGCTTTGAACTCGAGATTACCGAAGTGGGCTACTTTATTGTCGCAGTACGACATGGAGTTCGTCCCGCAAAAGGCTGTTAAGGGTCACGCCATCGCTGAATTCCTAGCTTGCCTTCCAGTCCCAGGGTACTCAAAGCTACCTGACAAGATACCCGATGAAATTTATGACGCCAACCTCACCACGAAGCCAAGGACGTGGAAGTTATGGTTCGATGGCGCATCTAGAGTTGGTCCAGAGAACACAATGGTAGTTGGCATGGGTATAGTCTTCTTTATGCCCGAAAACGAGGTTATACTCCAATCGCTTTTCTTGACCGAACCTTGCTCTAATAAAGTGACCGAGTATAATGCCCTACTCATCAGTTTGGCCCTAGCTAAAGAGCTGGGGTGGAAAGCTCGGAAGCAAAAGGCGACTCTCAGTTATTGTGAAGCAAATTAACGAAGAGTACGAAGTCTGTCACGAAGGACTTCTACCATACTACCAAGCTGCGAAAGAAATCATCGATGGATTCAAGACCTTCAGCCTTTGAACATATTATGCAGAATGAGAACCCGCGAGCAGATGCGTTGACATGTCTTGCGGCTATCCTTTCCCTACCCTATGGAAAGATGCAAGTCATACACGTCGCTAGCCATCATCTGTGTTGCCCAAAACTCAAGCCCCGAGAATTGAAGGCAATAGCAGCCCTCCCCATGTCACCTTCCGTAAGAAAAGACTGGCGCTTCGCCATCATAGACTTCGCCCTCCATGGCATCGTCCCTGAGGACCCAAAGGAGGCCGCATAGATAAAACAGAGATCGACGTATTTCTATTATGATCCAATCATGAAGAATCTATACCGTCGCTCTTTCGACGGTATATTACTTCGATGTCTAGCCGGCTCCGAAGCCAAAGCCGCCCTGAAAGAAGCCCACGATGGAACTTGTGGAGCCCATCAGCCTGGCCCTAAGTTGCAAGATCGGTTGAGGCGTCTCGACTACTATTGGCCAACTAGCTAATGCAATGGAATATGCCAAAAGGTGTCCGGCGTGCCAGTACCATGATGATTTCATTCACCAAGCCCCGGAGTTCTTGCATCGACGACGTCGTCATGGTCGTTCGAGAAGTGGGGTATGGATATCGTCGACCCCATCAGCCCTCCATCAACTAGGGGCACCGTTTTATCTTAGCGGTGACCGATTACTTTTCCAAATGGGCAAAAACGATACCGCTTAAGAAAGTCAAGACCAGTCAGGTGACCGGTTTCCTGAGACACCATGTCTTGTACAGATTCGGGATCCCGAAGCGCATTGTGCATGATAACGGTCCCCGGTTTGTCAGCCAAGCATTCGAGTGGTTCTGTGTAAAATTCGAAATCTAAAGTGTGGCCTCGACTCCTTATAATCCGGCTGTTAATAGGCTGGCGGAGGCCTTCAACAAGACTATCATCAAGATAGTGAAGAAGTTCGTCTCCGGTAATAATCGAGACTGGGACGACAAACTTGGTGAATGTCTTTGGGCGTATCGCACGACGGTACGGACTGCTACAGGGAACACGCCATTCGTGCTAACCTACGGATGTAAGACGGTGATCCCGTTGAAGATGCAGATCCCATCGTATCGCAAAGTAATGGCGTCCCAGATGACGATTAATGATAACATCCGGCTCCGCCATCAAAAGTTGGAAGCGCTGGATGAGAAGCGTCTGGCTGAGCAACAACGCATAGAGTTGTACCAAGCTAAGACCTCTATGGCCTTCAATAAAAAGGTGCAGATGAGAGCCTTCCAGAAAGGAGACTTGATATTAACCATACGGATGCCCATGATCCCAACCCATAAGTCAAAGGGTAAATGGGAACCAAAGTGGCGAGGACCATTCGTAATTGATACGGTCCTGTCAAATGGGGGATCGACTCATTGACAAGAAAGGAAACTTGCAGATGTACCCTATCAATGGTCGATTCCTGAAGCGGTATTATCCCTAACGCGGGGGTGTTAAAGTCGCATGATAAGGAACGGAAGATCAAACCGAGTAGAGGAACACCCGCTGCTGAAATATCGCCAAGCACGAGCTCCACTGATAAAGCTCCCCTCATAGGAGAATTGCACGTTCGGACTCCCGATATAGAGCTGGTCATATCTGAACTGCCTTGCGAATCGCATAGGTAGATATGGCTCAATAAAACAATGATCTCCCGACCGCCATATAAGATGTGGCGGACGAATACATATAAGATAGTACAAGAGATCCGACGGGAGTACCTAGAATTCGCTCCCACTGTCAGCATAAGGTCTGCCTAAGATCTCAACAGGCGATCGAGGCATGCACCATTTATCAGGTAGTTCTAAGGACAGTTAAGATGGGCCCTGATGGCCTTCATGTCATCCAAACTCCAGTGCGCATCGCTGTAGAGCTCGAGTAGAGCTGGACCCCCTTCAGCATTCGTATATGGCCGCACGGGAATCAATCCCTGACAATGGAAGGCAAACTAGGATACCAAATACGTAAACGGTAGGCTGACTCTAACATTCGGCCCATCTCGAGGATCCACTATCCATGACCTCGAACCGGGAGCCTTACCGATAAACAGGATAGATACGACCCGCCTTAATACTCTCTAGATGTCGCAGACCATCGCAGGAAGCAAAGCAATGTTCCGGCCGCAAGCAATAGCAACAGTTGGGAATAACGCCACGACGCTCATGAATTCAGAAGGTATCACACATTTCTTGATCCATACATACAAAAAGGCGACAAACGCTGCAAGCCTAAACAACAGGCGTCCGATCAAACTGTAGATATTTTTGAAAATAGTGCCAAGAAGATAGCTTCATTTCTCGAATTCCAGGACATAATCCGAAAACCTCTGCTCTCCTGTTGCTATATCTTCCGCAGACGGACGTCGAGGCGTCGGAAATGCAAAATTCCTTGAAGAGCCAAAGATATATTCGCCCCACGCCTGTATGCTGAGACGGCCTTTGCTCCCGCTCAAAGCACAAATAGAATAGTAGCCAATAAGCTCACCCAAAATATGTGCAAGTCCTGATGGTCTACATCTAAGTCCTGATCAGTGGGCATAATCTCATCGTGATGGTCTACATCTAAGCTCACCCAAAAACAGGCCTCTTTGAAAGTGGAAAGCTTACTCTCCTTTCTTATGAATGGAACGGGGTCCAAAGGTATATCCCTCCACACCTTCGAATTATGTCGCCGTAATCTCTCAGCGTCTTTAGAAAGGTGGTGGATCCCAATGACCAACGCTTCCTCTTCACACTTTTGGTCATCGCAAGACAATTAATTTTGCGAACTAAACTTCTCATTAATTGGGGAGTTTGACCCAGTTAATCGTAAAACTAAACCCGTTGATTTAAAATTAGGGAATAACATTTTTTACACCCGTCGCCAAGCGGCACCCTTCTCTCACAACCAGAGTTTCTACTAAGGTTAACTCCAACGATACATGAAAAAAAACCCAGCGAAGTGATATAGGTCACACTTATACCCCCAGTAAACGCCACAACGCTTTAAGACCCCAAGCGGTGTTTCCCATCTTTGACAGTGCGCCCATTAAAAAGCTACCACTGCACCTGAACCGGCACGCATATTAACATGTTACCGCCGTGTCCATTCTCTTTTTGGCCAGTGCACCTATTGAAAGGTTATCACAGCATTTAGACCGGCATGCATATTGAAATGTTACCGTCATATTCAAAACCTTTTTTTGGTCGGTGCGCCTACCAAAAAGTTATCACTGCACCTGAACCAACGCGTATATTAAAATGTTACCACCGTGTTCGAAACCTTTGCTTTTTTGGTCAACGCGTCTATTGAAAGGTTACCGCTATAGCTGAACCGGCACGCCTATTGAAAGGTTACCGCCGTGTTCAACACTTTTTTTGGTCAGTGTGCCGATTGAAAGGTTACCACTGCACGTGAACCGGCGTGCATATTGAGATGTTACCGCCGTATTTGACATCTCTTTCGTCAGTGTGCCTATTGAAAGGTTACCACTGTATCTAAACTAGCGCGTCTATTGAAAAGTTACTGCTGTGTTCGACTTTCTGTTTTGGTCAGCGCACCTATTATAAGGTTATCGAAGTTTCTATTTCAGCGCGCCTGTTGCAAGGTCACCACTGAATGGGACATAGTTTAAGGATACATCCCTCTACACCTTCGATATACGTCGATATAATCTCTCAGCATCTTCGAAGAGATGGTAGGGCTCAAAAACCAACGTTCCCATTTTCCAAATCTTCGGATATTACGGGACGGTTCACCTGATGTAACCATTCTTTTTGTCAGCCCGCCTCGGTTCAAAGTTCTCGTAGATCCAACCACGGATTTCGACAACTTTGAAAGGGGTTTTGTAGGCGGGTAAAATAAAAATCGAACCCGTAAAGACTCAAGAGAAGAAGTGTGAGCCCCCATTAAGAAAACTAAGTTAAGAACGCACCCGTGTCCGTGCCCTGGACCCCGCACCCACGCCTAGACCGGCAGGCCCAGTCGTCTGCGGCCCGTCGTCCCGGCCTCGTAGTCCGGCGTCCGGCATGCCCGTCGTCCGCGACCCCATTTTCCGCTCCCCGTCATCCGGCATCCGGCATGCCCGTCGTCCGCGACCCCGTTATCCGCAGCCTGTCGTCTCAGGCTCTTCGTCCATCGTCCGACATACCAGTCGTCCACGGCCCCGTTTTCCACGGCCCCCGTCGTCCATCGTCCGGCATGCCTGTCGTCAGCGGCCCCGTCGTCTGTCATCCGTGGGCTATCCACCGTTTAGCCCAATTTCCCTATAAATAAAATCCCCATTAGTTCATTTTCAAGAGGGTGGAAATTTTTGCACGAAAGCTCTGCCTCTGCTATCTTTTATCTTTCTCTCTCTCCACCATTGCCTCTTCTTAGAATATTGAGACTTCACGAAAATGGAAGCCATTGCTATTTCGCTTAGACTACTCCATTGAAAACTCTTCTCGAAGCTCTTCAAAATCAAGACTTTAAAGACCAAGACTTGAAAATTTGAAGGTTGAAGACATCGAAGACTTGAAGCCAAGATCCGGTCGATTAGTCTAAATCTTGTAGCGCATTTGGCTAAGGTTCCGTCCGACGTTTCTTTCATGCCGTATGGTCAAAAAGAACCTCGTGTTTATGAAGGATCCTACCGCCACATCAAATCCCCAGATCTTTATATTTTTTTATTCGTTTACTTTTTGCATACATTTACATGTTTGTAAAAAGAGAGAATTGCTTGTAACCGTTTGATGGAAATGAACGCGAAAGTCCCGATTTCCACCTGAAACGAGATAGAAGTATGAACTCATGGATTAAACATTAGAAAAATTGTTGGTATGCTAACGCTTAGTAGTTCCTTGGATTTTTTTAGAACATTATTCCTTAAATAATAGAGTAGTTTTACTATTTTTATATTAGTATAACTATATTTATATATTTAAATTAAAATAATAATAAACTTAGTAGCTTACGCTATACGTTATGCTCTTTGCGTCTTAACTTGGTGGCGGAGCGCTATACTTTACACTATCGCTATTTTCAACATTAAAGTCCAACATAGTGTTTACTCAATCTAGTCATTAGTTTATATAGAACTTAGCCAAGGAAAAATAGAAAATCATGAAGGATGTTTCAGACAGTTAATCATTAAAAGAATGTTTAGTCAACTGATAGGTGCTCAAGTGAATTGCTAGTCTAGCCATATTGAATTAATTTATAAATTGATGTCTGCTAATGAGGTGCAGATACAATCATAAAGGAACTTAAATGTTAGAAAATGAAAGAAGTTCATAAACCATGCCCATTACAAATCTCTGCTCATTGAACAATAATGAATCACCCATGTCAAGTTTGAATTTGTCCGTTAATGTAATCTCACTGGCTCCAAAGGTTAATAAAATACTCTGTTTCCTGACTCCCTACTATATTTCAAATGAAATGATTAATCAAAAAAATATATTAAAACCTAGACAAGTATGCGGTGGACGCAAAGCCTATAGCACCCCATTTTTGGACCTTGTAACATCCTATTTAATATTTTATAACAAAAACAAATCATAAAGAACCTCACGGATATCTTTTAATTATATAAACATTACTTGCACAATCAGTTGGCATTATAATAGCGCATAAGAAACTATGCATCTCATTATATTAGTAAATAAACACAGCGGGTGGCCTCACCAGTAGAATGTGAATGACTAGGTTCCTCATCTAGAGACAATTTGTTTTATAGAGTACTATGTTTTTGTGTCAGAAAAGTTCTTTTGACAAGCATTTATCTTTTTGTATTTTTCGGTCATTCAACTTCCACTTTATTATAATGCAGGGGGGCTATGTTATGCGCACTGTCATGTGGGGGAAATTTGTAACAGCACACTAGCATAGTAATAAGACATTTCTAATTGATTTGCAGTAAAACGAGTCAGTAATATGTTAAAAGTTCTTTATCAAATTGACCTTTGGAAGTCTCTTTTTTAAATAGCATTTTATGAATTTTACTTCAGTGGGTTCGTTCTGGGGAGGGCTTCCTTGTTTTAGCTGACATTAGCCGGTCCAGCCAATTACATTTCGCCACATGTTGGTTATGACTGAGTCAGCTTGCAACAGCCTCTGCGCACAGAAGTCCCACGTGGGCATAGCTCCCAACAATCTCTCTCTCCCCCCCCCCCCAATCTTCAACAGTCACATCCACTATTTTCCTCTTCTTCCTCTCAGACCTTCTCTCCCAAACCTCTCTAATTTCAGGAAATTTCATGGCGCTCTCTCTCTAATTTCAGGAAATTTCATGGCGCTCCCTCTCTCTCTCTCTCTCTCTCTCTCTCTCAAACGCCACATTCTTTCTCTAAGTAGTTACCCCAAGCCAAATCCTTTTTAGTTAACCCGTCCGCCATCACCATGTTGATGCAAACTCACAGCCCCCAGCAAACCCACTTCCATATATGACCCAAATCCATCTCTCTGTCCTCTCTCTCTCTCTCTCTCTCTCCATATATATATATGGGAGTGATCCATTGCAAACCGGTCCGCGTTTTTTAAAAACAAGAACTCTCGGTCTACAACATTTATGAACGATCCAATCCGTTCAAGTTGACCATCCTACCATCAAATTACGTGTGTGAAAAATCAAAGCATTTAAAGATCTCAACATATTCATCAGATGAATGCAAAAATAAACGTCTTTCGATAATGTAACATAAACTCCATCCGATGCATCTGTTAGAGATCTTTAAATTCTTTGATTTTTCATACACGTATATTTGAGATTAGGGTGATCAACTTGAACGGATCGAATCATTCAAATATGTCGTAGACCGAGAATTTCCGTTTTTAATCATATATTATAACTATATATATATATATATGTGTGTGTGTGTGTGTGTGTGTGAGAGAGAGAATAATGGAGGAAAGAGGCCATAGGAGGGAATTTCCTCCTATGACGTCGAAAAAATACAACCTCCACCATTTTTTCCGCCGATCGGCACCCATCATCATCGTCGTCATCTAAGATATACATACACCAAATTTCATGTGATTCCACCACTTTTCCACCATTGAATTAGCTAATGTAAAAAGTTCTATTGTCGGTAAACCATTAATTTTGCACCAACTAAATCAACAGTGAAAAAATGGTATAATCATATGATATTTGGTGTATCCACATCTTAGATGATAAAGATGGAAGTGATGTATGTCGATCGTCGAAAAAATTCATAGAGCGTGTATTTTTCCGACGCCATAGGAGGAAATTCACTCATATGGCACCTTTCCTCCATTAACCTCTATATAGAGCGAGAGAATAATGGAGGAAATATGCCATATGAGGGAATTTCCTCCTATGACGTCGAAAAAATACAATCTCCATCGTGTTTTCCGACGATCGGCACCCATCATCTTCATCGTTGTCATCTAAGATGTGGGTATGCCAAATTTCATGTGATTCTACAACTGTTTCACCGTTGAATTAGAGGGTTCAAAATTAACGGTTTACCGACAATAGAACTTTTACATTGCTAAATCAACGGTGAAAAAATTGTAGAATCACATGAAATTTGGCGTACCCACATCTTAGATGACAACGATGAAGATGATGGATTCCGATCGTCGGAAAACATGAAGGGCGTATTTTTTCGACGCCATAGGAGGAAATTCCCTCCTATGGCCTCTTTCCTCCATTATTCTCATATATATATATATATATATATATATATATATATATATATTATAACTCATGTCTGACTAAAAAATTTCTATTTAATTAAAAGGGGCTAGTTATTGATGCAAGGCGAAATGGCAATGAACTCTTTCCTAATAATTACTTGAAGCTTTAATTTGCAACATATATTAATCTCTAGTTCAAATTGTACCTCGTGGGTTAATTTGTTCTCTAATAAAACTTTGATATATCAGGTTTCCAACAAATTTTACCCAAAGTCATGATCGACAGATGTTGCTCTAGATCAAGAATACGACAAGCTTGTGAGAAGTAGATATGAGTTGGTTGAAAGTTAAGGAAGGAGGAGGAGGAGAGAGGGTGAAAGAGGTGGTGGGATTTAAAGAAATGAAGGGCATGCATGCTGATCATAGGGAAGAGAAAAGTCGAGATGTGGGTAGAGGCTGTGGCGGAGGAAGGAAGCAGTGGGGGGTAATAGAAGAGAGGGAGTAGAGTTATTTTTGTTGTTGATTCGAGTAGGTTGACAAAGAGGTCGGCCTCATGAATTAAAATAAAACAGAGGAGAGATTGGTAAAACAGAGGAGTTTATACAAAGCAGAAGGAATTTTTATTTTTTGGGTACCAAAAAAATAAGATAAGCTTGATTTGATGTGTTGACATGATGTGGACAGACCATGTGAGAGGCTCTTGGATCCGAGGGGGAAATAGTAACCGGCTTTACCTGTTGTGCTGGTGGACAGCTTGATCCAAGGGTGAGAAATTAATCCGTACGCTGTAATAAAATAACATAAAGACCCACCGAAGATGGACTCGCATTTTATTGAAGATGCGTACCTTGGAAAGTTTTTCTCGTGATTCGAGGGATAGAGTTGTCATTGAAAGGTAGTCCAAGTCCTCGGGAAGTGGCCTGTGGTGCTGATTGACAATCTTTGGGGGAAAAACAAAAGAAAAGAGAAGAGATTTAACAGTCAGCGATCCTAAATTGCCATAAAATTTAAGTTATAATTTTATAAACTAGTATTTTCTTAAAATAAAAAATGGGTCCTAAAAGCTAATTATTTAACATTGGATGATCAATACATTAGGATAGCAAACATAACAAAAATTGGATCAGGTGTAATCAAGGCCAATAGGAAAAAGCTTGTACAGGAGAAAATTTTAAGATCAAAGAGTCCCTATAAAACCTTACAAACAAAAAAAAGGACAGTATGATATAATTCTAATAATATCAAACACATCATCTCATCGGTATATTAGAATCACAAACACAAAAAAGGTAGAATCACATATATCAGGTCCAATAAGAAAAGCTGATAGAAGAGATAATTTCGAGATCAAAGATTTGCTTCAGAAACATCAAAACTCTACAAACAAAATAAACTAGACTTAATGACACAAACTGCACATTATAGAACACATCATCTTGTGAGAGTCAATACATTTTTAATAGCATTAGTTCCCAATGATAGTCCGATTCAAAATTAGATTTCTAAAATCGTACAAAGCTTACCATTAAACTCAAGCATTCTCTGTACTTGGTGCGAAATTGAGTTAAGCTTTTTGTTAGCCAGTTTTTTGTTACTAAAATGTAATTAAAAGATTATCAAAGTTTCGTTCATTGCATTTTCTCCTCTTAATGAGATTGAAGGAAGAATGGAAGATTTGATCACATTTTAAATTAAAAAAAATTAGCAGCACCATTATAGGTTAATCTCAAGAGGCCAACTGAGCAAAAAAATATGAAAGACATGAACAAGAACACCAACTACAGCTGAACTTAGATCCCACTTGAAAACAAGAAAATCAGGTTGTCAGCTTTGATGGGAAAAAAGGAAGGAGAAGGGAAGGGAGATCCTCCTATAGTATCAGACCTCATTACTTGATCAGGCTATTGAATTAATGATCAAATTCTACTGAAGTTTCACATGGATGGTAGTCTCATGCCACATTCTAGGGAACAATAATAGTGCGAACAAAGAATAATGCAGGCTTCAAATATAATATTGAGATCAAGGTTACACCGAACTCCACCAAACATGGTTGAAGCACTAATGGAAAGCCTGGGAGCATCACAACTTGGAGAACAGAGTGAAAATAAGTATCAAATGCACAGTAAAAGCATTCATTGCCGAAAGATTGCATGTACAAGCATTTAAACTATTGTGATGCTGCATGTTAAAAGAAAAACTTTGTAGTTGCGGTGGCTTACCATGAAACCATGTAACTATTAAAGAAATAGTAAGAGCGAGTCAGATAGATGAGATTAAGAAGAAGAAGAAGCCTAGAGAATTATTTCTCTTTTGGCTTTTCTTTTATATTATATTATATGTATATTTTGTTACAACCAAATCAATCATAAACAATCTCTCAAAAATATTGTTACAACTAAATCTCACAAGAATCTCCAATCAAATCTTCCTAATATATTTCCGCATCTGGCAGGGCAGACGTCTGACCCATGTAGGGGCAGACGTCTATCTTTTGCAGAAGTGTGGTCAGACGCCTGATCCAGAGTGACCAGACGTCTGGCTACGCTCTGGAGTTTCGCTTGGAAGAGCTACAGACATCTGACTCGAGGCCAAACGTCTGTCGTCTGAATTTGGATCCGGTGGCTTTGGTTCGTTATTATGTCCTCTCAAGCTGAACGGCGGCTGGACGACGTTGAGCTTAATCCGCAGTTCGACAAATCGTTGTCTCGATAGTGGCTTGGTGAGCGCATCGGCACGTTGATCACGCGTGGAGATGTAACGCACAATGAGTTGGTTGTCGGCAACATGTTCGCGAATAAAGTGAAAGTCAATTTCAATGTGTTTAGTGCGACATGGAAGACGGGATTACAGCAAAATAGATAGCACCGATATTATCACGCCACAACACAGGTAGAAAATGAGAAAACCCAAGCTCGTGAAGCAAAGACTGAAGCCAAATGAGCTCAGCCGTGGCATTTACAAGTGCCTTGTATTCAGCCTATGTGCTCGAGCGTGTGACGGTTGCTTGTTTCTTAGAGCTCCACGAAATGAGATTGCGGCCCAAGAAGATTGTGTACCCGCTAGTGGAATGACGATCCGTAGTATTCCTAGCCCAGTCAGGATCACTGAAAGCATGTTGATGGCGTCGCGAATCACGATAGAGAAGAAATCTATGAGAATGCATGCCCTGAATATAGCGAGGTATGCACTTAACGAGCGACCAATGGTGATCGGTAAGAGAATGCGTGTTGACAGGCCCGATTGACTGCGAAGGAGACACCGGGACGCGTGATGATGACATATTGAAGGGCGCCCACAATACTGCGATACATGGGCAGATTATCGAGGGGAGTGGAAAGCGGATCATCGATAATCGTGACAGTGGCCATGGGTGTGGACATCGAGCGTGGGGCAGGCATTTTGGATCGCTTAAGAATATCCACAATATATTGAAATTGAGATAATAGGCAGCGATCGGGGTGAGTACAGAGTTCGATGCCAAGGAAGTAGTGAGCAGTGCCAAGATCACGAATGGATAACTCCCGTTAAAGATAAGTAATAAGGTTATTAACGCCCCTTTGATCGGAACCAGTAATTAAAATGTTGTCGACATAAATCAAGACAGAGCCGTGAGCGCCGAGTCCAGCGAAGTATCTGTTTTGGAACCAAAGAAGCCGGGCTGAAGGAGTCAGGTGCTCAGGCGTTTGAACCAAGCATAAGGAGCCTGACGAAGGCTATAAAGGGATCGATGCAGGCGACAGACATGATTGGGAAACTGGGGATGAGTGATGCCCGGGGGTTGGTCCATATATACCACCTCCTCGAGATGACAATGTAGAAATGCATTCGAGACATCCAACTGTCGCACCTGCCAACCCGGGCTGATCATAATGGCAAGAATCAGGAGAACCGTGGTGAGCTTGATGACGGGGCTGAAAGTGTCAAAGTAGTCGACACCGGGTTGTTGCCGAAACCCCTTTGCTACAAGCCGTGCCTTGTGGCGCTCAATCGAGCCATCAGCACGATGCTTCAGCTTAAAAACCATTTGCACCCGACGACATTAAATGAGTTTGATGAGGAACCAGCAACCATGTACCATTGCGAAGTAGAGCATCGAATTCGGAGGATATAGCCGCACGCCAAAACGGGTCATTGGATGCCTATGTGATGCAAGTGGGCTTAACAAAAGCAGTGGCAAGGAGTGCTGCAGGTAACGTGTGAATGCTGGTGAGCGCGCGAGGCAACGAAGAATCAACGATCGGGTCAGTCAAGGCATAGATGTCGGCAAGAGAACGCATGCGAAAAATTGGAGATTCATCAGAAGTGCTCGGCAAGGAGACAGGAAAGGAGTCCGTAGGTTGGGAGGACTGCGCTGAATGTTGTGAGTCAAAAGCATCTGGAGGTGTCAACCGAGCAGCACTACTGCAAGCAAGACGGGGGGTTGATGGTGGGAGGCCGCGGGAGGAGCGATTGTATACGAGTGGCTGGGTTGAGCAAGTTGCGGCAACTGACATGGGGAAGACCCAAGAATGCCAACCACATGAAGGGCGGAAGTAGCAGGCACTAGTGGAAGTACTGGACTTGGAACAGGGCCAGGGCCAAGGATGCCCGCTCCTGGTAAGGGCTCATCATTCGGCGGCAAGTCTTTGGTATAATTTGAACCTGAAAAGGGAAAGCAATCTTCATCAAAAAAAATATGCCTAAACACATACATTCGGCCGGATTGTACATGAAGACAATGGTAACCATGGTATTGAGTACTATAACCCATGAAAACACAGCGATCGAACCGATTAGCAAGTTTGTGTGGGGTGTAGAGACGAAGCCAAGCATAATACACAAATCCAAATGTGCGTAGGGAGTTATAGTTAGGGTGGTGACCAAATAATTTGTGAAGAGGGGTATTGTTACGAATGATTGGTATAGTGAAACGATTAATTAAAAACATGACAGTACTCACGGCCCCATCTCAGTAATGAGAAGGGATGGAGGTGTGAGCAAGAAGAGCACGAGCTATCTCAACAATATGACGATGTCTACGTTTCGCTGCCCTGTTTTGTTCGAGATTATGGACAGGAAACACGATGAAGAATTCCCTCCGTGGCTAGATGATAATGAAGGGATTGATAATCACCATCCCAATCAGGGTGAAATATGCGTATTTTCCTATTGAAATAGCGTTCAACATGTCGTTGAAAACGACAAAAGATATCAAACAAATCAGACTTATTACGCATTAGAAATAGCCAAGTAAATTTGCTATAGTCATCAACAAAAATAACATAATAACGAAAACCAGGGTGAGATAAAATAGGAACAGGCCCCCAAATATCGGAATAAATTAAATCTAAAGGTGTCAAAAGACAAAGTTGATGACAAATCAAAAAAGAGTGGCTTTTAACCTTCATGCAGCTAGAACAGACTGACTCGCTACGACTCCTAATAGTTGGTAAATGAACACGAGATAGAATCCTGACTACGGTTTTAATGCAGGATGACCTAAACGAGCGTGCCAGGAAGAAGTGGAGGTACGTTCGCCAACAAGCGCGGTGAGAAACAGGACATTTGGGGAAGGCAATTGGTACAGTCCACTATTGAGGTGGCCTTAAAGTAGAGTTGTCCCCGAATTCGGATCCTTCATTAAATAATCAAACGGGTGAAACTCAAAAATAACATTTTTATCTTTAGTAAATTGATGAACAGAAAAAATATTTTTCGTTATTGAAGGAACTGAAGGACATTATGCATTTTAAGTGAACGAGAAGACGATAGAATTGTTGTGTGGCCATACTTAAGAATACGCAAACATGTACCATTAACTATACGAACTGTATCCGTACCTTTGTAAGGGGCTGCTGCGAGAAGTTGAGTGTAGTCTAGCGTGATGTGATGAGTTGCTCTCGAGTCAGGATACCATTCAGAAGAAGGAACGCTTGGACCGTTCAATGGATACAGTGGTGTATGTGACAGCATGGCGTATGCTACGTGTCCTTGATATGACCCATTAGATCTTACATTCTGTGATGGCGGAGCATGCATTTGCAAAGCACCCTTTGGACCTTCAGAGAAAGTCTGATTGAAGCGTTGTAGACAACTATTGCCATAGTGACCAGTTGTCATGCAAATTTAACATCAAGGAGGACCACAACAGTGGCCTCGACCGCGATCCCGGCTATTGCGGCCACCACAACCGCCGTGCTCGGTGTTATAGCCTCACTGATAGTAATCTGAAGAGAATCCTTCACGACCAATGGTAGCGGTGTTGACAGATGGGAAGGAAATAGCGTCGATTGACTTATCTTATTGCTGGCAAAGACTCTCATGTGCAAAGAGCATGCCATGTAGATTTTCAAGTGAGATATCGTCTATACGGGTTGTCATAGCAGAGACAAGAATCATAGGTCGATCCCAGACCGGCCAAAACGTGCATGACAAGATCGGCATCGAAAATACTATGTCCAATGACCATAAGATTATCGGAGACGGTCTTGATGTTTTGAATGTACTCTGTGATGGAGGCAGGTCCGCGTTTGATGTTCTGAAGTTGTGTCTTCCATGAAGAATGCGGACGCTAGAGTGCTATGTGAAGGCTTTGGCAAGTGTTTCTCATACCGCCTAAGACGTAGTTTTAACAACCACTAAGGGAATTAGTGATTCATTCAGAAATGCCAACATCCAACTCACAATCAATTGATCCTTTTGGACCCAGACAGCATAGGCTGGATTGTATGCTGTAACGAGTGGATTTTTTTCATCGGGAATAGTCATGGGCAGGCACTTTTCGGTGACGACGACGCCCATGTATCCTTGCCATTTAAGAACCGCTTCAAATTGCATCTTCCGACCGAGATAGTTGTCGCGAGTGAGTTTGATGTGAAAGGACATGACATTCGGTCCATGTTTTGAATAAGACGATGCATTAGGGTTAAGGATTGGTGTTTGGACGAGAAGCGGAGTTGATGAGAACGAGGATTGGTCTTGATTGGTTGACCTTGGAGACAAAGAAAAAGATAAAGAAAACAATGGTGTTGGCCCTTTATGGATCTAATACCATAAAGAAATAGTAAGAGAGAGAGAGAGAGAAGAGATTATGAGGAAGCAGCAGCCTAGAGAATTATTTCTCTTTTGGCTTTTCTTTTATATTATATTATATGTATATTTTGTTACAACCAGATCAATCATATACAATCTCTCAAATACATTGTTACAACTAAATCTCTCTAGAATGTTCAATCAAATCTTCCTAATATATTTCTGCATCTGGGAGGGCCAGACGTCTGATCCATATAGGGGCAGACGTCTGGCCGCACTATGTATCTTTTGCAGAAGTGTGGTCAGACGTCTGATCCAGAGTGAGCAAACTTCTGGCTACGCTCTGGAGCTGCGCTTGGAGGAGCTACAAACGTCTGACTTGATGAAGCCAAACGTTTGTCGTCTGAATTTGGATCCGGTGGCTTTGGTTCGATATTAACCATGCCATCTTTTTATAAGCTGAAAGTAACAAAACAAGCCAATGCTAGTATTTCATGTTTCCAGTGAATGCATTTAGACTTATTGCGATGTGCATACACTATAAAATTGCTCTTGCAACAGCCTTTGGTGAAACCACATGATTATGCAATCTTCTCGTGAACTCTAGTACTACACCAAAACAAGGCAGCAGTTACATTCCAGTATGCAAATAAAATTTGCTAGAAACCATCTCTAATAGCTCATGCCAGTACATGGCACAGATATATTAATACTTATAAAGTGTGGAAAGACGCAGGAAAAGACTTATCAACTGCACCCTGATTTGGCAAGGGATAAACAACATTAAAGGGGCATTTTTTTGCCGGGAACATGATAAATTCCGGCACGGTCGATGGTGTCGACTGTGGATAAACTTCATTGAAATACAAGTTTCCAGAATTATACAAAAAAGCCAAGGCTGTGTCTATGTCTATGTCAGCTCCACTCGATGGAAGAGAACTAGATGGCGGCCCAAATATGTTGCGGAATTATATGCGGATGAGAAGGGGTTCAAGAAAGAGTTAATACAGCTCCTACATGAATGGACGTCAATACCTGATTTGGAATGTGACAGTATCAAATAAGAAAGAGACAAATTGAGGGTTTTTTATGCCAAATATTTTATAAGAGTATTTTAATTATGGAGAGTTAAAATGTAAGTAGAGTTGCACTTTATGGAGAGCGAGAGTTCCCCCACCCCACACCACCAAATAAAAGAAAAAAGAAAAAAAGGCCAAAGCATTTAATTGGCTGTGTAAATAATGGTATATTGACTAAAGAGAATCTTATTAAGAGTTTTAGAGACAACAGATCATCTATTAATTGTGTGCGATTTTTTGGTAAGGGTTTGGGAATGCTTCACTAATAAGTTTATATTTAACTCGATTCCAAAAACAGTGATTGACCTATGGGGTACTTGGATATAAAAATGTTGTAACTGCAATAATAGGTTATGGGATGTAGTTGCATCGGCTATTTGTTGGAATTTTTGTTAAAACGAAATAATACAATTTTTAATTACAAGACTATGGGTATGAAAAGATTCATACAGCTGACTGAAGCTATTATTCAATCTTGGGCAGGAAATGGATGAATCAAGAAAAGGGCAAAGATCATCTTCGGAAATGAGAGGGAGGAAGCCGGGCAAAGGGAAGTTGGTAGCGATCATGGTGGGGGTTCGGATCAAGATGAGCTTGCGAAGAAGAAAATTTGATGGACGATGATCTCAGCTTGATCAAGGGACTGGCAATGTCATTAGTGGAAAAGATATATTCTCTGCGACATGTTTAGTGTAGAGGATCAACGAAACTGGCGTCGCCATATTACATAATTGGATTGCTATTTATACGTTCCGATCTTGTCTATGGAGTATTTAGATATGTATTAGATATTAAACTTTGTGTGGTGGATATGCGTTAATTACATTTTGTAATTGCAAAGGAACTGTATGCTTTGAACACCTAAGATCTCGATGGACAATCGTTTAGTATAGTCAAGTTTCCTTTGTGGGAAGTGTGGTGACTTCGACTTTGGCTTCTGCAGCATTGTGCTTTAGCTTTTTACTTTTTCTTTTTGTTTTTCTTCGATTTTTATTCTTCTTTTGTATCTTGTTTCGCTAAGCTGTTTTAATGGAACGTAGGGGAAATCTCCAACCGTTCAACTCAAAAAGAAATGAAGCTTCAAAACCATTCAATTATATATGCTGGAAAAAACTTTGAATTCATGATATTAATTCTCTCTATACTCAAAAGAATTTAATTTCACTGCTGCTATATGCATATAAAGAATCTAATGTCCTTACGCGTGCATATCTTTGTGTCCAGTATATACTGCATAGCTGATTCCTTCCTATGCTTCTCGTATTATTCTCACTAAAAATAATATGGGAGAGGAAAGAGCAAAAAGATAGATAGAGAAATCAAACGCTGCAGTTTGAATCCTTTCTAGACTAACCACCACAGAGAGACATAAGCTCAGAAGCATATCATCGACACATTGTTCACTACAATGAGAACACAAAAGTATAGACGGCTAAAGAGAAAAAAAGGTATTATGATAATTAGTTTTGCATCAACTGACCTGTTGGAGCTGGCTCTGTGAGCGTAGAATGAAGCCTTCATACTTGATATCAATTTCTACGCACTCTTTCTCTATCCTGGAGAGAAGCTTGTTTCCATAACCATGTTTGTCGAAAACCTTATATTGTATATGTGGTTTCTTTAGAATGCTTTCTAAAGTAGCAGACTCTCTGACTGGTTGTCCAGATAGAAGAGTAACCTCAGCAGACAACTCTCCCCCAGCTATATAAATAAAATTAAATTAGTGTCTAAGCACAAAGTTGAAAATGAAATGGCAAAGGTGTATAGGATGCAAGCTTAAATATGCTTTTTAAAAATATGTTTTTTAACAAAAACATATTTTTTAAAAACTGGTATCAACCTGCTATACGCACGGTCTTTAAGCGTGCTTTTTCCTCCAATATACGAGCTTGCTTAAATTCATACAGATGCCATCGTCTATCATCTATCAAACCAATCTCCCGGGCCAAAGGGGTTAAACGACTATCCGCATTGTCAGAACGTAGGAGTAACCGATGTTCTGCACGGCTATGGTTGTAAAATAAAATTATAAAAAGAAGAAATAATTGCAATATGAACAATCCCTAAAAACTTCAGAATTATATCTTGCTCTGTATTTGCGATGAAGATTAGACAGAAAAATACGTAATGCTTTAAGGAAATTTAACATCTGGTAAAAGGCCAGGCCACAACAGCAACCTCGAAAGAATACAGCCTGTGCAAGGGAGTTATTGAGGAAAATGAATCTAAAATTAACGAGTAACTTTTTTTAGAAGAAAGAGCCTATACATGATGAGCAGCAAAATAATAACACGTTGGAAGAACTACCATTGGACTTGAAACGTGAAAGCTATGGTTTTATAATATAAAGATAAAGTTTTGATTAGTCTGAGCCATTAGCTAAATCCTGTCACATATAAACTGAATGTTCCATTCGAATAGTAATTCTATTTGTATTGACTAACTCACACGGTACCAATCTATGAAGGCATAACAATGTAAGTTGACAAATTTAAGTATATTGCTAAGATTTTATCTATATAACAGCAGGAACGGCACAAGGGAAATGAGTAGCAGAGAGATCATATGTTTAGATCTGGATGTTACAATCTTCATAGAATTCAAGGCATCAAAGTTGATAACACAATAGTAAGTTTGTAACCATGTACATTATAGTTTCTCAAATTGTACATTTCTCAAGTTTCGGAACTCCATCCAATATATACACCTTGAATGTGGTAAGGCTCTTGAAGATATGAAAATATTAACTAATCAGAGTCAGCCAATGTTCATTAACACAAGAAGACAGTATAGGACCACATTACAGGAATGGGAAATGACACATAAATTTAATTAACAAAGTGCTATATAAGAAAAGGATTGCATGATATAGAAAGAAGTAAAATAATACATGTCAAGAAATAAAGAACTTCAAAGTTCGAGTGCAAGGAGTTACAAAGAATGTTTGAATGATACACCAACAAAATCTAAGTCTTCTTACGATCAAAATGGATCGGCTATCGAGAATAACAGAAGTCAACAAAATCTAGGCCTTTGACCAAGTTATGACAACTGTCAACATGGCGACCATCTGTTGTGAGTTGGTGCTAAAATCCTTGCCCATGTAATTATGAGCAAGAGAGGGTCATGGCATAAATTTATAACAAGCACATAATGGGTAAGTAAACCTACGACACCTGCCTATGAACTTAATAAAGTAATTCTGATTAGGTTTGATTACATTACCATGTTTAATCAAATATTCAGAATATATGCTTCTGTGATTGTCAGTCAGTCCACAAACTTGCTTGCAACTATTGATGCTAATTGATATGAGTCTAAAACATTCTGCTATTGCTTTTTTAATGAAAAATGATACCTTGTCAACATGCGGTATGGCTCGCGTAGATCTTTGGTAACAAGATCATCGATCAAAGTCCCAATGTAGCTGCTTTCTCTCTCAAGAACGATAACCGATTTACCATGTGAATATCTAGCAGCATTAATTCCAGATATAAGACCCTGTGCAACAAGTAATAGAAACCAAGAAGACCAGTCAGAACCTACAAAAAAGAACGTTGTTTTATTATACTTAGAGATCAACATATGCATCAAATAACAGAAGAACTGAAATAGTGCATGACGTTATTAAAGAAAAGGAATTATATAAGTTGAGTACAAGAAAGCATAAGTTATCGCATATGATGTAAGAACCTGAGCTGCAGCTTCCTCGTAGCCTGTTGTTCCATTTATCTGACCTGAGAAAAACAATCCTTCAAATTTCTTTGTCATCAAAGATCTAGAACACTGATGTGCAGGCAAGTAGTCATATTCCACAGCATAAGCCGGTCTAAGCACCAGACAGTTTTCAAGCCCAGGCAATGTTCTCAAAAGTGCTAACTGCAGCCTCTCAGGCAAACCCGTTGAAAACCCCTAATCATACACACACAGAAAAAAAGAACTTTAAAGATGAATCAGGTATATTTGAAAAGAATATTTTCAAAGAATCCAGAATATACTAATCTGAAACAAATCTATCAACTATTTTGTGTTTATTTAGGGGGGAAAGAGTAGAGCGTCATAATTTTTGCAAGATAACTACTTCATAATTTAAAAAAAGACTTGATTCCAAAAAAAACCAAATCTTTTAGCTAAACTACAAGAAACCCCCCAAAAACTTATAAAATACACAAGAAATTACCACAAAACTTTCAAAAACTATGAAAAACTACCAGAAATAAGATGCCACATCAGCAAATTGCACGAAACTACCAAAAAACTGGAAAAAAAACAGTTGTACCATGGTAGTTTCTCGTAATTTTGAAATTTTTTGGGGGTTTCACGTAGCTAAAAGATTAGGCGGTTTTTGGGAATTAAGCCTTAAAAAAATATAATTTAGTTACCGACTGAACTAAGTATGAATAGATCGTCCTTTTCAGTAAAGTAGAAAAAAAAAAGTAAATAAACAATATACACCACATTATTCCTCCCAAGTGCAGAATAATGGAGAGGGGGAGAGAGAGAGAGAGAGACACCTGCACATATAGCTCGGGGACATTACGGCCCTCAGGTTCAAGAAAAATTTGATGGGATTCCTTGTCTTGAAACCTCACTATCTAATAGAAGAAAGGAAAAAATAATAAGCTTTTTATTAGCTGCATATTTTTCTAAAGGCCGACGACATATTTCTAGATGTGAAGCGAAGCCTGTACCTTGTCTTCAATTGAAGGGCAGTATCTTGGCCCCTTTGCTTCCACCCAACCACCATATGTCGGTGTTTCATGCAAGTTGTCTCTGATAAGCTGATGTGTTTCTTTTGTTGTACGTGTCAAGTAACATCGCATTTGCTCCCTTTCTATGTGGAATTCTGGATCAAAACTAAACCAACTCACCTGATTAAAACTTATGATCAGTTGAAAACAAGGGTAGTGCCTTAATAAAGAAGAAAAAAAAGAATCATATATTGATAGCTTCAATACTATTCTTCCCAAGCCTGTGATACCTATTATTAAACCCCCTGATGCAATATAAAACAATTCACACAGGTGCAGGGACGATTATGAGGTTATGCATGGAGGTGGCTCTGTCTGCATATAGGTTTAGCGGTGAGGGGCCCTTTCCCCCTTTTGTATGTGGGTCTAAGTGGTGGGGTTCCCCCCTCCCCCTGTTTGGGGGTAGGGGTGAGGATGGGGTTGAGGTGCAAAGGGTGTCAGGCCCTCTGAGTACAGGTGATCGTATATGCCAATGGTCGCATACTACCAAAATCTGCAAAAATGTGTACCAGTTAACATTCTAGACACAATAAATGATGATGCAAGGAATAAACAGATTAGTGTTAATCTTTATATTGAAATATAGTAACCATCTGACACAGAAATGTGACACAGGGAGCAGCAGAAAGGAACAAGGAAAGTAGTGGTTACTATAAATAACAATAAAACCTACTGCAACAAGCATTTATATACAAGTGTAAATATGTCTTGTCTATTGTTTTGCATCACACAAGCGAAGAACATACATAGTGCTTGTTTAGCTAGAGCTGTATGATCCCATTCTTGAATGAGCACACTCTATTGTTATTATACAAGGTTTACTACATGTAGCTGATACTATGCAATATAAAGTTGCTTGTAAATTGAGAACTGTTTACCCATCATGTTCCAGCAGGAAATCAATAATTATCATCATCTAACCCTTTTCCCATCCAAATGGGAACGGCTATGGAGCAGAGCTCCGGTAAGAATCTAACAACGTTTTACAGTTGGCTGTCGACGTCAACCCTTCCCAAATAAGTGTTGTAGAATATTATTACAAGAGATGAGCTTGTCATAGTCCTAAATGACCGGTTGGCCATCCTCCAAATTCTCAAAGACTATGGAGAAGTCTTTATGGAATTATGTTCAACGCAAAATAAAGCCAAGAGCGAAATGGAAAATATTCCAGCAGCAGGAATTCAGGAATGCAAATTACATATCTAAACAAGCCTTATATAGTTTACCAACCAAATAAACTGATCTGTTATTTCCCAAATGCACTTTTCAAACAGAAATCTAAGATTCCTTTGCCTGATCTAGAGGTGACATTCCCCTTTTCCAGCTACAAGAAAGAACTGATAGCATTTTTATGGGCAATGATCACAACCTGAAGCAAAACTATGGAGATTCAAAATTGTGAGTGATACTAGCGGTACATTTCTAAATCCTCCCAAACGAAATAGGAACATTTGGCCGCAAAAAGGTGCAAGCTCAACTATGATAGAGATGGGAGTTAAACATAGGAATCGTATCAACAGATTTCAAATTTCATCATAATAGTAAAAGCAAGCAAAGCCATGGAGTTATGGAATTATACAGCCAACTGTGCTCTAAGGATCAGAATGGGCACTTCAGAAACAACATGGCCAGAAAATAAGAGTAGCTGAAAGGAGAATGCTAATCAGCAATATGATAAAATATAGGGTCATGGGCAATATGCGGATCAACTGTGCCTTGTTAAGAAGTTAAACTTGCTCCAGTTGAAGATAAGATGACGAAGATCGTTAATTTCAGTAGCTCAACAGGTCCGAATAGAGAAAAATAATTTATTTATAATAAGGGACAGGTTTTGCAGCTGTTGTTTGATGATGCAGCCAGCTTGTATAGATGAAACCAAAAGGCAGCTAGAAACCTCAGATGCCTATATAGCAGATTCAAAAGAACCATCATGTTACACCGCCGGGGGGGGGGATCCTTGCATTTCTTATAACAATGTACAAAATGAATTTCAATCTATATAATTCATTTCACATATCATATCAAATAAGTATAATGAACTTAGTGAGAGCGATTAAGAAATTTTGAAGCTTGGGACAAAGGCAGTATCCCAACTCAATTATTGTTAATCAGAAATAGAATTTATTTTTAGGCTTAATTCCAAAAAAAATACCAAATTCTTTGGCTCGGTTACGAGAAAATATCAAACTCTCTCATAATTACAAGAAATTACCATGCTTTAAAAGTTTTGTGGTAATTTCTTGCAAATATTAGTGACGTGGCACCTTAGTTATGGTAGTTATTCGAGTTTTTGATAATTTTGTGGTGGTTTCTTATCGTTTTTGAAAGTTTTGTAGTAGTTTCTTGCAGTTTTAAGAGTATTTGGTAGTTTATTGGAACTAAGCCAAAGTATTTGGTAACTTTTTGGAATTAAGCCTCATTTTTATATAGGGCCCCCTATACTTTGCTATTTTAAAATACAAAACGCAAAAGTTTGTATTATTCAAAGCAAGCGGCAAATTTTTCTACTTAAACTATTTTAGCACCCTAGTTATAATTTCACCCAACCTCAGCTAAATCTAATTATCGGGAAGAGTGGTTCCAAAAAAAATGGAGGGCGAAAATTACTCTCTTTTACTTTCTTTTCTCCTTTCTACATTCGCCATGATAACCAAAACCATATCCTCTCCCCTTACAAATTCTAACACTGCCTCATTTGACAAAACTCGTACTCCTCTTCTCTTTCCTCATATCCCTCACCACCCCATCTATGACTCCATTCTTCTCTCCCTCCATTAACAAAAACCCTACGCAGGTTTACTTTCGCTTGTCTCTCACTTCTCATCCTTCAGCGCTCCTATCAAAGTTTATAACACGTAGCTCCTCTTTTACCTTCGTAAATGAACATCTATCTTCAAATTTTGATGAGAGTTTTTCCCCCGGTCAACATCTATTTTCAACACTCGTATCAAAACATAGGATATAAATAGGGGTCTTTATAAGAATGGAGGAAAAAGACCCTGGGAAGGAAACCCTCCTATGATGTCGAAAAAAGCATAACTTCCACCTCTTTTTTTAGCAATCGGAACTGCCCATCTTGGTCCTTATCATCTAAGATGCATATACACCAAATTTCATGTGATGCAACACCTTTTGATTGTTGATCTAGTGATTTGAAAATTCTAAAAAGGTTCCATTATTGGAAAACCGTTAATCTTGCACTTACTAAATCAACGATGAAAAAATGTTAGAATCATATGAAATTTTGGTGTATCTACATCTTAACCGATGAAAATAATGATGGTGGGTGCCAATTGTCGAAACAAACGATGAAGTATATGAACATAATTAAGGACATGTATGATGGAGCAGTGACAAATGTAAGAACTTGCGGCCGAACGAGTGATTTTCCGATCACAATAAGCTTGCATCAAGGACCTGCATTAAGTCTATTCTTGTTTACCATAATGAGAGATGTGCTTACTAGAACTATCCAGGATGAGATATCTTGATGTATGTTATTCGTTGATAATATTAATCTGGTAAATGAGATGAAGGCAGGGGTTAATGTCAAATTGGAGATGAAGGCACACGTTGGAATCTCGGGAGTTTAGATTGGGCATATCCAAAGCAGCATATATGCAATGCAAATTTTGTAAACAGAAAAGTCAAGATCACGGTGGTATAACACTGGATGAGCACGAGATACAACCGAGCGATCAGTTTAGATATCTAGGTTCCATCATCCAAAAGGATAAGGAGATCAATAGCAATGTCAACTAGTTTATTCAACCCGGTTGATTGAAATGGAGGGTGCAACAGGAATCAGGAATTTTATGCGATCATAACTTTCCGTTAAGGTTGAAGGCCAAGTTTTATCGAAACGCTATCAAGCCTGCCTTATCATATGGTATAGAGTGTTGGGCTCCTAAAAACATCATGCACAGAAGATGAAGGTAGCGAAGATGTGCATGCTTCATTGGATACGTGGTAACACTAAAAAAGATAAAGTGCGAAATGGGGATATTCGTGTAAAACTTGGTGTAGCACATGCAAAGGAGAAGATGCGAGAAACCGCCTAAGATGGTTTGGTCAAACGCGACGCAGACCTATGGAAGCACCGATTCGATGAATGAATATTCTTGATTAGACCAGGTCAAAAGGGAGATCAACGAAAAAATGGATTGAGGCGATACGAAAAGATAAGGATGCCAAAGACCTTAATGAAAGTATATTGTTCGATAGGAGTGAGTGGAGGCAGAGGATCAATGTGCTCGACCCAGTGTGATTCTCATGTTAGTTCATGTAGCCCACCCCATATGCTTTGGATAAAGGCTCAACTGTTGTATAAGAGGAAATCCTCTCCTAGGACCTTTGTACTTCATTATTCTTTTTTTATATATACCACCCCAAAAAGAAATGGAATTCCTAAAATCACCTAAATTTTTTTGATATTCCAAATAGCCCCCCCCCCCAAGTTTTAAGTTGGTCGAACCCCCCTCCCTCCCCAAAAAAAAACTACCGCCGGTTAGTTTTACCAGGCATCTTTTGGGAATATTTCTTTAGGCTAGTTTGAAGCTATCCAGGGGTTAGTAAGAGACCAAAAATGCTCTCAAACGATCATCTTCTTCTCCTCTCTAATTGGCTAGGATAAGGGTTTTTACCCAATTTCAAATTAGGGCTTTCCTTTAGACAAAAAATCAAGGCTTTTCTCTTAATCCAATTCTTATGCTTTGTTGTCTGAAGATTGCTCTTCTTATTGCAGCAATTGTGACAATTCCAAACGATAAAATAAGCTCTTGTTCTATTTCTGTTAAGTCGGGTGTTTTAAAGGTCTTTGCCATAAAAGAAGGAATTTTGTAACCAACTACAGATCAAATAAGAAAATACAAGCTTCCTTGGCGTCGAAGCAGCTTCTTTCACATGGTTGAGAGCTTCCTTGGTATGTATAATGAAAATGGGATTTTTAAAGGGTTTTCGAGGATCAGCAAGGATTAGAGAAGGCTAGAACTGGAGAGAAGAGAGGGATAGAAAGAGATGTGAGAAGAGGAGGGAACACATCTATGTTTTTCATGGGTGATTCCAACCCTAGTTACTCCAACTAACCCATGTTAGAGGCCAGGGATGAAAGTGGGTAATGAGGATTTTTTTTGGCTAACGGAGAAATTTTGGGGTGGTTGTTTGGAATATCAAACTTTTTTGGGCGATTTTTGGAAATGTCGTATTTTTTGGGGTGGTATATTAAGAAACACACACGCACGCGCACACACACACAAAAGATTATTACCATAACCCATGTTTACCTCTAGGAATTAAAATGCAAACTATATGAGTATATGTAGATATAAAATTGGACAGCTAACATCTATACATTGATAATTCTGTTATACGAAGTTAAAAATCCACCTGATTGAAGAAAATCAAAAGAGATATGTTCATTTAAAGGAAAAATTAACATTCATAAAAGAACAAGGATGCAATTAAAACTAACAAATTAATAATAGCAATAAACTAAAACCTGATTTACCAAAATAAGGTTTATCATCTGGATGCAGATATGAATAAAGTAAGAAATATCAACTAGATTTGTACATGAATCAAGCTCTAAGTTTAAATATAATAAAGTATGCTGCTTTAATTTTTTTTATTAGAGATCTATACGACATGCATTAGACATGCATACGACATGAATAGGATACACGTACAACAGTTCTGCGGTGCATCCTTGTTCACTTCTCATGCATTTTGACCTTATCCTTGCCAGTCTCCGATACGTGTTGGGCAAGTGTCGGTGTCCAATACATGTCGAACAATGACATGTCACGTCGTTGAAGTGTTTGTGCTTCCTAGGTGTTGTGAACAGGAATAAGAGATAGAATTTGAGGGTTTAAGAGGTAGAAGAGGAATTTAACATCCCTAATTAAGCTGATCAACAACTTTACCCTCAGTTTACTGACAGTACTTTTTAGTAAAGGCAAAATTTTGGGAATTATTTTTAAAATAAGAAGTATTGAGGAATGTATTTCAAAAAAATCAAAGTTTGGGCAGTCCTTACAAATACTTGAAACGTATATGAACTGAGGGGGATCAACGTCTACTAAACTATGATGAAGTCTTGCTAGTATAGTTACCTCCTCATCTCCAGGTTGCGCTTCCAGACCAGAAAAATCAACACTGCGGATGTCGACACGTGCAGGAGTGCCCGTTTTTAGCCGATCAGTTTCAAACCCCATTTCTTGCAGGCTTTCAGTTAGTCCATGGGAAGCAGACTCCCCAGCTCGCCCTGCAGGCATCGACATCCTACCGACCCAAATCTTACCGCTCATAAAAGTGCCAGTTGTCAGCACAACAGAAGAAGCATAAAAATCCATGCCGAAAAATGTGCGAACACCTTCCACATTGTCATTCTTGCCTATCATAATCTCAGTGACCATAGCCTCTCTAATAAAAAGATTTGGGGTGCTGAAATAAAATGAGTTAGAAGTTAAAATGCATAAAAACAATTTATGTTTATGTTTTGCTCGGTAGCAAAGCTTAAAGGAAAAGATCATATAAAAGAGTGATCAATTTTACCATAAGTATGTTAGGGCAAGGCCGTTGTACAAGAAACATAAACAATCATTATGGGGAATCAGCATATCAACATATGCATCTTGTATCATTATACATGTGAGGAAATAATACAAATAACAACACATCATAATTTGTTAAATGTCCCTTCCAAAGTTCCACTGCACCAAAACTCTGAAGTTATGATGAGGGTTGAGGGAATAAATTTTATATTCTAACAAGCCCCGCAGGTTGAAGGCCCATTGGGCCGAAACCTGGGCTTTTATGCAACAGTGTTTTTAATTTAAAATATCTGTATTAAATACGCGTCCGGTGGGAATAGAATCTGGGTTGCTTTGATACCAAGTTAAATATCCCTTCCACTGCATCAAAACTCCAAAGTTATGATTAGGGTTGAGGGAATATACTTTATATCCTAACACAAAAACAGTCGAGCAAAGCAAGGAGACTGCTTGCAACTAGCTGATGTAATTTTCAGTCCTTTTGACTCGTAGGAATTACACAAACTGACACATCAAGCAAGAAATTGTTTCGTCTCAAGTCAGCAGTTTACATAGTTGATAACAGAGAAAATCGCGTTAAGAAGCTAAACTGCGTTGAGATATTGTGGACACTGAAGACAGGTGTATACAGGATTCAACACCAGGATGCAAAGGATCACATTCAGGAAAAGCAAGAACGCTGTTGCTCTCCAAAGGATAGAATATTCAATTTCAAATGACTGTGGCTCTCCGATGTAGCCATTCATTGGTTCAGCTCCTCTGAGTGTCACAGAAGGAGACTCCTAAAAGTATTTGCTTAGCGTTCTAAGCCTACATATCCCTAGCTCTTCTAATAAATTAGCAGGAGTCCCCGTGCTATGCACTGGGCTTGGCCATAATTCCATGGCTTTCTGCTCAGTAATGATACAGAATTCGACCCATAAAAATGAAATATGTAATATTTAGCAAATAATTGCAATGCTCATCCAATGCAAATAAAATATCCAAAGAAGCTGTAAACCAATTATATGCTCTATAACTGCAACAGAGAAGCCTTAAAGAATTGCACATCCAAGTTACAACAATAGGATTTGCATACAAAAAGTAAGATGCCGAAAGAATTTTGGGAGAAAGTAATCAGACTCGGTGAATCAAAGAATGGAGAACTTTCGCATTTTAGCATCCCACGGAATTTTGATGAAAAACGCTCTTCCCTTTTACCATTCCATCACCCTTTTCAATTTGTCATCAAGTTTGCCAGATGCTACAAATTTTGCCACATGTCCATGTTTAGAATGAAGCTGATAATAACTATTTTAGAAGACGTATTTTAAGAGGGCTGAAATGAAAGCTTGGGATCTGAGGGGTCTAAAAATAAATGTATTGGGGCACATACGGACAAAAAAAGCAGCACCTGCCTACTGCAATAATATATAAGAACACAGCAAGCAGCAAGCTGGATAATTTTTTTTGTGTAATTACACCAACCTCTCAATGACTCTTTTCATTTCCATAGCATATTCCCTCTTATCTGTCTGAGCACGCAATGCACGAACTGCAGGCCCTTTTGAAAGATTTAAAACGCGTTTCTGTAAGTAACACCTGCAAGGACATGGAAGAAAATGCCTTCAGTTTACTACCACATGAAGAAATCTCTAGGATTCTAATGGACAGACAAGGTAGAAGTTAGCTTTCTTATAGAAAAATTGTAGATCACAACTCAAAATTATAGGTTTCCTTTCATTTAGAGTAAGCTATAATCAGCTTTAACTCGTGTTTGGGTACCTAAAGGGCATCAATACAAGATTAACGTCTGCTATTGGCTACCCTTGGAGATAAGTAGCCTCTATTTATTAATGAGATGCTTGGGTTGAAGGCAAATGGAGAACATAGACATTGACATGCTATGAGATCATACCAAAACCAGAATTTGAAAAATAAACCAAGAAAAGGTCACGCCAGATGCATGAATAATGAGACGAGACTAGTTCTAGGTGCCATACCTATCGGCCATTTTGCCAATTTCACCACCAAGGGCGTCTACTTCATGAACCAGCTGAGATTTTGCAGGACCGCCAACTGCTGGATTGCAAGGCTGCGGATTGTTTTATAAGGATTAAAATGCAATGATGATATCGGGACACAAAATAATATGCAGCGCCCTAGAGTCACATAATTAAAGGAAAAGGTAAAAAACAAAAGTTGTTATGGTCGGATATTTGAGTGCTAATTCTATCATTACATTATTACGATTATAGATCAAAAGAAAATGACAGCATGTGGTACTCAGTTCATACGTTTCTCTTTGTTTTAGCAAGTTAGTATAATTTTAGTTGTTAAATTGGTTAGTGGATTTTTTAGCTACTCGCGGTAGTCATAGACCTAGCTCGTTTGTAGATAATCTACTCATGTGAATATCATGAATTAGGTAATTCTGAGATAATCTAAACATAAGAACAGCACTCTCTTATAGTGCTGCAAAATTGGCATCGAGACTACAAGAATCAATTTTTACCCATAAGGGGCTTGCACATGGCACTTGTGTCATCTCTTTATTTAAAAAACAACATCATACTGTCGTATCCAAACTCATCAATCTATTTATATTTGCAACTAAGCCCTTCCAAAAAAAATGCATCAATAAGGAGCACTAAAAATTAAGTGCCGCTGTTGCCGCCATGACACACTTTAAGAAATAATGGAGATGATGTTGTTTTCTAATTGATGAACTCATATGAAAGTTACACAAAGCATCGCCTTATGGCTCTATTTTAGGAAACACACCCCCAGACGCACACATGCACACACGTACACACACATCCGCACTCATGCCAAGAAGTTGCATCTTATCTTCAATCTCATCATCTAGTCCTCTCTTCAAATAAGCCCTTTCAAAACAATAAATTTGCATTAATATAAGCTTCATTTACAAAATTAAGGACTATTTTTGCCACCATTGCAAAATGAGGCATCTTCACATTTTAGACACATGCAATCATCATTCTGTGAATAAAATTTCTTTGCAACCAGCACAAACATAAGAAAATTTAGAAATTGAAGTGAAAGATCTAAAGCGAGAAGGACGAAGTAACCTGCCACGCAATGCGATCAAGGTTCAGAGTAAGAAGAAGGGTTCTTGCGCCGAGGCGAGCCGACGCAAGCGCCGCTTCGCAGCCAGCGTGGCCGCCTCCGACCACAATCACATCGTATCTCTCTTCAGCCATGTCATCGTTCCGAGCTGCGAGGCAATGAATCAAAATTAGCCACAATAATCTATCTGTCATTGAGAGTATTTGGTAAAGCGAGTACCTTTAGGGCTTGAAGAAGCTAGGGTTGTGAGATTTCGGCGAGATTTGGGTTTCGATATGAAGAAGGTGTGATTTAGTCGACGACGAATAGGCGAATAGTTTGACGAAGAAGAATAAGAGAGGTGGGAGATGAAGGAGAGGCGGCGAGTGAAGCGGGGGAGAGCGCTGCCGGCGGTGACGGCAGCCATGGGGCTTAGCCGCAGCAGCATGGTTGCTTGATTTTTGGGGTTCAAATCGTTGCCTGTGGATAAACTAGCTTTCTAATTACACAAAAATATCCCTAACTATCATAATTTTTCACTATAATGCCTCAAAACAAAATTAATACAGTGGCATACCTTTAACAAGGGTTTTATATGTTTTTTCGCTAAAATACACCCTCAAATGCAGCGCTAAAGATATTTTACATCGACATGGAAAGATTTTAAAATAATTTAGTGCAATTCAATGATGGACAAAATTTGGAATTTAGCACTAATTATAAACTAATTAGGGATTTAGGCTCGTTTTAAAACTATTTAGGGATTTAGCACATTTGGATCAAATCAATGACACGTGGGCGTCACGTAGGATGACAATTTGAAGCTAGGGCACGTCCTATTCCGCACTTTGCAGGTGCGGAATTAGTCTTGACAAGGAGCCAAGTTGGCATACTTGAGTCAAGTTTAATCCGCACTTTGCAAGTGCGGAATTGAACTTAGGTGTAGCCAAGTATATTCCGCATTTACAAAGTGCGGAATAACCTCCCCCCCCTAAAGTGGTCGGCCCCATCCCTTTTCCCCTTATATTATATCAGTCTCTGATGGTGCTCACAATTGGTATTTCCTCATATTACGGCACGTGGCAGATGACGTGTCTCAAAGGCTGCTTAAGAGGAATAAATGAGATGCATTAGAGGCATTCCTCGGGACCTCATCCCCGAGGACACATCCGACCTTTCGGAGACTACCCTGAGTGCCTTCCATATTCACCTAACAAACAGCCAACAGCTTGTCTCCGAGCCTCCCGACATGCCGAGCTTCCTCGACCTCCAACTCGTCTCCAAGCCTCCCGACGTGCCGAGGAAGCTCGGTCTCCAGCTCGTCTCCGAGCTCCCGACGTGCCGAGCTTCCTCGGCCTCCCTACTCGTCTTCGAGCCTCCCGACGTGCCGAGCTTCCTCGGCCTCCAGCTCGTCTCCGAGCTCCCGACGTGCCGAGCTTCCCCGGCCTCCCTGCTCGTCTGCGAGCCATCTGACAGGCCGAGCTTCCTCGACTCTCCCGATCAACCGAGAATGCGGAGCCCAAGCGCCTCCGCAACGACTCCGCATATCTCGCTAAGGCGAGATATCCACCGCCCCACGCTCCGCATCCCACGCAGGCTCATTTCCCCATTAATGAGCGGATCCCGCCATTAACGCGGGCGTAACGTAAGGGCGTGACTGACGGCGACGATCTCGCACCGGCTCGCTCCATGCGACCATTATAAAAACCCCTCTTCCTGACGACTCAGATAACTTGAATTTATTTCAATGCGCTGCTACTCTGCCTCTATACCTCGGCTCTAACTTGATCGTCGGAGTGTCCTACGGTGGTCACCCACCCCAGGACTTCTTTGCAGGTAGCTCGGCGCCCAACACCAACCCATTGAGATCCACACTCAACGACTCTCTACAACTCAGCCGTCAAAGACCACCATCGAAGGATCGATGGAGGACAACATCTGAAGGAGATCCGACCTCCATCAGTTGGCGCCGTATGTGGGAATGAAAGACTTTTTTTGTTCCGCCATAAAAGTTGATCTTCCGCCCTCGACCCAATGGCGAGCGACGACCGCAACGATCCAAATATGAGCCGCCACAACGGAGGCAGGAGCGGCTCGTCTCCTCCTCCTAATGCCATCCGTGCCTTGTCCGTCCAAATAGACATGCTCACACCGCTGGTGGATGCCCTTGTCCGTGTTCAAGCGGCTAGCCCTATCCACCAGACCGCGGCTCCCCCTCCCCGGGATAACAACGTCCGCCGAAGGACGGACGGGCATGCTCGAGCCCTCGATCTCCTTCACCCTCATCACAACGCCACCGAGCACCGGCGAGCCGTCTCCGGTCACCTTAACCTGCATGCGGCAATTGATTCCATGACCCGCTGGGCGCCGGACAGCTCCACGCCACGGTCCCAGGGAAGATTGGGCCATCGCTCCGATGCCCGTCGCGTATTCTCTCCCCCTAAGGAGGTGTCGGTCGGCTCGCCTACTTCCAGGCACGACCGACGCCCCCACTCTCGCAGGGACCGCGTGAACGACGAGCGTAGAAACTACTCAAGAAGGGGCTTACCCGAGGATTTGAGGCACTTGATAGAGCGGAATCTAATCCGCACCATCACACAGACCAGGAGCGGGGTAGCCACCACTCCAACTGTGCAGAATCCTCGGGGTACCACCACCGGCTTGAAGCCCTCGAGAAGAAGATCGAAGGCATATGAAGGGATAGCCACACGTCCGGCGAAGGAGCCCGGTATTCCGCCGATTCACTCACAAAGCCCTTTACAGAAGAGCTGCTGGCCAAACACGTCTCATCCAGGAACAAGCCGTCCAAAGCGGCCATCTTCGATGGGAAGTCCGACCCGAAAGACCACTTGGACGGATTTACGGCGAGCATGAGCTTCCAAGATAACTCGGACTCGGCTTAATGCCGAGCTTTTCCTACTACCCTAATCCGGGCTGGCCGGGACTGGTTCTGGGGGCCTGCACCTCGCTCCATCTCCACCTTTGACAAGCTGGCTACCCAATTCCTCGGTCATGTCGTCGGAAACCGACGAAAAAAGAGAACGGTCGACTACCTGTTCACCGTCAAGAGCCAAGAAAGGGAATCCTTCAAAGGGTATGTCACCCGGTTCTACAATGCCCTTCTGGAGGTACCCGAGCACCGTGACGAAACGGTCATCACCGCGCTGAGGTCAGGTCTTAGGCACAAAGAGTGGCTCTGCTCTCTTGCATTGGCGCAACCTAAGACCATGGCCGAAGTGAAAGCGTGGAACGAGCGAGAGATCCAACTCGAGTCCGAGATGAACTCCAACATGCCCAAGGGCGACCAAGCAGATCGGAAGAAGAGGGACAGGGAAGAAGAAAGGAAAGACGATCATCTGAAACCTTACTCCACGAGATTTCAGGAGTACGCTCCTTTAAACATTTCCCAGACCGAGCTGCTGGAGAAGCTAAGGGCGAAGAATTCTTCAGGCTCCCGCCGGCTACCCGATGGACGGGCAAACGGCTTCAAGGCCCATATTGCGCCTATCATTGGGTGCAAGACATCTGACCGGGAATTGTAAACAGCTGCGCGATTACATCGAGGAACTGATCCCCTCCGGTCACTTGGCAAAGTACCTGCGAGATAAACGTCAAGCAGATAAAGGGAAAGCCGGTCAAATTAAAAACGCAAAGCTGACGATCGGACAGATCATGGTCGTCACCGATTGACCCAAGTCCGAGCAACAAGGACACCTACCGAAACCGGTCATTCAATGCAGTAAAATGAATCGCATAATCTGTATTTTATTTAATAATAAAGATTCTTGTTTCCCTGCAATCTGAACTACTTCTCTTTGTTTCCATACTAAAACTCCCTGTAGGGCCGACGAATGTCTTCCTGCTCATCCACAGTGGGTAGATTCCTGCCCGACAACGCTGTGGATCGAAAGCCCTCATCATGAGACCGCCGAGCAATTTCCTGCTGGCCCATTCGCAGCGGGTAGCTTCCTGCCCAACAACGCCGTTGATCGAAAGCCCTCCTCGCGAGGCGACCGGGCAGATTCCTGCCCGGTTCATCCGTAGTGGGTAGCTTCCTGCCCAACAAACGCTGTAGATCAAAAACCTTCATCACGAAGCAGCCGAGCAATTTCATGCTGGCCAATTCCTAGCGGGTAGCTTCCTACCCAACTACGCTAAGGATCGAAAGCCCTCATCACGAGGCCGCCGAGCAATTTCCTGCTGGCCTATCCGCAGCGAGTAGCATCCTTCCCAACAATGCTGTGGATCAAAAGCCCTCCTCGTGAGGCGACTGAGCAGATTCCTGCTCGGTTCATCCGCAGTGGGTAGCTTCCTGCCCAACAAACGTTGTGGGTCAAAAGCCCTCATCACGAGACCGTCGAGCAATTTCCTGCTGGCCAATCCCTACAGGGTAGCTTCCTACCCAACTACGCTAAGGATCGAAAGCCCTCAACACGAGGCCGCTGAGCAATTTCCTGCTGGCCCATCTGCAGCGGGTAGCATCCTGCCCAACAACGATGTGGATCGAAAGCCCTACTCATGAGGCGGCCGAGTAGCTTCCTACTCGGTTCATCCGCGGTGGGGAGCTTCCTGCCCAACAAACGTTGTGGATCAAAAGCTCTCATCACGGAGCCGCCGAGAAATTTCATGCTGGTCAATCCCTAGCGGGTAGCTTTCTACCCAACTATGCCAAGGATCGAAAGCTCTCATCACGAGGCTGCCGAGCAATTTCCTACTAGCCCATCTGTAGCGGGTAGCTTCCTGCCCAACAACGCTGTGGATTGAATGCCCTCCTCACGAGGCAACCGAGTAGCTTCTTGCTCGGTTCATCCGCAGTAGGTAGCTTCCTACCCAACAAACGCTGTGGATCAAAAGCCCTCATCACGAGGCCGCCGAGTAATTTCATGCTGGCCAATCCCTAGCGGGTAGCTTCCTACCCAACTACGCTAAGGATCAAAAGCCCTCATCATGAGGGCACCGAGCAATTTCCTACTGGCCTATCTGCAGCAGTTAGCTTCCTGCCCAACAACCCTGTGGATCGAAAGCCCTCCTGACGAAGCAACCGAGTAGCTTCCTGCTCGGTTCATCCGCAGCAGATAGCTTTCTGCCCAACAACGCCGTGGATCGAAAGCCCTCCTCGCGAGGCAACCGGGCAACCTCTGCTCGGTTCATCCACTATGGGCAGCTTCATGCCCTACAAAGAGATGGATCCAAAGCCCTCATCACGAGGCCGCTAAGCAAATTCCTGCTCGGCCTATCCACAGTGGGTAGCTCCCTACCCAACAGCACGGTGGACCCAAAAGCCCTCGTCACAATGCCGCCGGATATCTACTTGCTCGGTCTCAACGGTGGATCCTTGAGCCTCACATTAAACCAGCTGGTAAGCCTCTAACTGGCGCATGTACCCGAAGAAGGCAAACTCCTAACATGGCCCAAGTAAAAAAAAGCTCGAGTTCGGTCGATAGCCGGCCCGAACAGACGAAGCGACGTCTCCAACAGGACACCGCCCTTTCGGTGATCCACTAACGTCATCGAGATATGAGCGAAAATTAAGGCGCACGGTAAGACGCCATGTGGACTCGAGAATCTAAACAACGCAATCGCCAAATGCCATGTCGTTCCCACGCGATCCACATTATGATTCCAGGCGCCAAACTGAGCAGAAGAAAAACCGAGTAGGCCACTCTCGATCCGACCCATGAATAGGTTGGAACGAGAGTGGGGGGCTAATGATGGTGCTCAAAAGTGGTATTTCCTCAGATTACGGCGCGTGGTAGATGACGTGTCCCAAAGGCTGCTAAGGAGGAATAAATGAGATGCATTAGAGTCGTTCCTCGGGAACTCGTCCCCGAGGACGCATCCGACCTTTCGGAGACTACCCTGAGTGCCTTCCATATTCGTCTAACGAATAGCCAACAGCTCGTCCCCGAGCTTCCCGACGTGCCGAGCTTCCTCGGCCTCCAGCTCGTCTCCAAGCTCCCGACGTGCCGAGCTTCCTCAGCCTCCCTGATCGTCTCCAAGCCATCTGACAGGTCGAGCTTCCTCGGCTCTCCCGATCAACCGAGAACGCGGAGCCCAAGCACCTCCGCAACGGCTCCGCATATCTCGCCAAGGCGAGATATCCAACGCCCCACGCTCCGCATCCCATGCAGGCTCTTTTTCCCATCAACGAGCGGATCCCGCCATTAACGCGGGCGTAACGTAAAGGCATGACTGACGGCGAAGATCTCGCATCGGCTTGCTCCATGCGACCATTATAAAAACCCATCTTCCAGACGACTCAGGCAACTTGAATTTATTTCAATACGCCGCTACTCTGTCTCTATACCTCGGCTCTAACTTGATCGTCGGAGGGTTCTACGGTAGTCACCCCCAGGACTTCTTTATAGGTAGCTCGGCGTCCAACACAAACCCATTGATATCCACATTCAACGACTCTCTACAACAAATCTCAGCCGTCAAAAACCGCCATCGCAGGATCGATGGAGGACAACATCTGAAGGAGATCCGACCTCCATCAGTCTCTCTCTCTATCACTCTACATCCTTCATCGAAGCCCCCTCGATCTCCAGCACCTCCTCCTCCTCATTTTTCGAAACCCCCTTCCAGGGTCGATCCCCAGCCCCCCTCCTCCTCCTCCTTTGACCTCTGAGCGTTGCCGGTCCCCTCATCAAAGCCGATCCCCCATCTGAGAACAATGAGTTTTCAATTTAAATATTATTTTTAAAATTATTGTTATTTTTGTTTATAAATTGGTTTGTTTTGGGTTATGGAATTTTATTGTTAGGGTTAGGGTAATTTGTGGGTTAGGGTTATGGTAATTTAGGATAATTTAGTGTTAGGTTTAGGGTATTTTGTGGGGTTAGGGTTATGGTGTTTTGGGGTTAGGGTTAGGGTATTTTGGGGTTAGGGATAAGATATTTTAGTGTTAAGTGTGGGGTATTTTGGGGCTACGGTTAGGGTAATTTAGAGAAATTTGGGAGGTTAGGGTTAGTGTATTTAGGGGGTTAGGTTTAGTAAATTTTTAGGGTCAGAGTGTTAGTGTATTCTAGTGTTAGGGTATTTTGGGGATTATAGTCATGGTATTTTGGGGGGTTAAGATGCTAGTGTTATGGAATTGATTGTTGTTATTGTGAATGTTGTAGAGTGTATAAGTTTTTTTCTTGATTTTTCGATAATTTCACAATTATTATTAATATTAGGTGCGATGGAAAATGAGAGTGTTGTGTTGATTTGTCATTATAATGGCACCTTAAATATTGAAGTAAGTGGAAGGCCAAACTACGTAATGAGAAAAGTAAAATGATGAGAGTTAATAAATTGTGCTCATACAATGAGTTGAAACGAAAAATTTATGTAACCACGTGGATAAATCTGAGAGATTATAAAATCGAATTGGTATGCAAGGTTTCAATCACAAGTTAGGACTACACAAGTATTGAAGAAGCCGATGACGAGGATACAAGTATGATACTTAGCTTGTATCCTGAAAATCCATCAATACATGGGTTGGTGATGAAAGAAGCTATACAATCGCATCAAGAAGATGTACAATCGCCTCAAGCAGCACAATCACATCAAGCTTATGAACCACAGGGAGAATTTACACGAATACTCAATACGGTTATGAGCAGTCCCGGAGAGTCGAACGTGCATGATGATGGATTCAATTCCATGCAAGTTCCATTCCATGGCACGTAAATTGATACGGATATGTATAACCGTGATTGGAATTTGTATGCTCAATCAACGTCAAATCCGTACAATACGGATTTCACAATGAGGATGGCTGGAGCGAATAGGTGACATACTATATTAAATAAAACTGATGATATCTATTGTATGTTGAATCATGCTTAATTGATAATTGATATTTGTATCCTTATATATCGCGTAGGTCTTCATTTTTTGCACCGGAGCATATGTCAACGCAAAGTTCAATACAAAAGGAGTTTGGTGTTGGTGCATCCTTAGTATTTGGAACACCGGACGCGGGACCATCTTCCTCACATCATGTTGAAGAAAAAGATGACCCCGAGAATAAGAGAGATAGTGATGATGTAGATACCGATCGTGAAGGAGATGGTGGCATGTAAGAAAACAGTATGCAGTATGCAGACCAAGATAAAACGGACGATCAGTGGGTGCATCAAGCATATGCCAACAACGAATATGTTGAGTTCGAAGAGCCACATCCTGATGAGGCGATTAATGATGCCATGGTAGAAGCTTATGCTGCTGAGGATATGATAATCGATGACACACGTTGGGCAACGCGAACGGACGATAATGTCGGATTTCAAGCGGGACAGATATCTGCGACGAAGGAAAAATTGATTGAAGTAGTCGGCGCATGGTCCATTAAGAGGCGTGTGTCTTTCAAAACGGGCAGAAGTACTAAAACAAAGTACATTGTTGTAACGACTTAGAATTTTCTATACAAAATTTTTCTTTTCAATGTACAGAAAGGAGTTTACAAGTCTGAGTACAAGTTATAAGTATATCTTGTTTAAGAACAGCAAGAAACCACTTGTAGCTCACTGGTAAAGCTCTTGTACTACTGTGGCGTAGCCTCTGTGTTCGAGCCCCATCAAACACATTATATTTTTTCTGATTTTTTTCTTTTAAACTTTTGGAAGCCCAAAAGTTTATATGTGCAATGCACATAAAAATAAAAAGACTGAGAAATCAAACATGTGCATAATGATCTAAACAGAGAGATGGACACGTGGCTTCAATCCACCGGCCCCCCTCACAAACTGGCGAGATGCCCCATATGGCCAGCACCGACGGGTGAACAGTGGCTATTTGTTCTCGGGCTTTGCACACAAGTCTTTTCCCCTACCGCTAACTCCCCTGCACTATTTGATTTTAATAACGGTACTTTGAGAGAGGTTCCCTGTGCTTTCGCACGGACCTAATTAAAATAAACCTCGTTTTCCCGGGGACGTAATCTCGTTAACACCTTTCTAGACACCTACTTGATCGGCTAATTGTAATGTGTAAAACTCTCCCAGGAGTAACTCTTACTCGCAGTGAGTATCGGGATCCAACTATCTCATAGAAGGTATGCAATCTCATTGCAAATTTCAACACTTGAAATTCCCGATAATTTTGCCCCAAGCGTCCTATGACCTTGACAGAGGTCAACAAACCATAGGCTGCTAGTCAAGTTCAACCCGCCATTTCATGATTGAATTAAACCCACCCGCACGATCCTTGACTGAGGTTAACAAGGTCGTACGACTACCCTAATCCAATCGCATCATATACTTTGCAGATAAGCACTAATCAGCTACCGCGCACTACGCCTTGACAGAGATCAACAAACGCAGCACGAATACTAAATACTACTTATCTGAAATGACGGAGGGCTACGATAGGTTTTTAAGAAAACCTTTTGCGTAATGAACTTGATATCGTTGTAGAATCGAGTGATTTTGAAAAGAAGTGTTTTTGAGGTTTTTACTAGTTTTGCTAAAGAGGTCACTCCCGGTGAAGCGATCTCGGCTCTTTCCTTTTCGAATAAGATGTAGGATATTTCATAAATACCACTATGCAAAACAAAAACTATAGAAGCAATCGAAAGAAAAACCGAATGGGTTGTAGTATCTGCCAGTTTCGCTAAAGAGGTCACTCCCGGTGAAGGGATATCGGCTCTTTCCTTATCGAATAAGGTGCTAGATATTCTACAAGGAATACCTCTATGCAAAGTAAGAACTAGAGCTACCGGTTTTTAAAACAAGTTTCTACAATATTTTTAGGTTTCTTTTATTTCATTAATCTCATTAATGAAGTCCCATCAATTATGCTTCCCAAATATCACAGAAGAAATGAAAGCAACAATAGTTATTATATATCATATATATAATATAGGCATTCGTCTCAGAACATATCAAGTGATCACATCACAGAATATCAGCAGCAGAAGAACACATATGAAATATTGGATATACTAAGAATTCTGTGTTTTATTTAAGCCAGTAAAAACGCGGATTCCACGGTCGCGATGAATAGCCAAACTCACATCCCTAGACCCCTACGAGAGCGGCAAGCAACCCTCCCAATTCTAGAGTTAGGAGACCCGGTCTCGACTTCTCGAGATGGTCTCCCACTGGACCCTAGAACCCGGATGGTTACTTGTGCTCTCTTCCTTGGGTCTATCCTAATGCGGAAAAGTAAATAATATACATCAACGGTGATATCTTCCTCAAACCGGAAGTGCCCCAATAAAAGAATATTATATACAAGTTTTTACACGAATGAAAATGAAAAACTTTCATCTCATATAGAAAAAAACCCGGCTATTCAAAACACGACGATCCAATATAACATATCATAGCAACACATAACATAAATATGCATATCCTAATTGTCGCTAACATATAGCAACGAAACTGGCGATACACCACATATTACACTTACGGTCGCAGAAAAAAAGTGAAAAACTACAACAATTGGAATCGTCACTGCCCTTAGACATCATAAACCCAGAATATCACATATTCTTTATATCATGCCTAACAATGCAAATCTTACATTTAGGTCTCATCTATGAAAACACTTTTCAAAAGAAGTCGGGTAATTCAACAAGATTCCCGATTTCACCCGAGACCGAAATGTTAAACTTGCACGCAACTAAATAGATTCCAATTATTGTATCACAATCTCAGATAATTAAACGATGTTAAAATTTTCGATCGGATAAACAAACACCCAAAATTTCCCAAAGAGTTCAACACTTGAGCGGAGTTTAAAAAGGATACCCAGAACATGCCACAACACGTATGAACCAGCCGTACAAGGGTCAACCAATGCCTCACCTGTGGCACCGCTGAATTACCACAAACCCTAGGGTTTGATGGTGGTTCTCACGGTCACAGAATCGAATTAGGGTTTCGTTCTTCTAGAGAGTCCATAGAATCACCTGCATGATTTTCTGAATATTTTAAACTTGGAAAAATCCAACACTTGGAAAGTTTCCAGCAAGGGAAACAATAGGTTATTGATATCCGTTCAAACTTTTTATCACCGTCTAAAATACCCGAAACAAAGTTATATTTATGAATACAAAACAGTCCGGGTTGCCTATGCAAAAAATTAACATCACATGCAATTTTTAGCAAAAACTAGCAACACCTGAAACACTAAAACCCAGAGACTGGAACACCCTAAAAATTTGAAGCCAAAACTCCACAAAAGCCCCGAGCACACCGGTTTTTCCACCATTGTGGCCGGCCACTTTGAGCTCAAATTGCCTCGAATTTTCATAGTGTTCATGTTATATCACATATAACATTCTGCAGTTGTTTAAAAAAATTTAGAGCACTTTTCAAATTCGACAGAAACTAGGTTAAAGGGTTTCAAGTTTCGGATTCGTTTCGGTTTCGTTATCTAACATACATCGTCTGATTCTCTAGCTAGGCTCTGATACCACTGCAGGGTTCCCTGGCATGGCAGCGAGATTTCGGGCGGTATCGTGCATGCCAAATTAAAATTTTGTCGTATTAAGGAACCCAAATGCAAGGAATTTTAACTAGAGAATCATACGAAAACACGAATGTAAACAACTTTACATCTAAGTGAATGAGGACTAAAACATTTGTAGACCGGTCCTTCACGTCTAAAGCTCCATGTAGTAGTCCCTTCGCTCCAAGAAGTGAACACCCGAACTCTAGTAAGGGTTCACTTGAAGAAATAAACAAGCTTGCTCGAAGTCTTCGAGACCGAAGATGATCTACGTCGAGAAGACTCAAGCTCATGCTATCTCTTCACTAATTGTAGATTAGTGAAGCAAACACCCTAAGCTAAATAACTAATAGAAGAGGATGATGAAGTAGGAAATGGGCTCAATTTAGATTTGTTTTTCTTACAATATTTTCTCACCTTGAGAAAATCTAGCAAGCTTTCTCAATAAAGAAGAAGATGAAGATGAGAGAATGAACTCATGAGGTGAGAATAGCAAACCATGGGTGAGTTAGTGTCATACACTAACCCATGTAGAGAATAAACCACGGCTAAACAATAATGGTTAGGTTAATAAATATCTACAAGTAAAACAAAATCAGTGGACTTGGTCAATAGTTCCATAAGCTTCTGCAAGCTTCAACCATGTGACTAATTACCAACTAATTTTGATTAACTTTAAATAAATAAAGCCATACATTATCATAAGCTTGGTGCGAGTCTCATACACCCATGTCACATGTGGCATCAAGCATGACACAATAGTTGTACATTAATATATATCACATATATACTATATGCACACAAGTGAGAAAAAGAAATGATTAGTGAGCAAATATTAGTTAATGTAGGTTAATATATCAAATATATAATTATACATTAAATTATCAAATCAACACTTGATTTAATAATCCGGCTATATCACATACAACTGACTAATATTATATGAATCAACTTATCGAATCAACACTTGATCCGATAACCCGCTATATCACATATAATCGACCGATACCACATATCGCGAGAATAGAATACAGTATCACATACGCGCATTAATCTCGGTCCCGCACATATCGCATATGTGCTCCTACTTCGTTTCGCATGAACCAGGAAGCCTATGTGTAGGACTCTAAAAACCCGTCAATACGCCGGCAGTAGGTGATGATCATATTAAACACCCACAAGCCGCAAGCGGTTTGCTAAACGTAATGGCCGCCCGGGTATTGAGCGATCAGAAGATCAACAAGCAGGCATGCTCATACTCCTGCGAATCCAATCAGTAACACTACCGTACAGTCCGGTCTCTTCGTCTGATATGTCGCATATCTCACCTGGGGGTGGTAAACGCCAGACCCCAATAGCTTGATAAGTCGTGCCGATGTGAGGTTAATAACGGGTCGAGAAACTACTGATAACACTTACCAGTAAATCTCAGAAACAGCCCTGGCTAGGGACTTACTGTTATGGCCAATCGAGCACAGCGCAATATCAACCCCCAACACCGGGAGAGACGAAATCCCCTCCTATCGCTCATTGCCTCCATATGACTCGGGACTGTACCCAAAAACCACCATTTTGCACGTTCTCTTGAACGTGGTAAGGTGGAAATCAAAGCACAGTGGGAATCACACAAGACTCTATGACGACCTCGGGTCGACAGACTAACCTGTACCAGTGTCACCAGAGAACTGCCATCTGACGTGAGGTATAATACCATCTAGGAGTTCTCAGCGAGTCCGTCCAGTGTACCCAGTCTCCACTGAGCACCCGTATATCATCTTTGATGTCAAACACCAATGGACATGGGATCATCCATCGCCCATCTACATAGGTTGAGAAGGTATATGCTAGTCTACTCTGGTATATCGATGCCTTATCTCGATACACCCACGACTAGGGACATTAAAGGATGTACTCACGGACTACCTTTGTCCTACTATTATGATCCGCATCATAATCCAGGTAGTCAAGTACTCATCCTAAGGGTTTTATTAACATGTAACAGAGAGACAATCAGTGTACATGTTAAGATAAAGAGTAACCAGATAGCATACTATCATGTCGAGCAAGAAAGTCCTCCCTATGTATATCCAAGCATCCACTATAATATATATCATATGTACAATAATAGCCTCTAGGACATACATATAACTAACAATTGAGACTCCTCTCGTATACACTGGCCTCTTCTGTATCAAGCTACAAATAACAGTGTTAACACTAAATACAATATTATAACAATATAATACAATTTTAAAAGTTACACACACACTCTCTCTCTCTGTCTATTCTATTTCTCCCTCATCTTTGGGACTTACCGGGCGATTTGTTCGTTGTTGACATTCTCTTTCTTCTTCTTTGGAATGTCGTCAGGTGATTCGGACCTTCTGGAGATTGAGCCCACCAGCGAGGATTTGGACCAGCTAGCTTTCGACCCAGAGCTTTAGATTCCTCGTACACATTTACATTCTGTATTTTCCATTTCTGTTATGCCACTGTTTAGGCATTGCTTTCCATTCCATGTATTTACTTTTCTGATGTATTGTAAAAAGAATGTTAATAAATAAAGTTGTCGTTCATTTACATCATGTCTCTTGTGCATTTTACTTATATTGCTTAGATACGATTTGCGTGTTTACTTCAGAGTAAATACGTAGCGGTCTCGTCGCGTCCTCTACCCGTATACTGGGAAGCGGGGCGTGACAGATTTTGTTGGTAGCCCATGCAGGTCTGATCTGTATGGAACACTACCATGCAGTTCAGCACTGTATAGACAACCTAAGTAATATAACACAAGAACCAGCAACTAAAAACATTCTTTACATTATATATCCTTTGAATCTTACTATTCCAAAATTCTTTGAATCTATCTTAACCCTAATTTTCATTCAAGATTATAGATTCCCCAAACAACACCAGCATGAATGTCAACAACACTCCCCCACCACCACCACTCACTCCTACCGTCGCTGCTCCGATCTATGAGCAGAAGGTTCAGCTTGAGGCAATCCGAAGCCTCCTGGAAAGACTGCAGCAGCAGACTTCTATATTATTGAACTGACCAGAAGCGGAAGCAACCGGTATAAAGCGCTCTGCCACCCAGATGGCAGGAGGAGCCTATCCTATACAACTTTCTAAACCTAAGAGACAGAAAGAAACAATTAACCAGTCAAGTTCAGATTTTTGTTTCTATTGCAAGAAGGATGAACACTTGTGGAAGGACTGTAGGCGCGCAAAAGGCTTGTGTCTAGTTTGTGGCGCGTCCAATCACCGAATTGGAAACTGTCCTTACAGACACAACTCAGCTCACACACCCAGCAACTACCCGCAGCGGCCAACCATCCAGGCTCCTGCACCTCGTCTTGCACTCACAGCTCCACCACCTGCACAGTCTACTCGCCAATTCCATCAGGCACTGAGGAGCATGCCTCGAGGACAGAGGAATGTGCCCCAGCAAGGAGAAACGTGCCCCGGGGACAGGGTTACACCTTAGCAGCCGTAGAAGCCGAGGTTGTAGGTCAAGGTAACACTGGTTATTCTTTTTAACATTCTCAAACGCTTGTATCACTTTTTTATATTTCATACACTATCAGTACTTCAGTCACCAAACTTTCCTTGAATCCGTTACACTTTCCTTTTATAAATTTCGAGGACGAAATTTTTATAAAGAAGGTAGAATGTAACAACCCTAAACTTTCTGTACAATTTTTTCAAAAATACAGAAAAGGGGTACTTGAGCCTGAGCACAAATTATAAATTTGTTTTGCTTTTGAACAGCAAGAAGGAGCTTGTAGCTCATTGGTAAGACCTTGCACTGCTGGACCAAAGCACTAGAGTTCAAATCCCATCATCCACATTATTTTTTATATTGATTTCTTTTAATCTTTTTAGAAGCCCAAGAGTCTACACGTGCATAATCCGTAAACCCAAAGGTCGCACTAAAAACAAACGAGTCCAGGACGACGATGGATGTTAGTGTATATGCCCTAGGGGCTATTATTGTATCATACTAGCTTGTAAATTACTTAATGGAAACTTGGGATATTCACGGTTATATAACAGTCTTGCTAAACATGGTAGTATGCTACTTGGTTTTCTCTATCTTAATATGTGTGTACGTATTGATAGAGCCCTTAGGATCTTGCTTGACTACCAGCGTTGTGATGGCAGTCACACTAGTGGGGGCTGGGTAGTCTACAAGCACATCCTTTTTTAGGTCCCTAGTCGTAGGATTATCGAGACAGGGCATCGATACTCCGGAGTAGACTAGTGTGTACGCTTATCATTCCAGTTGGGGAGATGGTCTGTCCCACAGCCGTTAGTACGTCGTACTGGAGATAGTATACAGGTGCTCGTTGGGTTACGGGTACACCGGACAGGACTCGCAGGGAACTGTTGGTTGGTATTATACCCGTCGTCAGTTAACAGTTCCCAGGTGACATGAGTACATCATAGTCCGCAGACTTGACACTGCTACTTCGCCTCGAGTGTGTCCCACTGTTCTTAGATTGCTACCCTACCACGGTTCAAAGGAGTCGTGCAAACAGGTAGCAGTTGGGTGCAGTCCCGAGCACTTGGAGGCAGTGGCGGTTAGACAGAATTCGTCTCTCCCGGTATTGGGAGTTGATATCACGCTGTGTCAGAGAGCCATTACGCAAAGTCCCTGGCCAGGGCAAGCGAGATTTACTGGTAGGTTCCAGTAGTTTCTCAAGGTGTAATGGGCTTCACTTCGACACGACTTATACCACTTTTAGGGGACTGACGCTTGCTGCCCCCTAGGCCCGATATGCGATAGTCCTAGACGAACATACCGGACTGTACGGAGATTGTCACATTAGGCTCAGTAGGAGTTCGGATGGGTTTCCTCATCGGCCTTCTTATCGACATCTACCTGGGGACCGTTACCTACAGCTAGTGCCGCTTGCGGTCTGTGGTTAAACCCACTGCCAGCGTAGTAGTCGAGTTTTTAGAGTCCCACACAGAGAGTTTCCCTGTTCCAGGCGATACGATATAGAGGTCGTATGGTTTTACGACAAGGGTTCGGACGCATACGTGTGTTTACGCACGTACGACGTTCGGACAGTTTTTACTAGCCGGCTTTGGTTTAAACCAGATTCTAGTATCGGATTATTGGATTTATACAGTCTAAAGTTTTTCCGTATTTTCACGGATAGGAGGGGCGTTCTCGTAATTTGGTGGGAAGCTTCTAGAAGTATGGTGACTTGAGGGTTTATGTGGCATAAGCATTTATTGCTTTAGTGACTCATTTGTGTGATTCATCCATATCATTAATGCATCATTAAATGGTTAATGACTCATGTAGTGAATCACACATATTGAATTAATGAAGCATGATGATTAATCATTTTATTTATTTATTTGATAAATGATTATGCTTCATATATTCAAGAGAGTTCATTATTTCATGATCATTCTCATGCTCACCTTCTCTCTCCTCAAGCTCTCTCTCTTCAAACCCTAATCCTACCCCTCATGTGTTGAGATCAAGGATTAGATAGACTAATTAATCCACAACCACACTCTATATCACCTAGGTGCCTTTGATTATCAACTAAAGAAACCTAGTTACCTCAAGATTAGAGGTGAAGCTTGGAATAGAAGCTCTCGGGTGGATCGTCTATTACGTAGAGGAAGCCGAGGAGGAGGTGGATAATGAAAAGACGAAGGACTAGGTTCACTAGGTATAATCACTTCTCATAGTAGTTAACAACTCCTATAAATATGTTAGTTATAGTTTAGCAAAGATTCTTCGGTTAGTCGATGTTAACTCAAAGAACAAGATTGTTTTTCATATTTCCGTCTCCCCGCAACTCGTGGGGTGTTGTACATCGACTTACAATGGACAGGTGGCGTCGAGACCCGGCCTGACTCGGCCGGCGCTGCCGGCCGAATTCCGATTTTTCTTGTGCTCACCTGTGCCTCTTGGTCTCCCCATAACCCATGTTCTGTTTAAATACCCTGCATCATTCCAGAGGATTAAAAACCTAATCAAAACTCTTTTTAATGCATTTTTTATTTAACCCTAACCCTAAAATTCTCCTATAAACACCCACACTCTTTTACACCTCCTCACTCTGAATTCTATACAAAAACTCTCAAGAAAATTCTAAGTTCAATAGTATACAAGTGGAGTTAGCGAAGGGCGAAGCTCCGACGAATTTCCGACGATGACCATAGGAGCTCCCGGCGACGAAACGACGCACCGGCACCTCCTACCATTCCCTCTTCCTCTTCTATAATCTAAAATCCCGTAAGTCCCTCCTCCTTCTTCTCTTTTCTATTCTGAAAACTCGTAATTCTAAAACCCGACGGAAGCGGAGTTAATCCGACTTCCGATTCGGTTTTTCTTTAAAAGTTCCATTTTTCTTAAAAACAACAATACCAAAATCTCACAACATGACTATTAATCCTTAACAAAACATATTGAACAAGTTCCATTTCAAAAGAATGTATATTGTAATTTTTATCGCACTTTTTCAGAAAAATACCATATAGTTTAGTTTTGACATAAATTATTATATTTTCTTGCTATACGTTTAGATAGATCACGAGGTAATGACCTACCTCCTCACAACACTCATATGTAACATAACACGATGATCTTTGGAAACATAGTTTTGGGAAAATACGATATTACACAAAACTACCTCAAACTTATAAAAACATTTTTCTACAAGATATGTATTTTTAACAAATCTTTGCAAAGCGCCGCTACAACCCATTTCGGGGAACCCGTTTGGGATGGTGTGGATTATCGCACATCCTCGGGCTTAATAGTACAAGATGCAGACCTCCGCAAAGAGCATACGGTCTCGAAAGATTTAAAATACAATTTTCTTTAGAAAAATATGATTTCTATTATAAATAAAACTTATATTTTTAATAAATAAATATATTTTTAATTAATATCAAAATATCTATTTTTAATATTTATAATATTTCACATTTCCAAAATTCAAGAAAAATTTCCATTTACAAGAAAATACCAAACAATTCCAATATTACAAATAAATACCATATATTATGAAATTAGGTTTTATTCACTAGAAATGTCACAATGATAAAATATACATTAATAAAAACTTTAAAGACGATAATAAAATACATGAGGTGTATTTTGAAAATTATACAAAATTATTTACATAAAACCCACTCAAGTTATACTAAATTACAATAAGGACCCTAGTAAATATAGGTTTAAGCGGGACCAGTCTCTTGAGGCTCAGGGAGCCGGAGATATGGGTGCTTGCCTATTTCAGGTAGACAACTTAACAAACGGTATTATCAACACGGTAATCGTCTTTGAAAAAAACACAAATCCTGCCGTCCATGTGCAGCGGTTACCGATAACACCAAAACCTAATTCAGGATTCAATTTCTTTTCTAATTGTCTGACTCAGACCAAGTCTCGATATAATCAATCTGAATTGAATGAGATTCAAGTATATATAATAAATCAATATGAATCCATATAATCAATCTGTTCAATCTATTCAATCTGTATTGACTGAACCGATCTATGGATATACATCCATCTACATGATTCTCTAATTACATCCATTTACTGATATCATGGTTTCGGCAAGTCATCCATCTATACAATCTATAATACAAGACAATACCATTCACAATACAATACAAACAATACAATCAAGACATTGCGGGGTTTAAGGGGTAGATTGGTACGGAAGGAGTTAGAAGTGGCACGAGACTGCAACCATTAAGACTCCTAATCTGAATTCAATTGCCGTTGTTCCGGGTTTTATCACGGAGCCTTGTACTCTTGATTCCGTTCACCTTAGTCTCTGGTCTATTGATATTCCTCTCGTATACACTGGCCTCTTCTGTACCAAGCTACAAACAACAGCGTTAACACTAAATACAACATTATAACAATATAATACAACTTTAAAAGTTACACACTCTTTCTGTCTATTCTATTTCTCCCTCATCTTTGGGACTTACCGGGCGATTTGTTCGCTGACGATATTCTTTTTCTTCTTCTTTGGAATGTCGTCAGGTGATTCGGACCTTCTGGAGATCGAGCCCACCAGCGAGGATTTGGACCAGTTAACTTTCGACCCAGATCTTTAGATTCCTCGTACACATTTACATTCTGTATTTTCCATTTCTGTTATGCCACTGTTTAGGCATTGCTTTCCATTCCATGTATGTACTTTCCAGATGTATTGTAAAAAGAATATTAATAAATAAAGTTGTTATTCATTTACATCCTGTCTCTTGTGCATTTTACTTATATTTCTTAGATACGCTTAGCGTATTTACTTCAGAGTAAATACGTAGCGGCATCGTCGCATTCTCTGCCCGTATACTGGGAAACGGGGCGTGACAATACCTTTAGAAAACTTCATGGGGTAATGACCTACCTCTCACATACACACATGTTTTCATAGCACGATACTCGGTGAACGTATTTTTTGATACGAATACAACGTTACACTAAAATACCCTTTACTATAAAAACCAGGTTTCTTTTAAAATTGTATTTTAATTTCTTTTGCAAATATTCCTCTACAACCCTTTTTAGGGGACCCGCTATCTGATGGTGCGGATTATCGCACATCCTTGGCCTAGTAGAGCGAGATGCAGACCTTCCTGCGGAGCATTCGATTTCGAAAAGTTTCAAATACGGTTTTTAAGAAAAACGCATTTTCTAAATTAATAAAATTTAATTTTTTAATTATATAAAATATTACAAATCCATATATTTTCAAAATATAATAAACTCGTATTTTTTAAGATGGAAGAATATCAAGTTTCACCAAAATACTATCAAGATATCAATACAAGACAAGTTTTACAATAAAATATCATGAACTATTCAAGCTAAGTATTTATCACTAAAATATCTCAAATCTTTAAAATTCACATTCATGAAAACCCTAAACAATATAAATAACTTCTCGAGGTTATTTTGAAACTATATTAAAAATATTTTTCATAAAACCCCCTCGAGTTATATATATCAATATTTAAGGACTTTAGTAAATATAGGTTTAAGCGGGATCAATTCTCTTGAGCCTCAGGGAGCCGGAGAAAGTGAGTGCTTGCCTATTTAAGGTAGAAAACTTAACGGTGTTATCAATGGTAATTGTCTTAGAAAAAGACATAAATCCTGTCGTCCATGTGCAGCAGTTACCGATAACTCCTTAACCTAATTCAAGATCTAAATCAGTTTAAAGTGTCTGACATAAGTCTGAGTCTAATTCATGTCTAAATCCAAACTCAAACCTGAATCTAAAACCAAACATGAATACTTGGTCATGAACTTGAATCCAAACTCAAGTCAGAATCCAATTCAAACATGAACCCAAAGTCTAGCATGCATACTTGAACATGAACCTGAATACCTGAATTCAAACACATATATCAAGCCTAAATACATGACTTGACTTGACTCGAATCATGAATACAACTTGACATGAATACAAGAATACTTGACATGAATACTTGATATATACATGAACTCTATCTTGCAGACTGATGTATTCATGGATTCGAGCAAGGCTGGTAATTTTAGTTGTAAGTTAGCATATATGGGATGCTGGGGTAGTTCTTGTGTGAATCCAATGAAATCTCAGGAGTCCCACTAGATCATAAATCCATATCTATTAACACAAGCAAGCTTTTATGAGGGCCCGTGTTTCCTTACTCCTGAATTACAGCCTGTTGAGTTTGGAATACTTTGACGACGATCGAAATCCCGTTACTAACACTTGATTCGGGTCCGTGGTTCCTTACCCCTAAATTATAGCATGTTGGGTTCAAGAACACTCTTGAGATTGGTTGACATTCACCCTTGAACTTACGTTAAATTGGTGTACCCAAGTAGAGACATGTTAATACATTTACATTCACTGCATGTTCACTATACTTACACTACACGGTCATGTTATATGCTTATCTACTTGTCATATATTACCATACGTGTTCACATATATTACGATAAAACTGCATGCTAAATAAACTTGCCATGTTTACATTAAACGGCATACTGACACATCATACTTCATAATCCATTGTTCATGATATGCATTTTCATTATCATTACACTTTATATTTCACTTTATTCCTTGGGACTTACCAAGCGAAAGTCCGCTGACGGGCATTCCGCCCTTTTCTGTTTTCTTGGAATGTTCGTCAGATACTGTGGAGACTAAAGAAGTTGATATCTCAGAGGAAGTGCACAATCAGACCGAGACCCAGGCCTAGACCAGTTACCTTTTCTCAGTTTATGTATGCCACCTATTTAAGCATTTCCATCCTTGTATTTTCTTTCAGTCAAAATCATGTATTGTAAATGAATCAAGTTGAATGTAAATAAAATTGTTGAATTTTAAATCTCATGTTTATTCTCTTGTCATTTTATATTCCTTATTTTACGCTTAGCGTATTTATTCGGAAAATGACCTTCTCGAAATAAATATGTCGCGGCCTCGTCACGTACCTGCTTCCATCTTTTGGGAAGTGGGACGTGACAATCGTGGAGTGTGATAACAATCCAGGTACGGGCTCTGGACAATACTTTTGGAAACTTCATGCAATAATATCAAAACGGTGGGCGCATTCGATACACTTCAGTATAAAGGAATATAATCCGGAGTATCGATGCCGAAACACTGTAGGGGTTGTGACGCACAAACATTCCACATCAACATTTATATGCTAGTGCATCTTTCCTTTGCAGAAGAGGAGACTTGATATAAAACCGGCTGTCATCCAAGATCAAATGAAAGGGGCGTATCAAATTAATATTTCTTATTTCAAAGCGTGAGAGGCGAGAAGAAAAGCTTTATGCATGATATTTGGGGATTGGGAGAAATCATATCAAACTCTGCCGCGATACCTTGAAGCAATCACGAAGAGCAATTCCGGCACAGTCTATAAGATCACCTATGAAAACCTGACTCCAACGGCAGTCCAGTTTACCAGCGTGTTCTGGGCATTTGGACCATCAATTAAGGAATTTGAATACTGTTGTCCAGTTCTCAGCATTGATGGCACACACTTATATGGTAAATATTAGGGGACTATGCTTGTTGCTACAGGGATGGATGCAGATGGAGGGTTGTATCCTTTGGCATTTGCGGTTGTCGGTGGTGAAACTAAAGCAAACTGGGAATAGTTCTTCGCATGTATTCATATGTATATCCCCAGTGTAAGCCGTTGCCAAATTACATGGTTGTCTGATCGGATGAAGGGTCTTCCAAGGGCACTAGCTCAAGGCTAGCGGATGCCCCATTATCATCGCTACTATTTGCGGCATATCAGAGCCAATTTCTTGAAAAAATTCAAAGACGAATCATTACAATTTTTGTTGTATAAAGCCAGCCGTGCTTCGGATCCTTTTGTTTATGCGCAAAAAAGAGCCCGTGTTAAAGAATTAAATCCGGAAGCAGATACTTGGATTAACAAAAGTTTATGGGGGCATGAAAATCATTGGGTGTTATGTATAGACGGCGGTGTAAGGTATTGTATTATGACTACAAATTGCTCCGGGAGCTTTAATAGTGTTCTTAAAGGAGCTTGTGCATTACCGATACAAGCATTGATTGCTAGAACCTTCTACTGTCTCAACATATAATTCGTCACTCGTCGTGAAGCGGCGGTTAAATGGGACACACTGGTCACTCCAAAATGAGAGTATATTGGCTAAAAGAAATGCGGATGTGAGATATTACCAACTCCGTCGATTCTCTAAGTATCGTTAGGAAGTGGTAGATAAAGATGTAATTACGTATGACGTCAGTATAGACGATAATGGATGTCGCTGTAGTTGTAATATACCTTTGCTACAAATGCTTCCATGCAAACATGTGATGGCAGCTTGTTCACAAGCTTCAGGGGGATCAAACATATCATATGAGATGAGATCTTATGCCGTGGAGAGTCTTACACATAATACTATCGAGAATTGTATGCCCTTTTATTTAGCTCAGTTCCATATCAACGACAGTGGGAGGAATATTGTGAGCCATGTATATTCCCACCCAGCAATACGAGAAAGAAAGGCAGGCCTTCAAGATGTCGTATCAAGGGTGTTATGGATGAAGGGCGAGAAGAGGTGAAAGGACGGAACAGGTGCAGCAATTGCAAATCCTATGGTCATAAAAATTCGCGATGTCCTAACCTTCCATATGAACTTCAAAATCAACCGCAGTGATCTAGGAGCACCGTTATGTTTTTTGTCGTTTGATGTATCGTGTTCGGTGATGTACTGTATCCTGTTAACAGTATTGTACTGCGTTGCTTGATATATTGTATCATTTATCACCATTTACGTATTGTATTCGTTCAATATATTGTATTTTATCTATAGTTACGCATTGCATTCATTAATGTATAATTGGCACTTATCTTTGAATTATTGTTTTTGGCGGATATTGTATCGATGGACCCAGGACCTGTAGATCCGTCTGTTTTATACCTGTCGGACCGACATCGGGCGACGACATGCGTGACGGTAAGAAAATAATTCGGTTCAATATAGTACTTGTACCACTTGCTTCTAATTGTATATTTCTAACGAGTTTGTTTGTTCAATGTGCAGGAGAACGTCGTTTTGACATGCACTGCTCACTTACAGCAGGTTAGGTCATGAGCGATTGAAGATGCATGTGTGTAGACTGGGTTAGCATGTGCAGGATATTTTCACTACTCGAGAATTGACTACATTTGTCTCGACCATCCTTTCGTTACAGCGTTGGTCGAGCAATGGAGGCCATAAACCTTCACATTTTATTTGCCTGTGGGGGAGATGACGATCACCCTTCAGGATGTTTCCGTACTGCTTGGCTTGCGCATCCACAATCCACTGGTGATAAGAGATACGGGTCACGACCGGCGAGAGATGTGCATTGAGCATCTTGGTCGGGCACCTGCACAGACGAAAGGAGATGCTATCAGACTTACATGGCTACGCGAGGCATTCGATCCCCCAGAAGATGATGCAGATCGGGCGATGGTCGAGCTGTACATACGTGCCTATATTCTTCATCAGATCAGGACCTCCTTGTTTCCCGACAATGTCATGCCCCGCTTCCCAGTGTACGGGAAAGTAAACGTGACGGGCCGCAACGTATTTACTCAGAAATAAATACGTTAAGTGTAAATAAGCAATATAAATGAATACACAAGAATAACAAGAGATGTAATAATGAAACAACAACTTTTATTAACATTCTTTCTTTACATTACAATTGATTTGAAAAGGAAATGTACAATGATAAAAGAAATGCCTAAACAGTGGCATATAAATGAAAAAGTAAGTACAAGTAAAAGCTAAAAGTCTGGCTCCTCTATGAACTGATCTAAGTTCTCCTGGCTGGGCTCAGTCTCCTGAAAGTCAGGTCCTCTTGACGAACATTTCAAAGAAAGAAAGAAACAGGAATGCCGTCAGCGAATTAGCGCTCGGTAAGTCCCAAAAGAGAGATAGGAATAGTTCAAATAAAGGGAACAGAACTGGAAATTGGTACAAGTATATGTTTATTATGCTAACGTAGTAGTTTGTAGCTTGGTACATAATGTATCAATGTATACGAGAGGAGTCCAACTTGCTCCGTGGACTATGGTAATCGGTAGTACAAGGCCCTGTCAAAACCCACGGGACAACGGCATGGATGTTCAGGTAGGTGTCTTTTAGTGACCATATCGTTCCATTTCTAATACATTTCATACCAATCTACCTCGTTAAACCCTGTAATGTATATTGTATAAATTGTATTTATCAGACTTGTTGAGACCATGAATATAAGTTCTTCATGTAAACAGTTTCAGGATGTATCAAGCAGTCATGTAGTCAAGTCAAGTCATAGCCATGGTTCGGTCAAGTCATGTTTGCATGTTGATATTGTTCTAGTATTCAGGTTCAGATTCAAGTATATATGTTGGATTCATGTTAGATTTGGATTCATGTTTGGATTGGATTCATATTAAACTCAGACTCAGACTTGAGTCAGACACTTTAAACAGAATTTTGATCCTGAAATAGGTTTGGGTGTTATCGGTAATTGTTGCACATGGACGGCATGATTTATGTCTTTTTCCAAGACAATTACCATTGATAATCCCGTTAAGTTTTTCTACCTTAGTTAGGCAAGCACTCACTTTCTCCGGCTTCCTGAGGCTCAAGAAAATTGATCCCGCTTAAACCTATATTTACTAAAGTCCTTAAATGCAATTTTATATAACTCGAGGGGGTTTTATGAAAAATATTTTATATACTTTCAAAATAAACCTCTAGTATTTATTTCTTATATTTAGGGTTTCCATAATTTGTGAATTTTTAGAATGTGAAGTATTATAGTGAATATTAACTTAGCTTGAATAGTGTATGATATTTTAGTGAAATACTTGTCTTGTATTGATACATGATGGTATTTTGGTGAAACTTGTCATTCTTTTTATTTTTAGAAAACATGAAATTTTATTATATCTTGAAAATATGTGCTTTGATAATATTTATATAATTATAAAAAAAATCATTTTATTATTAATTAGAAAATCTTGTTTTTCTTAAAAATCGTATTAAAATTTTTTCGAGACTGAATGCTCCGTGATGATGTTCGCATCTCGCTCTACTAGCCCGAGGATGTGCGATAATTCGCAGCATCCAATAGCGGATTCCCCAAAATGGGTTGTAGAGGCATACTCGCAAAGAATTTTGATAATACCATTCAAAGAAAACCGAGTTTTTATAGTTTATGGTATTTTGATGAAATGTTATAATTGCCACAAAAATATGTTTTCAAAAGTATCATGCTATGTCAATATGTGTGTATGTGAGGGGTAGGTCATTACCCCGTGAAATTTTCTAGAGGTAATAGTTATCAAAAGAACTAAAAGATGGATATATGAAGTTCATGGGATTTTAATGTAGAAGCTAGGTTAAAGTTATATAACATGACGTTTTAGGGTGAATTTTTTTTTTAGTTATTAGTTTCCATGATTAATAAGTATAGTATAGGAATATACATGAAGAAAATGTAAGAAAAGTGGAATTTATAAGGTTTTTAAAGAAGATGTCGGTGTTAACTCCACTTCCGACATGTTTTTATAAAAAAGAGACTTTTTATTGAAAGAGAAGAAAGGGGTTGGAACTTACTAGCTAGAAAGAGGGAGGAGAGGTAGAAGAAAAGGTGGTAGCCTTCGTAGCGTCGTGAGGTCACTGGAACTTGCGTAGATCCTCGCCGGAAGTTGACCTTGGGCTAACTCCACTTCTACTCCACTTGTACTTAGAAAAAATTGATAATTTTGGCTAGGTATTTCAGAATGAGGAGGGGCTAGGGTATGCGGTTGTATTTATAGTGTGGAATTAGGATTTTGGAATTTAAAAATGAATTAAAATAAATTTAAAATTGGATTAATTGGGAAATTGAATTCTCTGTTAAATTGCAGAGAAAACAAACAGTACAGGGGTAATGGGGGTAGAGAAAGAGTCACTTGTGCAAAGCACGGGGACTATTGGCTACAGGGGGCTCGTCCCCGCCGGCCCAAAAGGCAATCTCGCCTGCCACTTGGTTTGTAACAACCCTAACTTTCTGTATATTTTTTTTCCAAAAATACAAAAAGGAACCCCTGAGCCTGAGCACAAATTATAAGTTTGTTTTGCTTTTGAACAGCAAGAAAGAGCTTGTAGCTCACTGGTAAAGACTTGCACTGCTGAGAAAAAGCACCTGAGTTCAAATCCCATCAGCCACATTATCTTTTTATTTTAATTTCTTTTAATCTTTTTAGAAGCTCAAAGGTTTACACATGCACAATACGTAAACTGAAGAGTTACAAATTATTTAAATATGTGCACTGAAGTATACCAATCGACCCCGACACGTGGCCTAAATACCAAGCCCACCCGACGGTAAAGACCCGGCGAAACACCTCAAAACCCCGGCGCCACCGGTCATACCCGATGGTAATGCTCCCATATTTAAACCACCGCAACCTTTCAGCTACCCTACTCCTTTCACACTGCTTGTTTTCTCTGGATTCACATAGAGAATATTGAATCACCCATTTAATTCCTTTTAAATGCATTTTTAATTCTCAAATTCATCACCCTAAACTCTAATTTTCCCTATAAATACCCACTCCACTTTACACCCTTCTCACTCAAAATTCTATTACAAAATTCCCAAGTCTTTTAGTGTACAAGTGGAGTTAGCGAAGGGCGAAGCTCTGACGAACTTCCGAGGAGATTCCGGTGACGAAACGACGCTTCGAACCTTTCTTTAGGACCCCTCACTCTCCTCTTGACCCCAAGCCTGTAAGTCCCATTTCCCCTCTCATTTTCATCTTTAAAAAGTTACATTTCTAAAACCCGACGGAAGCGGAGTTAGTTCGACTTCCGATTCGGTTTTCTGTAAAAACTACACTTTTTTTAACAAGATAAAACCATATTCTCATATGTTGATTAATAAACATTAATAAACTCAATAAAACAAGTTTCACATCAAAATAATCATTTTTGTGACATCTATCGTATTTTTACATAATAATACCACAAACTATTCATTTTGACATTACAACCTTTATTCCTTACTATACATTTAGATAGTTCACGAGATAATGACCTACCTCATCACAACACACCTTCCTATCATAGCAGGATTTATTTTGGGACAATAGAATACGGGAAATACGACTTTACAAATAAATACACTAAACTTATAAAATCGTTATCTATACAAAAGTGTATTAATCATTTCCATGCAATTGTGCCTCTACAACCCACTTTGGGGACCCCATTCAGGATGGTGCAGATTATCGCACATCCTTAGGCTTAGTAGAGCGAGATGCAGATTTCCGCAAGGAGCATTCGATCTCGATGGAATTTTTATACATTTTTCTTTAGAAAATGAGATTTCTATAAGAAAATAAATAAATTATTTTCATTATATATATATATATTATCAAAATATCTATTTTAATTATATAAACATTCCAAGTTTTCCAAAACAAAGGAATCACTACTACATGAAAATACCATCCAAATACAACACAAGTACAATATTTCAAGAAAATACCACATACTATGAAAACTAGGTTTTATTTACTAGAAATTGCACAATTGAAAAATACACATCTATGAAAACTCTAAAGACGATAATTAAATGCTTGAGAGGTATTTTGAAATTATGCCAAAACTATTTTACATAACCCCCCCTCAAGTTATACTAAATTATAATAAGGACCCTAGTAAACATAGGTTTAAGCGGGACCGGTCTCTTGAGCCTCAGGGAGCCGGAGATATGGGTGCTTACTTATTTAAGATAGACAATCTAACAAACGGTGTTATCAACGCGGTAATTGTCTTGGAAAAAGACACAAATCCTGCCATCCATGTGCAACAGTTACCGATAATATCAAAACTAATTCAGGATTTCAAGTTATCTTTAAAGTGTCTGTCTCAGACTGAGTCTCAATCTAATCAATTTGACTTGAATATGATTCAAGTATAAACTACAATTCAACATAAATCCGTCTATTCAATCTATAACAATCTATATTGACCGAACCGAACCATGGATATTCTCCATCTACATGTACATCCATTATATCCGTTCCATTACTGATATCATGGTTCCGGCAAGTCATCCATATACAATTTACAATACAAGATAATACAATACAATCAATACAATAAAGACATCGCAGGGTTTATAAAGGGGTAGGCTGGCACGGAACATGTTAAAGGTGGCACGAGGTGGTCACTTAAGATGTAATTGCATCTATGCCATTGTTCCGTGATATTATCGACGGAGGCTTGTACTACGAGTTACCAAAGTCTCCGGTGTAAGTGGGACTCCTCTCGTATACACTGGTATTTTTTGTACCAAGCTACAAACAGCTGAGCTAACATTATAATAAAACATTATAAAGCTATACTCTCTGTGTGTCTATTCTACTTCTCACTCATCTTTGGGACTTACCGAGCGATTGTTCGCTGACGATATTCTTATTTCTCTTCTTCTTTGAAATGTTGTCAGGAGGACCCGACGTTGAGGAGTACGAGACCAGCCAGGAGCATTTGGAGTAGGCCCCTGAGCAGTACACCGAAGACCCAGAATTATAGCCACTTGTACTTATTCCATTTTCATTTCTGTTATGCCATTGTTCAGGCATTGCTTTCATTCCATGTATTTACTTTTCATTGTATTGTAAAAAAAATGTTAATAAATAAAGTTGATGTTCATTTACATCCTGTCTCTTATGTATTTTAGTTTATATTGTTTAGATACGCTTAGCGTATTTACTTCTGAGTAAATACGTAGCGGGCCCGTCGCGTCCTCTGCCCATACACTGAGAAGCGGGGCATGACATGTTTTGTTGGTGGCCTATGCAGGTCAGTGCTGCATGAAACTCTGCCATGCAGGTCAGCACTGTATAGACATGCAGGTCAGCTCGGCGTGGACAAGCTAAGCAATATAACACAAGAACCAGCAACTAAAAACATTATTTACAATTCATATTTCTTGAATATTCCAATTTCATCTATTTTGAATCTGTCCTAACCCAAATTTTTCTTTCAAGCTTATGGATTACCCAAACAACACCAGCACCAACTTCAACAACACTCCACCACCCCTACCAATTACACCGGCCGTAATTGCTTCGATCAATGAGCAGACGGTACTGCTTGAGGCGATTCGCAGCCTCCTGGGAGGACAGCAGCAGCAGACTGCTATCTTGATGAACCGTCCCGAGGCAGAAGCACCTTGGGTGAAGCAATTCAGAGCCTTACACCCCTAGCAGTTCTCAGGAAAAGAGAACCTTTAGAAGCTGAGGAATGGGCTCAGAGTATTGAAGATGATCTGGCAGCAGCACAAGTGCCAGAAGTGGCTTGGGTTCGAGTTGCAAAGCTGCAGCTCACTGATAATGCACGGGTTTGGTGGAAGAAGGAAGAAAGCCGTCTCACCCTGCCGATCGAATGGAGGACTTTCCGCAATATGTTCGACGCAAAGTACTTCCCCGAGACTGCCAGATTCGACATCGAATATCAGTTCATCCACCTACAACAGGGTTCAATGTGGACCAAATCGGTGGATGAGTATGATGTTGAGTTTACTATGCTCAGTCGGTAAGATACGTCTCAATATTTCGATTTTAAAATATCACATAATACACAGCTAACACAATACCTTAAAAGATTTGCGGTACACCTGATACCGACGGATGAGATCAAAGCCCGACGATTCCAACAAGGGTTAGATCCGGAGATCCAAGTTGCCTTAGCTACAAGAGATTTCCCAACCCATGATTTGGCTTTGAAGACTGCCCGAACATACGAGGCAGTGGTGAAAAGGAAGGGCAGAGCTCAATCTGCCGGAGTGAAGCGCCCTGCCACTTAGATGGCAGGAGGAGCCTCTTCAAGGCCAACTGTTGAACCGAGGAGACCGGAAGAAACCAATAACCAGCCAAGTTCAGATTTTTGCTTCTATTGTAAGAGGGATGGACATTTGTGGAAGGACTGTAGGCGTGCAAAAGGCATGTGCTTAGTTTGTGACGCATCCAATCATGGAATTGGAACCTGTCCGTATAGACGCAACTCATCTCACCCACCCACCAACTACTCGCAGCGGCCAGCTATCCAGGCTCCTGCACCTCGTCTGGCACTCCCAGCTCCACCTCCTGCACAGCCAAATCGCCAATTCCATCAGGCTCTGAGTAACATGCCTAGAGGATAAAGAAATATGCCTCCAGCTAGAAGGAATGTACCACGGCGTCAGGCTTTCCTTTTAACGGCCGAAGAACCCGAGACTGTGTACCAAGGCAACCCTGGTAATTCCCTCACATCCCTTTCAACCTTATGAAAACTTTTTGCAATCGTTCATTCTTCCAAATATTTTTCATAACCAGTTCTATCACCAACTCCAACACTAAACTGTTACACTTTCCTACTACAAATTTCGAGGACAAATTTTTTTTAAGGAGGATAGAATGTAACAACCCTAACTTTCTGCACATTTTTTTTAAAAATACAGAAAGGAACCCCTGAGCCTGAGCACAAGTTATAAGGTTGTTTTGCTTTTGAACAGTAAGAAAGAGCTTGTAGCTCACTGGTAAAGCCTTGCACTGCTGAGACAAAGCACCTGAGTTCAAATCCCATCAGCCACATTATCTTTATATTTTAATTTCTTTTAATCTTTTTAGAAGCCCAAAGGTCTACACGTGCACAACACGTAAACTGAAGAGCTACAAATTATTTAAACATGTGCATGTTTCCCCAATTAGAGCAAAGTTTTGTTCAGAATTCAAAATTTGAATTAAACCTGCGCTTTTATAAAAGCGCTGCGTTACAACTAGCGCATCCCATGCAAAGCGCATAGGCGCTAGCGCTAGATGTGCTGCGCTACAAGTAGCGCATCACGTGCAAAGCACGTGTGCGCTAGCGCTAAGAGCGCTGCGCTACAAGTAGAGCACCATGGGCAGAGCGCATAAGCGCTAGCGCTGGAACTAAAAACTCCCCCCCGTTAGATCAAATATCTAATAATAATGATAAATCATTAATTAATCAGAATTAAATTCTGTTAAGGAAAGATTCCTCAAAATCGTTCCAAATAACAAGATTGTGCTCTGTAAATCAGAGCACCGTTGGATCAATGATCCAATGGTAAATAAAAATAACCAAATGACAGAATAAATTCGGTATGAAAAGATTTTCCAATCTTGTTAAAAACAAGGAGATTGTCTTCTGTAAACCAGAAGCCCTTGGATCAAAGATCCAACGATGGGAAATTTCCCAAATCAATTGGAGAAAAGATCTCCTTAACTGATTGAACAAACCATCTTGCCCTATATAAAGGCCCCCAGACTTCAAGTCTAAGAGAGAGGAACCCCCCCATAAACTTTAAGAAAATCTCAAGAAGAAGAAGAAGCTCTCGGCAGAAGAAGACAATTCTTTTTCAAGGTAAAAAGAATAGAAAGACGAAATCGTCTCAATATAAACAGAAGTATTTACTTCGTTCACAGATCATAAATCTATAAGACAAAATTGTCTTTTACAAAAGAGATTATGAACATCTCATTATAAAGGGGGGAGAATTATTCAATCCTCTTAGGATCACAGATCCATAAAGGCAAAGCCTTTCATCAAAAAGAGTTTGAAATATCTTCTATGAACTAACAACTTTGTTCTTAGAATCTTGAGACAAAATTTATTATCAAAGAACAGATAATCTGCAGAGTGCAAAGTTAACCTAAGAAGAGCCTTAACGCTCTTAATCTAATAAGAGCCTTAGCGCTCCTAATTCAAAAAAGCCTTAGTACTCTTCATCTAGCGCAAAGTGCTGCAGCGCCATAGCGCTTCAAACACAACGCACTGCGCTCATTGGCTAGCGCTCAGCGCTAAGCGCGCCATGTGCTCCTCACGTGTGCGCTGCATTACTAAAAGCGCTTTGCGTTCATTATATGGCACCAGCGCCAAACGCCTTAACGCTCCAACTAAAAGCGCATCAGCGCTCTACATCTAGCGCAAAGTGCTAAGCGCATCAGCGCTCTTCATTTAGCGCAAAGCGCTAAGCGCATTAGCGTTTCATATCTGGCACTAGTGCCAAGTGCACCACATACTTTTATGTGCGCTTGGACAGAACATAGACTGTTCTTTGAATAAGCCTGGAGCTATGATAAATGCACAGCATTCAACTAGAGACAAAACATTGTCAGAGATCAAACCAATGCTTAGCATTTTTATAGGGATTGGGTTCAAACAAACATTTAATAACTCAAAAACAAATGTTGAACATTGTAATTGAATGAACTTAGCCCAAATTGCCCATAAGTCCTCAATTCAGATTAAATGAGTTCATATGCTCATAAATAACAGATCTTAGACCCAAATTGGACTACAGATCTTTCAATCAATTCACATCGGTTCAAAGGTACATCTCTGAACTCCTCTGATAATTGTCGTTGGAATCCTTCAACGTCTTCAGAGAGGTGACGGGTCCCGACAACCATACATTTCATGGACTATGATGTCCTTAACCTGGACTGTGGGGTCCTTAAGCCCATGGACCATGATGTCCTTAACCTTGACTGTGAGGTCTTTAAACTCACGGACTATGATGTCTTTAATCTTGACTGTGAGGTCTTTAAACTCATGGACTATGATGTCCTTAACCTTGACTGTGAGGTCTTTAAACTCACGGACTATGATGTCTTTAACCTTGACCGCAATGTCCCTAAACTAAACAATAGAGTCCAAATGCTCTTTTGTTAGATCTAAATGATCCCGTTGAGTCGATCTTAGTCTAAAATTAGACTAACGTATCCTTAACAAACGTTTAAGTTGATCTTAGTCTCAAATGAGACTAACGTATCCTTAAACCCAAACCAAAACCAAAATCTAAGAAAATACGTATTTGGACTAATCCACGCCCTACGGGCGATAACATAAATTAGTCTCCGTATACAATCTACGGGCAACAAAAAACAAAACAAACACCCACGACACAAAGTGACCATCTGGAGAAGGAGAAAGTGGTTACCGCGATAATTAACTGCAGGGGCTTGCGCCTGCAGGGAAGAGCGTCCCCACAATCAAAAACCCCTCAAACGAAGGGGAATCTGACGAAGTCTGCTATATCGGCCGCTTTCATTTAAACCTTCGATATACGGTGCCATAAATCAACTTGGCATCTTCGTAGAGGTGGACGGATAGCACCAATTAGCATCTGCCCCGAAATTCATGCGAGACGGACCCATGCGGTCGCGTCTCCGTGTTTTCGGTGGGGAACAGTGCACTGAAGTATACCAATCGACTCCGACACGTGGCCTAAATACCAAGCCCACTTGACGGTAAAGACCCGGTGACACACCCCAAAACCCCGGCGCCACCGGTCATACCCGACGGTAATGCTCCCATATTTAAACTCCTGCAACCTTTCAGCTACCCCACTCCTTTGACACTGCTTGTTTTCTCTGTATTCACACAGAGAACATTGAATCACTGGTGTGGGATTAAGGACCCTACAGTCCAAGGTTAAGGACATCATAGTCCGTGAGTTTAAGGACCCCACAGTCCAGGTTAAGGATATCATAGTCCATAAGTTTAAGGACATCTTAGAATCTTGAGACAAAGTCTCTTATCAAAGAACAGATAATCTGCAGAGTGCAAAATTAACCTAAGAAGAGCCTTAGCGCTCCTAATCTAATAAGAGCCTTAGCGCTCCTAATTCAAAAGTGCCTTAGCGCTCTTCATCTAGCGCAAAGCGCTGCAGCGCCATAGCGCTTCAAACACATCGCACCGCACTCATTGGCTAGCGCTCAGCGCTAAGCGCGCCATGTGCTCCTCATGTGTGCGCTGCATTACTAAAAGCGCTTTGCGCTCATTGTCTGGCGCTAGCGCCAGGCGCCTCAATGCTCCAAATTTAGCGCAATGCGCTCCACATCTAGCGCTAAGCGCCTCAGCGCTCTAAATAAAGCGCAATGCGCTTATTGTTTAGCGCCTCAGCGCTTTAAACATAGCGCACTGCACTCATTGACTGGCGCTAACGCCAAGTGCGCCACATGCTCTTTATGTGCGCTCTGATAGAACATAAATTGTTCTTTAATAAGCTCAAGGCTATGATGAATGCCCAACATTCAATAAAAGACAAAATATTGTCAGAACTCAAACATTATTAAAAGGGTCAAGCCCAAATAAAGGCTCAACAGACCAAAATATAATGTTAAACATTTTAACCTGATTACTTAGCCCAATATTGGCCATAAATCCTCAACTCATATTAATTGAGCCCATCTGCTCATAAATGTTTTAACAGATCTTAGCTCCAAATTGGACTACAGATCTTTCAAGCAACTCACATCGGTTCAAGGGTACATCTCTGAACCCCTCTGATATATGTCGTTGTAATCCTTCAGCGTCTTCAGAGAGGTGACGAGTCCCGACAACCAAACATTCTATGGACTGTGGGGTCCTTAAACTCATGGACTATGATGTCCTTAACCTGGACTGTGGGGTCCTTAAACTCACGGACTATGATGTCCTTAACCTTGGACTGTGGGGTCCTTAAATCCATGGACTATGATGTCCTTAACCGTGGACCACCATGTCCTTAAACTGGTAATGGACCACCATTGTCCTTAAACTGGTAATCGACCGCAATGTCCCTAAACTAAACAATAGAGTTCAAATGCTCTTTTGTTGGATCTAAATGATCCTGTTAAGTAGATGTTAGTCTAAAATAAGACTAACGTATCCTTAACAAACTGCTAAGTTGATCTTAGTCTAAAATTAGACTAACGTGCCCTTAACAAACGTTGAGTCGATCTTAGTCTAAAATTAGACTAACGTATCCTTAACAAACGTTTAAGTTGATCTTAGTCTCAAATGAGACTAACGTATCCTTAAACCCAAACAAAAACCCAAATCTAAGAAAATACGGATTTGGACTAATCCACGCCCTACGGGCGACAGCATAAATTAGTCTCCGTATACAATCCACGGGCAACCAAAAACAAAACAAACACCCACGACACGAAGTGACCATCTGAGAAGGAGAAAGTGGTTACCGCGATGCGGTAGCGTAATTAACTGTAGGGGCTTGCGCCTGCAGGGAAGAGCATCCCCACAATCAAAACCCCCTCAAACGAGGGGGAATCTGACGAAGTCTGCTATATCCGCCGCATCCGTTTAAACCTTCGATATACGGTGTCATAAATCAACTTGGCATCTTCGGAGAGGTGGACGGATAGCACTAATTAGCATCTGCCCCGAAATTCAGGCAAGACGGACCCGCGCGGTTGCGTCTCCGTGTTTTCGGCGGGGAACAGATTCTGGCATGCCCGGTGGGACCTTTTCCTCTTTCCACTCCACACTTCGTGTGTCATGTTCGCGAACAAATCACGGTTTGATATGGTTGCCCTTGGGTTCGAGGTACTAAGATTTGGTGTCTTGCTCCGTGCAGAAAATAGAAGATCAATGGCTTCAACCTGCACTAACTGCAAATGCAACTCTCGCTCCGTCCCGTCCGGATGAGTGACTTACGGGCCCCAAGCGGCCTCCATCTTCGCTATGCCAGTGGAACAGGTCATTCAGGACACCACTGGATTATTCTTCGGGACCATGCTCCCGCCAACGAGCTTCAGCGCTCCTGTACCAGCGCAAGAAGCTCAGAAGAAGTCGGTCTTTGATCGGCTTACAACTACTGCGATCCCTCTCAATGGGTCTTCCAGCTCCAACACCTCAGTCTTTGACAGACAGGGCCAAAGCTCAGTTGGGCCCATGAAGAAGCCCGCAATACCAGAAAGGGTTATTTCAAAAAGGATAGCCATTCCTACTCTCGAAGTCGTCAAAGCGACTTCTCCCGCCAAAGGGTCGGTCTTCACAAGACTGACTGTTCCGGCTCCCGCTCAGGCAAAGTCCTCAAGGCCGCTTCCCCTGCCTAGAGGTCTGTCTTTGACAGATTGGACATTGCTTCTCAACAGACATCGGTCTTTAAGAGGCTGACGCCAGCGACAACCCTTCGCCAACACAGGAGGTATGAGGAAGTCACCCCTATAGCTGAACCAACTCCATCTGCAAGACACGCTTGACGTCGCCACTGGCGCCGAGTGAGGAAGGCTGGGGGCAACTCTCCTTCTGGACTAACTCCGCCGGCTCCAACAGTGGAAATCGATACTGCTGTTCCAACTGGGAACAGCTTTGAACTGCTAAAAAGAGTGCGCAAAAACTCTCCAACTGCCGTGCTGAAGAGATCTCCCCCACCCAACCTAGCAAGGAAAGCTGGAAAGCAGTGAATCGCTATCTCTTGTTTGCGCCTTATCCGGGCTTAGCTGAATATCTGGAGAACGCTACTAAGGTGAAGCTGGAGCAACCCCCTCAACGGCTATCCTCTAAAATTTACATGGTCTGGCGTCAAGTCCAAGACTCGGTGATTGATCAAGATTACTCTCGCCGACAGAAAAAGGTGAAAGTTCAGCGAGAAACCACCCTGTCAAGCCACAGAAGGCGACAGCTACTTGGGTGCCCACTACAACGACCCCCTCAACTTCGACCGCCCATAAAAGGAGAAGGCCGGAGAAAATCCCTGAGTCTGCGATGAATCGCAAGACCACTGAGCCTAAACGCCCTAAGTCTGGGGGCATGGTCGTGCATACCGTCTATATGGCTTCCGGAAAAGAGGATAGCCGTATCTTCGCAAGTCATCGATCGCTTACGCGATCAGTGACTAAGGCTCAGGAGCAGCAACAACAAAAGCTCCAAGAGATTTTAACAGCTATGGCTGCACTCACTAGGCCAAAAGAAAGCCCGGAAACGTCATCGGAGCAACGCCAAGAACAAGAAACTGATGCTGAGTTCCTTCGCAGAATCCTCGAAAAGAAGGACAAAGAGGCTGCGGAACAAGCTGCCAACATAAAAAGAATGGCGTTCTTATTCCAAGACATGGTCGGTATGATATTACAGCCGGATTCTCCAGCTGAAGATCCTCCGATTATCCTCGAAGACGACCGCGGGGAGACGTTAAATCCTCTTCCGGCTTGTTCAGCAGCCAAAGAGGAGACCATCTCAAAAGCCGCCCTGAATGACTACATCGCTCAGCAGATACGAGTTCACCAGGCGAATGAAGCGGCTGGACAAATTGTTAAAACTGGACGACCCTATCCGGGTTGGTATGACCAGATAAAGTACCCACCGGGATACACGATCCCCAAATTCCATGTATATAAAGGGACGGGCAATCCTCACCAGTATGTCGCCCAGTTCAGGGCTCTATGTGGCAATACTGGAGGTGATGATAAGCTTCTGCTCCACCAGTTTGTTTGTAGCTTGTCGGAGACGGTGTTTGAGTGGTATTCGGAGCTTCCCAACGACCCCGTCAAAATATTTGCAGATATGGAGCTACTATTCACCCAGCGTTTCGCGAGTGCTAGTGAACGCACCCCAATAACGGCACTGATCAATGCCAGGGTGAAGCCTGGAGAAACATGGGTCCAATATACAATACGACGGCGAAATTTATGGTCGAAGTGCGAGCAGCGCATCGAAGAAGCGCCTGCGGTAGGCATGTTCATGGGTACTCTTATCCCTCATGCGACCATTTCCCAATTCATGATGTTCTTCAAGCCAACTACTTTCCAGGCCTTGATTGACAAGTTGGCCCAAATGGACCAGATGGGTCATAGACCATCTCCTTCAAATATGGAGCCTCGAAATGAGAAGGGGAAAGGAAAAGCAACTTTCGTTGCCAATACTCAACAATAACCGAGCAACTTAAAGCCGGTGGTTCGCCAAAACAACGTGCGTCCACGCCTATCCCTCGAGGAAAGACTAGGACGTTCTTACTCGTTTCCCCAGGATAAAACGAGGAGACTGTTCAAGCTGGCAGTGCGCAACAGGCTCATCAATTTGCCGGATCCAAAACGTCCGTTGCAGCCAGGTGATGTCAACAATCCTAATTACTGTCCTTACCACCAAGCAGTAAGCCATCCAATCGAAGATTGCTTCGTTTTCAAAGGCTGGATTGAAGACCAATACCAACAAGGCAAGTTCGCATTATCCGAAAACTGGAAGGTGAACCCGCCACAACCTCATGCCCCTAAAAAGGTGGGCATGCCGGGGGCATCGTACTCTTTTATAGAAGAAGCCCCATGAGAGGTCGCTCTTTCAACCAAGATGAAAAGAATGCTTAAGGATCTTCACACATGCCCGGCAATCAGGTGGAAAAATCCACTGGAACCCGAGATCCTCAAGGGAATACTGAAACTGCGCCCAACTCCAAAAATCGGTAGCAATAATCAAAACGCTCAGGCCCAGCCGTCAAAGTCTTCGAAGAAGAAGAAGAAAGCCAAGAAGCCCGTGAATTCTGGTGACAAGCGCACAGACTTGCAAAAATATATCGACGCGCTGAAAGAATATAATCAGAAGGCACGGACCCCAGTCACACTCCAAGAATTTCTCAACAATATCCTTGAGAACGGAGATAACGACAACAACGATGGGGATGACTCGTCAGAAGAATTTGAGGACTATGTGACAAGTTGCCACATGATCTCTCATTCGGCATTAACTAATGAAGAAACTCACTCGGCGATAGAAGACAGCATAAAAGAGCTGGGGGCAGGATCGAAGCCAAAACCCTTGGAACCGTCTGACGAGATGATCGACTTGCTACTGAACGAAGCCCGTCAGAAAAGCAAAGCCAATCGAGAGCGCGAACTGGCTATATTTGAAAAAGCCAAACGCCGACAACTGGATGAAAAGGTCGAGACACCCCAACCGGAGCAAAGCATCCCTATCGCCAGCAAAAGCAAGCTTAAAGTAAGGAAACGATTCGCTAGGGCCCTAGCAATAGGAATGAAGTTGCCCTCTTTCAAAGGAAATTCCCCTGGTAATATACGTCTTGTCATATATCCTAACTTCTGCCTATACCATCAGAGGATTGCACACCCTACCGAGGAGTGCATAACCTTTAAAAACTGGTGGCAAGGATATGTTGCCCATCGACGACACGTTCAACGAGTGAAGCGCAAGGCTCGTCGGGAACAAAAAAGCACGACAGATGAGCGCAAAAGTGCTGCTGGCAACTGTCACATAGTCGACACCAAGGGATCGCAAGTTATCACCTTTGGAAGCGACTCTGACGAAGAAATCGCCCTCAACCCTCTCTTCAAGGAATCCACCTCCGACACAAAACATGCGAAGATTTGCGGCAAAATCTAGCTGCGTAATCGTACGTTGACTTATGACCAAAACGTCGTTAAACTACTACCAACCCGCGGCATCCTCAGGCTGACGTGGCAAAAAAAAACGGTACGTCCACAAGCGAGATGGGCACGGATGAAAACCTGAAAGGGCTCCGTGAGTAAAAACAGCAGAGCTACCGGTGAGTTTTGTGAAAACCCGAAAGGGCGCAATCTCGTTAAAAGACACTTGCAAGGTCCTCTCAACTTTGTGAGGAGAAACCGCCTGCGTGAGATCCTTACGACTCACAAAGGAGAAACACACTTAGGAATCCCCATGATTCCTAAGGTGAAATTACACTTGCGAGATCCTCACGACTCGTAAGGAGAACCCACTTATGAGACCCTCAAGGCTCATGAGATTCAAAAGCTTTAAGTTACAGGGATCTGAACCCGTTCTTAAGCAGTCATACACCCTGATTTTGCTCTACAAGTGGTTCAGTATTGAACCTTGTATACAATCCACGGGCGCGAATAAACATTTCCCTAACAAAGTCCCATCCGTGACTAGGGATATGCTCGTACAGCAGACAACACTTGTAAGTCCTCTCGACTTATAAGGAGAAAATACTCTTGTAAGATCCTTACGACTTATAAGAGAACATACACTTAGGAATCCTCATGATTCTTAAGGAGAAAACGCACCTACAAGATCCTCACGACTTGTAGGGAGAAACAGTCTTTATGAGACCCTTACGGCTCGTAAAGTTAAAAGCCTTAGTCGACAGGATCCTAACCCTGTCTACTAAACCACCTTTGTTCGGCATCGACAGAGGCAAATGATGATTCGCTCCTGGCAATATCCCAGTTGTAGCGATGCTGATGCCTAAATCGGTATTAAATCCTAGACTTGCGGCGAAAAGTCAGCGAGCCACAAATGCATATGAAATAGCCGAAATGATGGGGCAACTTGCAAATCAGCAAGTAAAAATGCATGCATGCAAAATAGTCGAAATGATTGGGCAACTCGCAATAAAAAGCAGCGAGTAAGAATAAAACAAATAGCCGAAATGATTGGGCAATCGTGACTTTCGCGATATAAAAGCTAAAATGATAAAGCATCGTGGGAAGAAATAAAAAAATGGAATGAAATGAAACTCTTGCCCTACAGGTGATATCACATCGATCCCTGTATACAATCCAGGGGCGCAAACAAAGAGGGAACCATATCATCCCACCAGGCTCCATCAGAAAGAGAGCCAAGTCTCAACGGTCACATCTGCATCCCAGAAGACCAACAACGGCGTTCCTCCTTATGCCAGCAAGGCACAAAAGCGACACAACGAAATGGAGCCACGACATAGTCCCTAGTTCCAAATTTTAACGGCAACATCTACAGCCTAAAAATCAGCAACGGTGATCCTCCTCATTCCAACAGGATTCGGACACGACATCACCAAACGGAGCCACGGCATAGTCCCTAGTTCCAAATCTCAACGGTTCACAGACAACCTAGAGATCACCTCGACATTCGTCTCGTTACAGCAGACGCAATGTCAACAACGGCGTTCCTTCGCAGTCCAGCAGGATGCAGATGCAACGTCAACAAAAGACCTCACGGTCGAAACAAAGCGGAGTGACGAAAAAATCTCAGCTCCACCTTAGCATTCGTCTCGCTACACCAGACGCAATGTCAACAACGACGTTCCTTCGCAGCCCAGCAGGATGCAGATGCAACGTCAACGAAAGACCTCACGGTCGAAATAAAACGAAGTGAAGGCCAAATTCCTAGCTTCAGGGTCTTGACGGTAACTCATATAAAACCTGAAAGACTACCGGAGATCATCCTACATGGAGTGGTCACCACCTCGACGTTCGTATCGATACAGCAGACGAGATGTCACCACAGCGTCCTTCCGCCAGCAGGATTCAGACGTGCTAAAACAAACGAAGCGGAGGCCAAATTTCTAGCTTCAGGGTCTTGACGACAACTCATATAAAGCCTGAAAGACAATCAGAGATCATCCCACATCAGCGCGGAGTGGTCACCACCTCGACATTCGTCTCGATACAGCAGACGGGATGTCACCACGGCGTCCTTCCGCCAGCAGGATTCAGACGCGCTAAAACAAATGAAGCGAAGGCCAAATTCCTAGCTTCAGGGTCTTGACGGCAACTCATATAAATCCTGAAAGACAATCGGAGATCATCCCATATCAGCGCGGAGTGGTCACCATCTCGACGTTTGTCTCGATACAGCAGACGAGATGTCACCACAGCGTCCTTCCTCCAACAGGATTCGGACACGCCAAAGTAAACGAAGAAAAGGGCAAATTCCTAGCTTCAGGGTCTTGACGGTAACTCCTAAAAAACCTGAAAGACTACCGGGGATCATCCCACATGGAGTGCTCACCACTTCGATATTCGTCTCGATACAGCAGACGAGATGTCATCACAGCGTCCTTTCTCCAACAGGATTCGGACACGCTAAAGTAAACGAAGCGAAGGCCAAATTCGTAGGTTCAGGGTCTTGACGGTAACTCATATAAAACCTGAAAGACTACCGGAGATCATCCCACGTGGAGTGGTCACCACCGCGACATTCGTCTCGATACAGCAGAAGCAATGCCAGCAAACGAAGCAAAGGCTAAATTCTTAGCTTCAGGGTCTTGACGGTAACTCATATAAAACCTGAAAGCCTACCGGGGATCATCCCACATGGAGTGGTCACTATGTCGACGTTCGTCTCCATACAGCAGACGAGATGTCACCACAGTATTCTTCCTCCAACAGGATTCAGACGCAACAATCAAACAACGGAGCCACGGCAAAATCCCTAGTTCCAAACCTCGACGGTTCACCAACAACCTAGAGACAACCGTGACATTCGTCTCGATACAGCAGATGCAATGCCAGCAAACGAAGCGAAGGCCAAATTCCTAGCTTCAGGGTCTTGACGGCAACTCATATAAAACCTGAAAGACTATCGGAGATCATTCCACACCAGCACGGAGTGGTTATGACTCATCGGGGCTCTCCAAAATGAGCCTAACCTCATGTAAAAAGCTGCATGGAAAACTCCTAACGCTTGCTCTTCCGACGGTCAAACTGCCTAGGAGGATTGCTTGAAGACGTCTTGTCCAGCCCCCGAGGGGATCAGAGACACGACAGTTGCAAGGCTACTCGAACAGCAAGATTGCCTATCGAGGAATACATCAGCCAACGCGACGGTACGACGGACAAAACCCTAGTACCACAGACCCTAACGGACCTCTGCCGTAAAGAGCAGAGGTTAACTATGATGTTAGGGCATTCTTGCGAAAAACTGCTCGATACGTCTCGACTCGTGAGGAAATTAGTGTCTTTGCGAGAACTTCTCGAATTGTCTCGACTCATAAGGAAAAGTCTTAGGCAGAGGGATTAAAAAACCTGTTTCCTAAACACCGGGGCCCTGCAAGTCGGTCCAAAATGGACTCTTGCATACTATTCAAGGGCCACACTCTCCAAAGTCGAATCTCGACAAGGAGGGAAACAACCACTTACGAGTCCTCTCGACTTGTAAGAGGGAAAATTCTCTCGTGAGATCCTTACGACTCTCAAGAGAAAGCACACTTAGGAATCCTTACGATTCCTAGGGAGAAAATACACCTACGAGTTCTTCTCGACTCGTAGGGAGAAAAGTCTTTATGAGACCCTCACGGCTCATAAAGTTGAAAAGCCTTAGGCAGCAGATCTGAACCTTCTTCCTAAGCCATCGCTACCTCTCGAAGAATTCAAAACGAAATGCTCTCTCTATTATCTACATGCTACGCTTACTAAAGAAACATACCGGCAACAAAGAAAGGAGAAGAAAGCGACAGCAAGGAGAAAATTTGATTCGCATTCGGTTAAACATTCAAAACATACCCATTCATGCATGTGCGAAAAGGTTTAATGCATAAAATAAAAGCATAGAAATGGAAAAGCTTGTTGTTCATACTTCAGAAAATTCATACATTGAGGAAAACAGTAAGCAAAAACATAATTAAAATGTTTACAAAGGCAAGACATCAAATCCAGGACATGGATTGAGAAATTCAAAAGTTAGGCCATCTAAAAATTTTCGGGCCTCTTGGACCATTTTCAGGTGCCTCCTTTCACGATCACAAGCGTCAGGATCCTCATTGATGTCCTCAACCCTTCGATAAGCAGCGAGTATCGCCGCCTGCTGAAAAGCCTTATGCAGGATATCAACAAGATTGTCTCGCCTTTTCTTTGCGATTAAGCCCATCAAATACACCGAATGCACCTTATCTTCAGCGTCGTCCAATGCTTTAAGCGGCATGCCCGCATAGAATAGAGGAAGTGCTCCCCAGATCGCTCCTACAATAAGCTTCAAAAGAGAGGAACGGCGAGGAAGCAGTCGACCATTGTATGCATCAAAGCGACCCATAATTTCAGCGCATTGGGCGTTTGTGAATTCTTGGTTTTGGGAACGGCCGAGGGCGCGAGTGTCTCCATAGGAAATAATCTCGTCAAGATCATACATATGAGCGTCCACGACATCTGAAATGGAAAATCAGTGAGAGTTAGTGGACAGACTGATTAAGAAAAAGCTTATTGAAACAGACAAGAGATTTAAACAACTCTTGATATCCCCAAGGAGGAAATAAGTGCTAATTAAATCGCTCAATGAATTTAATTCTGTGCAATTAAGAAAGGCAATCCTAAAAAGGATTTCACACTTAATAAAAAGGTTCCTCGAGACAGAGGAGTAAAACTCCCATTGAGAGCAGCGCTCTTCACTAGACAGACATCTGTCAAAGTCTAATGATGAAGAAATAAAATTCCTCAAGAAAATCCGAAGAGCCTTGCTCTGAGAAGATGATGGAATAATCCATAAAAAAATGAAATTTCAATTTGATCTTCAAGATCCATGAACAAACTCTTAAGAGTTCTTCTATATGATCTGAAAGGAACAAAGCTCCATTAATAGATTAGGAAATCATAAGCAAGATCCTTTTAGATTGGTGATTCCAAGAGAGTTAAGCTCTGTTAATAAAACCCTAAAAATGATTTTCTTTAGATCAAAGATCTATGAAGAGCAAGACTCTAGTTAATGGGTGAAACCCTAAAAGATGTTTCAAAAAGATTTAATCTTTTACCTAAAAAAATCTGACAGAGTTCTGTTCTTAAGAAAACTCTTAAGAGGAAGAGCTGCGCTCTGAAGGAGAAAATAAATTTTCAAGAAGGATTGAAGATGAACAGAAGTCATCTCAAGGGCCAAGGGTCCTATTTATAGGCACCAAGCGCCGTTTCAATTCCTCGGTTGATCCAAGAGTGGAGATACTGCCACCGCTGCACCCACGTGTGGGCCCCGTGAGCGCAACGGTGGGGGGGGCATTTGTTTCCCTAATTAGAGCAAAGCTCTGTTCAGAATTCAAAATTTGAATTAAAGCTGCGCTTTTATAGAAGCGCTGCGCTACAACTAGCGCACCCCGTGCAAAACGCATAGACGCTAGCGCTAGATGTGCTGCACTACAAGTAGCGCATCACGTGCAAAGCACGTGTGCGCTAGCGCTAAGAGCGCTGCGCTCCAAGTAGCGCATCATGGGTAGAGCGCATAAGCGCTGGAACTAAAAACTCCCTACCGTTAGATCAAAAATCTAATAATAATGATAAATTATTAATTAATCAGAATTAAATTCTGTCAAGGAAAGATTCCTCAAAATCTTTCCAAATAACATGATTGTGCTCTGTAAATCAGAGCACCGTTGGATCAATGATCCAATGGTAAATAAAAATTACCAAATGACAGAATAAATTCGGTATGGAAAGATTTTCCAATCTTGTTAAAAACAAGGAGATTGTCTTCTGTAAACCAGAAGCCCTTGGATCAAAGATCCAACGATGGGAAATTTCCCAAATCAATTGGAGAAAAGATCTCCTTAACTGATTGAACAAACCATCTTGCCCTATATAAAGGCCCCCAGACTTCAAGTCTAAGAGAGAGGAACCCACCCATAAATTTTGAGAAAATCTCAAGAAGAAGAAGAAGCTCTCGGCAAAAGAAGACAATTCTTTTTCAACGTAAAAAGAATAGAAAGACGAAATCGTCTCAATATAAACAGAAGTATTTACTTCGTTCACAGATCATAGATCTATAAGACAAAGTTGTCTTTCACAGAAGAGATTATGAACATCTCATTATAAAGGGGGAAGGGAGAATTATTCAATTTTCTTAGGATCACAGATCCATAAAGGCAAAGCCTTTCATCAAAAAGATTTTGAAATATCTCCTATGAACTAAGAACTTTGTTCTTAGAATCTTGAGACAAAGTCTTTTATCAAAGAATGATAATCTGCAGAGTGCAAAGTTAACATAAGAAGAGCCTTAGTGCTCCTAATCTAATAAGAGCCTTAGCGCTCCTAATTCAAAAGTGCCTTAGTACTCTTCATCTAGCGCAAAGCGCTGCAGCGCCATAGCGCTTCAAACACAGCGCACTGCGCTCATTGGCTAGCGCTCAGCGCTCAGCGCGCCATGTGCTCCTCACGTGTGCGCTGCATTACTAAAAGCGCTTTGCGCTCATTGTCTGGCGCTAGCGTCAAGCGCCTCAATGCTCCAAATTTAGCGCAATGCGCTCCACATCTAGCTCATAGCGCTAAGCGCCTCAGCGCTCTAAATAGAGCGCAATGCGCTCATTGTTTAGCGCCTTAGCGCTTTAAACATATCACACTGCACTCATTGACTGGCGCTAGCGCCAAGTGCGCCACATGCTCTTTATGTGCGTTCTGATAAAACATAAATTGTCCTTTAATAAGCTCAAGGCTATGATGAATGCCCAGCATTCAATAAAAGATAAAATATTGTCAGAATTCAAATATTGTTAAAAGGGTCAAGCCCAAATAAAAGCTCAACAGACCAAAATAAAATGTTAAACATTTTAACCTGATTACTTAGCCCAATATTGGCCATAAGTCCTCAACTCATATTAACTGAGCCCATCTGCTCATAAATATTTTAACAGATCTTAGCCCCAAATTGGACTACAGATCTTTCAACCAACTCACATCGGTTCAAGGGTACATCTTTGAACCCCTCTGATATATGTCGTTGTAATCCTTCAGCGTCTTTAGAGAGGTGACGGGTCCCGACAACCAAACATTCTATGGACTGTGGGGTCCTTAAACTCATGGACTATGATGTCCTTAACCTGGACTGTGGGGTCCTTAAACTCACGGACTATGATGTCCTTAACCTTGGACTGTGGGGTCCTTAAACCCATGGACTATGATGTCCTTAACCGTAGACCACCATGTCCTTAAACTGGTAATGGACCACCATTGTCCTTAAACTGGTAATCGACCGTAATGTCCCTAAACTAAACAATAGAGTTCAAATGCTCTTTTGTTGGATCTAAATGATCCTGCTAAGTAGATCTTAGTCTAAAATAAGACTAACGTATCCTTAACAAACTGTTAAGTTGATCTTGGTCTAAAATTAGACTAACGTGTCCTTAACAAACGTTGAGTCTATCTTAGTCTAAAATTAGACTAACGTATCCTTAACAAACGTTTAAGTTGATCTTAGTCTCAAATGAGACTAACGTATTCTTAAACCCAAATCTAAGAAAATACGGATTTGGACTAATCCATGCCTTACGGGCGACAATATAAATTAGTTTCCGTATACAATCCACGGGCAACCAAAAACAAAACAAACACCCACGACACGAAGTGACCATTTGGAGAAGGAGAAAGTGGTTACCACGATGCGGTAGCGTAATTAACTGCAGGGGCTTGCGCCTGCAGGGAAGAGCGTCCCCACAATCAAAACCCCCTCAAACGAGGAGGAATCTGACGAAGTCTGCTATATCGGCCGCATTCGTTTAAACCTTCGATATACGGCGCCATAAATCAACTTGGCATCTTCGGAGAGGTGGAAGGATAGCACCAATTAGCATCTGCCCCGAAATTCAGGCAAGACGGATCCGCGCGGTCGCGTCTCCGTGTTTTTGGCGGGGAACAATGCACTGAAGTATACCAATCGACTCCGATACGTGGCCTTAATACCAAGCCCACCCGACGGTAAAGACCCGATGACACACCCCAAAACCTCGGCGCCGCCGGTTATACCCGACGGTAATGCTCCCATATTTAAACCCCTGCAACCTTTCAGCTACCCCACTCCTTTGACACTGCTTGTTTTCTCTGCATTCACACAGAGAACATTGAATCACCCATTTAATTCCTTTTAAATGCATTTTTAATTCTCAAATTCATCACCCCTAAACCCTAATTTTCCCTATAAATACCCACTCCGTTTTACACTCCTCTCACTCAGAATTCTATTACAAAATTCCCAAGTCTTTTAGTGTATAAGTGGAGTTAGCGAAGGACGAATCTCCGATGAACTTCCGAGAAGATTCCGGCGATGAAACGATGCCCCGAAGCTTTCTTTAGGACCACCTCTCTCTCCTCTTGACCCCAAACCTGTAAGTCCCATTTCCCTCTCATCTTCATCTTTAAAAAGTTACATTTCTAAAATCCGACGGAAGCGGAGTTGGTCCGACTTCCGATTCAGTTTTCTTTAAAAACTACACTTTTCTTTAACAAGATAAAACCATATTCTCATATGGTGATTAATAAACATTAATAAACTCAATAAAATAAGTTTCACATCAAAATAATCATTTTTGTGAAATCTATCGCATTTTTACATAATAATACCACAAACTATTCATTTTGACATTATAACCTTTATTCCTTGCTATACCTTTAGATAGTTCACGAGGTAATGACCTATCTCATCATAACACACGTCCCTATGATAGCATGATTGATTTTGGGATAATAGAATACGGGAAATACGACTTTACAAATAAATACACTAAACTTATAAAACCGTTTTCTATACAAAAGTGTATTAATCATTTCTATACAATTGTGCCTCTACAACCCAGTTTGGGGACCCCGTTCGGGATGGTGCGGATTATCGCACATCCTCGGGCCTAGTAGAGCGAGATGCAGACCTCCGCAAGGAGCATTCGATCTCGATAGAATTTTTATACATTTTTCGTTAAAAAATGAGATTTCTACATGAAAATAAATAAATTATTTTCATTAAATATATATATTTATCTATTATCAAAATATCTATTTTAATTATATAAACATTCTAAGTTTTCCAAAACAAAGGAATCACTACTACATGAAAATACCATCCAAATACAACACAAGTATAATATTTCAAGAAAATACTACATACTATGGAAACTAGGTTTTATTTAATAGAAATTGCACAATTGAAAAATACACAAGCATGAAAACTCTAAAGACGATAATTAAATACTTTAAAAGTATTTTGAAATTATGCCAAAACTATTTTTACATAAAACACCCTCAAGTTATACTAAATTACAATAAGGACCCCAGTAAATATAGGTTTAAGCGGGATCGGTCTCTTGAGCCTCAAGGAGCTGGAGATATTGGTGCTTGCCTATTTAAGATAGACAATGTAACACCCTAGTTCATTTATACCAGTTTTTTTGGGTATTTATTGATTTATGGATATTTCTTGATTTATTGTGTTTTTGGTGCAAGTAAATATAATTGGTATCCGTGTTTGCATCTGACCCGACCCGCATGCTGGAAACCCGTCTTGATTCCTGTTTATGATTTATCCCTGCTAGTTATGAGAATCCGTGCATCTTTCATATTGTATAACTGCATTATATCTGACATCTGCATTTTTCAATATAACATATAAAGTCAAATAAAATATTTAATATATATATATATATATATATATATATATATATATAGCATGGCCTGTACCATATCCCTAACTCTGTTGTAGCATCCGTACATTTTGTTCTCGTTCCGTTTAGTGAAACAGACCCGTTTGGATAGCTACGTGCACGCTACGTGAATCCGTTCTTGGGGGTATGCATTTTTTGTTCCCCGGATATTTTATTTTGGTTTTGGTTGATACGTTTATTATCCGTATTTTCAAACCGTAATTTTAGACCCGACCCGGGTATGTTTTGGACTATTTTTGTATTAGTCGAAAACTCAAATTTATTCAATATTATATTCTTAATATTCTAAACAGTACAATTTATACCTTTTAACTAATATATATATATATTAAATATTTCGTTTATATTTTAAACAGTAAATCCTAACCTCTCAAACTCACTGATCTCTCTCCTCTGCATATATATATATTTATATATATTATATATTATATTTATTATTATTATAACCTTATTTTAAACCCACATCTCCCTCTCTCTCTTCACTTCTCTTCTTCACCTCCCCGACTCCTCACGTACGAAACCCACACCGCTGCGCAGCCTCACAGCCGCCACCACCTTCACCCTCGTCGTCAGTACCTCCTTCTTCTCCGCTCACTTCACCTCACCTCACCTCCCCACGACTCCTTTTCCCCACTCGAAACCCCACGACCTAAGAACCCACGCCCCAGCCTCAGCCCTCACGTCGCCGGAGCCCGTCTCCGACGTCTCCCTGCCTCGCCACCACCTTCTCTCCTTTTCCCCAACACCAGAGCCCTCTCTTTCCCAAGCCTACAACCCACATTCCCGACGAACCCGAACACCCACGCACCCATAGCCTTGCCTCCGTTCCCGTCGCCTCCTCATCCTCGCTGTTAGGTTTACCTAGCACCTCACAAGGGTTTGTAATGAATCAAACATGCTACAATTTAATTTTTAGGGTGCTAAGCAAACAAACCTAGGACCAAACTAGAAATTTAAAGTAACATATGAAGTAGTATCACATACTACAAGTAATAAAACACTAAGCAAAGAGAATACAACCTTTGTAGTTCTCTTTGCTTGACTCCTAGGCTACTTGAGAGTTTGAACGGGCTTGCTAGTGATCTTCTGAGTCCACGATGATCCACTCGGAGTCCTCTTTGTCCCAGCTCCAAGCCCCACTTAATCAAAAGATGAAGATGAAGCTAATACTCTAAACTAATTGGCAAGACTAGTGTAGAATGATGATGTGGTTTGTTTTCTCACTTCAAAACCCTATCTTTATCACTTTCTCACTCACTAGAAATATCAAGAGAGCAAGAGAGAGGAGGAAGAAGATGATGGCAGGCTAGAGCTCAAAGAGATAATGATATTGATAATGAGAATGAAAAATATATCTATATATATTAAATCCTTCTCACTTTAAACCATGGGTTAATAAATATCTAGATATTTATTTTAGAGTGCTATGAGCCATATAAAATTAACTCATAGTTAATGCAAGGTTAAGTCTATAGAATGAAAGATAAATATCGACTATGAATTAATTCTATTTACATTAACTCAAAAATAAATATTTAGATATACTTCCATGTGAGTCTTGCATTGCCACCACTAGTGTATCAACAACCATGATACACACAAGTGTATGCATATATGTGTGCATGCACATCAACATGTGCATCAACATAAACATATGCATACATGCATGCATACAATAAAGAAAAAGGGTTTAAATAAAGTGAGCTATTTAGTCAATGTTAAATCAACACTTGATATAACAAACCGGTCATATCACATACGACTCGACCAATAGTAAAACGCCTGATTAATATACGGTATCACATACTCGCATTTAATCGGGTCCCCGCGCATATCACATATGCACACCATATCGTTTCGCCTGGGCTAGGAAACTCCTCTGTGGGACTCTAAGACTCGTCAATACGCCGGCAGTGGGTGATGATCATATCAAGCACCCCCAAGCCGCAAGAGGTTAGCTAAACGTAACGGCCACCCGGGTATTGAGCGATCAGAAGAAAACAAGCGAACCTGTCAAAACTCCCGTCGAGCCAACTGGCAACACTACCGTACAGTCCGGTCTCTTCGTCAGATATGTTGCATATCAAGTCTAGGGATGGCATCGTCGACCCCAATAACTCAATAAGTCGTGCCGATAAATGGTCTATAACAGATCGAGAAACTACTGATAACACTTATCAGTAAATCTCAACAGCCCTGGTCAGGGACTTACTGATATAGCCAATCGAGCACAACACAACATCAACCCCCAATACCGGGAGAGACGAAACCCCTCCTATCGCTCATTGCCTCCATGTGTCTCGGGACTGTACCTAAAAGCCACATGTTTACACGACTCAGTAGAGCCGTGGTAGGGTGGTAATCAAAGTACAGTGGGAGAACACACAAGACTCCATGACGATCTCGGGTCTACAGACTAACCTGTACCAGTGTCATCTGAGAACTGCTATCCGACGATAGATATAATACCATATAGGAGTTCTCGGTGAGTCCGCCCAGTGTACCCAGTCTCCACTGAGCACCCACATACGATCTTGATGTCAAACATCAATGGATATAGGAACATCCATCGCCCATCGTATGGGTCTAGTATCATATACGCTAGTCAACTCTGGAATATCGATGCCCCATCTCGATACACCCACGACTAAGGACATTTCAGGATATGCTTATAAACTACACATGTCCCACTAGTATGATCTACATCATAATCACAGTAGTAAAGCAAATATCATCAGGGCTTTATCAACATGTACAAATGAATAAAAGCATAATCAAGTGAATATGTCAGATAAAGAGTAACCAGATAGCATACTATCATGTCGAGTAAGAATGTCCTCTGAATATATATATATATATATATATATATATATACATCCACTATCATATAATGGCCTCTAGGGCATACATATATCCAATAATCTCCCACTTGCACTAGGGCCAGTTATTGGCGTATCTCATACCCAACATCTCAAAAAGTCGCTCATGCTGCGGTTGAGGGAGGGCCTTGGTGAATGGATCCGCGGTGTTGTGTCTACTCTCCTAATCTCGATCTCGCGGCGATCAACTATCTCCCGGATCAAATAATATCGTCTCAGGATGTGTCTGGACGCTGATGGGACCTGGGCTCCTTGGCTAATGCCATAGCCCCATTATTATCACAATACAATGATATTGGATCAATAATGGTTAGAACTACTCCTAGCTCCAAGACGAACTTTCTCATCCAGACTGCTTCCCTTGCGGCATTATTTGCAGCAATATACTCAGCTTCCATCGTAGAGTCTGCAACGGTATCCTATTTGGAACTCTTCCAACTCACTGCCCCTCCATTGAGGGTAAATAAAAACCCAGAGATAGATTTGCTGTCGTTCTTATCACTCTAGAAGCTCGAATCGGTAAAGGCCTCCATTTGGAGATCTCCGTTACCATACACCAAGAACAATTCTTTAGCCTTTCGCAAGTACTTAAGAATATTCTTCACAGCTATCCAGTGATTCTTCCCTGGGTTTGACTGATATCTGCTTACTACACATAGTGCATAAGCTACATCAGGGTGTGTACATAACATCGCATACATTATAGATCCTACGGCTGAAGTATAGGGTATAATGCTCATGCGAGCTCTCTCTTCATCAGTCTTTGGGCAAGAGTCCTTGGAGAGAGTGACTCCATGGCAAGCGGGTAAGGCACCCCGCTTGGAGTCTTCTATACTAAACCTCTTTAGGATGGTATTAATGTACCTGGTTTGGGACAATCCTAATGACCTTTTGGATCTATCCCAATAGATCCGAATGCCCAATATGTATGTGGCATCACCCAGGTCCTTCATGGAGAACCTTTGTGATAAGAATGATTTGACCGACTGTAGCATAGGAATGCTATTCCCTATCAGAAGAATGTCATCCACGTACAATACGAGAAATGTGACAGCTCTCCCTACATCCTTCTTATAAACATAAGGTTCATCTGGATTTTTGATGAAATCAAACTCTTTGATAACATCATCAAAACAGATGTTCCAACTCCGTGATGCCTGTTTTAATCCAAAAATGGATTTAAGCAATCTACATGCTTTCCCGCTGCTCCCGCTGTCAACGAAGCCCTCTGGCTGATCCATATAAATGCATTCTTCTAAATCACCATTTAGAAATATAGTTTTAACGTCCATCTGCCAGATTTCATAATCGTAGTGAGCAGCAATAGCAAGCAGGATCCGAATGGATTTAAGCATGGCTACGGGAGAAAAAGTTTCGTCATAGTCCAGACCCGGTCTTTGACGAAATCCTTTCGCCACAAGTCTTGCTTTATAGGTCTCCACCTGCCCATCTACACCAATCTTTCTTTTAAAGATCCATTTGCACCCCACAGGTTTTACCCCAGGGGATACAATGTCCAAAGTCCATATTTTGTTGGTGTACATAGACTCCATTTCAGATCTCATGGCATCCAGTCATTTCACAGAGTCTCCACTCGTGATAGCTTGCTGAAAACTGGTAGGATCATCATCTTCCATGATGCAATCTTCTCTATCACTATCAATGAGGAAACCGTAGTACCTCTCCGGTGGGCGAGAAGTCCTACCAGATCTACGGAGTGGTTGAGGTTCATTTGTCTCTGTTGCAACAGCCGGTTCAACCAAGTCGTCATTTGTAATTTGTGTTTCTAGAAATTCTTCTAGGTCTACCACACTGCCATCTGTATCATTTGTAAAAAATTCTTTTTCTAAAAATGTGGCATACTGAGAAACAAACACCCTTTGTTCCTCCTTATGGTAGAACAGATATCCATAGGAATTCTTTGGATACCTTACAAAATTACACATGACTGACCGTGTCTCGAGCTTGTCCGGATTTTATTTTTTGACATAGGCCGGACAACCCCAAATCTTAACTCGTTTAAGATATGGTCTCTTCCCATGCCATATCTCATATGGCGTGGTAGACACGGTTTTGGTTGGAACCCTGTTCAATAGAAACACTGCAGTCTCCAATGCATGCCCTCAAAATAAGACAGGTAACTCAGCATCACTCATCATGGAACGAACCATATCCAATAGGGTCCGATTCCTCCGCTCTGACACACCGTTGTGCTGTGGTCTGTAAGGAGGAGTGAGCTGAGAGAAAATCCCATTCTCTTTTAGAAAGTCTGCAAATTCTGTACTGAGATACTCCCCACCTCGATCTGATCGAAGTATCTTGATACTCAATCCGGTTTGTTTTTCTACTTCAAATTTGTACTCAGTGAATTTCTCGAAAGGTTCAGACTTATGCTTTAGTGAAAACACATGACCGAACCTTGAGAAATCATCAGTAAAAGTTATGAAGTAAGAAAAACCGTCTCTAGCATGTGTAGACATTGGCCCGCATACATCACTATGTATGAGGGCTAAGAGCTGAGTAGCTTTTTCTCCGTGTCCTGTAAACGGAGATTTGGTCATTTTACCCTTGATACAAGACTGGCAATTCGCAAAAGATTTATATTCAAAAGGGTTTAAATATCCATCTTTATGTAGCTTGTTTGGTTAATATGATCAAGTCTACAGTGCCAAAGAAAAGCCTCATTTATTTCTGAAAGTTTTATTTTATTAGTGTGTTGTATGCTGAAAACTGTGTGTTGATTTAGGACGTATATCCCGTTATTAAGTGTACCATACCCAACCAACATTTGATTCAGGTTAATGTTCATAACATTATTCTACAATACAAAATTATATCCTTCATTGTCTAACAAAGAAACAGATATTATATTACAAAGCATACTAGGTACATAATAACATGGGTTCAAAACCAATATATACCCTGATGGCAACCCCAGGTGATACTCTCCCACTGAAACCGCATGTACATTGGAACCATTTCCAACCCGGAGAGTATGGCCACCTGTCTTCAAAACTTTGCTATTTCTCAGCCCCTGCATGGAATTGCAAATGTGAGAACCTGAACCGGTATCTAATACCCAGGAAGTAGAGTTTATAGAAAAACAGTTTTCTGTCACAAACACACCTGAAGCGGAAGCATCACCATGTTTCTTCCTTATGAGATCTAAGTACTCAGTGCAGTTGCGCTTCCAGTATCCCGATTTGTAGTAGTGATAACATTCCCCTTTCCCCGATTCCCCAGCCGTGGACTTGTCTTTCCCCTAACCTTTTTAACTGCACCTCTAGGTTTGACGGGTTTCTTCTTCATCTTTCCCTTGGCCTTGGCCTTCGGGTGAGAGGAAGAAGATGGCCCAGCAATTAAAGCGGGAGTCTTCACTGACTTTAGCGTGCTCTCTACACTCCTCAACATATTGAGGAGTTCAGGTAGTGACTTCTCCATGTTGTGCATGTTGAAGTTAACTACAAATTGAGCAAAAGCAGGGGGAGAGACTGTAGAATAATATCAATATATTGTTCGTTCTCCATTGTCCATCCAAGGTCCTTAAGCTCTTCTATAAGAGTTATCATCTTTAGAACATGGTCACCTACTGGTGTGCCAGGAGTCATCCGCATCTGAAACAGCTTTCTAGATACTTCGTATCGTAGGACACGAGATTGCTCCCCATACAACTCTTTTGTATGGAGAAAGATGGATTGGACATCCATCTACTCGTGCTGCTTTTGATGTGTGTTATCCATCGATGCAAGCGCGAGGCATTTGGCCGTGGCACAGTCAGCGTCCCATGTCTTACGGACTTCCTTATCCACAACTGAAGATTTAGGGCCTGGGACGGTCAGGGATGGAGCCGTGAGGACATATGATACCTTATCATAAGTCAAGGCAATGTTAATGTTCCTCGGCCAGTCTTTATAATTGGTCCCATTCAGTTTATTTTTATCTAGTAGAAACTTGAGTCCTGTCATTGGTATCTGCCACTAAGAGAGTGAAAAGAATACACTCAGCGAAAACTCTTGCAAAGATTAGATTGGTTATTATCTTATCTAATCAATGTCTCCCACTGCTTTTATCAAATTTCCCATCAAACCTTAAATACAAAACCAGCCAGGATTAATTACATTCTACAACTTCGCTAACCGTTCAGCCAGGCCAGTGTCGGTACTTGAGGGAAGTCTCCCGTGCTTTCGCACGGATCTAATTAAAGTAAACCTCATTTTCCCATAGGCGTAGCCTCGTTAACACCTTTCTAGACACCTAATGGGTTAGCTAATTGTAAAGTGCAAAACTCTCCTGGGAGCAACTCTTGCTTACAGTGGGATCGGGATCCAACCATCATATGGAAAGTATGCAATCTCATTGCAAATTTCAACTCTTGAAACCCCCGATATGGTTTTTACCCCTAGCACTTATGACCTTAACTATGGTCAACAAATCACAAGCACTAGTGAAATGGAGGATGTTCTCCGTCTTCACTTTTCTTAGCGGTATTGCTTCCGCCCACTTAGAGAAATAATCAGTTGTCGCCAATATGAGCCGATGCCCTCTGGATGATGCTGGTTTGGGCCCGATTATGTCAGTTCCTCACATTTCGAACGGCCAGCTAGCCCCTGTTGGTGTAGCGGATTTGGATGCTGATAGATAAAGTCCCCATGAATCTGGCACGAGTGGCACTGCTTTGCGTTTTCGAGGCAGTCTTGGATCATCGTGGGCCAATAGTAGCCCATTCTTTTGATCTTCAGTTTCATCTTCGGCCCGGCTTGGTGAGAACCGCAGAGTCCGTCGTGAGTTTCTTGGATGACTCTCTTTGCCTCTTCAGGTCCCAGGCATCTTAGCCATAGAGAGTCGAACGATATCTTATACAGCGTATCATTGACGAAGGCGAAAGACAGAGCTCTTTTCATGAGCTGATGTCTTGAGGACGCATCTTCAGGCGTTCGACGGGATATGAAGTAGTCTATAAAGACTTCTCTCCAATCCATATGTTTACTCCAATTAGAGCAAAGCTCTGTTCAAATTCCAAGGTGGGAAAAGAAGCAATGCTTCTGTTTTTCTCCAATCAGAGCAAAGCTCTATCTTGAAAATTAAAGTGAAAATTAAAGTTAAAATAAATTAAGTAACGCTTCAGATCCCCTGCGCTGCACGCAGAGCGCCACGTGTCAAAATCAGACACGTTAGCGTAAGGAGCGCAGCGCCCAAGATAGCGTACTCCATCAGAGCAAAGCTCTAAAAAAAGGAAGCAACGCTTCAGTGGCGCTGCGCTGCGCGACACGTGTCAGCGCAGATGCCCTAGCGCAGTTGCGCTGCGCTGTGCGCTGTGCGACACGTGTCACGCGCTGGGGCATCTGCGCCAAACAGAATTAAAATTTTAAGAAATCTTTTCTGTTCTTATTAAAACAAGAAGATTTTCTTCTACAAAGCAGAAGCCCTTGGATCAAAGATCCAACGGTGGGGAAAATTCCCCAAATCACTCAGAGAAAGATCTCTTTAACAAATTTAACTAATTTATGAGCACTATAAAAAGGACCCCGAGCCTCAATTCAAAGGCATCAACATCTTTCAAAAAAAAAAAGAGAAGAGAATTCTCGAGAACTCCTCAAGAACAACAGAAGGTAAAAACCTTTGAAAGAAGAGAAAATTCTCTTATGAACAGATCAGTGATCTAAAAACAAGATCATTGATCTTTAAACATAACTAAATAAATGAATAAATAAAATAAAAATAGTGCTTTGCACTTTTTCATGAACCTTTGGTTCTTTAAGATAAGAAAAAACTTATCTTTTCCTTTGATCTAAATTAGATCAAGAAATCTAATAGTGCTTTGCACTTCTGTTCTTGAATCTAAAAGATTCTTAATGTTTTGCACTCCCAAACTGCGCTGTTGCGCTCTTGAGAGAGCGCTACGTGTCAGCTACAGAACAATTTGCGCTATGCGCTCTTAAAATAGAGCTTTGCTCTCTGGAATTGGCGCAACTCACCAGAGCGCGCCACATGTCAGCAGCGCAACAGCGCAGCGCACTAGCGCAGCGCACTGCGCTGTTGCGCTTGCGCTCACCAGAGCATGATACGTGTCCTCACCACAAGCGCTTTCGCTCAGTGATTGGCGCAAAGCGCCTGATAAATGCAATGCATTTCCTGAAGGGTCAGGCCCAAGTAAAAGGCCTAACAGGCCTAATAAATAAAATGCTATGCAGAGGAGAGCCCAAACAAAATGGATGCTCTGCATCATTCATAAAAGGGCAGAGCCCAGTCCAAATAAAAATAGAAAATAATGCAATGCATTATTTTAAAAATGGGCCAAGCCCTGGCGCAGGTCTAATAGACCAACAGCAAATAAAAAAATGTTGAACATTTTTTTAACTGGACTTAGCCCAATTCTGGCCGTAAGTCCTTAAATTAAATTGAACTGAGCATAAATGCTCTCGCTCTCTTAATCAATCTGCATCCGGTTCGAGGGTACATCTCCGAACTCCTTTGACATCCATCGTTGTAATCTCTCAACGACATCAAAGAGGTGACGGGTCCCAACGACCACATATCAATATGGACTGCGGGGTCCTTAAACTCGTGGACCGAAACGTCCTTAAACTAATATCGGACCGAAACGTCCTTAAACTAATATCGGACCGAAACGTCCTTAAACTAACGGTGGACCACTATGTCCTTAAACTGGTATTGGACCACCATGTCCGTAAACTGGCACAATAGAGCCCAAATGCTCTTTTGTCGGATCTAAACGATCCCGTTAAGTCGATCTTAGTCCCAAACTGGACTAACGTATCCTTAACAACCGTTTAAGTTGATCTTAGCCTCAAATATGGCTAACGCATCCTTAAACCTTCAAACAGACTTTAGTCCCAAATTGGACTATAAATTCCCCCAATCAACTTTGGCTCAAGGGTACATCTCTGAACTCCTCTGACATTTGTCGTTGTAATTCTTCAACGTCGTCAGAGAGGTGACGGGTCCCGACGACCATACATGCAATGGACCACTATGTCCCTAAACTGGAACAATAGAGCCCAAATGCTCTTTTGTCGGATCTAAACGATCCCGTTAAGTTGATCTTAGTCTCAAATTGGACTAACGTATCCTTAACAAACGATTAAGTTGATCTCAGCCTTAAATATGGCTAACGTGTCCTTAAATCAAACCTTCAAACAAACTTTAGTCCCAAATTGGACTATAGATCTCTCAACCAACTTTGGTTCAAGGGTACATCTCTGAACTCCTCTGATATTTGTCGTTGTAATCCTTCAACGTCGTCAGAGAGGTGACGGGTCCTGACAACCACACATTAATACGGACTGTGGGGTCCTTAAACGTATGGACTTATGCGTCCTTAAACCAATATCCGACCCCAAAATGGGAGTGTTGGACCACTATGTCCCTAAACTGGAACAATAGAGCCCAAACACTCTTTTGTCGGATCTAAACGATCCCGTTAAGTTGATCTTAGTCTCAAACAGGACTAACGTATCCTTGACGAACGTTTAAGTCGATCTTAGCCGCAACGCGACTAAGGCATCCTTAAACTAAAAACACCAAACCCAAATCTAAGTAAATACGGATTTGGACTAATCCACGTCCTACGGGCGACGGTATTACTCAGTCTCCGTATACAATCCACGGGCAACCACAAACAAAACAAACACACACGACACGAAGTGAAATTCTGGAGAAGGAGAAAGTGGCTACCGCGATGCGGTAGCGTAATTAACTGCAGGGGCTTGCGCCTGCAGGGAAGAGCGTCCCCACAATCAAAAACCCCTCAAGCGAGGGGGAATCTGACAAAGTCTGCTACATCGGCCGCATCCGTCTAAACCTTCGATACACGGTGCCATAAATCAACTTGGCATCTTCGGAGAGGTAGACGGATAAAACCAAATAGCATCTGCTCCGAATCTCAGTGCCAAGACTTCGCAGTCGTGTGCGCCGCCATTCGAAGGGGAACAGATTCTGGCACGCCCGGTGGGACCTTTTCCTCTTTCCACTCCACACTTCGTGTGTCGTGTTCGCGAGCAAATCGCGATTTGCTGTGGTTGCCTGTGGATTCAAGGTACTTAGATTTGGTATCTTTCTCCGTGAAGGAAACAGAAGATCAATGATTTCAAGCTGCACTACCTGCAACTGCAACTCTCGCTCCGTCCCTGCTGGAGGAGTGACTTATGGGCCCAAAGCGGCCTCCCTTTTCAAAATGCCGGTGGAGCAGGTGGCTCAAACCACCACTGGACTATTTTTTGGAACCATGCTCCCACCAATGAGCTTCAACGCCCCAATGACATTGCAAGAAGCTCCAAAGAAGTCGGTCTTCGATCGACTTACCACTGCCGTGACCCCTCTCAACAGGTCGCCCAACTCCATTGCTTCAGGTTTTAATGGATTAGGCCAGAACTCCATCGGGCCCATGAAGAAGCCTGCCATACCAGAAGACGTTATCCCGAAGCGGATAGCCATCCCAACTCCCGTTCTTGGCGAAGTCACCAAGGTTGCTTCCTATGCTCGGAAGTCCGCTTCTGACAGGTTGGCCGTCCCCGTTCAACGGACGTCGATCCTTAAAAGGCTGGTACCAGCATATTCTGACCAACACGGGGGGCATGAGGAGGTCACCCCTATAGCTGAAACAACTCCATTAGCACGACATGCTTGACGTCGCCACTGGCGCCGAGTAAAGAAGGCTGGGGGCAACTCCCCCTCTGGGATAACTCCGCCAGCTCCAACGGTGGGGACCGATGCTGCTGTTCCAACCGGGAACAGCTTTGAATTGCTAAACACGGTGCGCAGAAACTCTCCTACTGCGGTGCTGAAGCGAACTCCTTCACCTATGGAGAATACTCCAGAAGAGAAGCTAGAACAGCCCCCTCAACGGCTGTCCTCTAAAATTTACAGAGTCTGGCGACAGGTCCAGGAGTCAGTGATTGATGAAAACTATCTCCGCCGACAAGAAAAGATGAAGGTACGGCAGGAGAAGGATTACTCCGTCAAGCCCCAAAAACCAATAGTTACCCGGGTGCCCATTACAACGGCCCCCTTAACTCCAATCACTCAGAAGAAAAGGAGGCCGCAAAAAGCCCCTGTGAACATGGCGAAGTATAAAAGCGCTGAACACAAACGCCCCAAATCTGGGGGCATGGTGGTGCACACTGTTTATATAGCTTCTGGAAAGGAGGAAAGCCGCACTTCTACGGGCCACCGACCGCTCACCCGATCCGTGACGAAAGCCCAGGAGCAACAATAAAAGCTTCAGGAAATGATGACTACAATGGCTGCACTCACTGAGCCAAAAGAAAGCTCTGAAACGTCTTCGGATGAGCGTCAAGAACAAGAAACCGACGCTGACTTTTTACGCAGAGTCCTCGAAAAGAGGGACAAAGAAGCTGCAGAGCAAGCGGCTAACATAAAACAGATGGCGCTTCTCTTCCAAGACATGATGGGAATGATGTTACAGCCGGACCCTCCAGCTGAAGACCCTCCGGTCATTATTAAAGACGATAAAGAGGAGACATCTAATCCTCCTCCGGCTCATTCAACAGCCAAGGAGGAAACCATTTCCAAAGCTGCACTAGATGACTATATAGCTCAGCAAATACGAGCTCATCAGGCGAGTGAAGCGGCCAGCCAAGTCGTCAAAACTGGGCGACCATACCCGAGCTGGTATGACCAAATCAGTTACCCACCGGGATATACGATTCCTAAGTTCCATGTATACAAGGGGACGGGAAATCCGCATCAGCACGTCGCTCAATTCAGAGCCTTATGTGGCAACACTGGCGGTGATGATAAACTCTTGCTCCGCCAATTCGTCGGCAGCTTATCGGAGACGGCGTTCGAGTGGTACTCTGAACTCCCAAATGACTCTGTCAAGACATTCGCAGAGATGAAGCTGCTATTCACCCAGCGTTTTGCAAGCGCTAGAAAACGCACCCCAATCACGGCATTGATCAATGCCAGGGTGATGCCTGCAGAAACTTGGGTCCAGTATGCGATACAGTGGCGTAATCTATGGTCAAAGTGCGAGCAGCGCATCGAAGAAACTCCTGCCGTGGGCATGTTCGTGGGTACTCTCGACCCTCAAGCGACCATCTCCCAACTCATGATGTTTTTTAAGCCGACCACCTTCCAGGCCTTGATTGACAAGCTGGCCCAAATGGACAAGGTGGGCCATGAACCATCTCCTTCAAAGACAGAGCCTTGGAATGAAAAGGGCAAAGGGAAAGCAACCTTTGTTGCCAATACTCAACAACGGTCGAGCAACTTAAAGCCGGTTGTCCGTCAAAACAATATGCGTCCACGCCCATCCCTCGAGGAGAGACTGGGACGTCCTTACTCGTTTCCTCAGGATAAAATGAGAAAACTGTTCGAGCTGGCAGTGCGCAACAGACTCATCAATCTGCCGAGTCCAAAGCGTCTGTCCCAGCCAGGCGATCTTAATAATCTCAATTATTACCCTTACCACCAAATGGTAAGTCACCCGATTGAGGATTGTTTCGTCTTTAAGGGATGGATCGAGGATCAATACCTGCAAGGCAAGTTCGCGCTGTCTGAAAGCTGGAAGGTAAACCCACCACAGCCACACTCTCCAAAGAAGACGGACACGCCGGGGGCAGCTTGTTCTTTAGTCAAGGATGAAAACAATGGAGAAAACTCATCGGATGAATCCGAAGACTACGTAGCGACTTGTCATGTGATTTCTCATTCACTGACAGATAATAAAGAAGCTTCTTGCGCCGAGAAACCAATGGCGAACCCCGAACCGGAAATTCTACAGCCATCAGACGAGCTGATCGATGTCTTCCTAAATGAAATTCGTCTGAAAGCAAAAGCCAATCAAGAGCGTGAAATGGCCATACTGGAAAAAGCCAAAGCATTCCCGTCAAATCAAAAGCCATCCACTGCGGATAAAAACAAATTCAAGACGAGGAAAAGGTTAGCCAAAGCTTTATCAGTAGGAATGAAGCTACCGCCCTTTGAAGAAAATACTCTCGCTGAGGTAAAGATGCACCCTAACTTCTGCTTATATCATCAGAAGATCATACATCCTACCGAAGACTGCGAATCTTTTAACTGTTGGTGGCAAGGGTATGTCGCTCAAAAGCAACACTTCGACAGGACAAAATGTGAAGCTTGTAGACGTCAAAAAAATGCGATAGATGATCGCAAAAGAGCCGCCGACGATTGTCATACGGCCGACTCTAAGGTATCGCAAATTATCACCTTTGGAAGCGACTCTGACGAAGAAGCTACCCCCAACCCTTCCCTCAGGGAATCTATTTCAAAAATGAAGGAATTGAGGAGCTGCGAGAATGTTCAGCCATGCAATCGCACGCTACTCGGAAAAAATCCCGGTCCCGCAAACAACGGAGCGAACAAAATGGATAAAGGAAAAGGAAAAATGGCCTTCGTCGCCAGCGCTCAACAACAATTAAGTGACCCTAGACCGGTTGCTCGCCAAAGCAACAAGCGGCAACCCCTCCAGGAAAAGTTGAAACGTCCTTACTCGTTTCCGCAAGATAAAACAAGGGGACTGTTCGAGCTGGCAGTGTGCGACAGACTCATCAATCTGCCGAGTCCAAAACGTCCGTTGCGGCTAGGCGATGTTAATAATCCTAATTATTGCCCTTACCATCAAACGGTAGGTCATCTGATCGAGGATTGCTACGTCTTCAAGAACTGGGTTGAAGACCAATACCAACAAGGCAAGTTCGCGCTGTCCGAAAATTGGAAGGTGAACCCGCCACAACCGCATGCTCCGAGAAAGATGGATACGCCGGGGGCATCATGGTCAGTCATAGAGAAAGACCCATAGACCGAAAAGTCAATAAACTAGATATTCGCCTCAAATACGGCGGCGGCGGACCGAGATGTCCTTAAACTAATGATGGACCGCAATGTCCTAAAACTTGCAAATGGCCGAAATGTCTTTAAACTACTACCGCAGCATCCTTAGGCTGACGAGATAAATATATATATATATATATATATATATATATATATATATATATAAAGAATAAAAAAAAAGAAATAAAAAAAAGAGTAAAAAATGGTATGTCCATAAGCAAAACGGGCACGGATGAAAACCCGAAAGGGCTCCGTGAGTAAAAACAGCAGGACTACCGGCGAGTGTTCGTGAAAACCCGAAAGGGCGCGACCTTGTAAATAAAAAAAAAAGAGAGAGACGGTATGTCCATAAGCGAAACGGGCACGGATGAAAACCCGAAAGGGCTCCGTGAGTAAAAACAGCAGGGCTACCGGCGAGTGTTCGTGAAAACCCGAAAGGGCACAACCTCGTTAAAAGACACTTATAAGGTCCCCTGGACCTTGTAAGGAGAAACCACCTGCGTGAGATCCTTACGACTCACAAAGGGAGCAGCACACTTAGGGATCCCCACGATTCTTAAGGAGAAAATACACTTGCGAGATCCTCACAACTCGTAAGGAGAACTCTCTTATAGGACCCTCATGGCTCATAAGATTTGAAAGTCTTGAGTTACAGAGACCTAAACCTGTGCTTAAGCAACCCCCACAACTTTCGATATTGCCCTACAAGTGGCTCAATACTGACCTTTGTATACAATCCACGGGCGTGAATAAACATTTCCCTAACAAAGTCTCATCCGTGACTAGGGATATGCTCGTACAGCAAACAACACTTGTAAGTCCTCTCGATTTACAAGGAGAAAACCCTCTTGTAGGATCCTTACGACTTATCGAGGAACATACACTTAGGAATCCTCACGATTCCTAAGGAGAAAATACACCTACAAGATCCTCACGACTTGTAGGGAGAAATACCTTTGTGAAACCCATACGGCTCATGAAGTCAAAAGCCTTAGTCAACAGGACCTTAACCCTGTTCGCTAAGCCACCTTTGTTCGACATCGACGGAGGCAGATGATGCTTCGCTCCTGGCAATATCCCAGTTGTAGCGATACTGATGCCTAAATCGGTATCAAATTCCAAGTCCTTTCATGGTAGATGATGATTCGCTCCTGGCAATATCCCAGTTGTAGCGATACTGATGCCTAAATCGGTATCAAATTCCAAGTCCTTTCATGGCAGATGATGATTCGCTCCTGGCAATATTCCGGTTGTAGCGATGCTGATGCTGAGATTGGCACCAGATTCCAAGTTCTACGCTCGCGATAAAAATCAGCGAGCTGAAAATGCATATTAAATAGCCGAAATGATTGGGCAACTCGCAATAAAAAACAGCGAGTAAAAATAAAATAAACAGCCGAAATGATTGGGCAACTCGCAATAAAAAGCAGTGAGTAAAAACAAAATAAAAAGCCGAAACGATTGGGCACACGAAATAGCCGAAATGATTGGGCAACTCGCAATAAAAAACAGCGAGTAAAAATAAAAAAAATATAGCCGAAATGATTGGGCAACTCGCAATAAAAAGCAGCGAGTAAAAATAAAATAAATAGCCAAAATTATTAGGCAACTCGCAATAAAAAGCAGCGAGTAAAAAAAAAATAATATAGCCGAAATGATTGGGCAACTCGCAATAAAAAGCAGCGAGTAAAAATAAAATAAATAGCCAAAATGATTAGGCAACTCGCAATAAAAAGCAGCGAGTAAAAAGAAAAAATAGCCGAAATGATTGGGCACCGCGAAAAATAGCCGAAATGATTGGGCAATCGCGATTTTCGCGATATAAAAAGCTGAAATGATAAAGCATCGCGGAAAGAATAAAAAAACGAAAGAATGAAACTTTTTGCCCTACAGGTGAAATCACATCGATCCCTGTATACAATCCAGGGGCACAGATAAAGAGGGAACTATACCTTCCCAACAGGCTCCATCAGAAAGCGAAGCCAAATCTCGACGGTTCATAGACAACCTAGAGACAATCTCGACATTTGTTGCAATATTACAGACACGATGTCAACAAATGAAGCAAACGAAGAACCCGAGCTTCAGGGTCTCGACGTCAACATCGACAACTTAGAGATCACCAACGGCGTTTCTCCTCACTCCAATTAGATGCAGACATGACGTCAACAACCGACCTCAGAACCGCAACGAAACGGAACCATGGCAAAGTCTCTAGTTCCAAATCTCAATGGCCACATCTGCAGCCTGGAGACCAACAACGGTGTGCCTCCTCATTCCAGCAGGACACAGATATTACACCATCAAGCGGAGCGATGGCAAAATCCCAGCTTCACCTCAGCATTCGTCTCGATACAGTAGACGCAATGTCAACAGCAGCGTTCCTCCGCAGTCCAGCTGGAGGCAGATGCAACGTCAACAAAAGACCTCACGGTCGAAATAAAGTGGAGTAACGGCAAAATCCCAACTCCACCATAGCATTCGTCTCGTTACAGCAGACGCAATGTCAACAATGGCGTTCCTTCGCAGTCCAGCAGGGTGTACATGCAAAGTTAACAAAAGACCCCATGGTCGAAACCAAGCGGAGTGACGGCAAAATCCCAGCTCCACCTCAGCATTCGTTTCAATACACCAGACGCAGTGTGAGCAAATGAAGCGAAGGCCAAATTCCTAGCTTTAAGGTCTTAACGGCAAGTCATATAAAGCCTGAAAGACCACCGGAGATCATCTCACATGGAGTGGTCACCTCCTCGACGTTCGTTTTGATACAGCAGACGAGTTGTCACCCCAGCGTTCTTCCTCCAGCAGGGATTCGGACGTGACAAAGCAAACGAAGCGAAGGCCACATTCCTAACTTCAACGTCTTTACGGTAACTCACATAAAACTGGAAAGACAATCGGAGGTCATCTCGCACCAGCACAGAGTGGTCACCACCTTGACGTTCGTCTCGATACAGCAGACGAAATGTCAACCCCAGCGTTCTTCCTCCAACAGGATTTTGACACACCAAAGCAAACGAAGCGAAGGCCACATTCCTAGCTTCGACGTCTTGACGGTAACTCATATAAAACCGGAAAGACAATCGGAGATCATCTCGCACCAGCACAGAATGGTCACCACCTCGACGCCCGTCTCAATACAGCAGACGAGATGTCACCCCAATGTTCGTCTCGACACAGCATACGCAACGTCATTAAACGAATGGAGCCACGGCAAAATCCCTAGTTCCAAACCTCGACGGTTCACCAGCAACCTAGAGACAACCTCGACGTCCGTCTCGATACAGTAGACGAGATGTCACCCCAATGTTCATCTCGACACAGCAGACGCAACGTCATTAAACGAATGGAGCCACGGCAAAATCCCTAGTTCCAAACCTCGGCGGTTCACCAGCAACCTAGAGACAACCTCGACGTCCGTCTCAATACAGCGGACGAGATGTCACCCCAACGTTCGTCTCGACACAGCAGACGCAACGTCATCAAACAAACGGAGCCACGGCAAAATCCCTAGTTCCCACCGCAACATTCGTCTCGATACAGCAGACGCAATGCCAGCAAACGAAGCAAAGGCCAAATTCCTAGCTTCAGGGTCTTGACAGCAACTCACATAAAGCCCGAAAGACTATCGGAGATCATCCCCACTCCAGCGCGGAGTGGTTATGACTCATCGGGGCTCACCAAAATAAGCCTAACCTCAAGTAAAAAGCGATATGGCAAATTCCTAACGCTTGCTCTTCCGACGGTCAAACTGCCAAGGAGAATTGCTTGAAGACGTCTTGTCCAGCCTCCGAAGGGATCAGAGACACGGCAGTCGCAGGGCTACTCGAACAGCACGATTGCCTATCGAGGACTATATCAGCTTATGCGACGGTTCGATGGCCAAAACCCTAAGTACCACCAACCTTAACGGGCTTCTGTCGTAAAGAGCAGAGGTTAAATGCGACGTTAAGATGTTCTTGCGAGAAACGCTCGATTCGTCTCGACTTGCAAAAAAAAAAAAAAAAAATTGTTGAGGAGCTCGACTCGTGAGATAAAGCCTTAGGCAGTGGGCATAAAAGAAGCCTGTTTCCTAAGCACTGAGACCCTGCAAGTTGGCCCAAAACGGTCTCTTGCATACCATCCACGGGTCTCACTCTCCAACATCGAACTTCGACAAGGAGGGAAACAACCGCTTACAAGTCCTCTCGACTCGTAAGAGGGAAAAATTCTCTTGTAGGATCCTTACGACTTATAAGAGAAAACCACACTTAGGAATCCTCACGATTCCTAAGGAGAAAAACCCACCTACGAGATCCTCTCGATCTGTAGGGAGAAAAGTCTCTATGAGACCCTCACGGCTCATAGAGTTGAAAAGTCTTAGGCAGCTGATCTGAACCTGTGGCCTAAGCCCTCGCTATCTCGTGAAGAAATCAAGAAGCTTACTCTATTACCTGCTAATTGTGACGACATGCTGAGAAAGAGGAAAAGCAACAGAAAGAGCATCCGATTTACATTTGATCAAGCGTTCAAGACACATTCATTCATGCATGGGCAAAAAGACTCAGGACAAAAGATATATAATAAAGACAAGCTGGGATAAAAAAAAATTCCATTAATATTGCCTGAAGTTCTTACAGTCATACAAACAATAAACGAAAGTTACAATGGAATAACCTCAGATCCAGGGCATGGATTGAGGAATTCAAAAGCGACCCTATCTATGACTTTCCAAGCCTCGCGGACCATCCTAGTGTGCTTCCTTTCGCGAGCACAAGCGTCAGGGTCCCCCCCGATGTCTACCACCCTCCGATAAGCAGCGAGTATGGAAGACTGTTGAAAGACCTCGTGCAAGAGGTCGATAAGATTGTCTCGCCGTCTCTTCGAGATAAAGTTCAATAGGTACACGGAGTGCACCTTGTCCTCAGCGGCATCCAACGCCTTAAGCGACACGCCGGAACAGAATAGGGGAAGCGCTTTCCAGATAGCTCCCACGATAAGTTTAAGAAGAGAGGAACGTCGGGGAAGCAGTGGACCATTGTATGCGTCGAAGCGACTCATTATTTCAGCACACTCCTCGTTTGTGAACTCCCGATTTTGAGAGCGGCCAAGTCGGCGGATGTCCTCATGAGAGATGATCTCGTTAAGAGCATACATGTGGGCGTTCATTGTTCCTGTGAAAGAGGATCAACAGAATTATCAGAAAGACTGATTAAGCAAAATGATATAATGCACTGAGGAATAAAATGCCATCTTTAAGTTCCAAGATCCATGAAGAATTCTTAAGAGTTCTTCTATATGATTTGGGAGGAGTAAAGCTCCATTAATGAATTAAGAAAATCCAAGGAAAATCTTTCAGAGAGCAGAGCTCTATGGAACCCTAGTAGGGTCTCCTTTAGTTCTCTTTAGATCCCTTTAAGACCTGTAGAGCAAAGCTCTGCTAAGTGAAACCCTAAATAGGTTTCTTTTAGATCAGGGATCTATTGAGAGCGAGGCTCTATCAATGAAAATTAATTTAAATTTAATTTAATCCAAATTAAAATTTTCACCTAAAAGTTTTAAGAGTTTAACTCTTAAAGTTCTTGAAAATAAAGAGCAGGGCTCTGAGTTCTGAATGTAAAATTTTAGAGATGAGAATCATCTAAGGGACCAAAGGTCTTATTTATAGGCATCAAGTGCCCTTTCAGCTTCCAAGGGATGACGCGACGGTTCGGAGTCTGCCACCGCTGCGCTCACGTTAGGAGGCCACGTAAGCGTAACGGTGGGGGGGCATTTGTTTACTCCAATTAGAGCAAAACTCTGTTCAAATTCCAAGGTGGGAAAAGAAGCAATGCTTCTGTTTTTCTCCAATTAGAGCAAAGCTCTATCTTGAAAATTAAAGTGAAAATTAAAGTTAAAATAAATGAAGTAACGCTTCAGATCCCCTGCGCTGCACGCAGAGCGCCACGTGTCAAAATCAGACACGTTAGCGTAAGGAGCGCAGCGCCCAAGATAGCGTACTCCATCAGAGCAAAGCTCTAAAAAAAGGAAGCAACGCTTCAGTTGCGCTGCGCTGTGCGCTGCGCGACACGTGTCAGCACAGATGCGCTAGCGCAGTTGCGCTGCGCTGTGCGCTGCGCGACACGTGTCACGCGCTGGGGCATCTACGCCAAACAGAATTAAAATTTTAAGAAATGTTTTCTGTTCTTGTTAAAACAAGAAGATTTTCTTCTGCAAAGCAGAAGCTCTTGGATCAAAGATCCAACGGTGGGGAAAATTCCCCAAATCACTCAGAGAAAGATCTCTTTAACAAATTTAACTAATTTATGAGCACTATAAAAAGGACCCCAAGCCTCAATTCAAAGGCATCAATATCTTTCAAAAAAAAAAAGAGAAGAGAATTCTCGAGAACTCCTCAAGAACAACAGAAGGTAAAAACCTTTGAAAGAAGTGAAAATTCTCTTATGAACAGATCAGTGATCTAAAAACAAGATCATTGATCTTTAAACATAACTAAATAAATGAATAAATAAAATAAAAATAGTGCTTTGCACTTTTTCATGAACCTTTGGTTCTTTAAGATAAGAAAAAACTTATCTTTTCCTTTGATCTAAATTAGATCAAGAAATCTAATAGTGCTTTGCACTTCTGTTCTTGAATCTAAAAGATTCTTAATGTTTTGCACTCCCAAACTGCGCTGTTGCGCTCTTGAGAGAGCGCCACGTGTCAGCTACAGAACAATTTGCGCTATGCGCTCTTAAAATAGAGCTTTGCTCTCTGGAATTGGCGCAACTCACCAGAGCGCGCCACGTGTCAGCAGCGCAACAGCGCAGCGCACTAGCGCAGCGCACTGCGCTGTTGCGCTTGTGCTCACCAGAGCATGACACGTGTCCTCACCACAAGCGCTTGCGCTCAGTGATTGGCGCAAAGCGCCTGATAAATGCAATGCATTTCCTGAAGGGTCAGGCCCAAGTAAAAGGCCTAACAGGCCTAATAAATAAAATGCTATACAGAAGAGAGCCCAAACAAAATGGATGCTCTGCATCATTCATAAAAGGGCAGAGCCCAGTCCAAATAAAAATAGAAAATAATGCAATGCATTATTTTAAAAATGGGCCAAGCCCTGGCGCAGGTCTAATAGACCAACAGCAAATAAAAAAATGTTGAACATTTTTTTAACTGGACTTAGCCCAATTCTGGCCATAAGTCCTTAAATTAAATTGAACTGAGCATAAATGCTCTTGCTCTCTTAATCAATCTACATCCGGTTCGAGGGTACATCTCCGAACTCCTTTGACATCCATCGTTGTAATCTCTCAACGACGTCAAAGAGGTGACGGGTCCCAACGACCACATATCAATATGGACTGCGGGGTCCTTAAACTCGTGGACCGAAACGTCCTTAAACTAATATCGGACCGAAACGTCCTTAAACTAATATCGGACCGAAACGTCCTTAAACTAACGGTGGACCACTATGTCCTTAAACTGGTATTGGACCACCATGTCCGTAAACTGGCACAATAGAGCCCAAATGCTCTTTTGTCGGATCTAAACGATCCCGTTAAGTCGATCTTAGTCCCAAACTGGACTAACGTATCCTTAACAACCGTTTAAGTTGATCTTAGCCTCAAATATGGCTAACGCATCCTTAAACCTTCAAACAGACTTTAGTCCCAAATTGGACTATAAATTCCCCCAATCAACTTTGGCTCAAGGGTACATCTCTGAACTCCTCTGACATTTGTCGTTGTAATTCTTCAACGTCGTCAGAGAGGTGACGGGTCCCGACGACCATACATGCAATGGACCACTATGTCCCTAAACTGGAACAATAGAGCCCAAATGCTCTTTTGTCGGATCTAAACGATCCCGTTAAGTTGATCTTAGTCTCAAATTGGACTAACGTATCCTTAACAAACGATTAAGTTGATCTCAGCCTTAAATATGGCTAACGTGTCCTTAAATCAAACCTTCAAACAAACTTTAGTCCCAAATTGGACTATAGATCTCTCAACCAACTTTGGTTCAAGGGTACATCTCTGAACTCCTCTGATATTTGTCGTTGTAATCCTTCAACGTCGTCAGAGAGGTGACGGGTCCTGACAACCACACATTAATACGGACTATGGGGTCCTTAAACGTATGGACTTATGCGTCCTTAAACCAATATCCGACCCCAAAATGGGAGTGTTGGACCACTATGTCCCTAAACTGGAACAATAGAGCCCAAACACTCTTTTGTCGGATCTAAACGATCCCGTTAAGTTGATCTTAGTCTCAAACAGGACTAACGTATCCTTGACGAACGTTTAAGTCGATCTTAGCCGCAACGCGACTAAGGCATCCTTAAACTAAAAACACCAAACCCAAATCTAAGTAAATACGGATTTGGACTAATCCACGTCCTACGGGCGACGGTATTACTCAGTCTCCGTATACAATCCACGGGCAACCACAAACAAAACAAACACACACGACACGAAGTGAAATTCTGGAGAAGGAGAAAGTGGCTACCGCGATGCGGTAGCGTAATTAACTGCAGGGGCTTGCGCCTGCAGGGAAGAGCGTCCCCACAATCAAAAACCCCTCAAGCGAGGGGGATTCTGACAAAGTCTGCTACATCGGCCGCATCCGTCTAAACCTTCGATACACGGTGCCATAAATCAACTTGGCATCTTCGGAGAGGTAGACGGATAAAACCAAATAGCATCTGCCCCGAATCTCAGTGCCAGGACTTCGCAGTCGTGTGCGCCGCCATTCGGAGTGGAACACCTTAGCATTTTCCTGGTCTTTTATTTGTAAGGCCGTTTGCTTGGTTGCTTCCTTTTCTTTAGACGATTCCGGAGATATTTCTGCCGGTTCAAGAACCCGACGGCTTTGTACCATGATCCTTACATCATCGAGGTTTTCGTCAGCCAGTTCTTTAGCGAGTTTGGCTAATGCATCCGCTTTGCTATTTTTCGCATGCGGTATGCTTTCCAGGGCGTAGGTGGGAATTTGAGCCAGCAATTGTTGCACTTTCTCACCGTACTTTACCAATTCTGGTTTGCACGTTTGATAGTCGCCGTTTACTTGACTAACGACCAGCTGAGAGTCTCCGTATATGAGGAGGTTTTCGATTCCCATGTCGACAGCGATCTCAAGACCTGCTATCAAAGCTTCGTATTCGGCTTTGTTGTTTGTCCTCGGCTTTATCAAGGAAAAGGCAAAGCGCATTATCCCTCCTTGTGGAGTCGCGAAGATGAGGCCTATCCCTGATTTGATTATGGGGGTGCTTTGTTTGCACTTCTTCATGGAAGATTCTCCATCGAAGTAGAGTTCCCACCGGGTATCATTCTCTTTTCTCTCCCCGTCGATCGTGTCAAATGCGTGCTCGTCGGGCAATTCGCAGTTCAAAGGAGAATCGGCAGGTATCGGATGCTCAGCGATGAAGTCAGCGATGGCTTGGAATTTTACTGCCTTGAGGGGTCGGTATGTCACCGAGAATTCCATTAAGAGTAGGGCTCACTTACCGAGCCGTCCCGTTAATATGGCCTTTGACATCAAATATTTGAGAGGATCCACCTTTGATATGAGATGGACCTCATGTGCCAACGCATAGTGTCTGAGCTTCGTTATCGCGAAGATCAACGTCAGGCAGTGTTTTTCAATGGGGGAGTAATTATTTTCTGCCCCCAGGAGAACTCGACTCAAATAGTAGAGGGCTCTCTCCTTCCCTTGGTCATTCTCTTGTGCCCATAGTGCGCCTAAGGAACCTTCAAGGGCAGTTGTATACAGAATGAGGGGCTTTCCTTTGACTGGAGCGGTTAGCATCGAAGGATTATGTAGGTATTGCTTGATTTCGTCCAGTGCGCTTTGGCATTTGCGATCCCAGACGAACGGGGTTCCCTTCTTCATCAAGTGACTGTAGGGGCGGCATTTTCCGAAGAGGTTAGCTATGAACTGCCGGATATACGCGAGCTTCCCTTGGAGAGACCGTAGTTGCTTCAAAGTTCATGGGGAGGGCATTTCCATAATCGCCTTGATCTTTGACGGGTCGATTTCGATGCCTCGATGTCGTACAATGAACCCTAGGAATTTCTTGAGGAGACTCCGAATGCGCATTTGAGAGGGTTCATCTTCAGATTGTATTTCCGAAGGCGCTGGAATACTATTTTTAGATGCTCCCAATGCTCTTCGTGTGATTTTCTTTTTACCACGAGATCGTCGATATAACATTCGACAATCTCGTGTATAAGGTCATCAAAGATCTTCGTCATGGCCCTCTGATAGGTGGCACTGGCGTTCTTCAGACCGAAAGGCATCACTTTGTAGATGAATATGCCTAGCGGAGTCCGAAAAGCTGTATGCTTCTGGTCTTCGGGATGCATTTTTATTTGATTATACCCTGATGAGCTTTCCATGAAGGAGAAGACCTCGTGAGTGGACGTGTTATCTATCATCAGCTTGGTGACCGGTACTGGAAAGTCGTCCTTCGGACATGCTTTGTTGAGATCCCGAAAGTCTACGCAGATGCGCACCGTCCCATTCTTCTTCATGACTGGGACAATGTTGGCGATCCAATCGGGGTACTGAACCTCTTGGATGAAGCCGGAGTCGATTAGCTTCTTGACCTCGGCGTTAATGCTCATTTCAAGTTCGAACCGCATCCTTCTTGGTGCTTGTTTGATTGGCTTGATGTCCGGAGATATCGTCAATTTGTGCACAGCTGCCTCTGGATCTAGTCCTGGCATTTCGGAGTAGTTCCACGCGAAGCAGTCTTTATACTGTATGAGCACGTCTTTGAGTGTAGCCACCTTTTCTTCAGACAACAACTCACTAAAGAACGTCGGCCGTGGGTCATTTGTCGTCCCCAAGTCGATTTTTCTGAGGTTATCTGCAGTAGTATGTATTCCATCTTCCAGCTCTTTTGGCACCGGCGGAAACTCTGAGATCACCTCATTATCATCATTTTTGAAGCACCAGGGGAAGTCATCCATATCCTCGTGTACCCCTTCTCCTGACAGCGTTATCGCGTGATAGGTACGAGATCGCTTCCAAGACCGATGTTATAACCAAGTCCCCATAGTCAAAGAGGATCAAGACAAGACCATATTTACTTGTCCCTTTGGCACCTTTGCTTATCGTCGCATGCCCTTTGGGTTATGCAATGCACCCGCTACATTTCAGCGGTGTATGATGGGGATCTTTTCAGACATGGTTGAAAATTTCTTGGAGATCTTTATGGATGATTTCTCCATTTTTGGTGACTCCTTCGACGAGTGTTTACGACATCTTGACGCTGTTCTTACCCGCTGTACGGATAAGAACCTAACTTTGAATTGGGAGAAGTGCCATTTTATGGTACGAGAGGGCATTGTCTTAGGACATGTCATCTCGCAAAACGGCATAGAGGTTGATAGAGCCAAACTTGAAGTCATCTCTAATCTTCCGCCTCCTAAATGCGTCAAAGACATCCGAGCTTTCCTTGGCCATGCTGGATTTTATAGACGGTTCATCAAGGATTTTAGCAAGATTGTTAGACCCTTGAATCTCTTATTGGCCAAGGACATAACATTTGATTTCGACTCAACTTGCATGGAAGCATTCGAGTCTTTGAAACACTCTCTCATTTCTGCGCCTATTCTTTCATCTCCAGACTGGACGCATCCTTTCGAAATCATGTGCGACGCATCAGATTTTGCCATTGGTGCTGTTCTTGGACAGCACATTAATAAGATGCCGCATGTGATTTACTACGCCAGCCGAACACTAAATGAGGCCCAACTAAACTACACAACAACAGAAAAAGAGTTTTTGGCGGTTGTGTTTGCACTTGAAAAATTTCGGCCTTATTTAATCGGCTCTCCAGTCATTATGTATACTGATCATTCGGCTCTTCGCCACCTTTTTGCGAAGAAGGATGCTAAGTCAAGGCTAATACGTTGGATCCTTTTGCTACAAGAGTTTGACCTTGTCATAAGGGACAAAAAAGGATGTGAAAACGTAGTAGCCGATCACCTTTCACGACTTCCTTCTTCGCCTACACTTGAACTTCCTATCACTGATGCTTTTCCCGATGAGCAACTCTTGACCGTTTCTTGCGAACCATGGTTCGCTGATATAGTAAACTACTTAGCCACCGGCTTGATACCTAAAGATTGGTCGAAACAGGATAAACTTCGATTCTTATCCCAAGTAAAGCATTTTTACTGGGATGAACCTTATCTTTTTAAATACTGTTCCGACCAAATCATTCGTCGGTGTGTACCAGAAAATGAGGTTAAGAGTGTGCTGTCTTTTTGCCACGATCAAGCATGTGGCAGGCACTTTGGCCCAAAGAAGACAGCCGAAAAAGTCTTGCAGTGTGGTTTCTATTGGCCACGACTCTTCAAGGATGCATATGAATACTGCAAGACTTGCTCCCGGTGCCAACACTTGGGACGGATATCGCGGAGAAACGAAATGCCGCTCCAACCGATTTTGGTTATGGATGTTTTTGATGTTTGGGGTATAGACTTCATGGGACCATTTCCTAACTCTTTTGGAAATGTGTATATTCTTTTGGCAGTTGACTACGTTACAAAGTGGGTCGAGGCTGTGCCTAGCCGAACGAACGACAACAAGATTGTCGCTCGATTTCTTAAAGAACACATCTTTTCTCGATTTGGGCACCCTCGCGCGATAATAAGTGATAACGGTTCTCACTTTTGCAATAGGACTTTCGAGTCCTTAATGCGCAAATTTTCTATCACCCATAAGCTGTCAACGCCATACCACCCCCAAACATATGGGCAAGCCGAGGTCTCGAATCGGTAAATCAAGAAAATCTTGGAGAAAACGGTTTCTAAAAACCGTAAAGATTGGTCACTCAAACTGATCGATGCACTATGGGCTTTCCGTACTGCATACAAGACCGATCTTGGTATGTCTCCATACCGGATTGTTTACGGGAAGGCTTGCCACCTCCCGGTAGAAATTGAGCACAAGACATTCTGAGCTATCAAAGAGCTGAATTTATCTTTAGGAGATGTGGGCAGCAATCGAAAGCTGCAGTTGAATGAACTAGAAGAGCTGCGGGATGAGGCATATGATAATGCTATAATTGCTAAGAACCGAACTAAGGTGTTCCACGATAAACACCTTTTGCGAAAAACTTTTGAACCTGGTCAACAGGTTTTACTCTATGACACTCGGTTACATTATCACCCCGGCAAGCTCCGTTCTAGATGGAAATGGCCTTATGTTGTTCGCACCGTTTATCCGCACGGTGCAGTCGATCTTGAAAATTTTGAGGACGGTACTTTATTCAAAGTTAATGGACATCGATTGAAACCGTTCCTCACAGCGGACCATTCGGAGGAGCTCCTGTTGTTGCAGGAGCCGATTTACACTGATTGATTTTCCTCCACTTTCACCCCCGAATTTCCAATCAATTTTCCAAAACTTTATTTCAAACAAGTTTGGGGGTGTGTATCATTTGTAAATATGTTAATAAGGAGGACATTGCCGACATTATCGACCCTCTTGGTGCAGCATGACAGTGAGGACACTGTCCAGTTTAAATTTTGGGGTATGCTCGGTACATCTTCTTCCTTCGCATTCATTTGTACATATTTGTGCATTTGCATAATTATTTTAAAACCCATAAAAAATTGAAAAATTTCAAAAATTGAAAAATTTCAAAAATTATAAAAATTTTTGTATTCAATTTTGACCATATTTAACTTGAGTTTGACAAATAGGTTAACTGGCTAGGAACAACTAGATCTTAGACTTAGTAAATTAAAAACCCTAAAAATAACCTTCCTTAAAGTTTAACGGTAGAAAGTATATGTCTTTGTAGTTTATTTAGAACTAGGCAAATTTTGAGTTCACTTTTTGGGCTAAGTTGAAATAAAGGAAAAATATTGATATTCTTATTAGAGTATAAGTTTGAAAAATAATTTCTAGCTTAAGTCTAGATTCTGAAAATGTATACCCTATAAATTGCACAATCACACACCTTGAAACTTGGAATAGTAGAAGAGACCTTGAAATGCTTTTGTCTAAAGTCCTTAGTACGAAGAAAATGAAAAAATACAAAAGTGAATAAAGAAAAAAATGAATACTGGTTTTGTGATTACTTAAGGCTAAAAATAGAAAAATATTTAGCGAGGGTGCTTCATCACCTAGTGCCTTAGACCAACTGGTTTGGGAGTCACTGCTAAAGCCTTGGGGGTTGCAAGACTAGGACGTACGCTTTAAAGTGCAAACACATTTTGTAATCGGTCGTTGGTACCTCAAGAAGTATTAACGGTCGCATGAAGGATGTGTAAGCAAAACTCACCAATTAATAAGTGCTTTGGACAACGGACAAGGGTATGATTGCTTGATTTGAATTTCCAAGTGGAGAGATGATTTATACACACACGTGGGGATATATGATTAGAGTTGAGATAAGAGAAAGGAATGAAGAATAGAACTTGTATCTTTAATAGAGTTGATAGAAAAATTCCTAAGTGGAGATGGAACCTTAGAAGAAAAACTTAAGAAATGCCGAAAGCTGAGTGAGTCTATCGAACATATATAATCTAAAGTTAAATGATGAGGAAGTGTGAAGAATATGGGTGGGTAATTTACGAGTCAATGATACTAGAATTCCTTGTTAGAAAACCTAATTGGAGAATTAAAGTCAGTGGGCTTAATTGATAGGATTTTATGGGTAGTATCCGCTGAAAACCCTTAGGAGACAACACTCCTTCTACTAGGGACACCTAGAGATTTAACGGCTTGTTGCACGTGCTCAGTGCAATCGCGTTTCCCTGCAAAAGTGCGGTTAGGTTCTATCGAGAATAAAATAATAAGTTTGCTTTAGGACGAGTAAAAGATAAGTTTGGGGGTATTTGTTCATACCATAATATTGCATTATTATATTCCCCATTCTTATTCGTTTTATAAATAAACAGGTACTTTTGACGCATGTCTGCTACATATTACAGGATACAGGTTCTTGGGGCGAAAACAGTGAAAAAGACAGAAGACGACACAAAAAGGGACTTTTAACCAACAAATGAACGGATCCTAGTCAAGCCTAGACGAAGAACAGTTCATAATCAATAAGGCAACGCAAGATCCAAAAAGTCAAAGTAAACGGTTAAAAGATCACTACAAGTTTTCACTGAAAGATCTGGAGAAGAACCATAAGCCAAATGGAGAAAAGAATTATATAAATAAAAATTCCAAAGCATCAAGAATGAGCCCAGAAAATATGATGAGGTGATCTCACCAAAGGGCCGCGGAACCGCGGCCTTACCCCCACCAATGCCGCGGTTCCGCGGCCGTCTAGTGCGCACGTCGGTGCATATTTTTGGTGGCGGTGCGTCGGTGACTTTGTTGGGATTTTTCGGGGGTATTTTTGTAATCGCACATGTGCGAATCCCATAACCCTAAATTTCCCTGTTTCCCTATAAAATTGTAATCAAAATATTGTAATGAGGATGCCTCTTTTCAATAAATAAAATTCAGATTCTTGGAAGATTAAGAGCATCATTTCTTGTAAGTTCCTTTTAATTTTTCTGTCTTAGTTTAAAATTAATTTCTTGCCCTAGATTTCTAATTTAATTCTTGTCTTAGATAAATCCTTCCATTGCCTTAGTTTAATCTAGTGTAGTCTTTCTTAAACTGCAGTAGGTAAGTGATTTTAAAATGTTATTTTTAAAAGATCCCCTAATGAGCGAATAATTTCCTCGCTTGTTAGGGTTAGGAATAAGGGAGGGATTGAGAGATGAATATCTCTCATCTCTTTCAAGCCCAATAATTTGTAATAACTAAAACTTCATGCACGCATGCATGATCCGCTCCCTACGGCACCCTACCCACGAGATAACGGTGAAACCGTAGTATAAAGGACCGGACATGCATGACTTCCATGAAGGTTAGAACAATTAGTAGGAAAGGACGGACAAGGATCTGGAGGAAGAAAACTTCGTTTCTTCCCAATCATCCCAATCCCCTTTACTAATAATTGCTATAACTTCTAAAAAGATTTAATCGAGGGCATTGAAAGAGGTGTTAATATTAATCTTATTAAACTCACCTTAGACCTAATCCTAGCAAGTCTCTTGATCATCGTACAACTTAGTTTTTTTAGATTCAATCAAAAGACCAAACAACCATTGGAATCAGCTAGTAAGAACACTTAGGAAAATTACACATCCCTGTGGACCGACCCGTATTCACCGGCTAGCTGCAAAGCGACGCCGTTTCTGATTGCGGTAAAATATTTTGATCGTTAAAAACCTACATTAATCAACGGTCCCGGCTTGTTGCATTGGGACGACCCTGAATAAATTATTTCTTCTTCCTCCTCGGCATCGCTCCCGAAGACTGGAATAGTGGTGATAACTTTGTTCTTCGGTTTGTCGAATCTTTCCGTGTCTTCGAAATCTGGTAAGAAGTATTTTGCATCTTCGTACTTTCGGACTTCATTCACGGAGAATGGGTTTAGCTCTCCTGTCACGGTATACTCGAGACCATACTTGAAATACTTCATACACTGATGTTGTGTAGAAGGGATGATGTTGTACTCGTGTAACCAAGGCCTGCCGAGCAAAGCATTGTAACATGTCTTGGCATCAATGACGTGGAACTTGACGTCGGTGACCAGCAACCCAAAGCCTAACGTCAGAATCACAGACCCGAGCGTCCATGATGACTGAGAGTCAAACCCGGAGATAGTGATCTTATCCCGAGCGAGGTGTTGAACGCTCATGCAGATCTCCTTCAACACTCTTACATTGAGAAGGTTAACGGAGGATCCATTGTCGACTAGGATTTTGCCTATCTTGATGTCATGACAGTACCCGGCGACATATAGCGGACGGTTATGCTCGCACGTCCCGAGGAAGAGGTCCCCATCGCCGAAAGTGATGTCAGCAGTGTGCACTTCCTCCAACTCGTCCTTCATCTTTTCTTCGGCGAGGAAAGCTTGAAACTGTTCGGGGTCTTGTAACGCTTTGATTAGGGAGTTTCGTGCCTCTTTAGATAGCAGAAGGGCATCGAGAAGGCTCAACTGTGAAAGAATCTTCCTCAGGTGTGCTAGAACGTTATAATCTACCTTGCTTTTTTTGGGCGGGTCCTTGGCTGCCAGCTCTTCGACGACTCGATCGTCGAGGGCAATATCCTCAAGGACATTTTCCTTCCCTTTATCTTTTTTATTCGATCCCTTGTTTGCAGGCCCGAGATTCTTTTCGGGTAGCGTGCGATTACGCAGCTGAATGTTCTCGCAGGTCTTCACTTCTTCTGCCTCGGAGGTAGATTCTTTAAAGAGAGGGCCAAGGGGTATTTCTTCATCAGAATTGCTCCCGAAGGTAGGAACTTGCGATCCCTTACTATCAACCATGCGACAGTTGCCGGCAGTTCTTTTGCGCTCATCTGTCGCGTTCTTCTGCTCTCGACGCGTCTTGCGCTTCATTCGCTTGAAATGCTGTCGGTGGGAAACATATCCTTGCCACCAGTTTTTAAAGGCGTTGCACTCTTCAGTAGAGTGTGTAGTCTTCTGATGGTACAAGCAGCAGTTTGGATGTACATCCCCTTCATCAAGGGGTATCCCATCAGGAGTGTCTCCTTCGGAGGGTGGCAGCTTCATTCCCATCGATATAGCTTTGGCGAATCGTTTCTTCGTCTTGAACCTGTTTTTGATGGCGACATAAGTGCTTTGATCTGGTTGGGGTATTTCATGACCCATAACTTCTTTAAATTGACGCCGACTCCTGGCCTTTTCGAATATAGCCATTTCGCGTTCTCGATCATCCTTGCTCTTCTGACGGGCTTCGTTCAGCAGTAGGTCGATGATCTTGTTAGACAATTCCAAGGGTTTTGATTCCGGTTCTGGATCTGCCCCCAGTTTCTTTGCATCAGGTGCTTCTTCACCATCCATCGACGAGTGAGAGATCAAGTGGCAGCTTGCCGCATAGCCCTCAGTTTCATCTGCCGAGTCCTCTCCCCCATCATTGTCATCGTCTCTGTCCTTAAGAATGTCGTCGAGAAAATCTTGGAGCGTGACTGGGGTTCGCACCTTCTGGTTATATTCTTCCAGCGCGTCGATGTGTTTTTGCAGGTCCGTGCGCTTGTCAGCAGGCTTCACGGGCTTTTTGGTTTTCTTCTTTTTCTTCGAATACTTTGACGGCTGGGCCTGAGTGTTTTGATTATCGCTACCAATTTTTGGCGTCCAGCGCGGCTTCAGCATTCCCTCGATGATCTCGGGTTCTAGCTGATTTTTCCATCTGACCGCTGGGCATGCTTGGAGATCCTTCAGCATTCTTTTCGTTTTGGCTGAAAGAGCGACCTCCCATGGAGCTTCTTCGACAAAAGAGCTTGATACCCCCGGTGTGTCCCTCTTTTAAGAGTGTGCGGTTGAGGCGGGCTTACTTTCCAATTCTCGGATAGTGCGAATTTGCCCTGTTGGTATTGGTCTTCAATCCAGCCTTTAAAGACGAAGCAATCCTCAATTGGATGGCTTACTGCTCGGTGGTAAGGGCAGTAATTGGGATTGTTAGCATCGCCGGGCTGCAACGAACATCTAGGATCTGGCAGATTGATGAGCCTGTTGCGCACTGCCAGCTCAAACAGTCTCTTTATTTTCTCCCGCAGAAACGAGTAGAGACGTCCCAGTCTCTCCTCGAAGGATTGGCATGGACGCACGTTGCTTTGGCGAACAACCGGTTTTAAGTTGCTCGGCTGTTGTTGAGCATTGGCGACAAAGGTCGCTTTCCCTTTGCCCTTTTCATTCCGTGGCTCTGTCTTTGAAAAGGAAGGCTTATGACCCATTTGGGCCATTTGGGCCAGCTTATCAATCAAGGTCTGGAAGGTGGTCGGCTTGAAGAACATCATGAATTGGGATATGGTCGCCTGCGGATCGAGGGTTCCCACAAACATTCCCACTGCATGAGCCTCTTCGATGCGCTGTTCGCACTTCGACCATAGTTCCGCCACCGTATCGCGTACTGGACCCAAGTTTCTTCCGGCTTCACCCTGGCATTGATCAGCGCCGTGATTGGGGTACGTTCTCTAGCGCTCGCAAAACGTTGGGTGAATAGCAGCTCCATCTCTGCAAATGTCTTGATAGAGTCATTCGGGAGTTCCGAATACCACTCAAATGCTGTCTCCGACAAGCTGCCAACAAACTGGCGGAGCAGTAGTTTATCATCACCTCCAATATTACCGCATAAGGCTCTAAATTGAGCAACATGTTGGTGCGGGTTTGCCGTCCCCTTATATACATGGAATTTAGGGATCGTATATCCCGGTGGGTACTTTATTTAGTCGTACCAACCCGGATATGGTCGTCCAGTCTTAACAATCTGACCGATCGCTTCATTCACCTGGTGAGCCCGTACCTGTTGAGCGATGTAATCATCCAGGGCGGCTTTGGAGATGGTCTCCTCTTTGGTTGCTGAACAAGCCGGAAGAGGGTTCGATGTCTCCCCTCTGTCATCTTCAAGGACAATCGGAGGGTCTTCAGCCGGAGGATCCGATTGTATCATCATCCCGACCATGTCTTGGAAGAGAAGCGCCATTCGTTTTATATTGACCGCTTGTTCCGCTGCTTCTCTGTCCTTCTTTTCGAGGATTCTGCGGAGGAAGTCAGCATCGGTTTCCTGTTCATGACGCTGCTCTGAAGACGCCTCCGGGCTTTCTTTTGGCCCAGTGAGTGCGGCCATTTGTGTTAGCATTTCCTGAAGTTTCTGTTGCTGCTCCTGGGCTTTTGTCATAGATCGCGTAAGCGGTCGATGACCCGTAGAGATACGGCTATCCTCTTTCCCGGATGCCATATAAACAGTGTGGACCACTATGCCTCCAGACTTGGGGCGTTTGGGTTCAATGGTTTTGCGATTCATCGCAGACTCAGGGATTTTCTCCGGCCTTCTCCTCCTGTGGGCGGTCGAAGTTGAGGGGGCCGTTGCAGTGGGCACCCGTAGCTGTCGCCTTTTGTGGCTTGACAGGATGGTCTTTTTCTTGCCGAACCTTTATCTTTTTCTGTCGGCGGGAGTAATCCGGATCAATCATCGAGTCTTGGACTTGACGCCAGACCTTGTAAACTTTAGAGGACAGCTGCTGAGGGGGCTGCTCTGGCTTCGCCTTTGTGATCTTTTCAACAAGCGGAGGAGATTTTTTTAGCACGGCAGTTGGCGAATTCCTGCGCACCTTGTTAAGTAGTTCAAAGCTGTTCCCAGTTGGAACAGCAGCATTAAATTCTACCGTTGGAGCCGGCGGAGTCAGTCCTGAGGGTGAACTGCCCCCAGCTTTCCTCACTCGATACCAGTGGCGACGTTGAGCATGTCGTGCGGCAGGGATTACCTCCGCTGTTGGATGAGCTTCCTCTTGTCCCTTACTTTGAGGGGAGACTGTTATTGGCGCTAGCCTGTCGAAGACTGACGTCCGTTGAGAAGGATAGTCAGTCTTGCGAAGGCCGACTATCGAACAGGGGAAACAGCCTTCATGACTTCGCCTGGAACAGGAGCTGAAACGACCAGTCTTGTGAAGACCGACCCCTTAGCAGGAGAAATCGCCTTGGTGACTTCAGGAGTAGGAATGGCTAACCGCTTATGGATAACACCTTCAGGAATTGTGAGCTTCTTCATGGGCCCATTTGAGCTTCGGCCAATCTGTTGAAAACCGAGACAGTGGACTTGGGCGACCCGTTGAGAGGGGCCGCAGTAGTTGCAAGCCGATCAAAGACCGACTTCTTTGGAGCTTCTTGCGATGGTACAGGAGCGCTGAAGCTCGTTGGCGGGAGCATGGTCCCGAAGAACAGTCCAGTGGTGGTCTGAGTCACCTGTTCCACCGGTATGGCGAAGATGGAGGCCACTTGGGGCCCGTAAGTCACTTCTCCAGACGGGACGGAGCGAGAGTTGCAGTTGCAGTTAGTGCAGTTTGAAGCTATTGATCTTCTGTTTTCTGCACGGACCAAGACACCAAATCTTAGTACCTCGAATTCAGGGGTAACCATGTCAAACCGCGATTCGTTCGCGAAACACGACACACGAAGTGTATAGTGGAAAAAGGAAAAGATCCCACCGGGCGTGCCAGAATCTGTTCTCCACCGAAAGACGGGATACGCGACCGCGTAGGTCCATCTCGCCTGAATTTGGGGGGCAGATGCTATTTGGTTTTATCCGTCGACCTCTCCGAAGATGCCAAGTTGATTTATAGCACCATATATCGAAGGTTTAGACGGATGCGACCGATGTAGCAGACTTCGTCAGATTCCCCCTCATTTGAGGGTTTTTTGATTATGGGGACGCTCTTCCCTGCAGGCGCAAGCCCCTGCAGTTAATTACGCTACCGCATCGCGGTAACAACTTTCTCCTTCTCCAGATGGTCACTTCATGTCGTGTATGTTTTTTTTGTTTTTGGTTGCCCGTGGATTGTATACGGAGACTAATTTATGTTGTCGCCCGTAGGGCGTGGATGAGTCCAAATCCGTATTTTCTTAGATTTGGGTTTGGGGTTGGGTTTAAGGATGCGTTAGTCTCATTTGAGACTAAGATCAACTTAAACGTTTGTTAAGGATACGTTAGTCTAATTTTAGACTAAGATCAACTTAACGGGATCATTTAGATCCAACAAAAGAGCATTTGGGCTCTGTTGTTTAGTTTAGGGACATTGCGGTCTATTGTTAGTTTAAGGACATTACGGTCCAAGGTTAAGGACACATAGTCCATGGGTTTAAGGACCCCACAGTCCAAGGTTAAGAACCTTATAGTCCATGGGTTTAAGGACCTCACGGTCCAGTTTAGAGACATCATAGTCTGTAAGATTTGCAGGTTGTCGGGACCTGTCACCTCTCTGAAGACGTTGAGGGATTACAACGAAAAATATCAGAGTAGTGAAGAGTTGTACCCTTGAACCAATATTGGTTGGGGGATCTGTAGTTGGATTGATTTAAGGATCGTCAATCTCGTTTGGGATTAAGATCAACTTAAATGTTTGTTAAGGATACGTTAGTCTAATTTTCGACTAAGATCTACTTAACAGGATCATTTAGATCCAAAAAAAGAGCATTTGGGCTCTGTTGTTTAGTTTAGAGACATTGCGATCCAAGTTCAGATGCCAACATGGGTTTGGAAATGCACCAGATAGTTATTGGTCGTTGGGACCCACCACCTCTCTGAAGACGTTGAAGAATTACAACGACATGTATCAGAGGTGTGAAGAGATGTACCTTTGAACCAAAGTTGATTGAAAGGCTCTGGGTTTTGCTTTGAATGTCATATGAGATGATCAATTTTGGAAGACAAGAGTGTATTTGAGGTTCAGTCAAAAGGGAGGGTCCTGCCTCTGGAAGACTTATCTAATTTGGGCTAAGATTGGCTCGAATATAGTGTTAAACACTAAAGTAGACTCGTCTATCACGTGCTCCCACGTGATGCACTTAAAATAGTGTTAAACACTAAGGATGCAGCGCAAAAAATAGTGTTAAACACTAAAAAAAGAAGCGCTCACCTGGGGTCACGTGAGGCGCTTGAGTGTTGGGCCCAAACTTCCTTTATTTTATTCTCAGAATATGCAAGTAAGTGTTAAACACTTTGCCTTTATGACCATCGCGCGCGGGCACGTGATGGGTATCCATGATTTGGATATTAACTCCTCCGTTTTTCCTCGTTTTCTCTTTTTGTCAGGGGTCACGTGGGGACACGTGAAGCGCCCAAAATCTATCCTGACTTGGCTTTGTTCTCTTTATTTTAAGGAATTTATCCAAGGGTCACGTGGGAGTGTTCCCCTCCGAATGGAGGCCTGGACTTTGCGTCTGGCCTGAGATTCGGGGCAGATGCTATATGGTTTTATCCGTCTACCTCTCCGAAGATACCAAGTTGATTTATGACACCGTGTATCGGAGGTCTAGACGGATGCGGCCGATGTAGCAGACTTCGTCAGACTCGCCCTCCGGGTGAGGGGTTTTTGATTGTGGGGACGCTCTTCCCTGCAGGCGCAAGCCCCTGCAGTTAATTACGCTACCGCATCGCGGTAACAACTTTCTCCTTCTCCAGAATTTCACTTCGTGTCGTATGTGTTTGTTTTGTTTGTGGTTGCCCGTGGATTGTATACGGAGACTGAGTAATGCCGTTGCCCGTAGGACGTGGATTAGTCCAAATCAGTATTTACTTAGATTTGGGTTTGGTGTTTTTAGTTTAAGGATGCATTAGTCGCGTTACGGCCAAGATCAACTTAAACATTCATTAAGGATACGATAGTCCTGTTTAAGACTAAGATCAACTTAACGTGATATTCCATTTAATATATGGCCGTCGGGACTCGTCACCTCTCTGACGTCGTTGAAGGATTACAACGATAAGTGTCAGAGGAGTTCGGAGATGTACCCTTGAACCAAAGTCGATTTGGAGTTTTATAATCCATTTGGATGTTTAAGGATACGTTAGCCGTGTTTGGGGCTAAGATCAACTTAAACGGGATCGTTTAGATCCGGCAAAAGAGCATTTGGAGGCTCTATTGTTCTAGTTTAGGGACGTGGTGGTCCATTGCCAGTTTAGGGACGTGGTGGTCCATTATTAGTTTAAGGACATCTCGGTCTGATATTAGTTTAAGGACGTTTCGGTCCATTATTAGTTTAGGGACGTTCCGGTCCAACATTAGTTTAGGGACGTTCCGGTCCAATATTGGTTTGGGGACGTTCCGGTCCAATATTAGTTTAGGGACGTTCCGGTCCAACATTAATGTGTGGTCGTCGGGACCCGTCACCTCTCTGACGTCGTTGAAGGATTACAACGACAGTCGTCAGAGGAGTTCGGAGATGTACCCTTGAACCGGATATAAATTGATTTAAGAGAGAGCTGTGCTCAGTCAATTTTATTTAAGGACTTGCGGCCAAAATTGGGCTAAGTCCAGTGGAAAATGTTCAACACCTTTATTTATTTCCGGTCTATTAGATCTGTGCTAGGGCTTTGCCCACACTTAAATAATGCATTGCATTACTTCAGGCCATTTATGCCCATTTTAACTGGGCTCTGCCCTTTTTATTATGATGCAGATCATTTGTTTTGGTCCACTGGACCTTTCAATTGGGCTCTGCCCTTTTAAATAATGCATAGCATTTTATTTATTAGGCCTGTTAAGCCTTTTAATTGGGCCTGGCCCTTCAGGAAATAAAATGCATTGCATTTGTCAGGCGCTTTGCGCCAATCACTGAGCGCAAGCGCTTGTGGTGAGGACACGTGTCATGCACTGGCGAGCGCAAGCGCAACAGCGCAGTGCGCTGCGCTAGTGTGCTGCGCTGTTGCGCTGCTGACATGTGGCGCGCTCTGGTGAGTTGCGCCAACAAAGGAGCGCAACAGCGCAATTTTTCAAGTGCAAAACACTGTTTTATATTCTGGTTGATTTTAAATCAAAGAAAACAAGTTTTCTTTTGTTTTCAAAGAACCAATGGTTCATAAGAAAGTGCAAAGCACTACTATTACTTATTTTTTTCTTTTTATTTAAGATTATTGATCTTGTTCTTAGATCAATAGTCTGTCCATAAGAGAATTTTCTCTTTTTTCCTAAAGGTTTTTACATTCTGTTGTTCTTGAGGAGTTCTCAAGAGTTCTCTTCTCTTTTTTTTTTTTAGAAAGATGTTCATGCCTTTGAATTGAGGCTTGGGGTCCTTTTTATAGTGCTCATAAATTAGTTAAATTTGTTAAAGAGATCCTTCTCTGAGTGATTTGGGGAATTTTCCCCACCGTTGGATCTTTGATCGAAGGGCTTCTGCTTTGCAGAAGAAAATCTTCTTGTTTTAAGAAGAACAGAAAAGATTTCTTAAAATTTTAATTCTGTTTGGCGCAGATGCCCTAGCGCGTGACACGTGTCGTGCAGCGCACAGCGCAGCGCAACTGCGCTGACACGTGTCGCGCAGCGCAGCGCAACTGCGCTAGGGCATCTGCGCTGACACGTGTCGTGCAGCGCACAGCGCACTGCGCTGACACGTGTCGCGCAGCGCAGATGCGCTTGCGCAACTATTTTTTTTTTAGAGCTTTGCTCTGATGGAGTACGCTACCTTGGGCGCTGCGCTCCTTACGCTAACGTGTCTGATTTTGACACGTGGCGCTCTGCGTGCAGCGCAGGGGATCTGAAGCGTTACTTCATTTATTTTAACTTTAATTTTCACTTTAATTTTCAAGATAGAGCTTTGCTCTGATTGGAGAAAAACAGAAGCATTGCTTCTTTTCCCACCTGGGAATTTGAACAGAGCTTTGCTCTGATTGGAGTAAACAAATGCCCCCCCACCGTTGCGCTTACGTGGCCTCCTAACGTGAGCGCAGCGGTGGCAGACTCCGAACCGTCGCGCCATCCCTTGAAAGCTGAAAGGGCACTTGATGCCTATAAATAGGACCTTTGGTCCCTTAGATGATTCTCATCTTTAAAATTTTGCTTTCAGAACTCAGAGCCCTGCTCTTTATTTTCAAGAACTTTAAGAGTTAAACTCTTAAAACTTTTAGGTGAAAATTTTAATTTGGATTAAATTAAATTAAATTAATTTTCATTGATAGAGCCTCGCTCTCAATAGATCCCTGATCTAAAGGAAACCTATTTAGGGTTTCACTTAGCAGAGCGTTGCTCTACAGGTCTTAAAAGGATCTAAAGAGAACTAAAGGGGACCCTATTAGGGTTCCATAGAGCTCTGCTCTCTGAAAGATTTTCCTTGGATTTTCTTAATTCATTAATGGAGTTTTGCTCCTCCCAAATCATATAGAAGAACTCTTAAGAATTCTTCATGGATCTTGGAACTTAAAGATGGCATTTTATTCCTCAGTGCATTATATCGTTTTGCTTAATCAGTTTTTCTGATAATTCTGTTGATCCTCTTTCACAGGAACAATGAACGCCCACATGTATGCTCTTAACGAGATCATCTCTCATGAGGACATCCGCCGACTTGGCCGCTCTCAAAATCGGGAGTTCACAAACGAGGAGTGTGCTGAAATAATGAGTCGCTTCGACGCATACAATGGTCCACTGCTTCCCCGACGTTCCTCTCTTTTTAAACTTATCGTGCGAGCTTTCTGGGAAGCGCTTCCCCTATTCTGTTCCGGCGTGCCGCTTAGGGCGTTGGATGCCGCTGTGGACAAGGTGCACTCTGTGTACCTATTGAACTTTATCTCGAAGAGACGGCGAGACAGTCTTATTGACCTTTTGCACGAGATCTTTCAACAGTCTGCCATACTCACTGCTTATCGGAGAGTGGAAGACATCGGGAGGGACCCTGACGCTTGTGCTCGCGAAAGGAAGCACACTAGGATGGTCCGCGAGGCTTGGAAAGTCATAGATAGGGTCGCTTTTGAATTCCTCAATTCATGCCCTGGATCTGAGGTTATTCCATTGTAACTTTCGTTTATTGTTTTTATGACTGTAAGAACTTCGGGCAATTTTTTTTTTATCCCAGCTTGTCTTTATTATATATCTTTTGTCCTGAGTCTTTTTGCCCATGCATGAATGAATGTGTCTTGAACGCTTGATCAAATGTAAATCGGATGCTCTTTCTGTTGCATTTCCTCTTTCTCAGCATGTCGTCACAATTAGCAGGTAATAGAGTAAGCTTCTTAATTTCTTCACGAGATATCGAGGGCTTAGGCCGCAGGTTCAGATCTGCTGTCTAAGACTTTTCAACTCTATGAGCCGTGAGGGTCTCATAGAGACTTTTCTCCCTACGGATCGAGAGGATCTCGTAGGTGGGTTTTTCTCCTTAGGAATCGTGAGGATTCCTAAGTGTGGTTTTCTCTTATAAGTCATAAGGATCCTACAAGAGAATTTTTCCCTCTTATGAGTCGAGAGGACTTGTAAGCGGTTGTTTCCCTCCTTGTCGAAGTTCGATGTAGGGGAGTGAGACCCGTGGATGGTATGCAAGAGACCGTTTTGGGCCAACTTGCATGGTCTCAGTGCTTAGGAAACAGGCTTCTTTTATGCCCATTACCTAAGGCTTTATCTCACGAGTCGAGCCGCCTCAACAATTTTTTTTGCAAGTCGAGACGAATCGAGCGTTTCTCGCAAGAACATCTTAACGTCGCATTTAACCTCTGCTCTTTACGACAGAAGCCCGTTAAGGTTGGTGGTACTTAGGGTTTCGGCCATCGTACCGTCGCATAAGCTGATATAGTCCTCGATAGGCAATCGTGCTCTTCGAGTAGCCCTGCGACTGCCGTGTCTCTGATCCCTTCGGAGGCTGGACAAGACGTCTTCAAGCAATCCTCCTTGGCAGTTTGACCGTCGGAAGAGCAAGCGTTTGGAATTTGCCATGTCGCTTTTTACTTGAGGTTAGGCTTATTTTGGTGAGCCCCGATGAGTCATAACCACTCCGCGCTGGTGTGGGGATGATCTCCGATAGTCTTTCGGGCTTTATGTGAGTTGCCGTCAAGACCCTGAAGCTAGGAATTTGGCCTTTGCTTCGTTTGCTAGTATTGCGTCTGCTGTATCGAGACGAATGTTGCGGTGGGAACTAGGGATTTTGCCGTGGCTCCGTTTGTTTGATGACGTTGCGTCTGCTGTGTCGAGACGAACGTTGGGGTGACATCTCGTCTGCTGTATCGAGACGGACGTCGAGGTTATCTCTAGGTTGCTGGCGAACCGCCGAGGTTTGGAACTAGGGATTTTGCCGTGGCTCCATTCGTTTAATGACGTTGCGTCTGCTGTGTCAAGACGAACATTGGGGTGACATCTCGTCTACTGTATCGAGACGGACGTCGAGGTTGTCTCTAGGTTGCTGGTGAACCGTCGAGGTTTGGAACTAGGGATTTTGCCGTGGCTCCATTCGTTTAATGACGTTGCGCCTGCTGTGTCGAGACGAACATTAGGGTGACATCTCGTCTACTGTATCGAGACGGACGTCGAGGTTGTCTCTAGCTTGCTGGTGAACCGTCGAGGTTTGGAACTAGGGATTTTGCCGTGGCTCCATTCGTTTAATGACGTTGCGTATGCTGTGTCGAGACGAACATTGGGGTGATATCTCGTCTGCTGTATTGAGATGGACGTCGAGGTGGTGACCATTCTTTGCTGGTGCGAGATGATCTCCGATTGTCTTTCCGGTTTTATATGAGTTACCGTCAAGACGTCGAAGCTAGGAATGTGGCCTTCGCTTCGTTTGCTTTGGTATGTCCAAATCCTGTTGGAGGAAGAACGCTGGGGTTGACATTTCGTCTGCTGTATCGAGACGAACGTCAAGGTGGTGACCACTTTGTGCTGGTGCGAGATGACCTCCGATTGTCTTTCCGGTTTTATGTGAGTTACCGTAAAGACGTTGAAGTTAGGAATATGGCCTTCGCTTCGTTTGCTTTGTCACGTCTGAATCCCTGCTGGAGGAAGAACGCTGGGGTGACAACTCGTCTGCTGTATCGAAACGAACGTCGAGGAGGTGACCACTCCATGTGAGATGATCTCCGGTGGTCTTTCAGGCTTTATATGACTTGCCGTTAAGACCTTGAAGCTAGGAATTTTGCCTTCGCTTCATTTGCTCACACTGCGTCTGGTGTATTGAAACGAATGCTGAGGTGGAGCTGGGATTTTGCCGTCACTCCGCTTGGTTTCGACCATGGGGTCTTTTGTTAACTTTGCATGTACACCCTGCTGGACTGCGAAGGAACGCCATTGTTGACATTGCGTCTGCTGTAACGAGACGAATGCTAAGGTGGAGTTGGGATTTTGCCGTTAGTCCACTTTGTTTCGACCGTGAGGTCTTTTGTTGACGTTGCATCTGCCTCCAGCTGGACTGCGGAGGAACGCTGCTGTTGACATCGCGTCTACTGTATCGAGACGAATGCTGAGGTGAAGCTGGGATTTTGCCATCGCTCTGCTTGATGGTGTAATATCTGTGTCCTGCTGGAATGAGGAGGCACACCGTTGTTGGTCTCCAGGCTGCAGATGTGGCCATTGAGATTTGGAACTAGAGACTTTGCCATGGTTCCGTTTCGTTGCGATTCTGAGGTCGGTTGTTGACGTCATGTCTGCATCTAATTGGAGTGAGGAGAAACGCCGTTGGTGATCTCTAAGTTGTCGATGTTGACGTCGAGACCCTGAAGCTCGGGATCTTCGTTTGCTTCATTTGTTGACATCGTGTCTGTAATATTGCGACAAATGTCGAGATTGTCTCTAGGTTGTCTATGAACCGTCGAGATTTGGCTTCGCTTTCTGATGGAGCCTGTTGGGAAGGTATGGTTCCCTCTTTATCTGTGCCCCTGGATTGTATACAGGGATCGATGTGATTTCACCTGTTAGGGCAAAAAGTTCACCTGTTAGGGCAAAAAGTTTCATTCTTTTATTTCATTTTTTTTATTCTTTCCGCGATGCTCTATCATTTCAGCTTTTACATCGCGAAAATCGCGATTGCCCAATCATTTCGGCTATTTTTCGCGGTGCCCAATCATTTCGGCTATTTTTTCTTTTTACTCGCTGCTTTTTATTGCGAGTTGCCTAATCATTTTGGCTATTTATTTTATTTTTACTCGCTGTTTTTTATTGCGAGTTGCCCAATCATTTCGGCTATATATATATATTTTTACTCGATGTTTTTTATTGCGAGTTGCCCCATCATTTCGGCTATTTAATATGCATTTTCAGCTCGCTGATTTTTATCGCGAGCGTAGAACTTGGAATCTGGTGCCAATCTCAGTATCAGCATCGCTACAACCGGAATATTGCCAGGAGCGAATCATCATCTGCCATGAAAGGACTTGGAATTTGATTCCGATTTAGGCATCAGTATCGCTACAACTGGGATATTGCCAGGAGCGAATCATCATCTGCCTCCGTCGATGTCGAACAAAGATGGCTTAGCGAACAGGATTAAGGTCCTGTTGACTAAGGATTTTGACTTCATGAGCCGTAAGGGTTTCACAAAGGTATTTCTCCCTACAAGTCGTGAGGATCTTGTAGGTGTATTTTCTCCTTAGGAGTCGTAAGGATTCCTAAGTGCATGTTCCTCTGTAAGTCGTAAGGATCCCACAGGAGGGTTTTCTCCTTGTAAATCGAGAGGATTTACAAGGGTTATTCACCGTGCGAACATATCCCTAGCCTCGGATGAGACTTTGTTAGGGAAATGTTTATTCACGCCCGTGGATTGTATACAAGAGCCAGTATTGGACCACTTGTAGGGCATTATCGGAAGTTTGTGGGGGTTTGCTTAAGCACAGGTTTAGGTCTCTGTAACTTAAGACTTTCAAATCCTATGAGCCGTGAGGGTCCCATAAGAGAGTTCTCCTTACGAGTCGTGAGGATCTCGCAAGTGTATTTTCTCCTTAGGAATCGTGGGGATCCCTAAGTGTGTTGCTCCCTTGTGAGTCGTAAGGATCTCACGCGGGTGGTTTCTCCTTACAAGGTCGAGAGGATCTTGTAAGTGTTCTTTAACGAGGTTGCGCTCTTTCGGGTTTTCACAAACACTCGCCGGTAGTCCTGCTGTTTTTACTCACGGAGCCCTTTCGGGTTTTCATCCGTGCCCATTTTGCTTATGGACATACCGTTTTTTTGTTTTGTTTTTTTTTTCTTTTTCTCTTTTTTTTACGAGGTCGCGCCCTTTCGGGTTTTCACGAACACTCGCCCGTAGCCCTGCTGTTTTTACTCACGGAGCCCTTTCGGGTTTTCATTCGTGCCCTTTTTGCTTATGGACATACCGTTTTTATTTATTATATTTTTCTTTATTTATATAATTTTTTTTCACCTCGTCAGCCTAAAGATGCTGCGGTATTAGTTTAAGGACGTTTCGGTCCTTTGCAAGTTTTAGGACATTGCGGTCCATCATTAGTTTAAGGACATCTCGGTCCGCCGTCGCCGTATTTGAGGCGAATATCTAGTTTATTGACTTTTCGGTCTATGGGTCCTTCCCCATGAATGAGCATGTTGCCCCCGGCGTATCCGTCTTTTCCGGAGCGTGCGGTTGCGGCGGACTCACCTTCCAGTTTTCAGACAGCGCAAACTCGCCATGTTGGTATTGGTCTTCAACTCAGTTTTTGAAGACGTTTGGTGGTAAGGGCAATAATTGGGATTATTAAGATCGCCTGGCTGCAACGGACGTTTTGGACCCGTCTGATTGATGAGTCTGTTGCACACCTCCAGCTCGAACAGTCTCTTTGTTTTATCTTGCGGAAACGAGTAAGGACGTTTCAACTTTTCTTGGAGGGGTTGCCGCTTGTTGCTTTGGCGAGCAACCGGTCTAGGGTCACCTGATTGTTGTTGAGCGCTGGCGACGAGGGCCGTTTTTCCTTTTCCTTTATTCTTTTTGTTCGGTCCCTTGTTTACGGGGCCGAGATTTTTTTCGAATAGCATGCGATTACATGGCTGAACGTTCTCGCAGCTTCTCAATTCCTTTATTTTCGAAATAGATTCCCCGGGGGAAAAGTTGGGGATAGCTTCTTCGTCAGAGTCGCTTCCAAAGGTGATAATTTGTGATCCTTTGAAGTCGGCTATATGACAGTTTGCGGCGGCTCCTTTGCGCTCATATATCGCATTTTTCCGATGTCCACAAGCTTCACACTTTGTCCTGTCGAAGTGTTGCTTTTGAGCGACATACCCTTGCCACCAACAGTTAAAGGACTCGCAGTCTTCGGTAGGATATATGATCTTCTGATGATATAAACAGAAGTTAGGGTGCATCTCTACCTCAGAGAAAGAATTTTCTTCAGAGGTCGGTAGCTTCATTCCTACTGATAGAGCTTTGGCGAACCGTTTCCTCGTCTTGAATTTGTTTTTACCCGCAGTGTATGGCTTTTGATTTGACGGGAATACCTTGGTTCTTTCTAGTATGGCCATTTCACGCTCTTGATTGGCTTTTGCTTTCAGACGAATTTCACTTAGGAAGACATCGATCAACTCGTCTGATGGCTGTAGAATCTCCGGCTCAGGATTCGCCATTGGTTTCTCAGCGCAAGGAGCCTCTTTATCATCCGTCAGTGAATGAGAAATCATATGACAAGTCGCTACGTAGTCTTCGGATTCATCCGATGAGTTTTCTCCATTGTTTTCATCCTTGACTAAAGAACAAGCTGCCCCCGGCGTGTCCGTCTTCTTTGGAGAGTGCGGCTATGGTGGGTTTACCTTCCAGCTTTCAGACAGCGCGAACTTGCCTTGCAGGTATTGATCCTCGATCCATCCCTTAAAGACGAAACAATCCTCAATCGGGCGACTTACCGTTTGGTGGTATGGGCAATAATTGGGATTATTAAGATCGCCTGGCTGCGACAGACGCTTTGGACTCGGCAGATTGATGAGTCTGTTACGCACTGCCAGCTCAAACAGTCTTCTCATTTTATTCTGAGGAAACGAGTAAGGATGTCCTAGCCTCTCTTCGAGAGATGGGCGTGGACGCACGTTGTTTTGGCGAACGACCGGCTTTGAGTTGCTCGACTGTTGTTGAGCATTGGCGACGACGATCGCTTTCCCTTTTCCTTTCTCATCTCGGGAATCTGATTTTGGAGGAGACGGTCTATGGCCCATCTGGTCCATTTGGGCTAATTTGTCAATCAAGGCCTGGAAGGTGGTCGGCCTGAAGAACATCATGAATTGTGAGATGGTCGCCTGCGGATCGAGAGTGCCCACAAACATGCCTACCGCAGGTGCCTCTTCTATGCGTTGTTCGCATTTCGACCATAGGTTCCGCCATCGTGTTGCGTATTGGACCCACGTTTCGCTTGGCCTTATCCTGGCATTTATCAGTGCTGTTATCGGGGTGCGTTCACTAGCACTCGCGAATCTTTGTGTAAACAGCAGCTCCATCTCCGCAAATGTTTCGACAGAGTCGTTAGGTAGCTCCGAATACCATTCAAATGCTGTTTCTGCTAAGCTGCCGACGAATTGGCGAAGCAACAGTTTGTCATTGCCTCCAGTGTTGCCGCATAAGGCCCTGAATTGCGCGACATGTTGATATGGATTTCCTGTCCCTTTATATACGTGGAATTTAGGGATCGTGTATCCCGGCGGGTAACTGATTTGGTCATACCAGCTTGGATAGGGTCGTCCCGTTCTAACAGTTTGCCCAGCCGCTTCACTCGCCTGATGAGCTCGTATTTGCTGAGCTATATAGTCGTCAAGCACGGCCTTGGAAATGGTTTCTTCCTTGGCTGCTGAAAGAGCCGGAGGAGGATCAGATATTTCCCCTCCGTCATTTCCGACAATGACTGGAGGGTCTTCAGCTGGAGGGTCCGGCTGTAACATCATCCCTACCATGTCTTGGAAGAGGAGTGCCATTTGTTTTATATTAGCCGCTTGTTCTGTGGCTTCCGTGTCCTTCTTTTTGAGGATTCTACGTAAGAAGTCAGCATCAGTCTCTTGTTCGTGATGCTGCTCTGATGATTCTTCCGAACTTTCTTTCGGTTCGGTAAGTGCAGCCATCACAGTCATCATTTCCTGAAGCTTCTGTTGCTGCTCCTGGGCTTTCGTCACAGATCGGGAGAGCGGCCGGTGACCCGTCGAAGCACGGCTTTCCTCCTTTCCGCAAGCCATATAAACGGTGTGCACCACCATGCCCCCAGACTTGGGGCGTTTGTGTTCGGTGTCTTTGCGATTTGCCAAAGACACAGGGGCTTTTTGCGGCCTCCTTTTTTGAGTGATTGGAGTTAAGGGAGCCGTTGTAGTGGGCATCCAAGTAGCTTTTGTTTTTTGTGGCTTGACAGAGTAATCCTTCTCCTGCCGCACCTTCATCTTTCTCTGTCGATGAAGATGGTTTTCATTAATCACTGACTCCTGGACCTGTCGCCAGACCTTGTAAATTTTAGAGGACAGCCGTTGAGGGGGATGCTCTAGCTTCTTCTCTGGAATATTCTTAACAGATGAAGGAGTTCGCTTTAGCACCGCAGTAGGAGAGTTTCTGCGCACCGAGTTCAGCAACTCAAAGCTGTTCCTGGTTGGAACAGCAGTATCGATCCCCACCATTAGAGTTGGAGGAGTAAGTCCAGAGGGGGAGTTGCCCCCAGCCTTCCTCACTCGGCGCCAGTAGCGACGTCGAGCATGTCGTGCTGATGGAGTTGTTTCAGCTATAGGGGTGACCTCCTCATGCCCCCTGTGTTGGTCAGAATATACTGGTACCAGCTTTTTAAAGATCGACGTCCGTTGAACGGGGACGGCCAACTTGTCAGAAGCGGACTTCTGAACATGGGAAGCAACCTTGGTGATTTTGCCAGGAACGGGAGTTGGAATGGCTATCCGCTTCGGGATAACGCCTTCTGGTATGGCAGGCTTCTTCATGAGCCTGTTAGAGCTCTGGCCTAGTCCGTTAAAAACTGAAGCAGTGGAGTTGGACGACCCGTTGAGAGCGGTCGCGGCAGTGGTAAGTCGATCGAAGACCGACTTCTTTGGAGCTTCTTGCAATGTCATTGGGGCGTTGAAGCTCATTGGTGGGAGCATGGTCCCAAAAAATAGTCCAGTGGTGGCTTGAGCCACCTGCTCCACCGGCATTTTGAAAAGGGAGGCCACTTGGGGCCCATAAGTCACTCCTCCAGCAATGACGGAGCGAGAGTTATCGCTGCGGGCGGTGCAGTTCGAAGCCATCGATTTTCTGTTTTCTGCATAGAGCAAGACACCAAATCTTAGTACCTTGAATCCACAGGCAATCACAGCAAACCGCGATTTGTTTGCGAACACGACACACGAAGTGTGGAGTGGAAAGAGGAAGAGGTCCCACCGGGCGTGCCAGAATCTGTTCCCCTCCGAAGGACGGCGCACAGGACCGCGGTGTCCTGACGCTGAGATTCGGGGCAGATGCTATATGGTTTTATCCGTCTACCTCTCCGAAGATACCAAGTTAATTTATGACACCGTGTATCGGAGGTCTAGACGGATGCGGCCGATGTAGCAGACTTCGTCAGACTCCCCCTCCGGGTGAGGGGTTTTTGATTGTGGGGACGCTCTTCCCTGCAGGCGCAAGCCCCTGCAGTTAATTACGCTACCGCATCGCGGTAACAACTTTCTCCTTCTCCAGAATTTCACTTCGTGTCGTATGTGTTTGTTTTGTTTGTGGTTGCCCGTGGATTGTATACGGAGACTGAGTAATGCCGTCGCCCGTAGGACGTGGATTAGTCCAAATCCGTATTTACTTAGATTTGGGTTTGGTGTTTTTAGTTTAAGGATGCATTAGTCGCGTTGCGGCCAAGATCAACTTAAACGTTCGTTAAGGATACGATAGTCCTGTTTAATACTAAGATCAACTTATCGTGATAGTCCATTTAATATACGGCCGTCGGGACTCGTCACCTCTCTGACGTCGTTGAAGGATTACAACGATAAGTGTCAGAGGAGTTCGGAGATGTACCCTTGAACCAAAGTCGATTTGGAGTTTTATAATCCATTTGGATGTTTAAGGATACGTTAGCCGTGTTTGGGGCTAAGATCAACTTAAACGGGATCGTTTAGATTCGGCAAAAGAGCATTTGGAGGCTCTATTGTTCTAGTTTAGGGACGTGGTGGGCAATGTTTAGGGACGTGGTGGTCCATTATTAGTTTAAGGACATCTCGGTCCGATATTAGTTTAGGGACGTTCCGGTCCAATATTAGTTTAGGGACGTTCCGGTCCAACATTAATGTGTGGTCGTCGGGACCCGTCACCTCTCTGACGTCGTTGAAGGATTACAACGACAGTCGTCAGAGGAGTTCGGAGATGTACCCTTGAACCGGATATAAATTGATTTAAGAGAGAGCTGTGCTCAGTCAATTTTATTTAAGGACTTGCGGCCAAAATTGGGCTAAGTCCAGTGGAAAATGTTCAACACCTTTATTTATTTCCGGTCTATTAGACCTGTGCTAGGGCTTTGCCCACACTTAAATAATGCATTGCATTACTTCAGGCCATTTATGCCCATTTTGACTGGGCTCTGCCCTTTTTATTATAATGCAGATCATTTGTTTTGGTCCACTGGACCTTTCAATTGGGCTCTGCCCTTTTAAATAATGCATAGCATTTTATTTATTAGGCCTGTTAAGCCTTTTAATTGGGCCTGGCCCTTCAGGAAATAAAATGCATTGCATTTGTCAGGCGCTTTGCGCCAATCACTGAGCGCAAGCGCTTGTGGTGAGGACACGTGTCATGCTCTGGTGAGCGCAAGCGCAACAGCGCAGTGCGCTGCGCTAGTGCGCTGCGCTGTTGCGCTGCTGACACGTGGCGCGCTCTGGTGAGTTGCGCCATCAAAGGAGCGCAACAGCGTAATTTTTCAAGTGCAAAGCACTGTTTTATATTCTGATTGATTTTAAATCAAAGAAAACAAGTTTTCTTTTGTTTTCAAAGAACCAATGGTTCATAAGAAAGTGCAAAGCACTACTATTACTTATTTTTTTCTTTTTATTTAAGATTATTGATCTTGTTCTTAGATCAATAGTCTGTCCATAAGAGAATTTTCTCTTTTTTCCTAAAGGTTTTTACCTTCTGTTGTTCTTGAGGAGTTCTCAAGAGTTCTCTTCTCTCTTTTTTTTTTAAGAAAGATGTTCATGCCTTTGAATTGAGGCTTGGGGTCTTTTTTATAGTGCTCATAAATTAGTTAAATTTGTTAAAGAGATCCTTCTCTGAGTGATTTGGGGAATTTTCCCCACCGTTGGATCTTTGATCGAAGGGTTTCTGCTTTGCAGAAGAAAATCTTCTTGTTTTAACAAGAACAGAAAAGATTTCTTAAAATTTTAATTCTGTTTGGCGCAGATGCCCCAGCGCGTGACACGTGTCGCGCAGCGCACAGCGCAGCGCAACTGCGCTAGCGCATCTGCGCTGACACGTGTCGCGCAGCGCAACTGCGCTAGGGTATCTGCGCTGACACGTGTCGCGCTGCGCACAGCGTAGCTGCGCTGACACGTGTCGCGCAGCGCACAGACACGTGTCGCGCAGCGCACAGCGCAGTGGCGCTTGCGCAACTTTTTTTTTTTTAGAGCTTTGCTCTGATGGAGTACACTACCTTGGGCACTGCGCTCCTTACGCTAACGTGTCTGATTTTGACACGTGGCGCTCTGCGTGCAGCGCAGGGGATCTGAAGCGTTACTTCATTTATTTTAACTTTAATTTTCACTTTAATTTTCAAGATAGAGCATTGCTTTGATTGGAGAAAAACAGAAGCATTGCTTCTTTTCCTACCTTGGAATTTGAATAGAGCTTTGCTCTGATTGGAGTAAACAGGGAGTACGTGACCCCATCTCATTCATTCTTTTTTTGACCATTGAGGGGAGGGTCACGTGTTGCTACGTGATCAGGTTGGGTACTGATTTCTTTTACGTGCATGGAGAGTTAGATCCCTAATTTATGAATTAAATTCTTTTGTAGGGTTAAACCCTAATTTTATTTAGAGAAATTAAATTACTATGTATTCGAAAGAATTAAATTCTTTAAACTCAATTCTCCCTCTAAGTTTTGGATCTGTATGGAAGAATCTCACCGATGAGAATTAAATTCTCAACTTATGGGGAGATCTGCTTCTGCAGATCTTCAACCATGAAGAAGAACTAAGTTCTTATATTAAAGGTTAAACCTAATCTTTGTTGGAGGAATTAAATTTCTATGTGCTTTGTGGGAGAATAAAATTCTCTGAACTTAGGTCCTCATTTAGGCTTTAGATCTACATGGTAGAATCCCCCCGTTGAGAATTAAATTCTCAACTTATGGGGAGATCTGCTTCTGCAGATCTTCGACCAAAAGAAGAACTAAGTTTTTATTCAGAAGAGTTAAACTCTAGTTTGAGAATTAAATTCTCTTTTTGTTTTGTAGGAGCTTATAAAATGATCTCTTTCCCTCTCTTACCAAGGGTTTCTTTCTTTTCTGAAGAGATCTTTCTTCTTTTTTGGAGAATTCAATTCTCTTCTTTTTTCTCTCTGCTGTTGTATCTCTCTCTTTCTCTTCTCTTCTTGGCTCCTATTTATAGAAGAAAGAAAAGAATCAGTTTGTTTAGTAATCTTTCATTGAAAGATTTTATTGGTTTTATAACCAACATGATCTGTTAGATCACTCGGTGAATTTTATTCACCATTGGATTTTTAATCCAAAAGATACTTTGTTTGTTGTTCCTAGTAGATTTTAGGAAACTCTTTCCTTGTATAGAATCTTTCTATAAATTGGTGATTTTTAAGCACCGTTGGATTTTTAATCCAACGGTGCTCCACTTTACAGAGCGCAATCTTTTTGTTTGGAAAGATTTAGGGAAATATTAGGGTTTTTGATTTCCCTTAATTAGAATTTAAATCTATTAGTTCAGAAGATTTAAGAGCCTATCACGTGTTAGCACGTGACCCCACTGATTGACCATTTAATTAGAATTTAATTCTATTAGTTCGGAGATCTTAGGAACCCATCACGTGTTGGAACGTGACCCCCTGTCACGTGTGGGCACGTGATGCCCCATTTAGGGTTTTCTTTCCTTTGACTCAGAGAGTTTTAAGACCCTATCACGTGGTGACACATGACCCACTGATTAAGCATTTAACCAGAATTTAATTTCATTCTTTTAAAGAGCTCGGGAACTCATCACGTGTCGGCACGTGACCCCTGGTCACGTGTGGGCACGTGATGTCCCATTGGGGTTTTTTCTTGCTGTTTTATTATACCTTTTAATTTCTTTCAGTGGGTTTAAAGGCCCATCACGCGTGGGCACGTGACCCCTTTTGATCAGAATTCAATTCTATTAGTTCAAAGGGTTCAGGAATCTATTATGTGCTGGCACGTGACCCCATCTCAAATTGTGTATCTCAGTGCTTATAACTTTGCTCATAGAAGGTCACGTGTCCCCACGTGATGCCCGATCACGTGTGGACACGTGATACTCCTCTTGTGTATTTCCTTGCTGCTTTATTCAGTTCCCATGAGGGAACAACGCTAATCCTGAACCAAAATGAGGTCCTGCCGTAAAAATGCCAAGTCCGTCGTTTGAAGAACAGATGGACAAGCTAATAAGAAAAGCGGGTCAAAAGGTCCGGGATGATCATAGCCGCGAAATGGCCATCTACGAGAAAGCCAGGACGCAGCGCCTCCTTCAGCAGGCTACGAAAAATGACGAAGCTTTTCGTCGCCAGCCCGTCATGAAGAAGACTCCACGCAAAGGCAAAAATAAGCTAAAGAACGGGAAAAACGTTCGACAGCGGCAAAGTGGGTCCAAGAAACCACGCGATCGAGAATCGAGCAGCCGGGATCCGTCTCTTATAAAGAAGATGGGTCGAGCATATTCTTTCCCCCAAGACAAGACAAGGAAGATATTCGATCTTGTCATGAAACATCAAATGATGACGCTCCAGGAGTCCAAGCACCCCGAGCAAGCAGACGAGGTCTCTCACCCGGATTATTGCTCCTATCACCGAGTGATAGGACATCCTCTCGAAGACTGCTTCACATTCAAAGACTGGGTAGAAGACCGGTATCAACAAGGCAGGTTCGTTTTATCCAGCGGTTGGAGGGTAACCCCGCGACAGAAGCATGAACCGAAAGCCACGCATGCAGCGAGAGTAGAGCCGGATCAACATCGGTCTTGGAAGCGATCTCGTACCTGTCACGTGATAACGCTGTCAGGAGAAGGAGTACACGAAGATATGGCTGACCTCCCCTGGTGCTTCGAAAACAATGATGACGAGGTGATCTCAGAGTTTCCGCCGGCGCCAAAAGAGCTGGAATATTGAATACATACTACTGCAGATAACCTCAGAAAAATCGACTTGGGAACGGCAAACAATCCACGACCTACGTTAATCAGCGAGCTGCTGTCTAAAGAACATGTGGCTACACTCAAAGATGTGCTCATGCAGTATAAAGATTATTTCGCGTGGAACTACTCCGAAATGCCGGGACTAGATCCAGAAATAGCCGTCCACGAATTGGCAATATCTCCGGACGTCAAGCCGATCAAACAAGCACCGAGAAGAATGAGACTCGAACTTGAAATAAGCATCAACGCCGAGGTCAAGAAGCTAATCGACTCCGGTTTCATCCAAGGGGTTCAATATCCTGACTCGATCGCCAACATTGTCCCAGTGATGAATAAAATAGGATGGTGCGCATCTGCGTAGACTTTCAGGACCTCAACAAAGCTTGCCCGAAGGATGATTTTCCCGTACCGGTTACCAAGCTGATGATAGACAACACATCCACTCACGAAGTCTTCTCCTTCATAGACGGCTCATCGGGGTACAACCAAATAAAGATGCATCTCGAAGACTAAAAGCATATTGCTTTCCGGACTCCCCTAGGAATATTCTGTTACAAAGTGATGCCTTTCAGCTTAAAGAACGCTGGCGCCACCTATCAGAGGGCCATGACGAAGATTTTCGATGACCTCATACACGAAATCGTTGAATGCTATATCGACGACCTCGTGGTTAAAAGCAAATCGCATGAAGAACATTGGCAGCATTTGAAGATAGTGTTCCAACGTCTTCTCAAATACAACTTGAAGATGAACCCTCTCCAATGCGCGTTCGGAGTTTCCTCGGGTAAATTCCTAGGGTTCATCGTGTGACACCGGGGCATCGAAATAGACCCGTCGAAGATCAAGGAGATTATGGAAATGCCTCCGCCGAGAACTCTCAAGCAACTGCTGTCTCTCCAAGGAAAGCTCGCATATATCCGACGGTTCATAGCCAATCTCTCCGGCAAGTGCCGCCCTTACAGTCATTTAATGAAGAAGGGAACCCCGTTCGTTTGGGATCGCAAATGCCAAAGCGCACTGGACGAAATCAAGCAATACCTACAGAATCCTTCGATGCTAACCGCTCCGGTCAAGGGAAAGCCTCTCATTCTGTATACAACCGCCCTTGAGGGTTCTCTAGGCGCATTATGGGCACAAGAAAACGACCAAGGGAAGGAGAGATCCCTCTACTATTTGAGTTGAGTTCTTATGGGGGCAGAAAACAATTACTCTCCCATTGAAAAACACCGCCTGGTGTTAATCTTCGCGATAACGAAGCTCAGACATTATTGTTTGGCGCATGAGCTCAATCTCATATCAAAGGTGGATCCTCTCAAGTGTTTGATGTCAAAAGCCATTCTAACGGGACGGCATGCTAAATAGGCCCTACTCTTGATAGAGTTCTCAATAATATATTGACTGCTCAAGGCAGTGAAAGGCCAGGACATCGCCGACTTCCTCACTGAGCATCATATACCTGCCGATTCACCCCTAAATTGCGAATTGCCAGACGAGCACGCGTTTAACACGATCGATGGGGAGAAAGGAGAGAGTGACACCCGATGGGAACTCTACTTCGATGGGGCATCTTCCATGAAGAAGCGAGAGCACAGCACCCCCATAATCAAATCTGGGATAGACCTCATCTTCGTGACTCCACAAGGAAGGATAATGTGCTTTGCCTTTTCCTTGACAGAGCCGAAGACAAACAATAAAGCCGAATATGAAGCTTTGATAGCAGGTCTTGAGATCACTGTCGACATGGGAATCGAAAACCTCCTCATATACGGAGACTCCCAGCTGGTCGTTAGTCAAGTAAATGGCGACTATCAAACGTACAAACCAGAGTTGGTAAAGTTCGGTGAGAGAGTGCAACAACTGCTGACTCGAATCCCTTCCTACGCCGTGGAAAGCATACCGCCCACAGAAAATAGCAAGGCAGATGCATTAGCCAAGCTCGCTAAAGAATTGGTCGACGAGAATCTCGATGATGTAAGGATCGTTGTGCAAAACCGTCGGGTTCTTGCACCAGCGGAAATATCTCCGAAGTCGTCTGAAGAAAAGGAAGCGACCGAGCAAGCAGCCCTACGAATAGAGGATCAGGAGAAGGCCAAGGATTGGAGAGAAGTCTTTATAGACTACTTCAAATCCCGTCGAACGCATGAAGATGCATCCTTGAGACATCAGCTCATGAAACGAGCTCTATCCTTTGCCTTCGTCAATGACACTCTATATAAGAGATCATTTGATTCTCTATGGCTAAGATGCCTGGGACCTGAAGAAGCAAGGAGAGTCGTCCAAGAAACTCACGACGGGCTCTGCGGTGCTCACCAAGCCGGGTTGAAGATGAAACTGAAGATCAAAAGGATGGGCTAATATTGGCCCACAATGATCCAAGATTGCCTCGAATACGTGAAGCAATGCCATTCGTGCCAGATTCACGGGGACTTTATCCACCAGCATCCAAATCTGCTATATCCAACGGTGGCTAGCTGGCCGTTCGAAATGTGGGGACCTGACATAATCGGGCCCATCGAATAAGCATCGTCCAGAGTACACCGGTTCATACTGGCGAAAACCGATTATTTCTCTAAGTGGGCAGAAGCAGTACCACTAAGAGAAGTGAAGACGGAGAATATCCTCCATTTCTTTAAGACACACGTCATCTATCGGTTCGGCATTCCACGACGAATTATCTCCGATAACGGGCCGGCCTACAGAAGCCATAAAATCAGCCGCTTCGCACAGCAGCATAATATAGACTGGAGATACTCTTCGTTCTATAATCCCCTAGCTAATGGTCTGGCTGAGGCTTTCAACAAGACCTTGGCGAAGATCGTGAAAAAGACGGTGTCTCGAAATAAGAAGGACTGGCATGAGAGACTGCATGAAGCTCTCTGGGCGTATCGAACTACGTTCAAAACGGCCACAAACACAACACTTTATGCATTGGTATTCGGCACTGAAGCAGTACTTCCCTTGGAGATAGAATTACCCTCTCTGCGAGTGGCAGTTCACCACGAGCTAACGGACGAAGAGAATGCTCATCTTTGGCTTGAGGAGCTTGATGCCCTCGACAAAACCCGGCTCATGGCGCAACAAAACTTGGAAACTTACAAAGCAAAAATGACGCGCTCATACGAGAGATTGACTAGGCCGAGAACATTCCGCCAAGGCGAACTCGTGCTAGTGGTCAGGAGACCTATGATCCCCAACCATGCCAAAAGGGGGAAATTTGAGCCGAACTATGAAGGCACGTACATCGTAGACAAAGTCTACCAGGGTGGGGCTTATTTGCTCATGGATATGCATGGCGAAAGACCCTTCAGGCCAATAAACGACCGGTTCTTCAAAAAATACTACGCCTGACAAGTCACGACCTAGGTCAACGATAGATGACGATACTTATGTCCGCTCGCTATCTTCCCAAGCCTGAATTCTATAAGTAATATCCGATGAAATCTCGCCTTGAAAACGTGCGACGGACCGAAACGTCCCTAAACTAACGATGGACCGCAATGTCCTAAAACTTGCAACTGACCGAGACGTCTATAAACTACTACGGACCGCAACATCCCAAGGCTGACGCAAAAAATAAACAAAAAAATATTTAAAAATATAAAAAAAAGAAAGAAAAAAATGGTACGTCCATAAGCGAGATGGGCACGGATGAAAACCCGAAAGGGCTCCGTGAGTGAAAACAGCAGGGCTACCGGCGAGTTTGTGAAAACCCGAAAGGGCGCAATCTCGTTAAAAGACACTTGCAAGGTCCTCTCAACCTTGTAAGGAGAAAATACCTGCATGAGATCCTTACGACTCATGAAGGAGCAACACACTTAGGGATCCCCACGATCCCTAAGGAGAAGTTACACTTACGAGATCCTCACGACTCGTAAGGAGAATTCCCCTTTGAGACCCTCACGGCTCATAGGATTCAAAAGCTTTAAGTTATAGGGATCTGAACCTGTTCTTAAGCCATCACAACCCACAGACCGCCTTACAAGCGGTTCAATATTGACCCTTGTATACAATCCACCGGCACGAATAAACATTTCCCTAACAGAGTCCCACCAGCGACTAGGGATATGCTCACACGGTGAACAAACACGTGTAGGTCCTCTCGACTTGCAAGGAGAAAACACTCTTGTAAGATCCTTACGACTTATAAGAGAACACACACTTAGGAATTCTCATGATTCCTAAGGAGAAAATGCACCTACGAGATCCTCACGACTCGTAGGGAGAAATACCTTTATGAGACCCTTACGGCTCATAAAGTCAAAAAGCCTTAGTCGACAGGATCTTAACCCTGTTTGCTAAGCTACCTTTATTCGAACTGGCAAAGGAAAATGATAATTCGCTCCTGGCAATATCCCAGTTGTAGCGATGCTGATGCCTAAATCGGTATCAAATCCCAAATCCTTTCACGGCAAATGATGATTCGCTCATGGCAACAAAATCAGCAAGTAAAAAAAATATATGCATACAAAATAGCCGAAATGGTTGGGCAACTCGCAATAAAAAACAGCGAGTAAAAAACAAAAAAATAGCCGAAATGATTGGGCACCGCGAAAAATAGCCGAAATGATTGGGCAATCGTGACTTTCGCGATATAAAGCTGAAATGATAGAGCATCGCGGAAAGAAAAAATGAAACGAAACTTTTTGCCCTATAGGTGAGATCACATCGATCCCTGTATACAATCCAGGGGCACAAACAAAAAGGGAACCATATCATCCCACCAGGCTCCATCAGAAAGAGAGCCAAGTCTCGATGGAAACATCTACAACCTAGAGATCAACAATGGAGTTCCTTCTCGTTCCAACCGGAAGCAGATACGACGTCAACAAACGGAGCCATGGCAAAGTCCCCTAGTTCCAAATCTCGAAGGTTCACAGACAGCCTAGAGACTATCTCGGAGCCACGGCGGAGTCCCTAGTTCCAAGTCTCGACAGCCACATCTACAGCCCGAAGACCCACAACAGCGTTCCTTCTGATTCCAGCAGGATTCGGACGCGACAATCAATCTCGGAGCCACGACAGAGTCTCTAGTTCCAAATCTTGACGGCCACATCTACAGCCTGGAGACCCACAACAGCGTTCCTCCTCATTCCAGCAGGATTGAGACGCGACAATCAATTTCGGAGCCACGGCAGAGTCTCTAGTTCCAAGTCTCGACGGCCACTTCTTGTTTGAAATAGCGGAAGAAAGGAACGCTCTGCTTAATCCATGCGGCCCGTTGTGAATTCGAAGCCAACATTTCTGGAACGGGACGCCTGAGCTCAATCTTATGCAGACAAGCCTCGATCTTCCTTGAGTAGTTTACCCAAGACTAGACAACGCCCTCGCTATGGATGTTCATGAGCATCGCCAACATGAGATTAACTTCAACGGCAAAATCTGTAGCAGATGCAAAGGCCTCGGCGTCAAGGTCCTCAACGAACTCGCTTAACATCCGCAGGCTATTCGCAGCACCCCTAGAAGAAGGGCGTTTAGCAAAAGGCCCTGCCGGCATGGGAATCTGAGACTTGAAGGGAGCTGGAGTCGGTGTGATTGCTGTAAAAACAAATCATAGTCAGACATCGGTTTGAGAGAAAAAGAAGATGCAAGGCGGTGAAGGCTACTATACCGGCTACGACAGGTGGCAGAGCTGGGAGTACTGGTGGCGCGACAATTCTCTCGTCCCCTCCTTCAATTTGTAGTGCTGTAATCAGTTTACAGTTAGCAACGGCAGGGTCATCCGTTAAAGAAAAGAAAAGACGTCGGTTAGAAAAGATACTCACCGGCACCAGCAGCCGGACCAATTTCCGACTGGAAGGAGAAGTGCGGGTTCATCACTTGATACAGATGATCAACGAGAACTCCTACAAGATTACGATGATACTTGGTCAGTACAAGAAAGATACTGTCCCCGATTTAAATTAATCGCAAACCCATACCTTCCAGTATTGGAGAAGACATGAGAGAAGGCGAAGGGTCGGCAACCGTCAGAGCAGCAACCGGTGACGCTTCTCCGGGTGGCACGACCTCAACGCTCACCACACTTGCATAAGAAACAAAAGAAATGCCTTCAGAAGGGCTTGAGAGGGATTGCGGAATAAAAAGGAAAACAATGACCCAAGATCCACCTGATGAATCGCAAATCGAAACTGCGACAAGAGCATCATTAGGCGCAGCGACTTCTTCGCTCTCCTCCATTGGAAGGGTTTCGGCACTAGTGGCTTCATCCCCCAATTCTACGAGAGCCGTCATGATGCTCGCAATGCCGGGCAATGGCAGGGAACCGTAAAGAGAAAGAGTAGCAATTGGGGCAGTCCCGGACTCCTGAGAAAGAGTGGCCACTTCAGGATCACTGGTTGCCATCATCTCACCTACCACCTCCTCATCAGGACTTGGCCCTGCAGGGTATGATATATGAGAATCTGAAAATCAAACTCTAATAAAAGGACCCAGTGTTACGTTACCTTGGGATGGCCCTTCAATTGCCTCCCTAGTCGTGCGTACCGCCTGTCTATGAGCGGTAGACAGGGCGGCCGGAGCACCCTCTGGAGAAATAGGGATAAGGGAAGCAGTGCTCGGGCCTGCACCTACAGCCAAGGCGGCGTTACGTTCTCTTGCTGCACGCCTCCTGCGCTTCTTTTCTGCCTGGGCCGTGAGAGCTGATCTTCTTAAGACCTCCGCCAAGGAGATGTCATCGTCTGAGCCAGGAGCTACCTCCGGAGCCGTTATGGCGTTCGTCATCGGTTGATTAAGTGAAACATCTTTTGGCAATACTAGGGAAGCTGGGACTTCGGTAGCCGGCCTTGGAAGCATCTCCACACCACTCTGCGAAATCGTCACTGCACTCGGGATAACTCGGGTCAAAGTAGTCCCTTCGATAAGATGAAAAAGGAGGGTCAGTCTACCCATAAAAAAAGGGAGGGAAAGAAGGCACAATGAGCCAAAATATACCGAGGCCCAAGGAAACGCGAAGCCTCTCTTCCTCTTCAAAAATCTTGAGAGAAGCTGCGAGAGCCTCTTCTGTGGAGACGCCTGTTGAAAAAGAAGTGTCAGTCAAAGCATAATAATAAAAAAATGTGTGTGATGTAACCACGCAAAGATATGATGGAAGTATACCTGACTGTGCGAGAATGATCAGTCCTGCTTTGTGGCTAGCTAGTCGCTCGGAAGCTGTGATTGCAACCTCCAGATCAGTATCATCTGGCGTCATAAATAAACCCTCGTTGGTCCCGTATTTGCTTAAGCCTTCGCTATAAGGAGCATGGGGCTCCTGGCCGAATACGACGTCTGCAGAAAGAATCGACTTCTTCTTCTTCTGCGAGCGAGTACCGGCCTCAGGTAACACGAGCTTGCGTTTAGCAGGCAACTTCGGGCGGCGAGTCCCGATCTCCGCACCCAAACTGGACTCAAGAGACGCCACAGCTGCCACTTCGACGGGAGCACGGGGTAGCGGCAGCTCGGGCATCTCACGTAGTACCACAACCGTACCAACCTCTCTCAAAGGAGGACGAATGACGGTCCGTTGCTTCAAAGGAATAGCTGGATTATCAGCAGGGGATGCACCCTTACGACCAAGCAACAACTTCTTTTCCTTCCTGATGACGGCACCCATCGCGTGTTGGTACTACGCCAAGTACATGTTCAACACCTTCGAGATGTAGCCTGGCTCACTGATAAAGAAGTTAGACCCGGTGTTGAGCCTCATGAAATGATGTAGCGCGTTGCAGATGCCTTCTTCTGTGGTAATCGGCTCAGCTAGAAAGGCCTCGAGCGGAACACCCTGATTATAGCCAGATTGTTGGGCAAAACGATGCGGGTTGTATCTCATAAACAACGCCGCATCATTCTGCCTAAACACCAGAAAGCCCGACCTGATTGAATATAGATGAAGAGTATCACGAGCTTTCAAGGTAGAGGCGTCGTCTTTAAAAGTGTCCCGCAGCGGCTGCATCGTCTTTGCAGATTCTTTACCGATATTTAAGACCTTATCAACGAAGGTCATGCCATCCCCGATGGTATGCGAGCGAAGGAGTAAGCCCTGAGCTTCTCGCGGAGTCGGTTCTAAAATGGAAGCGTCAACTAGCCGCAGCAGTCGAGGAAAGTTATATCTTTCATAAAAGGGGGGCCTTTCGTGAACTCCAAATGTGCCAAGCACATGCAACTCGAGCCACGAGGTGAAATAATGTATCGAGAAGTTTACGGGCTGCACCCCCGGTTGGGTAGTATCTGCCGCTAGGCTGTGGCTGTGATACAAATGGGCTAACCCAGCGACCCCGACGGCCACTTTCATCCCAATAACCATTCGGTGAGCTAGGTAGAAGACGGACGGCCTCATACGGCGAGGGTGCATCGGAAGCGCAAACTAGCTTAGCCATAACCCGGGAAACCCTAAAAAGAACGCTTCTTCGTCAATCCCAGGAGCTGCAAGCTCTGCAAAAGAGATGACCGGGGTGTCGGGGAGAAAGAAACTCTTCTGATCCGCTTCCGCCTACGGTAGGTTGCCCAAGCCTAAACTAAAAGGATCGTCGCGTTTGGCGAATTTCGTGGCTTCCTTCGACAGGACTTCTGGGCGGAGAAAACGAGGGATGAAGTCTGTGAAATTAACCCTACGACTCCCAGATTCAAGAAATAAGCCCTCGTAGATATTCAACATCTTAATCAAACTTGGGGATTGATGTTGAATGGCATTTTCCGGGGTAAGGCCCATCATCACCGACCTGGCAGCAAAGACGTACTCATCATAAGGAAGTAGTTCCTCATAATGCTCCCCTTTGACAGGCAAGCCAGAGATCTCCGCGAACTCCTCTAGAGAGATTGAGACTTCCCGATCCAACAAAAGGAAGGTGTGAGTTGGAACGTTCCATTGTTCTAAGAAGGCTTTTACCCACCATGTAGGAGGCGTGAAGTACTGAAAGAGAAAAACGTAAATCGCGGGATACAGCCCAAGCCTCAGTAACTGCAACCTTTTGGCGGACAAAATGTACCGGGCTCACTGCAAATATCCGACTGAGTGACGAGGAGTTAATCCTATGTTATAAGGTTGTCCCCAAGGGCGCGACTCACCTTGACATATACATCGCCCCAAGATATCCAACGCCATTGGAGGCTGTACGGGTATCGCAGCCAAAGAAGGTTGAAGGAGACCATCTGAAGTACAATTGACCTCCTCCACAGTGTAGTTCACTAGAGGTGGGTCGGCGTAAGAGATCGCTGAAATGGGCTCCGAGAGTATCGCGCAAGAAAAGCTCTGTCGGCCCCTAATAATTTGATTGTATCATGTTCCCTATAGATGAAGATTCTTGTGCTCTGGGTCGTGAACTTTTATCAGCGCGAAGACTTCCCTATCCACGACGCTTCGGGGAATCCGCCTTCCGAACGAACGAACGGGAAAGAAGTGTCGAATGACATAGTACCTGTGCGGAAAAGAACAAAATTTCAGCCGTCAATGCTACAGTTTAAGTTCTATCACTAGGTACTTTAAATTCGTACCGCACTGCAATGCAGTGAAAAGGGACCAAAGGGGACCCACTCAATCTAGATGACAATTCATCATTAATAAAACAGTCTCATCATTTGATGAGACTGTCATTAAATGAGGAAATCCTCAAAAGATTCTCATTTAATGAGGACCCCTCGGGCCAAAGAGTAAATCTCCCATTGAGAGCAACGCTCTACAACAGAGTGGCATCTGTCAACTCTGATGATGAAAGGAATAAAATTTCTCAACAAAATTCTGAAGAGCCATGCTCTGTAAAGATGATGGAATAATCCATCAGAAAACTAAAAGTAAAGTTTTTAATTCTGAGATCTCCAAGATCTATGAACAAACTCTAAGAGTTTTCATGAAAGATTAACAAATCTATATGATTTGAAAAGAGCAAAGCTCTGTTAATGGGTTAAGGAACCCTAAGAAAGATCTCTTTAGATCTATGAAGAGCAAAACTCTATTGAGAAACCCTAAAAATCTATATGATTTGAAAAGAGCAAAGCTCTGTTAATGGGGGAAACCTTAGAAAGATTTAATCTTTACCTAAATTTTTGACAGAGTTCTGTCCCTAAGAAAATTCTTAAGACGAAGAGCTATATTCTGAAGGAGAAATAATTCTCAGAAAAAAGTAAGAAGATGAACAGAGATCATCTTAAAGGGTCAAGGGTCCTATTTATAGGCATAGAGAGTCGTTTCAACTTCTGAGTTGATCCAAGGGCGCAGATGCTGCCACCGCTGCACTCACATGTAAGCCACGTGAGCGCAACTGTGGGGGGAAATTTATTCCCCCAATCAGAGCAAAGCTCTGTTCAAATTTTCAAAATTTGAAATGAAGCAGCGCTTCATAAAAGTGCCAGCAAGCAGCGCTCACATGCAAAGCACGGTTGTGCCAGCGCTAAGACCGCCAGCGCTCTGAAGCAGCGCTCATGTACAGAGCACGGGTGCGCTCGCGCTAAGAGCGCCAGCGCTCTGAAGCGGCGCTCACGTGCAGAGCACGAGTGCGCTAGAACTAAATGTTCCCCACCGTTGGATCAAAGATCCAACGAAAATGATAATTCATCAAATTACCAGAATAAAATTCTGTTAAGAAAACATTCTTCAGAATCTTTCCAAACAAAAAGATTTTGCTCTATAAATCAGAGCACCGTTGGATCAATGATCCAATGGTGATTAAAAATCACTAAAATACAGAATAAATTCTGTGGGGGGAAAGATTTTCTAATCTTGTTAAAAACAAGAAGATTGCCTTCTGTAAATCAGAAGTCCTAGGATCAAAAATCCAACGGTGGGGAAATTCCCAAATCAATTAGAGAAAAGATCTTTTCAACTGATTCAACAAATCAGCTTGCCCCGTATAAAGGCCCCAAGACTTCAAGTCTCATATAGAGGAACCCCCCATAAACTTTGAGAAAGTTCAGAGAGAAGGAAAAAACTCTTAGCAGAAGAAGAATTTCTTCAAGGTAAAATAAAGAGATCAAAGCATCCCATTATAAAAAGAACTTAGTTCTTATGCTAGATCATAGATCTTTAAGACGAATTGTCTTTCACAAAAAAGATCATAACATCTCATTATAAAAGGGGGGAGAATAGTTCAATTCTCTTAGGATCACAGATCCATCAAGGCAAAGCCTTTCACAAAAAACATAAGAGATTGAAACATCTCCTATAAAATAAGAACTTTGTTCTTAGATCCATGAGACAAAGTCTCTTATAAGAGAGAATTTAATTCTCAGAGAGCAGAGTTGCCTAAAAAAGAGCCCTAGCGCTCCAATTAAAAGAAGCGCTTCAACGCTCTAAAACTAATGCATAGTGTTGCAGAGCCTTAACGCTCCAAATTTCACAAGAAGCGCTTTGCACTCATTATCTGGCGCATAGCGCCAAACGCGCCATGTGCTCCTTACGTGTGCGCTACTCACAAGAAGCGCTTTGCGCTCATTATCTGGCGCATAGCGCCAAGCGTGCCACATGCTCCCCACGTGTGCGCTACTCACAGAAGCGCTCTATGCTCGTTATCTGGAGCATAGCACCAAGCGCGCCACGTGCTCCTCACGTGTGCGCTACTCACAAGAAGTGCCCTGCGCTCATTATTTGGCGCACAGCGCCAAGCGCGCCACGTGCTCCTCACGTGTGCGCTACTTTAAAGAAGCGCTCTGCGCTCATTGACTGGCGCACAGCACCAAGTGCGCCATGTGCTCCTCACGTGTGCGCTACCTAAATAGAAGCGCTCTCATGATCTGGCGTACAGCGCCAAGCGCGCCACGTGCTCCTCACGTGTGCGCTAAGAGAACATAAATTGTTCTTTAAACAATAAAGCCTCAGAGCTATGATAAGTGCTTAGCACTCAATAAAAGACAAAAAGGCCGTTAGAACCCAAACCAATGCTCAGCATTGTTAAATATTTAACATTTTTACTAAATGGGCCGAGCCCAAAGTGGCCACAGAACCCTACTTCAGATTAATTGAGCCCATATGCTCATAAATCTTTGATCTTAGTCCCAAATTGGACTACAGATTTCCCAACCAATATTGGTTCAAGGGTACATCTCTTCACTCCTCTGATATTTGTCGTTGTAATCTTTCAACGTCTTCAGAGAGGTGACGGGTCCCGAAAACCAGACAAACCATGGAATGTGGGGTCCTTAAACTCATGGACTATGATGTCCTTAAACTTTACTGACTATGATGTCTCTAAACTACTACGGACTGTGGGGTCCTTAAACTCATGGACTATGACGTCCTTAAACTTCATAGACTATGACGTCTTTAAACTGGACCGCAATGTCCCTAAACTAAAACAGTAGAGCCCAAATGCTCTTTTGTTGGATCTAAATGATCCTGTTAAGTTGATCTTAGTCTAAAATTAGACTAATGTATCCTTAACAAATCGTTAAGTTGATCTTAATCTAAAATTAGACTAGCGTATCCTTAACAAACGTTTAAGTTGATCTTAGTCTTAAATGAGACTAACGCATCCTTAAACCCAACCCCAAACCCAAATCTAAGAAAATACGGATTTGGACTAATCCACGCCCTACGGGCGACAACATAAATTAGTCTCCGTATACAATCCACGGGCAACCAAAAACAAAACAAACACACACGACACGAAGTGACCATCTGGACAAGGAGAAAGTGGTTACCGCGATGCGGTAGCGTAATTAACTGTAGGGGCTTGCGCCTGCAAGGAAGAGCGTCCCCACAATCTAAAACCCCTCAAACGAGGGGGAATCTGATGAAGTCTGCTACAACGGCCACATCCGTCTAACCTCCGATATACGGTGTCATAAATCAACTTGGCATTTTCAGAGAAGTGGACGGATAAAACCAAATAGTATATACCCCCAAATTCAGGCTAGACGAACCAACGCGGTCGCGACTCTGTATTCGGCGGAGAACATGTACTACGGGTTACCAAAGTCTCCGGTGTAAGTGGGACTCCTCTCATATACACTGGCATTTTCTGTACCAATCTACAAACAACTGCGCTAATATTATAATAAAACATTATAAAACTATACTCTCTCTCTCTCTGTCTATTATACTTCTCCCTTATCTTTGGGATTTACCAAGCGATTGTTCGCTGACAACATTCATATTTCTCTTCTTCTTTGGAATGTTGTCAGGAAGACCCGATGTTGAGGAGTACGAGACCAGTCAGGAGCATTTGGAGCGGGCCCCTGAGAAGTACACCGAAAATCCAGAGCTGTAGCCACTTGTACTTATTCCATTTTCATTTCTGTTATACCACTGTTTAGGCATTGCTTTCATTCCATGTATTTACTTTTCATTGTATTGTAAAAAGAATGTTAATAAATAATGTTGTTGTTCATTTACATCTTGTCTCTTGTGTATTTTACTTTATATTGCTTAGATACGCTTAGCGTGTTTAGTTCTGAGTAAATACGTAGCGGTCCCGTCACGTCCTCTGCCCGTACACTGGGAAGTGGGGCATGACATGGTTGAGGTGAGCCGTCGGATCTTCGCCGCGTGTCCATCTCAGTATAAATATTATTTCACACATGTTTTTTTTCCTGACTGTTCATTTTGTGTGCAGTGCACGTGTAAATTTTTGGGCTTTCAAAAAGTTAAAAGAAAAATCAGGAAAAATAATATGTGGCTGATGAGATTCGAACATATGGGTTATGTCACAGCAGTGCAAGTCTTTACCAATGAGCTACAAGTGCTTTTTTGCTGTTCTTAAATAAGAATAACTTTTAAATTGTGCTCAGGCTTGCAAGCTCCTTTCTGTACTTTAAAAAGAAAAAAATTTGTATAGAAAATTCAGGGTCGTTACAGAAACATCCAAGAATATGGTACATCTCATGTGGCTACCATTATTATCCGATCTCGACGTATGTAGCACATTGCTATGGGGGAGTATCGTGCTTACTTACATTTACGAGGAGTTGACCTCTGTCGCTCTACAGGAGCGCAATATTATAGGTGGCTGTCTGTCTTCTTCTGGTAAAAAAATTAAGATACATATTAAATTTTATTATCATGTTAAATATATCGGTATCTAATAAAGTATGATATCTAAAGATGTGCTACTGGACCCGACTATCTACCAGTTGGCTTACATTTATCCAAAAGGTCCACCTAGATGGATATCATCTATTAGGGCGCAGGTAAAACTATAAGTGATATATTTAAAATCAATATTTAGGAAATTTGAGTTTGTGAATCGTAAGTGTGACTACTGAATTACAATACTTTATTGTTGCGTTACAGATTTAACATCGGTCGGACATGGGATAGGACACCCACCAGGCCGCTCAAGTTTTACCGAAATGAGTTAGATATGCTCCCGAACCGAGCCGTCCTCTGGATACCATATACTCTGGATATCTACCGAGCTCTACCGGATTTTTGTTTACAGTTTCCAGATATCCGGCGTGCCCGGACACCTATTATCTATTTCGGCATCATCGCATATCATGTCCGCGACCATGTATTACGACAGTTCGGACTTGTACAGCACTTCCCGGATCCGGTAGAGCTTATTGATCGGGTCACACGGAGAGGCAGAGCAGTTGATTAGAGGGTTTTTCGACATATCTATTTCGTTCGATGGGATGCATGAGCTCTGCTTGTTGTATACCAGAGAGATCCGCCTTTACCGCTAGAAGGTTATCAGGGATGGTACTCGAGAATTACTCGGCGGTACATTCAGACGGTGTTTCCTCCACAGGTGACGTATGAGCCGCAGAGACCCGTAGAGCATGAGATAGCAAACACTTTGTTGTTGCTTTATATTTTTTATTATGTAATTCCTTAATACTATATATTTGAGATATTTACTTATCTATGTTATAGGCGGACGTCATGTTTTAGGTCCATGATGTCGTGGACAACGTCTGTAATGATCCTAAAATTTCTATACACTTTTATTGATCCAATGTTAATAAAAGAGTGTAGTTCTGTCGTGATTTCGAGTTATAAGTTATTATTGATAACTTATGTACAAGAAGCAACTTGTAGCTCGTTGGTTAAGCCTCTATACTGTTGTCCCATAACCTGCAAGTTCGAATTCGATCAGTTCCAGTTATTTTTAATATTTTTTCTTTTTAATTTTTCGGAAGTCCAAGAGTTGCATGTGCATTACACGGAGAAACGAAAAGTTGCAAATAAATCAAACAATATAAATAATACATAAATAGCTAGATGAATGTACTCCACGAACCCCGAGGCAATTGCTTCTTTTTGGACCACCAGAAAACCGCCACGGCGGCCCGCTTAGCAACAATTTTCTCCATCCTTTGCATGTGCATACCTTCAGCTCCCCGCTACTATTTTTTGCTATTTGATTTCCCTGAATTTAACCAGAGAACTGTCAGACCCTTCATCTCTACAATTAATCCTTTTTAATTCTTCTTAATTATTTTTAATTATCCATATATTTATCCTTCACTCACTATAAATACCTAGACCAGTCCTAACTCTCTCCTTAGGCATACCACTTTCTCAAATCTATATTCTCTCTCAAAATTCTCAAGCACTCAAGTTCCCTCAAGGAGTCGAGCACGTTTCTTGCCTCTTGCGTCGTCGTTCCCTCAAAATCCTTCATCCCTCTTCGTTGCTCCACAACTCGCCCAAGTGACATCAGTGGATCGAGCTCGCCCCCTAGTCGCATTCACGGTCTCTGTTCTACAAACCGAGACCTCTACTTTTCATTCTCATTCGTACGAGTACGAACGCGCAACGTTAAGTCATCTCATCCTCTCTATTTTCCCCCTTGTATGCTCTCCTCGTTTTCTATGGCCATGTCGCCACCCCTCGTCGCTAGTAACTACGTAAGTTCCAAAATCTATTTCCTTTCGTTTTTATCACCTTCTTTTGAATCAAATGACAACATAGTAGTTTCTAAATCATAATTAACTCCATGTATATATAAATAAATACGATTACCATTACTATAAAATTTGTGACCCATGAATCACTCTTGAATGAAAATTACTAGTTATTTTTACTGAGTTTCACGACATGTTGACAAAACACTATAAATCGATAGATACCAATTTACGAATAAATACCATAATTTTTCTTCTATCAATACTAGTCCCTATGTTATGTTAATTTAGAATATACATGGGGTAATGACCTACCCCTACTCACATACATATGGAAAATATAGCACTATCATTGTTCGTCACAAAGAAAAGTATTTCGCTAAAATATACTCACGTTCAAAATACGATAAATTAACGATAATTCAAATTCTTTACAATTACGCCTCTACAACCCTCGTTAGGGGACCCGTTTATAGATGGTGCGGGTTATCGCAAATCCTTGGAATAATAGAGTGAGATGCAGAACTCCTCACGGAGAATTCGGTCTCGAAAGGAATAAAATACGGTTACAAAAGAAAATACGAATTTTTAAAACAAGTTAAATAATTGGATAAACCCTCAAATCATAAACTCATATTTCTAAATAAAATAGTTTATGAAAACTAAATTTTAAATGAAGGATGAAAGTTTCAAGAAAATACTATCAAGTTTCCAAAAATATAGTTTTCATAAAAATACCATAAACTTTTAAAATCTAGGTTTTATCACTAAAATACCATTGAAACCGAAATACATTTTTATAAAAACTATTAATATTATAAATCACACTCGAGATTTAGTTTTAAACAATATTAAAACATTTTTCATAAAACCCCCTCGAGAAATGCAAATACATAATAAATAAACTTAAATAAATTTTTAAGGACTCTAGATTAATATAGAATTAAGCGGTATCATTTCTCTTGAGACTCAGGGAGCCGTAGAAAGTAAGTGCTTGCCTATTCAGATTAGATAACACTGCAAATTAATAGAGTTATCAATAGCAACCCTCTTAGAAAAAGACACAAATCCTGACGCCCATGTGCAGCGGTTGTCCGATTACTCCCGAACTTAAGAATTTTAACAGTTAAATCCATTCACAAGAAATCTATAACTCGAATCCAAACATGAACCTAAACTTGAGTTTAAACTCGAATTTGAACTAGAAATTGAACATGAACATGAACTTGACACTTGAACTTAACATGAATACCTGAACCCAATATCTACTCTTGAATTGACTTAACCCGAACCATGAATACAGCTTGATATGAATACATGAATACTTGACACGAATACTTGATCTTGACATGAACTCAATCTTGCAATTTGATGTATTCATGGATTCAAGCAAGTCTGGTGACTTTAACTGTAATCTAGAATACATTGGGTGTTGGGGTAGTTCAAGTGCGAATCCTACGAAATCTCAGGAGTCCCCCTAGATCATGAATCCATGTCTATTGATACGAGCAAGCTATCATGAGGGCCCGTGTTTTCTTGCTCCTGGACTATAGCCTGTTGAGTTTGGAATACTTCAACACTAGGTTGAAGTCCAGTTACTAACACTTGATTCGGGCCCATGGTTCCTTAACCCTGGATTACAGCTTGTTGGGTTCGAGAACACTCTTGAGATTGGTTGATATTCACTCTTGAACATGCGTTAGATTAGTTTACTCTTGCAGAGACCTTTTAGGACACTTACATGCACTTCATATTCACTATATCTATACCACACGGTCATGCTATGCTATACTCATGTTACTTTGCCATGATACATAGAACTGCCATGTTACATAGAATTGTCATGCTTATATTAAATTACATGTTTAAAACGCTATATCTCCTAGACTATTGCTTCATTATATCTAATTCCAAATTATCATTATACTTTTATACTTCAACCTTTACTTGGGGACTTACCAAGCAAAAGTTCATTGACGGGCATCCACCATCTCTTTCTTCTTTTGGATGTTCATCAGGTGGTCTAAAGACTGATGAGATAGAAGGGACTGCAGGGGATTACGACCAGACCACCACTCAAGCTTAGCTCAACTCATCTTTTCTTTCAGTTTATGTCTGCCACTTGTTTAGGCTTTTCTGTTTTTTGTATTTCATTTTCAGTTGAACTCATGTATTGTAAATGTATCAAATTTGAATGTAAATAAAGTTGTTGAAGTTTAAATCTCATGTTAATTTCTTCTCATTTTATATTGCTCAATTACATTTAGCGTATTTATTCTGGAAAATGACCTTCTCGAAATGAATACGTCACGGGTCTCGTCACGTAGTTGTTTCTGTCCTTTGGGAAGCGGGGCGTGAAATGTTTTATTAGTATCCCATGCAGGTCTGTTCTGCATGAAGTCGTAAGCAATATATCACAAGAAAGATGGAATTCAACAACCTTACATTCATTGCATTTCAATTTCCGTTGAATCTATCATAATCTTTCTTCTCTATCTAAGGTGATGAATTCTTCCAACAACACTGGCACCAACGTCAATGGCTGCACACCACCACTACCTACCCTTACCGTTCTACCACCTCCACTTACCATAGCCGCACCACTCATGAAACAGACGATGCTTCTGGAGGCTATCAAAATTCTATTTGAGGGTTAGCAGCCTCAAGGCACGATTTTGCAGGAGCAGACTGTTCTCCTTCAACAGAGTTTCATCCGCTCTGAAGTAGAAGCACAGGGAGTGAAACAATTTCGAGTATTACACCCGAATAACTTCTCAGGGAAAGAGAAACCGGTTGAAGTCGAGGAATGGGCTCAGAGCATAGAAAATGACCTAGCAGCGGCCTAAGTCCTAAAGGCTTGGGTTCGAGTAGCAAAACTCCAGCTTACAAACAATGCTAGAGTCTGGTGGAAGGCCAAAAGAGCCGTCTTGAGCAGCCGATCGAGTGGAAGATTTTCCGTGATCTCTTTGACGCCAAGTACTTTCTGGAAACCGCACATTTAGTCCTCTCATCCCCTCAATTTTCCCTCTTGTATGCTCTCCTCATTTTTTTATGACCATGTCGTCACCCCTCGTCGCTAGTAAATATGTAAGTCCTGAATTCTATTTCCTTTCGTTTTTATCACCTTCTTTTGAATCAAATGACAACATACTAGTTTCTAAATCATAATTAACTTCATGTGTATATAAATAAATACGATTACCATTACTATAAAATTTGTGACCCATGAATCACTTTTGAATGAAAATTACTAGTTATTTTTACAGAGTTTCACGACATGTTGACAAAACACTATAAATCGATAGATACCAATTTACGAATAAATACCATAATTTTTCTTCTATCAATGCTAGTCCCCATGTTCTGTTAATTTAGAATATGCACGGGGTAATGACCTACCCCCACTCACGTACACAAGGAAAATATAGCACTATCATCGTTTGTCACAAAGAAAAGTATTTTGCTAAAATACCCTCACGTTCAAAATACGATAAATTAACGATAATTCAAATTCTTTGCAATTACGCCTCTACAACTCTCGTTAGGGGACCCGTTTGTGGATGGTGCGGGTTATCGCATATTCTTAGGATAGTAGAGTGAGATGCAGAACTTCTCACGGAAAATTCGGTCTCGAAAGGAATAAAATACGGTTACAAAAGAAAATGCAATTTTTTAAAACAAGTTAAATAATTGGATAAACCCTCAAATCATAAACTCGTATTTATAAATAAAATAGTATATGAAAACTAATTTTTAAATGAAGGATGAAAGTTTCAAGAAAATACCATCAAGTTTCAAAAAATATAGTTTTCATAAAAATACCATAAACTTTTAAAAGCTTGGTTTTATCGCTAAAATACCATTGAAACTGAAATACATTTTTATAAAAACTCTTAATATTAAAAATCACCCTGAGCTTTATTTTTAAACAATATTAAAACATTTTTCATAAAACCCCTTCGAGAAATGCAAATACATAATAAACAAACTTGAATAAATCTTTAAAGATTCTAGATTAATATAGGTTTAGGCGGTATAATTTCTCTTGAGTCTTAGGGAACCGGAGAAAGTGGGTGATTGCCTATCCAGGTTAGATAACACTGCAAATTAATAGTTATCAATGACAGTCGTTTTGGAAAAAGACACAAATCCTGCCGTCCATGTGCAGCGGTTGTCCGATTACTCCCGAACTTAAGAATTTCAACAATTAAATTCATTCACAAGAAATAACTATAACTCGAATCCAAACTCGAACCTAAACTTGAATTTAAACTCAAATTTGAACTAGAAATTGAACATAAACCTGAACTTGACACTTGAACTTAACATGAATACATGAACCCAATGTCTACTCTTGAACTGACTTGACTCGAACCATGAATACAACTTGACATGAATAAATGAATACTTGACACGAATATTTGATCTTGACATGAACTCAATCTTGCAACTTAATGTATTTATAGATTCGAGCAGGGCTGGTAACTTTAACTGTAATCTAGAATACACGGGGTGTTGGGATAGTTCAAGTGCGAATCCAACAAAATCTCAGGAGTCCTCCTAGATCATGAATCCATGTCTACAAACACAAATAAGCTATCATGAGGGCCCGTGTTTCCTTACTCCTGGATTATAGCCTGTTGAATTTGGAATACTTCAACACTAGGTTAAAATACCGTTACTAACACTTGATTCGGGTCCATGGTTCCTTACCCTTTGATTACAGCCTGTTAGGTTCGAGAACACTCTTGAGATTGGTTGACATTCACTCTTGAACTTGTGTTAGATTAGTTTATCCTTGTAGAGACCTTTTAGGACACTTACATGCACTTCATGTTCAATATACCTACACTACACAGCCATGCTATACTATACTCATGTTATTTTTCCATGATATATAGAATTGTCATGTTACATAGAATTGTCATACTTATATTAAATGACATGTTTAAAACGCCGTATCTCCTAAACTATTGCTTCATTATATCCAATTCCAACTTATCATTATACTTGTATACTTTACACCATTACTTAGGGACTTACCGAGCAAAAGTTCGCTAACGGGCATCCACCCATCTCTTTCTTCTTTTGGATGTTCGTCAGGCAGTCTAGAGACTGATGAGATAGAAGAGACTGCAGGGGATTATGATCAGACCGCCAATCAAGCTTAGCTCAACTCATCTTTTCTTTTACTTTATGTATGCCACCTGTTTAAGCATTTCTGTTTTTTGTATTTCTTTTTCAGTTGAACTCATGTATTGTAAATGTATCAAGTTTGAATATAAATAAAGTTGTTGAAGTTTAAATCTTATGTTAATTTCTTATCATTTTATATTGCTCAATTACGCTTAGCGTATTTATTCCGGGTAATGATTTTCTCGAAATGAATACGTCGCGAGTCTCGTCACGTACCTGTTTCTATCTTTTGGGAAGCGGGGTGTGAAAGCGTCATAGACGGACATACGACATCGGCTAGTGGGGTCGAGGCCATTTGGAGATCAATCGGTCGTTTTTTCCAGCGCCATCCGATACGACGCCTGGATTCTCCCCCTCCTCTACCCTTAAAGCACCGGTGACCGTGACTTATCAACGTTAACGTCGCCGACACAGAGGGGAAGCTGGTCCTTCTAGAGCTACGGACCAAGCTGGACCCTCACATCAAACTACACAACCGGAGGATATACTCGGTCCATCTCAGCGCCGCCCCGGCCGATCTAGTATTCTACGGGCTTTGTCTTGCTTAATGTGACACCCTCTTTCATATTTGTTTTTTTATCGAATTTCATGAGATGTATGTAATTATTTATATATACTGTTTATTGTGTTCCGCTTGTTGTTCTTCGCTTTTAGGCGTCATATATTTTGCATGGATTGTGTCTCCGCCGTATTGTTTATTTTATTGATATTGTACATGAATTTATTCAAAATTTACAAAAGGGGTGCTGCCCGTTTTTTGTTTGAACTTTTAGACCAGGGGTAATTGGTTTAATGTGCAAAAATTGAAGTCCGATTCATCTTGTCTAGTTGCAAAAATTACAAATCGTGCGTTGGAACCAATGAGAAGGCGAAGAGTTTCAGGACTGGTTGTCTATTCCGCACTTTGCAAGTGCGGAATAAGACTTGGCCCCCAATCCAGAGAGCCAAGTCCGATGTCTTGACTCTTTGGAAGTAGGTTCCAGTCTATTTCGCACTTTCAAAGTGCGGAATATGAGTTGGCCCCAAACCAGAGAGCCAAGTCTGATGTCTTGGCTCTTTGAATGTGGAGGCCGGTCTATTTCGCACTTTCAAAATATGGAATATGACTTGTACCTAACCAGAGATCCAAGACTTGGCTCTCTGATCAGGGGCCAAGTCTCTGGAGGGGGGTTTTATTCCGCACTTTCAAAGTGCGGGATAAACTTGGGACACTTAGAGGGGTTCACGTATAAGCCGCATTTTGCAAGTGCGGCTTAAAACTTGCCCCATCTGCAAACCGCCAATCCTACGTGGTGCTTACGTGTCATTGATTTGATCCAAATATGTTAAATCCCTAAATAGTTTTAAAACTAGCATAAAATCCTAATTAGTTTATAATTAGTGCTAAATCCCAAATTTTGTCCATTCCATGATAGTTAGGTGTTTTGGTGTATTTTACTCGAAGATAAAGTAGCTTTCTTAGCACGTGATTTGCACGTGTGGAGACGGCAGGTTGTCAGGAAAAAATGAGGGTGTTTGGTTGATTGGACATGTATTTTTCCAAGATGCAACCGTACGATTTGGAGAGAAAAATTGTACAGCATGAACCATGCCCAATTGATTGAATTCGAAACGTAGTTGTATGCATCATTTTGTTTTGAAAAAAAAGATTTTATTTTGGGTTTTTCACCTGTAACCTCCCAAAACATAGCAAATTCCTTTCTGCCCAAAAAAACATGATATTTACTTTTTACCTCCGTAATTAATAAGATACATCATTTCACCCCTTTACGATTTTCGTCAACTTTTAACGACATAATATTTGGTTTTTCTTTAAAATATTCCAACCTCTTTCTTACTTTGAAAATACTCAATTTCTTTCTCAATTTGAAGTTAAGGTTTAGGCTTCTATTGCATATTTCTCAAAATCGGCCATGAAATCATAAGCATCTTCAACACGCTTCTTTATCTATGAAGAATTTGAATGCTTCTACGGTCTTACTTGTTATCTTCGGATAAATAGTAAACTTAAAATCTATAGAGAAAAGATAAAGCTAAAATGAATGGGTCTTTTTCTGACAGAAATCGTAAAGGGGGTAAAATAATGTATTGGTTTTGGAGGGTAAAAAATAAATATCAAGTTTTGAAGGATTAGAAAGGAATTTGCTATGTTTTGGGGGCTACAAGTAAAAAACCCTTTCATTTTTATATTAAATAATGCAGTTATGATAAAATACAATCATGGCATTTATTAGGGTGTTATGTAAACTTATTATACACGATTTTTTGAAAATCATGTTGCCATACTACCGTTGCACACTAATACCGGGTGCGCTTGGTAGGAGCTAATCTATATGGTAATTCTAAATTATCGTGAAATATTACCATACTTATTTAGGTATAAACGGTATTGGAATACATGATTACTATGGTTATCAAAGGACCTTATTTCATGGTAATTCTATTCCCCCAAAACATGTATATCTTAAATTATCGCGAAATATACCCGTCTAACATGAAAATAGCCATGACCATTTACTGCCAGCCAGCCCCGCCACCCATCGTCGGTCATCCGCTGCCCGCCCCCCTCCCGCCGATTGGCCGTTCGCCGCCAGTCATTGCCGATTGTTCACTTGCCGGCTCGCTGCCAGCCAGCCGTAGTCCATCGTCGATCGCCCATAGACCGTCCCCGTCAGCCCGCCGTCGATTGGCCGTTCGCCGCCGGTTGACAGTTGCACACACATATATTACCGGGAATGATTAAAGTATACTAAGTACGTTAATAAAAAATTCCTTGAAATTGGATGCCCGGGCATCCCATTCCCTAGAATGCAAGGATTCCCGGTAATCTTCAATTCCATGCACCAAGCGCAACCTAGCTTCTCTTCCCGAGCAGATCAAATTCACTCCACTATAGGTAAGCTAACTTGCAAGTTATTTTTTCTTTTTGATGTCTGTGCAAACACGGCAAAATACGACCTTAGTAAGTTCTTACTTAACACAGCACACACTATGTGGTCCTTACATCCATCTATCCCAATGGTACACTAAAATTCACACCTTGTGGTAAAAAAACTCCTCAGATTATAGCGGGGTGCTACTTACCATGAGTTTTAGTACAAGCTTTCAAACAAACTAGCAAGTCCCCCCGTGCCATACACGGGCCTGAGGAGTTGCCCAAATAATATATTATCACATAAATGGCTAGATTTGAACTAAATTTTATTGTTGGCAATTCTTTCAAACCTAACCTAAATCAAGTCTTATTTACAACAATTTAGAAATTTTCTTTATTTTCTCTCAAAATATTCCATAAAAATATTTGTCTTCAAGTATTTCTGCATATTGCATGTATTTAATGGACGGCAAATTGCATTCGAAAATTCATGTCATCATCACTGACTGCATTTGAAAATTTAAAAGATTTTTTTCGGAATTTTCCTACCATCATAACTGATTGCTCTCAACCTCTATTCCTTCAGACGATAGTTATCTTCACCCATCATGTACTCTTCTATTAATAATATTCATGTTGCATAATTCAACTTACTACTTTTAATATATATTTCAGAAGTGTATACAACCTTTAATATGCATTTCATAATCTTATTGGCAGCCAATCTATAACATACAGATTTTCATTTCTTATAACTATCCATATCCATAACTGCGTCCGTCAATGACCACATAATACGAATATGGTAACTCTACATCCGATCCGTATCCGATTGATCATAACGTATACAAAAGTAACAACGAAAGTGTTGATTGCAATTTTTCAAAAGACATCTGAGCCTCATATAATTTTCCATGCTTGTACTTATGCAAAATAATAGTGGACGGGCGTATCCGATCAATGAGAATGTATGTAAAATAATAGTGGTGATATTCATATTACATTACTTAGCACATTGCTTTTAAATATATATTTCAGAAATGTATACAACATTTAATATATATTTCATAATCTTATTGGTAGTCAATATATAATATACAGATTTTCATTTCTCATAACTATCCATATCTATAATTGCATCTGTCAATGACCGCATGATACGAATTTGGTAACTCTACATCCGATCCATATCCAATCGATTATAACGTATACCAAAGTAATGGTGAAAATGTTGGTTGCAATTTTGCAAAAGACATCTGAGTCTCATATAATTTTGCATGTACTTATGCAAAATAATAGTGGACGTGTGTATTTGATCGATGAGAACGTATACAAAATAACAGTGAAAGTGTTGACGACAATTTTTGTCACGGCCCAGAAATGGTACATGACCGGTACTTGAATCACGTGAACTTTATAGGACTCCACCGTAACCCAAATAAGCCGAAAACTAGGAATCTAAATCTTTTTAGAAAAATAGCGGAGGTGAAGTTTTGAAAAAGGGTATAAATGAAATCAAGTTTTCATTTTAAAGCATAAGCAAAATTCGTTTGAAATGCAAGTGGATTATATACTATAATTTGAAAACATTTTCGTCAGTTGAAATTTGGGCAGCACCTCCTTTGTAAATTTTGATCAAAACCATTTCATAACAATAATAATATAGGCATCCTCAAGCAGGAGCCAGCTCTTCGCCAATTGGCGGAATCACAACCACATAATATGAAATATACGACGTCCAAGGCGAAGATCAATCACAGAAAGAAAGTAAAGAAACCCAAATATCATCAAACCAATATAAAGAATAATACAGGTCTTGTCATTAAGTCTAAAGAATATACAAACTGGTCTCTAGGTCTACCAAATATAGATAGTCTGGTTGATGGAGTTTTTAACTAAATACAATGAATATAAAATATACAGCGGTGGTTACGATATATAGTTTAACCCACCTACCAAGCAAAATCACCCAAAAGATGAATGTGCCAGCAAGCAGCTATTGATCCGAACGATCGATCCTGCAAGAAAACTATGGTACAATGGGGATGAGTTGCCAACTCATCAGTAGAGATATCATCGGGTAGAAATCGAATGTATAACGATCTCCTATATCATACAGTAATATAATATTATCATATCGTGTGGTAACGAAGACGGTCGTGTATACATATATATATAAATATATAATAATATCATGCCTGTGTAAATATATGATACCATGTCATCCGTGTCATGTGTGTGTGTGTGTATAATCCAACGTGTGTCTATCAACGACACATCAAATTATCATAAAATCCTGAGTTTCCAGCATCAATACTAGAAATCATCATAAAACCCGTGTCCAACATCGACACGTAAATCCTCATATCTCAGGCACTTTCTCATCGGATCGGCCATCATATCTCAGGCGCCGTCTTATCAGCTCGGTCCTCATATCCATCTGTCTCATATCACTCCGATCGGTATCCTCCGGATATCCGCCGAGTCCAGTACTGTCACGCCCCACTTCCCAAAAGAGTAATAACGGCACGTGACGAGGCCCATGACTTATTTATTCCGAGAAGGTCATTTCTCGAAGTAAATACACTAAGCGTTTATAAGCAACATAAAGTAGCAAGAATAAACAAAAGAATGAGATCTAACTTCGATTTATTACATTCAAGATTCACAATTGACAAAATATCTGAATACAAGATACGATAACATGATAAGCCTTGACAAGGAGGCAAACATAAATAAGCTGAAATGAAATGAAAAGCTGAATGAAACCAGACGTCCAGTTGTGATGCGAACTAGTTGTACTCCTCTTCGACCGCTTCTATCTCCTCTGTCTCAATACCACCTGATGAACATTCCAAGAAAGAAAGAAAGATAGGTCAAACGCCCGTCAGCGAACTAAGCTCGATAAGTCCCCAAAAAGATGGCGTGGTGTATATAAATGAAATGCAATGTGTAATGTGATGTATGGTATAGCATGGATATAAATCATGAATATGTAAACAAGTATAGTAGCGTGCATGGTAATGTGTATGTCAACTATATTAGCATAGCAAACAAGTATAATATGGCCGTGGAGTGTAAGTATAATAAACATGAAGAAAATGTAAGTGTCCAAAAAGGTCTCTAAAAGGGTAAAAGTAACTAATGTAAGTTAAAGGTGTGAGTATTAACCAAATCTCAAGAGTGTTTTCGAACCCAACAGGCTGTAATCCAGGGGTAAGGAAATACGGGCCCTCATGATAGTTAGTAACGGGACTTCGACCGTCGTCGAAATATTCCAAACTCAACAGGCTATAATTCAGGAGCAAGAAAACACGGACCCTCACGATTGTTAGTATTCGTGATTGTTAGCATAGGACTCTTGAGATTTCATTGGACTCACAACTCAAACTACCCCAACACCCCGTGTATATTAGTTTATAATTAAAATTACAAGTCTTGCCCGAATCCATGAATACATCAAGTTTTCAAAATTTAGTTTATGTCAAGATCAAGTATTCATGTCACGTTTCAAGTATTCATGTCAAGTTGTATTCGTGGTTTGGGTCAAGTCAAGTCTAGCATTTAATTGGATTATGTCAAACATATAATATCTAATTATATTTTCATGTACATACAACAATTTAAAGATCAAGATAAACAAGGTATACATGTTCGAATAGTATGAAATGAGTCAAGTATATTATTCAAGTAACGAGCATAAACAATACTGTTAAGAAGTGTTATGTACGACTAATTAATCAAGTTAATAAATTTAGGAATATAAACAGAATTATAGATCTAAGTGTTGTGTATACGTGAGTTCCAGTCGTGCCTAAATATGACTATCGGTTTGGAAGATATACACATTTTCGTTTCATCGCGCAGAACAGATCAGAATCTGTCCAGCACCGCCGCATATTTTTAAAACACAGTTTGAGTTAATTTCCATCAGGTTTCAGGTTACGATGATTATTAGAAAATTGTATATCTTTCGATGTAATTATCCAAAACACTAAGATTCACACGATTTGGATTTTTTAAGCTTAAGTTATAATCATTTTAACATTAGCGTTTAAAATAGAAATTCAGATTTCTGGACAGCAACTATATGTTATATTGTAAAGCCTATATAGGGTTATTTCATGGCATTCTAAGTAATCTAATATAGAGGAAATTATAGCTCTATCAATTTTGCATCTACACATCTAAATTTTGTCACGAACAGACATCGGGAGTTCGAGTTATGTCCTATTTAAAAACAGTGTGCGAATCAGGACAGATTCTGTCCAGATCCGTCACTTAATCTTGTAACGCAGTTTTCTATATTTTACGTCAGTTTTCAGTAAAAACTTAAAACTAAGAAATCTATATCATTCGATGTAGATATTCAAAATATCTGAAAACACTTAATTTGGATTAACGATTACAGATTTATGGTCTCTTGAAGAAGACCCTTAATGACAGTTTTCTGGTTTTAAAATAGTGAATAAAAAACTACGTAATTCCTAGACCGTTATTCGGTTTGATATGAAATTTTTATTTTAGATTAGGAATTATATCTATTATTTTATACTAATGTTACAAGAATTTTCAGAAGTGGAAATTAATTTATAAAAATTATTTTAAAGATAAAAGTTTTGTAAGATCGTATTTGAAAATGATAAATTTTTGGTATTTATTTATAACTTTGTTTTCTTGTATGCAAAAATAAATATAAATAATTAAAATTTCAGCGATAAATAACATGAATTAACATATGTGAAGCAAATATATGATCCGGTCATGAATAACCGTCTAAAACAATAATACTTAACATGTTATCAACCATTGCATGCAAGATTTTATAATTAAACATATATGCTTTATTTCAACCTTTTTTTAATTTAACAAAAAAATTTATCATGAGACTAACTAGTTATTGTCGGGAATTCACCCGCGCGCGCAAACGCGTATGTTACAGAAACGGATATGAAAATGAAGAAAACGGATTGCGCACGCGAGACCGTTCTCGTTATAAATATTTATAACCGCAAGTGCACGACGCGTTGTAACAAGTCGGCAAGCACGGGTCGATCCGCAGGGAATTGTGTATTAGGTATCGCGATTTAAGATTAAACAAATAAATGAATTGGGTTTTGTCCCAAAAAATATAGAAATAATACGAAAATACGGAAAAGAAAGAAAGAAGGAAAACAAGTAAGAGAAGAATGGTTGTAGCTTGGCTCGGGAGGTCGAATCGCGACGTTTCCCTCTACACTCCCTTGATCATGAGTTGTTCGTTCCTTCCATCGATCCCGGCATGAAGCACAACTTGTCAAAGCGGTTGCGAGGCACAAGTCGTCAAGTCCGATATTCGCCACAAAGCACGAAACGAGTTCTTTTGATCATTTACCGTTTGTATGTCCGCACTTGGGATATCAACACTAAACACAAGGGTTAGCAAGCATACCGTAACAACAAAAACACAAAGTGGTTAGTGAGAGCAAATGATTTTGGTGTTAAGTGTGCTAAGTGTTTATGATGGTATATAATATATGAAGTTAAGAGATTTGTCAAGTCCTTAATCACAACATACCATATATCCAAACTTAGCAAACTTAATTCCAAATTGATTATAACTTAAACATTGAATGGGGAAAGAGAATAAATATGGTATATGAGGAGGTTACAAGTAACCATGTGTCAAAATACCATATCATATCAATACATTAACAATAATTAAGTTAGAATCATAAGATTAAGCATATGAAACATAAACAAGAGGTGGAGGAGGCAAAGCCTTTCATCTCAGTTCCTCACCTACACCACAACCAAATAAAGATTAGTTAAGCATGATATAAATAAAAGCAAGTAAAGAAAAAACAAGCAAGTAAACAAAAGAAATCAATAATTTATTAGCACTTGAAATGAGATACAAGATTATGGTAACTTATTCAACCTCCTTAATAAAGCTCTCCAAAGAGAGCTTCAAGAGAGAAGAAGAAGAAGAAACCAATATGAAGCTTACTCACCCTCAAGCTAAACCAAAAGAAAGAAACTAAGAAATGAAAATGAGGTATATTACATGGTCCCTCAAGCTAAACACTCATCTGCTATTTATAGGCAACAAAATATCAAAAGTTGCATATGACACTAGATTGGAATGACAATAAGGGACCCACCAAAAGAGCACGAGCCCATTTGGCTCCAACTTGGCCGCAAATTGCGGCCAAGATGAATTTATTTGCGGCCTTGGTTTGGAGAGTGGGGCCCATCTTTGGTCTGTGATCTTCTACTCACTTGAGCATCTCTCTATAATTGCAATTTCTTTTAATTCACACGAGAGTATAATCTGGAGTAATGTACAGAAAGGGATCAAGTGCAAAGGTTCATATCACATCAATACTTTTAGCAATCAATGCTCATTTAATGCACATCACACCATATATGCCCACCACTTGCACACTCCATCATTCTTATGCGCCATGGGCAGCCCCATCATAGTCCAAGTGTCAAAGAGCATGTGTGCACGCTTGTATGTGTTGGACAAATTTAGACAAAAAGTGTGTACACATGTATTATTTCTAAAAGAGCTCTTGGGATATCGGTCGGTTTCTTGTTCTGTTTGCAGTGTCGGCTCCCAAACGTTATATCTGTGATTTTGAATGTGTTTTCCAGTATTTATCACGGATACCTGTAAACTGTAATTACTGAGCAGACACTGATTAATAATACCGATATATAGCAAAATAGATAATGGATGAGAGATATTAATATGCAGTTTTCTGTGGTGAACAGTTATCTTAAGATTCGGCATGATGCAGGCATGGTAAGGGGATGAATTTCAAGTAAAGAAAGGGAGGAGGAGAGGGGACTTACGGGTTGTGTGTGTCGGTATAACAACCGGTTCACCGATTCGATTCTAGCGGCAAAAACAAGTCTATGTGACCTAGCTCGAGCAACAAAGACAAGGATCTAGTTAGTTTCTAAAAGCATTCCTTATGTAGATTTTGAGAGGAAAGAAAAGAAATGTAAAGCGATACTTACGAAGTTTGTGAATGGTACAATAATTCAGTCTTAACTTTCTAAGGACGAAGTGAGCTCCGGTGGCGCCGAAACTTTGAGAGCTCTAAGAACGAAGGTTTGAAATAATTTTTTTGAAGGAGGATGAACAATGAAGGAGAGAACATATAAAACAATATTAATATGGTCATTATAATAATTCATAATCATAATCATAACCATACTAATTATTATATGCATTCTGTAACGACCCTAGTATTACTGTACCTTCATATTTTCTTTCTTTAGTAAAATATTGTATTTATTTATTCTTAGTATTTTCTGTATATTTTGTTTTTTATAAATATATTATTTTATTCTTCTATCTATTTTTCCCAAACGCATTTCTTTAAAACTAAATTTTAACCTTTTTTCAAATTAAACATAAGACCTAACCCAGCCGATAACTCAAATTCAATTTCATTTTCATTTTCTTTAATAAATCTATGAGCCCAAAAGCCCACTTTCTTTTTAAGCAAAATTATATATTTAATTCTTATTAAATATGTGCATGAACAAGCTTGCAGCTCATTGGTTAAGTCTTTACAATGTTATTGCATAGATCACATGTTCAAATCCCCATTCTTGCAATTATTTTTTTATCAATTTTTTATTCTTCTCATGACTTACAAATGAGACCTTTCATTTCTAAAATGAATGGTGACCTTTCATTTATCTTTTAATTCCCATGTTGAATGCATATATTATTATACATAATTCACCATTACACCATCTTTATTTGTCCTCCTCTATCTTTTCCTTCCTCACATTTTTCTATCTCTCATTTCTCTCTCTTCATCCAGAGTCCAAGAGGAAAAACATGAAGAACTCTTTAAGAAGTTCTTGCTATTAACGCGGGGCTATCGGCGGATGGACAAGCTCTGTAACAACCCTAAATTTCATGTACAATTTTCTGTACATTTTTTTTCAAAAATCCAGAAAGGAGTATTTTAGCCTGAGCACAAGATATAAGTAATTGATTTGTTTTTTAATTACAAGTTAAAATAATGTAATAACTCCATTTTTAGTGTACAAAATTTGTTTAAAAATTAATGTATACTTGTGGCATTTACATTTACTGTTATTACTTTAAGTAATTAATTAGCTTCATAATTAAAAGAAAGAGCTTGTAGCTCATAGGTAATACCTTGCACTGCTGAACCAAGCCACCAGAGTTCAAATCCTATACCCCACATTACTTTTAATATTGTTTTTGTTTTGAACCTTTAGAATACCAAGAGTTTACACGTGCACATCTCACAAAACCCCCACTACACCCAAAAATGTAATATTGCCAGAGATTACATGAACCGTCGGGGGGGTCCCGGCTGCCTGACTCGGCCGGGAATCGGCCAAATCGGCCTTGACGCGGCTGACTCAGTCCTCCGACCGAGTCACGGCCGAGTCGGCCGATTCCGGCGACGACCCCAACATGAAAATTGTGTCTTTTCACATTCCCTCTACACCTGCAAAATTTTAGCCTCAGACCATTTCCAGAGCTCTTTTAAAACCCCAATTACTCCATTTCCAATACATTTTATCACATTTTTCATTTTAACCTTTCACCTACCCTAACCCTAGCCCAACCCTATAAATACCATCCCTACCCTTTACCCTTTCACCCCAAACTCTGAGCCAACTCTCTAAAATTCTCAAGAACTCTTATGTGCAATCGAATTGAGCGAAAGGCGAAGCCCGGCGAATTCTTCGGCGGAATTTCCGGCAACGACCGTAGGAACTCCCGGAGACGAAACGACGCACCGGCGACTCCTCCCGATCCACCTTCCTCTTATCTTTGATCGAAACCCGTAAGTCCCTAAATTCTACCTCTCTTTTCTTTTCTAAAATACGGATTTACAAACCCGACGGAATCGGAACAAATCCGATTTCCGATTCGGTTTTCTTATAAAACTTCACTTATCGTTAATACAATTATACTTAAACTCCTTCATGTTGACTATTAAACACTAATCAACCAGATTGATCAAGTTTCATTTCATAAAATGATGGCTATTTCACTTTATCGTATTTTTCATTTAAATACCACATTGTTTCAATTATACATTTAACTTCATTAAACTTGCTATACCTTTAAGTAGACCACGAGGTAATGACCTACCTCCTCACACACTCATATGCAATATAACACGATACCCTCGAGAACTTAGAATACGGGAAAACAAACATTTTCATTTAAATACCCTTTACTTAATAAAACCATTTCTAAAAGATTTAGTATTGATACATCTTTACAAATAAATAACCTTTGAGCTAATAAAAAATATCTAGACTCATCCAATTAAGGACTGTCGCACTCATTAGGACAGAGGAAGGTTGTGGGCATTCGGTAGTTTATCTAAACCTGACTTTGTGGTGCCTAGGCTAGACAAGTGAGAAAGGTAACTTTAAAAGGCCCGTCTCACGGTGATTCGTGAGCGGATCCCTCATTTCTTCACTTGTACTTATCTGGCCACAATTGGCGGTGAAGAGGCGATTTGAGAGATATCTCACAACTTGTCGCTTTGGACCAGTTAGGAGCAGTCTAGTTGACTTAGGAGACCCTAAAACATAGAATACGGGAAATCGACATCTTTACAAATAAATACCATTTACTTAATAAAACCGTTTTCTAAAGAATTAGTATTTATACAATCTTTGCAAAGCGCCGCTACAACCCATTTGGGGAACCCGTTCGGGATGGTGCGGATTATCGCACATCCTCGGGCTTAGTAGTGCGAGATTCAGACCTCCGCAAGGAGCATTCGGTCTCAAAAGATTTAAAATACGACATCTTAAGAAAACGAGATTTCTAGAATATATAGATATATACAAAAAATATTTTCATATAAATATATGTATATGTAACATAAACATATCTATTTTTTGAATTATTATAAATATTCCACATTTTCTGTAACACCCTAGTTCACTTATACCAGTTCTAGTCAAGTATTTCTTTATTTATGGTATTTTCCTGATTTATTGTGATTTGGGTGCGAATAGTGTATTTGACATTTGTATTTGCATCCGACCCGACCCGACCCGCTTGCTTGAAACCTGTCTTGGTTCATATTTATGATTTATCCTGACTTATTACTTAAACTTGTGCACTTTCATATATACTGCATACTGGCATTTTATCTGGCATTTGCATTTTTACAATATAATATTTTAAGTCACATAAAATATTTTAAAAATACATTGCATGGCCTGCGTGATACCCCTAACCCTGTGGTAGCATCCGCGTATCTTGTTCTCATCTCGTTCAGTAAAACGGACTTGTTTGGATGGCTACGCGCACGTACATGCATCCGTTCTTGGGGGTATGCATTTTCTTTACCCGGACATTCATTTTTAATTTTGATCGTCGCATATATTTTTCGTATTTTAAAACTGAATTTTAGACCCGACCCTGGCATGTTTTGGACTATGTTTGTATTTACCAGAATGTCAAATTTTATTTATATAATATTAATTTTATAAACTGATATAAATTAAAATTTAGTTAACTAATAAAAGATTTTTTAAATTTAAATCTAAACTAATTTCCTAACAAACTAACAACCCCTTTCTCTCTCTCTCTCCTCTGCATATATATATTTATATATATTTTATTTATTTAATACACAGCCTCTTCTTCTTACTTATTCTTCTTCTTTCTTCTTTCTTCTTCTTGATCTTGTTTCTTGATTCCGGTGATCACCGCCGGAGCCGTGCTCGTCGCTGACGATCCGAGTGATCCAGTGAACATACCTTGCCTGTGTGATCACCCTCTTGCCTTGCTTGGACCCGTCCCGCGTGCCGCGTGTGTGTTGCGACGATTTACCGACGTCGGACGTGCCGTGCGTATCCGTCGCGTGATTCGATCGAGGCAAGTTAATCTTGCTACATGCTATATTACTATATTCTATATCCATTTGAATAATAACACTCCATAATGATTAGGTATGCATCCACATTATCATTTCGACATGTTTTACCGTTTTGGATATCAGTATGCATCCGTACAAGTTATTTCACATCTAGTGCATGCAAACTTATCTTGTTACATACTATATTACAATATACTGCACTCAATGGAATATTTACATCTCATATTGTTTAATTGTATATCATGCATTTACCAGTATATCATTTTACTGTTATATCACGTCCATGTGCATCCATATCACTATTTACATATCTAGTCGCATGTAAGTTTATCTTGCTACATGCTATGTATCTTATTTTGCATTTATATGAATAAAAATATCACATGTTGATTGCACTGTATATCCATATTAAAGTTTTGCCATTTTCGGATACCCGTTTGCATCCATATCATTTAAAATATATATCGTCGTAATACTTCTTATTACTATCTTTAATTAGTTTATAATCTGTATTTTTTTAATATTATACAAAATATAGTTTGAAAATATTATAGTTTACATATGAAACGTCGTTGCAAAGCGGATACGACAAATCTGAAATTTACCTGTACACCTTACCTTATAAAATTCATTATAAATCATAGAAAAATCATTAGTATCCGTTATTTACTTCGTTACGAAGCTAACTCAGAATACTATAACTCTATGAAATATTTACTTACAAAATAAATTGTTTAAATAACTTAAAATGCAAATGAAAATATCTCTAAACTGCTGTCCAGGGAAATTCCAACAGCAAACTTTCAATTTCGAATGTTCATAGCTTTTTGAGGAACAACCTGAGATACTTTAACTTATAAAAACGAAAATTTTATTGAATTATCTTTGTTTTGGTATAAGACACGTCCCTTTTGGAGAACGTTTGTTATTTTTAAGCTATTTTACAAATCAGGGTGACGCTGAATTTCTGAACGGAACTTTCTTGTGCATGGTTAATCAATACCACTTTTATAGTTATTAATCGGTTTGAATATGTTATCCATGTTAATATTATTATATTAATATCTATTTAATAAATAATAGTGCTTGTGTTTTAATATTCAGCAAATTTTACCGATTTACAGTTTTATAGTACCCGTCTGTATCCGTACGGTTTATTACATATCTAGTTGCACGCCGAGACCATATTATTTCATGTTACTGTTGTATTAGTGCACCATGCTTGATAATGTGCATCATACGTAGTCATGGAGTTGTAGATATGATCCCTGATAGATATTGTGCATCCGTACTTTTACCGTGATTCAATACCTGCTACAGTTTGAGTATGCGCACCCGCTTGATACCTATGCACTACTTAACATGACTTGATACACCACTACTTGATATGACCTGATACACCACTACTTGACATGACCCGTTATATCACTACTTGACATGTTACCTGATTCTGTTTCTAATGCCGACGATCCTGACATGTCCCGATGGACATATCCAGTTGTCTGTATAGACAAATCTATTCCTGCTTGATCCTGTGTTGGCATTAGCTTCAGATTTATCAATACTTGACTTCAAAACATAACTTGGGGGTAAGGGGAAATCAATGATGAAACCTGACTTGTAACTCAACAGTTCGACGCTTATACTGATCAGTTTTGGGGGCTAGGCCAGTCCCGGAATGATGTTGCTGACATCATTCGTCTGTACATGTTTCCTGTTTGTGCTTAGCGGCACGTCTCGGATTCAGCCCCGAGAGTCTGGACCGTGGTCCCGGGTATGTACGGGATACTATTGAGTTACATCGACGATTCATTAAATTGATTTCAAAGACTTGAGAGTAGTTAACCCAGTAGCTTAATTTAGATTACTCATTGCACGTCACATGTGCTTATATCCTTCACTGTTTCTTATGCATGTTACTGTTATACTCTTATTACTGTTCCTACTCATGCCTGCATATCTTGTTACCTCCTGATTATATTATTGTTTGATATTATGACGCACTGACGTCTGGTTTTGCATGGCCTAGATCCTCTACCTTTGTCGCAGGCTGATTAGGAGTACTTCCGCCGTCAGGCCGAGCAGTGAGGATCCAGTTAGTATCCAGTTAGTTCAGTTACTTCCGTACTTTCCAGATTGTTATTGTTACTTGGATCTATTGCTTCCGCATATTATTTCTTGACTCGTTTATTCTGGCTCATGGACATGTACTAGATAGTTTATTTTATTCTTACTGTTCTTGATATCCTATAGACAGTCGTAATGCGACTGTGGAAGGATGTTTCCTAGCCACAGGTAGCATGGTTGGCTCTATCACGTGCCTATCTTAGCGCACTCTGGGAAGCGGGGCGTGACAGGGTTTGTTTGGTATCAGAGCCATAGGATTTAGGTTAATCGGGTTTGATTTTTTTGTAGTTGGGTATTGGACCCAATACATGAATCGGAAAACCCGTAATTAGGAACATGTCCTGCCACATTGTTATCGTGATTCTTGAATCATATCTTTCTCTTGACCCTTTGTCTTGACGATATGCAAATAACTTTGCATCTCGGCTTGGAACTTTTGATTCCCTATTGTTTCTCCCTGTTCCTTTGATTCTGATACTAGGATTTGGGAGACTTGAATGGAGTTATGTGATTGTAACTATGAACTGCAGCATGGTTACAATGCAGTACTCTATTTAAGTAACTTAGAGTCCTGGTCTTGATTCATTTCCTTGATTCATGGTCGTGAAATTCCCTTGGTTCTCTCAGTTTCATTGCTTACCAGTTCATGTTTTGCAAATTTCTTGGTGATCGATACCGGCAGTTATGATGTTGTCTTGAGAATGGATTTTCTCGGCACTTTCCACGCTCACATTGATTGCCGGACATCCGGAGTTTGTTTTCACTGGAGGAAGCAGTTCTGTCGGGCCAGTCGAGTTTAGGGCTAGGCCAGCAAACAGTGTTCTTTCGTCGATGGAAGTTGATAAGGAGGAAGCGCCAGTTGTAGTTCGAGAGTTCATGAATGTGTTTGAGGACATCTCGGGTTTACCGCCAAAACGAGACGTGGAGTTCGCGATCGATCTTGTTCCTGGTGCAGCGCCAATCTCAAAGGCGTACTATCTGATGGCACCAGTGGAGTTGGAGGAAGTCAAGAAGCAGGTTACCGAATTGCTAGAGAAGGGTTGGATTCGCAGCAGCAATTCACCTTGGGGAGATCCAGTTCTTCTAGTAAAGAAGAAAGATGGCACAAGGAGGATGTGCATCGATTATCGAGAGTTAAACCGGGTGACTATTAAGAACAAGTACCTGATCCCTCGTATTGGCGGATTATTCGAGCAACTCAGTGGCGTGAGGGTATTCTCGAAGCTGGATTTGCGATCCGGATATCATCAGGTCCGAGTTAAATCAGAGGATATTTGCAAGACTGCGTTCCGAACTCGATATGGACATTACAAGTATTTAGTGATGCCATTCGGAGTCACGAATGCACCGGCGATATTTATGGACTTGATGAGCCGAATCTTTTCACCATTCTTGGACCAGTTTATAGTGGTGTTGATGATATTCTGGTCTACTCGAGGAGCATTGAAGAGCATGCGGAACACTTGAAGATCGCACTGCAGACATTAAGACAAGAAAGATTGTATGTAAAGATGAGCAAGTGCGAGTTTTGGCTTGAAGAAGTGAAGTTTTTGGGGCATGTCGTAGCTGGAGATGGAATCGCCGTTGATCCTGAGAAGATTGCAGCAGTTCAAGATTGGCCGATTCCGAAGAACGTAGCAGAGATCAGAAGTTTTCTTGGACTTGTCGGATATTACAGAAGGTTCGTGGAGAATTTTGCCCGTTTAGCTGAGCCTTTGACCAAGCTTACGCGAAAGGAGGTACCATTCGTATGGACGGATAAATGTGCGTCAGCTTTTGAGGCGTTGAAGCAGAGATTGATAACCGCTCCTATTTTGACCGTACCAGACGGTTCCGGAGGATTGGTGATTCACAGCAACGCATCTGGGAAAGATTTGGGATGTGTTTTGATGCAGCATGGGAAAGTTATAGCTTACGCATCAAGACAATTGAAGATCCATGAGAAGAATTATCCAACTCATGATTTGGAGCTAGCAGCTGTAATTTTCGCTTTGAAGATTTGGAGACACTACTTATTGGGTGAAAGGGTCGAAGTATTCACTGATCACAAAAGCCTAAAGTATGTGTTCACACAGAAAGAGCTTAACATGAGGCAGCGTAGATGGTTGGAGCTGATGGTTGACTACGATCTTCATCTTAAGTACCATCCGGAGAAAGTTAATGTAGTGCCAGATGTGCTTAGTCGGTTACCAGCAATTCGGATGTTGACTGCACAGAAGGAACTTATCGAAGATTTTCGGAGATTCGAGTTAGAGATCGTGCTACCGCATTCTTCGGGACAGTTGATACAGCTGCAAGTACAGTCGTCGTTGATCGATAATATTAAAGCAGCGCAGCCACAGGACCCAAGATTGCAGAAGTTTCGAGAAGAACTTGAAGCTGGACTTCGAACGGACTTGTTGATTCATGAAGATGGTTCATTGCGATATGGTAACCGTTTGTGTGTGCCGAAAGGAAACATCCGCGAAGAAGTTATGAAGGAGGCATACAGTTCCGCTTATTCCGTACATCCAGGAGGCACGAAGATGTACCGTGATCTAAGACAGCATTTTTGGTGGGAAGGCATGAAAAAGGAGATTGCCCGCTTTGTAGCGAAGTGCTTGGTGTGTCAGCAAGTTAAGGCTGAACATCAAAGGGTAGCTGGTTTATTGCAACCACTTCCGATTCCTCAATGGAAGTGGCAACATATAACCATGGATTTCGTGACAGCTTTACCGTGGAGTCCAAAGGGCAACAATGCAGTTTGGGTGATTGTTAATCGATTGACCAAGGCAGCTCATTTCATACCATTTCGAGTTGGTCAGTCAACGGAAGCGTTAGCAGAATGGTACATGCAGGAGATTGTGAGATTGCATGAAGTACCTGTAAGTATCGTGTCTGATCATGACACCCGATTCTTATCGCACTTCTGGAGGAGTCTATAGAAAAGTTTGGGGACTCGATTGAAGTTTAGCACAGCTTATCATCATCAGACAGATGGCCAGTCGGAGAAAATGATCCAAACTCTTGAAGACATGTTGAGAGCTTGCATGTTGGACTTCAAGGGTTCGTGGGAGGATCATCTACACTTGATGGAGTTTTCTTACAACAACATTTTTCAGGCGACTATTCAAATGGCTCCATTCGAAGGATTGTATGGTCGCAAGTGTCGTTCATCCGTTTGTTGGGATGATGTTGGAGAACGAAGATTGTTGGGACCGGATTTGATCATGCAAACAGTTGAGAAGGTTAATACTATCCGGAGTCATATGAAGGCAGCACAAGATTGGCAGATGAGTTGGGCCGACACATCGAGAAGACCTCTAAAGTTCGCTGTTAGTGATATGGTATTCTTGAAGATATCACCGACTAGAGGAGTGATTCATTTTGGGAGTCGAGGCAAGCTTAGTCCTTGATTCGTGGGGCCTTTCGATATTTTGGAGCGTGTTGGAGAAGTGGCTTATCGATTGGCTTTACCACAATCTTTGGCAAATGTTCATGACGTGTTTCATGTATCTCAACTCCGTAAGTATGTTCGAGATGAAACACACGTGCTAGATCATTCAGAGCTGACTGGAAGGGAGGATTTGACCTTTGAGGAATGATCGATGTCAATTGTAGATCGAAGAGAAAAGATCCTTAAGAATAAGGTCATCTCTCTCGTACTTGTTTCTTGGGGAAATCGCTCGCATGGAGAATCGACTTGGGAACGAGAAAACGAGATCCGACAGAAGTTTCCGCACCTGTTCTCGTAGATTCTTGATTGTTTATCTTTTCTTGTTCCTGGAATTTCGAGGACGAAATTCTTTTTGTAGTTGGGTATAATGTAACACCCTAGTTCACTTATACCAGTTCTAGTTAAATATTTCTTTATTTATGGTATTTTCCTGATTTATTGTGTTTTGGGTGCGAATAGTGTATTTGACATTTGTATTTGCATCCGACCCAACCCGCTTGCTTGAAACTTGTCTTAGTTCATGTTTATGATTTATCCTGCTTGTTACTTAAACTTGTGCACTTTCATGTATACTGCATACTGGCATTTTATCTGGCATTTGCATTTTTACAATATAACATTTTAAGCCACATAAAATATTTTAAAAATACATTGCATGGCCTGCGTCATACCCCTAATCCTGTGGTAGCATCCGCGCATCTTGTTCTCATCCCGTTCAGTAAAACGGACTTGTTTGGATGGCTACGCGCACGTACGTGCATCCGTTCTTGGGGTATGCATTTTCGTTACCCGGACATGCCTTTATTTATGAAATTAGGATATTTTCACTAGAAATATCACAATATAAAATCCACATTCATTACAACTCTAAAGACGAATAATAAATACTTGGGGTGTATTTTGAAAAGTATATAAAAGTATTTTTACATAAAACCCCTTTAAGTTCTATAATTTACCCTAAGGACCCTAGTAAATATAGGTTTAAACGGGACCAATCTCTTGAGCCTCAGGGAGCCGGAGAAGTGGGTGCTTGCCTATCTAAGGTAGACAACGTAACGATGGTGTTATCAATAAGGTAATCGTCTTTGAAAAAGACACAAATCCTGCCGTCCATGTGCAGCGGTTACCGATAACATCAAAACAATCAGGACTTCAATTTACTTTTCTAATTGTCTGACTCATAGCGAGTCTCGTTATAATGTGACTTGAATATGATTCAAGTACAATCTACAATCTACAGTCTACAGTTTATAATCTACAATCTACAATTTTCAATATTACAATTTAATATGAATCCATGAATCCAATTATCAATCTATACAACTTGACTAAACCGAACCATGGATATACATTCCATTTACATGGTTCTCCGGTTATTCCATTTACATGGTTCTCCAGTTACATCCGTTTACTGATATCATGATTTCGGTCAGTCATCCAATTATACAATCAATACAATTTACAATACAATAATACAATCAAAATAACACGGGGTTTAAGGGGTAGATTGGTACGGAAGGTGTTAAAAGTGGCACGAGACTGCAAGATTAAGACACCTAACATGAATCCAATTGCCGTTGTTCCGGGTTGTATAACAGAGCCTTGTACTTCTATTTGCCTCTAGTCTCTGGCATATAAAGACTCCTCTCGTATACACTGGCATCCTTCTGTACCAAGCTACAAACAACAGCGTTAACACTAAATACAACATTATAACAATATAATATAACTTTAAAAACTACTCTCTCTCTTTCTTCTTTTCTATTTCTCCCTTCTCTTTGGGACTTACCGAACGATCTGTTCGCTGACGACATTCTATCTCTTTCTTCTTTGAATGTCATCAGGTGATTTGGACCCGTCAGAGATCGAGCCCACTGCTGAAGACTTGGACCAGTTTAGTGAAGACCCCGAGCTCTAGTCATTGTACACTTTCCATTCAGTACTTTTCTTTTCTGTTATGCCATTGTTTAGGCATCGCTTTTATTTCAGTTGTATTTACTTTTCATGCATTGTACAAAAGAATGTTAATAAATAAAGTTGCTGTTCAGTTTATATATCATGTCTCTTGTGTATTTACTTTTATATTGCTTAGATACGCTTAGCGTATTTACTTCACAGTAATTACGTAGCGGACCAGTCCCGTCCCCTTCGCCGTACACCAGGAAGCGGGGTGTGACAAGCCCAGTGACAATACCGGCTTGTGTATGTAAGTCTCTTCTCTCTCTCCCCCTCCATCTCTTTATTCTCCTCTTGTCATATCTCGTGAACGCACTATTCTTTTCATATCATAATCCATTGGAGAAGATATATATATATATATATATATATATATATATATAAGTTTAAATATATATGGTTCTATATGGTTTAATAATACCTTATTAGCTCTTGTTCAAATTAAAGTGTTTTTAATTCTTTGTTCATGACTATGAATGTTTATTACAATTTGTGAGAACACAAATTTCATCCCACAATATATCTATAATGTCTCATAAAAATCGGTTTGTTTATTAAAAGAAAAAAAGAAGCCTGCATAAAATACTAGTTAATCTTTTTGCCGATTTTAGTATACACATCAATACCTTTACCTTTAAAATATTTTTTAGAAATTAATTTTTGCTTCTGAAAATTTCAGGAAATTTGCATATGATAGACTATATTATTTTTTACATTCTGTAAAAATTTTAGATCGAATCACTTAACGGTTTAGGAATTATATCATTTTTATTCACTGTTCGTAAATAGAAAACTGCAGTTATTGGTCAACTTCTAGAACACATAACTTGGTATACCGATATCCAAATTAAGCAAACTCAGGTGTTTTAGATATATAAATCGAATAATATATATTTTATTAGTTTTAAGTTTTTACTGAAAACCAACGTAAGATAAAGAAAACTGCGTTACAATATTAAGCGACGGATCTGGACAGAATATGTCCTGATTCACACACTGTTTTTAAATAGGGCATAACTCGAAATCCCGATATCCGTTCGTGACAAAATTTAGATGTGTAGATGCATAAATGATAAAGCTGTAATTTTCTGTATATTAGTTTACTTAGAAATGCACGAAACAAACCGATATAGGCTTTGCAATATAACATATAATTGCTGTCCAGAAATCTGAATTTCTGTTTTAAACGCTGATATTAAAATGATCATAACTAGAGTTTAAGAAATCCAAATTGTGCGAATCTTGGTGTTTTGGATAAGTATATCGAAAGAACTACAATTTTCTAATAATCATCATAACCTGAAACCTGATGAAAATTAACTCAAACTATGTTTTAAAAATATGCGACGGTGCTGGACAGATTCTGATCTGTTTCTGCGCAACAAAACGAAAATGAGTATATCTCCCAAACCGGTAGTCGTATTTAGGCGCGACTGGAGCTCACACGTGCACAACACTTAGATCTATATTTTTTTTTATATTAAGAAATTGATTGACTTGATTTATTAGTCGTACATAATATTTATTTACAGCATTCTTTATGGTAGTTACTCGAATAATATACTTGACTCATTTCATACTATTCGAACATGTATACATATTTATCTTGATCATTAAATTGTTGTATGTACATAAAGACGATAATTAAATACTTTAGTTGTATTTTAAAAATTATACAAAAGTTTTTTTTACATATAACCCCCTCAAGTTCTATAAATTACCCTAAGGACCTTAGTAAATATAGGTTTAAGCGGGACCAATCTCTTGAGCCTCAGGGAGCCGGAGAAGTGGGTGCTTGCCTATTTAAGGTAGACAACTTAACAAATGGTGTTATCAACACGGTAATCATCTTTGAAAAAGACATAAATCCTGCCGCCCATGTGTAGCGGTTACCGATAATATCAAAACAATCAGGACTTCAATTTCTTTTCTAATTGTTCTAACTCAGACTGAGTCTCATTATAAATAATCTGACTTGAATATGATTCAGGTACAATCTACAATCCAACATGAATCCATGAATCCATATATTCAATCTATTCAATCTGTATTGACTGAACTGAATCATGGATATACTTCTATTTACATGATTCTCCAGTAACATTCATGATTCTCCAGTACATCCATTTTACTGATATCATGCTTTCGGCAAGTCATCCAAATATACAATCTATATTACAATTCAATTACAAGTTGAAATACAATACAAATAATGCAATCAAGACATCGCGGGGTTTGAGGGGTAGATTGGTACGGAAGGTGTTAAAAGTGGCACGAGACTGTAAGATTAAGACACCTAACCTGAATTCAATTGCCGTTGTTCCGGGTTGTATAACGGAGCCTTGTACTTCCATTTGCCCTAGTTTCTAGCATATAGAGACTCCTCTCGTATACACCGGCATCCTTCTGTACCAAGCTACAACAACAGCGTTAATGAAAACAACAGTAAAACAGTATAATACAACTTTAAATGCTACTCTCTCTCTCACTCTCTGTCTTTTCTACTTCTCTTTTATCTTTGGGACTTATCGAGCGATTGTTCGCTGACGACATTCCTTCTCTTTCTTCTTTGGAATGTTGTCAGGTGATCTGGACACTCAGGAGATCGAGCCTACTAGTGAGGCCTTTGACCAGCTTTCCTACGACCCAGAGCTCTAGTTTCATTGTACACACTTTTATTTCAGTACTTTTCATTTCTGTTATGCCACTGTTTAGGCTGCTTTCATTCAGTTGTATTTACTTTTCCATGTATTGTAAAAAGAATGTTAATAAATAAAGTTGTTGTTCAATTATATCTTGTCTCTTGTGTATTTACATTTATATTGCTTAGATACGCTTCGCGTATTTAGTTCAGAGTAAATACGTAGCGGCCTCGTCGCGTCCTCTTCCCATATACTGGGAAGCGGGGCGTAACACATTCATTTTGAGAGTTAAAAATAAAATGAAATGAAAGGTCTCATTTGTAAGTTATGAGAGAGTTTTAAAAAAATAGATAAAAATAATTGCAAGAATGAGGATTTGAACATGTGACTTATGAAATAACAATGCAAGAACTAAACCAATGAGCTACAAGATATTTCATGCACATACTTAATTAGAATTAAATATATGTCATTGCTTGAAAAGAAAGTGGGCTTTTAAGCTCATAGTTTTATAAAAGAAAATGAAAATGAGATTGGATTTGGGTTATGAACCGGGTCAGGTCTTGCATTTAATTTGAAATATGTTAAGATTTAGTTTAAAGAAATGGGTTTGGGAAAAATACATTGTAACAACCCTAAAATTTCTGTACAATTTTTTCAAAAATACAGAAAGGGGTACTTGAGCCTGAGCACAAGTTATAAATTTTATTTGCTTTTGAATAGTAAGAAAGAGCTTGTAGCTCACTGGTAAGACCTTGCACTGCTGTTACAAAGCACCAGAGTTCAAATCTCATCAGTCACATTATCTTTTTAATTATTTTTCTTTTAATCTTTTAGAAACCCAAAGGTCTACACGTGCACAACCCGTAAAACAAGAGTCACAGCCTAAACAAATATGTCCACGAGATTAGACCAAGCGTTAGGGACACGTGGCACCAAGATGAGCCCCGACTCACCTGACTCGGGCCGGCGAAAACATCGACTCGGCCGGCGCCGCCGGTTCAACTCGGTCCAAACCCAAATTTTCTTCAACTCAGGCGACTCTTGGACTCCCCCCATAACTCTTGTATTATTTGTTTTTCCTGCACATTTACAGAGCACATTAAAACACACATTTAATCCATTTTAATACAAATTTTTAATAAAATCTTTCACAACCCTAAAATCTTAATTTTTCCTATAAATACCACCCTCAAATCACCCCTCCTCACTCCCAAATCTCTGTCCAAACTCTCAAGAAAAATTCCCAAGTCTTTTGTGAGCAAGTGGAGTTAGCAAAAGGGCGAAGCTCCAACAAACTTCCGACGGCAATCCGAGGAGTTTCCGATGACGAAACGATGCACCGGCAACTCCCACCTCTTCCTCTTTCTCTCCTCTAGCTAATTATCCAGTAAGTCCCTACTTCTCCTTCTTTTCTCTATTCTAAAAACATTTAAAACTAAAACCCGACGGAAGCGGAGTTAATCCGACTTCCGATTCGGTTTTTTCTTAAAAAGTTCTATTTTTCTTTAACAAAATAATACCAAACTCTTATGTCATGACCACTAAACATTAATAAAGACAATAGAATAATTTTGATATCAAAATAATAACTGCAACAAGTTTTATTCCATTTTTACATTAAAATACTTTTATGTTTCATATCGACATGTTTATACCTTTTAACCGTATTACTTTAGAAAACTCACGAGATAATGACCTACCTCTTCACAACACACATATCTAACATAGCATGATGGAATTTAGGAATATAGATTTGGGAAAATACGACTTTACATATAACTACCTTCAGCTATTAAAACCTTTTTCTACAAGAAGTGTATTTTAACAAATTTTTGCAATTGCGCCTCTACAACCCATTTTGGGGAACCCGTTCGGTATGGTGCAGATTATCGCACATCCTCGGGTCTAATAGAGTGAGATGCAGACCTCCGCAAGGAGCATACGATCTCGAAAGATTTAAAATCACATTTTCTTTAGAAAATGTGATTTCTATTATAAATAAAATTTATATTTTTAATAAATAAATATATATGTAATTAATATCAAAATATCTATTTATAATATTCCACATTTCCAAAATTCAAGAAAAACATCTCATTTACAAGAAAATACCATACAAATTCAATATTACAAATAAATACCATATATCATGAAATTATGTTTTATTCACCAGAAATGTCACATTGATAAAATATACATCCATGAAAACTCTAAAGACGATAATAAAATACTTGAGGTGTATTTTGAAAATATAACAAAACTATTTTACATAAAACCCCTTCGAGTTATACTAAATTACAATAAGGACCCTAGTAAACATAGGTTTAAGCGGGACCAGTCTCTTGAGCCTCAGGGAGCCAGAGATATGGGTGCTTGCCTATTTGAGGTAGACAACTTATCAAACGGTATTATCAACACGGTAATTGTCTTTGAAAAAGACACGAATCCTGCCGTCCATGTGCAGCAGTTACCGATAGCACCAAAACATAATTCAGGACTTCAATTTCTTTTCTAATTGTCCGACTCAAACTGAGTCTCAATATAATTAATCTGACTTGAATATGATTTAAGTATCAAACTTCAATACAACATGGATCTATGAATCCGTCTATTCAATCTAATCAATCTATATTGACTGAACCGAACCATGGATATATTCCATCTACATGTTCAACCATTATATCCGTTCCATTACTGATATCATGGTTCCGGCAAGTCATCCATCTATATAAATCAAGACAATACAATCAAGATATCGCGGGGTTAATAAGGGGTAGACTGGTACGGAAGGTGTTAAAAGTGGCATGAGACTGTAACCATAATACACCTAATCTGAATTCAATTGCCGTTGTAGCGTGGCTGAATGGTTCCTTGTGCTTCGTATAGCCTAGTCTCCGGAATAGTGGGACTTCTTTCGTATACACTGGCATTCTTCTGTACCAAGCTACAAACAATAGCGTTAACACTAAATACAACATTATAACAATATACTCTCTATTCTGTCTATTCCATTCTTGTCTATTTACGGGACTTACCGAACGATTTGTTCACTGACAACATTCTCTTTCTTCTTCTTTAGAATGTCGTCAGGTGATTTGGACTCATTGGAGATCGAGCCCACCAGCGAGGATTTGGACCAGCTAGCTTTCGACCCAGAGCTTTAGATTCCTTGTACACATTTACATTCTGTATTTTCCATTTTTGTTATGCTACTGTTTAGGCATTGCTTTCCATTCCATGTATTTACTTTTCAGTTGTATTGTAAAAAGAATGTTTAATAAATATAGTTGTTGTTCAATTATATCCATTGATATTGTCTCTTGTACATTTTATTTATATTGCTTAGATACGCTTAGCGTGTTTACTTAAAAGTAAATACGTAGCGGTCTCGTCGCGACCTCTGCCCGTATACTGGGAAGCGGGGCGTAACATACATGGAATAATAAAATAATATATTTAATAGAAAACAATATATACGGAAAAATATTAAGAATAAATTATTTTACTAAAGAAAGAAAACACAAAGGTATGGTAATATTGGGGTCGAAAATTGCACCCCGGTTGACCAAGTCAAAGTCAAGGTCAACCCCAACCCAAGTGGGCCCAAGCCCAGATCAAGTGGGCTCATACCCAGGTCGAGTCCGAACATGAAGCGGCCGGCCCTCCTCCATGCCAAAATAAAAAGTCATGTAATAAATAATTTTGATGTAATTTTTTATGCATGAATGTAATCAAAATGGGCATAAAGCCAAATTTTTGTAAAGCCCATGTCTTATGTGCAAAAAGAAATGGCACATGAGCCATGAGATGGGCAAAATGCTATTTTGTAAAGCCTAAGGGGCTATATGTAAATGTGTAAGCCTATTAGAGGCAACATGATGAAAATATCTAATATACTTTTCATTCTCTCAAAAATCTAGGGTTCTTTGTGCCTCCTTCTCCTTCCTCAAGGTTCTAAACTTTCTCCTTTTTTTTGAATTAAATCAAGAGTTTTACTCTTCCTTTTCCAAAACTAAATAGTTTTTCACCACAAAACCCACAAAGTGGAGCTCAGATCTTCCATTAGATCTCAAAAAGGGGGAGACTTTTAAGTCTCACCCCCTTTTATCCAAGATCCAGCCGATCAAGAGGAGGAAGGAGACCCATCTCCAAAAATCCAACATTGGACAAAATCCCAGTCAAGAGAAGATCCAAGACTCAAGAGAGAAGAACCTCTGAAGATTTTTAGGGAGTTCAACTCCAAGACCCAAATCCTCAAAGGAGTTTAACTCCTAATCCAGATCCTTGGGAGTTTGACCCAAATCTAAATCTTTTGGAGCTTAACTCCTCCTCGTTTTGGAGTTTAACTCCAGTTTCTGGGGTAAAATCCCCTCCTTTCGCTAGCGCCCAAAGCGCTAGCGCCTGAGCGCCTAAAGCGCTAGCGCCCGAGCGCCTGAGCGCTAGCGCCTGAGCGCCCACGTGTCGGAAACGTGAGGCACTAGCGCCCAAAGCGCTAGCATCTGAGCGCCCGAGCGCCCATGTGCCGGGCATGTGAGGCGCTAGCACCCGAGCGCCCACGTGCCGGGCACGTGAGGCGCTAGCGCGAGCGCCCATAGCGCTCGCGCTCGAGCGCCTACGTGCCGGGCACGTGAGGCGCTAGCGCCAGCGCCCAAGCGCCTAGCGCTAACCCAAGCGCTGGCGCTCACGTGTCCTTTGGACGCCATTTTCCCCCCATTTTACACACACTCCACACTAGAAATACCTCCCCCGTTAGAAAAAATTTCTAACGGGGCGCTGTCCCGAACCCTGCAAGGGGGCTGCTAGCCCCCTTGACTCCCAGCCCGCTATCCGGGTAGCGGGACCCCTGTAAAAAACTCTGTGGGGCCTCCGATATATCCAAAACCCCTTCAAAACACAACACTGCACATTGAGTTCGCATGACCTGTTTGACCCGTCAATCGGAGGTTCTCTCGCTCCAAAGGCGAGGGGTAATTAACGGCAGCTTAGTCCACGGCTGCCGAAGATTCGGATCCCCACAATCAATAAACCCAAGCCTACCCTAGGCAGGGGGAATCTGTAATGCGCCTGACAAGCGCGCGCATATTCTCATCTCAATGGGGTGACGAAAATCACCCTACAGATTCTGGCACGCCCGGTGGGACCAGTCTCTCATTCCATATTTCGAGTTAAACGTTCATGCGAACTCAATCAATATACATATCTATATTTATACTAAAATAATGCTCTTTCATGCAGGTTTTCAAGCAATCACTTCTCAACAATGTCTCCAAAGATGAACTCAGCTCCCATCTCATACACGATGAAGATGGACTCCAGGACGGTCCTCCCGGCAAGTCTCGGATGACAGTGGGAAGAACCGCTGCTACAATTTGGGTCTATTCTGTTTGTCTCGGCTAATGCCATCCCTGCACCTCAAGCTCCGGTAACCGACAAACCGGCCTCGAAAGGCAAAAGGCCAAATGTGGTGATCTCGAGGGTGCCCCAACCTAAACGCGAGTCAGTGTTCAAACGACTCTCCATGGCCCCAGCTGGGGGCAAAGCAGTCAGAACAAAAGAAGTTGCCAAACGTCGTGGGCGAGCCCAGACGATACCTTTGATGGACACGCGGGCGGATGTCTTCTCAAGCCTCCCCATCACTCGGCCTATGGCGTCTTCCCGAAGAGTAGAAGCATGCCAAGCGCTCAAGACAGAGAAGCTGAGGCAGAAGCGGCTTAGATATAGAGCCAACAAAAGGGCCAGGGCTCCGGCCAAGCTAAAATTTATGAATTTCAAAAGCCCAGACCACTCTTCAAAATCAACCGTCAAAGATAAAGAGATGGATGGATATGTGGTCCACACTATCTACATGGTGGGCACGCGCAGTAAGAGCAAGGATGGGGCCACCACATCTCAAATCCAATTTGGTGTGAATATGGCTGCCACATTCCAAGACCGGCCTCCTTTGGAAGGTAATGAAGACCCTACCAGTGAGGCTGATAAGCAGAGAGAGCCCTCGGTTCATGAGGAGTCGGGCTCAGAAAATGAAGAGCAGCCAATCTTCCGTCCCAAGAACGCAGAGCAGCAACTTCTCCAAGAGCTCCGAAAACAGCTCAGAAGTAAAGATAAGGAGATGGCCAAACTTTACTCCAAAATTGACGACTTGACGAATGCCGTCTTGCAGCTCACGGCCCGACTTGCCTCTCAGCCTCCCAATCAAGCGCAGGGCTCTGCTCATGAACCGGAAAACGGTGTCCCAGGGTAGCCGACGCCTATTCCCCCAAATCCAAAGGCGGGCGGACCGCATGAAAGTCAGTCGCATCCTATCTCGGGAAATGTCTTGGCTACCGATGACAGTAGCTCGCTAAATCAAGATCAAATCATGGATTGGGTTGCCAACAAAGTCAAAACATTGGTAGCTGAAGCCGAAGCGCAAAAAGATGTTAGCAGTAGCGGGAGACCATATCCTGCTCAGTATGATTTGGTAGAATTTCCTAGCGGCTATGTCATCCCTAAATTCGGAAGATTCGATGGGATGGGAAATGCGAATCAGCACATCGCCCACTTTAAAGCCTCATGCGGGAATACTGGGGGCAATGATGCACTTCTCCTCCGCCAGTTCGTTAATAGCCTGACCGATGTCGCTTTCGACTAGTATGAGAGCATACCGGATGGCTCCGTTACTACTTTCGTCCAAATGGAATCTTTGTTTCGACAAAGGTTCATGAGTGTCAGCGATAAGCTCACCATCGCCGACCCCGTAAGGACCAAGCCAAAGAACAACAAAAGCGGCACAGATTTTATAACCCGATGGCGCAATCTCTCTGTCAAATGTGAACCGCCGATAGAGCAGGACCAATCTGTCAGTCTCCTCGTCGGAAATCTCAACAATTGGATGGCCCTGTTTCTATGCACCTCGGGTCTCAAAACATTCCAAGAGATGACCAGGAAAGTTCAGATGCTGGAGCGCTCAAAGCAGGAGTCCTCCTCGGATTCCCAAAATAACAATGGGTCTTGGAGAAACCGAAAAGACGAAAATCACAAAGGCGGAAACTCCGATGATTCTGAATCTTTCAACACTTCAGCTAACCGAAATAAGTTAGGGATGAGCGGGCCTAATGCCAACCAGCCTCGGAAGCCGGTGTTCGGAGAGGGAGGAGAATCTCCACTGAAAGAAAAGCTGGATAAGGTCTATTCCTTCAGAAAGGACAAAATCCATAAAATATTCAAAGACGCCCTGAGGAACGGTCTACAACTGCCAGAGTCATAAAGACCGCAGGAAGCGAATATGACCGACGGCCCCAAATACTGTCCCTATCACAGAGTGATAGATCATGCCATTGAGGACTGCTTCATCTTCAAAGATTGGGTCGAAAAGCAATACAAGGCAGGAGAGATAGAGCTGTCCAGAGGCATGTTAACAAACAGTCAAGCCGCGACCGCCAATTTCATACAAACGGAGACCGAAGTTCTTCATGAAACTGATTCTCTCAGACATCTGCCTTTCTTTTAAAATAATCGACAACCACTGTTTCCCCAATCAGAGCGAAGCTCTGTTCAAATTCCAAGATTTGAAATGAAGCGACGCTCTGTTCAAATTCCAAGATTTCAAAATTCAAAAATTGAAGCCACGCTTCAGATCTAGCGCTCTACGGTGCGCGCTACATGTCGAACACAGGTGCGCTAGCGCAGTTGCGCTGCTCTCTGCGCTGCGCGCCACATGTCGAACACAGGTGCGCTAGCGCAGTTGCGCTGCGCTCAAGGTCAAGATGCCTGGCTCTGTAATGATGATGGAAAAACCCATCAGAAAAGAAAATTAAAATCAATTAATTTTTATGAATTAAAAATTCTGGGATCTTCAAGATCCATGAGAAAACTCTTAAGAGTTCTTCATCAAAGATTAAGAAATCTACATATGATTCAGAAGAGCAAGGCTCTGTATTAAAATTCTAAAAGGCAAAAATTGAAGCAACACTTCAGGTTCCGCGCCAAGCGCACGGCGCGCTAGCGCTAGGCACGCTGCGCGCCACGTGTCAAGCACGGGTGCGCTAGCACTGGGCGCGCTGCGCGCCACGTGTCAAAACACGAGTGCGCAAGCGCTAGCGCAATTGCGCTGCGCTCTGCGCTACGCACCTCAAATTTGAGCAAAGCTCTGTTTCCAAGATTGGAAAGAGAAGCAACGCTTCATGAAAGGTACTAACATCAAATGCGCCTACAAAAAGAGTTAAAGACTCTGAAGCAGCGCTCACGTGCAAGGCACAGAAGCACTTCACCCTTTTAAGAATTACTTGCACCTTATTATAGCAAATCAAATTATGCAGAGTATAGCCATAACAAAGAATTAAAGAACAAAGGAACACTTAACGGATAATAAAATACTTAATTAAAACATTTGTTTATTATCACATTTAAAAAAGATCACCAAATAAGGGATCAGTGGCACAAGGGTGAACAAAACAATATAAAAAATTTTCTAACTCCCTCGCCTCCTTCTCCAGTACATCAAAACGATGATTTTCACGAGGAGTGGCTCCCCACCGATTGGCGCCACGTTCATCCGCAAAAGCAGACATAATAGCCCGCCGGGCTCTTATTTGGCTCAACAGGTGAACCGAGCAATCTTTCAGAGCCTGAGTAATCAGGCACGCCTCATGAAAACACTCGAGCTTGTCTTCAGCCGCATCAAGCATCGCTAGGGTCATCCCCGCTGGGTGAGGAGGGATGTCATCGAGCACGGCAAAAAGAATCATCCGGAGCCAAATGGATCCCACTGGAAGAGGGGACCCCTTACGGATCACAAGTTCATACATCACCGCATCACACTCGGCATCCGTGAGGGAAGGATCCACCAAGCGCGCAGCAAACCGAGGAACAATGCCCTCAATGGGAACTTCCCACGGTAGTCTACGAGCATGTGGGCAGTTACAAGCCATAATTGAGAGGGTTCTTTGGAGATGAGAAAAGAAAGAAGCTTTGCTTCGAGTTATAAAGACTAGGCACAGAAAATTTTATGCACAGGGGAACTATTTTCAAGACTCGGGAAATGAAAGTTCTAGGGAATACAAGTTTGACTTAAAAAGGAAAGTGAAAAGACACCTCTGTTGAAGCAACGCTTCAGATCCAGCGCTCTGCGCTGCGCGCCACGTGTCAAACACGGGTGCGCTAGCGCAGTTGCGCTGCACTCTGCGCAGCGCGCCACGTGTCAAACGTAGGTGCGCCAGCGCTGCAATTAAAAATTCCCACTGTTAGATCAATGGATCTAATAATAATGATAAATCATTAATTAACCAGAATTAAATTCTGTTAAGGAAAGGTTCCTCAAAATCTTTCCAAATAACAAGATTGTGCTTTAAGTACCGCTGGATCAACGATCCAATAGTAAATAATAAATTACCAAAGACAGAACAAATTCTGCATGGAAAGATTTCTCAGTCTTATTAAAACAAGAAGATTATCTTCTGTAAAACAGAAACCTTAGGATCAAAGATCCAACGGTGGGAAATATTCCCAAATCAATCAGAGAAAAATCTCTTAAAACCGATTTAACAAATCGATTGGCCCTATATAAAGGACCCTAGACTTCAAGTCTAAAACATAGAGAGAATACAGAAGAAGAGAGAAAAAAACCCTCGGCAGAAAAGAGTAAGCTCTTAAGAAAAGAAGATTTTTCTTCATCTTCAAGGTAAAGAACTATGTTCTTGAAAAGCAGAGATGAAATCATCTCTTTAAAAAAGAAGAACCCTCTTCTAAAAAGATCATAGATCTGAAAAAAGACCAAGGTCTTTGATAAAAAGAAAAAGATCAAAAGATCTAATCATAAAAAAAATTAAAAAAGAAGTATTTTACTTCATTCACAGATTTTTTGATCTATAAAGGCAGAGCCTTTTATAAAAAACAAGAACCTTTGTTCTTAGATCTTGAGGCAAAGCCTCCTAAATCTGTTCTTTGATCTCAGAATTGATCAGATGCGCTTTGCGCTATTAAAAAAGTGTCTTGCACTCATGAACTGCACCCTTGCGCTCATTGGACCGGCGCACAGCGCCAAAACTTGCCACGTGTTAACCAGAGACACAATCTGCGCTCTGCGCTTCTGAAACAGCGCACTGCACTCATGGGCTGGCGCTCAGCGCCAAGCTCGCCACGTGTCACTCACTGGTGCGCCATTAAACCAGCGCAAGGCGCTCATAAATTAAAAGCACTATACGCTAATAAACTAGCGCTTAGCGCTAAGAGTGACACGTGTCCTCTTCGTGTGCGCTACATGACAAAAGCGCGATGCGCTCTTTGATTGGCGCAAAGCGCCTGACACACCACATGGCGTACTATCAGAACATACTTTGTTTCTGATAAAGAAAAAATGTCAGAGCCTAATGCCTAGCATTATTAAAAGGGCTGAGCCCAAATAAAGGCTTAATAGCCAGAGCAACTGAAAATGTTAAAACATTTTAATTGGATTTAGCCCAATTCTGGCCATAAGTCCTCAACTTATTTGAATTGAGCACATCTGCTCTTTCAACCAACTCACCTTGGTTCAAGGGCACATCTCTTTACTCCTTTGATATTTGTCGTTGTAATTCCTCAACGTCTTCAAAGAGATGACGGGTCCCGACGACCACACATTTCACGGACTGTGGGGTCCTTAAACTCATGGACTATGGCGTCCTTAATCTCGACCGTGATGTCTTAAAACTAACAATGGACTGTGAGGTCCTTAAACTCATGGACTATGATGTCCTTAACCTCGACCGTGATGTCTTAAAACTAACAATGGACTGTGAGGTCCTTAAACTCATGGACTATGATGTCCTTAACCTCGACCGTGATGTCTTAAAACTAACAATGGACTGTGAGGTCTTTAAACTCATGGACTATGATGTCCTTAACCTCGACCGTGATATCTTAAAACTAACAATGGATTGTGAGGTCCTTAAACTCATGGACTATGATGTCCTTAACCTTGACCGTGATGTCTTAAAACTAACATTGGACTGTGGGGTCCTTAAACCCACGGACTATGATGTCCTTAACCTCGACCGCGATGTCTTAAAACTAACAATGGACCGTAATGTCCTTAAACTAATTATCGATCGCAATGTCACTAAACTAAACAATAGAGCCCAATCGCTCTCTTGTTGGATCTAAATGATCCCGTTAAGTCGATCTTAGTCTAAAATGAGACTAACGTATCCTTAACATACGTTTAAGTTGATCTTAGTCTCAAAAGAGACTAACGTATCCTTAAACCCAACCCCCAAACCCAAATCTAAGAAAGATACGGATTTGGACTAGTCCATGCCCTACGGGCGATAACATAACTTAGTCTCCGTATACAATCCACAGGCAACCAAACATAAAACAAATACCCACGACACGAAATGACCATATGGAGAAGGAGAAAGTTGTTACCGCGATGCAGTAACGTAATTAACTGCAGGGGCTTGCGCCTGTAGGGAAAAGCGTCCCCACAATAAAAAACCCCTCAAATGAGGGGGAATCTGACGAAGTCTGCTACATCGGCCGCATCCATTTAAAACTTCGATATATGGTGGCATAAATCAACTTAGCATCTTCGGAGAGGTGGACGGATAGCACCAATTAGCATCTGCCCCCAGATTCAGACAAGACGCCAGTCTTCCCGGTTTCCGGCGGTAAACAGATTCTGGCACGCCCGGTGGGACCTTTTCCTATTTCCACTCCACACTTCGCATGTCGTGTTCGCGAACGAATCGCGGTTTGATATGGTTGCCCTTGGGTTCGAGTTACTAAGATTTGGCGTTTTCTTGGTGCAGAAAGCGAAGGATCAATGGCGTTCACTTGTGCAAAGTGCTCCAACTGCAACTGCAATTCGCGCTCTGTCTCATTTGGAGGCATAGCCTATGGTCCCCAAGCAGCCTCCCTGTTCACAATGCCGGTGGAACAGGTCACTCAAGCCACCACGGGATTGTTTTTCGGGACCATGCTCCCTCCAACGAGCTTCACCGCTCCTGTGCCAACACCGGAAGCTCCCAAGAAGTCGGTCTTTGATCGGCTTACAACTACTGCGGCCCCTCTCAACGGGTCGTCCAGCTCCAACACCTCGGTCTTCTCCAGATTGTGCCAAAGTTCAGGTGGGCCCAGGATGAAGCCTGCACCTCAAGAAAAGGTTATTCCGAAAAGAGTGACCAACCCTGCTCCCGAAGTCGTCAAGACGGCTTCTCCAACCAAAGGGTCAGTTTTTACAAGACTGGATGTTCCGGTTCCCACTATGGTTCCTATTCCTGCTCGGAATTCTATTTTTGACCGGTTGGATACCGCTTCTCAACGGACATCAGTCTTCAAGAGGCTGACGCCAGCAAAAACCCCTCACTTGGATAGGGGGCAAGACAAAGCCATTCACATCGCTGAACCAACACCAACGGCCCGACACGCTCGACGTCGCCACTGGTGCCGGGTAAGGAAGGCCGGAGGCAACTCCCCCTCGAGGCTAACTCCACCAGCTCCAACAGTGGAAGTTAATGCTGCTGTTCCAACCGGGAACAGTTTTGAGCTGCTGAACAAGGTACGCAGGAACTCGCCTACTGTCGTACTGAAAAGATCCCTGCCACCGGTGGAGACTGTCACAGAAATAAAGCCGGAGCAGTCCCCTCGACGGCTGTCTTCCAAAGTTTACAAAATCTGGGGACAAGTCCGAGAGTCGGTGGTTGATCAGGACTATCTCCGCCGACAGATGAAGCTGAAGGTCCGACAGGAAGAAAACCGTCCTGTTAAGCCACAGAAGGCGATGGCTACTTGGGTGACCACTGCAACGGCCCCCTCAACTTCGACCGCTCATAAGAGGAGAAGGCCGGAGAAAATCCCCATGCCTGCGACAAATGTCAAAGGCACTGAGCCCAAACACCCTAAGTCTGGGGGCATGGTGGTGCATACCGTCTACATGGCATCCGGAAAAAAGGATAGCCGTATCTCCACAGGTCATCGACCGTTTACGCGATCCGTGACAAAAGCCCAAGAGCAGCAGCAGAAGCTTCAGGAGATGATGACTGCGATGGCCGCACTCACCGGGCCAAAAGAAAGCCCGGAAACATCCACGGAGCAGCGCCATGATCAGGAAACTGATGCTGAATTCCTTCGGAGAATGCTTGAGAAGAAGGACAAAGAGGCTGCGGAACAAGCGGCCAATATAAAGCAATTGACCCTTCTATTCCAAGATATGGCGGGCATGATGATCCAGCCGGATCCCCCAGCCGAAGATCCTCCAATGATAATTGAAGATGATAGAGGAGAAACATCAAATCCACCTCTGGCTCTTTCAGCAGCCAAGGAGGAAACTATTTCCAAGTCCGCCCTGGATGATTATATCGCTCAGCAATACGAGTTCACCAGGCGAATGAAGCGGCCGACCAAGTTGTTAAAACTGGGCGACCGTATCCAGGCTGGTATGATCAGATGAAGTACCCGTCGGGCTACACGATCCCTAAATTCCATGTGTACAAGGGGACAGGCAATCCCCATCAGCATGTCGCTCAATTCAGGGCTCTTTGTGGCAACACCGGTGGCGATGATAAGCTTTTGCTCCGCCAATTCGTCGGCAGTTTATCGGAAATGGCATTTGAGTGGTACTCCGAACTTCCAAACGACTCCGTCAAAACTTTCGCAGAGATGGAGTTGTTATTCACCCAGCGATTCGCGAGTGCTAGTGAACGCACCCCAATAACGGCATTGATCAATGCCAGGGTGAAGCCGGGCAAGACGTGGGTTCAGTACGCAATCCGATGGCGGAATCTGTGGTCAAAGTGCGAATAACGCATCGAAGAAGCACCAGCGGTGGGCATGTTCGTGGGAACTCTAGACGCTCATGCAACTATTTCACAGTTCATGGTGTTCTTCAAACCGATCACACTCCAGGCTTTAATCGACAAACTAGCCCAGATGGATCAGATAGGTCATAGACCGTCTCCTCCGAAGCCGGAGCCACGGAACGAAAAGGGTAAAGGAAAGGCGACCTTCGTTGCAAATACCCAACAGCAGCCCAGTGCTCCAAAGCTAACAGATCAACTGGAAGAGAGACGACGCTATTATAATGAGAAAATGAAGCGCCCTTACTCATTCCCGCGGGATAAAACGAAGAGGCTGTTCGAACTAGCGATGCGCAACAGGCTTATCAATTTGCCGAATCCAAGGCGACCATCACAACCCGGCGAAGTGAATAATCCCAATTATTGCCCTTACCACCAAACGGTAAGCCATCCAATCGAAGATTGCTTCGTCTTTAAGGGATGGATTGAGGATCAGTACCTACAAGGCAAGTTTGCGCTGTCTGAGAAGTAGAAAGTAAACCCACTACAACCGCACACTCCTAAGAAGACGAACACACCGGAGGCAACGTGCTCTTTTGTTGAAGAAGCTCCACGGGAGGTGGCTCTTTCGGCCAAAACCAAAAGGATGCTGAATGATCTCCAGACATGCCCGGCGATCAGGTGGAAGAATCCGCTAGAACCTCAGATCATCGAAGGAATGCTGAATCCGCGCCTAACTCCAAAGATTGGTGGTGATAGCCAAAGTGTTCACATCCAGCCGTCAAAATTTTCGAAAAAGAAGAAGAAATCCAAGAAGCCCGTGAAGCCTGGAGACAAGCGCACGGACCTATAAAAGCAGATTGACGCACTGGAAGAGTATAACCAGAAGGCGCGGACTCCAATCACGCTCCAAGAGTTCCTCAGCCACGTCCTTGAGGACGGAAATGATGGAGAAGACTCATCAGATGGATCTGAGGATTATGTAGCAAGTTGTCATGTGATCTCTCACTCATTGATAGACGATGAAGAGGCTCCTCGTACCAAGAGACTAGGGGCAGGTCCCGAGCCGGAACTTTTATGGTCGTCAGACGAAATGATCGACGCCTTCCTGAATGAAATTCATCTGAAAAGTAAAGCCGATCGGGAGCATGAGATGGCCATATTTGAAAAAGCCAAACGCCGGCGACTGGACGAAAAAGTCGAGATACTCCTGCCAAATTAAATGACATCTGTCGCAGATAAAAACAAGTTCAAGATGAGGAAAAAGTTTGCGAAAGCCACATCAGTGGGAAAGAAGCTACCACCCTCCGAAGCGAATGCCCTTGGTGAAACAGAAACACATCCTAGCTACTGCTTATATCATCGAAAGATTTCGCACCCCACTGAGGAATGCAATGCTTTTAAAAGATGGTGGCAGGGATATGTTGCTCACTAACAACATTTTAAGCGGATGAAACGCAAAACTCGTCGGGAGCAGAGAAGTACGACCGAGGAGCATAAAAGAATTACCGGCAACTGCCGCACGGTCAATGCCGGGGGATCGCAGGTTCTCACCTTCGGGAGCGACTCTGACTAGGAAATGGCTCTTGGTCCTCTCTTTAAAGAATCCACCTTGGGGAAAGAGGAAGAACCGAAGGCCTGTGAAAATATTCAGCTGCGCAACCGTACACTTCCAGAAAAGAATCTCGGACCCACGAATAGAAAAGATAAGGGAAAAGAAAAGGTCTCTGAGGATATCGCCCTGGATGACCAAGTCATGAAAGAGCTGACCGCCAAAGACCCGCCAAAGAAAAGTAAGGTGGACTACAACGTTCTGGCGCACTTGAGGAAGTTACCATCGCAGCTCAGCATTCTCGACGCCCTTTTACTATCAAAAGAAGCAAGAGATTCATTGATCAAGGCGCTACAAGAGCCAGGACAATTCCAAGCTTTTCTCGCCGAAGAGAAGATGAAAAACGAGCTGGAAGAAGTGCACACAGCCGATATCACCTTCGGCGATAAAAACCTCCTCCTTAGGACGTGCGAGCACAACCGTCCCCTCTATGTCTCAGGATACTGTCACGATATCAAGATAGGAAAAATCCTGGCCGACAATGGGTCCTCTGTCAATCTCCTCAACGTGCGAGTGTTGAAGGAAATCTGCATGAGCGTCCATCACCTCGCTCGTGATAAGATCACCATCTCCGGTTTCGACTCCCAGTCATCACGGACTCTCGGATCTGTCATACTGACGCTGCGCTTCGGATTACTCGTCACGGACATTAAGTTCCACGTCATAGACGCCAAGACATGCTATAATGCTTTGCTCGGCCGACCCTGGTTGCACGAGTACAACATTATTCCTTCTACACAGCACGAGTGTATGAAGTATTTTAAAGATGGCCTCGAGTACACTATGACGGGAGAGTTGAACTCATTCTCCATGAACGAAGTCCGAAAGTACGAAGATGCAAAATACTTCTTACCAGATTTTGAGGACACAGAAAGATGTCACAAACCGGAGAACAAAGCTATCACCACCATTCCGGTCTTCGGGAGTGATACTGAGGAAGAGGAAGAGATAGTTTATTCAGGTCCGCCCCAGTGCAACAAACCAGGACCGTCCGCTCCTATGTTGATCTTTGGCAGCGATTCGGAAGATGAGGTCCATCCTATATTCTCTGCTCGGCCACCAATACAAGCATTCGCTGGTGATAATCAGAGTTTGCAAATTACCATGATTCCGCGGGAGTACTACAAAGATCTCGACGCACTTGAAGCTTATAGCGTGCAAGAGCTACAAACATTTTACGTCCCTCCCAGGCGAAAAGGTGAACATGCAATCATATTCTACCGATCCACGGAAACTAGAGTGGAGAAAGAAGTTTGGCACGGCGCGGATTCTACACTTGACAGGCTCCAGCCCATCCGTTTGCCCGGATATTACACGAACGGACTAAAAAGGCTATTGAAGCTCCAAAGGGTACCCTTCAAACAGACCATTCGACAAGCTCGGTTCTACAACAGGATTTGGGATATCCCTGGAACTCAGCGCAGGTTGCCCAACAGAAGAATGGAAACGCTCAGGCTTGGATATGTGAAATCCGGGAAACGGGAACGAGTCCATGGTAGCTACGTCATACATGACTTTGATGAAGAAGGAGATGCTCGGTGGGAAGATGCTAACCCCGAACCAGAAAAAGCTCCCGCCGTAAAAATGCCCAGTCTGTCGTTCGAAGAACAAATGGACAAGCTTATAAGGGAAGCGGGTCAAAAGGTTCGAGACGACCATAATCACGAAATGGCCATCTATGAGAAAGCCAGGACGCAACGCCTTCTTCAACAGGCTGCGAAAGATGAAAATGCTCTTCCCTGTCAACCCGTTGTGCAGAAGGCCCGACACAGAGGTAGAAACAAACTAAAGAACGGGAAACGCGTTCGACAGCGACAAAGCGGGACCAAGAAGCCACGCGATCGGGAATCGAGCGGCCCGGATTCGTCCCTTATGAAGAAGATGAGTCGAGCATACTCTTTTCCTCAGAGCAAAACAGGGAAAATACTTGATCTCGCTATAAGACATCAAATGATTACACTTTCGGAGTCTAAACACCCCGAGCAAGCCAACGAGGTCTCTCATCCAGACTATTTCTCTTATCATCGAGCAATAGGACATCCTCTCGAAAATTGCTTCACCTTCAAGGACTGGATCAAAGACCAATATCAGCGCGGCAAGTTCGCTCTATCCAGCAGTTGGAGGATAAATCCGCTACAGAAGCACGAACCAAAAGCCGCGCATACAGCGAGAATAGAACCAGATCCACATCGGTCTTGGAAGCGAGCTCGTACCTGTCATATGGTAACACTATCAGAAGAAGAGACCAAGAATATGGATGACCTCCTCTGGTGCTTCGAAAACGATGATGCCAAGGTGATCTCAGAATTTCCACCGGCGCCGAAAGAGCTGGAAGATGGAATACACACTACTGCAGATAACCTCAAGAAAATTGATTTGGGGACGGCAAATGACCCGTGACCGACATTCGTCAGTGAGCTGTTGTCTAAAGAAAGGGTGGCTGCGCTAAAAGACGTGCTTATGCAGCATAGAGATTGCTTCGTATGGAACTATTCCAAAATGCCAGGATTAGATCCAGAGATTGCTGTCCACAAATTGGCAATATCCCCGGACGTCAAGCCAATCAAACAAGCACCGAGAAGAATGCGGCTCGAGCTTGAAATGAGCATCAACGCCGAGGTCAAGAAGCTAATCGACTCCGGCTTCATCTAAGAGGTTCAGTACCCTGATTGGATCGCCAACATCATCCCGGTGATAAAGAAAAATAGGACGGTGCGCATATGTGTAGACTTTCGGGATCTCAATAAAGCTTGCCCGAAGGATGACTTCCCAGTACCGGTCACCGAGCTGATGATAGACAATGCGTCCACTCACGAAGTCTTCTCCTTCATGGACGGATCATCAGGATACAATCAGATAAGGATGCATCCTGAGGACCAGAAACATACTGCTTTCCGGACCCCTTTAGGTATATTCTGCTACAAAGTGATGCCCTTCGGTCTAAAGAACGCCGGTGCCACCTATCAGAGGGCCATGAAGAAGATCTTCGATGACCTCATACATGAAATCGTCGAATGCTATATCGACGACCTCGTGGTGAAAAGAAAATCATACGAGGAACATCTTGAGCATCTGAAGATCGTATTTCAATGCCTTCGGCAGTACAACTTGAAGATGAACCCTCTCAAATGCGCATTCGGAGTTTCCTCGGGCAAATTCCTAGGGTTCATTTTCCGGCACCGAGGCATCGAGATAGATCCGTCAAAGATTAAAGCAATTATGGAGATGCCCCCGCCAAGGATTCTCAAGCAATTGCGGTCTCTCCAAGGGAAGCTCGAGTATATCCGTCGATTTATAGCCAATCTCTCTGGCAAGTGCCGTCCTTACAGTCACCTGATGAAGAAGGGAACCCCGTTCGTCTGGGATCACAAAAGCCAAAGCGCGCTGGACGAAATCAAGCAATACCTGCAGAATCCGCCAATGCTGGCTGCTCCGGTCAAGGGAAAGCCTCTCATTCTGTATACAACCGCCCTTGAAGGTTCCTTAGGCGCATTATGGACACAAGAGAACAAACAAGGGAGGGAGAGAGCCCTCTACTATTTGAGTCGAGTTCTACTGGGGGCAGAAAGCAATTACTCTCCCAACGAAAAACACTGCCTGGCATTGATCTTCGCGATAACGAAGCTCAGGCACTATGCGTTGGCGCATGAAGTCCGTCTCATATCGAAGGTGGACCCCCTCAAATATTTGATGTCAAAGGCCATACTGACGGGGCGACTCGCTAAATGGGCCCTGCTCTTGATGGAGTTCTCAATAACCTATCAGCCTTTTAAGGCAGTGAAAGGCTAGGCCATCACTGACTTCCTCGCTGAGCATCCGATACCGGCCGATTCCCCTTTGAATTACGAACTTCCAGACGAACATGCGTTTGACACGATTGATGGTAGTGGCACCCGATGGGAACTTTACTTTGATGGAGCATCCTCCATGAAGAAGCGCAAACAAAACACGCCCATAATCAAATCAGGGGTAAGCCTCATCTTCGTGACTCCACAAGGAGGGATAATGCGCTTTGCTTTCTCCTTAACAGAGCCGAGGACAAACAATGAAGCCGAGTATGAAGCTTTGATAGTAGGCCTCGAGATCGCCATTGACATGGGAACTGAAAACCTTCTCATATACGGAGACTCCCAACTGGTCGTTGGTCAAGTAAATGGCGACCACCAAACGTGCAAACCATAACTGGTAAAGTACGGCGAGAGGGTACAGCAACTGCTGACCCAAATACCTTCCTACACCTTGGAAAGCATACCAGGTGCGGAAAATAGCAAAGCGGATGCATTAGCCAAGCTTGCTAAAGAATTGGCCGATGAGAATCTCGATGACGTAAGAATCGTGGTACAAAGTCGTCGGGTCCTCGCACCGGCAGAAATATCTCCGGAATCATCCGAGGAAAAGGAAGCGACCGAGCAGACGGCCCTGCAAATAAAAGACCAAGAAACGGTTGAGGATTGGAGAGAAGTCTTTATAGACTACTTCAAATCCCGTCGAACGCCTGAAGATGCGTCCTCAAAACATCAGCTCATGAAGTGAGCCTTATCTTTTGCCTTCGTCAATGACACTCTGTACAAGAGGTCATTTGATTCTCTGTGGTTAAGATGCCTGGGACCTGAAGAAGCAAAAAGAGTCGTCCAAGAAGTTCACGACGGACTCTACGGTTCTCACCAAGCAGGTCCGAAGATGAAGTTGAAGATTAAACGGATGGGCTACTATTAGCCCACGATGATCCAGGACTGCCTCGAATACGCGAAGCAATGCCACTCGTGCCAGATCCATGGTGACTTTATCCACCAGCATCCAAATCCACTACATCCAACGGTGGCTAGCTGGCCGTTCGAAATGTGGGGAACTGACATAATCGGCCCCATCGAACCAGCATCGTCCAGAGGACATCGATTCATTTTGGCGACAACTGATTACTTCTCCAAATGGGCAGAAGCAGTACCGCTGAGGGAAGTGAAGACGGAGAATATCCTTCATTTCTTCAAGACACACGTCATTTATTGGTTTGGAACTCCGAGACGGATCATATCCAATAACGGGCCAGCCTACAGAAGCCACAAAATCAGCCGCTTCGCACAACAACATAACATAGACTGGAGATATTCATCAGTTTATAATCCCCGAGCTAACGGTCTAGCTGAGGCTTTCAACAAGACCTTGACAAAGATCGTGAAAAGATGGTGTCCCGAAATAAGAAGGACTGGCACGAGAGACTGCAAGAAGCTCTCTGGGCGTATCGAACTACGTTCAAGACGGCCACGAACACAACTCCATACGCATTGGTATTCGGTACAGAAGTGGTACTCCCCCTCGAGATAGAGCTACCCTCTTTATGAGTGGCAGTTCATTATGAGCTAACGGACGAAGAGAATGCTCACTTTCAGCTTGAGGAGCTCGATGCCCTTGATGAAACCTGGCTCCTGGCGCAGCAAAATCTGGAAGCTTATAAAGCAAAGATGACGCGCTCATATGAAAGATTGACCATGCCGAGGACATTCCGCCAAGGCGAACTCGTGCTAGTGGTCAAAAGACCTATGATCCCCAATCGTGCTAAACGAGGGAAATTCGAGCCGAACTATGAAGGCCCGTACATCAGAGACAAGGTCTACCAGGGTGGAGCCTATCTACTCATGGACATGCATGGCGAAAGGCCCTTCAGACCAATAAATGGTCGCTTCTTAAAAAAGTACTACGCCTGACGAGTCATGGCCTAGGTCAATGATAGATGATGACGACTATGTCCGCTCGCTATCTTCCTAAGCCTAAACTCTGTAGGTAGTAACCGACTTTCTTTACTACGGACCGAAACGTCCTTAAACTAACAGCGGACCGGAACGTCCTTAAACTAACAGTGGACCGAAACGTCCTTAAAACTAACGGCGGATCGAAACGTCCTTAAACTAACAACGGAACGAAACGTCCTTAAACTAACGACGGACCGAAACGTCCTTAAAACTAACAACGGACCACAATGTCCTAAAACTAGCTGTTGACCGAGACGTCGATAAACTACGGTGGATCGCAGCATCCCAAAGCTGATACAAAAAAAAGGAAGAATAAAAAAAAAGAAAAACGGTATGTCTATAAGCAAAATGGGCACGGATGAAAACCCGAAAGGGCTCCGTGAGTAAAAACAGCAGGGCTACCGGCGAGTTTTGTGAAAACCCGAAGGGGCGCAATCTCGTTAGAATAAAAAAGAAGAAGAAAAAAAACGGTATGTCCATAAGAAGAAAGGGCATAGATGAAAACCCGAAAGGGCTTCGTGAGTAAAAACAGCAGGGCTACCGGCGAGTGTTTGTGAAAACCCGAAAGGGCGCAACCTCGTTAAAAGACACTTGCAGGGTCCTCTCGACTTTGTAAAGAGAAACCACCTGCATGAGATCCTTACGACTCACAAGGGAGAAACACACTTTGGGATCCCTACGATTCCTAAGGAGAAATTACACTTGCGAGATCCTCACGACTCGTAAGGAGAACCCTCTTATGAGACCCTCACGGCGCATAAGATTTGGAAGTCTTAAGCTACAGGGATCTGAACCTGTTCTTAAGCAGCCCCCACAACCTCCAATACTGCCCTACAAGCGGTTCAACACTGACCCTTGTATACAATCCATGGGCGCGAATAAACATTTCCCTAACGAAGTCCCATCCGTGACTAGGGATATGTTTGCACAGTGAACAACCCTTGTAAGTCCTCTCGACTTATAAGGAGAAAACACTCTTGTAAGATCCTTACAACTTATAAGAGAACATACGCTTAGGAGTCCTCACGACTCCTAAGAAGAAAACGCGCCTATGAGATCCTCACGACTCGCAGGGAGAAATACCTTTATGAGACCCTTACGGCTCATGAAGTCAAAAGCCTTAGTCAACAGGATCCTAACCCTGTTTACTAAGCCACCTTTGTTCGTCATCGACAGAGGCAAATGATGATTCGCTCCTGGCAATATCCCAGTTGTAGCGGTGCTGATGCCGAAAATCGATGTCTAATTCCAAGCTTGCAAGCGAAAAGCCAGCAAGCTATACATGCATACGAAATAGCCGAAATGATGGAGCAACTTGCAACAAAATCAGCAAGTAAAAATGTATGCATGCAAAATAGCCAAAATGATTGGCCAACTCGCAATAAAAAGCAGCGAGTAAAAATAAAACAAATAGCCGAAATGATTGGGCAATCGCGACCTTCGCGATATAAAAAGCTGAAATGATAGAGCATCGCGGAATTAAAAAAAAATAATAATATAAAAAAAATGAATGAAATTTTTTGCCCTGCAGGTGATATCACATCAATCCCTATATACAATCCAGGGGCGCAAACAAAGAGGGAATCATACCTTTTCTCCCCAGGTTTCATCAGATTAAGATCTCAACGGTTCACAGATAGCCTGGAGATCATCTCAATATTTGTCTCATTACAACAGACACAATAAAGCGGAACAGCGGCAACCCCGTAGTTCCATGACTCGGCGGTACACAGATGACCGAGAGTCAAACCCTGACTCCGTGAAATGCGGAAGAAGTCAACAATTCCTGGCTACGTGGAACGCGGCTTATGTCAATCCTGACCCCGTGAGAAACGTTCAGAGCGGATCCTGGTCCTCGCAGAGCACGGCAGTGAACCCGTATGAAGCATCCAGAGCGGAGCCTGGTCCTCGCCGAACACGGCAGTGAACCCGTGGGAAGCATCCAGAGTAAAATTTCTGGCTACGTGGAACGCGGCTTATGTCAATCCTGACCCCGTAGGAAACGTCCAGAGTGGATCCTAGTCCTTGCAGAGCATGACAATGACCCCATGCGAAGCATCCAGAGCGGAGCCTAGTCCTCGCCGAACACGGTAGTGAACCCGTGGGAAGCATCTAGAGCAAAATTCCTGGTCACATGGAACGCGGCAATGACCCCGTGGGAAACGTCCAGAGCGGATCCTGGTCCTCGCAGAGCACGACAATGACCCCATGTGAAGCATCCAGAGCGGAGGCTGTTCCTCGCCCGAACACGGCAGTGAACCCGTGGGAAGCATCCAGAGCAAAATTGCTGGTCACGTGGAACGCGGTAATGACCCCGTGGGAAACGTCCAGAGTGGAGCCTAGTCCTCGCCGAACATGGTAGTGAACCTGTGGGAAGCATCTAGAGAAAAATTCCTGGTCATGTGGAACGCGGCAATGACCCCGTGGGAAACGTCCAGAGCGGATCCTGGTCCTCGCAGAGCACGGCAATGACCCCGTGTGAAGCATCCAGAGCGGAGCCTGGTCCTCGCCGAACACGGTAGTGAACCCATGGGAAGCATCCAGAGAAAAATTCCTGGTCCTCGCAGAGCACGGCAATGACCCCGTGTGAAGCATCTAGAGCGGAGCCTAGTCCTCGCCGAATACGGTAGTGAACCCGTGGGAAGCATCTAGAGCAAAATTCCTGGTCACGTGGAACGCGGATAATGTCAACTCTGACCCCGTGGGAAACATCCAGAGCGGAGCCTGGTCCTCGCAGAACACGGCAGTGAACCCGTGGGAAGCATCCAGAGCAAAATTCCTGGCTACGTGGAATACGGCTTATGTTAATCCTGACCCCGTGGGAAGCATCCAGAGCGGAGCCTGGTCCTCGCCGAACACGGCAGTGAACCCATGGGAAGCATCCAGAGAAAAATTCCTAGCTACGTGGAACGCGGCTTATGTCAACCCTGACCCCGTGGGAAACGTCCAGAGCGGATCCTAGTCCTCGCAGAGCACGGCAATGACCCCGTATGAAGTATCCAGAGCGGAGCCCGGTCCTTGCCGAATACGGCAGTGAACCCGTAGGAAGCATCCAGAGCAAAATTCCTGGTTACGTGGAACGCGGCTTATGTCAACCCTGACCTCGTGGGAAACGTCCAAAGCGGATCCTGGTCCTCGCAGAGCACGGCAATGACCCCGTGTGAAGCATCCAGAGCGGACCCTGGTCCTCGCCGAACACGGCAGTGAACCCGTGGGAAGCATCCAGAGCAAAAATTCCTGGTCACGTGGAACGTGGATAATGTCAATTCTGACCCCGTGGAAAACGTACAGTGCGGATCCTGGTCCTCGCAGAGCACGGCAGTGAACCCGTGTGAAGCATCCAGGGCGGAGCCTGGTCCTCACAGAACACGGCAGTGAACCCGTAGGAAGCATCCAGAGCAAAATTCATGGTCACGTGGAACGCGGCTATGTCAATCTTGACCCCGTGGGAAACGTCCAGAGCGGATCCTGGTCCTCGCAGAGCACGGCAATGACCCCGTGTGAAGCATCCAGAGAGGAGCCTGGTCCTAGCAGAACACGGCAGTGAACCCGTGGGAAGCATCCAGAGCAAAATTCCTGGTCACGTGGAACACGGATAATGTCAATTCTGACCCCGTGGGAAACGTCCAGAGCGGATCCTGGTCCTCGCAGAGCATGGCAATGACCCCGTGTGAAGCATCCAGAGCGGAGCCTCGTCCTCGCCGAACACGGCAGTGAACCCGTGTGAAGCATCCAGAGCGGAGCCTGGTCCTCGCTGAACACGGCAGTGAACCCGTGGAAAGCATCCAGAGCAAAAATTGGACTGTGAGGTCCTTAAACTCACGGACTATGATGTCTTTAACCTCGACCGTGATGTCTTAAAACTAACATTGGACTGTGAGGTCCTTAAACTCACGGACTATGATGTCCTTAACCTCGACCGTAATGTCTTAAAACTAACATCGGACTGTGGGGTCCTTAAACCCATGGACTATGATGTCCTTAACCTCGACTGTAATGTCTTTAAACTAACATTGGACTGTGAGGTCCTTAAACTCATGGACTATGATGTCCTTAACCTCGACCGTAATGTCTTAAAACTAATAACGGACTGTGGAGTCCTTAAATCCACGGACTATGATGTTCTTAACCTCGACCGCGATGTCTTTAAACTACGGTATCCTGGAAAACGTCCAGAGCGGAGCCTGGTCCTCGCCAAACACGGCAGTGAACCCGTGGGAAGCATCCAGAGCAACCCCTGACTTCGTGAAATGCGGATAAGAACAACTTCACCCATCACTTGCGGGTCCTCACGACTCATAAGGGAGTAAATTCTCTTGTGAGATCCTTACGAGTTTCAAGAGAAAACGCACTTAGGAATCCTCACGATTCTTAAGGAGAAATTTCACCTACGGGATCCTCTCGACCGGTAGGGAGAAAATTCTTTATGAGACCCTCACGGCTCATAAAGTTGAAAAGTCTTAGGTGACAGATCCTAACCCTGTTTTCTAAGCCATCACCACTCTACAAAGAATCCAAGACTGACAGCCATATGCTATCTACAGACCGCGCTTGCTAAAATCACATGGCAACAACACAGAAAAAAGAAGAAAGTGACAAGGAAAACACTTGATTTGCATTTGATTAAGCGTTCGAAGCATACCAGTCCATGCATGTGCAAAAGATTTAGTACATAAAATAAAACAAATTGAAATGAGAAACTTGCCATTTATACTGCGAAAAAGTTCTTACAATTATGAAAGCAGTAAACAAAAACAATATCAAAATAATTACAATGGCAAAACCTCAGATCCAGGGCATGGATTGAGGAACTCAAAAGTGACTTTGTCCAGAACCTTCCAGGCATTCCGAACCATCCTAGTATGCTTTCTTTCGCGATCACAAGCGTCGGGATCCTCACGGATGTCCTCCGCCCTCCGATAGGCAGCAAGTATGGCCGACTGTTGAAAAGCCTGATGCAGGAGATCGATAAGATTGTCTCGCCTTCTCTTCGAGATTAGGCTCATCAGATACACCGAATGCACCTTATTCTCGGCGGCACCCAATGCCCTAAGCGGCACGCCAGTACAGAATAGAGGAAGCGCTTCCGAGATCGCTCCCACAATAAACTTCAGGAGAGGAGAGCGTCGAGGAAGCAGTTGACCATTGTATGCGTCAAAGCGACTCATAATTTCGGCACACTCGGCGTTTGTGAATTCTCGATTCTGAGAACGGCCGAGTGAGCGGATGTCTCCGTAAGAGATAATCTCGTCGAGATCATACATGTGAGCATCCATTACTCCTGAAAAAGAAAATCAACAAAATTAGCAGACAGACTGATTAAGCAAATTCTTATTAAAAACATGCACAGGGAGTTAAACTCCTCGAGAGCAATGCTCTGCAGACAGGTGTGACACCTGTCAAAATCAATTATTGAGAGCCTTGCTCTGAGAAGATGATATAATTCATCAAAAATAAAATTCCATTTTTTAATCTTCAAGATCCATGAAAAACTCTTAAGAGTTCTTCTATATGATTTGAAAGGAGCAAAGCTCCATTAATGAATTAAGAAATCATAAGTAAAATCCTTTTAGAGAGCAGAGCTCTATTAATGGAACCCTAATAGGGTTCTCTTTAGATCTCTTTAGACCTATGGAGTAAAGCTCTGCTAGTGAAACCCTAAATGGGTTTTCTGAAGATCAAAGATCTATTAAGAGCAAGGCTCTGTTAATAGGTAAAATCCTAACTCATTAAGATTTATTAAAATTTTACCTAAGTTTGGAAAGTGTTTCTTTTCTACTTGTGAGAAATTCTCAAACAGAAGAGCTGTGCTCTGAACAAAATTCTCAAAGAGGATGATAATCATCTAGAGGACCAAAGGTCCTATTTATAGGCTTTAAGACGTCTCTTCAACTTCTGAGTTGATCCAAGGGCTCAGATGTTGCCACCGCTGCGCTCACGTGTGGGCCACGCAAGCACAACGGTGGGGGGCATTTGTTTCCCCAATCAGAGCGAAGCTCTGTTCAAATTCCAAGATTTCAAAATTCAAAAATTGAAGCACAACGGTGGGGGGGCACGTGTCGAACATAGGTGCGCTAGCGCAGTTGCGCTGCGCTCTGCGCTGCGCGCCACGTGTCGAACACAGGTGCGCTAGCGCAGTTGCGCTGCGCTCAAGGTCAAGATGCCTGGCTCTGTAATGATGATGGAAAAACCCACCAGAAAAAAAAATTAAAATCAATTAATTTTTATGAATTAAAGATTCTGGGATCTTCAAGATCCATAAGAAAACTCTTAAGAGTTCTTCATCAAAGATTAAGAAATCTACATATGATTCAGAAGAGCAAGGCTCTGTATTAAAATTCTAAAGGGCAAAAATTGAAGCAACGCTTCAGGTTCCGCGCCAGGCGCACGGCGCGCCACGTGTCAAACATGGGTGTGCTAGCGATAGGCACGCTGCACGCCACGTGTCAAGCATGAGTGCGTTAGCGCTAGGCGCGCTGCGCGCCACGTGTCAAAACACGAGTGCGCTAGCGCTAGCGCAATTGCGCTGTGCTCTGTGCTACGCACTTCAAATTTGAGCAAAGCTCTGTTTCCAAGATTGGAAAGCGAAGCAACGCTTCATGAAAGGTACTAACATCAAATGCGCCTACAAAAAGAGTTAAAGACTCTGAAGCAGCGCTCACGTGCAAGGCGCAGAAGCGCTTCACCCTTATAAGAATTACTTGCACCTTATTATAGCAAATCAAATTATGCAGCGCATAGCCATAACAAAGAATTAAAGAACAAAGGAACACTTAACGGATAATAAAATACTTAATTAAAACATTTGTTTATTATCACGTTTAAAAAAGATCACCAAACAAGGGATCAGTGGCACAAGGATGAACAAAACAATATACAAAATTTTCTAACTCCCTCGCCGCCTTCTCCAGTACATCAAAACGACGATTTTCACGAGGAGTGGCTCCCCACCGATTGGCGCTATGTTCATCCGCAAAAGCAGACATAATAGCCCACCGGGCTCTTATTTGGCTCAACAGGTGAACCGAGCAATCTTTCAGAGAGCCTGAGTAATCAGGCACGCCTCATGAAAACACTCGAGCTTGTCTTCAGCCGCATCAAGCATCGCCAGGATCATCTCCGCTGGGTGAGGAGGGATGTCATCGAGCACGGCAAAAAGAATCATCCGGAGCCAAATGGATCCCACTGGAAGAGGGGACCACTTACAGATCACAAGTTCATACATCACCGCATCACACTCGGCATCCGTGAGGGAAGGATCCACCAAGCGCGCAGCAAACCGAGGAACAATGTCCTCAATGGGCACTTCCCACGGTTGTCTACGAGCATGTGGGCGGTTACAAGCCATAATTGAGAGGGTTCTTTGGAGATGAGAAAAGAAAGAAGCTTTGCTTCGAGTTATAAAGACTAGGCACAGAAAATTTTGTGCACAGTGGAACTATTTCCAAGACTCGGGAAATGAAAGTTCTAGGGAATACAAGTATGACTTAAAAAGAAAAGTGAAAAGACACCTCTGTTGAAGCAACGCTTCAGATCCAGCGCTCTGCGCTGCGCGCCACGTGTCAAACACGGGTGCGCTAGCGCAATTGCGCTGCATTCTGCGCTGCGCGCCACGTGTCAAACGTAGGTGCGCCAGCGCTGGAATTAAAAATTCCCACCGTTAGATCAAAGGATCTAATAATAATGATAAATCATTAATTAACCAGAATTAAATTCTGTTACGGAAAGGTTCCTCAAAATCTTTCCAAACAACAAGATTGTGCTTTAAGCACCGCTGGATCAACGATCCAATGGTAAATAATAAATTACCAAAGACAGAACAAATTCTGTATGGAAAGATTTCTCAATCTTATTAAAACAAGAAGATTATCTTCTGTAAAACAGAAGTCTTAGGATCAAAGATCCAACGGTGGGAAATATTCCCAAATCAATCAGAGAAAAATCTCTTAAAACTGATTTAACAAATCGATTGGCCCTATATAAAGAACCCTAGACTTCAAGTCTAAAACATAGAGAGAATACAGAAGAAGAGAGAAAAAAACCCTCGGCAGAAAAGAGCAAGCTCTTAAGAAAAGAAGATTTTTCTTCATCTTCAAGGTAAAGAACCGTGTTCTTGAAAAACAGAGATGAAATCATCTCATTAAAAAAGAAGAACCCTCTTCTAAAAAAATCATAGATCTGAAAAAAGACCAAGGTTTTTCATAAAAAGAAAAAGATCAAAACATCTAATCATAAAAAAAATAAAAAAGAAGTATTTTATTTCATTCACAGATCTTTTGATCTATAAAGGCAGAGCCTTTTATAAAAAACAAGAAGCTTTGTTCTTAGATCTTGAGGCAAAGCCTCCTAAATCTGTTCTTTGATCTCAGAATTGATCAGATGCGCTTTGCGCTATTAAAAAATTGCCTTGCACTCATGAACTGCACCCTTGCGCTCATTGGACCGGCGTACAGCGCCAAAACTTGCCACGTGTCAACCAGAGACACAATCTGCGCTCTGCGCTTCTGAAACAGCGCACTGCACTCATGGGCTGGCGCTTAGCGCCAAGCGCGCCACGTGTCACTCACTGGTGCGCCATTAAACCAACGCAAGACGCTTATAAATTAAAAGCGCAATGCGCTAATAAACTAGCGCTTAGCGCTAAGCGTGACACGTGTCCTCTTCGTGTGCGCTACATGACAAAAGCGCGATGCGCTCTTTGATTGGCGCAAAGCGCCTGACACGCCACGTGGCGTACTATCAGAACACACTTTGTTTCTGATAAAGAAAAAATGTCAGAGCCTAATGCCTAGCATTATTAAAAGGGCTGAGCCCAAATAAAGGCTTAATAGCCAGAGCAACTGAAATTGTTAAAACATTTTAATTGGACTTAGCCCAATTCTGGCCATAAGTCCTCAACTTATTTGAATTGAGCACATCTGCTCTTTCAACCAACTCACCTTGGTTCAAGGGCACATCTCTTCACTCCTTTGATATTTGTCGTTGTAATTTCTCAACGTCTTCAAAGAGGTGACGGGTCCCGACGACCACACATTTCACGGACTGTGGGGTCCTTAAACTCATGGACTATGACGTCCTTAACCTCGACCGTGATGTCTTAAAACTAACAATGGACTGTGAGGTCCTTACACTCATGGACTATGATGTCCTTAATCTCGACCGTGATGTCTTAAAACTAACAATGGACTGTGAGGTCCTTAAACTCATGGACTATGATGTTCTTAACCTCGACCGTGATGTCTTAAAACTAACAATGGACTGTGAGGTCCTTAAACTCATGGACTATGATGTCCTTAACCTCGACCGTGATGTCTTAAAACTAACAATGGACTGTGAGGTCCTTAAACTCATGGACTATGATGTCCTTAACCTTGACCGTGATGTATTAAAACTAACATTGGACTGTGGGGTCCTTATACCCACGGACTATGATGTCCTTAACCTCGACCGCGTTGTCTTAAAACTAACAATGGACCGTAATGTCCTTAAACTAATTATCGACCGCAATGTTACTAAACTAAACAATAGAGCCCAATCGCTCTCTTGTTGGATCTAAACGATCCCGTTAAGTCGATCTTAGTCTAAAATGAGACTAACGTATCCTTAACATACGTTTAAGTTGATCTTAGTCTCAAAAGAGACTAACGTATCCTTAAACCCAACCCCCAAACCCAAAACTAAGAAAGATACGGATTTGGACTAGTCCACGCCCTACGGGCGACAACATAACTTAGTCTCCGTATACAATCCACGGGCAACCAAACACAAAATAAACACCCACGACACGAAGTGACCATATGGAGAAGGAGAAAGTTGTTACCGCGATGCGGTAGCGTAATTAACTGCAAGGGCTTGCGCCTGCAGGGAAGAGCGTCCCCACAATCAAAAGCCCCTCAAACGAGGGGGAATCTGACGAAGTCTGCTATATCGGCCGCATCCGTTTAAACCTTCGATATATGATGCCATAAATCAACTTGGCATCTTCGGAGAGATTGACGGATAGCACCAATTAGCATCTGCCCCCAGATTCAGGGAAAACGTCAGTCTTCCCGGTTTCCGGCGGTAAACAACCACGTCATTAAACTGAGAATAATCGATCACCACGTCATTAAACTGGGAATAATCGACCTCTAAGTCGTTAAACTGAGGATGTAAAAATGTGTAAATAAAACAAAATATATATATATATATATATAAATAATATAAAAAGCCGAAATTATGGGGCAATTCGCAATAAAAATCAGCGAGTAAAAATAAAAATGAAAATAAAGCCGAAATGATGGGGCAACTCGCAATAAAAATTAGCGAGTAAAAATAAAAATGAAAATAAAGCCGAAATGATGGGGTAATCGCGAATAAAAAGCCGAAATGATAGGGCAATCGCGACCTTCGCGATAAGAAAAGATGAAATGATAGAGCAATCGCGGTAAAAAAACGGCGAATGATGAGTCGCTCCTGGTACCATATTCCAGTGCAGCGATGCAGACGCCAACCAAATTCCAAATCCCAACGGCGAATGATGAGTTGCTCCTGGTACCATATCCCTGTGCAGTGATGCAGACGCCAACCAAACTCTGAATGTCTCAACGGCGAATGATGAGTCGCTCCTGGTACCATATTCCAGTGCAGCGATGCAGATGCCAACCAAATTCCAAATCTCAAAACGGCGAATGATGAGTCGCTCCTGGTACCATATTCCAGTGCAGTGATGCAGACGCCAACCAAATTCCAAATCCCAAAACGGTGAATGATGAGTCGCTCTTGGTACCATATTCCAGTGCAGCGATGTAGACGCCAACAAAGTCCCGAAATTTTTCCGGCCCTACAGTCTAGATCATACATCGTGCAAAACCGTATACAATCCACGGGCGTAAAACGATTCCAATCTCTCCCAAGTCCTACCGGCGAGACCACATTCAAAGTCCTGACAGTGATTAAAAAATAAAGGGGGGTATATCCACAAGCAAAATGGGCACGAATGAAAACCCGAAAGGGCTCCGTGAGTAAAAATAGCAGGACTGCCGGCGAGTTTGTGAAAACCCGAAAGGGCGCAAACTCGTGAAAAAGAGATGAAATGCACTCGCAAAGTCTTCTCGACTTTGTGAGGAGAAAATTCCCGAGTGAGATCCTTACGACTCACAAAGGAGCAACACACTTAGGAGTCCCCACGACTCCTAAGGAGAAAATACACCTACGGGATCCTTACGACTCGTAGAGAGAAAATGCTTTTATGAGACCCTTACGGCTCATAAAATTGAAAAGCCTTAGGTGATAGGGATCTAAACCTGTCTCCTAAGCCATCACTCCCCAACGGGAAAAGGGTAAATGATGAGTTGCTCCTGGCATTATTCCAGTGCAGCAATGAAGATGCCATACCAAAACTAAATCCCCAAATCCTTTCATGGCAAATGATGATTCGCTCCTGGTACCATATTCCAGCGTAGCGATGCTGATGTCAGCCCAAATCAAATCAAACCAACAACCTCTGCGTCGGAATCATGCTTTGTCTCAGAGTGTACCCCGTGTCGAAATCAAGCTTCGCCTCAGTGTATCTGCCTTCCCTGTCGGAATTATGCTTCGGCTTGGAATCAACCAGCGACCACCTTATCGGAATTATGCTCCGTCCTGAAATCAAGTCAACCAACGACCTTCTCGTCGGAATTATGCTCCGTCCTGGAATCAAGTCAACCAACGACCTCCCCGTCGGAATTATGCTCCGCCTCGGAATCAAGTCGACTAACAAGCTCTGCGTCAGAATCATGCTTCGTCTCAAAGTGTACCCCGTGTCGAAATCATACTTCTCCTCGGCGTATCTACCTTCCCTGTCTAAATTATGCTTCATCTCGGAATCAAGTCAGCTAACAGGCTCTGCGCCGGAATCATGCTTCGTCTCAGAGTGTACCCCGCGTCGAAATCAAGCTTCGCCTCGGAGTATCTGCCTTCCCTGTCGGAATTATACTTCGCCTGGGAATCAACCTCTGCATCGAAATTATATTTCGGTTAGAATGTCTGCCGCTCTTCGGAGTAATGCTCCGATCCCTGGAATCATGCTCCGCTCTTCGGAATGGTGCTTCGAACCCTGGAGTCATGCTCCGCTCTTCGGAATAATGCTCCGATCCCTGGAATCATGCTCCGCTCTTCGGAATAATGCTCCGATCCTTGGAATCATGCTCCGCTCTTCGGAATGATGCTCCGAACCCTGGAATGATGCTCCGCTCTTCGGAATGATGCTCCGAACCCTGGAATCATACTCCGCTCTTCGGAATGATACTCCGAACCCTGGAATCATACTCCGCTCTTCGGAATGATGCTCCGAACCCTGGAATCATGCTCCGCTCTTCGGAATGATGTTCCGAACCCTGGAATCATGCTCCGCTCTTCGGAATCATGCTCCAATTCCTGGAATCATGCTCCGCTCTTCGGAATGATGCTCCAATCCCTGGAATCATGCTTCGCTCTTCGGAATGATACTCCGATCCCAGGAATCATGCTCCGCTCTTCGGAATGATGCTCCGATCCCTGGAATTATGCTCCGCTCTTCAGGAATGATGCTCTGATCCCGGAATTATGCTCCTACCCTTGGAATTATGCTCCGACTCTTCGGAATGATACTCCGACTCTGGAATTATGCTCCGAAAATAGGAATGATGCTCCCATCCTCGGGAATCATGCTCCCCGAGGGTTGCTCCGCCCCCGTAATGATGTTCCACCACGAAGTCCAGCTTCAAGATCCATCAATTTCATGCACACAACTCAAATGTGCGGTGTGCATTTATTGATGGGGGCACTTTGTTGGGGTAGAAAATTGCACCCCGGTTGACTAAGTCAAAGTCAAGGTCAACCCCAAGCCAAGTAGGCCTAAGCCCAGATCAAGTGGGCCCATACCCAGGTCGAGTCCGAACATGAAGCGGCCGACCCTCCTCCATGCTAAAATAAAAAGTCATGTAATAAATAATTTTGAAGTAATTTTTTATGCATGAATGTAAGCAAAATGGGCATAAAGCCAAATTTTTGTAAAGCCTATGGCTTATGTGCAAAAAGAAATGGCACATGAGCCATGTGATGGGCAAAATGTCATTTTGTAAAGCCCAAGGGGCTATATGTAAATGTGTAAGCCTATAAGAGGTAACATGATAAAAATATCTAATATACTTTTCATTCTCTCAAAAATCTTGGGTTTTTTGTGCCTCCTTCTCCTTCCTCAAGGTTCTAAACTTTCTCCTTTTTTTGAATTAAACCAAGAGTATTACTCTTCCTTTTCTAAAACTAAATAGTTTTTCACCACAAAACCCACAAAGGGAAGCTCAGATCTTCCATTAGATCTCAAAAAGGGGGAGACTTTTAAGTCTCACCCCCTTTTATCCAAGATCCACCCGATCAAGCGCTAGCGCCCAAAACGCTAGCGCCCATAGTGCTAGCGCTCGAGCGCCCACGTGCCGGGCACGTGAGGTGCCAGCGCCCAAAGCGTTGTCGCCAGCGCCCAAGCACCTAGCGCTAACCCAAGCGCTGGCGCTCACGCGTCCTTTGAACGCCATTTCCCCCCCCATTTTACACACACTCCACGCTAGAAATACCTCCCCCGTTAAAAAAAATTTCTAACGGGGCCCTGTCCCGCACCTCGTAAGGGGGCTGCTAGCCCCCTTGACCCCCAGCCCTCTATCCGGATAGCGGGACCCCCGTAAAAAACTCTGCAACCCTCCCGATATATCCAAAACCCTTTCAAAACATAACACTGCACATTGAGTTCGCATGACCTGTTTGACCCGTCAATCGGAGATTCTCTCGCTCCAAAGGCGAGGGGTAATTAACGACAGCTTAGTCCTCAGCTGCCGGAGATTCGGATCCCCATAAATAAACCCCAACCTACCCTAGGCAGGGGGAATCTGTAATACGCCTGACAAGCGCGCACATATTCCCATCTTAATGGGGTGACGAAAAACTCCCTACAGATAACTCCTTTTGTTAGGTTGTCTAGCTTAGATAGGCAAGCACTCATATCTCCGGCTCCCTGAGGCTCAAGAGACTGGTCCCGTTTAAACCTACGTTTACTAGGGTTCTTGTTGCAATTTAGTATAACTTGAGGGGGTTTTATGTAAAAATAGTTTTGACATAATTTCAAAATACACCTTAAGTATTTAATTATCGTTTTTAGGGTTTTCATAAATATATATTTTATAGATGTGAAATTTCTAGTGAATAGAGTCTAATTTCATAGTATATGGTACTTATTTGTAATATGAATGTTGTTTTGAATTATCATGGTAGTTTCATGTGATATTTGAATTCTTTTCTTGAGTTTTGGAAATATAGAATATTATATATATTTAAAATAAGTATTTTGGTAATAATTATATATACATATTTAATGAAAATAATTTATTTATTTTCTTGTAGAAATCTCATTTTCTAAAGAAAAATGCATCAAAAACTCCATCGAGATCGAATGTTCCTTGCGGAGGTCTGCATCTCGCTCTACTAAGCCCAAGAATGTGCGATGATCCGCTCCATCCCGAACGGATCCCTAAAAATGGGTTGTAGAGGCGCAATTGCATGGAAATTGTTAATACATCTTTTTGAAGAAAACGGTTTTATAAGTTAGGGTATTTATTTATAAATTCGTATTTCCCGTATTCTATTGTCCCAAAATCAATCGTGGTATGATAGAGATGTGTGTTGTGATGAGATAGGTTATTACCTCGTGAACTATCTAAAAGTATAGCAAGGAATTAAGTTATAATGTTGAAATGAATGGTTTGTAGTATTTTTATGTAAAAATGCGATAAATGTCACAAAAATGATTATTTTGAGGTGAAACCTGATTTAATGGTTTTGTTAATGTTTGTTAAGAAATATGTAAGAATATGAAGTTATCTTGATCAAGAAAAGTATAGTTTTTAAAGAAAACCGAATCGGAAGTCGGGCCAACCCCGCTTCCGTCGGGTTTTAGTTTTGTAACTTTTTAAAGATGAAGATGAGAGGGGAAATGGGACTTACTGGCTTTGATAAGAGGGGGAGGTAGAAGAATATTTAGGATTCGTCGGTGCTTTGTTTCGTTACCGGAAACTCCTCGTATTGTCGCCGGAACTTCGTCGAAGCTTCGCTCTTTGCTAACTCCACTTGTACACTAAAAGACTTGGGATTTTGATATATTTTTTGCAAGAGAATTCTGAGTGAGAGGGGTTTAAGATGGGGTGGGTATTTATAGGGAAATCTAGGGCTTAGGGGGAATGAATAATGCATTAAAATTTTTGCATTAAAATAGAATTTGAAGGGTTTTATATTCTCTGTAAATGTGCGGAGTAAATAAGCAATACTAGAGTTAAGGGGGGAGTCCAAGTGTCGAGGGTTTTTCAAAAAATTTGGGTTTGTCCATGGAAAAATCAACGGCACCGGTCCTAGGAGGCTTCTCGCCAGTCCGATCTTGGAGATGGGGGCTTGGATCTCTGCCACGTGTCCAAGTCGGTCTAAATACCTCAGTGCACTTTTAAGTGCGACTCTTGGTTTTATGTGTTGTGCACGTGATGACTCCTGGGTTTCTAAAAAGATTAAAAGAAATTAAAACAAAAAGATAATGTGGCTGATGGGATTCGAACTCTGGTGCTTTGTAACAGCAGTGCAAGGTTTTACCAGTGAGCTACAAGCTCTTTCTTGTTGTTCAAAAGCAAAACAAACTTATATCTCATGTTCAGACTTAGGTGTCTCTTTCAGTATTTTGAAAAATTTCGTACAGAAAGTTAGGATTGTTACATTTCCTTTACGTCGAGACACGATTATCGGGGAAAATAAGAAAAGGATTTAAAGGGATGAAATCATGGTGCAGTCGTTACAAGTGTTGTCACCGGTAGGTAATGTTCCTCTGCCAGGCTTAACGCCTTTCTATACGATTTTCTTGCTCTGGAGTACCGTAGCGGGTCCACCATGTACCCACAGACGGCGACTCCTCACTCCTCGAATCGGGTAATCATCATGGCTCAACACCGAGAATGGACGTTGAAATATTATATCAAGAGAAACCGCGTTTTTAAAACAATCGTAGATTTTTAAATAATGTCTGTGGTTTCTCAAATCCAGAAATCTCATGAAAATAGAATCTCATAAAAGCATGGAAGCAATGAAATAATATGTACAGGCACAAAACAACACTGTAATGCATAGCAAGTGTGTTTATAAGAGCGTGTCGTGTAGTAAGATAAAGAAAGTGCAATATATACAATAATATGGGGTACTGTGTACTAATCAGTAACTAAATACCAACAGGTTATGAGGTGATATGGTGACATCGCGAATTCTATCTGTGTATGTGGCATGTCAATTACCGATGATGTGTGTGTGAGCCGGCGAGTAAGTGTACGTGCATCATGTGCATCATCGGTAATGGTGCATGTGTCCTAGCAGACGAAGTCATATATAAAGATAAGGGTATAAATACAATATATATATCGTAAATGAAAATAATGCGAGCGTAAACAGAATAAAGAAATCGTAAACGCGAACAGTATAAAAATACGCAATTACACAGGAGCCATACAGTTATAGTTTAAAATAGTACGAATCGTTATTTTTAGAAAAATTCAGGGGACTGCGATGTTTTTGAAAAAGATACCATTTGAAAAGTCGTAGCGTCCCCTTAAAGTTATCATTTTTAAAAGCGCGTAACGATTCGTTAGTTTTGAAAATAGGTATGGCTCTAAATATATCGTAATATTACTTAAAGATTTTAATCAATATTTCTCGAGTCGATATATATAAGTCGGCGATCCATCCTCATCATATAACGTACGGTATAATCTATCTTACGATATCATCAATCAATAGTATAGATCTATAGTCGTGTACATCATCATCCCATATCATCATATGTCATATCGTATGTTATGTTATCTCATATCATATCATATAACATCACCTCATATCATCATATTCAATCATATCGACTCGTGTCATCATATCAGATCATATCCTCATCATATCGTAGCGAAAATATCCTCATATATATACATAAGTAGATATAGTTCATAGGTTAAGGAATAGAACTAGGAGTATAACTTTTATAAGTATACTACTATGGTATGGTATTCTAGAAAACTTATTAGGTAAGTATTCGTATCTATCTATCTATCTACACACACCCCCTAGTTTTACGTTTGCGAGGGTGTCATACGCCACCCGCCCGATTTCCCCCGTAGATATACATATACTCACCTAACTTCGCCTCGTCCTAGCCGATTTCGACGTATGCCTTGCCCTCCTTCGTCGTCTCGAAAGTCCACGTACTTGTACCTACAAATCAAAGTATATCGTATTACATAAAAATCCAAATCGAAAACCGATACGACAAGCGAAGAGTACATAAATTAGAACCTATGGTCAACGCGTGCTAAAATAACAAAACACTCTCTGGCGTGGACGTACGAATGTCAAATGACCGAGTCAAAACACAATTATCCAAAATCAAGTTTCAAAATATCGGAAAATATCGTCAAAACCAAGTCAAAATGCTCCAAGCTTTTGGCATAGATAGTTTGGGATAAAACTAACAATACAGCGACTAAGTTATAAGGAGTGTGAACTACAGACCAAACCACGACATCCAATTCAAAAATTCAACCGCCAAAATGTGCAACAGTAACCGTCGCCGGCGGTTGAAGTTTGGAATTTGGGTCTCGTTTTTCTATGATGGTCTTCTAATGGTCTAACTAGATCAATGTAATTATTTGTTTATCTTGTAAAGACCCCAAGTTGCTCCAGCTTCCATTTGATTATCAAAAACTCCACAAAACCAACATTGAAAAATTCTATACTCATATTATCCAAGGATTTCTCCACTAAAACACTCTCACTTATCACTAAGGAATTTGTATACACTCGCTAAACCTTTACTACATCACCACTATAAGTTTCACTCACTAAATCTCACTTTAGAAATTCTAAGTCTAGAAAACATGCACATATTAACTCTAAAATAATTTATGAGGTTAAGAAACTTAATAACTTAATCAAAACTGGGTATTTTACCTCATGAAGCAACTTAAGAAAATTCCTAAATGGTCCAAAGAGCTCAAAACCCATACTTGATCCCACCAAGAGGTTTAAATTGAGGTTATAAACATTTTTTGTGAAGGTTTAGTGAGGTTTTGATGAGTTTTTGGGGGTGGTGCATGGTGGTAGCGAGGGTGGAGGAGGTTGAGGATGGAGAAGATGAAGGAGATGAAGAAAACAATGAGGTGAGAAAAGTGTGATAGTTGTCGCCATAACTCTTCATGCTCTCTCTCTCTCTCACTTACCCATACCCTCTTGTCCTCCATTTTCTTTTCTTTTTCTTCTCTTTTCTTATCCTTTTCTTTTCTTTTGAAAAACAAAAGCATAACCAAAATACAATGAAAAGATAACATGTACATAATATGTCATGCACTCTAAATATGGTTTAACAAATTAAAACATGGTTTAGTGCAGTAATTAGGAAAATAATTACATATTAATTATAAAAAGCCCAATCAAATTTAATCTTAAACTTGTATGGAAAATAATTACATATTAATTATAAAAAGCCCAATCAAATAAATGCTCTCATAAATAATAATTCATTTTAAATTCCAATTATTTTACAAAAATATAGGTATGCAACTATACGTTTCTATGAAAACTGAAATCTTTATTCGTATAATATCTGTGAAATTTATTACTTTGTTATTTTAAATTCCAAAATAATATTTTGTATTTTTCTGAAATATTACAATTTTTGAAAATATATCTGAGCCTTATATAATTTTCCATATATGTACATATACAAATTAATAATCGACATGTGGATTACTATTTTCAAAAGATATCAAAAATTTCATCTATTTTTTCATCCGCATATGTCCAGAGAGAAAATATTTTCCATAAATGTTACGGTGCAATCTAGAATGAATAGTTATAACTTGTATGAAAAATACCGATAATTTATCAGAAAATATATTGCGTGAATCTAAGGATAAACTTAGAATTGCTCAAATGCATATTAGCTTAAATCAATTTCTTGCAATAAGGGCTAAAATCAAATTTTCTTAAACTAAAAGGGTGGAGTCTAATCTTGTATGCGTTAAGACAAAGAAAAACTGGATGACATTTTAAGTGAGAACAAAATAGTAATTAAATTGAATGCTAGGGGCAAAATGGAAGAAAAATTTTCTCTGCAAGGGCTTGTAGAGAGATTTCTTTACGAGCCCCTTGCAAGCACTTGGATTGGTTTTGAGATTCGTGCAAGAGAAGAGAGAGCGCAAAAAGGATTTACACGAATCTCAAAAGCTATTCTAGAGTTTGTAGAGAAATTTTCTTTACAGGTCTGCGGAGAAGTTTTTTCAAAAATGAGGGGAAAATGCTTGAATCAAGCTTAAAAGCATGAAGCAGGGGTTTATATTAAATATAAACAGAATAAGTGTTTGTTTGGAATACTTAACCATGGTCCATGGAATTTCTAACCACAACCCAACACTACATATACAAGGAATTGACTTCACAACCGGGAGCGCACAACGAGACAGGTGGTGCAGGAACCAAGCGGCCAATTGCTTTAACCTTCCGTCCGTCATGGAGAGGGCAAATTAATAATTATTGTAAGCGGATAAAAAATTAATTTGGGGATGTTATAGACTAATTAATCCAGCCAGCGGGCTTTTAGGGGGGTGTATTGAGAAATGGCAAAGGTTCACGGGGCCACTGATAAACCGTACCAAAAGTATATCAAAAAGGGTAAATTACACTAAATACTGTCAACCCCACAGCTCACGGGAATACCTTAACAGTATTTTGATTACAGTAAAGGGTATTTTAGCGTAAAATCTTTTGGAAACCATAGTTTAAATATTTTGCTTTACTAGAAAACGTAGAAGGTATTTTAGTGAAACAATGCGGTAGTTAAGGGATTTTAGCGTAATTACGTGGCCGGTGGATCTGACCCCAGCAAGTTTCTTTATAGAGTCCGCGTTCATCCAACGCCTTTATGTGCGAATTTTTGAGAGGGCACGGTCCACTGCGTCCCTCTCTCTCTCTGTCTCTCTCTCATCATCATCATCATCAACCCTTGATCTCCTTTCCCTCTTAATTCCCGCGACGGCGATCGCAAGCGCAATCAAAGCCCCTTCTCTCTCCTAGGGTTTCTCTCAGGTAATAATCCTCAACTGCTAAATTCCCTGCAGCAATCGATCATAATTCCTAAACACTGCTCAACCTTCTAGGGTTTAGCTCCCAAGATTGATGGATTTGTTCTCTCTCAATTCTCATCGTGTATTTCTTTCTGTTTACTGATTGATTTGTTTTCAGCTTCATGGCACTACGTTGTCTCCTTCGAAAAGGTGGGAGCTTCCCAACGTCTGCTCGACTTTTCTCGAGCTTCGATTCCTCAAGCAATCAGACGATCCGAGCCACTCTGTTTCCTGGGGATGGGATCGGGCCTGAGATTGCCGAATCCGTGAAGCAGGTTTGTTTCTAAGAGCCCATTTGATTCTAAAGTGATTTGTTAGTTCTTTACCTAAAGATTAGTTGTTGTTTTTTTCGTCTTTTAAAAAAATTGAGTAGTAGATGAAATTGTGTAAGTTAAACTTTTGTATGGCTTTGGCACCTTCTAAGATCAGTGGATGTTTAATAGTAAGAATTTTTTGTAATATATATTTTAATTATATTGCACCAAAACAATGGAATATTAAGAGAATTATTTCAAATCCCTGAAACAATATTGAAGTCTGTTTAGTAATTATGGGAGTATTATTGTATATCAAATTATCAAAAAAATTTACAGGTTAGCGTATATATAATTGCATCTGAAGTTAGTTTTAATAAAGACGTTGAATTCCAGTATTCTGAGTGAGCCAATCTAGATAGATTGAATTGAGGGTTGTAGAAGTTTAGTTTGCTAGGAAGCTGAAATCATTATAAAGTTTCAGGTTTTGGTTGCCATATGATGTATATTATGATTTATTTTAAGAGGTCAATTCTTAAAGTTCAACATTTTGATTCAGTGGTATGAATCAGCCATAATTATTAAACGAGTGATATCTTGAATGACCCAATGTCAATGTAGGTTTAAACTTATACCTGTTTCTTTCATAATATCAATTACCAATAGAATTAGAATAGAAACTGTCTTGACCTGCAAATTGGTGCTTCATGCCTTATCCCATGATTAACATGTAAGATGCATGGAGAACGGGATGAAAGCAAGATCATAGCATAATCTTCTCGTGTAATATGAATAAACACATTGATTTGAGATGGTCTAGCCTAGCCTAGTCAATACGTAAGAATGTATGCAACTTAAGTTTTAAGCATAGGCTTCATTTGTTAGCAGTCAAGTAGGCTCATTTTTGGGTCATTACGGGCTAGAAGTTAGCTAACCAAGGCAATTCACTTCACCAAACCTCCTCTCACTCTCTAGAAGAGTGGGTGAGTGTTAGGTTCTTTGGAGGCCACTTGCATCTTTTCTTATTACACCAAACTTCTTTTTCGTTCCTTATTGTTTTTTATCGCTTCTTGGTGGGTTCGTCCTCCTTCGTCTGTGCGCATGCTTGGAGGTCTCCATTTTCTTCTTAGTCAACTTTTTCTGTACCTGGAAGGAGTTGATGGTGGGGATGGTACATTGCTCTGTTACTAATGCTTTGAGGCTGTATACTTGCTGTAATTGATTTTCCATATCTATTCGTGAATTGCTTTTCATGTCTGTTTATTTTTAACTGCCATATATCGAGGGATGGGATGGCTTTGTATTTATTTTTCCAAGCCCATAAAACCATGAAGGTTATTTAGTTTTCATACCCAAATAGACTGCAGTACAATCAATTGTGCTATGCTTTTGAGAATAACAAATAGAACTTGGACTTCTACCAATCGCTAGTGATAGCTATAAAGTACAAAACTTGTCTTTTTCCTTGTTTAGTTGATTTCTTGCTGGCCAGACCAGATCAGAACTAAATTATTTATGTTTAGCCTGGTAGCACAGCAATTTGCGACCTTTATTCCTCGTATTAAGATTATGATTTTACTGACTCTATTGCAATTGCCATTACTAACAAAACAAAATCATCTTAATCTCTCATTTCTGAGCAAATGCAATTGTCAAATTCATAAATCATTTTAATTTTTCTACATGGTTAAGTCGACAATGATAATTTCTATGTTTGCAAGACTGCTTACTGGGAAATGGTCTCATTGCAATTTACTGTTGCACATTTTATACAAACTTATATTTGTAACTGACTTGCCAAGTTTTAATGACCGGATACTTGACTTGTATCATTTATGAGAAAGCATAATCCCACAGGTCTCTAGGTCAAATCAGCGGAGAGCAAATAATTGGTTGCAATTTGGAATTCTTTTCAGACTATAGTTCCTTGACTTAGACTGTATCTCAAATTTGGATCCGTTCTCCTATTAATAATATCCTCATCTTTCCTTTTGGTCATATTGAGTTTAAGGTGTTCATGGAGGCTTACTCCTTGTACATCTACTACAGATATCGTCTAAAATATTGCTCATTAAAGTTTGAACTTCATTTCAAAGTTTCCAGTGAATAGTGTATCTAAAATACTAGATTTAGATGCATTGCAAGTTGCAACTATACCTTATTTAGCTTTCCGCATTTTATGAATGCACGTTTAAGCAATAACTTTTATAATTATACCACTGTAAGAGTGTATAAAAAGTTAAAAACCACGTATACATGGGTACATAATCTATATAATACTACATTTTATAAATTCATACAATGTTATATGTGTAAATAGAAACCTTTGAAAGTGTATATAATCAAAACATTAACAGGAATCACCATTAAATGATGCCCGCAAAATTGATTACAGGTTTTAATGAAAATGGCAGTAGAGATATCCGGAAGCTCGTTAGCTTTCTTTTAGAGCTGGTGTGCAGAGGCCTTGAAGGCTTGATAACCAAATATAGAGTGGTATATACCAACTATAAACCGCACAGTTCATGTTATACAAGGCTACTTGTGGAAATGGAATACTCTGGAAATGCCGTCCAAACTTTTAGCAAGGAACATAAAACGATACCATGCAAACCATTTTTGACGTGTTGTGATGTAAAAAGACAGCAGAGATCATTGGAAACATTGTAGCACACCTTTAGAGGTGGCATGTAGAGGTGACACAAGACAGAATAGAAGGGCGACAACTATATGCGTGTGTGCATAAACATGATTAGAAGGCAAGCTGACTATGATGTGTGTGCAATGGAAACCTACCACATGCAAGGCCTACTCTATATGATCAAAACACACAAGAGATCCAAAATCGATAGAAGTTGTGATCGACGAACTATATAATCTTTAAGCGTGTTCATTACAGGAGAATGCTAGAGTTTTAAAGTATTTGATTCAATGTCAATAATCGATAGGCCTAGAAGAGTGTACTCTTACACACCTTTCGTAGAGAACCCAACATTGTGTTTTAGAACAGTCGACTCAAAATAGCCTTTTGGTTCACTCACATCTGTAATTTATAGTTTACTCCCATAAGCATATGATGTAACCCGATGCTACTCTCTAGCTTGTGATCAACTCAAGCAGCAATGAAGTTGTTGAGATCGTGGACTTCTGAAACAGGGACAACACAAGGTCTCTACCGCTCTTTGGATGGATTTGGAATTGAAACAGGGGATGTTTGGGGACCGGCAGAGGTTGGAGCAATACCAATCAGTCCCTAAAGCCTTCGAGCTGTTTGAAGTGATAAAAAGCGAGTATTTAAGGTGATTGTATTGGTGCTGGAAGAAGGTTGTCGTCGTTGTCGGCAACAAACAAGGAAGTCGATGTATTGATAGAGTTGAAATTTTATGACTAGAAGGAATTGAACTGGTGGTGTTAGTGGAGCGTTGAGGCTTCTCTAAGGTTACCACAACAATCAAAAGATCAACCGTTTGGATAGGAGCTCGACCACGGTCGATTGCAAGAGAAAGCTCACACAGAGGATGTCTCAACAAAGCAAATATTTATTTAAGGAAAAATTTCAACTTGTTACCATGATCTTTGGACATTTTCCGCGAATGGTATTCTGAACTTTTAAAATGATTGATTGCTACCATGAACTTTCAAAGTATCACAAAACTACCATAACAGAGTTAACGGAAAATTAGAAAATGACTATACTGCCATTTTATATAAATTAACAGAAAAATAAGGAATTAACATTCTTTTGGAATTCTTTTGTCAATTTGTATGAAAGGATAGTATATTTTAAACAAAAAAAGGAATTAAATTTTAGAAAAAATGTTTATTTCTTATTTTTCTGTTAATTTATATAAATGGCAGTATAGTCATTTTCTAATTTTTCCGTTAACGCCGTTATGGTAGTTTTGTAATACTTTGAAATTTCATGGTAGCATTCCATCATTTTAAAAGTTTAGGTTACCATTCGTGGAAAATGCCCAAAGTTTATGATAGCAAGTTGAAATTTAGCCTTTATTTAATCATATTTCTAGCCTTTATGAGGAAACTACAAGGTGAACTCATGGCTTTTCACATTCATAACTTACACAATAACTTCATAAAATTGAAAACTTCTGAATTTCAAACTGAAATTTGAATACATTGTATAAAAGCATTCCCTTATAACCTACAGCTTTTCAGGTTCCTATCAAGAGGCCTTGAGGTCTTGAATTGCAAAGAACCAAAAGAAGTTTGCATTATAACAATATATATATATATATATATATATATATATATGTAAAATTTAGTAACTACGTCCATCAAGCCAATTGTGAGCACATATTAATGCCTTTTTGCTGTCATTTTATCCATGTAAGAACCCATAACATTTCTTTGCTATTAAATGCTCAAACTTCTACAACTTCTTTTCACCTCTCTATCATAGAAATTATCCATGTTTTAGATTCATCCGGTAAAGTAATATCATTAGTTGAAAATATGCACCACATATCATCATTCTTCTTATCAAACAACATGCACCATGCACTACATATCCTAATTCCTTATTCTAAATATTTCTATGCAAAGAAAGGACTTAATTAGATAGATAGGTTATCGAAAGAAAATGGTAGGTATTTTCTAATTTTCTCTCGTAAGTCAATCCATAACTATGCAAAGAAAGAACACTTATATATATGTGTGCGCGCGCGCGCGTAGTGGCGGTCCCATGAATTTTCAAAGGGTTGGGCCAAACATATTAACGTTGCTTATAAAAAAATTTCAGTTACATGATTCATTTCTTTAATAAAAACCATAAATTCGAATAACAAAAATTTAAAGTCTTTATTAAGATGCAAAAATTCCATCTTATAAAAACAATTTAAAACGTTTCCCTCTTGCTTCGCATTTTAATCAATATCTTCATCAAGCCATGGTTTAATTTAAGTTAAAATCAAAGATGAAACATATTTCCTATAGGTATTAATTCAACAAAAGCAAATCAAAACACAAACCTGAAACCGTTCATTAAGTATCTGAATATTGTACTGCTTATCAGCCCTCAGCTCCTGAACCAGCGACGGGTTCTGTAGGAACTCGATCAACGCCGCCGCCGCTTCCTCCGACGATTTCAGCCTCGCGACGACCTCAGACCTCCTATCAAACATCTCTGCTAAACAAAACCAAAAATCAAAACCCCAACCCTGGAAATGAAGATCAAACCCTAAATCGAGTATCATATCTGACCTTGGGGGATGTCTTCGGTTTGGTAGAGGCTTTTGTAAATGTCCATGACATAGTCGACCATGTCCGTCTTGCTCAAAAGCTCGAGCTTTGCCTTCAAGATGCCCTCGTCCTTGTAGAAGCCGCGCTCTTGAAGGGATTCGAGTAAGGGGAAGACGAGATGGCAGTCGAGGGTGGGCACGATTCGAGGCGTGAGGTCATATTTCATCATTTTGCACCAGGGTTCTCCTCTTCGTCCTAGGGTTTGGGGAGAGGGGGAGAGCCACAGAAATGAGAGATGATGGATTGAATCAGAAGAAGTGGACTTTCACCGATGTCTGCTTCTTTTGCAAAACACGGCCCTTCTTTAGCTCCACGAGCTTTATAGCAGTACCTTATGTTTGGAAAAATAGGGTGGGGCCATGGCCCCACCCCGCCGTTGAGTAGGTCCGCCCCTGTATATAGGGGAGTGTTTTGTTGCAAACCGGTATGTGTTTTTTAAAAACGGGAACTCTCGATTTATGACATATTTTAACGATCTGATCCGTTCAAGTTGTTCTTCCTGCCCACAAATATATGTGTATACAAATATATGTGTATGAAAAATTAAGGGATTTAAAGACCTCCAGCCTATGTATCGATGGGTGCAAAAACGAAACACCTTTTGATAATGCAATATAAACGTCATCCGATGCATAGGCTAGAGGTCGTTAAATCTCTTGATTTTTCACACACATATATTTGAGGGTAGGGTGATCAACTTGAACGGATTGAATCGTTAAAATATGTCGTAGATCAGGAGTTCCCGTTTTTAAAAAACATGGACCGGTTTGCAATGGATCACTTGCACACACAAATGGCTTAGGTAATTGAAATAGAAAAGGGCTTAGGTAATTGAAATAGAAAAGGGCTGGTATTGGAGACAGAAACCACATTTAAAGTTCTCTTTCGACCTGAGATTATGGGAGGAATGCCAAGGGCATTACATATTGCCTAGGTAACCTGGCTTGGCAATACATTCAGCAAGATATTTTGCAAACTTAAGTATGATGGACTGAGTGACAAGGGAATTTATAATTGAATAGTCTATTGCAAAGGTCTCTTAAATTCCTACAAGCTTTGGAAGGGGAAAAATTTAGACTTGTTGCAGTTAATATAAGCATCAATAAAATGGATAAAACTTTATTATTTTGAAAATTTGAACTTTAAGCGATCCAAAAGGTTAAAATTCACCTATTCGTGCCATCGATATCCTTTTTATTGTTATAATAATGTGACGTAAAGCATTCTAAGCATATTGCAGCATGTTCATCAATCATCATATAAGATTGGATCGTGCATTTCAACAATCCATTATATAAGTCGTTTAGAACTGTTGTGGACATGATACGAACAATTACGAAGACATGTTTAGTAAGTCTTTCCATAATCACTGTATTATGTATGCTGCATCTGTCACTACTATGGAAAAAGAAAATTAGTTTGATTACTGCGCATATGACTACAAGGAACCCTTAGGTTTTCGGGGCATTGGATTCTCACCAATGTGTGCGTTACTCAAGCCGACATTCGGTCATCATGTAATGCCATTATATGAGACATGGTAAATCTGAATGCTTGTAGTGGATTTTTTATTAAGCACAGAAACCAGTGCTAGTGTTAATCATGTTCTGATGAACCACTGTGTTGTGATTCCTGTATTGGCAAGTTAGATGTGCAATATATTTGATATGTCAATTGTGTGAGTGAGTTTAGCAAATATCATACAAGGTAGTAAAAGTTAAGGCTTATTACAAAGCAAACTGATTGTTAACATTTATACATGAGTGAAAAATTTCCAAGGGCATCCTATTTTGGTTGACTGGATGTACCGTCACCCAGTTGATTAGAGTGTAGCATAAAAAAATGCTTTCAGGATTATATTATTATTGGCATGTATATTAAAACATGCCGAGATCTTTATCAATGTTTCCGAAGGTTTCTACATTGCATATGAGCTTTTTCCTGTTGGTAAAAGTATATTGCCATTTGAGCGAGATACCTGATGAGGAAATATACAGGCTACCTCAAACTTGAAATGACACCAAAGATAATGAATAGTAAAGTCCTGTTCTGTTTTTGTTTCTTTATTTGAGTTAGGTTAGATATAGATTTGAGTTCTTGATTCGGACCTTGGTAGTGGCTGAACTGCAAAGCAGATCTGATGCATGTACAAGCTAACATGCATTAAAAAAAATTTCAGACGAATTCCATATCATACTTGAAGGTGAGAAAGTGCTACCATATACATTTTTTATGCAGAGGAAGGCTTTTAATAGCAACTTGCAGGAAGAACATAATAACATGTATCTGGAATCAATTTCTAGGGTAGGCGGTGTTATTTGCTTTTGAACTTGCTTATATTTGTATTTTTTTTGGAATCGTCATCAGAATGTGTTGAGTTTCTGTTATTACCTTGTTTTCAGGTTGGATTGTATCATGTCCTCGATTTATTACATACCTATCCTTCTGGTCTTAGTATCAACTTAATTACTGATCATAGCTAATTTGTGTCACCGCAGGTGTTCAAGGCGGCGGAAGTACCTATTGAATGGGAAGAGCATTTTGTTGGGGACAAAGTAGACCCAAGGACACAGAGTTTTGTAACATGGGAAAGTTTGGAATCAGTGCGCAAAAATGGTGTGGGCTTGAAGGGTCCTATGGCTACGCCCATTGGAAAAGGCCACCGATCTTTAAACCTTACTTTAAGGAAAGAGTTGGGTTTGTATGCCAATGTTAGGCCTTGCTATAGCCTTCCTGGTTACAAAACCCGATACGATGATGTTAATCTGGTTACAATTCGTGAGAACACGGAAGGAGAGTATAGTGGCCTTGAACACCAGGTAACCATACTCTTGATGGATTTTTTACTAGTGGTGTGAATCCGTTAATGTCACTAAAATGCCCATACTATCGCTTTTCACTAAGCTACCTTAAATGCTCATTTATGACAGTTAACTCCCTTAAAGTGCTATGTTTAATGGTATTTCAATGAAAAAACTCTTATAAAACCAAAGTTTAAGGGAGTTTGTCACAATATAGAACTTTAAGGTAGTTCAGTGAGAAAGGACAGTAGTTTAGTGAATCTACCCTTTGTTCGTGTGCTTTTATATAAATATAGACAATTTAAAGGTGTTTCATGACTTTGAATTAAGGTGGTGAGAGGTGTTGTGGAAAGTATTAAGATCATCACTCGCCAAGCAAGTATAAGGGTTGCAGAATATGCTTTTCATTATGCCAAGACTAATGGCCGTCAAAGGGTGTCAGCCATACACAAAGCAAACATCATGAGGAAGACTGATGGACTTTTCCTGACGGTAAGCTGACTATTGTAATTGGATTTTTTTTTATATTTAAAATGTAGCAAAGCAAACTGATCTAATGTGCTTTTTCTTTTGTCTTCATACATAGTGTTGCCGTGAGGTTGCTGAGAAGTACCCTGAGATTACTTATGAGGAAGTAATCATCGACAATTGTTGCATGATGGTATGACTTTATCATGAATTTAAGAGAGTTGAATGCCCTTGAGATTAGTACCTATCATCACAGATGCACAATGAAAGAAAGAATTAAATGTGTTGGTGCTTCTAGTAGCAAATTCTAGAGGGGTGCTTAAAAGAGGAGTGAGACAAAAGAAATAAAAAAATTTCAGTTGTAACCGATTAAACTGACCAAACCAAACTAGATAAACTACAAAGTTTAACTGTTGATTCTTTCAATTTGTTATTTTAGAACAGACAATATGGTTTAAAAGCTCAAATATGAAATATAAATAAATATCAATATATACTATACATATAATAAACTTAAATATATGAGTATTTTGTGATCATATATCTTACTATTGCAGTGTGTGTGTGGGCGGGGGGGGGGGGAGGGGAGGGGGTGGGGGAGTAATTCACAAAACCAACTGAATTAATTCAATTTAGTTTGTTATATAACAGTCGAGTATTTGGTGTGGGAGGGAGGGGGAGTAATTCACAAAACCAACCGAGTATTTGGTTTGGTTTTGTTTGTTATATAACAAACTGGACCAAATGATTTTGAAATCTATATGCATCCAGAATGTTATTTCATTTTCTTAAATTTTTATACATATATTAGTCTTACTTGTAATTTTGGCCAATCATGCAACAGCTGGTGAAAAATCCTTCTCTCTTTGATGTATTGGTGATGCCAAATCTTTATGGAGATATAATTAGTGACCTCTGTGCCGGCTTGATTGGTGGTTTGGGCTTGACTCCTAGGTATCCCCTTTGTCTTTTTTGCAATTCATTTTCAATTGGATAGTACTTATATCTTATAAACTCAACAATTTTCTTCAGCTGCAATATTGGTGAGCGAGGTATTTGTCTGGCGGAGGCTGTTCATGGTTCAGCTCCTGATATTGCTGGCAAGGTGCGAAGAAATGCCTTTATCCCTTTTACCTCCTCTTTATTCATTTCAAACCTTCCTAACTAATGGTTATAATTAATGTTGCGGAACATGCTATGCATCTCCACATAAGAAGACGGATAATATTAAAGAATTTTTAAATCCCAAATTCACATGAGTTCAATATTTAAAAATATTTATAGCAGTACTTGAATGGAGCTATATGCAAAATAGAGGATTAATACTTAATAGAAGAATTTTGTAGAAGGTTCCTCATTGCATCCAAAAGGATAGGCACATGACACCGAAACAGATGGATGCTTTATAAAAATTTGAAAATGCCAGAAAGAGGTTGCATTATTAGTAGAGATGATGTGTATTAGATTATTTTCTCTCTTTTTTTTTCCCTTTTTGGCATGATTTCGGATGAACACATTTTTACTGCTTGACTCTGGTATTTGTGTTGAACAGTCAAAATGCTTGGATACTGCATTTCGGCTTATTTACTTATTGAACTTGCTTATAATCATGTGTGCCTGTTACACTATTGAATTTGCTTTGTAGCCTTTTGACAAGCCCTCAATCCTTATATAGTGATAACTGGTCAGAATTCTTTGTGCTTATGAGTTACACTCACCTCATGTCAACATTTGCGTGCCTTAACCGATATGTGGTTATTGAGCAATAAATTTAAGGAATTAAGGTGATCCCAACATATGTTTATCTCTTCTGGGCATCATATCATCATGAAATTATGGTGCTCTGTCCTTGGTTGTGGAGTGCCAATTAGATATATTTCTGAGAAAAGAAGGAAAGAATTTTGAACTCAATATGCTTGTTTTGGGATTAGAGTCTGATGTTTCTTTCTTATTCAACTTTTAAATATACGATGCATACAAAAAGTTCGAAATGCAAAATCTCGAATTAATGTATTATATTACACAAGAAGATTGAAGTTTTGTACACGTTAAAAATCATTGGCTAATTGCTGGAAAGCCTCCTCACTTTTGCCCATATATCAGGATATCTCAAATGCTGCACTTTGTCCGAATTTTAACAATATTCTTGATTTTCTGCTTTACTTCCAATTTTCACTAAAATAGCATATTTAATACTTTTGCTTGAGTGATACTTTCCGAATAAAAGTTCGGAATAAAAGTGCGAAATGAGAAAACTTGATGTTTACTAATATATGGGGGCAAAGTATAGATCTTAGAAAGAGGGTGGCATACTTTATGGGCAAAGTAAAGGGTATTAATTTATCCGATTCAGCCATGATTATTCTACAAATAATCAATTAAATTGTGTGTCATTTCATGCTGATAAAATTGTCATCTTCTCGACTTTTTTTTCTTCTTTTTTCCTCCATTACATCACGACATGGTCTTTCATTTATACCTTATCATCAGTCTGTAATAATTTGGCAATTTGGAAATTTCAGAATCTGGCGAATCCAACAGCTCTTCTCTTGAGTTCGGTCATGATGCTGCGTCACCTGCAGCTAACCGACAAAGCCGACCGCATCCAAAATGCGATACTTAAGACCATTGCTGAAGGCACATACCGAACTGGTGATCTCGGAGGCACCGCAACCACTACCGAATATACAAAGGCAGTATGCGATAATCTTTGACAATTCTGATTTTTTGAATATACCATCATCAAATTGAGTGAATAAAGGGATGGAGTCTCCGTCTTTTTTGCCCTTGTTTATCTTAATTTTTGTTTGCTTGCTATTTCTATAATTGGTAACACCTCCCGCAGGCAGTAGTAACATTTTTTTATTTTTTATTTTTACTTTTCCTTTGTTTGGTTTTACTGGGTATAGTTGTTAATTTGTTTTTGCTTAACAATCTGTTGTTAGACACGGGGAAGACTAAAACTGATGATATCATGGAAGTAAAAGGAACAAATATGAAATCGGAGGTTGTGGCCCGGTATGATGAGAATCAATTCCCTTAATGTTCTAGTAATAATTTTGATGTTATTAAAAGGCCGAACAAGGTTTGGATAAAGAGTTGTAAATATGAAAATCGATGTTTTCATTGTGGATTAGCATGAGAGATCAAATTTTATATTTAATGCTTAGCATCTCTGAACTAGATTCAGATGGATATTTCTTTTACATTTTACTTGTATTTTTGAAGTGCATGATATGAATCCAGATTTTCCTTATCCTAATTGTCTTATCTCGTACATTGAATATTTTTTGGCAATTCGAACAAGGATTGATGTTGATAAGTCTAAAAGGACGTTTCCCTCCTTAATGGTTTCTTAATGGTTTTAATTGAATTTTTTCTTCTTTTTTATTCCCAAAATGCCTTTGAGCCTTTTTCATGTTTCAATCGTTGTTTAATAAACTTGTAGTAATTAATATATTTACCTAGGGACACTGCAAGTACTTCATACGGATGGGAGTTCCTGCTATTCAAGCAAAGCAAAAGTAAGAGAGGATTGCTGTAATTTAAAATACTAAGTGATAAGGGGAAATTATTTATCAAAACAGATCAAGGCTACAAATTTTAAACTAAATCAAAATTTTCAAGATTTAGTCACCCCAAAATCTTATCTGAAATATGACCCCTTCAGTATAAAAACTTCTATTACTACATTGTGAGATTGTCATGCAAATATATATACAATTAATAATGGTCCGTACCACCATAGATAATTTCTTTTCATCTCAATTACTTGATGAGATTGTGCCCAACAATGAGGATGTTCCCTATGAACCTCTTTGTGTTCCTAATGATCCTTTAAGGAGCATCTCTATCTTTCCAATGGAAGAAGTAAAGCTTTTGCTCAATGGCATGAATAAAGAGGATTTAAATTACAATACTTGCAATATATCCGAAACAGAGAGAGTAAATAATACGGAATTAAAAAGTTTGAATCAACATGAAAATACGGCAGACGACACTAAAGCCACCGGTTATTCCCTTGAAGACGAAATTGAGAAGATTATGGAAGCAATTTGTAGTAGGCCGAAGAAAAAGAGAACGAAATCGGGCAAACGATGTATGTGGTCTTTAGATCCACCTTTAGTTTTATCTTACGATAGATCAATGCAAGATGATTGCAGTGGTGGTGGGATTGACAAATCTATAGCTGGTCAGAAAAGTTCCAAGAGAATTTCAAAGATGTAGCAATTGCAAGAGAAAAGATACTCCGCAATGGAGAGCAGGCCCTAACGGTCCTCGAACTCTTTGTAATGCATGTGGTTTAAAATATGCAAGTGGAGGATTGTTTCAAACAAATCCAGCCCATTCTGGTTCTGATAATGATAATATTGATAAAAGAGAAAGAAGAAAATTAATGAATATTAATTTTGTTTATAAGCATTATGGTAGATATTTTTTTAGTTTCTCAATTTACAATTTTGTCCTTATTGAAGTTGTTTGGCTCTAGGTCGAACCCGACTAAAACGACCGCCAACAGAGTAGACGAATCGGATCGGGTCTAGTACACAAACTCAAACCACACCCGTAGGTGTTCGGCCTAATTTGAACCCTAGCGGAGCTAAGGTTTGGCTCTCCTTCGACCTCTGACATTGATCTAGCATTATAAGATGCATAGATAGATAGATAGTATTTAGGTATAAAAAAGCAACTTAGAAGATTGAGCCTTCTTCTCCCTCCGGCCTCCTTCTCTACCTGTTTGAGAGGGATTGAAGACACAAATAATTGAAGATGAATTTGGGTTGGTGTATTCTAAAATCAAATCGCCAAAATTACTGTTGCATCAAAAGAGAAGCCAATATTGCTTTTAGAAAATAATGATTTTAAGGTGTCTTGGCCCAAATCTTATGTTTTGTTGATTTTACTTCTGATGCTTGTAACCTTATTCGCAGCCAATACCATCTTCGGGTACGCATGAATTTTGCGAACAACTGTATGCTTTACTTTCTCTCATTGTCCATCTCCAAAATCCCTAAAACTGAGTTAATCTAGACGGTAATCCTATTTTATCATCAAATATTACCACGCTTGTTTAGATCTAAAAGATATTCCCGGTAATATATGATTACCGTGGTAATCAAATGACCATATTTCATGATAATCTTATCCCCCGAAACATGCGTCTATCCTACATTACCATGAAATATTCCCGCCTAACATGAATGAGCCATAACCATACGTCGTCGGCCTTCCTCGCCACCTGCCTACCGGTCGGCCTCGCCGTCCATTGTCTGTCGTTCGCTGGCCTGCTGGCAGTCGGTCAGCGCCGATAGTTCGACGGACAACCCGCTGTCGATCGGACGTTTGCCGCCGGTCGGCCGTAGTTCGTCGCTGGTCGACCCCGCCTCCCGTTGCTGGCCCGCAGCCGATCGGCAGTTTGTTGCCGACCTCGTCGTCATCGACCAGCCCTTCTCCGGTCTCGTCGCTGGTGTACGGTTACAAATACATATATTACCGGGAATGATTAAAATATACTAAGCGCGTTAATGCAAGATTTTTTGGAATTAGATCCCCGGTCATCCCATTTCCGGGAATGCGGGGATTTCCGATAATATTCCATTCCATGTACCAAGTGCAACCTAGATATCTTCCATATTCATCTTGTACCACTCGTTATCTTCCATATCTTTCGTCTCCAAAAAACCCGTAAAACCAAACAATCAGTCTTAACCTTTTTATCTTCTATCTTCAAAATTTTCACCCAACAACCCCTATTTCATATTCAATTCTGTGTCTCAGATCCAACGATTTCTTTTTCATATTACTTCTTATCTCATATCCAACAATTCCTATCTCCTGTGACAAATAATCCTAGAACCATACAACTCCAACCGTAATTTTTAATCAACAAACACAGTAAAATCCAACCCTGATTAGATTATCAATATCTACATCAAACAATCCTACAATCCTATGGAACATTTCCATCTTTTATCTCCAATAAATCTATGGTCCTACACTACCCTTCTCATAGTCCCTCTAACATTTCCATCTTGCATCTCCTGTAACTCTATGGTTCCTCTATGGTTACAGGGACGGATTTAGCAATTTTGGTTAGTGGAAGCAAACAAAAATGTTTTATTAAAAATCATTATACAAATTTAAGATTCATTGCAAATTTTTTTATATTATAAAAGCACTTTGCAACTCACACCATAAAAGTAAAGCATAATTTAGTAAGCAATGGAAATTTCTTTATATGCTTATTTCCTGAAAACATCCTTAATGGTTTGGGCTAATCCTTAAAAATCTATTTGAGCTTCTCTTCTTACCCAATACCCCATTGTACTTGCATCTCGTTTCCTCTTAACCCCCTGCTGTTAACCCCTAACCAAAAGACATATATGCCATTCTCTTAAAATGAAACAATACTTTTGTTTATTAAAGCACCAAAAGCTGCCCGTTGACTTCACATAAAAAGTTTTTTTTGCCCGATTTGAGAGCTAGGGAACCTGCTCGAATTCAAGCAAGGTGATGGATCTCTGGATTTCCTTTAGATATTACCTTCCGTTGATCTGCAGCGAGCGTTGATGGAGAGCTGAGATTGAGTTGGAGGGTTACCTCATGAAGCATGTGGATCTCAATGGGTTTTATGTGGTTGAGGCCGAGCTACCTGCAAGGAGTCCCGGGGTGGTTGTGCTACCGAGGATCCTCCGACGATCAAGTTAGACGGGCTATTTTGGCAGAGTAACGGCCTATTGGGGTCAAAATGGCTTACCTGAGTCGTTTGAGAGAGGGGTTCATATAGTGGCAGCCATGGGCAGGCGGACGCGAGATTCACGCCGGCTGTTACGCCCCTGGCGTTACGCCTGCGTGAAAGGCGGGATTCCCCATTAATGACGAGATATGCTCGTTAATGGGGGGACGCGGCGGTGTGGAACACGGGATCGTGGGCGGCGAATATCTCGCATCTGGCGAGATTTGCGGAGCCGTGGCGGAGACGCCTGTGATCAGTGCTGTGGGTCGGCCGATGAGACCGAGGAAGCTAAGCTCGGCGGGAGGCTCGGGGACGAGCGGGAGGCCGAGCGAGCTTTGGTTCGGTGATAGCTCGGAGGCGAGCTAGGGGGCTGAGGGAACTCAGCGTGTGGGAAGGCTCGGAGGTGAGCCGACGGTTGTTTTTAAGGCGAGCATGGGAGTGGTCTGGAAGGCCACCGAAGGTTGGGAACATCCTCAGGCGAGGGCCCGGGGCATGCTTCCAATGTACCATTCTTGATCCTTTTTCGTAGGCTTCGGGACACGTCACTTGCCACGTGTCATGATATGGGGAAATACCACTTCTGAGCATCATCATTAGCCCCCCACTCTCGTTCTGACCTATTTATGGGTCGGGTCGAGAGTGGACTATACGGAGAATCTTCTGCTCGGTTTGGCACCGAGAATCATGATATCGATTGCCCAGGAACGAATGGAGGCGTCGTTTCGTCTGTTAGGGCCGGCTATCGACCGAATTCGAGCTCTCATATTTTTTTACTTGAGCCACGTTAGGAGCTTTTTTCTACTTGAGCCATGTTAGGAGCTTGCCTTCTTTGGGTGCATGCGCCGGGCAGAGGCTTGCCAGCTGGTTCAATGTGAGGCTCAGGGATCCACCGTTGAGACCAAGCATGAAGATGTCTGGCGGCTTCGTGACGAGGGCTTTGATCCATCTTTTTGTAGGGCAGGAAGCTGCCTGGAGTGGATTCTCCGAGCAGGAGAATGCTCGGTCGCCTCGTGATAAGGGCTTTTGATCCGCATTGTTGTGGGGCAGGAAGCTTCCCTCCAGGATGAACCGAGCATGAGGATGCTCGGTCGCCTCTTGAGGAGGGCTTTCGATCCTTGGCGTCGAGGGGCGGGTTCTGCCCGCCAGGATGAACCGAGCAGGATAGCTGCTCGGTTGCTTCTTGGTGAGGGCTTTGATCCTTGGTATCGGTGGGTAGCGAACTACCAGCCATGGATGGACCGGGCAGGGAAGCTGCTCGGTGGCCTTTTGATTAGGGCTTCGATCCTTAGTGCGGAAGGGCAAGGAGTTGCCTGCTAAGGATGGACCAAGCAGGGTTGCTGCTCGGTTGCCTCTTGATGAGGGCTTTGATCCTTGACGTCGTTGGGTAAGAGATTACCAGCCAAGAATGGACCGAGCAGGGAAGCTGCTCGATGGCCTCTTGATGAGGGCTTGGATCCTTGACGTCGGTGGGTAGCGAATTACCAGCCATGGATGGACTGAGTAGGGTAGCTGCTCGGTTGCCTCTTGGAGAGGGCTTTGATCCTTGGCGTCGGTGGGTAGCGAACTACCAGCCATGGATGGACCGAGCAGGGTAGCTGCTCGGTTGCCTCTTGGCGAGGGCTTTGATCCTTGGCGTCGGTGGGTAGCGAACTACCAGCCATGGATGGACCGGGCAGCTGCTCGGTGGCCTCTTGATGAGGGCTTCGATCCTTAGCACGGGAGGGCAAGGAGTTGCCTGGTTAGGATGGACCGAGCATGGTTGCTGCTCGGTTGCCTCTTGATGAGGGCTTTGATCCTTGGCGTCGTTGGGTAAGAGATTACCAGCCAAGGATGGACCGAGCAGGGAAGATGCTCGGTGGCCTCTTAATGAGGGCTTCGATCCTTAGTGCGGGAGGGTAAGGAGTTGCCTGCTAAGGATAGACCGAGCAGGATTGCTGCTCGGTTGCCTCTTGATGAGGGCTTTGATCCTTGGCGTTATTGGGTAAGAGATTACCAACCAAGGATGGACCGAGCAGGGAAACTGCTCGGTGGACTCTTGATGAGGGCTTGGATCCTTGGCGTCCGTGGGTAGCGAACTACCAGCCATGGATGGACCGAGCAGGGAAGCTGCTCGGTTGATTCTTGATGAGGGCTTCGATCCTTAGCGCGGGAGGACAAGGAGTTGCCTGCTAAGGATGGACCGAGCAGGGTTGCTGCTCGGTTGCCTTTTGATGAGGGCTTTGATCCTTGGCGTTGTTGGGTAAGAGATTACCAAGGATGGACTGAGCTGGGAAGCTGCTCGGTGGCCTCTTGATGAGGGCTTGGATCCTTGGCGTCGGTAGGTAGCGAACTACCAGCCATGGATGGACCGAGCAGGGTAGCTACTCGGTTGCCTCTTGGCGAGGGCTTTGATCCTTGGCGTCGGTAGGTAGCGAACTACCGGCCATGGATGGACCGGGCAAGGAAGCTGCTCGATGGCCTCTTGATGAGGGTTTCGATCCATAGCGCGGGAGGGCAAGGAGTTGCCTGCTAAGGATGGATCGAGCATGGTTGCTGCTCGGTTGCCTTTTGATGAGGATTTTGATCCTTGGCGTCATTGGGTAAGAGATTACCAGCCAAGGATGGACTGAACAGGGAAGCTGCTTGGTGGCCTCTTTGATGAGGGCTTCGATCCTTAGCGCGGGAGGGCAAGGAGTTGCCTGCTAAGGATGGACCGAGCAGGGTTGCTGCTCGGTTGCCTCTTGATTAGGGCTTTGATCCTTGGTATCGTTGGGTAAGAGATTACCAGCCAAGGATGGACCGAGCAGGAAAGCTGCTCGGTGGCTGTTGGGAATTCACCCGCGCGTGCAAACGCGTATGTTTTGGAAACGAATATGATTTTAAGGGAATGGAATGCGCACACGAGATCGTTCTCGTTTTAAAATTTATAAACCGCAAGTGCACGGCGTGTTGTAGCGAGCCAGCAGGTACGGGTCGATCCGCAGGGAATTGTGTATTAGGTCTTGTTGTTTGAGGTTCAACAAATAACGAATGGTTTGGTTTGTCACAAAAAATGAAAGAATACGAAAACAAAGAAAAGCAAGCAAAGAAGCTAAGAAAGAATTGGTTGTGGCTTTGATTCGGAAGGTCGAATCCTGACGATTTCTTCGACGCTCCCTTGATCATGAGTTGTTCGTCCTTGTTTCGATCTCGGTGCGAAGTATGACTTGTCAAGACGGTAGTGAGACACAAGTCGTCAAGTTGCCGATATTCGACGCAAATATGAAACGGGTGACCCCTTGGGTAGGAGTTTGCGTCAGGGTAATAACTTCACTATAGTCGATTACTTTTTGCTTTGCATCGTGGTATTCAGTTGGAATATCCTACATCTCATTCTACGGGGAAAGAGCTGTGATCCCTTCACCGGGTGTGATCTCTTTAGCAAAGGTTTTTGTCACTATACATTTGTAAAAAACTATGTGGTTCCTTCAACGATATCAAGTTCATTACGTTAAAGGTTTTTCGCCAAAAACCAGCCGTAGCCCTCCGTCATTTCTTACAAGTATTGCTTAGTATTCGTGCTGCGTTTGTTGACTGTGTCAAGGCGTAGTGTGCGGTAGCTAAGTAGTGCTTGATTGTGGCATATTAATGCGATTGGTTAGGACAGTCGTGCGGCCTTGTTGACCGTGTCAAGGGCTCGTACGGGTGGGTTTAATTCAATCCAGAATATGACGGGTTGAACTTGACTAGGACTCTTTGATTTGTTGACTGTGTCAAGGTCACTTGGGTCCTAGGGGTAAAAACACACATCGGGAGTTTCAAACATACATGAAACTTTCCAGCCTTGCGCATACCTTCTGGAGTGTGATAACTTGAGTGGCTTCTATCAAGTTATCATGCGATAATAGTTGGATCCCGATTCCCACTGATGAGTAGGATTACTCCTCGGGTGATTTTAGATGATCCCGACTAATTCTCCTTTTGGGTTTGGAGGAGAATTGGAGGAAACAGTGGGAGCCATCCTGATTAAATGGAGTGATTAACCATTCTGATCTAGGTTAGAGTGCATGCAGAGTGTTTCTTTTCTCTGTCTCTTTGACTGCGACCATGGCCCGACCCTATACTATGACTCAGTGACCAAGTTAAACGAATTTTCTTAAAACACCGGCTTTTGGATTGTCCGAGTTGCATACATCATTGTCACTCCTTCTTTTACCCTTTGCATTTCTCCAGAGCACCCCGTATCACTACGAACATCCAATTCTATTGGATAAATCCATCGTATGGTTATATACGAACTCGAAGGAACTTGAATGGATTATGGTTCTGGAGAGATTGAATATGACTATTCAGTTGTCTTTTCCTTTTACCTTCTCTCAGCTTATGAGGGCTTCTAGGATTAGGAGACAATACACCTATTACGCTTATTGGATAGTCTTCTTCCAAACGATAGGCAGGTACCGAAATGTAGGGAATGAAGAAAACCAATTAGCCTAAGTGTGGTGTACAGAAGGTAATAAGTAAAGACATATAAAGGGATCATAAAGAGGGCAAAGTAAATTGCGACCACTATCATTCACGACCAAATCACGTATTTCATCGCCACTCCTATTTCACCTTTATATTTCTCCAGAACACCCTGTATCACTACGAACATTCACTTCCATTGGATAAATCCATCGTATGGTTATGTACGAACTCGAGGGGATTTGTTCCAGTTCGAGGATGGATTCTGGTTCAGGAGAAATAGGAATAAGGTTTATTCAGTTGTCTTTTATCTTTACCTTCTCCCAGGTTGTGAGTACTCCTAGGATTAGGAGAGTACACCTATTACGCTTATTGGATAGTCTTCCTCCAAACCATAGGCTGGTGCCAAATGGTAGGGAAGGAAGACAATCATTTAGCCTAAGGGGGTGTACAGAAGGTAATGAGTAAAGACAAATAAACGGATTTGGAGAGATGACAACAAAATATACGGTTACAGTCATGAATCTGATAATGGAAGAGGCATTACTATGAATATCCGGATACCCCTTTGAAACATTTTCATGTTTCAGTTTCACTGTGCGTTGTTAATAGAAAACTGATTTCCCAATTAGATCCTTACTCCAGGGTATGTATTTACCAGGTATGCTTCTCATATCTGTATGGTTTTACAGATTATGAGTGTGAGTAAGTTATTGGGAATTAGGTGATCGTCCTCATTATATCGGGATTCGTTGTAATTGGTGATATTTGAGAAAATCACCTGGGTTTTTGCTGGACGACAAATATTTGGTTTTGAATATCCGTTGTTATGCACCAATTTTAAACTGATATATCTGTACGTTTATTTTATAAAGTGAGATATAAATTTTTGAAATTATGTCGATGTCATTTACCTATATCAGTTGATGGTTAGGTAAGGAGCATTCAACAACGGTGTAATTCTTCATAACCACAGTACAGTTTTCAACCCACGACGCACAGGGTTTGAGTTATTCAACTCAGAGGACTTATACAAAGTATTGTATATTGTCCAGTGTCCATTAGGACAGAGGGGTTGGTCCTCGTACTATATTCTGTTTACTTGTGACTTCTCTAGGTTTTAGACAAGTGTTTCATAGAAATACAATATTTAAATTTTGAGAAGTTATAGGTACAAAAATATAGTAGAGAACCATGTGTTACAAGTATCGGGATTTTTGAAGGTAATAAAAATGTAGATACTTGTGTTTGGTATTCAGTTGATAGTAATGGTTTTGAGAAACTTATTTCTTTTTCAGATTACTCATATCTGGATGCACTCCTAAGTTGAGTAACGCTGATCGTCCTCCTTCCATTTAGTTGATATGCACTGGAGACAGCTACATGATTTTGAATCTGGTTCCAATTAATTTAGTGCTTTTGATTCTATATTAGATATATATAAAATCAATTTATATCTTAACGATATTAAGGTATAGGGAGTTATGCGGCTGAAGCTTAAAACCAGAATCCAGATAAACTCAAGGCACGTTTTTGTAATGGCTGTTTGTGGGTTAACCTGGGCTTTGACAAAGGTTAACTTTCTACCATCTGGAAGATCAATAGTGATATTGTTCTTGACTCGCCACATTTTTAGTAAAATGAATTTTTTCAGAAAACAGTAGTGGGAGTATGGTAGAACTGGAAGTGATTCCAGAACCGCACGATTACTGAAAATTTTTAATTGGACCAAAAGATTCAATTAGTTTTGACATTCCATTAGCCACTCCGCAGATATGGTGGGTACCTTAGGCGCCCGAGAGGTACTTCAGTATCCTCAAGGAGGGTGACATGGAGGTTCTTGTTTACTCAGACTTGACACTACTGTTGTTCCAGACTATGAGACCCGGCAGAAGGATGAGTATAGCGTCGTTCTAAACGAGCTTTAGAAGTGCACGTGTATATGACTCTGCCAGAGGATTGTTGTAGTCAGTGAGAGCAGCGGAAGCATAGTGGGCAAGTAGCTTATGTCTATTTATAGACTAAAGCAGATATAGCGGAAATAGATCATCTAATTTTGATGTGACAGTCATGGGCTTTGAATTCATCAAAATAGGAGATGGATCTGTTAAGAAGGTAGTAGGGTGTGATGTCCTGATATTTGGATGACATACACAGAGTAGGAAGTGAAATTCCTATACTACAATCGGTTATACTGTGGTTGTCACACAGTGGTTTCTCCACAAAGGATATGAATATTATATCAGGTGTTCTGATTACTAGATCTATGGTTTTAGATCTATATTTAGGAGGTGTCCCAATCTGGGTACTTAAACAGTATTCTAAAGGTGTTTTAGAATGGACGACTCCTGGCACGGTGGTGTACCTGCAGGTGATGGAGTCACCCTCTCTAAAGGTGTCTTACAGACTAAAGGGGAGAGGGATGTGCATGATTGGCATATCACTTGCTTAGGCAATTGAGTCAATCATGAGATGTCAAGTACCACACTAGATGTTGTTTTTGCACTAGATGCAATAATTTGATATTAATCCAATCCTGGAGAAACGTTCGGAAGCTGTTTTAGAACATAAGTGGATGTTCTAGGGATTTGATAACAGCAGCCTCCTTCGGGAGACGGTTATCATTCCAGGATTTCAAGGTGACCTGGATGACAGAGTGACCGTCTGAGTTATAGTTTTCCCTCTGACGAAGGGCAGTAGTTTGGACAGGTGGTCCAGGCGGATACTGAAGGAGGCATGACGCTGGATACTGATTAAATTCAGTTGACGATACAGTCTAACAAGTTTGCTGGATTTGGAGTTCATTTGTGAACTGGGTCCCATCAGATATCCAGACATATTCTAAAACAGGTATTGCTCATTTCGGGAGATGGCTTTCTCTGCGAACTTGAGATTAAGAGAGACATAGAAAGAAACATTGGAGCGGATCCACTCACTGAGGCTATTTCTCGAATACATTAGTTTCACAAACAGGCTTTGTGAGACCGATTAGTAGAGAAGTTGGGTGTTCGGTATCACACGGGCTGTGAGTATGCGACATCGCAACAATTGGCCTTAAGTGCAAGTGGGAGATTGTTGGCTATAGTGCCCTCAAGTCAATTATTGGATCGCAGGCACGCGATTGCAATGATTGAGGGAGGACCTAAACCGGTAGGACAGTCTTACTCGAGATGATAGTATACTATCTGGTTTGTCTTTATCATCACTATTACATGTTGATAGAGCCCATAAGATTCTTGCTTGACTACCAGCATTATGATGGCGATCATATACGTGGGAGCTGGTGGTCTATAAGCGCATCCTTAAAAGTCCCTAGTCGTGGGAGTATCGAGACTGGGCATCGATACTCCAGTGTAGACTAGTGTATACTGATTGAGACACCGACAAGGGGCGGTGGCCAGGTCTCACAAGCCATTGGTGTTAGTTTGTTCACCTAAGATAGTATACAGGTGCTCATTGGGTTATGAGTACTCTGGACGGACTCGCCGGGAACCTGCTAGTTGGTATTATACCTATTGTCAGATAACAGTTCCCAGGTGACATTTGTACAGGTTAGTCTGTCGACCTGAGATTGTCATTTATCTCGTGTTAGTTCCCACTGTGTTTTGATTACTATCCTACCACGGCTCAAAAGAGTCGTGCAAATAGGTTTTAGTTGGGTACAGTCACGAGCCACATGGAGGCAGTGAGTGGATCGTCGGGGATTCTTCTCTCCCGATATTGGGGTTGATGTCGGACAGTGCACGGGTGGCCATCACCAGAAAACCTTGGCCAAGGTAGTTGAGAATTACTAATCTAGGATCAGTAGTTTCTCAGGTGGTGATGGGTTTCATACCGACATGAATTATCACGTTGTTAGGGGTCTGACTTTATCCACCCCTTAGACCCGATATGCGATACTCATAGACGAACGGACCGGACTGTATGGATATTGTCACTGTCTGGCTCAGTAGGGTTTCAGGATGAGTTCGCTCGTCAGCTACCCTTTCGCTCAATATATGGGCAGCCGTTACGTACAGCTAGTACCACTGACGTGCTTGTGGTTAAACCCACTGCCAGCGTATTGATGAGTCATTAGAGTCCCCCACAGAAAGTTTCTCAAGTTCGGGCGAAATGTTGTAAAGGCCGTATGGTTTTATGGCAGGGTTCGATCATATACGTGCACTTGTGCATGGATCATGATCGGACGGATCATACTAGTGGGCTTTGGTTTAAGCCGGATCCTAGTATTAGATTTGTTGGATTACTTTCGTCTCACTGTATTCCTGTTCAGTCGGAATGCGGATACAGGTATGTATATACAGGTGAGAGGTATCCTTGTGATCCGTCACGAGTTTACTTAAGATGTTGCTATTCTCTTTTTGGATTAAACATTTTGGTTTAAATGTTTAGTGGTGGAAATTGTGAGTAGAAATTATGATGAAGGGCATTAAATGAGGCATGTGCATGGGTGATGACTCATGGTCTTATTTTTTGTGCAATGTCACCTTTTTTGATTGATTATTGTGTTGAAATGATATGAGGAGAGAGAGAGGACAGCCACTAGGCTTGGGTTTGCTCTTGAGATTTTATTCTAGTGCTCTCTCATTTTTGTCTAACACAATAAGCAAGCAACCTCTTCATCTTCATCTTCTTCTCTAGATCACATCTTCCACCATGGCTTCATCTTCAAGCTCGATCCATACAATCTCATGTGTTCAGAATCAATGGATGTTTAGAGACAAAGTTATCACACACATTCTCTACTTCATCTTGGACATGTCGGCTAGCAAACTTCATGTCCGAGTTGCTTCGGTTTGAAGCGGGAGCCCGTAAAAGGACTTCTTGACGTGGTGCCCTTTCGACGAGGAGACCGGAGATCGAGCGAGATCGGAGATGCCGCGAGGAGCTAAGGATGGTGGCTAATGACCGAAAGACATGGATAGATCGGTATAGCCATTCTAACTTCTTTGTACATTGCTAGTTAACGGTTAATAGAACGATTCGGATTTTTGGTTATGGTAGTGCCAAGTTTTGAAAAGTTTTTGTTCTGCATTTGGTCTCGGTAAGACGGCCGGGGCGCTGCCATAACCCAACAGCTTGTTCCGGGAAGAGACGTGGACGGCGAGTAGCACTTTGGTGAAAGGCTTCATTATTCAACCGGCGGCATATTTAGCTCCGTCGCTTGAAGGACGATTTTCCCGATGCATGCCTTCGATCTTCTTTTCGAGGGCGTCTAGTCGGCCGTAGTATCCCGATGATTCGACATACTCTGATTTATGGCCTTTACTGCTGGCAACCTGCGCCTGACCGCGGCTCCAGTTCCGTTCGATGAGGTTGCTTAGGTCCCCTGGAGAGGTTGTCTTTGAGCTACCGAGGTGAGTCCCGTCCGCGTGACCCCGTCGAGGGAGGGGGTGCCGGTCATGCCTGGGTGCAGGCGAGCTGACCGACACCCCCTCGGGAGGGACATGGGCGCGATGGGCCTCAGGACGGGGTGCTCAGGCGAGAGACCTCGGTGTTGAGCTGTATGGCGCCCAGCGGGTCATTGAATTGGTTGGACCGGGGGATCTGCGGCCGCCAGATACAACGAGGCGGTGCTCGGTAGTGCCGACGTAGGCAGCGTCTTCTCTCTCTCTGTAGGGGTCCCGGTCTCGAGGTGGGGGAGTGGCGACTTGGGGAGTTTTCCCGGCCGTTTGGACACGGACGAGCGCATCCACGACGGATGCGAGCCGATCTATCCGAGCAGATAAGGCATGGACGGCGTTCGGGGGAGAAGGGGATCCATCCGCGCCTCCATTATGGGGAAGGCGGCGGCTAGTGCTTAAATCGTCGCGGTGATCGTTCACCATGAAGTTGAGATCGGAAGGTGAACTTTCGTTGAGTGGAACTAGCGATTCCCACAGACGGCGCCAACTGATGGATCTCTGGATCTCCTTCAGATGTTACCTTCTGTTGATCTGCAGCAAGCATTGATGGAAAGCTGAGATTGAGTTGGAGGGTTGCCTCATGAAGCGTGTGGATCTCAATGGGTTTTATATGGTTGAGGCCGCGCTACCTGCAAGGAAGTCCCGGGATGGTTGTGCCACCGAGGACCTTCCGACGATCAAGTTAGACGGGCTATTTTGGCAGAATAACGGTTTATTAGGGTCAAAATGGCTTACCTGAGTCATTTGAGAGAGGGGTTTATATAGTGGCAGCCATGGGCAGGCGGACGGGAGATTCGCGCCAGCCATTACGCCCCTGGCGTTACGCCCGCGTGAAAGGCGGAATTCCCGATTAATGACGAGATATGCCCGTTAATGGGGGGACGCGGCGGCGTGGAACACGGGATCGTGGGTGGCGGATATCTCGTGTCTGGCGAGATTCGCGGAGTCGTGGTGGAGACGCTTGTGATCAATGCTGTGGGTCGGCCGATGAGACCGAGGAAGCTAAGCTCGGCGTGAGGCTCGGGAACGAGCGGGAGGCCGAGCGAGCTTGGTTCGGTGATAGCTCAGAGGTGAGCTAGGGGGCTGAGGGAACTCAGCGTGTGGGAAGGATCAGAGGAGAGCCGGCGGTTATTTGTAAGACGAGCATGGGAGTGGTTTGGAAGGCCATCGAAGGTCGGGAACATCCTCGGGCGAGGGCTCGGGGCATGCTTCCAATATACCGTTCTTGATCCTTTTTCATAGACTTTGGGACACGTCACTTGCCACGTGTCATGATCCGGAAAAATACCACTTCTGAGCATCATCACAAAAGGGAACTCTAATATCTCAGTTACCGTCAGCATTACTACAATTCCCATCATGGAAGCACTTGTTTTCAGTTCTGGATTTATATGAAGAAACGTTTCATAAAACATTTCTTCTCAATCCATAACATCATTTCATGCAAGATCTTGATACAAGCAATGTCGAAATTCCAATTCATACAATCATTTAATCAACCACTTGACAAATAGAAATATCTACATTCATATAATGGTCAATACATTGTCATAATACAAACAAATTTTACATTCAAAACCACAGATATTATGTTCATACCACAAACAAAAGCATACATCGGAGAATGCACTTCCAAACTAGCACTACCACATGAAGAAAAAAATCAAAATCAAAACCAAGTTTAATCATAATGTAATCAAAATTGCTTCCCTAAACAAAGAAAAACCTAAGTCTTTAGATCGCATCGATTGAACCCACTCAAATAAATGGGTACGCTTATTAAAGAAGAAGATGAGATAGATGATGTTTTTAATGAGGTGAATATCAGTATACAAAAACAAAGAAGAGATGGTTTAATATTTAGGGCAGAATTGGAAGAAAAATGAACAAATAAGATTACGTATGACATGTGACCCACTTTCCTTTGTTTTTTCTAACAATTTAACGGAATCAAAAGCACAAGTTTAATGGAATTAAAGTATAAGGTATCAAGAGTCCCCATCCTATGCAAAATGACTAGAATGCTCATCCTTATCTAATACCATCTCTTTCTCCATTGGCTTCACGTTGAATATGTATAAGTGCAAGCTTGTCTTACATTGGTTAAGTCATTGCACTACTGGTTTATAGGCCATATGTTCGAGTCCTGGATCTTACAATTATTTTTATCAAATCCTTTTTTAACCCTCTCATAACTTACAAATGAATTATGACATTTCAATTTCTTTTTTCAGAACCCTAAATATGAATTTCCATAATAAATTAGAATGATTATGAATAGTTATTATGACGATAAACCATCTAGTATATGTTATTTCCCTCATCCTTCTTCCCATCTCTTACCTGGCCTCATTCCCCTTAATCAAATATGAAAATCTGAGCTTAGAGAAACGTCAGCGCCCTCAAGCTTCGAAGCCTCGGTCAATTCGATGCTTTTACTTTGCTTCGGAAATACGGTCGTTATACCATATTGCAAAATTCGTAAGTCCCTTCATACTCTTCCTGGTTTTTCTCTTGTTGAGTTCTCCACTCTAGCCATGTCGATTTCCGTGTCACTTGTGCCTACACTAAGTTCCCTAATGTTGTCATAATGTAGTTAAAGAAATAATTAGTTTAGCTCATATGCGATTCATTCATTCAAATGCTTTGCCTTCATACTTTTGATAATATATTATCCAATGGTCAAGTTCTCTTGTTCATGATAAAAATTATATGTCTACTTATTAGCAGTGGCGTGAGCACTACCGTGCACGGCGTCTCTTGAACCCAAATGTTTACATGAAAAGAAAAGTAGCCCTACTTCGTTTAACTTAAAATTTTAATTGACAGCGAAGTCTTGTCCCATTTTTTAATTATTATATCTAATTTTTAAAAAGAAAACAATGTAGCATATAAATACCATGGTTTCCTCACTTTCAAATACGATCTTAGACACCATTATCTCTAAACTAACTTTTAGAAATTAATTTCATCTGCTGGAAATTCCAAGAAAATTATCTAAGATAATATACTTTTCTTCTAAACGCGCTGTAAAAATTTCAAAACAAAACGATCTATGGCTTGGGTTTTACGGCTCTCGTAGTCGCTATTTTTGATAGTTCGGAAAACAAATTTCAACATCTATCTTCAAAAATCCATAACCTTAATTTCAGGGATCTAAACCGAGTAAAACCAATTTTTTTTTTATAACTAGGATGGAAACCCTAACCTTTTCTACTTAAACGCTTTTTCTAAAAGTCATTAAAAATTACTCTTTTCGGCGTTTTAAAAACATGACTCAAATCTGGACAGAAGCTGAAACTTTCGGCGTAGCTGTTGGGAAACACCCATAACTCACACTATACTTATCGGATGGTTTTTTTTCTTCTTGCATATTAAACGTTTCAGTCATATGAACAATTCTAATTTTGAAATTCTTTTCATAAAAAGAATAGAAGCCTTTCAAAACTACACCTCAACTTCACCACTGTTTTCTAGACTATTTTTGTCATGCTCTGCGTAGCGATACGAAAACACAATTATCTCCTAAACCAGTAGAAGAAATTTGGTGAGCCTTGAACCCATGACTAGTTAACATCTAGAACTACATTTCTTGTGTTTACACTTGTTGGACCAAAAAAAAAAAAATAATAATTTTTTTAATATACATATATAAAACAAATAATGATGTATATGTATATAAAAAAGGAAAATAGATGAAAATTTATTTTATCCATTCAAAATCCCTCAAAATGAAGGAGTAGTTTCATAACTACTCCCCACTCTTCCAAAATCCCTCAAAATGAAGGAGTGGTACCATAACCACTCCACCCTCCATTAAAAAAATGTATGTGTGTGTGTGTGTATATATATATATATATATATATATATATGAGCTTAATGGAGGAAAGAGGCCATAGGAGGGGATTTCCTCCTATGGTGTGGAAAAAATACAACCTCCACCATTTATTCCGACGATCGGCACCCATCATCATCATCGTTATCATCTAAGATGTGCGCGCACATCAAATTTCATGTGATTTCACAACTTTTTCACCGTTGATTTAGTGGGTTCAAAATTAACGGTTTACCGACAATAGAACTTTTTACATTGCTAAATCAACGGTGAAAAGGTTGTAGAATCACATGAAATTTGGTGTACCCACATCTTAGATGATAACGATGAAGATGATGGGGGCCGATCGTCGAAAAAATTGGTGGAGGTTGTATTTTTTCCATGCCATAGGAGGAAATTTTCTCCTATGGCCTCTTTTCTCCATTATTCTCTCTCTCTATATATATATATATAAAGTGGGTCTCCTCCTTTTTGGCTGAGGAATAGAATTTCTCTTGAAATTCTCAAAGAGAAGAAAAAAGAAGAATAAGAAGAATGAGAAGAAAGTAAGGATCATAGAAATGGGATCTCTATTTCTCTACCTTCTCTCTCTTTCTCTCTGTTATCTTTTTTTTTTCCTGACCAAGGATCAAGAAGAAGACACATGAAAACTTCTATCAAGTTTTCACCCCAGTAGGGGTCTTGCAGGCAGTTATGACCATGGTGTTCGAAGGCTTGGAAATATGGAAAATTCCATATTTCTGTAAAGATCAAGAACATGAGATCATATGTTAACCTCTTAGATAGAACCTAGAATATAGGTCATTACATATTGTGCATATAATGAAATAGGCCATCCTATTTCTCTTGAACAACCTGAAAATAGGAAAAAACCTTTTTTTTTTTTCATATTTGGAATATAGGCCATCTTGTATTCTTTACAAACTTGAAAATAAGAAAACCCTATTTTCTTCATATTTTTGAACATATAACATAATCCTATGTTTTCTACAGATTGAAAATTGAAGAAACTTTATTTTATCAAACAAAACCCTTAAACATAAAAAAGGGTCTATATTTTCAAAATAGGTTTTCGGGTTAAATCTACATGCTCCGAAATATCGGAGCAAAACGACCATAATTCTCACCCAAAAGCACGAAATTATGATTCGTTTGAAATATATGAAAGCAAACTCATTAAGCTTCGAAGAGAGATCATGCATGGACACAAAACTATAAAATTATGTCTTCAAATGAATTTTGAACATAAAATAAATTCTATGTCCTTTCAACATAAATCTGGACGTTGAAAGAGAAGTGTTCCCCACTTATCTAACAAGAGACGAGACCCTTATCAAACAAGAATCTAAATACGTATATTGGTATTTAGTCAAATATAGATCAAATGATCATGAAAATGATCATCAAAGCCTAAGATTAGCACGAAACACATAAAAGAACAAGTTAAATACTTTTCATCGCAAGTGGAATCCCCTGCCTTGGGTAGTCCCCGTGACACAACTAAAAAATGAGCTGTTTTGAGGCATCCTGCATCGGGATGCCCCTAAAATGGGGTGTCCCAACAAACCAATACTAAAAGCACTGCCCCCCCCATTCTCCTCGAATAGGCTTTGACCTATTCTTTAGGAGATAGTAGGGTGATTTCCCCACCGACTTCCGCAGATATCTTGGGGGTAGTTGGGCATTACTCCCCACTCACAGAGCGATATAAATACCCCTATGTGAGCCACTGATGAGAGGATCAAAATACTTATGGCTCAAAACCCTAGAACTTTAAAGGCAGAGTAAGAAAAAGAAGAAAAAGAAGTAGAAGAAGGTGATGGAAAAAAACGGGATACCCCTATTCTTTCACTCTTTTCTCTCTCTCTCTCTCATCTCTTTATCCCCTTTTCTCTCTCCCTCTCTGACCGGAGAGAGGATGATGGAAATTTATACAAGTTTCCAGCTCTTAATCGAAGAGAAAGCTAAGGCCATGGCTTTCATAGGAGAGAAGAAAACTTAGGAAACAAAGGTATTCTTGATCCTCATGGACTGAAACAAGAACATGGGTTACCCCATGTTCTGCATAGTGGGAAATATGCTATCTTATTTCCTGTACATGAACAGAAATGGAAATCTATTTTTGAAGAACATAGATTAAAACCCCTATGTTCTTATCATGAAACTTGTATGAATAAGAAATACCTATTCTTCATGTTTGAACAAGGGAAATCCATTCAAACATATAATCCATGAACATATATCCTGTACATTTTCCATACATGAAAATCATGTCTGTTTTGTAAATAGAGAAAACCTATTTACAGGACATGAAAAGAATGTCTTCTCTAAAATATGAACAGGGAAATCCTGTTCTATTTTCTAACATGGAAATATGTCTGTGAATGGAAATTACATTCACTCCTAAGATATGAAAAACATATCTTTAGGATTAACATATTGAATAGGAAAACCCTATTCATTTTCAGACATGAAAAACATGTCTGTCCATACCTTTAATGGAAATTCCATTCATTTCGAAGATATGAAAATATATCTTTTGGATACTCCTTGAATAGGAAAACCCTATTCTCAACCTATCTATGAATAGGAATACCATATTCATCCATCAGATATACAAGACATATCTGTTTCAGTGAATGCAATACCAAAGACATTGCATTCATCATATAAACATGGCTCCAAAGCCATGTATTTACCTTTGAACACAAATCCATGTGTTCATCATTGCACAAAACATTGAGAATGGTACCCCACATTCTTATTATGTGCATGAAATTCAAATACATGAGTATCATCTGAAGAAAGCTCTATAACAAAATTTTCTGATATGGATTGAAGCAGCCATTGGAAGGCCCAAAATAGGCCTCCCGGCTGCTTTCAGGACCCCTTCCCGGTTCTTCGGGGGGCCCTAAATAGGCCTCCCTCACACAGAAACATTTCTATTTTTGCATATAGGGTGTGAACCCCACTTAGGGAGTCCTACCTATACTGTGATATAGACCTCACCTAGGGTGTTCTATTTACACTTCAAATGAGGTGTTGCCTATATTTCAAATGAAGTAGCACCTACACACTTCAAATGAAGTAGTGTGGACCCTACCTAGGGTGTCACATCCACACTGTGATGTAGACCCCTTCTAGGGTGTCCCATTTACATTTCAAACGGAGTGTTCCATTGGCATTTCAAACAAAGTGTTACTTATACTTCAAATGAAATAATGCCTATAATGAAATGGTGTGGACCTTACCTAGGATGCCCTGTCTACACTTCAAAGAAAGTGATGGCCCCCACTAGGGGTAATGCCCATCAACTTTATCAAGTTGACACTAAAATACCCCCAAGTCTTAAAGATTTACTCTTAAAACTAAGAGCTTATGTAACCTTACATTCTTTTGCAATATCAAAATAATTTACATTCAAGTTGTACACAAAAAATGAATGAATGAATAAAATATATATTCTTTTGGTCATCACTTGCAAGTGTTTTATATTTGTACATATGCTCTTTCTCCATAATGATACGACTTAAAGAAAACTAGTATGGTATCCGGTCTTAGATGTGCTCTAAGACAATAGGATGTAATTAACGGTATGCGTTTGCACTATCGAAAGTCTCGAACTCAGGACATTCTGGTTAAATCTTAAAACTACAAACTTATTTTGTTTAAACTTTAGCTTTATTTCAACGTTCAGTCGTTGGAGGTCCTAAAGAGGGTAAACAAAAATGCTGACTCCGTAGAGGAAATTATGACTTCTCCTTTGTTCGCTTTGATATCGTATCGCTTTGCGCGTTTCATCCCAGAGCCTGTGGTCAACAGAACCCCAGAATCTATGGTTTTGCAGACCAGTAGGGCTCTTACATATATGCTTTCTCCAGCAAAGCTCTTTAAGGTCGGACATCGGCTTAAAAGTTTGCTATGTCCCTTGCGCTGCAATTTTGGCATCAAAGCCTACTTTACCCCAAGGGTTGCTAATGTCATCATGGCTATCCCTTTTCATGATTAACAGATGGCCTACACCAACAGAAACGACAATACACCTTCACCTGCTGACCTCGCAGTGACAACCAAAATCGAATGGACCATGTTCGTCATAACCGGGATCAATCCCTAGTTCGTCAAGTCCTATACGGGACTCGCGGGGCCAGACAGAGAAGCACATGTCATTCCCGACCCACTAAGCGAAACTAGTGGCTGCCGCCGAGGCAGAGGATCGGCTGCCAGCAAAGTTGTCAAATCATGGCACGTTTCGTGTTCTTATTTACTGTATCGTATATCGTATCATGTATCGTATTGTAAGAAACAAAATTTTCCGTTACAATAATGAAGTAATTATGTATAAAACCAATTATAATTTTAAAAATGATCAAATTAGAAATATAGAGCCACATACAAGTTAAAGCAAATTTCGGAATTGCAGCTGTGCAAAAACATACGTATAAATCATACAAACTCATGCATTTGATAATCAAATAATACCAAAACAATCCAATATATTGATCCATATGTCATAATTCATAAACATAAACATGATAAATGGTGACCACAAGATATACAAGCCATAACTAATAATGTATGGCGAAAGAGTGCAGCAGCCGCTGACCCAAATCCATTCCTATACCCTGAAAAGCGTACCGCAAGCGGAAAACAGTAAGGCGGACGCGTTAGCCAAGTTGGCTAAAGAATTGGCCGACGAAGACCTCAATGACATAAGGATAATTGTTCAAAGCTGCAGGATCCCAGCGCCAGCAGATATACCTTCGGAATATCTGATAGAACTATTCGAGGAAAAAGAAACGACCGAACACGTGGTTCTCCAAATAGAGAACGAGGAAGATGTCAAGGATCAGAGAGAAGTCTTCATAGACTACTTTAACTCCCAAAGCACTCCTAAAGATGTGTCATCTAGACATCAGCTCATGAAACGAACTCTGTCATTCGCCTTTATCAACGATACTCTGTACAAGAGATCGTTCAACTTCGTATGGTTAAGATATCTAGGGCTGAAAGAAGCAAAGAAAGTCGTCCAAGAAATACACGACGGAGTTTGCGGCTCTCATCAAGCAGGACAAAAAATGAAATTGAAGATAAAAAGGATGGCCTATTACTGACCCATGATGATTTAGGACTGCCTTGAATATGCGAAGCAGTGTCGCTCGTGCCAAATACACGGGGACTTCATACATCAATATCCAAATCTCCTACATCCGACAGTAGCCAGCTGGCTGTTCGAGATATGGGGAACCAATATAATCGGCCCTATCGAACCGGCATCATCTAGGAGACACCGGTTTATACTGGCAACAACCAACTGCTTCTCTAAGTGGGCAGCAGCAATACCGCTAAGGAAGGTGAAGACGGAGAATATCCTCCACTTCTTCAAAACCCATGTCATTTGTTCGGAACTCCGCGACGGATAATCTCGGATAATGGACCTGTTTATAGAAACCACAAAATAAGTCACTTCGCACAGCAGTACAAGATAGACTGGAGATACTCCCCAATTTATAATTCTCGGGCCAATGGTCTAGCTGAAGCCTTCAACAAGATATTGACCAAGATTATAAAAAAGACGGTGTCCAAAAACAAAAAGGACTGGAACGAAAGGCTGCATGAAGCTCTTTAGGTGTACCGAACAAAGTTCAAGACGGCCACAAATACAACACCACATTGGTGTTTGGCACTGAGGCAGTACTCCTACTGGAAATAGAATTCCCCTCATTACGAGTAGCAGTTCAATACGAGCCAATGAATGAAGAAAATGCTCATCTTAGGCATGAGTAACTCGATGTTCTTAACAAAACCCGCCTTATAGCACAACAAAACCTGGAGACTTATAAAGCAAGGATGACGCGGTCGTATGAAAGACCGACCAGACCGAGAACATTCCGCCAAGGCAAACTCATGCTGGTTGTCAAAAGACCAGTGATCCTCAATCGTGCAAAACGGGGGAAGTTCGAGCCAAACTATGAAGGCCCGTACATCATAGATAAGGTCTACCAAGGTGGAGCTTATCTGCTCATGGATATGTATGGCGAAAGACCATTCCGGTCAATAAACGGTTGATTCCTTAAAAAGTACTACGTCTGAAGAGTCACGACTTAGGTCAATAATAAATGACGACGCTTGTGTCTGCTCGTTATCTTCTTGAGTCAAAACTATGAAAACGGTGTACATTCATCCCAAACATTGGAATGTTGGACCGAAATATCCTTAAACTAATAATCGTCCTAAATACGGGAATGCTGGACCACTACGTCCTTAAACTAATATTGGACCACTACGTTCTTAAACTGGTATTGGACCGAAACGTCCCTAAACTAATGTCGGACCGAGATGTCCTTAAACTAATATTCGTCCAAAATACGGGAATGTTGGACCGAAACGTCTCTAAACTAATAATGGACCGTAATGTTCTTAAACTAACATATTGCCCTATGGCAGGTCTTCATATCGAGCACCGTATATAATCCACGGGCATAAAACAATTTACATCCTTCCCAGTTCCCATATGATACGGTCCTTCGAAGAATGTCGTGATCGACAACTGTTAGTGCGTTAATTTACAAGCCGCCTAAAAAAAGTGCGTCCATAAGCGGAATGAGCACGGATGAAAACCCAAAAGGGCACCGTGGGTAAAATTGCAGGGCTACCGGCAAGCTTGTGAAAACCCGAAAGGGCAAGAACTCGTTAAAAGAAAAGAAAAGATGCACCCGCAAAGTCCCCACGACTTTGTAAGGAGAAAACACCTGTGTGAGATCCTTACGACTCACAAAAGAGCAATACACTTAGAAATCCATACGATTCTTAAGGAGAAAATACACTTATGAGATCCTCATGACTCGTAAGGAGAATATACTCTTTATAAGACCCTTACGGCTTATAGAATTCAAAAGGCTTAAGTTACATGGATTTGAAAATGTTCTTAAGGTATCATAACCCCATAAATTTATGCCCTATAGGCAGTCCAATATCGACCTTTGTATACAATCCACGGACGTAAGTAAATATATTCTCAACCAAGCCTCATAAAAAACGAGAAATATCGCTCAATAAGGTGAATGACACTTGCGAGTCCTCACGACTTATAAGGAGAAAATACTCTTACAAGATCCTTATAACTTGCAAGAGAAAATACTACTTAGGAGTCCTCATGACTTCTAAGGAGAAAATACACTTATGAGAACCTCACGACTCGTAAGGAGAAATACCTTTATGAGGCCCTTACGACTCATAAAGCTACAAGTCTTAGCCAGCATGATTCTAACTCTGTTTGCTAAGCCACCTTTGTCCAAATCAATAAAGGCAAATAATGATTCACTCCTGGCAATATACCAGTTGTAGCGATACCGATGCCAAGATTGGTGTCAGATTTTGAATCGCCGACTCGCAATAAAATCAGCGAGTAAAAATATGCATATGAAATAGCCGAAATAATGGGGCAATTCACAATAAAAAATAGCAAGTAAAACAAATGATCACATAGCCAAAACGACTGGGCACCGTGAAAAAATAGCCGAAATGATTATGCATCGCGACTTTCGCAATATGAAAAGCTGAAAAGATAGAGGATCGCGGAAATATAAAAATAAAATAAAATATTTTCTACCCTGCAAGTAGGTCCATACTGACTCTTGTATACAATCCATAGACAAAGGAAAGAAAGGGAACCATAATTTTGCACCATACTTCGTCAAAAGAAAAACCGAGCCTTGATGGCACATCTACAGCCTAGAGACTATTTGGACGCCCCTCTTACTCCAGCAAAGTACAGACGCCATGTCAATAAGGACCCAAGGGTCAAATAAAAGTAGAGTGACGGTATATTCCTAGCTCCAGATCTCGATAGCAAAATCTACAGCTTAGAGGCCATCTCGACGTTCCTCCTCATTCCAGCAGGGTGCAGACACAACTATTAAATAAAATTGGAGCAATGTCATATTCCTAGCTCCAGATCTCAGTTGCGATACTTACAACATAGAGATCATATAGATGTCTACCTTAATTCAGCAAAGAATCGGTACAACACCAAAATAAAAGCGAAGTGACGACATATTCCTAGGTTCGGGTCTTGACGGCAAGCCTAGAGACATTAGATGTCATCCCACCCAAGAAAGGTGCGGTTATGACTCATCGGGGCTTCAAATCAAGCCTAATCTCAAGTAAAGCACCACGACACTACCTAACGCTTGATCTTCTGATGGTAATATGGATATTCCAACTGAAGAAGATTACTTGAAGACGTTTTGTCCATCTTTAGAAGGGATCAGAGACACGACAAACACGGGGCTACTCGAGTCGCAACCCAAAGGATTGCATATCGAGAATATATCAGCCAACGCGACGGTATGATGGACTTAACCCAGTACCACAAATCTAATGCCCTTATCATAAAAAAGAAGGGGTTATCTATATCGCATGTTAGGATACACCTGTGAGATCCTCTTGACTCGTAGGGAGAAACATCTTTATGAAACCCTCATGACTCATAAAGCTGAAAAGCCTTAGGTTACGAGGATATCAACCTGTTTCCTTAGCCACTTTTCCCTGCAAGTAGGTCAATATTGACTCTTGTATATTATCTATGGGCCACATCCGACAAAATTGGTAGATGACGTCGCCATCAAAAGAGAAAGTTGAAACTTACGGGCCTCATGGTTTAGAACTACATTTCTTAAGAATTATGATTTGAGTCAATAATAGATGACGGCGTCAGTAACCTCTCACCATCTTCTTAAATTAAGATTCTAAAGGTTATGTACGATACGCCCACCCGAAATAAGTCGTATGCTATGCATTATGCTACAATATTTCACCCACATATACACCTCCATGAGCGAAGTAGTGGGGGGCATTTGTTTGACGTGAAATATTCATTGAGTAACAAACATGCATTCAAATATTTATTTCAATCTACAGTGAAGAGATCACCAAACATGGGATCAAAATTATTAGGGTTAACAAAACAGTATACAAAGTTCTCTAACTCCCTCCTTGCCCTCTCTATCATGTCATAACGGCGGTTCTCATGAAGGGTCCCTCCCCATCTGTCAGCGCCATGCTCGTTGGCAAAGGAAGACATGATAGCCCGCCTAGCCCGGATTTGACTCAGCATGTGAATCGAGCGGCCTCTCAAAGGCTTTGTAATCAAGCATGCCTCATGAACGCGGTTGATCTTGTCTTTCGCTACGTCGAGTATTGCTAGAGTCATCTCGCCGGATGAGGGGGAATGCCATCAAGGATGGCCAAGAAAATCATGCAAAGCCAGATGGAGCTGACATGAAGAGGAGATCCCTTATGAATCATTAGCTTGTGCACTACCGTATCGCACTGATCATCCGTGAGAGCTGGATTCGTCAGAAGAGCAGGAAAATGAGGAATAATCTCCCCAATGGGTACCTCCTATTGCTGTTGAGCAACATGTGGTTGATTGCAAGCCATGGTTCTTTCTCTGTTAAAGTGGTTCTTTCTCTGTGAAGGAGAAGATGAGCACTGCTTCATATTATAAAGAGAAGCATTTAAATCTCAGCACAGAAAATGTTGTGCATGGTGGAGCTATTTTCAAGCTCTAACTAAAAGAAGGCATTGGAAAGGAAAAAGTTGACTCAGGAAAATCAAAGAAAGAAGGTGAAACGAAACCCTCATAAAATAAGGCGGTGCCTCACGTGAAAGATACGTAAGCATCGGCATGCAAAGCATGTGGATGCCTGCCTCTGCTAGGATTAAATTCTATGGCAGCGCCTCACGTGTTAAGCACGTGAGCACCAGTATGCAAAGCACGTGGGTACTTATTTCAGTAAGAATTAATATTTTGGTTACACCCACGTGCATAACACGTGAGCGTCAGCGCCTAAATTAAAGCAGTTTTGCTTCTGTAAAATTAAATGCTAATAAAAAAGATATTCTCCGTTAAACAGAGAGCCGTTTGATGAAATACCCAATGGTGATAATAAATAATTATCATTAAATGATAAAGTTAAATTTTATTCAAATGATAGAATTAGATTCTATTAGGGAAAAATATCTCCCGGATCAAATTAAATAAGGAAGGTATTCTCTGTTAAATAGAGAGCCGATGGATAAAAAATTCAATGGTCATCAAAAGATAGAATTAAATTCTATATGAGAAAATATTTCGCTAATCTTTCTAAATAAGAAAGATATACTCTGTTAAACAGAGTACCCTTGGATTAAAAATCCAATGGTGATTAAAAATCACCGTTTGAATTAAAAGATAGAATTAAATTCTATGCAGGGAAAAATATTTCCCTAATCCGGTTAAAAACAAGAAAAATATATTCTGTTAAACAGAAAGCCTTGGATCCGGTTAAAAATATTTTTCTTGTTTTTATGAAGGATTTATAATCATAGGGTGATTTTTAATCACCGTTGGTGCTTGCGCCTGCGGGGAAGAGCGTTCCCATAATCAAAAATCCTTCATAAATAAGGGGGAATCTGATAAAGTCACGCTACAATGATCGCATCTGTCCAAACCTCCGATATACAGTGCCATAAATCAACTTGGCATATTCGGAGATGTGGACAGATATGTTCCAAATAGCATCTGCCTCCCAAATTCAGGAAAGACGACCTATTCCAGTTCGTCTCTGTTTTCATCGGTAAACATCCATCAAATCCAATTTCGATGTGCAAGTCCTCTCCATGACGAAAAACCTCACAAAATTTAATAACATAAAGAATCGACATTCGCGTTTTTTTTGAATCCATAAAACATTGAACGATAATTTGGCGAATAAATGTATGAAAGTTTGGAATTTAATCCATTTAACGATGAGTTTCAGTGATGTGGATTTTTTTGGCACTTTGAGTGTAAGTTTGTCACAAGTAAAGGATGATGACTAGGTCCGCTCCCCATTCTTTGCTTTTACCTTACGCTCAGAGGCTAACGAAAAATCCTTTCACATACTTGTTCCACAACTTATGTCCGAAATGACTGTAAACTACGCAGGGGTAACCCAGTGTGGTGCCAACTCCAACTACAAGATTGAAAATAAAGTTTACCATCCACAAAAATGATAACCTTTTCTCTTTTGAATCTCAACTTTCTTCGCAGATTATTTTGTGTTATCAACATGATTGAAGATGAGTACGACATCGAGCGTTGTGCCACTAAAAATCTCTCTACCCCAACTTCATTATGTGAAAGTTTTATTCATAATGGAAAACCTCTTTCATATCGGATCAAGGGTTATTCCCCCAGATCCTCGAAACTCGAAGACGAGTTATCACCTCGTGTCCTTCCAAGCTTGGGAAATAAGTTTTTCCATTTGTAAAGTCTCCTTTATAATGGAAAACCATATATTTCTTCTATTTATGAAACTCCCCTTCACAGTAGAAAACATCTTTCAAATTTGAACATGGGTTATTCCCCCAGGTCCCCAAAAATTGAAGACGAGTTATTACCCCGTGTCCTTCTAAGTTAGGGAAAGAAGTTTTTCAATTTATAGAAGTTGTTCTTACAATAGAGAATCCACCAAATTCACCTCACTAAATTTCGTGACATAAACTTCGATTTTCGCATTTTCATTTTAAGTTCATAGACATTGAAGGAAAATATGCCTAAAACCCATTGCGAAAAGTTCTCTATACAACGAGAGATTGAAGTCATAATAGAAGATCCAAGAATGAAAGAATGTGACAATATCGTGTATACAGCTCGATAAATTGCATACACTCCTTGTCGGGGGAATTTGTTGGACCCAAAAAAATTAAATTTTTTAATATACATATAAAAAAATAAAATTTTTAATATATAAAAAAAGGAAATGGGTGATAATTTATTTTATCCATTCAGAATCCCTAAAAATGAGGGAGTACTTTCATAACTACTCACCACTCCCCCGAAATCCCTCAAAATGAGGGAGTGGTATCATATCCACTCCCCATCCACTCAATATATATATATAAGAGGGTCATCTTTTTAGTAGAGGAATAGATTTTTTCTTGAAATTCTCAAAGAGAAGAAAGAAGAAGAATAGAAGAATGAGAAGAAGGTAAGAATTTTTGGAATGGAATCTGTAAATCGATGTCACGCACCCCACGTGTTTGCGGGGAGGCGGAATGTGCAAAAAATGATTTTTACGGGGTTCGCAACACCGACTAGAACTAAGAATCGACCATAAACCCTAACTAGCAAACTTCATGATATTTAACTACTCGGAAAGAATGTTATACCTCATGATACATGTCCTTCGGGTCTTCTCCGCTGTCCTCCTCGTCATCATAGGCTCTGAGGATCGATCCAGATTGTAGCTTTCTCGTCGGCTTCATTGAGTCAAAGACGATCCACCGGAGAGTGTATAGTCCAAGCTCCGACCTCAAATCCGAGGTAACTAGGGCAACAAGCTTGCTAAACTTGATGGCCTAGATGATGTAGAGAATGGAGATGGATTTATTTGTCTCTTGGAACCCTAGTTTACTTAACTCATGAGACCTTAAGGGTTGAAAGTTGAGAGGAAGAAGAAGAGAGCTAATTTGAGGAAAAAGAAATGGTTTTTAATAATGATAATTGAAAAAGAGATGGCTCACTTGATATGACTACAACCATGACAAGAAAATATCTCACCCAAAATATCTAGTGCCACAAAATATCTCACAAGAAATATCTAAGTCAAAGAGTCAAATCAAGTCAAGTGGTCAAACCAAGTCAAGTGGTCAAACCAAGTAGCCATGCCACAATTATCATTTACAAATATAACAAATAATTTTCTCCACCTCATAATTATTTTAATCAAGTCAATGGTCAAAACCCTAATGAGGTATCTGTTCCCTTATGAAAATTAAACAGAAATAAAAAGCAATGGAAATTCCCCAAATGAAGCATCACGTGCCCACACGTGATGCACTTTAGAGTCAAAATTATAAAGCATCACACTTAACAAATGGGACTGAAGTTGGTGCTCACGTGCCACACGTGAGCACCTATATACAAAGTATATAGGCATCTTCATAAAACAAACAGCAGGCCAGAAGGCGTATCACGTGCCAACACGTGATGCTCTTCTTTGGGACTGCTGCATATAGGCAAACTGGTCTAGTGCCACTGGGTCACGTGCTACACGTGAGGATTCCTAATATCTTCTGACCCGATAGAATTAAATTCTATATAAAAGGGATCAGAACCCTATTTTGGAAATATTTTCCCTAATCTTTCTAAATAAGAAAGATTGTGCTCTGTAAATCAGAGCACCGTTGGATCAAAGATCCAATGGTGATTAAAAATCACCAAGATATAGAATTAAATTCTGATTGAGGAAATACTCCTCAAATCTTTCTAAAGAAGAAAGATTGTGCTCTGTAAATCAGAGCACCGTTGGATCAAAAATCCAATGGTGATTAAAAATCACCAAGATACAGAATAAGTTCTGTATGGGAAAATATTTTCCCAATCTTGTTAAAAATAAGAAAAATATCTTCTGTAAGACAGAAATCTTTGGATCAAAGATTCGACGGTGGATAAATTCTCCAAATCAATCAAGAGATCTCTCAATGAGAGATTTTCTCAACTAAATCAAAAAATCAGCCTCCACTATATAAAGGCCCCAAGACTTCAAGTCTTGTACGGAGGAACCCCCCATAAGTTTCAAGTTAAAAAAAAGAGCAAGCACAAAGAGATTTTAGAGAAAAGAAAGAAGAAGAACTTTCTTCAAGGTAAATAGAGATCATAGCATCTCACTTGCATACCCAAGGGTTTAACCCTTATAAAAAGAATATAGTTCTTTCCCTGGATCTAAGATTCATGAGACAAGTCTCCCACAAATGAGAATTTAATTCTCGTAGGGTTGAATTTGTTTTTGGGGATTGAAGATCCATGGGAGAACAAAGAATTGAACTCTTCAAAAAAATACACAAAGAAAGAAGTAGCGCCAAGCACTCCACGTGCCCCTCACGTAGGCGCTGCTAAAATAAAGAGCGCTCTGCACTCATTGGTTGGCGCCCAGCGCCAAACCTTCCACGTGCCCCTCACGTGGGCGCTACTAAAATAAAGAGTGCTCTGCACTCATTGGTTGGCGTCCAGCGCCAAGCGCTCCACGTGCTCCTCACGTGGGCGCTGCCAAAATAAAGAGTGCTCTGCACTCATTGGTTGGCGCCCAGCGCCAAGCGCCCCACGTTCCCCCCACGTGGACGCTGTCCAATATAAAGCGCTCTGCCCATAGAACCCAGCGCCATAAAGAGTGTTTAACACTCAATAAAAAAATAAGAAATAGAGTGAGTATCAGAGCCCATGTCAATGTTTAGCATTGTTGCACATAAAAGGGACCGAGCCCAAACAAGTATTCAACACTTTATTCAAAACTGAGTGGGCTGAGTCTAAGTTGACCAAAAGTCCCTAATTCAAATCGACCGAGCCTATGTGCTCATAATTTTTCCAAATTGGTCTTAACCCCAAACCCAATTACAGATCTTTCAACCAAAATTGGTTTAAGGGTACATCTTTCCAAACCCCTGATACATGTCGTTGTAATTCTTCAACGTCTTCGGAGAGGTGGAGGGTCCCAATAACCAATAACTCTTGGCGCGCCCTCAAACTGATGAGCCAAAATCCATGAACTATGGTATCCTTAAACCACGGACTATGATATTCTTAAACCCAATGGACCGCAACGTCCCTAAACTAAACTCTATGGACTATGATGTCCTTAAACATGGATTATGATGTCCTTAAATCCAATGGACCGCAATGTCCTTAAACTAAACTCTATGAACTATGATTTCCTTAAACCCAATGGACCGCAACGTCCTTAAACTAATAACGGACCGTAACGTCCTTAAACTACTGTGGACCGAAACGTCCTTAAACTAACAACGGACCGTAACGTCCTTCAACTAGTGCGATAAAGCCCAAATACTTTTTCGCTGGATCAAAAATGATCCTGAACCCTCGTTAAGTAGATCTTAGTCTAAAATTATGCTAACGTATCCTTAACAAACATTTAAGCTGATCTTAATCTCAAACGAGATTAACGATCCTTAAATCAACCAAACCCAAATCTAAGAAAATACGGATTTGGACTAATCCCCGCCATATGGGCGACAACACAAATTAGACTCCGCATACAATCCACGGGCAACCAAAAATAAAACAAATACACAAGACACGAAGTGAACCTATGGTGCAGGAGAAAGTGGTTATCGCTACACGGTAACATAATTAACTGCAGGAGCTTGTGCCTGCAGGGAAGAGCGTCCCCACAATCAAAAACCCCTCGCAAATGAGATGGAATTTGACGAAGTCTGCTACAACGGCCGCATTTGTCCAAACCTCCGATACACGGTGCCATAAATCAGCTCCGCATCTTCGAAGAGATGGACAGATAAAACCAAATAGGATCTGCCCCCAAATTCAGGCAAGACGTTTGTCTTCCCGGCTTTCGACGGTAAACAGTGTCTCCTTCTATGTCCCTCTCATCCATATATACATACCCGCATCCGTATTCTGAGAAACACGAATGCAAAGAGATGAAACTGATCCATCAATATAATACTAGGATCCGGTTTAAACCAAAGCCCACCAGTATTATCCGCCCGAATATCATACGCGCACAAGTGCATGTACGTGATCGAAGCCCTGCCGTAAAACCATACGGCCTCTACATCTTTCGCCCGATGCAGGGAAACTCTCTCTGTGGGACTCTAAAAACTCGACAGTACTCTGGTAGTGGGTTTAACCACAATCCGCAAGCGGTACTAGCTGCACGTAACGACTATCTAGGTATCTGTCGATAAGAAGGCCGATGAGGAAACCCATCCGAACTCCTACTGAGCCTGAATGTGACAATCTCCGTACTGTCCGGTCTGTTCGTCTAAGAGTATCGCATATCGGGCCTAGGGGTTGGTAATCGTCAGACCCCTAATAGCGCAATAAGTCATGCCAGAGTGTAGCCTAAAACACCCTGAGAAACTACTTGGATACCTACAGTAAATCTCGCTTGCATTGGCCAGGGACTTTGTGTAATGACTCTCCGAACACAGCATGATATCAACCCCTAATACCGGGAGAGACGAATCCTATCTAACCACCACTGCCTCCAAGTACTTCGGGACTGCACTCAACTACTACCTGTTTGCATGACTCCTTTGAGCCGTGGTAGGGTAGTAATCAAAGTACAGTTGGAACACACTTGAGACGAAGTAGCAGTGTCAAGTCGATGGACTAAGCTGTACTCATGTCATCTGGGAATTGCTACCCGACGATAGGTATAATACCAACCAACAGTTCCCGATGAGTCCTGTCCAGTGTACTCGTAACCTAACGAGCACCTGCATACTATCTCCAGTACGACGTACTAATAGCTGTGGGACAGACCATCTCCCCTGCTAGGATGAGAAGCGTATATACTAGTCTACTCCGGAGTATCGATGCCCCGTCTCGATAATCCTACGACTAGGGATCTGTATAAGGATGGGCTTGTAGATTACCCAACCCTCACTAGTGTGACCGCCATCACAACACTGGTAATCAAGCAAAGATCCTAAAGGCTCTACTAATATGTATAAGCGATATGCTAAAAGAAACACATGCATATATTGAAGTAGAAACAAACCAAGTAGCATACTACCATTTTGAGAAAGACTGTCAATACAACTTTGAATATCTCAATCTTCTATTAAGTAATATACAAACCAGTATGATACAATAATAGCCTCTACGGTGTACATCACTAACAATTTCCCATTTGCACTAGGGCCATGTATTGGCATATCGCAGACCTATTATCTCGATTAGCCTCTCAAACTATTTCTGAGGGATGACCTTTGTGAGTGGATCTGCAGTGTTATTCTCCGTATTTACTCTCCTCACCTTGATCTCACGGTGATCAACGATCTCCCTGATCAGGTGGTAACGCCTCAAAATGTGTCTGGACTTTTGATGGGACCTGGGTTCCTTCGCTAAAGCTATAGTGCCATTGTTGTCACAATACAGAGGTATTGGATCAACAATGGTCGGAGTCACCTGAAGTTCCGTAAGGAACTTCTTCATCCAGACAGCTTCTTTTGCGGCATCGCAAGCATCTATGTACTCTACTTCCATCGTCGAGTCAGCAGCGGTGTCCTGCTTGGGGATCTTCCAACAGACCGCCCCTCCATTGAGGGTAAAGATATAACCCGACATGGACTTGGAGTCATCCTTGTCACTCTAGAAGATGGAGTCAGGAAAGGCCTCGATCTGGAGGTCTTTTCCGCCATACACCAAGAACATCTCCTTATTCCTTCTCAGGTACTTGAGAATGTACTTTACTGCTATCCAGTACTTCTCCCCTGGGTTTGACCGATACAGGGTTACAACGCTCAATGCGTATGCTACATCTGATCTGGTATACAACATCGCATACATTATAGAGCCTATCGCAGATGCGTAGGGTATAGTTGACATGCGAGCCCTTTTCAAATCAGTCTTTGGAGACATCTCTTTGGAGAGGGTGATTCCGTGACAAGCCGGTAGATTACCGCGCTTTGAATCTTCCATACTGAATCTTTTCAGTACGGTGTCGATGTACCTTGACTGTGAAGGTCCCACTATTCGTTTAGATTTATCACGATAGATCTGGATCCCCGGAATGTAGGAGGCATCACCCAGGTCCTTCATGAAGAACCTCTGTGACAAGAATCTTTTGACTGATTGTAGCATAGGAATGTCATTTCCTATCAAGAGAATGTCATCCATGTACATGACGAGAAATACCACAGTTCTCACTACAATTTTACTATAAATGCATGGTTCATCTGGATTTTTGATAAAGTCGAATTCTTTGACAGTATCATCAAAACAGATGTTCCAACTCTGCGATGCCTGCTTTAGTCCATAAATGGACTTAAGTAACTTTCACACTTTCTCGCTACTACTACTCTGAATGAAACCCTCTGTCTGATCCATATAGACGCACTCTTCCAAATTTCCATTTAGAAAAACCGTCTTTACGTCCATCTGCCAGATCTCAAAATCGTGGAAGGCAACAATGACAAGAAGGATCTGAATGGATTTGAGCATAACCACTGGAGAAAAGATTTCATCATAGTCCAAACCAGGTCTTTGACGAAAACCCTTTGCAACAAGTCTAGCCTTATAGGTTTCAATTTGTCCATCTACACCAATCTTTTTTCTGAAGATCCATTTGCAGCCTACGGGTTTTGCCCCTTCTGGAGCAATGTCCAAAGTCCAAACTTTGTTGGTGTACATGGACTCCATTTCGGTCTGCATTGCATCCAGCCATTTTACCGAGTCGCCGCTCTGAATGGCTTGCTGGAAGCTAGTAGACTCATCATTATCAATGATGCAATCCTCTCGATCCCCGTCTATGAGAAAACCGTAGTATCTCTCGGGAGGATGAGACGGCCTACTATTTTTGTGGAGTGGCGCGGGGATGTCCGGTTTTTCTGAAATCTCTGGTTCTACCTACCAAGCTTTCAGTAATAACTTCTGGTTTTGGAATTTCTTCCAGTTCTATTGCGCTCCCACTTTTCTGATTTTCTAAAAATTCGGCTTCCAAGAAGTGGGGATGTTAAGAAACAAAAACCTTTTGTTCCTCTGTGTAATAGAAAAGATACCCCCTGGAGTTCTTAGGATATCTCACAAACTTACACAATACCGAGCGTGCCTCGAGCTTGTCCACATGTTGCTTTTTTACAAAAGCTGGACATCCTCATGTCTTAAGGTACTTAAGGCAGGGTTTCATTCCACTCCACATCTGATATGGTGTGGTAGGCACTGACCAAGTAGGAACCTTGGTCAAAAGATATGCAGCTGATTCTAGTGCATAACCCCAGAAGGATCGCGGTAACTCAGGTTTACTCATTATGGAATGAACCATATCCAATAGAGTTCGATTCCGCCTTTCTGATACACCGTTGGGTTGTGGTGTGTATGGAGGAGTAAGCTGAGAGAGAATTTCATTCTCTTTTAACTAGTCTAGGAACTCGACACTTAAGTATTCACCACATCTATCAGATCTCAGTGTCTTAATACTTTGCTTGTTTGTTTTTCCACTTCATTCTTGTATTCCCGGATTTTTTCAAAGGCCTCGGATTTATGCTTCATTAAGAAGGCATGTCTGTACCTAGAAAAAACATCCGTAAAAGTAATGAAATAGGAATAACCATTTCGTGCATGTGTAGACATTGGACCACACACATCGCTGTGTATGAGTCCCAAGAGCTCGCTTGCTCTTACTCCATGTCCAGTGAACGGAGTCTTTGTCATCTTTCCCATGAGACAAGATTGACAAGTTGTATAAGACCGATATTCGAACGGATCCAAATATCCCTCTCTATGTAGCTTCGTCAACCGTGTTTCATTGATGCAACCCAGTCTACAATACCATAAGAAAGCCTGATTTAATTCCTGAGACTTTCTTTTAAGTGTGTTCTAGACACTGAAAACCTGAGCTTGATTTAATATGTATATACCGTTATCTAATGTACCTGACCCAATCAGAGCTTAATTTAGGTGGATTTAGACCACATCGCTTACAAATGTAAAATCATATCCTTCCTTAGAAAGTAAGGATACAGATATGATATTACAAGCTAGACTAGGTACATACAAACTGTTACGTAGAATCAATATCTGCTCACTTGTCAATCCTACGTGATATTCCCTTACGGATTCAGCGTCCACACTCATTCTGTTAGCAACCCTGAGAGTCATATCTTCTACCCTGATAACTCTACGGTTTCTTAAAACCTGTAAAGAATTACAGATATGAGATCCTGATCCGGTATCTAGTACCCAGGGGTAGAGTTAATTGACATGCAGTTTTCGATTACAAACACCCGAAGTTGAAGCCACAATATACTTCGGATCCTGGATTCTGGCTTTCAAAGCCCTACAATCTCTCTGCCAATGTCCTTTCCCATAACAATAGGAACATCCCTTCTCCCTTATTGTTAGCCCAGAAAATTTTGCCCTTCCCTGTCTTCTACCTTACTGACACCGCATATCAATTTTGTGGAGGTCTTCTTATTCTCACCCTTGGCATCCACCTTATATCCAGAAGAGGAAGATTCCCCAATAAGCAGAGCGAGTATCTCTCTGGTTTCCTTCAGGGTGCCCTCAACTGGAAGTATAACTTTCTTCCCCTGGGCGTGAGTAGGAGGTAGGGATTGTAGAATCAAGTCAGCATATGACTCGTTCTCCAAACCAGTCTCCAGGTCCATGAGCTTTTTAATATAGCTAGTCATCGTAAGAACGTTGTCCCCTACAGATGACCCTACAGCCAACCTCGCTTGAAGCAATTTCTTTGAGCTCCATATCTTGCGATATGAGATTGCTCTCCATATAAATCTTTGTTATGGAGGAAGATGGAAGCTAAGTCCATCTTCTCGTGCTGCCTCTGGTTTACACCATCTACTAAGGCCAACACGAGCCACTTGGCATTCGCACTGTCGTTTTTCGATGTCTTACGGATATCAATATCCATGACGATGGAAACTGGACCTGAGACTACGGGGGTTTGAGTAGTAAAGAGGTGTCCCAGCTTGTCATAGGTAATGGACATCTGGACAGACCTTTGCCAGTCATTATAGTCAGATTTAGTCATTTTATTATCTAGATGTAACCTAGTCTTGGTCACTGGGTCACTGCAATTAGGAGAAAAAGAAGAAACACTTTAGCATTATGCTCTTACATGTTTAGATTGGTTTTTAATTTATCTAAACAGGATGACTCCCACTGTTCCTCGAATCCTTCTTCAAACCATAAAAGAAGAATTAGTCAGGATTAATCTCACCGTACAATTCTTGCTTAACCGTTCAGCTAGGCTAGTGTCGGTACTTCGAGGGAGGTTTTACGACGCTTTCGCAAAGTTCCTTAATTAAATAACCTCTTTTTCCTGGAGGCGTAGCCCCGCAAACACCTTTCTAGACACCTACCTGGTTTATAACATTGATCATTAAGTAAAAAAATCTCCCGAGGAGTAGCATATACTCACAGTAGGATCGGGATCCAAATATCATTGTGTGATAATGCTGAAGGAATCCTACCAATATTATTACACTCCAAATAATATGCAGCACTAGCAAGTTTCAATTTCTTTAGAAACTCCCGATATGGATTTTTGCCCCATGCTCTTATAAGCTTGACTAAGGTCAAGTTCTACCCGTCATTATCCAGGTTAATTTGAACCCACGCGTACATTCCCTTGACTAAGGCCAACAAAATAGTATGACTGTCCCAAACCAACGCATCTATCTATGCAACATATGAATACCCGGTGTTCCCGCCAAAATTTTGGCTCAAAACTTTCTCCTTTAAAAAAAAAAATCAATAAATAAAATAAATATAATAATAACAATAAAATAAAAATAAAAATAAATGAAAAACTTCACATGCAAAGCATGTAGGTACTGCCTCGGCTAGAATTAAATCCTATGATGGCGCCTCACGTGCTCCTCAAGCGGGCGTCAATGTGCAAAACACAAAAAGAAATCTATTAAATAAGAGTCAAAGACTCTGAGGTTGCGCATCACGTGCAAAGCACGAGAGCGCTGAGCGCCAAGCGCTAAGAATCAAAAACTCTGTGACAGCACATCACGTGCAAAGCACGAGAGCGCTGGCGCCAGAACTAAATGTTCTCCACCGTTGGATCAAAAATCCAACGAAGATGATAAATCATCAAAATTCATAATAAAATTCTGTTGAGGAAATACTCCTCAAATCTTTCTAAATAAGAAAGATTGTGCTCTGTAAATCAGAGCACCCTTGGATCAAAAATCCAATGGTGATTAAAAATCACCAAGCTACAGAATAAGCTCTGTAGGCGAAAATATCTTCCCAATCTTTCTAAACAAGAAAGATTGTGCTCTATAAATTAAAGCACCGTTAGATCAAAGATCCAATGGTGATTAAAAATCACCAACATACAGAATAAGCTCTGTATGGGAAAATATTCTCCCAATCTTGTTAAAAATAAGAAGATTGCTTTCTGTAAAACAGAAGCCCTTGGATCAAAGATCCAATAGTGGGAAACATCCCCAAATCAATCAGAGAAAAGATTTCCTTAACTGATTCAATAAATCAGCCTCCACTATATAAAGGCCCCAAGACTTCAAGTTTTAGAAGGACGGACCCCCTAAACTTAAAATTCTCAGAAAAGAAAAAGAGAAGAGAAAGCTCTGAAAAGAAGAATTTCTTCAAGGTAAATAAAACAGAGAGATCAAAGCATCTCATCATAAAAAGAGGGAGAGGGGAAGAAAAATAGAAAGAGAATTTAATTTTCTAAAGAAGAGGAACCCCTCCCAAAAGCTCCCACAATTTAATTCTCAAACCAAGAGTTTAACTCTTCTCAAAGAACTTCGTTCTTCCTCTGGTTAAGATCTGCAGAAACAGATCTCCCCACAAGTTGAGAATTTAATTCTCATCGGGGAGATTCTGTCATGCAGATTCAAAATCTAGGGGAAAGAACTGAATCCAAAAGAGTTTAACTCTTACAAAACATTTGGGAATTTAATTTCTCTGAAACTAGGGTTTAACCCTTTAAAAAGAATTTAATCCTTTTAAAGAACAAAAGGAGAACTTGATTCCCGAGAACCACAGAAGAACAACCTGGTGATTCATTCTCAACGCTACACAATAAAAGCACACGTGTTCCCACGTGAGCACCTTTAAGGAACGAAAAAGGAAAGATTGAGTTCTAGCCATGTGACCCCACGTGACCCCTGAGAAGTGCTCGGCACTTATAAAAGAGAAAAGGGAATGAACCCTATTTTTGAGGCGCCGCACGTGACCCCTGAGAAGTGCTCAGCACTTATAAAAGAAAAAAGAGAATGAACCCTATTTTTGAGGCGCCTCACATGACCCCATGTGACCCCTGAGAAGTGCTCAGCACTTGTAAAAGAGAAAAGGGAATGAGCCTAAAGGCACCGCTCACATTTTGAGAGCACCTCACGTGTTCGCACGTGAGCGTTAATGAACTAAGCGCTCAACACCCAAATACAGCGCCTACATTTGGAGAATACCTCACGTGTCCGCACGTGACCTTTTAATGAACCAATTGCTCAGCACTCATATGGAAAAGAAATATATCGAAAAGCAGTGCTCACATTTTGAAGGCGCCTCACGTGTTCGCACGTGAGCACCACAGGGAACTAAGTGTTTAACACTTACATATATAAAAGGGAATAGAACCCAATGAACAGCGCCAATTTTCAGGCGCCTCACGTGCCACACGTGAGCGCCTCCAAAATTTCAGTGTTTAACACTGCTTTAAAGCCCCATGTGAGAGCACGTGAGCGTTGAGCATATACTAGTGTTTAAACACTATGAAAGGCCAATATTAGCCAAACTTATACCAAATCTCCCGAGGACAATCAATTAAACCCCTCATGCTCAAGGTCCTCCAAACCGATCTCAGTCCCAAAGATAGCTAATGAGCTCCTAACAGATGGCATCTAAAATGATGTTCATCCCATCCCCCTTCAGTCGGGACATTGGTTCAAGGGTACATCTCTCCACACATCTGATACATGTCGTTGTAATTCCTCAACGTCTTCAGGGAGGTGGCAGGTCTCGACAACCAGCAACTTTTTGGTATATTTCCAAACCCATGGATACACTCCAATGGACCATAATGTCCTTAAACTAACTGTGGACCGTAATGTCCTTAAACTAACTGTGGACCGTAACGTCCTTAAACTTATGGACCGCAACGTTCCTAAACTAAACTCTACAGACTATGACGTCTCTAAACTCCATGGACTATGATGTCCTTAAACTTATGGACCGCAACGTCCCTAAACTAAACCCCACAGACTATGAGGTCTTTAAACTAGACTATGATGTCTTTAAACTGGACTATGAGGTCCTTAAACTCATGGACTATGATGTCCTTAAGCTTTATGGACTATAAGGTCCTTAAACCTATGGACTATGATGTCCTTAAACTTTACAGACTATGAGGTCTTTAAACTAGATTATGATGTCTTTAAACTGGACTATGAGGTCCTTAAACTCATGGACTATGATGTCCTTAAACTCCATGGACTATCATGTCCTTAAACTTATGGACCGCGATGTTCCTAAACTAAGACGATAGAGTCCAAATACTCTTTCATTGGATCTAAATGATCCCAAAATCTTGTTGAGTAGATCTTATTCTAAAATTAGACTAACGTATCCTCAACAAACATTTAAGTTGATCTTAATCTCAATGAGAATAACGATTCTTAAACCCAAACCAAAACTAAATCTAAGAAAATACGGATTTGGACAAATCCACGCCCTACGGCCGACAACATACATTAGTCTCCGTATATGATCCACGGGCAACCGAAAATAAAAACAAACACACACGACACGAAGTGACCATCTGGAGAAGGAGAAAGTGTTTACCGCTATGCGGTAGCATAATTAACTGCAGGGGCTTGCGCCTGCAGGGAAGAGCGTCCCCATAATCAAAACCCCTCGTAAACGAGGGGGAATCTGATGAAGTCTGCTACAATGGTCGCATCTGTCTAAACCTCCGATACACGGTGTCATAAATCAACTTGGCGTCTTTGGAGAGGTGGACGGATAAAACCAAATAGTATCTACCCCCGAAATTCAGGTAAGACGGACCTACGCGGTCTCGTCTCCCGTTTTCGGCGGCGAACAGATTCTGGCACGCCTGGTGGGATATTTTCCTCTTTCCACTCCACATTTCGTGTGTTGTGTTCGTGAACGAATCACGGTTTAATGTGGTTGCCCCTAGATTTAGGTACTAAGATTTGGTGTCTTGCTCCCGTGCAGAGAAAATGGCTTCCAACTGCACTAGTTGCAATAACAACTCCTACTCCGTACTCGCCGGAGGAGTGACTTATGGGCCCCAAGCGGCCTCCATCTTCGCCATGCTAGTGGAACAGGTGACTCAGGCCACCACTAGACCGTTCTTTGGGACCATACTCCCACCAACAAGCTTTAGCGCCCCAGTGCCATCGCAAAAAGCTCTAAAGAAGTCGGTCTTTGATCGGCTTGCAACTACCGCGGCCCCTCTCAACGGGTCGTCCAAATACAACGCCTTAGTCTTTAACAGACTGGGCCAAAACTCCAATGGGCCCGTAAAGAAACCTGTGATACCTGAGGGTGTTATCCCGAAACGGATAGCCATCCCTGTTCTAACAAACGAAATCATCAGAGAGGCTTCTCCTGCTAAAGGATCGGTCTTCGTTAGACTGTCCGCTCCAACTCCCGCTTCAGGCGAAGCCACCAAGGCTGCTTCCCCTGCTCGAAAGTCTGCCTTCGACAGGTTGGCCATCCCCACTCAAGGACGTCAGTTTTCAATAGGCTGGCACCAACTGCAACCCTTCACCAGGACAGAGGGCATGAGGGAGCCACCCCTGTAATCGAGCCAATACCGTGTGCAAGACATGCGTTTACCGCCGGAAACCGGGAAGACAAACGTCTTGCCTGAATCTGGGGGCAGATGTTAATTGGTGCTATCCGTCTACCTCTCCGAAGATGCCAAGTTGATTTATGGCACCGTGTATTGAAGGTTTAAACGGATGCGGCCGATTTAACAGACTTCGTCAGATTCCCCCTCGTTTGAGGGGTTTTTGATTGTGGGGACGCTCTTCCCTGCAGGCGAAAGCTCCTGCAGTTAATTATGCTACCGCATCGCGGTAACAACTTTCTCCTTCTCTACATGGTCACTTCGTGTCGTGGGTGTTTGTTTTGTTTGTGGTTGCCCGTAGATTGTATACGGAGACTAATTTATGTTTGTCGCCCGTAGGGCGTGGATTAGTCCAAATCCGTATCTTCTTAGATTTGGGTTTAGGGGTTTGGTTTAAGGATACGTTAGCCTCGTTTGAGACTAAGATCAACTTAAATATTTTTTAAGGATACGTTAGTCTAATTTCTAGACTAAGATCTACTTAATGGGATCATTTAGATCTAACAAGAGAGCATTTGGACTCTATTGTTTAGTTTAGAGACATTGCGGTCGATTAGTTTAGAGACATTGCGGTCGATTAGTTTAAGGACATTACGGTCCAGGGTTAAAGACATCGTAGTCCATGAGTTTAAAGACTCCACAGTCCAGTTTAGAGACATCGTAGTCTATAAGGTTTAAGGACATCGTAGTCCATGAGTTTAAGGACCCCACAGTCCGGTTTAGAGACATCGTAGTCTATAAGGTTTAGTCCATGAGTTTAAGGACCCCATAGTCTGTAGAAATGTGTGGTTGTCGGGACCCGTCACCTCTCTGAAGACGTTGAAGGATTACAACGACATATATCAGAGGAGTAAAGAGATGTACCCTCGAACCGGATGTAGATTGATTGGAAAATCTATAGCCCAGTTTGGGACTAAGATTTGTTGAATATTCATGAGCAGATGGGCTCAATTGAATATAAGTTGAGGAATTGCGGCCAATGTTGGTCTAAGTCCAATTAAAATGTTTAACATTTTTATTACTCTGGCTGTTGAGCCTTTATTTGGGCTTAGCCCTTTTTAATAATGCTAAGCATTGGGTTCTGACATCTTTTGTTTTGTATTGAATGCATAGCATTCATCAGAACAATGTGTGTTCTGACAGTGCGCTACGTGGCACGCCAGGCGCTTTGCGCCAATCAAAGAGCGCATAGCGCTTTTGTCGGGTAGCGCACACAAAGATAACACGTGTCGCGCTTAGCGCTAAGCGCTAGTTTATTAGCGCATCGCGCTTTCAATTCATGAGCGCTTTGCACTGATTTAATGGTGCACCAGTGAGTGACACGTGGTGTTCTTGGCGCTGAGCGCCGGTCCATGGGCACAGTGCGCTGTCTCAGAAGCGTAAAGCGCAAGCTGTGTCTATGGTTGACACGTGGCATGTTTTGGCACTGAGCGCCGGTCCAATGAGCGCAAAAGCACAGTTCTTGAGTGCAAGGTGCTTTTCAGTAGCGCAAAGCGCATTTGATCAAATTTATGATCAGATAACAAGTTTATGTTCTCCTTTTAAAGGAGGCCTTGCCTCAAGGTTCAAGAACAAAAGTTCTTATTTATAAAAAGGCACCGCCTCAGTAGATCAATGATCTGTAAATGAAGTAAATACTTCTTTTTTATGATAGGATCTTTTGATCTCTTTTTTATCAAAGACCTTGGTCTTTTTATAGATCTATGATCTTTTTTAGAAGATAGTTCTTCTTTTCATGAGATGATTTCATCTCTATGTCTAAGAATCATGTTCTTTACCTTGAAGAAATGATCTTATTTTGCTAAAAAGCTTGCTTTTCTCTCTTTGAGTTTTCTCAAAGTTTGTAGGGGGTTTCTTTATATCAGACTTTAAGTCTTGGGGCCTTTATATAGGGCAAATTGATTTGATAAATCAGTTAAAGAGATCTTTCTCTGATTGATTTGGGAATATTTTCTCCACTGTTGGATCTTTGATCCTAAGACTTCTGTTTTGCAGAAGATAATCTTTTTATTTTGAATAAGATTGGCAAGATCTTTCCATAACAGAATTTTAATTCTGATTAATTAATAATTTATTATTTGATCTTTTGATCTAACGGTGGGGAATTCTTAATTCCAGCGCTGGCGCATCTTGCGCTAGCGCACCTACGTTTGACACGTGGCACGCAACACAGAGTGCAGTGCAACTGCGCTAGCGCACCCGTGTTTGACACGTGGCGCGCAGTGCAGAGCACTGGATCTGAAGCGTTGCTTCGATTTTTGAATTTTGAATTTCAAAACAGAGCTTTGCTCTGATTGGGAGTGCGCTGCCTAGGGCGCAGCGCACCTGGCGCTAGTGCATCCGTGTTTGACACGTGGTGTGCAGCGCACCTAGCACTAGATCTGAAGCGTTGCTTCAATTTTTGAATTTTGAATTTCAAAACAGAGCTTTGCTATGATTGGAGGAAACAAATGCCCTCCACCGTTGCGCTTACGTGGCCCACACGTGAGCGCAGCGGTGGCAACATCTGAGCTCTTGGATCAACTCAGAAGTTGAAGAGGCGGCTTAACGCCTATAAATAGGACCTTTGGTCCTCTAGATGATTATCATCTTCTTTCTTTGAGAATTTTTGTTCAGAGCGCAGCTCTTTTGTTTAAGAACTTCTCAAGAGTAAACACTCTTTCCAAACTTAGGTAAAAATTTTAATAAATTTTAATAAGTTAGGGTTTTACGCATTAACAAAGCTTTGCTCTTTATAGACTTTGATCTACAGAAAACCCATTTAGGGTTTCATTAGTAGGGCTTTTCTCTCATGAACCCATAGATCTAAAGAGATCTTTTGGGGTTTCTCAGACCATAAACAGAGCCTTGCTCTTTTGAATGATGTGTAGATTCCTTAATCTTTGATGAAGAACTCTTAAGAGTTTTTTCATGGATCTTTAAGATCCCAGAATTTTTTAATTCCTCAAAATTAATTTTGATTAATCCTTGATGGATTTTTTCCATCATCATTACAGAGCCAGGCTCTCAAGGAATCTTATTCCTTCATGATCAGAGTTTGACAAGTGTCACTCTATCATAGAGCTTTGCTCTCGAAGGGAGATTTTCTTGTTTTCCTGAGGGATTTCTCATTCAATGAGAATTTTCTTGAGGATTTCCTCATTAATTAACAGTCTCATCCAATGATGAGGCTGTTTTATTAATTTTTAATCGATGAATTGTCATCTAGATTTTGTGGGTCCCCCTTTGGTCCCCTTTCCACTGCATTGCAGTGTGGTACAACTTTTAAAGTACCGAGTGTCAAAAATTTAAAATTGAATTATAGCACTGAAAATTGACTTCTGCTCCTTTTTTTTGTTGCAGGCGACATGTCTTTCGATACCTCCTTCCCGTTCATTTACTCAGAAGGCGGGTTCCCTGAAGCACCCGTTAACCGTGAGGTTTTTGCGTTGATAAAAGACCATGACCCGGAGCACAAGAGTCTTCATTTATGGGGTAAATGGTATGACTAAATTATCATGGGCGGACAGAGCTTTTCCTGTGCGACACCCTCGGAGCCTATTTCAGCGATTGCTTATGCAGATGCGCCTCCGATAAATTACACTGTGGAGGAGGTCAACTGGACTTCGGAAGGTCTCCTTCGGCCTTCTATCGCCGCAATACCCGTACAGCTGCCGGTAGCTTTGGACATCCTAGAGCGACGCATATGTCAAGGCGAGTCGCGTCCTTGGGGACAGCCGTACAATGTAGGACTAACTCCCCGTCACCCAGCCGGATATTTGCAGTGGACCCGGTATATCTTATTGGCGAGAAAATCACAGTTGATGAAGCTCGGATTGTATTCCGCCGTTTATACTTCTTTGTTTCAATATTCCACACCCCCTACATGGTGGGTCAGGGCATTTCTGGAACAGTGGAACATTCCAACCCACACCTTCCTCCTGTCAGATCGAGAAGTCTCCATTTCTTTGGAGGAGTTTCCAGAGGTCTCAGGTTTACCCGTTAGGGAGGAAAATTATGAGGAATTGCTTCCCCCGGATGAGTATGTTTTCGCTACCAAATCCATGGTAATGGGTCTTACTCCAGAGAATGCTATTCAACACCAATTTCCGAGCTTAATAAAGGTGTTGAATATGTATGAAAACCTCTTTCTCGCATCTGAAGGTCGTGGAGTTAATTTTACGGCTTTTATTGCTAATTTTCTTCGCCCGGTAATGTTGAAGGAAGGAGTCGATAAATTTGCCAGTCTTGACGACCCCTTCGGCTTGGGTTTAGGCAATCTGCCGGCGGCGGAGGTAGATTAGAAAAGCTTCTTTCTACCTGATACCCCGGTCATCCCTTTTACAGAGCTGGCGGCTCCTGGGATTGATGAAGAAACGTTATTTTTAGGGTTCCTTAGATTGTGGCTGAGTTGGTTCGCGCTCCCCATGCACCCTCGCCGCATGAGGCTGTCCGTCTTCTATCCTGCGCATCGAATGGTTGCCGGGATACCAGTAGCTGTGGGGATTGCTGGGTTAGCCTATATGTATCACGGCCTCAGCTTGGCAGCTGATACCACTGAGCCAGGGGTGCAGTCGGTTAATTTCCCGATGCATTATTTCACGTCGTGGCTCGAGTTACACGTGCTAGGTGTCTTTGGCATCCACAAGAGGCCGAGTTTTTATGACAGGTGCAGGTTTCCTCGGATTATGCAATTGGTTGGCGCTTCTATCGTGAATCCGACGCAACTAGAAGCTAGAGGCTTGCTTCTTCGCCCGCGCACGGTTGGGGCTTGCATGTCTTTTACTGATAAAGTTTTGACTGTCGACCAGGAGTCGGGGAAGACGGTGCTGTCCTTGCAGGACATATTTAAAGATGGAGTCTCTGTCTTGAAGGCTCGGAAGATTCTCCATCCGTACTCCATCCGGCCGGGCTTTCTTGTATTCAAGATGAATTACTCGGCTTTATTCATAGGTATAACCTGCATCGCTTTGCCCAGCAATTAGGTTATAATCAGGGCGTCCCATTTGAGGCTTTTTTGGTCGAACCTGCTGCTACCGAGGAGGGAATGCGGAGCGCACTGTATCATTTCATGCGCTTGAGCACAGGGTCCAACTTCTTTATCAGCGAACCGAGCTGCGTCCCAAAGGCCCTTAATGTGTATGCGGCGTGGTATCAGCATTCAATGGGCGCCGTCATCAGGGAAGAGAAGCGATTGTTGCTCGATCGCAAGGGTGCAGTGCCGGCTGGTGATTGAAATGTTCCTCTGAAGTGACGGAACATTGTTCATCTTCCCCTGAGAAAGGTCACTGTAGTTGAGCTTCCACACGTGCTAAGCCCTACACGCGGGTTGCCCCCATCCAGCGTTCCTGAAAAAGAAGTGGCTGCCGCGTCCCCCAAGTCGGATGTAGGAAAAGAAATTGGGACTCGTTGTCCAAAGGCGTCTACCAAACGCAAACTCGTGTCATCGGCCCCCGGCGCCTGTCCTCAGAAGAAGAAGAAGAAAGTACTTTCTTTGGACATCTTTTTAGGCTCGACGCCCCCTGCTCCTTCTAGCAAAGGCTTGAGTGAATATGGGACCAACGAGGGTTTATTCGGGATGCTTGATGATACCGATTTGGAGGTTGCCATTGAAGCTTCCAAACAATCGGCCGCCCTCGAAAAGGAATTGGCCGCCCTTGCACAGTCAGGTATACTTTATCCTTATCTCTCCGCTGTTTATTTTACTCTTCTTTTTTTTTTAATCATACTTTGACTGACGCCTCCTGTTTTAACAGGTGCCTCTACAGAAGAAGCTATTGCTGCTTCGCTTAAAACCTTTGAAGAGGAGGAAAGGCTTCGCGCTTCATTGCCAACAGAGGCTTCTCTTGAACGACCGATGATGGATACCGTAACGGTTTCGGAGGTAAAACCTAGCCCTAGTGATAATATCTCCTTGGCGAAGGTCCTGAAGAAGTCTCCTCTCCCTGTCAAAACCGAGAAGCAGCCCAAAAAACATACGGCCAGGGGAAAGAAGCGATCTTCTACAATCACTAGCTCTAGATCAAAGCGGGGGAAGAAGACCGTTACTAATCCACTGGAAGATGGTCTTTTTTTCTTGGTTCATCTGCCGAGGAAACCGCACAATTGGCTGAGGCTATAAGACGCTCACAAGACGAATCCAAGAATGTGAGGATCCCAAAAAGGCCTTACCCTGCCGTCATCTTTTATGAAGACCCTCCATGGATACGACGACTATTCATAGGCCCTCTGGAAGAATGGGGCGAAAGGGCTCTTAAGCTGGCCATCACAGCCGACGCCGAGGATGCACTTTCATTGTGGACTGGTGGCCACGAGTCTACTATCGAACCTCGGCGAGCGTACCTCCTCAGGAAGGAGCGCCGGCTTGAACAAGCCATACTAGAAGCTCCCTTGCGCATCAGTATGTTCATGTATCTCTTTGTAATATTTTGTATTGCTTGTATACATATATATATATATATATATATCCTTATCCTCGTACAAACTTTGCAGGGACTTCGGCGATGGCAGAGAAGCTGAGTCCAAGTCGCGCCCTGACTATGGACTTCGCAGATAACCCCGATGATGCACTAATCAGTGTGGAGGGGGTGGACGCCATTGTTGTTCCTGCGACGGAGCTTACCTTGGTGATTTGTCACGCCCCGCTTCCCAGTGTACGGCGAAGTGGACGTGACGAGGTCCGCTACGTATGTACTCAGAAGTACATACGCTAAGCGTAGCTAAGCAATATAAAATAATCACAAGAGACAAATGATATTGAAATAACAGCAACTTTTATTAATAACATTCTTTGTACAATGCATGAAATGAAAATACAACTGGAATGAAAAAGCAATGCCTAAACAGTGGCATAACAGAAATGAAAAATACTGGAAAGAACAAGGTACAATTATCTAGAGCTCTGGGTCTTCTTGGAACTGCTCCAAATCTTCACCGGTGGGCTCGATCTCAGCTTGGTCCAACGCACCTGACGACATTCAAAGAAGAAAGAAATAGAATGTCGTCAGCGAACAGGTCGCTCGGTAAGTCCCAAAGAATAAGAAGAATGAGAATGACAGAGTAACAGTATTTTCTAAAGTATTATATTGTTGAATATTATGGAACATTGTGTAACGCTGTTGTTTGTAGCTTGGTACAGAAGGATGCCAGTGTATACGAGGGGGATCTCTATATGCTAGAGATCAGGGCAAAAGGAAAGTACAAGGAACCGTTATGCCACGGTACAATAGCAATAGGATTTAGGTTAGGTGTCTTAATCTGACCACCTCGTGCCACCTTTAACACCTTCCGTACCAATCTACCCCTTAAACCCCGTAGTGTTTTAACAGTATTGTAGTATTGGAATATGTAAATTGAGTGACTGACCAAAACCATGATATCAGTAAGCATGTTGTAACTGTATAATCAGGTAAATGGAATATCAGGATAATGGATGAATATCCATGGTTTGATTCAGTCAAAAAGAATATATTGTTAACTGGATTCAGGGTTTCATGTATTCAAATTGTGTTGGAATATAAAAGAATATAGATTGACTTGAATCGTATTCAAGTCAGAAATAGTCAGACTCTAACCCGAGTCAGACTAAAAGAAGATAATTTGAAGTTCAATATTAGCTAGGGGCCTTATTGTAATTTGTAAAACTTGAGGGGGTTTTATGTAAAAATACTTTTGTATAGTTTCAAAATACACCTCAAGTATTTAATAATCGTCTTTATTGTTATAATGAATGTGAATTTTATTTGTGTTATTCTAGTGAATATATCCTAATCAAAGTATTAATTGTTTTATCTGAAATTCATGGTATTTTAGTGTAACTTTTAATCTTGTAATTTTTTTAGAAAAATGTGGAAACTTTATATTATGATAAAATAGGTGTTTAAATGATAATTATATATATATTAACACATGAATAATTTTATATAAATATTTTATTAAAAAAAATCTCATTTTCCCTAAATATCGTATTTTGAACCTTTCGAGACCGAATGCTCCTTGCGGAGGTCTGAATCTCGCACTACTAGCCTGTGGGTGCACGATGAACCGTACTATCTCTAACAGGTTCCCCAAAAGTGGGTTGTAGCGGCGCTTTGCTTAGGTTTAACAAATACTTTTCATTTGGGAAAACGGTTTTATAAATATAAGGTATTTATTTGCAAAAAGTATAGTTTTCCGTATTTTAGTTGTTAGGGTTTCCTAAGCCAACTAACCTACTTCTAAGGTCTAAACGATGAGTCATTAGAAGCCTCAAATCGTCTCTTCACCGTCAATTGCGGCCAGGTAAGTGCCAGGTAAGTGGGAAGGAACCACAGTCGTGGGCCTAATTAAAAACCACTAGCCTTAGACACACTTGCCTAGGCACCACAAGACAGTTTAGATAAACGATCGATGTCCATGACCAATCATGCTTTCATTTTATTAAAAGATTTTATTTAGAAATGTTTACAACTTAAAACTTTCAATAAAGATTATAAAGATTAGGGTATTTTAGTGCAAAGTCCTGTAATTTCGTATTCTGTGATTTGATAGTTATCAATTAGGGTTATATTGAGTGTGTGTAGAGGTAGGTCGTTACCTCGTGACTTATTTTAGGTTTTGGTGAAATTTAAAGGTAAAACATGCTATGTTAAACTTAAAGGTATTATAGCGCAAGAATACGGTATTCGAAAACGTTATCATTTTATGTGTGAAATTTCATTCAAATTGGGTTCTACAAGTTTAGTGATCAAAATAAATATATTTAGGAGTGAGGTAATTGATTAAACTAAGAAAAATGAACTTCATGGTATTTTTATGAAAAGAATACGGTTTTGCAAAGAAGTTATCATTTCATGTGAAAAAGTTTGATTAAATTGGTTTATGGGTGATTAATAGTCAACATGAATATGGGTAGATAATATGTATTAGGTGACAAGTGGAAATTTATAGAAAAACCGAATCGGAAATCGGTTTGTCCGATTTCCGTCGGGTTCCAAAAAGTCGTATTTTCTATTAAAAGAAAAGAGAGATAGAAGAGATGGGACTTACGGATTTGGACAAACTAAGGAGGCTAAGGAAGTGATGGTTGTCGATTCGTCGAAAACGTCGCGAAGGTTCTGATCCGGTCGCCGGAATCCGTCGTCGATTTCGGCAGCGCTTCGTTTCTTGCTCTTCGTACCGAGTTCTCGAGAATTTGAGAGAGTAGACTTAGAGTTGTGAGGGAAAAAGGTAGAGGATAGGGGTCTTTATATAGGGCTAGGCTAGGGTTAGGGTTTGGATTAAAAATATTAAAAGAAAATATAAAAAAACATTAAAAATTCATTAAAAATCATTAAACCTAGGAGTAAAAGGGATTTATTGGCCAAATCAAAACCGATCCAGGTATAATAAGTATGCAAGAGGGTTGACCAAGTCAAGAGCCAACTTTTCTCAGTTGGTGACTCGTCCGTCCGGCCAAGTCCGGCCGGATCGGCCGGACCGAGTCGGCCGATTCGCCGGCCGGCGGCGCCGAGTCGGGCCGAGTCAAGGGTCAAATGGCCGGGGGTTTTCCTGAGGAATAACTTGGTATTTTTACTTTTTGTTGTCCAGTACATATTTTGGGAGTTATGGCCTTTTTACCGTTGACTTCCAAAAAAAATAAAACAAAATAAATACAAAAATAATGTGGGGCATGGGATTTGAACTCCGGTGACTTGGTTCAGCAGTGCAAGGTATTACCAATGAGCTACAAGCTCCTTCTTGTAATTATTGTGGTTTTTAATTACTTAAACTGATAGCAGCAAGAATAAATACTCCTAGTATTCATTAAATTTAAAGTAATTTCTTGTACACTAAAAATGGAGTTATTTCATTCTTGTAGCTTGTAATTAAAAACAAAAATAATTACCTAAATCTTATGCTCAGGCTTAAATACCTCTTTGTGGATTTTTAAAAAAATATTTTGAAAAAAATAATTGTATAGGAAAAAGTGTATAAAAATTAGGGTTGTTACATGATTCCTTCTCTTCAGGTGATTGCTCCTCCGGAAGAGGCATCTTCATTGGCTGCGGATCCAATGGATCTTTCTGGGGACGGCCCGGCGACTGTAGGACAGGTGGTCGAAGCCACTGTCGTTTCATTGGAGCGTGTAGCGATGGTCACTGCTTTTCCATCGGACGTTATTATACCGGACGACATCCCTGATGACGTGCTCGGGAACACGGAGGAGGGTGAGGCAGTCGCTGCATCCAACGATACCCTTGTCGTGGTCTCGACCGGTGACTTACCAGGTAAATTTCAGGTTATTGCTTTCTTCTTATTCTGCAATCCTTTTCAATCTTTCCTGACAGTATTTATCTCATTTCTAATGCAGGCGTGGCGAGTGTTGAGGTTGCGCTACCCGAGATAGCACCATCAGCTACCGCTTTGACGGTGCCACCTCCTTTACCCTTTCTCGTACCATCTCAGATGTTGGAAGGTACAGATTCGTGACCCATCAGTCTTATTTTTAGGCTGTATAACTTATGTACTGACGTTGCCTTACCTCGTCCTTGCAGGAGTCCTTTTTGACCACCTGTATCAGGTGCTGCACCCACACTTCTCCTTCCTGTCAGAGATTAGTCACCCTGGTGGTGTTGGTAAGTATCTTTTCTAAACGACGTCCTTTCTTTAATGGGCAGTCACATTATTCCTAATTCTTCTTTGTATTGCTTGTAGCCCTACAAATTGAAGTAGGGGATGAGGGTATTGTTGCGCCACCGGAACTCCCAGCTTTGCCCCCTGTTGCAGCCGGTATAGTAGACTCTATTGTTCACGTATTTTCTTTTATTTCATGAGCCGTCATCTGATTGTGATTTGTTTTGCAGCGGTCACATCGACTCCAGCCCCGTTCGAGTCTCGCGTCATAATGCCGGCGGGACCCTTTTCCAGACGTCCATCCTCGAAAGGCGCCGCGAACAGTCTGCGCATGGTGAGCGACTATATTGAGGAGCTCGACGTAGAGACTCCTACATCTGCCGTGGATTTTGCCGCGGAGGTTAACCTAATGCTGGCGACGCTTATAAACTTCTATAACGAAGGCGTTGTCGAGTCTTGGGTTAACCACTGCCGGAAGATTGATTCCTGCCTGCATGAGCTCGAGTTTATGCGTCCTGCTCCTGAAATTCAGGTTTTGAACTCCCAGAGGGTTGCATGGGTTGAGCAGAGTGTGTCCTTCCTCCGCTATTTTGAACAAGAAGCGACCTTGAGGCGGAAGGAACGCGAGGAGGCTTCCGCTGAGTCTGTTCACTTGCGTGCCCAGATTGAAGCGAACGCCGCGCAACTGAGAGCCGTCTTTGACACCTTGCAGCAATGTATTTCAGACGGGCTTGTATTGAGGCGGAAGCTCGACTCTATTGAGCGGGTTATGCAGAGTCGCGAAGCTGTCCAACAGGAAATCGATGAGAAGATTTCATCGTGCTTGCAGCAAAGGACTCGAATCGAAGCGGAGTTGGCCGCGGCGGCTGATCAAAAAGAGGGGCTGAGGGAGGTGCGCGAGTGGCTGATCGGACTAATGAAAGCGCTTCCCTCTCAATAATTTTTTTTTTGTACCATTTGTAATTTTGAATAAAATGTATTCATTCTTTTATTCTTTCATATGATGTATTTTGTACCCAATTGAATTCATGAATAAAAGATACATTTCTTTCGCACCATCTTGTGTCATTTCTCTGCTTTCTTCTTTCTTTTGTTATCAGCATGTCACCTTAATAGGCGTAGCTTGTAGATGACAGTAACCATTCTGTCTTGAACTCTTCGAGAGGTAGCGATGGCTTAGGAAGCAAGTTCAGATCTACTGCCTAAGACTTTTCAACTTCATGAGCCATGAGGGTCTCATAAAGAATTTTCTCCCTACGAGTCGTGAGGATCCCGTAGGTGTATTTTCTCCTTAGGAACCGTGAGGATTCCTAAGCACATTTTCTCTTGAGAGTCGTAAGGACCTTACAATAGAATTTTCCCTCCTACAAGTCGAAAGGACTCGTAAGCGGTTGTTTCTCTCCTTGTCGAGATTCAACTTTGGAGAGTGTGGGCCGTGAATAGTATGCAAGAGTCCGTTTTAGACTGACCTGCAGGGCCCCAGTGGTTAGGAAACAGGTCCTTATCTCCATTGCCTAAGGCTTTTCCCTACGAGTCGAGACGAATCGAGAAGTTCTCGCAAAGACACTAATTTCCTCACAAGTCGAGACGAATCGAGCAGTTATCGCAGGAATTTCCTAACGTCACAGTTAACTCCTGCTAATAGAAGTTCGTTAGGGCCTGTGGTACTAGGGTTTTTTTTTACCCGTCGCACCGTCGTGTTGGCTGGTGTATTCCTCAACGCATAATCTTGCTGTTCGAGTAGCCCCACGACTGTCGTGTCTCTGATCCCTTCAGGGGCTGGACAAGACATCTTCAAGCAATCTTCCAGGTGATATTACCGTTGAAAGAGCAAACGTTAGTGTAATACCCTGTTCTTTTGCGCACCGATATCCGTATTTTTATAAAATGCTACTTACAAAATTTAATTATTTATATTTATAATTATTTTATTTTATTTTTAAAAACCTAGCCTTAATTTATCTAAACCCTTTTATTTTCTTCCTTTTATTCTTACCCAAAAACTCCGCTCATGTCCATTTTCCCTTCACCAAAATTTATTTAACTAAATATATATATAAACCCTAAAAAACTGTTTCTTTTCACTAAATTCTATTTTGGCCCAGCCCAATTCTTTGCCCCAAAACCCTAACCACACTTCCATCTTCTCTTTCATTATTTTTCCCTAAATTAAACCAAAACCCTATTACCTATCTATTTTATACTTTCCCATTTCCCTAACCCCGAGCCCGGCCCACCTCTTTCCCCCTTTTCAAATAAATTTAATTTCCCCTAACAGCCCAAAACATTAATTCCCCTTCTCCTTTTATTCTCGGCCCATCTCCCCAATTTCCAATTTATTTTATTTTATTTCATTGTCTGGCCTAAACTTTTCCCCGGCCCACGAATTGTTCCCCACTAACCGACCCGACCCGTTACCTCCTTTTTCCTCTTCCCCACTCATTTTCCGCTCCTTTTCTCTGCCGTTCGCTGTGCTCCCCACGTCGCCGCCCACGACGCGCACGTCCCCGAGCCCCACTCCCCGTCGCGACCACGTCACCGCTCCCTTGCCCACGACCGCGCGCGCATGCCCACTTACCTCCACCGACCAAGCCTCCTCTCCTTCTCTCGTTTGTCTCACATCCCCCCATCTCTCTCGAGCTCGACTCCACCACCGTCGACGACCATCTTGCCACCCATGAGCCCCTGACTCCTCCACGATGCCATCACCCTCGTCCTTCTCCCTCTCGAACCTCCATCCTTCAAGCCAGCTCCCAAAGACCCCTTCACTGCAGCTAACAACAACCTACCGTCGCAGCTCCCGAGAACTCAGCACCGGCCGCCGCCTGAATACCACGGCCGACCTCCCCTTCACCGCCGATCACCCTCGATACCGAGCTCTCGCCCGCGCCCCCTCCAAGCTACAGGCCTGAGCGCATACCCCCTCACCTGCACACCAGAACCCATCACCTTTCCCGAGCACCCCCGCTGACCCCTCGCCGGAGCTACCTCCGCCGACCACCGCCAAGCTCTCTCTCTCTCTCTCAGCAAACATTTCTCTCTCTCTCCCTCTGCAAACATTTCTTTCCCTCATCTCTCTCACAGCACCCCTCTCGCTCACATCGCCTGAGCTCTCTTCTCTGGTGCCCCTAGACCTCCGCAGCCTCTCCTAGCCCTCCTCGGTGCACCATCGATCGCCCCCTGCGGACCCATCACCTTCACCGCAGCACCAAAGCTAGCCTGAGTTTCAAATCGAGCCTCGGCATTTCGTCCAACACTTACGTCCGACACAGTTCCCGTTCCTCTGATCACCGGCGTCGTCATTAAACTATGGCCCCGATCCCCTGAAGCCGTCATCGTCAGCAACACGCCATCCATCGCAACGTCAGCGCACGCCCGTCGCGCCCACCGAGCCATCGAGTCCAAGACGCAAGATCCGACAAGGCTGAACCTGTACTACGTTCATGACGCGATCGTGCCGTTGCTGCTGCCGTGACGTCATCAACGTGCCACCAGGAAAGTTTAGTACTTGCTTCATGCTACTTTTTATATTACAATTCTAATTACGCAAAAATTCCTGCATATACTTTTCGCGTAGATTGTTACAAGTTAAGTGTTCGATATAAACCATGGCATGCAAACCTAGTTAAATTGACGGCAATAAATAACATTGAGTGGCCCGAGTTATGACGAATACCCCTTGAGATTCTGGTTACAAAATAAGGTCGTTTGCTCACGTAAAATGGTGTCTCGATTTCTGTCGTGAAACCTGAAAACCTTCGTACATGCCAAACTATAAAATTTATAATAAATTATGGACAAACAGGATTTTTAGTGTTTGATGGCTCGTATCAAATCTAACTGTTTAACCCATTGTACTATATTGTTGATCACTGAATTTTAATAAACTATGACAGAGAAAATTGCGGAGGATTACGATTCTGGACCGCAATCCAGAATGGAAATCCCGATTAACCCCTGTTTCTAAACCCCTGTATATTACTTTTCGAATATGAGAATGTGCGGAACCCTATATCGTTACGTAGGGAATTGAATTATCTTTATTCCTCCACTGGTCTCACTGGATTCCTCAACCGTTTGATATTTTTAACTCATTTTATAATGTGGGTACGTTGTGCTGAATTCTGCAGAGGCAGATTTTACACATCGAACATAACCTGTCCATAAATCCCTATCGCCATAGTATATTACTTATCCACCAATTGAGGTAGAAACCTAACTGATAACGCTAAATATTGTTCAACTATAGCGTCGCCTAAATACGATCCCAACTGGGATTAAAATGCGTTACGAAACGGACTTCCGATTCTGAAGCCTGATTTCCAGCAGTGAACGCTTAAAATGAAATGGCCATATCTAGTGATCCTGAAACTTGATTAATGTGAAACCAATTTTTATGGATATATAATTAAACATACTACTTACCCCCTGTTCATTGTTTTGCTAAATTTTGCATGTATGATTTATGATAAATTATGTAAGTGGTAGGACACCGATTGATGATTTCTTAATCATGCCTTAATTACTGTTTTCTCATCACATTATATAGATGTCATTGCATTGGTGACCTAGTGATCATATGCATTAGCCAGTGTTAGGTATTAGTGTTTGAATGTGGCAAGTACGTTAGTGTTTAAGCATGAATGGGTAAGTGAAAGTGACACGTAATTGTACACAATCAGTGGACCCTATTGATTCATTGCATTGTTGACGTCTGTGGGACGTGTATAAGTGTGACTACAATTGGTATGGGACGATTATGGAAGCACTTGTATGGGTGTCACAGGTAAGGCACCAAACACTGTCCATTTATCTTGGGTATCAGTCGAGACATGCTTGATGGAGACCCTGTCTTCAGTTTTCGCGTAGACTTGTCATGGACCGACTGGTATTTGAGTTTATGGTTGGCGTTTGATGTAGATCACGGGGTGTGGAGTAGTTTGAGTGTGAGTTCAACAGAATCTCGGGAGTCCCATGCCGGCACATATGGAGATATATGGGGATATTACTGATTATTAGCGAGCGACTCGGGCCCGTGTTCCCTTATCCTTGGGTCCTATCCTTGGGTGAGGGATACTCACGAGTGGTTGACTCTCATATTTGGACTGACGATAGGCTTAGTGACCTGTACAGTGAGACTTAGAGACTGATAGGGATAGTGACATTGACATGAATTGCTTACTGATTCAACATACCTGCCATACTGGTTACTGCTTTACTGTTTACCTGCTCTATTAGCTACCTGTATTGGCTACATCATGTTCACGTCATTATTCCGTGATTACTGTTTCTTATTCAATATTGTTGCACGAGTTCACAGTTGTATCTATTTATATATATTGCTATCGTGTCGCTCTGACGACCTGAGTATGCATGCTCAGAGTGAGAAGTGGATCTAGCTTGGACCAGGACCTGACGTACCTTGAAAATATCGCGGACATCTTGATCAGCGACCCAGAGCTATACTTCCTCGATCTCCATCTGGTTAGTTCTTTAGATTTAGTTACTGCATTTCTCATTACCTGTGCATTGATTACTGATTACCACGTAAAGCTAGAAGCCGAAGTGTGACTACGGAGAGATATTTCCTCGACCGTAGGAGCATGGCTGGCCTTGTCAACCCCTCGTATTCCGTATTTTGGGAAGCGGGGCGTGACAGTTAGGGATTTTGCCATGCTGCTTTTTACTTGAGATTAGGCTCATTTTGGAGGGCCCTGATGAGTCATAACCACTCTACGTTGGTGTGGGATGATCTCCGATAGTCTTTCAGGTTTTATATGAGTTGCCGTCAAGACCCTAAAGCTAAGAATTTAACCTTTGCTTCGTTTGCTGGCATTGCGTCTGCTGTATCGAGACGAATGTCGCGGTTGTCTCTAGGTTGCTGGTGAACCGTCGAGGTTTGGAACTAGGGATTTTGCCGTGGCTCCGTTGTTTGATTGTCGCGTCTGAATCCTGCTGGGGGAAGAACGCTGTGGTGACCTCTCGTCCGCTGTATCGAGACGAACGTCGAAATGGTGATCACTCCATGTGGGATGACCCTCGGTAGTCTTTCAGGTTTTATATGAGTTACCGTCAAGACCCTGAAGCTAGGAATTTGGCCTTCTCCTCGTTTGCTTTGGCGTGTCCGAATCCTGTTGGAAGAAGGACGCTGTAATGACATTTTGTCTGCTGTATCGAGACGAACGTCGAGGTGGAGCTAGGATTTTGCCGTCACTTCACTTTATTTCGACCGTGAGGTCTTTCATTGACGTTGCATCTTCCTGTAGAGACTGATTTCTCTGCGTGTTGGCGCGAGGTGGGTTACAAATCAAGATGTTCTCGTCAAGGACACTGATTTCCCTGAATCGAGGTTGTTTTTTGCCAAGGACGCTGATTTCCTCGGAGTTGAGACGAATCGAGGTATTCCTGCAAAGACACTGATTTCTCTGCAGGTCGACGCGAATCAAGATGCTCTCGTCAAGGACGCTGATTTCCTTGAATCGAGGAGGTTGCCAAGGACACCGATTTCCCTGGGATTGGTTGACTTGTTTTCGAGACAGAGTCATTAGATAACATATTTCCGAGACGGGGTCATTTGTTGACGTGTTTCCGCGACGGGGTCATTTGGTGACGCTGGGTTGTCTATGAACCGTAGAGTCTTAGAACTGGGGATTTTGCCGTGGTTCCGATTGATGGTGTAACATCTGTGTCCTGCTGGAATGAGGAGGCACACCATTATTGGTTTCCGGACCGTAGATGTGGCCATTAAGATTTGGAACTAGGGACTTTGCCATGACTCCGTTTCGTTGCGACTCTGAGGTCGATTGTTGATGTCACGTCTGCATCTTGTTGGAATGAGGAGAAACGTCGTTGGTGATCTCTAAATTGTCGATGTTGACGTCGAGACCCTGAAACTAGAGATCTTCCTTTGCTTCGTTTGTTGACATTGCGTCTGCAATATTGCAACAAGTGTTGAGATTGTCTCTAGGTTGTCTATGAACCGTCGAGATTTGGCTTCGCTTTCTGATGGAGCCTGGTGGGAAGGTGTTCCACTCCTTTTTTGTTTGTGCCCATGGATTGTATACAGGGACCGACGTGTTTTCACCTGTAGGGCAAAAAGTTTTATTTTATATATTTTTCTTTCCGCGATGCTCTATCATTTCAGCTTTTATATCGCGAAGGTCGCGATTGCCCAATCATTTCAGCTATTTTTCGCGGTACCCAATCATTTCAGCTATTTTTGTTTTTACTCGCTGCTTTTTATTGCGAGTTGCCCAATCATTTCGGCTGTTTTGTATGCATATATTTTACTTGCTGATTTTATTGAAAGTTACCCCATCATTTCGGCTATTTCATATGGATTTTTGGCTCGCTGATTTTTTTATCGCGAGTGTGGAACTTGGAATCTGGTGCCAATCTCAGCATCAGCATCACTACAACTGGAATATTGCCAGGAGCGAATCATCATTTGCCGAGAAAGGGCTTGGGATTTGATACCGATTTAGGCATCAGCATCGCTACCACTGGAATGTTGCCAGGAGCGAATCATCATTTGCCTCCGTCGATGTCGAACAAAGGTGGCTTAGCGAACAGGGTTAGGATCCTGTCGACTAAGGCTTTTGACTTCATGAGCCGTAAGGGTCTCATAAAGGTATTTCTCCCTACGAGTCGTGAGGATCTCGTAGGTGCGTTTTCTCCTTAGGAATCGTGAGGATTCCTAAGTGTATGTTCTCTTATAAGTCGTAAGAATCTTACAAGAGTGTTTTCTCCTTATAAGTCGAGAGGACTTACAAGGGCTGTTCACCGGGGAGACATATCCCTAGTCACGGATGGGACTCTATTGGGGAAATATTTATTCGCGCCCGTGGATTGTATACAACGGTCAGCGTTGAGCCATTTGTAGAACAGTACTGGAGGTTGTGGTGGCTGCTTAAGAACAGGTTTAGATCTCTGTAACTTAAGACTTTTGAATCTTATGAGCCGTGAGGATCTCATAAGAGAGTTCTCCTTACGAGTCGTGAGCATCTCGCAAGTGTAATTTCTTCCTAGGGATCATGGGGATCCCTAAGTGTGTTGCTCCCTTGTGAGTCGTAAGGATCTCACGCAGGTGGTTTCTTCTTACAAAGTCGAGAGGACCTTGCAAGTGTCTTTTAACGAGATTGCGCTCTTTCAGGTTTTCACAATACTCGCCGGTAGCCCTGCTGTTTTTACTCATGGAGCCTTTTCGGGTTTTCATCCGTGCCCTTTTGCTTATGGACATACCATTTTTTTTACCACGTCAGTCTGAGAATGCCGCGGATTGTTAGTAGTTTAACGACATTTCGGTCATTAGTCAACGTATGATTACGCAGCTAGACTTTGCCGCGAATCTTCGCATGTTTTGTGTCGGAGGTAGATTTCTTGGAGAGAGGGCTGAGGGCGATTTCTTAGTTAGAGTCGCTTCCAAAGGTGACAACTTGCGATCCCTTGGCGTCGGCTATGTGACAGCTGCCAGCAGCTCTTTCGCGCTCATCTGTCATGCTTTTCTGCTCCTGACGAGCCTTGCGCTTCACTCGTTGAACGTGTCATCGATGGACAACATATCCCTGCCACCAGTTTTTAAAGGCTACGCACTCCTCGGTGGGGTGTGCAATCTTCTGATGGTATAGGCAGAAGTTAGGATGTATGTCCGCATCATCAAGACGTATATTGCCAGGGGAATTTCCTTTGAAAGAAGGCAACTTCATTCCTATTGCCAGGACCCTAGCGAATCGTTTCCTTACTTTAAGCTTGCTTTTGCTGGCGATAGGGATGCTTTGCTCCAGTTGGGGTGTCTCGACCTTTTCCTCCAGTCGTCGGCGTTTGGCTTTTTCGAATATAGCCAGTTTGCGCTCTCGATTGGCTTTGCTTTTCTGACAGGCTTCGTTCAGTAGCAAGTCGATCATTTCGTCAGACGGTTCCAAGGGTTTTGGCTTCGATCCTGCCCCCAGCTCTTTTATGCTGTCTTCTATCGCCGAGTGCGTTTCTTCATTAGTTAACGCCGAATGAGAGATCATGTGGCAACTTGCCACATAATCCTCAAATTCTTTTGACGAGTCATCCCTGTCATTATTTTCGTCATCTCTGTTCAAAAGGATATTGTTGAGAAATTCTTGGAGTGTGACCGGGGTCCGCGCCTTCTGGTTATACTCTTCCAGCGCGTCAATCTGGTTTTGCAGGTCCGTGCGCTTGTTATCAAGCTTCATGGGCTTTTGGGTTTTCTTCTTCTTCTTCGAAGACTTTGACAGCTGGGTGGGAGCGCTTTGACTATCACCACCAATTTTTGTAGTTGGGCGCGGTTTCAGCATTCCCTCGACGATCTCGGGTTCCAGTGGATTTTTCCACCTGATTGCCAGGTACGTTTGGATATCCTTGAGCATCTTTTCGTCTTTGCCGAAAGAACAACTTCCCATGGGGCTTCCCTTATGAATGAGCACGATGCCCCCGGCACGTCTACTTTTTTGGGGGGCGTAAGGTTGTGGCGGGTCCATCTTCCAGTTTTCGGATAATGCGAACTTGTCTTGTTGGTATTAGTCTTCAATCCAGCCTTTGAAGACGAAGCAATTTTCGATTGTATGGCTTACTGCTTAGTGGTAAGGGCAGTAATTAGGATTGTTGACATCACCTGGCTGCAACGGACGTTTTGGATCCGGCAAATTTATGAGCTTGTTGCGCACTGCCAGCTCGAACAGTCTCCTCGTTTTACCCTGGGGAAACGAGTAACGACGTCCTAGTCTCTCCTGGAGGGATGGGCGTGGACACATATTGTTTTGGCGAACAACCGGTTTTAAGTTGCTCGGCTGTTGTTGGGTATTGGCGACGAAAGTCACTTTTTCTTTCCCCTTTTCATTCTGAGGATCGGTCTTTGAAGGAGATGGTCTATGGCCCATCTGGTCCATTTGGGCCAACTTGTCAATCAAGGCCTGGAACGTGGTCGGCTTGAAGAACATCATGAATTGGGAGATAGTCGACTGAGGGTCAAGGGTCCACATGAACATGCCCACGGCAGGAGCTTCTTCTATGCGTTGTTCGCATCTCGACCATAGGTTCCGCCACCGGATTGCATATTGCACCCACGTTTCTCCCGGCTTTACTCTGGCGTTGATCAATTCCGTGATCGGGGTGCGTTCGCTGGCGCTTGCGAACCGTTGAGTGAATAACAACTCCATTTCTGTAAACGTTTTGATGGAGTCGTCGGGAAGCACCGAGTACAATTCAAAAGCTGTGTCTGCTAAACTACCGATGAACTGGCGAAGTAGAAGTTTATCATCATCTCCAGTATTATCGCAAAGAGCCCTGATCTGAGCGACATGTTGATGGGGATTGCTTGTCCCCTTGTACACATGGAATTTGGGGATCGTATATCCCGGCGGGTAACTTATTTGATCATACCATCCTGGATATGGTCGTCCAGTTTTAACGACTTGGCCAGCCGCTTCGTTCGCTCGGTGAGCTCGTATTTGTTGAGCTATATAATCATCGAGCATGGCTTTTGAGATGGTTTCCTCCTTGGCTGCTGACAAGGCCGGCAGAGGATTTGAAGCTTCTCCTTTATCATCTTCAATAATGATCGAAGGGTCTTCAGCTGAAGGTTCCGGTTGTAACATCATCCCGACCATGTCTTGGAAGAGAAGCGCCATTCATTTTATGTTGGCAGCTTGTTCCGCTGCCTCTTTGTCCTTCTTTTCGAGGACTCTGCGGAGGAAGTCAGCATCGATTTCTTGTTCTTGACGTTGTTCCGATGACGTTTCCGGGCTTTCTTTTGGCCCGGTGAGTGCGGCCATTTGCGTTAGCATTTCATGAAGTTTCTGTTGCTGCTTTTGGGCTTTTGTCATGGATCGGGTAAGCGGTCGATGACCCGTAGAAGCGCGGCTTTCCTCTTTTCCGGAATCCATATAAACAGTATGCACCATTATGCCCCCAGACTTGGGGCGTTTGGGCTCAGCGTCTTTGTGGTTTGCCGCAGTCACAGGGTCTTTCTCTGGCCTCCTTCTCTTTTGGGCAGCTGAAGTCGAGGGAGTTGTTGCAGCGGGCACCCAGATAGCTGTCGTTCTTGGTGGCTTGACAGGACGGTTCTCTTCCTGCTGAATTTTCACCTTTTCCTGTCGGCGAGGGTAATATTGATCAATTACCGAGTCTTGAACCTGTTGCCAGACTTTGTAAATTTTGGAAGAAAGCCGCTGAGGAGGCTGTTCCGGCTTCTTTTCTGTAACATTCTCCATGGGTGGAGGAGATCTTTTCAGTACTGCAGTAGGAGAGTTCTTGCGCACCTTGTTCAGCAATTCAAAGCTGTTCCCAGTTGGAACAGCAGCATCAACTTCCATCATCGGAGCCGGCGGAGTCAGTCCAGAAGGGGAATTACCCCCAGCTTTCCTCACTCGGCGCCAGTGGCGACGTCGAGCACGTCTTGCAGATGGGATCACCTCCGTTGTAGAAGCGACCTCGTTATGCCCCCTGCCTTGGTGAGAGGCTGTTATTGGCGCTAGCCGGTCGAAGACTGACGTTCGTTGAGAGGGGATAGTCAGTCTTGTGAAGGCCGACTTTCGAACAGGGGAAGTAGCCTTCGTGACTTCGCATGGAGTAGGAGCTGAAACGGACAGTCTTGTGAAGACCGACCCTTTAGCGGGGGAAGTTGCCTTGACGACTTTAGGAGCTGGAATGGCTACCCGCTTCGGGATGGCTGCTTCAGGTATCGCGGGCTTCTTCATGGGCCCACTTGAGCTTTGGCCTAGTTTGCTGAAAACTGAGGCATTGGACTTGGGCGACCCGTTGAGAGGGGCCGCGGTAGTTGTAAGCTGATCAAAGACCGACTTCTTTGGAGCTTCTTGCAATGACATTGGGGCATTGAAGCTCATCGGTAGGAGCATAGTCCCGAAGAATAGCCCAGTGGTGGCTTGAGTCACATGTTCCACTGGCACAGCGAAGATGGAGGCCGCTTGGGGCCCGTAAGTCACTCCTCCGGACGGGACAGAGCGAGAGTTGCAGTTGCAGTTAGTGCAGTTTGAAGCCATTGATCTTCTATTTTCTGCACGGAGCAAGACACCAAATCTTAGTACCTCGAATCCACAGGCAACCATAGCAACCCACGATTCGTTCGCGAACACGACACACGAAGTGTGGACTGGAAAGAGGAAAAGGTCCCATCGGGCGTGCCAGAATCTGTTTACCGCCGGAAACCAGGAAGACGAACGTCTTGCCTGAATCTGGGGGCAGATTCTAATTGGTGCTATCCGTCCACCTCTCTGAAGATGCCAAGTTGATTTATGGCACCGTGTATCGAAGGTTTAAACGGATGCGGCCGATGTAGCAGACTTCGTCAGATTCCCCCTCGTTTGAGGGGTTTTTGATTATGGGGATGTGTAGGGTTACTAGGCACACTCAAGAGGTTTCACAAGGCATCAACCATGCCAAACAAAAATTTTCCGGTCCGAGAAACCCTAATATAGATCGTTAACTAGAAGTAAAGGCGAAATGCAAGCAAGGAAACAACTTTATTGCTAAGTGAAAATGGACAACAACCTTTGTAGATCCGCTCCACCATTTCTTTAGCTCCGTGTTGACGTCCCTCCACTGCGATCATCGGATCTTGGACTCTTGCGATGGTTTCGTCGGAGAAATGATCGGGCTAGGTCATTGACTTCGAGGCCGAAGATGATCTACGTCGGGGAGACTCAAACTCAAGCTTTTCCTTCACTTGGTCAAAAACTTTGTGAAGAGAACACCCTATACTACATGGCAAGTGGTAGAGGATGAAGAAATAGGAAGTGGGTTCACTTTAGAATTGGATTTCTCACTCTTTTTCTCATGGCACCATTGGAGCTCTCAAGCTTTTGTGAGCTTGATGAAGATGAAGAAGAAGAAAAGAATCATATGAATTAAAAGAATAATATGAATACTTATCCTTTTAATCATGGCACCATGGTTGAGTTAAGCCCTCATGCTTAACTCATGTAGAGATTTAACCATAGCATAAGGTTAAGGGTTGGGTTAGCTAATATCTTAAACAAATGACAAAGAGAGTTGACTTTGTCAATGTTCATCAAGCTTCATGAAGCTTGATAACTTTGACCAAAGTCACACTCTTTTGTTATATGTTTAGGAAAATAGTAAACCCTAATCTAACCTTGATTTGGTTCAAGTCTCATACACACAACTTGTTTGTATCATCAAGCATGATACAAACATGTACACTTGCATATATCACATATAAAACAATGTGCACATTCAAGTGAGAAAATCAATCTTAAGTGAACCAATACTAATTAATGTAAAGTAATATATCAAATATATAATTATACATTAAATCATTAAATCAACACTTGATTTAATGATCCGGTCATATCGCATATAACCGACTAATATCAAGTGTATCAATGTATCGAATCAACACTTGATTCGGTAACCCGGCTATATCACATATAACCGACCGATGATACAAATCGCGAGAATAGAATACAGTATCACATACCGGTATTATTCTCGATCCCGCACATATCTCATATGCGCTCCTATTTCGTTTCACTTGAGACAAGAAACCCCTGTGTAGGACTCTAAAGACTCGTCAATGCGCCGGCAGCAGGTGATGATCATATCAAACACCCACAAGCCGCAAGCGGTCTGCTAAATGTAACGGCCACCCGGGTATTGAGCGATCAGAAGATCAACGAGCAAGCCCGCTCACACTCCTGTGAATCCAACGAGTAACACTACCGTACAGTCCGGTCTGTTCGTCTGATATGTCGCATATCTCGTCTAGCGGTGGTAAACGTCAGACCCCAATAACTCGATAAGTCGTATCGATATGAGGCTTATAACGGATCGAGAAACTACTGGTAACACTTACCAGTAAATCCCTAAAGCAGCCTTGGCCAAGGACTTCCTGTTATAGCCAATCGAGCACTGTGCAACATCAACTCCCTATACCGGGAGAGACGAAACCCCTCCTATCGCTCATTGCCTCCATGTGGCTCGGGACTGTACCCAAAAGCCACCTTTTTGCACGCCCTCTTGGACGTGGTATGATGGAAATCAAAGCACAGTGGGAATCACACAAGACTCTATGACGATCTCGGGTCTACAGACTAACCTGTACCAGTGTCGCCGGAGAACTGCCATCTGACGTAAGGTATAATACCATCTAGGAGTTCTCGGCGTGTTCGTCCAGTGTACCCAGTCTCCACTGAGCACCCGTATATCATCTCTGATGTCAAACACTAATAGATATGGGATCATCTATCGCCCATCTATATGGGTCGAGAAGGTACATGCTAGTCTACTCTGGTATATCGATGCCCCGTCTCGATACACCCACGACTAAGGACGTTGAAGGATATACTTATGGACTACCATGTCCCCACTAGTATGATCCGCATCATAGTCCAGGTAGTCAAGTACACATCCTAAGGGCTTTACCAACATGTAACAGAGAGACAATCAGTGTACACGTTAAGGTAAAGAGTAACCAGATAGCATACTATCATATCGAGCAAGAAAGTCATCCCTATATATGTCCAAGCATCCACTACAATATACATCCTATGTATAGTAATGGCCTCTAGGGCATACATATAACTAACAATCTCCCACTTGCACTAGGGCCATCTGATAGCAGTGGTTGTAGTATCTCATACTCAACCATCCCATAAAAGTCTCTCTCTAGGAAAAGGCCTTTGTGAGTGGATCTGCCATGTCGTCCTCTGAGTCTACTCTCCTAACCTTGATCCCCTGGAGATCAACCATCTCCACGATCAGGTGATACTGCCTAAGAATATGTCTGGATCACTGATGGGACGGGCGTTCCTCGGCATAAGCCACAACTCCATTATTACACAGTGGAGGGAACGAAGTTCATCTCATGAACTATTATACACCTAGACTGCCTCTTTGGTAGCATCTTTGGTAGCGATGTATCCAGCCTTTATCATCTAGTATGCCACGGTATCTAGCTTGGAACTCTTCCAACATACCGTCCCTTTACTGAGGGTAAAGACAATGCCTGCGACTGACATTCAGTCGTCCTTATCACTCTGGAACCTTTCCAGTGATTCTCCCCAGGATCAATTGATACCATCTCACTACAACTAATGAGTATTCTAATATCCAATTAGATCTATCTCATAGATCCAAATCCAGGATTTAGTAGGTATCACTTTGATCCTATATGGAGAATCCTTGTGATAAACGGAGATTGACCGAGCGTAGCATAGGAAACTCCTTCTCTATCAATAGTATGTTATCCACGTACTCTACGAGGATCACCTCCATACTCCCTACTACCTTTTTGTATATACAAGGTTCATCTACCATTTTGATGATGTCAAACTCTTTGACTAACTCATCAAAACAGATGTTCCAACTCCGCGATGCCTGCTTTATCACATAAAACATCTTGCATACGTTTCCGCTGCCCCCACTGTCTACGAAGCCCTCTGGCTGTGTACTTATAGACGCTTTCTTCCAAATCATCCTTTAGAAAAGCAGTCAAGACACCCAACCGCCAGATATCGTAGTCATAGTATGTAGCCGTAGCAAGTAGGATCTGGATGGACTTAAGCATAGTTTCTTAGAAAATGTTTCATTATAATCCATACCTGGTCAATGATGCAAACCTTTAACAAGTCTAGCTTTGAAAGTCTTAACTTTTCCATGTACACCAAGTAATCTTCTCAAGATATACTTGCTCCTGATGAGGATTTAACCCTTCAGATAAAGCAACCAAAGTCCATACTTTGTTGGTGTATAAGGATTCCATCTCAGATCGATAAGCATCCAGCCATTCTTACAGAGTCTCACTCTTGATGGCCAGCTCGAAACTAGTTGGGTCATCATCTCATGATGCAATCCTCGCTTCCACTGTCATAGAGAAACCGGAGTATCTCTCAGGTGGGTGAGGAAACCTACTAGATCGGCGGAGAGGCTGAGGTTCGTTGGTTGCTATTGAATCCTTTGGTTCTACCAAATCATCAGCTGCAGTTTGTATAGCTGGAACTGTTTCCAGTTCTACCTCATAACCAATAATTTCTTCATAAGAAATTCCCTTTCACAAAGGTGGCATGCTGAGTAACAAAACATTTTTGTTGCTCGGTTAGGTAGAAGATATTCCCTTGCGTATGCTTGGGATATCCAACAAACTTCCACAGATCTGACTTTGCCTCGAGCTTGTCCGGATTTTGCTTTTAGACATAGGCCGGACAACCCCAAATCTTAACTGACTTAAGAGATGGGCTCTTCCCTTTCCATATCTCATATGAAATGGTAGGCATCTGATTTGATCGGAACCCTATTCAATAGGTATGCAACTTCATAAGTGCATAACTCCCTAAAAGGAAATAGGAAACTCAGTAGTACTCATCATAGAGCACACCATTGTTCCCCTCCGAAGGACGGCGCACAGGACCGCGATGTCCTGACGCTGAGATTCGGGGCAGATGCTATTTGGTTTTATCCGTCCACCTCTCCGAAGATGCCAAGTTGATTTATGGCACCGTGTATCGGAGGTTTAGACGGATGCGACCGATGTAGCAGACTTCGTCAGATTCCCCCTCGCTTGAGGGGTTTTTGATTGTGGGGACGCTCTTCCCTGCAGGCGCAAGCCCCTGCAGTTAATTACGCTACCGCATCGCGGTAACAACTTTCTCCTTCTCCAGAATTTCACTTCGTGTCGTGTGTGTTTGTTTGATTTGTGGTTGCCCGTGGATTGTATACAGAGACTGAGTAATGCCATCATCCGTAGGACGTGGACTAGTCCAAATCCGTATTTATTTAGATTTGGGTTTGGTGTTTTTAGTTTAAGGATGCATTAGTCGCGTTGCGGCGAAGATCAACTTAAACATTCGTTAAGGATACGTTAGTCCTGTTTTGAGACTAAGATCAACTTAACGTGATAATCCATTTAATATCTGGCCATCGGGACTCGTCATCTCTCTAACGTCGTTGAAGGATTACAACGGCAGATGTCAGAGGAGTTCAGAGATGTACCCTTGAACCAAGGTTGATTTGGAGTTTTATAGTCAGTTTGAATGTTTAAGGATACGTTAGCCGTGTTTGGGGCTAGGATCAACTTAAACGGGATCGTTTAGATCCGGAAAAAGAGCGTTTGGAGGCCCTATTGTTCCAGTTTAGGGACATAGTGGTCCATATTCCAGTTTAGGGACGTGGTGGTCCATCGCCAGTTTAGGGACGTGGTGGTCCATCGCCAGTTTAAGGACGTTCCGGTCTAATATTAGTTTAGGGACGTTTCAGTCCGATATTAGTTTAGGGACGTCTCGGTCCGATATTAGTTTAAGGACGTTTCGGTCCGATATTAGTTTAAGGACGTTTCGGTCCATGTTGATGTGTGGTCGTTGGGATTCGTCACCTCTTTGATGTCGTTGAGGAATTACAACGATGGATGTCAAAGGAGTTCGGAGATGTACCCTCGAACCGGATATAAATTGATTTGAGAGAGAGCATTTGTGCTCAGTTCAATTTAATTTAAGGACTTACGGCCAGAATTGGGCTAAGTCCAGTTGAAAATGTTCAACATTTTATTTATTTTTAGTCTTTTAGACCTGTGCTAGGGCTTTGCCCACACATAAATAATGCATTGCATTACTTCTATTATTTTTTTTTGTTTGGGCTCTGCCCATAAAAGATGCAGAGCATCAATTTATTTCGGGCTCTGCAAGGCATCTGCACAACATTTTATTATTTTGTTTGGGCTTTGCCCATTTATGAATGATGCAGAGCATCAATTTAATTAGACCTGTTTGGTCTTTTAATTGGGCCTGACCCTTCATTAAAATGCATTGCATTTGTTAGGCGCTTTGCGCCAATCACTGAGCGCAAGCGCTTGTGGTGAGGACGCGTGTCATGCTCTGGTGAGCGCAAGCGCAACAGTGCAGTGTGCTGCGCTAGTGCGCTGCGCTGTTGCACTGCTGACACGTGGCGCGCTCTGGTGAGTTGCGCCAACTCCAGAGAGCAAAGCTCTTATTTCAAGAGCGCGTAGCGCAAGTGGTTTAGATGCTGACACGTGGCGCTCTCCCAAGAGCGCAACAACGCAGTTTGCAAGTGCAAACCACTAAGAATCTTTTAGATTCAAGAACAGAAGTGCAAAGCACTATTTGATTTCTTGATCTAATTTAGATCAAAGAAAAATAAGTTTTTTTCTTCTTGTTTTTCTTATCTCAGAGAACCAAAGGTTCATGAAAAGTGCAAAGCACTATTTTATTTTATTTTTATTAAAGATCATTGATCTTGTTTTTAGATCTATGATCTGTTCATAAGAGAACTTTCTCTTTTTCTAAAGGTTTTTACCTTTTTTATTCTTGAGGAGTTTCTCAGAGTTCTCTCTCTCTCTTTTTTTTAGAAAAATGTTCCTCCCTTTGAATTGTGGTCTAGGGTCCTTTTTATAGTGCCCATAAATTTGTTAAATTTGTTAAAGAGATTTTTCTCTGAGTGATTTGGGGAATTTTCCCACCGTTGGATCTTTGATCCAAGGGCTTTTGCTTTGCAGAGGAAAATCTTCTTGTTTTAACAAGAACAGAAAAGATTTCTTAGAAATTTAATTCTGTTTGGCGCAGATGCCCCAGCGCGTGACACGTGTCGCGCAGCGCACAGCGCAGCGCAACTGCGCTAGCGCATCTGCGTTGACACGTTTCGTGCAGCGCAGTGCTTGCGCAACTGAAGCGTTGCTTCCTTTAATAGAGCTTTGCTCTGATTGGGTGCGCCTTCTTGGGCGCTGCGCTGACATATCAGCGCCTGACATGTGGCGCGTTGCGTCCGAGATTTGAAGCGTTGCTTCAAAATTTTGAATTTTGAATTTCAACAGAGCTTTGCTCTGATTGGGCAAAACAAATGCCCCCCCACCGTTGCGCTCACGTGGCGGGCACGTGAGTGCAGCGGTGGCAAGCCCTTGACCGTTGGATCAAGGGGTGAGCTGAAGGGGCGCAAGCGCCTTATAAATAGGGCCTCTGGCCCTTAGAAAAATCTTGCCGTTTTAAGATTTTTTATTTCAACAGAGCTTTGCTCTTTCTTAAGAACTTCAGAGCTTTGCTCCTTCCCAAAATTAGAAACTTTAGGTAAAAATTAACTTAGATCAAATTAATTTAAATTAATCTTAACCAAAGAGCTTTGCTCTCACAGATCTTTTGATCTAAATAAATCCCCATTGGGGTTTTATAAACAGAGGTTTGCTCTTAAGAACTTATAGATCTGTAGAGATCTTGTTCATGGGTTCTAACCCATGAACAGAGCTTTGCTCTTTGAATCATCCGTAGATCTTTTAGATCTGAAAAATGAAAAAAAAATTTCACAAGTTCTTTTTTTTTATGGATTTTCCAAGATTCTAAAAATTCTAATTCTTTTAGGTGTAGACATTTTCTAATGGACCTTTCCATTATTACCATAGAGCTGTGCTCTTTTTAAGGAATCTTATTTCCCTGGGGCCAGAGTTTGAAAAGTGTCACTCTGTGACAGAGCTTTGCTCTGAAAGAGGAGATTTTCTCCTTGTCTCTAGGGATTCTTCACCCCCCTTTTTTTATAAATGGGAATGTTTTTCTGGGGATCAACTGACAATCTCATCCAATGATGAGGTTGTCTTACGTGTTGAGAATCCGGATTTTGTGGGTCCCCCTTTGGTCTCCCACTCACTGCGCTGCTGTGTGGTGTAATTAATCAATTTTAATTTAATTAATGCATTTTCTTTTTTAGACGCTAAACGTTGGAATTACAACACTAACGGCTAAATTGTTCTTTTGCAGCGATCATGTCTCTAGACACTTCATTCCCGTTCGTCCGCTCGGAGGAGGGATTTCCCGAGGCGCCCTTGGACCGTGAAGTCCTGACCATGATTAAGGAGTACGACCCAGAACACAAGAGTCTCCACCTTTGGGGGTCGTGGTATAATCAGATCATCATGGGCCGACGGAGCTTCACATGCGCGGTGTCGTCAGAACCCATAACGGCGATTCATTATGCCAGCCCACCCCAGGTGCAGTACGCCGCGGAGATGGTTGATTGGACATCAAAGGGCTTCCTACATCCCGCCATAGATGCGATTCCGGTTCAGCGTCCCATGGTTTTGGATATCCTGGGGCGCCGCATCTGTCAAGGCGAGGCGCGACCTTGGGGGCAATCATATAATATCGGTTTGATCCCCCGCCACCCAATCGGCTATCTGCCGTGGGCCCGGTATATCCTGTCGACGAAGAAGTCGCAGTTGATAAGATTAGGATTGTATACCGCAGTCTATGTTTCCCTCTTCCAGTATCCCACGCTTCCCACCTGGTGGTTCAAGGCCTTCCTGGAGCAGTGGAACATTCCTACCCACACTTTCCTTGCCATGGATCGGGAAGTGTCAATCTCTTTAGAAGAGTTTACGGAGGTATCCGGTCTACCGGTCATGGGGGAACATTATGAAGAGTTGCTCCCGCCGGATGAGTACGTCTTTGGTGCTAAGCCGGTGATAAGAGGGCTCATGCCGGAGAACGCTGTTCTACATCAATTTCCAAGTCTGATCAAGGTGTTGAACATCTACGAGGCCCTTTTCATTGAGCGTGGGAGCCGAGGAGTTAATTTTGAGGATTTCATTGCTCGGTTCCTTCATCCAAACGTCCTCTCGGCGGAAGCTGCCAAGTTTGCCAACCTTGAGGACCCTTTTGGTTTAGGTTTGGATAACCTGCCAGCGAAAGACATAGACCAAAAGAACTTTTTTCTTCCTAACTCCTCAACCATGTCTTTTGCAGAAGTCGCAGCCCCCGAGATGGACGAGGAGGCCTTCTTTTTAGGATTTCTTGGGCTTTGGCTGAGTTGGTTTGCGCTCCCAATGCACTCTCACCGCATGCGGCCCTCTGTTTTTTACCCGGCCCACCGAATGACTATCGGGGTAAAGGTGGCCGTTGGGATCGCCGGTTTGGCGCACTTGTATCATGGCCTCAGTCGAGTAGCGGATGCTAATGAGCCTGGGGTGTTGCACGTGGTCTTCCCGATGCACTACTTTATGTCGTGGCTCGAGCTACATACAGCGGGTGTCTTCGGCATGCATAAAAGGCCCTCGTTCTATGAAAGGTGCAGTTTTCCTCGCATTCTACAGTTGATCGGCGCATCAATTGTAAATCCATCGCCACGTGATGCCAGGTGTTTACTCCTTCGCTCCCACACCGTTGGAACCGGTGTGTCTTTCATTGACAAGGTGTTGACTATTGGAAAAACGTCCACCACCGCAGTGCGGCCATTGCAAGACACTTTCAAGGATGGAGCTTCAGTTTTAACGGCCCGGGAGACCCTTCACCTATATTCTATCAGACCGGGCTTCTTGGTGTTTAGGCAGGACAGGGCAGCGATCTTCATGAGATATAACCCGTATCGTTTCGCCCAACAGCTGAGCTATAATCAAGGGGTACCGCTGGAGGCTTTTTTATCGGAACCTGCCGCGACTGAAGAAGGGATGGAGAGGGCACTGCATCACTTCATGCGTCTAAACACGGGCTCTCACTTCTTTATCAGTGAGCCGGCTTGCGCCCCCCGACTTCTTAGGGTATACACAGAATGGTATAGTCATTCGACGGGAGCGGTCATAAAGAAGGAAATGCGTTGCTGATCGATCGTAAGGGTGCACCTCCAGGTAGCGATCGCAACGCTCCTCTGGTGCCAAGGACCCCGGTAATCCCCCTTTAAAAGATGCCAAAGCCGGACCCTCACGTGCACAAAGTCCTCCACGTGAGTTGCCGCTCCCTGATATCACAGATGCACCTCCCGCACCCTGTGCTCCAGTGGAGACAGTGGTTGTACCCTCGCCGGAGTCTGGCGTGGGTGCGGACATCGGGACCCGTCGTCCCAAAGTGGCTGCTAAACGGAAGTCGATCCCCCGTGAGCCTAGGGTCGGAGGGCAAAAGAAAAAGAAGTCGCTCTTCGCTGCGGACGTCGTGTTCGGTCAGGAACCCCATGCTCCCTATGCCGAGGGCCTGATCGAATACGGGACGAACGAAGGATTAGTGATGCCGCCGCCGGACGATACAGACTTAGAAGCCGCTCTCGAAACTTCAGCGTGGTTGGCAAAGCGTGACGCGTGGCTGGCCAAGCTTGCGCAATCAGGTAACTATTAGTCGCCTTTTCTTTATGGCAACATATCCTCTTTATTGCCTTTGACTAACGCTTTTCTTTCTTTCCTTTCGACAGGCATCACTGACGAAGAAGCCATTGCCGCTTCTCTGAAGACTTTCCAGGAGGAGGAACGTCTTAGAGCATCTATGGGCCTTAGTAAGTTTCGATTTATTAAGCTTTCATTTCCCTTGTGTTATGGTCGATCTAACCTCCCCCTTTTAATCACAGGAACCTCAATGCCGCTCCCGCCAAGTGACGCAAATGTCCTACCGGCTGCCGACGTTCCTGCTTCTTCAGGGTTACCGCAAGAAGTCCGTCTTGAGGAGCCGATGAGAGACGCCTTAAAGGATCTGGAAGTTTCTTTGTTTACGGATGACGATAACGCGGTGAAAGAGGCGTCACAGAGGTCCATTGTGACAGCTCGGGAGGAAAGAAAGCGGCAAAGGCTTGAGGCGAAGGCGCGCCGGGCTGCCTTGGCTGCGGGAGCGGGCCCCAGCACCGCCCCTCGTACTGATACTCCATCTGAAGAGGCCCCTGTTGCCTTATCCACTGCCCGCAGAGAGGTGGTGCGCGCAGTTCGGAGCGCAAACGGTAAATCCGCTTCAGGTAATATTTCTCTCAGAGTTTTTGTTATAAAAATTTTTAATGTCATTGGTCCTTATATCCCTTATCTTGCAGGGCCGAGTCCGATCGAGGGGGATGCGGAAATCGTTGATCCCAAAGAAACAGAGGAGGCAGTACCTGCCGAACTCGAGCCGACGGTGGGCAACGTCGTTGTGGCTTTGGAGCCTGAGGTGGAGGTCGAGGGGCCTGCAGCCGAGAAGGTCATTGATGCCGAACCTGAAGCGGTGGCAGATGATATGATCATTATAACTGAACCGAGGGTGGTGGTGGACGAGGCGCTTGAGGCCGGTGACCTCGTGGTGACAGTGGATGAGCCGATGGAGACGGCGGAGCTCGAAGTAGTTACGGGTGAGATGGGTACGACTCTTGGGGAAGAGTCAGCCGTTTCCTTCCAAGAATCCGGCAACGCTCCAATCATTGCCTTCCCTGCTTACGATCTCCTGCCGTCTCCTGGTCGCGGTAGCACGACGACGGTCCCCATCGAGTTGGGTGATGAGGCTACGGGCGGTGGCCTCATGTCGATAGAGGAGGGAGTCGCTTCTGTTTCGGCCGGGATCTCCTCAGGTAAACCTTAGGTTACTGTCTTTCTTATTTTACAATCCTTTCTGACAAGTTCACCTTTCTTGTAACGCAGGTGCAGCCAGCGCCGATGCCCCACTGCTTGAAGGAGCGCCTTCAACGACTGCCTTGGCGGTGGTCACCTCCCAACCCTCTCTCATACCGTCTAAGATGTTGGAAGGTATGGGTTTGCAACTTATTAGTCTTATCTTTCAGATGTATAGTGTATGTACTGAAGTCGTGCTGTTGTGTCTTTTCAGGAGTACTTTTTGACCATCTTTACCAGATGTTGCTCCCACACTTCTCCTTCCCATCCGAGCTTGCTTCTTCCTCTGGTGGCGTTGGTGAGTATGATTTCCAATGACATCCTTCTTTCTTCATTGATGGGATTATTTGTAAACCCTTTTTTTTATCTCGACCGCAGTGTTACAAATCGAAGGAGGGGATGAAAGACGGGCTGCATTGCCGACTCTTCCGGCTCTGCCACCTGCCTCAGCTGGTACAGCGACTATCACATTGATAAAGTCTTCCTTCTTTATTTTCAGAACTGTTATCTGATCACATCTTGTTTCTTTTCAGCTGTCGTTCCGGTCTCGGCGCCCTTTGAATCTCGCATCATAATGCCGGCGGGTCCTTATCTGAGGAGTCTGTCTTCAAAAGGCGCCGCGAATAGTCTGCGCATGTTGAGTGACTACGTCGAGGAACTCGACATTGAAACTCCTACATCTGCCGCAGACTTCACTATGATGGTTAACCCGATGCTAGCAATACTCGTGAACTTTCATGATGAGGGCATCGTCACATCCTGGGTTAACCATTGTAGGGAGATCGAGGGTCGCCTATATCAGTTGGAGTTGCTGCGTCCCGCTCCCGAGGCCTTGGCTGCCATTAATCAAAGAACAGTGTGGATTGAGCAGAGCGCTCCTTACTTCCGCCACCTCGAACAAGAAGTCATTTCAAGGCGCAAGGAGCGTGGTGAAACTTCAAGCAAATCCGTCCAACTGCATGCTCGGGTGGAGGCTAACGCCGCACGGCTGAAGGTTGTCTTTGAGGGCCTCCTGCAATGTCTTTCTGAAGGGTTATCATTGAGGCAACACCTTGATGTTGTCAAGCGAGATGCACCTAGCCAGGAAGCAGCCCAGAAGGCGGCGGAGGAGCAACTTTCATCTTTCTTGCAGCAGCGAGCCCGGGTGGAAGCGGAGGTGGCCGCGGCAGCCGCTCAGGAGGAGGCGCTGAAGGAAGTGCGAGAGCAACTTGTGGATTTACTAAAGACACTTCCTCCTCAGTAGCTATCCATCTTTGTATCGTTTGTACTTGTAGATAAAAGAATGTATATATATATATTTTTATTCTTTGACATAATGTATCCTGTACCCGATCAAGTTTATGAATAAAAGATACACCTTTTTTGTCATGTGTCATTTTCTCCGTCTTCTCTTTCTTTTACTATCAGCATATCACTTTAGCAAACATGGTTAACGGATGATTAGAACGAGTATCCTGACTTTCTTAAGAAATAGCGATGGTTTAGGCCGCAGGTTCGGATCCGCTGCCTAAGACTTTTCAACTCTATGAGCCGTGAGGGTCTCATAGAGACTTTCCTCCCTACGGATCGAGAGGATCTCGTAGGTGAGCTTTCTCCTTAGGAATCGTGAGGATTCCCAAGTGTGGTTTTCTCTTACAAGTCGTAAGGATCCTATAAGAGAATTTTTCCCGCTTACGAGTCGTGAGGACCCACAAGCGGTTGTTTCCCTCCTCGTCGAAATTCGACTTTGGAGAGTGAGACCCATGAATAGTATGCAAGAGACCATTTTGGATTGACTTGCAGGATCCCATTATTCAGGAAGCAAGTTTTTTAGTCCCTGCTGCCTGAGGCTTCATTTGCATGTTGAGACGAATCGGGAATTTCCCGTGGAGACACAATTTCTCTGCGAGCCGACGCGAATCAAGATGCTCTCATCAAGGAGTGTTTGTATCCGTGAGTCGAGGAGTTTGCTAGGGATTATTTGTTTCCCAAGCGCCAAGGATTATTTGTTTCCTTGGGGTCTGAAACGAGTCGAGGATTTCCCACGGAGGTGCTGGTGGCTCTGCGAGTCGACGCGGATCAGGAGGCTCTCGTCAAGGAGTGTTTGTATCCGTGAGTCGAGGAATTTGCTAGGGATTATTTGTTTCCCAAGCGCTAAGGATTATTTGTTTCCTTGGGGTTTGAAACGAGTCGAGAATTTCCCACGGAGGCACTGGTGGCTCTGCGAGTCGACGCGGATCAGGAGGCTCTCGTCAAGGAGTGTTTGTATCCGTGAGTCGAGGAATTTGCTAGGGATTATTTGTTTCCCAAGCGCCAAGGATTATTTGTTTCCTTGGGGTTTGAAACGAGTCGAGGATTTCCCACGGAGGCACTGGTGGCTCTGCGAGTCGACACGGATCAGGAGGCTCTCGTCAAGGAGTGTTTGTATCCGTGAGTCGAGGAATTTGCTAGGGATTATTTGTTTCCCAAGCGCCAAGGATTATTTGTTTCCTTGGGGTCTGAAACGAGTCGAGGATTTCCCACGGAGGCGCTGGTGGCTCTGCGAGTCGACGCGGATCAGGAGGCTCTCGTCAAGGAGTGTTTGTATCCGTGAGTCGAGGAATTTGCTGAAGACATTTGTTTCTTCGGAGTTGGACTGAACCATCGAGATTTGGCTTTGTCTTCTGGCGGAGCCTGTTGGGAAAGTATGGTTCCCTCTTTGTTTACGCCCTTGAATTGTATACAGGGATCGATGTGATCTTAACTGTAGGGTCAAAATTTTATCATCATTTTTTTTGTTTTATCTCCGCGATACTCTATCATTTCAGCTTTTATATCGCGAAGGTCGCGATTGCCCAATCATTTCGGCTATTTTTCGCGGTGCCCAATCATTTCGGCTGTTTATTTTGTTTTTACTCGCTGCTTTTTATTGCGAGTTGCCCAATCATTTCGGCTATTTTTCATGCCTACATTTTTACTTGCTGCTTTTTCTTGCAAGTTGCCCAATCATTTCGGCTATTCCGTATGCATGTGCGGCCTACTGGCTTTTCGCCGTAAACCTGGAATTAGGCACCGATTTCGGCATCAACACCGCTACAACTGGGATATTGCCAGGAGCGAATCATCATCTGCCTCCGTCGATGTTGAACAAAGGTAGCTTAGCGAACAGGGTTAGGGTCCTGTCGTCTAAGGCTTTTAACTTCATGAGCCGTAAGGGTCTCAGAAAGGTATTTCTCCCTATAAGTCGTGAGGATCTTGTAGGTGTATTTTCTCCTTAGGAATCGTGAGGATTCCTAAGTGTATGTTCCTCTGTAAGTCGTAAGGATCCTACCAGAGGGTTTTCTCCTTGTAAGTCGAGAGGACTTATAAGGGTTGTTCATCATGCGAACATATCTCCAGTCTCGGATGAGACTTGATTAGGGAAATGTTTATTCGCGCCCGTGGATTGTATACAAGGGTCAGTATTGAGCCACTTGTAGGGCAATATCGGAAGTTGTGGGGGTTGCTTAAGCACATGTTTAGGCCTCTGTAACCTACGACTTTCAACTCTTATGAGCCGTGAGGGTCCTATAAGAGAGTTCTCCTTACGAGTCGTGAGGATCTCGCAAGTGTATTTTCTCCTTAGGAATCATGGGGATCCCTAAGTGTGCTGCTCCCTTGTGAGTCGTAAGAATCTCACGTTGGTGGTTTCTCCTTATAAGGTCGAGAGGACCCTATAAGTGTCCTTTAATGAGATTGCGCCCTTTCAGGTTTTCACAAACACTCGCCGGTAGCCCTGCTGTTTTTACTCACGGAGCCCTTTCGGGTTTTCATCCGCACCCATTTTGCTTATGGACATACCGTTTTTTTTTATTCTTTTTATTTTTATATATTTTTTCTTTTTTCTTTTTTTTTTACGAGGTCGCGCCCTTTCGGGTTTTCACGAACACTCGCCGGTAGTCCTGCTGTTTTTACTCACGGAGCCCTTTCTAGTTTTCATCCGTGCCCTTTTTGCTCATGGACATACCGTTTTTTTTATTTTATTTTTATATGTTTTTTTTATATCTCGTCAGTCTAAAGATGTTGCGGTAGTAGTTTAAAGATGTTTCGGTCTGCTATTAGTTTAAGGACATTTCGGTCCGACATGGAGAAGGCCGGCTACTGCTTATAAAGCTTGAGCTTAGGAAGATAGCGAGCGGACATAGTCGTCGTCATCTATCATTGACCTAGGTTGTGGCTCATTAAGCGTAGTATCTCTTTAGGAAGCGATCGTTTATTGGCCTGAAAGGCCTTTCACCGTGCATGTCCATGAGTAGATAGGCCCTACCCTGGTAGACCATATCTATGATGTATGGGCCTTCATAGTTTGGCTCGAATTTTCCTCGCTTGGCGCGATTAGGGATCATAGGCCTTTTGACTACTAGCATGAGTTCGCCTTGGCGAAATGTCCTCGGTCGGGTCAATCTTTCATATGAGCGCGTCCTCTTTGCTTTATAGGCCTCCAGATTTTGTTGCGCTATGAGCCGTGTTTCTTCAAGGGCGTCAAGCTCCTCAAGCCGAAGGTGAGCATTTTCTTCGTCCGTCAGCTCGTAATGGACTGCCACTCGTAGAGAGGGTAACTCTATCTCGAGGGGGAGTATTGCTTCTGTCCCGAATACTAACGCATATGGTGTTGCATTTGTGGCCGTTTTAAACGTAGTTCGATATGCCCAGAGAGCCTCTTGCAGTCTTTCGTGCCAGTCTTTTTTATTTCGCGACACTGTTTTCTTCATGATCTTCGTCAAGGTCTTGTTGAAGGCCTCAGCTAGATCGTTAGCTCGTGGATTATAAACCGAGGAATATCTCCAATCTATATTGTGTTGTTGCGCGAAGCGACTGATCTTGTGGCTTCTGTAGGCTGGCCCGTTATCGGAGATGATCCGTCTCGGCGTTCCAAACTGATATATGACATGCGTCTTGAAGAAATGGAGAATATTCTCCGTCTTTACTTCTCTCAACGGTACCGCTTCTGCCCACTTAGAGAAGTAATCGGTCGTCGCTAGGATGAAATGATGTCCTCTAGATGATGCTGGTTCGATGGGGCCGACTATATCAGTCCCCCACATTTCGAATGGCCAGCTAGCCACTGTCGGATGTAGCGGATTTGGATGCTGGTGGATGAAGTCCCCATGAATTTAGCATGAGTGGCATTGCTTCGCATATTTGAGGCAATCCTGAATCATCGTGGGCCAGTAGTAGCCCATCCGTTTTATCTTCATCTTCATCTTCGGGCCTGCTTGGTGAGAACCGCAGAGTCCGTCATGAACTTCCTGGACGACCCTTTTCGCTTCGTCAGGTCCTAAGCATCTCAGCCATAGAGAATCAAATGACCTCTTGTACAGAGTATCATTGACGAAGGCGAAAGACAGAGCTCGTTTCATGAGCTGATGTCTTGTGGACGCTTCTTCGGGCATTCGGTGGGACTTAAAGTAGTCTATGAAGACTTCCCTCCAATCCCCGGCCTTTTCCCGGTCTTTTATTTGTAGAGCCATCTGCTCGCTCGCTCCTTTCTCTTCGGATGATTCCGGAGATATTTCTGTTGGGGCAAGCACCCGACGGCTTTGTACCACGATTCTAACGTCATCGAGATTCTCGTCAGCCAGTTCTTTAGCAAGTTTGGCCAACGCGTCTGCTTTGCTGTTTTCCGCGCGCGGTATGTTCTCCAAAGTATAAAAGGGGATTTGGGTCAATAATTGTTGCACTTTTTCGCCGTACTTCACCAGTTCTGGTTTGCATGTTTGGTAGTCGCCGTTTACTTGACTAACGACCAGTTGAGAATCCCCGTATATGAGGAGGTTTTCGATTCCCATGTCAATGGCGATCTCGAGGCCTGCTATAAGAGCTTCGTATTCGGCTTCATTGTTTGTCCTCGGCTCTGTTAGGGAGAAAGCAAAGCGCATTATCCCTCCTTGTGGAGTTACAAAGATGAGCCCTACGCCCGATTTAATTATAGGGTGCTTTGTTTGCGCTTCTTCATGGAATATGCGCCATCGAAATAAAGCTCCCATCGAGTATCATCACCGTTGACCATATCAAACGCATGTTCGTCTGGAAGATCACAGTTTAAAGGAGAATCGGCCGGTATCGGATGCTCAGCGAGGAAGTCGGCGATAGCCTGGCCTTTTACTGCCTTGAGAGGTTGATATATTATCGAGAACTCCATCAAGAGCAGGGTCCATTTAGCGAGTCGTCCAGTCAATATAGCCTTTGACATTAGATATTTGAGAGGGTCCATCTTTGAAATAAGACGGAATTCATGCGCCAACACGTAATGTCTAAGCTTTTTTATTGCGAAGATCAACGCCAGGCAGTGTTTTTCAATGGGGGAGTAGTTGCTTTCTGCCCCCAGTAGAACTCGACTTAAGTAGTAGAGTGCTCTTTCTTTCCCTTTGTCGTTTTCTTGTGCCCATAACGCGCCTAAAGAACCTTCAAGGGCGGTCGTGTAAAGAATGAGAGGCTTTCCCTTAACCGGAGCAGCCAAAACTGGAGGGTTCTGCAGGTACTGCTTGATCTCGTCTAGCGCGCCTTGGCACTTGTGATCCCAAACAAATGGGGTTCCCTTCTTCATCAGGTGGCTATAGGGACGGCACTTGCCTGAAAGATTGGCTATAAATTGCCGTATATATGCGAGCTTCCCTTGGAGAGATCGCAACTGTTTAAGAGTCCTCGGCGGAGGCATTTCCATGATCGCCTTGATCTTGGACGGATCTATTTCGATACCCCGGTGTCGGACGATGAATCCTAAAAATTTGCCCGAGGAAACTCCGAATGCGCACTTAAGAGGGTTCATCTTCAAGTTGTATTGCCGAAGGCGTTGAAATACGGTCTTCAAATGTTCGAGATGTTCCTCGTATGACTTGCTTTTAACCGCAAGATCGTCGATATAGCATTCGACGATTTCGTGTATAAGGTCATCGAAGATCTTTGTCATGGCCCTTTGATAAGTGGCACCGGCATTCTTTAAACCGAAGGGCATCACTTTATAACAGAATATACCTAAAGGAGTCCTGAAGGTGGTGTGCTTCTGGTCTTCGGGATGCATCTTTATCTGGTTATACCCCGATGAGCCGTCCATAAAAGAGAAAATCTCATGCGTAGACGCGTTGTCTATCATTAATTCGGTGACTGGCACCGGGAAATCATCCTTCGGGCAGGCTTTATTGAGATCCCGAAAATCCACGCATATGCGCACAGTCCCATTTTTCTTCATCACCGGGATGATGTTGGCGATCCATTCAGGGTATTGAACTTCCTGGATGAAGCCAGAGTCGATCAGCTTCTTGACCTCAGCGTTGATGCTCATCTCAAGCTCAAGTCGCATTCTTCTCGGCGCCTGTTTTACCGGTTTGACGTCCGGAGATATTGCCAACCTATGCACAGCAATTTCTGGATCTAGTCCCGACATTTCGGAATAGTTCCACGCGAAGCAATCTCTATGCTGCAGAAGCACATCCTTTAACGCAGCTACCCTTTCTTCAGATAGTAACTCGCTGATGAATGTCGGTCGCGGATCATCTGCCGATCCCAACTCAATCTTCTTGAGGTTATCTGCAGTGGTATGGATTCCATCTTCCAGCTCTTTTGGCGCTGGTGGGAATTCTGAGATTATCTCGTCGCTGCTGTTTTCGAAGCACCAAGGGAGCTCCTCTATGTCCTCGGGCTCTTCTTTTAATATTGTAATCATGTGACAGGTGCGAATTCGTTTCCAATCCTAATGTGGAACCGGTTCTCCTTTCGTGGCCTTGGGCTCGTGCTTCTATGGCGGTGCTACCCTCCAGTTGTCGGATAGAGCGAACTTGCCAAGCTGATACTGATCTTCGACCCAATTCTTGAAGGTGAAGCAATCTTCAAGAGGATGCCCTATAACTCGGTGATAAGGGCAATAGTCCGGGTGAGAGACTTCGCCTGCCTTTTCGGGGTTTTTGGACTCCGGCAGTGTAAGTATTTGATGTTTTAGAGCAAAATCAAGTATCTTCTTCGTCTTGTCCCGAGGAAAAGAGTATGCTCGACCCATTTTCTTCATGAGGGATAGATCAATAATGCTCGCCTTCCGTTTGGTGGTTTCTTAGCCCCGTCTTGTTGTTGTTGAGCGTCTTTTTGGCCTTTCGACTTATTTCTGCTTTTGCACCGAGCTTTCTTTATAACAGGTTGACAAGGAGCGGTATTTTCATCCTTTACGGCCTGTTGGAGAAGGTGTTGCGTCTTGGCTTTCTCATAGATGGCCGTCTCACGGTTGTGATCATCTCGGACTTTTTGACCAGCTTTCTTTATAAGTTTGTCCATTTGTTCCTCGAACGACGGACTGGGCTCTTTTGCATCTGGAACTTTCACTGGCTTAGGATTAGCGTCCTCCCATTGAGCATCCGCTTCTTCATCGAGGTCATACACGACGTAATAGCTGGGCAGTAACTCTCGTTTCTTTGACCGGATGTATCCAAGCCCTTTTGTTTCCATTCTCCAATTAGGCAGTTTGCGTTGAGTCCCGGGAACGTTCCAGACCCTGTCATAGAATTTGGGCTCTCTAACGGTCTGTTTGAAGGATATCCCCTGGCGTTTCAGCAGCTCCTTCAAACCCTCTGTATAATATCTGGGAAGACGGATAGGCTGAAGCCTGTCGAGCGCAGGATCCGCGCCATGCCAGATTTCTTTTTTCACCTTGGTTTCTTCAGAGCGGTAAAACAAAATTTCTTTCTCGCTCTCTCGCCTGGGAGGGATATAGAATGTCCGCAACTCTTCTACACTGTAGATATTAAGTGCATCTAGTTCTTTATGGTGTTTAAGCGGCACTATGGCGACTTATAGACTTTGTTCTTCGTCAGCGGACGTTCGTATGGAAGGTCGAGCAGAGAATACAATACGGATCTCATCTTCTGAGTCGCTGCCAAAGATCAATGTAGGAGTCGATGGTCCCAGCGTGTTGTGTTGGGGTGGACCCGAATAAACTATCTCCTCTTCCTCCTCAGTATCACTGCCGAAGACAGGGATGGTAGCGTTAGTTTTATTCTCCGGCTTGTGACATTTCTCCGTGTTTTCGAAATCCGGTAAGAAGTATTTGGCATCTTCGTATTTGTGGACCTCGTTCACAGAGAAAGGGTTCAGTTCTCCCGTCACGGTATACTCGAAACCATCCCTAAAATACTTCATACACTGATGTTGTGTAGAAGGGATGATGTTGTACTCGTGTAACCATGGTCGGCCGAGCAAAGCTTTGTAGCATGTCTTGGAGTCTATGACGTGGAACTTAATGTCCGTGACGAGTAGCCCGAAGCGTAGTGTCAGTATTACAGATCCAAGAGTCTTTGACGATTGGGAGTCGAACCCGGAGATGGTGATCTTGTCCCGAGCAAGGTGCTGGACGCTCATGCAGATTTCCTTCAACACCCGCACGTTGAGTAGGTTAACAGACGACTCGTTATCGATCAGGATTTTGCCTATCTTTATATCATGGCAGTATCCCGAGACATAGAGAGGGCGATTGTGTTCGCACGTCCCAAGTAGAAGGTCTTCATCGCCAAAAGTAACATCGGCCGTATGCACCTCCTCCAATTCATCCTTCATCTTTTCCTCGGCCAGGCATGCTTGGAATTGTTCTGGGTCTTGGAGCGCCTTAATCAACGAATCTCTCGCCTCTTTTGATAGCAAAAGGGCGTCAAGAATGCTGAGCTGTGAGGGCAGCTTCCTCAGATGTGCTAAGACGTTGTAGTCCACCTTATCCTTCTTTGGTGGATCTTTGGCAGCTAGCTCTTCCACCACTTGGTCATCTAAGACGATATCCCCAGAGGCCTTTTCTTTCCCTTTATCTTTTTTGTTCGAGGGTCCGAGGTTCTTTTCGGGCAGCGTGCGATTACGTAGCCGGATATTTTCGCAAACCTTCGGTTCTTCTTCTTTTCTCGACACGGACCCTTTAAAGAGAGGGGCAAGTTCCAGCTCCTCATCAGAATCGCTCCCGAATGTAGGCACTTGTGACCCGCCGGTGTTAACTACACGACAACCGCCGGTAGTTCTTTTACTCCCTTCGGTCGTATTTCTTTGCTCTCGATGAGTTTTACGTTTTTCCCGCTTAAAGCGTTGTGATGAGCAACATATCCTTGCCACCATCTATCGAAAGCTTTGCACTCTTGTGTGGGGTGCGAAATCTTTTGATGATATAAGCAATAGGAGGGGTGCATTTTCGCTTCACCGGTAATTTCTTCTTCGGAGGATGGTAGCTTCATACCCATTGATATGGCCTTAGCAAACTTCTTTCTCATCTTGAATTGGCTTTTGTCGGTAGCGGAGGTGTTTAGCTCCACCGGGATCATCTCAGCTCCTTCATCGAGTCGCTGGCGCTTGGCCCTTTCAAATATAGCCGCCTCGCGCTTCCGATCAGCTTTACTTTTCAACCGAGCTTCATTAAGGAATGCGTCGATTACTTCATCTGGTGGCCCCAGAACTTTTGGTTCAGGATCTGCCCCCAGCTTTTCGGTGCAAAGAGTCTCCTCATCGTTCGTGATCGAATGGGAAATCATATGACAGCTCGCCACATATTCCTCGGATTCATCCGATGAACTTTCTCCTTCATCTTCTTCTTGAAAGACATGATTGAGGAACTCTTGGAATGTAATGGGAGTCTGGGCCTTTTGGTTGTATTCTTCCAACGCGTCAATTTGCTTTTGTAAGTCTGTGCGTTTGCCGCCAGGCTTCACGGGCTTCTTAGATTTCTTCTTCTTCTTTTTCGAAGATTTTGACGGCTGGCTGCAAGTGCTTGAACCGCCACCATCGGTCTTTGGAGTTGGACGTGGCTTCAACATCCCTTCAATGACTTGCGGTTCCAACGGATTCTTCCACTTGATCGCTGGACATGTCTGAAGATCGTTTAGCATCCTCTTTGTCTTGGCTGATAATACAACCTCCCAAGGAGCTTCTTCAATGACGGAGCATGTTGCCCCCGGCGTATTCGTCCCCTTAGAGGTGTGGGGCTGCGGGGATTCACCTTCCATTTGTCAGATAACGCGAACTTGCCCTGTCGGTACTGGTTTTCAAGCCAATTTTTGAAAACGTAGCAATCTTCGATCGGATGGCCTAGTACTCGATGATAAGGACAGTAGTTGGGCTCGTTGACGTCACTTGGTTGCAACGGACGTTTTGGATCCGGCAAATTTATGAGTCTGTTGCGCAATGCCAGCTCGAATAACCTCCTCGTTTTATCGTGGGGAAAGGAATAAGGACGTCACATCCTATCCTCAAGGGGCACGTACGGTCGCGTATTATTTTGACGAGCAACCGGCTTCGAGTCGCTCGGTTGTTGTTGAGCATTAGCGACGACGATCGCTTTTCCCTTCCCTTCGTCATTTCGGGTGTCTGGCCTTGGAAGAGGGGGTTTATGGCCCATTTGATCCATTTGCGCTAGTTTGTCAATCAAGGCCTGGAAGGTAGTTGGCTTGAAAAACATCATAAACTGTGAGATGGTTGCTTGTGGATCGAGGGTTCCCACAAACATACCCACCGCGAGAGCTTCTTCAATGCGCTGCTCACACTTTGACCATAAGTTCCGCCATCGTATAGCGTACTGAACCCACGTCTCGCCGGGTTTTACCCTGGCGTTAATCAGTGCCGTCATCGGGGTACGTTCACTGGCGCTTGCAAAACGCTGAGTAAACAGCAGCTCCATCTCCGCGAAGGTTTTAATAGAGTCGTTCGGGAGCTCAGAGTACCATTCAAACGCCGTATCTGATAAGCTTCCAACAAACTGGCGAAGCAACAGGTTGTCATCACCGCCGGTGTTGCCGCAGAGTGCCCTAAACTGGGCAACATGCTGGTGAGGATTGCCCGTCTCCTTGTAGACATGGAACTTGGGAATTGTGTAACCGGGTGGGTACTTGATTTGATCGTACCAACTTGGATATGGCCGTCCTGTTTTTACGACCTGGCCAGCTGCTTCCGTCGCTTGATGGACCCGGATCTGCTGAGCTATGTATCCGTCCAGATCGGCTTTGGAGATTATCTCTTCTTTAGCTGCTGACAGAGCTGGCGGAGGATTCGACGTCTCTCCCCTATCGTCTTTAAGGATGATCGGGGGATCTTCAGCAGGTGGATCTTGTTGAATCATCATACCCACCATATCCTGGAACAGGAGGGCCATTTTCTTTATGTTGGCTGCCTGTTCCGCAGCTTCTTTATCCTTCTTCTCCAGTACGCGACGAAGGAATTCAGCGTCAGTTTCTTATTCTTGACGCTCATCCGAGGACGTTTCAGGGGTTTCTTTTGGCCCTGTAAGTGCGGCCATAGCGTTCATCATCTCTTGGAGCTTCTGCTGCTGCTCCTGAGCCTTGGTCATTGACCTCGTGTGCGGTCTATGACCTGTTGATATGCGGCTATCTTCTTTTCCCGATGCCATATAAACCGTATGAAGTGTTATGCCCCCTGACTTGGGGCGTTTAGGTTCACCATTTTTAACTTTTGCCGCTGACGCGGGAGTTTTCTCTGGCCTCCTTCTTTTGTGGGCCGTTGAGGTTGAAGGAACCGTTGAAGGGGGCAGCCTTGCAGCTGCTGTCCCCCGCTGTTCAATATTATGGTCTTTTCCTTTTTACACTTTCGCCCTTTTCTGGTGATGAGAGTGACCTGGGTCAATTACGGAGTCTTGAACCCTCCGCCAAACTTTATAAATTCTTGAAGATAGCCGTTGAGGGGGCTGTTCTTGCTTCGTTTCTGGAACTCTCCCCGCAGGTGGAGGAGATCTCTTCAGTGTAGCGGTTGGAGAGTTTTTTCGCACCCTCCTCAGCAGTTCAAAGCTGTTCCCAGTTGGGACAGCAGCGTTGACTTCCACCACTGGAGCTGGTGGAGTTAGCCCTGAGGGAGAGTTGCCCCATGCCTTCCTCACTCGTTGCCAATGGCGACGTTGAGCACGGCGAGCCGTTGGGATTGGCTCAGAGATTGAGATAGTTTCTTTTTGCCCCCTGTCTGAATGAGGCGTCGCCGGTGTTAACCTCTTAAAGACTGAGGTTGTCCTTGGAGGGATGATATTTAACCTGTCGAAGACAGATCCTCGGGCAGGAGCAGGAATCGTCAGTCTTGAAAAGACTGACTCTTTGACAGGGGAAGCCGCCTTGACGACTTCTGGAGCAGCCGTTATTGCTTTCCTTGGGACAGCCAAATTAGAGTTCTGATTTAGCCTGGTGAAAACAGAGGCTGTCGGTTTGGTAGTGGGCGACCCGTTGACAGGGGTCGTCGTAGCGGTGAGCCGGTCGAAGACCGACTTCTTGTTCCCTTCCGGTGCAGGTATTGGCATAAGGAAGCTTATAGGTGGGATCATGGTCCCGAAAAATAGGCCGGTGGTGGCCTGGGTCACCTGTTCTACCGGCAGAGCGAGGAAGGAAGCCGCTTGGGATCCATATGCCACACCTCCGGGGGAGGTGGAGCGTCCGTTGCAGTGGCACTTCGAGCAGTTGGTGCAGTTAGAGGCCATTGAATCTTGAGTTCTGCGTCAGGCAAAAGACCAAATCTTAGTAACTTGAAATCCGAAGGCAACCATTAACAAACCGCGACTGGTTCGTGAAGACGACACACGAAGCGTGGAGTGGAAAGAGGAAAAGGTCCCACCGGGCGTGCCAGAATTTGTTCCCCTCCGAAGGACGGCGCACAGGACCGCGATGTCCTGACGCTGAGATTCGGGGCAGATGCTATTTGGTTTTATCCGTTCACCTCTCCGAAGATGCCAAGTTGATTTATGGCACCATGTATCGGAGGTTTAGACGGATGCGACCGATGTAGCAGACTTCGTCAGATTCCCCCTCGCTTGAGGGGTTTTTGATTGTGGGGACGCTCTTCCCTGCAGGCGCAAGCCCCTGCAGTTAATTACGCTACCGCATCGCGGTAACAACTTTCTCCTTCTCCAGAATTTCACTTCGTGTCGTGTGTGTTTGTTTGATTTGTGGTTGCCCGTGGATTGTATACGGAGACTGAGTAATGCCGTCGCCCGTAGGACGTGGACTAGTCCAAATCCGTATTTACTTAGATTTGGGTTTGGGGTTTTTAGTTTAAGGATGCATTAGTCGCGTTGCGGCGAAGATCAACTTAAACATTCGTTAAGGATACGTTAGTCCTGTTTTGAGACTAAGATCAACTTAACGTGATAATCCATTTAATATCTGGCCATCGGGACTCGTCATCTCTCTAACGTCGTTGAAGGATTACAACGGCAGATGTCAGAGGAGTTCAGAGATGTACCCTTGAACCAAGGTTGATTTGGAGTTTTATAGTCCGTTTGAATGTTTAAGGATACGTTAGCCGTGTTTGGGGCTAGGATCAACTTAAACGGGATCGTTTAGATCCGGAAAAAGAGCGTTTGGAGGCCTTATTGTTCCAGTTTAGGGACATAGTGGTCCATATTCCAGTTTAGGGACATGGGGGTCCATCGCCAGTTTAGGGACGTAGTGGTCCATCGCCAGTTTAGGGACGTGGTGGTCCATCGCCAGTTTAGGGACGTGGTGGTCCAATATTAGTTTAGGGATGTTTCGGTCCGATATTAGTTTAGGAACGTCTCGGTCCGATATTAGTTTAAGAACGTTTTGGTCCAATATTAGTTTAAGGACGTTTCGGTCTATGTTAATGTGTGGTCGTTGGGACCCGTCACCTCTTTGACGTCGTTGAGGAATTACAACGATGGATGTCAAAGGAGTTCGGAGATGTACCCTCGAACCGGATATAAATTGATTTGAGAGAGAGCATTTGTGCTCAGTTCAATTTAATTTAAGGACTTACGGCCAGAATTGGGCTAAGTCCAGTTGAAAATGTTCAACATTTTATTTATTTTTAGTCTATTAGACCTGTGCTAGGGCTTTGCCCACACTTAAATAATGCATTGCATTACTTCTATTATTATTATTTTTTTTTTTTGGGCTCTGCCCATAAAAGATGCAGAGCATCAATTTATTTTGGGCTCTACAAGGCATCTGCACAGCATTTTATTATTTTGTTTGGGCTTTGCCCATTTATGAATGATGTAGAGCATCAATTTAATTAGACCTATTTGGTCTTTTAATTGGGCCTGGCCCTTCATTAAAATGCATTGCATTTGTTAGGCGCTTTGCGCCAATCACTGAGCGCAAGCGCTTGTGGTGAGGACGCGTGTCATGCTCTGGTGAGCGCAACCGCAACAGTGCAGTGCGCTGCGCTAGTGCGCTGCGCTGTTGCGCTGCTGACACGTGGCGCGCTCTGGTGAGTTGCGCCAACTCCAGAGAGCAAAGCTCTTATTTCAAGAGCGCGTAGCGCAAGTGGTTTAGATGCTGACACGTGGCGCTCTCCCAAGAGCGCAACAGCGCAGTTTGCAAGTGCAAAGCACTAAGAACCTTTTAGATTCAAGAACAGAAGTGCAAAGCACTATTTGATTTCTTGATCTAATTTAGATCAAAGAAAAATAAGTTTTTTTTTCTTGTTTTTCTTATCTCAGAGAACCAAAAGTTCATGAAAAGTGCAAAGCACTATTTTATTTTTTTTATTTTTATTAAAGATCATTGATCTTGTTTTTAGATCTATGATCTGTTCATAAGAGAACTTTATCTTTTTCTAAAGGTTTTTACCTTTTTTATTCTTGAGGAGTTTCTCAGAGTTCTTTCTCTTTCTTTTTTTTAGAAAAATGTTCCTCCCTTTGAATTGAGGTCTAGGGTCCTTTTTATAGTGCCCATAAATTTGTTAAATTTGTTAAAGAGATTTTTCTCTGTGTGATTTGGGGAATTTTCCCACCGTTGGATCTTTGATCCAAGGGCTTCTGCTTTGCAGAGGAAAATCTTCTTGTTTTAACAAGAACAGAAAAGATTTCTTAGAAATTTAATTCTGTTTGGCACAGATGCCCCAGCGCTGACACGTGTCGCGCAGCGCAGTGCTTGCGCAACTGAAGTGTTGCTTCCTTTAATAGAGCTTTGCTCTGATTGGGTGCGCCTTCTTGGGCGCTGCGCTGACGTATCAGCGCCTGACATGTGGCGCGTTGCGCCCGAGATTTGAAGCGTTGCTTCAAAATTTTGAATTTTGAATTTCAACAGAGCTTTGCTCTGATTGGGCGAAACAACCATATCTAATAGGGTGTGATTGCTCTGCCCCGATACACCGACGTGCTGTGGTGTATACGGAGGAGTAATGCTGAGAGAGAATCTCATTCTCCTTTCGAATAATCCAGGAATTCCGTGCTCAAGTATTCTCCTCCTTGATCACATCAAAGGACATAATACTTTTACCCGTATTTTGGTTCTCTACTTCTAACTTATATTCTATGAATATCTCAAAAGGTTCGGACTTGTGTTTCAACAGGAACATATGTCTGAATCTTGAGAGATTATCAGAGAATGTAATGAAGTACAAAGAACCGGTCTTGGCATGTGTAGACAGGGGACCTTCATACATCAATATGTATCATCCCAAGAGTTCACTAACTCTTTCTCTGTTTCCTATAAACAGAGTTATGGTCATCTTATCTTTGTGACATGACTGGCAAGTTTCACAAGATGTAAATTCAAACTAATTTAAATATGCATCTTAATGTAACTTAAGCTAGACGGGTCGCATTGATATGACCTAGTCTACAATGCCTTAAGAAGGATTCGTTCATTTCTGAACTATTCCTCTTGTGTGTATTCCGTATACTAAGAACTGTAGTTTGATTTAGAATGTCAATGCTTTTAGATAACGTGCCTGAACCGATCAACTCTTGATTTAGAAAATGTTCAAAACATTATCCAACAATACAAAATTATATCCTTCTTTATCTAAATAAAGAGACTGATATGATTTTGTATATCAGGTTCGGTATCTAATAACATTTGTTCAGAATCAATGTATTCTGGTAATACAGGGTGACAGTGACCAACAGACTTGGCTGCAACACTTGCACCATTTTCTGTCTCATGAAACTTATCACCCGTTCTCAGTTCTCTACCTTTCTATAGCCCATGTAACAGATTACATATGCGGGATCCTGATCCGGTATCACATACCCAGGACGTAAAGGATACTGAGACACAGTTCTCTGTAATGAACACACCCGAAGATGATGCATCAACATGCACTCTCTTCATTTGGGTGGCACGGGAATTCTGGTAATCCCCCATTTCCTGCTTTGTCTTATAACAATTATAAGTTGGAGCGGGACCAACGTTCCCCAGCTCAGTATAATAAACGGGTTCGGTCAATGTATCCATATTATTATCTTGATTAAGGCGTGACATGGTCGCTACCTGGAGAGAGAGAGAAGAAAACACTTTGCGTGCGCTCTTGCAAGATCAGATTGGTTATTATTTTATCTAATCAGGATGGCTCCCACTGTTTTTATCAAATCTTCCTTCAAACCCTAAAAGGAAAGACTAGCCGGGATTAATTACACGCTACAAGTTCGCCAATCTTTCACCCATGCCAGTGTCGGTACTTTGAGGGAGGTCCCCCGTGCTTTCGCACGAACCTAATTAATGTAAACCTCGTTTTCCCAGAGGCGTAACCCCGTTGACACCTTTCTAGACACCTACTTGATCGGCTAATTGTAATGTGTAAAACTCTCCCAGGAGTAACTCTTACTCGCAGCAGGTATCGGGATCCAACTATCTCATAGAAGGTATGCAATCTCATTGCAAATTTCAACACTTGAAATTCCCGATAATATTTTGCCCCTAGCGTGCTATGACCTTGACGCATGCCAAACAACCCATAGTCCGCTAGTCAAGTTCAACCCGTACATTTCTTGATTGAATTAAACCCACCCGCACGACCCTTGACGCATGCCAAACAACGCCGTACGAATACCCTAATCCAATCGTATCGTATGCTAGCAGATAAGCACTAGTTAGCTACCGTACACTACGCCTTGACGCATGCCAAACTACCGCAGCACGAATACTAACTAGTACATATCTGAAATGACGGAGGGCTACGACAGGTTTTTCTGAAAACCTATTGCGTAATGAACTTGATATCGTTGTAGAATCAAATGATTTTTGAAATGGAGTGCTTTTGAGGCTTTTCTAGTTTTGCTAAAGGGGTCACTCCCGGTGAAGGGATCGTCGGCTCTTTCCTCATCGAATAAGGTGCAGGATATATCATATATACCGCTGTGCAAAGAAAAAACTATAGAAGCAATCAAAAGACAAACTGAGGGTTGTAGCATCTGCCAGTTATTGCTAAAGGAGTCACTCCCGGTGAAGGGATCTCGGTCCTTTCCTTATCGAATAAGGTGCAGGATGTTCTACAAGGAACACCGCGATGCAAAGCAAGAACTGTAGCTACCTGTTTTGAAAATTCGATTCCACAACATCTTAGGTTTCTTTTCTTTCATTAATCACATTAATGAAGTCCCATCATTTAAGTCACCTAAACATCACAGATAAATACGACGTACACTTATGCCATCCGCATTCGCCTCGATGTCCCCTCGTGCACCGTTAGCTTAGGTAACTAACGGCAGAGCGGGGCAGGGCTAGCGCGGGTGTAAAACATAAGTAACGTCTATATAATATATCATATATACTATATACAGTATCCATCACAGCATATCAAATGATCACATCACAGATATCGCAGCAGAAGAAACATATGAAACATTGGATATACTAGGACGTCCGTGTTTTCAATACGAGCCAGTATAAAACACGGATTCCACGGTCGCGATGAATAGCCAAACCCACACCCCTAGACCCCTATGAGAGCGGCAAGCAACCCTACCAATTCTAGAGTTAGGAGACCCGGACTCGACTCCTCAAGTTGGTCTCCCACTGGACTCCAGAACCCGGTTACTTGTGCTCTCCTCCTTGGGTCTATCCTAGTGCGGAAAAGTAAATAATATACAATGGTGACATCTTCCGCAACCTGGAAGTGCCCCAATAAAAGAATATTACATACAAAATTTTTTACATGAATGAAAATAAAAACTCTCATCTCACATAAAAACCCCCGGCTATTCAAAACGCGACGATCCAATATAACATATCCAGCAACACATAACATCACATGTCATCAACGTAAGTAAATGTGTGCATCCCAATTGTCGTTGACATATAGCAACGAAACCGGCGATATCACATATTACATTTACGGTCGCAGAAAAGAAAGTGTAAAACTACAACAGTTGGAATCCGCAACCTCTTTAGACATCGCATGCCTAATCAAATGAATTCCTTAGACATCGCATGCCTAACTATTATAAACCCCGCATTTTAGTCTCATTATCGAAAACACTTTTCAATATCAAGTCAGGCAATTCAACAATATTCCCGACATCCTGATCGAATGCTCGTCGCAAACTTCAGTAGACGGCCGCACCCCCGATGCCATCGACGAAGTGCACCAAGGCGGAACACCGCTGCCGCGAGCTCCCGAACGGATGCTTTCGGCGACAGGGTTCTTCTACAGTCACTTGGTCGGGGCTATGGGGTGTAGCTGGCTATTAAGTTTACCGGCGAGTATCCGCGTACGCTACGTGATTGCGACGGACTTTTGATCACATCAAAATTCCGTGGCAACCGATCAAGGGAGACTAAAGTGCTATGTTTATAACATCCAAATCATTTATCTCATAACTACTTGTGGATTCCAAATATTGTATCACATTCCAGATAAATTAGAAAATGTTAAACTTTCCGATCGAACATTCAAACACCCAAGTTTTCCCGAAACAGCTCAACTCTTGAAATAAGTTCAAAAACATCCATTTCATTCCATAGTACCAACGGTCCAGCCGTAGAAGGGTCAAGCCAACGCCTCACATGTGGCACGCCGTACTGCCCCAAACCCTAAGGTTCAAAGGGCAGCTCAAGACGGTCACATAATCGAGTTAAGGTTTGTTGTCTTCTAGAGGGTCTATCGCGTTACTTGCACTACTTAGAACGTTTTCAAACTACGGAAAGATCCAACACTTGGAAATTTCCCGGCAGGAGAAAAAGTGGGTATTTATATCCAGTCGAACTTTTTAACATATTCTAAATTATCCGGAAAGATAAAGACAAAGTTGAAGATTCCGATCGAATCGTCGAACTCCCAATACAACCCAGAAAACTCAACACTTGAGTATACATTAAAAATTTCCAGAAGATTCAGTAAACTAATAAGGAAGTTACTGTGCAGAAATAAAGTGTCAATGTCACTGAACGGCCGCGGAACCGCCGCACGAGCCATGCTCGTACCGCATTTCTGCGGCGCTTTAATCGAATTAGCAACTCGTTTTGCACATTAACTCTTAAAAAAGCCTGCTGATTTTTCTGCATATTTTTAATTTGGAAAAAAATCCACATTTTCAAAAAATGTACAGAGAAGGGTTTGAGTTAGTGTTTCGGGGTTCGATCGGATTTCTAACATCGTCTACACTTCGCCTAAAGCTCTAGCTAGATTCTGATACCACTGTAGGGTTACTAGGCACTCAAGAGGTTCCACAAGGCATCAACCATGCCAAACAAAAATTTTCCGGTGCCGAGAAACCCTAATATAGATCGTTAACTAGAAGTAAAGGCGAAAAGCAAGCAAGTAAACAACTTTATTTGCTAAGTGAAAAGGGACAACAACCTTTGTAGATCAGCTCCACCATTTCTTTAGCTCCGTGTGGACGTCCCCCCACTGCGATCATCGGATCCTGGACTCTAGCGATGGTTTCATCGGAGAAATGATCGGGCTAGGTCATTGACTTCGAGGCCGAAGATGATCTACGTCGGGGAGACTCAAACTCAAGCTTTTCCTTTACTTGGTCAAAAACTTTGTGAAGAGAACACCCTATACTACATGGCAAGTGGTAGAGGATGAATAAATAGGAAGTGGGTTCATTTTAGAATTGGATTTCTCACTCTTTTTCTCATGGCACCATTGGAGCTCTCAAGCTTTTGTGAGCTTGATGAAGATGAAGAAGAAGAAAAGAATCATATGAATTAAAAGAATAATATGAATACTTATCCTTTTAATCATGGCACCATGATTGAGTTAAGCCCTCATGCTTAACTCATGTAGAGATTTAACCATAGAATAAGGTTAAGGGTTGGGTTAGCTAATATCTTAAATAAATGACAAAGAGAGTTGACTTTGTCAATGTTCATCAAGCTTCATGAAGCTTGATAATTTTGACCAAAGTCACACTCTTTTGTTATATGGAAAATAGTAAACCCTAATCTAACCTTGATTTGGTTCAAGTCTCATACACACAACTTGTTTGTATCATCAAGCATGATACAAACATGTACACTTGCATTTATCACATATAAAACAATGTGCACATTCAAGTGAGAAAATCAATCTTAAGTGAACCAATACTAGTTAATGTAAAGTAATATATCAAATATATAATTATACATTAAATCATTAAATCAACACTTGATTTAACGATCCGGTCATATCGCATATAACCGACTAATATCAAGTGTATCAATGTATCGAATCAACACTTGATTCGGTAACCCGGCTATATCACATATAACCGATCGATGATACAAATCGCGAGAATAGAATACAGTATCACATACTGGTATTATTCTCGGTCCCGCACATATCTCATATGCGCTCCTATTTCGTTTCGCTTGAGCCAAGAAACCCCTGTGTAGGACTCTAAAGACTCGTCAATACGCCGGCAGCAGGTGATGATCATATCAAACACCCACAAGCCGCAAGCGGTCTGCTAAACGTAACGGCCACCCGGGTATTGAGCGATCAGAAAATCAACGAGCAAGCCCGCTCACACTCCTGTGAATCCAACGAGTAACACTACCGTACAGTCCGGTCTGTTCGTCTGATATGTCGCATATCTCGTCTAGGGGTGGTAAACGTCAGACCCCAATAACTCGATAAGTCGTGTCAATATAAGGCTCATAACGGGTCGAGAAACTACTGGTAACACTTACCAGTAAATCCCTAAAGCAGCCTTGGCCAAGGACTTCCTGTTATAGCTAATCGAGCACTGCGCAACATCAACTCCTTATACCGGGAGAGACGAAATCCTTCCTATCGCTCATTGCCTCCATGTGACTCGGGATTGTACCCAAAAGCCACCTTTTTGCACGCCCTCTTGGACGTGGTATGATGGAAATCAAAGCACAGTGGGAATCACACAAGACTCTATGACGATCTCGGGTCTACAGACTAACCTGTACCAGTGTTGCCAGAGAACTGCCATCTGATGTAAGGTATAATACCATCTGGGAGTTCTCGGCGAGTCTGTCCAGTGTACCTACCCAGTCTCCACTGAGCACCCGTATATCATCTCTGATGTCAAACACCAATGGATATGGGATCATCCATCGCTCATCTATATGGGTCGAGAAGGTACACGCTAGTCTACTCTGGTATATCGATGCCCCGTCTCGATACGCCCACGACTAAGGACTTTGAAGGATGTTCTTTTGGACTACCATGTCCCTACTAGTATGATCCGCATCATAGTCCAGATAGTCAAGTACACATCCAAAGGGCTTTACCAACATGTAACAGAGAGACAATCAGTGTACGTTAAGGTAAAGAGTAACCAGATAGCATACTATCATATCGAGCAAGAAAGTCATCCCTATATATGTCCAAGCATCCACTACAATATACATCCAATGTATAGTAATGGCCTCTAGGGCATACATATAACTAACAGGATGCTCTTCCCTGCAGGCGCAAGCCCCTGCAGTTAATTGCGCTACCGCATCGCGGTAACAACTTTTTCCTTCTCCAGATGGTTACTTCGTGTCTTGGGTGTTTGTTTTGTTTGTGGTTGCCTGTGGATTGTATACGGAGACTAATTTATGTTTGTCGCCAGTAGGGCGTGGATTAGTCCAAATCCGTATCTTCTTAGATTTGGGTTTGGGGGTTTGGTTTAAGGATACGTTAGCCTCGTTTGAGACTAAGATCAACTTAAACGTTTGTTGAGGATACGTTAGTCTAATTTCTAGACTAAGATCTACTTAACGGGATCATTTAGATCTAATAAGAGAGCATTTGGACTCTATTGTTTAGTTTAGAGACATTGCGGTCGATTAGTTTAAGGACATTACGGTCCAAGGTTAAGGATATCGTAGTCCATGAGTTTAAGGACTGCACAGTCCGGTTTAGAGACATCGTAGTCTATAAGGTTTAAGGACATCGTAGTCCATGAGTTTAAGGACCCCACAGTCCGGTTTAGAGACATTGTAGTCTATAAGGTTTAAGGACATCGTAGTCCATGAGTTTAAGGACCCCACAGTCCGTAGAAATGTGTGGTTGTCGGGACCCGTCACCTCTCTGAAGACGTTGAAGGATTACAACGACAGATATCAGAGGAGTAAAGAGATGTACCCTCAAACCGGATGTAGATTGATTGGAAAATCTATAGCCCAGTTTGGGACTAAGATTTGTTGAATATTCGTGAGCAGATGGGCTCAATTGAATATAAGTTGAGGACTTATGGCCAATGTTGGGCTAAGTCCAATTAAAATATTTAACATTTTTATTGCTCTGGCTGTTGAGCCTTTATTTGGGCTTGGCCCTTTTTAATAATGCTAAGCATTGGGTTCTGACATCTTTTGTCTTGTATTGAATGCATAGCATTCATCAGAACAATGTGTGTTCTGACAGTGCGCCACGTGGCGCGCCAGGCGCTTTGCGCCAATCAAAGAGCGCATAGCGCTTCTGTCGGGTAGCGCACGCAAAGATAACACGTGTCGCGCTTAGCGCTAAGCGCTAGTTTATTAGCGCATTGTGCTTTCAATTCATGAGCGCTTTGCGCTGATTTAATGGTGCACCAGTGAGTGACACGTGGTGTGCTTGGCGCTGAGCGCCGGTCCATGGGCGCAGTGCGCTGTCTTAGAAGCGCAAAGCGCAAGCTGTGTCTATGGTTGACACGTGGCATGTTTTGGCGCTGAGCGCCGGTCCAATGAGCGCAAAAGCGCAGTTCTTGAGTGCAAAGAGCTTTTCAGTAGTGCAAAGCGCATTTAATTAAATTTATGATCAGAGAACAAGTTTATGTTCTCCTTTTAAAGGAGGCCTTGCCTCAAGGTTCAAGAACAAAAGTTCTTATTTATAAAAAGGCACTGCCTCTGTAGATCAATGATCTGTAAATGAAGTAAATACTTCTTTTTTTATGATAGGATCTTTTGATCTCTTTTTTTTATCAAAGACCTTGGTGTTTTTATAGATCTATGATCTTTTTTAAAAGATAGTTCTTCTTTTCATGAGATGATTTCATTTCTATGTCCAAGAATCATGTTCTTTACCTTAAAGAAATGATCTTCTTTTGCTAAAAAGCTTGCTTTTCTCTCTTTGAGTTTTCTCAAAGTTTGTAGGGGGTTTCTCTATATCAGACTTTTAAGTCTTGGGACTTTCATATAGGGCAAATTGATTTGATAAATCAGTTAAAGAGATCTTTCTCTGATTGATTTGGGAATATTTCCACACCGTTGGATCTTTGATCCTAAGGCTTCTGTTTTGCAGAAATAATCTTCTTGTTTTAATAAGATTGGCAAGATCTTTTCATAACAGAATTTTAATTCTGATTAATTAATAATTTATTATTAGATCTTTTGATCTAACGGTTCGGAATTCTTAATTCCAGCACCGGCGCAACTTGCGCTAGCGCACCTACGTTTGACACGTGGCGCGCAGCGCAGAGCGCAGTGCAACTGTACTAGCGCACCCGTGTTTGACACGTGGCGCGCAGTGCAGAGCGCTGGATCTGAAGCGTTGCTTCGATTTTTGAATTTTGAATTTCAAAACAGAGCTTTGCTCTGATTGGGGGTGAGCTGCCTAGAGCGCAGCACACTTGGCACTAGCGCATCCGTGTTTGACACGTGGCATGCAGCGCACCTAGCGCTGGATCTGAAGCGTTGCTTCAATTTTTGAATTTTGAATTTCAAAACAGAGCTTTGCTCTGATTAAGGGAAACAACACGCTCGACGTCGCCACTGGCGCCGAGTAAGGAAAGCTGGGGGCAGTTCCCCTTCTAGATTGACTCCACCAGCTCCGATGGTAGAAATCAACGCTGCTGTTCCAACTGGGAACAATTTTAGACCACTCAGGAGGGTGCGCAAAAACGCTCCAACCACCATGCTTAAAAGATCTTCTCCGTCTATGGAGAATGTTACTAAAACAAGGCCAGAGCAGCCCCCTCAGCGGCCGTCCTCCAAAATCCACAGGGTCTGGCGAAGAGTCCAAGACTTTGTGATCAACAACGACTATTCCCGTCGATAAAACAAAGTGAAAGTTCGGTAAGAGAAGGACCACCCCGTCGTACCACAGAAGGTATCGTCTATATTGGTGCCTGCTGCAATGGTCCCCTCAACTTCGACCGCCCATAAAAGGAGAAGGCTAGAGAAGATCCCTATGTCTGCGACAAATCTCAAGGGTGCGGAATCCAAACGCCATAAGTCCGGGGGCATGGTAGTGCACACCATATGCATGGCTCCCAGGAAAGAGGATATCCGTATCTCCACGGTTCATCGACCACTTACACGGTCTGTGACAAAGGCTCAAGAGAAACAACAGCAGATGCTCCAAGAAATGTTAACAAAGATGGCCGCACTCACTGGGCCAAAAGAAAGCCCAGAGACATCGTCGGAACAACGTCAGGAGCAAGAAACTGATGTCGAGTTCCTCCGCAGAATGCTTGAGAAGAAAGATAAAGAAGCCACCGAACAAGCGGCCAACATAAAACAAATGGCGCTATTGTTCCAAGATATGGTGGGCATGATGATCCAGCCGGACCCTCCAGCGGAGGAGCCTCCGGTGATCATTGAAGACGACAGAGGGGAGACATCGAACACTCTTCCAGCCTTTTCAGCCGCCAAAGAGGAAACAATCCCGAAAGCTGCGCTCGATGATTATATAGCTCAACATATACGAGCCCATCAAGTGAACGAAGCTGCTGGCCAAGTCGTCAGAATCGGGCGACCCTATCCCAGATGGTACGATCAGATTGAGTACCCACCAGGATACACGATCCCTAAATTTCATGTATATAAGGGGACCGGCAATCCTCATCAGCATATCGCCCAGTTCAGGGCTCTATGTGGTAATACCGGAGGTGACGATAAGCTGCTACTTCGCCAATTCGTCGGCAGCTTAGCGGAGACGGCTTTCGAATGGTATTCGGAGCTTTCGAACGAATCCGTCAAAACGTTTACAGAGATGGAGTTGCTATTCACTTAGCGTTTCGCAAGCGCCAGCGAATGCACCCCAATCACGGCGTTGATCAATGCCCGAGTGAAGCCTGGAGAGACATGGGTTCAGTATGCGATTCGGTGGCGCAACCTATGGTCGATATGCGAACAACGCATAGAAGAAGCTCCTGCCGTGGGCATGTTCATGTGGACCCTCGACCCTCAGTCGACTATCTCCCAATTCATGATGTTCTTCAAGCCGACCACCTTCCAGGCCTTGATTGACAAACTGGCCTAAATGGACCAAATGGGCTATAGGCTTTTCCCTTCAAAAGCGGATTTTCGGAATGAAAAAGGCAAAGGGAAAGCGACCTTTGTCGCCAATGCTCAACAACAGCCGAGTGAGCCAAAACCAGCTGCTCGCCAAGGCAACAAGCGGCGATCCTTCGATGAGAAGTTAAGACGTCCTTACTCATTTCCCAAGGATAAAACAAGGAGACTGTTCGAACTTGCAGTGCGCAACGGGCTCATCACTCTGCCGGATCCAAGACATCCGTCGCAATCCGGTAACGTTAACAATCCTAACTATTGTCCCTACCATAGAGTAAGGGGTCACCCACTCGAAGATTGCTATGTCTTCAAAAACTGGGTTGAAGACCAATACCAGCAAGGCAAATTCGCGTTGTCTGAAAACTGGAAAGTGAACCCGCCACAACCACATACTCCGAAAAAGATGGACATGCCGGGGGCATCATGCTCATTCATAGAGGAAGCTCCATGGGAAGCTGTTCTTTCGGCAAAAACTAAAAGAATGCTAAAAGATCTTCAAACATGTTCGGTAATCATGTGGAAAAGCCCGCTAGAGCCGGAGATCATCGAGGGGATGCTGAAACCCCGCCCAACATCGGGAGTTAGTAGCGATGGGCAAAACACCCAGGCCCAGCCGTCAAAGTCTTCGAAGAAAAAGAAGAAGACCAAGAAGCCCGTGCAACTTGAGGACAAGCGCACGGATCTGCAAAAGCATATTGACGCGCTGGAGGAATACAACCAGAAGGCGCAAACCCCAGTCACGCTTCAAGAGTTTCTCAATCACATCCTTGAAAGTGAAGATAATGACAATGATGAGGGAGACGACTCGTTAGAGGAACCCGAAGATTACGTGGCAAGTTGCCACATGATCTCTCATTCGTCGCTAAATAACAAAGAAACTCACTCGGCGTTAGAAGATAACATGAAGGAGATGGGGACAGGAGCAATGCCAAAATCCTTGGATTGTGTGACAAGGGGAAACCTACTTGTTCAAAAAGTATCCGGCGAAACATCGCCTCAAAGCTACTATGGACCGAAAAGTCCGTAAATAAGAAATTCACCTCAAATATGGCAACAAAGGACCGAAATGTCCTAAAAAGTAACTACTGACCGAAACGTCTTTAAACTACTACAAACCCGCAGCATCCCCAGGCTGACGCGTAAACAAAAACGGTACGTCCATAAGCAAAATGGGCACGGATGAAAACCCGAAAGGGCTCCGTGAGTAAAAACAGCAAGGCTACCGGCGAGTTTGTGAAAACCCAAAAGGGTGCAGACTCGTAAAAAAATTGGTATGTCCATAAGCAAAATGGGCATGGATGAAAACCCGAAAAGGCTCCATAAGTAAAAATAGCAAGGCTACCGGTGAGTTTGTGAAAACCCGAACGGGCGCAATCTCGTTAAAAGACACTTGTAAGGTCCTCTCGACCTTATAAGGAGAAAACTACCTGTGTGAGATCCCTACGACTCACAAATGAGCAACACACTTAGGGATCCCCACGATTCTTAAGGAGAAATTACACTTACGAGATCCTCACGACTCGTAAGGAGAACCCTCTTATGAGACCCTAACGGCTCATAAGATTCAAAAGCCTTAAGCTATAAGGATCTGAACCTGTTCTTAAACCATCACCTTTTCCAGATTTCCCTACAAGCGGTTCAATACTTACCCTTGTATACAATCCACGGGCAAAAATAATCATTTCCTTGCCGAGTCCCACCAACAACAAGGAATGCCATCATTTGATGAACAAACACTTGTAGGTCCTCTCGATTTACAAGGAGAAAACACTCTTGCAAGATTGTTACGACTTACAAGAGAACACACACTTAGGAATCCTCACGATTCCTAAGGAGAAATTACACTTATGAGATCCTCACGACTCGTAAGGAGAACTCTCTTATGAGACCCTCACGGCTCGTAGGATTTAAAAGCCTTAAGCTACAGGGATCTGAACCTGTTCTTAAGCCATCATACACCCCAATTTTCCCTGCAAGCGGTTCAATGTTGACCCTTGTATACAATCCACGGGCACAAATAAACGTCTCCCCCACCAAGTTCTACCGATGGCGTGAAATCCTCTTATTTGGTGAACGAATCCTATAAGTCCTCTCGACTTATAAGGAGAAAACACTCTTGTAAGATCCTTACGACTTACAAGAGAACACATCACTTAAAGGTCCCCACGACTTCTAAGGAGAACATACACCTATGAGATCCTCACGACTCGTTGGGAGAAACACCTTTATGAGACCCTTACGGCTCATGAAATCAAAAGCCTTAGTTGACAGGATCCTAACCCTGTTTGCTAAGCCACCTTTGTTCGAATCGACAGAGGCAAATGATGATTCTCTCCTGACAATGTTCCAGTGGTAGCAATACTGATGCCTAAACCGGTATCAAATTCCAAGTCCTTTCACGGCAAATGATGACTCGCTCCTGGCAATATTCTAGTCGCAGTGATGCTGATGCTAAAATTGGCATCAGGTTCCAAGTTCCATACTTGCAACAAAATCAGCAAGTAAGAGAAATGCATATAAAATAGCCGAAATGATAGGGCAACTTTCAACAAAATTAGCAAGTAAAATATATGCATACAAAAATAGCCGAAATGATTGGGCAACTCGCAATAAAAATCAGCGAGTAAAAAGAAAAATAGCCGAAATGAATATGTTAGTTATGTATATGCCCTAGAGGCCATTGTTGTACATATGATGTATATTATAATGGATGCTTGGATATATAGAGAGAGAACTTTCTTGCTCGTCATGGTAGTATGCTATTTGGTTTCACTTTATCTTAACATGTTGACTTGTATTTGTTTACTGTCTTACTCTCACATGTTGATAAAGCCCTTAGGATCGGTACTCGACTACTGGGACTATGATGAGATCATACTAGTGGGGCCACGGTAGTCGATGAGGACATCCTATAACTGTTCCTAGTCGAGGGTGTATCGAGATAGGGCATCAATACACCAGAGTAGACTAGCGTATACGCATCTTGACCCTTATGATGGGCGATGGATGATCCCATATCCATCGGTGTTTGACATCAAGGATGGTGTACGGGTGCTCAGTGGAGACTGGGTACACTGGACGGACTCTCCGAGATCTCCCAGATGGTATTATACCTCACGTCAGATGGCAGTTCTCTGGTGACACTGGTACAGGGTAGTCCGTAGACCCGAGATCGTCATAGAGTCTTGTGTGATTCCCATTGTGCTTTGATTTCCACCTTACCACGTCAAAGAGGGCATGCAAAATGGTGGCTTTTGGATACAGTCCCGAATCACATGGAAGCAATGAGCGATAGGAAGGAATTCGTCTCTCCTGTTATAGGGAGTTGATGTTGTGCTGTGTTCGATTGGCTATAACTGGAAGTCCCTGGCCAGGGCTGATATAGAGATTTACTGGTAAGTGTTACCAGTAGTTTCTCGACCTGTTATAAGCCTCACATCGACACGACTTATCGGTTACTGGGGTCTGACCTATACCACCCCTAGACTAGATATGCAACATATCAGACGAAGAGACCGGACTGTACGGGAGTGTTACTGATTGGATTCACAGGAGAATGTACATACTTGCTTGTTGATCTTCTGATCGCTCAATACCTGGGTGGCTGTTACGTTTAGCTGACCGCTTGCAGCTTGTGGGTGTTTTATATGATCATCACCTGCTACCGGCGTATTGACGATTCTTTAGAGTCCTACACAGAGGTTTCTTGACTCAGGCAAAACGGAGTAGGAGCACATATGTGATATGTGCAGGACCGAGGATAATGCGATATGAGATACCGTATTATATTCTCGCGATATTTTGATATGAGCCGGGTCATCGGATCAAGTTTTGATTCGATGAATCAGTACATGATATATTAGTCGGTTATATTCGATATAGCCGGATTGTCGGATCAAGTGTTGATTCGATAATTTAATGTATAATTATATATGTGATATATTACATTACATTATCTAATATTGGCTCGCTTTATTGATTCATTTTCTCACCAGATAATACATTGATATATATGCGACATATGTTAATAGTATTATTTTCTTTTGTTACAAATATATATTATATATGTGATATATAATATTGTAACATGATATGATTACTAATGCAACATGTTTAGTGGAGATTAAATAAGGTTAGGGTTTGATTTGGGTTGGTTCTTTCTTGATACTTCTAGAAGGTTTTACTTTGTTTCTAGCAAAAGATATTATGCTTGATATTTTGCTAGATATTTCTAACCCAACCCAAACCCTTCACCCTAGGTTAAATCTCTACATGGGTTAGCCTTGTCATCCTTGACCATGGTTACATTTGTAATCATATTAATTTTTTCATTATTCATCACAAAAGGAATTATTCATTCATATTCTTCTTCTTCTTCCTTGAGCTTTGAAAAAACTTTCTAGGTTTTCATTTTGTGATGGATTAGTGTGAGATTTTGATAATAAAAGAGAGCATAAATCCTACTTCATCATCCTCATCTAATCTAGCCAATTAGATTAGGGTGTTCACCTCATTAGTGAGAAAGAGCTTGAGTTAAAGGAACTTCGAGGTCGATCATCGGAGAAAAGGAAGGCTACAAGCAAGCATGGATCATTTGGGTTGTGGAGCCTTTCTTGAGTCTGGGAGATCGTGGATCGCGGCGAAGGGCCTTCTACTCGGAGCTTATGAAGCGAAGGAGCGGAATACAAAGGTTTTAATCCCTCACTCTTAGTTGAAAGATGTTTACTTGCATGTGTAACCCTAATAATCTAGCAAAGATCCCGGCTTTGGGTTGTTCGGCACGTCTAAATTTTGAATCGGGCATGGTTGATGCCTTACAGACCCTTGTATGACTGCCTAGGAACCTTACAGTGGTATTAGAGCCAAGCTAGAGCATTAGGCGACGTGTATACGAAGTTAAAACTCCGATCGAACCTCGAAACATCGAACATGACCCCCTCTCTGGAAATTTTGTAAAAATGTGATTTTTTCTGCATTAAAAATACTCAAAAAAATCAGCAGGGAATTCTAAGGATTATGGTGAAATACGGGCCCACAATACCATCAAGTCGCCGCGGAACCGCGGCAGGAACCTGCTTCCCGCGGCGGTTCCGCAGCCGAACTTTGGTATTAGGGACACGTGTCTTCAGGGTATATCCGTAGGTACTTATACATGATTCTGGGTATTTTTAATTTGACTCAAGTGTCGAGTATTCTGGGGATTATTTTGAATTCGTTGATTCGATCGGAAAGTTTAACTTTGTTCTGTTTTCCGGATAATTTAGAAAGTATTAAAATGTTCGAACGGATATCATTAACTCATTTTTTCCCGACACGAAAAACTTTCAAGTGTTGAATTTTTCTTGAGTTTAAATCTTTCGGAAAAACGTGCAAGTAACGCGGTGGACCCTTTAGAAGAACACAAACCTTAACTCGATTTTGTGACCGTCTGAACCGCCTCTAAACCTTAGGGTTTGGGACAGTACGGCGTTGCCACATATGAGGCGTTGGCTTGACCCTTCTACAGCTGGACCATTGGTACTGTGACATATTCTGGGACTTTTTGAACTCCGCTCAAGTGTTGAGCTATTTAGGAAATCTTGGGTATTTGATTATTCGATCGGAAAATTTAATATTGTCTATTTATCTGGAATGTGATACAATATGTGGAATTCATATAGTTAGGCATGAAATGCCAAGTATGTGATATTTCGGATTTACGATGTCTAAAGAGATTGTGGATTACAAATGTTGTTGTTTTACAATTTCTTTTCTGTGACCGTAAGTGTAGCATGTAGTTGTATCGCCGGTTTTCGTTGCTATACATCAACGACAATCGGTGTATGTATACTTACTTACGTTGATGATATGAGATGTTATGTGTTGCTGTGATATGTTATATTGGATCGTCGTGTTCTGAATAGCCGGGGATTTTATGTGAGATGAGGGTTTTTATTTTCATTCATGTAAAATTCATTTGTATGTAATATTCTTTTATTGGGGCACTTCCGGGATGAGGTTGATGTCACCAGTGTATATTATTTACTTTTCCGCATTAGGTAGACCCAAGGAGGGGAGCATAAGTAACCGGGTTCTAAGGTCCAGTGGGAGGCCATCTCGAGGAGTCGAGATCGGGTCTCCTAACCCTAGAATTGGCAGTGTTACTTGCCGCTCTCGTAGGGGTCTAGGGATGTGGGTTTGGCTATTCATCACGACCGTGGAATCCGGGTTTTATACAGGCTCGTATTAAAACACAGACATTCTAGTATATCCAATATTTCATATATGTTCTTCTGCTGCAATGTTCTGTGATGAGATTATATTACTGCCTAAGAGGAATGCTTATACTATATATATGCTGATATATAAATATTACTGCTTTCATTTCTACTATGATGCTTAGGAAGCATAAGCTGATGGGATATATTAATGAGATTAATAAAAAGAAAAGAAACCTAAAAGATGTTGTAGAATCAAAACTTCATAAAAAGGGTAGCTACAGTTTTGCTTTGCATAGCAGTATATATGATATACCCTGCACCTTATTCGATGAGGAAAGAGCCGAGATCTCTTCACCGGGAGTGAGCTCTTTAGCTAAACTGGCAGATGCTACAAACTCACGGTTTAGTTTTGACAGCTTAAATAGTTCTTGCTCTGCACAGCGGTATATATGATATATCCTGCACCTTATTCGATGGGGAAAGAGCCGAGATCCCTTCACCGGGAGTGACCTCTTTAGCGAAACTAGAAAAGCCCCAAAAACACTCCTTTTCAAAATCACTTGTTTCTACAACGATATCAAGTTCATTACGCAATAGGTTTTCTGAAAAACCTGTCATAGCCCTCCGCCATTTCAGATAAATCTTACTTAGTATTCGTGCTGCGTTTGTTGACCTTGTCAAGGCACAGTGTACGGTAGCTAATTAATGTTTATCTTCTAAAACATGAGATGCGATTGGATTAGGGTATTCATACGGTCTTGTTGACCTTGTCAAGGGTCATGCGGGTGGGTTTAATTCAATCGGGAAATAACGGGTTGAATTTGACTTGCGATTTATGGTTTGTTGACCTTGTCAAGGTCATAAATCGCTAGGGGCAAAATATTATCGGGAATTTCAAGTATTGAAATTTGCAATGAGATTGCATACCTCCTATGAAATAGTTGGATCCTGATACCCACTGCGAGTAAGAGTTACTCCTGGGAGAATTTTACACAGGATAATTAGCCGATCAAGTAAGTGTCTAGAAAGATGTTAACGGGGTTATGCCTCTGGGAAAACGAGGTTTATTTTAATTAGGTCCGTGCGAAAGCACGGGGAACCTCCCTCAAGTACCGACACTGATCTGGCTGAAAGATTGACGAAACTGTAGGGTGTAATTAATCCCGGCTAATCTTACCTTTTAGGGTTTGAAGGAAGATTTGATAAAAACAGTAGGAGATATCCTGATTAGATAAGATAATAACCAATCTAATCTTGCAAGAGCATACGCTAAAGTGTTTTCTTCTCTCACTCTCTCGGTAGCGCCCATGTCAGGCCATAATCAAGATAATAATATGGATGTATTGACTGAACCCGCTTTTTATACTGAGCAGAGAAACGTTGGTCCCGTTCTTTCTTATAAGAGTTATAAGACTGAACAGGAAACAGGAGAATATCTGGATTCTCATGCCGCCCAAACAAAGAACATACATGCTGATGCATCTTCTTCGGGTGTGTTAGTTATTGAGAACTGTTTCTCAGTTCACCCTACGTCCTGGGTATTAGATACCGGATCAGGATCCCATATATGTAATTTGTTACATAGGCTACGTCAAGGTAGAGAACTGGGAAAGGGTGATCATTCCATAACAGTAGGGAATGGTACACATATTGCAGCCAAAGCAGTTGGCGAATATCACCTTGTATTACCAAATAGTAATACACTGATTCTGAATGAGTGCTATTATATACCGAACATGATGTACAACATTATATCAGTTTCTTTATTAAGTAAAGATGGATATAATTTTGTGGTACAAGATAATGTTATGAACATATTCCTGAATCAAAAGTTGATTGGATCAGGCTCGTTACATAATGGCATATTCATTCTCAATCAAAATACAGTCCTTAATATACAAAACACACACAAGAGGAAAAGTTCAGAAATGAACGAATCCTTCTTGTGGCACTATAGACTTGGTCATATCAATACGACACGACTAGCTAAGTTACATAAGGATGGATATTTGAATCCCTTCGAATTATCATCTTATGAAACTTTCCATTCATGTCTCAAAGGTAAAATGACCAAAACTTCGTTCAGTGGACACGGAGAAAGAGTTACCGAACTCTTAGAGCTGGTACATAGTGATGTATGTGGTCCCATGTCTATGCATGCCAGGAACGGTTCTTCCTTCTTTATTACATTCACAGACGATCTCTCTAGATTCGGGCATGTGTTCCTGATGAAATACAAGTCTGAAACTTTTGAGAAATTCAGAGAATATAAGCATGAAGTAGAGAACCAAACGGGCAAAAGTATTAAGATCCTTCGATCTGATTGAGGAGGAGAATACTTGAGCAATGATTTTCTGGATTATCTAAAAGAGAATGGGATTCTCTCTCAGCTTACTCCTCCTTATATACCATAGCACAACAGTGTATCGGAGCGGAGGAATCACACCCTATTAGATATGGTACGCTCTATGATGAGTAATGCTGAGTTACCTATTTCCTTCTGGGGGTATGCACTGGAGACAGCAGCATACCTATTGAATCAAGTTCCATCTAAATCTGTACTTACCACACTATACGAGATATGGAATGGGAAGAGACCGTATCTTAAGCGAGTTAAGATATGGGGTTGTCCGGCCTATGTCAAAAGGCAAAATCCGGACAAACTTGAGGCACGATCAGTTCTTTGCAAGTTTGTAGGATATCCGAAGAATTCTTATGGATATTTTTTCTACCACAGTGAGGAGCAAAAGGTGTTTGTTGCTCAACATGCCACCTTTTTAGAAAAGGAATTTCTTGCAAAAGAGATTAGTGGCTCTGAGGTAGAACTGGAAGAAGTTCCAGCAACACAAACTGCAACTGAAAATTTAGTGGAACCAGAGTATTCAGTAGTACCTGACGAACCCCAGCCTCTCCGCCGATCTAGCAGGGTTTCTCATCCACCTGAGAGATACTACGGTTTTCTCATTGATGGTGGGAGCGAGGATTGCATAATGGAAGATGATGACCCGACTAGTTTCGAGCAGGCCATCACGAGTGGTGACTCTGTTAAATGGCTAGATGCAATGCGATCTGAGATGGAATCCATGTACACCAACAAAGTATGGACTTTGGAAAATGCTCCTGAAGGGGTAAAACCCATTGGGAGCAAGTGGATCTTTAAAAAGAAAATTGGTGTAGATGGAAAAGTTGAAACTTTCAAAGCTAGACTTGTTGCAAAGGGTTTTCGTCAACGACCAGGTGTGGATTATGACGAAACCTTTTCTCCAGTGGCTATACTTAAGTCCATCCGGATCTTACTTGCCATTGCTGCATACCATGACTACGAAATCTGGCAAATGGATGTTAAGACCGCCTTTCTAAACGTGATTTAGAAGAGTGCGTGTACATGACTCAGCCAGAGGGCTTCGTAGATAGTGGGAGCAACGGAAAGGTATGCAAACTGCTTAAATCCATCTATGGGTTAAAGTAAGTATCGTGGAGTTGGAACATCTGCTTTGATGTTGTAGTCAAAGAGTTTGACTTCATCAAAAACATAGATGAACCTTGTATTTACAAGAAGGTTGCAGAGAGTAAGGTTGTATTCCTCGTATTGTACGTGGATGACATACTCTTGATAGGAAATGATGTTCCTATGCTGCATTCTGTCAAGCTCTTCTTATCACAAATATTCTCAATGAAAGATCTAGGTGATGCCTCCTGCATATTGGGAATCAGGATCTATAGAGATAGATCTAAACGGATATTGGGATTGTCCCAATCCAAATACATTGACACCATACTAAAGAGGTTTAGTATGGAAGAATCCAAGCGTGGTAACCAACCCACGATCTCTGGACTCACTCTCTCCAAAGAGATGTCTCCCAAGACTAATTTGGAGAGAGCTCGCATACAAGGGATACCCTATACTTCGGCAGTAGGCTCTATCATGTATGATACTATGTACCAAACCCGATGTAGCATACTCACTAAGTGTAGTGAGTCGGTATCAAGCAGATCCTGGAGAGAGTCACTGGATAGCTGTGAAGAACATTCTCAAGTACTTGAGAAGGACTAAGGAGATATTCTTGGTATATGGTAACGGAGAACTCCAGGTGGAGTGCTTTACCGATTCAAGCTTTCAAAGTGATAAGGACGACTCTAAGTCGCACTCAGGATTTGTCTTTACCCTCAATGGAGGGGCGGTATGTTGGAAGTGTTCCAAACAGGATACCGTTGCAAATTCGACGATAGAGGCTGAATACATCGTTTCCAACGATGCTGCCAAAGAGGCTGTCTGGATAAAGAAGTTCATTACCAAACTTGGTGTGGTTCCATCCATTGAGCATCCAATACCTTTGTATTGCGATAACAATGGAGCTGTGGCTTTGACCAAGGAACCCAGGTCCCATCAGAAGTCCAGACATATTCTGAGGCGGTATCACCTGATCAGGGAGATAGCTGATCGCCGAGAGATCGAGGTCAGGAGAGTAGATACGAAGGATAACACTTTGGATCCACTCACGAAGGCCATTCCCCAGATACAGTTTGAGAGATTATTCGGGATGCTAGGTATGAGATACTACAGCAGCTGGCCTTAGTGCAAGTGGGAGATTGTTAGTTATGTATATGCCCTAGAGGCCATTGTTGTACATATGATGTATATTATAATGGATGCTTGGATATATAGAGAGAGGACTTTCTTGCTCGTCATGATAGTATGCTATTTGGTTTCACTTTATCTTAACATGTTAACTTGTATTTGTTTACTGTCTTACTCTCACATGTTGATAAAGCCCTTAGGATCTGTACTCGACTACTAGGACTATGATGAGATCATACTAGTGGGGCCACGGTAGTCGATGAGTACATCCTATAACTGTTCCTAGTCAAGGGTGTATCGAGACAGGGCATCGATACACCAGAGTAGACTAGCGTATACGCATCTTGACCCATATGATGGGCGATGGATGATCCTATATCCATCGGTGTTTGACATCAAGGATGGTGTACGGGTGCTCAGTGGGTTCGGGTAGAACAGAATTCCACTCTTTCTAAAAGAGACTGGGTACACTGGACGGACTCGCCGAGAACTCCCAGATGGTATTATACCTCACGTCAGATAGCAGTTCTCCGGTGACACTGGTACAGGGTAGTCCGTAGACCCGAGATCGTCATAGAGTCTTGTGTGATTCCCACTGTGCTTTGATTTCCACCTTACCACGTCCAAGAGGGCGTGCAAAACGGTGGCTTTTGGGTACAGTCCCGAATCACATGGAGGCAATGAACGATAGGAGGGAATTGGTCTCTCCCGGTATAGGAAGTTGATGTTGTGCTGTGTTCGATTGGCTATAACTGGAAGTCCCTGACCAGGGCTGATATAGAGATTTACTGGTAAGTGTTACCGGTAGTTTCTCGACCTGTTATGAGCCTCACATCGACACGACTTATCGGTTACTGGGGTCTGACGTATACCACCCCTAGACTAGATATGCAACATATCAGACGAAGAGACCGGACTGTACGGGAGTGTTACTGATTGGATTCATAGGAGAATGTACATGCTTGCTTGTTGATCTTCTGATCGCTCAATACCTGGGTGGCTGTTACGTTTAGCTGACCGCTTGCAGCTTATGGGTGTTTGATATGATCATCACCTGCTACCGGCGTATTGACGATTCTTTAGAGTCCTACACAGAGGTTTCTTCACTCAGGCAAAACGGAGTAGGAGCACATATGTGATATATGCAGGACCGAGGATAATGCGATATGAGATACCGTATTATATTCTCGCGATATTTTGATATGAGCCGGGTCATCGGATCAAGTGTTGATTCGATGAATCGGTACATGATATATTAGTCGGTTATATTCGATATAACCGGATTGTCGGATCAAGTGTTGATTCGATAATTTAATGTATAATTATATATGTGATATATTACATTACATTATCTAATATTGGCTCGCTTTATTGATTCATTTTCTCACCGGATAATACATTGATATATATGCGATATATGTTAATAGTATTATTTTCTTTTGTTACAAATATATTTATATATGTGATATATAATATTGTAACATGATATGATTACTAATGCAACATGTTTAGTGAAGATTAAACAAGGTTAGGGTTTGATTTGGGTTAGTTCTTTCTTGATACTTCTAGAAGGTTTTACTTTGTTTCTAGCAAAAGATATTATGCTTGATATTTTGCTAGATATTTCTAACCCAACCCAAACCCTTCACCGTAGGTTAAATCTCTACATGGGTTAGCCTTGTCATCCTTTACCATGGATACATTTGTAATCATATTAATTTTTTCATTATTCATCACAAAAGGAATTATTCATTCATATTCTTCTTCTTCTTCCTTGAGCTTTGAAAAAGCTTTCTAGGTTTTCATTTTGTGATGGATTAGTGTGAGAATTTGATAATAAAAGAGAGCATAAATCCTACTTCATCATCCGCATCTAATCTAGCCAATTAGATTAGGGTGTTCACCTCATTAGTGAGAAAGAGCTTGAGTTAAAGGAACTTCAAGGGAGATCATCGGAGAAAAGGAAGACTACAAGCAAGCATGGATCATTCGGGTTGTGGAGCATCTCTTGAGTCCGGGAGATCGTGGATCGCGGCGAAGGGCCTTCTACTCGGAGCTTATGAACCGAAAGAGCGGACTACAAAGGTTGTAATCCCTCACTCTTAGTTGTAAAGATATTTACTTGCATGTGTAACCCTAATAATCTAGCAAAGATCCTGGCTTTGGGTTGTTCGGCACGTCTAAATTTTGAATCGGGTATGGTTGATACCTTACAGACCCTTGTATGACTGCCTAGGAACCCTACAGTGGTATCAGAGTCTAGCTAGAGCGTTAGGCGACGTGTATACGAAGTTAAAACTCCGATCGAACCTCGAAACATCGAACATGACCCCCTCTCTGGAAATTTTGTAAAAATGTGATTTTTTCTGCATTAAAAATACTCAAAAAATCAGCAAGGAATTCTAAGGATTATGGTGAAATACGGGCCCACAATACCATCAAATCGCCGCGGAACCGCGGCAGGAACCTGCTTCCCGCGACGGTTCCATGGCCGAACTTTGGTATTGGGGACACGTGTCTTCAGGGTATATCCGTAGGTACTTATACATGATTCTGGGTATTTTTAATCTGACTCAAGTGTTGAGTGTTCTGGGGATTATTTTGAACTCATTGATTTAATCGAAAAGTTTAACTTCGTTCTGTTTTCTGGATAATTTAGAAAGTATTAAAATGTTCGAACGGATATCATTAACTCATTTTTTTCCCGACACGAAAAACTTTCAAGTGTTGAATTTTTTTTGAGTTTAAATTTTTCGTAAAAACGAGCAAGTAACGCGGTGGACCCTCTAGAAGAACACAAACCTTAACTATAATAAATAATAAATAAAATAAATATAATAATAACAATAAAATAAAAATAAAAATGAAGGAAAAACTCCACATGCAAAGCATGTAGGTACCGCCTCGGCTAGAATTAAATCCTATGATGGTGCCTCACGTGCTCCTCACGTGGGCGCCAATGTGCAAACATAAAAAGAAATCTATTATCTAAGAGTGAAAGACTCTGAGGCAGCGCATCACATGCAAAGCACGAGAGCGCCAAGCGCCAAGCGCTAAGAGTCAAAGACTCTGTGACAGCACATCACGTGCAAAGCATGAGAACGCTGGCGCCAGAACTAAATGTTCTCCACCGTTGGATCAAAGATCCAACGAAGATGATAAATCATCAAAACTCATAATAAAATTCTATTGAGGAAATACTCCTCAAATCTTTCTAAACAAGAAAGATTGTGCTCTATAAATCAGAGCACCCTTGGATCAAAAATCCAGTGGTGATTAAAAATCACCAAGCTACAGAATAAGCTCTGTAGGGGAAAATATCTTCCCAATCTTTCTAAACAAGAAAGATTGTGCTCTGTAAATCAGAACACCGTTGGATCAAAGATCCAATGGTTATTAAAAATCACCAAGATACAGAATAAGCTTTGTATGGAAAAATATTCTCCCAATCTTGTTAAAAACAAGAAAATTGCCTTCTGTAAAACTGAAACTTTTGGATCAAAGATCCAACAGTGGGAAATATCTCCAAATCAATCAGAAAAAAGATTTCCTTAACTGATTCAACAAATCAGGCTCCACTATATAAAGGTCCCAAGACTTGAAGTTTTAGAAGGAGGACCCCCCTCCCCATAAACTTAAAATTCTCAGAAAAGAAAAGGAAAAGAGCAAGCTCTGAAAAGAAGAATTTCTTCAAAGTAAATAAAACAGAGAGATCAAAGCATCTCATCATAAAAAGAGAGATAGGGGAAGAAAAATAGAAAGAGAATTTAATTCTCTAAAGAAGAGGAACCCCTCCCAAAAACTCCCACAATTTAATTCTCAAACCAAGAGTTTAACTCTTCTCAAAGAACTTAGTTCTTCCTCTGGTTATGATCTGCAGAAGCAGATCTTCCCACAAGTTGAGAATTTAATTCTCATCGGGGAGATTCTGTCATGCAGATTCAAAACCTAAGGAAAAAAACTGAATCCAAAAGAGTTTAACTCTTACAAAACATGTGGGAATTTAATTTCTCCGAAAGTAGGGTTTAACTCTTTAAAAAGAATTTAATCCTTTTAAAGAACAAAAGGAGAACTTGATTCCCCAGAACTATAGAAGAATAGCCTGGTGATTCATTAGCGTTCAACGCTACACAATAAAAGCTCACGTGTTTCCACGTGAACACCTTTGAGGAACGAAAAAGGAAAGACTGAGATCTAGCCACGTGATCCCACGTGACCCCTGAGAAGTGCTCAGCACTTATAAAAGAGAAAAGGGAATGAACCCTATTTTTGGGGTGCCTCACGTGACCCCACGTGACCCCTGAGAAGTGCTCAGCACTTATAAAAGAGAAAAGGGAATGAACCCTATTTTTGGGGCGCCTCACGTGACCCCTGAGAAGTGCTCAGCACTTATAAAAGAAAAAAGAAAATGAACCCTATTTTTGAGGCGCCTCATGTAACCCCACGTGACCCCTGAGAAGTGCTCAGCACTTATAAAAGAGAATAGGGAATGGGCCCAAAGGCAGCGCTCACATTTTGAGAGCACCTCACATGTTCGCACGTGAGCGTTAATGAACTAAGCGCTCAGCACCCAAATACAGCGCCTACATTTGGAGAACACCTCACGTATCCGCACATGACCATTTAATGAACCAATTGCTCATCACTCATATGGAAAAGAAATATATCCAAAAGCAGCGCTCACATTTTGAAGGCGCCTCACGTGTTCGCACGTGAGCACCACAGGGAGCTAAGTGTTTAACACTTACATATATAAAAGGGGAATAGAACCCAATGAACAGCGCTAATTTTCAGGCGCCTCACGTGCCACACGTGAGCGCCCCCAAAATTTCAGTGTTCAACACCGCTTTAAAGCCGCACGTGAGAGCACGTGAACGCTGAGCATATACTAGTGTTTAAACACTATGAGAGGCCAATATTAGCCAAACTTAGACCAAATCTCCCAAGTACAATCAATTGAGCCCCTCATGCTCAGGGTCCCCCAAACCGATCTCAGTCCCAAACATAGCTAATGAGCTCCTAATAGATGGCATCTAAAATGATGTTCATCCCATTCCCCCTCAGTCGGGACATTGCTTCAAGGGTACATCTCTCCACACATCTGATACATGTCGTTGTAATTCCTCAACGTCTTCAGGGAGATGGCGGGTCCCGACAACCAGCAACTTTTCTGGTACATTTCCAAACCCATGGATACACCCCAATGGACCGTAATGTCCTTAAACTAACTGTGGACCGTAATGTCCTTAAACTAACTGTGGATAGTAAAGTCCTTAAACTTATGGACCGCAACGTCCCTAAACTAAACTCTACAGACTATGATGTCTCTAAACTTCATGGACTATGATGTCCTTAAGCTTATGGACCGCAACGTTCCTAAACTAAACCCCATAGACTATGAGGTCATTAAACTAAACTATGATGTTTTTAAACTGGACTATTAGGTCCTTAAACTCATGGACTATGATGTCCTTCAACTTTATGGACTATGAGGTCCATAAACTCATGGACTATGATGTCCTTAAACTTTACAGACTATGAGGACTTTAAATTAGACTATGATGTCTTTAAACTGGACTATGAGGTCCTTAAACTCATGGACTATGATGTCCTTAAACTGGACTATCATGTCCTTAAACTTATGGACCGCAATGTCCCTAAACTAAGACGATAGAGTCCAAATACTCTTTCATTGGATCTAAATGATCCCATAATCTTGTTGAGTAGATCTTAGTCTAAAATTATACTAACGTATCCTCAACAAACGTTTAAGTTAATCTTAATCTCAATGAGAATAAAGATCCTTAAACCCAAACTAAAACTAAATCTAAGAAAATACGGATTTGGACTAATCCATGCCCTATGGGTGACAACATACATTAGTCTCCGTATACGATCTACAGGCAACCGAAAATAAAAACAAACAAACATGATACGAAGTGACCGTCTGGTGAAGGAGAAAGTGGTTACCGCTATGCGGTAGCGTAATTAACTGCAGGACTTGCGCTTGCAGGGAAGAGCGTCCCCACAATCAAAAACCCCTTGTAAACGAGAGGGAATCTGACGAAGTCTGCTACAACGGTCGCATCTGTCTAAACCTCCGATACACGGTGCCATAAATCAACTTAGCATCTTTGGATAGGTGGACGGATAAAACCAAATAGCTTCTGCCCCCGAAATTCAGGCAAGGCAGACCTACGCGGTCTCGACTCCCATTTTCAGCGGCGAACACCCAGCAACTATCAATCACTATGCCTTGACTAAGGCCAACAAACATAGGTTGAATACTATTGAATATTCATATGAAATGACGGAGGGCTACAAATGGTTTTGGCAATACCGTGAACGTAGTGAACTTTTATAATCGATGGAATCTGATAGCTTTTAAAGGGAGTGGTTTAAGCTCCGCATTTTAAAAGTTTTGCTGTTTTGAAAAAACTGAGTGGTTTTAAAATTGTTCCAACGATTCAGCTTTGGTTTGTTTGCTTTGCATTAATTTATTGCAGTCCCATCAATTAACCTACTATCGCAGAAAATAATGAAAATACAACGTACGCTTATACCACCCGCATTCACCACTTGGCCCCGTCATCACCCATTAGGTTACTTAACTAACGACAGAGCGGGGGCTGGACTAGCTCGGATGCAAAACAAAAGCAAAGTCTATTATATAATATATATATATAATAATATCCATTCGTCAGACGCAATGATAGGCATTCCAGATCACAGATGTACACATTGGATATATTAGGAATGCCGCGTTTCGTTTGAGTCTGTAACAAAAGACGGATTCCACGGTCATGATGAATTGATAAACCCCACCCTAGACCCCTACGGGTGCGGCAAACTACCCGCCAAATACCCGAAGTGAAGCAACTTCTCTCAGCAAAGTGAGTAGGCCACTCGGCACTTCAAAATCCCCGGTAGTTTGTGCACTCCACCTTGGGTCTATCCTAGGAGCAAAAACAGTAAAAGAAATAATACAACGGTGGCTACAGGCTCAACCTGGATGTACCCCGCAAAATAATATTACATCACTTTACAAATTTTATATCGAATGAAAGAATGAAAACCCTCATCTCACATCCCCGGCTATTCATCCACGACGATCCAACAAGTTCCTATACACAAACCAACATAATATCATCACAGATATGTGCAAACCCGACTAATCGACGTATAGAAATTAGTCGACGTTTCCAAACACATATATACAACACAAAGCTTGTAAAGTAACTACGACATTAGAATTCCGCACGCAATTAGCAAACTTAACCAATTTTCCAAGACATGAAAATCCAGTGAGCTAAAGATCCAAAACCGATCGTTTTGAGTCAATCCGGGAGTCGAAACGAACTCGAAACCCGCTCAAATTTTCGTGGAGGCGAAGACATAAGAATGACTGTCGAACTGGGGGCCACAAGAAGGTGCCCACCCCCGGGGGCCACCACGAGGTGGCCCCCAAGGGGAGGCAGACCCGAGAGCACCAAACTGTAGTGCTCTCAGGTCACCAGCCCCCAAGACCACCTTGTGGTGGTCTTAGGGGGTGTTCCTGGACATTTTCCCCCCGGGGTGTCCTCGGGGTGTGCACTCTTCACCCCGCGACTTCTCGGTTCAAACCGTAAGCCCACGGGGTGTGCAAACAACTCAAAACTTCATTTTTGAAAACTGTTTTTGTCGGCAGTTTTTGTGCGACAAAAACGGCGGAATTCTAACATCGCTACAAGCTATCTAGGGTTTATAAGAGGCTCTGATACCACTGTAAGTCGATGCCGTGCACCCCACGTGTTCGCGGGGAGGCGGAATTTGCAAAAAATGATTTTTACGGGCTTCGCAACACCGACTAGAACCAATGATCGACCATAAACCCTAGCTAGCAAACTTCATGAGATTTAACTACTCGGAAAGAATGTTATACCTTATAATACAAGTCCTTCGTGTCTTCTTCGCTGTCCTCCTCGTTATCGTAGGCTCCGAGGATCGATCCGGATCGTAGCTTCCTCAAGGCAAAGACAATCCACCCGAGAGTCTATAGTCCAAGCTCCAACCTCAAATCCGAGGTAACTAGGGCAACAAGATTGCTAAACATGATGGCCTAGATGATGTAGAGAATGATGATGGATTTATTTGTCTCTTGAAACCCTAATTTACTCAACTCATGAGACCTTAAGGGTTGAAAGTTGAGAGGAAGGAGAAGAGAGCTAACTTAAGGAAAGAGAAATGGTTTTTGATAGTGATAATTGAAAAAGAGATGGCTCACTTGATATGACTACACGCATGGAAAGAAAATATCTCACCCAAAATATCTAGTGCCACAAAATATCTCACAAGAAATATCCAAGTCAAAGAGTCAAATCAAGTCAAGTGGTCAAACTAAGTCAAGTAGTCAAAACAAGTAGCCATGCCACAATTATCATTTACAAAAATAACAAATACTTTTCTCCATCTTATAATTGTTTTAATCAAGTCAATGGTCAAAACCTTAATGAGGTGTCTCCTTCTATGCCTCTCCCATCCGTATATATATACCCGCATCCGTGTTCCGAGAAACATGAATACAAAGAGACGAAACTGATCCATCAATATAATATTAGGATCCGGCTTAAACCAAATCTTACTAGTATTATCTGCCAGAACATCATACGTGCACAAGTGCACGTACGTGATCGAAGCCCTACCGTAAAACCATACGGCCTCTACATCTTTTGCCCGATGCAGGGAAACTCTCTGTGTGGGACTCTAAAGACTCGACAGTACTCTGGCAGTGGGTTTAACCACAATCCGCAAGCGGTACTAGCTGCACGTAACGGCTACCCAGATATCTGTCGATAAGAAGGCCGATGAGGAAACCCATCCGAACTCCTACTGAGTCTGAATATGACAATCTCTGTACAGTCCGGTCTGTTCGTCTAAGAGTATCACATATCGGGCCTAGGGGGGCGGTAATCGCCAGACCCCTAATAGCGCAATAAGTAGTGCCGGAGTGTAGCCCAAAACACCCTGAGAAACTACTGGAATACCTACCAGTAAATCTCGCTTGCCCTGGCCCGGGACTTTGTGTAATGGCTCTTTGAACACAACACGATATCAACCCCTAATATCGGGAGAGACGAATCCTATCTAACCGCCACTGCCTCCAAGTGCTTCGGGACTTCACCCAACTACTACCTGTTTACACGACTCCTTTGAGTCGTGGTAGGATAGTAATCAAAGTACAGTGGGAACACATTCGAGGCGAAGTATCAGTGTCAAGTCGACGGACTAAGCTGTACTCATGTCACCTGGGAACTGCTACCCGATGATAGGTATAATACCAACCAACAGTTCCCGACGAGTCATGTCCAGTGTACTCGTAACCTAACGAGCACCTGCATACTATCTCCAGTACGACGTACTAATGGCTGTGGGACAGATCGTCTCCTCTGCTGGGATGAGAAGCGTATACATCAGTCTATTCCGGAGTATCTATGCCCCATCTCGATAATCCTACGACTAGGGACCTGTATAAGGATGTTCTTGTAGACTACCCAGCCCTCACTAGTGTGACCGCCATCACACAACGCTGGTAATCAAGCAAAGATCATAAGGGCTCTACTAATATGTATAAGCGATATGCTAAAAGAAACACATGCACATATTGAAGTAGAAACAAACCAAGTAGCATACTACCATTTTGAGCAAGGCTGTCAATACAACTATGAATATCCCAAGCTTTCATTAACTAATATACAAACCAGTATGATACAATAATGGCCTCTAGGGCATACATCACTAACAATCCTCATTCATCTACCTTCTCTCTCTTTCTATCTGATATATCTCTCTCTCTTCCTGAACAAGGATCAAGAAGAAGACCTATGAAAACTTCAACGACGTTTTCACCCCAGCAGGGGGTCTTGCAGGCAGCCATGACTATAGAGTTCGAAGACTTGAAAATATGGATAATTCTATATTTCTGTGAAGATCTTGAACATGAGATCACATGTTCTTTACCCCTTGGACAGAACCTAGAGTATGACCATACCATGTTTTGTATATAATGAAATAGGCCATCATATTTCTCTTTAACAACTTGAAAATAAGAAGAAAAAAACCCTATTTTCTTTCATATTTGGAATATAAGCCATCCTATGTTCTTTACAAACATGAAAATAGAAAAACCTTATTTTCTTTATATTTTTGAACATAGATAATAATTCTATATTCTCTACAAGTTGAAAATAGAAGAAACTCTATTTTCTCAAACAAAACTCTTAAACATAAAAATGGTATGTATTTTCAAAACAGGTTTCCGGGTTAAATCTTCCCGCTCTTACACATTGGAGCAAAACGACTGTAACTCTCACCCGAAAGCACCAAATCACGATCCGTTCGAAGAATATGAAAACTAACTCATTAAGTTTCAAAACTAGACCATGCATGGACATAAAAACTATAAAATTACGTCTTCAAACTAATTTTGAACATAGAATAAATTCTATGTCCTTTCAACACAAATCTGGACGTTGAAAGAGAAATGTTCCCCACTTATCAAACAAGAGGCGAGACCCTAATCAAACAAGAATCTAAATATTTATACTGGTATTTAGTCAAATGTAAATCAAATGATCATGAAAATGACCACCAAAGCCTAAGATTGGTATAAAACACATAAACGAACAAGTTAAATACTTGTTCATCGCAAGCGAGATGCCCTGCCTTAGGCATTTCTCTTGACACAACTCAAAAATGAGTTGTTTTGAGGCATTACGTATCGGGATTCCCCCTCTCGATAGCGGAAGGCCCTCTTCCGATACCGGGAGGTCCCTAAAATGGGGTGTCCCAAAAGACCAATACTTAAAATCATTATCGGGACCCCCATTCTTCTCGAACAGGCTTTGACATGTTCCTTAGGAGATAGTGGGGGGATTTCCCCCACCCACTTCCGCAGATTTCTAAGGAATAGTTGGGCACTACACCCCACTCACAGAGGGATATAAAAACCCCTCTGTGAGCCATTGATGAGAGGATCATAATCCTTTGTCTCAAAACCTTAGAACTTTATCTAAAGTTCTCTAAAGGCAGAGTAAGAAGAAGAAAAACAAAGACGAAGAATGTGAGGAAAAAGAATGGGATACCCCCATTCTTTCACTCCTCTCTCTCAACTCTCTCTCAACTCTCTATCCCCTTTTCTATCTCCTTCTTTGACCAGAGAGAGGATGATGAAAACCTATATAAGTTTCCAGCTCTTAATCGAAGAGAAAACCAAGGCCATGACTTTCATTGGAGTGAAAAAAAACTTAGAACACAAAGGTGTTCTTGACCCTCATGGACTGAACCGAGAACATGGGCCACCCCATGTTTTGCAAAATAAGAAATATGCCATCTTATTTTTTGCACGTGAACAGAAATAGAAATCTATTTCTTGAAGAACATAGATCAAAACTCCTATGTTCTTTTCATGAAACTTGCATGAATTGGAAATACCTATTCTTTATGTTTGAACAAGAAAAATCCATTCAAACGTATAATCTATGAACATATATCCTGTACATTTTTCGGACATGAAAATCATGTCTGTTTTGTAAATAGAGAAAACCTATTTATAGGACATGAAAACAATGTTTTCTTTAAAGTATGAACAGGGAAATCCTGTTCTATTTTCTAATATGAAAATATGTACGTGAATGGAAATTACATTTACTCCTAAAATATGAAAAACATATCTTTAGCATTAACATATTGAATAGGAAAACCCTGTTCATTTTCAGACATGAAAAACATGTCGGTCCATACCTTGAATGTGAATTCCATTCATTTTTAAGATATGAAAACATATCTTTAGGATACTCCTTAAATAGTAAAATCCTATTCTCAACCCACCTATGAATAGGAATACCCTATTCATCCATCAGATATGCAAGACATATCTGTTTCAGTGAATACAGTGCTAAAGACATTGCATTCATCACATAAACATGGCTCCAAAGCCGTGTATTTACCTTTGAACACAAATCCATGTGTTCATTATTGCACAAAACATTGAGAATGATTCCCCACATTCTCATTATGTGTATGAAACTCAAATACATGAGTTTCATATGAAGAAAGCTCTATAACAGATGTTTCTGACATAGCTTGAAGCAGCCATCGGGAGGCCTAAATTAGGCGTCCCGACTGCTTCGGAAACCCCTCGTGGTCCTTCGGGAGGCCCTAAATAAGCCTTCCTAACACAGAAACATTTCTATTTCTGCGTATAGGGTGTGGACCCAACCTAAGGAGTCCCACCCACACCGTGATGTAGACCTCACCTAGGGTGTCTTGCTTACACTTTAAATAAAGTCTTCCACTTACACTTCAAATGAGGTGTTGCCTATACTTCAAATGAAGTAGTAGTTACACAATTCAAATGAAGTGGTGTGGACTCCACCTAGGTTGTTCCACCCAAACTGTAGTATGGACCCCATCTAGGGTGTTCCATTTATATTTCAAACGAAGTGTTCATTTGGCACTTCAAACGAAGTGTTACCTATATTTCAAATGCAGTGATGCCTACAATGAAATAGTGTGGACCCCATCTAGGGTGTCTTGCCTACACTTCAAAGGAAGTGATGGCCCCCATCAGAGGCAATGCCTATCAACTTTATAAAGTTGACACTAAAATACCCCCAAGTTTTGAAGATTAACTTTTAAAACTATCAGCTCATGTAACCTTAAATTCTTTTGCAATATTAATGTAATTTACATTCAAGTTGTACAAAAGACATGAATGAATGAATAAAATTTTTTTTTTTGTTCATCACTTGCAAGTGTTTTATATTTGTACATACGCTCTTTCTCTATAACGATATGATTTAAAGCAAACCAGTATGGTATCCCATCTTAGATATGCTCTAAAACAATAGGGTGTAATTAACGGTATACGCTTACTGTAATGACCCCAATATTACTATACCTTCATGTTTTCTTTTTTTAGTAAAATATTGTATTTATTTATTCTTAGTATTTTTCCGTATATTTTATTTTCTATTAAATATATTATTTTATTATTCCATCTATTTTTCCCAAACTCATTTCTTTAAACTAAATTTTAATCTATTTCAAATAAAACGCAAGACCTGACTCGGCCCATAACCCAAATCCAATATGATTTTCATTTTCTTTTATAAAACTATGAGCCTAAAAACCCATTTTCTTTTTAAGCAACAGCATATATTTAATTCTTATTAAATATGTGCATGAACAACCTTATAGCTCATTGGTTAAGTCCTTGCATTATTATTCCATAAGTCACATATTCAAATTTTCATTCTTGCAATCATTTTTTTTTACCAATTTTCATCCATCTCATAACCTATAAATGAAACTTTTCATTTCATCTTCTTTTTAACTCCCAAAATAATTAGAATGGTTATGAGCTATAATTTATTAGAATTATGGTGGCCATAAACCTTTTTTATATGTCACTCTTCTTTGTTTTCTTCATCTCACATTTCTATTATTTCGTATCTTTCTCTTCATCTCTTCTTCATCACACCTTAGCCATTTCCTTTTGATTAATTCTAAAAATAAAATAAAATAAAATCTCTTTTCCCTTGAGCTTGGAGAAATACCAGTTCCATTAAACTTCAAAGACCCGATTGCAGATTTTATCTAAATGGTGAGCCAGTTGTTATACCGACTCACACAACTTGTAAGTCCCTTTTCTCTTCCTCCCTCCATCTCTTTATTCTCCTCCTGTCATATCTCGTGAACCCGTTATTCTTTTCATATCGTAATCCGTAAGAGAAGATAAACATAAACACACACACACACACACATAAGGTTCTATATGGTTTAATAATATCTTATTGTCTGTTGTCCAAATTAAAGTGTCTTCAATTCTTTGTTTATGACTATGAATGTTTATTACGAGTTGTGAGAACATAAATTTCATGCCACGATATATCTATAATGTCTCATGAAATTGGTTTTCTTATTAAAAGAAAAATAGAAGCTTGCATAAAAATACTAGTTAATCTTTTTGCCGATTTTAGTATACATATCAATACCTTTACCTTTAAAATAATTTTTAGAAATTAATTTTTACTTATGTAAATTTCAATAAATTTAACTTGGATAGAATATATTTTTGTGTACATGCTGTAAAAATATTTAGATTGAATCGCTTAACGGTTTAGGAATTACATCGTTTTTATTCACTGTTAATAAAAATAAAAAAATGCATTTATCGATCAATTTCTTAGACACATAACTTAGTCTAACGATATCCAAATTGAGCAAACTCAGGTGTTTTGGATATATAAATAGAATGATCTAGATTTTCTTAGTTTTATATTTTTACTGAAAACCGACGTAAGATAAAGAAAACTGTGTTACAATATTAAGTGATGGATCTGGACAGAATCTGTCATGATTCGCACACCGTTTTTAAATATGACATAACTCGAACTCCCGATGTCCGTTTGTGACAAACTTTAGATGTATAGATGCACAATCGATAGAAATATAATTTTATGTATATTATATTACTTATAAATGAATAAAATAACTCGATATAGGCTTTACAATATAACATATAGTTACTGTTCAGAAATCTGAATTTCTGTTTTAAACGCTGATGTTAAAACGATCATTACTAGAGCATCAGAAATCCAAAACGTGCGAATATTAGTGTTTTGGATAAGTACATCGAAATACCTACAATTTTCTAATAATCTTTGTAACCTGAAACCCGATAGAAATTAACTCAAACTGCGTTTTAAAATGTGTGACGGTGCTAAACAGATTCTGATCTGTTTTGCGCGACGATACGAAAACATGTATATCTCCGAAACCGGTAGTTGGATTTAGGCAAGACTGGAACTCACGTGTGCATAACACTTAAGGCTATGTTTTCGTTTATATTCTGATTTCAAATGACTTGATTAACTAGTTGAACATATCACATATTTACAACATTGTTTTGGACGTTACTTATATACTTATCTCATATCATGTTCTGTGATTGCTTATTTATTTTTATTTATATGATTTGTGTTACATGTTAGAATTGACTTGATCTTGACACGACTCAATTATGAATACTTGAACCCAGTATGTACACTTGAACCAACTTGACATCGAACCATGAATACAATTGGCATAACTTGCACTTGACATGACTACATGAACTCAATCTTGAAAACTTGATATCATACATCACCTTTTGTATTCATGGATTCGATCAAGATTCATAAAATTAATCATCGACTTATATACATATGGTGTTGGGGTAGTTTGAGTATGAATCCAACGGAATCTCATGAGGCCCACTAATACAAATCATGTTGCTATGGTACCGGGCTGAAATGGTACAAATCACGAATTCATGAATGAGGGCCCGTATTTCCAAGCCCCTGGATGATAGCCTATTAGGTTTGGAATACTTCAATAACAATTGAAGTCCCGCTATTTTGGGCCCGTGATTCATTACCCTTAGACGATAGCCTTGGGTTCGAGAATACTCTTGAGATTGGTTGATATTCACACTTGACCTGACGTTAGGATATATTACCTTTTAGAGGCCTTTTAGGATACATATATTCACTTTATGTTCACTATACCTACACTCCATGGCCATATTATACTTGTTTGATATGCTGATATAGTTGACATACACGTTACAATTCACGCTACCATACTTGTTTACATTTTCACGATTTATATCCATGCTATACCATATATCATATTGCACCTTGCATTTCATTTATATACATCACGCCATCCTTTTGGGGACTTACCGAGCGTTAGTTCACTGACGGACATTCCACCCATCTTTCTTTCTTTCTTTGAATATTCGTCAGGTGGTATTGAGATAGAGGAAATAGAAGCGGTCGAAGAGGAGTACAACCAATTCGCATCACAACGAGACGACTAGTTTCATTCAGCTATTCATTTCATTTCAGCTTATTTATGTATGCCTCCTTATTTAGGATTATCATTTTATCGTATCTTGTATTCAGATATTTTGTCAATTGTGAATCTTGAATGTAATAAATTAAAGTTGGAATTCATTCTTTTAATTATTCTTGTTAGTTTATGTTGCTTATAGACGCTTAGCGTATTTATTTCTCAGTAAATACGTTTCGGGCTTGCCACGTCACCGCTTCCATACACTGGGAAGCGGGGTATGACAGGTGCTTACGTTGCCGGAAGTCTCGAACTCAGGACCTTCTGGTAAAATCTTAAAACTATAAACTTGTTTTGTTTAAACTATAGCTTTATTGCAATGTTCGGTCGTTGGAGGTACGGCTGAGCACGGTTCGGTTCGGTCAAAAAACCAAACCGACCCAACCCGGCCTAGACCCTGAACCGTCAACTGACCCGATCCGACCGGATCCAAACCGAACCGACCGGCTAGGATCGGTTTGGGTTGGTTGTCAGTTCTGGGTTCCAAACATCCACTAACAGCGGCCAACAGCACCAAACAGCCACCAACAGCAGGGAAAACGACCAAGAATTGATCGATCAAGCAAGAAACCTTCAAATCCATGAGGAATCTCCAAAATCAGCAAGAAAACTATCTCAAAGCATCAAGAAATACCAAAAAACCGCTTCAAATCAAGGTCAAGTCAACTAAAAACTCCAAAAATGAGATCACGTCTAAGAACCTACGCTTGAATCAACAAGAATTACCACCATCAACTTTGAATCAGTAGATCGACTCCATTCACGAGGCAAAGTCATCAAATCGAACCCCCAACAGCCATTTCGAACTCACTTCTTGCAGATCTGAGGTCGAAGATGCTTTGAGAGGCTTCGATCCACCTCGTTTGTTGTTGATCCGCCTCGTCTGGGGTGCTGGAGGGCCGATGAGGTCCGGCGAGAAAAAAATTTAGGGTTCTGAGAGTAGAGAGGACTTAGAGGTGGCTCAGGAGGGAGGCGACGCAGCTTGAAGAGAGAAAATTAGGGTTGAGGACAGAGAAGTGCGAGGGAGAGAGGAGTGAGGCGACGCACCGGAGAGAGAAAATTAGGGGAAAATGAGATAATGTTAGAGTTAGGGTTTTGTAATAGTAATATATATTAATCGGGTCGGGTTTGGAAATTCCAAACTCGCGACCCGACCCGATAACCGATTATTGGGTTTTTAGGACCCGGCCCGACCTTGTAGGGGGGTTTTCATCACCCCATTGAGATGGGAATGCGCACGCTTGTCAGGTGTATACAGATTCCTCCTGCCTAGGTTTTGGGGTTTATTGATTATGGGGATTTGAATCTCCGGTAGCCGCGGACTAAGCCGCCGTTAATTACCCCTCGCTTTTGGAGCGAGTGAACCTCCGATTGACGGGTTAAACTGGTCATGCAAACTCAATGTGCAGTATATATGTGTTGTGTTTTGAAGGGGACTTGGACGTATCGGGGGCTTCACAGAGTTTATAGGGGTCCCATTATCCGGATAGCGGGTTGGAGGTCAAGGAGGCTAGCAGCACCCTTACGGGATGCAGGGCAGCGCTTCATTAGAATTTTTTTTCTAACAAGAGAGGTATTTTTAGTAGGAAGTGTATAGGGAAAATGGGATAAGTTGCGTCCTAAGGACACGTGGGTGCTAGCGGTTCATGTGCCTGGCGCGTGGGCGCCGGCAACTCACGCGCCCTGCATGTGGGCACTGGACGCCCGCGGGCCATATGCAAGGCGTATGGGTGCTGGGCGCCAGTGCCTCACACGCCCAGCCCATGGGCTCTGGGCGCCGGCGCCTCATGCGCCCGGCACGTGAAAGCTGGGCGCCTATAGGAAAAAGGGGGGTTTAACCCCGGAATTAGGAGTTAAACTCCCGAGAGATTTTGGAAACTCCTAGGAAAAGGAAGGATTTTTATGTTTATGGAGTTAGACTCCCAAAAGTATTTTGAGTGGAGTTAAACTCCCAAAAGAATTTTATTTATGGAGTTTAACAGCAAAACATTTTGACAAATGGAGTTGAACTCCCAAAAATCTTCAGAGATAGTCAAAAGGGCCCCTTTGTTCTTCTTTGAGCCCTGGATCTTCTCTTGAGCCTTAGATCTTCCCAAAGTGGGACTTTTGGAGATGAGTCTCCTTCTTCCTCCTCTCGGTTGGCTGGATCTTGGAGAAAAGATGGGGTGCGACTTAAAAATCTTCCATTTTAGTGATTTGATGGGAGATCTGAGCTCCCCTTCATGGGTTTTATGGTGAAAAACTATTTCTCTTTAGGAAAAGAAGAGTTAAACTCTTGATTTAATTCAAGAGAAAGGAAAAAGTTTTAGAATCTTGAGGAAGGAGGAGGAGGCACATAACCCTAATTTTTTTGAAAGAATGAAAGTTCTTCTTTATTTTCTCATCATGTTTATCTTTATAGGCTACACACTTTACATCTAGCCCCTTGGGCTTTTCCAAATAGCACTTGTGCCTTCCCATACCTCATGTGCTTATTTCTTTTTGCACGTAAGCCATGGGGCTTACAAAATTTTGGCTTTTTGTCCATATTCCATACATTTATTTCTAGAAAAATATTAAACTATTTTATGGCTTCATTCTTTTTGTCATGAGGCAGGTCCCTTCCATGCTCGGTCTTGACCTGGGCTTGGATCCACTTGACTTGGGCTTGACTTTGATTTTGACTTGGTCAAGTGGGGTGTAATTTTTAATCCTAACAAACCTATCTCATAAAGCGACATAATTCGGTCGGTTCGAGTCGGGTCGATCGGTTTAAATCGGGTCAGTTTTTTGCTCAGGCCTAGTTGGAGGTCCTAAAGAGGATAAACAACATTATTTTTTATAAGAATTGATTAGCTATTAGTTTACAGCATTTCTTTACGCTACCGTTTTCTGGTTTATGCTGTTTGGATAACTCAATTTATCGTTATTCATGCTTTTCGATGTGTAAGCTTCATAGACCTCTTAATATCTGAATAATTATATGTACATGCTGCCACAGGTATATAATTCTTGTTTAACACGAACCTAATCTGAACCGTGAATACGCGCTTACTTGTTTACTTGAATTCTTGAATATCCGAATGCTTGAATATTTGAATATGCGAACCAGTGAACTTAACATGAACTTGAATTGTTTCAATGTATTCATGGACTCGTGTTAGGGCTTGTGTCAAACTCTATAAGTTTAACATATGATAACGTGAGGGAAGGGGTAATTTGGTAATGAACGTACTTCATGTTACGAGAGTCCCATATATGTGCTGTGATTTCTAGCGTGAACGAAAGCTAACTATTCATGAATCTCTTGTGCCGTTGTTCCATGGGTTTGACAGAGCACTAACTCAAGCTTGTGCTGTTAGTACGTGGGTTTGACGGACTACTCTCGTTACACGTATATCTTTATTACTAGAATTATAACAAAACGCGTAACTGTAGAATTGTCATGTTTATATATCTTGCCTTGCTTATTCACCTTATCATGCTATTTATTACTCATACTTGCTTACATGTTTCAATGTTATATTACTATATTTATAATCATATTAATTTGGGTACTTACCAAGCGCAAGATCACCGATGAACATTCTATTTGTTTCTTCTTTTTGGAAATGTTCGTCAGGTGACTTAGGGACATGCGAGTACATAGGGGGAGAGACCCAACCATCAGAGGACTTCCTATAGCTATCATCTCATGCAGACTATTAGTCATTGATTGGTGCATTTTAATGCATATTATATAGCCATATTTGTCTTAATTATGTCACACTTAATATTTCATAAAGGTGTTTTGTGATATTTGCAGGTAGCATGGGCTTAATTGCAAAAAGAGAAGAAAAGAGACCAATACGTGCGGTTCACATCAATAAAATGAGTTAAAAAGATAACAGAAGCACATAGAAAATATTTATAGAGAGATAAAGTGCTTAAAAATATCTATTCAGAGCTTGGAAGCCAGAGACCAAGTGGGGCCCACTTGGATAATTTTGGCCGGCTTTTAGTCGACCCCCTTTGGCAAAATATTTTTGATTTTTATCTGAATATTTGTTATTTTCTTGTGATTCTGTTGGTACCCTGTATTCAATGAGAAACCTATAAATACTCATCAAATACAGAGAGTTATCTATCTTCTCTTTTATTACTTTTGGAGGCTAGGGTTTTCAAGAGTAAGATCTAGGTTGTAAGTAAATTAACTTAACTTTATTTTAATTACGTCTCTTTTAATTTCTTGTTTCTATTTTAATACATGAGTTGGTAATTTTTCCATCTAGGGTTTAGATGAAATTAAATCTATGATTGGTATTTACTTCTAAAGTTCTAGTTTTTCTTTCATGATCTTATTGACGACTATTTAAATAATAAAAATAGATTCTTTATTTGCAATTCTGATAAACTAGATAAATCAACGAGTGATTGACGACCATGAGGTTTATTTAGGGAAAGGACCTGCATTACTGATAAACTAGATTGATTGATGATCGATTGACAACCATGAAATTTATCTAGAGAAAATAAAGTTCAAATTTTTATTGTTTATAACGATCTAGTTAATTAGGGTTAATTTTGATTAGTCTATAAAACTAGGTAGATCTTTCCTTGACAACCATTAGATTTTCTTAGTAGAAGGGTAGATCAATTTAATTCTTAATTCACTAGCAATTAATCTTTATAATAATTATCTTCTCTTTTGTTTTGATATTTGTTGTAAAGGTGGAAATCAACAGAAAGAAAAACATTTTTATTTAATAACACATTGATTAGGTCTAATAGATTCGAAAATCCTAGGTTTTTCTTATTTCATATTTTATCAAACTTGCTTTTACTCTATTTAAGTATTTTTCTAATCTTTATAAATTACTTTCTTAATTATTGTATTTAATTTATTAGGTTAACTATTTCAAATCAAGTTATCTCCTTTAATTTGTTCAATCTAACTAAAATTACCTTTCTTACTGCGGATCGACCCACAAGTGCTACATCGATTGACCGTGCACTTGCGATATAAATTTAAAACTAAGAAATAACCCAACAAGTTTTTGGTGCTGTTGTCGGGGAGGACGGTCGGAATTTTAGTTAGCTTTTGCGAATTATTTTTATTTATCTTTATCTTTATTTTACTCTATTGTTTTTAATTTTTATTTCAGGAATTTTGGAGCTGCACAGAACTACATGGAGAGAGACAGAGCTAGGAGCAGAAGACCAGACCCAACACCGAACATCCGTCGGCAATTCGCCGGGCCCACACCGTGATTCACGACCTCGCTGGAGCTTTGGGAGTCGTGCCTCTTTCCTTGTGTCCAGAATGCAATTCTCTGTTGATTTCCAGATCGATTTGTAGCGATTCTTGCTGCCAAAGGCTTTGGTCGAGGATTTTAGCTGCGGCTACCACAAAAGAATCCTAGGTCTAGGTTGTAAGTTTTCAATTGTTGTTTTTAGTAGAATAAATTTTGGTTAGTTTTAATTGTAGTATTTTATTTTATGCATTTTAAGTTTAAACTTGAAAAAAATATTTTTTTAAAAAAAGGGGAAATATAATTTATTATATTCTTGCTTTTCTGGTGTATGCAAGTTTGGGGTCGAGACGATAAAAATCATTTATTTTGTTTAGAAAAAGAAACCATAATGGTGATATGGTCCCCACCGCACCTACACTTCAGGATAGATGCTATCATGTTCATAATTTTTTACCATCTTGTATCGTGTTGCCACCTACTACAGGTGACAACTATGAAATTAAACCTGCCTTCATTAATTATCTTCTCAAATTCCATGGTCTTGAATCTGAACACGCCTGTTTTTATTTAAGAATTTGAGGACCTTTGCCAAATGCTGAAGTTGAAGCAATTAAATGCTGATACAGTAAAACTTAAGCTGATACCTTTTGCACTCACAAATAAAGCTAAACATTGGCTTTATAGTATTCCCACCAACAATATCCACAATTGGAAGGAAAAAACTTTATTAAAGAAATTCTACCCCCATTTTAAAACTACTAAATTTAGAAACGAAATTAAGATATTTTGTCAAATAAGTGGTGAGTCTTTTTGGAGATATTTTGAACGGTTTAAAAACCTCCTAATTAAATATCCACATTATGAGATAGAAAAATGGGATCTATGTCAAATAGTGTATGAAGGGTTAGACTCCAAGGTGATGCTCAAATCGACGTGTCAAGGATATTTCATGAACAAAGACGAAGATGATGCATGTAGCTTTCTAGAAGAGTTATTCGACTATGCAATGGGAAGGCGGAAACGAGAGGGCGACAACTACATCAAAGGGAGGGAAGCATGTCGTTGAAGCATCTATCGGCATGGAAGCAAAGTTAGTAGCAATTATGTGCACACTTGAATCTAATCAAGTCACTACTCCTTTCCTTGTAAATCAAGTCAGTCAGTTCTCTTATACAAATTACCAGAATTCCCCTAATCTTTCTGAATAATGCCTTTTCCTAGGAGGTCCTCAAGGCAAAGAAACTATTAATGCTGCATTTCAAAGACCTGATAACAACCCTTACTCTCACACTTTTAATCAAGGTTGGAGGAATCATCCAAATTTAGTATAAAATCAAGGCTCATATAATTCCAGTATTAACCAACAATTCTAAAATCAAAATCAAAAAATGGGTCCCCCATTCAAACCTATCCACTCTAACACACAATATGCATCTCATGGATTGGGTAATGAGAGGGTTATTAACCTAAAGAAAGGACTAGACACTTTTATGAAAATCACTGGTCAAGCCATATCTGTGAACGCTCAAGCTTCTACAAATATTGAGAAGCAGTTGGCTGCATTTAAGCAAGCATCTAGTCAAGCAGTAACTGGTAACCAACAAGCAATAGTAAGACCTGAACTGCAGATTGGCCAAATAGCTGCGGCAGTAGGCACCTTCCCTAGTCAGCCTGTTCTGAATCCTAAGGACACTCGTGCAGATTTTGCTCAGGTGCATTATATTACCACCTTAAGATTAGGAAAACAAGTTGATAACCATGTAAGAAAGTCTGAAGTTTCTACAAAGACACTCGCTGATGATGCGCGATCTCTTTTTGATTTAAATGCACAGCCGGCATCCCAGTCTAATCCTATTTCTACTCCTACTCTTGAGCCACGAGCATCATTTTCTCATCGTTTGAAGGCAAAGAAGCAAGCTTCACAAGCGGAGAAGGTGTTAGAAATATTTAAGCAAGTAAAAGTCAACATTCCACTTCTTGATGCAATTCAACAGATGGGTATGCAAAATTTCTAAAAAACATGTGCAACAAGAAGAGAAAAACACATGTTCTTGAGAAAGTCTTTTTGGCAGCTAATACTTGTGAAGTCTTGTCCAATAATATGCCGATGAAATATGAGGACCCAGGTTGTTCAACAATTTCATATAAAATAAATGATAAGTTTATTAAACGAGTTTTATTAGACCTAGATGCTAGTATTAACTTGCTTTCTTATTCGGTTTATGAACAATTAAGATTAGGTGAGTTTAAACCTACTAAAATCACTTTACAGTTGGCCAATCGTTCTATTAATAAACTAAAGGGGCAGATTGAGGACGTGTTAATTAAAATAGGAAAATTTATATTTCTTGTTGATTTCCCCTTCATGGGTGGATTCGTGCCCTAAAAACTCCAGAGAAAAACTTCCATTGCAGATTTCATTATTTTCTTAGAAACGCAACATGTCTCCAATTTTAAAGGTCAGATTCTGGTTATTTTATGACGACCATTCCGAGCAACCTCAAATGCTTTGATCAATTGTCGAAACGGTTCATTAAAATTTTCTTTTAAGAACATGATAATTGATTTAAATATTTTTAATCTAGGAAATCAACCAAGTGACCCTAATCATCAACTTTTTGAAATTACCTCAATTTAGAAAATTGAGGAAGGAATTAACTTTGAAGAGGACTGTCTTTTCGAGGAAAGTTTTGAGAAGATTTTCGATGGTGAACTTATGCTCACGGAGGAGTTAGATGTACCGACTGATCAAGATTTCAAGCAAAGTTTCGAGGAACTTTTTAAAGAGGAGCTCATGTTTTTAGATGAATTAGACTCACTAAATTATCAAGCCTTACACATTAAAAGGGAACATCCTCATTACACTCAAATAAATCCTTTGCATTTTGATGCTATTGGTTTCTATATGGACACTTTAATACAATCATACGTTCCTAAGGTTAAATTTCAACCTACTAAAGTTCCAACATATGAGATAAAACCTCAATTTCGTTCATCCAAATCTAAACATGATACTATTTTAGCACCTATTGAGGCTACCATAGTTATTGAGTATCATTGTTGTGTTATGTTTTACAAATTATATATGCGGAATGATAAATTATTTGAATGGTTGATTCTAATTGTTGGACTTTCTAAAGTATTAAGTAAACGGATTTTAGAATTGGATGATAATCATAATGAGGATCTCATGGTACCCCATGACCACATTTTATGGTATGATTTTTTTCTTTTCTTGTGTACATTTGTAAATTTATTTCCTTTTTGTTTTCCACTCATGTCTATTTGGAATTCTAATTTATTGACACGACATTGAGGACAATGTCAGAAATAAGTGTGGGGTGGTGGTTTGCATAATTTTGTTTTTCATTTTTTGGATTTATTTTTAGTTTTTCTTCTTTAAAAAAAGTTTTTGAATCAAGCTAGTAACATGTGATCTTGAATTTTAAAATCGAAAAGTTAAGTGATATGAAGGAATTGAATCTGAGGATAGAACAAAATCTGAAAAATAACCCCATCTTGAAATTAGATACAGTGAATATACACCCTAGTCGTACGAGCACGTGTTTTTAATCTTGAGATGTAAAGGATAACTAGAAATATCTTTGTTGATATACATTTGTTAAAAAACATACAAAAATTAAAAATTAAAAAAACTTTTTCTTCACTGAGTAGTTAGAAATTTGTGTCTCAAGAAGTATTAGATGTTCATGTCGAAAAGTGAACAAAAAAAACCAAAAAAATATTAAATAATTAAATAAATTTAGATTTGTGATTGCCTAGGATATTTGAGTGATTAAGTCTTTTAGAGTGTTTTCTCACTTAGTACCCTCAAGCCATCTGGTTAGGAAGTCACTGGTTGAAAGCTCGTTATATGGGTGTTCTAGATAGTTTAATGGAACTAGACATAACAAAACTCAAACACTGAGTAATTGGTTGATTGGACCTCATGAAACATTAATGGTCGTACGGAAAGGTGTTGTGGACACACACACACACACACACACACACACGGAGATATGAAACATGGTACACACACACACACACACACACACACACACACACACACACGGAGATATGAAACATGGATACCATAGTTTGAATTGAACTCTCAAGTTCAAAGGGTGCATTACACATACATGTAGGGGTATAGAATCTTCATTTAAGGGAAAGAGGGGAGTGAAGAATAAGATCGAGTTCTGTTGAGAGAGAATTGAGTTTCTGGATTTGAAACGATACCTGAGGATGATAATTCTTGAAAACCGAAAAACTAGCGAGATTCTACCTTTTCTGTTTTTCTTTTTCTTGTTTATCGTTTTTCTTTTTCTTTATTCTTAGTTTTCCTTTTATTTTTGTTTTCTTTATCTTTTTTTGTGGATTTTGTGTGTTGTATCCGCTGAAAACCCTCTCGAGACAAAACTCGTCCACTAGGATAATCTAGGAGTTTAATAGCTTGTTACACATGCTAAATGTAATTGCAACGCCTGCAAAAAAGAGCATATGTAGTTTTTATTTTTCTTAAGTGTTTAGTTTTTAGCTTTTCTTTTCAGAGTTTAGGTTTTGCTCGTGAACTAATAAAAGATAGGTGTGGGGTAATTTGATTGGTGCATTTTAATGCATTATTTATTTTTATTACGTCACACTTACTTCACAAAGATGTTTTTTGTGATATTTGCAGGAAACAAGGGCTTAATTCCAAAATGAGAAGAAAAGAGATCAACATGTGCGGTTTACATCAATAAAATGAGTTAAAAAGAAAATAGAAGCATATAGAAAAGATTTACAGAGAGATAGAGGGCTTAAAAAGATCTGTTCCAAACATAGAAGCCAGTAACCAAAGGGGGGCCCACTTGGATAATTTTTGCCGACTTTTAGCCGATCCAAACTGGCTTTTAGCCGACCTTCTTTGGCAAAATATTCTCGATTTTTCTCTGAAGATTTGTTATTTTCTTGTAATTCTGTTGGTCCCCTGTATTCGATGAGAAACCTATAAATGCTTATCAAGTTCAGAGGGCTGTCTATATTCTCTTTTATTATTTTTGGAGGCCAAGGTTTTCAAGAGCAAGATTTAGGTTGTAAGAAACTTGTAAGTCCACGTTACCCATCCCTGGTTCTTTCGGGGTTGCAGAAATAGTGAAGAACGATTTTTTCGGTGAAGGTAACATGGACTAGAAACCGGATCTTTGCTAAACAAACTATCTAACAACCTAACTAAGAGTTTAGCTACTATGTTAGGGGTTATACCTAATCTTGAACTCCTTCTCTTCGACTCCTTGTGGTGGTCGGATCAGCCTCACCTCGTCGTCTCCTTGTGCCGAAGGTGGATCCACCCGAAAGCTTCTACCTTTGGCTCCAACCTCAATCTAGAGGAAACTAAAATACTTGACTTGCTAGACCTTGTACTCTAGAATGAGTACAGAGGTGTTTTAGGGATTTTATCTCAATGGTTCTTGTTTCTCAACTCATGAGACAAGAGAACCATTAGCAAGAGGAAGAGCAAGAGGAAGAGGGAGAGCTTGGATGAGAGAGAGTCAATATGACAGAATGAATAATACTTTTTACAACCATGTTCTCAAAAACAAAAATAATCATGATGATAAATAATAATTAAGTATTTATGATGGTTCATGTCAATGGCACTATCATTTCATGCACTCATTTTGTAAACAACAACAAGCAAGCAAAAGTCATAGCCATGAAATGATAGCCATACAATGATGATGGTCAACAAGTCTAAACTAGTCAACCGGTCAACAAAGTCAACAAGTCAACAAAGTCAAACTTTCAACCCAACCATGGCACAATAATACTTAATTAATATTCTTATTAATCGCATTTCTTATTCTCATTAGGGTTTAGAAAAACTCAACAGTCAACAACCCTAATGAGAATCATCTGCCTCTGTCTCTGTCAACTGTGCATACACGCCCGCATCCGTGTTCCGAGGAACACAAAGACAAAGAGATCCTCTGCCTCTGTCTCTGTCAACTGTGCATACACACCCGCATCCGTGTTCCGAGAAACACGAATATAAAGAGATAAAACCAATCCCAAAACGTATACTAGGATCTGGCTTAAACCAAAGCCCGCTAGTAATAACTGCCCGGACACCAAACGTGCACAAGTGCGCGGATGTGACCGAACCCTATCGTAAAACCATGTGACCTCTACTCTTTTTTCCTAAAGGCGAATAGCTCTCTGTGTGGGACTCTAAAGACTCGACACTACGCTGGCAGTGGGTTTAACCACAGATCGCAAGCGGCACTAGCTGTGCGTAACGGCCCCCAGGTAGATGCCGATAAGAAGACTGATGAGGTGAACCCATCGGAACTCTTACTGAGCCTGAATGTGACAGTCTCCATACAGTCCGGTCTGTTCGTCTGAGAATATCGCATGGCGGGCCTACGGGCGGTAAATGTCAGTCCCCTAATAGCGGTACAAGTCGTGTCGGAGTGTAACCCAGAACACCCTGAGATAACACTAGAAACCTACCAGTATATCTCGCTTGACCTGGCCAGGGACGGCTATGTGTAATGGCTCTCCATGACACAGCGTGATATCAACTCCCAATATCGGGAGAGACGAATCATGTCTAACCGTCACTTCCTCTAAGTGCTTCGGGACTGCACCCAACTACTGCCTGTTTGCATGACTCCTTTGAGCCGTGGTAGGGTAGTAATCAAAGTACAGTGGGAACACACTCGAGGCGCAGTGACGGTGTCAAGTCAGCGGACTAAGCTGTACTCATGTCACCTGGGAACTGATAACTGACGATAGGTATAATACCAACCAACAGTTCCCGACGAGTCCTGTCCAGTGTACTCGTAACCTAACGAGCACCCGCATACTATCTCCAGTACGACGTACTGATGGCTGTGGGGCAGACCATCTCCCCATGCTGGGATGAGAAGCGCATACGCTAGTCTACTCCGGAGTATCGATGCCCTGTCTCGATAGTTCTACGACTAGGGACATGTATAAGGATGTGCTTATAGATTACCCAGCCCCCACAAGTGTGACTGCCATCACAACGCTGGTAATCAAGCAAAGATCCTAAGGGCTCTACTAATATGTATAAGCAATATGCTAAAAGAAACACATGCACATATTGAAGTAGAAACAAACCAAGTAGCATACTACCATTTTGAGCAAGATTGTCTATACAACTGTGAATATCCCAAGCTTCCATCAAGTAATATACAAGCTAGTATGATACAGTAATGGCCTCTAAGGTATATACACTAACAATCTCCCACTTGCACTAAGGCCATGTACTGGCGTATTGAAGACCTATCATCTCGATCAGCCGCTCGAACTGAGTCTTGGGTAAGGCCTTCGTGAGTGCATCTGCAGTGTTATTCTCCGAATTTACTCTCTTCACCTCGATCTCCCGGCGATCTACGATCTCCCTGATCAGATGGTACCGCCTCAAAATGTGCCCGGACTTCTGATGAGACCTGGGTTCCTTCGCTAAAGCTATTGCGTCGTTGTTATCACAATACAGCGGTATTGGATCAACAATGGTAGGAACCACCTGAAGCTCCGTGAGGAACTTCTTCATCCAGACAGCTTCCTTTGCGGCATCGCAAGCAGCTATGTACTCCGCTTCCATAGTTAAGTCAGCAACGGTCTCCTGCTTAGAACTCTTCCAGCAAACCGCCCCTCCATTGAGGGTAAAGACATAACCCGACATGGACTTAGAGTCATCCTTGTCACTCTGGAAGCTGGAGTCAGCAAAGGCCTCGATCTGGAGGTCTTTTCCGCCATACACCAGGAACATCTCCTTAGTCCTTCTCAGGTACTTGAGAATGTTCTTTACTGCTATCCAGTGTTTCTCCCCTGGGTCCGACTGATACCGGCTTACAACGCTTAATACGTATGCTACATCTGGTCTGGTACATAACATCGCATACATTATAGAGTCTACCGCAGATGCGTAGGGTATAGATGACATGCGAGCTCTCTCCAAATCAGTCTTGGGAGACATCTCTTTGGAGAGGGTGATTCCGTGACAAGCCGGTAGGTTACCGCGCTTGGAATCTTCCATACTGAATCGTTTCAGTATGGTGTCGATGTATCTCTTCCATACTAAATCGTTTCAGTATGGTGTCGATGTACCTGGACTGTGAAAGTCCCAACATCCTCTTAGATCTATCACGATAAATCTGGATCCCTAGAATGTAGTTGGCATCGCCCAGGTCCTTCATGGAGAACCTCTGTGACAAGAATCCTTTGACTGACTGTAGCATAGGAATATCATTTCCTATTAGGAGAATGTCATCCACGTACAAGACGAGGAATACCACAGTTCTCCCTACAATCTTACTGTAAATGCATGGTTCATCTGGATTTTTGATAAAGTCGAATTCTTTGACAGTATCATCAAAACAGATGTTCCAACTCCGCGATGCCTGCTTCAGTCCATAGATGGACTTGAGCAACTTGCACACTTTACCGCTGCTCCCACTCTGAATGAATCCCTCCGGCTGATCTATATAGACGCACTTTTCCAAATTTCCATTTAGGAAAGCCGTCTTTACGTCCATCTGCCAGATCTCATAATCGTGGAAGGCAATAATGGCAAGAAGGTTCCGAATGGATTTGAGCATAGCCACTGGAGAAAAGGTCTCGTCATAGTCCAAACCAGGTCTTTGACGAAAACCCTTTGCAACAAGTCTAGCTTTATAGGTTTCAACCTGCCCATCTACACCAATCTTCTTTCTGAAGATCCATTTGCAGCCTACGAGTTTTACCCCTTCTGGAGCAAAGTCCAAAGTCTAAATTTTGTTGGTGTACATGGACTCCATCTCGGTCCGCATTGCATCCAGCCATTTTACTGAGTCACCACTCTGAATGGCTTGCTGGAAGCTAGTAGGCTTATCATAATCCATGATGCAATCCTCTCTATTCCCGTCTATGAGAAAACCATAGTATCTCTCGGGCGGATGAGACTGCCTACTACTTCTGCGGAGCGGCGCAGGAATGTCCTGTTCTTTCGAACCCTCTGGTTTTACTAAGCTTTCAGTAATAGTTTGTGGTTCTGGAATTTCTTCCAGTTCTATTGCGCTCCCACTTATTTCTTTTTCTAAGAACTGATGTTCCAGAAAGTGGGCATTACGAGAGACAAAAACCTTTTGTTCTTCTGTGTAATAGAAAAGATACCCCCTGGAATTCTTTGGGTATCCCACAAACTTACACTGTACTGAGCGTGCCTCGAATTTGTCCGCATGCTGCTTTTTGACAAAAGCTGGACATCCCCAAACCTTCAGATATTGAAAATAGGGTTTCTTCCCACTCCATATCTGATATGGTGTGGTAAGCACAGTCTTAGTTGGAACTCGGTTCAAAAGATATGCAGCTGATTCTAGTGCATATCCCCAGAATGATCGCGATAACTCAGCGTTACTCATCATGGAACGCACCATATCCAATAGGGTTCGGTTCCGTCTCTCCGATATACCGTTATGTTGTGGAGTGTATGGAGGAGTAAGCTGAGAGAGAATTCCATTCTCTTTTAGGTAATCCATGAACTCGGCACTCAAGTATTTACCACCTCGATCAGATCTCAGTGTCTTGATACTTTTGCCTGTTTGTTTTTCTACTTCATTATTGTATTCCTGGAAATTTTCAAAGGCTTCAGATTTGTGCTTCATTAAGAAGACATGCCTGAACCTTGAAAAATCATCCGTAAAAGTAATGAAGTAAGAATAACCGCTTCGCGCATGTGTAGACATTGGTCCGCACACATCGCTGTGTATGAGCCCCAAGAGCTCGCTCGCTCTTACTCCGTGTCCAGTAAACGGAGTCTTTGTCATCTTTCCTTTGAGACTGGATTGACAAGTTGCATATGATTGATATTCGAACGGATCCAAATATCCTTCTGTATGTAACTTCGTCAACCTTCTCTCATTGATGTGACCCAGTCTACAATGCCATAAGAAAGCCTGATTTAATTCCGGAGACTTTCTTTTAAGTGTGTTCTGGACACTGAAAATCTGAGCTTGATTCAATACGTATATCCCGTTATTTGATGTACCTGACCCAATCAGAACTTGATTTAGGTGGATGTGGACCACTTCGCTTACAAAAGTAAAATCATATCCTTCCTTAGAAAGTAAGGATACAGATATGATATTACAAGTCGCACCTGGTACATACAAACAGTTACGCAAAATCAATATTTGCCCAGTTGTCAGTCCAAGATGATATTCCCCTACGGATTCAGTATCCATGCTCATTCCGTTAGCAACCCTGAGAGTCATATCACCTTTCCTAATAACCCTACGGTTTCTCAGAGCCTGTAACGAATTACAGATGTGAGATCCTGATCCGGTATCCAATACCCAGGAAGTAGGGTTAACTGACATACAGTTCTCTATTACAAACACACCCGAAGCCGAAGCCACAACATGCTTCGAATCCTGGCTACTGGCTTTACTAGCCCTGCAATCCTTCTGCCAATGTTCATTCCTGTAACAATAGGAACGTCCCTCTTTTACTACATCCAGTCCCGAAACTTTTTCCCTTCTCTTTCCTTCTACCTCCCTGGTTTCATTCAGGGTAGAGGGCAGAGACTGTAGAATCAAGTCAGTATTTGACCCGTTCTTCAACATGGTCTTCAGGTCCATGAGCTCAAAATAGCTGGTCTCTGTAAGGACGTTGCCCCCAACAGATGACCCGATAGCCAACCTCACTTGAATCAATTCGTTCGAGGTCTCATATCTTGCGATACGGGATTGCTCTCCATATAAATCCTTGTTATGGAGGAAGATAGAAACTAAGTCCATCTTCTCGTGCTGCCTCTGGTATCCACCATCAACTGAGGCTAACACGAGGCACTTGGCTTCCGCACAGTCTTTTTCTGATGTCATACGGATATCAATATCCGAGACAGGAAAAACTGGTCCCGAGACGGCAGGGGTTTGATTAGTTAAGAGGTGTCCCAGCTTGTCATGGGCAATGGACATCTGGACAGACCTTTGCGAATCATAACAGTCAGATTCAATCATTTTATTATCTAGATGTAACCTATGTGTGGTCACTGGGTCGCTGCAATTAAGAGAGAGAGAAGAAAACACTCAGCATGATACTCTTGCAAGTTTAGATTTGTTTTGAATTTATCTAAACAGGATGGCTCCCACTGTTTCTCGAATCCCCCTCCTCAAACTAAAAAGGAAGAATCAGTCGGGATCAATCTCACCGTACAATACTTGCTTAACCGTTCAGCCAGGCCAGTGTTGGTGCTTTGAGGGAGGTTTTCCAACGCTTTCGCGAAGTTCCTTAATTAAATAACCTCTTTTCCCTGGGGGCGTAGCTCCGCTAACACCTTTCTAGACACCTACTTGGTTTATAGCATTGATTGTTAAGTGAGAAATTTCCCGAGGAGTAGCATATACTCACAGTAGGATCGGGATCCAAATATCATCGTGTGATAAAACTGAAGAAATCCTACCAGAATCATCACACTCCAAATGGTATGTAGCACTAGCAAGTTTCAGTTTCTTTAGAAACTCCCGATGTGGATTTTTGCCCCATGCTCTTTGACCTTGACGTAGGCCAAAATATCATAAGTCACATGTCAAGTTCTACCCATCATTATCCAGGTTAATTTGAACTCACTCGTACATACCCTTGACGTAGGCCAAAATGGCAGTACGACTGTCCCAAACCAACGCATCTATCTATGCAACAGATAAATATCCGGCAGCTACCAATCATCATGCCTTGGCGTAGGTCAAAATACATAGCTTGAATACTACCGAATATTTAACTGAAATGATGGAAGGCTACGAATGGTTTTGGCGAAACCGTGAACGTAGTGAACTTGATATAATCGATGGAACCTTGATAGCTTTTAAAAGGAGTGGCTTAAGCTCCGCGTTTAAAAGTTGTTTGAAAAGAAACCGAGTGGTTTTGAAATTGTTCCAACGACTTTAACTTTGGTTTATTTTCTTGCATTAATTTAATGCGTCCCATCATTTAATCCTACCATTGCAGAAAACAACGAAAATATGACGTACGCTTATGCCATCCGCATTCGCCACGGAGCCCCGTCATTACCCGTTAGGTTACTTAACTAACGACAGAGCGGGGGCTAGACTAGCGCGGATGCAAAACATAAGCAACGCCTAAATAGATATCATATATAGATATATACATTCGTCAGATGCAATGATAGCCATTCCAGATCACAGATGAACACATTGGATATACTAGGAATCCGCATTCCGTTCGAGCCTGTAACGAAAAGCGGATTACACGGTCGTGATGAATAGCCAATACCCCACCCTAGACCCCTACGGGTGCGGCAAACTACCCGCCAAATACCCGAAGTGAAGCAACCTCCCTCAACAACGTGAGTAGGCCACTCGGCACTTCGAGATACCCGGTAGTTTGTGCACCCCACCTTGGGTCTATCCTAGGAGCAAAAATAGTAAAAGAAATAATATACAATGGCGGCTACAACCTCATCCCGGATGTGCGGCTATACAAATAATATTATATCAATTACATATTACATCAAATGAAAAGTTAAAGAAAACTCTCATCTCACAACCCCCGGCTATTCATCCGCGACAATCCAACGAATTCATATACACATACCAGTAACATTACAGATCACAGATATGTATAACCCCCACTAATCGACGTATAGCGATTAGCAGACGTTCAATACATATATCACATCACAGATATAACTCGTTAGCTAAAGTCTATAGAAGTTCGATCAAAATATGGATTTGTAACCACCCCAAAACACAAATTTATTTTCTGGAAAATCTGGGCAGAAACAACATATTCCAAAAATCCCAAAACACCACAAAAAGCACACTGCAGCAAAACCGATCCACAGCCGAGTCAACTCGGCCGCGGATCCGCGGCAAGAAGCATGTTCTTGCTGCGGTTCCGTGGTGAGTTGGTCGACTCGTTGGATCGTTTTTGCTGGGTGTTTACAGAAAACCTTGAGATGATTTTTAAGATATGCCAAATTATTTTTTGAGCAGTTTAAAAATCGACAGAAAGTTTAAGTCTCGGGCAAGTTTTGTGATTTTTTCTCCGACCGAACTTCTAGTTACTTTGCAAACATACTAGATAGTGTTTAGCTAGGCTCTGATACCACTGTAAGTCTACGTTACCCGTCCCCGCTTCTTTCGGGACTGCGGAAATAGTGAAAAACGATTTTTTCGATGAAGGTAACATGGACTAGAAACCGGATCTTTGCTAAACAAACTATCTAACAACCTAACTAAGAGTTTAGCTACTATGTTAGGGGTTATACCTAATCTTGAACTCCTTCTCTTCGACTCCTTGAGGTGGTCAGATCGGCCTCACCTCGTCGTCTTCTTGTGCCGAAGATGGATCCACCCGAAAGCTTCTACCTTTGGTTCCAACCTCAATCTAGAGGAAACTAAAATACTTGGCTTGCTAGACCTTGTACTCTAGGATGAGTAGAGAGGTGTTTTAGGGATTTTATCACAATGGTTCTTTTTCTCAACTCATGAGACAAGAGAACCATGAGCAAGAGGAAGAGCAAGAGGAAAAGGGAGAGCTTGGATGAGAGAGAGTCAATATGATAGAATGAATAATACTTTTTACAACCATGCTCTCAAAAACATAAATAATCATGATAATAAATAATAATTAAGTATTTGTGATGGTTCATGTCAATGGCACTATCATTTCATGCACTCATTTTGTAAACAACAACAAGCAAGCAAAAGTCATAGCCATGAAATGATAGCCATACAATGATGATGGTCAACAAGTCCAAACTAGTCAACCGGTCAACAAAGTTAACAAAGTCAACAAAGTCAAACTTTCAACCCAACCATGGCATAATAATACTTAATTAATATTATTATTAATCATATTTCTTATTCTCATTAGGGTTTAGAAAAAATCAACAGTCAACAACCCTAATGAGAATCTTCTGCCTCTATCTCTATCAACTGTGCATACACACCCGCATCCGTATTCCGAGGAACACGAATACAAAGAGATCCTCTGCCTCTGTCTCTGTCAACTGTGCATACTGTTGGATATAGTGCCCTCAAAGTCAATTATTGGATCGCAGGTACGTTATTGCAATGATTGAGGAGGACCTATGCCGGTATGACAGTCTTACTCGAGATGATAGTATGCTATCTGGTTTGCCTTTATCAGTCGTGTATAGGTTCAGGTGACTGATCACGATTACACTTTGATAGAGCCCTTAGGATCTTGCTTGACTACCAACAGTATGAGGGCGATCATATACGTGAGAGTTGGATGGTCTATAAGCATTTCATTAAAAGTGGTCCCTAGTCGTGGGAGTTTCGAGACAGGGCATCGATACTCCGGAGTAGACTAGTGTATACAGTCGAGACCCCGACGAGGGGCGGTGGCCGGTCTCACAAGCCACTGGTGTCAGTTGGATCACCTAAGATGTATACAGGTGCTCATTGGGTTATGAGTACACCGGACAGGACTCGTCGGGAATCTGCTAGTTGGTATTATACCTATCGTCAGATAGCAGTTCCCTGGTGACATGTGTACAGGTTAGTTCATCGACCTGAGGTCGTCATTTTCTCGTGTGAGTTCCCACTGTACTTTGATTTCTACCCTACCACGGCTCAAAGGAATCGTGCAAACAGGTAGTTTTTGGGTACAGTCCCGAGCCATATGGAGGCACGTGAGCGAATCGGCAGGGGATTCGTCTCTCCCGGTATTGGGGGTTGAGATCCTGCTGTGTCTAGGAAAGCCATTACACCAAGTCCTTGGCCAAGGCAGGTGAGAATTACTGGTAGGTACTCCAGTAGTTTCTCAGGGTGTTCAGGGCTTGTCTTCGACACGACTTATACAGCTATTGGGGGTTTGACGTTACTAGCCCCCTAGGCGGGATATGCGATACTCATAGACGAACGGAACGGACTGTATATAAATTGTCACTGTCAGGCTCAGTAGGGTTTCCGGATGAGTTCGCTCATCGGCCTCCCTTGAGGTCAGTCCATGGGCAGCCGTTACGCACAGCTAGTGCCGCTGACGGCTTGTGGTTAAACCCACTGCCAGGGTACTGACGAGTCATTAGAGTCCCCCACAGATGTTTCCCAAGTTCGGGCGAAACGTTGTAGAGGCCGTATGGTTTTATGGCAGGGTTCAGAAAATGCACGTGCGTTTACGCACGTGTCATATTTCGGGCAGATAATACTGGTGGGCTTTGGTTTAGCCGGATCCATGTATTATACAGAGTAGATATAATATCTTTGTCTCAGTTGCATTTGTATTCGGTCGTAATACAAATGCGGGTATATTTATACAGTTACGGGGTTATCCTGAAATTCGTTTCGGGATCACTTTTGGAAGTTGTCAGTTTTCAGTTTTCTATCAGCCGTATTTAACATTCGGTTAAATGCGGATTTATCTTTTCTTAGGTGAGTCATGGTTCTAGAAGATTCTAGATGATGAAAGGAAGCTTCATGGAAGATGACTTAGTTGATGATTCATTGTTAGCATTAAATGAGAGATGAGGTGTATTGTGACTCATGCTTTAGCTTTAATGTTTCTTGTTTACCTAAGGATATTTTCTCTTGATCTTTATCCTTATGGTTACCCCCACTCTCTCCTACACTCACCCCCCTTCCATATATTGTGGCCGGCCCCTCCTTGATGCCCATGAGAGATTTCACACTTCACTTGATGATTGATTTGGATAAATTATGATAGTTTTGGGTGTATGGAAATTTCATAGCTTATTTCATTCCATCACCCGACTTAATTGGCAACTTCATTAACCATTCGTCCATGGCTTTGGACGAAGCGAGACAAAGTCTTCTACTCATTCTCTACATCATTCTTGGTCGTCTCTTTTAGCAAACTTGACGACCGAGTTGCCTCGAGTCAGAGGCGGGAGCCCGTTTAAAGATCCGATGACGTGGTGCCACCTGGATGAGGAGATCGGATATCGACGAGATCGGAGCAGCCACAACGGAGCGTGGGATGATGGTTAAAGAACGAAGGACTCGGATCGTTCGGTATAACCTTTCTACCCTCTTTATAGTTTGTTAGTTTAGCGTTAATGGCAGATCCGGGTTATAGTATGCGATAGCGCCAGTTATAAAAGTTTTTGTTCCGCATTTGGCGTCTGAAAGACGGCCGGGGCGCTACCGTAGACTTACATGGTATCAGAGCCACGCCATTAAGCTTTACTAACTTGTGCTAACACGTTTAAAAGATCGATCGAACGGATTTTCGAAAATCGCAATTTGTAGTGTTAAAGTTTCTGTTAATTTTCAAACTGGTCTAAAACTTATTTTGACCATACCAGAAAATCGAGCAGGGTTTTTAAGGAAAACTGGAGAAATTCGACCAAGTGATATCACTGTTCCGCCGTGGATCCGCGGCCCAAGCATGGGTTTGGCCGCGGATCCGCCGCAGGAAAGTGAGATCAACTTGTCAAATTTCTACAGTAGCTTCTACTTGGGAAATTGTGGTTTCTAGAACTGTTCATTTGGGCCCAGTGTTTTTTACTGTACAGCAGATTTGCGTAGGTCCCACTTCGGGAAATTTTGTCAATCGAAATTTAAACGTGTTAGTTTACAGTACTTACATTATATCTCCGACCGTGAATGTCATTTGATCGGTAAACCGCGTCTGATTGCTATAGTTCTTTTAGACGGGTTTGCGAACGTGACATTCGCGTTGATGTTCTGTGTTGTGCTGTGATATTGAGGATTTGTCGTGGTGGATAGCAGTGTGCAATGGTAGTGCAGTTTGAGTTTATTTGTACATTTGATATTGCGGAGCGAGCGTCCAACATGTGGACTGCCGTCACTACCTGTTGTATAATATTCTTTTGGGGCACGACCAGGTTGAGGTCGATGTACCCGTTGTACATATTTTTCATTTCTGTACTAGGTTTTACCCCGCGACGGAGTGCACGGATAGCCGGGTTCTGGAGGGCAACGGGTCCACATCTCATGGCTTTGAGAGGCAGAGGGGCCTCACTCTAGTATTGGCAGACTATTCGCCGCACTCGTAGGGGGTACAGGTTGACCCAAGGAGGGGTGCTCAAGTTACCGGATTCCGTGAAGTGCAGGGTGGTCCATTCACTCTGCTGTAGGGGGCTGCCTCACTTCAGGTTTTGGCGGGTGACTTGCCGCTCCCGTAGGGGTCTAGGTTTCATTGCACAGGCTATCCACACGACCAGGGGAACGTCGGGTTTCAGTAGCGGTTCTGTGAAACCCGGGGATCCCAGATATCTGTATTGTTCTGTGATACTTATTACTTTTTTGTAATGTTGCATATTATCACGCCTGGAGCGATTATTGTATATTGGTATATATACTAGTAGATGTTGTATATGTTTTGCACCCGCGCTAGTTCAATCCCCGCTCTGTCGTTAGTTAAGTAACCTAACGGGTGATGACGGGACCCAGTGACGAATGCGGATGGCATATACGTACATTTTTTTGTTCTTTTCTGGTGTGATTGATTGATGGGACTGCGTTGATTCTGATCAATGCAAAGGAAAACAAACCTGTTTGGATGTTGTTGGAACAGATTTAAAAAGTGTTATTACAAAGACGTTTCCTTTTGTTTTGCATAGCGGTATTCAGTGGAATATCCTGCACCTCATTCGACGGGGCAATGGCCAATATCCCTTCACCGGGAAAGACCCCTTGGGCAGAAGTTTGCGTCAGGGTAATAACTTCACTACAGTCGATTACAAGTTGCTATGCATAGTGGTATTCAGTGGAATATCCTGCACCTCATTCCACGAGGAAAGAGCCGAGATCCCTTCACCGGGAGTGACCGCTTTAGCAAAAGGTTTTCGCCACTATATTTTTATAGAAAGCTATCAGGTTCCTTCAACGAGATCAAGTTCATTACGTTAATGGTTTTTCGCCAAAAACCAGCCATAGCCCTCCGTCGTGTCTTATGGATGGTCAGTAGTATTCAAGCTATATTTGTTGGCTTTCGTCAAGGCATAGTGTTTGGTAGCTGCTGGGGTATTCATTTGTTGCATAGATAGATGTGTTGGTTTGGGACAGTCGTATTACCTTGTTGGCTTTCGTCAAGGGTATGTACGGGTGGGTTCAAATTAACAAGAATATGATGGGCAGAACTTGACATGTGACTTATGATTTGTTGGCTTTCGTCAAGGTCATAAGAACATGGGGTAAAAATCACATCAGGAGTTTCTAAAGAAACTGAAACTTGCCAGGCATGCGCATACCTTCTGGAGTGTGATAACACGAGTGGATTCCTTCACGTTATCATGCGATGAGAGTTGGATCCCGATTCCCACTGATGAGTTGGTTTACTCTTTGGGTGATCCCGATTGATTCTTCTTTTAGGTTTGGAGGAGAATTTGACAGTACAGTGGGAGGTTTCTGGATTAGATAAAGTGATAACCATTCTGATCTAGGTTAGAGTGCACGCAGAGTGTTTCTTTTCTCTTTCTCTTTAGCAGTGACCTTTGACCAACCCCAGACTATGATTCAGTGACCAAGTTGACCGAACCTTCTTAAAATACAGGCTTTTGGATTGTCTGAGTTGCATAAGTCATTGCCACTCCTTCTTTTACCCTTTGTATTTCTCAGAACACCCCGTATTACTACGGACATCCACTTCCATTGGATAGATCCATCGTATGGTTATATACGAACTCGAAGGGACTTCTTCAAGGATGGATCAAGGTTCAGGAGAAATAGAATTGGTTTATTCAGTTGTCTTTTATTATCACCTTCTCTCAGGTTGCGAGGGCTCCTTGGTTTAGGAGAATACACCTATTACGCTTATTGGATAGTCTTCTTCCAAACCATAGACAGGTGCCGAAAGGTTGGGAATGAAGAAAACCAATTAGCCTAAGTAGGGTGTACAGAAGGTAATATGTAAAGATGAAATAAAGGGATTAGAAAGAGGGCAAAGTAAATTACGACTGTTATCATTCACGACCAAACCGCGTACTTCATCGCCACTCCTATTTCACCTTTAAAAGAATAAGGTATTATTCAGTTGTCTTTTATCATCACCTTCTCTCAAGTTACGAGTACTCCTTGGTTTAGGAGGGTACACCTATTATGCTTACTGGATAGTCTTCTTCCAAACCATAGGCTGGTGCCGAACGGTAGGGAAGGAAGAAAACCATTTAGCCTAATGATGGTGTACAGAAGGTAACGACTAAAGACAAATAAAGGGATTTGGAGAGATGACAAAGAAATATGCGGTTAAAGTCATGAATTGGATTATGGAAGAGGCATTACTATTACCAGGATACCCCTACGAAACATTTTCATGTTTCAGTGCATTGTTAAAGGAAAACTGATTTCCCGATTAGATACTTACTCCAGGTTATGTATTTACCAGTTTTCATTCTCACATCTGTATAGTTTTACAGATGATGAGTAGGAGGGTGTTATTGGGAATTAGGTGATCATCCTCACTATATCGGAATTCGTTGTAATTGGTGATATTTGAGGAAGTCGCCTGGGTTATTGCCGGCAGGCATGTATTTGGTTTTGAGTATCCGTTGTTGTGCACCAATTTCAAAATGATATATCTGTACGTTTATTTTTATAAAGTGAGATATAACTTTTTGATATTATGTCGATGACATTTACCTACATCAGTTGATGATTGGGTAAGGAGCATTGAACAACGGAGTAATTCTTAACCATAAGTACAGTTTTCAACCTACGATGCATAGGTTTTGAGTTATTAGACTCAGCGGACTTATACAGAGTATTGTATGTTCTCCAGTGTCCATCAGGACAAAGGGGTTGGTCCTCGTACTATGTTCTGTTTACTTATGACTTCTCTAGTTTTTAGACAAGTGTTTCGTAGAAATACAAGGTCTAAGTTTTGAGAAGTTGTGGGTATAAGAATAAAGTAGAGAACCAGATATCGCAAGTATCAGGATTCTTCAAAGAGATCGAAGATGTAGATACTTGTGATTGGTATTCAGTTGATGGTGATGGTTTTGAGAAACTTGTTTCTCTTTTAGGTTACTCATAATTGGATGTATTCCTAAGTTGAGTAATGCTGATTAGTCTCTCTCCATTAAGTTGATATGCACAGGGGACAGCTGCATGTTTTGAATCTAGTTCCAATTAAATAAGTGCCAAAGTTTCTATATTGGATATAGGTGAGTTGTCCGGCTTATGCTTAAAACCAGACTGTGGATAACTCAGGGCACGTTTCTGTAATGGCAGTTTGTGGGTTGGCCCGGGCTATGTCGAGGGTTGACTTTCTGCCATCTGAAAGATCAATAGTGATATTGTTCTTGACTCGCCACAGTTTTAGTAAAATGGATTTTTTCAGAAAACAGTGGTGGGAGTATGGTAGAACTGGAAGTGATTTCAGAACCGCAAACAATTACGGAAAATTTAATAGGACCTATAGATTCATTCAGGTTTGACATTCCATTAGCCACTCCGCAGATATGGTGGGTAACCTCAGACACCCGAGAGGTACTCCGGTAGCCTCAAGGACGGTGACAGGGAGGTTCTTATCTACCCAGACTTGACACTACTGTTGTTCCAGGCTATGAGACCCGGTAGGAGGGTTGTTGTGGTCAGTGGGAGCAGCGGAAGCATAGTGTGCAAGTAGCTTATGTCTATTTATAGACTTGAGCAGTTATAGCGGAGATTGATCATCTAATTTTGATGTGACAGTCATGGGTTTGACTTCATCTGAATAGGGGATGGATCTATTAAGAAGGTAGTAGGGTGTGATGTCCTGGTATTTGGATGACATACACAGAGTAGGAAGTAAAATTTCTATACTACAATCGGTTGTACTGTGGTCGTCACACAGTTGTTTCTCCAGACTGGATACGGATATAATATCTGACATTTTGGTTTCTAGATCTATGGTTTTAGATCTGGATTTGGGTAGTTTCCCAATGTGGGTACTTTGACAGTATTCTGGTGGTTTTTAGAACAGATGACTCCTGGCATGGTGGTGTACTTGCAGGTGATGGAGTCACCCTCTCTAAAGGTGTCTTACAGACTAAAGGGGAGAGGAATGTGCATGATTGACAGATCACTTGCTTAGGCAACTGAGTCAATCATGAGATGTCAAGTACCACACCAGATGTTGTTTTTGCACTAGATGCAATAAGTTTGTATTAATCCAATCCTGGAGAAACATAAGGAAGCAGTTTTAGAACATAAGTGCATGTTCTACGAATTTGATGACGGCAGCCTCCTTCGGGAGACAGTTATCATTCCAGGCTTCAAAGGTGACATGGATTTCCCTCTGACGAAGAGGGCAGTATTATGGACAGGTGGTCCAAGAGGATACTGTGGGAGGCTTGGTGCAAGATACTGATTAGGTTCAGTTATCGATACAGTCTAAGAAGTTTGGATTTGGAGTTCATTTATGAACTAGGTCCCATCAGATATCCAGACATATTCTAAGACAGGTATTACTCAATTCGGGAGATGGCTTTCTCCGCGAATTTGAGATTAAGAGAGACATAGAAAGAAATATCAGGGCGGATCCACTCACTGAGGCTATTTCTCGAACACAATAGTTTTACAAACGGGCTTTGTGAAACTGATTAGTAGAGGAGTTGGGTGTTGGTTTCACACGGGCTGTGAGTACGCGACATCGCAATAATTAGCCTTAAGTGCAAGTGGGAGATTGTTGGATATAGTGCCCTCAAAGTCAATTATTGGATCGCAGGTACGTGATTGCAATGATTGAGGAGGACCTATGCCGGTATGACAGTCTTACTCGAGATGATAGTATGCTATCTGGTTTGCCTTTATCAGTCGTGTATAGGTTCAGGTAACTGATCACGATTACACTTTGATAGAGCCCATAGGATCTTGCTTGACTACCAACAGTATGAGGGCGATCATATATGTGAGAGTTGGATGGTCTATAAGCATTTCCTTAAAAGTAGTCCCTAGTCGTGGGAGTTTCGAGACAGGGCATCGATACTCCGGAGTAGACTAGTGTATACAGTCGAGACCCCGACGAGGGGCGGTGGCCGGTCTCACAAGCCACTGGTGTCAGTTGGATCACCTAAGATGTATACAGGTGCTCATTGGGTTATGAGTATACCGGACAGGACTCGCCGGGAATCTGCTAGTTGGTATTATACCTATCGTCAGATAGCAGTTCCCTGGTGACATGTGTACAGGTTAGTTCATCGACCTGAGGTCGTCATTTGTCTCGTGTGAGTTCCCACTGTGCTTTGATTTCTACCCTACCACGGCTCAAAGGAGTCGTGCAAACAGACAGTTTTTGGGTATAGTCCCAAGCCACATGGAGGCACGTGAGCGGATCGGCAGGGGATTCGTCTCTCCCGGTATTGGGGGTTGAGATCGTGCTGTGTCTAGGAAAGCCATTACACCAAGTCCTTGGCCAAGGCAGGTGAGAATTACTGGTAGGTACTCCAGTAGTTTCTCAGGGTGTTCAGGGCTTGTCTTCGACACGACTTATACAGCTATTGGGGGTCTGACGTTACTAGCCCCCTAGGCCGGATATGCGATACTCATAGACGAACGGACCGGACTGTATATACATTGTCACTGTCAGGCACAGTAGGGTTTCCGGATGAGTTCGCTCATCGGCCTCCCTTGAGGTCAGTCCATGGGCAGCCGTTACGCACAGCTAGTGCCGCTGACGGCTTGTGGTTAAACCCACTGCCAGGGTACTGACGAGTCATTAGAGTCCTCCACAGATTGTTTCCCAAGTTCGGGCGAAACGTTGTAGAGGCCGTATGGTTTTATGGCAGGGTTCAGAAAATGCACGTGCGTTTACGCACATGTCATATTTCGGGCAGATAATACTGGTGGGCTTTGGTTTAAGCCGGATCCATGTATTATACAGAGTAGATATAATATCTTTGTCTCAGTTGCATTTGTATTCGGTCGTAATACAAATGCGGGTATATTTATACAGTTACGGGGTTATCCTGAAATTTGTTTCGGGATCACTTTTGGAAGTTGCTAGTTTCCAGTTTTCTATCAGCCGTATTTAACATTCGGTTAAATGCGGATTTATCTTTTCTTGGGTGAGTCATGGTTCTAGAAGATTCTAAATGATGAGAGGAAGCTTCATGGAAGGTGACTTAGTTGATGATTCATTGTTAGCATTAAATGAGAGATGAGGTGTATTGTGACTCATGCTTTAGCTTTAATATTTCTTGTTTACCTAAGGATATTTTCTCTTGATCTTTATCCTTACGGTTACCTCCACTCTCTCCTACACTCACCCCCCTTCCATATATTGTGGCCGGCCCCTCCTTGATGCCCATGAGAGATTTCACACTTCACTTGATGATTGATTTGGATAAATTATGATAGTTTTGGGTGTATGGAAATTTCATAGCTCATTTCATTCCATCAACCGACTTAATTGGCAACTTCATTAACCGTTCGTCCATGGCTTTGGACGAAGCGATATAAAGTCTTTTACTCATTCTCTACATCATTCTTGGATGTCTCTTTTAGCAAACTTGACGACCGAGTTGCCTCGAGTCAGAGGCGGGAGCCCGTTTAAAGATCCGATGACGTGGTGCCACCTGGACGAGGAGATCGGAGATCGACGAGATCGGAGCAGCCGCAACGGAGCGTGGGATGATGGTTAAAGAACGAAGGACTCGGATCGTTCGGTATAACCTTTCTACCCTCTTTACAGTTTGTTAGTTTAGCGTTAATGGCAGATCCGGGTTATAGTATGCGATAGCGCCAGTTATAAAAGTTTTTGTTCCGTATTTGGCGTCTGAAAGACGGCCGGGGCGCTACCGTAGACTTACATGGTATACACCCGCATCCGTGTTCCGAGGAACACGAATACAAAGAGATAAAACCAATCCCAAAACGTATACTAGGATCTGGATTAAACCAAAACCCGCTAGTAATAACTGCCCGGACACCAAACGTGCACAAGTGCGCGGATGTGACCGAACCCTGTCGCAAAACCATGCGACCTCTACTCTTTTTGCCTAAAGGCGAATAGCTCTCTGTGTGGGACTCTAAAGACTCGACACTACGCTGGCAGTGGGTTTAACCACAGATCGCAAGCGGCATTAGTTGTGCGTAACAGCCCCCAGGAAGATGCCGATAAGAAGACTGATGAGGTGAACCCATCGGAACTCCTACTGGGCTTGAATGTGACAGTCTCCGTACAGTCCGGTCTGTTCGTCTGAGAATATCGCATGGCGGGCCTAGGGGGCGGTAAACGTCAGTCCCCTAATAGCGGTACAAGTCGTGTCGGAATGTTGCCCAGAACACCCTGAGATAACACTGGAAACCTACCAGTATATCTCGCTTGCCCTGGCCAGGGATGACTATGTGTAATGGCTCTCCATGACACAGCGCGATATCAACTCCCAATACCGGGATAGACGAATACTGTCTAACCGTCACTTCCTCCAAGTGCTTCGGAACTGCACCCAACTACTGCATGTTTGCACGACTCCTTTGAGCCATGGTAGGGTAGTAATCAAAGTACAGTGGGAACACACTCGAGGCGAAGTGACGGTGTCAAGTCAGCGGACTAAGCTGTACTCATGTCACCTGGGAACTGATAACCGACGATAGGTATAATACCAACCAACAGTTCCCGACGAGTCATGTCCAGTGTACTCGTAACCTAACGAGCACCCGCATACTATCTCCAGTACGACGTACTGATGGCTGTGGGACAGACCATCTCCCCATGCTGGGATGAGAAGCGCATACGCTAGTCTACTCCGGAGTATCGATGCCCTGTCTCGATAGTCCTACGACTAGGGACCTGTATAAGGATGTGCTTATAGATTACCCAGCCCCCACAAGTGTCACTGCCATCACAACGTTGGTAATCAAGCAAAGATCTTAAGGGCTCTACTAATATGTATAAGAAATATGCTAAAAGAAACATATGCACATATTGAAGTAGAAACAAACCAAGTAGCATACTACCATTTTGAGCAAGATTGTCTATATAACTGTGAATATCCCAAGCTTCCATCAAGTAATATACAAGCTAGTATGATACAGTAATGGCCTCTAGGGCATATACACTAACACAACTTACTTTTACTTTATTTTAATTATGTCTCTTTTAATTTCTTGTTTTTATTTTAATGTAATGATTAGGTAATTTTTCCATCTAAGGTTTAGATGAAATTAAATTTATGATTGGTATTTGCGTCTAAAGTTCTAGTTTTTCTTCATGATCTTAATGCCGACTATTTAAATACTGAAAATAGATTTTTTATTTGTAATTCTGATAAATTAGATAGATCAATGAGTGATAGACGACCATGATATTTATTTAGGAAAAGAATATGCATTGCTGATAAACTAGGTAGATTGAACCATGAAATTTATTTAGGAAAAGTAAAGTTCATATTTTTATTGTTTATATTCGATCTTGTTAATTAGAGTTAATTTTGACAAGTCGATAAAATTAGAGTTAATTTTGACTAGTCGATAAAATTAGATAGATCTTTACTTGACAACCATTAGATTTGTCTAATAAAAGGGTAGATCAATTTAATTCTTAATTCACTAGCAGTTAATCTTTATAATTATTATCTTCTCTTTTTATTGATATTCGTTGTAAAGGTGGAAATCAACAGAAAGAAAGAAGTTTTTATTTAATAACACTTTGATTAGGTCTAATGGATTCGAAAACCCTAAATTTTTCTTATTTCATATTTTATCAAACTCGCTTTTACTCTATTTAATTATTTTTCTAATTTTTGCAAATTACTTTCTTAATTATTGCATTTAATTTATTAGGTGAACTATTTCGAATCAAATTATCTCCTTTAATTCGTTCACAATCTAACTAAGATTACTTTCCTTCCTGCGGATCGACCTACAAGTGCTACATCGATTGACCGCACACTTACGGTATAAATTTAAGACTAAGAAATAAACCAACAATCGCCTATCAGCTCTTATTTTCTTTAGGCCCACGTAAGGCTTTCATTTATTTCTTTTTTCAGTTGTATCGGATATTCAGACAATTGTCGGTTTTTTTTTGAATATTGTAGAATTTGAAATGTAATAATGTAGTTGGATTTATTTACTCATCCTGGATTCTTGTTGTATTAAACTGCTTATTTTAACACTCAACGTATTTATTTCAGGAAAGATCATTTCTCGGTATAAGTACGTCGCCGGTCTCGTCATGTACCTGTTACCGTCTTTTGGGAAGCGGGACGTGATACTCTCTTCTCCAGCATCTCCTCCTTTTAGCAAAAGTGGTTTCACGGTAAGAGTCTACCTCAATTTCAAAAGACTCCAGATTACAGTCCGCTTTGTATCACACGAAAGTGACTAGAGGCTTTAAACTTGCCTTGCTCGATGCATCAGATGACTATGTTGTTCTGGTAGTTCTCATCTTTACAGATATTCAACTCAATCAAAATTCTCTCCAAATTCTCGGTAGACAAAACCTATCGTGAATTTGCGGGAGGGTGTTAAAGATGAAAAATATCGTGATTGATTTTATTTTAGACCGTCTCATCTAGATAAATCTATTACCTTATGTATTAATTCAAATTTGAATTATGTATTTTCCTTTTCTAGGGTATTTTGTTTCTTTGTATTTGTATGCTCTATATCTCAATAAATAGAGTATTATAATATTAATAAAATCTTTAGGTTTTCATTTTCTAAGATGGTATCAGAGCTATCATCCTGATAAAAAAAACTTTATCAATATTTTCCTTCAAATAAAACCTTTTCATATCATTGATATTTTTCGAGCCTATCTCTTTTAAGTCTGCACTGTATCTTTCTATGAAATTTTTACTAGCGACATAGTCTTCCTTCTTCTGCTCCTCCATTTAGCGAAAGTGGTTTCACGGTAAGAGTTTACCTCAATTTCAAAAGACACCAGGTAACGGTCTGCCTTGCATCATGCGAAAGTGACTAGAGGCTTTAAACCCACCCTGCTCGATACATCAAAAGACTATGTTGCTCTGGTGGTTCTCATCTTTGCAGATATTCAACTCAATCAAAATTCTCTCCCAATTCTTGGTAGACACAACATATTGTGAATTTGCGAGAGCGTGTTAAAGATGGAAATGATCGTGATTGATTTTATTTTAAGCCGTCTCATTCAGATCTACTGCCTTATGTATTAATTCAAATTTGAATTATGTATTTTCGTTTTTTAGGATATTTTGTTTCCTTTGTATTTGTATACTCTATATCTCTATAAATATAGTATTATGATATTAATAAAATCATCATGTACTCATTTTCTAAGAGAACCCATTTTCATTTCTCACTGGATTTGATGGGAAAAAAAAAATCAAAGACAACGATTGAGAGAGGAAGTGTAATAACCGGTTTTCCTATATACGTTTTCTCGTATTTTAATAAATATTTTGTTTTAACAATTGTCCCAAATATTTTCTCTACCTTTCCTTTTTAATTATTCCCAATTAAATTTCCTATATTCTTCTTATTTCATTTTCCTTTAAATTCTTAAAACTAAAACCTAAACTAAACCTTATCCCCAAACTTGGCCCACTCTCTCTCCTTCTTCTTCTCCAATTCTTATCCCGAGCCCTCCCCCCCCCCCCGTCACCTTCTCCTTCCTTCTCGTCCACATCCTCCGCGAGACCCATTCCTAGCCCAACGGCCGCGACCTCGCCCACGATCTCATCCACGAGATCCCCTCATCCACGACACCTCGCAATCTCCACACCACTGGAACCTTCAGCCCCCATCGGACTCCACCACCGAGTCCAACAACCCACCACTCCCCTCACTGCAAGCTCCGACCAACACTCATCGTCGGCGTCCCCTTCACCACCGACGAACCCCCTCAAACCACCACCTACCTCCTTACCAAGCCATCTCCCACAACCAAGAACCCACCGAGACCCTCACCGTTGCCCGCAGCCGACTTTTCCTTTCTCCCTAAGATCCCCATCGCCATTCCCTTCTTCCTTTCATCGTTGTCGTCATCCTATTCTCTATCAACGCAGCCGCCTCAACCACAATGCTGCCATCTTCATCTTCGAGCACCCTTGCCATCGCCACCTTTCTCGACCCACACCATATTGCCGCAACCCTAGAAGCCACAACTATCTCCATCACCGTCACTGAATCCCTACACCTCACCGTCGTCTTTGTCGTACCCTCATCTCAAAACCCTAACAAAGAAGCCCTAGCCCGTCTCCTCGACTCCATAACCGAACCTTAGCCTCTTCACACCCGAGCACTTTCACCCAGAACCCACACCCTCTTCTTCTTGCCCCAGCTTCCTTTTTAGCCCTCATCGCCGTCAAGATCTCACCTGCGCCTGCCCCACAACCACCTTTCGGTTTTGCGCTTTGCCTCGTGTCGTCACTGCACTATTTTCAAAGCTAAGCCCTAGCCGAGCTTTCCCCTCTACGCAACAGCGAGCCTCACCTTCCTTCACGCACAAACCGAGACACCACACCGTTGCTGCCGCCATTGCATTCGTGCAAGCCACTGCCGCTATCTCCATAACAGCCATTGTCACAGTTTTCTTCACCATCATCACTGTCGCCATAATCGTTGCCATCACCAAAGCCCAGTTGAAGCCCGACATTTCGTCGAACACGTACGTTTGTCACGATCCCTGCTGTTCTAATCGCCTTCGTCGCCATCCAAGCCGTGGCCTCGGTCAAGGTAACCTTCACCGTCGTCAGCACAATAGCCGTCGCAACGCCAACGCATGTCCACCGCAGCCTGCATCGCGCTCGAGCCTTGCGCCATGTCATGCCCGGTTCCACGATGTCTATAGCCATTTCATGTGTTGAGGCAATCTTCGTGTCCGTGTCGCTTCCAATTCAGCGACCTAAGGTAAGTGAACCCCCTTCACTTATGAAATCATGTTATATACATATATGTTAATTCAACTTGACAAATGATAATTATATATGCGTAATCATGTTATATACATATATGTTAATTCAACTTGACAAATGATAATTATATATGCGTAACAAGTATTCGATACGAATACCGGACATAAAACCTTAATGATAGTAAACTTTTCTTAATCAATAGTTCATTTTACTGTTAACGTGTAGCGTATAAAATATTAGGATCAAAACGGTTAAATTTCGCATATGAAACGGCGTCCCCAGGGTGCGTCGTAAAATCCGATTCCTGCCGTGCATGATACATTGTAAAATTCATATTAAATTGAATATGATTTGTAATGAAACGTTCTATGGTTCGTATCGAAGCCAACAAATAAAACGTACATCAACCCATAGTTAATCTCTGAATTTTCATAAGTTATGCCAATGAAAACTAAGGCAATTCATGGCTCTAGATCGCAGTCCTGAGCAGAATTACATATTGACACTTGTTTCTAATTAATTGTATAACTCCGTATTGAAATGAAAATATATGGAACCCTATACAGTTGCGAAGATAATTCTGTTAGCTAACTATAGGTGGTGGTGTCATTCGATTTTACAGTCTTTTGATATTTTAATTGCATTTTAATCCGTCGTGATGTACTGCAGTTTAGTACAGAGACAGAATATACATCTTAACCTTAAACAGTACATATCTCCCAACATGCAGCGGATATTGTCAATCCGTATGATGCGTCGGATGCTTAATTGATACATCTAAATATCATCTAATTGCAGCGTCACCTAATTATGCTCCTAACAGGAAGTAAAACGTATTACGAAACGGACTTCCAATTCAGAAATTGGATTTCCAGCAGTAAACACTCAAAATGGAAGGACCGTAACTTGCGAACCTGAAACCCAAATGGTTCGAAACCAATTTTTCTTTACAGATAATTTAATACACTATTTATGCCTTTTATATTATTTCGCCAAATTATGCACGTGTGATTTTATATGATTTTTCTAATCCAACCGACACCGGCTGCTCATATGTATTTAGTAGTGCATTTACTATATCACCATCATGTTGCATGACTGTTATGCCCTTTGTAAATAGTGTTCATTTCTATTGATACCCTAGCGACTTTCTTAGATTACCGAGTGATAGTGTTAGTGATTGGATTGTGGCAATTGCGTTAGTGTAAAAGCGTGATTGAATAGTGGAAGTGACACGTACTTGTACACAATCAGCGGAACCATTTAGTTATTGTATTATCGACGCCTATGAGGCATATATAAGTATAACTATAATTGGTATGGGACGGGTATGGAAGCACTTATATTAGTGTCGTAGGTAAGATATCAAGGACTGTCCACACATCTTAGATACTAGTCATGACATGCTTGATGGAGACCCCGTCTCCAATTCTCGCGTAGACTTGTTATGGAGCAACTAATACTTGGATTCGTGGTCGGTGTTTGATATAGATCGTATGTGTTGGGTAGTTTGAGTGCGAGTTTTTTCAACGGAATCTCAGGAGTCCCACTGCTGGCATATTTCGTGATTTCATGATTTATATACTGATCGTGTTACTGATTCTTACAAATTGTGATTCGGGCCCGTGTTTCCTTGCCCCTGGGGTTTACCTTGGGTCGGGAATACTCCTGTGGTGGTTGACGCTCACTCTCAGACTGACGATAAATTTAGTGACTTGAACATTGAGACTTAGAGACTGATAAGATTAGTGACATGGACATTGCATTGATTACTGATCTGATACACCTGCTGTATCATTACATGTACTGGTTATTTCATGCTCGCGTCATTTCTCTATACTTACTGCTTTATGTTTATCATCGTTGCACATTATATATGTATATATTGCTATTGCGTCGCTCTAACGACCTGAGTTTGCATGCTCAGAGGAAGAAGTGGACCTGACTACATTCGAGAAGATCGTGGAGATCCGGACCAGTGAACCAACGGTATCATTTCTCTGATATCACTGATTAGTTGTCTCTTTCGTTTGTATCCGTTACGCTTGGTTTCTTTACATCTGATAGTTCTAGTGACTGTATTTCTTTTTATCAATGTTGTGTTTTACTGATTACCACATAATGCTAGAAACCGAAGTGTGAATACGGCAGGATATTTCCTTGACCATAGGAGGATGGCTGGCCTTGTCACCCCTCGTACTCCGTATTTTAGGAAGCGGGACGTGACAGGAAGAGATAAAGTTTCTGACATAGAGAGAGAGCGAAAGAGAAGCAAAGAGCACAAGAGAGAAGCAATAGAATAAAAAGAGAAGTAGAAAAATGAGCAATGGAGAAGAGAAGGAAAAGAAGATGACCAGGTGGGGGTATTTCGGTCTTTTATAAACCCCTAACAATGTAATTAACAGAATCTAGATGGGCGATGACTAGAAGGTGTTTTTTTTGGTAATGGTTTAAGTTTAAGATGTGTTATTTAGAAATACCATGTTTAGGGTGTTGTTTTAGAAATATCAATGTTTTGACGGGTGCAAAATAATTTTATAAAACCCTTAAATTTAATAAACAACGTAAAAAAATTATATTATAAAGAAAATTCACAAATAAAATATAAAATTAAATTTAGTAACCAATGGGATTCAAACCTAATATTTTCTCCATTGAAGTAGACAAACTTACTATCTAGATTAGACTCCACTATTGATTCATTTTAGCATATTGATGTATAAGATATATTCTTAAATATGATATTTGTTTGCAACCGATATTAATTTTCTGTATTTTTATAAAAGTTTAGTGAGGCAGTTGCCCCCGCTGGACCATATATGGATCTGCTACAGTCCTACACTTGCTTTCTCGTACACCATCTTCCTCCTTGCCAGACCTTACGGAATTTTGGAAAATAAGAGAGAAACCCTAAATTTGAGCCCAGGTTTGAGAGAAAATGTCTCATTTAAACCTCTTGCATAGAAATCTACGTTTGTTATATCATTATTGATTAGTATTACAATTTAGAGTGGGGTGGGATGGCATTTGAGGGCTTAATCTGATGTTAACTATGTTAATAGGATCAAGGTATATGCAAAATACCAAAATTTATTGCTCAATAGGAACTTAGGATGGGGTGCCTTCAGGTTTGAATGTAATAATAATAAAGCATATGGGAATGTAAAGATACCAAAATATTTTCTTTAATAAAAAATCATAACTAATTTGCTATTTGCTAAACTTTATCTTTGCTGCAACTATTTGCCTTATTTTTGTTAATGGATTATTTGAATACATGAGACAATTCAAATGATGAATTTCAACATGTTAACCCTTGTGAACACACGCACGCATGCCGAGCTACAAGAAAACCATTTGGAAAAGCGAACCAGCCCTTGCCGTTGTTCTCTAGAAGACGATTCGAATCTCTTAATATCATTCCAGCATGATATGAGCGAGGTTGAAGATCAATTGAGAAAATGCATTAAAAACAAAACCGATAGTACCCAAGAGATCAGTTCAAAGAACAATTTTAGAAGAGGATGTGATGGAGCTCCTTTTCGGGTCTACTTCAGATGTCTTCCGTCGATCTCCCGCTAGATTTTGGAGGTGATCTCCTGTTGCGTGTGGGTCTTAATGGGTTTTGAGGAGATTGGTGATTTGAGGAGTTTAGCGCCGAGTACCTGCAAAAAAGTCCCGGGGTGGTTTGATACTACCGAGGACCCTTCGACGATCAAGTTAGCACGAGATCCGAGCAGAGTAACGGCTAATGGAATAAAAAAAATGGCTTACTTGACCTCTCTGTGATGGGAGTTTATATAGTAGCGGCAGCACGCAGCAGCAGGCACGAGAATCTCGCCGGCAGCTACGCTCCTGACGTCACGCCTGCGTAAAGAGAGGATTGCCCATTAATGGAAATCGTGATGGCGTGGAACGTGGGACGTTGTTGGTGGAGAATCTGCACGTGGCGAGATTTGTGGAGCGGCGGTTACGCCTGTGAGTGGTGGAGTTGGTCGGTCGGAGGACCGAGGAAGATGGCCTTGGCTGGGGAGCTCAGGGATGAGCGAGAGGGCCGAGGAGTCTTGGTCCTGTGGCAGCTCGGGGTGAGCTGAGAGGCCGAGGAGGCCAATTTTCAGGGGGCTCTGAGGAGAGCCAGCTTGTGCTTACATGTCGGGTACAGGGGTGGCCTGGCCGGCCTCTGTGGGCCCTTTCTTCTGAGTCCTGAGACACGTCATCTGCCACGTGTCCTGATCTTGAAGATCGCCAATATTGAGCATCATCATTAGCCCCCCACTCTTGTCCCGACCAGCTAGCGGGTCGGGTCAGGAGTGGACTGCCGGGCCGCCCGGAGTAAGCTCCCTCCTAAGGTTTCGTCGGGACGCGTCCTTGGGCTGTCAGCTGTCTTTTCTGCCAGCGAATCAGGACGAGATCTCTGCATTTAAGGAAGGTGCGCCGGTTCGTGCATCCTGCAACTGAAGCGACGATCCACGTGTCAAGCGTCGGTTGGCCGACGCGACGTGTGCAGACCTGCGGCGTCTGATGGGGTGCGGTCCAGTGCGGGAACGACAAGTGGAGCAATCGGAGCCGTTGGACGCGAGGAGGCACTTTGGCGGGAGATGAAGGGCGCCGTTGGATGAGGTCCTTTGCTGTGATAAATAGGGGTGGGGCCCGCTCCAGGACCCCTACTCCTTCGTATTTCCCTGTTCTAAGTCCTGGTTGCTCGGCGCTCGTCTTCTTTCTTCCGCTTTCGTTTCTCGAGGATCCCCCTTCTCAAGATTAGATGTCTTCTTTCGTAGAGTCAGTAGATATCGTAGGAGTAGAGACTAGGGATTCTGTAGTTGAGCCTGAGTCTTCCTGGGAAGCGGGGGTCGGATCCTCTTCCCGGGATGGTGCGGCGGGGACAGCCCCCAGGGAGGAGGCGGTAGACGCTGCCCCCAGCGCGTCGTGTTGGGTGAGGCATGAGGACGAGCTCGCCAATGCTCGGGCTCGCTTCCACATCCCCTCACGTTATACGCTTCGTCTGGCCAAGGAGGGAGAGAGGGTAGACCAAGTACGGGATAGAGAGATGCCCTGTACTTGGAAGCTTTTTAGGGTGGAATACGCCTGCCCTTCTCTCCCGAGGTCGTCGAAGCGCTGAACTTCTTCGGGTTAGCCCCTGGCCAGTTAGTGCCGAACTCGTGGAGGATTCTCCTCGGGTTCCTGATCCGCCTGAAATTACAGGCGGTATCTTTCAGCCTCTCCCTCATTGATTCTTCCCTCGTATTCAAAAATCATCCTGGGGGTCGAGCGGGCGACCCGAGGCGAGTCTACCTCTCTTTTAGAAAGCGACAGGGGGCGCCGCCGGGACAGGGGTTGTGGCCCTGCCTTCTTCCATCCACGACTGGAAGAAAAAGTTCTTTTCTTCGTTTCCCCTCCCAAGGGCGAGAACTGGCCCGTGCCTAACGAGTGGTCGAGGGAAAAATGCTTGCTGGGGAACCAGTCCAATGATCCTGCCGCGGTGAGAGTGGCGTCGTGGGAGCCCATCCTCCGATTCGACATGCTGCTGTCTGAGAGGGTCTTGAGTTGGGCCAGGCTCAGAACCGTTGAGTTCGTCGGTAAGTTTAGGCTTGCTTTTTAGCTTTTATATTGCATGTGTTACTGACTTCTTTGCATTTGGTTTTGTGTAGGATCTATGGATATGGACTCGCTCCGATCCTCCATGCGCCAGCCGAGAAAGGTCGCGAAGGCTGGAGGCACCAGCTCTTCCCGTTCAAAGCCCGCCCCGGCTCCCTTTCCTCTGGTGGTCGCGTCCCGCGAGCGTTCGGGGGTGGATCCCACCCCGGGGCCTAGCAGAGTGTCGGGCCGGAAGCGGGCTCGGATTCTGGAGGACCCGGCCTCGGAGGAGAAGATCGACTCTCCCTCGGAGCCGCTTAAGAGGGGTTCTTAGAGATCTTCCTGGGGCCCGTCCTCGCCGATCATGGTGGAGGAGGGGGGCCTCCAGTTCGCGGTGCCTTCGGGGCTATCCGTCGCGGATAGCCTGCTGCATGAAATAGAGAAATCGGCCGGAGGTAGAGTCCCCCGAGGGACCTTCAGGGCTCAGATGGCGTCCATCGCCCAGTAGTCCGTACAGATAAGTGTTTGGTTTTTTTGTGAGATTGTGTGCCTCCTTCGTCTTTCTGATCTCTTTCCTATCTTTCAGGTTCTCCAGCATGCTGCCCTCGCCTTACGCATGGAGGCCGAGGTGATAGCCCCGGCGATGAAGGCTGCGGGCCAGCTCGCCTCGCTGGAAGAGAGCTCCAAGTGGGAGCTGGAGGCGGTGATGGCAAGGGTTGCCGCCCTGGAGGGCGAGGTGGAGGCCGGGAAACGGGAGGTTGCCCGGTACCGCGAGGCCGCCGTGGCTGCCGAGGCCAAGCTTGAGGATGCCCAGGTGCTTTCCGGCAACATGAAGAAGACGGTGAAAACCATCCGGAAGGAGCTGGGGACGACGGCCGAGTCGGCGAAGTCGGCCGACCTGAGAGCAGTGAAGTTGGCCGACCTCTCGGCGGCGAAGGCAGTATAGGGCTACAAGAAGTCGAAGGACTTCTATGATGACCTGGCCGTGACCACAACCCTCATCTGGCATGAGGCCCTCGACGCCGTTAAGGCCCGGATGCCAGAGTTCACCGACGAAGAGCTCCGGGCCGAATACCCCCCCGCGAACGCCGAGGAGTAGGGGAAAGAGATTCCTGACGATGTTGTCGCCGAGGACCCTGCTCGTCCCGTGCTGGATGTCGAGGACCCCGAGGTCGCGGCCGGCCCCGAGGCCTAAAGCCCCCGTCTTCCTCCTTCTTTTATTTTATTGCTTTTGGAATTTTTGTAAGCCTTCGGGCAGTTTGTAAGGCTGGGGAGCCCAAAATACCCTTTGTAAAGACTTTGCCTTTGGTAATAAAACTTTTTTCTTTGGTTTCATCGGTTTGCACTTTATCTTCCGTTTGTGAAGAATGCTCGTAAAATATCTCTGCTTGCACTGTTGGGCTTCCATGTCAGGTCGGCTATCTGTCTAGCGATCGTTCGTCGAGTTGATTTCGATTACTTGCCAAGTGTGCCAAGCGCTGCTGAGAAGGAGGCGTCTCCATGGCCCCGTAGCCGAGAGGGGATCGCTCAGACTTGGATAGACCTAGTGCCCCTTGTTGGGGCCTTGGATCCTCTGCATGTGATGGGCAGAGGGATGTCCACCGTATTTGTGCCGAGCATGAATGGGAAGCTGCTTGGTTGCCCCTTGGCGAGGGTTTCTGATTTCTGGCGTTGCGAGCAACGACCACTGGCTGGGGATGGTCGAGCGAGGGTTGGGTTCGACCGCCTCTGGGAGGACTTTGAATCTTTAGCGTTGGAGGGGCTGTAAGAAGCCCACAAAGGATGACCGGGCAGTGAAGCTGCGCGGTCGCCTCTTGGCGAGGGCTTTGATCTCTGGCATCGTGGGTGGGCAACTACCAGCCTGGGATGGCCGAGCGGGGTAGCCGCTCAGATGCCTCTTGCGAGGGCTTCGATCCCTGGCGTCATGGGTAGGGAGCTACCAGCCGGAGATAACTGACCAGGGGAGCTGCTGAGCCGCCTCTAAGGAGGACTTTGATCCTTAGCGTTGGAGGAGCTGTAAGAAACCCACTAAGGATGATCGGGCAGTGAAGCTGCGCGGTTGCCTCTTGGCGAGAACTTTGATCTCTGGCGTCGTGGCTAGGAAACTACTAGCCTGGGATGACCGAGCGGGGTAGCCGCTCGGATGCCTCTTGTGAGGGCTTCGATCCCTGACGTCATGGGTAGGGAGCTACCAGCCGGAGATGACCGAGCAGGGCAGCCGCTCGGTTGCCTCTTGCGAGGGCTTTGATTCTTTAGGAAGGGGACCGAGCAGGGTTACTGCCCAGTGCCTCTTGGCGAGGACTTTGATCCCTGTCGGTTGTGGTAAGAAGCTACCAGCCGGGGATAGCCGAGCAAGGACTCGACTGCTTCTGGGACGACTTTGGTCCTTGGTGCGGGAGGGGCTGTAAGAAGCCTACCAAGGACCCTTGGCCGGGCAGGGTTACTGCCCGTGCCTCTTGGCGAGGGCTTTTGTCCTGAAGGATAGCCGAGCGAGGGATTCTCGGGCTCGACTGCCTCTGGGAAGGCTTTTGATCCTTGTCGGTCGTGGTAGGAAGCTACCAGCCGGGGATAGCCGAGCAGGGCAGCTGCTGGGCTGCCTCTAAGGAGGACTTGGACCCTTAGCGTTGAAGGATCCTTAGGAGGCCTGCTAAGGATAACCAGGCAGTGAAGCTGCGCGGTTGCCTCTTAGCGAGGGCTTTGATCCCTGGCGTTGCGAGTAGGGGAGCTACCGGCCAGGGATAGCCGAGCAGGGAAGCCGCTCGGCTGCCTCTACGGAGGACTTTAGTCCTTAGCGTTGGAGGGGCTGTAAGAAGCCCACTAAGGATGACCGGGCTGTGAAGCTGCGCGGTCGCCTCTTGGCGAGGGCTTCGATCCTTGGCGTTATGAGTAGGGAAGCTACCGGTCAGGGATGACCGAACAGGGTAGCTGCTCGGCTAATTCTTCATGAGGTTTCGCCCGACCATCCAGTTGCAGGTATGGGGAACAGGAACGGTCGCGGCGAACGTGCGCGCAGCATGCGCATTGAACATGCGCGTAGTATGCTCATCCCCGCGGTGAAAGCATCCAAATGGTCTTTGGGGTCGGTTTTCCCATCGAACAGGGAGACCTTCGGGGGCTTGTTGCGCGAGGAGACGTGTACAGCGAGCAGTCCCTCGGTAAACGGCTTGGTGAGCGAGTCGGCGGCGTACTTAGCCCTGTCGTCCGAGAGGTTACCTTCCCGGCGCATGCTCTCGATCTTCTTTTCGAAGGCGTCGAGTCGGCCGTGGTACCCCGAGGATTCGGCGCCTTGTGATCCCTGGCCTCTGCTGTGGGAGACCTGCGTCTGGACGCGGCCCCATTTCCTCTCGATGAAGTCTCTCAGATCCCCGGGCGAGGTGGCTCTCGAGTCGTCGTGGCGAGCCCCTTCTGCGTGACCCCGTCGAGGGAGGGGGTGTCAATCATGCCTGTGGACAGGCGAGGTGACCGACATCTCCTCAGGGGGTAAGGGTCGTGAGGAGGCTCGAGGCAAGGCGCTCTGGCGGCGGATTTTGGTGTGGAGCCGTGGGACGCCCAGCGGGCCTCAGGGAGTATTGGCCCGTGAGATCTGTGGTCAGGGGTCGTAGCCTGCCGATGGTCAGCCATGCCGACGAGGGCAGGGCCTTCTGGAGGTGGAGGAGCGGCGATCTGGGGCCCTGGCACGGCCGTTTGGACGCGGACGAGCGCCTCCACGAGGGACTGTAGCCGATCTATTCAGCTGGCGAGGGCGTCGATGATGGTCGCCGGGGGAGGTTCATCCGCGCCTCCAGTGAGGGAGAGAGGCGGCCGGTATCTGGATCTTCAGGGTGGTCGCTTTCCATGTGGATGGAGATCGGAAGGCCAACTTTGTTTTTTGTGGAGTTTTTCCCACAGACGGCGCCAATTGATGGAGTTCCTTTTCGGGTCTCCTTCAAATGTTGTCTTCCGTCGATCTCCCGGTGGATTTTGTAGGTGATCTCCTGTTGCGTGTGGGTCTCAATGGGTTTTGAGGAGATTGGTGATTTGAGGAGTTTAGCGCCAAGTACCTGCAAAGAAGTCTCGGGGTGGTTTGGTACCACCGAGGATCCTCCGACGATCAAGTTAGCACGAGATCCGAGCAGAGTAACCGCTAAGTGGAATAAAAAATGGCATACTTAACCCCTCTGTGATGGGAGTTTATATAGTGGCGGCAGCACGCAGCAGCAGGCGCGAGAATCTCGCCGGCAGTTACGCTCCCGACGTCACGCCCGCGTAAAGAGCGGATCACCCTTTAATGGGAATCGTGATGGCGTGGAACGTGAGACGTTGCTGGCGGAGAATCTGCGCGTGGCGAGATTTGCAGAGCAGCGGTTACACCTGTGAGTGGTGAAGTTGGTTAGTCGGAGGACCGAGAAAAATGGCCTCGGCTGGGGAGCTCGGGGATGAGTGAGAGGGTCGAGGAGTCTTGGTTCTGTAGCAGCTCGGGATGAGCTGAGAGGCCGAGAAGGCCAATTTTCAGGGGACGCGCTGAGGAGAGCCAGCTTGTGCTTGCAGGTCGGGTACAGAGATGGCCTGGCCGGCCTCTATGGGCCCTTTCTTCTGGGTCCTGGGACACGTCATCTGTCACGTGTCCTGATCTTAAAGATCGCCAATATTGAGCATCATCAGGATGCTAGCAATGCCATATCTTTGGCAACAAAATGATGTCGTGAAGAGGCCGGCTGTTTTTTGCTATGGTTAGGTCCACCACAACTCTTACAGATCTACCAATCTCATATTTGAAAAATGAGCTATCAACTGCATCATGGAGCAAAATCGTCAACTGATCCACATGAAATTTGCGGGTTTATCATTTTGATACAGTTTTAAAAATGGGGTGGGCGTGGGGGGATGGGGGTGATGGGATGCTAAAGACTATTGCACAACATAGTAAGTTTTAAGGCCACATCAATACCTCGAAACAAAAGAAGAATATACAAACTTCCAAATATTGACAAGAATTTTAGATTTAGACATGGTACTTATATGTTCAATGTACAATTTACCTTTTCATGTTCGATCTTTGCTTGTGTGTGCGTGAATGACACTGAACAATAAGCTTAGATCACAACAGTCGAACAAGCCACCATGCCAAGAGAACCATTCTACATACATATTGATCTCTAAATCAGAAACCCTAATTTTTTATATGCTGATTTCCAGTAGAGGCATTGGAATGCTCGACTTTATCATCAGTGCAAATAGGGGCCTTAGAGCATTCGAACTTCTCTCCCACTTTATAACGAATCTGATTAATGCTCAAATCCGTCAAATGTAGTTGCTTTCGCTTCTTCACAGGATGTGATGCGGTTTCTTGATCAACCATAGCTTCTTCATGATTAGGCTAGATCAAGTAGCAATTCCATTAACGTATATGTTCGTCAAATAAATTTCCAGATCCTTAACAACTGAATTACCTTAATCTCCAAGGCCTTGTCGAAACTTTTTGACTGCTAGATCAGGTTCTCCATAGTTTAGCTGTGGTCTTCCAAGTGTGATCCAGACCTATAAAAGAAATACACATCGTATGGTTTAATAAATAAACGCAAATTTAATCTAGGGTATGAAAGAAATATACTTTTCCTATTACAACAACAACGCTTCCAAATTCATTCATATAGAATATAAAACAAAGAGGTGGATGTTTCTGGCACAGTTACTACTTAAATACAATGGTACTAATGGCAACCGCTAAAGCTCAAACTTTTATGCTCTTCGAATTTTACATCAAAAAGTGAACATTATATGAAGAATTTCATCTATTGTGCCAAACAAAAGAGCCTCTGTCTGCAAACCATTATTGTAAACAGTGACAAACATTTCAGGTGCTATGTACATTAATGTGCCAGTTGAGGTGAACGTAACACTTCCCTTTACAGTAATGCAACTTAAATTCTATCGCTTCTTCCAATAAACAATAAGATTTCAATGTATAAACATCGTTTATAATGACTTGCCCTCTTAGTCTATTGCACACAAACCGGAAAAAGTGTGACCTCTTTTAATTAAAGTATGATAGAGATGTAAGAACTCATACATTACCATCGTACTAGTGCTATATAGAGTACTGTGCCAGTCAAGGTGAATCCCTTTACAGTCATGCAAATTAAATTACTTCACTTCTTCTAATAACGACCTGTTTGGTTAATGGAAAGCAAGATCCCACTTTGAGGAAATGCTTTTCAACACAAGTTCTTAAAATCAAATCCTTTGTTTGTTTGCAAAGAAAATTGATGATGAAAGAAGATTGAAAGATATGTTTGGAATTGAGAGTGAAAATGAATGTAGGAAAAGGAGATGGAATAATGATTGATGGAGAGAGTGTGAGTTGGACATAAAATACTTTTTATTAAGTTTAAGAAGTTTTACATCCCTTTTCAAAGTAATTTGCCCTGAAATGCTTTTCAACATTATACTGAGGTGGCCAAGCATTTTTCATATAATATTGTCATGCCACCAAACAAAGGAAATGCTCAAAACTGGAGAAAGTGTGTTGCTACAATGTTTTGGGGCTCACATTTCCATCCCTTTTCAGCCAACCAAACAGCCCCTAAACAACTAGATTCAACGTACTCACTCAGTTTCTAATTACTTGTCCTTTTACTCCATGTGCAATGGAGTAAAAGGACAAGTAATTAGAAACTGAGTGAGTACGTTGAATCTAGTTGTTTAGGGGCTGTTTGGTTGGCTGAAAAGGGATGAAAAAGAATGGATATGTGGGCTCCAAAAAACTGTAGCAACACACTTTCTCCGGTTTTGAGTATTTCCTTTGTTTGGTAACATGATAATAATATAGGGAAAATTCTTTGCCACCTCAGCATAATGCTGAAAAGTATTTCAGGACAAATTGCTTTGAAAAGGGATGGAAAACTTCTTAAACTTAATAAAAAAAAGTATTTTATGTCTCACCCAATCTCAATTTCTCTATCCATCAATCATTATTCCATCTCCTTTTCCTACATTCATTTCCACTCTCAAAACCAAACATTCTATTTCAATCTTCTTTCATCATCGATTCTTTTTTTTTTTTGCAAACAAACAAAGGATTTGATTTTAAGAAAATATATTGAAAAGCATTTCCTCAAGGTGGGTTCTTGTTTTCCATGAACCAAACAGGCCGTGAAAAGGTGCAACTTCTCTTAAATAAAGTATGATAGAGAAGTCAAAACTCATGCATTACTATTATAGTAGTGTAACTAAAAATATTGGGTTACTTTTCTTAATTTACATAGAAATTGCGATAATTATAGCTATAGATAGGGTTGGGAATTTGGACTTGGACAATGGCCTTAAGCAATACTTGCACCCTAAATCCCAACTCAAATCTTGTTTGTTATCTTCCAAGATCTACCTTGAGTTAGGTATCATAGAGGTTTCGGACGCACACACAGCCATCCTTCTGACATGTTTCTTCAATCTCGACCTACCAGAAGTGCAACCAGACTCCGAGAGGCAACAAATATGATATCTGACATTACGAACAGGAACCTTTGATGTTCTATCCGGGCTATAACACTTGAACCTGGTATGACCATATCAAGGGCTACAATAGGATAGGTGTGTACTAAATACATATATTTTGTAAAGATCATGGCTGTTCAAATTTCCTGTTTCTTTTAATAGGAGCAAGTTAGGAAGGAAAAAAACATTCTGGTTAACCCTGTTTTCCTTAGACCTTCCCTGCACATATGGGTACCATTGTGGCTGGTTTTCTACACTCGCTTCTAAGTCCTAATACGTGTACTTGAATCATCCACAAATTCAATCCCTTCTCAAAATTCTTATTTAATGCCATACTATATTGCTCGGTTAGCAATATATAATATAGGAAGGCATACCAAATTCTATAAAGAATTGCTCCACACAATAATAGAGAGTAGCTTAACAATACATAGAACCATTTCCATTTTGAATAGTGTATCGATCCATCATAGGTAAATAAATGTTAATGCAAACTTGAATAACCTTATATACAAGATAATGACTCTTTTTTATGTCTATATTTCACCCATTCCACACCCATGGATGCTCAACCAGACTGCACAGACTATAATCTATTTGTGATTTCAGGACCTTCTTTCTTTATTGCTTTATCAATATATATTTCATCTGACTATAATTCTTTCTTATTTGAACAGCCAATTGTAATACAGATCATTCTCACGTCCTGTCTACTACTGACGTTATTGTGGAGAGAGTACTGCACACATGAGGCCCATGCAACTATAATGCTCCTAGTGTTGCTGTAAATTTTAGAAACTGTTTATTTAAGCGGTTATCAAAAAGCTTTAGAGGACAGCATAAACCAAGCATATTTAAGTATACAATATGTTGTTAGCAGGCCGTGAATTCAGGAGAGCAGTTTTTTGGATTTACAAAGAGTACAATGGTGTCATACATCAAGAAGGCTACAAGAAAACAAGATAGAAAACTGAAGTATGTTAGCAACAAACCTCAGCCCACAAGGGTTCCAATTCCTTAGCTCCTGCAAGGGACACATCTTCAGCAAAACAATCTTCACAGGGTGAGTTTTATAAATTATGCCACCTGATAACCAGTAGCCGTGTTAAGCAATATATTCAATTAAAAGCATGTGTTCTAAGTTATGCAGCTCATGCGCCATACTTGCAGTTGATAAAAAATCAAGAATATTTATGGGCATATTATGAACCTGTAAGCTATAAGAAAGAGATGATAGGTATAAGAAATTGCACCTCCACATCACCGGTATATTAAGATATTTTGGCTGTATTCTCCCTTGTCAGCTTATGCAGATGTTGTGTTCACGAAAACATACCACATCACTGGTATATTAAGATATTTTGGCTGTATTCTCCCTTGTCAGCTTATGCAGATGTTGTGTTCACGAAAACATCTATAGGGTCAATGTTTACCTTGGATACTAATGACAGGTTTATCAACCAAAAAGCTGGATTAGAGCTTTAAGACAGTTTACCTCATTGATGTTCTTACCAGTGAGTACAGAGATATATAATGAAATAAAAGAATTTTACACATACAATGCATGTATATATGAAGTGCTTAAGGGGCCTGCAGGGACCCTACAGGCCCCCAGCTGCAGGGGCCTCACCTAGAAGCCCCTGGAGCCCATGGGCAATTTTACCAAAATGTCGATGGGGCCCCAGCAGCTGGGGACCTGCAGGGTCCCCGTAGGCCCCGTTTACTCATATATAAATTTGATACATAGAAAAAAAGGTTTGAAAAGATCTCTAGAGATTTTTAGTTAAATAAGTAAAAACTTTTGATTTGAAAAGAATTGAACAAATGGAAATACAATAGTTTTAAGATGTTAAGAGTATGAGAATTTTTTTAGCACATGTCATGCTGATAATGTTTAAATTTGGAGCAGCATTTATTAGTGTAGTGCGATATCGGTGAGTGTAGCATAATCTCTAAGCTCTCTCTTGGAGTTGGCATTTAATAGTGTAGTGCGATATCAGCCAGAGATAGGTCTCTATACTACCAACTAAAACCAGTCAGAAATAGGTCTCGCAATATAAACTCCAGCATCAGTCAAGGAACTCAAATGTATGGAGTCTATGGACTAGTTGGATAAGGTGGATCAGATATGAGAGTAATTCCTGCACTTCACCATTAATAATGTCACTGTTATTTTGCAAGGTAGAGAAAATAATTCATTTTATTCTACTCTGCTTATCCCATGGTTCTCAAACCTGGTTGATGTTATATGGGCTTGCAAAGGCCAAATCCAGACGATTCAGCTTACACATATATGGATGTGCATGTAGTGCTTCGAAGCATAGCATGTTTTGAGCCTATCCATTTGAATTCAATTCCCTCAAAGGCCAAGGATTAAGTGTTTATAAAGTCCATAAGACAACTCCACTTGATTATACGTAAGACATTTAGCTGAAGTGCTTTTGAAGTCCTCTATCGGGTATGCCCATGATTCAGTTATATGAATATTAGTATTTTGCACGTGCGATGCACGTTTGTATATTTTGAACTAACATATTTACATCGCACTGAAGGCGTGTGTAAATTTTTTTTTATCCTGGACATTACATGAAAATTTCTAAGGATATCTATAGTTTTTCAAAATTTAAATTAAATGAATACGGTCAGTGATAATATTAGAATTGAGAAATTTATGAGTTAAACAAAATAACAAAGATATAAAAACTTATGTATAAATTTTTAAGGCATCTCTCTTTTTGGGCTCTGGAGAATGAGAGAGAATGTGTAATGACCAGAGAGAAAGAGAATTGTTGATTTTTCATTTTTTGTTTAATTTTTGTCTTTTGTGGTGGATGAGGTAGAAATTTCCAAATCTCAACTTTGGCTATTGGAATTTTATCGTTTTCTATTTTGTTGATTAATGACATCATCTAAGAGACTTCTAGTTATAATAGTAAAGATATGTACCGTGGTGTGCTTTTAGGGGCTAATTGCATATAATTACATAAAGAAGAAGATAGGGGCAAAGATAAATATGAATTAATGAATTATCCAAGGACATAACACATATTTCCAAAAGAGAGGTTCAGAATTATCCAAGGACTTAACAGCATGATACAAAAAATGAGGTTCAGCTATGGCCTTTGTGTTTTCTTTAATGAAGCAACAAATACTAAAAGGTCACACCACCCATCATGTAGACCTAAAACCAAATTGAGCCACTACACGAGCATATTTTGCAAATACATCTCCATTTAGAATCATATTATAACTAAAGATTATCCTATATGAGAATGTTGGGAAATCAGATTCTATCATCCACTTTCATTAAGCTTTAAACATAAAAGCATACATATAAAAAACACAAGGGCAAACATTCTGATTAATTAGCACCAATATCTTTCTCCGACCAATGTTTTGTTCATCAAAAGATTCTTTTCTGGTAGAGAGCAATCAGAATTAGTTTCTAAACGAGAGATAAATCATTGCTAAATTATATCCAGCATGCAGTTTGTCCCTTAATGTACATTCTTGGTTTGCTATCTTAAGATCCCAAGGGTTAAGGTTTTGTGTGATATGAAAAAAAATTCGTTCTTGAGTTTGAATGTCACCATAATATGTTCTTCAGATATTTATCGTTTATATGTGTGAAGTCAGTGTAAGAGAGTTATTTATAATTTAAAGAAAATATTTATATGAACATACGGGATGCAGCTTTTAAAGCACTCCATGTATCTCCAATCTCAAGCAGAACTTGTGCTTTTTGTTCATGCAGTATCGCCCTTTCTGGCATTAAAATACTTGCAGCTTCCCACTTCTGCAAAGCCTCGTTGTATTTTCCATCCTAGAACGAAAGAAATATAATATTCAAACATCCCCCCATAAATTTGCTCAAAACATTTTTAAAAAAATTATACGGAGATCCTTTTTCAATGATTTATGAACATAAACGAGAGTTCAAATTTCCGGTATGTCCCTTTTGGTCCATGTATGTATGCACCCTAGCGGTGAAAGAACCCAAAGATATATTTGCTTCCAGCAGCACACACAAGTGATTGTAACTAATTTCGGATATTCTTCGTTAACATCTTATTGACAATAATAAGTAATTAGCTTTGATAAAAATTTAAAAACATCACCAGCACCACCACCAACAACAAGCCTCTCCTTAGCATCATTAACTATCATCAGCTACCAATAATGGCTAGTTTCATCAAGTTATTTGTTGGACTTACTCTACAAGAGTTACTAAGTTAATGCGCTATAGGGAATGGGGTTGAGTTTTCTAAACTGGAGTTTCATAGAGTTAGCAAAAGTTACTCCAAAGTGATTCATTTTGGAAGTTGAGATAACCGAATTTATCTAAACTCCATTTACCCAAACACATCTCTTATAACATAACTGGAGTTTATTTTAAAATTGAGTTTGGCACTTGCAAATCATAGTTGCATCTGCTCTACCTCTACTTAAAAATAAGCTCCGGCTATTCTAACTCCATACCCAAACTGGGCCTAATCGAGGGGTGATAGTTGGTCTTGATATCACTTAAAATGAGTAACCCTAAGCTATAATGTTCAAATAAATCAGTTGAACTTTAAGAATGTCCTAATTTATCATACAATTGGAAACCACTGAGTTATTGAATATGAAAAAAAAATCAACTTTATTCAAAAGAGAACAATTTCTTCACCTCAGCGAGCTTATTTCCTAGGGTTTCGAAGGATTCGGCCAAATTCTTCTTCCTCTCATCACGATGTTGATCCTTCGGAGACAAATCCCCAACTTCTCCTATTGATTCCTCCTCCTCTTTCGAATGGGAGATTAGGGTTTCGAGCGATCGATTGAGTTCGAGATCGCTTCTTCGCTCTCTCCTACTCCTCTTTTGCGTTCTTTTTCTTCTTCCAAGTTATTTTCATATTTAAATTCGAGGAAAAAAGAGATGGATTTGGGAAAATCAGCGGATTGAAAACGTTTTATTTTGCATATACACTCTTCAAATATTTATATTTACATTTTCCCACCTTTTATTAAAATTTAACAAAACCACCTATTGTTAAAGTGGGCGTATGCACATAGAATATTTGCCTCATTTCAAGATAGATGTTATTTATTTGATATAATTGTGAATATTATCATCATATTCATGTTGCTTTGCATTCAATCTTAACATATATCAGTTGAATATATGAATATAAATATAGCCAAAGAAGAGGAAATGATAATGGATACGGGAATAAGACCAATCCGTTATATTTTTTATTTGTAAAATAGTTTTTATCGTTGCAATTGTTTGTTTGTTTTTTATATAGAACAGGGAGACCGGTCAATTTGAATTTTTGAAATCAATTAATATTAATTCTATATCTAGGGTTGTATTCATTTGTAGATGCTTTCTCTTTTGAACATAAAATTCATGGTTGTGATGGGTATAGAATTACATACTGATTGTATTATTTTTCTTATAAGTTGAATAGAAGACTCTCTTTCAACCTCAGGTTGAGACATCGTTTCACATCATAATCTCTAACCCAAAAATTTTGACATGTAGAATGTCTCCGAACTCAAAAGTGCCCCTATGTATTAACATGCATTGATATATAATAGATTTGCTCTCTTGTCATTAAAACCAAAATTATAATTAATATAGCAACAAGAAGAGACCCTAAACTATACAGCGGATGAAGATATCACTCCAAGAAAAAAGGACATATTTCGTCGGGTTGTTTATTCCGTTGGCAATAAATGTACAACCCGATGAAATATCACTTAAATAAGCCAAACAGGGCTCCCAGAATTTTTAATAATTTTAATAAGTTGTTTCGTCAGCTATAACCCGATGGAATAACTTAATAAATATAGCAACCCCCAAGCCCGATCTCTCTTCTCATTTTCCCTCAAATCCAAGCCAAAAAACCCTATACCCGCCGCTCCTCCTCTCCTCCGACGGTATGCTCCTCTCTCTGCCACTCTCTCTCTCTCGCTCGCTCTCACTCACAGTCTCTCTCTCCCCCTCTCAGACAACAGTCGCTGTTCAAGATCGTCGCCGGTGAAAAGCCGCCATCGAAGTTTCCCTGTTCGAGCCCGGTCCCTTCGACAATAGATAAGAAAATTTTGTTTAATTTTAATTTCTTATTTAATTTTTAATTTTTGTAAATTGGATAAAATTGTTGTTGATGTTGTTGTTGTTGATGGGTTAGCGAAGGCTTGGGTTAGAGGTTGAGGGGTTAGGTTTAAGGTTTTAATGTTGGTGTTAGGGTTAGGGTTTAGGTTGGGGATAAAGTTAGGGTTAGTGTTAGAATAATTTAACTAATTTTTGTAGGTAGTTTATTGAAATCAACAATATTTAAGGGTATTTAAGTGAATTTGCAACACTAGTTAAGGGTATTTTATTTAAATTTATAGTAATTTAGTTAATTTAAGAAGATAAATTGTTTCTTTAAATTTGTTAAGGTAGTTTAGTGAAGAACCAACAATAATTAAGGGTATTTTAGTGTAAATTAGTAAAATTGAAAAAATAGGTTGCTTAAGAAAAAATTTAAAGTAGTTTAGTGAGAAAATAACAATAGCAAAGGATAGTTTAGCGAGAAATATTTTAGGTATTTTATAGTAATTTAGTAAATGTGTCTATGTGTGTGTACGTGTGTATGCTTGTGTGTATGTGTGTGCATGCGAATAAATTTCTCAACCATATTTATTGTGAATTGAATCTTGAACATCAAAACAATATGAAAATCTTACAATATATACTAAGTCTACGACTCTCGATGATAATATGAAATTTACTTGTTATCATCGAGAATCTCATATTCAAAAAATTGAAACGCGCCTTATAATCCGTCTATTAGTTATATACGCAATGGTCTCTATCGTGACAAAAAAACTACGCGATGGTTGTCAAAACAAGCGTTTAAGCGTTTGTTTCTGCAACCGTCATGTAGTTTATGTAACGAGAGAACTGGTCGTACTATAACCGATAGATTTTCCTAGTGTGGACAAGTTAAGAATTTATAACGCAAACACATCCTGCATTTGTGTTTTCATTCGTTTCAAGATTAGTTTCGTTGGCATCTTTTCGTTGGTTTTCTGGGTACAAATATAGAGGGGATGATCATTAATTTCATTGTTGATATTCAGCATTGAAATGATTATCATCTGTTATGCCCCACTTCCCAAAAGAGTGGTAAATGCACGTGACAAGGCCCGCAGCGTATTTATTCCGAGAAGGTCATTTCTCGAAATAAATACGCTAAGCGTTTATAAGCAACATAAAGTAGCAAGAATAAACAAAAGAATGAAATCCAACTTTGATTTATTATATTCAAGATTCACAATTGACAAAATATTTGAATACAAGATACGATAACATGATAAGTCTTAATAAGGAGGTATACTTATTGTACTTCTCTTCGACCGCTTGTGTCTCCTCTATCTCAATACCACCCGATGAACATTCTAAAAAAGAAAGAAAGGTGTGTGGAATGCCCGTCAGCGAACTAACGCTCGGTAAGTCCCCAAAAAAGAAGGCGTGAAATATATAAATGAAATGCAAAATGTAATGTAATATATGGTATAGCAGGGATATAAATCATGAACATGTAAATAAGTATAATAGCGTGCATGGTAATGTGTATGTCAACTATATCAGCATGGCAAACAAGTATAACATAGTCGTGGAGTATAGATATAGTGAACATGAAGAGAATATAAGTGTCATAAAAGGTCTCTAAAAGGGTAAAATTAACTAACGTGAGTTTAAGGTGTGAGTATCAACCAAATTTCAGGAGCGATCTCGAACCCAACAGGCTGTAATTCAGGGATAAGAAACCACGAGCCCTCATGATAGTTAGTAACGGGATTTCGACCGTCATCGAAGTATTCCAAACTCAACAGGTTATAATTCAGGAGTAAGGAAACACGTGCCCTCATGATTATTAGTATTCGTGATTGCTTGTATTCGTGATTGTTAGTATGGGTCTCTTGAGATTTTATTGGATTCACAACTCAAACTACCTCAACACCACCCCATATATATTAGTCTATAGTTAAAATTATCAGTCTTGTCTGAATCCATGAATACATTAAGTTTTCAAGATTGAGTTCATGTCAAGATCAGGTATTTGTCACGTTTCAAGTATTCATGTCAAGTTGTATTCATGGTTCGGGTCAACTCGAGTCTAGCATTTAATTGGATTATCTCAAATATATAATATCTAATTATGTCTTCATGTACAAACAACAATTTAAAGATCAAGATAAATAAGGTATACATGTTCGAATAGCATGAAATGAGTCACGTATATTATTCAAGTAACGACCATAAACAATGCTGTTAAGAAATGTTGTGTACGACTAATCAATCAAGTCAATCAATTTCGGAATATAAACATAAATATAGATCTAAGTATTGTGCACACGTGAGTTCCAGTTGTGCCTAAACATGACTACCGGTTTGTGAGATATACTCATTTTCGTTTTGTTACGTGGAACAGATCAGAATCCGTCCAGCACCGTCGCATATTTTTAGTTCAAATTCTTCCAGAAGCGAATGCTTTGGAATATCCCATTCTTGTAGCAGCCACCACTTCGGATCCTGCTCCTCTGCAATTTCTTATCATTCCATCAGGTTTCAGGTTACGATAATTATTAGAAAATTGTAGGTCTTTCGATATAATTATCCAAAACATTAAGATCCGCATGATTTGGATTTCTGAAACTCTAGTTATGATTATTTTAATATCAGCGTTTAAAATAGAAATTCAGATTTCTGGACAGCAACTATATGTTATATTGCAAAGTCTATATCGGGTTATTTCATATGTTTATAATTAATCTAATATACATAAAATTATAGATCTATCAATTGTGCATCTACACATTTAAATTTTGTCACGAACGGATATCGGGAGTTCGAATTATGTCCTATTTAAAAACAGTGTATGAATCAGGACAGATTCTGTCCAGATTCGTCGCTTAGTATTATAACACAGTTTTCTATATTTTACGTCAGTTTTCAGTAAAAATTTAAAACTAAAAAAATCTAGATCTTTCGATGTAGATGTCCAAAACACCTAAGTTTGCTCAATTTGGATATCGCTATATCAAGTTATGTGTTTTAGAAGTTGACCGATAACTGTAGTTTTCTGTTTTACGAATAGTGAATAAAAACGGTGTAATTTCTAAACCGTTATGCGCTTCGATCTAAAATTTTTACATCGTGTACACAAAAATATATTCTATAATACTTAAATTTCATGAAATTTTCAGAAGCAAAAATTAATTTCTAAAAAATTATTTTAAAGATAAAGATATTGATATGTATACAAAAACCGGTAAAAGATTAACTAGTATTTTTATGCAAGCTTTTCTTTTTTTTTTAATAAGCAAACTGATTTCATGAGATATCGTAGATATATTGTGATATAAAATTTATGTTCTCACAACTTATAATAAACATTCATTATGAATAAAGAATTGAAAACACTTTAATTTGAACAAGAGAAAATAAGGTATTATTAAACCATATAGAACCATATATATCTAGAGTTATATATATGTATATGTTTATATTTATATTCTCTTACGGATTTCGATTTGAAAAGAATAGCGGGTTCACGAGGTATGACAAGAGGAGAATAAAGAGATGGAGGGAGGGAGAGAGAAGGGACTTACATGTCTTGCAATATGGTATAACAACCGTATTGCCGATTAGTGAAAAAAGTCTCGACTTGATCGAGATTTCGAAGGCTTAAGGAAATTGATATTTCTTCAAATCTCCAACCGAAAAAAAATTAGAATTGATGAAGAGAGAATGGCTAAGATAGGATGAAGAATAGAGTGTTATTTGTATTAAAAGAGATATTAAAATAGGTTTAATAGTGATAAAAACTCTTCATAATAATTTTAATTTATTATGAATTCATTTTGGAAGTAAAAAAGAAATTAAAAGAGTGCTCTTTCTTTGGAAGTTAAAAAAATGAAAGGTCTCATTTGTAGATTATGAGAGAGTTTTAAAAAAATAGATAAAAATAGTTGCAACAATGAGAATTTGAACATGCGGCCTATGAAATAACAATATAAGGAATTAACTAATGAGCTACAAGGTTGTTTATGCACATATTTAATTAGAATTAAATATATGTTGTTGCTTGAAAAGAAAGTGGGTTTTTGGACTCATAGTTTTATAAAAGAAAATGAAAATGAGATTGGATTTGGGTTATGGGCTGGGTCAGGTCTTGCGTTTAATTTGAAATAGATTAATATTTAGTTTAAAGAAATGGATTTAGGAAAAATAGATGTAATAATAAAATAATATATTTAATATAAAACAAAATATACGGAAAAATACTAAGAATAAATAATTACAATATTTTACTAAAAAAGAAAACATGAAGGTATAGTAATATGGGGTCGTTACATCATCCCTTCTATTGTAGTGTATTCGGAGAAGAGCGAGGAGGTGCTGCCGAAATTTTCTCGAAACGAATGAAAACACAGACGTATGGGTGTATACGTTATAGATTCTTAATGTGATAGAGGCCTTACCCTTGACAGCTGATGTGATGAATTGATAGATCAAACTGAAATTTTAAACCTTAATTAATGACATGAAATAAATGGCTGATTACGTAATACTTGATGTCAGATATCGGAGAGTAATGGTTAGGAGTTGCATGCAAGTGTCCAAATTTAGTGATGAATATAAGGCCGGCGTCGAAGAGTTTATGAAATTTGCATTGAGAGACCAATCTCTTGAAGACTTGATTACGTGTCCGTGTAAAATGTATCATAACGGCTACGACCTCCGTCGAGATATAGTGTATGAACATTTACTGAAAAATAAGATATTTCCTGAATATACATAATGGACGTACCATGGAGAAGTGAGACCGATAGTCGACATGTCTACGAGTCGTTGGATTAGGCCAAATGTTCATTGTCTTACGAATGTTAGGGACGCTGGTTTGAATAGTATGTTGGACGAGTTCCGAACCAGCATATATCCTGATCATGACATTGTTCCTGAACCTAATGTTGGAGAGGAAAATATCCATAGTCTCCCTGTTACAGAATCAACAAAATATATGAAGTATATGGATGGTGCAAATGTACCCCTTTTTGAAGGCGCAAATATCTCCAAGTTGAGATGGATTGTCAAAATACTTCGTCTCAAATACCAGAATAATTGGACTAACAAGTCTGTCGATCAGTTTCTTGAGGTGCAAAGGAAGACTTACCCTAAAGCGCTACTGCCGGAAAATTTCATAGAGACGGAGAAGATCCTGAATGATATGGATTTCAGTTATGTGAAAATCAACTCATGTCTGAATGATTGCATGTTATACTGGACAGAGAAGGATAAGAGTTGGGTAACTATAGAACTTGTAATTTATCTAGGTGGATCGTTCCTCGAAGGGATAACAGTGAAGATGAGTCTACACTCGATACTCCTAGACGGATTCCAGCAAAGGTTTTGCGATACTTCTCAATCAAGCAAAGACTTCAGCATTTATTTCTGTCAACCAAAACTGCTGATAGTATGTCATGGCATGCAAATGATTGCACTAAGGACGAAGTCATGCGGCATCCGGCCGATGTTGAAGAGTGGAAACGCTTTGATTCTCTTTATAAATATTTTGTTGCGGATTCCCGTAATATCAGCCTTGGTTTATCTGTAGATGGCATGGAGCCGTTCAGGCACAGTGCAAATCACAGTATATGTTACGGCGCACCATCGACAACCTACGGACGTGGAGTTTTATATGATCAATGAGGTATTTCAGCTGCATAACCCGGACCGATACGGGAGAGTTCACATGGGCGACTAAGGCACCACGCCTATGGTATATCATGCCCATCCTGGTCCGAGTTTGCATCCTCCTTATGTGCGCCCGGGGATATTCATTCAGGATCCCGCGGCATCCGTGCCCGCTGTAGCCCCATCTCCCTCTTCGTCTACCTCCATATATCACCCGGACGGCTCTTCACATACTCCCGTCGGTGATCGAGCACCCGCCTTCTCGACTCCTGCATCTGGATCCGTGTCGGCTTCAGGTTCATCCAGCCGTATGAGCCGAGCAAAAGCCCTAGCCGATATACAGGCGAAGAGAACGATGATGTGGAGGCTAGTACAATTAGGCAAGCAGATACCAGATGTAAATTTAACTGATAATCTTTATTTTCAATACAACTTTCATATAGTTATCGTGTATATCCGTTTCTAATATTTGTATATTTATAACACTGTAAGAGTTGCTCGATTTCAACGACTGTCCTGATGCCCTCCCGACAGCGGCAGCGTCCCACCGTGAGCTCATGAAGACGCGGGATCGAAAAAGATATGAGTGTTGCCGAGAGAAAGAAAATGATAAATATGTTTATTGAAGATAAAGATACTTCTAATCTCCATATCCAGTAAGCGTATTTCTCGCTTTCTTTCTCTCAGCAAAACTCATACTTTCTCGATCTCGTGTCTTTTCGTCATTTTTTATTGCCTTTAGTAGTTGTAATTGAACTAACGGTGTGTATAAATTTGAATTGTAATTGGATGAATTTTAGTGTTTCGTATATTTGATTATATATTTTTTCATGAATTGAAATGGAATTTGTGAAATGGATTTGGAATTTGAATTGGATTTGGAATTGGTTTGTACAACAAATATGGAATATATTTTTTTATCGAATGTTTTCGACGAAGCAATTGCAGGTCAGATCCTTTTTTTTTCCTCTGTTGCCGCTTTATTCCGTCGGGCCGTACCCGACGGAATAAATATTGAGCCGACGGAATAAGCTTTCGAACATGGGGAAAAAATAAGTTAACTTCCCAAGTTTTTTTAACTTGTTCCGTCTTCTTGAAGCCGACGAGAAAAACATCGCTGACAAAATAAGTTAAATACCTGACATAATAAACTTTATCACGTTGCAATTTTATACGTCGGGTATTGTCCGACGGAATAACTTTATTCAGTCGGATACCTATTTAATCCTTTGGGTTTATACCGACGGAATAAATGCAATTTTGTTGCAGTGTACATATAAATATACATGAGTTATAAATACTGCCCAGAGGACGACCCTTAAATAAAACTTAAAATAAAACCTGACATACAGATAACAAGACTCTGTTCCTTAAATAGTTGAATCGTTCGATGCTCATCCAAAAAAAGAAAAAAGGAAAATGATATAGGCCCAATGCATTGCATGATCGCTTAAACTTGCTTAGTTTTGATCCAGTTTGAAAAGCATTGTAGGGTTCTTGTGTCTGCTCTGTAATGTTCTTGCGTGAACCTTAACAATTCCGACCACTTGAAATCTGGGTATTTTCGATCAGTTAAATCCAAAGGCATTAAGGACGGTGGCGGCTTCACTATTTTGTCGCCCTTGGGACACAAGAAAAATGCAAGGGATCTTCTTTCTGTGTGAGGATTTACCACTGCTCTATGAAGACAACTCTTATATCTCCCATTGGATAAAGTCTGTATAGCAGCGTAAGATATGGATAAAAATAAATGAAAAAATTTAAAAGTCAAAAATACGAGAAATTTCTAAAAATGTCGATAATTTGCAACTCCGAACGGACTGCAATATTTGCTCCAGCCCGTTACATATATAATCAGAGACGAGGACAATTTGTTAGTTCTCTTTCAAAATAAACAGTATAAAGGTTAAAGAGTTTGATTCTGAATTTTGAAATTGAACAATTATCAGTCTATAATATCAATTTCCATATGTATGTTTTCCTCATTTTAAGCCAGCTCAGCTGTATGAGCCAGTACAAAATTAAGTATACGACAATAGAGGCAAAGGGCCCAAGTAAGATAGCATATATACATCTCTTTTGTCCAAATCGAAACTGATGAAGTGATGCTATTGTTTTAGACAGATTCATGAGAATATTCGTCTCTTTATGTCCTTTGGCTTCACTTGTGTCGATTGACCAATTCTTTAGCTCATCATTTATGTTTCTATTCATAACTGGATACTACATTTTTTTCAGTGGCATTAGTTGTTGCTTGTTGCTTTGCTAGCCACTCATTGCACATGACGTTGGAATTAAAAACTTAAAACACTCATTAAACTATAGCTAGGTGAGCTTGTCATTTTTCTCATGATGTTTTAAAACTTGATCAAAGAGAAAATAAAGGGGGGGAAACATTGTTGTAAAATTATCATCAGTGTCTTTCATGAAAATTTATAAAGTTTTATATATTAGCAGTTGTTATTTTGGAATCAACTTTCTCAAGGTTTGTTTTATACTTATTATGAAAAAAACTATATATAAATAAAAGGAAGTGGCTGTTTCCAAATATTCGTATAGGAATAAGAGGACTAGTTTTCATTACCATGAATGTGTCCCCAATGTTGATGACAAGTGCGCCATGCACGGGGCTAACGGATTGCCATTCCCCTTGCGTAAACACTTCAAGACCCTTCACTCGATCTTGTTGTAGAATCGTCAACGCTGTTGGATCACAATGCGGTCCGGTTCCTAGCGCGAGATCTGGTTCTTGGCATGGTGGGTAGTAGTTGCATCGCATTATGCAGCTGCCATCCTCGAAAAAATCTCGATACCATTGTTGGTCGACTCCCAAGCTTCTTGCTAGAAGCTCCATTATCGCAAGAGAGAGACCGAACATGGCTTCACAATATCTCTGGTAGACCAACCTGCCACAGATTACCATCAGCAGACAACAACTTCTATAGATAAGTCACAGAACTTCACAAAATACAAGTACCCATACTAGCTTTGAAAAATTGGGAATATATATATATTTGATGTTGTTTTATGTAATAAATTTACCCTAATTCTAATAGTACGTAGTATGTACATGGATGTATATGCAAAAATTACAAGAAATAATAAATCTTTTGCGATAATAAAATGAACAAAATCTTGTGTACGTATTTGCATGACCTTTCTGAATATATACGGCAGGGTTGATCCAAATGCTTCCCCACCGAAATATTCAAGAATCCACAATGTAGCTAGATTTACAATTGTTATCTGTTTTTAATTAAAAGTCTTTTTAATGAAACGCGAAAATAGTTTTTTCCCTCTTTTTATTTAAAAAAAGAAGAAAAAAACATTAAAATAAAATTAAAAAAAAAAAACAAAATGTGCATGAATAGTAATAAAGAATATATGTGTACCCCATTTGCTCAAACTCCTTGCCTAGCACCCCCACCAAGTACTCCACAATACCACTCTTATTCCAGGAGCCTCCTCCTTCATCATCACACCCAAAAGACAAGGTCTCTTTCCATGGCAGCCGCGACAAGAACCTGTCGGTGTGGGCCCCCGCGTAGCCCCACATGCTCCCGGGCCTCCTCTGTGCCCGTAGCTTCCGGTCTAGAGGCTGTTTCTTGAAGAACCAATCAAGAGACTCGAATGCACTATGAGATAGTGATGCATTGATGCCATGGTTGATGACTTGGAAGAAGCCATGCTTGGAGCAAGCATCCCTTATGAGCTCTATGGCTTCTTGTGTTGATGCTTGGTCCTTGTTGAAGAACCCTTGGAGGTCTATGATTGGGGTTTTGAGCTCTTTTATTGTGGCTGGTTCCCTTTGGTGTTGTGGCCATATGAATTGTTTTGGGATTTTTGGGTGGCTTTGGAGAAGAGAGGAGTCAAAGAGAACCACACCATTGTTGTTGTTGTTGTTGTTGTTGTCCTTCTTCTTCTTATTTTTATCTTTGTTGAGGTCTAGTGAAGGGCATAGAAGAGAAATGGAGTCCATGGGGTGAGAGATTTGTGTTTGGTGCTTTGAAAGTTTAATTGGAAGAGGTACTTGTAGTTGTGGAGGGAGAACAAACAGAAGAAAAAGACAGAGATGATGAGGGGGAAATAATTAATATTAGAAAATATAAAATTTACTTGCTTTGCTCCAAGCATGGGGTAAAGTTGTATGGGACACAAAGGTTTTTGTGAGACGGGTAATGAATGATTAGAGGGCATTAGGGTGCATTAATTATAGTTTGTATTAGAGTGCAATAGTTTTTGTAGGAAGAAATTTCAATAATCTAACCGACGCAAAGATAAAAATCATGAAATTCTCTTGATATTTTTGTATAATTTGAACAATAATGATTAAGATAGGGATATCCAAAAAGATGGTGAATTACTGATTTTTGGCAGCCATAGAAAAAAAAAAGAATCTTTTCTATGATTCCTTATACTCGTTAATCTCCGTATAAAGTTATCTTTCTTAATAATCACGAAGTTTTAATGATGTTAGAAAATTTAGTGTTATCAGTTTCACGACTAAGCATTTTGTTAAGGAAAGTCTAGATTTCAGCTTCATAAGAAAAAGGTAGAAGAATTCGAAATCGATACTAACTTTAAAGGTTTGATAGAAACTTCAGGAAATAGACTAGAAATTTTGGGGAAAAGGGAATAAGTGCTGCCAAGAGTGAAGACAGAGAACCATCTTTAGGGCTCTTGATAATCACCAAGAGCTGCTGATTATGGGTATAGATATTTAAGTTTCCGTCTCTTTCCCCTGTTTGTGCTCTGCCCTCTTCTTCTCTCCTTTTCATAAAAGTTCCCTTTTTTTTATCTCTTGTTTTGTCTTCTTCTTTCTTTGGACATCTCCTACTGGTCAGATTTTGCATGGTCAGGGTTGCAGGATGGAAGGATCATGGATTTTTCAGTAAAACTTTAATATCCGAAAATGAGAGATGGTCGATTCGATTCCAACAAATCAAGTATGCAGTGAAATACGGTTTCGGTATAACATTTTCTCCTTTTTCTTTGCACCGCTGTTTTTTCTTCCTCCTATTTTTATTTTTCTGGTGTTGTAATTTTTTCAAATTAGCAATCATCTACAGTTGGAATGGCCTTATGGCAAACTTAACCAGGACTTTTTGTGCAAACTATAATTTATTTTAAATTTTCTGAATCCATATATTGATGGTTCTGATGTCATCTTTAAGTCTACCACTACACCATAGTGAGTGTTGGGCTTCAACTTTTGTCTTCGAATAACACAAAAGCTGATCCTTTTTTGCTTCTTTGTCCGGATGCATTGCACCATTTAAAATATATGTAAGGGTATTCCATTTAATACTCACCTAAACTATTAAGTTGCAGTGTAGCAATAGGAACTATAAAATGGTGTGTCATCTAATTTCAAATCCAACCGATCACATGTGTGTGTATATAATTTAAAACATAAGAAACAGTGAAAACACAAAACTGCATTAGCTTGAATCTAGATGTTGCTATAGTAAGTGCATGTTTGTGTAAGAACTACAGCAATAAACCTTAGATGGCAGCAAGCAGTCGTTTGGCTCTTAGATTGGAAAAATTATTCCATGTGCCAGCCGTATACATCCGGATAAGAAAGACGAGAAATAAAAGTGTGGGCCTCACATGTTGCCCAAGGCTTCCCAAAACCCCACCCTCTCTCTCATCCCTTATCCAGATGTATTACACCCGGCATACCAAATAATTTCTCCTTAGTTTGGATCAGCATTTTAAGCGAGCTCGCCATTAATGTGGCATGTTCTTGTGGTCCTGCAAGCTCACTACAGCTTCCATAGTTGTGATAGACTTCAACTCAACATGATATATGCTTATTACAGGATTTATTACAGAGAGATCCCGCTATGATTTACACTGGCTTTCGGTTCGCCAACAACCCTTCTTCTTTAACCTGGTTTGGGATTGGAAGAGTAAGCACAATATATGCATATTTAGGCTAAACAACACTAGTAATTTCCACGTGTGGTGCATGTATATGTCAAATTTCATTGACTTTATTTTTTAAAAATTTATATTGTTGCAAGAATTACGTTTCTATGCACAACGGAAATCCAAGATGTTTGTTTTAGGGTAGATTGAAAAACGCTATCTGACAGAAACCAAATCACACGAAAAGAACACGCCAACAAAATGACACAAAATATTACCTAGGCTCGGCGCAACTTTGCACCTAATCCTGCAAACCGCGACGAGAAATTTCAATATGAGAAAGAATTATAAGAGATTACACCGATTTCTCATCCTCATTTACAAAAAAATATCCTCTTACAAAACCTCTTTTTATCCACGACCGCGCTTAGCCTCTCTTTTCCACTCTAATCAAACTCTAGGTTATTAAAGAATTAAGGATATTTGAAAAAACCTAAAAAAAGACTCATATATAAGATAAGTAAATGTTAGGAGATAAATCCATATTTAAATTATAGATAAATATGAATTTAATCTAGAGATTAGATTTAAATATTAACTAAATATATTAAATTTAAATCCTACCTAACTAATCTCGAATTTAAATCAAATTCAACAATCTTCAGCTTGATTTAAATTCGTCATAATCTTTTCACTTTCTCAAAATCTGGGAACTTTGTTCTCGTATCTTAGTGCTCAAAGGCACCTCAACAATCCACTAGGTAAAACTTGAACTTACACCATAACTATCTCAAAAACGTGACCGTCGGATCCTTTAGGGTACCAACCTTCGTAAGAGACATCACTTTCTTCTTGGCCTCCAAGAAGAACGCTCTCATCTCCTCTAAAACTCCCATACCCAATAATCTTCGCAAATCGATGATCTTCCTAACCGTTTCCATGTTAGCTATCAACTATGCCTTCATTGTTGAAATCGCGATAACAGCCTGAAGCGTCGTTCTATCTAGCACTGCATCCGTGCTCAATATGTAATCCATCGTCGATCTTCATCTGCCCCTATCAGCATACACTGTCATGATGGACCCATCAACACTGCCTCTACTGAATGACTAGCCCAATATTGCACCATTTCTCAAGTATCTCAGGATCCACTCCACAACTTGCCAATGCCCTCTGCTCGGAATAACCCAGCATTCGCTCACTACTCTAACTGCGTGTGCAATACTCGGTCGCGTATATTCCACACCAACCTATGCACTCGCATATGACACTAAAGACACGTGATTTCTGTTTGCATCTGACCTTGGTGATAATATCGCAGAAAACCTGATGTGCGCCTCTAAATGAGAAAACACGGGTCGAGTATTCTTCATCCTATATAAGTTAGAACCTGTTCGATATTTTGCTGCAACTGATGCAACTCCCCATCTATCCCACTCTATGTAAAGAATCAAATGTGCAGACTTTCCGCCGAACTCCCGATTCCCTTGCCTTAAAGACTTGTCTTTAGCCACTCCTGTGCGCCGAACTATTCTTGGCCTCTGCTCCCTTGGCTGTACTGGACTTTCCGCCTGAATTAGAGTACCGACCACCTCATCTGTACCTGTAGCCTGGACTGGAACTTCGAACTCCACCTCGCTCGGTGGCATAACTGTTCTCCATTCACTGACTGAGTCTATATTTTTCGAAGTATCGCAGACTCCACAGATGTCACTCGGCTAATTACTCCACTCAAGGTCTCAGAACACCATGACATGTACTCTTTTGCTCTGCCTCCGAACCCGACAAGAGAACATCTCTTGACCCTCGGCCACTCGGTGCACCCAATAATGCGAAGCCCTGAGTAATTTCTAATCCCTCAAATTCATAACTTCTCAGGAATTCTCATATATTCCGCCATCGATAGTGACCGATCGATGAGATACTCGGCAGTAGATAAGGTTCCATCCCGAAACACACTCGGAAAACCAACCGTAAGTCGTAAAGTTTTGTCCTTCCCAACTGTCCGAACCATCCGCCATGCAATACCATCTGACCGAGAATCTCCCAATATGGTGTACTGATGCACAATCCTCTCCAGTTTGCATAATCCTGCGGACTCCTGCAAAGCGAACCCTCCGCCTAAATCGAACCGAAGATCCTTTACACGCTTCCTGGACTATTTTAGATAGATACACTCAGTAAGAGATTTCTTCTTGTAAATGGATCCAACTCGTTCCACATTCGTGCCATTGTCGTCTCTTGCACCACTTCGCAAAGAATCTTATCAGCCATTAAAAACCGGATCAAACTGTGAGCTTTGTTCTTCATCTCCACACTTTCCACTACTGTGATCGTCGTCGGAATCCTGTCTTTCGTAAAAACAATCTTATACACACCTTGTTATTTTAGCAGCGTCGTTATCTTCAATCTCCATAAACTGAATTTATTGCGCCAATCGAACTTTTCGATCTTGCAACTTGTAAACGTCATCGCTCCAATCAACTCCAAAACGTAAACTTACGCTCTGATACCACTTGTTATAAGAATTATGTATTCATGCGCAGCGGAAATTCAAGGCCTTTGTTTTGGGGTAGATTAAAAAAGACTATCCGACGGATATCAAATCACACGAAAATAACACACCAACAAAAGGACACAAAACATTACCCATGTTTGATACAGCCTTGCACCTACTGCTGCAAACCGCGACTAGAAATTCCACTATGAGGAAGAATTATAAAAGATTACACCGACTTCTCACCCTCATTTACAAAGAAATACACTCTCTAACAAAATCTCTCTATCCGCAACCACGCTTGGTCGCTCTCTCCCAATCTAATCAAACCCTAGGTTATTTTGAGAATTATGAATATTTGAAAAAACCAAGAGAAAGCCTCATATATACAGGGTAAATAAATGCTTGAAGATAATTCCATATCTAAATTATAGATAAATATGAATTTAATTTAGAGATTAAATTTAAATCTAAACTAAAAATATTAGATTTAAATCCTGATCTCTAACTAATCTCGAATTTAAATCAAATTCAACAAATATAACTTTAATTTTAAGTGATGGATTTAGTTTCTTCATAATAAGTGATGAGTTAATTGCGGAAATTTTTTATATGCTTTTTAATATTGATTTTTGATTTTTCTTAAACAATGGGAATCCGGTTCACCAAACAATTTCAAAGTACTCAAAATACAAAGTTCCCTTCCATTTGCACCATAGTAGTAGATAAATTAAAACACCCCAAACTTTTTAGTTTTTCACAATAATCCCCTTGAACCGAATAAATTAGAGATAATCTCCCAAACCATATTTTACCAATTCACATGTTAATTAAATGTTACATCTTGACGCTAGACCATCAATTATTTTTTGAAAACCAAAAAGCTCAACTTTTCCCCAACTGTCATGCCCAAACCCTAATTCGAAGAAGCCATGCAAGCTTTCCTTCGCTGAGAACCAATAGGCTGGGAAGAATAGAAAGGATTATCTAGAAGAAATTAGTTTGTGATCCCACGATCAACGGGCCAGTAAGCCCGCCAAATTGAAGTAATTTCCCGAAAGAAGGTTCATGGAAGATTTTCAAAGAAATTGGAGATGAATAAATGCGTTCATGGGGCTTATCCTAAGAAATTGAAAAGTCAGAAGTATTTTACTACATATTTAACACATATCTCTTAACCAACGTACATTTATTGTGGGTGTTTCCATGAAAGCACAAAAAATATAGTGTTCAAAATGTCGAATAGTTATTCTTAGACCTAAAAATAAAGTTATTTTCAAATTAGTACTTGTTAGAATCATTCCTTTATGTATATCCAGATACTCAAAATGACCAAAATGTCCTTCTCTACACTAGATCCATACATTAACTTGAAAAAACTTTGGTGGTAGCATGAAAATTTTATCCAACTGACACTGTCTAGATTGATTTAAATCCACCGATGCCGGTTCCAAGTACGGATGAGAAAGAGTGAGGGTTGTGGCAGACTTGTGACAGCCAACGTAAAACTTTGTCACTTTCTATGACATGAACCATGATAAGAATATCGTTGGGGCGTCCCCTACTCAGCGAAGCGTTATATTGGATCCCGGGTGTAGTGTTAAGTATGCAAGGGTTTTTAGGTCGTCGTCTGGAAACGACACGCTACATCGGATCTCGGGTGTAGTGACAAATAGTGCTGGACACGGCGTGATTCTCATGTTGGTTCATGTAGCCTACCCCATATATATGCTTGGGATAAAAGACTCGGTTGTTGTTGTGAGATTGTTTTGGTTAAAGTGTGTTTAGAGAAGGAAGAAACAAATTGTGTTCAGAGAAATTAAGGAAAAAACGAATTAACATAAGGATAAAACAATCATTTCAGAAAAATACGAATACTATTATTGGATGGAGCGATTCCTCGCATCCATGGTTAGTTCCTAACCAAATGTCTTGGTAGTTGAATCTAAAGGAGTTTACAGCAAATACAGACATTTGAAATACTAATATAAAACATTTAACATATATCTCTCAAGAACAACCTAAATAAAAGAGTAAACGGGGCCGGCAACCCGTCCATATAGTGATGAATAGGCATGGGGTTTTGTAAATATTTTTTTTACAGATACCCCTATGCCCCATCCCCTTTCATCATAGTTACATAATTCGTGAATTATTTGCCGAATTCATAAATAATTCGTGCATTTTTGATCAGTCGATTTAATCGCCGAATTAATCGGCGGGTCGAATAATTCGCGAATTATGTACAAAAACAGCGAATAATTAAAAAACAGCAAATAATTCACAAAATCAAAACTCAGTGTCTCATATATTAATTTCTTGCTCGAAATCCTTCCCGAACATTTCCCGAATACTTACCGAATCTTTCCCGAATACCTGCCAATTTTTTCCGAATAGTTCTCCGAATCCGAATTTTCGACCTGGCCGAATTATACGGAAGGACGAATTTGTGCCTTTCATCACTGCAGGAGGGCCCACAATGCGACCCCAGGACCGTTTTCCACAAATAAAATATTGGTAAAAAAGTGAAACCTGTGTTTAAATGTCTTCATAATGGATGCTACGAGTCTAAACTTTATAAACAAAGATAGACCTACTTATCACCATTTATCTTTACAAATGTTTGCAAGTACCACATCGAGAATAAACAAAACAACATGCTTCATGCACTTTTCCTTCACTCAATGTCTCATCCATGGTGGCTTCAGTCCAATCCATGTAAAGCTATTGTTATGGTATAAATTTTTCTCTCTCTTCCTTTTGTCGTCACATCTTTCATGGGGTTTTACTCCCCATCCATTGGTTGAAAAAAGCTATACTCACTTTGGAGCCATATATATAATGCGTGGCCATTTGGGTCAACATCTTGTCTTTTTTCAAGTTTCTCTCTTTTAATTCAACCAATACAACCTCATGAAAGAATGAAACCTCTGATCTGTTTAGAGATAACTGGATGGGTTTAAAAGCTTGGTTCCCATCAATGTTTCGCGGTCCCACAATCTCAGGAGCAAAGAATTAGAACCGCAGACACTGATACACACACGAGAATAATGTAGAAAAGAGACATTGGAGGCTTTTTCCGTCAGATGGCGGTAAATAAATACACCCTCCATCATTTTATTCGACGATTGGCACCGGCCATCTTGATTTTCATCGTCTAATATGTCGATGCACCAAATTTCATTTGATTCTAATGCCTTTTCACCTTTGATTTAGTAATGTTAAAAGTTCTATTATCGGTAAACCGTTAATTTTGCACCCACTAAATCAACGGTGAAAATGTTAGAATAATATGAAATTTGGTTTATCGACATATAACATGATGTAGATCAAGATGGCCGGTGCTGATCGTCGAATAAAATAGAAAATAGTGGAGGTATAGTTATTTGCCGCCGTCTGATGAAAACGTCTCCCATGACCTCTTTCCTATATTACTCACACACTCTCTCTCTCTCTCTCTCTCTCTATATATATATATATATGGTTTCGGTCCCAGATACAACGTTGGGTATTTTGATTTATTCAATAAATTTGGACCATGCAAATTCAACCGCGACTTTAAGAAACGGTTAAAATCCAACGAGTCTTATTTAACCGCAACTTAAAATAGTGGTTAAAAATAAATATTAATTGTTACTTAAGTAATTTTTTTCTGGTTTTTTTTTTGAAATAGGATGGTTTGAATTTTAAATTATAAAAATAGGGTAGTTAGATTTTTATTTGTGAAAATAGGGTGGTTTGTGGACCCCACAAAATTTAAATTTTTTTTAATAGAGGGCGGGCCCCGCCCTCTACTTTAGAAAGGAGAGAGAACCCGCCCTCTTCAAAATTGAGGGGAGGGCGGGTTCTAGGAACCCGTCCTCTAAACTGGGGAGGGGGACGGGGTCCACCAAACTGCCCTATTTTCACAAATAAAAATCTAACTATCCTATTTTTATAATTTAAAATTCAAACCATTCTATTTCAAAAAAAAAACTTTTTTTTCTAGCGGTTGAGGAATATATCACCTATCGATTTTGCAAGCCTAGTTTCTACCAGAGCACTTCGCGTCTCCTCAATGCATTTTTTCAAAATGATCTTTCAATTTTGGAATCCTGGCTTCCGCCAGAGCACGTCTACGTCTTCATCAATGAAGCTTTTCAAAGTGGTTGTGGTAAATTTTTTACTTTTACGTTTACATATGCTAGCATGTTGATTAATCTAGCCTATAAGTGGACTATATCTGAATTAGAAAAAGAAGGAATAGTAGTGGAAACAGATGAAGATCAATACTTGAAAAAACCTATTATTCTTAGCAATTTAATAACTCCTGAAAAAAATATTGAGTTTATATCCTCAACTAGTGGAAGTAAATGTAAAAATGTTCCGAATTCTAAACTTAGTCATGATGAGAATGAAGAAGGAGGCGGAACAAGTGATTTAAAATATGAAAATTTTAAGAATACTACATGTGATTTGGTAAAAGTTGAAATTGGCATAATATTCAATTCACTAGATGATGGTTATAGATTTTATTTGGTTTATGCTCGAAACATTAGGTTTGCTATTAGAGTTCGTTCTACTTGTCGTGCAGTTTGCAGTAGTTCTGTAATCTCTAGACTATACGAATGTAACAATATCGCAAAACCTAAACAGTTCAAGCTCGATGTAAAATGTAAAATATCTTTTTTGGAGTTCCGGAGATATAATTATATTGGTTCCAACCGCGAAACTCGTATATTTGTTGTTAAAAGAAAAGATCGATGGATAATAACTTCTTACGAAAAAGAGCACAACCATCCATTTGTATCTCAGTCAATAGAGCGGTACTTATCTTGTCACAAAAGAATTTTCAAATTCGACAGAAGTCAAATTCATAATTTGAAAGATAGTGGGGTTGGTCCAAGCAAACACATACGATACTAGGAAAAGAACATGGCGGGGTAGAGAATCTTGGTTACAGCTAAATGATATAAAGAGTGTATTAAGAAAAATATGTCATCAATCTATGGACGTATCGGACAAACTACTTTAGTTTATTTCCAATCCATTCAAGTTGAGAAACCTTATTTTACTTGCATACTAAAATATGAAGAAGAAAATCATATCGATACCCTCTTATTCGTGGATGCATGCTCTAAAACTTCTTATAAAACTTCCGATGATGCAATTACTTTTGATACTACGTATCGAACTAACAAATATTAAATGCCCTTTGCCCCATTCATCGGTGTTAATCATCATTATAAATCACAAATATTTAGTTTGGTGTTACTGCGGAATAGTCTGAAGAGTCTTTCACATGATTGTTTCAGCAGTGGTTAATTACGATGAATAATAAGGCACCGCTATCTATAATCACTGATCAAGATCAAGTTATGACAAATGCTATTGCCAAGGTATTTCCAAATACAAGACATCATTATTGCATATGGCATATTAGTCAGAAGTATCTTGAGAAATTGCAGAGTTTATATCATTAGTATACCGGTTTTCAAAACGAAATCAAATGTTGCGTAGATAAAAGTTTGACAGTTGAGAAATTTGAAAATAAGTGGTCTGCACTAGATGAAAAGTACCAAATTAGTGTTAGTGATATATGACCTAGAGACCATTATTGTATAGTACCGGATTGTATATTACATTTTGGAATCTTGGGATATATACAGATATATAACAGTCCTGCTCAATATGATAGTATGGTATCTGGTTTGTATCTATTTTAACATGTGTATATGCATATTTTTACGTATCGCTAATACATGTTGATAGAGCCTGTTCCCCTCCGAACGGCGGACGCGGGACGTCTCGCCTGAGGTTCGGGGCAGATGCTAATAGGTGCTATCCGTCCACCTCTCCGAAGATGCCAAGTTGATTTATGGCACCGTGTATCGGAGGTTTAGACGGTTGCGGCCGATGTAACAGACTTCGTCAGATTCCCCCTCGCTTGAGGGGTTTTTGATTGTGGGGACGCTCTTCCCTGCAGGCGCAAGCCCCTGCAGTTAATTACGCTACCGCATCGCGGTAACAACTTTCTCCTTCTCCAGCTGGTCACTTCGTGTCGTGGGTGTTTGTTTTGTTTGTGGTTGCCCGTGGATTGTATACGGAGACTGATTTATGTCGTCGCCCGTAGGACGTGGATTAGTCCAAATCCGTATTTTCTTAGATTTGGGTTTGGGGTTTTGGTTTGAGGATACGTTAGCCATATTTGAGGCTAAGATCAACTCAAACGTTTGTTAAGGATACGTTAGTCCAATTTGAGACTAAGATCAACTTAACGGGATCGTTTAGATCCGACAAAAGAGCGTTTGGAGGCTCGATTGTTCCAGTTTAGGGACATGGTGGTCCATTAAATGTATGGCCGTCGGGACCCATCACCTCTCTGACGACGTTGAAAGATTACAACGACAAATGTCAGAGGAGTTCAGAGATGTACCCTTGAGCCAAAGTTGATTGGGGGATCTAGAGTCCAATTTGGGACTAAAGTCTGTTTGAAGGTTTAAGGATACGTTAGCCATATTTGAGGCTAAGATCAACTTAAACAGGATCGTTTAGATCCGACAAAAGAGCATTTGGGGCTCTATTGTTCCAGTTTAGGGACATAGTGGTCCAATACCAGTTTAGGGACATGGTGGTCCATTGGTAGTTTAAGGACGCATAAGTTCATGGGTTTAAGGACCCCACAGTCCATATGGGCGTGTTTAAGGACGCATTAGTCCGTTAGTTTAAGGACGCATAAGTCCGCGGGTTTAAGGACCCCACAGTCCGTATCTTGGTTTAGGGACGCATAAGTCCATGAGTTTAAGGACCCCACAGTCCGTGTTGATGTGTGGTTGTCGGGATCCGTCACCTCTCTGAAGACGTTGAAGGATTACAACGACAAATATCAGAGGAGTTCAGAGATGTACCCTAAACCAATGAGTTGGTTGAAAAAGCAGATGTGCTCAGTTCAAGATGATTTGAGGACTTATGGCCAGTTTGGGCTAAGTCCAATTATGTTTGAAATATTGGCCCTCTGTTGGTCCATTGAAGGAGAGGTTTTGCCTCTAGAAACTTAGCCAATTGGGCTAAAGCTAGTGTTAAACACTAAAGACCAACAGTGTTGAACATTGGGAATAAGATTAGCAAGTTAGTGTTAAACACTAAAAGATAATCAATGTTAAAAACTGGGAACAGAGTTTCCAAATTAGTGTTAAACACTAAGCAAATCAGTGTTAAACACTGCCAATAGAGTTTTCCAAATTAGTGTTAAACACTAAGAAAATCAGTGTTAAACACCGAGGACAAAGTCTTCAGATTAGTGTTAAACACTAAGGAGAGAGGGGTCACGTGTGGACACTTGAGAGCGCCCTGATTCCCTTTATTTTATTCTGCAGATCAGTGTTTAACTCTTTTCATTCTGGCGGCCATCACGTGTGAGCACGTGATGAAGGCCCTCGCTTTTGTCTGTTAGAATGCTCATTAGGGGTCACGTGGTGACACGTGAGGGCGCCCTAAATGTGGAGCCAGATCTTCTTTTCTTCGTTCTGTAAATAAGCGTTAAACACTTTTTATGTTTTCTTTGGAGCATCACGTGTCGCCACGTGAGGAGGATTAGTGCGCTGATTGTTAAAGCATCAGCCAAGGGGTCACGTGGGAGCACGTGAGAGTGCCCAAGGCCTTTATTTCTTTTGCTTTTTCTTTCTGTGTTTCGGGGGTCACGTGGAGCACGTGATGCACTGCCTCAAAGGGCTTTTTGTAGATCTTTTGGGGGGGTCACGTGGTGACACGTGACCCTGCTTTTCTGTAGTTGCTTAGAAGATCTGTTAATCCCTTCCAGGAATCAAATTCCTCGTAGGGTTGAACCCTAACAATAATTTCAGAGGAATTAAATTCCTAGTTCCTTTTGAAGAGTTGAACTCTGAATTTTCTGTAGGAATTAAATTCCTCATATATGTGAAGAACTGAATAGGGTTAAACCCTAATAAAAGCTTTAAGGAATTAAACCCCCACTCTCTGTTAGAGAATTATTCTGGGGAATAAGATTAAGGGAATTAAATTCTTGTTGTTTTAACAGAACTAAGTTCTTAACTAGGGTTAAACCCTGATTCTTTTCATTATGAAGGAATTAAATTCCCATAACACAGGGTCAAACCCTAATTTTATTTTGAAGGAATTAAATTCCTATAGTTCTGTGAGAATTAAATTCTCGTGCTTCCATTCCCTCTCTATGCTTTGGATCTGCATGGCAGGATCTCAACCCATTGAGAATTAAATTCTCAACTCAAGGGGAGATGAGCACTTTACAGATCCTCCATCAAACAGAGAAGAAATATGTCCTTCTGTTTTATCTCAGAGTTAAACTCTGTTGAGAATTAAATTCTCTTTTCTTTCAATGAAACCTTCCCTTTCTTACCTAGGGTTTTCTTTTGCAGAAGATCCAAATTCCTCTAAAGTATCAAGGCTCTCTCTCTTTTCTTCCCTCTGCATATATATTTTTCTTGTGTGTCTCTTGGCTCCTATTTATAGGAGAAGCAGCCGAGTCAATTAGTTTTGGTGGATCTTTCATTAGGAGATTTGATTTGTATCCATCATTCGTTTTGGACCTTTGGATTATTAGGTGAATTTTACTCACCATTGGATTTTAAATTCAGAGATTCTCCTCTGTTATTTTGGTTAGATTTTACGGGGAAATCTTTCCAAATTCGAGACTTTCCCATAGAAAGATGATATTTAATCATCTTTAATTCAATCGGTTGCTTTTAGAAAGATTTGAGAGGTCTTTTCTCAGAATTTAATTATGTTAACAAATGGGCTTTGAAGTCGGTCACGTGTGGCCACGTGACCCTTGGTCACGTGTGGGCACGTGATCCCCTTGGAACGAGCCTTCTTCTTTCTTTTTGCGCTCTGTCTTCTGGTTGCTGCTTAACCGTCACGTGCCATCACGTGACCCCTGGTCACGTGTGAGCACGTGACCCTCGTCTAGACTCTTTTTCTTGATTTAACCGGAGAACAAGTCTGCTGCTTTTGAGTATCACGTGCCAACACGTGACCCTGGTCACGTGGGAGCACGTGACCTCTTCTGAAGCCTTTTCCTTGATTTGATCAGGGAACCGGTTTACTTTTGAAGCCGCTTTCAAATGTCACGTGCCAACACATGACCCTGGTCACGTGACCCTTTCTGAAGCCCTTTTCCTTGATGCAGTCGGGAAGCTGAATTCGCCTTGCCGATGCTTTTAGATGTCACGTGCCAACACGTGACTGCTGGTCACGTGTAAGCACGTGACCCTTTTCTGAAGCCTCTTCCGTGGGCTTTCCTGATTTTAAATCAGGAAACAAATGCCCCCACAGCGTTGTTCTCACGTGTCCGCTCGTGAGTGCAACGCTGTCACCTTTTGTGACCGTTGGATTCCTCTAGGGATTTGGGGAGATGAAACGTTTCCATCACCTCCTATAAATGTTCATGTCCCTTCCGAAGAGCCTTCACTTTGCTCATCTCCTTCTTTTGAGAACTTTTTTCCCTTGAGAATTTAATTCTCTTCTTCCAGAGCTTAGTTCTCTGTCTTGAAATCATCTTCAGAGTTTAACTATGTTCAAGTGACCCTTTTCCTCAGGTAATGTTCTTGGACAAACAGTGAACTTTCACGTTCCTCTGGCTTTTAAATCCAAAACAAGGGTTTTTACCCCTTTTTTAACAAAGAACCCATTTTTCTTCGAGCTTTTTAACCAAAGTATGAAACCATTTTAGCCTTTAAAAGTAGATCTCTTAGAGCTTAGACGATGATCCATGGAGTTTAACTCCGTTTACAGAAAAAATGCTTTTGGGAATTTAATTCCCTTCTCTTAATAAGGAATTTAATTCCTATGAAGAACTCAGTTTCTTCGCATGGAGGCTCCTTAGGGTCTCTTTACCCCTAGGTTGTCATTCTGTAGTCAATCAGTAGAGAAGAAGCTTGTTATGATATTTTCCCCTAGGGAATGTCCATAGTCCACTATCCATCTAGACAAGCGTTCTTTTTGATTGGCTTGTCCACTATATCCTCATGATTTATTTTTTATTTCAGATACTATGGCTGACCATTGGTATGATCTTGACGAGATCATTTCTTACGGAAACATTCGCGCGTTGGGCCGCAGCCAGAACCAAGAATTCACTGACGCTCAGTGTGCCGAGATCATGGGCCGCTTCTACGAGTATAATGGCCAATTACTCCCCCGTCGCTCTTCTCTTTTGAGGCTAATCGTGCTGGCGATCAGGGAGGCACTCCCTTTATTTGTACTGGTGTACCACTTAGGGCATTGGACGCCGCCGAAGATAAAGTCCATTCGGTGTATCTGATGCACTTGATCTCAAAGAGAAGGCGAGACAACCTTATTGATCTGCTGCATCAGATTTTTCAGCAATCAGCCATACTTGCCGGCTACCGGAGGGTAGAGGACATCCGCGAGGACCCCGACTTGTCTTGAGTTCTAGTTTCTAGTTTTCTTTCTCACTTTTTATTACTTGCTTTTTATTACCTTGCTTTACTTACTTGCAATTTAATTCATGCACTTACTTACTTGTAATCTTTTCTTTTCTTTGTTCTTTTCTTTTGCTCTTCTTGGTTCTCTTTGTGAATGGTTGTAATTATTGTTGTTGTTAAGAATAAATACGGTATTGTAAGTTAAGATTTTCTTTGCTCATTTCCTTTTCCCGTTATTTTCCATTGAACTCCGCCCAAACGATATGCAAGCGCTCCGTTAGGCACCCTACCCTAACAAGGTAACGGTGATTCCTAACCGCGACCGGTTGCGTTTGGTTTGGCCGGAGGCGAAAGCAAGAGACAAGAACGGAAGGACAAGGGTAAATAAGCCGGATTCCACGAATACCGCGCTTAAATCCCCTAATCCACGTTGTTGCCGATTGCTCTAGCTTCAATTGGTCAAGACTCGGCTCAAAGGTTTTGAGTACGGATTTCTTTAGCTTACATTATCGTACCTTTTCTTAACAACTTTATACTTGCAAATAATACACATAGGTTAGATTGAACAAACATATACTCATTCTTTATTGACCCGTCTAAAACAAGAAAGGACATACAACCATCTCCCTGTGGATCGACCCGTGCTCAACCGGCTAGCTGCAAAGCGACACCATTCTGATCGCGGTTATACTTTAGAACTTTGAACATCTGACACGCCAAAAGCGTGCGATCAGAGCTCCCGGCCGAAACAGAAGCGACTCCCTCCTCTATCGACATGAGGCCACCGCCCGTAGCCTCATCACCCGACTCGATGGGGACCGTCGTCGTGCTACCGCGACCAGGAGACGGCAGGAGATCGTAAGCAGGGAGGGCAATGATTGGAGAGTTGCCGGATTCTTAGAAGGAAGCGACTGACTCTTCCCCGAGAGTCGTATCCATCTCACCCGCAACTACTTCGAGCTCCGCCGTCTCCATCGGCTCATCCACTGTCACCACGAGGTCGCCGGCCTCAAGCGCCTCGTCCACCACCACCCTCGGTTCAGTTATAATGATCATATCATCTGCCACCGCTTCAGGTTCGGCATCAATGACCTTCTCGGCTGCTGGCCCCTCGACCTCCACCTCAGGCTCCGAAGCCACAACGACGTTGCCCACCGTCGGCTCGAGTTCGGCAGGTACCGCCTCCTCTGTTTCTTTGGGATCAACGGTTTCCTCCTCCCCCTCGATCGGACTCGGCCCTGCAAGATAAGGGATATAAGGACCAATGACATTAAAAACCCTTATAACAAAAACTCTGAGAGAAATATTATCTGAAGCGGATTTACCGTTTGCGCTCCGAACTGCGCGCGCCACCTCTCTGCGGGCAGTGGATAAGGCAACAGGGGCCTCTTCAGATGGAGTATCAGCACGAGGGGCGGTGCTGGGGCCCGCTCCCGTAGCCAAGGAAGCCCGGCGCGCCTTCGCCTCACGCCTTTGCCGCTTCCTTTCCTCCCGGGCTGTCGCGATGGACCTTAGTGACGCCTCCTTCAAGGCGTCGTCATCCTCGTTCAGGGATGCCTCCAGAGCCTTTAAGGCATCCTTCATTGGCTCTTCAAGACGAACCTCCTGCGGTGGCCCAGAGGAAGCGGGAACATCGGCAGCGGGTAAAACATCTGCGTCGCTTGGTGGGAACGGCATTGAGGATTCTGCAATAAAAAGAGAAAGGTTAGATCGACCATAACACGAGGGAGATGGAGACTTGATGGATTAAAACTTACTAAGGCCCATAGACGCTCTAAGATGTTCCTCCTCCTGGAAAGTCTTCAGAGAAGCGGCAACGGCTTCTTCGTCAGTGATGCCTGTCGAAAGGAAAGAAAGAAAAGCGTTAGTCAAAGGCAATGAAGAGGATATGTTGCAATAAAGAAAAGGCGACTAATAGTTACCTGATTGCGCAAGCTTGGCCAGCCACGCGTCACGCTTTGTTAACCACGCTGAAGTTTCGAGAGCGGCTTCCAAGTCTGTATCGTCCGGCTGTGGCATCACTAGTCCTTCGTTCGTCCCGTATTCGATCAGGCCCTCGGCATAGGGAGCATGGGGTTCCTGACCGAACACGACGTCCGCAGCGAATAGCGACTTCTTTTTCTTTTGCCCTCCGACCCTAGGCTCACGGGGGATCGACTTACATTTAGCAGCCACCTTGGGACGGCGGGTCCCGATGTCTGCACCTACACCGGACTCCGGCAAGGCCACGACCACTGTCTCCACTGGAGCACGGGGCGCTGGGGCTGCATCTTTAATATCGGGAAGCGGCAATCCGTGCGGAGGACTTTGCGCACGCGACGGTCTGCCCCTGACCTCTTTTAAATGGGCAACTACTGGGGTCCTTGGGACCAAAGGAGCGTTGCGATCGGTACCTGGAGGCACACCCTTACGATCGACCAACAGTCGCCTTTCCTCCTTTATAACTGCTCCTGTTGCATGATTATACCAGTCTTTGTACACATTGAGGAGTCTCGGAGCATAAGCTGGTGCATTGATAAAAAAATGAGAGCTCGTATGCATGAAATGGTGCAGTGCGTTCTCCATCCCTTCTTCAGTGGCAGTGGGTTCCAGCAAGAAGGCTTCCAAGGGGACCCCTTGATCGTAGCCCAGTTGTTGAGCAAAACGATGCGGGTTATACCTCATAAAAATTGCCACACCATTTTGCCTAAAGAATAAGAAACCCGGTCTAATGGAATATAAGTGAAGGGTCTCCCGAGCCGTCAAAACTGAGGCTCCATCTTTAAAGACATCTTGTAATGGCCGCGTCACAGTGGTAGACACCTTTCCAATGGTCAATACCTAATCGACAAAAGACATACCGGCTCCAACGGTGTGAGGGCGAAGGAGTAAGCCCCTGGCGTTCCGCGGTGATGGGGTTACAATTGATGCGCCGATCAGCTGTATAATGCGGGGAAAACCGCACTTGTCAAAGAACGAGGGCCTTTTATGCATGCCGAAGACACCCGCTGTGTGTAGCTCGAGCCACGATGCAAAGTAATGCATCGAGAAGACCACATGCAGTACCCCGGGCTCATTAGCATCCGCTGCTCGACTGAGGCCATGGTATAAGTGCGCCAAGCCAGCAATCCCAACAGCTACCTTTACCCCGATGACCATCCGGTGGGCTGGGTAAAAGACAGAGGGTCGCATCCGATGAGAGTGCATTGGGATCGCAAACCAGCTCAGCCACAATCCAAGAAATCCCAAGAAAAAGGCCTCCTCATCCATTCCAGGGGCCGCAATTTCTGCAAATGACATAGTAGGGAAGTCCGGAAGAAAAAAACCCTTTTGATCTATATCCTTCTCCGGTAGGTTGTCCACACCTAGACCGAAGGGGTCATCCAGGGTGGCGAACTTGGCAGCTTCCGATGAGATGACACTTGGACGAAGGAAACGAGCAATGAAGTCCTCAAAGTTAACTCCCCGACTCCCATGTTCGACGAAGAGGGACTCATATATGTTCAACACTTTAATTAAGCTTGGGAATTGATGTTGAACGGCATTCTCCGGTGTGACCCCCCTTATCATCGGCCTAGCACCAAAGACGTACACATCTGTCGGGAGCAGCTCCTCATAATGTTCCCCCATCACTGGTAAACCGGATACCTCCGTGAACTCCTCCAAGGATATTGACACTTCCCGATCCATGGCAAGGAAAGTGTGGGTAGGAATATTCCATTGCTCCAAGAAAGCTTTGAACCACCAGGTGGGGAGCGTGGGATACTGGAAAAGAGAGACGTAGACCGCGGTGTACAGCCCTAATCTTATCAACTGCGACTTCTTCGTCGACAGGATGTACCGGGCCCACGGTAGATAGCCAATCGGGTGGCGGGGGATCAGACCAAGGTTATACGATTGCCACCAAGGTTGTGCTTCACCCTGACAGATACGGCGTCCTAGGATGTCCAAAACCATAGGACGCTGAACCGGTATCGCATCTATGGCGGGATGTAGAAAGCCCTTCGATGTCCAATCCACCAACTCCACGGCATACTGCACCGAGGGTGTGGTAGCATAATGAATCGCCGTGATGGGCTCAGACGGCACTGCGCATGTGAAGCTGCGTCGACCCATAATGATCTGGTTATACCAGGACCCCCAAAGGTGAAGATTCTTGTACTCCGGGTCGTATTCTCTAATCATGGTCAGGACTTCACGATCCGAGGGCGCCTCGGGAAATCCCTCCTCCGAGCGGACGAACGGGAATGAAGTGTCTAGAGACATGATCGCTGCAAAAAGAACAATTTAGCCATTAGTGTTGTAATTCCAACGTTTAGCATCTAAAAAAGAAAATGCATTAATTAAATTAAAATTAATTAATTACACCACACAGCAGCGCAGTGAGTAGGAGACCAAAGGGGGACCCACAAAATCTGGATGACAATACGTCAATTAATAAGACAACCTCATCATTGGATGAGATTGTCAGTTGGTCCCCAGGAAAACATTCCCATTTAAAAAAAAAGGGGGGGAGAATCCCTAGAGACAAGGAGAAAATCTTCTCTTTCAGAGCAAAGCTCTGTCACAGAGTGACACTTGTCAAACTCTGGTCTCAGGGAAATAAGATTCCTTAAAAAGAGCACAGCTCTATGGTAATAATGGAAAGGTCCATCAGAAAATGTCTACACCTAAAAGAATTAAAAATTTTGAAATCTTGGAAAATCCACGAAAAACTTGTGAAATTTTTTCATTTTATCAGATCTAAAAGATCCACAGATGATCTATGAGCAAAGCTCTGTTCATGGGTTAAAACCTATGAACAAGATCCCTATAGATCTGCAAGTTTTTGAGAGCGAAGCTCTGTTTATAAAATCCCAATGGGGATCTCTTTAGATCAAAAGATCTGTAAGAGCAAAGCTCTATTAGTTAATTAAAATATTTAATTTAAGATTAATTTTACCTAAAATTTTCTAACTTGGAAAATGAGAGCAAAGCTCTAAAGTTCTGGAAACGAGAGCAAAGCTCTGGAGTTCTAAGCGAGAGCAAAGCTCTGGAAATCAAAATCTAGAAAATGGTGAGATTTTTCTAAGGGCCAGAGGTCCTATTTATAAGGCGCTTGCGCCCTTTGAGCTCACCCCTTGATCCAACGATCAGGAGTTTGCCACCGCTGCACTCACGTATGCGCCACGTGAGCGCAACGGTGGGGGGGCATTTGTTTCGCCCAATCAGAGCAAAGCTCTGTTGAAATTCAAAATTCAAAAATTCTGAAGCAACGCTTCAAGTCTCGGGCGCAACGCGACACATGTCAGGCGCTGATACGTCAGCGCAGCGCCCAAGAAGGCGCACCCAATCAGAGCAAAGCTCTATTAAATGAAGCAACGCTTCGGTTGCGCAGGCGCAGATGCGCTGCGCTGTGCGCTGCGCGACACGTGTCAGCGCAGATGCGCTAGCGCAGTTGCGCTGCGCGACACGTGTCAGCATAGATGCGCTAGCGCAGTTGCGCTGCGCTGTGCGCTGCACGACACGTGTCACGCGCTGGGGCATCTGCGCCAAATAGAATTAAAATTTTAAGAAATCTTTTCTGTTCTTGTTAAAACAAAAAGATTTTCTTCTGCAAAGCAGAAGCCCTTGGATCAAAGATCCAACGGTGGGGAAAATTCCCCAAATCACTCAGAGAAAGATCTCTTTAACAAATTTAACTAATTTATGGGCACTATAAAAAGGACCCTAGGCCTCAATTAAAAGGCATCAGCATCTTTCTAAAAAAAAAGAAGGAGAGAAAAGAACTCTGAGAAACTCCTCAAGAATAAAAAAGGTGAAAACCTTTAGAAAAAAGAGAAAGTTCTCTTAGGAACAGATCATAGATCTAAAAACAAGATCAATGATCTTTAATAAAAATAAAATAAAAATAGTGCTTTGCACTTTTCATGAACCTTTGGTTCTCTGAGATAAGAAAAACAAGAAAAAACTTATTTTTCTTTGATCTAAATTAGATCAAGAAATCAAATAGTGCTTTGCACTTCTGTTCTTGAATCTAAAAGATTCTTAGTGCTTTGCACTTGCAAACTGCGCTGTTGCGCTGTTGGGAGCGCGCCACGTGTCAGCAGCGCAACAGCGCAGTGCACTAGCGCAGCGCACTGCACTGTTGCGCTTGCGCTCACCAGAGCGTGACACGTGTCAGCAGCGCAACAGCGCAGCGCACTAGCGCAGCGCACTGCACTGTTGCGCTTGCGTTCACCAGAGCATGACACGTGTCTTCACCACAAGCGCTTGCGCTCAGTGAGTGGCGCAAAGCGCCTAACAAATGCAATGCAGGGCAAAGCCCAATTAAAAGACCAAACAGGCCTAATTAAATTGATACTCTGCATCATTTATAAATGGGCAAAGCCCAAACAAAAATAATAAAATGCTATGCAGATGCCTTGCAGAGCCCAAAATAAATTGATGCTCTGCATCTTTTATGGGCAGAGCCCAAACAAGAAAATAGAAGTAATGCAATGCATTATTTAAGTGTGGGCAAAGCCCTAGCACAGGTCTAATGGACTAAAAATAAATAAAATGTTGAACATTTTCAACTGGACTTAGCCCAATTCTGGCCGTAAGTCCTTAAATTAAATTGAATTGAGCACAAATGCTCTCTCAAATCAATTTATATCCGGTTCGAGGGTACATCTCCGAACTCCTTTGACATCCATCGTTGTAATTCCTCAACGACGTCAAAGAGGTGAGGGGTCCCAACGACCACACATCAATACGGACTACGGGGTCCTTAAACTCGTGGACCGAGACGTCCTTAAACTAATATTGGACCGAGACGTTCTTAAACTAATATTGGACCGGAACGTCCTTAAACTAATGTCGGACCACCTTGTCCCTAAACTGGAATATGGACCACCACGTCCCTAAACTGGAGCATGGACCGCAACGTCCCTAAACTACCTATGGACCACTACGTCCCTAAAACTGGAACAATAGAGCCTCCAAATGCTCTTTTGCCGGATCTAAACGATCCCGTTTAAGTTGATCTTAGCCCCAAACATGGCTAACGTATCCTTAAACATTCAAACGGACTATAAAACTCCAAATCAACCTTGGTTCAAGGATACATCTCTGAACTCCTCTGACATCTGCCGTTGTAATCCTTCAACGACGTTAAAGAGGTGACGAGTCCCGATGGCCAAATATTAAATGGATTATCACGTTAAGTTGATCTTAGTCTCAAACAGGACTATCGTATCCTTAACGAACGTTTAAGTTGATCTTAGCCGCAACGCGACTAATGCATCCTTAAACTAAAAACACCAAACCCAAATCTAAGTAAATACGGATTTGGACTAATCCACGTCCTACGGGCGACGGCATTACTCAGTCTCCGTATACAATCCACGGGCAACCACAAACAAAACAAACACACACGACACGAAGTGAAATTCTGGAGAAGGAGAAAGTTGTTACCGCGATGCGGTAGCGTAATTAACTGCAGGGGCTTGCGCCTGCAGGGAAGAGCGTCCCCACAATCAAAAAATCCCTCAAGCGAGGGGGAATCTGACGAAGTCTGCTACATCGGCCGCATCCGTCTAAACCTCCGATACACGATGCCATAAATTAACTTGGCATCTTCGGAGAGGTAGACGGATAAAACCATATAGCATCTGCCCCGAATCTCAGGCTAGACGTCCTCACGTCGTCGCCATCTTTCGGAGGGGAACAGTAGGGAATCGGGGTGGTTGATCGTTAGTTTTAAGACATCACGGTCGAGGTTAAGGACATCATAGTCCGTGGATTTTAAGGACTCCACAGTCCGGTGTTTGCTCTGGATGCTTCACACGGGTTCACTGCCGTGCTTGGCGAGGACCAGGCTCCGCTCTGGGCGTTTTCTACGGGGTCAAAGAGTGACGTTATCTGCGTTCCACGTAACCAGGAATTTTACACTAAATGCTTCACACGGGTTCACTGCCGTGCTCGGCGAGGACTAGGCTCCGCTCTGGATGCTTCACACGGGTTCACTGCCGTGCTCTGCGAGGACCAGGATCCGCTCTGGACGTTTTCCACGGGGTCAAAAAGTGACGTTATCCGCGTTCCACGTAACCAGGAATTTTGCACTAGATGCTTCACACGGGTTCACTGCCGTGCTCGGCGAGGACTAGGCTCCGCTCTGGATGCTTCACACGGGTTCACTGCCGTGCTCTGTGAGGACCAGGATCCGCTCTGGACGTTTTCCACGGGGTCAAAGAGTGACGTTATCCGCGTTCCACGTAACCAGGAATTTTGCACTAGATGCTTCACACGGGTTCACTGCCGTGCTCGGCGAGGACTAGGCTCCGCTCTGGATGCTTCACACGGGTTCACTGCCGTGCTCTGCGAGGACCAGGATCCGCTCTGGACGTTTTCCACGGGGTCAAAGAGTGACGTTATCCGCGTTCCACGTAACCAGGAATTTTGCACTAGATGCTTCACACGGGTTCACTGCCGTGCTCGGCGAGGACTAGGCTCCGCTCTGGATGCTTCACACGGGTTCACTGCCATGCTCTGCGAGGACCAGGATCCGCTCTGGACGTTTTCCACGGGGTCAAAGAGTGACGTTATCCGCGTTCCATGTAACCAGGAATTTTGCACTAGATGCTTCACATGGGTTCACTGCTGTGCTTGGCGAGGACTAGGCTCCGCTCTGGATACTTCACACGGGTTCACTGCCGTGCTCTGCGAGGACCAGGATCCGCTCTGGACGTTTTCCATGGGGTCAAAGATTGACGTTATCCTCGTTCCACGTAACCAGGAATTTTGCACTAGATGCTTCACACGGGTTCACTGCCGTGCTCGGCGAGGACTAGGCTCCGCTCTGGATGCTTCACACGGGTTCACTGCCATACTCTGCGAGGACCAGGATCCGCTCTGGACGTTTTCCATGGGGTCAAAGAGTGACGTTATCCGCATTCCACGTAACCAGGAATTTCGCTGATTATTTCACGGGATGGAGGTTTGACTGCTGGCGATATGTATACCACCGAGCCATGGAACTGGGAGTTGCCGCTGTTCCGCTTAGCTTGAAGTTGTGTCTGACGTTACGAGACGAGTGTTGGGATGATCTCTAGGTCGCTTGTGACCCGTCAAGATTTAGCTTCTTTCTTTGGTGAAACCTGGGGGGAGGTATGTTCCCTTTTTTGTTTACGCCCTTGGATTGTGTACAGGGTGTGATGGAACATCACCTGTAGGGCATAAATTAAAACCCTTTTTTTTTTAATTTCTTTTTCCGCGATACTCTATCATTTCAGCTTTTATATCGCGAAGGTCGCGATTGCCCCATCATTTCGGCTATTTTTCGCGGTGCCCAATCATTTCGGCTATTTATTTATTTTCTACTCGCTGCTTTTTATTGCAAGTTGCCCCATCATTTCGGCTATTTTTCATGCATACATTTTTACTTGCTGCTTTTTATTGTAAGTTGCCCCATCATTTCGGCTATTTCGTAGGCATGTGTGGCTTGCTAGCCTTTTCGCCGCAAGCTTGGGTTTTAGACACCGATTTCGGCATCAGCACCGCTACAACTGGAATATTGCCAGGAGCGAATCATCATCTGCCTCTGTCGATGTTGAACAAAGGTGGCTTAGTAAACAGGGTTAAGGGTCCTGTCGACCAAGGCTTTTGACTTCATGAGCCGTAAGGGTCTCACAAAGGTATTTCTCCCTACAAGTCGTGATGATCTTGCAGGTGTATTTTCTCCTTAGGGATCGTGAGGATTCCTGAGTGTATGTTCCTCCGTAAGTCGTAAGGATCCTACAAGAGGGTTTTCTCCTTATGGGTCGAGAGGACCTACAAGGGTTGCTCATTATATGGACATATCCCTAGTCACAGGTGTGACTTTGCTGGGGAAATGTTTATTCGCGCCCGTGGATTGTATACAAGGGTCAGTATTGAGCCCCTTGTAGGGCAGTATTGAAGGTTGTGGGGGATTTGCTTAAGAACAGGTTTAGGTTTCCGTAACTTAAGACTTTCAAATCTCATGAGCCGTGAGGGTCCCATAAGAGAATTCTCCTTACGAGTCGTGAGGATCTCGCAAGTGTATTTTCTCCTTAGGAATCGTGGGGATCCCTAAGTGTGTTGCTCCTTTGTGAGTCGTAAGGATCTCACGCGGGTGTTTTCTCCTTACAAGGTCGAGAGGATCCTATAAGTGTCTCTTAACGAGGTTGCGTCCTTTCGGGTTTTCACAAACGCTCACCGGTAGCCCTGCTGTTTTTACTCACGGAGCCCTTTCGGGTTTTCGTCCGTGCCCATTTTGCTTATGGACATACCGTTTTTTTTTATTCTTTTTCTCTTTTTTTACAAGGTCGTGCCCTTTCGGTTTTTCACGAACACTCGCCGGTAGCCCTGCTGTTTTTACTCACGGAGCCCTTTCGGGTTTTCATCCGTGCCCATTTTGCTTATGGACATACCGTTTTTTTTTTGTTTTTGTTTTTTTTGTTTTTCTCCCTTTTTTTTGTCAGCCTAAGGATGCTGCGGTAGTAGTTTAGGGACGTTTCGGTCCGTCATTAGTTTAAGGACATTTCGGTCCGTCATTAGTTTAAGAACATTTCGGTCCGTTATTAGTTTAAGGACATTTCGGTCCGTTATTAGTTTAAGGACATTTCGGTCCGACATGGAGAAGGCCGGCTACCGCTTATAAAGCTCGAGCTTAGGAAGATAGCGAGCGGACATAGTCGTCGTCATTTATCATTGACCTAGGCCGTGGCTCATTAAGCGTAGTATCTCTTTAGGAAGCGATCGTTTATTGGCCTGAAAGTCCTTTCACCGTGCATGTCCATGAGTAGATAGGCCCCATCCTGGTAGACCTTATCTATGATGTACGGGCCTTCATAGTTTGGCTCGAATTTTCCCCGCTTGGCTCGATTGGGGATCATAGGCCTTTTGACCACTAACACGAGTTCGCCTTGGCGGAATGTCCTCGGTTGGGTCAATCTTTCATATGAGCGCGTCATCTTTGCTTTATAAGCTTCCAAATTTTGTTGCGCTATGAGCCGGGTTTCGTCGAGGGCATCGAGCTCCTCAAGCCGAAGGTGAGCATTTTCTTCGTCTGTCAGCTCGTAGTGGACTGCCACTCGTAGAGAGGGTAACTCTATCTCGAGGGGGAGCACTGCTTCCGTCCCAAATACCAACGCGTACGGCGTTGTGTTCGTGGCCGTCTTGAATGTAGTTCGATAGACCCAAAGGGCCTCTTGCAGCTTCTCGTGCCAGTCTTTCTTATTTCAGAACACCGTCTTTTTTATGATCTTCGTCAAGGTCTTATTGAAGGCCTCGGCCAGACCGTTAGCTCGTGGATTGTAAACTGAAGAATATCTCCAGTCTATATTGTGCTGCTGCGCGAAGCGGCTAATCTTATGGCTTCTGTAGGCTGGCCCATTATCGGAGATAATCCGCCGTGGGGTTCCAAACCGATAGATGACGTGCGTCTTGAAGAAGTGGAGGATATTCTCCGTCTTCACTTCCCTCAGCGGTACTGCTTCTGCCCATTTGGAGAAGTAATCAGTTGTCGCCAGGATGAAACGATGTCCCCGGGACGATGCTGGCTCGATGGGGCCGACTATGTCAGTCCCCCACATTTCGAATGGCCAGCTAGCCACCGTTGGGTGTAGTGGATTCGGATGTTGGTGGATAAAGTCTCCATGAATCTGGCACGAGTGGCATTGCTTCGCATACTCGAGGCAGTCTTGGACCATCGTGGGCCAATAATAGCCCATCCGTTTGATCTTCAATTTCATTTTCGGGCCTGCCTGGTGAGAACCGCAGAGTCCGTCGTGAACTTCCTGAACGACTCTTTCTGCTTCGTCAGGTCCTAAGCATCTCAGCCACAGAGAATCAAACGATCTCTTGTATAGAGTGTCGTTGACAAAAGCAAAAAATAGAGCACGTTTCATGAGCTGATATCTTGAGGACGCTTCTTCGGGCATTCGGTGGGACTTAAAGTAGTCTATGAAGACTTCCCTCCAGTCCTCGGCCTTCTCATGGTCTTTTATTTGTAGGGTCGTCTGCTCAGTCGCCCCCTTTTCTTCGTATAATTCCGGAGATATTTCTGCCGGGGCGAGCACTCGACGGCTTTGTACCACAATTCTGACGTCATCGAGGTTCTCGTCAGCCAGTTCTTTAGCGAGCTTAGCTAACGCGTCTGCTTTGCTATTTTCCGCACGTGGTAAACTTTCCAAAGTGTAGGAGGGAATTTGGGTCAATAGTTTTGCACCTTTTCGCCGTATTTTACCAACTCCGGTTTGCACGTTTGGTAGTCACCATTTACTTGACTAACAACCAATTGAGAATCCCCGTATATAGAGAGGTCTTCAATTCCCATGTTAATAGCGATCTCGAGGCCCGCTATCAAAGCTTCGTATTCGGCTTCATTGTTCGTCCTCGATTCCGTTAAGGAGAAAGCAAAGCGCATTATCCCTCCTTGTGGGGTTACGAAGATGAGGCCTACTCCTGATTTGATTATGGGGGTACATTGTTTGCGCTTCTTCATGGAAGATGCCCCGTCAAAATAGAGTTCCCATCGGGTATCACCGCTGATTAGTCGAAAATATTGCATATTTGAGCCGGCAATTTCCTCATCATTTGCATTCATATAGAAGTGTTCGGTATTCGTATTTCACATATTAGCAAATCTATCGCAAATTATCAGATTACATGTATTAGACCTTAAAACCGGCATTTCTAGGGAAATTGACTGCATTGCATGGCATCGCAATATTTCTATATGTTGCAACCCGTGTTTTGAAGTCTGTGCAGGAAATCAGAAGCTTGCTCAAATTTACACCGCTCAAAAGATACGCCAACTCACTAACTTCAGATCTGGTACCAATTCAAAGGAGCAATCACAAATCAATATATCAGAAGAAGCCCTAAAATACAGAACAAGGACACACCAGAAGACCCAAAGCCCAAGCTCATCAAAGAGCCGCGGATCCGCGGTGGGTTCAAGGAATTAGATCCTCAATTTTAGTGCAAAACTCCTGTCTCAGGGCCCACTGTTCAGAAATGTATCTCAGTTTCCAGAAGACTCTAGGGGTTTCTGCCAGATCAGCAAACTAGGGTTTCCAAGCCTAATTAAACCTAGCTTAAACCCTAAGCTAGCTCCTAACAAACTACCTTCTAGAAGACTCAACAAACTTTTGGAGGGAACTACCATTTCAAACCTAACCTAGGGTTTGGGAAGTCTATAAATAGAAGCCTAGACCTAGGGTGAGGGATGATGTGAAAAATCCCCAATCTAGTATCAAACTAGAGCCATTCTATCTCTTTCTTCATCTTCTTCCACAAGTCTAGTGACAAGGCTTGTGTGAAACCCTAACCCTAAATTCCAATCAAAAAGCCAAGATCTCGAGTACCCATCAAGCAAGAAGCCTTGCAACCTTTTATGAGCCGAGCCGATCTTCAACGGAGCAAGTGGTCAAAGCCGATCCGCGACTCACGGAGCCGAGCGACGCCAATTCAACAATTTAGATTCTTCCTCTTGTAGTTCTTGAGCGATTGTAATCAAAGTGTTGATATAAATAAAAGGTGATATTCTTTTATCTTGTTTTCTTTAAATTCTTGCATCATGAATCAATCTAAAATTCTAGTTATAATTCTTGTTGTGATGTTTGAGTAATACTCCGCTCGTCGAGGAGTCGAGACGATCAATAGAATGATGTTGTAATATATCTGAAAACGATTCTTGATTCCTACGAGTTTTGTAAACCCTAGCAAGTTCAAGAATCGACAACCCATTTTGTTGCGATGCTTTCTTGATTGATATCGCTCGAAACTGGGAAGTTACGATCGTTTCTTGAAAATTGCTAGAGGCTAGAGTGTGAATGATATCGACGAAAGAACAAGGGTTAAAAGATGAAACCCTAGTTTCATCAAGAAAGCCCTAACTCCCGTCGATCAGCATCGATCTAGTATCAATCCTTCGAAGGACAAGAACACGTTATCTTTAGATTACATCACGTCTGTCGATCCTATCGATTCCTACGAGCCTCTTTTAGATTCTTGACAGTTGATTGGAAATATCATCGATACACCGATTCTTGATTGTTTAACATTTTCTTGATTCTTGAATAGAATAGTGACACTTGAAAAATCAAAATTCTCGAATCATGTTTTCATTTATCTTAGCTTAACTTTTCAATTCAAGCATATCATAATACAAACGAATCGTGCAATCTCTGTGGACGATCCGCACTCATTCATGAACTACAATTGACACCGTAGTTTGATTACGGTCAAAATATTTTTTGGTTGTGAAGTTCTTTATAAATTTTCTGAATACCGACACAAGAAACAGTTTCGATCAAATGGTACCATTTTAGGGGACCTTTTGAATTGATTCATACTACACAATCGGAAAATATCAAACAATCAAAATGGCGCCGTTGCCGGGGATCGCGCGCTAATTCGTTTCATATTATAGTTTGAATTGAAAGAATTATTCCATTGTTGTTTTTGAGATCAAAAATTCGTGCAAACCCTAAACGATTTGCTGTTGTTCATTGCAAGGAAATCTGGAGCTGTTTGGAAATTGAAGAAAATTTTTGGAAAATACCAGAGAGCTGAGGGAGTCTACAGAGACTCTCTGAAGAAATTTGGTGGGGTAATCTCATCAAAAGACCGCGTTTCCGCGGTGGGAGTGCCCAAGTGCGGCGGTTCCGCGGCTGGGTAGGGGCTTCTCTGTTCCAAACTTCTTCAGGTACCTTCTTACCTTCTTCTCTCTCCTCTTTTAGCTCCAAATAACAAATTTCTGCAGGTTTCTTTGCAAATAATCGCAGCGCCGCAAAAGCAAAATTAAATTTGTGCGTGATTTTGATTTCTTGGTTGTTTGCATTCTAATACGGATATTAAGGGGCACGGCCAAATCCAAATTAGGTGGGGATTTCATTACCCTTCCTAGGCCCCGAAAATCGCAAAACTTGCATCCGCATTACCCTCATTAACTAAAAGAAATCTAGAGAAGACTCTAAGGACTGTCGTGCTCAATTAGGACAAGAGAAGGCCGTGGGTAATTCATTGCTTATCCGCGTTTTCTTGTGGTGCCTAAGGCGAGTGTGTCTAAGGCTAGTGGTTTTTAATTAGGCCCACTACTTACATAGTGGAGTATCTTCCCACTTACCTGGCACTTATCCAGCCACAGGGGGACAAAGAGGCAGTGGAGGATTCTATCCTGCGACTTATCTTTTGGCAGTTAGGAGCGGTCTAGAGCCGGACCTAGGTGACCACTAGATTCTAGGGTTCGTGTGCTGCATTTGTTTTTTCGCATCATTTTTTCAAAAATCCGTCCCTTTTTCAAAAGCAAACACCGCATTCATTTACCCCTAATTATAAGTCAACGCTGCCACTTGTACTAACCCTTTTTAGTGCAAGATAGGCTGGACACGGGATTCTAGTGCCCGTTTAGTCCGCGTACCCTTTATCGACTCCGAAGTCGATATTTCTCCATTTACCTTTCCTTTACCTACTACCACACCCACACCGATGGATCCGAATCCATCGAACTTCTTTAACCCTAATCTGCCGCCGTCCGTTGGTGCGCAGAATCCACCCCGCATCTCTCTCCAGGAGAGGTGCTATCCACTCCGAGGTCCTTTTTCGACCTGCTTATCCACACCACCAGCCAATGGGGATAACTTTGAGATTAAGCCCCAGTATATCAATCTTTTACCCAAATTCCACGGACTCGAGACTGAGGACGCTTACGTTTTCATTACCAAATTTGAAAACGTATGCGCAATGATGGGTACGTCACAACTTTCAGTGGATGCTATGCGTCTACGACTTCTTCCATTCACATTGTGCGATATAGCCGAGAAGTGGCTATATAACACTACCGCACACTCTATTACGAATTGGGAAGAATTCATCGCTGCATTCCTTAAGAAATTTTACCCAATCCAAAAGACAGCTCGAATCCGTAGCGAACTGAATCAATTTGCCCAGCTCCCTGCTGAACCATTTTCAAAATGCTTTGAACGTTTCAAGGATCTATTGGTTCAGTGTCCTCATCACGGCATCCCGAGATGGGAATTGTGTCGAATCATTTATGAGGGCATTAACCCAAGCACCAAACAGAGCCTTGAAAACATGTGTCAAGGTACTTTTATGACCAAAGATGATGGGGAAGCTTGGAAGTACTTAGAAGAGTTCGCTGAAAAATCACTACAGTGGGAGAGTGGAACCCAACCATTGAATAGGGGTGGCGTACACCAAATAGATGTATCCATAGGTGTTCGAGCTGAAATGGCAGCAATGCAAAAGAAGCTCGATGCTATGGAACACAAATTTGCAGCAGCCTCCCTAAACCCAGTGTCACTCCCCAAAACTGTTTGTGGGTGTTGTTCTGATCCGTCTCATTTAACGGAAGAATGTCCATTAAACTCTGCGTTTCA